>OX451738.1:138851913-141441913 GCA_948472305.1 Vicia faba
TTATTTCTCAGCTCAGAATTTTCCAATTTGAGACTCTCAGACTTATTAGAGTCAGATTCAAGATTCCTTTTCAGGTCTCTGAATTTAGCTCTAATTTGCTGATAACGTTCCAGAATTTCATTAAGGCTTTCAGCAAGTTCAGCCTTTGTAAAGTTAACAGCAAAGTTAGGAAATACCTCTTCTGTGTCTGATTCTGAGTCTGATTCAGATGCTTCACTATCTTCTGAAATGTTAGCCATGAGAGCTATGTTTGCCCTTTCATCATCTGATTATGAGTCAGCTTCAGACGAGTCAGAGTCATCCCATGTAGCCATGAGACTTTTCTTCTTCTCTCTTCCAAACTTCTTTTTGGGCTTTTCCCTCTGAAGCTTTGGGCAGTCACTCTTGTAGTGTCCTTGCTCATTGCACTCATAGCAGATGATGTCTTTTGTGTTTGGCTTTTTGCTACTGGAGGAGCCTTCAGATCTTCTGTATCCAGAGGAAGAATTTGTCCTTCTGTATCTGGAAGAAGACTCGTTCTGATCAGATCTTCTGGGATTCCTGAACTTCCTTTGTCTTTGCTTCCACAGTTGATTTACTCTTCTGGAGAGAAGGGAAAGTTCATCTTCTTCTGATGAGGATCCATCAGATGTTTCTTCAACTGCCTGCAAAACTTTAGACTCAAATTTTCTGTTAGATTTTAATGCTAAAGGCTTACCTTGCTTCTGAGGCTCATCAGGTTCTAGCTCTATCTCATGACTTCTGAGGGAGCTGATAAGTTCCTCCAGAGTGATTTTGTTGAGATCTTTAGCTAGCTTCAGAGCAGTAACCATAGGCCTCCACTGCTTGGGTAAACTTCTGACTATTTTCTTGACATGGTCAGCAGTAGAGTATCCTTTGTCCAGAACTTTGAGACCAGCTACCAGAATCTGGAATCTAGAGAACATAGTTTCAATGGATTCAGATTCTTCCATTTTGAACGCCTCATACTTCTGAATGAGCGCCAGAGCTTTTGTTTCTTTGACCTGAACGTTACCCTCATGCGTCATTCTGAGAGAATCAAAAATATTCTTTGTTGTGTCTCTGTTGGAGATCTTTTCATACTCAGTATAGGAGATGGCACTGAGGAGGATGGTTCTGGCCTTGTGGTGATTCTTGAAGTCACGCTTTTGTTGATCAGACATTGCTTTTCTATCAATCTTCTGACCACTTGCATTCACAGGGTGCGTGTATCCATCTGTCACCATATCCCACAGATCAGCATCATGTGCCAGAAAGAAGCTTTCAATTCTGTCTTTCCAGTAATCAAAGTTTTCTCCAACAAAGACTGGAGGTTTGCCACTGAATCTGTCTCTGTCCTCATTGTTGTCATTGCTGATGTGAGGATTGTTTCCTGCCATTGTGTTTTTCTGACGCTGGATCTTGTACTGACACAGTTAAGTGTTTTAGCTCAGAACCAGGCGCTCTGATGCCAATTGAAGTGGTGAAAAACACAAGAAGGGGGGGGGGGTTGAATTGTAAAACTGAAATCTAAAGCAATGAACAAGATATTTTTATCCTGGTTCGTTTGATCTCAAACTACTCCAGTCCACCCGTCAAGGTGATTTCGCCTCTCTCCAACGAGGTCTTAATCCACTATATTCAACTGAATATTACAGACTGCTTTAACAACTGCTAAAGCCTTCTTGATTCAAACCACAACCCGGTTTGTCAAGGTAACACTTTCTTACAAAGAGATAAAACTATGTGTGTGGATGTTTTCTACAAAACTGTATCACAACTGTGATGTATACACAAATTGAAGCTTAGAAACTAGATTGCTAAACAGTAATGGAATATCAGAGTGTGTATTTTAGCAAGACTGAGAGAATGAAGATTATGGTTTAGCTTTTGTGCGTGTAGAGATTTGGAGAGCATTAGCCATTTCAATCTTCAAAGCCTTGTTTATATAGCACTGAGATGATGAACGTTGGATGCAATATTCTTGATTCAATGCTAATAACAAGCTTTCCTTATTGAGCAGATCTTGTCTGGAATGAGGCCGTTGGAATTAATTTGCTTTCAATGCACAGTACCGTTGCTTACTTAATGCAAGTTCTGGCTTGGCTCATTCTGACTCTGCTTCGCTGCTGATGAACTATTGTGTTTCTGTATCAGAGTGTTGAGCGCAGTCTTGTTCATCAGGCTTCAGCATGTACGTGAGTTGATCATCTGATTTTGACATTCTGATGTAGCAACTTCTGATGCTGGTGTCTGAAATCAAGTTCTGATGCTGAATATATGTGATCTTGCTTATATCAATCAGAGTATCTACAAGTCAGAACATAATAATTTTAGGCAGCAGATAGTTCATACATGAAACTTATAAATACTATATCTTTTCACTTTGTTATCATCAAAACTAAAATATAGGGTAGTAGATTCAAACTTTGTTCTAACAGATGTTACCATTTGCTCTTCATGGGTACCGTACCTCAGCACGGACGTCAACAGGGGAAACACCCTATTCCTTGGTATATGGCATGGAGGCAGTCTTGCCCATTGAAGTTCAGATACCCTCTCTTCGGATTATGAAGGATGCAGGTTTGAGCGAAGATGACTGGATTCAGACCCGACTTGATCAACTGAATTTAATCGACGAAAAGAGACTTACTTCTATTTGTCATGGTCAAACGTACCAAAAGCGGATGATCAAGGCATTTAACAAGAAAGTTAGATGATAAGAGTATCAAGTTGGGGACCTGGTTATCAAGCGCGTTATCTTACCTCAAGGTGATCCCAGGGGCAAATGGACCCCTACATATGAAGGGCCATTTGTGGTTAAGAACATTTTCTCAAGAGGAGCTATGATTCTAACCACCATGGATGGTGACGACCTTCCTCACCCCGTCAATGCAGACATAGTGAAAAAATACTATGCATAATCAAAGACCCGCTAGGTTGACTGGCCTAGGCAAAAATAAGGGTTTCCTGGCGAACCAAAAAGGCTCGGGCAAAAATAAGGGATGAAAATAAAAAAATCTGTACACCCGGCAAGTCGAAAACCTGAAAAGGCGGCTTGGGCAAAAAAGGGTATCCCGGTGGACTGAAAACCCAAAAGGGCGGTCCAGGCAAAAATTAGGGATCAAAGCGTAACACTATGTCTCATTGGATCACCTTGTAACCAGACTTCGGTATCAGCTATCAAGCTCAGACGACACTAATCAATCTGATCTACCTTCAACCGAGTAGCAAAGTGATGAGATGCTCGAGGACATAAGGGCAATAGCAGAGTTGGAACCCAGTGGGATTATTCACATAGCTGTTTTGTTTAGTTTTTCACAAAATTGTGTAAATTCTATTTGCTCGGCGGCATTCTCTTACTAGGACGTCAACCTCTTGTACAAAAAACGCCTATTTACAGGCCAAACTTCAAAATCAATACAATTCATTTTCAGAGAAATTTCAAACTGTTTTTCCTTTTTTGTTTTGTTTTGCAAAGAACGTCCAATGTTCGTTTTTGAAATATGCATTTGACATTAATTGCTGCTCATAAATATTTACATGCAAAACAAAAGACGATTACTAGTAATATCAGAAACAGGGGCAATAAGAAGTGTCCAAGCTTTACAGTTACTCTATCCACCAGGTACAAAGGTAGATTCAGCTGAAGAATATGGTTAGGGTGCTTTCACTCCCTACAGAGTAAGACAATAATGTTAGCTCTCCCCAGCTGAGACTCACAACCGCGAATGAATTGGTAATATTCTCCCCAAGTAGAGTTTATTTACCATCAACACCGAAAAGGCTTAATATCCCCGACAGTCTTAATATTCCCCAACGGAGTATAAGAACATTCCCCGGTAGAATACAAGATATCCCCAGTGGAGTCTGAAAATTTTCCCAGTGCAGTCCGAAAAAGCTTCCCCAGTGGAATTTGGAGAGTCATCCCCAGTAGACTTTGGAAGATTGTCCCCAACAAGTTCAAAGGATTATCCCCATAAGAGTCTAAAAGGTTATCCCCTGTGAAGTCGCAACTGAAATATCATCCCCAGCGAAGTTCTTTCCTTTCACGAACAAGAAGTCAATCCCCAACAGGATTCAATATCACCAGCAACGGTAACTCATCCCCAGCAGAATTTATCGGTGGAATCCTCAGCAGAGCATCTCTTCCCCACAAAGTAATCTCCTCATCGGTTTATTCCCCAACGGAGTTATCCTCTCCTGCAGGTTTATTCTCACAATCATCTTCACTCGCCATCCCCAGCGGAAACAAAGAATCCAACTCTTTTCTCCAGCAGCTATCCAGGATTTATTTTCCCCAACCAAACATTACTTTTCCATACATCATGACACATGCATATACGCATCATACAACCCAATCTCATTTATTTTGAGAACATCATTGCTTGATATATATCATGCATTGCATACGACTGACCTTTACCTTTCAGGAAGGATGCAGTTAAGTTCTCAGCTATGTTGAACTACTGACCAGTTCTTAAATCTCAACTCCATTAGTCTCAGTTGAATTACATATAAGGTTCTAAATCTCGACAATTTTCCTCTGTCGAAGTGTGGACGGGTTCTTAAATCTCAACAGAATTATCCTCCATTGAAGTACATACAGTTCCTAGATCTCGATGAAGATGTTTCCCTCAGTCGAAGTACTGACCGATTCTGAAATCTCAACTGAATTAGTCTCGGTTGAATTACAGATAAGGTTCTAAATCTTGACAATTTTCCTCCGTCAAAGTGTGGATGAGTTCTTAAACCTCAACAAAATTATCCTCCGTTGAAGTACAGACAGTTCCTAGATCTCGATGAATATGTTTCCCTCAGTCGAAGTACTATCCGGTTATTAAATCTCAACTGAATTAGTCTCGGTTGAATTACAAATAAGGTTCTAAATCTCGGCAATTTTCCTCCGTCAAAGTGTGGACGAGTTCTTAAATCTCAACAGAATTATTCTCCATTGAAGTACAGACAGTTCCTAGATCTTGATGAAGATGTTTCCCTCAGTCGAAGTACTGACCGGTTCTTAAATCTCAACTGAATTAGTTTCGGTAGAATTACAGATAAGGTTCTAAATATTGAAAATTTTCCTCCGTCGAAGTGTGGACGAGTTCTTAAATCTCAACAGAATTATCCTCCGTTGAAGTACAGACAGTTCCAAGATCTCGATGAAGATGTTTCCCTCAGTCGAAGTACTGACCGGTTCATAAATCTCAACTGAATTAGTCTCGGTTTAATTACAGATAAGGTTCTAAATCTCGACAATTTTCCTCCGTTGAAGTGTGGACGAGTTCTTAAATCTCAACAAAATTATCCTCCATTGAAGTACAGACAGTTCCTAGATCTTGATGAAGATGTTTCCCTCAGTCGAAGTACTGATCGGTTCTTAAATCTCAACTGAATTAGTCTCGGTTGAATTACAGATAAGGTTCTAAATCTCGGCAATTTTCCTCCGTCGAAGTGTGGACAAGTTCTTAAATCTCAACAGAATTATTCTCTACGGAAGTACAAACAGTTCCTAGATCTCGATGAAGATGTTTCCCTCAGTCGAAGTACTGACCGGTTCTTAAATCTCAACTGAATTAGTCTCGGTTGAATTACAGATAAGGTTCTAAATCTCGACAATTTTCCTCCGTCGAAGTGTGGACGAGTTCTTAAATCTCAACAGAATTATTCTCCGTTGAAGTACAAACAATTCCTAGATCTCGATGAAGATGTTTCCCTCAGTCGAAGTACTGACCGGTTCTTAAATCTCAACTGAATTAGTGTCGATTGAATTACAGATAAGATAAGGTTCTTAATCTCGACATATTTCCCCCAGTTGAATTACGGACAAGTTCTTAAAACTAAGTAGAGACGTTCTCTCAGCTAAGGTACATGCGAGTTCCTAAATCTCAACAAAGGTCAGGCTTCCCCAGCGGAATCTTCCACAACAACAGGTATGCAAGTTCTCACTAAGGAATCTCTTATGCGATCGACACTCATGCAGATGGCATCTTTAAGCCCATCCTCCCGTCGGCAATCTCCAAATTGCGTCTGTAAGCCCATTCCCAACATCACAAGGCTGACACCACTTCATGCGAGTGCAAATTTCTGGGCACTCTATTGTTCAATCATCTTCCACCTTCGGATCACGAAAGGCATGAAAGCCAATCTACATCCTCCGGTTTAAGAAGATTTAACAGGGGAAGCTGTTGTACCCCAAAATTTTCCCTCTCATATTTCTCAAGACATTGCAATAAAAATCTCCAAGTAGCTCAAGATTGCTCAAGAGTGGGCCAGACAAGTCATCTCCTAAGGCAATCTACCCCAAATTAGGGTTTTGTGTTACATCAAGATCCTTGATTCCAAATTACCTCAATTGCTCCCCAATGTCCTAATATGTTCTCAAGGTCATCCATGTCAAGTTTCAAGCCTTGCAGAGGAAGTTTGCTCATTCAATTGCTCAAAGGTCCAAAAATCGACTGTGCTAGGGCAAAAGTCAACTGTGGCCCACATACAGTCAAACTTCAATATTTTTTGTCAACATCCTCATTTTGGAGTATATTTCATCATTTTATCAAGGGTTTATCATGATTCATCAAGGATTGCTCATAATTCATCAAGACTCAAAAGTTGCTAAATTAGGATTTTGTAGGAAAAGTCAACTCAACTTTGACCAAGCATAACGTTCTCATACTTTATGAGAAATGACCCATCCAAAGCTCATTTTAAATAGGATGCAATTTCCTACAATCCATCTTCATACCCCAAGATAAAAAAATGCACTCACAAGAAGTTATAAATTTGGACATTATAGGTCATTTTTGAAAGTCAACAAAAACACTGTTTTTGCCAAAGCTTATAACTTGTGCACGGAATATCAAAATGAGTTGAGACCAAAAGGGTTGGTTATATGACATCTCAAGCTTTATGAAAAGTCCAAGAACACTTCCAAAAGTTCAAAATTGAAGAAGTTATGCATTGTTGAAGTTGGACTTTTTTGCAAAATTGCCAAAAGTCAACTATCCTCAAAACTTCAAATTTTGTCAAATAGGCCCATTCTTTTCCACTTGATTTGAGTTTGCATCATTGTCCACGTGCCCTAGCTTCAGCCATGAGCCCATATTTTATTTTTATTATTTAATTTGATTTTTAATTGAATTTATTCATTTTAAATCAAATTAAATCATATAAAATCTAAAACTTTGATAACATGAGATTTTTTTGCTGTTTCAGGATTTGATTGCAATCTTTAACATCATCAAATTCGAATCATACAAAATCATGTGCAAAAAGATTGAAATTTGGCATATTTGGAAGGTTTTAAAGAGGAGATCAAATCAAATATGTATGCATTGATATGAGAGGATTTGATTCATAATTCTTACCCTAATACACTACACACTACATAAGCAAGCCAAGGCAATCGAAACAAGGGTTGGCAATTGCAAAAAGAGGCAGAACAAGATTTGAAAAAAGTCACAAAAAGCTTGAGATAGAAATCGTGTGTAGAGGTGTTTTCAAGGGTTGAGACCTGCCCCAAACGCTTCTTGGGCATTCACTCAAGCCAAACCAATCCAAAACAAGCTTGTTCAGACTCCATAACGCACTGTAAGTCCCACGCTACATAGCTCTGTTTTTGGATTCGATTTGGTCTACTCTGGCATCATTTGAATGAAATAATTGCATATTCATAACCCTCATGTTATTTGCAAACCATTGGCAATAATCAATTTGATTTATAGGCGCTGTAACCCTAAAACACCATAGCTAGGGTTGTGTTTTTGTTTTTAGGGATTCTTATTTCAGGTGAAATTGGTCCATGTAATGGGCATGGTTGCATTCGGGAAGATGAGATGAACACAACCATGCCCTTGAAAGTCATTCTTATTGCCTGGAAACGATTTTTGGAATGAGCCGCGTTTTTAGCTGCGGATTCAAATCCACGGGTAAAATTACAGTAGTGGAAGGACAGGGACGAAGAGCTGGCACTCTCTCATTGGGCCATTCAAAAAATGGCGCGCGTTTTATTCTTTTCTGACCAATTAATTTTGTTTTGTTATATAATCATTATTGTGTAATATACTAACAAACAAAACAAAGCAGCGTAGTGGCAAGGCAAGCGAAGCGTTATCCTACAGGACCTGGGTTCGAATCCCAGGTCCCCCACTTTCTCAATGTTTTTATTCTTCAGGTGATTCAGTGCATATGCCTAGCTACAACATACCATGCGCCCTCGTTTATTCAGTAGCCAGATGGCCATTGGCCAGATCTGGTGGCCAGGATCTGAAGGTCTACCATGGTCCAAGTCAACGCATGCACACCAGATTCCAGGAAGTCCAACAAGGCCAGCTCTAATGGGCTTTCAGATTGCTACCCACACCACAAATTTCAGGCCCATACTCCCTCTACTTATTTATTTTATTTTTATTAATTGTTTTATTATTATTTTGTTTAATTTACTAACCAATTAAAATTCAGTCTTTTATAAAATAAAATCACAAAAAATATCTTTATTCAATCAAATTTTTATTTTTATTTTTATTAATAAACACTAATTAATTAATTTAGGTTTTAATTAGAATAACTTTAACCTATTTTTTGTAAATAATTAAAATTAAATTAGATTTAATTAGGTTTTAATTACTAACATTAATTATTTTATTTTTCTTTCTTAAAATAACAAAAACCCAAAAATAATTTATTTTTAATTAATTAATTTAATTTAATTTAGTAATTAATTTAGGATATTTCTTTCTTAAAATGAAAAAACAACAAAAAGCTATTTTCTTTAACCAAAAAGGGTCAAAACCTTAATCATGCGCTCGACTTAATTTTGCACCGCGATTTACTGTCTTTTATCCAATAATGTACTTGCTCCTGGATTGTAATAGTAAATAGGACTTTTATTTATTTTTTTATCGCTTTATTTATTTTTTAAAGGGTTTGTCTTTGGCGATGTAAATACCCGACGCCTTGTAATTTAAATTCCGCATTTTATTTCCGCAAATTATAATTGTTAGATATTTGATAATAGGGATGCATGACAAGACTGAATGTTTTAACCTAAAATCAACTTAGATCACCTTTAACATGTACAAAGATAAAAATAAACTGAAAATGACACACTCGCACATGCGCACTGTTAGGGTACACCCCAGTTGGTTGCCTTCGTACACGGTCATGGAGTATAGGTCGTTTTAGAGGTCGCCCTCTTCTCTAAAAGATCATAGTCGCCTCGAAACAGTTGCCTCAGATATTTTTGCCTCAAAACAAATGATCTAAGACATTAGAGTTAACGCTAAAGCATCCTAACATTGCTTTGGTGACCGTAAGTCCCGCATTCGAATTGACCCTCAAACTCCAACGACGGTGCTACCTACTCATTAATAGTGGGATAGCATTGTCTAAAGGAAAATAGCATAGAACGATTCCTTTTTCGAGTAGGTAGATGGTTCTTAGATACTTTCTCTTTCAAAAAACAAAATCTTTTTCACACTTACACTTCTTTTCAAACAAAGTTTTCAAAAACACTTCATACGCTCTTGAGGACAGAAGCAAGAGTTAAATCGAAGTTTTCAAACAAAAAACTTTTTCAAACCCACAAGCACAAAGAAAATATTTTGAAAACAAATGAGCAAGTACCTAAGAGCCCGTGGATAACCACGGATAGAAAGGGTGCTAACACCTTACCTTTCTATAATCTACCCCCCGAACCCGAGAAATATCTCAGAAAAGGAATTTTTCTATGCTTTTTTCCTTTCCTTGTTGGATAAAATAAAAGTCGGTGGTGACTCTTGCTTACTGCGACATTTTGCAAAAACAAACACAAACCAGCATTTCAAAAATAGTCAGTTCTTCCCACCGTATCATAAAATGGATATGGAGCTTTTTGCAATTTCATCCAAAAATGGTATGATCAAGTGGATAAAGCTTCAAATCCTTGTGTAATGAACCATAACTTCATGTAAATATATGATTATATGGAGATTTAGAAGCAACATGGCCTGAAAAGTGAGATTGCATGGTAAGGTTATGAGATTTGGTTATGAACTTGTCACAAAATGAGCTATAATTCAAGAATGGATGCCCAACTTCATCTCTTCGAATCTCCTAGCTCAAGCATGATAAAATTGTGTTCTTATACATTTTGGAAAGCTTGAAACATTGTCTACAACTTTCATGCTATGAGTTTTGGATAAATCAATTGGGATCTTGGTGAAAATTGGCCAAGAAGATGTTAGGACAAAAAACTTATCAAAACTTGTAAAAAAATTTCTAAGTGTTGGATAAAAAACATCATAATTCATGAGCTTATATCTCTTAAATTAAGCACTTTTTGAGAATCATCTCACATTAACAAAGTTGTAGAATTCATTAATCCCTAGAAATTTCATGTTGAAAGTTTTCCTTGAATCAACTTGCATATTGAGGAAACTTGCTTGTGAAGTTAGGATTTTTGTTTAGAACAAAAACACTTAGAATTTTTCTAAATGTTAGAAAATTTTCCAAATTTGACTTTTGTTGAATTTTTGATTTCTTGATGATCAAGTTTGATAGTTTTGAATATCTTGATGATTTTTGACTTTTGAATTCCAATGTTGACCAAAAAGTCAAAGATTGACTTTTGAGTGACTGTTTACTTTTCATCAATTGATTCCAATTTTCAGCTATCAATCACTCGCATCTTTGGAAATGTCTTGAGCCATGTAATTAGGTCAATATTTTGTATTTGAATCCTTAAGATCATGTTTCAAACCATTAGGTCATGACCTAGGTCAATAGTCAATGATCAGTCATCTTTAGTCAAAACCCTAATTTGGGCAATTTTGACATCTGGTGATTTGAGGGCTTTCCTTAAGGAATCATGGTCAACCCTTGATAAAATTATGAATATCACATCAAAAGGTTGATGTTGGCAAAAAAATCTTGAAGTTTGACTATAAGTTGATCATAATTGACTTTTTAATCCAATATAGTTGATTTTTAGTCATCTGAGCAATTGACTGAGCAAATTTGTGATGCAAGACTTGAAACTTGACATGAGAATTATTGAGGACCTATGATAAATCATGAAATTAATTTTAGACCTTTGCAAACCATTATTCATTGTACAAGATGAAATCTTAGTTGTGGACCCATTGCTTAGGAGGTTATATTGTCTGATTTACTCTTGAGAAAACTTGAGTATTTGAGGATCTTAGGAGAATGCCTTGAAGAAAATGGGAGGGAAAATTTTGGGATAAAATAACTTCCCCTGTTCAATCTTCTTAAACCTGAAGAGTTAGATTGGCATGTCCGCCATTCGTGACTTGAAGGTGGAAGATGATTGAACACATAAGTGCCCAGAAATTTGCACTCGCATGTACCCAAAATGATGTTGTTGGTTGATGTACTGGGAATATGCTTAAAGATGTCATTTGGAGAGGTGATGGAGAGTTGTCAGAGATGGGCTTATAGATTCCATCCAAAGTAACTGTTGATAAAAATTATACTAAGTCTACGCTTGACTTCAATTGGAAGACGCATCAGAATAAATCTACGCATGTTTTAATTTGAGCCAGAGGATGTCTTTGAAGGAAGTGTTTTTCATGTAGATAGTCTCCTTATCATGTTTCGGGAATTGATCTACAATCTGTTTTTGTTGGTAAACCCATCCTGTTCCAGGATTTCATACCACTTGGTGATAAAGATAGTCGCCCCGTCTTTTTTCAGGATTTGATCTTCATTTGACCATAAAGAAAGAAAGATAGTTTCCCCATCCTATTTCAGGAGTTAATATTCTCTTGGTTGTATAGATAGTTTCCCCGTCCTGTTTCAGGAATTAATCTAGAACCTGCTCTTTGTTGGCCATAGAGATAATTTCCCCGTCCTGTTTTGGGAATTAATCTCTAAACTGGTCACATAGATAGTTTCTCGTCTTGTTTCGGGAATTAATCTTGGAACTACTTGAGAATTGTTGATGACATGCATCTTTTTATAAATTTTACCTGAAAAGATAAAGAGTTAGTTGTATGCAATGCTATGATGTATGAAATGCATTACGTAATGATGTTCTCAAAATAAATGAGATTGTGATATATGCATTTCGTATGTATATGTTATGATTTGGTAAATGATGTATGAATGTGTAATGTTTGTTGAAAATGTATCAATAGTTTCGTATAACTTCTTGCTGGGGAAATTGATCCCTGATTGGTGCTGGGGATGAAGATCGTGTGTGATCTTCAACTTTGTCTAGAATGCTTCCGCTGGGTATTCCTGCTTACTATTTTGAGGAAACTCCACTGGGGAATATTGACTTCTGTTTAGGGAGAAGAGTTCAAGAACATTAATCATTCATCACTCAACTAGAGATTTTAATTCTTATATACCCTGATTGGGGATAAAAGAGATGGATAACCTTCTGACTTGTTTGGGGAGTTCAATTCTTATATACCCTGACTAGGGATAAAAGAGATACCTTCCGACTCGTCTGGGAAGTTTAATTCTTATATACTCTGACTGGGGATAAAAGAGACAGATAACCTTCTGACTCGTCTGGGGAGGATAAAGTTGACTGATATTTGGTCTGGTTCTAGGTTCCGTAGCAAATCTCTAGGGATAGGGGTGGTTTCATTAGGGAGAAGAATTTTGCTGATGTTCAAACTGGGGAGGCTATAATCTATTGGGGAAATAAACCCTATTGATGGAGGAATACTCTGCTGAGGAAACAAGCTCTGCTGGAGAGAAGAAATTTGCAGGGGGTGTTTACAGTTCCGGAGGAATAAACTTAGCTAGGGAAGGGAGCTTGCATGAACTGTAACGATTGGAGCTCCGTAGGTTGGTATATTTCTAGGAAAAAATATCATATTCTTTTATTCGTTGGAACAATCTTCCTGGGAGATTTGCGGGAATGCATCTTCATTGGAGATGAATTTCTGTGGGGATAATCTCATGGAAGTGGTTCTGTGGGGATTTGTGGACAGCTCGAATGTCATCCCAATGCTTATTCCTGTTTTTATACATATATTTGTTAACGGTTAATCGTGTTCATATGCATATGTTCATTCAATTTTAGTCATTGGACGGTTGTGCAAAATAAAAAGAAAAAACAAAAAGGTTTGAATTTTAAGGTGTATTTGTATTGATAATTTTCCTATAAACAGACAATTTTGTACAACGAGAGATAAATCCTAGTAATAGGAAATTATCGTGAAATTTAAAGAGTACAAAGTGAAAACAAAAGATATAGCTATGTGGAAATGATCTCGTCGGGTTCCAACTCTACCACTTCCCCATATGTCTTCAAACATCTCATCCCTTGCTGTCGGATGAATTTGATTAAACTTGTAAATTTGAACTTTGACTTTGGTAATAAAGGTTGCAGTAAGTGATCCAATGAGACATAGTCATACGCTTTAATCCCTAACTTTTTCTTGGACAACCCTTTCAGTTTTTCAATCCACCGGGACACCCTTTCTTGCCCAAGTCGCCTTTTCAGGTTTTCGACTTGCCGGGTGTACAATCTTTTATATATATCCTTAATTTTCCCCCTAACCTTTTTGGTTCGCCAGGATGCCCTTATTATTTCCTAGGCCAGTCAACCTAGCAGGTCGTTGTTATGCGTAGTATCTTTTGACTATGTCCGCATTCACAAGGTGTGGGAAATCTTCACCGTCCATGGTGGTTAGTATCATAACACTGCCCGAAAATACTTTCTTGAAAACAAATGGCCCTTCGTAGGTGGGAGTCCATTTTCCCCTGTGATATAGCTTTCTTCGAAGCAAACTTTGTTTCACTATCTGTAAAGATTTAACTCTTATAATTGTTCCTTGAGAGACCAAGTTTGGTCAGATTTCTCAAGTAGACTAGGACTAGTTTAAGTCTTAGTGGTGTGAGTCACTTGTAAGATTACTTGTGCATTGTTAGTCACAACAGTTGTTGTGTGATTGTAATAAGTTGATTATAGTGAATTAAGTCCTTATTGAGAAAGGCGAAATCACCTTGGCGGGCAGACTGGAGTAGTTTGAGCTCAAATGAACCAGGATAAAAATAACCTTGTCTTTCCATTATTGTCAAGCCTTTAAGAAAAAGAAAAAGAGAAACTTATTCAACCCCCCCCCCCCCCACCTTCTAAGTGTTTTCTCACCCTTCAATTGGTATCAGAGCTTGACTCTGAGCACAACACTTAACCGTGTCAGGAAAAGATCCAGAAAGAAAGCACAATGGCAAATGAACAAAACAACAATAACTACACCAAAGCTCCAGTGTTTGATGGAGAAGATTTTTATTATTGGAAAGATAGACTAGAAAGTTTCTTTCTAGGTCATGATAAAGATTTATGGGATATAGTCTTGGATGGTTACACACATCCTACAGACTTAGAAGGAAATAAGATTGATAGAAAAAATATGGATAGACATCAAAATGCTAATTTAAAAATCATCATAGAGCTAGAAATATTTTTCTAAATGCTATCTCTAAAATGGAATATGAAAAGATCACAAATAGAGATATAACACATGATATGTATGAGTCTCTTAAAATGAATCATGAAGGAAACGCTCAAGTGAAGGAGTCTAAAGCTCTGGCTCTTGTCCAGAAGTATGAAGCCTTCAAGATGGAAGAAAGTGAATCTATAGAAGCTATATTCTCAAGATTCCAAACTCTGATTGCTGGCCTGAGAGTTCTGAACAAGGGATATTCTAAGGTAGATCACGTTAAGAAGATCATCAGAAGTTTACCCAAAAGATGGGCACCTATGGTCACTGCTTTCAAAGTTTCAAAAGATCTGAACAACGTGTCTCTTGAAGAACTCATCAGTTCTCTCAGAAGTCATGAGATAGAACTTGATGAGCATGAGCCTCAAAAGAAAGGTAACTCTGTTGCCCTTAAATCAATTATAAAATATGAAACTAAAATTTTTCAGGGTGAAGAAGGAAACTCTGAAGAATCTGCTTCAGAAGAAGATGAACTATCCTTGCTCTCCAGAAGGATCAATCAGCTGTGGAAGCACAAGCAGAAGAATTTCAGAATCTCCAGAAGAACAGGAAATGACTCGGAACAATCCTCTAGACACAGAATATCAAGTAACAGAATCATTACCTGCTATGAATGCAATAAACACGGTTACTACAAAAGTGAGTGTCCAAGGCTTCAGAAGGAGAAACATAAAGGGAAGTTAGTTAAGGAAAAGAAGAAGAGTCTTATGGCAACATCGGATGATTCTGAATCTTCTGAAGACGGAACAGAATCAGAAGATGAACAAGCCAATATAGCTCCAACCGACAACTTATCATATGCATCTGAATCTTCTGAATCTGAATCAGGGTCAGAATCAGAATCAGACACTGAAGAGGTATTCCCTGACTTCACTGTTAATTTCACTAAAGTTGAACTAGGAGAAAGTCTGAGTGAAATTATGGAAAGATATCAGCAGCTTCGAGTCAAATTCAGGAATCTGAAAAAGGATCTTGCTTCTGACTCTGAAGTAACTGAGAGCCTGAGATCATAAAACTCAGAGTTAAAAGAAAAGATTTCAAAACTAGAAAATGATCTACAAAACTCTCAGAAGGAAATAATCTCAAAAGATCCTAGTAATGCTGATAAGATCATAAAGAAATATGATCAAAGCTTTCAGAAGTTTCTAGCTAAAAACATAGATAGAAGCAAAATGGCTTCAATGATCTATGAAGTTAGCAAGAAAGACAGAATAAGTATAGGATACAAAGGCAAAGTATCCCAGCCTAAGAAATTTAAAGATCTGGTTATCAAATGTACTCCTCTCTATTCTCACATCACCACTGGGCACACACATAATATTAAATACACTTCTCACTCTTATGCTAATCCAAAGTTCAAACAGAACTTTAAATACTTTAACCCAAGAGGACCCAAAAATATATGGGTACCAAAAGACAAAATCATCTATGTTGCAGATATTTTTAACAGCAAGGTTGATACTCCAGTACTAACACTTGGACTCTGGATGCTCTCTACTCATGGAGGAAAGAAAGCATATGTTCCAAAGCCTGGAATCTAAAAGATTCTCAGGTTTTAGAGGCAATCAGAAACAGAAGATTAATGGCTCTGAAACTACTGGAAACATGAATGGAAATACAACATCAGAAGCTCTGCGCGAAGCATGTCTAAAAGGAAAGTTTTTCTAAACCTTCTTTTAAATCATAAAATGTTGTTTCTTCCTCTAGGCCATTAGAAACATCTCATATTTCAATCCTTCTGGATGTACTTGTTTTTATTCTGAACACTAAAGACATTCTGAACAAGTTTGATTCTAAAGCACAAAGGTGTTTTATGCTTGGATATTCTGAACACTTAAAAGGCTATAGAATATACAACACAGAAACTCTGATTGTTGAAGAATTAATCAAAGTCAGGTTTGATGATAAGCTTGGTCAGCAACAGCCAAAGCAAATTGATATTTCTGTAGGTACAAAAGATCATCCCTCAAACTCTGAAAAGTCAGAAGCAAAGGAAGACTCAGAAGACCATCCTGTTGACAATTGCACTTTCAACAACAGAAGTTAAGTATATATCTGCTGCTGGATGTAGTTCTCAAATGATTTGGATGAAAAGTCAGCTAGAAGATTCTAATCATTATGAAAGCAAGATTCCTATCTTCTGTGACAATACTTCTGCAATTTGTCTTTCTAAAAATCCTATTTTACATTCTAAAGCTAAACACATTGAAATTAAATATCATTTTATAAGGGACTATATTCAGAAGGGAATTTTCAATTTAAACTTTGTAAAAACAGACCATCAATGGGCTGATATTTTTACCAAACCCCTTTCAGAAGATAGATTTAAATTCATTTTGAAAAATATTTGTATGGAATTATGTCCTGAATAAAATAATAATTATCTTTTGTGCTTGACTTTAGAATGTTCTGAAATGAATATTCTGATTAACAACTCTTCCGAAGTTAGAAGAAAAGTTACACAAGAAGCTATATGTAAAGTTCTGAAATGTTCTAAGTTTCATTTCAAGTATAGCTCAGCTGTTCATTAGATCAAACAACTGTCCCATGCAACCTTCAGGAGATGAACACTTGGTGTGTTTCTGAAAGGTCAAGCGTGCTAAGCTATTGACACCGTTCTAGGTAACTGTTATGATTTGATTAAAATATCACGCTTTACCCTCACTTTTCAATATCATTAAATGCTAAGTCATGATTAGATTCTTTTTATTTAAATTTTTAATTAAATACTCTTTTTACAATTTTATTTTTTTAACCTACTTCTGAAAAGTCTTCATATAAATACCTTTGTAAAAACCCTTCTCACTTTTTACCTTCTCTTTAAAAACTTAAACGTCTCTGTGTATTTTTCTCTGAAACCCATTTTTCTTCTCTCAAACCTAAGTGCTCCAATGGCTTCCTCCTCTACTCATTCTGAGAACACCCATTATGAGCAATACATCATTCATGAGAGAACCACTCTCATTCCAGTGGATAGCTTAGAGGTTATAAGTGAATTAATGGTGGATTTTGAGAATCTTAAAGCTAATGGTTTTGATCTTCTTCCTACTGTTGAGTTTCAAGGTTGGGGAAACTTCTTTGACCGTCTAGTTGGTCCATTTTTTCCACACCTTGTTAAAGAATTTTGGATACACGCAATTGCTTCTCCAAAAGTCATCCTCTCTTTCGTGATGGGTAAGGAAATCTCCATTACCGAAAATCTAATCAGAAAACTTCTAGGTTTTGAAGGAACTGGAGTAACTGGAATCTCTAGTAACAGAATGGAAATGTCAAAGGTTTATGCATAAATTTTTACAAATGGGCAAGGGTCTTCTAAGGTCAGAGATTTGAAAAATAAGTACAAGATATGGGAAAGAATAATCCATGGTTGCATTCATCATAGGAAGGAAACTAGCTCTCCAGACTATATAAATGCTGACCAACAATACTTGTTGTTCTGTCTTGGAACAAATATTAAAATTGATTTACCCTATCTCTTGTTTGAACATCTCTGGACTCATGTCAAAGAAACGAGAGAAGCAGAAAGAATGAAGAACCCTAAATCCAAAAGGAATTGGATTCCAATAGGGAGATTGATTTCAGACATTCTGACTGAGAATGGTCTGATTGCTCACCTGGATGAAGCTAATCTGTTGGGGGAGTTAGAGCCTACTTGTGGAAAGGCTTTGACTGGAAAGAACTTGGTGAAGAGGAAAATTATTGACAAACTGCTGATAGAACCAACTCCTTTTGTTTCAACAACTGTTAAGAGAAGGAGGATACCAATTGCTGACTTTCCACTGTTCAACTCAGGAGATCACCCTCGCATCATCCTGCATTACATTCAAATTTGTAAAGAAAGTGGAACACCCATTGATCCTGCTTGGCTTCAAGGAAGACATGAAGCTACTCTAGAAGTTGTCTTTCAGCAACCATTGAAGAGGAAAGCAGTTGAAGGACCATCTTCCAGACCTCAGAAGAAGAAGAAAAAATTAGGTACACCTGCTGAAACTATTATTGTTTATTATTATGAAAATATATCTACATCTGCTGAACCCCAAACCTTAGGAGACATAGATGTTGATATAGACCTGACCATACCCTCTGAACCTCTTGCTGAAAATCCTCAAAGAGATCAAGTTTTATCAGACTTGAGTGATTTTGAATCTGATGATTTTTATGAAATCCAAACAGAACCATCTCAATCAGAACCATCTCAAACACCTGCTGAAAACCTTTCTAGACCTCCTCCCAGACCTTTATCACCCAGACCCACTGGATGGTATGATGCTGGCTCTTGGAGAATACCAGGAATCAACGAACCTCTGGCCACTCTAAAGCCACCATTCAACCTACCTTCTGAAAATATCTTCGCCTTAAACAGAACACAACCACAAAATCCTACCCCAACTGCTGACAACACCATAATCATTTCACCTGACGTCACACCACCCACATCTCCAAAACTTCCAACTCCTAACTCACCGGTGATTTCACCTCCTCACATTCCGGAACACCAAACTCATGAACCATCTGAACCATCACCAACACATGAACCCTCTGAAACTATCAATCCATCATAAACACTTGAACCTTTTGAACAACCTGAACAACCTGACCAAACTGAAACAACTGAACAATAAGAAAATCCTGAACCAGCTGACTTTCTGAAAACTGTAGTTGATTTTGAATCTCTACAATTTATGAAAAACAAAACCTTCAAAAAGGCTGTTCCAAAACCTATTCAGCCAGATGTAAATATATTTTTTCAGAATTTTTCAAGAGAAGTTCAAGCTTGGTTGGACCTGCTGAAGGCAGATTGCACCAGAAATGTGAACCCAGCAGCAACAGATCTTCTGTGGGAAACGTTCAGAAGAACCTTAGATGCTGAGTCACTGAATATCCAAGACTTATGTCACTCTCAGGTGATTGAGAACTTCTCCAAACATCTGCATGCCTTTCAGTCAGAAGCTGCTGATATTTGGGACAAGAAGTCTTCTCTGATGATTGTCGATGCTCCAGCTGATCAAATGGACATTTCAGAAGATGAATCTGAAGAGTCCTCTGAAGATTCAAATCCTCTGGCAATAGTTCTGTTGAATTAGCCTTCTACAAAAGTTGCACCTGAACCTTTGCCAACTCTTATGGTGGATCTGTGCACTCTTCTTTCAACTTTTGTTCGTTCTGACTCAACGGTTGCTACTCCAAAGGCTGTGTCTACTGAAGCTTCTTCATCCTATGATCCTACTTCACTTGTAATGGATACTCTGAATGAGCTTAAGAGGGATAACGAAGCTATTCATGAGCGCTTGGACAAGCAAGATCAGACAAACCAAGAAATCAGAAGCTGAATGATGAAATAAGCGGAATATGCATCTGAGATCAAGAATCTTCTTATGGCCCTTGTTTCTAAGAAATCTTAGTGTCATTCTATTTCTTGTTTTTGTTTGTTATTTTGTTGAACCTCTGAATCTTTTATTATAAATATTTTTTTTACGCTCTTCAACTATATACTTTTTGATTATGCAAAAAAGGGGGGGGGGGAAATGAGTATTTTGATCTAATCTCTGATTAACAGTTATGGGACTAAGTCTCAAACATTCTAACAAAATACAAGATTTCTTTCTATGTGTAAAAGAATTTTGCAGGTATCATTTAAACTCTGGAATTTTAATTCAAATGAACATTATCTTCAAAAGACCTGATGAAGAAATCCCAGAAGAAAATTTCAATGCTCTGATGAAAATTCTCAGGAAGTTTTTCTTATAGAAATATTTATTTCTGGGGGAGATTCCTATCTCTTATTAAATTTTATTTCTTATTTGAATATTTTTTGTCATCATCAAAAAGGGGGAGATTGTTAGAACAAGATTGGTTCTGATCATATCTCAGAGTTTTGATGATAACAATACAATATATTTTATATAATTGATACTCTGATGAACGTATTTAATTGTTTCAGATAATGTTCTGACAGAAGCATTTTGATGTGCTGAGCTGAAAACAAATGAAGAAGTTCTTTGATGAAAGAACTATTTATTTTAGCGCAAGTGCTGATGCTTACTCTGGTAAGATAATTATTTAAATACATCTTCTAACACTTAGCAAGTTTCTGTGTAATCTATGTTTCAGAAGTTCTATGAAAGCAAGTGCTGATTAGAAGTACTTAGCAAGCAAGCGTTGTTTAGAAGATATGCAAGCATGTTCTGAACCAAGACGTGAAGCTAAGTTCTGAAAGAATATAGAAGCTAACAAGTCTTGTCAAGGATCAGGAAACATGCTCTTACAAGTGCCGTTTGCTCATTTAATGTAAAGACGGCTACATGCACTCAAGTGTCTACGCTAGTTCATTGGAAAATGGAATAGTACAAGGAAACACGCAAACATTTAATGCTCTCCATATTTGAAGGCAGCAACAGTCATTTTTTTCTTACTATATATAGAAGAACATTAATTGCAAGCCAATAACTAATCAATTTCAAAATAAGCAAGAACTACGTGAAAATATTCTGGGCTCACAAATAATTTTCATATACTTTGTGCAATACTATTCTTAGGGAAAAATCACAAGTGTGATATAGCTTTCTTAGAAGCAAACTTTGTTTCACTATCTGTAAAGATTTATCTCAAAATCACTTCAAAAGCTTGGTAGGGAGTCTCAATGAATTCACCATCCATTTCCATATACCAGAATGAATTCAGATGATTGACCATGTACTTTTCCTCTTTGCAGACAGTAACAATCTTCCATTTCACATGATACTTTAGTTTTTGGTGCAAGGTGGAGGTAACAGCGCCTGTCCCATGGATCTAGGGACGTCCTAACAGACAAAATTAAGATGGCCGGATGTCCATTACATAGAAGGTGGATTCAAATATTTATGAGCCCACTTTTATCAGGAGGTCCACTTCTTCATGTACCATTATTTTTGATCCGTAAAAGGCTCGAACTATGATGTCACTAGGTTTCATCACAACCCCTTTGCAATCCAGTCTATCGAGAGCGTCCTTTGGCAGAACATTCAGGGAAGAGCCAATATCAACTAACACATGAGCCAAAGTAGTGCCCCTGTATTCAATGGAGACATATAAGGCTCTATTATGATTTCTCCCATCCGGAGTTAGGTCTGCATCGGAGAAACCTAATCCATTGTTAGTTGTTAAGCTAGAAACATGACTTCCAAATTGATCGACAAAAATCTCTTGTGGTACATGAGAAGTCTTCAAAAATTTCATTAAAGCTTGTGCATGAGCTTCGGAACACAGTAGTAGGGATAACATACAGATATTGGATGGGGTTTTCCCCAGCTATTCAATAATTTTGTAATCTCTTCTACGAATGATCTTCAAAACCTCTTCCATCTCTTGTCCAGAGGTATCCTTGACTGTAGCTTCTTTTGGTGCCTCCATCCGGGCAGGCTCTACCATTGGATCTTTACCTCTAGCTTTGGCAGTTGTCTTGGTTACCATGACTTGAATAAGTGGAGAGATTTCTGGGAATAAAATCCTCCCACTTCTAGTAATTTTACTGGTCCCTGTAATATTTTCAATGTTGGGATCAACCTCTTCATCATCTTCATCAGACAACTCTTATTTGACACCATGGTAATATACGCCATACCCATAATTCCATGGAATAGCCTTCTCCGAGGAATATGAGATGGGCCCAGGTTTTGTAATGATTAAGGAAGCAACTTTTGGATTGGAAGTAATCCTTACAGGACCCTTGGAGTTGATCTTGAAAGGAGTACCAGATATGACAGACAAATCTCGGCATAAATTTTCAATAGACGGAACTTTTTCAAACAGAATAACATGTTCATCCATCAGGTGTTGAATGCCTTCCTTCGGTAACCTGTAGCCATTGGGTGGAACCGTACAACAATAACATTCTTTAACACAGCTTGGAAATAAACTGACTGTAGCAAATTCTTCTTGGCTGTTGAAAGAGGAGTAACCACATCATTTACGGAGGTAACATACAAAACATATTCAATAATTCTTATTCCTTTGTCATGCTTTGAGATAGGAGCAGTAATCACGTTTAGAGTCTCAGGAGAGTCGAACTCAATTTCCTTGTTACCAATCATGTCTTGAACTTTGTTTTTCAAGGCCTAGCCGTTGTTGGTGTCGTGCCCAAGACTGTTCGAATGATAGGCACACTTCACTTTCGGGTTGTATTTCCGAGAGGACGTGTTGGGATTAGGAGGAGGATCTCGGAGTGTTATGCGGCCAACCTTTAACAAATGCTGCAATGCTTGAGCCAATGGCATATTAATCCTGGTAAATTACTTCCTCGGAGCGTCAGACCTACATTGGTTGCTTTGTTGTTGTTATTGTTGTTGAACATCCGCTGAATTAGAGATCAACATCGCTCCCACAGACTAATGGTGGTCATTTTTACTCCAACCCTTCTGGCCATAGACAACATTAGTTTCTTTTTTACTAACGAAGGGCTTCTTCACAACATTAGAAGATGTAGCCATCGAAATCTTCCCACTCTTGATACCACTTTCAACTCTTGCTCCAGTCAAAATTAGCTCAGTAAACACTGATGAAGAACTTCCAATCAATAAATTAAAGAATGGTCATGTCGGAGTGCCCATGAACATATCCACCAACTCCCGGTCAGTCAAAGGATGTTGCACCTTTCCAGCTAGGTACCTCCATTTTTGGGCATACTCCTTGAACCCTTCACTCGAGCCCATTGTCATGTTTTGCAACTGCACACGAGTCGGTGCCAGGTTAGCATTATATTGATACTTCTTATAAAAAGCAACAGCCAAGTCCGCCCAAGTGTGAATGTTGGTTACTTCCAGCTGATAGAACAATTCTAGTTGAGTATCAGACAAGCTTTCTTGAAAGAAATGGACCCATAATTTCCAGTCAGTAGTATGAGGTTGGATTTTTCGAACATAGGACCTCATATGAATTTTGGGACAAGAGACCCCATCATATTTAGCAAAGATAGGGAACTTGAATTTGTGAGGGATGACAAAACCCGGTATCATACCTAACTCTCTAAAATCCAATGCAGGCATTTTCTGGATTTCCACAGCTTTGAGTCGGTCTTCTAATTTCCTGTATTTGTCATCTACAGGAGGGTATTGTTCATCGGAGTAGTCTTCATCTTTGGAACCCTGATTTTTTTTTACCTTCACCCCTGACACTTCTATCAACCTCCTCTTGGTTATCGTCTTCCTCAGAGGAAGCATCATTCAACAGAACTGGTTGAGCAGAACCTTTGAATCTTCTCCCCAGGTTGAGGATAACAACCCGCTTCTTAGTCTTCTTTTTTATGGTGAGGAGAGTCATCATCTCTTGTTTCCCTTTGGCCAGATTCAGAAGAGTCTCTTGAAATTGTGCATGCTGAGTTTGGAGATCCTTGACAGTTTGTTCGAGAGCCATCTTATACTGAAATAAACAGTAAATAGATGAGGAAACCTGTATCAGAAAACCTGCATAGGAAATTATGCATGATATGTGGATGCAATGTTTTCAAGGACCTTAGGAGATTTAAGTTTGCTAGCCAAAAATGAAACCAAAACAAAGATTACATTAATATGTTCAGAATTACAAACTGCCTTCTAGGCTTATAATGAAAAACAAAAAGGGTCTCAAGGAGACAACAATATAAACTCCTAAAACCTAAGTCTCTCACAGACGCTTCCTCTTTGTGTTGAGTTATGTATTAAGAATCCTCTCTTCATGAAGTTGCTTTGTGAGCTCCATCATTTTCTTCTCGCTTGCGTAGATTTGAACTTTAAAGGTGTCCCGTTCTTCCTTGAGTTGAATCCAAGACTTCTACAATTCTTTGAGGTTAGTGGGCATGTCTAGATGGAGGATGATGCGAGAAACGTCTCCTTCAGCAACAGGTTCTAAGATTACTGGTAAGAAATCGGGATATTTCATGATAAGGTTTTGAGCACGAGCTCGTACCCATTTGAGATAGGGCTCCAAAGGGATAGAATTATTTTGTCCTAAAGTCTTGATATCAACTTTGTTTACCATACCCAAGCACGTATAAACCTTTGACGATATCCTTGAGGATCACTTTCGTAGTCGAACACAATACCCTAGATAAGTGCATCACGAGGACCATCTCTTCGAGCATAACCAAATTGTCGTAGATCCAGAGAAAGGTTGTAAGTAATACCTCCCCTAATTCCAAGGAGTGGAACATTAGGTAATTCCCTGCAACGGTCAATGATAGTAACATCTTCCACAGATCGGGAACACCAATAGATATCCGAATGAGAAAGCGACATCATCCTTTGAGACCACCTCAAACCTTGTTCATTCTTTATTACTAATTGGGTAAGGTGCAAAATAAACCACCTTGATAGCATAGGTATGCAATACATAAGAGTCCCTCACTTCCTCATAGTACGAGTGTGAAGAGAATGGAGAATGTCTCCGAGCAAAGAAGGCACAGGGTTACGAGAGAGAAATATCTTGATGGCATTCACATCTATGAGTTGGTCTAGATTAGGGAATAACACCAACCCATAGATTAGAATATACAAGACCACTTCAAAAGCATGAAAACTCATAGCATCCAGAAACAACTGAGCCTTCTCTAACCGAAATTTAGCAAGAAAACCTTTGACTCCACTTCTTGTTTCCCAATTAGCTACAATGTCTGACCACTTTAGATGCATGGCTGATGCAATTTCTTCAAGTTGTGGATCTTTCTCTAAACCAGTGAAAGGTATTTGATTGAGAACACGAACTGCCATTAATTGAGAAAACTCTTTCATTGTCGGTACCAACTGATAATCCGGAAAAGTGAAGCAGTGATGTACATGGTCAAAGAACTGGAATAGAATACTCATCATGTCTTCTTCAAAATGCGATGCAACAAAACTGAGTAGTCGTCCATGCCTTTTGATGAATGGAGAACTTTCGAGAACCCTTGAGACTAGCTCCTTAAGTTGAGAAGGTATCCTCAAAAAACTGATATTGGTAGTGTTTCTGAGAGCAAAAGCCATAACCTACAAAACAGAACAATGATAAATGCCTAGGTCCTTGAAATGGTTAGTGAAAATGATATGGCATGCTGTCATGATGTTATGATGTCATGTCCAAACAATTAATCAAACATAAATAGAATACACAAGGCCTTAGGTTTAAGCTTGCATGGATTTTGTACCCTCTTAAAGTTTTAGTTGACTCAACCTATCCTAAAAGAAGTAACCGGGTTCTAGGAATCTCAATACCACTGATCCTTCTCTCAGGCATTGTTCCAGCATAAGCATCCGAATTGCGATCAAAATATCCCGAGAGTCCAATCTCAATGAGTGTAGCATTGAGTATCAACCAACTTCAGTCTGCACCAAAGCCAGCTATCTCACTACTTTTAATGGCTAAGTTGTGTAACCTAAGGTTCTACGGTCAGTTAGTGCTTATGACACCACGTGGCAGCCCAATATTCTCCTTGACTTACTCAAGGGATACCAGCATAAACCAATGTTTCGCACTAATGTAACCATCATTTCAACCATATCATTCTATGCCATACATTTTTCACGATCTATTGCTACTTACCTAAATTGCCCCAAGATCCAATTATAAGATCTATACAGAAAATAAACCCAAACAACCCTTTAAAAGTAAAGCTGGCAAGTCAAACAATGAAAGCATTTAAATATGAACTATCTCTAAGGTAACCCCACTTTTAGATTTCCCCAGCAGAGTCGCCAATTCTGTAATACGGTGGGAGAATTGACTTGGGTTTTGCGTTTTATCGCAAATGCCCCAACAAAGTCACCAATTCTATAATACGGTGGGAGAACTGACTTGGGTTTTACGTTTTATCGCAAACATTGCGGATAGCAAGAGGCGCCACCGACTTTTCTTTTATCCAATAAAGGAAAGGGTGAAAAGAACACAAAAGACCTTTGAGAATTTTCTTGAGTTCGGGGGGTAGGTTATGAAAAGGGAAGGTGTTAGCACCCTTTTCATCCGTAGTCATCTACAGACTCTTAATTTCTAGCTCACTTTGTAAATTTGCTTTGTGTTTTGTGTTTTTTGAAAATATTTTGAAAATGCCTAAGTACAACAATTTTGTAATGATTCTCGTATCGTTGAGAATATATACAAAATGTTTGTTTTTGAAAATATTTTAAAAGTGTCTAAGTTTTGTTTTATGAAATGTTTTGAACATGCCAATGTAAGGCAATTTACTTTATAATAACCATTGTATCAGTCCTCAAGAGTATTTGTAAAGCGTTTTGAAAGTAGTTGTTTTGAAAATGTGAGGTGTGAAGATTGTTTTAGTTTATGAGCTAGCGATTACGAGCGATCTACCTACTCAAAAGGTCTTTGTTCTTTTCCTCCTCCTTTAGATAGTGCTATCCTACCATTAGTTAGTAGGAAGCCCTATCACTGGATGTGGGAGACAGGCGTGGGTCATCGTACATTCATAGAAGGAAACTTGTAAGACGCTTTAGCAATTGTCATAAGGGACTAAGATTGTTTAACTAAGGCAACATCAAAGGGTCATCGAGGGACTTTAATCTTTTAATCGAGGGTCTTTTGCTAAAGTGACTCACATTCTAGGGACATGACTGTTTATACCCGAGGCAACAAGTGAGGTTACCCTAGAGTTGCGTGTGTGCGAAGTGTTTTGATTTCAAGTATTTTTCTTTGAGATTATGCTTTCTAATGATTGATTTTAATCTTGTCATACAAAACCCTAATTACTAACAATAATAAGGAAAATGGTAAATTAAGGAAATTAAATATCCTACGCTATTACAATGCTTCGGGGATGGGGGAACAGATTTATGAATGGGGAAGGAAAGCAATAAACCCTAATTATCTATTACAAACCTTTGACAGATACATAATTGTTTTAATGCGAAAAATAAATAAATGTGCGGAGATAGAAAGGGGAAAGATTTAAAAACCCTAAAAAACTCTAAGTATTTAAGAAAATATTTATTTGTTTCTTTGTTTAGAAAATATTTAAAATGATGAAGTAAAAAGTTAGAACTAATTCTAATTTTATTTACAATTTCATTATTTTAAAATAAAACAAAGTGTAATTAAATTAATTAGTTTTATGTGTGAAAATTAATTTAATTAAGTAAAAACATAAACAAAATTTAATATTTAGAATATATTTTTGGTGTTTTATTTAGAAAAGAGATTTTATAGTATAAACCCTAATTCTAATTAATTAAAATCAAAGTGATTAACTTAAATTTTATTTGTCAAAATTAAATTAATGGATTAAAAAACTAAATCTAATTTTTTTCATCATTTTTATGATTTTTGTTAAATAAAATAAAATAAATTAAAAAAAGGAAATGTTAATTAAAATAAAATAAATAAGATTTAAATGGGCTAGTAGTGTAAGCAAATTGGGGGTGAGAAAGAAGTAAAAATCTCTTGGTCCAACAACACTTTTTTTTGTTTGAAGCTGAAACAATAAAAAAAATAGAGTGGGCCTGACACTGTAAAAGAAAAATGGGGGGGGGGGGGGGTGAGAAACCAAAAATTCCAGGCCCAACAACAAGGAAGTCCAACTCCTGTTTGGATCCAGGGGGTTGGTTTATGAAGGTGTACCATGGGCGTGCTCATTGATGCGTGGGATCTGGCTACATGATGATTTGATGGTGTTGATGTGAGGATGTACTACGCGCGCGCTTGCCTTGCTTACACCTAATTAACAAAGGAAATGTTGAAAAATAAAATTCCAGAGGCATGGATCGAACCCCTGTTCTAGCACACTAACACCTTACACACATACAGTTGCCACTGGGGTGGCTGTTTCATCCGGTTATGAAACATCCACAAATATATATATTATAAACTCATTTTAGAAATTCAAATTTGTGGACTTCTTCTTCCTCGCGCCAGAACAACAACTTCCATCCTTTGATTTTGTAAAACTTTCATTTGCCAACCATCTTTAAAAATATAAACATCAAAGTTGTTCCAAATTTCACCACGAATTCAACCATGCCATTAACTTAAATTAAAACTAAAAGATTAAAGTAAATTTCTGTTGGTACCAAACAGAACCCTAATATTTCAGAAATTTCAAATTCAAAATTCTCATCACACAATCAATATAAATGAAAACTAAGGACATGGTTAACTTCAGGGCAGTGATATCTACATTTTTGCTTTAGAAAATAAATGCAAATGATGCTTGTACAGAGATTTCAAAGTTTAGAAAACTTACCTCAAAAGTGAGAAACGAGTTTGAAGTTAGAGCACTTGTGGAAATGTTAGGATGATCTTGATAGATTCATTGAACTCCCAGGAAGCTTTTGCAATTCCTATCTTGGATTGAGAGTGCCTAAAATCTTCTAGACAAGTCAAGTTACAGAGGTGACAAAATGGAAATGGTGGATGATGAAGATGATGTTACAGAAGTGTAACATGGATATGTTCTATATGAGTTATAGAAGCTTTGTAAATGATTTAGAGTGAAAACACACGAGTGGATTGAATGTTTGGTGTTCAAGGTCAGAAGTTGCAACAAATGGAGTTTTAGATGTAGCTTCTAATCTTTAGAGGTTTTTTGAGGTTGTGAATTCGTGTCTTGGTTTGCAAATACTCCCTCTATTTATAGGCAAGAGGTTTGAGGGAAAGAGCTAATCAAGTTTGCAAGATCACATGTTATGGCTTGGTTGCTTAGTTATGAAGCAAACTTGAAGATCATGGTTCCAATACCTTGTACCTTGTCTCATAGAGTGGTTAGACACTTTAAACACGTTCCTCTGAGATTTTTAGGTTGAGTGTGATCATAACAAACAAGTTAGAGGCTCAAGAAGTTGACTTTGTTATTAAAGTGATCTTTATGCAAATGGATATGGAGCTTTTTGCAATTTCATCTAAAAATGGTATGATCAAGTGGATAAAGCTTCAAATCCTTGTGTAATGCACCACAATTTTGTGTAAGTATCTATTATGTGGATATTTAGAAGCAACATGGCCTGAAAAGTGAGATTGCACGGTAAGGTTATGAGATTTGGTTATGAACTTGTTACAAAATGACTTATAATTCAAGAATGGATGCCCAACTTCATCTCTTCGAATCTCCTAGCTCTAGGATGATAAAATTGAGTTCTTGAACATTTTGGAAAGCTTGAAATATTGTCTACAACTTTCATGACAAAAAATATTGAAGTTTGGCTGTATGTTGATCATAATTGACTTTTTATCCAATACAGTTGATTTTCAGTCATCTGAGCAATTGATTGAGCAAATTTGTGATGCAAGACTTGAAACTTGACATGAGCATTGTTTGGGACATATGATGAACCATGAAAGTCATTTGAGACCTTTGCAAACCAATCTTCCTTGTACAAGATGAAACCCTAGTTGTGGACCCATTTCTTAGGAGGTTAGTTTGTCTGATAAACTCTTGAGAAAACTTGAGTATTTGGGGATCTTAGGAGAACGCCTTGAAGAAAATGGGAGGGAAAATTTTGGGGTACAAAAGATAGCATTAAAGAGATTTTATGAATATTTTGATAGGTGGAGACACCAATAAGAGTTTTATTTTGATTAGTGTTGGCGAAAGTTTCGTTTGAGAACCATTGGAACATAAGTTAATCAAAGTATCATCAGAAAGGATATATCGACCATCATGTTTGTGTTGTTTGGCGCTTCGAAGGAAAAAGGTTTTTCAAATTTGAAAGCATAGGATTCGAAGGCATGTGCAGATATCAAATGTGGACACATCTTATAAAGAGATCGTTTTGGTCAAATTAGTATAAAGTGGGGATACTTTAGCAAAAGACCCTCGATTTAACAATATCATCATAGTCCCTACGATACAAAAGAACATAGTGCCTCGATGTCCCTCAAATTTCCTACGAAAAGATAATCTAGTCCCTCGGTGACCCTACGGATAATATGATGATAGTACCTCCGATACAACTGCTAAAGTATCCTTACATGTTGACTTCGATGACCATACAATAACTCTACGTCTGTCCCTTCACATCCAATAGATAGGGCTACTTACCAACTAATGGTATGGATAGTACTATCTCCAAAGGAGAAGGAAAATAACAAGAAATACCTTATTAGTAGGTAAGGCTCCTAGTTGCTTGCTCATAACATGTTCAAATACCACTTTTTCAAAACAAAAAATATTTTCAAAAACACTTTGTATACAATCTTGAGGACTGATATAAGAATTATTACAAAATTAGCCTTACATTGACATTTCAAAATATTTTGAAACAAATCACACATGCACAAAGAAATTTTTAAAAGTAAGCTAAGCAATTAAGGGCCTGTAGATAACTACAGATGAAAAGGGTGCTAACACCTTCCCTTTTCATAACTTACCCCCCGAAAACAAAATCTATCAAAGGTATTTCCTGTTCTTTTCACCTTTCCTAAATATTGGATAAAAGAAAAGTCGGTGGCGACTCTTGCTAACCGCAACATTTACGATAAAACAAAAAGCTAGTTCTCCCACCGTATTACAAGTGGGATGTAGAGTAAGTAAGTAAAGAGCATTCTTGTTAGGTGAATATGTGTCATCAACAGGGTTACATGGCCCAATGTTGGTCAGATTCCTATTAAAGTTCCTTATTTCCACATGGTTAACTTCTACCATGTTATAGCTCTGATCTGTTTCAATGTTCTCGACAATCCCGTTCTCCCTCCATGTTGATACGCGTTGATGCATTTAAGAAGGCACTTCCCCAATACTATGGATCCATTCACGTCCTAGCAACAAGTTATAATTTGTTTTCGCTGCAATGACCATGAACAAATGTTCTTTTGTATCGTAGGGACTATGATGATATTGTTAAATCGAGGGTATTTTGCTAAAGTATCCCCACTTTCGAGGGACATGACCAAGTATTTGTAAGGCATCAAAAGAGGTTACCCTAGAGGTGCATGTGTGAAGAGTGTATTAATTTAGTTATTTTATCTTGAAAACTAGGGTTTTCTAGATTGCTTTTATTCTTGTCATACAAACCCTAATTACTAACAATTAAATATAATGTGCGGAATATAAAGTTCAGAAAATTAAACCTAAGCTATTAAATCCTTTGAGTAGTTACATAATAGGAAAAATGCGAGAAAATACAAATCTATTCTACTACAATTGAGAGTGTGACCTATACACTTTTTTCTAGGAATTTAAATGGCGAAAAGAAATAAAAAAGGAAAAATATTCATTTTGGTCCCTTAACTATAGGTCATGGTTTACTTTGGTCCCTTATCTTTTTTTTGTGTCAAATTGGTCCCTTAATTTTCAAAATGATACAAACAAGTCCCCGTCGTCTACTCCGTTAGTCAAACTCTATTAAAAGTCTACGTGGCACATTTGACCAAACTATTGTGACAGAGTTAGCGTCGGAAAAATCGATGCTAAAAACTATTTCTAGATTTTAATTAATGTTGTTCTTCTCCTTCTCCAAATTTAACCCAGAATCAAACCCATAACCAAAGTTTAACCATTTTTCTTTACAAAAACCCAGAAACTTGCAGAAAAACAACAAAAACCTAGAATTTGTTACATTTTCAGATTTTATTATTGTTCAACCTATTAAAAAAAGGATTAAAAAATGTGAAAAAAAGAATTTTGTCGTTTGGAAAGGGTTCAGAATTTATGAAATCCGGATGAAGATATACAAGAGACTTTCTCTTCTCTTTACCGTTATGCTTCGTCTCCGTCCTTCTCCTATCCGCCACAAGCCACCAACAACGATGATAACTCCGTATGATTCTGGCTCCAATTCCGACTGCGCAACTTCGTCAATTCGCTCTTCCTCGCCAACACTCTGTCTCCGCTTCGTGTCGAAGTCTCAAACGCTCACAGCACCATAAATATTTTCATAGATTAACACAAAGGAAATTAGCAATCATAGAAGGATGAGTATACTTTACGGATTGGAGACACTCCGATGGAGAAAACAACATCAATAATGAGAAACCCAGGTAAAAATTCGAGATCTCTCCCTCATTCTTCTTTGTACCTACGCATCTTTATTCTGCTTCATCTTCTTCTCTTCTTTCAATTCGTATTGTTCCACGTTTTCAATTGTTAATCTGAATTGCAAATTGTGATGCGTTTGTTGATATTTTGATGAAACGTTGATGTTCAACGAAGACGCATTGTTTGTTACGGTGGTGTGCATTGTTACAAATGCGAGATGACGATGCTTGCAGCGATCATGATTCAGAGAAGATGATTGAAGCAATTATTGACGAGATAAAATTGAACAGTAAACTCAGAAAGAACTTAAAGAGTAGAAATAGAGAGATGAGACAGTTTTCTGTGAATTTCTGTGGTGTGATTATTCCAGAACATATAACATTCTTTTTTTTTATTTCACTTTTTTTAAACCTTTTTTTTAATAAGATGAATAATAAAATCTGAAAATGTAACAATTTTTTGGATTTTGTTGTTATCCCCGAATATCTGGGGTTTTGTAAGGAAAAATGATTAAATTTTGGTTATGGGTTTAATTCTGGGTTAAATTTGGGGAAGGAGATGAACAACATTAATTAAAATCCAGAAATAGTTTTTAGCGTCGGTTTTTCCGATGCTAACTTTGTTATAATAGTTGGTCAAATGTGCCACGTAGACCTTTAACAGTGTTTGACTAACATAGTAGACGACAGAGACTTGTTTGCATCATTTTGAAAATTAAGGGACTAATTTGGCACGGAAAAAAGATAAAGGACCAAAGTGAACCATGACCTATAGTTAAGGGACCAAAATTAGTAAAATAAGATAACAAAATGCATAGGGTGAGAGTTGAACCCACGCCCTTGAGGTCACATGTCTGCCTTCCTACCACTCCGCCATGCGCTATGTTTATGTTTGAGAATAGGAATGAATCAACATATGATGAACCTGCTTTGTATCCTGGAAAATAAAAGAAAATTTGCACAAGGGCTGGCTCGAACCCATGCCCTCACACATAATTACTATCACTCTCACCACAGGGACACTTGTTGTTGCGCGTTAGTATAATCATCATCATTCAATATAATATAAATTGAAAAATAAAAATCAAATTCAATTAAAACAATCACGCGCATAAGGATGGGGCCAGGTTTTTATTTGAATCAACCAATCACATTGTTTCTCTCTGCCATGCAAGCCCTACCAGAGTCAATTAAAAAATAGTGACCTCAAAACTTAACATGAAAAAACAACAAGAATCAAAGACCAAGAGGGATAATGTCCCCCTAATTTGGATCTTCTGAGTTCATTGGTGATCTTATTTTGTCCTAAAAACTCCTATAACGTGAGATTCGCTGAAAATATTTCAAACTGCCCTAACAATGGAAGATCTCTATTCCAACGTCAAACCTCACAAGTAATGGATCAAAATAGTTCCAAACATCATCATGAAAACGAATTTATGCATCAAATTCATTTAAATTTCGTGAATTAAAAGTTTGAAATTCAAGAATATTACCAAACCGGTGCAACTTGGTTGGCACGTTCTGGGATGCTTCAAGCCTTAATAATGGTTGGGATGAACTCCTGGGAACCTCGGGAGTGTGATAGAATGCTTGTAATGGCTTGATAGAGGCTGGAGATAAGGGGTTAGAGTTACCCTAGTTCTTGACAATTTTGATATTTTTTAGGGTTTGCTCTTGAGATAGCCTTGCATGTCTTTTTGATGTCTAAAAATGTTATGTATATATAGAGGAGAAGATTAGGTTAATTGGTGGGCATGGATATCTCATGAAATCATATCTTTGATTTTCTTTGAAAATAAGTTGAAATCTTCCAAAACCAATAAATATTTGTTTCAAACATAGGCCACACGGTTTCTTTAACTTCAAGATAGATTTTTGGGCCTCCAACATGATTAGAACAAAAGCCACACGCCTTGGTCCAATATCTTGACAATTTATTTGATTTATTTTTAAAATATATGAGTAGAATTAAAATTGATACAATAAAAAATCAAGACTATGAATGGATGGATTTAGAGTTCCTCTAACATGTTATAAACATGTTTAAACTTCAAAAGTTAGGCCCATTAGCCAAACAATTCAAGTTTGCTCAATTTGGGTTTCATTCATTTTCTCAAAATTGCTCAACTTGCACCAATCATAACTCTCAATTTTTTTCATATGAAGATGATCTTTGCTTTTTTGGAAATCTCAATATGTCTCCTACAACTTTCATGTTGGTCATTATTTAATTTGAAGTCTTTACCTAAATGTAAATTTTTTTGAGAAAAAAATGCCTTTTTGTTGACTTTTAAAATGACCTGTAATGTTTTGGCTCATATCTCTCAAATGAAGCATTTTTGGGCTTGAGCTTAGAGAGACAAAATTATAGAGAATTGAATTTACTTCTAGTTAGACTTTAGTTGATGGATTTATGATCAAGTATGTAAAAGTTATGCTTGGTCAAAGTTCAGTTGACTTATCATAAAGAAAACCCTAATTTAGTAACTTTTGACTTTGGATGAATCTTGCGTTTTCTTGATCAATCTTTACCAAACCTTGACCAAATGATGAATGTCACTTCAAAATATTGATTTTCACCAAAAATCTTGAAGTTTGACTGTAGATTGGTCAAAGTTGAGTTTTTGTCCAATATAGTTGATTTTCAATCATTTGGCTAATTGACTAAGAAATTTTGTGATGTAAGGCTTGAAACTTGGTATGAGGGTGCCTTGAGATATATGTGAAACCATGAAGCCCATTTGAAGTATTAGAAACTAAATTTCCTTTGAGAGAAGCAAAACCCTAGTTGTAGGTCAATTGCTTAGGATAAGAGTTTGTGTAGTCAACCCTTGAGTAGTCTTGAATAATTGAGACCTTCATGAGCATGAGAAGATGTCTTGAATTAATTTGTCTCAAAGATGGGAGGGAAAATTTTGGGGTACAACAACTGCCCCTATTCAATCTTCTTAAACCTAAAGAGTTAGATTGATATGCCTGTTGTTGTACCCCAAACTTTTCCCTCTCCTTTCTCAAGACATTTCTCACCAGAGATCTCAAATGCTCAAGGGTTCTCAAGGGTTTGATCAGACAAGCTCACTTCCTAAGAACTGAGCCTCCAAATTAGGGTTTTTTATTTTCTTAAGAAAAATTGAACTTTTAATGATTCAAATGACTTTCATGGTTCATTATACATCTCCAATATTACTCATATCAAGTTTCAAGTCTTGCATCACAAATTTGCTCAGTCAATTGCTCAGATGACTAAAAATCAACTGTATGGGATAAAAAGTCAATTATGGTCAATATATAATGAAACTTCATGATTTTTGGCCAACATCAACATTTTGAAGTCATATTCATCAATTGATCAAGTGTTGATCACAATTCCTCAAGAAAAGCATTCAAATCATCAAAGGGACAAAATTGTCAAAATCCGGGTTTTGACTGAGAATGAATGATCATTGACTTTTGACCTAGTACATGACCGAATGGATTGAAGCATGCTATTAAGGATTCAAACACAATATCTTGACATAATTCCATGGCTCAAATCATTTCTCAAGATTAATTGATTGATAGTTGAAATTTGGATCAATTGATGAAAAGTCAATTAATAAACAAAAGTCAAACTTTGACTTTTTGGTCAACATTGAATTTCAAAGATCAAAATTCATCAAGACATTAAAAAATATAAAACTTGATCATCAAGAATTAAGAAAGTCAAGAAATTCCACAAAAAGTTAAAGTTTTCAATACTTAGAAAAATTCAAAGTGTTTTTTAACCTGATAATTTCATTACTTGATGACAATTTTTCACCAATATGCAAGATGATTCAAGGAAAAAATTCAACATTAAAACTATAGATCTTGATGAAGTTTACAAATTTTAATCTTAGGGTTGATGTCAAAAAAGTGCTTATATTTGAAGATATAAGCCCATGAAGTCATGACATTTTTACTAAAACACGTTGTGAAATTTTCATCAAGTTAGGCCGATTTTTCGTCCCATCTTCTTGGCAATTTTTCACCTAGCTCCAATTTTATTTAGCCAAAGTGGTAAAAATGAAGGTTTTAGACAATGTTTTAAGCTTTCCAAAATTTTAAAGAACTTGAAGAGATCATACTTGAGCTAGAAGTTTCGAAGAGAAGAAGTTGGGCATCCATTCTTGAATTATAGGTCATTTTCATGAAGAACACTTGATCCAATCTTCAAGCATGCTGCATAATCTTGCTTTACAGGCCTTCTAACTTGTGTATCTACCCATAATTAATGGATTACACAAACTTTTTAGCTATGATCCAAGTGGTTTAAGAATTGTCCAAGTCAATTTTCCATTTTGGGGAGAAAGTTAACATTGCCATTCTTGAAAAGCAAGCTTTATGCACAAAGTCAATTCTTGAGCCTCTCACTTGTTCCCTCTGATCACACTCTATCTACAAGGTCGGAAGAATTGTGATTAAAGTGTTTAACCACTCTATGATCAAAGGTACAAGGCATTAAAACTTGATTTTTCAAGAAATCACATGTTGAGCTTAACATGTGATTTTGAATTCTGATTAACTCGAGCATTTCAAACCTCTTCTCTACAAATAGAGAAACTATTTGCAAGCCAAGGGACATATTCAATAGCCCTCAAACTCACTCAAACTCCCTAAAACTCATAATTGCACACAAACCTCCATTGATTGCATTTCAGACCAAAAACTTCAAACACTCAAATCCCTCATGCGTTTTCACTTCTAATCATTTAGAAAGCATGCATACATCATAAACAACTCATACCTACCCCTGTTTCACAACTGTAACATCATCTTCCAAACTAAAAAACAGAACTCTGCACATTGACTTCTCCAGCATGATTCAGGCACTTTCAGCATAAAGTAAGATTTACATTAGCTTCCTAGGACTGCAGTGAAGCTATCCAGATCATCACAACACCTCTAGAAGTAATCAAACTCCATACACGATTTCTAGTTTTGATGTAATTTTCTTAACACTAAACTCTCTCTACAAGCATCCGTAATGGTTAATTCATGAATGAAAAATGTAGACATCATAGCCCTGAAGCTAACCATGCCTTTAGTTTTCATTTAAGTTTCCTGAGTGATGCGAATTTTTAAGATGAAATTTATGAAAAAATTAGGTTTTTATTTGGTACTAGTAAAATTCTCATTCATCTTTGATTTATAGCTCATGAAATTTATATAGTTGAATACGCATTGAAAAATGGAGCAAGTTTTATGTTTACATTTTCTGATTTGGTTTAGAAATGAGGAAGTTACAAAATTCAAAAATGGTGTTGAAACTTCTGGCTCAGGGAAGAAGATGAAGCACAGTTAGAAATGAGTTCATTACACATTTAATAATTGTTGTCTTAACTATGTATCACCGTGCCACTGGTTAATGCACGCGCCTATGACCTTTGTGACCTGGGTTCGAGCCCCAGCGGTCCTTTTGTTTTTTTACATTTTCTTCATTCATATTTCATACATACAAGCCATGCCCGCATACCATAGACTTCATGCCATCACCATCAGAAGTGTAAGCAACAAAGATCCAACACACCACATGTGCAGCCCATGATACACCTAAAGAAATCAGCAACACTGAATTATAAAAAAGGCGCCTAGGCCTCCTGACCTGGGCCTTTTCCTTTTTATTTTTACTTCTTCACACCCCCAAACTACTTTTCAACAACCAGGCCCATGTTATTTTATTTTCTGACTAGAACAAAAAATATCTTTTAGGCCTAGCACCCCATTTTCTTTTTCACCTCCATTTAACTTTTTAAACCCCCAGCCCTATACTTTTTTATATTCTTTATATTTTTTTCTATACTTTATTTATTTATTTATTTTTATTTAACCCAAAAATATAAAAATATATTTTCTTAAAATAATTAAATTAAAAATATTTTAATTTAAACACTTTTGTTAATATTTAGAATTAGATTTTGCTTGTTTTCTATACTTTAAAATATTTTTCTAAATTATTTTTAATATTCAAATTATTTTCTAAACAAACTATTTAGACTTAGGTTTTATTTTCTTCTGAAAAATTCAATTAACTTAGATTTTAGGTTTTGTTAAATTAACTAACTTTTCTTGTAATTAAATTAATTAATCTAATTAGGGTAATTACTAAAACATTTTTCTCCATCAAAAACCCTAAAAATAATTTCCTTTTCTTCTTCATCTTTACATTTTGTGCATAATTATTGTTGTAAATCATATTCAATGGTTTATAATAGTAATTAGGGCTTTATTGCTTTCCTCCCCTTATTTCACAAACTTGTATCCCCCGTTTCCAAAGTGTTGTAATAGTGTAACACATTTAAATTCCGCAATTTATCGCTTTCCTTATTATTGTTAGTAATTACGGTTTGCATGACAAGACTTACAATCAAACCTAGAAAAACCTTAATTTCAAGATAAAATACATGAAAACAAACACACTTTTCATACTTGCACCTCTAGGGTAACCCACATTTGTTTCCTGGATATAAACAGTCATGTCCCTCTAACGTGGGATGGTTTAGCAAAAACCCTCGATTAAAAGATCGTAGTCCCTCGATGACCCTTCGATGTTGATTTCGATAAACGATATTAGCTCCTTACGACAAATTGCTAAAGTATCTTAGAAGTTGTCTTCTATGACTGTCCAATGACCCAAGCCCGTCCCTCACATCCAATGATATGACTCCCTACCAACCAATGGTAAAATAACACTATCTAAAGGAGGAGGAGAAAAACATATACTTTTTGAGTAGGTAGATTGCTCGTAATTTCTTGCTCACAAACTAAAACCATTTTCACACCTCATACTTTCAAAATACTTTCCAAAACAAACATGTTGTATACATTCTCAATGATACGATAATCACTACAAATTGGCCTTACATTGACATTTTCAAAACATCTTTCAAACACTCTTTTTCAATAATTATTTTCAAAACCAACACTTTGTATACATTCTCAACGATACGAGAATCATTGCAAAGTTTGCTAAACTTAGGCGTTTTCAAAATATTTTCAAACTTACACAAACACAAAGCATTTCAAAGTGAGATAGAAATTAAGAGCCCATAGATAACTATTGATGAAAAGGGTGTTAACACCTTCCCTTTTCATAATCTACTCCCCGAACTCAAGAAAAATTCTCAAAAGGTCTTTCTTGTTCTTTTCAACCTTTCCTTTATTTGGATAAAAGAAAAGTCGGTGGCGACTCTTGCTATCCGTAATAATTGCAATAAAATGCAAAACACCCTAGTCAGTTCTCTCACCAATCACCAGAACTGGAGACTCTACTGGAAATATTAAACTAAAAGTAGGGTTACCTTAAGAGCTAGATCACCTTTATTTTCTTTATTTGTTTGCCTTGTTTGCTTTACATTTGTGGGGTATGCTTGGGTTTATTACTTGTAAAGATCCTATACTCAAATTTGGGGCATATTAGGTAAGTAGCAATAGATCACGGGGATTATGCAGCGTAATACCGACATGGTTGAAGCGATGGCTATGTTAGTGTGACACATTTGTTGGTACAGGTGTCCCTTGAGTCCAATCAAGGAGAATACAGGGCCGCAGTGTGGTGTCATGAAGCACTAACTGACTGTAGAACCTTAGTTGAACAACTTAGCCATTATAAAGTAGTGAGATACCTGGCTTTGGTGCAAGACTAAAGTTATTTGATACTTGATAGTATGCTCATTAAGATCGGAATTTTGGGATATTTTGGCCGCAGTTTGGATGCTTGAGCTAAAACAATGCCCAATAAAGAAAGATCAGTGATATTGAGGCTCCTAGAACCCAGTTACATCTTTTAGGACATGTTGAACCAACTAAAACTTCAAGAGGGTAATTACCTATAAACCCCATGCAAGCCTAAACCTAAGGCATTGTGTGCTTTATTTGTGTGTGATTATTTGTTTATGACATCATAACATCATGCCATAGCATTTTCACAAACCATTTCAAGGACCTGAGGATTTATCTTTGTTTTGTTTTGTAGGTTATGGCTTCCACTCGTAGAAATACCATCTGAATCAACTTCATAAGGGTGCCTCCTTAACTCCAAGAGTTAGCATCAAAGGTTCCTGAAAATTCTACGTTCACCAAAAGATATGTTTGACTTCTCAATCTAGTTACCTCAAGCTTTGAAGAAGACATGATGAGGGCACTCTTTTAGTTCTTTGACCCTGTAAATCATTGTTTCACCTTTGTCGATTATCAATTGGTGCCCACAATAGAAGAATTATATCAAATACTAGGAGTACCTTTTCTTGATCAAATACCCTTCACCGGTTTAGAGGAAGCTCTAAGACCTGAAGTTATTGTCAATGCCTTACATTTGAAGAGTTCTGACATTATAGCCAATTGGGAGACAAGAAGTGGGATCAAAGGCTTTTTGGATAAATTCCTGATGAAGGCTCGACTATTTTGGGATGCTATGGATTTATAAGCTTTTGAGGAGATCTTGTCTCTTCTAATCTATGGGTTGGTGCTTTTTCCTAACCCTGACCAACTCATAGATGTGAATGCTGTCAAAAATTTCCTTACTCGTAACCCTGTGCCCACATTGCTTGGAGACGTTTTGCATTCTCTTGATACTCGCACTACAATGAAGCAAAGGACTCTTATATGTTGCTTGCCTTTGCTGTCTAGCTTATTTATTTCGCACCTTCTCCAATCAATATTAAAGAATGAGCATGGGTTGAGGTGGTCTCAAAGGTTGATGTCGCTCTCTCATTCGGATATCTATTGGTACTCTCAATTTGACGAGGACATTACTATCATTGAACATTGTGTGGAGATACCTAATGTTCCTCTCTTGGGCATTAAGGGAGGTATTACTTATAACCCTTATCTAGATCTACGATAATTTGGCTATGCTCGAAGAGATGGTCCCCACGACGCACTCATTCAAGGTATTATTTTCGACAATGAGAATGATGTTCAAGGTTATCATCGAAGGTTTGTACATTATTGGGGCATGGTAAGCAAGGTTGATAGCAAGACTTTGGAGCATAATAATTCCATCCCTCTAGAGCCTTATCTCAAATGGGTACGAGATCATGCTCAAAGTCTCGTGATGCCATATCCAACCATTCTACGAATAGTTGTGGAGCCTGTTACTAAGGGGGATATTCCTTGTGCCATTCTCCATCCTGACATGCCTACCGACTTCTATGAATTGCAGAGATCATGGATTCAACTCAAGGGGGAACGGGGCACCTTTGAAGCTCGATTCTACGCAAGCGAGAAGAAACTGTTGGAGCTCACAAGGAAACTTCACGAGGAGCGAAGCCTGAATGAATACATTGCACCAAAGAGGAAGCATCTGTGGGAGACTTGAGTCTTTTGTTTTAGTAGTTTATTTTGTTGTCTTTTGACACCCTTTTTGCTTTTTTTCATTGTAAGCCCAAGGGGCAATTGTAATCTTTGAACTTATTAATACAATTGTTGTGTTTGTTTCCTTTTTGGCTAGCAAATTTAAATTCCTTAAGGTCCTTGAAAACATTGCATCCGCATATCATGCATCATATCATAAGCATGTTTTTTTATACAGGTTTCCTCATCTCTTTACTATTTATTTCAATACAAGATGGATCTAGAGCAAACTGTCAAAGATCTGCAAACTCGACACACATAGTTCCAAGAGACTCTCCTCAACTTGGCTAAGAGACAACAAGAGATGATGGCACTCCTTGCCACCAAGAAGAAGACTAAGAAGAGGGCTGTTATTCTCAACATGGGAAGAAGGTTCAAGGGGCCTGCCAGACTGGCTTAAATAGAAGGGGGTTCTTCTGAAGAAGAAGACAATCAAGACTAGGATGTTAGGAGTACCAGAGCCGGGGGTAGAAATAACCAGATTACTGAGGATGAAGACTATTCCGAAGAGCAGTACCCACCGACAGATGAGAAATACAAACAGCTAGGAGACCGACTTAAAGCTGTAGAGATCCAAAAAGTACATGGTTTGGACTTTGGAGACTTAGGTCTTGTCTCTGGGGTGGTCATTCCCCACAAATTCAAAGTTCATGTCTTCGCCAAGTATGACGGGGTCTCCTGTCACAAGATGCATCTGAGGTCTTATGTCCGCAAGATTCAACCACATACCAACGGTAGGAAGTTATGGGTGCACTTCTTCCAAGAAAGCTTATCTGGAACACAGTTGGAATGGTTCTATCAACTAGAAGGGACTAATATCCATACATGGGTGGATTTGGATGCTACCTTCTACAAACAATACCAATACAATGCTGATCTTGCACTAACTCGTGTGCAATTACAAAAATATGATTATGGGCTCGAGCAAAGGCTTTAAATAGTACACTCAAAAATGGAGGGAAATGGCTGGAAGGGTGTGAAATTCTGGTATTAGAAATGAGATGTCGAAGGAGATGTCATGACACAAATATCCGAGGATAATGTAAAATGCAACAAAAGTAAAAACAGTAAAACATAAGGGATTGTTAACCCAGTTCCGTGTACAACAACACCTACTCTGGGGGCTACCAAGCCAGGGACAAGTCCACTAAATAGTATCAATTCATAGACCCTCAATAAATAACCAGTTTACGATCTAATAACTTAATCACTACCCGTGCTATACTTCTACCTAAGACACACCTAGGTATTAGGCCCTCCTCAAATCCCTTCAATCACTAAAAGTGAAGAATAGCATAAATATTAAGTTTTAAAGACTTCAATCATTCAATACTTAAAAGCTTATGAATGATGCACAATTAACAACTCAAATTACAACTCAAGTATTAGACCAATACTTAGAGTGTATTACAATTAAAAAGGCTTAGACTTCTAAAAAAGAAGGAATGTATTATTCTTCAAAAGTTGCAATTCAATGAATAAGGAAGCAAGTCCTTATAAAGGCGCATCGGTGGGCTTGGGCTGAAAAATAAATATTCCACTGTTCTGAGTATTTCCATGAAAATAGGCCAAGATATAACCCACAAGGATAATTCAAATAGAAATATATTCCTCCATATTTTTTGCAAGCTATGAGTCACAAATCCTGAATTATGGCACGCATGAAAACATGAAACAGAAAACTTAAACTGATATGAGGTGCGTTCAACTCAGGAAGAAGATGTCAAGACATCTACTTTGACATCATTCAAAATAGTTTGCTTCAAATGTAAAGACATTTAGCAAAACATTATCAAAACATTGTTTTACCAAAATTGCTGCCAACAAACACTTATAAACTCCCTCTTTGAATTTTTTTGGCTAAAACATTATTTGAACACATTATCAGAGCAACAACATAAGAACAGTAAGAAAAACAAAAACTCAGTTAGCAGTTAGCTGTTAACAAAGGAAGATGTCAAAACATCTTCTAAGACATGAGGCTCCCCCTCAAGTATTAAGCTCCCCTTCAGTCAGTGGTCAGTCAGTTTCTCTCCCTATTTTTAGTCATAATATGCCAAACAAAAGGATGCATTTAAGAGAGTATCAGAAATATAGGTACAGACCATAAAATCCAAAAGTCAAGCACATACAAGTTCCAAAGGGGTCAAATAAATAAACAACAAATAGTCTAACTGTCTTCAGGACCAGTAGACTTGGCAGAGCCAGAACTTCCTTCCTCACTAGAATCTCCCCCTTCTAAGCTTACTTTATCATCAAAGCTGTTGTCCTTCTGCAAATCCTTGATCATCTTTTCAAAAGTTAGCTTTCTTGCTGAGCTAACTCTGATCACATCATCAAGTTATTTGCAGGCTTCCCTTAATTCAGTGATCATGTCATCCTTGGTTGAGGTCTTGTTTTCATCAGATGCAGATGTCAAAACAATGTCTGAGACATGTTTTCCTGAAAAAAGCTTGAAGTGAAGGGTCAAAGACGACTCCCTCTTGCATACTACATCATTACAAATCAGAATTCCAGGATGTTGATTAAGAATAATTCCACAAATAAGGGATGGAAAGGCAATAGGCATCTTGATGGCACATGTTCCTGCATGCTTAATAGTGTGATAAAAAATGTAAGTACCATAATCAAACAGTTTCTTATTTCCAACAACATAAATAAACTTTCCTAAGCCAATAGTGATGGTTGAGGTGTGATTTCTAGGGACCCAGCAACTCCAATTCTATGCAAGATAGCATATTTCACACTTAATTTACTAACATGGAGCTTATTCTTCAAGGGCCACTCACTCACTTTGTTTGCAGTGATGGCCTTGCACACTTGATTATTAGTCACTTCCAACTCACAATAATCATCTTCCGACCTACCCAGATATCTATTGATGACAGTAGGAGAAAATTCTACACATCTACCTCTAACAAACACCTTCCTATACTCCTTACTTTTATGATCAACACAATCAATGGGAATATTAACAATAAATTCCTTAACAAGAGTCTCATAACATTTTGCAAACCTAGTGACAGTCTTCATCAAGCCAACAAAAGAAATCAGCTCCATAATTTCTTTGCACTCCAGTGCACCAGCTCTTAATTCTCTTTCAAGGCCAATTCTTCTTTGAAATACATATTTCCACTTTTCAACATTCCCAACAGAATAGAAGGAAATGTTGTCAAGAGGGGCATCAGGTACCGTAACAGAAAGCTTCTTGCTTGCAGACTTTTTCACAGGAGAGATGTCATGGACATCTTCCTCGACATCATAATCAGAGTCATCTTCTTCAACTAATATAACTTTCTTCTTACTTTTAGATCTCTTTACATCATCATCATCATCATCTGTGGAGCTATTAGGTCTAATTTTTCTTTTGCTAGAGGGAGGAACCACTTTACTTGCGGGATTTGGGGGACCATACATGGTTTTCTTCTTTATTATCTTGGAAGGGGGTGCAATATTCACATCCTTCACTTTCCTGGATTTGGGCCTTTTAGCAATTCCAGGCACCACATTAGAGATGAGCTCATTGTCAGACAACTCATCAACATTAACCACATTCACATCATTTGTATTTTCTGCAGCTTTGGAGCCAGCAACATCTTCCTTGGTAACAAAGTTCTTCTCAACATCTTGTTTAACATCATCTTCCGTTTCTTTTAGAGCAGAAGTAACAAGCTTATCAAGTTTGCTTTCAGTAGCATCTTTCTTAGAGATGGATGATTCAGCAGCACTTTTAGGGTCATTTCTTTTGTCATCCGGAGCTGGTATACGAGCAAGAGGGGTAGAAATCCCAAGCATAAACACTCTACCTACTAGTCTTCTAATGATTCTATTAACATTAACAATCTCTTCTTTTGTCCTATCATCAGTAGCAGAAAAAGTATTACCTTTATCGTCTTTGGATTTCTTTGCAGGTGATGATCTGGGTTTCTTGAACTTCTTCTTAAGAGGTGGGATAGTTGTTAAAGGAGAACATCAAGTACTCTGTCAAGGGAGTTTTTCTCAGGGAGGTTGACAGAATTTGAGGGAGACGATATATGATGTTGAGACATCTTTGAAGATTTTTGAGCAAAGAGATGGAGCATGACAAGGGTTCTTTTTCTATAAAGGAGAATGGAGAGTTTGTGCAAGTAGAAAGATGTGATTTCGTAGCGTGTGGGAAAAACTTTGAGACAATCTTGTAATGATTGCTTTCTAAATTTGATTTGTTGGAAACATAAATAATATAATATCACTTTAATGATATTCCCACACGCCCTTATTTGATACAAACCCTCATATAAGCAAATCACTAATTTTCCTCTTAAGTTCTCAAACTGATTAGCATCCAAATCCTTATTGAAAATGTCATCCAGTTGCAATTCACTGGCTACATGTTCTAAGGCAACAATCTTTCCTTCAACAAGCTCTCTTATGAAGTGATGATGAATATCAATGTGTTTGGTTCTACTGTGTTGAATAGGATTTTTTGATATGTTTATGGCACTTAGATTGTCACAGAATAGTGTCATGACATTTGTTTGACATTATATTCTATTAATATTTGTTTCATCTAAACCAATTGAGAACAACTACTTCCTACAGCAATATACTCAGTCTCAGCAGTGGACAGAGACACACAATTTTGCTTCTTACTGAACCAAGTTATGAAATCATCACTTCCTGCCCAATCAACGTCAAAATAACCAATTAAGGCATAACTAGATCCATGAGAGTATATCATACCATAGTCACTTGTCCCATTCACATATTTAAGAATTCTCTTCACATGGTTGGCATGGCTAACTTTAGGATCAGCTTAATATCTAGCACACACCCCTACAACAAAGGAAATGTTAGGTCTACTAGCTGTGAGATATTGAAGACTGCCTATCATAATTCTGTAAAGACTTTGATCCACAGTTACTCCTTTTTCATCTTTAGATTTATTCTTGTATACCCATTTAGTTCCCATCACATTTGTCCCTTCAGGTTTTGGAACTAGATCCCAAACTTCATTTCTACTGAATTGTTCTAGCTCTTCCTGCATAGCATTAATCCAAAACTCATCAGTTAGGGCCTCTTTGAGATTCTTAGGCTCAATTTTTGACACAAAGCAAGAGTTTGATTTCCCTTCTCTTGATCTGGTAGTAACTCCTTTATTTAGATATCCTATGATAAGCTCCTTAGGATGATCTCTCAGAGTTCTAATTGAAGGCCCTTTATTGAGATGACTAGGCTCAGGATCTTCTTGACGTGGATTAGAATCAATACTCCTGTCATTTGATTCTGTTGGAGTATCAGACAAAGATGTTCCAACATATTCTAAGACATCTTATTCATCATTCAATCCTCTATCATCAATAATAACATTTATGGATTCTATCATAACCTTGGTTCTGGAGTTAAAGACTCTGTAAGCTCTGCTATTTGTAGAGTAACCTAGGAATATTCCTTCATCACTCTTGGGATCCATCTTCCTCCTTTGTTCATGATCATTTAAGATGTAACATTTACTTCCAAAAATATGAAAGTATTTAACAGTTGGTTTTCTTCCCCTCCATATTTCATACAAGGTGGCTGAAGTGCCTTTCCTTAGAGTGACTCTGTTATGGATATAGCACGCAGTATTCATAGCTTCAGCCCAGAAGTGGTAGGGTAACTTCTTAGCATGAATCATAGCTCTGGAAGATTCTTGAAGGGTTCTGTTTTTACGTTCCACAATCCCATTTTGGCGAGGAGTACTGGGAAAAGAGAATTCATGGATGATTCCTTCAGAAGAGAAAAAGTCAGCAAATTTACTATTCTCAAATTCCTTTCCATGATCACTTATGATTCTGATGACATGACTATATTTTTCCCTTTGAAGTTTTTGACAGAGATTTTTAACACTTCAAAATTTTATGATTTTTCTCTAATAAAATTTATCCATGTGTACCTAGAGAAGTCATCTACAACAACATAGGCATAGTTCTTTCCACCAAGACTTTCAACCTGCATAGGCCCATCAAGTCCATGCGAAGAAGTTCCAAAACTTTTGATGTAGTAGGATGTTGGATCTTCTGATGTGACATCTTAATTTTCTTTCCAATCTGGCAGTCACCACATACTCTTCCTTCTTCTATCTTGAGCTTAGGAATCCCTCTCACAGATTCTTCAGATATAATTCTTTTCATTCCTTTCAGATGCAAGTGTCCTAATTTTTAATGCCATAGTTTAACTTCATTTTCTTTGGCCAAAACACATATTGAGGAGAAGTTCAACTCTTGGGGAATCCATAAGTAATAGTTGTCTTTAGATCTGATTCCTTTCATAATAACTTCATTCTTTTCATTGCAAACAAGACATTCTTCCTTAGTGAAGTTAACTTTGAATCTTTGATCACACAATTGGCTTATATTTATTAGGTTAATTATTAACCCTTTAAAAATTAACACATCATCAAGCTTGGGGACTCCTGAACATTCCAGCTTGCCAACTCCTTTGATTTCACCTTTGGCTCCATCACCAAAAGTCACATAACTGGTGGAATGAGATTTGATATTTGTCAACAGATTCTTGACACCTGTCATGTGTCTATAACAACCACTGTCAAAGTACCAGACATCTTTGGTTGATACTCTTACAGAGGTATAAGTTATGAAACTAGCAACATTAGACTTGGGAACCCACTGTTTCTTCTTTTTGCTATTTTGGGGAATATGATCAGTTTTGGGAAGAGGAGTAGTTTTAGGATATCCATACAACTTGAAACAGAAAGGCCTTATATGACCAAGCCTTCCACAGTGATGAAATCTCCAGGGCTGGTAATTCTCTCTGGTGTGATTAAAATTTTCTTGCCATGATGTCCTTTCTTGCCATGATGTTTAGACATTTGATTCGACATCCTTGGTTTAGACTTGGCATTAGTTGAATCTAATGAAGGTTCTTCTAAATTTGGTTCCTTTTTCTCATTAAACCATAGACCACTCTTGTCTCCTGTCACTCTTCCTACTTGAAGAATTTCATCTAATGTGTTAGACCCATCATTCAGCATCTTGAGAGATTTGACCACTCTATCAAGATTTGAATTCAGAGAAGTCACTTCACTTTCTGGATTAGAGATAGTTTTCAAATGCTCTTTTCTTTCTGCCATTAGTTGGGTTATGAGTGCTTTCTGTTTCTCCCCTTCTAGGCACACTTCTGCACTTCTGAGACATAATTCTTTGTATGAAGCATATAAGTCATCAAAGGTTAGTTCCATATCACTAGACCCTTAATCAGAGACATATTTTCCTGTCAATGCTTTAACATACTTGGCAGATTCTTCAAGATCACTCACCGAGTCCTCTTCAAACCAAGTAATAGATAAATTCTTCTTCTATTTCTTAAGATATGTAGGACATTCAACTCTAATGTGACTAAAGCTTTCACATTCATAACATTGTATTCCCTTCCCTTGAGTGGATTTTTCTTCAACCCTTTTTCTTCCAAAATCATTTGACTTATGGATGTCATATGAGATGTTCTTGACATTTGATCTTGGGTTCCTATCCATTATTTTGATCACTTTGTTAAACTGTCTTCCAAGCATAACTAAGGCATTTGATATTCCTCCATCTGTATCCAGATCACATTCCTCTTCTTCTTCTTCTTCTTCAGTATTTGATACAAAACTATGATTTTGTTCTTCTTTTCAGATCTTTCATTGATACTTAATTCAAATGTCATAAGGGATCCAACAAGTTCATCCACTTTCATTTTTTCAATGTCTTGAGCTTCTTCTATAGTAGTCACTTTCATATCAAATCTCTTGAGAAGAGACCTGAGCATCTTTCTCACCAATTTGTCTTCAGGTATTTCCTCTCCTAAAGCATTGAATGCATTAGAAATCTCAAGAATGTTCATATGGAAGTCATTAATAATTTCATAATCCTCCATTCTCAAATTATTAAATTTTGTGGTGAGCAACTGAAGTCTTGACATCTTAACTTTGGATGTGCCTTCATGGGTAGATTGACGAATTCCACATGCATCTTTAGCGACTTCACATGTGTTTATTAATCTGAAAATGTTCTTGTCAATTACATTGAATATAGCATTTAAGGATTTAGAATTTCCAAGATCAATTTCATCTTCTTCTTTAGACCAATCTTCTTCTGGTTTTAACTCAGAAGTAGGTTCTCCATTTTCTCCCAAATTGACAGGGTGTTTCCATCCTTTTAAAACAACTTTCCAAGCTCTCCTGTCCAGAGAATTTAAGAAGGCCACCATACATGGTTTCCAATAGTCATAATTACTTCCATCTAGAATGCGTGGTATGTTCACAAATCCTCCTTCCTTGTCCCTAGTACCAGAAATTATCTTTCCTTGATCTCACCCAAATATAGAGAAGGATGCCTGCTCTGATACCAATTGAAATTCTGGTATCAAATATGAGATGTCGAAGGAGATGTGACAACAATAATATCATAGGACAATGTAAAATGCAACAAAAGTAAAAACAGTAAAAACACAAAGGATTATTAACCCAGTTCAGTGTACAACAACACCTACTCTGGGGCCTACCAAGTCAGGGACAAGTCCACTAAATATTATCAATTCATAGACCCTTAGTAAACAACCACTTTACGATCTAATCACTTAATCACTACCCGTGATATACTTCTACCTAAGACACACCTAGGTATGAGGCCCTCCTCAAATCCCTTCAATCACTAACAGTGAAGAACAACAGAAATATTAAGTTTTAAAGACTTCAATCATTCATTACTTAAAAGCTTATGAATGATGCACAATTAAAAATTCAAATTACAACTCAAGTGTTAAACCAATACTTAGAGTGTATTACAATTAAAAAGGCTTAGACTTATAAAACAAAAGGAATGTATTATTCTTCAAAAGTTGCAATTCAATGAATAAGGAAGCAAGTCCTTATAAAGGCACAACAGTGGGCTTGGGCCGAAAAACAAATATTTCAATCTTTTGAACATTTCCATGAAAACAAGCCAAGATATAATCCATAAGGATAATTCAAATAGAAAAATATTCCTCCATATTTTTCGCAAGCTATGAGTCACAAATCCTAAATTATGGCACGCATGAAAACATGAAATAGAAAACTTAAACTGATATGAGTTACGTTCAACTTAGGAGGCAGATGTCAAGGCATCTGCTTTGACATCATTCAAAACAGTTTGCTTCAAATGTAAAGACATTTAGAAAAACATTATCAAAATATTATTTTACCAAAATTGCTGCCAACAAACACTTACAGGATGGAACCCCTTTTGACTGACAGAGAATTAATGGATATGTTCACAGGAACCTTGACTGGTCCACTCTTTAATTTGCAGATTGGGAGTTCTTCGTCAGGGTTTACTGAGTTGATTTTGACTGGTGAACATGTTGAAAGTGGAATCAAAAGTGGGAAGATTCCAATGGCATCAACCTCTAATATTGTAAAGAAACCATTTGTTGGCAAGAAAGATACTAATACTGTTTATGGACAAAGGAGCCGTATCAAGAATGATCGTCATTAGTCAGTAGGAGCTGTGTTGATTTCATACCCAACCCCAGTTTAACGACCATAATAATCAAACAATCAACAAAGGCCAGACGCCCCGAGAAGGCAATTCATTAGGATTAACATGCCGCTATCTCAAGCTTTACACATCTGTTGAAGGCAGATTTGGTAACGCTGCGAGATCCCTGTCCAAATCCCAATACTACCGCTCCCAAATATAACCCGAATATGAAATGCGCCTATCATTCAAATAGTCTCGGACATGACACCTACAACTGTTGGGCGTTGAAGAACAAGGTCTAAGATTTAATTGATAACAAAGTGATTGAGTTTGACCCTCCACAAACCCCTAATGTGATTACCGCACCCATGCCCAGTCATGGTAAATGTGTTAACGCCATTGACGATGTCTCTTTTGTCTCCACCATCAGTGATTTGACTACTTCCTTATTGACTGTTAAAAAGAATCTATTAAGAGCCGGTTTATTTTCGGGCTGCCTTGAAAATTGTTACCATTGCGCTTCCCAAACCAATGGTTGTATATGGCTGAAGAAACGTATTCAACGTCTGATTGATAGCCATGAAATTCTGTTCGAGAAAACTCCGTCCATGAAGAGTTTGCCTGAAAATGTATCCCAAGAATTGAGACTTGAAGATGTTTCCATAATCACTATTTCCAACAATCCTATTAGGATCACCTCTAAAGGCCTTTAAGGATTCCTGCTGAGCCAAGAGTGGCTCCTCTGATTATCACTACACCAGGGCCAGTCCCCTATTCATCTGAAAAGCTGTGCCTTGGAACTATGGGGAAGAAGTTTATTATCATGGTGTAAAGAAAGAGCCATGGATTACTGAAAATGAAGATACTGAAATTACAAACATTTCCCGAACTAGTAATGTCACTAGGAATAGAAGGGTCTTATCTCTGGAGATCTCTCCTGCAATAACTACTACAACACCTGTTCGTATTCCTACTGCTAGACCAAATGCTGATACCCGAGGTAAAGAGAAATTTACTTAGCCTTCCCTGACGGAGGCACCCTCAAAAGAAATAACAATTGAATACCCATATAGACAATATATGGAATAAATCCTGAAGATCATCCGGAAAAGTGATTACAAAATAGTTGAGCAACTAGGGCAAACACCCTCAAAGATATCCATGTTGTCCTTGTTGTTGTGCTCCGAAGCACATGGCCAAGCTCTATTGAAATTACTGAAGTATTCCCATGTACGTCAAGAGACCACTGCTGACCAATTTGAGAATTGTGTTATGATCCTAACTGCTGACAATGGTTTAGGCTTTTTTGATGCATATCTAACTCTGGAGGGGAAGAATCATAACAAAGCTCTGCACATCTCTATTGAATGCAAAGGCACTACTTTGGCGCATGTGTTAGTTGATACAGGTTCCTCCCTAGATGTTTTACCCAAGGGTGCTTTGGATAGATTGGACTGTGAAGGGCTGGTGCTGAAACCCAACGATATTGTGTTAAGATCTTTCGATGGTTCGAAGAGAATGGTCCGTGGAGAGGTTGATCTTCCAATCAAGGTGGGATATCAAGTCTTCATTTCAACATTTTATGTAATGGATATCCGCCCGACCTATTCTTGCTTGCTAGGAAGCCCATGGATTCATAGGGCAGGTGCAGTTACCTCCACATTGCATCAAAAGCTAAAATACCCAATGAAAGGGAAGGTTGTCACAGTCTGTGGAGAGGAAAAATATATTGTCAGTCATTTGAATTATTTCAAATATGTTGAAATGGACGTAGAATTCATTGAAACCCCTTGTCAAACATTTGAGGTAATCCCTCCAATGATTTCCGTTGCTACTTGTGATACGGTGGGAGAATTGACTATTTTTGGAATGCTGGTTTGCGTTTTGCGTTTGTGTTTGCAAAATGTCGCGGTAAGCAAGAGTCGCCACCGACTTTTATTTTATCCAACAAGGAAAGGAAAAAAGCATAGAAAAATTCATTTTTCGAGATATTTTTGAGTATGGGGGGTAGATTATAGAAAGGGAAGGTATTAGCACCCTTTCTATCCGTAGTTATCTATGGGCTCTTAGGTACTTGCTCATCATTTTCAAAAAATTGTTTTCTTTGTGCTTGTGGGTTTGAAAAGTTTTTAACTTCGATTTAACTCTTGCTTCTGTCCTCAAGAGTGTAATGAAGTGTTTTTGAAAACTTAGTTTGAAAAGGGGTGTAAGTGTGAGAAAAAAGTTTGTTTTTTGATGAGCAAGTATCTAAGAATTATCTACCTACTCAAAAAAGGAATCGTTCTATGCTAATTTCCTTTAGACAATGATATCCCACTATTAGTGAGTAGGTAGCACCGTCGTTGGAGTTTGAGGGTCAATTCGAAAGAGGGACATACGGTCACTAAAGCAATGTTAGGATGCATTAGCGGTAACCCTAATGTCTTAGATCATTTATTCGAGGCAATGATATCCGAGGCAATCTTTCCGAGGCAACTATGATATTTTAGACAAGAGGACGACCTCTAAAACGACCTATACTCAATGACCGTGTACGAAGGCAACCAAGTGGGGTGTACCCTAGGAGTGCGCATGTGCGAGTGTGTTGTTTTCAGTTATTTTTATCTTTGCACATGTTTAAGGTGATCTAATTGATTTTAGATTAAAGCATTCATTCTTGTCATGCAAATCCTATTACCAAACATCTAACAGTTGTATAATTTGCAGAAATTAAAGGCGGAATTTAAACTAAATTATTACAAGGCGTCGGGTATTTACGTCGCCAAAAACAACCCTTTGAAAATAAAATAAAGCGGTAAAATAAATAAAAGTCCTAATTATTTATTACAAGCCAGGAGCAGATATTAATAATTGAATAAGGAAAAATAAAGCGTGAGGGAAATTAAATCGAATGCGAATTAGGGTTTTGACCCTTTTAAAAGAAAATGATTTTTTTGTTGTTTTTATTTTAAGACAAGAAATTAAATCCTAAAATTAAATACTAAATTAATTATTAAATTAATTAAATGGAAAAAATAATTAATGACATGTTTTTGGAGTTTTTGTTAATTTAAGAAAGAAATTAAAATAATTAAATTAGAGTTAAAACCTAATGATTTCTAATTAATTTTAAATATTTACAAAATAAATTAAAGTTATTCTAGAATTAAAAACCTAATTGATTATTTAATATTTATTAACAAAAATAAAGTTTTTGAATTTTAATTGGGGTAAAAATATTTTTTGGTGATTTTTGATAAAAAAAAAGAAAATTTGTTTATTGGTTAGAAATTAATTAAAAATAATAAAATAATAAATGAAAATAAACAAAATAAAGAAAGTAGAGAGATTGGGCCTGAGATTTGGAGGTGTGGAAAGCAATTATTTTGGCCCAAATATGCTGATCCATTGGACTTTTTGTGATCCTGTGCACCTGCGTTGACTAGCCTTTTGGTGGACCTTTGATGCTGACCACCAGATCTGGCCATCTGGCCATCTGGCACGTTGATTGGTGAGCGTCCATGATGGGTCTTAGGCTTGAATGCACACCATATTTCCTAAAAATAAATGAGAAAATGCAAATTGCTGGAGGCAGGGATCGAACCCCTGACCTCCAGCCTCTGAACACCTTAAGGCGAACGTGGTTACCACTGGAGCGCTTATGCTTATTTGTTATAATAATACAAACATAATATAATATATAAAAACAAAATCAATGGCCAGAAATAAAAAAAACGCGCGCTGTTTGAATGGTCCTATGGGAGTATGACACGACTGCTTCTTCTTCCTCTCTCCGTGGCCAAAAATCAAAGCACCTATACCAACGAACAAAGGTCCGTCGCTACAAGCTTGTCCACCCTCAAAATCTTGCACAAGCCATAAAAATGGACTCTAAGAGCATGGTTGAATTCATCTCAACCTACTGATCATAACCATAGCCATTATGTGGGCTAAATGTACCTGAAAACAAAAGCCCCAAAAAACTCCACGAAACCCTAATCATGGTGAATCACAGTATATGTTATGTAAATGAAATTGGCTAATGTAAAAAGCTTGCAAATGGCATGGTGATCACAAATACGCAATTATTTTATACAATGGACGCAAGAATAAAGATTTTTGATTTCAAGAACATAGTGAATCCGTGGATGACTTACAGCGCACTGGGAGGTCTGAAAACGCGTGGTCTTGGTTGCTTTCGCTTGTGGAGATGGCCAGGAAGATATTAAGACAATTGCCAAGCCTTGAAATTTCCTCTAGGATTGGTTTCGAAGTCACATTTTTTCTTGATTTTTGTTAATTCTGTTCTTGCTCTCCAATTGATCTCCAACCTCCATTCTTGTCTGCATTGCTTCCTTATGTATTGTACAATACATTAGGTTAGAATTTGCTGTCCAAATCTTCCTATATCAATGCTTGAATATTTGATTTGATTTTGTTTTACAACCTTCCATATTTGATCCAAATCACATCTTTTTGTACACTTATGCCTTGATACGAGTTTGATGATGGCAAGCTGTATAATGGAACCTGAAATCACCACAAAATCTTTGTTATCAATGCTTTTGGATTTTTATTTAATTTATTTTGATTTAAATCAAATTAATTCAAATAAAAAATCAAAATCATTAATAAAAATATGATATGGACACATGGCCAAGGCTAGAGCACGTGGGAAATAATGCAAACTCAAAACAAGTGAAAAAGAATGGGCCCATTTGGCAAAATTTTATGTTTTGGGGATAGTTGACTTTTGGCAATTTTGCAAAAAAGTCCAACTTCAACAATGCATAACTTCCTCAATTTTGACTTTTTGGAGGTGTTCTTTGACTTTTTAGAAATCTTGAGATATCCTCTAATCAACACTTTTGGTCTCATCTCATTTTGATATTCCATGGTCAAGTTAGAAGCTTTGACAAAAAAGGTGTTTTTGTTGACTTTCAAAAATGACCTATAATGTCAAAATTCATAACTTCTTGTGAGTGCATATTTTGATCTTGGGGTATGAAGATGGATTGTAGGTAATTTCATCCTCTTCAAAATTAGCTTTGGATGGGTCATTTCTCATAAAGTATGAGAAAAGTATGCTTGGTCAAAGTTGAGTTGTCTTTTCCTGCAAAACCCTAATTTAGCAACTTTTGAATCTTGATGAATTTTGAGCAATCCTTGATGAATCATGATCAACCCTTTATGAAATGATGAAATATCATTAAAAATTAGAATGTTGGCCAAAAATATTGAATTTTGACTGTATTTGGGTCACAATTGACATTTGCCCTAGCACAGTCGATTTTTGGACCTTTTGAGCAATTGAATGAGCAAAATTCCTCTGCAAGGCTTGAAAATTGACATGAATGATCTTGAGAACATATTAGGACATTGGTGAGAACTTGGGGTCACTTGGACTCAAGGATCTTGATGCAACACAAAACCCTAATTTGAGTAGACTGCCTTAGGAGAGAGCTTGTCTGGCCAACCCTTGGACTACTTTGAGCAATTTGGAGATCTTTCTTGCAATGTTTTGAGAAATATGGGAGGGAAAATTTTGGGGTACAGCAGATGCCCCTGTTCAATCTTCTTAAACCTGAGGATGTGGATTGGCTTTCATGCCTTTCGTGATCCGAAGGTGGAAGAGGATTGAACACTAGAGTGCCCAGAAATTCGCACTTGCATGAAGTGGTAGTTGCTTTGTGATGTCGGGAATGGGCTTACAGATGCCGTTTGGAGAAGTGTCAATCGCATAAGAGATTCCTTAGCGAGAGCTTGCATACCTGCTTTTGAGGAAGATTCCCGTGGGGAAGTCTGATCTTTGTTGAGGGAAAGGAACTTGCCCGTAATTCAACTGAGGTGTCGAGATTTAGGAACTTTCCCGTAATTCAACTGAGGTGTCGAGATTTAGGAACTTGCCCGTAATTCAACTGAGGTGTCGAGATTTAGAAACTTGCCCGTAATTCAACTAGGGGGAAACATCTTCGTCGAGATTTAAGAACTCGTCCGTAATTCAACTGATAAAACTTCTCTGCTGAGATTTAGGAACTCGTCTGTAATTCAATGGAGGAACACTTTTGTCGAGATTTAGGAACTCGTCTGTACTTCAACTGAGAAAACATCTCTACTGAGTTTTAAGAACTTGTCCGTAATTCAACTAGGGAAACATCTTCATCGAGATTTAAGAACTCGCCCATAATTCAACTGAGAAAACTTCTCTGTTGAGATTTAAGAACTCGTCTGTAATTCAACGGAGGAACAATTTTGTCGAGATTTAGGAACTCGTCTGTACTTCAACTGAGAAAACATCTTTGCTGAGTTTTAAGAACTCGTCCATAATTCAACTGGGGAAACATCTTCATCGAGATTTAAGAACTCGCCCGTAATTCAACTGAGAAAACTTATCTGCTGAGATTTAGGAACTCGTCTGTAATTCAACGGAGGAACACTTTTGTCGAGATTTAGGAACTTGTCTGTACTTCAATTGAGAAAACATCCATGCTGAGTTTTTTGAACTCGTCCATAATTCAACTGAGGAACATCTTCGTCGAGATTTAAGAACTCGCCCGTAATTCAACTGAGAAAACTTCTCTGCTGAGATTTAGGAACTCGTCTGTAATTCAACGGAGGTAAAAGCTTCATAGCTTTGAATTTTGTTGAGAATTTAACCGCATCCTTCCTGAAAGGTAAAGGTTAGTTGTATGTAATGCATGATATGTATCAGGAAATGATGTTCTCAAAATAAATTAGATTGTGTTGTATGATGCGTATATGCATGTGTCATAATGACATGAAATGTAATGTTTTTAGTTGGGGAAAATAAATCCCGCGTAGCTGCTGGAGAAAAGAGTTGAATTCTTCGTTTCCGCTGGGGATAACGAATGAAGATGATTGTGAGAATAAACCTGCAGGAGAGGATACCTCCGCTGGGGAATAAACTGATGAGGAGATTACTCTGTGGGGAAGAGATGCTCCGCCGAGGATTCCGCTGATACATTCCGCTGGGGATGAATTACCGTTGCTGGTGATACTGAATCCTGTTGGGGATTCGAGTTTTTGCTTATGAAATGAAATGAACTCCGCTGGGGATGATCTTCATTTGCGACTTCACTAGGGATAACCTTTTAGGCTCTATCGGGGATAACCTTTCAAAGTCTACTGGAGATATTTTATACTCCACCAGGGATGATAAGACTTTATAGTACTGATGATAGATAAAATCTGTTGGGGAGAATATTACCGATTCATTCGCGGTTGTGAGTCTCAGCTGGGGACAGCTAACATTACTGCCTTTTCTTACTCTGCAGGGAGCGAAAATATTTCAGCCATATTTTTCAGCTGAATTTATCCTTGTACCTGGTGGACAGAGTAATTGTAAAGCTCAGACAATTATTATTGCCGCTGTTTCTGATATTACGAGTAATTGTCTTTTGTTTCACATGTAAATATTCATGAGCAGCAATTAATGTCAAATGCATATATAAAAAATGAACATTGGACGTTCTTTGCAAAACAAAACAGAAAAAGGAAAAACAGTTGAAATTCCTTTGAAAATGAATTGTATTGATTTTGAAGTTTGGCCTGTAAATAGGCGTTTTTGTACAAGAGGCTGACGTCCTAGTAAGAGAACGCCGCCGCACAATAGAGTTTATACAATTTGTGAAAAAAGAAAAATATCTATGTGAACAATACCACTGGGTTCCAACTCTGCTACTGCCTTTATGTCCTCGAGCATCTCATCCCTTTGCTACTTGGTTGAAGGTAGATCAGATTGATCAGTGTCGTCCGAGCTTGATAGTCGTTACTGAAGTCTGGTTGCAAGGTGATCCAATGAGACATAGTGTTACGCTTTGATCCCTAATTTTTTCCTGGACCACCCTTTCGGGTTTTCATTCCATCGAGATACCCTTTTTTGCCCAAGCCGCCTTTTCAGGTTTTTGACTTGCCGGGTGTACAGATTTTTTTATTTTCATCCCTTATTTTTGCCCGAACCCTTTTGGTTCACCGAGAAGCCCTTATTTTTTCCTAGGCCAGTCAACCTAGCGGGTCTTTAATTATGCGTAGTATCTTTTTACTATGTCTGCATTGACAGGGTGAGGAAGGTCGTCACCATCCATGATGATTAGAATCATAGCTCCTCCTGAGAAAATTTTCTTAACCACAAATGGCCCTTCGTAAGTGGGGGTCCATTTTCCCCTGGGATCACCTTGAGGTAAGATAATGCGCTTGATCACCAGATCCCCAACTTGATACTCTTGTCGTCTAACTTTCTTGTTAAATGCCTTGATCATCCGCTTTTGATACGTCTGACCACGACAAATAGCAGTAAGTCTCTTTTCGTCGATTAAGTTCAACTGATCAAGTCGGGTCTGAATCCAGTCATCTTTGCTTAAACCTGCATCCTTCATAATCCGAAGAGAGGGTATCTGAACTTCAATGGGCAAGACAACCTCCATGCCATAAACCAAGGAATAGGGTGTTGCCTCTGTTGACGTCCGCGCTGAAGTACGGTACCCATGAAGAGCAAATGGTAACATCTCGTGCCAGTCTTTGTATGTCACCGTCATCTTCTGCACAATCTTCTTGATATTTTTATTAGCCGCTTCTACAGCCCTATTTATCTTCGGCCGGTAGGGAGAAGAGTTGTGATGCTATATCTTGAACTGCTTGCAGAGCTTGGTGATCATCTTATTGTTGATATTTGTACCATTGTCTGTAATAATCCTTTCTGGTATACCATATCGACAGATCAGGTTGTGCCGAATAAACCGTTCCACGACGTTCTTGGTCACTGTAGCAAAGGAAGCTGCTTCAACCTACTTATTAAAGTAATCAATAGCTACCAGGATGAAACAATGCCCGTTATATGCCGTAGGTCTGATCTCGCCGATCATTTCAATGCCCCACATTGCAAAAGGCCATGGAGCCGTCATGACGTTCAGAGGTACTGGAGGTATATGCACCTTATCAGCATAGACTTGGCACTTGTGACAGGTCTGAGAATGCTGATAACAGTCGGCTTCCATTGTGGACCAATAATATCCTGCCGAAGGATTTTCTTTGCCATGGTGTGTCCACTGGAATGAGTTCCGAAAGTACCTTCATCTAACTCTATCATGATCCTTTCTGCTTCGTTCTTATCCACACAACGCAGTAAGGTCGAATCATGGTTACGCTTGTAAAGGATGTCATTACTGATGAAAAACTTTGCCACGAACCTCCTCAGAAACTTTTTATCATTAACAGATGCACCCTCAGGGTATTCTTGAGCCTCAACATACCTTTTCACCTTATGAAACCAGGGTTTATCTGCTACCTCTTCAGTCTCAATGTCACAACAATGTGCAGGTTCGTCCAACCTTTCAATGGTAATCCGGGGAGCCTCGTTGTCCCAATTGACTCTGAACATAGAAGACATCGTAGCCAGCGCGTCCGCTAACTGATTCTCCTCTCTAGGGAAGTGTTCAAAAGTTATCTCCTCGAAATGTGGAAGCAACGTCAACACATACTCCTTGTAAGGAATAAGATTACGGTGTTTCGTATCCCACTCGCCTTTGATCTGACTGATCACGAGAGCGGAATCTTCGAATACACTTAAGAACTTAATCCTTAGGTCAATTTCTACAAGAAGACCCATGATGCACGCTTTATACTCTGCCATATTGTTGGTGCAGTTGAAACATAGTCCGGCGGTAAATGGATTATGAGAGCCTTTAGGAGATATGATCACGACGCCAATGCCATTGCCCAAAGCATTTGAAGCTCCATCAAAGTACATAGACCATCGGGATCCTTCCTCAGGTCCTTCATTCGGTCCAGGTTCCTCACAATCAGTCACTATCATGATATTCTCATCCGGAAATTAAAAGTTCATAGACTGGTAATCGTCCACTGCCTGATGTGCCAAATGATCTACCAACACACTTCCCTTAATTGCCTTTTAGGTCGTGTACTGGATGTCATACTCTGTCAAGATCATCTGCCATCTTGTTATTCTTCCGGACAAGGCAGGCTTCTCGAAGATATACTTGATTGCATCCATCTTCGATATCAATAGAGTAGTGTGAGTCAGCATATACTGTCTCAGCCGGAGAGCAGCCCATGCCAAAGCACAACAAGTTTTCTAAAGCAACGAGTATCGGGTCTCGCAGTCGGTAAACTTTTTGCTAAGGTAGTAAATAGCATGCTCTTTTTGGCCAGACTCGTCATGCTGCCCCAACACGCACCCCATTGAATTATCGAGTACTGTCAAGTATAAGATCAGAGGTCTCCCTTCAACTGGAGGCATCAGAATGGGTGGCTCTTGGAGATATTCTTTGATCCTTTCGAAAGCGGCCTAAAATTCATCTTTCCATCTTACCACTTGATCTTTCTTCAGTAGCTTGAAGATTGGCTCACAAGTAGCAGTCAGGTATGTTTACCTTGGGTTTTGGTAAACAACCGCTGATCCTCCAAATGGTTACTTATTTGGTTACTCGCAGGATCGATCAGATTGATCCTATGGACATAGGTTGATTTTGAAGTTTGATTAAGGTGGATAAGGCTTTAAGTAAAATGTTTCAAGTAAATTGCATAAAGGAAAGGCTTGGTAAAATAAACAAGGCTTTAAAGTAAAGGTTCGACAGGAATTTAAAGGAGAAAAGCAAGTAAAATACTGGAAAGGTAAATGACTTTAATTGATAAAAATTGGTGTTTCACACATACATTTCTCAACAATTCTTTCGCTCACACTGGGTACTTGAATCTAAATGAGTGACTATGTATCTATTTGTGAACACACGCGAGAAACTACATGTCTACTCCTATTTATACTAAAACATTCCAAGTAACCGTCGGGCAGTTACACTGCTTCGAGATTAGGCCACTTGGCACGTTCTCCATGCTCGACGCTCCAGATCCTTGCACGTTTGCACGTAGTAACTGTTGGAAACCGTTTTCCCTCCAAAGCTTTGAATTTCAAACTGCTCCACTCTGGACCATCGAACACTTTCATCAAGAAACGTCTTCGACGAAAACTCCTTCGACGTCGAAGGCAATCAGCCTTCCTCCTTGGAAGAAATCTTCTAAGTATTTTGCCATCTTTCAACGGGCACTTCGACAGGCTTAGCCAGTCGAAAGCATCTTTCAGCCTTTTAATGGCTGCCATCAATCAAAACAAAGGTGTCGAATTTAGGAGCCAACAAATTGCCCCCCAAGAATGCCTTATTTCGACTCTGAAAGAAAAAGGCATTCTTTGAAAACGCCATTCGACACCTGTTTTTTTCCACGCTTAGTCACAAGTTAACTTGTGCACTTTTTGTTGCTTTTTACCAACTATTGGCAATCCCAAGAAACCATCATTGATTTGATCCTAGGACGTCACTTTCAGTACGGCGTGCAGTACCAAACATCACTTCAGAATTTGTCATTATGACAAATCCCAAAAACGAGGACGCACGCTGCGTCTCTCTGTTTCTGCAGAAACGGCCAAAACAACAGGATGCTGCCACGCGTCCCACTAATTCCTGCAGCATTAAATGACATTTAATGTCCTCGTTATTGGGAATTTCTCCCACTACTATAAATAGTAGTGAATATCCCATTGTGGGACTTTTTACGCAAACTAGCCCTCAAACTCCCTTGCTTTCATACGAACTTGTTCTTCTTTGCAGAAAAACTCTTCCTTTGTCACTTCATCTTCATCCTCAACAATGGCCTCTGCTTCCACTGCCCCCAAGACTAACGCACCAACTGAACAACTTGTTAAACCCAAGGTCTTTGTTACTGCTCCGGTAGTGAACTCCACAGGGAAACGAAGGGTCCCTGAACCTTCTGACATCTCCGTTCGCGATGCTTACTCACGTCACTTGATGATCCCGGTTGGATACTCCAACCAGATCTTCGCAATGTCTGGACCCATGAACCCAAGCATCTCTGAAGCTCTGAAGATCAAGAGCTATTTCCCCATCGTCGAGAAACTCAAACCAGTAGCATGCGCCAAGAAGGACGCAGAAGACAACGAAGACCCTACACACGAGAAGATCGACCTCCGTTTCTTCAACAGAAGTGTTAGGGTCTTCAGATCTTGCCCTAATCTGACCTCTGACTATGTTGCTTGGCTAACAAAGTTGGAGAAACATCAAACTCCAGTCTGGAAGGAAATGGGAATCTTTGACCTAGTAATGCTGTCGAAGACAGGCTTAAACTACTCCCCAGAGATGCTTATAGCTTCGCTGTTGTTTTGGGATTACTCTCACTTCACCTTTCACCTTCCATGTGGGATGTTAACCCCCACACTCTTCGACGTAGCGGCCATCACTGGCCTTCGACCAACCGGAGATTACTTCGACCCGGAAGAGATGTCGGAGGACCAAATTGGCTTCTCTGAGACCAAGCCAACATACACCACCTTTATCAACCATTATCACGACAGGTCGACGGATTCAGTGTCGGATGTCGAACACATAGCGTTTCTAGCCTTATGGCTAACTCGCTTTGTGTTTTGCTCGAAATCTCTACAAGTGACCAAAAAGATGGTCACTCTTGCCACCCAACTGCATCACCGCCAAAACATCTGTTTGGCAGAACTAATTCTGGCCAGTCTTTATGACTCAATCAGCAATGGGGTTACTCTCTTGAAACATGTCGAAGATAGGAACAGTTTGCTACTCGCTGGGCCTTTCTGGCTACTTCAACTGTGGCTCAACGCCACTTTCGAATCTTTCTTACCCAAGAAGATTCAGATAAATGAACAAGCCCCAGCGATAGCTAATAGACGTATCGAAGGAATTAGGCTGGCTCTACTGACACCTGTGGAAGATGGGATGGAGTTCCAACAAACCTTCACTAACTTCGTTCTGATGTTCGCTCGAAGGAAGGAATTCGTTTCAACTATGGCTCCATTTGCTCAACGGAAGGTGGGGCCAGCATGGTTCACAAGGCCACATCCAAAGGAGTCGAGTGGTCCCAATGTCGATGAACACACTGTACTTTGGGAGGCGTTCCTGACACCCAGGATCATGCCTCTTCGATTTAAGAGTTCTAAGACTCATTTGAGTCTGCTTGCCTATCAACCAAATCTGGTATCTCGCCAGTTTGGTATCATCCAAACCCTGCCTTCTCCCATTTTTCAAAGAGAGAAGTCAATGTTGTACTTCTGCAACGATTATACAGAAGAAGCTGCCATCAAGCATATCGGAAGATATGCTGGTCGAACAATCCTCTCGCTGTTTAACTACCAGCTTAATTTCCTTTGCTCACCATCCTTTGAGGAGTGGTGGAGAAGCTATTATGCTGAGTACTTCTTCGATGAGAAGGACTTCCTGGCAGAGTTGCAGAAGTCTTTTGTCCTTGTGTTGGACAAAGTAAAGAAATGTAAGTTCATACTCTCACATTACTTTTTATCTTTCTCTTCGACTGTTAGCCTGTTAACTTTCCTTTTCGCTTTCAGTTGTTCGAAAACCCCTAGCCAAGAAGGCTACAGAAGGCCCACAAGGAGGAGTCCCTTCGACAAAACCTCCACCGCCCGCGAAGACTATAGCGCCGGCGAAGACAACAGGCAACCAACAGGGGGAAGGCTCTTCGAGGAGGCCTCCTGCATCGGTAACCAGATTTTCTTCATTTTTCTTCTGGCTTTCGATTTTTTATTTTCGATGTAATTATTCAATCGAATTCCTATTGGTTTTCTAGGCCCCTTCGCCCAAGAAAAGGGCAGCATTGGTGATCGAATCGGGGAGTGATGACGAAAGTGATTCCCCTCCTACTCCCTTAAAGAGGCGAAAGTTAACGAAGGACGCTTCTGTTCCTGCTCCTGCTCCTGAAGGTCGAACCGTCAGAATAAAGGTCGCTGTGAGAAAGCCTAGGCCACCTGCAGTGATCATCGAGGAGCCAACTGAGGAGGAACTGAACGCTCTTCTTACCAAGCCTGTCGAAAGTGACAATTCCAGCCCTGGGGCTGAAGTTAATCCACAGGTAATCTATTGGACCCTTCTCATAACTTAGGCATAGATACCAGTATTCGATTATGTCTCTTTCGACATCTGAAGATTTGTCTTCTTTCTCTTTTTCAGGACACTACTGAAAGTTCCCCACCAAGGACTTCAGAAACTCTAGAATCTGCTGACCTTAGCAGGCCTCGGGAAAAAGATTTGGGCAATGACGAAGCCCACACTGAGAATGAGGCCAATGCTGAAACAGTGGAGAAGACAACAGAAGAACCTATGGTGGAGGAAACACAGCCAGAAACGGTTCCTGTGGTGGTCTTGTCATCAGAAGAGAATCCTGAAGGAAGAGACCAAGGCAATGGCGAAGAGAATCAAGATGCTGTTGACGAAGAGCACCAAGGTGGTACTGGCGAAGAACACCAGGGTGACGCTAGCGAAGAGCCACAAAATGACGCTGGCGAAGGACCCCAAGGTGATGTTAACGAAGAACCACAAGTCGACGCTAGTGCTGCCTCAGTCCAAGTCGAAGAGCAACCAAACGAGGCACTCAGCATTCAACAGCCTCAAGTTCAAGATAATACTATGGCAAGGGTCACCTCCTCAAAACACAGGTCAAAAGAAGACTTGGAAATCTTGAAACAAACTGACCCTGTCAGCTACCTCAATGCAATCATCGAGAGTAAGAGTTCTTCCGACACTAGTCAGGAAATTCCTACCCTGTCGGGGAAATCTACTGAAACTTCTCCTCTTGATGATGCGTTGGCGAAGGTTAAGGCCCAGTTCTTCAAGAGAGATTTAATGAAGACTTTAGAGGGGGACCCCACTGCTCCATCATGCTTAAAAGAGGTTTTGAATGCTGTTGACTTCGAAGCTGTAGCCCCAGAAATCTCAGACTTAATCATGGAATTACATTCTATGATTGATCAAGTCTCAGCGGATTACAGGCGCCAACGAACTTTTAACAGTCAGCTCGAAGTGCTGCATGGCAAAAGCTCATCTGCGTGGACTGCTGTCTCAGATTCGACCTCTCGAATTGCCGAGTTGTCGAAACAGAAAGCGTCTGCACAGGAAAGGGTCGATGCTATTGAGCGAGAGAATGTCTCCTTCCGAGCACAAATTGCAGAGATAGAGGCGAAGATAAACGCCAACACTGTACTCCAGGAGGAAATTCTTTCGACCATCCCAGACGCTGAGAGCCAGACTGAGATCAAGCAAGGCCTGGAATTCGCTGAGAGGGCTCAAAGCCTCGACGCTCAAATTGCCAAACTGGTGCAAGAAAAATCTTGGTGCAAAAAGAGGTTGGAGCTGCAGTATGCCAAGTATCTTCGACTCAAGAATTCTCTTTCCTTTTGATTGATTCTCTTTTGTAACCATCTTCTGTAATCGTTTTCGACAACAGTTGCCATTTTGGCTGAAATTAATAAAATTTCCATTTTGGCATTTTTATGGTTAATTTAGTTTATTCTTTTTTATTTTTTTATTTTTATCTCTTGAAGTATAGGCTTATATTTTTTCAAATATTTACCATTTACTCTCAAGAGCCTTTTATCACCACTTATCTCTTCGACTTCATAGGCTCCACCAGAAAAAATTTGGATAACTCTGAAGGGTCCTTCCCATTTGGGTGACCATTTCCCCATGCTTCGATCCCGTCGATCCATGGGAAGAATTACCTTCCAAACTAAATCTTCAGGCAAAAATACCTTAGGTTTTACCTTTCTATTATAAGAGTCTTCTACTCTTTTCTTCTGAAGCCTGAGTAAGTCGAGAGCGTGTAATCTCTCTTCGTCTAAATCCACCAGTTCATCTAACATCATATTCCAATAAACCTCAGAAGGAATATCATAATGCCTCTGAACTCTTGCAGATTGAAGACAAATTTCAGCTGGCAATACTGCATCATGGCCAAAAGTTAGCCTATATGGTGTTGTACCAGTGGCTTCTTTTGGGGACGTTCGACAAGCCCATAAAATCTGGTCTAACGTCTTATGCCAATTCTTTGGTTTCTTCCCAACATGTTTCTTTATCAAGCCAATCACTACTTTGTTAGCTGCTTCGACTTGACCATTCGCCTGTGCATAGTAAGGCGTGGATGTTAGGAGTTTGAAACCTGTTTCCTGAGCAAATTCCTGCATCTTTCGACCAGTGAAAACTGAACCTTGATCAGTTGTTATTGTCTCAGGGATTCCATACCTAAAGATAATGTTCTTTTGAATAAATTCAATGACATTTTCTTGGTCCACATTGACTAAAGGGACAGCTTCGATCCACTTAGTAAAATAATCAATGCCTACCAATATGTATTTCTGACTCTTTGATGATGCTGGTCGAATCTCTCCAATAAGATCCAACGCCCATCCTCGAAAGGGCCAAGGCTTCACTATCGAGTGAAGTTCGCTTGCTGGTACATGTTGGATGCTTGTATGTACTTGACACTCTTGGCAACCTTTGGCGAACTCAACACAATCTTTTAACATAGTGGGCCAATATAGTCCTTGTCGAAACAACAACCATTTCATCTTATGGCCTGCTTGGTGAGCCCCACATGCCCCAGCATGCGTCGTCGAAAGGGCTATGTATGCTTCAGTTTCACTTAAACATTTCAGCAACACCCCTTCAGGCGTCTTCTTGAATAACTCATTACCCATGAGTACAAAACTCAACGCCCTGTATTTTGTTTTTCGTTCTGTTGGAGCTCCTGGATTTTGAAGATAGTCTACAATGGGTTTCCTCCAATCTTGATCTGACAAATTATCAATGAACGAAATCTCGAAGTTACTGTGATCAGCATATCCTAGCCTCGTCGATTCCAAATCTGATGGTGATAGACAAGTTGCTTTTATCTTTTCTCGAACTTCGATTGCTCTTTGTAGTTTCGTTTTTGAAATCTTATACCCAGATGCAATTTGTGCCAAGTCATTGGCTATTTGATTTTCGACTCTGGGTATGTGTCGAATATTGACACTTTCAAATTGTTTCAATAAATGATTTGCTATCACAAAGTACATAATGAGATTCTCTCTTATGCATTTATATTCTTTTGTGACTTGCTTGATGACTAACTCTGAGTCTCCCATTATTTCGACTCGAGTTGCCCCCAATTCCAACAATATCTCAAGGCCAGTAATTAGAGCTTCATACTCATCCTCATTGTTCGAACAAGAACCTTCGATTTGGTACTTGAATGTTGTTGGAATTTTATTTGGAGAAATAATCAAGACTCCTACTCCTGTTCCATTTTTATGGCTGGAACCATCGAAGTAGAATTTCCAAGGTTCTATCTCCACATAATTTATATCCTCGACTTGAATTGAGTGGTCGACTATGAAGTCTGCAACCACTTGTCCTTTTACTGCCTTAAGAGGCATAAAGGTCAAGGAGTATTCAGTCAATGCTAATGCCCACTTGCCAATTCGACTATGCAAGATAGGTTTCGACAACATATATTTGAAAACATCAAAATGAGACGAAACATAAACATCAACTGGTTTTATATATTGCTTGAGTTTTGTACAAGAGAAATACAGACATAGACACAATTTCTCAACTTCGCTATATCTAGTTTCTGCATCATTCAAAACTCGACTGAGATAATAAATGGGTCTTTCGACTCCATTCTCATCCTCTTGGGCTAACATACTTCCCAGAGTTTTGTCAGATGCAGCTATGTACAATCTCATACTCCTATTGCTACAAGGAGGCACCAAAATAGGTGGCTTAGTGAGGTACCCTTTGATTTTGTCGAAGGCTTCTTGTTGCTCTTGCCCCCATTCGAACCCCTCTTTATTCAGTCGAAGTAAGGGTGAAAAGGCCTGAGCTTTCCCACTTAGGTTAGATATAAACCTTCTCAAGAAATTTATCTTGCCTAAGAGAGATTGCAATTCCTTCTTATTCGATGGCGCTTTCGCTTCCAAAATTGCCTTCGTCTTGTTCTGATTGATTTCGATTCCTTTCTTGTGGACAACGAAACCCAAGAAATCTCCAGCTTTCACACAGAACGCACACTTCAAAGGGTTCATCTTCAGACCATGTTCTCTCATTCTTTCGAATGATTGTCGAAGGTGGTCAATGTGACTCTTCCTGGAAACAGATTTTATAACAATATCATCAATATAAACTTGCATAAAAGTGTTAATAAAATCATGGAAGATAGTATTCATTGCTCGCTGGTACGTTGCCCCAGCGTTTTTCAGGCCAAAAGGCATCACTACCCATTCGTAAGTGCCTAAGGCCCCTGGGCATCGAAAAGCTGTTTTCGACACATCCTCTTCAGCAATGAATATTTGATTATATCCTGAATAACCATCGAGCATACTCAGGTATTCATAGCCAGCGGCAGAATCGACTAGCATTTCCGCCACAGGCATAGGATATTCATCTTTGGGGGTGGCAGCATTCAAATCTCTGAAATCTATGCACACCCTTAATGTGCCATTTTTCTTAATTACTGGCACAATATTTGCAATCCATTCGACATACCTTGTAACACGGATGAATTTGCATTTCAGAAGTCTTTCGACCTCCGTTTTGATCTTCGACAATATTTCTGGAGCGAAGCGTCTTGGATTTTGCTTGATTGGCTTCTTTCCAGGTTTGATTGGCAACTGAAGTTCTACCAATCCTCTGTCGAGACCGGGCATTTCGTCATAATCCCATGCAAAACAGTCTTTAAACTCTTTCAGCAATTGGATTACTTCCAACCTAAGTTCTGGATCAATTTTGGCGCTGATGTAAGTTGGCCTATTCTCTGATCCTTCGCCTAAGTTGATTTCTTCTAAAGGGTCTTGTGCTAACATCTTAATATTGTTCGCCAAGGGATCCTTTTCGAAGCCCAAAGGCTCATCGTCATAGATGGCGTCGAGCCTCTGTTCCTGCATTTCATCAGGTATGATATCAGGAGGTCTTGGATCGAAATCCTTTCCTGGGCCAACAGCAGATAATTGTTGATCACTGGCCTGTGTGGCCATGTACTTTACTTCGGCTTCGAGAGCCGTTATCATCTTGGTTTCGGCCACATAAGCCGAAATTCGATTCAGAGATTGTGACTCAGTCATTATCACTGAATTCACTTCCCCAACCAGTTGGTTGGATATCAGTTAGCCCACTGAAGTCTATGTGGGACAAGTCTTCTCTGTCCCATTGGAAACCATGCTCAGGATGCAGGTATAGGGAACAAAAGGTGTTTGGCGCAGGCGCCATGTCGAAGTCAGGAGTTGGACATGGCCCTATGTGAGCCAAGTTTTTGTCGAAGTCTGTTACACCCAAGTGATTCACTTCGCCAAGGTAGTAACTTTGATCTGCCTCTATGTTTTCGACCATCCCATCTGGACGCCATAGAAGCAACCTTTGATGCATCGATGAAGGCACATCACCTACACCATGAATCCACTCACGGCCTAGCAAAAGGTTGTAGTTAGGTTTGGCCGATATGACCATGAACATTGTTGGTCGAAGGATCGACCCAACTTTTATGTCTAGCTGGATCACTCCCATGGTGGTCCCAATGCCTCCCTCATAGTTGGACAGGACCATATTGTGAGGTTTGATTTCTTCATCCCTTTTGCCAATCTTCCTTAGCATAGAATGAGGGATAATATTGATAGTGGCCCCACAGTCGACCAATATTTTGTTCACAGTGGTCTCTTCGAGCTTGGCCCTTATGAACAAAGGTTTGAGGTGATTCTTCATCGCCTCTGTAGGTGGCTCGAAGAAGCCATTTTGTTCCTCTGTAGTGCCATTGTCCATGACAAAATAGCACACTGGCCTATGTTTGGCCATTTCTTGTTCCACCTCCCAGTCACTGGCTTCGACTTCTACCTGTCGATTGAATTCCCTAGGCAGTACTGAAACAATATTCACCATTATATCAAGAGTATCGTCGGACTCAGCATCATCTTCGTCTTCGACTTCACTTTGGTTAGGCCAAACTAGCCTGTTGGTAACTGGTTCTCTCTCAAGAGGCTTTCTTTGTTTCCTTTGAGGCACATTCGAACTAGTTTCCGCCTTAGGTTCGTTGGCAGCCTCCCTTTCAGCTTTTCGCCTTCTTTGATATCTCCTCCATTGGGATCTCGACATAGGATTTTTTCCCTTGTAGTTGCTGGACACTTGAGCAACCTTGGGTGCAGCAACTTGAGGCTCTTTCTTCTGAATTAAAGAGGAACCTCTTGGCACTTCGAAAGAATGCCATTTCTCTTCACTTGGCCTTTTCCGGCCAGATGTTTTGTACCAAGTGTCTACTGGTACATTTGTTGGAGGCCTAAAAGTCAATGGCCTCTTGTCTTGATTAGAACCCCTTCTGGGATCATGTCGAAGGTCAGCATTCTCCCTTCTCTTGTTCGCTGCTCTCACGCCTTGTATATGCTCAGCAGCTTTTTTATCAAAGATAGAACTGCATCTTGGACACAGCATCACCTCTGATTTCTTCTTCTGGCATCTTTGTAAAAAATCTGCCAAGTTTTCGTTTTCCCTAGGGAAAGCCGTTTTATTTGCCTGCTCTTGCCTTATGGCTTCTTCTGAAGCTTTAGGGTCAGAAAGTTCAACCATGTTGATATTCATGGTATCCTTAGTAGCAAGAGTTAGTTGTTTCATTTGTGTCTCCAGATTCTCCGTCTGGCCTTGTACAGTGGCCAAGTGGGAACTGGGCTTTGGTCCAATTTTTTGTGCTTCAGCAGTCTTCGACTTCGGGTCTTCGACCGCTTTCTGGACAGCCTCAATTGTCTTCCTGGATAAGTTTCCAGAAAAACTGCCAAAGATTGGCATGTTGATGTGGTCCTTTGAGACTTCGACCATGGTAATACCTGGCTTCTTCGACTGGATCCTGGTTGCCTCTATCATGTTCACCTCAGAGGGTTCTGCATAGTGGGCTTCAGCCTTCAGTGGATTGGAGTCGACAGCCATGGGGGATTTGTCAGCAAACTTTAATCTCCCTTCCTCAATAGCGTCTTGCACAAGATTCCTGAAAAGAAAACATTGAGAAGTTTTATGGCCCAAAAAATTATGATATTTGCAAAAACCTCTCTTCTTTCTTTGATCAAGAGGAGGCACTTTTACCCCAGGGGGTACTATCATTTGGCCATCTTTAACTAGCAAGTCGAATATTTCATCACATTTTGTGATGTCAAAACTATAAGTCTTTTTTGGGAACCTATCGTTGGTCCTGTCTGGACCAATGGGATTTTTCCCATTTGAGGGGACTAACTGTTTACAAGAGTATGGTGGCCCTTGTTTTAGTTCTGCTAAATCGACTTCTCCTTCTTCGACAGTTAAAGTATCGTCGAAGGATTCTAGGTCGTCGTCGTCCATCTCAACGTACGTTATTCTCTCTCTCTTGTGAGTTTTCGTTGCCTTAGCTTTTTCAGCTTTGAGGCGTTCGACTTGTCGAACTCTATCGGCCAGTTGGGCCATGTCTCTCAGGTACTGGGTATCTAGCTTCTTCCTAATGGAATAATCTAGACCACCTGCGGCTATTTCGACCAGCTCATGTTCTGGCACTTGTGTAAAACATCTCGCCTTAAGCAACCTAAACCTATTCAGATATTCGTCTATAGGTTCAGTGAAACGTCTCTTCACACTCGCTAGTTCTTTCAGGCTTATCTTGGTTTGCCCCATATAGAATTGTTCATGGAACAACCTTTCCAATTGGGTCCAATGGTGGATCGAATTGGGGGGTAGAGTTGTGAACCAAGTAAAAGCGTTCTTGGTTAAGGAACTTGGGAAGTATTTGATCCTTAGGTTTTCATTATTTGAAATGTCTCCTGCTTCGATCAAATACCTCGCCACATGTTCGACAGTGGATTCTGTCGTGTCCCCAGAAAACTTAGTAAATTTGGGGACTTTGCTCCTAGGAGGTAAATCCGTTTGCAATACGTATTCTGACAATGGCGATGTAAAGTTGGGCCTTCGAAAGCCCATGTTCATCCCATTCTGATTCATGATCCTTTCGATCATGGTTGCCAGATTATTTTCCAAACCCATGTTTTGGTGTTGGATATGCTGAACCACTTCGTCAGCATTTTGGTTTCTGTTAACTAACCTTACCTCTGGGGCTATTACCCTAGGTTCTTCGACAGGTTGTTCTACAGGCTGTTGGGCCTGATTAATGGTGGTTTCTTCCTCTACAAATATCCCCTGATTTCCCCTTATTTGCGCCCTTTGGGGCTGTCGAATAGGTGGGGGTACTCTAAAGAAGTCAGCCAAACGCGTCATTTGCGCTGTAACTTGCTGATTCGATTGAGTAGTATTTTGTATTAGAGGATTTAGCACTGTACTCAAGGTTTGTGCCAACATTTGCACCATATCATGATTGCTTTCGTCCATCTGTTGCCTCAAGACTGCTGTCGAGGCATTTGTAAGGCCATGGGCTACTTGGGACGTTCCTCCTAAGAGTTGGGTCCTATTTCTATTCGCCATGCCTACTCCAGAGCCTTGGAGTGGCGAAGAGGCACTCACGAAAGGGTCTGAATAAGTGGACGCAGCATTCGTCAGGCTTGCCACTTCAGAAGTTGGCATACCATAGAATGGAATAAATCCTGGGGGAACCACAGGCCTTGTGCCTATATTTCCCCTTGGAGGGGGAGTTCCCAAAGGTATTCTGGGGCCTGAAAACGAAGTTATTGGCCCCGTGGTTGTGACTGACACTGCTGGTGTCGAACCAACGTTCGTCGCTTCACTTACGGTCATATTAACCGTTGCTCCCACACTTGGTGGTGGAATTTCGTTGTTGTTTGGCGGATTCGCCATCTCTTCCCTTCTTCTGGCAGTATTGTTATCGTTGGTGTATATTCTACCACTCCTCAATAACATACAACTCGAAAAGATGAGATTATTTTTCAACAATCAACACACAGTCCCACCAGGTGTGCCAATTTGTTTACCTTGGGTTTTGGTAAACAACCGCTGATCCTCCAAATGGTTACTTATTTGGTTACTCGCAGGATCGATCAGATTGATCCTATGGACATAGGTTGATTTTGAAGTTTGATTAAGGTGGATAAGGCTTTAAGTAAAATGTTTCAAGTAAATTGCATAAAGGAAAGGCTTGGTAAAATAAACAAGGCTTTAAAGTAAAGGTTCGACAGGAATTTAAAGGAGAAAAGCAAGTAAAATACTGGAAAGGTAAATGACTTTAATTGATAAAAATTGGTGTTTCACACATACATTTCTCAACAATTCTTTCGCTCACACTGGGTACTTGAATCTAAATGAGTGACTATGTATCTATTTGTGAACACACGCGAGAAACTACATGTCTACTCCTATTTATACTAAAACATTCCAAGTAACCGTCGGGCAGTTACACTGCTTCGAGATTAGGCCACTTGGCACGTTCTCCATGCTCGACGCTCCAGATCCTTGCACGTTTGCACGTAGTAACTGCTGGAAACCGTTTTCCCTCCAAAGCTTTGAATTTCAAACTGCTCCACTCTGGACCATCGAACACTTTCATCAAGAAACGTCTTCGACGAAAACTCCTTCGACGTCGAAGGCAATCAGCCTTCCTCCTTGGAAGAAATCTTCTAAGTATTTTGCCATCTTTCAACGGGCACTTCGACAGGCTTAGCCAGTCGAAAGCATCTTTCAGCCTTTTAATGGCTGCCATCAATCAAAACAAAGGTGTCGAATTTAGGAGCCAACAGGTATGAGATGAATCGAGAAATATAGTTCAATCGTCCCAAAAATCCTCTGACTTCTTTTTCTGTTCGGGGAGCTGGCATTTCCTGTATAGCATTCACCTTAGCAGGATCAACTTAAATTCCTTTATCACTTACAACGAAACCCAACAGCTTACCAGATCTCACCCCGAAGGTGCACTTGTTCGGGTTTAACCTCAACTTGTACAACTTCAACCTATCAAATAGCTTCTGAAGATGGTCCAGATGTTCTTCCTCAGTCTGGGATCTTGCAATCATGTCATCGACGTATACCTCAATATCATGATGGATCATGTCATGGAACAAAGCGACCATGGCGCGCTGATACGTTGCCCCAACATTTTTTAATCCGAAAGGCATGACCTTGTAGCAAAAGGTACCCCATTGAGTAACAAAGGTTGTCTTCTCCATATCCTCGGAAGCCATTTTAATATGATTATAACCGGAGAAACCATCCATAAAGGAGAAGACCTTATGTTGTACGGTGTTGTTAACCAGAACGTCGATATGAGGCAGAGGGAAATCATCCTTGGGACTTGCCTTGTTCAGATCCCTATAGTCAACACACATTCGAACTTTACCATACTTCTTAGGCACAGGAACCACGTTGGCCACCCACTGTGGGTAAGAAGTAACTGCTAGAAAACCGGCGTCAAACTGCTTCATCACTTCAGCCTTGATTTTCTCAGACATCTCTGGGTGCATTCAGAGGATTTTCTGTTTCACTGGAGGACAGTCTTCCTTGGTAGGCAATCGGTGAACCACAATATCAGTATCTAATCCAGGCATATCTTCATAAGACCAGGAAAAGATCTCAACATAGTCCCGTAGCATCTGAATCAACCATTGCTTGACGCTAGACTCCAGGTTTGCACCGATCTTGACCTCTTTCTTGTCTTCTTCTGTACCCAAATTTACCGTTTCCACTGGCTCTTCATGTGGCTGTATGGCCCTCTCTTCCTGAAGTAACAATCTAGCAAGTTCGCCAGGCACTTCGCAATCATCCTTACCTTTGTCCTTGGCTTGGTTGATCAGACTTTCGAAGTCATAACTGGCATTAGCAGAGTCGTTATTAGTGGGATCCAGAGTGGATGTAGACCTGTATATGTGAGTGTGTGTAAAATAGCTGTTTTGCAAGATAAAAAAGAAAAACAAGGAGCGCAAAATTTGAAATGCAAGAAAACGTCCAATGCTTTTATTAATGATATATGGAAATGACACACATAAATCCCTCACAAATAAAGCCACGGTGCCTCGGGTAAGACACCCGGACGTAAAGTTTAAAAATTGTCTGTTACAAACTCAAAACAAAAGTCTCATTACTGGGTAATAAAATAAATTGGGACGAAGTCCTTTGCCGTCTGTGATCGGTGGAAATAGAACTGACTGTTTTTTAGCTGGTTTCGCAAAATGTCGCGGTAAGCAAGAGTCGCCACCGTCTTTTATGTTCTCCAACATGGAAAGGACAAAAGCACAGCAAAATTCCTTCTTTGAGAATGTTTCTCGGTTCGGGAGGTAGATTTATAGAAAGGGAAGGTGTTAGCACCCTTTCTATCCATGGTTATCCATGGGCTCTTAGGTACTTTCTCTTATATTTTCAAAATTGTTTACTTTTCAAGTGTGTGTGGGTTTTGAAAAAAGTTTCGTTTGAAAAAATTTCTGAGTAACTCTTGTATCTGTCCTCAAGAGTGTATGAAAAATTTGTTTGAAAACTTTTGAAAGTGTAGGTGCGAAAAGTTGTTTTGTTTGTTTTGAAAAGAGCAAGTACTTAAGAGAAGTCTACCTACCCTAAGGAATTAAGCTGTGTAAGATTCCTTTAGATAGTGCTATCGCACCATTGAGAGGTAGGTAGCACAATCGTTGGAGGTGTTTGGGTCAATTCGATGATTAGGGACAGTGTGGTCACCGAAGCAATGGTAGGACACCTTAGAAGTAACCCTAAGGTCCTAGATCCTTTTATCCGAGGCAACCGTTTCGAGGCGACTGGATCTTTTGGACAAAAGGGCGACCTCTAAGACACCCTATACTTGATGACCACGTTTCGAGGCAACGAGTGAAGCGTACCCTAGGAGTGACATGTGCTTTGTGTGTTGTTTTTCAGTTAATTGTCTTTGTACATGTTATTTGTGAGCTACAGATTAATTTTATTTACATACATTCTTTCATGCATTGTTAACAATTAGGGGTGCGGAAAATTAAAGTGCGGGAATGTAAAGCTATGCTATTACAAGGCGCGGGTCTATACATCGCCAAAAAACAAAGACCCGTTTTGATAAAGTGCGGAAAGTAAAGAAAGCAATAAACCTAATTACTATTACATTCTTGAAGCAGTTACATAATAATCAAAAATAAATAAATGCGCGCGAATAAAAATTAATCGGGAATGCCTTAAGGGTTTTGACCCTTTTAAGAAAAGAAATGAATTTTTTTTTTGTCTTTGTTTGTGATTAAATGAAATTAAAACTAATGATTAAACTAATTAATTAATTTATTAAAAGAAACAATGTTTTTTGTATTTTTATGTTTTTTAATGAAATAAAATAAAAGGAAATAAAATTAAAAGTTAATAAAAACCTAATTCTAAATTTATTTTAGTTGTTAATAAAGAAAGTTAAAGTTGCCTAATTAAAATTAACTCAATTTATTAGTATTTATTTACAAAAAATAAAATGAAATTAATAATAATAATATTAGTTCTTTTTTTTTTGATTTTTTTATAAAAATATTAATTATGTTAATAGTTAATAAAAGGAAAAAATAAAAATAAGACAAATAAAATATAAAATGACAAAATAAAATTGCAAACCCAAGGGGGGGTATGGGCCAGAATTGGGAGTGTTAATGGAATTGAGGCCCATCAAGGAGCCAGCTTTGTTTGACTTTGGAGATTTCCTGCGCCTGTGTTGACTCCTGAGCATGGTGCTCATCATTTTCTGGCCCATGGATCTGCTTCTGAGGCCACTTGGCGCCCTCTTGGATGAGGCGTATGATATGCCTTTTTTTGGAACGCTGCAAGCAAGTATGAGAAGAAAAATAATATAACGCGTTAGGGGGACCTGGGGATCGAACCCAGGTCCCAACGAATACCAAGCATATTGCCAGCCACTGCACCACTCATGCGCGTTTGTTAGAATAATAAGAAAAAACATAATATGAAATAAGCACACTATATGCTGAACAAAAAGAAAAAGCGCGCGCCCATTTGAATCAGCCAATCCCATCCTTCCACGCCTCATATTCTTCGTTGAAATCTGCAGAAATATAAAACACATAGCGGGGGTTTTAAACCCCTACAAAATGCAAACATTAAAAATAGCGATTAGGCCCCTGAGCTATATAAAAAGGGCGCGAGGTATCTAATGGATTCGTCTCATCAAGCCGGTTTCAACCATGTATGTTTGGAGTTCTGATTTTACAGTATGAGAAAAGCCCCAAATCACAAGCTCTGAAACCCTAGGATCCGTTAATGGTAGTTTCGATTCCAAGGCATTATAATCAAATTAAATTACATAGAAAGCTTCGTATGGGTCCTGTGAACATAATACAATCAATGAAAAATGTTAAAAACGCATGAATTGATGATTGTGATTTTTAAAAAAGAAGGTGAACCATATGAATGTGTAGCACGCGTTCTTGAGTGTTAGGACTTGTTTATGCTTACAATAGGTTCCTGGCAATGCTGGGAATGTGTTTGGATCAAAAGAAAGGTTTGAATTATGCTGGAATATGGATTTCAGTTTGTGACTTTTCTTTGGAATTTTTGAATTTGGTTTTGCTGCCTCAGAGGTTTCTAGGTCGTGCCTTAGGTATGAGAAGCTTGCATATATGTGTATGAATGTAATCAAGTGACTTTAGGAGCCTTAAAACCAATGCAATGATGTTTGAGATTTTTCCATAACCACCATTAAAGAAACTTGCCATTTTTGTTCAAAATTTGAATTTCATGCTCATAATAGGCTTGGCACGAATTTGGTATGTGACTTATGATGCATCGAGGTCATTCAAACCACAAGATATCCTTTGATTAATTTTTTTGATTTTTATTTGAATTTTATGGATTTAAAATGAATTAAATCAATAAAATTAAATAAAAATAGAAAAATTAATTTTTAATCTTGAAATAAATCATGGGACATGTGGGTGGCATGACAAGGATGAATCAAGTGGGAAAAGTGGCCCCTTTTGTCAAAAATTGAAGTTTCAAGGATAGTTGACTTTTGCCATTTCACAAAAATTTCCCAACTTCTCCAATGCATATCTTGCTCAATTTTGATCATATGAACATGTTCTTAGACATTTTGGAAAGTTCTTGAAGTCCTCTAACCAATGCCTTTGGTCCCATGTCATTTTGATTTACCAATCTCAAGTTATGGTCTTTTACTTAAAATGCCTTTTTGTTGACTTTTGAAAATGGCCTATAATGTTGAAATTGATAACTTTTTGTGAGAGCATTTCTTGGACTTGGAATGTGAAGATGAGTTGTAGGAAATGTCATCCCCTTCAAAATGAGCATTGGATGGGATTTTTCTTATGAACCATGAAAAAGTTATGCCTTGGTCAAGTTACAGTTGACTTTTCAGCTGTCCAAAAATAGAAACTTTTGCATCTTGATGATTTTTGAGCCATTCTTGTAGAATCATGATCAAGACTTGATCAAATGATGATTTTGGCTTCAAAATAAGATGTTGACAAAAAATTTGACTTTTGACTGCCAAATGACCATTTTACCCCTATAGTTGATTGTGGAGCAACTAGGGTTTTTGACTGTGCAACTTGACCCTGTGAGCCTTGAAACTTGACATGTAGGTGCTTGACAATGTGTATAAGCATATGTGACTTGATTGAGCCCTTGAAAACCTCAACTTCCTTGCAAGAACCAAAACCCTAATTTGACTGGCTTAGGAGAGTGGTTGACTGTGTAGCCCTTGAGTAGACTTGAGCAAATTTAGATGATGCTTGTCAAAACTTTGAAGAATATGGGAGGGCAAATTTTAGGGTACAACACCGTCCAATTGCTTAGTCCGCCATCAGTAGTCGGGTAGATCCAACTGTCAATGTCAAACTCTTCATCATCATCATCCCCAATAGCATTCACTCCCGCGTCATGTTTGGGCATAAGTGCCGTTATGACATTAGGTTTTTCAGGTGCTTCAAACTCAACCTCCTTAGCACCAATCAGATCTTACACTTTACTCTTCAAAGCCCAACAATTATTGGTATCATGCCCCAGGCTATCAGAGTGATAAGCACAACGGGCGTTTGGATTGTACAGCGGTGAGGTGGTGTTGGGATTCTTCGGAGCTTCCCTCGGAATCACCAAGTTAGTCTTCAACAGCTGTGGTAGAATTTGAGATAAAGACATTCTTAGCCGGGTAAACTGTATTTGAGTCCTCTCTGCCCTTGGCTGAGTGTTGCATTGTGTGGCAACAGTTGGTATTGAGATAACTACCGCATTAACTTCTTGGCGGCGCTCGGGTTGACTCTGGTTCCTAGAGCTGTAAACTGCACTAGACTTCTTCTTGAAGGGCTTCTTCTTGGTACTTGACAAAGCACCTTTTTGTAACTTGCCGCTCTTGATACCAGCTTCAATTCTCTCCCCAGTCATGATTAACTCAGTAAAACCTGACGATGAACTTCCGATCAAATGGTTGAAAAATGGACCAGACTGGGTCCCTAGAAACATATCCACCAACTCCCTGTCAGCCAGCGGGGGTTGGACTCTACCAGCAAGATCCTTCCATTTCTGAGCGTAATCTTTAAAACCTTCGCTCGCACCCATAGACATACCCTGAAGTTGGGTACGAGTGGGAGCGAGGTCGGCATTATATTGGAATTGCTTGTAAAAAGCAGTAGCAAGGTCTTCCCAACTACGGACATTAGCTCCTTCTAGCTGATAGAACCACTGAAGATGAGTCTCTGAAAGACTATCTTGAAAAAAGTGGATCCAGAGGTTCCTATCAGCGGTGTATGGCTAGATCTTTCTAACATACGAACAAAGGTGTAGCTTTGGGCAGGAGACCCCATCGTATTTAGCAAAGACTAGCGCTTTAATCTTGTGGGGAATCACCACCCTAGATGCCAGACCCAAGTCACCAAAGTCCAATCCAGGTATCTTCTGGATCTCTATCACACTTAACCGGTCTTCAAGCTGTTTATACCTATCCTCAGCCGGAGGATACTGGTCTTCTTCAAAGTCAGTCTCATTGTCAAAAACAACAAGGCTAGGAGCCCTCCTTTCTTCTTGGTTCTCCCTCCCTCCAGATGAGTGGGACATATCAACTTCATCTCGCAACTTGTTTCCAAACCTATGGCCCATGTTCATAAGGACCGTCTTCTTCTTCTTCTTCTTCTTCTTCTTCTTCTTCTTATCCTTCAAGATAAGAGTCTTCAGATCTTTCTGCCCCTTGGCCAGGTTCATGAACATTTCCTGGAACTGAGCGTTTTGAGCTAGAAGAGCCTTAATAGCTTGATCAATGGATGTTTCAGCAGACATGATGCTGAAATAAACAGCGAAGAAGATAAGAGACCTGTAAGGGTACCTGTGATGAGGTGCATGGGAATGTAATGCATATGATATGATTTCAAAGACGTCAAGAGATTCAAATTCGCAAACCAAAATGAAGCACACTTTTATTAGATAAACTTGAAACAATGTTTGACAAATGCCTTTAAGGCGTTACAAAAAGAAAAACTGAAAAGTAAATCAAAACTATAAATAGCAAAAGACATCAGCGCTCCCATGGTCGTTTTTCGTTGGTGCTGATATAGTCATTGAGGACCTTCTCATTCTCCAACTGCCTTGTAAGCTTTAGAATCTTTCACTCCTGCTCATGATACTTTTCTCTGTAAGTATCCCGCTCTTCCCTTAGTTGGATCCATGACCTCTTTAATGCCCCCATGTCAGTAGGCATGTATGGATGGAGGATGGTAGGAGGAACCCCTTCTTCATCAGTACGTTCAACTATCACAGGCAAGACAACTTCGTACGACATTCCCGGCTTTTGAGCACGTGTACGAACCCACCAGAGATATGGTTCCATCGGAAGAGAGGTCTTCATTCCTAACTCGTGCGGATCAGACCCGTGAAACCTATTCCAAGCTCGTATGAACCTGCGGCGATGCTCTTCAATATCCCCTTGGAAGTCAAAAACAATGCTCAGAAGCAACAACTCATGAGGTCCGTCCCTTCTATCTCGGCCAAACTATCGTAAGGCCAGACAAGGATTATAGGTGATTCCTCCCTTAATTCCAAGCAAAGGAACATTGGGGTATTCTCCGCACCGGTCAATAACATCTACTTCTTCCATGTCGTTAGTAGTCCAAATAATGTCCGTGTGAGCCAGGGATATAATTCTGTAGGCCCAACTCATGCCTTCCTTGTTCTTCAAAACAGATTTGGAGAGGTGAGAAATAAACCACCTCACCAGCAATGGTGCACAACACATAAGGGTTCCCCATTTCCGAGCAGTACAGGCATAGAGAGTATGCAAAATATCACCCAAGAGAGTGGGCACTGGATTACGGGACATGAAAATCCTCACCGTGTTCACATTAACAAAGGAATCTGAATTGGGAAACAGAACCAACCCATAGATAAGAAGAGCCAGAATGTCTTCAAATGCCTAAAAGTCTAGACTGTCCCAGAACTGATTAGCCTGATCAACCAAGAATTTTGCCAAGAAGCCTTTTGTCCCACTCCGAGTCTCCCAGTTAGACATTACCTCAGCCTTTGTCAGATGTAGGGTTGTAGCAACATCTTCTGGCCTAAGAGATTTTTCCCAACCTATAAATGGCATCTGCTCTAGAATAGAAATACCAAGTAGATCAGAGAACTCCTCTAGAGTAGGGACCAACTGATAGTTCGGGAAGGTGAAGCAGTGGTGCAATGGGTCAAAGAACTGTCACAAGACACTCAACATCTGCTCATCCATCTTGGAAGTGACCAAACCTAGGAGGTGACCATGTCTTTTGATAAAGGAGGAAGTATCTGGAACTTTTGCAACCAAATATCTAAGTTGAGTAGGAATCTGTACAAAGCTGATCCGAATAGTGTTTCTACGTATAGAGGCCATGACCTACAAAATAGAACAAAAATGAATCCCCTCTGTCTTTGCAATGGGTTATTCTGATGCAAGATGCATGCAATGTCATGATGCATGATGTCATGATAGAAACACATCACAAGTATTCACAAATAGCAAACATGGTAAGGGAAAACAAGTCATATAGATAGCCCTTAGATTTCAGGCTAGCAAGGAGTTTAGGTATTACCCTCTTTCAGTTTAGTTGGTTTAAACCTGTCCTAGAAATAGTATCCGAGTTCTAGAGGATCTCAATATCACTGACCACCCTCGATCGGTCATAATTCCAGTTTAGCAACCTTTTCTTGTGGCCGGAATCATCGCGAGAGTTTGGTCTCAATGAGTGTAGCATACTGCTACTTTTCTATGGCCAAGTTGGTCAATTATAGGTTCTAAGGTCAGTTGGTGCTTAATGACCCCTTAGAAGACCCATATTCTCCTTGTTCCACCACAAGGGATATCGGTACAAACTAAAGTGCCACACTAATGTAGCTACTACTTCAACCGTATCGGTCTACGCTGTACAGTTCCCTCACAGTCTATTGTAACTTACCTAAAAGGTATCCCTAGATCCGGGTTAGGATCTAAAGTAACTCCAATTCAAACCCACAAAGATAAAACATACAAATCAAGCATTGAAAACATTATGATGAACTATTCCTAAGGTACACCCCACTTATACATATTCCCCAGCAGAGTCGCCAGTTCTGTGACACGGTGGGAGAACTGACTGTTTTTGGAATGCTGGTTTGCGTTTTGCGTCTGTGTTCGCAAAATGTTGCGGTAAGCAAGAGTCGCCACCGACTTTTATTTTATCCAACAAGGAAAGGAAAAAAGCACAGAAAAATTCCTTTTTCGAGATATTTCTGAGTACGGGGGGGGGGGGGGGGGGGGGGGTAGATTATAGAAAGGGAAGGTATTATCACCCTTTCTATCCGTAGTTATCTACGGGCTCTTAGGTACTTGCTCATCATTTTCAAAAAATTGTTTTCTTTGTGCTTGTGGGTTTTAAAAGTTTTTAACTTCGATTTAACTCTTGCTTCTGTCCTCAAGAGTGTAATGAGGTGTTTTTGAAAACTTTGTTTGAAAAGGGGTGTAAGTGTGAGAAAAAAGTATTTTTGGATGAGCAAGTATCTAAGAACTATCTACCTACTCAAAAAAGGAATCGTTCTATGCTAATTTCCTTTAGACAATGTTATCCCACTCTTAGTGAGTAGGTATCACCATCGTTGGAGTTTGAGGGTCAATTCGAAAGAGGGACATACGGTCACTAAAGCAATGTTAGGATGCATTAGCGGTAACCCTAATGTCTTAGATCATTTATTCGAGGCAATGATATCCGAGGCAACCTTTCCGAGGCAACTACGATCTTTTAGACAAGAGGACGACCTCTAAAACAACCTATACTCAATGACCGTGTACGAAGGCAACCAAGTGGGGTGTACCCTAGGAGTGCGCATATGCGAGTGTGTTGTTTTCAGTTACTTTTATCTCTGCACATGTTTAGGGTGATCTAATTGATTTTAGGTTAAAGCATTCATTCTTGTCATGCAAACCCTATTACCAAACATCTAACAGTTGTATAATTTGTAGAAATTAAAGGCGGAATTAAAACTAAATTATTACAAGGCGTCGGGTATTTACATCGCAAAAAACAACCCTTTGAAAATAAAATAAAGCGGTAAAATAAATAAAAGTCCTAATTATTTATTACAAGCCAGGAGCAGATACATTAATAATTGAATAAGGAAAAATAAAGCGTGAGGGAAATTAAATCGAATGCGAATTAGGGTTTTGACCCTTTTAAAAGAAAATGCTTTTTTTGTTGTTTTTATATTAAGAAAAGAAATTAAATCCTAAAATTAAATACTAAATTAATTATTAAATTAATTAAATGGAAAAAATAATTAATGACATGTTTTTGGAGTTTTTGTTAATTTAAGAAAGAAATTAAAATAATTAAATTAGAGTTAAAACCTAATGATTTCTAATTAATTTTAAATATTTACAAAATAAATTAAAGTTATTCTAGAATTAAAAATATAATTGATTAGTTAATATATATTAACAAAAATAAAGTTTTTGAATTTTAATTAGGGTAAAAATATTTTTTGGTGATTTTTGATAAAAAAAAAGAAAATTTGTTTATTGGTTAGAAATTAATTAAAAAAAATAAAATAATAAATGAAAATAAACAAAATAAAGAAAGTAGAGAGATTGGGCCTGAGATTTGGAGGTGTGGAAAGCAATTATTTGGCCCAAATATGCTGATCCATTGGACTTTTTGTGATCCTGTGCACCTGCGTTGACTAGCCTTTTGGTGGACCTTTGATGCTGACCACCAGATCTGGCCACCTGGCACGTTGATTGGTGAGCGTCCATGATGGGTCTCAGGCTTGAATGCACACCAGATTTCCTGAAAACAAATGAGAAAAGGCAAATTGCTGGAGGCAGGGATCGAACCCTTGACCTCCAGCCTCTGAACACCTTAAGGCCAACGTGGTTACCACTAGAGCGCTTGTGCTTATTTGTTATAATAATACAAACATAATATAATATATAAAAACAAAATCAATGGTCCTATGGGAGGATGACACGACTACTTCTTCTTCCTCTCTCTGTGGCCAAAAATCAAAGCACCTATACCAACTGACAAAGGTTCGTTACTACAAGCTTTTCCACCCTCAAAATCTTGCACATGCCATAAAAATGGACTCTAAGAGCATGGTTGAATTCGTCTCAACCTACTGATCATAACCATAACCATTATGTGGGCTAATTGTACCTGAAAACAAAAGCCCAAAAAAACTCCACGAAACCCTAATCATGGTGAATCACAGTATAGGTTATGTAAATGAAATTTGCTAATGTAAAAAGCTTGCAAATGGCATGGTGATCACAAATATGCAATTATTTTATACAATGGACGCAAGAATAAAAATGTTCGATTTCAAGAACATAGTGAATCCGTGGATGACTTACAATGCACTGGGAGGTCTGAAAATGCATGGTCTTGGTTTCTTTCGCTTGTGGAGATGGCCAGGAAGAGATTGAGACAATTGCCAAGCCTTGAAATTTCCTCTAGGATTGGTTTCGAAGTCACACTTTTTCTTGATCTTTGCCAATTCTGTTCTTGCTCTCCAATTGATCTCCAACATCCATTCTTGTCTGCATCGCTTCCTTATGTATTGTACAATACATTAGGTTAGAATTTGCTATCCAAATCTTCCTCTATCAATGCTTGAATATTTGATTTGATTTTCTTTTACAACCTTCCAAATTTGATCCAAATCACATCTTTTTGTACACTTATGCCTTGATACGAGTTTGATGATGGCAAGCTGTATAATGGAACCTGAAATCACCACAAAATCTTTGTTATCAATGCTTTTGGATTTTTATTTGATTTATTTTGATTTAAATCAAATTAATTCAAATAAAATCAAAATAATTAATAAAAATATGATATGGACACACGACCAAGGCTAGAGCACGTGGGAAATAATCGAAACTCAAAACAAGTGAAAAAGAATGGGCCCATTTGGCAAAATTTGATGTTTTGGGGATAGTTGACTTTTGGCAATTTTGCAAAAAAGTCCAACTTCAACAATGCATAACTTCCTCAATTTTGACTTTTTGGAGGTGTTCTTTGAGTTTTTAGAAAGCTTGAGATGTCCTCTAATCAACCCTTTTGGTCTCATCTAATTTTGATATTCCATGCTAAAGTTATAAGCTTTGACAAAAAGGTGTTTTTGTTGACTTTCAAAAATGACCTATAATGTCAAAATTCATAACTTCTTGTGAGTGCATATTTTGATCTTGGGGTATTAATACGGATTGTAGGGAATTGCATCCTATTCAAAATGATCTTTGGATGGGTCATTTATCATAAAGTATGAGAAAGTTATGCTTGGTCAAAGTTGAGTTGACTTTTCCTACAATACCCTAATTTAACAACTTTTGAATTTTGATGAATTTTGAGAAATCCTTGATGAATCATGATCAACCCTTGATCAAATGATGCAATATCCTTCAAAATGAGAATGTTGACAAACAATCTTGAATTTTGACTGTGTTTAGGTCACAGTTGACTTTTGCCCTTACATAGTCGATTTTTGGACCTTTTGAGCAATTAAATGAGAAACATTCCTCTACAAGGCTTGAAACTTGACATGGATGATCTTGAGAACATATTAGGACATTAGTGAGCACTTGGGGTCACTTGGACTCAAGGATCTTGATGCAACACAAAACCCTAATTTGAGTAGACTGCCTTAGGAGAGAGCTTGTCTGGCCAACCCTTGGACTACTTTGAGCAATTTGGAGATCTTTCTTGCAATGTTTTGAGAAATATGGGAGGGAAAATTTTGGGGTACAACACTACTCTTGCTACTTGTGAAATGTCCAAGGAAACACCAAGAATAGCCTCCCTGAAGGAAGCTCGGGCTGTTGTAGAAGATGGAGGTTGCACTATCTGAGGACAACTTCCTGATATCCCATACAAATGCGACAAATTTTTGTTGGGTTTAACTTCAAAGGCTCAGAAAGAGGTTCAACTTGTTCGTGCTGGAAAACCACCTCACTGTATTAGAAACAATGAAGTCAATGCTCTGGAAGACAGTGATAGTGATGGTGACCTGGACGATTGGATATTCCCAACTGCTGACGGTGGACTCAACAACTGGATGGCTAAAGACTTCGTCTCAATCTCCTTCAGCCAAGAGTAATTACTATTCCTATTTTTATTGCTTTAAGAATTTTGTCTGTATAATTTCTGTTTAAAACAATGTATTTAAACCATGTGCCTTTCCTGGGGCACAATGGTCCATTTGTTAAGGGTTGTCATTTAATATATCATATGCTCATTTAATGAAAACATTGGACGATTTTGCATTCAAATTTTGCGCTCTTTATCTTTCTTTTACTTTAATGAACATTCAAAATATCCATGTGACCTTACATGCACACACACACATTTGCAGATCCACATCCACTTCAGATCTCATTGACAATAATTCTGCTATTATCGTTTATGACTTCGAAAATCCAATCTATCAAGCCGAAGACGAAGGTGAAGAAGATTGTGAGATACTTGGAGAACTCACCAGACTCCTGATGTAAAATCAAGCTTCAAATAAGCTTTTGTTTTGATGAAGACAAACCATGGCTAACAAAGAAGGCAAAGATTTATGATCAAGCATCTAAGCATCTAAGGATAATATATTCATTCAAAGCTCTCAACAACTTTAAAGGTACAATAATATTATCTACTTTAATCTTAAGATATAGATGCTCAAAAATGAAAAATAAATGTTTAAGAATCATTACTCAAGCTTTTCAAAGATAAAATTTCACTTTTCTTCCGCATGCAATCTATTTACATCTTAGTGCAATCGATTGCACACTTCAAAATTTCAGATCTTTTGCTTCTGTTTCTATGTGCAATCGATTTACATTACCTATGCAATCAATTGCATACTTAAATTTTTCAAAAAGTTTGCTTCTGTTTCTCATGAAATCGAGTTACATTGCAAGTGCAATCGATTGCACTCAGTTACTTTTTGCTACTGACTTTGCATGCAATCGATTACATTGTTAGTGAAATCGATTGCACTCTTAAAGATTTTGAAAAAATAGCTGTTAAAAACCTTGTGCAATCGATTTACAACAAGGGTGCAATCGATTGCACACTGTACGAATTTGAAAAATAACAACTTTGTTCATGCCTTTTCATCATGCCTTTTCATTACATCTTTTCACTCAAACTTGACATTTGTTCATGATACATTTCCAGATCTTCATGATGTTTCAAAAGGGTGTTATGAACATATAAATATTCAATTACAAATCCAGATCTAACACCTTCTTTCAAAAAATATTTTCTAAAATTTTAAAATATAAACTCAAGCATTCTTCATTTTCATTCATAAATTTTCTGCACATTTTCATACATTAACAAACAGAAAACTTTGAGCAAATATATCTTGAGTCTTTATACAATATTATTATTGAAAGAAGAAGATTATACATTGTCAAATCACTCTAAGTGATCAATATTACTCTACTCACTCAAACTCACAAATTGAAATTTACTTACTTATCTTCCAGGATTGTGGGAATTAAGTTTAAGTGTTTTTGTTAAAATCTTGTCTTTCCAAGTTGTTGGGTACAAGTGTTGTTACATTGAGAGGATTGTTCTCAAAGGTAACTTAGTGAAAATCCAAGAGGATTGTTCTTGGTCCAAGAGGATTGTTCTTGGTTTGGTTGGTAGTTCTTGTTTAAGTTTGCCATAATAAGGAAATCTCTTTCATGTTGAAAGGGGACTGGAGTACTCTTGGACTGTGAGGGGAACCAAGATATATCGCCCGTGTCTCTTTATTTTTCTGCATTTTTAAGCTTTCCTAAACTCACTTATAACCAAGAAAATAAGAACCATCATCACTAAAAACTAGAATTTTTAAAGTACCTAATTCACCCCCCCCCCTCTTAGGCGCACTTCGTACTTACAATTGGTATCACAGCAGGTTATGGGTAACCTTATCCTTAAAGATCCAGAATGGCTTCCGCAAATCAAAATCCTGTTTTCAGAGATGGTGGTAGTAACAACAAGCCTCCTCTATTTTGTGGTGAATATTTTGACTTCTGGAAAATACGCATGAAGGCGCATGTAGAAGTACAAGGAGAAGAAATATGGGATGTCGTCGAAAATGGTCCATTTATCCCTTAACGGTAATCAATGGTGTCGGCTCATCAAAGCCTAAAACTGCATGGGACAATGATGATAAGAAGAAAGTTCTCTATGACAAAAAGGCAAAAAACTTCTTCAAGGTGCACTAAGCATGGACGAATTCTTCTGTGTCTCGGCATGCAAAACAGCAAAAGAAATATGGGATACCTTGGTACAAACTCATGAAGGAACGGTTGAAGTAAAAAGATCAATACTAAATACCCTAAGTCAAGAATACGAATTATTTTGAATGCAGCCCGAAGAAACCATTCTTGACTTACAAAAGAGATTTATGCACTTGACAAATCATCTAAGTGCTCTTGGTAAAACTTTGACGAATGATGAATTGAATCTGAAAGTACTTAGGTCCTTAACTAGGGAATGACAACCAAAGGTAACGGCAATATCAGAAAAGAAAAGTCTATCCAACATGACATCTGCAACATTATTTGGATAACTTCAAGAATACGAAACGGAACTCGGAAGACTCGAATAGCATGAAAATCAAGAGAAGAAATCCAAGAATATTGCTTTGAAGATAGAGTCCAAGGAAGTTGAAAAGGAAAACAATCCAGAAGAAGATGAAAACTTCATGCTTCTTGTTAAAAGGCTTGGTAAGTTCTTCGGTAGAAATGACAAACCTTTTTCTCATTCAAAAGGAAAGAAACAATTTCAGAAAAAGGAAGGCTCCACATCAACACAAGAAATCACATGTTATGAATGTGGTAAGCAAGGTCATATCAAGCCAGATTGTCCAAAACTCTCCAAGAAAGGTGGCTTCAAAAGCAAGAAGGGATTCAAGAACAAAAAGGCTTATGTCGCATGGGAGGACAATGAAATAAGTTCCTCATCTGATTCCGATAGTGATGAAAGTGCAAATCTAGCATTGATGGCCTCACACCATTCCGATGATGAAGACAATAAGGTTAGTAATGAATTTTCTCTTTTTGATAGTGATGCACAAGGTGTTATAGATGAACTATTGAATGAATGCAAAATTATGTATAAAACCATTTCATCACAAAAGAAACAAATTTCATCCTTAGAAGAAAAATATGTTTCAATGGAAAAAGATCTCAAAGAAGAAAAACAAAAATCAAGTGACGAACAAAAACATAATTTTGTATGCAAAAATTGTGATTCACTCTCTTTCCAAATTGTCCAATTAAAAAGAGTCATTAAAAGATATGAAAAAGGGCAAATTGGATTGGAAGGTGTTCTTAGCCAACAAAGATACTCCAATGATAAAAGTGGACTTGGATATTCAAAGTTTTCAAAACCAAGTTCTAACAAAACTATCTTTGTTAAGGAAAGTGATCAATCTTCCAAATAGAAAGTGAACAAACCTAAAATAGTTCGTCACTATCCGAAAAAGAAAACATTCTCTAAGAAGAAATCTTATCCTTCTAGATATAGAAGTAACTTTTAACCTACTTGTTTTTATTGTGGTATTAAAGGCCATACACCTAATGCTTGCTATGTTAGAAACTTAAGTGTGACAAGTGGGCATTATGTATGGGTAAAGAAAGGCACTAATTATGAAGGACCCAAAGCAACTTGGGTACCTAACAAAACCTAATTTGTTTTGCAGGTATGCTTGAAGACCACATGCAATATTTGGTATCTTGATAGTGGTTGTTCAAAGCATATGACAGAAGACATAAACCAATTTTTACATCTAGCGCTAAAGGCCAATGGTTTTGTCACTTATGGAGAAAATAATAAGGGAAGAATCCTAGGCAAAGGCAATGTTGGTGCTCCACCTTTCTCATCCATTGAAGATGTTCTTTATGTTGAAGGACTAAAGCGCAATCTTCTTAGTATTAGCCAACTTTGTGACAAAGGCTTCAAAATAAAGTTCACCAAGGATGAGTGTTTGATAGAAGACATAGTCACTAATGAGGTTATACTTAAAGGTAAAAGAATCAATAATATATTCATGATTTCCCTTGATGATCCATCTTTGAAGGTTAAATGTCTCATGGCGAACAACGACGATTCATGGCTTTGGCACAAAAGAATTGCTCATATTCATATGGAACACTTGAATAAATTAATCAAGCATGATCTTTTCATTGGTTTGACTAATAGAAATTTCGTAAAAGATAGACTATGAGATGCTTGTCAAAAAGGGAAACAAACTAGATCAACTTTCAAATCTAAGAATGTGGTGTCCACTACAAGGCCACTACAATTGTTACATATGGATATATTTGTCCATCGAGAACAAGGAGTTTTGGAGGTAATGTATATGCTTTGGTTATTGTTGACGATTTCTCTAGATATAGTTGGACATTCTTTTTAGTGCAGAAAAGTGAAGCTGAATTTCGCGCCTAACGGATACGTGGTCTTGGCGGAGTAATTCCATCCAGAGACTCCTGGAGTGCAGGTAACCTCCATATAGATGATCACTTATTTCATTATTTCTTGGTCTATATACTGTTTCCAAGAGCTGGAAACCATTTCACAGTTATCGACTTCGAGATGTAGCTTATTTATGCAAGGAAGAAAGGAGTAAATGTAAACTGGGCAAGAATGATGATGATGCATATGCTGAGAGTGGATGAAAAGTCTAAATTCCTTCCATATGCTTATTTTTTAACTTTGATTATGGAGGAATTTGGTGTGGATTTTCGTGGTTTTGAAAAGGTGAATATGGATCCTAATTTAAACAAAATTTCAATTAAGAATGTTGATTCAAGAATGGGCGTACATTTTAATCCGGAGACAAAGACCATCACCTACATTGGTGAAGATGTTGTTGGCAATAAAGATAATGACCAAGAAGTTGAAGGCAGTGAAGCTGTGCCTCCTCCTCCTACTGCTCCCTCTGGTCCAAGCAATCAAGAGCTCATGGACTACATGTCTCAACAGTTTGCTTCTATGAACACCAACATCAATAATCAATGGAGTGCAATCAATGACTCCACTACAACCCGGATAAATGATTTTCGCTCGGATGTGAACCAACAATTCTCATACCTTTATTCTCACCTTCATATCCCACCATACGACCCAAATAACCCAGTTGCACCTCCTCCACATTACATAGAACCTCCACTTCAACAACAATTCCCAAACCAAGGCTTATGGTCTTACAACCATCCAGACATACATCACCCTTAATGTTCTGGCTGAATTTTTTTCTGTTATGTTATTGTCTTACTATTTCAATGTTTCATTTGTTCAATTTTCTGTGTAACTCTTAAACAATTTGTGTTACTATTTTAAGTTCTATATTTTTTTTCAATATATTGCTCTATTATTATTATTTTCTTTAGGCATGTTTCCCTTCTTTTTGATAATGTCAAAGGGGGAGAAAGATGTATGGTTCTTTATGCTTGTATTTCCTGTGTCTTAACTTTCAAGGTACTCTCCAATCAAGATGAAGAATTGCAAAGGATTCCAACCCTTTCCTACATAGGGGGAGTTTTGCATCTTAGGGGGAGAAGCTCTTCCAGAAAGTACATCGCATAAAGCAAGATTGTTTGTCATCATAAAAAAGGGGGAGAATGTAAAATCAAGCTTCAAATAAGCTTTTGTTTTGATGAAGACAAACCATGGCTAACAAAGAAGGCAAAGATATATGATCAAGCATCTAAGCATCTAAGGATAATATCTTCATTCAAAGCTCCCAACAACTTTAAAGGTACAATAATATTATCTACTTTGATCTTAAGATATAGATGCTCAAAAATGAAAAAGAAATGTTTACGAATCATTACTCAAGCTTTTCAAAGATAAAATTTCACTTTTCTTCTGCATGCAATCGATTTACATCTTAGTGCAATCGATTGCACACTTCAAAATTTCAGATATTTTGCTTCTGTTTCTATGTGCAATCGATTTACATTACCTATGCAATCGATTGCATACTTAAATTTTTCAAAACATTTGCTTTTGTTTCTCATGCAATCGATTTACATTGCTAGTGAAATCCATTGCACTCAATTACTTTTTGCTACTGACTTTGCATGCAATCAATTACATTGTTAGTGCAATCGATTGCACTCAAAGATTTTGAAAAAATAACTGTTAAAAACCTTGTGCAATCGATTTACACCAAGGGTGCAATCGATTGCACACTGCACGAATTTGAAAAATAACAGCTTTGTTCATGCCTTTTCATCTTGCCTTTTCATTACATCTTTTCACTCAAACATGGCATTTGTTCATGATACATTACCAGGTCTTCATGATGTTTCAAAAGGGTGTTATGAACATATAAATATTCAATTACAAATCCAGATCTAACACCTTATTTCAAAAAATATTTTCTAACATTTTAAAATACAAACTCAAGCATTCTTCATTTTCATGCATAAGTTTTCTGCATATTTTCATACATTAACAAACAGAAAACTTTGAGCAAATATATCTTGAGTCTTTGTACAATATTATTATTGAAAGAAGAAGATTATACATTATCAAATCACTCTAAGTGATCAATATTACTCTACTCACTCAAGCTCACAAATTGATATTTACTTACTTATCTTCCAGGATTGTTGGAATTAAGTTTAAGTGTTTTTGTTAAAATCTTGTCTTTCCAAGTTGTTGGATACAAGTGTTGTTACATTGAGAGGATTGTTCTCTTAGGTAACTTAGTGAAAATACAAGAGGATTGTTCTTGGTCCATGAGGATTGTTCTTGGTTTGGTTGGTAGTTCTTGTTTAAGTTTGCCACAATAAGGAAATCTCTTTCATGTTGAAAGGGGACTGGAGTACTCTTGGACTGTGAGGGGAACCAGGATATATCGCCCATGTCTCTTTATTTTTCTGCATTTTTAAGCTTTCCTAAACTCACTTATAACCAGAAAAATAAGAACCATCATCACTAAAAACCAGAATTTTTAAAGTACCTAATTCACCCCCCCTCTTAGGCGCACTTCGTACTTACACCTGATACAAGAGGAAAAGGCTATCCAACCGCACGAAGAACCTATCAAAGTGATAAACTTGGGTACTGAGGAAGATAAAAAAGAAGTCAAGATTGGCGCCAACTTGGAAGACAGTGTCAAGAGAAGATTGGTTTATATGTTGCACGACTATGTTGAGGTATTCGCTTGTTCATAGGAAGACATGCCAGGGCTTGATACTGTTATCATGGTTCATCGTCTGCCAATGAAAGAGGGCTGTTCTCTGATCAAACAAAAGGTTCGTCGCACGTGTACTGATATGTCTGAGAAGATCAAGGCTGAGGTAATGAAACTGTTTAATATAGGTTTCTTGGCAGTGACGTCGTATCCCTAATGGGTTGCAAATGTTGTTCCATTGTCGAAAAAAGATGGTAAAGCCCGTATGTGTGTGGACTATAGGGATTTGAATAGAGCGAGCCTAAAAGATGACTTCCCACTACCGGATATTGATTTCTTGGTTTACAACACCGCTCAACACAATGTATTCTCCTTCATGGATGGCTTCTCAGGTTACAACCAAATCAAAATGGCGCCGAAAGACATGGAGAAAACAACCTTTGTCACACAGTGAGGCACCTTCTATTATAAGGTCATGCTTTTTGGGCTGAAGAGTGCAGGTGCAACTTATCAAAGGGCTATGGTGGAGTTATTTCATGATATGATTCATCATGAGATAGAAATCTATGTGGATGACATGATAGCAAGATCACAAACTGAGGAAGAGCACCTAGTTCATTTGCAGAAACTGTTTGACATGCTAAAGAAATACAAGTTGAGGCTGAATCTAAGCAAATGCATCTTCGGGGTAAGGTCTGGAAAACTCTTAGGCTTTGTCGTCAGTGGAAAAGGAATTTAAGTTGATCCTGAAAAGGTCAAAGCAATCCCAGAAATTCCAACTCCCCATAATGAGAAGGAGGTTAGAGGTTTCTTGGGACGTCTAAACTACATTGCCCGATTCATCTCCCACCTAACTGCTACTTGTGAGCCAATCTTCAAACTTCCGAAGAAAGATCAAGTGGTAAAATGGAATGACGACTATCAAATGGATTTTGACAAAATCAAGGAGTACTTGCAAGAACCTCCAATTTTGATGCCACCAGTTGAAGGAAGACCTTTGATCACGTACTTAACTGTTTTAGAGAATTCAATGGGGTGTGTGTTGGGGAAGCATGACGAGTCTGGTCGAAAAGTGAATGCAATATACTAATGTTTTACCCAAAAATTTTCCCTCTCATTTATCAAGTATTTTCTCACAAGATATCCTTTGGTTCAAGACTACACAAGGGTTGATCAGCTCAAGACACCTCCTTAAACATTGATGACTGAAATTAGGGTTTGAGATTGCACAAGGATAATTTAACTTTTAATGCCTCATATGACTTTTATGTATCATTATGGACCCTCAATATTTCTCATGTCAAGTTTCAAGTCTTGGATCACATTTTTGCTCAGTCAATTGATCAGTTGACCTAAAAATCAGCTGTATCGGGAAAAAAGTCAACTGTGGTCAATTTACAATCAAACTTCATAATTTTTGATCCATATAAACATTATGAACTCATATGTATCATTTGATCAAGTTTGGACCATAATTCCTCTAGAAATTTGATCAGATCATCAAAAGGGCAAAATGGTCAAAATTAGGGTTTTGACTGAGAAAAGGCAATTTTTTATTTTTGACCTAGCAAATGGTTGATTGGTTGGAAACATGACCTCAAGGATTCAATTGCATAATTTTTACCTAATGGCATGACTCAAAACATTGTTCAAGATCAATTGATTGATAGTTGATTTTCAGTCAACTGATCAAAAGTCAACTGTATACTGAAAAAGTCAAACTTTGACTTCTGGTCAAAATCAAGTGTCAAAGATCATAATTCATCAAAACATGTCAAAATATGAAACTTGTTCATCAAGAAATAAAAAATTTAAGATTTCATTTTGGAAAGTCAAAGTTTCCAAACTTAGAAATTTTTCTAAGTGTTGAAAACTTCATATTTTTTCACAACTTTGAGCCAATTTTTCACCATGATGCAAGATGATTCAAAGGAAACTTTCAACATGAAAGTTGTAGATCTCAATGAGATCTAAAATATTTCTTTACACAACTTCTACTAGAAATTCATGGATTTCAAGTTATGATTTTGTGAATACATGTTCATGAAACTTGGAAACTTAGTGAAATTTTTCCCTAGTTTAGGCAGGATTTTGACCTAACTTCATGGAAATTTTTCACATAGTTCCAAGGGGAATTTTCAAAAGTGATTCGAAGAATGGTTGTAGAGCACATTACAAGATTTCTAAAATGTCCAAGAACTCCTTTAGATCATGTTTAAGCAAGGAGAATCGAAGGCATGAAGTTGGCATTTCATTCTTGAATTATAGGTCATTTTCATGATGAACGTGAATTCAAATCAATGCTAGGCTGAACAATCTTTGCTTTGCAAGCCTCAAAATTGCTTGGAACTCTATAATTAATGTTTTGCACATCTGTTAAAGGCTTTAATCTAAGCATTCAATGCATTGCCCATGCTTAATACCATTTTAGGAAGAAAGTGCACATGGCCATTTTGGAAAAGTAGCTTTTGTGCATAAAATCAGTTCTTGAGCTTTGCAATTGTTTTCTTTTGATCACACACAACCTATAACCAAAAATAAACTTGTCTAAAGCCTCTTGGAACTCAGGCCATGCTTTTATTATGCCTTGAAACCATATTCCCACTTTTCTTCAAAATCAAGTAACATAGCCATAAGTCTATAGCTTGCACTTCTGACCCTCTAAAGTGTTACAACCTTTTCCTTACTTATTCACAAGTTGTTTGCATCAAAACAAACACATGCTTAAGCCCTCAAACTCCCTAGAACTCAGAATCACACACAAAAACTTGCATAATCTGACGAAAAACTTGAAACTCATATCTCTCTCGTGCGTTTCCAAGCCTTTTGGTTCCTAAAGCTTCTAAACATAACCATCCAAAGTCCTTTTGCCTAAATGTAACACCTCCATCATCAAGTTCCATTTTCAAAAACAGAGCTTTGCAAGTGTACTTCTTCAGAACTCCTCATCCACTTTCAGCTCAAGCCAAGCATCACATTAGCTTCCTGGGAACTTAAGGAAGCTAACCCAATCACCTGGATTCATTTAAAGCTGCTCAAACTCAAAACAGGATAACCTTTTGCAAGGTGAATTTTCTGACTTTTGAACTATTCATATAGGCGTTGTTAGCTTCCATTTTCAAAGATAAAATGTAGATACTATTGCCACGATACTATACATATCCATAGTTTGCATTTATGGCCCGAGCTTAGAGAATTTTGGAGTTAAAGTTTCTAAAAAAATTAGGTTTCAGTTTAGGGCCAACAAAATTCTCATTCATCTGTGATTTATAGCTTTAGCTATTTACATGGTTGAATTCATATTGAAATTTCAAACAAGTTTCATGTTTGTATTTTTCAATTTGGTTGAGAAATGAAAAAGTTACAAAATTCAAAAATATGGCAATGGCTTCTGGCGCGAGGAAGAAGAAGATAACAGCCATGGAGTTGTTTTCCAATATATACTTATGGTTTTGTATTAATAAACTGATGTATCACCACCCTAGTGGTTAAAGCGCGCGCCTGTCATCCCTTGGACCTGGGTTCGAGCCCCAGCGTCCGTTTTACCATTTTTTTCAACATATTTTCTGTTTTCCTTGTTTTTTGTTTGAAGAGGTGGGGCCTCCAACTTGGGTCTGATGATTTTTTCTCCTTTTACTAACCCCTGACATACCTCAGCAACCCCTGGTCCAATTTCATTTTTATTTTCTTTTTCTTATTATATTTTATTTCTTTTTCCTTTATTATTATTATTAATACTATTTTTTATTGTTATTAATAAAAATTCAAAAATATTTTGTTTATTATTTTTACACTTATTTAGTTTATTTATTTATAAAACTAAAAGAACAAAAAATTTTCTTAATAAATTAATTTCTTTCTTAATAATTAATATTTAGGTTTAGGTTTAACTATTATATTATTTTATTACAATTAAAATTAATTTAGAACTTAGGTTTCTTTTAATTAATTAATTTTCCTATTATTTAAAATCTTTTCATAAATAGAACCCTAAAAAATCTTTTTATAGTTAATTTCTTTTCTTATTTAGTTTAAGTTAATTTTATTTTTCTTTAATCATTTTTTAATTAGGTCAAGACTAAACCCTTTCACAAAAAAACAAACAAAATCATTTCTTTTTCCATTTATATTCTTTCATTTTTATTTTCAATTTTATACAATATGCAATATGGTTGTAATAATTATTTAGATTTAATTTTCTTGCAATTTCCCCATTTGTAAATTTGTACACCCCTTCCCCTAATGATGTAATAGCTTAGTATTTTTATTTTCCGCAATTTAATGCTTTATATATAAATGCTAGTAAATTAGGGTTTGCATGGAAAGATTAAAATCAACAAATTAGCAAACCCTAATCAAGACAAAACAATGCATGTAAATCAATACACTTGCACACTTACACCCTTAGGGTAAAACCACTTGTTGCCTTGAGAAATAAATGGTCATAATACGCATGTTAGATGTATTAGCAAAAACAAGCAAAAATACAATATCATAGTCCCTCGATGACGCTACAAATGTTGCCTTACAAATGATCTTAGTCCCTATAAGAAAATGCTAAGACATCTTACAACATTTTTATATTCATGACTATACGATGACTCTTGCCCGTCCCTTTTACATCCAAAGATAGGGTTTCTTACCAAATCAATGGTAAGATAACAATGTCAAAGGGAAGAAGAAATAAACATGAAAGACTTTTGAGTAGGTAGAATGTTCCTAGTTGCTTGCTCAATTTCAAACCAAAACATCCTTGCTATTTTCAAAACAAACACCAACACTTTCAAAACACCTTTCAAACTTGAAAACATTTTTCAAAAGATCAACACTTTTTATACATTCTTACGAACGAGAATCATTACAAAGTTTGCCTAAACGATGACCCCTTTTCGAAATACTTTCAAAAACTACACAAAGCACATTTTCAAACAAAAGTAAGTGATCTAGCAAGCAACTAAGAGCCCGTATATAACTACGGATGAAAAGGGTGCTAATACCTTCCCTTTTCATAATCTACCCCCCGAACTCAAGAAAAACATCTCAAAGGTCTTTCTTATTCTTTTCAACCTTTCCTTTTGGATAAAAGAAAAGTCGGTGACGACTCTTGCTAACCGCAACATTTGCGATCAAACGCAAAACAACCAAGTCAGTTCTCCCACCGTGTTACAACTACCTTAGCAAAATGTTTATCGACTGTGAAACAAGATATTCACTACTGGAGAGAACTTGCTACGCTTTGGCATGGGATGATTGTCGACTAAGGCAGTATATGTTGACTCATACCACTTTACTGATCTCTAAGATGCATCCCATCCAGTACATCTTTGAGAAGCCAGATCTCTCTGGAAGGATAACCCGATGGAAAATGATCTTAACTGAATACGACATTCAATACACTACATAAAAAGAAATCAAAGGAAGTGTATTGGAAGATCATTTGGCACATCAAGCTGTATATGATTACCAATCTATGAACTTAGAATTCCCGGACGAGAATATCATGCTCATCACAGATTGTGAAAGACCTGGCCCGTATGAAGGACCTGAACAAGGATCCCGATGGACTATGGTTTTTGATGGAGCTTCCAACACACTTGGTAACGAATTGGTGTTATGATCATTTCCCCCAAAGGTTTCCATACGCCTTTCACTGACAGACTTTGGTTTGAGTGTACTAAAAATATGGCCGAGTACGAAGCGTGCATCTTGGGTCTTAAAGCTGCTATTGACCTAATAGTCAAATTATTAAGCTTATTTGGAGACTTAACTTTAGTAATCAGTCAAGTTAAAGAAGAGATGGATACAAAACATCCAAATCTTATCCCTTACAAAGAACTTGTGCTAGCCTTGATCCCGTACTTTGAAGAGATTACCTTTGAACATATCCCAAGGGAAGACAATCAATTGGAATATGCTTTAGCTACCATGTTATCCATGTTCAAGGTCAAGTAGGACAATGAAGCTCCCAGAATTACCATCGAAAGATTTGACGAACCGGAACACTGCTATGAGATTGACACTTATGGAGTAGAGGAGAAGCCTTGGTTCCATGAAGTTAAAAGATATCTCAAAGCTCAAGAGTATCCTGAAGGGGCGTCAATAAATGACAAGAAATTCCTATGGGGGTTCTCTGCCAAGTTCTTCCTTAGCAATGGGATTTTATACAAGCGCAACCATGATTCAACCCTGCTTCGTTGTATGTACAAGAAGGAAGGAAAGAAAATTATGGAGGACAAGCACGAAGGCACCTTTGGTACTCACTCTAGTGGACATACTATGGCCAAGAATATTCTGAGAGCTGGCTACTATTAGTCGACCATGGAAACTGATTGTCACCTCCACTGGAGGACTTTCCATAAGTGCCAAATTTATGCTGATAAAGTCCATGTGCCTCCAATTCCTTTGAATGTCATGACTGCCCCTTGGCCATTTTCAATGTGGGGAATCAATATGATCGGAGAAATAAAGCGCACTGCCTCTAATAGACATCATTTCATTCTTGTCGCCATTGACTACTTTACCAAGTGGGTTGAAGCAGCTTCATTTGCCTCAGTTACCAAGAACTTCGTGGCCCGAATCATCAAGCATAACCTCATCTTCCTTTATGGTATCCTTGAGAGGATCATCAGTGACAATGGTACCAACCTCAATAACACCATGATCTCTGAACTCTGCATGCAGTTCAAGATCAAGTATCACAACTCTTCTCCATACAGACCTAAGATGAATGGTGCGAACATCAACTGGGGAAGCCCCTTTCTATTTGGTCTATGGAATGGAAGCTGTCCTACCTGTCAAAATTCAAATCCCTTCTCTAAGGGTTATGGAAGAAGCAGACTTAGATAAAGATTATTGGATTCAGACAAGGTGGGATCAGTTGCATTTGATTGACGAAAAGAGGCTGACTGCTATTTGTCATGGTCAGATGTATCAAAAATGTATGATCAAGGCATTCAACAAATACAAGCGTTGGGTATACCAGGACGGTGACTTGGTAATAAAGCGCATCATTCTGCCACAAGGCGATCCCAGGGGAAAATGGACTCCCACCTACGAAGGGCCATTTGTTGTTAAGAAAGTAATCTTGGGCGGTGCTATGATGCTAACCACTATGGATGGCAAATAATTCCCACACATTGTGAATGCAGACATAGTAAAAAAATACTACGTATAAGAATAACCCGCTAGGTTAACATACCTAGGAAAAAATAAGGGCATCCCAGCGAACCAAAAGGGTTAGGGCAAAAATTAGGGATATATACAAAAGATTGTACACCTAGAAAGTCGAAAACATGAAAAGGCGGCTTGGGCTAAAATGGGTATCCTGGTGGACTGAAAACCTGAAAGGGAGGTCCAGGCAAAAATTAGGGATTAAAGCGTACGACTCTGTCTTGTTGGATCACTTACAGCCAGCTTTATTACCAAGGTTAAAAGGTCAAATGGTTCAATCAACTTCTTCCGACGACAAGGGATGAGATGTTGAAAGACATAGGGGCAATAGAAGAGTTGAAACCCAATGAGATGACTTCCACATGGCTATATATATGTTTTAACTTTGTACTATTTTCATTTCACGATGACTTCCTCTTACTAGGATTTCCGTTTCTTTGTACAAAATCGCCTGTTTATAGGCAAATTATCTACAAATATACTTTGAAGTTCAAGCTTTTTATGTTTTCTGTTTTGCTTGCAAAAACATCCAATGACTAAACTGAATAAACATATGCATATGAACATGATTTACTGCTAACAAATATATGAATAAGAATAGGACTACACATTTACTCAAAACTCTAGGAGCTGGGATAACACTCAAGTTGTCCATGAATCCCCACAAAGTCCCTTTCTTAAGATTATCCCTAGGGAAGTCGCCAGAGCCACTTTTGTGAGGTTATCCCCACAGAGTAATCTTCATAAAGAAGGTTACATTCTCCGTAATCTCCTTGACATATCACTCCAGCAAATAAAGGAGTATAATCTCTTTACCGACAATATCACCAACCTACGGAATGAAAAATTCTCTTCCCCAATTGAGTTTATTCCTCCAAAACTGAAAAAGAAGCCTTGCAGAGTCCTTCTCTTTAGCAAATTCAAATGTTATTTACTCCTGACTAAAGGAGATTAGTATAAAATTCGCAGCCTTCTAATTGTTGAGCCCACTGCTAGTAGTAGGGAAAATCCAGATGTCTATGTCACAGTCGATATCAGCGTCTTCCACAGTGTTGAATTGATATTTGTGAACTCCATTGTTGTTGATGAGAAATTGCGGTATCCTATAATTATCACGAGCAAGACGGACAACCCTCTGAGTCTCTAAAGTGAAACCCAAACCAAATTTGTCGGACTTGTAAGGAATGTCGGGAAGCTGACGCCAAATACTGATACCACCTTCTTCTACCACAACCTTAGCATCTTTCAGAGAAGCCATCTTGGTAACTGTTGTTCCCCAAAATTTTCCCTCCCACTTTCACACAAGACATACTCCTAGAGGTCCTCAATTGCTCAAGTTGACTAAGAATTGACCAAACAAATCTCCTCTTAAGACAATAAGCCTCAAACTAGGGTTGCAATTTCAAGCAAGATGGTTGAGTCCCAAGGGTCCCAAATGGTCTCCATTTTCCTAATATGTCCTCAATATCATCTATGCCAAGTTTCATGCCTTGCACAACAAGTTTGCTCCGTCAACTGCTCAAATGCCTGAAAATCAACTGTACTATGTCAAAAGTCAATTGTGGCTCAAATACAGTCAAACTTCAATATATCAAGTCAACATAAATATTTTGAAGTATTATCCATCATTTTATCAAGGGTTGATCACGATTCCTCAAGAAATGCTCCTAACTCATCAAAAGTCAAAAATTGAAATTTAGGGTTTCTACTGGAAAAGTCAACCAAACTTTGACTAGGCATAACTTTCTCATACTTTATCATATATTTTCCAACCAAGGCTCATTTTGAAGATAATCCAATTCCCTACAACTCCTCTTCATACCTCAAGGTCAAGAAATGCCTCAATCAAAAGATACAAGTTCATACATTATAGGTCATTTCAAAAAGTCAACAAAACACCTTTTGGTTCAAAGCTCCTTACATGAACATGGAAGATCCAATTAATATGAAACAAAAAGGTTGTTTAGAGGAGATCCTAAGTTTTCTAAAAAGTCCAAGAACACCCTCTTAGGGTTAAAATTAAGAGAGATATGCATTGTAAAAGTTGGCCATTTTAGGAAATTTGCATAAAGTCAACAATACCCAAATTTGCATTTTTTCCACATGGGCCCATCTTTTTCAAGATTAAATCTTAACCTAGCATGGTCCATGACCCATGGGACCCTCCTTGCCTCATTTATTTATTTATATAATTTATTTTTATTTTATTTATTTAAAATTCAAATAAAATGAAATTAAATCAAAATAAATAAAATCAATAGAATGAGATTTGTTTTGCATTGAATTATAGATCATGCAAGCTGTCTATAGCCAAGGAAAAACGTGCAAGTTTGAAAAGAGAAGAAATCTCTATATTTGGAAAGATTGGATGCAACACTTGAAATTCATTATTCTCTGGATTCAATCCAATTTTATAGACCTAATTTGATTGTCACATATATACAAGATCATTCTAACCCTAGAGAACAAGAAAAGAAAAGTTGTGCAGCCTGCCTCTACATCAAGAACAAAGTTCAATTTTTTTGTCAAAAAGTGCAGAGCCCATTCTCCTCCACAGAACGATTCAAGCCATTCCACAGATCAAATCACATCCTTGGACATTCACTGAAGTTCTTGCAATCATCCTCAACCCTCAAAACATCCAGAATCACGTGCTACCACCTTCACGGTTTGCATCTTTTTTTTTTTAAATTTGTTTTCATTAATTCTGGCATTATCAACATGTTCTAAGTATATATTCATGCTTGTAATCATGTTTTCAATATGTTTGGATGCTTTGATTTGAGTTTAAGCGCAGGAATCAAAATATGCCATTCTTAGGGTTTCAAGCTTCATCTTAGGTTTTTTTAATATAGGCAAAATCAGGTTTAATTATGGGTACCATGGTGTTCAGGGCCTTAAACCCAGTTGATCCATGGTCTCCATTTGAATATATTATGCATGTGCTGCATTTTTGAAAATGGCAGGTTTACAACTACAGATTTTGGACCGTAGGTAAAGGTCGTTACCAAAAACGACGGTTCTGGGGAAGATGATGAGGGCGTGGCAGCATACCACTGGCCCGTTTGAATTTCGCGCGTTTTTCTGGGCATGCTACTTTATTTACTTTATGTTTTTTTTTGTTTATTATACTAACGAATAAGTCATGTATCCCAAATGGTAAAAGGAAGCGCTGGTGAGAGAAATGATCTAGGTTCGATCCCAGGTCCAAGCATTTTTCACATTTTCTGAATTGTGGCTTGCAAATTCCATGTACCTCACGCCCAGGCCCATGCTATGTGCTCCCAGATCCTGTCCACTAGATCCATCATCAGTCCAGATCTAACGCATCACAAGCGCAACACACAGTGGGCTTCCAAGATGGAGTTCCCACTGAATCAGGCGCTGGATAAGTGGGCCTTCAAGCTTTGGTCCTGAAAATTTTAGCAAGGCACCCCCAGATTGCTATCATCAGCAAGCCCAATTTTCTTTCTTTCTATTTTTTTAATTGTTTGTTTATTTTTTTCTAATTAATTCTTTACCATTTAAAAAAAATCTTTTTTTTACTCAATCATAAAGCCAGTCAAAAATCACAAAAATACTAGGATTATTTTTTTTTATAAAAAAATAATTTTTCTAATTAATTAGGGTAGTTTATTTCTTTTTCATAATTAAAGTTAATTACATATTTGGTTTTTAATTGCAATTAAATTACCTTTCTCAAATAAAAATACAAAAACATTAGAATTAGGGTTTTCCTAAAATAAAATAACAAAAATATTTTCTTTTTAGATTTCCTTTGAATTTAAACTTTAGTTCCTCGTATTTAATTTCATCGCGCGTATTCCTTTCATTATTTTTTCCAATTAATGTAATTGCTCCGAGGTTTTTAATAGTTAATTAGGTTATTTACTGTCCTTTCCTGTTTTACTGTTCAAATTCCCAAAGTTTTTGGTTATGTAATCCCTATCCCCCGAAGCCCTGTAATAACTAGGTTTCTTTTCCGCTTTTAATTTCTACAATTATAAACTGTTAGATGTATGTGTAGGATTGTATGCAAAAGATCAATAATTTAAAACAATAGAAAACCCTAAATGTGCAAAGATTAAATAAACTGAAATCAAACACTTGCACATATTCACTCCTAGGGTTTTTCCCACTTCGGTTGCCTCGGAAAAATACAGTCACTATTCTCGAACGTGAGAATTCTTAGTGACTGTCCTCTAATTCAGAGATCACAATGCCCTTTCGAAGGTTGCCTCGGTAAAACAAAATGCAATCTTAGAACTTTAGGAAAGTTACTAAGAGATCTTGCCCTATTGCCTTAAGTGACCGTAATCGCCCCTTTCGATTGTCCCTCAAACTCCAATGATGGAGCTACCTACTCCTTAATAGTAGGATAGCACTATCTAAAGGAAATAAGAAAATGAACAGTCTTTTTTGAGTAGGTAGAAACTCTTAAGTACTTGCTCAAAACAACCATTTTTTTCACACTTACACTTTTCGAACAAAGTTTTCAAAAACGCTTTATCACACTCTTGAGGACTGCCACAAGGGTTACCATAAAGTGAAACGCCACACTAAGGAATTTTCAAAGCTTTTCAAAACACACACACAAAAGCAATTTAAAAATGAGCAAGTACCTAAGAGCCCATGGAAAACCATGGATAGAAAGGGTGCTAACACCTTCCCTTTCTATAATCTACCCCCCGTACTCAGAAATATCTCGAAAAAGGTTTTTTCTGTTATTTTTCCCTTTTCCTTTGTTGGATAAAATAAAACACGATGGCGACTCTTGCTTACCGTACATTTGCAAACAAAAAACGCAAAAACCAGTAGTAACAAAAAAAAGTCAGTTTTGCCACCGTATTACAAAACTGGCGACTCTGTTGGGGACAATTAATAAAGTGGGGTATACCTTAGGATCTAGGTCATTTTTAAATTCCTTTCTTGCTTGTTTTTCCTGCTTTATCTTTAAGGGTTTTTGCTTGGGTATTATTGAAGATCCTACACCCGGATCTGGAGACACTTTTTAGTTAAACAACAATAGATCTTGGAGATTGTACGGCGTAGACTGATATGGTTTAAGCGATGGTTGTGTTGGTGTTACACTTTGGTTGGTACGGGTATCCTTCGTGTTGAAACAAGTAGAATACGGGGCCGCCGCATGGTGTCGTGAAGCACTAACGAACCTTAGAACCTTAGTTGAACAAACTTGGCCATTAGAAAGTAGTGAGATAGCCGGCCTCAGTATAAAGCTGAGGATTGGTTAATACTCGATGCTACACTCATTGAGATCAGACTTTCGCGATATTTCGGCAGCAAGAAAAGATTGCCTGAGCTGAAATAATACCCGATAAAGGATGATCAGTGATATTTAGAATCCTTAGAACCCGATTAATTTTCTAAGACAGGTTTGAAACCAACTAAACATCAAGATGGTACTTACTTTAACCGCATGCAAGCCTTTGAACCTAAGGTCTATTCTGTGCTTTTCTTGTGTGTGATTTACTCTGTTTGAACATAACATCATGCATCATAACATAGCATCCATTCTTATTACACTAACCATTTCAAGGACCGAGGGAATTTATCTTTGTTCTGTTTTGCAGATCATGGCTTCCACTCGTAGAAACACTATCCGAATCAGCTTTGTGAGAATACCTCTCAAACTCAAGGGGCTAGTATAAAGGATTCTTGAAACTTCTTCATTCACTAAGAGATATGGTCGACTTCTCAACCTGGTTACTTCGAGATTTTATGAAAAGATGAATGGTGTACTCTTTCAGTTCTTTGATCCCAAACACCACTGCTTCACCTTTCCAGACTATTAGTTGGTGCCTACCATGGAAGAGTTCTCTCAGTTATTGGATATACCTATTCTTGACCAGATGCCTTTCACATGTTTAGAAGAGGTTCCCAAGCCAGAGGTTATTGCCTCAGCTTTGCATTTGAAATGGGCCGACGTGGTATCCAATTGGGAAATAAGAAGCAGAGTCAAGGGTTTTCTAGCCAAGTTCCTAATAGAGAAGGCCCAACTGTTTTTGGATGATTTAGACTTTCAGGCTTTTGAGGAGCTCTTGGCTCTTCTAATTTTTGTGCTAGTACTGTTCCCTAATCCAGACTTACTAACATATGTGAATGCTATCAAGATCTTCCTCTCTCGCAACCCTGTGCCTACTTTGCTTGGAGATATCTTGCATGCTCTCCACACTCGTACCATGAAAAAAAGAGGGGTTCTTATGTGCTGCATGCCATTACTATCGAGGTGGTTTATTTCTCACCTCCCTAAGTCAGTGCTAAAGAATGAAGAAGGTTTGGGTTAATCGCAAAGGATAATGTCACTTTCTCATTCAGATATTCTCTGGTATTCCCGATCTATGAGAGATATTTCTATTATTGACCGTTGCGGGGAATTCCCTAATGTCCCACTACTTGGAATTAGGGGAGGCATAACTTATAATCCTTCTTTGGCTCTGTGAAAATTTGGTTACACTCGAATGGATGGTCCTTATGAGATGCTTATCCATGGTATTATGTTTAACTATGAGGATGATGTTCAAGGATATCGCCAGAGGTTCATACGAGCTTGGGGCATGGTAAACAGATATGACGTCAAGACTTTGGGGCTGAAGACTTCCATTCCTATGGAACCTTATCTCTAATGGGTACGAGCTCGTGCTCGGAAACTTATGATGCCATACATAGCCGTCTTACTAGTGATTGTGGAGCCCATTACTGAAGGGGATATTCCCTATACGGTTCTTCATCCTGATATACCCACTGATATTGAAGAATTACAGAGGTCCTGGATTCAGTTGAAGAAGGAGCAAGATACTTATGGGGACCAGCTCTATGCCCAGGAGAAGAAACTTTTAGATCTCACAAAGCAACTTCATGAGGAAAGAAGCCATAATGTTTATCTCGGCGCAAAAAGAAAGCGCCCATGGGAAACCTGATCCAGTTTTAAGTTTTTAAAAATTTCAATTGAAACTCCTAAAAGGCAATTGTATTTTGAATTCTACTAATAAAATCTTTGTTTCATTTTGGTTCGCAAATTTAAATTTCCCAAAATCCTTGAAATCATTACATGCACATGCCATACATATTAATGCATAAACATGTTTCATAATAGGTTTCTCATCTTCTTCGCTGTTTATTTCAGCAATAATGACTTCTGAAGAAAGTATCAAGGATCTCCAGGCACAAAATGCCCAATTTCAGCAAATGTTCGTAGCTTTGGCTAAAGGGTAGGAAGATATGAAGGCCCTTATTCTGAAAGATAGAAAGAAGAAGACGAAGAAGACCGCTGGTGTGGTGAACATGGGAAGAAGATTCAAGGGATCGTTGAAGTAAATGGTTGATCTGACCTCTTCATCCAAGGAAAGAGAGAATCAAGAGGGTGAGACAAGGGTGGAAGACCCTAGTCCAGAGGAATCTGATAATGACACTAATTACAAGGAAGAGAAGTATCCTCTGGCTGACGAAAGGTACAAACAACTAGAGGATCGTCTGAATGCAATGGAGATCCAAAGAGTACCAGGGATAGATTTTGAAGAGCTGGGTTTGGTATCTGGGGTTGTCAACCCACATAAGTTCAAGGTTCCGGTATTTGCAAAGTATGATGAGGTTTATTGTCCCAAGCTTCATCTTCGTTCTTATGTGAGGAAGATTCAACATCACACTACTGATAGGAACTTGTGGGTCCATTTCTTCAAGACAGTCTGTCTGGGAATCAGCTTGAGTGGTTCTATCAGTTGGAGAGAATCAATGTCCGCAACTGGGAAGATCTGGCTGCTATTTTTTATAAGCAATATCAATATAACACTGACCTTGCTCCTACCCGTACTCAACTCCAGAGTATGTCTATGGGTGCAAGCGAAGGTTTTAAGGACTACGCTCAGAAGTGGAGAGATTTGGCAGGGAGAGTCCAACCCCCTTTGTCTGATAGGGAATTGGTGGACATGTTTCTTGGTATGCTATCTTGTCCATTCTTTAATAACTTAATTGGCAGCTCCTCAGCTGGTTTTACTGAGCTGATATTGACTGGAGAAAGGGTAGATGCTGGGATCTGAAGTGGCAAGATCCAGAAAGACACCTCTTCAAGTATAGTGAAAAAGCCATTCATGGGTAAGAAGGTGTTGTACCCTAATTTTTTCCCCTAAGATTCCCCTATTATATCATATCAACTCGATCATAACAAGATCACATTAGGGTTGGCTCTTCCTCTTTTTCTATCTCCCATCTTTAAGTTTGCTCTTGAGGAATCTCCAAGCACCTTAGTTGTGTATTTTGTATATGTGTTGTTGACTAACTTATAATCAAAATACAAAAAAAAAATTTGTCTTTGTCTTTGCATATTTGTGTTTTGTAGGTACCAAGTCGAAGCATCTGACAAATAAGGATTTCTGGTATTATTTTCCTAAAATCTCTATTTGCAAAACAAAATTAACAAAAATTCATTTTTTTCAATGATGCAATCGATTGCTCTTAGAGTGCAATCGATTGAACATAGTGAATTTTGCACCATTTTTGAAAAAATACACTGTGCAAATCGATTTGCACTATAGTGCAATCGATTGCACAGCGTGAAAATTTGAAAAAAATCAGCAATTTTAAATTTGCGAAAATTTGGCTCCAATTTTCCTTCATTTTTGAAAGATGTATCATTAATTCAAATTTTAGTGCCAATCTTTCATTTTAAAGAAGAATTATCATTAATTCAAATTTTGGCTCCACGAATCAATTACCAAATTACCATAAATCCCAATTCTTAACTCTATAAATAGAGCCCTCATTTCATTCAAATTTCAAGCTTTTGATAGCCAAATCCACCTTGCTAAAAAATCTCTCAATTTTCTCCATCTACCAAATTCACTCAAAGTTCCATTTTCAAAAAGTTAGTAAGCTTTGCATTGAAGCTTACTAATCTTTGAGCAAAAACCTTCATCCAAACACTTTTTCTCCATCAATTCTCTACATACAAGCTTGGTTAATTGATTCTTGTGGTTGAATTGAAGCAAATTCTTGAAGTTACTTTGATAATTCTCTAGATCTACCTTTGGTTAGTTGGATAGTTCATCTTTCACAATGTGATCTCTTGTTGATCTTTGGGTTTGATTCATTGAGCATTATTTTATGACTCCAATGGTGTTATTTTCTCATAATTTGATGGAATTTTCGTGCTCAATTGGATCCATGATCATAAGGTGTTTGATGGAAAGTTTGAACAAGAAATTGGCCTTTTAAAATGCTGTTTTTGCTACTGTAACAGTGTGCAATCGATTGCAGTAACTGTGCAATCGATTGCACAGAAGCAACTTTGCACAAATTTTTGAAAATTGTACTGTGTAAATCAATTGCACAGTTACTGCAATCGATTGCATAGGGACAAACTGCACTTTTTTGCCTTATTTTGGGGCAGCTTTGATCCATAATGATTTTTCTATTCACTCCCTTTGATTGTTGGTTTGGATTGCAATTTTAAATGTCCAATTTTTCTTTAAACTCAATGGACTTTGTGATGTAGATGAAGTTGGATAAATGTTCATCAATTCAAATCTACCTAAGAGTGAATTATTTAATTCATTTTTGGTGCTTTGGATTAATGATATGTTTAGTGCTTTAATCCATCTAGAGGAGTGGTTGAATTTAAAGATGAAAGAATTTTGAAATGGTGATCCAAATTAGCTTATCATTCCCCTCCCTCTTCATCTTATCCCTTTCTTTTTTTAATTGTGCTACATGTTAAGTGATGGTGATCTCTATATCATTTATCCAAACATGAAGTACATAGATTGCTATTGACCGGCCCCAAAATAGGTGTGACTTCTACATAAGTCCACTTACGATTGCTTAACATAGCGCTAAATTTTGTCCCGATTCGAATAAATGATCATTCGTGGCCCAAACTTATGATTGCAAGCCCAAGTATGTTAATTTGATCTCTTTGATCCAATAACTTTGATATTCATTGTGTGGAGGCTTTGGTTCTACCAATCCTCTAATGGATCTACAACACCTTTGGTCAACGCGCATCACTTAAACATTGTTGATCATTAAATGTTACTTTTGAGGATTCCAAATGGATGATATACTTGACAAAAAGAAAATGCAACTTGTTGTGTGGAGGCTTTGGTTCTACCAATCCTCTAATGAGTTTCAAATGCAAGTTTCAAGATGGTCATCCAACTAACCACTAATTTCTAACAATTGACTTTACTTTATGCTTTTATTTTTATGCTTTATGTACCATTTACTTTTATCATTTTACATTTCATGCCATTTTTATTTTGCTCATTTGAGCATTTATTCTTATGCCATTTTTATTTTGCTCACTTGAGCATTTACTTTTATGTCATTTTTTATTTTGCTCACTTGAGATTTTATTTTCCTTTTAAAGACACCTAATAATCAACATGAACCATAAAAAACATTAATGATACTTGGACTATTTGGTTACTATCCTTGGCATTATGGAGCATTGGACTTCGTGGACTTAGGATTAGAAACCTTGGCCTATCTTGGAGACTTTGTGACTTTACTTGATTATTTTGTCTGGAGTTCTTGAGGTTTACCTCAAGACATTGGGTTGCTTGTTTGTTTTGTGTGCAGGTTGTTGTGATTACATACTTTGTTTGTAATCTGGAATTCACCTGTATACAACCGTTACTCTGCCCAATTTTTGCGAAGACTTAATACACTTGAAGTTTGGTTTTCTCAAGAGGTCTAGTATCTTTGCTTGCATGGTTTCAATCCAAATAATGGGAATTCTATCTTGGCTCATAATGTCAAGTATTGGCTTCTTGCTGGTTAGATGGTTCTTATCCTTAGCTTTTACCTTATGCTTTAGGATACTCTCTTCATCTCCTCCCATCTTCTTTAATTTCAAAAATCTTCTCCCTCCTTTTAAAAGCTCTTCTTATTTCTAAACTTGAAACACTTTCATAATAAACTTGGACTTAGGTCCATGCATTTTCAAAACATTTTCATAAATAAATTTCAATCAATTTAATAATACCTTGACATTTTTGTGAGAAGATTAAAAGTCAATCAATCTCATTTCAAACCATTTTTGCCACTTCGGCTTTTTATTTTAAAACTTTCCTTAAAAGATTAGACTCTTGTCAATCCTTGTAGTGATGCAAACAACTATACTTCTACAATATGTAGTGAAGTGAGATATTTTCCACTTGGGTGTTGAGTGAGGCATTGTTGATTCTAAAATCTAAGCTATATCCTCCACTTTTAGATGATGCAAATTCTCCTTTATCATGATTGTGGGTAGTAAGTATGTTTTCCACACAGACAATGACAATGATGTCTTATCTCGTAAAATTAACCAACACACTTGTGTTTTAAATTTTTTAAAGAGGAACTACGTGTACCCTGATCCCCTATTGCACGAAAGGTGGTACATAGGCACTAAAGGTTCGTAACCGTGGCGGGTGCAAAAATCATAAAAATATTTCTTTTCTCACCTCCACCATCCATTTCATATATAACACATTTTATAGCCCAAATATACAGATTTTTTCAAAGAGGTTCCAGCGGAGTACCGTAGATGTTTAGGGTGCTAATACCTTCCCTTTGCATAACCAACCCCCTTACCTTGAATCTTTCCCCCTTTTTTTGGGTTATTCGCTCTTTTCCAATTCCTTTGGAAATAATAAAGCGCGGTGGCGATTTTTATTTTGATTTGTATAAAGACTAGTCAATCCAATGGCTTAGTCTTGCTGGTCCATCCCTAATTGGGTTTAACCTATCTTTGTTTATATCTGTATATGTGCTATTGTTATTTATGTGTTATATTTTGTATATATGTTTGTTTGGATTTTCCTGGTTTTTAGGGTGCTTGGTGATTACTCATAAGTCCTATACCCGGACTTGGGAAAACTTTAAGATAGGACGGGTGGTATAGTCATGTTAACTTTGAGGGAGTAATCCCAAAAAAGGAGGCATGAGATCCCCCACTCAGTGGAGGCCCCTTTGACTGTAGTGTCGTTTACCGAGTAATCGGGAAGACGTACTGCTTTCAACCTGGGAGCCTACTGAAGCTGAGGACCGTAGCTTACCTAACCCATCTTGGCCTTTTAGGTGTAGTGCGGAAGCTATGACGGAGTAATCCGGAAGTAGTTATCATGCGATACTATGCTCAGACGAGTCTTTCTTGAGAATATTGCTAATTACCGAGTTAATCGAGAAGTTGGTAATATCCGAAGGAAGGATGTAGACTCTGGGAAACTCTTAGAACCTTCTTCGGCAGGTGATAACTTTTTAGACCAACACCTTATGGGTAGTACCTTCGGCCTCATGCTCGTGACGTTGAACCTATGAACCCTAAATGTGTGATCTTGTGTGTGATTGTTGCATCATGTATCCATGCACTCATAAGCATCTTTTGAAGAAAACAATATTTCAAGGGATTTAAAGGTTGACTATTTGTGAATATCTCAGGTACTTTTAAACCATGGATTATGGAAAGAGAAAGACCGGGAAACACAGTTTCAAGGATCCTAAGATAGATGAGTTGATCAGTCTAATTCCTGAGATCGAGTGTTCTGCAGACTTTCGGAAGAAGTATGGATCCATTATTCCTCTCATGAAGCTGAAGATGAAGGAGGGTATTCTCTCGACTTTGGTCCAGTTCTATGATCCGGTATATCACTGCTTTACTTTTCTCGATTATCAGTTGATGCCTACGCTGGAGGAGTATTCCTATCTATTGGATTTACCTGTTACCGACCGTGTTCCTTTTACTGGCTTGGAGGGTGAGCCAAAACCACATGAGATTGCTGCTTTGATTCATCTGGGGAAGTCTGAGGTGGAAGCCCATATGACAACCAAAGGAGGGATTAGAGGATTACCAGCTCAATTCTTATTGGAGAAAGCTCGTTACTTTGCCAAGATGAAGAGTACGGTTGCTTTTGAGGCCATCTTTGCTTTACTCGCTAATGGATTATTCTTATTTCCTAATGTGGACAAGTTTGTCGACATTAATGCTATCAGGATTTTCATGATTGGAAACCCGATTCCTAAACTGTTGGGTGATGCTTATTACTCTGTTCATCTTCGGAGTTCCTATCATGGGGGAATGATTATCTGTTGCATGCCTTTGTTGTACCGGTGGTTTATCTCTCATATGCCTCAATCTGATGCTTTTTGGGATGTCAAGAAGGAACCCCGTTTGTCTCCTAAGATCATGGAACTTACTCACTCGGATATTGATTGGTATCATCGAGCTTACTAGGATGTGGATATTATTGACAGTTGTGGTAGTTTCCCCAATGTACCTCTTCTTGGTACAAAGGGAGGAATTAACTATAACCTTGTTCTTACACGGCGACAACTTGGTTATCCAATGAGGGATAAACCGTATAGTATTCATTTGAGTAGTTTCTTTCTGAAGGAAGGAGAAGACCACAGGGAAGCTAGGGAGAAAATTGCGAAGGCCTGGCGTCACATTCATAAGAAGAGTAGGAAGGATTTGGGACCTAGAAGTTTCGTTTCTTTGGAGCCATATCTTCAGTGGGTCCGATCGAGAGCCATTCAGTTGAAGATGCCGTATACTCGGGAGACACCCATGCCTGATTTGTTTTTGAAGACCATTCCTCCCTTATCAAATGATCTAGAAGAGCCGCAACTTGCTTTGGTTAGGATGCAACAGGAAAGGGATACTTGGAAGAACAAGTTCCAGACTTTAGAGAGTTCCTACAGAGTAGACCTAAAGGAGAAAGACGACTTAATCGAGATCCTTGAGAGTCGAGCGGTGGAGTCTATGGAGAGGAAAGGGGATTTATTTTCTCTTAAGCCTCTATCAGGTGCTGATTACTCACTTTCTGATCCAAATGAGTGGAGGGGGGTTGCCATCAGACATGTGGAAGAAAATCATAGGCTGAGAGCTCAGATTGCCAGGCTCACAGGGAAGCGCCAGCGTACAGATTGATCTCCATTAGTTCCTCTTCTCAGGATTTTAGATTGTATTTTCATATTGTACTTGGGATCATTGAAACTTGTAACTCATTATGAAGCTATTATAATAAAAGTTTTCAGTATTTCAAATGCGTTATTATTTTGATGTTTGCAATATGTCTATAAACGTTAAATCCCTTGAAATATTAAATAATAAAGTAAAAATAATAATATGCATTGCATATCATGCATAATATTGCACATATTTCTTGCATTTTTTATGCATATCCAGGTGTCTTACCCAACTTCGTTACTTCACTCAGCAAGCTGACTCATCACTACAACACTCGGGCTAACTTCAAAAAGAAGATGGACAACTTAGAACAGGAGAATCGCGAGCTACGTGAAGAAGTTTCTGCTTTGAAGGTTGGCTTAGCCAACTTGACTACTCTGATGGAAGCTCTGGTGGTTGCTCAGAATCAGCCACCGATTATTCAACCTTAACCAACAAGGGTAAATGTTGAAGTTCCTACTGTTCCTGTATCCGCTACTCCAGCTGTTGTTCAAAACCGTATGCCTCAGGGTTATTCATGGGGAATACTAGAGAATTTTGCACCTGAAGGTTTCAGTCTTGGACCTCAAGATGCTCCAGTGGTCCAAAATGTTGTTACTTCTGCACCTCCTGTGGTGCATACTGTTCCTGTTGCACCTCCTTCGGTGAATTTGGTTTTGTTTGTTAATGAATATATGTGTCGTCCTATCCCTCTGCCGAGTGAAGACTTGGGTCTTTATGACAGAATGGATGATTTCCATGAACAGTTTGATAGAATGCAATGAGAGATGAAGGCTCTTAGGGGAAAAGAGTTATTTGGGAAGAATGTGAATGAGCTGTGTTTGGTCTCGAATGTTAAAGTGCCTGCTAAGTTCAAGGTCCCAAAATTTGAGAAGTACAAGGGTAACACTTGCCCTCGTGCTCATTTGTTGATGTATGTAAGGAGGATGTCTACCCACACTGATGATCAGTGTCTGCTGATTCACTTTTTTCAGGATAGTCTGACCGGCGCAACATTGAAATGGTATATGAGCTCGGACAGCGCCAACATCTATACTTTTAATGATTTGGGAGAAGCATTCATTAAACAATACAAGTACAATGTGGACATGGCGCCCGACCGTGACCAGCTTAGGGCCATGGTTCAGAAAGACCGAGAATCGTTCAAAGAGTATATGCAGAGATGGCGCGAAGTGGCTGCACAAGTGATTCCTCCCATGGAAGAGAAAGAAATGACTAAGATTTTTCTGAAGACGCTGGGAGCTTTCTACTACGAAAGAATGGTAGCAAGTGCCCCAAGTGATTTTACAGAGATGGTAGGAATGGGTGTCCGCCTAGAAGAGGTAGTAAGAGAAGGCCGTTTGACAAAGAGTGAAGGATCCGAAGGTGTGAAAAAGCCAGCTTATGGGTTTACAAAGAAGAAAGAGGGGGATACAAATGCTGTTATGCAAGAGAGAAGGGTAAACACTCCTAGAAGGAATTATCAGCGTCATCAGCAAGTTGCCTTAGTTACTCCTGTTATGAATGTCGCTCCAACTACCGTTGCTTATTAGAGACCGTCCCAGCAGGGGAATCAAGGGTATAATCAGTGAAGGGAGAACTATGACCCTATTCCCATGAGCTATGTAGAGCTACTACCAACATTGATTCAGAAGATGTTGGTCTAGACGCGATCACCTCCAGCCGTACCATCACCATTTCCTTGGTATTACAAAGGAGACTAGACGTGTGCCTTTCATCAGGGAGCACCATGGCATAGTGTTGAGAATTGTTATCCTTTAAGGACTGAAGTGCAAAGGTTGGTGAAGTCTGGAATTTTATCTTTCAAATATGTGGGACCTAATGTGAAAGACAATCCTCTACCCAAGCACGGAGGAGTAAATGCTGTAAATATGGTGGTCGGTTGTCCAGACGACTTCTGGATTTTTGACATTAATCTGGTTAAAGGAGATTTGGTGAAGATGCATGCAGACCTTTGTGAATTCAGTTATTATACGCATGACCATGCTGGTTGTGCTATTTGCAGTATAGATATACAGGGTTGCGAGAAGATAAAGGCTGATTTACAGGAGATGATGGATGAAGGTTTAATCCATATAATCAGGCCTAGGGCAGAATATGAAGAGGAAGTGAATATGGTTTCTGGATGTCCGGGTAAATTCAGAATTTTTGATGTGGATCATTTGAATGAGGATCTCGTGCAGTTGCATGCTACCTTCTACCGTACTGCTGGTCAGGTGGAACACCAATATGGATCTTGCACAGTTTGTTGTCGAGACCCCTGAGGATGTTCTATTGTGAGGGAGGGTGTTCAGTTGCTGTTAGAAAATGGAACTATCAAGATCACAGGTCAGAGAGATGATTATCACGAGATTGATATGGTTGAAGTTTGTTTGATGGAAGAAGAGTCAGAGGAAGAGTATGCCTCCGCATATGAGTATTTCTCTTCAGACGAAGATTTGTTTGCCGGAAATGACCTTTTGATGCCTGATTGTGTTGTGAAAGGGGTGAATGTCATTGTACCTTGTTTTGGTGCACCCACTCATCTTTAGGTGGAGTACCATAGCAAACCAGTTGTTACCCCATTGGTAATTAGTCTGCCAGGTCCTGTTCCCTATGAATCAGATAAGGTTGTGCCTTACAAATACAACACTACAATTTTAGAAGATGGGGTGGAAGTTCCCATACAGCCAATGCCGGATGTTGGAAATATAGTTGATAGTAGCATGGTGACCCGTAGCGGTCGTGTGTTTACGCCAGTTATTCGAAGAGATGTTATTGTTGGAAAGAAAATTACTGAGAATGATGAGCCTAAGAAGGATGCAGGAGAGACTAGTAGAGCTACATTAGAGAAAGAAGTGGATGATATTTTGAAGATAATTAAGATGAGCGACTACAAAATTGTAGATCAGCTATTGCATACTCCTTCAAAGATATCTATTCTAGCTTTATTGATGAATTCCTCTGCTCATAGAGAATCACTGATGAGAGTATAGACCAAGCTTTTGTGGAGAATGACATGCCGTTAGATCAATTCAGCAACATAATTGGAAACATTACATCATGTAACAACTTGAGTTTCTGCGATGATGAGTTACCAGATGAAGGGAGGAATCACAACCTGGCCCTCCACATATCGATGAACTGCAAGAATGATTCGCTGTCCAATGTGCTAATTGATAACGGATCCGCGCTGAATGTTATACTGAGGAGTACCCTCATGAAGTTAAAGTATTAAGGAACACCTATGCGCCCAAGTGGCATCATTGTGAAGTCTTTTGATGGGTCGAGGAAATCTGTCATCGGTGAAGTGGACTTGCCCATCCATATAGGACCACATTTGTTCTTGATAACCTTCCAGGTCATGGACATTATTCCTGCATATAGTTGTTTGCTAGGACGACCATGGATACATGAAGCAGGGGCTGTCACTTCAACTCTGCATCAGAAGCTAAAATTTGTGCGTGAAGGGAAGGTAGTGATAAAAAATGGGGAGCAGGCATTGTTGATATTCCATCTATTCTCTTTCAGTATCATAGAAGTGGATGAGGTTGCTGTTGGAACCCAGTTCCAAGCCTTATTCATTGACAATATAAGGAGGAATGAGAATTTTGTGGTTTCGCTGAAGGACGCGCAGCAAGTTGTGCGCAATTGTCATAATGCAGTTTGGGGACGACTTGTGGATCCACTTGTGAACAAGAACAAGGTTGGTTTGGGTTTCTCTTCGATAAATGGAAAAGGAGAAAGTTTGAAGTCAAAGTCTTCTGTGAACAGTTATCATGATGTTTTCCGCAGCGGGGGCTACCTCCATCCAATTGGTTCTGGAATTAATGTTGTTGAAGAGGATGAAGCAGAGCAGGAAGTACAGAATTATGTGACACATGGAGTCCGAGTTCAGAATTAGGTCACCATTGATGTTTCTTCTTGCATACATGTTTCAAAGTAATTTGTTTTGTTAATTTGTTTCTTTCTTTTGAAAAGCTTTCACTCTGCCAAAGGTGGAAGTATTAATATTGCAGGGCTTATATGTTTGCTTTGACTATTAAGATCATTAATAAAAGTTGTCTTTGCTTCCAAAAGAATATGTCTTTATATTTTTCTTTTTCTTGGGAAATGGTAATCAAATAAAAAACCTTTCAAAATAACAACTGAAAATTAATCTGCATGGTCACTTGTTATATGTGTCAGTCTCTAAAAACAATCATAAATCACATGTGCAGATTAATTAAAAAACCCGTTGAATACAATGACCCTGCACCCTCTCCCCACTTTGATTGTCCTGTGTTTGGGGCTGAAGAAGAAGATTATGATGAGATTCCAGAAGAGGTCTCATGGTTGCTTGAGCACGAGGAAAATACCATTCAGCCATATAAGGAGCCTTTGGAAGTGATTAATTTGGGTTCAGAAAAAGATCCGAAGGAGGTCAATATTGGAGCATCGTTACATCCTGATGTGAAGAGCGGGTTGATTGAGTTGTTGAAAGAGTATGTGGATATTTTTTCTTGGTCTTATCAAGATATGCCTGGTCTGGATACAGATATTGTCGAGCATCGTTTGCCGTTGAAGCCAGAGTGTCAGCCAGTTAAACAAAAGTTGAGAAGAACCCACCCAGATATGGAAGTAAAAATCAAAGAGGAGGTTCTAAAGCAGATTAATGCTGGTTTTCTTTTGACGCCAGTGTATCCTCAATGGATTGCTAATATTGTCCCAGTACCGAAAAAAGATGGAAAAGTCCGCATGTGCGTAGATTACAGAGATCTAAATAAAGCTAGTCCAAAAGATGATTTTCCATTGCCTCACATTGATATGTTAGTGGATAGCACAACAAAATTCAAAGTATTCTCGTTCATGGACGGATGTTCCGGGTATACTAAAATAAAATGGCTCCATAGCACATGGAAAAAACAACGTTTATCACACCCTGGGGAACATTCTGTTATAGAGTGATGCCCTTCGGTTGAAGAACGCTGGTGCAACGTACTAGAGGGCTATGACAACCCTATTCCATGATCTGATGCATAAAGAAATTGAAGTATATGTTGATGATATGATTGCAAAATCCCAAACTGAAGAAGGGCATATAGAAGATTTGTTGAAGTTGTTTCAGCATTTGGGGAAATATCGTCTCCGCTTGAATCCAAATAAATGCACCTTCGGAGTTAGATCGGGGAAATTGTTGGGTCTTATTGTTAGCCAGAAAGGAATTGAAGTTGACCCTGATAAAGTCAAAGCAATTCAAGAAATTCCAGCACCAAGAACTGAAAAGCAAGTCAGGGGTTTCCTCGGGCGTTTGAATTATATTTCCAGATTCATTTCCCACATGACTGCAAAGTGTGAACCAATCTTTAAGTTTTTAAAGAAAGACCAAGGTTGTGTGTGGACGGATGACTGCCAAAGGGCATTTGAGAGTATTAAAGAGTATCTGCTTGAACCTCCTATCTTGCTCCCTCCCGTAGAAGGAAGACCATTGATTATGTATCTAACAGTGTTAGATAAATCCATGGGTTGTATTCTGGGACAACAGGATGAAACATGGAAGAAAGAGTTCGCCATTTATTATCTCAGCAAAAAGTTCACTGATTGTGAGTCGCGGTATTCCATGCTGGAAAAGACATGTTGTGCTTTGGCCTGGGCGGCAAAGTGTTTACGACAGTATATGTTGAATCATACCACTTGGTTGATCTCCAAAATGGATCCAATCAAGTATATTTTTGAGAAGCCTACTCTTACTGGAAGAATTTCCCGCTGGCAGATGTTGTTATCTGAATATGATATTCAATACCGAACTCAAAAGGCTATTAAAAGTAGTGTGTTGGCAGATTACCTTGCTCACCAGCCGGTGGAAGATCATCAGTCTGCAGAATATGAATTCCCCGATGAGGATGTGATGTTCCTGAAAGTGAAAGATTGTGATGAACCATTTCCTGAGGAAGGCCCTGACCCTGAATCTCGTTGGAGTATGATATTTGATGGAGTGGTGAATGCTCATGGTAAAGGAATTGGTGTTGTGATTGTCACTCTTCATGGGTCGCACATTCCTTTTACTACAAGGTTAACATTTGATTGCACTAATAAGATGGCGGAATATGAGGCTTGCATCATGGGTCTTTAGGAAGCTATTGATCCCATAATCAAGATTCTAGATGTGTATGGTGATTCAACTTTGGTAATAAATCAGATTAAAGGAGAATGAGATACTCGTCACCCTTTCTTGATCCCTTACAAAGACTATGCAAGAAGATTATTACCCTTCTTCAATAAAGTTGAATTCCATCACATCCCTAGAGATGAAAATCAAATGGAGGATGCTCTGGCAATTCTGGCTTCCATGTACCAAGTGAATACTTGGAATGAATACCCCGTATTACAGTTCGACGACTGGATAGGCCCGCTCATGTGTTTACGACAGAGGAGGTAGCAGATGAAAAACCTTGGTATTATGACATCCAACATTTTCTTCAGACTCAGGAATACCCGATTGGTGCGTCGAGGAAAGATAGAAAGACATTGAGAAGATTGGCAGGCAGTTTCTTCCTCCGTGAAAATGTGTTATACAAGGGAAATTATGACATGGTATTGCTCATATGCGTGGATAGACACGAAGCAAACATGTTGATGCATGAGATTCATGAAGGTTCATTTGGCACTCATACTAATGGACATTCGATGGCTAAAAATATGCTAAGGGCAGATTACTATTGGTTGACAATGGAATTTGATTGTTACAAATTTACAAAGAAGTGCCATAAATGCCAAGTTTATGCGGATAAGGTCCATGTGCCTCCGACACTTCTCAATGTGATTTCTTCCCCGTGGCCTTTCTCTATGTGCGGTATTGACATGATCGAGATGATAGAACCCAAAGCTTCGAATGGACACCGGTTTATCTTGGTAGCAATTGACTACTTTACCAAATGGGTAGAGGCTGCTTCATATGCTAATGTTACCAAACAGGTGGTTGTGCGTTTCATCAAAAACAATCTTATATGCCGGTATGGTATGCCGAGTAGAATCATCACTGATAATGGCTCGAATTTGAACAACAAGATGATGACAAAACTGTGTGAAGAATTCAAGATTGTCCATCTCAATTCGTCTCCATACAGGCCAAAGATGAATGGGGTCATTGAAGCTGATAATAAGAATATCAAGAGAATTATCCAGAAAATGGTTGTTACTTATAAGGATTGGCATGAAATTCTCCCTTTTGCTCTGCATGGATATTGGACATCTGTCCACACTTCAGCAGAAGCAACCCCGTCCTCCCTAGTATATGGAATGGAAGTTGTACTCCCTATTGAGGTAGAGATTCCCTCGTTGCGTGTGATAATGGAAGCCAAGTTGACAGAGGCTGAATGGGTCCATAACATGTTTGACCAGTTGAATTTGATTGAAGAGAAAAGAATGACAGCTTTGTGTCATGGGCAGTTATATCAGAAAATAATGAAGAAAGCATTTGATAAAAAGGTCAAACCTCGTGAATTCAGAGAAGGCGACCTCGTGCTCAGGAAGATCATGTCTTTTAACACTGATTCTAGGGGAAAGTGGACTCCCAATTTTGAAGGCTCGTATGTTGTCAAGAAAGCCTTCTCTGGTGGTGCATTAATTCTTGAAACTATGGATGGCGAGGAGTTCCCACGTCCCATGAATGCTGACGCAGTCAAGAAATACTTCGCCTGAAGAAATAAAAGAACAGCTCGCTAAGTTGAAAACCCGAAAGGGCGGCTTAGGCAAAAAAGAGCGTCTCGGTAGGCTGAAAACCTGAAAGGGCCGTCTAGGCAAAAATTAGAGACATAAACAGAATTAATTTCCCACTAAGTTGAAAACCCGCAAGGGCAGCTTAGGCAAAAGTTAGGGATTTTTCTTGGTAAGTAAGTACGTCAGACAAGACTTATTCGTTGAAGCAACAATCTTCTCGGATCCTCACCATACTTCAACAAAAGATGCTGCTCAGGATTTCAAAAGTTGTTAGGGAGAATGGTGGTCATTGTATCTCAATGTATCTTTTCCATTATATATTACCATTTCCCAAACTTTGTAATCATCCATGGAGTCTCGCCATTCGCAGACTACCATTCTATTAATGAAATTCAAGCTTTTGCCCAATTCTCTGTGTTCTTATTTTTATTTAGCTTGCAAAGACTCCATTTATTACTGATAATAATATTTAAAGCAAAAAGATTAAAAAGAAAAATTGAATTTTCAAAAAAAAAAGGGGGAGAGATTTTTACAATTCAATTTACTTCGATATTTGTGATGAAACAATGACAACAAGAATGGTGATCCCGGGAATGAACAAACTCCGGTTGTTTTAAGAAGATTTACTTCCTTCATGAAGGTGTTTCTCAAGTCATCTTGTTGGTATGTGCAATCTTTGTGTGTTTCTCAGATAGTTAAAGACAATACCAATTGGCGCAAGGTACAATATTGGGTTTGTGGTCCCATTATCCCCAGCCATGTCTTGGTTCACTTTTGATTTTGGGTTTGCATGGTCAGAAGCCTCCGTCACAGATTCCCCAGTGATGTTTTATCTCATATGATGAAAGGTTTTGTTCCCTTGGTGTGCTAAGATATCGCTCTTTTTGCAGTATTGGCATTAGTGTTGACTTCTTGATTCCCCAGGAAGGTTATACCAGGGCATCTTTTTTGGAATAGGTTTGTGTGATATGAAGACTCAATCCAAGATTCTCCAGTAAAGGCCTTGTTTAATTGACAGAAGTCCTTTCTCCCCAAAGAAGTTGGTGCAATAATTACTCTCGAAGAACATATCTCTGGTTTCCCCAGTGAAGAACGTATCTTGGTTTCCCCTCGATGATGTGGTTTTGACCTTCCCATTAAAGTCAGCATTAAGTCCTCAGTAGATGTCTCGATGATAAAGCATTGTCTCCCTTAATGAAGTCCGTATGTTTTTCTTCCTTCAAAGTGGGTTTCAATTCCCCAGTGAGGTTTGAATGTCTCAGCGTCAGTCTGCTTTATTTGAGGCTGATCTTGCAATCTTCAGTAGGCATGTTGTTTTTGGAAAACTGCTTCTCTGATGAAACCGGAAGAAGGGTGTTCTATCCCGGTATCTGTTTGATTTAGCTACATCCGGATTATGTTTCTCCTGCGTGAAGTTAGGACAGGCAATAGGTTTTGTTTCCGCAGTTGCTTTTACCTTTCTTGGATTGATCTTTCTGGTTGAAGTTTAGCCCAATGTTGTTGGTACCTGAGGCGGTTCTGATTATGTATCCTTTTACCAGCATGTGCACGATATCACTCATACATTCATACATGCATCATGCATTACTACAAATCATTTTTATTGACATTGTGTTCTAACCTTCCTGCAGCGCTCCTTGCTTAGGTGGATTTAGTTTTCCCTCTTGAGTTTATTTCTCAAAGGATGTATCTGCATTGGACGTCCTGCTCCAGTTTGTTTCTAATTAGATTCGTGGTTGCATGACGATATTATTTACTCTAGATTTCCGAGAACTTTGAGTTTTAGTTTGTGCATTTATTTTGCACGAGAAGACTTTATCTCCTCAGTAGGAATAACGCGGCATTTCCCTAGGAAGTCATATCTCTTTCCCCAGGAAGCCGTATTTCTATCCCCAGAAAGTCAATTCTCTTTGCAATTCCCCTTGACAATGAGTGGAAGTCTCTTTATTTGAGATAAGCTTACATATTACACTTTCCAGGCAGAGTTTCTTGGTTAAAGAAGAAGTTGAGACCCATTCTAGGTGAAACACCAGAATTTTGGGGAAAACTTGATATTTTCAAATCTACCTTCAATGAACGTTGGTAGTACATCGGCAGTGAACGTCGGTGTTTCATATCTTTTTGCTATCATCAGTGAACGGTGGTAGTTCATCATCAGTGAACGGCGGTGATATGATATTTTCAAATCTACCTTCAATGAACGTTGGTAGTACATCGGCAGTGAACGTCGGTGTTTCTTATCTTTTTGCTATCATCAGTGAATGGTGGTAGTTCATCGTCAGTGAACGGCGGTGGTATGATATTTTCAAATCTACCTTCAGTGAATGTTGGTAGTATATCGACAATGAACGTCGGTGTTTCTTATCTTTTTGATATCATCAGTGAACGGTGGTAGTTCATCATCAGTGAACAACGGTGGTATGATATTTTCAAATCTACCTTCAGTGAATGTTGGTAGTACATCGGCAGTGAACGTTGGTGTTTCTTATCTTTTTGCTATCATCAGTGAACGGTGGTAGTTCATCGTCAGTGAACGGCGGTGGTATGATATTTTTAAATCTACCTTCAGTGAACGTTGGTAGTACATCGGCAATGAATGTTGGTGTTTCTTATCTTTTTGCTATCATCAGTGAACATTGGTAGTACATCGGCAGTGAACGTCTGTGTTTCTTATCTTTTTGCTATCATCAATGAACGGTGGTAGTTCATCGTCAGTGAACGGCGGTGATATGATATTTTTTTCTCTTCTACCTTCAACTATTGATTTGGTAGTTTACTGTCATCTGTGAGTCGGTATCTTTTTGATCTTCTACCTCCAACTATTGTGCTGGTAGTTTATCGTCACCTGTGAGCCGGTAACTTATTACTTTTCTACCTCCATCCATTGAGTTGGTAGTTCACAGTTATCCATCGATGCTTGTTATCCTCCTCTCTGATTCTATTCTTTTGGTCCACCAGTGATTTATTTTCCTGGTGGAGTTGCTCCTTTGTTTCTTTATTTTTGGTGGCATCCCCAGTGATACTTTGCGTCTGTTTTGTTCTGTTCATATGCATTCATAATCATAAGCATTGCGTGGCATCTTAGAGACAAAAATAGGGATTGTTTTATATTTAAGTATCTTCAATCGCGTCGAAACAATGTTTTTTTTAACCTTCGTATCTCCGGATAGAAGACACTTAAATAAGGGCAGCTGTTGTACCCGAATTTTTTCCCCTAAGATTCCCCTATCATATCATATCAACTCGATCATAACAAGATCACATTATGGTTGGTTCTTCTTCTTTTTCTATCTCCCATCTTTAAGTTTGCTCTTGAGGAATCTCCAAGCACCTTAGTTGTGTATTTTCTATATGTGTTGTTGACTAACTTCTAATCAAAATACAAAAAAAATATTTGTCTTTGTCTTTGCATATTTGTGTATTGTAGGTACCAAGTCGAAGCATCTGACAAATAAGGATTTCTGGTATTATTTTCCTAAAATCTCTATTTGCAAAAGAAAATTAACAAAAATTCATTTTTTTCACTGATGCAATCGATTGCTCTTAGAGTGCAATCGATTGCACATAGTGAATTTTGTGCCATTTTTGAAAAAATACACTGCGCAAATCGATTTGCACTATAGTGCAATCGATTGCACAGCGTGAAAATTTGAAAAAAATCAGCAATTTTAAACTTGTCAAATTTTGGCTCCAATTTTCCTTCATTTTTGAAAGATGTATCATTAATTCAAATTTTAGTGCCAATCTTTCATTTTTAAGAAGAATTATCATTAATTCAAATTTTGGCTCCAAGAATCAATTACCAAATTACCACTATTCCCAATTCTAAACTCTATAAATAGAGTCCTCATTTCATTCAAATTTCAGGCTTTTGATAGCCAAATCTACCTTGCTAAAAAATCTTTCAATTCTCTCCATCTACCAAATTCACTCAAAGCTCCATTTTCAAAAAGTTAGTAAGCTTTGCATTGAAGCTTACTAATCTTTGAGAAAAACCTTCGTCCAAACACTTTTTCTCCATCAATTCTCTACATCCAAGCTTGGTTAATTGATTCTTGTGGTTGAATTGAAGCAAATTCTTGAAGTTGCTTTGATAATTCTCTAGATCTACCTTTGGTAAGTTGGATAGTTCATATTTTACAATGTGATCTCTTGTTGATCTTTGGGTTTGATTCATTGAGCATTATTTTGTTATTCCAATGGTGTTATTTTCTCATAATTTGATGGAATTTTCGTGCTCAATTGGATCCATGATCATAAGGTGTTTGATGGAAAGTTTGAACAAGAAATTGGCCTTTTAAAATGTTGCTTTCGCTATTGTAACAGTGTGCAATCGATTGCACAGAAGCAATTTTGCACAAAATTTTGAAAACTGTACTGTGTAAATCGATTGCACAGTTACTGCAATCGATTGCACAGGGATAGAATGCACTTTTTTTGCCTTGTTTTGGTGAAGCTTTGATCCAAAATGATTTTTCTATTCACTCCTTTTGATTGTTGGTTTGGATTGTAATTTTAAATGTCCAATTTGTCTTTAAACTCAATGGACTTTGTGATGTAGATGAAGTTGGATAAATGTTCATCAATTCAAATCTACCTAAGAGTGAATTATTTAATTCATTTTTGGTGCTTTGGATTAATGATATGTTTAGTGCTTTAATCCATCTAGAGGAGTGGTTGAATTTAAAGATGAAAGAATTTTGAAATGGTGATCCAAATTAGCTTATCATTCCCCTCCCTCTTCATATTATCCCTTTCTTTTTTTAATTGTGCTACATGTTAAGTGATGGTGATCTCTATATCATTTATCTAAACATGAAGTACATAGATTGCTATTGACCGACCTCAAAATAGGTGTGACTTCTATATAAGTCCACTTACGATTGCTTAACATAGCGCTAAATTTTATCCCGATTCGAATAAATGATCATTCGTGGCCCAAACTTATGATTGCAAGCCCAAGTATGTTAATTTGATCTCTTTGATCCAATAACTTTGAGATTCCTTGTGTGGAGGCTTTGGTTCTACCAATCCTCTAATGGATCTACAACACCTTTGGTCAACGCAGATCACTTAAACATTGTTGATCATTAAATGTTACTTTTGAGGATTCCAAATGGATGATATACTTGACAAAAAGAAAATGCAACTTGTTGTGTGGAGGCTTTAGTTCTACCAATCCTCAAATGAGTTCCAAATGAAAGTTTCAAGATGGTCATCCAACTAACCACTAATTTTTAACAATTGACTTTACTTTATGCTTTTATTTTTATGCTTTATGTACCATTTACTTTTAGCATTTTACATTTCATGCCATTTTTATTTTGCTCATTTGAGCATTTATTCTTATGCCATTTTTATTTTGCTCACTTGAGCATTTACTTTTATGTCATTTTTTATTTTGCTCACTTGAGATTTTCTTTTCCTTTTAAAGACACCTAATAATCAACATGAACCATTAAAAACATTAATGATACTTGGACTATTTGGTTACTATCCTTGGCATTATGGAGCATTGGACTTCGTGGACTTAGGATTAGAAACCTTGGCCTATCTTGGAGACTTTGTGACTTTACTTGATTATTTTGTCTGGAGTTCTTGAGGTTTACCTAAAGACATTGGGTTGTTTGTTTGTTTTGTGTGCAGGTTATTGTGATTACATACTTTGTTTGTAATCTGGAATTCACCCGTATACAACCGTTACTCTGCCCAATTTTTGTGAAGACTTAATACACTTGAAGTTTGGTTTTCTCAAGAGGTCTAATATATTTGCTTGCTTGGTTTCAATCCAAAGAATGAGAATCCTATCTTGGCTCATAATGTCAAGTATTGGCTTCTTGCTGGTTAGATGGTTCTTATCCTTAGCTTTTACCTTATGCTTTAGGATACTCTCTTCATCTTCTCCCATCTTCTTTAATTTCAAAAATATTCTCCCTCCTTTTAAAAACTCTTCTTATTTCTAAACTTGAAACACTTTCATAATAAACTTGGACTTAGGTCCATGCATTTTCAAAACATTTTCATAAATAAATTTCAATCAATTTAATAATACCTTGACATTTTTGTGAGAAGATTAAAAGTCAATCAATCTCATTTCAAACCATTTTTGCCACTTAGGCTTTTTATTTTAAAACTTTCCTTAAAAGATTAGACTCTTGTCAATCCTTGTAGTGATGCAAACAACTATACTTCTACAATATGTAGTGAAGTGAAATATTTTCCACTTGGGTGTTGAGATGATGCAAATTCTCCTTTCTCATGATTGTGGGTAGTAAGTATGATTTCCACACGGACAATGACAATGATGTCTTATCTCGTAAAATTAACCAACACACTTGTGTTTTAAATTTTTTAAAGAGGAACTACGTGTACCCTGATCCCCTATTTCACGAAAGGTGGTACGTAGGCACTAAAGGTTCGTAACCGTGGCGGGTGCAAAAATCATAAAAATATTTCTTTTCTCACCTCCATCATCCATTTCATATATAACACATTTTATAGCCCAAATATACAGAGTTTTTCAAAGAGGTTCCTGCAGAGTACCGTAGATGTTTAGGGTGCTAATACCTTCCCTTTGCATAACCAACCCCCTTACCTTGAATCTTTCCCCCTTTGTTTGGGTTATTCACTCTTTTCCCATTCCTTTGGAAATAATAAAGCGCGGTGGCGATTTTTATTTTGATTTGTATAAAGACTAGTCAATCCAATGGCTTAGCCTTGAACTTTTCTACCGCTACAGAAAAAATAGCGACTTCACTGCGGAAAGATTGACCTCTTACTGGTCCATCCCTAAGTTGGTTTAACCTATCTTTTTTTATATCTGTATATGTGCTATTGTTATTTATGTGTTATATTTTGTATATATGTTTGTTTGGATTTTCCTGGTTTTCAGGGTGCTTGGTGATTACTCATAAGTCCTATACCCGGATTTGGGAAAACTTTAAGATAGGGAGGGTGGTATAGTCATGTTAACTTTGAAGGAGTAATCCCAAAAAAGGAGGCATGAGATCCCCCACTCACTGGAGGCCCCTTTAACTGTAGTGTCATTTACCGAGTAATCGAGAAGACGTACTGCTTTCGACCTGGGAGCCTGCTGAAGCTGAGGACCGTAGATTACCTAACCCATCTTGGCCTTTTAGGTGTAGTGCGGAATCTATGACGGAGTAATCCAGAAGTAGTTATCATGCGATACTATGCTTGAACAAGTCTTTCTTGAGAATATTACTAGTTACCGAGTTAATCGGGAAGTTGGTAATATCCGAAGGAAAGATGTAGACTCTGGGAACATCTTAGAACCTTGTTCGGCAGGTGATAACTTTTTAGACCAACACCTTATGGGTAGTACCTTCGGCCTCATGCTCGTGACGTTGAACCTATGAACCCTATACGTGTGATCCTGTGTGTGATTGTTGCATCATGCATCCATGCACTCATAAGCATCTTTTGAAGAAAACAATATTTCAAGGGATTTAAAGGTTGACTATTTGTGAATATCTCAGGTACTTTTAAACCATAGATTCTGGAAAGAGAAAGACCGGGAAACACAGTTTCAAGGATCCTAAGATAGATGAGTTGATCAGTCTAATTCCCGAGATCGAGTGTTCTGCAGACTTTCAGAAGAAGTATGGATCCATTATTCCTCTCATGAAGCTGAAGATGAAGGAGGGTATTCTCTCGACTTTGGTCCAGTTCTATGATCCAGTGTATCACTGCTTTACTTTTCCCGATTATCATTTGATGCCTACGCTGGAGGAGTATTCTTATCTATTGGATTTACCTGTTACCGATCGTGTTCCTTTTACTGGCTTGGAGGGTGAGCCAAAACCACATGAGATTGCTGCTTTGATTCATCTGGGGAAGTCTGAGGTGGAAGCCCATATGACTACCAAAGGAGGGATTAGAGGATTACCAGCTCAGTTTATATTGGAGAAAGCTCGTTACTTTGCCAGGATGAAGAGTACGGTTGCTTTTGAGGCCATCTCTGCTTTACTCGCCTATGGATTATTCTTATTTCCTAATGTGGACAAGTTTGTCGACATTAACGCTATCAGGATTTTCATGATTGGAAACAAGGTTCCTACACTGTTGGGTGATGCTTATTACTCTGTTCATCTTCGGAGTTCCTATCATGGGGGAATGATTATCTGTTGCACGCCTTTGTTGTACCGGTGGTTTATCTCTCATATGCCTCAGTCTGATGCTTTTTGGGATGCTAAGAAGGAACCCCGTTTGACTCCTAAGATCATGGAACTTACTCACTAGGATATTGATTGGTATCATTGAGCTTACCAGGATGTGGAGATTATTGACAATTGTGGTAGTTTCCCCAATGTACCTCTTCTTGGTACAAAGGGAGGAATTAACTATAACCCTGTTCTTGCACGGAGACAGCTTGGTTATCCAATGAGGGATAAACCGTATAGTATTCATTTGAGTAGTTTCTTTCTTTAGGAAGGAGAAGACCACATGGAAGCTAGGGAGCAAATTGCGAAGGCCTGGCGTCACATTCATAAGAAGAGTAGGAGGGATTTGGGACCTAGAAGTGTCGTTTCTTTGGAGCCATATCTTCAGTGGGTCCGATTGAGAGCCATTCAGTTGAAGATGCCGTATACTCGGGAGACACCCATGCCTGATTTGTTTTTGAAGACCACTCCTCCCTTATCATATGATCTAGAAGAGCTGCAACTTGCTTTGGTTTGGATGCAACAGAAAAGGGATGCTTGGAAGAATAAGTTCCAGACTTTAGAGAGTTTCTACAGAGTAGACCTAAAGGAGAAAGACGACTTAATCGAGATCCTTGAGAGTCGAGCGGTGGAGTCTATGGAGAGGCAAGGGGATTTATTTTCTCCTAAGCCTCAATCAGGTGCTGATTACTCACTTTCTGATCCAAATGAGTGGAGGGAGGTTGCCATCAGACATGTGGAAGAAAATTAGAGGTTGAGAGCTCAGATTGCCAGGCTCACAAGGAAGCGCCAGCGTACAGATTGATCTCCATTAGTTCCTCTTCTCAGGATTTTAGATTGTATTTTCATATTGTACTTGGGATCATTGAAACTTGTTACTCATTATGAAGCTATTATAATAAAAGTTTTCAGTATTTCAAATGCGTTATTATTTTGATGTTTGCAATATGTCTATAAACGTTAAATCCCTTGAAATATTAAATAATAAAGTAAAAATAATAATATGCATTACATATCATGCATAATATTTCACATATTTCTTGCATTTTTTATGCATATCCAGGTGCCTTACCCAGCTTCTTTACTTCACTCAGCAAGCTGACTCATCACTACAACACTCGGGCTAACTTCAAAAAGAAGATGGACAACTTAGAACAGGAGAATCGCGAGCTACACGAAGAAGTTTCAGCATTGAAGGCTGGCTTAGCCAACTTGACTACTTTGATGGAAGCTCTGGTGGTTGCTCAGAATCAGCCACCGAGTGTTCAACCTCAACCAACAAGGGCAAATGCTGAAGTTCCTACTGTTCCTGTATCCGCTACTCCAGCTGTTGTTCAAAACCGTATGCCTCAGGGTTATTCATGGGGAATACCAGAGAATTTTGCACCTGAAGGTTTCAATCTTGGCCCTCAAGATGCTCCAGTGGTCCAAAATATTGTTACTCCTGCACCTCCTGTGGTGCATACTGTTCCTGCTACACCTCCTTCGGTGAATTTGGTTCCGTTTGTTAATGAATATATGTGTCGTCCTTTCCCTCCGCCGAGTGAAGACTTGGGTCTTTATGACAGAATAGATGATTTCCAAGAACAGTTTGATAGAATGCAACGAGAGATGAAGGCTCTTAGGGGAAAAGAGTTATTTGGAAAGAATATGAATGAGATGTGTTTGGTCTCGAATGTTAAAGTGCCTGCTAAGTTCAAGGTCCCGAAATTTAAGAAGTACAAGGGTAACACTTTCCCTCGTGCTCATTTATTGATGTATGTAAGGAGGATGTCTACCCACACTGATGATCAGTGTCTGCTGATTCACTTTTTTCAGGATAGTCTGACCGGCGCAACATTGAAATGGTATATGAGCTTGGACAACGCCAACATCCATACTTTTAATGATTTGGGAGAAGCATTCATTAAACAATACAAGTACAATATGGACATGGCGCCCGACAGTGACCAGCTTAGGGCCATGGTTCAGAAAGACCGAGAATCGTTCAAAGAGTATATGCAGAGATGGCGCGAAGTGGCTGCACAAGTGATTCCTCCCATGGAAGAGAAAGAAATGACTAAGATTATTTTGAAGACGCTGGGAGCTTTCTACTACGAAAGAATGGTAGCAAGTGCCCCAAGTGATTTTATAGAGATGGTAGGAATGGGTGTCCGCCTAGAAGAGGCAGTAAGAGAAGGCCGTTTGACAAAGAGTGAAGGATCCGGAAGTGTGAAAAAGCCAGCTTATGGGTTTACAAAGAAGAAAGAGGGGGATACAAATGTTGTTATGCAAGAGAGAAGGGTAAACACTCCTAGAAAGAATTATCAGCGTCATCAGCAAGTTTCCTCAGTTACTCCTGTTATAAATGCCGCTCCAACTACCGTTGCTTATTAGAGACCGTCCGAGCAGGGGAATCAAGGGTATAATCAGAGAAGGGAGAACTATGACCCTATTCCCATGAGCTATGCAGAGCTACTACCAGCATTGATTAAGAAGAAGTTGGTCCAGACGCGATCACCTCCAGCCGTACCATCACCATTTCCTTGGTATTACAAAGGAGACTAGACGTCTGCCTTTCATCAGGGAGCACCAGGGCATAGTGTTGAGAATTGTTATCCTTTAAGGACTGAAGTGCAAAGGTTGGTGAAGTCTGGAATTTTATCTTTCAAAGACGTGGGACCTAATGTGAAAGACAATCCTCTACCCAAGCACGGAGGAGTAAATGCTGTAAATATGGTGGCCGGTTGTCCATACGACTTCTGGATTTTTGACATTAATCTGGTTAAAGATGATTTGGTGAAGATGCACGGAAACCTCTGTGAATTCAGTTATTATACGCATGACCATGCTGGTTGTGCTATTTGTAGTACAGATATACAGGGTTGCGAGAAGATAAAGGCTGATTTACAGGAGATGATGGATGAAGGTTTAATCCATATAATCAGGCCTAGGGCAGAATATGAAGAGGAAGTGAATATGGTTTCTGGATGTCTGGGTAAATTCAGAATTTTTGATGTGGATCATTTGAATGAGGATCTCGTGCAGTTGCATGCTACCTTCTACCGTACTGCTGGTCAGGTGGAACACCAATATGGATCTTGCATAGTTTGTTGTCGAGACCCCTGAGGATGTTCTATTGTGAGGGAGGGTGTTCAGTTGCTGTTAGACAATGGAACTATCAAGATCACAGGTCAGAGAGATGATTATCACGAGATTGATATGGTTGAAGTTTGTTTGATGGAAGAAGAGTCAGAGGAAGAGTATGCCTCCGCATATGAGTATTTCTCTTCAGACGAAGATTTGTTTGCCGGAAATGACCTTTTGATGCCTGATTGTGTTGAGGAAGGGGTGAATGTCATTGTACCTTGTTTTGGTGCACCCACTCATCTTTAGGTGGAGTACCATAGCAAACCAGCTGTTACCCCATTGGTAATTAGTCTGCTAGGTCCTGTTCCCTATGAATCAGATAAGGTTGTGCCTTACAAATACAACGCTACAATCTTAGAAGATGGGGTGGAAGTTCCCATCCAGCCAATGCTGGATGTTGGAAATATAGTTGATAGTAGCATGGTGACCCGTAGCGGTCGTGTGTTTACGCCAGTTATTCGAAGAGACGTTGTTGTTGGAAAGAAAATTGCTGAGAATGATGAGCCTAAGAAGGCTACAGGAGAGACTAGTGGAGATACATTAGAGAAAGAAGTGGATGATATTTTGAAGATAATTAAGATGAGCGACTACAAAATTATAGATCAGCTATTGCAGACTCCTTCAAAGATATCTATTCTAGCTTTATTGATGAATTCCTCTGCTCATAGAGAATCACTGATGAGAGTACTAGACCAAGTTTTATGGAGAATGACATGCCGTTAGATCAATTCAACAACATAATTGGAAACATTACATCATGTAACAACTTGAGTTTCTGCAATGATGTGTTACCAGATGAAGGGAGGAATCATAACCTGGCCCTCCATATATCGATGAACTGCAAGAATGATTCGCTGTCCAATGTTCTAATTGATAATGGATCCGCTCTGAATGTTATACCGAGGAGTACCCTCATGAAGTTAAAGTATCAAGGAGCACCTATGCACCCAAGTTGCATCATTGTGAAGTCTTTTGATGGGTCGAGGAAATCTATCATCGGTGAAGTGGACTTGCCCATCCATATAGGACCGCATTTGTTCTTGATAACCTTCCAGGTCATGGACATTATTCCCGCATATAGTTGTTTGCTAGGACGACCATGGATACACGAAGCAGGGGCTGTCACTTCAACTCTGCATCAGAAGCTAAAATTTTTTTCGTGAAGGGAAGGTAGTGATAAAAAATAGGGAGCTGGCATTGTTGATATCCCATCTATTCTCTTTCAGTATCGTAGAAGCGGATGAGGCTGCTGTTGGAACCCAGTTCCAAGCCCTATCCATTGACAACATAAGGAGGAATGAGAATTCTGTGGTTTCACTGAAGGACGCGCAACAGGTTGTGCGCAATGGTAATAATGCAGTTTGGGGACGACTTGTGGATACACCCGTGAACAAGAACAAAGCGGGTTTGGGTTTCTCTTCGAGAAATGGCAAAGGCGAAAGTTTGAAGTCAAAGTCTTCTATGAACAGTTATCATGATGTTTTCCGCAGCGGGGGCTACCTCCATCCAATTGGTTCTGGAATTAATGTTGTTGAAGAGGATGAAGCAGAGCAGGAAGTACCGAATCATGTGATGCATGGAGTCCGAGTTCAGAATTGGGTCACCATTGATGTTCCTTCTTGCATACATGTTTCAAAGTAATTTGTTTTGTTAATCTGTTTCTTTCTTTTGAAAAGCTTTCACTCTGCCCAAGGTGGAAGTATTAATATTGCAGGGCTTATCTTTTTGCTTTGACTGTTAAGATCATTAATAAAAGTTGTCTTTGCTTCCAAAAGAATATGTCTTTATTTTCTTCTTTTTCCTGGGAAATGGTAATCAAATAAAAAACCTTTCAAAATAACAACTGAAAATTAATCTGCATGGTCACTTGTTATATGTGTCAGTCTCTAAAAACAATCATAAATCACATGTGCAGATTAATTAAAAAACCCGTTGAATACAATGACCCTGCACCCTCTCCCAACTTTGATTGTCCTGTGTTTAGGGCTGAAGAAGAAGATTATGATGAGATTCCAGAAGAGGTCTCACGGTTTCTTGAGCACGAGGAAAATACCATTCATCCATATAAGGAGCCTTTGGAAGTGATTAATTTGGGTTCAGAAAAAGATCCGAAGGAGGTCAAGATTGGAGCATCGTTACATCCTGATGTGAAGAGCGGGTTGATTGAGTTGTTGAAAGAGTATGTGGATATTTTTTCTTGGTCTTATCAAGATATGCCTGGTCTGGATACAGACATTGTCGAGCATCGTTTGCCGTTGAAGCTAGAGTGTCCGCCAGGTAAACAAAAGTTGAGAAGAACCCACCCAGATATGGCAGTAAAAATCAAAAAGGAGGTCCTAAAGTAGATTAATGTTGGTTTTCTTGTGACGTCAGTGTATCCTCAATGGATTTCCAATATTGTCCCAGCATAGAAAAAAGAAGGAAAAGTCCGCATGTGCGTAGATTACAGAGATCTAAATAAAGTTAGTCCAAAAGATGATTTTCCATTGCCTCACATCGATATGTTAGTGGATAGCACAACAAAATTCAAAGTATTCTCGTTCATGGACGGATGTTCTGGGTATAATCAAATAAGAATGGCTCCAGAGGACGTGGAAAAAACAACGTTTATCATACCCTGGGGAACATTCTATTACAGAGTGATGCCCTTCGGATTGAAGAACGCTGGTGCAACGTACCAGAGGGCTATGACAACCCTATTCCATGATCTGATGCATAAAGAAATTGAAGTATATGTTGATGATATGATTTCAAAATCCCAAACTGAAGAAGGGCATATAGAAGATTTGTTGAAGTTGTTTCAGCGTTTGAGGAAATATCTTCTTCGCTTGAATCCAAATAAATGCACCTTCGGAGTCAGATCGGGGAAATTGTTGGGTTTTATTGTTAGCCAGAAAGGAATTGAAGTTGACCCTGATAAAGTCAAAGCAATTCAAGAAATTCCAGCACCAAGAACTGAAAAGCAAGTCAGGGGTTTCCTCGGGCGTTTGAATTATATTTCCATATTCATTTCCCACATGACTGCAAAGTGTGAACCGATCTTTAAGTTGTTAAAGAAAGAGTAAGGTTGTGTGTGGACGGATGACTTCCAAAGGGCATTTTAGAGTATTAAAGAGTATCTGCTTGAACCTCCTATCTTTCTCCCTCCCGTAGAAGGAAGACCGTTGATTATGTATCTAACAGTGTTAGATAAATCCATGGGTTGTATTCTGGGACAACAGGATGAAACATGGAAGAAAGAGTTCGCCATTTAGTATCTTAGCAAAAAGTTCACTGATTGTGAGTCGCGGTATTCCATGCTGGAAAAGACATGTTGTGCTTTGGCCTGGGCGGAAAAGCGTTTGCGGCAGTATATGTTGAATCATACCACTTGGTTGATCTCCAAAATGGATCCAATCAAGTATATTTTTTAGAAGCCTGCTCTTACTGAAATAATTTCCCGCTGGCAGATGTTGTTATCTGAATATGATATTGAGTATCACACTTAAAAGGCTATTAAATGTAGTGTGTTAGCAGATTACCTTGCTCACCAGCTGGTGGAAGATCATCAGTCTGCAGAATATGAATTCCCCGATGAGGATGTGATGTTCCTGAAAGTGAAAGATTGTGATGAACCATTTCCTGAGGAAGGCCCTGACCCTGAATCTTGTTGGAGTATGATATTTGATGGAGTGGTGAATTCTTATGCTAAAGGAATTGGTATTGTGATCGTCACTCCTCATGGATCACACATTCCTTTTACTGCAAGGTTAACATTTGATTGCACTAATAATATGGCAGAATATGAGGCTTGCATCATGGGTCTTGAGGAAGCTATTGATCTCATAATCAAGATTCTAGATGTGTATGGTGATTCAGCTTTGGTAATAAATCAGATTAAAGGAGAATGGGATACTCGTCACCCTGGCTTGATCCCTTACAAAGACTATGCAAGAAGATTATTACCCTTCTTCAATAAAGTTGAATTCCATCACATCCCTAGAGATGAAAATCAAATGGCAGATGCTCTGGAAACTCTGGCTTCCATGTACCAAGTGAATACTTAGAATGATATACCCCGTATTACAGTTCGACGACTGGATAGGTCCGCTCACGTGTTTACGACAGAGGAGGTAGCAGATGAAAAACCTTGGTATTATGACATCCAACATTTTCTTCAGACTCAGGAATACCCGATTGGCGCGTCGAGGAAAGATAGAAATATACTGAGAAGATTGGAAGGCAGTTTCTTCCTCAGTGAAAATGTGTTATACAAGAGAAATCATGACATGGTCTTGCTCATATGCATGGATAGACACGAAGCAAACATGTTGATGCATGAGATTCATGAAGGTTCATTTGGCACTCATACAAATGGACATTCGATGGCTAAAAAGATGTTAAGGGAAAATTACTATTGGTTGACAATGGAATCTGATTATTACAAATTTACAAAGAAGTGCCATAAATTCCAAGTTTATGCGGATAAGGTCCATGTGCCTCCGACACTTCTCAATGTGATTTCTTACCCATGGCCTTTCTCTATGTGGGGTATTGACATGATTGAGATGATAGAACCCAAAGCTTCGAATGGACACCGTTTTATCTTGGTAGCAATTGACTACTTTACCAAATGGGTAGAGGCTGCTTCATATGCCAATGTTACCAAACAGGTGGTTGTGCATTTCATAAAAAAACAATCTTATATGCCAGTATGGTATGCCGAGTAGAATCATCACTGACAATGGCTCGAATTTGAACAACAAGATGATGACAGAACATTGTGAAGAATTCAAGATTGTCCATCACAATTCGTCTCCATACAGGCCAAAGATGAATGGGGCCGTTGAAGATGCTAATAAGAATATCAAGAGAATTATCCAGAAAATGGTTGTTACTTATAAGGATTGGCATGAAATGTTCCCTTTTACTCTGCATGAATATCGGACATCTGTCCGCACTTCAACAGGAGCAACCCCGTTCTCCCTAGTATATGGAATGGAAGTTGTACTCCCTGTTGAGGTAGAGATTCCCTCGTTGCGTGTGATAATGGGAGCCAAGTTGATAGAGGCTAAATGGGTCCAGAACAGGTTTGACCAATTGAATTTGATTGAAGAGAAGAGAATGACAACCTTGTGTCATGGGGAGTTATATCAGAAAAGAATGAAGAAATCATTTGATAAAAAGGTCAAACCTCGTGAATTTAGAGAAGGCGACCTCGTGCTCAGGAAGATCATGTCTTTTAACACTGATTCTAGGGGCAAGTGGACTCCCAATTTTGAAGGCCCGTATGTTGTCAAGAAAGCTTTCTCTGGTGATGCATTAATTCTTTAAACTATGGATGGCGAGGAGTTCCCACGTCCCATGAATGCTGACGCCGTCAAGAAATACTTCGCCTAAAGAAATAAAAGAACAGCTCGCTGAGTTGAAAACCTGAAAGGGCGGCTTAGGCAAAAAAGAGCATCTCGGTAGGCTAAAAACCAGAAAGGGTGGTCTAGGAAAAAACTAGAGACATAAACAGAATAAATTTCCCACTAAGTTGAAAACCCGCAAGGGCAACTTAGGCAAAAGTTAGGGATTTTTCTTGGCAAGTAACTACGTCAGACAAGACTTGATCATTGAAGCAACAATCTTCTCAGATCCTCACCATACTTCAACAAAAGTTGCTGCTCAGGATTTCAAAAGTTGTTAGGGAGAATGGTGGTCATTGTATATCAACGTATCTTTTCCATTATATATTACCATTTCCCAAAATTTGTAATCATCCATGGAGTCTCGCCATTCGCGGACTACCATTCTATTAATGAAATTCAAGCTTTTGCCCAATTCTTTGTGTTCTTATTTTTATTTAGCTTGCAAAGACTCCATTTATTACCGATAATAATTTTTAAAGCAAAAAGATTAAAAAGAAAAATTGACTTTAAAAAAAAAAAAGGGGGAGAGATTTTTACAATTCAATTTACTTTGAGATTTGTGATGAAACAATGACAACAAGAATGGTGATCCTAGGAATGAACAAACTCCGGTTGTTTTAAGAAGATTTACTTCTTTCATGAAGGTTTTTCTCAAGTCATCTTGTTGGTATGTGCACAATCTTTGTATGTTTCTCAGATAGTTAAACATGATACCAATTGGCGCAAGGTACAATGTTGGGTTTGTGGTCCCATTATCCTCAGCTATGTCTTGGTTCCCTTTGGATTTTGGGTTTGCATGGTCAGAAGCCTCCGTCACAGATTCCCCAACAATGTTTTCCCTCATATGATGAAAGGTTTTGTTCCCTTGGTGTGCTAAGATATCGCTCTTTTTGTAGTATTGGCATTAGTGTTGACTTCTTTATTCCCCAGGAAGGTTATACCAGGGTATCTTTTAGTGGAATAGGTTTGTGTGATATGAAGACTCAATCCAAGATTCTCCAGTGAAGGCCTCGTTTATTTGACAGAAGTCCTTTCTCCCCAAAGAAATTGGTGCAATAATTACTCTCGAAGAACGTATCTCCGGTTTCCCCAGTGAAGAACGTATCTTGGTTTCCCCTCGATGATGTGGTTTTGACCTCCCCATTAAAGTCAGCATGAAGTCCTCAGTAGATGTCTCGATGATAAAGCATTGTCTCCCTTAGTGAAGTCCGTATGTTTTTCCTCCTTCAAAGTGGGTTTGAATTCCCCAGTGAGGTTTGATTGTCTCGGCATCAGTCTGCTTTATTTGAGGCTGATCTTGCAATCTCCAGTAGGCATGTTGTTTTTGGAAAACTGCTTCTCTGATGAAACCGGAAGAAGGATGTTCTATCCCGATATCTGTTTGATTTAGCTACACCCGGATTATGTTTCTCCTCAGTGAAGTTAGGACAAGTAATAGGTTTGGTTTCCGCAATTGCTTTTACCTTTCTTGGATTGATCTTTCTGGTTGAAGTTTAGCCCAATGTTGTTGGTACCTGAGGCGGTTCTGATTATGTATCCTTTTACCAGCATGTGCATGATATCACTCATACATTCATACATGCATCATGCATTGCTACAAATCATTTTTATTGACATTGTGTTCTAACTTTCCTGCAACGCTCCTTGCTTAGGTGGATTTAGTTTTCCATCTTGAGTTTATTTCTCAAAGGATGTATCTGCATTGGCCGTCCTGCTCCAGTTTGTTTCTAATTGGATTCGTGGTTGCATGACGATATTATTTACTCTGGATTTCAAAGAACTTTGAGTTTTGGTTTGTGCATTTATTTTGCACGAGAAGACTTTATCTCCTCAGCAGGAATAACGTGGCATTTCCATAGGAAGTCATATCTCTTTCCCCAGGAAGCCATATTTCTATCCCCAGAAAGTCATTTCTCTTTGCAATTCCCCTTGACAATGAGTGGAAGTCTCTTTATTTGAGATAAGCTTACATATTACCCTTTCCAGGCAGAGTGCCTTGGTTAAAGAAGAAGTTGAGACCCGTTCAAGGTGAAACACCAGAATTTTGGGGAAAACTTGATATTTTCAAATCTACCTTCAGTGAATGTTGGTAGTACATCGGCAGTGAACGTCGGTGTTTATTATCTTTTTGCTATCATCAGTGAACGGTGGTAGTTCATCGTCAGTGAACGGCGGTGATATGATATTTTCAAATCTACCTTCAGTGAATGTTAGTAGTACATCGACAGTGAACGTAGGTGTTTCTTATCTTTTTGCTATCATCAGTGAACGGTGGTAGTTCATCGTCAGTGAACAGCAGTGGTATGATATTTTCAAATCTACCTTCAGTGAACGTTGGTAGTACATCGACAGTGAACATCGGTGTTTCTTATCTTTTAGCTATCATCAGTGAACGGTGGTAGTTCATCGTCAGTGAACGGCGGTGGTATGATATTTTCAAATCTACCTTCAGTGAACGTTGGTAGTACATCGACAATGAATGTCGGTGTTTCTTATCTTTTTGCTATCATCAGTGAACGGTGGTAGTTCATCGTCAGTGAACAACGATGGTATGATATTTTCAAATCTACCTTCAGTGAACGTTGGTAGTACATCGGAAGTGAACGTTGGTGTTTCTTATCTTTTTGCTGTCATTAGTGAACGTTGGTAGTACATCGGCAGTGAACGTCGGTTTTTCTTATCTTTTTGCTATCATCAATGAACGGTGGTAGTTCATCGTTAGTGTACGGCGGTGATATGATATTTTTTTCTCTTCTACCTTCAACTATTGATTTGGTAGTTTACTGTCATCTGTGAGTCGGTATCTTTTTGATCTTCTACCTCCAACTATTGAGCTGGTAGTTTATCGTCACCTGTGAGCCGGTAACTTATTACTTTTCTACCTCCATCCATTGAGTTGGTAGTTCATAGTTATCCGTCGATGCTTGTTATCCTCCTCTCTGATTCTATTCTTTTGGTCCACCAGTGATTTATTTTCCTGGTGGAGTTGCTCCTTTGTTTCTTCATTTTTGGTGGCATCCCCAGTGATACTTTGCATCTCTTTTGTTCTGTTCATATGCATTCATAATCATAAGCATTGTGTGGCATCTTAGAGACAAAAATAAGGCTTGTTTTATATTTAAGTATCTTCAATCGTGTCGACACAAAGATTTTTTAACCTTCGTATCTCCGGATAGAAGACACTTAAATAAGGGCAGCTGTTGTACCCCAATTTCCCCCCCTAAGATTCCCCTATCATATCATATCAACTCGATCATAACAAGATCACATTAGGGTTGGTTCTTCCTCTTTTTCTATCTCCCATCTTTAAGTTTGCTCTTGAGGAATCTCCAAGCACCTTAGTTGTGTATTTTGTATATGTGTTGTTGACTAACTTCTAATCAAAATACAAAAAAAATATTTGTCTTTGTCTTTGCATATTTATGTATTGTAGGTACCAAGTCGAAGCATCTGACAAATAAGGATTTCTGGTATTATTTTCCTAAAATCTCTATTTGCAAAAGAAAATTAACAAAAATTCATTTTTTTCACTGATGCAATCGACTGCTCTTAGAGTGCAATCGATTGCACATAGTGAATTTTGCGCCATTTTTGAAAAAATACACTGTGCAAATCGATTTGCACTATAGAGAAATCGATTGCACAGCATGAAAATTTGAAAAAAATCAGCAATTTTAAACTTGTCAAATTTTGGCTCCAATTTTCCTTCATTTTTGAAAGAATTATCATTAATTCAAATTTTGGCTCCAAGAATCAATTACCAAATTACCACTAATCCAAATTCTAAACTTTATAAATAGAGCCCTCATTTCATTCAAATTTCAAGCTTTTGATAGCCAAATCCACCTTGCTAAGAAATCTCTCAATTCTCTCCATCTACCAAATTCACTCAAAGCTCCATTTTCAAAAATTTAGTAAGCTTTGTATTGAAGCTTACTAATCTTTGAGCAAAACCTTCGTCCAAACACTTTTTCTCCATCAATTCTCTACATCCAAGCTTGGTTAATTGATTCTTATGGTTGAATTGAAGCAAACTCTTGAAGTTGCTTTGATAATTCTCTAGATCTACCTTTGGTAAGTTGGATAATTCATCTTTCACAATGTGATCTCTTGTTGATCTTTGGGTTTGATTCATTGAGTATTATTTTGGGATTCCAATGGTGTTATTTTCTCATAATTTGATGGAATTTTCGTGCTCAATTGGATCCATGATCATAAGGTGTTTTATGGAAAGTTTGAACAAGAAATTGGCCTTTTAAAATGCTATTTTTGCTACTGTAACAGTGTGCAATCGATTGCAGTAACTGTGCAATCGATAGCACAGAAGCAATTTTGCACAAATTTTTGAAAACTGTACTGTGTAAATCGATTGCACAGTTACTGCAATCGATTGCATAGGGACATAATTTACTTTTTTGCCTTGTTTTGGGGCAGCTTTGATCTAAAATGATTTTTCTATTCACTCCTTTTGGTTATTGGTTTGGATTGCAATTTTAAATGTCCAATTTGTCTTTAAACTCAATGGACTTTGTGATGTAGATGAAGTTGGATAAATGTTCATCAATTCAAATCTACCTAAGAGTGAATTATTTAATTCATTTTTGGTGCTTTGGATTAATGATATGTTTAGTGCTTTAATCCATCTAGAGGAGTGGATGAATTTAAAGATGAAAGAATTTTGAAATGGTGATCCAAATTAGCTTATCATTCCCCTCCCTCTTCATCTTATCCCTTTCTTTTTTTAATTGTGCTACATGTTAAAGGATGGTGATCTCTATATCATTTATCCAAACATGAAGTACATAGATTGCTATTGACCAGCCTCAAAATAGGTGCGACTTCTACATAAGTCCACTTACGATTGCTTAACATAGCGCTAAATTTTGTCCCGATTCGAATAAATGATCATTCATGGCCCAAACTTATGATTGCAAGCCCAAGTATGTTAATTTAATATCATTGATCCAATAACTTTGAGATTCATTGTGTGGAGGCTTTGGTTCTACCAATCCTCTAATGGATCTACAACACCTTTGGTCAACGCGGATCACTTAAACATCGTTGATCATTAAATTTTACTTTTGAGGATTCCAAATGGATGATATACTTGACAAAAAGCAAATGCAACTTGTTGTGTGGAGGCTTTGGTTCTACCAATCCTCTAATGAGTTCCAAATGCAAGTTTCAAGATGGTCATCCAACTAACCACTAATTTCTAACAATTGACTTTACTTTATGCTTTTATTTTTATGCTTTATGTACCATTTACTTTTAGCATTTTACATTTCATGCAATTTTTATTTTGCTCATTTGAGCATTTATTCTTATGCCATTTTTATTTTGCTCACTTGAGCATTTACTTTTATGTCATTTTTTATTTTGCTCACTTGAGATTTTCTTTTCCTTTTAAAGACACCTAATAATCAACATGAACCATAAAAAACATTAATGATACTTGGACTATTTGGTTACTATCCTTGGCATTATGGAGCATTGGACTTCGTGGACTTAGGATTAGAAACCTTGGCCTATCTTGGAGACTTTGTGACTTTACTTGATTATTTTGTCTGGAGTTCTTGAGGTTTACCTCAAGACATTGGGTTGTTTGTTTGTTTTGTGTGCAGGTTATTGTGATTACATACTTTGTTTGTAATCTGGAATTCACCCGTATACAGTCGTTACTCTGCCCAAATTTTGCGAAGACTTAATACACTTGAAGTTTGGTTTTCTCAAGAGGTCTAGTATCTTTGCTTGCTTGGTTTCGATCCATAGAATGGGAATTCTATATGGGCTCATAATGTCAAGTATTGGCTTCTTGCTGGTTAGATGGTTCTTATCCTTAGCTTTTACCTTATGCTTTAGGATACTCTCTTCATCTCCTCCCATCTTCTTTAATTTCAAAAATCTTCTCCCTCCTTTTAAAAACTCTTCTTATTTCTAAACTTGAAACACTTTCATAATAAACTTGGACTTAGGTCCATGCATTTTAAAAACATTTTCATAAATAAATTTCAATCAATTTAATAATACCTTAACATTTTTGTGAGAAGACTAAAAGTCAATCAATCTCATTTCAAACCATTTTTGCCACTTCGGCTTTTTATTTTAAAACTTTCCTTAAAAGATTAGACTCTTGTCAATCCTTGTAGTGATGCAAACAACTATACTTCTAAAATATGTAGTGAAGTGAGATATTTTCCACTTGGGTGTTGAGTGAGGCATTGTTGATTTTAAAATCCAAGCCATATCCTCCACTTTGAGATGATGCAAATTCTCCTTTCTCATGATTGTTGGCAGTAAGTATGTTTTCCACACGGACAATGATGATGATGTCTTATCTCGTAAAATTAACCAACACACTTGTGTTTTAAATATTTAAAAGAGGAACTACGTGTACCCTGATCCCCTATTGCACGAAAGGTGGTACGTAGGCACTAAAGGTTCGCAACTTCGGCGTGTGCAAAAATCATAAAAATATTTCTTTTCTCATCTCCACGTTCCCTTTGCATAACTAACCCCCTTACCTTGAATCTTTCCCCCTTTTTTTGGGTTATTCGCTCTTTTCCCATTCCTTTGGAAACAATAAAGCACGGTGGTAATTTTTATTTTGATTTGTATAAAGACTAGTCAATCCAATGGCTTAGTCTTGAACATTTCTACCGCTACAGAAGGAGGTCAGTGCTATTTACAATCCAAGAAGTCATAGTAGAACCGAGCACCGTCCAATGGTAGGGGATGTGATGATACCTATGCCTGTGGCTACTCAATAATGAAACCATCAGCCAAGGGTAGAAAGACCTCAAAGGCAGTTCACCCGGATCACTATGACGTTGTCTGAGGTTTTACCATATCTGTTAAAATCTAATTTGGTAATCTTAAGGGAGGCTCCCAAGAACCCCAACACCACATCTCCTTGTTACAATCCAAATGCTCGGTGTGCTTACCATTCTGAGAGTCCAGGCCATGATACAAACGACTGTTGGGCTTTGAAGAATAAGATACAAGATCTGATCGAAGCAAATGAGATTGAGTTTGATGCTCCTGAGATGCATAATATCATAACTGCTCCCATGCCCAAGCAAAACCGTGATGTTAATGTCGTTGATACTGATCTATTTGTTACTTCTGTTGATGAAGTTTCTACTCCTCTCATGACCGTCAAGAAGAATTTGTTGCTAGCCGATTTATTTTCGAATTGTGGTGAAGGTTTCCAAATGTGTTTTTGTTTGCCTTCTGGTTGTTATTTGCTGAAAGCAGGTGTTCAACACCTGGTGGATAACAAAGAGATTTTGTTCGAAAAGATTCCGGTTCCAATTGTTCTACATGAAGATGTCGCTATCATAACCATTTCCGCCAATCCTTCCAAGGTCTCCTCCAAAAGACCTATTAGGATTACATCTTCTCTAAGAATTGCTCCATTAATAATCACTTTTCCTGGCCCTGTACCATACTCCTCGGAGAAAGTTGTTCCTTGGAATTATGGTGGTGACGTTTACTACCATGGCGTCAAGCAGGATTTGTAAACCATTAAAGACGGAAAAACAGAAGAGGCCGATCCCAATATTAGTAACATTGTCGGGACCAACAAAATTACTCGAAGTGGAAGGGTTTTCTCTCCCGATATCTCCCCAAAGACTGTGGCTAAGCCTGTTGTTATTCCATTTGTTGTTCCAGCTAGTAATTTTGCTACTACTCCCATCCTTACTCCAGTTGTTACCCCTGCCGATGAGTCATCTGGGACTCGGGGAAAAGAAGTTGTAGGTGAGCCTGCCCGGATGGAGGAACCTAGAAAGGTTATTTTGGAATCCTCTAAACAAGAAATGGAGGAGATTTTAAAGATAATTAAGAAGAGCGAGTACAATATGGTCGAATAGCTGGGGCAGACCCCTTCGAAGATATCAATGTTGGCTCTGCAATTGTGTTATGAGGCCCATGCAAAGGCTTTGGTTACATTTCTCAAGACTGCGCATGAGCCGCAAGAAACCTCTGCTGACTAATTCGAGGGCTGTGTGGCCAGTTTGACTGCTGATAATGGGTTGGGTTTTTCAGATGTTGATTTGACACCTAAGGGGAGAAAGCATAATGATGCTCTGCATGTCTCGATCGAATTCAGGGGCACTACCATGGCCTATGTGCTAGTGTACACTGGATAGTCACTGAATGTTCTGCCCAAGAAGGCTCTTGATAGGCTAGATTGTGAAAGTTTGACCTTAAAGCCCAGTAACATTGTGGTGAGAGCTTTCGACAGTTCAAAAAGAATGGTGCACGGGGAGGTGGACATCCCTGTCAAAGTGGGTTCCCATACCTTTGAATCCACCTTCTACGTAATGGATATCAGACCATCTTATTCTTGTTTGTTGGGTCGTCCTTGGATCCATGAAGCTGGAGCCGTTACTTCTACGCTGCACCAAATGCTGAAGTATGCAGTGAAGGGAAAGATTGTCACCGTGCATTGTGAAGAGGAGTGCATGGTAAGCCATCTAAACTCTTTCAAGTATATGGAAATGGACAGTGAGTTCATAGAGACCCCTTGTCAAAATTTTGAAGAGGTTCCCCACACTATGGCATCAACCGAGACTATTACCATTGTGCCAAAGATCACCAGAATTCCTTTGAAGATGGCTTCTCACAAGGATGCCAGAGCAGTAGTTGAAGTAGGTGGGTGGACCATTTGGGGACATCTCCCTGATTTTCCTTACAAAATAGAAAAATTTGGTTTGGGCTTTACTTCAGGAGCTCAAAGGGTTGTTCGACGTGCTCGGGCTGGAGGACCTCCCCTATGCATTAGCAATCATTGGGTCAATGCTATAGAAGAGAATGATGAGGATTCTGATATTGACAGCTGGATCTACCCTACTACCAACGGTGGACCTAGTAACTGGACGGCTAAAGATTTTGTGCCGATTACTTTTGTTCAGTAGTAATTGTCTTGCTTTTTTTTTTTTCCGGATTTGTAATAAACAATATAAACTCTATGGCCTTGTGTCTTACCCGAGGCACAATGGTTTATTTGTGAGGGTTATTATATGTCATTATCACATGTCATCAATAAATCATTGGACGTTCTTACATACAAATGTTGCGCTCTCTGTTTTTCTTTTCTGCTTTTCACTTTATCAATATAGCTATGCTCTTACACACACTCACATATCAAACTGCAGATCCATATCGACTCTGGATCCCATTGATAACAGTTCTGCTATTGCCAGTTATAACATCGAAAATACGATCAACCAAGCCGAGGACGAAGGTGAGGAAGATTGTGAGGTACCTAGAGAACTTGCTAGACTGTTACAGCAGGAACATAGAGCTATACAACCTCATGAAGATCCAGTTGAGACAATAAAATTTGCACAAAGGTAGACCAAAAAGAAGTTAAGATTGGCGCAAATCTAGAGCTTGGTGTCAAACAGCGGTTGGTACAGATGTTGCACGATTATGTTGTCATCTTTGCCTGGTTATATGAAGACATGTCGGGACTAGACACATATATAGTGGTTCATCGTCTATCAAATAAAGAAGATTGCTCTCCGATAAAGCAAAAGGTCCTCCGTATGTGCCCTGAAATGTCATAGAAGATCAAAGTAGAGGTTATGAAACATTTCAACACTGGGTTCTTAGCTGTCACCTCCTATCCGTAGTGGGTTCCTAACATGGTCCCGGTACCTAAGAAAGACGGCAAAATATGAATGTGTGTGGACTACAGAGACCTTAACAGGGCAAGCCCCAAGGATGACTTCCCGCTTCCCCACATAGATGTTCTGGTTGACAACATTGCACAACACAAAATATTTTCCTTCATAGATGGTTTCTCTGGCTACAACCAGAACAATATGGCACCCGAAGACATGGAGAAGACAACCTTCGCCACCCAGTGGGGCACTTTATGTTACAAGGTGATGCCTTTTGGGTTGAAGAATGCTGGGGAAAATTATCAGCGAGCCATGGTAGCTTTGTTCCATGATATGATTCACCATGAGATAGAGGTTTATGTTGATGACATGATAGCCAGGTCTCAAACCACGGAAGAACACCTTGATCATCTACAAAAGTTGTTTGACAGGTTGAAGACATACAAGTTGAGGTTAAATTCGAATAAGTGCACCTTCCGGGTAAGTTATGGTAAACTTCTGGGGTTCATAGTCAGTGACAAAGGTATTCAGGTAGACCCTGCAAAGGTGAAGGCCATACAAGAGATGCTGGCTCCCCATAATGAGAAGGAAGTTAGAGGTTTCTTGGAACGCCTAAATTATATCGCCAGGTTCATTTCACATCTGACTTCTACTTATGAGCCGATCTTCAAACTCCTGAAGAAAGATCAAGTGGTAAAGTGGAATGGCGAATGCCAAGTCTCCTTTGATAGAATCAAGGAATACCTCCAAGAGCCTCCCATTCTGATGCCTCCGATTGAAGGAAAACCTTTGATAATGTACTTAATAGTGTTAGATAATTCAATGGGGTGTGTGCTGGGGCAGCATGATGACTCTGCTCGAAAAGAGCACGCAATATACTACCTTAGCAAAAAGTTTACCGACTGTGAGACAAGATACTCACTGCTCGAGAAAACTTGATGCGCTTTGGCATGTGCTGCTCTCCGACTAAGACAATATATGTTGACCCATAAAACTTTGTTGATATCTCTCCCGAAGAATAGCAAGATGGAAGATGATCTTAACCGAATACAATATCCAATATACAACCCGGAAAGCAATCAAGGGAAGTGTATTAGCTGATCATTTGGCTCATTAGGCCGTGGATGACTACCAGTCCATGAATTTTGAGTTCCCGAACGAGAATATTATGCTAGTGACTGACTATGAAGAACCTGGAGCGGATGAAGGGCCTGAAGAAGGATCCCGATGGACTATGGTTTTTTACGGAGCCTTTAATGCACTTGGTAATGGCGTTGGTGCTGTAATTATATCTCCTGAAGGCTGTCATACTCCTTTCACTTCCCGACTATGCTTCAACTGTACCAATAACATGGCAGAGTATCAAGTATGCATCATGGGTCTCAAAGCTGCTATCGACCTAAGGATCGAGTTCTTAAACGTTTTCGGGGATTCAGCCTTGGTGATAAGCCAGGTCAAAGGAGAGTGGGATATGAAGCACCCGAATCTCACCCCGTACAAAAAGCACATGCTGACATTGCTTCCACACTTTGAGGAGGTAACCTTTGAACATTTTCCACGAGAAGAGAATCAGTTAGCGGACGGGCTAGCTACCATGTCTTCTATGTTCAAGGTCATGTGGGATAATGAGGTCCCTCAGATCACTATTGAAAGGTTGGATGAACCGGCATATTGCTACGAGATCGACATTGAAGGAGTAGTGGACAAACCTTGGTTCTATGAAGTAAAGAGATATCTCGAGGCTCAAGAGTATCACGAGGGGGCATCTGTCAATGATAAAAAGTTTCTGAGAAGGTTCGCCGCAAAATTCTTCCTTAGTAATGGAATCCTCTATAAGCGCAATCATGACTCTACTTTACTTTGGTGCATAGACAAGAGTGAAGCGAAGAGGATTATGACAGATTTACATGAAGGTACCTTCGGAACCCATTCAAGTGGACATAGCATGGCTAAAAGGATCCTACGAGTAGGATACTATTGGTCCACTATGGAAGCAGACTACTATAAGCATTCCCGAACTTGTCACAAATGCCAAATCTATGCTAATAAGGTGCATGTACCTCCGGTTCCTTTGAATTTCTTGATGGCTCCTTGGCCCTTTGCAATGTGGGGTATTGACATGATCAGAGAGATTAGACCTACCGCTTCCAATGGGCGTCGCTTCATCCTGGTGGCCACTGATTACTTCACGAAGTGGGTTAAAGCTGCCTCTTTTGCCATTGTTACCAAGAACGTTGTGGAAAAATTTATCAAGCATAACCCGATTTGTTGGTATGGTCTGCCAGAGAGATTCATCACTGATAATGGTACAAATCTCAATAACACAATGATCACCAAACTCTGTAAACAGTTCAAGATCCAGCACCATAATTCTTCCCCTTACCGGACGAAGATGAATGGCGCTGTAAAGGCTGCTAATAAGAACATAAAAAAGATCATACAAAAGATGACAGTGACATACAAAGACTGACATGTGATGCTACCATTTTCTCTTCATGGGTACCGCACCTCCGCACGAACATCGACAGGGGCAATAGCCTACGCTCTGGTATATGGCATGGAGGTTGTCCTGCCTATTGAAGTCCAGATCCCTTCTCTAAGAATCATGAAGGATGTAGGTCTAAATGAAGATAATTGGATCTAGACTTGACTTGATCAACTAAATCTGATCGATGAAAAGAGACTTGCTGCTGTCTGTCATGGTCAAATGTATCAAAACTGGATGATCAAGGCTTTCAACAAAAAGGTCAGATGCCAAGTATATCAAGTTAGGGATCTAGTGATCAAACGCATACTTCCGCAAGGTGATCCCAGGGAAAAATGGACTCCCACATACGAAGGGCCATTTGTGATCAAAAGTATATTTTTTGGTGGATCCATGATTCTGACTACCATGGACGGTGACGACCTTCCTCACCCTATCAATGCAGACATAGTGAAAAGATACCACGCATATATAAAACCCGCTAGGTTGAATGAACTAGGCAAAAATAAGGGCTTCTCGGTGAACCAAAAGGGTTCGGGCAAAAATTAGGGATGAAAACAAAAAATCTATACACCCGGCAAGTCGAAAACCTGAAAAGGCGGCTTCGAGAAAAAAAGGGTATCCTGGTGGACTGAAAATCTAAAAGGGCGGTCCAGGAAAAAGTTATGGATTTAAAGTGTATCACTATGTCCCATTGGATCACCTTGAGACCATACTTCAGTATCACCTATCAAGCTCAAAACAGCACCAATCAATCCAGTCAGCTTCAGACAAGTAGCAAAGTGATGAGACGCTCAAAGACATAGCGGCAATAGCAGAATTGATACTCAATGGGATTATTACACATAGATGTTTTATTCTATTTGTACACAATATTGTATAACTTTCATTTCCATGACGACGTTCTCTTACCTGAGTGTCAGCTTCCTTGTACAAAGACGCCTGTTATAGGCTAACTTTGGAAATTAATACAAGTCATTTTTACAAAACCATTTGTTTTTCTTTTTCTGTTTTGTTTTTCAAAAACATCCAATGATTCATTTTTGACATATGCATTTGATTATGATTTATATTCATAAATATTCGCATAAGAAACAGAAATACAGTTGCTTATAACTTAAGGAACAGGGGCAAAAAACTAAAAAACCATGTCAAGCCCGACAGTTACTCCTTCCAGCAAGTACATGGGCATGTACAGTTTTAAAACAAGGTCACCATTACATGCAACCCCATGACGTCTACACTCCCCACAGAGTAGAGGCAACCAAAGCTTTGACATCGGCTTCCCCAAACAGGAGATACTTTCCCTAGCAAAGTTCCTTCAGACAGTCGACATTTATATTCCCCAGCCAAATTTTATAATCACAAGCGGTTCATAAAGTTCTCTCTCGAGTAAAGTTTATTTCTCTGAATACAGAAGCTTAATCCCCAAAAAAGTTTATTCCTCCAGCTACAGAAGTTCATCCCCCAACGAAGTTTATTTCTCTGAATCAGAAAAATCTTCCAGCAAAGCATCTCCTCTCTCAAACAGAGTTATTCCCTCGCAGAGTTATTCTCAAAGCAGAGTCTCTCCCCGACAGAATATTCACAAACAGAAAGGAGTAAATCCACGAAATAGTCATCTCCGTTCACCATCCCCAACGGAAGTAGAAGAACCACTTTTTCTATAATGGTCAGGAATTCAATTTCCAGAACTCTCCAGAAGCAATCAGGGATTTATTTTCCCAGACTCAGATGTCACAATAGCATTTCATGTTCATACATCATGACGTGCGCATACATATTGCATACAACATAATCTCATTTATTTTGAGAACATCATCACACAATGCATTTCATGCATCGCATATAATTAATCATGTACCTTTTCAGGAAATATGGTTGTCATCAACAATTCCAACAGTTCAAGATTAAATCCATGAAGCTATACATGTCTTATCGGCATACAACTAATGGAAAATCAGTTCCCGAAACCAAACGGGTCAACTAATCTATGTGATTAAATGAGGTAGCCCTACTACCCAGGCTTTTATTTTGAAGTAACCATACTACCCAGGTTCCTTCTCATAGCCCTACTAACATGGCTTTTATTCCGAAGCAGCTCTACTACCCAGGCTTTATTTCAAAGTAACCCTACTAACCAGGTTCCTTCTCATAGCCCTACTACCCAGGCTTTTATTCCGAAGCAGCCCTCCTACTTAGGCTTTTATTCCGAAGAATCCCTACTACCCAGGCTTTACTTCAAAGTAACCCTACTACATAGGTTCCTTCTCGTAGCCCTACTACCCACACTTTTATTCTGAAGCAGCCTTACTACCTAGGATTTATTTTGAAGTAACCCTACTACCCAGGTTCCTTCTCATAGCCCTACTACCCATTTCGAAGTAGCCCTACTACCCAGGTTCCTTCTCATAGCCCTACTACCTAGGCTTTTATTTCGAAGTAACCCTACTACCCAGGTTCCTTCTCACTTCCCTACCACCCAGGCTTTATTTCGAAGTAACCCTACTACCCAGGTTCCTTCTCATAGCCCTACTAACCAGGCTATTATTTCAAAGTAACCCTACTACCCAGGTTCCTTCTCACAGCCCTACCACCCAGGCTTTATTCCGAAGCATCCATACTACCCACGCTTTATTTCGAAGTAACCCTACTACCTTGGTTCCTTCCTATAGCCCTACTATCCAGACTCCTTTTTATGAATTACCTGACGTAGTTTTTCATGGACTTGTCCAGAGAAAGCCCTATACAGACTCCTTCTCTTTTATCTCCGGATAACAATTTATAACACTATAAAACCTAGACCCGATAAGATACGGTCGATTTCATATTCCCTAGTAAGTCGCCATAAAACCTGGACCCGATCAGATAACAAATCACTTTTGTCTCATCAATCAAGATTTAATACCACAGTAGAGTAATGGACAACCGAAGCTCCTAGACTCTATTTCCCAAGACATAAATCAACATTCCCTGGAGAAGTCCTCCTCAACGACAGGTACATGAATTCTCTCAAAGGAATCTCTTATGCAACCGATATCTTTTCTGGATGGCATCCTGTTGTACCCCAAAATTTGCCCTCCCATATTCTTCAAGAGTTGCCAAGATCATGGTTCAAAATCTCTCAAGGGTTGCACAGTCCAATTGCCTCCTAACACAATCAAAATTAGGGTTTTGGTTCTTGCAAAGAAATTGAAGTTTTCAAGGGTCCAATCAAGTCCCACATGCCTACAAACATTGTCAAGCATCCATATGTCAAGTTTCAAGACTCACAGCATCAAATTGCACAGTCAAAAACCCTAAATGCTTCACAGTCAACTGCAGGGGCAAAATGGTCATTTGACAGTCAAAAGTCAAATTTTTTGGTCAACATCTTATTTTGAAGCCACAAACATCATTTGATCAATTCTTGATCATGATCCTCAAAGTATGGCTCAAAAAGTCTCAAGATGCAAAAGTTTCTATTTTTGGACAGTTGAAAAAGTCAACTGCAAATTGACCAGGACATAACTTCTTCATGGTTTATCAGAAAAATCCCATCCAAAGCTCATTTTGAAGAGAATGACATTTCCTACAACGCATCTTCACACTTCAAGTCCAAGAAATGCTCTCACAAAAAGTTATCAATTTCAACATTATAGGTCATTTTCAAAAGTCAACAAAAAGGCACTTTAAGTCAAAGACCATAATTTGAGATTTGTAAATAAAAATGACATGGGACCAAAGGCATTGGTTAGAGGACTTCAAGACCTTTCCAAAATGTCCAAGAACATGTTCATAGCTTCAAAATTGAGCAAGATATGCCTTGTAGAAGTTGGGAAATGTTTGGGAATTTTGAAAAGTCAACTTTGCACAAAAGCCTTCAAAAATGCTAATGGGCCTCAATTTCTTCCATGAATCATTACCCAAAGGCTATGCACGACCCACTAAGCTCAAAGGGAGTTATTTTCTCATTTTTAATTAATTATTTTAATTTTTAATCTTATTAATTCATTTAATTAAATTTAATTATGAGAAAAATACTAAACAATGGTTTTAAATCTTTTTGTGCAGCAAAATCTTCCATTATGAGCTAAATATTTCGTGCATCAATTAACAAAGCAAAATCATCCCAATTTGGCAAGAGTTTCATGGCAAAAAAGATTTGAAAAAAAGATGAAAAAAATCAAAGATTGAAAGCATCAATACAAGGATTTTGGGCTTGTTTTTTAACCTAATTGGCTTCAGATACATAAGCACAAGCTAACCTAATGCTCACATACACAAAAGCTGCACAGAAAACCAAGAACCAATTGGCAATTTTTCATCAAAAAATCTTGAAACTGTTTTCATACCTAGAAGGCGTTTCAAAGCTTCAAAAGCATTTCAATACGTTGCCAAGACATCCAGCAAGCGATTACAATCAAAACCAGCTCTCCATACCTCAAGAATTGGTAGAACGACATCATACTTTTCATGAAATTATCCATTATCGTGTTTTGATTTTTAAGCATTGTTCATGTGTTTTGTTGATTGATTCTTACTCACAATGATGTTCTGAAACTAATAGCACCATTTAATTGAACTAATGATGCCTATATCAAAATATGCCATTAACATCTTCTAGGGTTTCAGAAGCTTGGAATTAGGGGTTTACACATACGGTAAAATCAGGCCATCAAACCTATGCCAATGGACTCAGGACATCCAGACGAAACCAATCCACACCTCGTGCCCTTTTTATATTTGCTTATGTGCTAATCGCTATTTTTCCTGGTCTTGTTTAGTGGGGGTTTAAAACCCCCGCTATATGTGTATGTTACAGGTACAAGATGAAGAAGATGCTAGCGTGTCTGAACGTGGTTGGTTAGTTTGAATGTTAGCGCGTTTTTTTTATTGTTCAGCATAATAGTGTTTTTCATATATATTATTTATGTTCCATCATATTAACACAGAAACGCATTAGCCTGGTTGGTTGGTGTGCTGTCCTACAGGCATTGGGACCTGGGTTCGATTCCCAGGTCCCCTATATTCTCAATAATTTTTGTTATAACATGTTCATGTGCAGTTTCCTTCAAAACGTCCTACCATATGTCCCAACGCTCAGGCTTGCCAAGTGTCCCAGAGGATCCATCCAATGGCCATAACGTGGATTCCACCATGCATCTCAGTCAACCACTCCACATGCAATCTCTGGAAGTCAAACGAGGCCTTGCAATCTTGGGCCAAAAATACTTCAGCAAACCTCCAAATTGGGTCAGACACCCCCATTGTTTGCATTCTTTTTTTAATTTCCTTTTCTTTTCTTTTAATTATTTTAATTGTTTTCTTTAAATTCCAATAATTAATTTTCATAATCTAAAAATATCAGAAATTAACATATGTCAATTAATTTATTTAGTAAATATTTTTGTAAATAAATGTCAAATAATTAATTTAGTAAAATTAGGTTTTCAATTTTAATCTTTTCTTAAATAACTAAAATATGTAGAAATTAGGTTTTTTAGCATTTTTATCCTTTTTCTTAATAAAAATTTTTTTCTTATTATCATTATTATTAATTACTAATTTATTTTGTAAATAAATATGTAAATAATTAATTAGCATAAATTAAGTTAAACTTTAACATTTTTTTCATTAATAATTAAAACAACTTAGAATTAGGGTTTCTTTTAATTTTAATTTTTATTTTATTTATTCTCATTAAATACCAAAAAACCTAAAAAACATGTCTTTCCTTTTATTAAATAATTAATTAGCTCTTTAATTTCATTTTAATTTCAAAAGGGTCCAACGCCCTCGAACATTCGATTCTAATTTCTTTTCGCGCATTTATTCTTATTTATTTTCTCGTGAATATTATGTAATTGCTAAAGCCTTGTAATAGTAATTAGGAATTTATTTATTTTCCGCATTTTTATTAAAAACGAGTCTTTGTAATTTGGCGATGTATAGACCCGCGCCTTGTAATAGCGTAGGATTTTATCTTTCTACATTTAAATTTCTGCACTCTTTAACTGCTAAACTTTGCATGAAAGAACGTATGACCTAAATTAAAAACAAGCGTAGCTCACCATAATGCATGATCAAAGATAATGATTAACATGAAAATGACACACAAATTCACACACCACTCTTAGGGTACGCCTCACTGTTGCCTTGCCCTCGAAACGTGGCCGTCGAGTATAGGACGTTTTAGTAAGTCATTATGTCCATGACCCATGGCATAAGGGTAGCTTCTAAGGTGTCCTACTGTTTCTCTGGTGACCACACTGTCCCTAAAAACGAATTGACCCGAACACCTCCAACGGTGGTACTACCTACCTCTCAATGGTGGGATGGCACTACCTTAAGGACATTTACACATCCTAATTCCTTAGGTTAGGTAGATGAGTCATAGATACTTGCTCTAAAAAAAAACAAATCAAAACTCTTTTCACACCGACACTTTCAAAAAAGCTTTCAAAACAATTTTTCAAACACTCTTGAGGACTGATACAAGAGTCGATCTGAAAACTTTGATGAAACTTTTTCAAACCCACGCACACTTAGAAAAGCAAACACTTTTGAAAACACAAATGAGCAAGTATCTAAGAGCCCATGGATAACCATGGATAGAAAGGGTGATAACACCTTCCCTTTCTATAAATCTACCTCCCGAACCGAGAAACTATCTCATAAGGAATTTTGCTGTGCTTTTGTCCTGTCCATGTTGGAGAAAATAAAAGACGGTGGCGACTCTTGCTTCCGCGACATTTCACGAACCAGCGTTAAACAGTCAGTTCCAGATCCACCAATCACACATCCTTAAGCCCATGTCCGACGATTCTCTGTCGTCTTCCCGATATTATCGATCAACATTCACTTCATGCGAGTGAAAATTTATGGGCAGTCTAGTATTCAATCATCTTCCACCTTCAAATCACGAAAGGCAGACAAGCCAATATAAAACCTCAGGTTTAAGAAGATTGGACAGGGGCAGCTGTTGTACCCCAAAATTTTCCCTCCCATTTTCACACAAGACATACTCCTAAAGGTCCTCAATTTCTCAAGTTGACGAAGGATTGACCAAACAAATCCTCCTCTTAAGACAATAAGCCTCAAACTAGGGTTGCAATTTCAAGCAAGATGGTTGAGTCCTAAGGGTCCCAAATGGTATCCATTGTCCTAATATGTCCTCAAGATCATCTATTCCAAGTTTCATGCCTTGCACAACAAGTTTGCTCAGTCAACTGCTCAAATGCATGAAAATCAACAGTACTAAGTCAAAAGTTAACTGTGGCTCAAATACAGTCAAACTTCAAGATTTCTGGTCAACATCAATATTTTGAAGTATTATCCATCATTTTATCAAGGGTTGATCATGATTCCTCAAGAAATGATCCTAACTCATCAAAAGTCAAAAATGGCAATTTAGGGTTTCTACAAGAAAAGTCAACCAAACTTTGACCAGGCATAACTTTCTCATGCTTTATCAAAAACTTTCCAACCAAGGCTCATTTTTAATAGAATCCAATTCCCTGCAACTCCTCTTCATCCCTCAAGGTCAAGAAGTGCCTCAATCAAAAGATACAAGTTCATACATTATAGGTCATTTCAAAAAGTCAATAAAAACACCTTTTGGGTCAAAGCTCCTTACATGAACATGAAAGATCCAATTAAGATGAAACCAAAAAGGTTGTTTAGAGGACATCCTAAGATTTCTAAAAATTCAAAGAACACCCTCTTAGGGTTAAAATTGAGAGAGATATGCATTGTCAAAGTTGGCCATTTTTGGAAATTTGCATAAAATCAACAATGCCCAAATTTGCATTTTTTCCACATGGGCCCATCTTTTTCAAGATTGAATATTATCCCTAGCATGGACCACGACCCATGGGAGCCTCCTTGCCTCATTTATTTATTTATCTAATTTATTTTGATTTTATTTATTTAAAATTCAAATAAAATCAAAATAAATAAAATCAATGGAATGAGATTTGTTTTGCATTGAATTATAGATCATGCAAGCTGTCTATAGCCAAGGAAAAACGTGCAAGATTGAAAAGAGAAGAAATCTCTATATTTGGAAAGATTGGATGCAAGATTTGAAATTCATTATTATTTGGATTCATTCCAATTTTATGGACCTGATTTGATTCTCACATATATACAAGATCATTCTAACCCTTGAGAACAAGAAAAGAAAAGTTGTGCAGCCTGCCTCTACATCAAGAACAAAGTTCAAATTTTTTGTCAAAAAGTGCAGAGCCCATTATCCTCCACAAGACAATTCAAGCCATTCCAAGGATCAAATCACGTCCCTGGACATTCACTGAAGTTCTTGCAATCATCCTTAACCCTCAAAATGTCCAGAATCACATGCTACCACCTTCACGGTTTGCATCTTTTTTTAAAATTCTTTTTCATTGATTCTTGCATTATCAACATGTTCTAAGTATATATTCATGCTTGTAATCATGTTTGCAATATGTTTGGATGCTTTGATTTGAGTTTAAGCGCAAGAATCAAAAGATGCCATTCTTAGGGTTTCAAGCTTCGTTTTAGGTTTTTTTGATATAGGAAAAATCAGGTTTGATTATGGGTACCATGGTGTTCAGGGCCTCAAACCCAGTTGATCCATTATCTCCATTTGAATTTATTGTGCGCATGCTGCATTTTTGAAATTGGCAGGTTTACAGCTACAAACTTTGGACCGTAGGTAAAGGTCGTTACCAAAAACGACGGTTTTGGGGAAGAAGATGAGGGTGTGGCAGCATACCACTGGCCCGTTTGATTTTTGTGCGTTTTTCTGGGCATGCTACTTTATTTACTTTATGTTTTTTTTGTTTATTATACTAACGAATAAGTCATGTATCCCAGATGGTAAAAGGCATCATTGGTGAGAGAAAGGACTTGGGTTCGATCCCAGGTCCAAGCATTTTTCACATTTTCTGAATTGTGGCTTCCAGATTTCATGTACCTCACGCCCAGGACCATGCTATGCACTTACAGATCCTGTCCACTAGATCCATCATCAGTCCAGGTCTAACGCATCACAAGCGCAGCACACGGTGAGCTTCCAAGATGGAGTTCCCACTGAATCAGGCGCTGGATAAGTGGGCCTTCAAGCTTTGGGCCTGAAAACATAAGAAACATCATCAACAACATTAACACCTTGTCATGGTTAGGCATAGGTACATTGATCACATTATGAATCTCAGGAGGATCAAATTCAATCTCCTTAGAGTCAACCATATCTTGAATCTTATTTTTCAACGCCCAACAACTATTAGTGTCATGTTCGGGACTATTGGAATGATAGGAACACCTTGTATTGGGATTGTAACAGGGAGAGGAAGTATTGGGAATCTGAGAAGGATCCTTAAATGTAATGAACTCTACCTTTAACATGTGTTGTAATACTTGAGATAATAGCATGTTGATTTTTGTGAACTGTCTCTTGGGTGTGTCCTGCATACGCTGATTATTCTGTTGTTATTGTTGCACTAGCGCAGGATTAGAGATCATAACCGCCCCCATAAATTGGTTGTGATCACTCTTATTACGACCTTTATGGCTATACACAAAATTGGATTCTTTCTTACCATTGTATGACTTCTTCGCAGTATTCAAAGATGTAGCCACCTGAATTTTACCACTTCTAATTCCATTCTCAACATGTTCCTCTGTCAATATCAGTTCGGTGAAACCGACTGAAGAACTTCCAAGTAGGTGATTATAGAAAGGAAATGTTAGCATACTCAAGAACATGTCAACCAATTCCTTATCATCCAAAGGAGGTTGAACTCTGCCTGCAAGATCTCTCCATTTTTGTGCATACTCTTTAAATCCTTCCTCAAAACCCATGGACATACTCTGTAGTTGTATGTGGGTTGGTACCAAATCAGAATTATACTGAGACTGTCTATAGAAACCTACAACCAAATCTTCCCAGGTATGGATATTGGTACCTTCGAGTTGATAATACCATTCCAATTGTGTTCCTGATAGACTTTCTTGAAAGAAATGCAACCACAATTTTTTTGTCAGTAGTGTGTGGTTGATTTTTTCGAACATAAGATCTCAAATGCAGCTTCGGGAAAGAAAATCCATCATACTTAGAAGAGGTAGGAGTTTTGAACTTATTAGGAATTACGACTCTTGAGACTAAACCCAATTCCTCAAAATTCAAGCCAGACACCTTCTGGATCTCCATAGATTTCATACGCTCTTCTAACAGCTCATAATTCTCGCCAGCAGGGAGATATTTTTCATCCAAATAATCCTCTTCCTCTTCATCAGAACATTTTTCAGAACCATGATTGCATTTTTCAATTTTGACACTCTTACCGTCTTCCTCTCGTTCGTCATCTTCATCCAATGGGAAATCAAGATCTTGAGCTCACTTGACTGGGCCTCTGAACTTTCTCCCCGTGTTAAGGATGCTGATTGGTTTATTTGTCTTCTTCTTCTTCTCGTTTATGAGTACCTTTAGTTCTTCTTTCCCCTTGGCTAAATTTAGGAACATCTCTTGGAACTGAGCATTCTGAGCGTGGAGTTCTTTGACTGTCGGTTCGAGAGCCATTTTTGCTGAAATAAATAGCAAGAAGATGAGAAACCTATCTTGGAAACCTGTTATGCAATGATATGTATGCCATGTAGATGCATATGAAATGTTTTCAAAGACCTCGTGGGATTTAAATTTGTTAATCCAAAGGGGGCAGAAACAAAGAATCTTATTAGTAAGTTCAAATTATAACTTCATTTTAGGCTTACAATGAAATAAAAAAGGGTTACAAGGAAACAAATTATGAACTCCTAAGACCTAAGAATCAAGTCTCCCATGGACGCATCCTCTTTGTGTTGACATATGCATTAAGTATTTGTTCTTCGTGAAGTCGTTTTATTAACTCTAACACTTTCTTCTCACTAGCATATAACTGAGTCTCAAAGGTGTCCCTTTCTTCTTTCATTTTAATCCAAGACTTATGTAGCTCTTCAAGGTCAATAGGTATATCTGGATGAAAAATGGTATAAGGAACATCTCCTTCAACAACAGGCTCCACAATTATTGGTAGGACAACAAGTTATGGCATTATAAGATTATGAGTACGGGATTAAACCCATATGAGGCAGGGCTCTAAAGGAATGGAATTTTTGTGTCCCAAAGTCTTGATATTAATATTATTCACCATGCCCTAAGCACGTATAAACGTTTGACGGTAACCTTAAGGATCTTTCTTGTAATCGAATACAATACCCTGGATAAGCATATCACGAGGAACATCTCTTCGAGCATAACCAAATTGACGTCGAGCTGGAGAAAGGTTGTAGGTAATACCTCCCCTTATGCCAAGGAGTGGAACATTAGGGAATTCCCCACACCAGTCAATAATAGTGATGTCCTCTTGAGATCGGGAACACAAATAGATATCTGAATGAGAGAGTGACATCATCCTTCGAGACCACCTCAAAATTTGTTCATTCTTCCCCACTGATCAGGGAAGGTGAGAAATAAACTACCTGGATAATAAAGGTATGCAACACATGAGATTCCCTCGCTCTCTCATAGTACGAGTGTGAAGAGAGTGCAAAATATCTCCAAGCAAAGTAGGCACATAATTATGAGTAAGAAATATTTTGATGGTGTTCACATCTATGAATTGGTCTGGATTAGCGAATAGTACCAAAGCATAGATCAACTGAGCCAATATCTCTTTAATAGCATGAAAAGTCATGGAATCTAGAAACAAATGAGCCTTCTCTCTCAGAAATTTAGCAAGAAGTCATTTAACTCCACTTCTCGTTTCCTAAATATACACAATGCCTAACCACTTCAGATGTAAGGCTACTGCAATAACTTCAGACTTTGGAACTTTCTATAAACCGGTGAAGGGTGTTTGATCAAGAATAGGAACTCAAAGTAGCTTAGAAAACTCTTCCATTGCGGGTACAAATTGATAATCTGGGAAGGTAAAACAATGATGCTTAGGATCAAAAACCTGGAACAGGACACTCATTATGTCTTCTTCGAAACTTGAGGTGACCAAACTGAGTAGATAACCATGCCTCTTTTTGAATTGAGAGTTTTCGGGAACCTTTAAGACTATCTCCTTCTGTGAGCGAAGGCCATAACTTACAACAAAGAACAAATATAAATCCCTAAGTACTTGAAATGGTTAGTGAAAATGTTACGTTATGATGATATGATGTTATGATGTTATAGTCATGTTAAATAAGTAGCAAAAAAAAACAAGTCATACAAGAGCCTTAGGTTTAAAGGCTTGCATGAAGTCCATAGGTAAATACCCTTCCCCATTGAAGTTAAGTTGGCTCAACCTGTCCTAAAATAGTAACCGGGTTCTAAGAATCTTGCATCACTGATCTTTATCACACTTTATTTTAGCACGACAACTAGATTTCCACCAAAACATCCCAAAAGTCGAATCTCAATGAGCGTAGCCTCGAGTATCAACCAACTTCAGACTGCACCAAAGTTGGCTATCTCACTACTTTCTAATGGCCAAGATGGGTCAATTAGGTTCTAATAGTAAGTTAGTGTTAACGACACCATGCGGAAGCCTAATGTTATCCTTGACTGACTCAAGGAACATCAGTACAAACCAAAGTGTCACACTAATTGTAGCTATCATCTTAACCATATCGGTCTATGTTGTACAATCTTTAAGATCCATTTCTACTTACCTAAGGAATCACTAGATCTAGGTGTAGGATCTTTCACACAAGCAATAATACCCAATCATGAAACCTTAAAGTAAATAAGACAAAGTATACAATAAAAGCAAGTAAAGGTGATCTAAACTCTAAGGTAACCCCTCTTTTTTATGTAGTCCCCAACAGAGTCGCCAATTTTGTAATACGGTGGGAGAACTGACTTTTTGTTTTATCGCAAATGTTCCAGTTAGTAAGAGACGCCACCAACTTTTCTTTTATCCAATATTTAGGAAAGGTAAAAAGAATAGGAAATACCTTTGATAGATTTTGAGTTTGGGGGGTAAGTTATAAAAAGGGAAGGTGTTAGCACCCTTTTCATTCGTAGTTATCTACATTGTGCGTGTGTGATTTGTTTGAAAATATTTTGAAATGCCAATGTAAAGCTAACTTTGTAATAATTCTTTTATCAATCCTAAAGAATGTATACAAAGTATTTTTAAAAATATTTGTTGTTTTGAAAATATGGTATTTGAACATGTTGTGAGCAAGCAACTAGGAGTCTTACCTTCTAATAAGGTCTTTCTTGTTATTTTTCTTCTCCTTTAGAGATAATACTATCCATACCATTAGTTGGTAGGTAGCCCTATCTATTAGATGTGAAGGGATATGCGTAGGGTCTTCGTATGGTCATCGAAGGCAACATGTAAGGATACTTTAGAAATAGTATCGGAGGTACTATCATCATATTATTAGTAGGGTCATCGAGGTACTAGATCATATTTTTGTAGGCAATTCGAGGGACATCGAGGGACTATGTTATTTTGTATCGTGGGGACTATGATGATATTGTTAAATCGCGGGTCTTTTGCTAAAGTATTCCCACTTTTGAGGGACATGACCAAGTATTCGTAAGCCAACAAGAGAGGTTACCCTTGAGGTGCAGGTGTGAAGAGTGTGTTAATTCAGTTATATTTTCTTAAAAATTAGTGTTTTCTAGACTTCTTTTAGTGTTGCCATACAAACCCTAATTACTAACAGTTAAATATAATGTGCGGAATATAAAGTGTGGAAAATTAAACCTAAGCTATTACATCCTGTGAGCAGTTAAATAATAGGAAAAGTGTGAGAAAATATAAATCTACGCTATTACAATTGAGAGTGTGACCTATACAGTTTTTCTAGGAATTTAAATAGGGAAAAGAAATAAAAAATGTTAGAAAAATGTTTAAATGTTTTTTTTTGTTTTTGTAGAAAATAATTTAAGTTTAGAGATGATAGTTAAAACCTAAATTCTAATTTATTTTAATATTAAGAAACGCTAATTAACTTAATTAATTAATAAATAAAAGTATGTCAAAAAAATTATTTACTAACTAGAAAACCCTAATCCTAATTTGTTATAGTTTTGAAAAAGTTTAAGGTTAATGGTTAATTATTAAATAATTAGTTAAGAAAATAGAATGGAAATATGGTTAGTAAAATAAGAAAACAAAATGCATGGGGTGGGAGTTGAACCCACGCCCTTGAGGTCACAGATCTGCCTTCCTACCACTACGCCATGCGTTGTGTTTGTGTTTGATAATAAGAATGACTTAACATATAATGAACCTGCATTGTATCTTGGAAAATAAAAGAAAATTTGCATAAGGGCTGGCTCGAACGCATGCCATCACACATAATGGCCATCACTCTCACCACTGGGACACTTGTTGTTGTGCGTTAGTACAATCATCATCATCCAATATAATATAAATTGAAAAATAAAAATCAAATTAAATTAAAACAATCACGCGATAGTGGTGGGGCCAAGTTTTTATTCAACCAATCACATTGTTCCTTTCCGCCATGCAAGCCCTACCAGAGTCAACTAAAATACAGTGACGCCGGGGTCAAACTCCGGTCGTCTTCTCCAGCGACCTCAAAACTCAACCTGCAAAAACAAAAAGAATCAAAGACCAATATGGATCGTGTCCCCCTAATTTGGACCTCATGAATTCATTGGTGATCTTATTTTGTCCTGAAAATGCCTGTAAAGTGAGATTCGATGAAAATATTTCAAATTGCCCTAACAATGGCAGTCTCTATTCCTGCGTCAAACCTCACAAGTAATGGATCAAAATAGTTCCAAACATCATCGTAAACATGAACGTATGCATCGTAAATGTTTGAAATGCAAGAATATTACCAAACAGGTGCAACTTAGTTGGCACGTTCTGGGATGCTTCAAGCCTTAGTAATGGTTTGGATGAACTCTTGGGAACCTCAGGAGTGTGAAAGAATGCTTGGAATGGATTGATAGAGGCTGGAAATAAGGGTTTCGAGTTTCCCTAGTTCTTGACAATTTATAGATTTTTTAGGGTTTGTTCTTGAGACAGCCTTGTGTGTATTTTTTATGTCTGAAAATGTTATGTATATATAGAGGAGAAGATTAGGTCAATTGGTGGGCTTGGACATCTCATGAAATCACATCTTTGGTTTTGTTTTAAAATCAGTTGAAATCTTCCAAAACCAATGAAGATTTGTTTCAAACATAGGCCATATGGTTTCTTAAGCTTCAAGATAGATTTTTGGCCCTCCAACATGATTAGAACAAAAGCCACACGCCTTGGTCCAACATCTTGACAATTTACTTGATTTATTTTAAAAATATGTGAATAGAATTAAAATAAATAAAATAAAAAATCAAGTCTATGCATGGATGGATTTAAAGGTCCTCTAACATGTTATAAACATGTTTAAACTTCAAAATTTAGGCCCATTAGCCCAAAAGTTCAAGTTTGCTCAATTTGAGTTTCATGCATTTTCTCAAAAAATTTCAACTTGCACCAATCATAACTCTGTTAATTTTTGTCATATGAATATGACCTTGGAATTTTTGGAAATATCAAGATGTCTCCTACAACTTTCTTGTTTGTAATTTTTTCATTTGAAGTCTTTACCTTAATGTAAATTGCTTTGACAAAAAATGTCTTTTTGTTGACTTTTAAAATGACTTGTAATATTTTGGCTCATATCTCTCAAATCAAGCATTTTTGGCATTGAGCATAGAGAGAAAAAGTTGTAGAGAATTGAATTTCCTTCAAAATGAGTTTTTGTTGAGAATTTTATGATGAAGTATGTGAAAGTTATGCTTGGTCAAAGTTTAGTTGACTCCTCCTTAAGAAAACTCTAATTTAGTAAATTTTGACTTTTGATGAATCTTGAGTTTTCTTGATGAATCATGATCAACCCTTAATCAAATGATGGATGTGACTTCAAGATGTTGATGTTGACCAAAAATCTTGAAGTTTGACTGAGATTGGTCAAAGTTGACTTTTTGTCTAATACATATGATTTTCAATAATCTAGCTAATTGACTGAGCAAATTTGTGATGTAAGGCTTGAAACTTGGTATGAGTGTGCCTTGGGACATATGAGAAACCATGAAGCCCATTTGAGGAATTAGAACTCAATTTCCTCTGAGATAAGCAAAACCCTAGTTGTAGGTCAAATGTTTAGGAGGAGAGTTTGTCTAGTCAACCTTTGAGTAGTCTTGAGTAATTGAGACCTTCATGAGCATGAGGAGATATCTTGAATTAATTTGTCTCAAAGATGGGAGGGAAAATTTTGGGGTACAACACCACTCATGGATTCCAATGGGATAGGGAAATTATGGGAGAAGAAGAGGATGTAGAAGGAGTTACATGAATTCAATCAACTGGCTAGGCTGACAAAGACATTGATGATGTCTGAGTCACAATTTTTCAAAAAGATTTCGACTTATTTGGCCGATATTAAATTAAAAGCGACTTTAGAGGCTAAAGTAAAGCACATGGATTTCGAAGCCAAAGATGAAGCAATACATGCGAAGGGACCTGGGTTGGATTGCAAACCAAAACCCCTCTGACTAAGAAACACCCTTCAAAGAAAAAGACCAGAGGCTAGATGAAATATACGACGAAGAGCCTCTGGGATTCGAGAAGGATCCAACAACGTCAAGTGCGAAGTCGATGGCGCAAGACCCTCTCGAAGAAGTGGACCTGGGTGAGTGATCCACCAAAACAAAAACCTATGTTAGTGTAAAACTCAATCCAAAAATGAAATCCAAAGTAATCCAATTGCTAAAGGAGTACAAGGATTGTTTCGCTTGGGATTACGACGAGATGCCTAGTTTGAGAAGAGATTTGGTCGAACTGAAACTGCCTATCAAAGATGTTAAGAAGCCCATTAAATAGACCCCAAGAAGGTTTGCACCAGAGATTCTCTCGTAGATAAAGGAAGAGATTGAAAGACTCCTCTGATGGAAGTTAATCCGGATAATAAGCTATGTCAAATGGATTGCAAATATTGTTCTTGTTATTAAGAAAAATGGGTCTCTTAGGGTTTGCATAAATTTTCGATATTAGAATTCTGCAACCCAAAAGGATGAATATCTAAGGCCTGTAGCGGAAATGCTAATTGATTCATCTGCTGGCTTCGAGAGTCTTAGTATGCTTGATGGATACTCTGGATATAATCAAATTCTCATTGCTGAAGAAGACGTACCCAAGACAACTTTTTGATGCTTTGGGGCATTAGGCACCTATGAATGGGTAGTCATGCCTTTTGGTTTAAAAAACGTTGGGGAAACTTATCAAAGAGCAATGAATTCTATATTTCATGATTTTATTGAGACTTTCATGCAGGTTTATGTTGATGACATAGTAGTAAAATATGTATAAGATGAAAGTCATATGGATCACCTTCGCCAATCATTCAAGAGAATGAGAAATCATGGTTTGAAGATGAATCCTCTTAAGTGTGCCTTTATGTGCAGGCTGATGAATCCTCTTAAGGGAATGTAGATTAATCAAAACAAGAAGAAGGCTATTATGGAATTGAAAACGCCATTGACAAAAAAGGAGTTACAATCACTTCTTGGAAAGATAAACTTTTTAAGAAGGTTTATTTTGAACCTAAGTGGGTGCACTCAAGCCTTCTCTCCCCTTCTACGTATAAAACAAGGTGGTTTAAATTAGAAGTCGGAGCTTCAAGAGGCATTCGACAAGATTAAGCAATACTTTGTTCACCCTCCTATCTTGTTACCTCCTTGTAGAAATAAGTGTATGAGATTGTATATATCTTTATCAAATACAACTATAGGAAGTATGCTTGCACAAGAGGATGAGAATGGCATTGAAAGAGCCATCTATTACCTCAATCGAGTACTAAATGATGTAGAAAATAAATATAGTATTTTAGAAAAGTTGTGTCTTTGTTTGTACTTTTCGTGCACTAAGTTGAAATACTATATAAAGCTAGTTGATATCTATGTTTCTTCGCATTTTGATGTTATTAAACATATTCTTTCTAAACCAATCCTGCACAGTCAAATTGGCAAGTGGGCACTTGTTTTAACTAAGTATTCCTTGACTTTCATGCCTTTAAAAGAAATGAAAGGGAAATTAGTATCTGACTTTATAGTCGATCGTGAAATGGTCAAAATTCTTTAAAATCTTGTGGAATTAGAACCTTAGAAGTTATTCTTTGATGGTTCTACTCATAAAGATTGAACTGGAGTTGGAATACTACTTATTTCTCATGATAAAATTCCCACCAAAGTTCAAATACAAGATTGAAGGCCCTCCTTGTTCAAATAACAAAGCTGAATATAAAGCTTTGATAGAGGGACTTAAAGCTTTATTAGAATTGGGGGCAACTACAGTCGAAATAAAAGGTGATTCTAAACTGGTGATCTAACAAATAACCAAGGATTACAAGTGCATAAAAGAAAATATGATAATATACTTCGTGGTAGCAAATAGATTTCTCCGAAGATTTGAGTATGTCAATATCAATCATATTCCTAAACTGAAGAACCAGGAAGCAAATGACTTAGCCCAAATTTCTTAAGGATACAAAGTGTCAAAAGAGAAGTTGGAAGAAATAGTTGAAGTTCGTGGAAAGGTACTAGCTACTAAATTACATCTAACGGATTTTAAAAATACAAGTTTAGGATATGCAAATGAAGTACGTTTCAAATTATTAGTTATAGATAGCTTAACAGACACCGATTAGAGAAGCACAATAATAGCCTATTTAAAGAATCCAACAGAGGATGCAGAAATGAAGGTTAAGTATCGCGTGTTAAGCTACATTTTAGTAGGTAACGAATTGTTTAAGAAAACACCTGAAGGAGTCTTGCTCAAATATTAGGAGAAAGTGAGGCATACTTGGCGTTGTCGAATGTACATGGTGTCTCATGTGGAGCACATCGAGCAAGTTATAAGATGAATTGGCTCTTGTTCTGTTATGGCATGTATTGGCCGACCATGCTGAAAGATTGCATATAATTTTCCAAGGGATGCCAAGAGTTTCGAATTCATGCAAGTATTCAACATGCTCCTGCAAGTGAATTACATTCGACCATTAAACCATGGCCCTTCAGAGGTTGGGCATTAGATTTGGTTGGATATATTCGACCAACTTCATCCAAAGAACATATATATATCCGAGTAGGGATTGATTGTTTTACAAAATGGATTGAAGTAATACCTTTGGTAAATGTGGATCAAGAGAGTATTATCGAATTCATTAAAAAGCACATAATCTACAGATTTGGAATCCCATAAACAATTACAACTGATCAGGGATCAGTCTTTACTGGTCGAAAGATGCAGGAATTTGTTAAAGAGATGGGATTAAAATTATTGACTTCTACACCTTATTATGCTCAAGCAAATGAACAGGTCAAAGCCGCAAATAAGGTAATTATAGGTTTGATAAAAATACATGTAGGGAGAAAACCAAATAATTGGCATAAGTCCTTGAATCATGCTTTGTGGGCTTGTCGAACATCTCTAAAAGAAGCGACAAACACAACCCCGCTTCGTTTGACTTTTGAGCACGATACAATTTTATAGTCAATAAGAATCCAGAGGCAGAACAAAATCCCCTCTAACTATTATTGGGAAATGATGATGAACGAATTAGTTGATCTGGACGAAGAGAGGCTACATGCTTTAGAGGTATTGAGAAGACAAAAAGAAAGAGTAACTACAACTTACAATAAAAGATTCAAAGGAAAAGGTTTTTTGAATGATGATTTGGTGTAGAAAGTAATATTACCAATATATCAAAATAATAAGTTGTTAGGGAAATGGTCTCCATATTGGGAAGTACCTTTTCAAATTATTCAAACATTCACAAATAACGCCTACGAAATTGAAGAGTTGGCTGAGGAACGAAGAATCTTGAAGATAAATGACAAGTACTTAAAAAGATATAAACCTATCCTTCAAGAACTAAATATTTCAATAGAATAGTAAAAGTAATAAATTAAGAGCCAACATGGTGTTACCATAAAATGACAAAATGGATTTGTCTTGAAGTTACATAATCCAAAAAATTTCAAATAATGAAGAAAAATGGAAATACACTAAGGATCATCAGATTCAAAAAGGAAAGTTGGCTTTCATCCTATTGTACTTGGTCTTCGCCAGCTTCAGACTACAATCAATAGACGATTTAGTAGCATAAATAGAAGTTATTTTATCCTCTAATTTTTTGGCTGCCTCCACATGTTGCACACTTTGAGAAATTTCACGCTCCATCTCAGTATGGTTCATCTGTTCAATTATTTTTTAGTGTGCTTTCGTTTGAGAAATCTTTTCTTTCAACTCATTGATCTGTTCTTTCCAGAAAGAGATAGAATGAACATTGGTATCAAAATCATCTTTGGATTTTTAAAATCTTTACCATGTTTCTCAGCTTTGTTGGTTGAGTCAAGAGCTTTCGACCACTCAATCTCTTGAAGAGTTTGCTTTTCTTGAAGTTTCAAAACTGCATCTTGTTCCCTAAGGAAATCTGTGCTGATTATGTTAATCAAAGTAGTAACATCCATCAAAATTTCAGCAGTCTTAGAAGGACACGTGACTGTGTCAATTTGTTTTATCAACTTCTTTAGTACAACGTTTGCAGTGGCATTATCCTTCAAGACTTCGAACAAGTCAGATTCAAAGATTTTTCTCCTTGACTTTCTAGAGAAAATGTTCATTAGTTTTAGAATTAGAAATCCCACTCGAAGTTGTAGATGGACTAGGGCAATTTTTTAGGCATGTGGTACGCTATTTTCCATCATAAGCCTTACATACTCAAAAGGCTTATTCTTTTCGGAGCTTCCAATTCTTATTGAGAAAGCTCTAGAGAGGCATTGCTTTGAGTTTGTTGATTTTAAGAAGTGATTTTATCTTGGGAACTAGCTTGGACATTAATTTCCTTGTCTTTTTCTCCTTGAGTTTCTTCTTCTGCTGCTTCTTCGTCTTCAGCGAAGAACTGTGCAATTTCATCATTTGTAAGATGTCCATCCTCATCGAGAAAATCATCAACGGATTTAAACTTTTTTGGAGAAAAGTCACTAGGGCTATCATCCTTTTGCTCTTCTTCATCACTAGCCCTCTTTGTCCCTTGACGTGCCTCTAGGTCATTCTCAGTTTGGGGAATGGATTCCTTTTTAGATGGTACGGTTGCATCAAGTTTGTTAATTGTAGAATAAGACCCTATGCTAAATTGTTTGTCACTATACAAGGGATGGTATGAAGCAATACCACTATCAAGAAGAACATTATGCTTGATTAGAGACTCAGTGAGAGTTATTTGATTTTCCTGCGAAATAAAATAAAACATTAGTTCGAATAAAAAACAATGGTGATCGAAGAAGAATAACGAATAAAAGTTATACCTTAGTCTATCAGGACATGAGTTGTCACTTTCGACCCACTCCAGGACAACGCCTCCAGATGGTTGGTACGTGATTTTTTATTTGTAATTTATGGGCATTATAGTGAGCTCGGGTTTTTGCTTAGGTGATTGCGAAGAGGTTGCATCATACCTTTTTGCCTTTTTCTTCTTTGTCTTCTTAGTTTGTAAACGAGTGTGAGGAGTGTCTTCATCATCTTCGACGTCCACTGGAATGTCAAGGGTAGGCTTTCTTTTTTGTTGAGATTTTGGAGGTAATTGACTACCCTGAAAAACTAATATTGTTAGAAAAGTAATACAATACAAATGACAGGTGAAAATATCAAATGATACCTTTGATGCTTTTGATTTTTTGGTATCCGGGGTAGAACTTTTTATTGAAATATTGGTTGGTTTGGAAGCTTCAGTTAAACCTGTCTTTGAAATATGTTTTTCCATTTTGTTGGTTTTCCTTTAGACTTTTGTTGGTTTTCCTTTTGACGACTAGAACAATGTACATAATAACATTGGTTAATATCAGGTATAAAATAAATAACAAAGGTGTTGCACCCCAAAATTTTCCCTTCCATTATTCAAGACAAATCGATTCAAGATACCTCCTCATACTCCTAAAGGTCTCAAGTATTCAAGACTACTCAAAGAATGATCAGATGGATCCTCCTCAAAAGTAGTGACCTACAATTAGGGTTTTGGTTTCCTCAAGGAAAATTGGACTTCGAATTCCTCCAGTGGACTTTATGGTTTCTCATATGCTTCAAAGTATCCTCATACCAAGTCTTTAACCTTGCAACACAAGTTTTCCCAGTCAAGTAGCTAGATGATTGAAAATTAACTATATTGGACAAAAAGTCAACTTTGACCAATTGACAGTCAAACATCAAGATTTTTGGTCAACATCAACATTTTTAAGTCACATTCATCATTTGATCAAGAGTTGATCATGATTCATTTATAAAACTCATGATTCATCCAAAGTCAAAAGTTACAAAATTAGGGTTGCCTAAAAGACAACTCAATTGAACTTTGACCAAACGTAACTTTCACATGCTTCATCAGAAAATTATTAACTAAATACCATTTTGATGGAAATTTAATTCTCTACAACATTGTCTCTCTAAGCTCAAGGCCAAAAATGCTTCATTTGAGAGATATGAGCCAAAACATTACAGGTCATTTTTAAAATCAACGAAAAGACACTTTTTGTCAAAGCAATTTACATCAAGTTAAAATATTCAAATGAAAAATGACCAACATGACAGTTGTAGGAGACATCTTGAGGTTTCCAAAAAGTCTAAAATCACCCTCATATGATGAAATTTGAGGGAGATATAATTTGTTCAAGTTGGGCAATTTTGAGGAAATGCATAAAATTCAATTTGAAGCAAACTTGACTTTTGGGCTAGTGGGCTTATCTTTTCAATTCCAAACGTGTTCCTAACCTCATCATGAACCTCTAGGTCCCTTCATGCATTATTTTTATTTTTATTTCATTTATTTTGACTTTTATTCATTTAAATTCAAAATTAAATCAAATAAATATTAGATAAATGTGTAAGGCATGTAAGGCTTTTGATTTGGGGGCCCAAGACCAAGAGACAAACCGTGCATGTTTATTTTTCAACCAAATATTCATGGTTTTTATCACTTTTCAACTTATTTCACAAACAAATCAAAGACATGTGTTGTACAAGGTCCAAGGCCATGCGTTTAACCTAATCTCTTCATCTCTATATATCCTTCATATTCAGACCAAGGGAGGGACGAAAAAGTTGTGCAAGAAACAAGGGTTTGTGTCCAATTTTTTTCCAGAAGAAGGTGGAAATCGAAACCCTATTTTCAAGCATCATAAAGGTAAAACCACTATCCAAATTGCTCCCTGAGGTATTACATGGTAAGATTTGATCGTTCTTGATGATCAAACGTTCCTGAAAGACGCATTCAAGCATAACCATTTTGCATTATTTTGAAAATTTTGTATTTTCATATTTATAATGTTTTGATTGAAACTAACAGTCCTAACGTGTTCCTGAGATGAATTAATACAGGTTTGATCCCTTGCATGAGTCCCATAACACCATAATGGTCCATCACCATTATTGAAGCAATTTGCATTATTTTCATCGTATCTCCTTGTACATGTCAAATTAGCCAAAAATACCATCACCATTGGATTCAGGGAGGGTCAATTTAGGGGGATAAGGATATTTTGAACTTCTAACATGCCCTAATTTTGGTAATGAAGGAAACGATTGGTCGGAGAAAACGACTAGAGCTAGGGCTCTGGCGCTTCTCCGATTCACTAGTTTTGTTTTATATATATTGTTTTTGTTTTGTTTGGTTAATAGAAAAACAACACGGCTTAAGTGGCAAGCAAGCACGCGTATATCATGAAGTGCATGGGTTCGATCCAGGCATTTTACATTATTTTTTGCTTATTTTACAAACTAACGTGTATGATATCAAATCTTGATTTATTTTAATTCCTAAAATTTCAAAGCAGCAATGGCTCAGTGGTAAAGCATGCACGCTGATACCCTAGGGGCGTGGGTTCAACACCCACCCCATGCACTTATTTTTATTGTTTTTATAACCCTTATTTTTCTTTATTTTTACATATATTTTTTACCAATTAATTAATTAATCATAACCTAATTATTTTTAGGGATGATTAAGCCAAATAATTTTCTAAAAACTAATTAGACTTTAGGTTTTATTATCAATTAAAATTAATTATACTTAGAGTTTTAACAATTTAATTAACATCAAATTATTTTCTAAAAAACATAAAAAGTATTCAAACACTTTTTCTAACCTTTTTCTTATTTCTTTTTTATATTTATTTTCTTAGACGGCTGTATAGGTTGCATATTTTCTTATAATAGCCGTAGATTTACTTTTCGTATATTTTCCTGTTATGTATCTGCTCCGAGGTTGTAATAGTTATAGGTTTAATTTATCGCACTTTTATACTTATGTAACTTCCCCCATAGCCTTTTAATAGCGTAGGGTTTACTTTCCGCACCTTCAATTTTCTGTACATATTTGACTGCTAATAGTTAGGGTTTGTATGGTAAGACTAATAATCAAAAATAGAAAACCCTAATTCAAGATAATAACTTAAATCAACACACTCTTCACACTTGCACCCCTAGGGTACCCTCTCTTGTTGCCTAACGATTAATGGTCATGTCCCTCGAAGGTAGGGGTGCTTTAGCTAATTACCCTTACGAATAAAGATCATAGTCCCTCGATGACCCTATGAAGGTGCCTATAAAAATTATCTAGTCCCTCGATACAAATTGCTAAAGTATTCCTACATGTTGCCTTCAATGACCATTTGATGAACCAACGCCTGTCCCTTCACATCCAACAGATAAGGCTACCTACAAACTCATGGTATGTATATTAGTATCTCTAAAGGAGAAGGAAAAGAATAAGAATGACCTTTAGTGGGTAAGGAACTCTTAATCGCTTGCTCACAAGTTCTCAAAACATTTTTTCACATCACACTTTTCAAACAAAATATTTTCAAACACTTTGTACGCATTTTTGAGGACTGATACAAGAATCATTACAAAGTTAGTTTTTCAAAATATTTTCAAACAAGTCACACACACAAAGAAAAGTTTTCAAAAGTGAGCTAGCGATTAAGAGCCCGTAGATAACAACAGATGAAAAGGGTGCTAACACCTTCCCTTTTCATGACTTATCCGCCGAACTCAAAATCTAACAAAGGTCTTTCCTGTTCTTTTCACCTTCCTTAAATGTTGCATAAAATAAAAGTCGGTGGCGACTCTTGCTATTCGCACATTTGAATAAAACCAAAAAAGTCATTTCTCCCGCCGTATTACAGAACTGGCGACTCTGCTGGGGAGTACTTAATAAAGAGGGGTTACCTTAGGGATATATCACTTTATTTGCTTTAATTGTTTGAATTGTTTGCTTTAATTTAAGGGTTGCTTGGTTTTATTATTGCTTGTAAGATCCTATACCCGGATCTAGGGATGGCTTAGGTAAGTATCAATAGATCATCGAATTTGTACGGAGTAAACCTATATGGTTGAAATGATGGCTACGGTTAGTGCGACACTTTGGTTTGAACTATTGTTCGTTGAGCCAGTCAAGGATAACATTAGGTTCCCCGCGTGGTGTCATTAGCATTAACTTACTTTTACAACCTTAATTGACCCATCTTGGCCATTAGAAGGTAGTGAGATTGATGGCTTTGGTGCAGTCCAATGTTGGTTGATACTCGATGCTACACTCATTGAGATTCGACTCTCAGGATGTTTTGGTGGCAAGCCAACTGTTGTGCTAAAATAAAGCCTGCGAGAAAGATCGGTGATATAAGATTCCTAGAACCCAATTACTATTTTAGGACATGTTGAGCTAACTTGAATTTAATGAGGAAGGGTACTTACCTATGGACTTCATGCAAGCCTTTAAACCTAGAGCTCTTGTGTGATTTTTTTGTGTTTTCTATTTATCTAACACGAACGTGACATCATAACATCATATCGTCATGACATGGCTTTTTTACTAACCATTTCAAAGATCTTAGGGATCTTTGGTGCATGATTATCATAAGCGAGATTGCTAGAAAGGGGCAAAAGGATTTATTTTCCTCTAACCAGATGCTGTCAAGATCAAAGTACATTCTCTTGAGTTAGAGGCTAGGACCCACTTGATATGGTGAGCTTGATTCTTATTGAAGGACGTTCAAAGATAAAGACTCAAAGATCTTCAAGACAAAACTGCAACCAGTTTCATTTTCTAATATTTTAATCTCGCGAGATCCTTGAAAACGTTGCATATGCATCTACATGTGTCATGCATATCATTACATAACAGGTATTATCAAGACATCTTTTCTCATATTCTTGCTATTTATTTCAGTAGAAAATGGCTCTTGAACAATCAGTAAAAAATCTCCAAGCTAAGAATGCCCAATTCCAACAAATGTTCCTGAAACTTAGCCAAAGGGCAGGAAGAATTGAAGGAACTTGTCACCAATGGGAAGAAGAAGACAAAGAAACCAATTGGAATCCTTAACACGGGGAGAAGGTTCAGAGGATCAATCAAGCAAGATCGAGATCTTAATATCCCATCGGATGAAGATGACAAACAAGATGAAGATAATAAGAGTGCAAAAAGTGAAAGAAGCAATTCTGGTTCTGATAAATTTCCTGATGAAGAGGAAGATGATTATTTGGATGAGAAATATCCCCCTGCTGATGAGAAGTATAAGTTGCTGGAAAAGCGTCTGAGAGCTATGGAAATCTAGAAGGTGCCTGGATTGAACTTTGATGATTTGGGTTTAGTTTTAGAAGTTTTCATTCCTCCTAAATTCAAAACTCATATCTTTGCCAAGTATGATGGTGTTTCATGCTCGAAGCTGCACCTGAGGTCACATGTTCCAAAAATTCAACCACACACTGTTGATAAGAAGTTGTGACTACATTTCTTTCAAGAGAGTCTATCTGGAACACAACTGGAATGGTATTATCAACTTGAAGGTACCAATATTCACACTTGGTAAGATTTGGATGCAACCTTCTACAAACAATATCAATATAATTCTAATTTGGAACCAACCCGTGTGCAACTACATAGTATGTCCATGGGTTCTAAGGAATGTTTTAGAGAGTACGCACAAAAATGGAGAGATCTTGCGGTCAGAGTTCAACCTCCTTTGGCTGATAGAGAGTTGGTTTATAGGTTCATGAGTACACTCACAGGTCATTTCTATAATCATCTACTTGGAAGTTCTTCGGAGGGTTTCACTAAACTGATATTGACCGAAGAAGATTTTGAGAATGGAATTAGAAGTGATAAAATTTAGGTGGCTACATCGTCAAATACTTTGAATTAGGCTTATAATGGTAAGAGGGAATCCAATGTTGTGTACGACCAGAAGGTTCGTAATAAGAGTGACCACAACCAATCTATGGGGGAAGTACTAATCTCTAATCATGCGCCGGTGTAACAACAACAACAAAAAAATCAGCGTAGGCAGGATGCACCCAGGGGACAGTTCACAAAATCAACATGCCTTTAGCTCAAGAATTGCAACATATGTTGAAGGCAGGGTTGATTACCTTGAGATAATTGCCTCAGAATCCCAACACTTCCTCTCCCCGCTACAATTCCAATGCAAGGTTTGCATATCACTCTAACAGTCCCGGGCATGATACTAGCAATTGTTGGGCTCTGAAGAATAAGATTTAAGATATGATCGACGCTAAGGAAATTGAATTTGATCCTCATGAGACTCCTATTAGGATCACTGCACCTATGCCTAATCATGACAAGGGCGTTAATGCTATTGAATATGTTTCTTATGTTCCTACTGTGAATGATTTGACTACTCCGCTGATAACTGTTAAGATAAAGCTGGTGCAAGTCGGTTTATTTCTGGGTTGCGTTGAAGATTGTTACTACTATGCATCCCTATCCAATGGTTGTGCACTACTGAAAGAAGGTATTTAGTGTTTGATGGATGACCGTGTGATTCTATTTGAGAAAATTCCTTTTGAAAAGACTCCTTCTATAGAGAGTATATCCCAAGACCTGAAGCTTGACGACGTGTCTACGATTTCCAGCACTCCTATAAGGATCACCTCTAAGGGTCCTATGAATATTACTACCGAACCTAGAGTTGCTCCTCTAACCATTACTGCACTTGGGCCAATTCCATATTCCTTTGATAAGGCTATCCCTTGGAATTATGGAGCCGGTGTCTATTACCATGGTATCAAGCAAGAACCATTGACTATTGAAGATGAAAATGCTAAAGTTACCGATCCCGATATTGGAAATATTGTAGGGACTAGTAAGGTTACCAGAAGTGGAAGGGTTTTCTTTTCAGAGATCTCTCATAAGGTTTTTACTGCACCAGTTCGTATCACTACTAATGAATCAACTACTGAAATTCGAGGTAAAGAATATATGACTGAGTCTGCCCAGACCGAGGCACCAAAAGAGGTCACTGTTGAAGACACCTCCAAGAAAGATATGGAGGAAATACTGAAGATTATTCGAAAGAGTAACTGCAAGGTTGTTGAATATTTGGGGAAGACACCCTCCAAAATATCTATCCTATCCCTGTTGTGGTGCTCTGAAGCCAATGCTCAAGCTTTGGAGAAATTTATGAAATTAGGTTATCTATCGCAGGAAATATCTGCTGATCAGTTTGAAAATCATGTAGCTAGCCTAATAACTGATAATCGGCTAGGCTTTTCTGATCTAAACTTAACTCCCGCAAGAATTAATCATAATAAGGCCCTGTATGTCTCTATTGAGTGTATGGGCACTACATTATCTCATGTGTTGGTAGACAGAGGTTCCTCGTTCAATGTTTTGCTAAAAGCTGCTTTAGACAAACTGGACTGTGAAGGGATCATGCTAAAACCCAATGACATTATGGTGAGAGCTTTTGATTGTTCAAAGAGAATGATGAATGAAGAGGTTGATCTTTCAGTCAAAGTGGGTTCCCAGGTATTCAACTCTACTTTCTATGTGATGGACATTCGTCCAGCATATTCTTGGTTTCTTGGACGCCCTTGCTTTCATGGGGAAGGTGCTGCTACTTCTACCTTACACTAGAAGTTGAAGTATTCCGTGAAGGGAAATATTGTTACAGTTTATGGTGAAGAAGAATATATGCTAAGCCATTTGAACTCTTTCGAGTATGTTGAAATAGATGGTGAATTCGTCGAGAATCCTTGCCAGACCTTTGAAGTTGTTTCTCAGACAACCCCGGTTGATAAAGCTGTTCCTGCTATTTCTAAGACCCCATAAAAATGATTTCTCTGAAAGACGCTAGGGTTGTGGTTGAAGAAGGTGGTTTCACTCTTTGGGTTCAGGTTCCCGATATTCCTTATAAGTCCAACAAATTTGGTTTGAGTTTCACTTCTCAGAATCATAGGGCTGCCCGCTTGCTCACGCTAATTTTGGGAGACCGCCATTCCACATCAACAACAATGGAGTTCACAACAATCATGTCAACAATGTGGAAGACGTTGATAATGACTGCGACATAGATAGTTGGATCTTCCCTACTACCGGCAGGGTGCTCAATAAATGGAAAACTGAAGACTTTATACCAATCTCCTTTAGTCAGGAGTAAATTCCATTTTCTCTTTTCTTACTTTCAAGTTTTTTTGGTTATGTAATTTAAACAATAAAATTTAATCCTTGTGCTTTACCCGTGGCACAACGGTCCATTTGTTAGGGTTATCATTATTCATCAGCATATTTTCATTTAATAAATCATTGGACGTATGCATTCAAATTTTTCGCTCTCTGTTTTTATTTTACTTTATTTGCTTCCAAAATGGTTATCTGTTCTTACACACACCCAAAAAAAATTGGAGATCTATATCCACCCTGGATCCCATTAATAACAATTCTGCTATTGCCAATTATGACTTCGAAAACCCGAACTATCAAACCGAGGACGAAGGCAAGGAAGATTGTGAAATACCTGGAGAGCTTGCTAGGTTGTTAATGCAAGATGAAAGAGCCGTACAAACGCATGAAGAGCCAGTCAAGGTTGTGAACTTGGGTACTGAAGGGGACAAGAAAGAAATCAAGATAGGGGCTAACCTATAAGACAGTGTCAAAAAGAGATTAATCTAGATGTTGAGTGACTATGTTGAGATCTTTGCTTGGTCGTACAAAGACATGCCAAGGCTTGATACTGATATTGTAGTTCACCGTTTATCGATGAAGGAAGGTTGTTCTCCTATAAAGAAGAATATTCGTCGTATGCGTCATGAGATGTCTGAAAAGATCAATGCTGAGGTTATGAAACAGTTTAAGTCAGGTTTCGTTAGGTATTACATCCTATCCTCAATGGGTTGCAAATGTGGTTCCAGTACCTAAGAAGGATGGTAAGGTGAATATGTGTATAGACTATAGGGAATTGAATAAGGCAGACCCCAAAGATGACTTTCCACTTCCACATATTGATGTTCTGGTTGACAACAAAACTCAGCATAAAGTATTTTCATTCATGGATGGTTTTTCTGGTTATAATCAAATCAAGATGGCACCTGAAGACATGGAGAAGACTACTTTTGTCACACATTAGGGCACTTTCTGTTACAAAATTATGCCTTTTTGTTTGAAGAATGTCGGTGCAACATATCAGTGTGCTATGGTAGCTTTATTCCATGATATGATCCATCACGAGGCAGAGGTTTATGTTGATGACATGATAACCAGGTCCCATACTGAAGAAGAACACCTTGACCACTTGCACAAGCTAATTGTGAGATTGAAGAAGTACAAGTTGAGGTTGAATCCAAACAACTGCACCTTTGGGGTGAGATCTGATAAACTCCTAGGTTTCGTCGTCATTGGTAAAGGTATTAAAGTTGATCCTGCAAAGGTTAAAGCCATTCAAGAAATTCCAGCTCCCCATACTGAGAAGGAAGTCAGAGGTTTCCTGGGACGATTGAACTACATTTCTAGATTTATTTCCCATTTGACTGCTACTTGTGAGCCAATCTTCAAGTTACTAAAGAAATATCAAGTAGTGAGGTGGAACGATGATTTCCAGATAGCCTTTGACAAAATCAAGGAGTACCTCCAGGAACCTCCAATTCTAATGCCACCGGTTGAAGGAAGATCTATGTTCATGTACTTGGAAGCATTAGAGAATTCAATGGGGTGTGTATTAGGGCAACATGAAGAGTTTGGTCGAAAAGAGCATACAATATACTACCTTAGCAAAAAGTTTACTGACTATGAAACAAGATACTCACTTCTCGAGAAAACTTGTTGAGCTTTGGCATGGGCTTCTCGTCGACTAAGATAGTATATGTTTACTCATACTACTTTGATGATCTCTAAGATAGACCTAATAAAAAACATATCCGAAAAACCCGTTCTCTCTGGAAGAATAGCAAGATGGCAAATGGTCTTGACTGAATTCGACATTCAGTACACTACCCAGAAGGCAATAAAAAGAAGTGTATTGGCAGATGATTTGGCCCATCAAACGGTAGATGACTATCAGTCTATGAATTTTGAGTTCCTGGATGAGAATATTATGTTAATTACTAATTATGAAGAACTTGGACCGTACGAAGGACCTGAGCCGGGATATCGGTGGACTATGTTTTTTGATAGAGCCTCCAACACGCTTGGTAGTGGAATTGGTGTTGTGATTGTCTCCCATAAGGGTTTCCATATGCCCTTCACCACCAGATTATGTTTTGAATGTACCAACAACATGGCCGAGTACGAAGCATGCATCATGGGTATCAAAGCTACCATCGATATGAGAACTAAATTCTTGAATGTATATGGGGGCTCAGCCCTAGTGATCATTCAGATTAAGGGAAAATGGGATATGAAGCATCAAAATCTCATTCCTTATCGGGAGCACGTGTTGAAATTAATTTCGTACTTCGAAGAAATCACATTTGAACACAATCCACAAGAACATAATCAATTGGCAGACACATTAGCTACCATGTCATTTATGTTCAAAGTCATATGGGATAATGAAGCTCCTCGAATTACTATTGAGAGACTAGAAGAAACAGCATATTGCTACGAGCTTGATACTGATGGAGCAGAGAAAAGCCTTGGTACCACGATGTAAAGAGATATCTCGAGACTCAAGAGTATCATAAAGGGTCATATCAATGATAAGAAATTTCTACGGAGTTTATCGGCAAGGTTCTTTCTGAGTAACAAAATTTTGTACAAGTACAATCACGATTCGACTTTGCTTTGTTGTGTAGACAAAAAGGAAGCTGAGAAGATTATAGAAGATATGCACGAAGGAGTTTTTGGTGCTCAACCCAGTGGACATAAAATGGCTAAGAAAATACTGAGAGGGGGTTATTATTGGCCTACCATGGAACTCGATTGCCATCGTCATTCTAGAACTTGTTACAAATGCCAAATATATGCTGACAAAGTACATGTGCCTACGGTTCCTTTGAATGTTTTGATTGCTCCTTGGTCGTTTTCAATGTGGGGCATTGATATGATTGGAGAGATTAAGCCTACCGCTTCTAATGGGAATCGTTTCATCCTTGTCGCTATCGATTATTTCACGAAGTGGGTTGAAGCAGCCTCGTTTACCTCCGTTACCAAAAATGTTGTGGCCTGTTTCATTAAGCATAACCTCATCTGTCGTTATGGCATACCTGAAAGGATCATCACGGATAATGGTACGAATCTTAACAATACTATGATCATGGAACTCTACACGCAGTTCAAGGTTAAGCACCAATATTCTTCTCCGTACCGACCAAAGATGAATGGCATAGTGGAAGCCGCCAAAAAGAATATCAAGAAGATCTTGTAAAAGATGACGATGGCATACAAATATTTGCTTGAGATTTTACCATTTGCTCTTCATGGTTATCGCATTTTAGTACGTACATCAACTAGGGAAACCCTGTTATCTTTAGTTTATAGTGTGGAGGTTGTCTTACCTGTTGAAGTCCTGATTCCTTCCCTAAGGATTATGAAAGACGCAAGTTTAGATGAAGACGAGTGGATTCAAATTACACTCAACCAGATAAATTTGATTGATGAAAAAAGGCTTGCAGCTGTTTGTCATGGTCAGATGTATCAGAAGCGCATGATCAAGGCCTTTAACAAGAAAGTCATACATCTGGTGTATCAGGTTGGTGATTTGGTAATAAAGCACATCATCCTACCATAAGGTGATCCCAGGGGAAAATGGACTCCCTCATACGAAGGGCCATTTATGATCAAAAAGATATTTTCAGGCGGTGCTATAATAATTACCACCATGGACGGTGAAGATTTTCCACACCCTGTGAATGCAGACATAGTAAAAAAATACTATGCATAAAAGAGACCCGCTAGGTTGACTGGCCTAGGAAAAAATAAGGGCATCCCTGTGAACCAAAAATATTCTGGCAAAAATTAGGGATATATATATATATATATATATATATATATATATATATATATATATATATATATATATATATATATATATATATATATATATATATATATATATATATATATATATATATATATATATATATATATATATATATATATATATATATATATATATATTGTACATCCGGAAATTCGAAAACCTGAAAAGAAGGGTTGGGCAAAAAAGGATATCCCGATGGACTGAAAACCCAAAAGGGCAGTCCAGGCAAAAGTTAGGGATTAATGCGTATGACTATGGCCCATTGGATCACCCATCTATTTACAGCCAACATAATTACTAATGTCAAGTTCAAATGGTACAGACCAATTCAATCAACTTCTTTAGATAACGAGGGATGAGACGCTTGAAGACATAGGTGCAATAGCAGAGTTGAAACTCGATGGGATCATTTCCATATAGATGTTTTTCTTTTTTCTTCTTCTTTGTACCCCTTTTTATTTTTATGACAACTTCCTCTTACTAGGATTTTTGTCTCCTTGTATAAAACATCTGTTTATAGAAAAACCTTCTAAAATCAATGCAATCAACTTCAAATTCAAAATTGTTTTTACTTTCTCTGTTTTGTTTGCAAAATAGTCTAATGATTATATAGAATGAACATATGCATTTGAATATGATTACTGTTTACAGATATAAGCATGAAAATAGGATTAACATTTACTAAAGACTTTAGGAGTTAGGATAACATTCAAGTTGACCATAAATTCCCCACAGAACAATCTCCTCAGAGTTATTTTCACAAGCTAATCCACATCAGAGATTATTCTCCTCAACACAGTCTACATGGTTTATTTCCCCAATGGAGTTTATTTCTCCAATAATTGCGAGTTCTCCGACGAGATTCTCTTCTCAGGCCAAATATCAGTCAAACATTGTCTTCCCCAGAAGAGCACATCAAAGGATTATACATCTCTTTTATCCCCAGTCAGGATATGTAACAAATCAAATCCTTCAAAGAATGATAAACGACCGAATCTCCTTGAATGCTTCTATCCCAAGCAAAATTCGAACATCCCCAAGAAGAAGTCGAATATCCGCAGCAGAATGTCCTCAAATAGAAAGCAGAAATAACCAGTAGAGGCATTTTAAACAAAGATAGATAATTACTGTCTACATCCCCAATAACAATCATGAATTTATTTTCCCCTGCCAGAAATTATTATATAGAGACTACCGATACACTCCAATAACATATTTCATCCATACATCATTTACAAAATATCATAATATATGCATACGAAACACATATACTATTCTCATTTATTTTGAGAACATCGTGACATTGCATAAAACTAACTTTGTCTTTTCGGGTTAAGTTTGCAAAAAAATGAATATTATCAGAAATTTAGAAACATATAAAAGATCAATTCTCGAAATAAGATGTGGCGACTATCTACATATCAAGCATTCCCTTTAGAGAATGAATTCTGAAAAGCATCTCCTTCAGGGCTTCATTCTGAAAAGCATTCTCCTTCATAGTTTTATTCTTAAAAGATTCCCCTTCAGAAGTTTATTCTAAAAAGCATCTCCCTTCAGAGATTGAATTTATAAAAGTATCTACTTCAGGGCTTCGTTCTGAAAAGCATCTCCTTGAGAAGTTTATTCTAAAAAGCATTCCCCCCAGTGACTAAATTTTGACAAGCATTTCCTTCAAAGGTATATTCTGAAAAGCATCTCCTTTAGAAGTTTATTATGAAAAGAATTCCCCCCAGAGACCGAATTTTGGCGAGCATTTCCTTCAGAAGTTTATTCTGAAAAGCATCTCCTCCAGGGCTTTGTTCTAAAAAGCATTCTCCTTCAGAGGTTTATTCTAAAAAGCATTTTCCTTCAGAGGTTTATTCTGAAAAGAATTCTCCTTCAGAGGTTTATTCTGAAAAGTATTCTCCCTTCAGAAGTTTATTCTGAAAAGCATCTCCTTCAAGGCTCTACTCTAAAAAGAATTTTCCTTTAGAGATTTTCTGAAAAGAATTCTTCAGATATAGTCAGACGTAGAGTCATTCTAATACTCCTATCACCAATTACTTTGAATCACATCTGTAATCCCATCTTCGTCGACACTCGATCACGTCTCTGAATGGCATCTTTAAGCCTATTCTAGCAGTATAATCAACTATCGGTGTTACTTTGTGCACATGTGAGGGAAAATTTCTGGGCACTTAAGTGTTCAATCCTCTTCCATCTTTAGATCCCGTGTGGCGAGCATGCCAATCTAACTCTTCAGGTTTAAGAAGATTGAATAGGGGAAGCTGTTGTACCCCAAAATTTCCCCTCCCATTATTTAAGATAAATCAATGCAAGATACCTCCTCATGCTCCTAAAGGTCCCAAGTACTCAAGACCACTCAAAAAATGATCAAATGGATCCTCCTCCTAAGTAGTGACCTACAATTAGGGTTTTGGTTTTCTCAAGGAAAATTGGACTTGTAATGCCTCAAGTGGACTTTATGGTTTCTAATATACTTCAAAGTATCCTCATACCAAGTCTCAAACCTTGCAACACAAGTTTGCCCCGTATAGTAGCCAGATGAATGAAAGTCAATTGTATTGGACAAAAAGTCAACTTTGACCAATTGACAGTCAAACTTCAAGGTTTTTGGTCAACATCAACATTTTGAAGTCACATTTATCATTTTATCAAGGGTTGATCATGATTCGTAAAGAAAACTCAAGATTCATCAAAAGTCAAAAGTTACCAAATTAGGGTTTCCTATAGGAGAAGTCAACTGAATTTTGATCAAGCATAACTTTCACATGCTTCACTAGAAAATTCTCAACCAAAGCCCATCTTGATGGAAATTCAATTATATACAACTTTGTCTCTCTAAGCTCAAAGCAAAAAATGCTTCATTTGAGAGATATGAGCCAAAATATTACAGGTTATTTTAAAAGTTAACAAAAAGACACTTTTTGTTAAAGCAATTTACGTCAATTTAAAATCTTCAAATGGAAAAATGACCAAAATGAAAGTTATAGGAGACATATTGAGGTTTCCAAAAATTGCAAGATCACCCTCATATGATGAAACTTGAGTGAGATATGATTTGTGCAACTTGGATAATTTTGAGGAAATGTATGAAATTCAATTTGAAGCAAACTTGACTTTGGACTAGTGGGCTTATCTTTTCAAGTCCAAACGTGTTCCTGACCTCATCATGAACCTTTAAGTCCTTTCATGCATTATTTTGATTTTTATTTCATTTATTTTGACTTTTATTAATTTTAATTCAAAATTAAATCAAATAAATATTAGATAAATGTGTAAGGCATGTAAGGCTTTTGATTTGGGAGCCCAAGAACAAGAAACAAACCGTGCATGTTTATTTTTCAACCAAATCTTCATGGTTTTATCACTTTTCAACTTATTTCAAAAAAAATCAAAGACATGTTTTGTACAAGGTCCAATCCCATACCTTTAACCCAATATATCCATCATATTCATACCAAGGGAGGGACAAAAAAGCTGTGCAAGAAACAAGGGTTTGTGTCCAAAAATTTGCAAGAAGAAGGTGGAAATCGAAACCCTATTTGCAAGCATCATCAAGGCAAAACCACCATCCAAATTGCTCCCTGAGGTATTACAGGGTAAGATTTGATCATTCTTGATGATCAAACGTGCCTGAAACACACATCCAAGTATCTCCATTTTTCATTGTTTTTAAAAATTCGTATTTTCATATTCATAATGTTTTTATTGAAACTAACGGTTCTAACATGTTCCTAAGATGTATTAATACAGGTTTGACCCTTTACATGAGTCCAATAACTCAAGAATGGTCCATCACCATTGTTGAACCGATTTGCATTATTTTCATCGTATCTCCTTGTACAGGTCGAATAAACCAAAAATACCATCACCATTGGATTCAGGGGGGGGGGTCAATTTAGGGGGATAAAGTTCTTTCGAACCTCTAACATGCGCTAATTTTTCAGATGAAAGAAACGAAAGGATGGAGAAAACTTTCGGAGCTAGGGCTCCAGGCTTCTCCTGTTCACTAGTTTAGTTATATATATATTGTTTTTGTTTTGCTTGGCTAACAGAAAAACAAAATGGCTCAGTTGGCAAGCAAGCGCGCGTGTATCATGAAGGGCATGGGTTCGATCCTGGCCTTTTACATTATTTTTTGCTTATTTTACAAACTAATGTGCAGGATATCATATCTTGATTGATTCCCATTCCTAAAACACCAAAGCAACAATGGCTCAGTGGTAAAGCAGGCGCGCTGATACCCTAGGAGGCGTGGGTGCAACACCCACCCCATGCACTTATTTTCATTGTTTTTCTAACCCTTATTTTTCTTTCTTTTTACATATCTTTTTTTACCAATTAATTAATTAATCATAACCTAATTAGTTTTAGGGATAATTAAGCCAAATAATTTTCTTAAAACTAATTAGACTTTAGGTTTTTTTTATCAATTAAAATTTATTAGACTTAGGGTTTTAACTATTTAATTAACATCAAATTATTTTCTAAAAAACATAAAAAGTATTCAAACACTTTTTCTAACCTTTTTCTTATTTCTCTTTGCTATTTATTTTCTTAGACGATTGTATAGGTTGCATATTTTCTTGTAATATTCGTAGATTTACTTTCCTCATTTTTTCCTATTATGTATCTGCTCTGAGGTTGTAATAGTTATAGGTTTAATTTCTCGCAATTTTATACTTATGTAATCGCCCTAAAGTCTTGTAATAGCGTAGGGTTTACTTTCCGCATCTTTAATTTTTTGTACATATTTGACTGCTAGTAATTAGGGTTTGTATGGAAAGACTAATAATCAAACGTAGAGAAACCCTAATTCAAGATAAATAACTGAAATCAAAACACTCTTCACACTTGCACCCCTAGGGTACCCTCTCTTATTGCCTTACGATTAATGGTCATGTCCCTCGAAAGTAGGGATGCTTTAGCAAAAGACCCTTATGAATAAAGATCATAGTCCCTCAGTGACCCTTCGAAGTTGCCTACAAAAATGATCTAGTCCCTCAGATACAAATTTTTAAAGTATTCCTACATGTTGCCTTCAATGACCATTCAATGACCATACACTTGTCCCTTCACATCCAATAGATAGGGCTACCTACCATCTCATGGTATGGATATAACTATCTCTAAAGGACAAGGAAAATAATAAGAACGGCCTTTAGTGGGTAAGGAACTCTTAATTGCTTGCTAATAATTTATAAAAACATTTTTTCACATCACACTTTTCAAACAAAATATTTTTAAACACTTTGTACGCATTCTTGAAGGCTGATACAAGAATCATTACAAAGTTAGCTTTTCAAAATATTTTCAAACAAGTCACACACACAAAGAAATTTTTCAAAACTGAGATAGCGATTAAGATCCCGTCGATAAATACGGATGAAAAGGGTGCTAACACCTTCCCTTTTCATAACTTAACCCCCAAAATCAAATTCTATCAAAGGTATTTCATATTCTTTTCACCTTTCCTAAATCTTGGATAAAAGAAATGTCGGTGGCTACTCTTTCTATCCGCATATTTGGATATAACCAAAAAAAGTCAGTTATCCCACCATATTACAAAAGGTAATCGAAAGGACCATGTAAATCATTTGGTTCCACACCTTTACATGTTAGAGAAATAATAGAGATAGCTGACAAGTCATAGTGAAGGAAGCCTTTGAACTGTCCAAGGTATGCTTAGATGAAACCACTCATTGTGAAAGTTTTTTAGACTCTTGTTTTAAAAATTTAAGGTAATCCCCACAAAAAAACCAGTTTGGGTAAGGAGGATTAAAAGCCAGGCCAAAATCAGTGCTAGGAAATTTTAGGAATTTTGGTGTTGAAGTGTAAGTCATATTTGTCAACAGGTTTAACACAAGCATAAATGTTTAAATGAGGAAGTTTTTTAGTAAATTTCTCTTTTAAAATTTGTGTTGCATTGAAAGTGGTTCGACTAAGGTTAGTTGGATCATAGGAAGTTTCAAAGTTCTTTTGGAACGCCTAAATTTCCTTGATATGTGTGTGCGTACCTTTTAGGCTCATATCTTGCATAGATGCAAAAGCTTTCGTCAGATACTGGCTGAGAAAAATGGTGTCGAACATATTCTTTGAATAAAAGTCTTTCCACCAAATATCAAAACCCTTCTAGCAGTATAAAGATGTTTGAAATGGAATGAGATTAAATTCTGCAATGTTGACTGTATAAGCCATATGTTTTTCCAAATGTGAGAAAAATAATTTCATTCTTGTTGTGCAAAGTTTAAGTTTCCTTCCAAAGATAGGCTCAGAGATCAGTTGGCATAGTTCAAATTGTCGAGACACGAAATTTGGTTGATAGGAAAGCATGCAGATGTTTCTCTTCACAGACATGATCCTCTAAATAATCAGCCTAAGAAGTAAAAAGCTCTCCAGATGTCAACAATATCTATATCTTCAGGAAATATGTCAAAAAGAGATTTAGTGAACCATTCAGGGCCATGATTCCTATTGGAAAAAGGAGCCATTGAAGGACTGAAAATATGATGTTTATAAAACATCATGATGTACTTAGTGAAGCACTCCCCAAAGGTATTTTCATCATCATCAAGAGTCAGTCGAAGCAGTCTTGTTCCTTCAATAGTTCGAGTATGAATTTCAGGATCTTCATCATCCGCTGTGCCAAAAGTATTGAGAGATGGCTCGAATTTTACTAGTAGTAAATTAGGGCCTTCCTTGTATCCTTTCAGTTTAGAAGTGGTAGATCCAAGTCTTTCATATAACCCAGTGAGAATTAATTCACTGAGGCACACTATTCAACCAAAGTGAAGTTGGTTTGCAAAGGTAAGGAGTCTTTTTGCAAATTGTAAAGATTTGAAGCAAAAGATGCACCTGGATATCCAGAGAGGAAGGAAAGCTATATGATCAATATAAGACACTTTGTCTCCTTGAGCATGGTAAAGATTAATGTATTTTGTGAAGGAAGTATTTTTTACAACAAATTTCATGGTGTTCTCTTCTTGTTGATAAGGGTCGAAGGTCTCTCAAGTTGGTGGGAGTCTAGTGATAGCGGCCACATCAAAGAGAGTGAGAGTTATCATTCCACAAGGGAGATGGAAGGTATTGTAAGTACTAACCCAGAAGTATAATGAGGACATCATCATAGGTTAGAAATATCTGGATAAGTGCAAAAGTGTAATTATTTTGTATATACTTTTTGTTTCACTTATCGACTCTTTGTTGTTAATATTAGTTGAATAACCCAACATTGTGTATATAAAATGTTTAGTTTGTGTATAATAAGTTTTCGTGTATAAAGTGTATTCTTTAATAGTTTTGTATATGTTTTGTAGGTATTTGAGCATGGTTGGAGAAATGAGGAATAAAGCTCCAAGATGCATTTTGGATCAATGAAGAATAAGGCTAAATATTGGAGCCAATTGGAAGTTATGCAGGAAAGCAACAGAAGTTGCTAGACTGACATGGATCATCGGGCGATAAAATTTGAAGACCAATTTTAAGACCAATTTTGATGGTTGCCTCTGCCTTGCTTCGCTGCTGAGTCGCCAGGAGAAGAATAAAGGTATCGCTGGGTGAAGCTTTCTGTCTCCGAGTGATGGAGAATACTTTTTACCTGCTGAGGACGTGGCTTATCCTGGGCTAAGTGTATGGAATGAATCATTTGGTGATGCTTTCTATCGCCGAGCGATTCTCGCGGAACATAATTTCTTTATATGTCCTTTTCATTTAATTTTTTGTTGGATGGTTTATGGGGTATTTGTTCCCTAATTCCATCACCTTCATTTTTTATAGTTAAAGCTTAGACAATAAAATTTGTGGCTTGCAAATGGATGATCCGGGGTCAGGAGCTTGATGGATCGTTTTTGACACCGCGGGAAATATGGTTTCTTCCTCTCTTTGTAACCATTATTTGTTGTATTTTGTATGTAACCTTACCTTTATTATATGTATATTTATTGCTCATGGTGTTGTATGACACTTTCTTTACAAATCTTTATTGTTGTTTATCCTTGCTAGCTTGCTAATTGTCTGGGTTTGAGTTTTTACAGTGATGGAAGGATTGAATCTGGATTTTGGATGAATATCTATTGGGCTTAGATTCTAGAAATGGATTTAGGCTTATTAATCACTTAGGTATCGACACTTAATGCCTCCATGTTATTTTATGTTTGGCTGAGATATCGTCGACACGGAGCGACACAGTTGATATCTCGCTCTGCATTAGAAATAACCTCTCTATGAGAGATACATGATAGTTTTGACGGGTAGTTAAGGTTAAGTACAATTGGGTAGTAAGTTTAAGTATTTGATGGGGTAGACTAAATCAAAACTCGAGAGTTCTATCCTACTCGAATGATAAAATTCTTCTTGTGTATAACTTTTAATTTCAGCACCTTACATACCAAAACCCAATTCAAACCAAACTCATAAATGCGAGAATTTGTCTAACGGAGATTCAATAACCAATCTCAGTGGACATGATAAATTCCTGGATAAATATTTCCAAAAATTTTGTTGCTTGCTGCTACACCGCATTCAACAAAATGGCGCCGTTTATGGGGATTGGTTCTATTGTTTTTGCAATGCGATAATTCTTTTGTTTTTGAGTTTTGTAGTTATCGTATATATTGTCTATTTTTACTTATGTATATCGATACTTGTATATGTTTACTATACTTATAAATTTGTCATATCATTGTTTGTAACCTTTCACACTTGCTTGTGTGTTTGTTAGGAATAACCAGCTGGAAGCAACTTGGAGGAACATTATTAAATAACAGGCGTCGAGCTTATGACGTAAAATAAGCATGTTTTATCATTTTACATTTTACTAGTTTAGGTAGTGTGTTGATTGTTGTTTAAACAAGTTGAAATTCGACTTGTTCTAAATTCCTATATTTTCACTTTTCAACTTGTTTATTTCACTTTCATTTGCTTATTTTTGTTGTTATTTGGACTCGAATTTTGATCCGATATCTTGAGGAATTTAGAGATGATTTTCGAACTAAGAATGTTTCAACTTGTAGATGTATGGTAATGATAGTGTTTTGAAGTGGATACACGCAAGGTACTCAATTATCGCTTTCTAAAACATAGCATGTTTATGAGACTTTTCTTTGGTACAATTTTCATGGCATTCATTCATTTTCAAATTGTGTTCACTTTGGAATCACTTTAGAACTAAACCACTTGTGAGGTTGCTTTCCATTATTTAGTATATGCACGGGAAATTGACAATTTTGTCTTAACTCAATTTTATTATGTTTAGTCTTGCATTTCTATTGATTCGTATTAAAGCATGATATTATCAAGGTATTTTGTTTCATTTTGAGCATAACTACCTAGCCAAATAGTCAATTGCACCTTGTGAGTGTGTGATCATTCGTAACCTCTTTGAGTCTTTTGTCACTATCGATGTTGTTTGAACTTGATTCTTCTTTTTGAGTATTTAATTCACTTTTTGAATGGATTTTGATTTTTCTTTTTTCTCGAGCCTTCAACTTCGTGTTATTGTATGAATTTTTTCCTTGCCTTAGAATGTAGGGAGTATTCACATATTGATACAGTTAAATTCAAGTTGGGGAGAAAAATAATTATGTATTCATTGGTTGATTTCTATGAGGTTGAAAAACAAAAAAAAAGTGTGAAAAAAAAGTGAGGTGTTTTGGTGTGAAATTTGGGATTTGGAAGAAGTTTAATTGGAATTTTATGTTTGAATCTTTGGTGAATTGATCACTTCCTTAGGTTTAGTCAAATTTTTGTTTCGATTAGTCTTAACAATTATCACTTCTTTATCACGCTACAATCCTTGAAGCCCTAGTGATTATGCTTTTGTGCTTTTCAATATGAATTTGCTTTGATGAATGCGTAATTTAGTTGTTGTTAGAAAGATTGTTGGGCGAGAGTTAAGCACTTCATGTTTGTGTTTTTCATCTACCGATGAAGTATGTTCTAGGTGTAATTCACTTATGAACATTGAATTGTTTTAGAATTTTTGACATGATCTTTGTATTTAGGAGTTGTTTCACTTTCATGTTATCGTTGTAATTTAGTGGTAAGTTTTTTCCTTGTGTGTACATTTTTTATATTAAGCCATACATTTGTTTTCCATTTTAAAAACCTGTTCACTCGTGACTCTTTAAAAACCTGAGGACAAACAAGATTCAAGTTGGGGAGAGTTTTATAAATGCAAAAGTGTAGTTATTTTGTATATACTTTTTTTTGCCCTTATCGACTCTTTGTTGTTAATATCAGTTAAATAACCCAACTTTGTGTATAAATATGTTTAGTTAGTGTATAATGCATTTTCGTGTATAAAGTGTATCATTTTATAGTTTTATATATGTTTTGAGGGTATTTGAGAATAGTTGGAGAAATGAGGAATAGAGCTCCAAGGTGCATTTTTTATCAAAGAACAATAAGGCTAAAGATTGCAGCCAATTTGAAGTTATGCAGGAAAGTAATAGAAGTTGTTGGACTGTCATGGATCGTCTGGTGATAGAAACCATCGTCGGGAGAAATTTGAATACCAATCTTGATGATTTCCTCTGACTTGCTTGGCTGTTGCGTCGCCAGGAGAGGAATGAAGGTATCCTTGGGCGAAGCTTTCTATCGTCGGGAGATGTAGGATATTTTTGACCTGCTAAAGATGTGGCTTATCCAGGGCCAATTGTATAGAAAGAATCGTCGGGCGATGCTTTCTGTTGCCGGGTGATTCTCACGAAACATCATTTCTTTATATTTCCTTTTCAATTAATTTTTGGTGGATGGTTTATGTGGTATTTGTACCTAAATTATATCATCTTCATTTTTGATATTAAGAGTTAGACAACAACATTTGTGGCATGTAAATAGATGATCTGGTGTCGGGAGTTGATGGATCGTGTTTGACACCGGGGAAAATCTGGTTTCTTCTCCTCTTCCTCTCTTTGTAACCATTATTTGTTGGATTTTGTATGTAACTTTACCTTGATTATATGTATATTTATTTCTCATTGTGTTGTATGAAACTTTCTTTACAAGTCTTTATTGATGTTTATCCTTGTTAGCTTGCTAAGTGTCTGGGTTTGAGTTGTTGTAGAGATGGACGGAATGAATCCGAATATAGGATGAATATATATTGGGCTTAGATTCTAGAGATAGAACTGGGCTTAGTAATCACTTAGGTATCGACTCTTAGTGCCTCTGTGTTGTTTTGTGTTGTGCTGAGAGAATGTCGACATAGAGCGACACAGTTGATATCTCTCTATGTGCTAGAAATAACCTCTGTGTGAGTGATACGTGATGATATTGACGAGTTGTTAAGGTTAAGTACAACTGGGTAGTAAGTTTAAGTATTTGATAGGGTAGACAAAAAACAAACTCGAAAGTTCTATCCTATTTGAATGATGAAATTCTTCTTGTGTATAACCTTTAATTTAAGCACCTTACATACAAAAACCCAATTCAAACCAAACTCATAAATGCGAGAATTTGTCGAATGGTGATTCCATAACCAATCTCTGTGGACACAATAAATTCCCATATTAATATTTCCAAAAATTTTGTTGCTTGCTGCTACACCGCTTTCAACAAATTAACGCTGTTATCGGTGATTGGTTCTATTGTTTTCGTATTTCAATAATTCTTTTGTTTTTGAGTTTTTTAGATATCATATATATTGTCTATTATTACCTGTGTATATTGATACTTGTATATGTTTACTATACTTATAAATTTGTTATATCATTGTTTTTTTCCTTTCACGTTTGCTTGTGTGTTGGTTAGTAATAACAAGGTGGAATCAACTTGGAGGAAAATTATTAAATAACAGGCGTTGAGCTTATGACATAAAACAAGCTTGTTTTTATCATTTTCAATTTTATTAGTTTAGGTAGTGTGTTGATTGTTTATTAAACAAGTTGAAATTGGACTTGTTCTAAATTCTTATATCTTCACTTTTCAACTTGTTTATTTCACTTTCATTTGTTTATTTTTGTTTTTATATTTTAGACTCAAATTTTGGTGCGATATCTTGAGGAATTTAGAGGAGATTTTCCAAGTCTGAATGTTTCAACTTGCGGATGTATGGTAATGATGGTGTTTTGAAGTTGGTACACGCCAGGTACTCAATTATCGCTTTCTAAAACATAGCATGTTTACGAGACTTTTCTTTTGTACAAATTGTGTTCACTTTTGAATCACTTTAGAACTAAACCCCTTGTGAGGTTGCTTTCCATTGTTTACTATATGCACGGGAGACCTACAATTTTATCTTAACTTAATTTTATTATGTTTAATCTTGCATTTATGTTGATTCATATGAAAGCATTATATTATCAAGGCATTTTGTTTCATTTTGAGCATAACTACCTATCCAAATAGTCAATTTCACCTTGTGAGTATGTGATAATTTATAACCCGTTTGAGCCTTTTGCCACTATCCATGTTGTTTGAACTTGATGCTTGTCTATGAGTATTGAATTCACTTTTTGAATGGATTTTGATTATTGTTTTTTCTTGAGCCCTCAACTTTATGTTGTTGTATGAAATTTTGCCTTGTCTTAGAATATAGGGAGTATTCACATAATGATAAAGTTGAATTCAAGTTGGGGAGAAAAATGAATATGTATTTATTGGTTGATTGTTATGAGGTTGAAAAATAAAAATAAAATTGTGAAAAAGAAGTGATAGAAAAAAAAAGAAAAAAGAAATAGAAAATCTTTTAAAAAGAAATACAAAAAGGGTTCGAATAATTGTGCGAATAAGTATGGAGTTTTGGTGTGAAATTTGGGATTCAAAAAAAGTTTAATTGGAATTTTGTGTTTGAATGTTTGGTGAATTGATCACTCTCTTAGATTTAGGCAATTTTTTGTTTCGATTATTCTTATGAATTATCCCTTGTTTATTCATCCGACCATGCTACAACCTTTGAAGCCCTTGTGATTCTGCTTTTGTGCTTTTCAATATGAATTTGCTTAGATGAATGCATAATTTTATTGTTTTTAACAAGATTGTTGGGTGAGAGTTGAGCACCTCATGTTTGTGTTTTTCTTCTATCGATGAAGTGTATGCTAGGTTTGATTAACTTATGAATATTCTATTGTTTTAGAATTTTTGTTATTAGCTTTGTATTTAGGAGTTGTTTCATTTTCATGTTATCATTTTAGTTTAGTGGTATGTTTTTTCCTTGTGTGTAAATTTTTTAATATTAATCCATACATTTGTTTTCCATTTTAAAAACTTGTCGATTCTTGATTCTTTGATAATTGTTTCTTTCTTCTTTGAGTTGTTTGGCCTTGTTTGAGGATAAACAATGATTCAAGTTGGGAAGAGTTTGATAATTGCAAAAGTGTAGTTATTTTGTATATACTTTTTGTTGCACTTATCGACTCTTTGTTGTTAATATCAGTTGAATAACTCAACTTTGTGTATAAATATATTTAAGTTATATATAATGCGTTTTCGTGTATAAAGTGTATTGCTTAATAGTTTTGTATATGTTTTGTAGGTATTTGAGCATAGTTGGAGAAATGAGGAATAAAGCTCCATTATTTATTTTTGATCAATGAAGAATAAGGATAAAGATTGGAGCTAATTTGAAGTTATGCAGGAATGCAATAGAAGTTGTTGGACTGTCATGGATCTCCAGGCGATAGAAGTCGTTGCCGAGAGAAATTTGAAGACGAATTTTGATAATTGCCTCTGACTTGCTTCGCTGCTGCGTCGCCAGGAGAGGAACAAAGGTATCACCGAGCGAAGCTTTATGTTGTCGGCCGATGGATGATATTTTTGACCTGCTGAGGATGTGGCTTATTTTGGGCCAATTGTATAGAAAGAATCGTTCGGCAATGCTTTCTGTCGCCGGGAAATTCTCACGAAACATCATTTCTTTATATTTCCTTTTCAATTAATTTTTTGGTGGATGGTTTATGGGGTATTTGTTCCCAAATTCCATCATCTTCATTTTTTTATAGTTAAAGGTTAGACAACAACATTTGTGGCTTGAAAATAGATGATCCAGAGTCAGGAGCTTGATGGATCGTGTTTGACACCGTGAAAAATCTGGTTTCTTCTCCTCTTCCTCTCTTTGTAACCATTATTTGTTGGATTTTGTATGTAACTTTACCTTGATTATATGTATATTTATTTCTCATGGTGTTGTATGAAACTTTCTTTACAAGTCTTTATTGATGTTTATCCTTGTTAGATTGCTAAGTGTCTGGGTTTGAGTTGTTGTAGAGATGGACGGATTGAATCCGAATTTAGGATGAATATATATTGGGCTTAGATTCTAGAGATAGAATTGGGCTTAGTAATCACTTAGGTATCGACTCTTAATGCCTCTGTGTTGTTTTGTGTTGTGCTGAGAGAATGTCGACACAGAGCGACACGGTTGATATCTCACTATGTGCTAGAAATAACCTCTGTGTGAGTAATACGTGATGATATTGACGAGTTGTTAAGGTTAAGTACAACAGGGTAGTAAGTTTAAGTATTTGATAGGGTAGACAAAAAACAAACTCGAGAGTTCTATCCTATTTGAATGATGAAATTCTTCTTGTCTATAACCTTTAATTTCAGCACCTTACATACAAAAACCCAATTCAAACCAAACTCATAAATGCGAGAATTTGTCGAATGGTGATTCCATAACCAATCTCTGTGGACACAATAAATTCCCATATTAATATTTCCAAAAATTTTGTTGCTTGCTGCTACACCGCTTTCAACAAATTAACGCTGTTATCGGTGATTGGTTCTATTGTTTTCGTATTTCAATAATTCTTTTGTTTTTGAGTTTTTTAGATATCATATATATTGTCTATTATTACCTGTGTATATTGATACTTGTATATGTTTACTATACTTATAAATTTGTTATATCATTGTTTTTTTCCTTTCACGTTTGCTTGTGTGTTGGTTAGGAATAACCAGGTGGAATCAACTTGGAGGAAAATTATTAAATAACAGGCGTTGAGCTTATGACATAAAACAAGCTTGTTTTTATCATTTTCAATTTTATTAGTTTAGGTAGTGTGTTGATTGTTTATTAAACAAGTTGAAATTGGACTTGTTCTAAATTCTTATATCTTCACTTTTCAACTTGTTTATTTCACTTTCATTTGTTTATTTTTGTTTTTATATTTTCGACTCAAATTTTGGTGCGATATCTTGAGGAATTTAGAGGAGATTTTCCAAGTCTGAATGTTTCAACTTGCGGATGTATGGTAATGATGGTGTTTTGAAGTTGGTACACGCCAGGTACTCAATTATCGCTTTCTAAAACATAGCATGTTTACGAGACTTTTCTTTTGTACAAATTGTGTTCACTTTTGAATCACTTTAGAACTAAACCCCCTGTGAGGTTGCTTTCCATTGTTTACTATATGCACGGGAGACCTACAATTTTATCTTAACTTAATTTTATTATGTTTAATCTTGCATTTATGTTGATTCATATGAAAGCATGATATTATCAAGGCATTTTGTTTCATTTTGAGCATAACTACCTATCCAAATAGTCAATTTCACCTTGTGAGTGTGTGATAATTTATAACCCGTTTGAGCCTTTTGCCACTATCCATGTTGTTTGAACTTGATGCTTGTCTATGAGTATTGAATTCACTTTTTGAATGGATTTTGATTATTGTTTTTTCTTGAGCCCTCAACTTTATGTTGTTGTATGAAATTTTGCCTTGTCTTAGAATATAGGGAGTATTCACATAATGATACAGTTGAATTCAAGTTGGGGAGAAAAATGAATATGTATTTATTGGTTGATTGTTATGAGGTTGAAAAATAAAAATAAAATTGTGAAAAAGAAGTGATAGAAAAAAAAAAGAAAAAAAAAATAGAAAAGCTTTTAAAAAGAAATACAAAAAGGGTTTGAATAATTGTGCGAATAAGTATGGAGTTTTGGTGTGAAATTTGGGATTCAAAAAAAGTTTAATTGGAGTTTTGTGTTTGAATGTTTGGTGAATTGATCACTCTCTTAGATTTAGGAAATTTTTTGTTTCGATTATTCTTATGAATTATCCCTTGTTTATTCATCCGACCATGCTACAACCTTTGAAGCCCTTGTGATTCTGCTTTTGTGCTTTTCAATATGAATTTGCTTAGATGAATGCATAATTTTATTGTTTTTAGCAAGATTGTTGAGTGAGAGTTGAGCACCTCATGTTTGTGTTTTTCTTCTATCGATGAAGTGTATGCTAGGTTTGATTAACTTATGAATATAATATTGTTTTAGAATTTTTGTTATTAGCTTTGTATTTAGGAGTTGTTTCATTTTCATGTTATCATTTTAGTTTAGTGGTATGTTTTTTCCTTGTGTGTAAATTTTTTAATATTAATCCATACATTTGTTTTCCATTTTAAAAACTTGTTGATTCTTGATTCTTTGATAATTGTTTCTTTCTTCTTTGAGTTGTTTGGCCTTGTTTGAGGATAAACAATGATTTAAGTTGGGAAGAGTTTGATAATTGCAAAAGTGTAGTTATTTTGTATATACTTTTTGTTGCACTTATCGACTCTTTGTTGTTAATATCAGTTGAATAACTCAACTTTGTGTATAAATATATTTAAGTTGTATATAATGCGTTTTCGTGTATAAAGTGTATTGCTTAATAGTTTTGTATATGTTTTGTAGGTATTTGAGCATAGTTGGAGAAATAAGGAATAAAGCTCCATTATTTATTTTTGATCAATGAAGAATAAGGCTAAAGATTGGAGCTAATTTGAAGTTATGCAGGAATGCAATAGAAGTTGTTGGACTGTCATGGATATCCAGGCGATAGAAGTCGTTGCCGAGAGAAATTTGAAGACGAATTTTGATAATTGCCTCTGACTTGCTTCGCTGCTGCGTCGCCAGGAGAGGAACAAAGGTATCAACGAGCGAAGCTTTATGTTGTCGGCCGATGGATGATATTTTTGACCTGCTGAGGATGTGGCTTATTTTGGACCAACTGTATAGAAAGAATCGTTCGGCGATGCTTTCTGTCGCCGGGCAATTCTCACGAAACATCATTTCTTTATATTTCCTTTTCAATTAATTTTTTGGTGGATGGTTTATGGGGTATTTGTTCCCAAATTCCATCATCTTCATTTTTTTATAGTTAGAGGTTAGACAACAACATTTGTGGCTTGAAAATAGATGATCCAGAGTCAGGAGCTTGATGGATCATGTTTGACACCGCGAAAAATCTGGTTTCTTCTCCTCTTCCTCTCTTTGTAACCATTATTTGTTGGATTTTGTATGTAACTTTACCTTGATTATATGTATATTTATTTCTCATGGTGTTGTATGAAACTTTCTTTACAAGTCTTTATTGATGTTTATCCTTGGTAGCTTGCTAAGTGTCTGGGTTTGAGTTGTTGTAGAGATGGACGGATTGAATCCGAATTTAGGATGAATATATATTGAGCTTAGATTCTAGAGATAGAATTGGGCTTAATAATCACTTAGGTATCGACTCTTAATGCCTCTGTGTTGTTTTGTGTTGTGCTGAGAGAATGTCGACACAGAGCGACACGGTTGATATCTCACTATGTGCTAGAAATAACCTCTGTGTGAGTGATACGTGATGATATTGACGAGTTGTTAAGGTTAAGTACAACAGGGTAGTAAGTTTAAGTATTTGATAGGGTAGACAAAATACAAACTCGGGAGTTCTATCCTATTTGAATGATGAAATTCTTCTTGTCTATAACCTTTAATTTCAGCACCTTACATACAAAAACCCAATTCAAACCAAACTCATAAATGCGAGAATTTGTCGAATGGTGATTCCATAACCAATCTCTGTGGACACAATAAATTCCCAGATTAATATTTCCAAAAATTTTGTTGCTTGCTGCTACACCGCTTTCAACAAATTAACGCTGTTATCGATGATTGGTTCTATTGTTTTCGTATTTCAATAATTCTTTTGTTTTTGAGTTTTTTAGATATCATATATATTGTCTATTATTACCTGTGTATATTGATACTTGTATATGTTTACTATACTTATAAATTTGTTATATCATTGTTTTTTTCCTTTCACGTTTGCTTGTGTGTTGGTTAGGAATAACCAGGTGGAATCAACTTGGAGGAAAATTATTAAATAACAGGCGTCGAGCTTATGACATAAAACAAGCTTGTTTTTATCATTTTCAATTTTATTAGTTTAGGTAGTGTGTTGATTGTTTATTAAACAAGTTGAAATTGGACTTGTTCTAAATTCTTATATCTTCACTTTTCAACTTGTTTATTTCACTTTCATTTGTTTATTTTTGTTTTTATATTTTAGACTCAAATTTTGGTGCGATATCTTGAGGAATTTAGAGGAGATTTTCCAAGTCTGAATGTTTTAACTTGCGGATGTATGGTAATTATGGTGTTTTGAAGTTGGTACACGCCAGGTACTCAATTATCGCTTTCTAAAACATAGCATGTTTACGAGACTTTTCTTTTGTACAAATTGTGTTCACTTTTGAATCACTTTAGAACTAAACCCCCTGTGAGGTTGCTTTCCATTGTTTACTATATGCACGGGAGACCTACAATTTTATCTTAACTTAATTTTATTATGTTTAATCTTGCATTTATGTTGATTCATATGAAAGCATGATATTATCAAGGCATTTTGTTTCATTTTGAGCATAACTACCTATCCAAATAGTCAATTTCACCTTGTGAGTGTGTGATAATTTATAACCCGTTTGAGCCTTTTGCCACTATCCATGTTGTTTGAACTTGATGCTTGTCTATGAGTATTGAATTCACTTTTTGAATGGATTTTGATTATTGTTTTTTCTTGAGCCCTCAACTTTATGTTGTTGTATGAAATTTTGCCTTGTCTTAGAATATAGGGAGTATTCACATAATGATACAGTTGAATTCAAGTTTGGGAGAGAAATGAATATGTATTTATTGGTTGATTGTTATGAGGTTGAAAAATAAAAATAAAATTGTGAAAAAGAAGTGATAGAAAAAAAAAAGAAAAAAGAAATAGAAAAGCTTTTAAAAAGAAATACAAAAAGGGTTCGAATAATTGTGCGAATAAGTATGGAGTTTTGGTGTGAAATTTGGGATTCAAAAAAAGTTTAATTGGAATTTTGTGTTTGAATGTTTGGTGAATTGATCACTCTCTTAGATTTAGGCAATTTTTTGTTTCGATTATTGTTATGAATTATCCCTTGTTTATTCATCCGACCATGCTACAACCTTTGAAGCCCTTGTGATTCTTCTTTTGTGCTTTTCAATATGAATTTGCTTAGATGAATGCATAATTTTATTGTTTTTAGCAAGATTGTTGGGTGAGAGTTGAGCACCTCATGTTTGTGTTTTTCTTCTATCGATAAAGTGTATGCTAGGTTTGATTAACTTATGAATATAATATTGTTTTAGAATTTTTGTTATTAGCTTTGTATTTAGGAGTTGTTTCATTTTCATGTTATCATTTTAGTTTAGTGGTATGTTTTTTCCTTGTGTGTAAATTTTTTAATATTAATCCATACATTTGTTTTCCATTTTAAAAACTTGTTGATTCTTGATTCTTTGATAATTGTTTCTTTCTTCTTTGAGTTGTTTGGCCTTGTTTGAGGATAAACAATGATTCAATTTGGGAAGAGTTTGATAATTGCAAAAGTGTAGTTATTTTGTATATACTTTTTGTTGCACTTATCGACTCTTTGTTGTTAATATCAGTTGAATAACTCAACTTTGTGTATAAATATATTTAAGTTGTATATAATGCGTTTTCGTGTATAAAGTGTATTGCTTAATAATTTTGTATATGTTTTGTAGGTATTTGAGCATAGTTGGAGAAATGAGGAATAAAGCTCCATGATTTATTTTTGATCAATGGAGAATAAGGCTAAAGATTGTAGCTAATTTGAAGTTATACAGGAATGCAATAGAAGTGTTTGGACTGTCATGGATCTCCTGGCGATAGAAGTCGTTGCCGGGAGAAATTTGAAGACGAATTTTGATGATTGCCTCTGCCTTGCTTCGCTGCTGCATCGCCAGGAGAGGAACAAAGGTATCGCCGAGGGAAGCTTTATGTTGTCGGCTGATGGATGATAATTTTGACCTGCTGAGGATGTGGCTTATCTTGGGCCAACTGTATAGAAAGAATCGTTGGGCGAGGCTTTCTGTTGCCGGGAAATTCTCACGAAACATCGTTTCTTTATATTTCCTTTTCAATTAATTTTTTGGTGGATGGTTTATGGGGTATTTGTTCCCAAATCCCATCATCTTAATTTTTTTATAGTTAGAGGTTAGACAACAACATTTGTGGCTTGCAAATAGATGATCCAGAGTCAGGAGCTTGATGGATCGTGTTTGACACCGCGAAAAATCTAGTCTCTTATCTTCTTCCTCTCTTTGTAACAATTATTTGTTGGATTTTGTATGTAACTTTACCTTGATTATATGTATATTTATTACTCATGGTGTTGTATAAAACTTTCTTTACAAGTCTTTATTGATGTTTATCCTTGTTAGCTTGCTAAGTGTCTGGGTTTGAGTCGTTGTAGAGATGGACAGATTGAATCCGAATTTAGGATGAATATATATTGGGCTTAGATTCTAGAGATAGAATTGGGCTTAGTAATCACTTAAGTATCGACTCTTAATGCCTCTGTGTTGTTTTGTGTTGTGCTGAGAGAATGTCGACACAGAGAGACACGGTTGATATCTCACTATGTGCTAGAAATAACCTCTGTGTGAGTGATACGTGATGATATTGACGAGTTGTTAAGGTTAAGTACAACTCGGTAGTAAGTTTAAGTATTTGAAGGGGTAGACAAAATACAAACTCGAGAGTTATATCCTATTCGAATGATGAAATTATTCTTGTGTATAACTTTTAATTTCAACACCTTACATACAAAAATCCAATTCAAACCAAACTCATAAATGCGAGAATTTGTCGAATGGTGATTCCATAACCAATCTCTGTGGACACAATAAATTCCCAGATTAATATTTCCAAAAATTTTGTTGCTTGCTGCTACACCGCTTTCAACAAAATCGGGCTGTTGTCGGGGATTGGTTCTATTGTTTTCGTATTTCAATAATTCTTTTGTTTTGGAGTTTTTTAGATATCATATATATTGTCTATTATTACCTGTGTATATTGATACTTGTATATGTTTACTATACTTAAAATTTGTTATATCATTGTTTTTTTCCTTTCACGTTTGCTTGTGTGTTGGTTAGGAATAACCAGGTGGAATCAACTTGGAGGAAAATTATTAAATAACAGGCGTTGAGCTTATGACGTAAAACAAGCTTGTTTTTATCATTTTCAATTTTATTAGTTTAGGTAGTGTGTTGATTGTTTATTAAACAAGTTGAAATTGGACTTGTTCTAAATTCTTATATCTTCACTTTTCAACTTGTTTATTTCACTTTCATTTGTTTATTTTTGTTTTTATATTTTAGACTCAAATTTTGGTGTGATATCTTGAGGAATTTAGAGTAGATTTTCCAAGTCTGAATGTTTCAACTTGCGGATGTATGGCAATGATGGTGTTTTGAAGTTGGTACACGCCAGGTACTCAATTATCGCTTTCTAAAACATAGCATGTTTACTAGACTTTTCTTTTGTACAAATTGTGTTCACTTTTGAATCACTTTAGAACTAAACCCCTTGTGAGGTTGCTTTCCATTGTTTACTATATGCACGGGAGACCGACAATTTTATCTTAACTCAATTTTATTATGTTTAATCTTGCATTTATGTAGATTCATATGAAAGCATGATATTATCAACGCATTTTGTTTCATTTTGAGCATAACTACCTATCCAAATAGTCAATTTCACCTTGTGAGTGTGTGATAATTTATAACCCCTTTTAGCCTTTTGCCACTATCCATGTTGTTTGAACTTGATGCTTGTCTATGAGTATCGAATTCACTTTTTGAATGGATTTTGATTATTGTTTTTTCTTGAGCCCTCAACTTTATGTTGTTGTATGAAATTTTGCCTTGTCTTAGAATATAGGGAGTATTCACATAATGATACAGTTGAATTCAAGTTGGGGAGGAAAATGAATATGTATTTATTGGTTGATTGTTATGAGGTTGAAAAATTAAAAAAAAATTGTGAAAAAGAAGTGATAGAAAAAAAAGGAAAAACAAAGAGAAAAGCTTTTAAAAAGAAATATAAAAAGGGTTCGAATAATTGTGCGAATAACTATGGTGTTTTGGTGTGAAATTTGGGATTCAAAAAAAATTTAATTGGAATTTTGTGTTTGAATGTTTGGTGAATTGATCACTCCCTTAGATTTAGGCAATTTTTTGTTTCGATTATTCTTATGAATTATCCCTTGTTTATTCATCCGACCATGCTAGAACCTTTGAAGCCCTTGTGATTCTGCTTTTGTGCTTTTCAATATGAATTTGCTTAGATGAATGCATAATTTTATTGTTTTTAGCAAGATTGTTGGGTGAGAGTTGAGCACCTCATGTTTGTGTTTTTCTTCTATCGATGAAGTGTATGCTAGGTTTGATTAACTTATGAATATTCTATTGTTTTAGAATTTTTGTTATTAGCTTTGTATTTAGGAGTTGTTTCATTTTCATGTTATCATTTTAGTTTAGTGGTATGTTTTTTCCTTGTGTGTAAATTTTTTAATATTAAACCATACATTTGTTTTCCATTTTAAAAACTAGTTGATTCTTGATTCTTTGATAATTGTTTCTTTCTTCTTTGAGTTGTTTGGCCTTGTTTGAGGATAAACAATGATTCAAGTTGGGAAGAGTTTGATAATTGCAAAAGTGTAGTTATTTTGTATATACTTTTTGTTGCACTTATCGACTCTTTGTTGTTAATATCAGTTGAATAACTCAACTTTGTGTATAAATATATTTAAGTTGTATATATTGCATTTTCGTGTATAAAGTGTATTGCTTAATAGTTTTGTATATGTTTTGTAGGTATTTGAGCATAGTTGGAGAAATGAGGAATAAAGCTCCATGATTTATTTTTGATCAATGAAGAATAAGGCTAAAGATTGGAGCTAATTTGAAGTTATACAGGAATGCAATAGAAGTTGTTGGACTGTCATGGATCTCCAGGCGATAGAAGTCGTTGCCGGGAGAAATTTGAAGACGAATTTTGATGATTGCCTCTGCCTTGCTTCGCTGCTGCGTCGCCAGGAGAGGAACAAAGGTATCGTTGAGCGAAGCTTTATGTTGTCGGCCGATGGATGATATTTTTGACCTGCTGAGGATGTGGCTTATCTTGGGCCAATTGTATAGAAAGAATCGTTGGGCGATGCTTTCTGTCGCCGGGCAATTCTCACGAAACATCGTTTCTTTATATTTCCTTTTCAATTAATTGTTTGGTGGATGGTTTATGGGGTATTTGTTCCCAAATCCCATCATATTCATTTTTTTATAGTTAGAGGTTAGACAACACCATTTGTGGCTTACAAATAGATGATCCAGAGTCAGGAGCTTGATGGATCGTGTTTGACACCGCGAAAAATCTAGTCTCTTCTCCTCTTCCTCTCTTTGTAACCATTATTTGTTGGATTTTATATGTAACTTTACCTAGATTATATGTATATTTATTGCTCATGGTGTTGTATGAAACTTTCTATACAAGTCTTTATTGATGTTTATCCTTGTTAGCTTGCTAAGTGTCTGGGTTTGAGTCGTTGTAGAGATGGACGGATTGAATCCGAATTTAGGATGAATATATATTGGGCTTAGATTCTAGAGATAGAATTGGGCTTAGTAATCACTTAAGTATCGACTCTTAATGCCTATGTGTTGTTTTGTGTTGTGCTGAGAGAATGTCGACAAAGAGCGACACGGTTGATATCTCGCTATGTGCTAGAATTAACCTCTGTGTTAGTGATACGTGATGATATTGACGAGTTGTTAAGGTTAAGTACAACTGGGTAGTAAGTTTAAGTATTTGAAGGGGTAGACGAAATACAAACTCGAGAGTTCTATCCTATTCGAATGATGAAATTATTCTTGTGTATAACTTTTAATTTCAGCACCTTACATACAAAAATCCAATTCAAACCAAACTCATAAATGCGAGAATTTGTCGAATGGTGATTCCATAACCAATCTCTGTGGACACAATAAATTCCCAGATTAATATTTCCAAAAATTTTGTTGCTTGCTGCTACACCGCTTTCAACAAAATCGGGCTGTTGTCGGGGATTGGTTCTATTGTTTTCGTATTTCAATAATTCTTTTATTTTTGAGTTTTTTAGATATCATATATATTGTCTATTATTAGCTGTGTATATTGATACTTATATATGTTCACTATACTTATAAATTTGTTATATCATTGTTTTTTTCCTTTCATGTTTGCTTGTGTGTTGGTTAGGAATAACCAGGTGGAATCAACTTGGAGGAAAATTATTAAATAACAGGCGTCGAACTTATGACGTAAAACAAGCATGTTTTTATCATTTTCAATTTTATTAGTTTAGGTAGTGTGTTGATTGTTTATTAAACAAGTTGAAATTGGACTTGTTCTAAATTCTTATATCTTCACTTTTCAACTTGTTTATTTCACTTTCATTTGTTTCTTTTTGTTTTTATATTTTAGACTCAAATTTTGGTGCGATATCTTGAGGAATTTAGAGGAGATTTTACAAGTCTGAATGTTTCAACTTGCGGATGTATGGTAATGATGGTGTTTTGAAGTTGGTACACGCCAGGTACTCAATTATCGCTTTCTAAAACATAGCATGTTTACGAGACTTTTCTTTTGTACAAATTGTGTTCACTTTTGAATCACTTTAGAACTAAACCCCTTGTGAGGTTGCTTTCCATTGTTTACTATATGCACGGGAGACCGACAATTTTATCTTAACTCAATTTTATTATGTTTAAGATTGCATTTATGTTGATTCATATGAAAGCATGATATTATCAAGGCATTTTGTTTCATTTTGAGCATAACTAGCTATCCAAATAGTCAATTTCACCTTGTGAGTGTGTGATAATTTATAACCCCTTTGAACCTTTCGCCACTATCCATGTTGTTTGAACTTGATGCTTGTCTATGAGTATTGAATTCAATTTTTGAATGGATTTTGATTATTGTTTTTTCTTGAGCCCTCAACTTTATGTTGTTGTATGAAATTTTGCCTTGTCTTAGAATATAGGGAGTATTCACATAATGATACAGTTGAATTCAAGTTAGGGAGAAAAATGAATATGTATTTATTGGTTGATTGTTATGAGGTTGAAAAAAAAATTGTGAAAAAGAAGTAATAGAAAAAAATAGAAAAAACAAATAGAAAAGCTTTTAAAAAGAAATACAAAAAGGGTTCGAATAATTTTGCAAATAAGTATGGTGTTTTGGTGTGAAATTTGGGATTCAAAAAAAGTTTAATTGGAATTTTGTGTTTGAATGTTTGGTGAATTGATCACTCCCTTAGATTTAGGCAATTTTTTGTTTCGATTATTCTTATGAATTATCTCTTGTTTATTCATCCGACCATGCTACAACCTTTGAAGCCCTTTTGATTCTGCTTTTGTGCTTTTCAATATGAATTTGCTTTGATGAATGCATAATTTTATTGTTTTTAGCAAGATTGTTGGGTGAGAGTTGAGCACCTCATGTTTGTGTTTTTCTTCTATCAGTGAAGTGTATGCTAGGTTTGATTAACTTATGAATATTCTATTGTTTTAGAATTTTTGTTATTAGCTTTGTATTTAGGAGTTGTTTCATTTTCATGTTATCATTTTAGTTTAGTGGTATGTTTTTTCCTTGTGTGTAAATTTTTTAATATTAAACCGTACATTTGTTTTCCATTTTAAAAAATTGTTGATTCTTGATTCTTTGATAATTGTTTCTTTCTTCTTTGATCTGTTTGGCCTTGTTTGAGGATAAACAATGATTCAAGTTGGGAAGAGTTTGATAATTGAAAAAGTGTAGTTATTTTGTATATACTTTTTGTTGCACTTATCGAATCTTTGTTGTTAATATCAGTTGAATAACTCAACTTTGTGTATAAATATATTTAAGTTGTATATAATGCGTTTTCGTGTATAAAGTGTATTGCTTAATAGTTTTGTATATGTTTTGTAGATATTTGAGCATAGTTGGAGAAATGAGGAATAAAGCTCCATGATTTATTTTTGATCAATGAAGAATAAGGCTAAAGATTGGAGCTAATTTGAAGTTATGCAGGAATGCAATAGAAGTTGTTGGACTGTCATGGATCTCCAGGCGATAGAAGTCGTTGCCGGGAGAAATTTGAAGACGAATTTTGATGATTGCCTATGCCTTGCTTCGCTGCTGCGTCGCCAGGAGAGGAACAAAGGTATCGCCGAGCGAAGCTTTCTGTTGTCGGCCGATGGATGATATTTTTGACCAGCTGAGGATCTGGCTTATCCTGGGCTAACTGTATAGAAATAATCGTTGGGCGATGCTTTCTGTCGCCGGGCAATTCTCACGAAACATCATTTCTTTATATTTCCTTTTCAATTAATTTTTTGGTGGATGGTTTATGGGGCATTTGTTCCCAAATTCCATCATCTTCATTTTTTGATAGTTAGAGGTTAGACAACAACATTTGTATCTTGCAAATAGATGATCCAGAGTCAGGAGCTTGATGGATCGTGTTTGACACCGCGAAAAATCTAGTCTCTTCTCCTCTTCCTCTCTTTGTAACCATTATTTGTTGGATTTTGTATGTAACTTTACCTTGATTATATGTATATTTATTTCTCATGGTGTTGTATGAAACTTTCTTTACAAGTCTTTATTGATGTTTATCCTTGTTAGCTTGCTAAGTGTCTGGGTTTGAGTTGTTGTAGAGATGGACGGATTGAATCCAAATTTAGGATGAATATATATTGGGCTTAGATTCTAGAGATAGAATTGGGCTTAGTAATCACTTAGGTATCGACTCTTAATGCCTCTGTGTTGTTTTATGTTGTGCTTAGAGAATGTCGACACAGAGCAACACGGTTGATATCTCGCTATGAGCTAGAAATAACCTCTGTGTGAGTGATACGTGATGATATTGACGAGTTGTTCAGGTTAAGTACAACTGGGTAGTAAGTTTAAGTATTTAATGGGGTAGACAAAATACAAACTCGAGAGTTCTATCCTATTCGAATGATGAAATTATTCTTGTGTATAACTTTTAATTTCAGCACCTTACATACAAAAACCCAATTCAAACCAAAATCATAAATGCGAGAATTTGTCGAACGGTGATTCAATAACCAAACTTTGTGGACATGATAAATTCCTGGATAAATATTTTCAAAATATTTGTTGCTTGCTGCTACACCGCTTTCAACAAAATCGGGCTGTTGTCGGGGATTGGTTCTATTATTTTTGTATTGCAATAATTCTTTTGTTTTTGAATTTTATAGATATCCTATATAATGTTTATTATTACTTGTGTATATTGATACTTGTATATGTTTACTATACTTATAAATTTGTTATATCATTGTTTGTTTCCTTTCACGTTTGCTTGTGTGTTGGTTAGGAATAACCATGTGGAAGCAACTTGGAGGAACATTATTAAATAACAGGCGTCGAGCTTATGACCTAAAACAAACATGTTTTTATCATTTTCCATTTTATTATTTTAGGTAGTGTGTTGATTGTTGTTTAAACAAGTTGAAATTGGACTTGTTCTAAATTCTTATATCTTCACTTTTAAACTTGTTTATTTCACTTTCATTTGTTTGTTTTTGTTGTTATAGTTTGTACTCGAATTTTGGTCCGATATCTTGAGGAATTTAGATGCAATTTACGAAGTCTGGATATTTCAACTTAGAGATGTATGGTAATGATAGTGTTTTGAAGTTGGTACACGCCAGGTACTCAATTATCGCTTTCTAAAACATAGCATGTTTATGAGACTATTCTTTTGTACAATTTTAACTTCGTTCATTCTTTTTTCAAATTGTGTTCCCTTTTGAATTACTTTAGAACTAAACCCCTTGTGAGGCTGCTTTCCATTGTTTACTATATGCACGGGAGACCTATAATTTTATCTTAACTGAATTTTATTCTGTTCAATCTTGCATTTATGTTGATTCATATGAAATCATGATATTATCAAGGTATTTTGTTTCAATTTGAGAATAACTACCTAGCCAAATAGTCAATTTCACCTTGTGAGTGTGTGATAATTTGTAACCCCTTTGAGCCTTTTGTCACTATCCATGTTGTTTGAACTTAATGCTTGTCTATGAGTATTGAATTCACTTTTTCAATGGACTTTGATTTTTTTTTCTTGAGCCCTCAACTTTGTGTTGTTTTATGAAATTTTGCCTTGCGTTAGAATATAGGGAGTATTCACATAATGATACAGTTGAATTCAAGTTGGGGAGAAAAATGATTGTGTATTTATTGGTTTATTTCTATGAGGTTGAAAAAGGAAAAAAAGTGTGAAAACTAAGTGACACACAAAAAAAAAACCTTTTAAAAAGAAAAAAAAATGAGTTTGAATAATTGTGCGAATAAGTATGCTATTTTGGTGTGTAATTTGGGATTCATAAGAAGTTTAATTGGAATTTTGTGTTTGAATCTTTGGTGAATTGATCACTCACTTAATTTAGGCAAAATTTTGGGTTTATAATTTTTAGGAATTATCCCTTGTTTATTCAACCAACCAAGCTACAACCTTTGAAGCCCTTGTGATTCTGCTTTTATGCTTTTCAATATGAATTTGCTTTGATGAATGCATAATTATATTGTTGTTATCAAGATTGCTGGGTGAGAGTTGAGCACCTCATGTTTGTGTTTTTCATCTATCGATGAAGTGTATGCTAGGTTTGATTCACTTATGAATATTGTATTGTTTTAGAATTTTTGACATGAGCTTTGTATTTAGGAGTTGTTTCATTTTCATGTTATCATTTCATTTTTGTGGTATGTTTTTTCCTTGTGCGTACATTTTTTATATATTGAGCCATACATTTGTTTTTCATTTTAAAAACCTGTTGATTCGTGATTCTTTGATAATTGTTTCTTTGTTCTTTGAGTTGTTTGTCCTTGTTTGAGGATAAACAATGATTCAAGTTGGAAAGAGTTTGATAAGGGCAAAAGTGTAGTTATATTGTGTATAATTTTTGTTTCACTTATCGACTCTTTGTTGTTAATATCAGTTGAATAACCCAACTTTGTGTATAAATACATTTAATTTGTGTATAATGCGTTTTCGTGTATAAAGTGTATCGTTTAATAGTTTTATATATGTTTTATAGGTATTTGAGCATAGTTGGAGAAATGAGGAATAAACTCCAATATGCATTTTTGATCAATGAAGAACAAGGATAAAGATAGGAGCCAATTTGAAGTTATGCAGGAAAGCAATAGAAGTTGTTGGACTGTCATGGATCGCCAGGCAATAGAAGCTGTCGTCGAGCGAAATTTGAAGACCAATTTTGATGATTGCCTCTGCCTTGCTTCGCTACTGCGTCGCCAGGAGAGGAATAAAGGTATCGTTGAGCAAAGCTTTCTGTCGTCTACCGATGGAGGATATTTTTGACCTGCTGAGGACGTGGCTTATCCTGGGCCAACTGTATAGAAAGAATTGTCGGGCAATGCTTTCTGTCGTCGGGCGATTCTCACGAAACAATATTTCTTTATAATTCCTTTTTAATTAATTTTTTGATGGATGGTTTATGGGGTATTTGTCACCAAATTCCATCATCTTCATTTTTGATAGTTAGATCTTAGATAACAACATTAGTGGCTTGCAAATAGATGATCTGGGGCTGGGAGCTTGATGCATCGTGTTTGACACAGCAGAAAATCTGGTTTCTTCTCCTCTTCCTCTCTTTGTAACCATTATTTGTTGAATTCCATATGTAACTTTACCTTGATTATATGTATATTTATTGCTCATGGTGTTGTATGAAACTTTCTTTACAAATCTTTATTGATGTTTATCCTTGTTAGCTTGCTAAGTGTCTGGGTTTGAGTTGTTGCAGAGACGGACGAATTGAATCTAAATTTAGGATGAAGATATATTGGGCTTAGATTCAAGATATAGACTTAGGTTTAGTAATCACTTAGGTATCGACTCTTAATGCATCTGTGTTGTTTTGTATTATGCTGATAGAATGTCGACACAGAGTGTAGCAACTTGTTTTTAAATCAAGAGTCGCCACTATTAGTTTTTATCCTAGGGAAGGAAATCTAACAGAAAACCCTAATTCGCAGACAGAAATTCTAGGTTTCAGACTTCTTTAGACGAAAGGAAGATGTTAGGCACCTTTCATCTACCTTGTACACAAGGATACCAGGTTTTAGGTTTGAGTTGGGGAAAACAGGGCTTTAAATATTATTAAGGGAAAAGAGTTTTAATTTTTAATAGGGGAAGGGTTTAAATTTTTTATAGGGGAACTCGCTACGATTTTTGATCGTATGCCTACGTATCCTCTTAAGAGGAATTAGAGTCCCAATTCGTAGTTCGTATCGGGTTGGTGTTTTTTAGGGGTCACAAACGTATTTTTAATCACCTTGCACTTTGGTCGGGAATAGTGATTGCGGAGATTTTGACTAAATGCACGGTAAGTTAAAATCTGTTTGAAACCCTTTTGAAAAAAATAGCTGATTAGCTTAGTTGATTGCGAAAAATAGTTTGATGATTTGTTAGTGTTTTTTAACTGTGCTAATTGAAAAAATATCTTGATTAATGCATGATTAAAAAAATACTTTAATGCAAATATAGAAAATAATATATTTATGAGTTTTAAAAAAATTATTTATTTACATGATATAATAAATAATATTTACATATAATATAAAAATTGATATTATACAATAATAATAATAATTAATAATAATAATAATCATTAAATAATAAAAAATAAAAATAGAATAAAATAATAAGAATTATAAAAAAATATAGAAGACAATAATTAAACAGGGGGATGTTGTTTCTAGTTAACAAGTAAAAGAGGGGGGTGTTGAAAGTTGTGGCTAAGCTAGCCCAAGTGTGAATTCAGAGGGGTGTGTGAAGTTGTTATAGTGTTTAGCAAAATAATGAAAGGGGGTGCCAAAATAACGGGCTGGGCCCAATACGCAAGGTTTGGTTGGTTAGGTGTGTGTGGGCGTACATTAGCTATCATGGAGACTTGACCTCTGTCCGTCTGATCAAGATTGCTTGGATAAGATTGAAGGTGCATTTTAGTTATTGTGGGCATGCGGGTACTGGATTGTTTTAGCATATAACAATTTGTTTAACACTTTTATCCTTCATTTTCGTTTTACAGTAACAGGCACTTTCACCAGTTCTCTCGCGTTCAACCCTTTCCTCTTCTAACCCAAGTCTTCTTCCTCAACCTTACAAACCCTTACCACCCACCACCATCGGCGGCTACCAACCCTTAACCCCCATCATGAATCAAACACCAAAACCCACAAACCCAAGAAGAAAGACTAACCCTTTTTCTCTTCTTCGATCGCGGGTTACAATGAACAAAGGAAGACGGTGGTGACGGTCGATTGAGAGCGGCGGAGGGGATAGTGGTGGCGGTGCATACGGTTAGGGTTTCAGAGGTTGAAACACAAATCGTTCTTCTTCGTCTTCAACACAGGCTTCTCCCTCTTCACAGTAACCCCCTCTCCTCTGTACTGTTGTTATTCTTCTTCGCGATTCTGCTCTCTACTGTCTTCTCTGTATTCTTTTTCTCTCTCCCCTTTTACTGTTTTCTGTTCTTTGTATATATAGGGTTTTAGAATTATGATTTTGTTGTTACAATTTGGATAGCATAGATTTAGGATTTAGAATCAAGTTAGGGATTTAGTGTTATTCTTAATTGATGTAAATTGATTCAATCTGTTGTATAATTTGAATTCCGGATTTGATAGATAGAGATTGTACTGATATTTCTTACTGTATATTATGGGCTTGGATAATAGGTTTAATTTTGTTTAATGCTTTTCCTCGATTTGATTTCTGAGATTGGATATGAACAGTTGTTGTTAATTTCCAGAATTGTGCGTGCATTCCCCTTCAATCGACAGTTACTGTTTTTTTTTATTCCATTGGGCTTTGCGTTTTCTTATTCCTTTTGTCAAGCTTGTAACTTAACAAACTTGGGCCTCAGATTTCCCAATTAGGAAGCTGTTTCTTCCTTTTTTATGGAAAACAAGAATTCTTTTTTGTTAGATGTTACTAGGCCTAAAAGTTTGGATATGAACAGATTTTTTGTAAACAAATAACTCTTAATAAGTAATTACATAAACATTTTGATAATGAAATAATGATTATAACAATCCTCTTGACAATTAGTAAAATAATTATGATAATATAAACAATTTTAATAATAATGTAACAAAGAAAAGAAATGATTTTTCTCTTAAGGTGTCAAATGGGCCAGCTTAAAAACTTTGAATGGGCCTGTAGGTTATTGTTCAGCCTACAATATTATTTCCCCCTTTTTATTACAGTAAAACAACTAATTTAATTGGACATGCGCATTATCTCTTGTTCAGCCCAGCAAGACTGTATTTTTATTACAACAACATGTTTTTATACTATGGTTTTCAAAACATATTTTTTCTCAAATAATATTTAATGCAGGACCCAATATCTAATAACCAAAAATTGCTTCAACAAAAATAACAAATAAAAATTAATTGGGCTTAACTCAATGGGCTTAGTTATTGATAAGTACACCCCCCTTTTTGTCAACTTACCCTAAACAAGCTTATACAAAATAAACTTAATTATTATTATTATTATTATTTTGAAATAATTTCCAATTTTTGAATCGCATGGGCCATTCGCCAACATGTTTCGCGAATGGGTTCATTAGTCTTTTCGATTTAGAAAGCCCCATTTAAAAACATCCCCTAGTCGTGGATAAAGATAGGCCATTAGATACTCTTGTAGCATCTCTAATTAAATATTTCTTCCATTTTAATCTCGATAGATAAAATCATCGAGGTAGGAAAATTTTGGGGTACGACACAGAGAGACACGGTTGATATCTCGCTTTATGTTAGAAATAACCTCTGTGTGAGTGATACTGTTGGCTCCTAAATTCGACACCTTTGTTTTGTGGATATCAGCCATTAAAGCTGAAGGATGTCTTCGACTGGCTAAGTCTGTCGAAATGCCCGTCGAAAGATGGCAAAAGTACTTAGAAGTTTTCTTCCAAGGAAGGAGGCTGGTTGCCTTCGACGTCGAAGGAGTTTCTCGTCGAAGATGTCTCTTGACGAAAGTGTTCGATGGTTCAGAGTGGAGCAGTTTGAAATTCAAACATTTGGAGGGAAAACGGTTTCCAGCAGTTACCACGTGCAAACGTGCAAGGATCTGGAGCGTCGAACGTGGAGAACGTGCCAAGTGGATTGATCTCGAAGCAGTATAACTGCCCGACGGTTACTTGGGATGTTTTAGTATAAATAGTAGTAGACATGTAGTTTCTCGCGTGTGTTCACAATTATATACAAAGTCACTCATATAGATTCGAGTACCCAGCGTGTGAGAAAGAATTGTTGAGAAATGTATGTGTGAAACACCAATTTTATCAATTAAAGTCATTTACTTTTCCAGAAATTTACTTGCTTTCCTCTTTACATTCTTGTCGAACCTTTTACTTTAAAGCCTTGTTTATTTTACCAAGTCTTTCCTTCATGCATTTTATTTAAAACCTATTTATTTAAAGCCTTATCCAATTCAATCAAACTTCAAAATCAACCTATGTCCTAGGATCAATCTGATCGATCCTGCGAGTAACCAAATAAGTAACCATTTGGAGGATCAGCGGTTGTTTACCAAAACCCAAGGTAAACAAATTGGCACACCTGGTGGGACTGTGTGTTGATTGTTGAAAATAATCTCATCTTTTCGAGTTGTATGTTATTGAGAAGTGGTAGAATATACACTAACGATAACAATACTGCCAGAAGAAGGGAAGAGATGGCGAATCCGCCAAACAACAACGAAATCCCACAAACGAGTGTGGGAGCAACGGTTAGTATGACCGTAAGTGAAGCGACAAATGTTGGTTCGACACCAGCAGTATCGGTCACAACCACGGGGCCAATACCTTCGTTAACAGGCCCCAGGATACCTTTGGGAACCCCCCCACCAAGGGGAAATTTAGGCACAAGGCCTTTGGTTCCCCCAGGTTTTATTCCATTCTATGGTATGCCAACTTCTGAAGTGGCAAGCCTGACGAATGCTGCGTCCACTTTTTCAGACCCTTTTGTGAGTGCCTCTTCGCCACTCCAAGGCTCTGGAGTAGGCATGGCGAATAGAAATAGGACCCAACTCTTAGGAGGAACGTCCCAAGTAGCCCATGGCCTTACAAATGCCTCGACAGCAGTCTTGAGGCAACAGATGGACGAAAGCAACCATGATATGGTGCAAATGTTGGCACAAACTTTGAGTACAGTGCTAAACCCTCTAATACAAAACACTACTCAATCGAATCAGCAAGTGACAGCGCAAATGACGCGTTTGGCTGACTTCTTTGGAGTACCCCAACCTATTCGACAGCCCCAAAGGGCGCAAATAAGGGGAAATCAGGGGATATTTTTAGAGGAAGAAACCACCATTAACCAGGCTCAACAGCCTGTCGAAGAAAACCTTAGGGTACGATTAGAACAACCTGTCGAGGAGCCTAGGGTAATAGCCCCAGAGGTAAGGTTAGTTAACAGAAACCAAAATGCTGACGAAGTGGTTCAGCATATCCAATACCAAAACATGGGGTTGGAAAACAATCTGGCAACCATGATTGAAAGGATCATGACTCAGAATGGGATGAACATGGGCTTTCGAAGGCCCAACTTTACATCGCCATTGTCAGAATACGTGTTACAAACGGACTTACCTCCTAGATGCAAAGTCCCCAAATTTACTAAGTTCTCTGGGGACATGACAGAATCTACTGTCGAGCATGTGGCGAGGTATTTGATCGAAGCGGGTGACATTTCGAATAACGAAAACCTAAGGATCAAGTATTTCCCAAGTTATTTAACAAAGAACGCTTTTACTTGGTTTACAACTCTCCCCCCCAATTCGATCCATCATTGGACCCAGTTGGAGAGATTGTTCCATGAACAATTCTACATGGGGCAAACCAAGATAAGCCTGAAAGAACTGGCCAGTGTGAAGAGACGTTTCACTGAACCTATAGACGAATATCTAAATAGGTTTAGGTTGCTCAAGGAGAAATGTTTTATACAAGTGCCAGAACATGAGTTGGTCGAAATAGCCGCAGGCGGTTTAGATTATTCCATTAGGAAGAAGCTAGACACCCAATACCTAAGAGACATGGCCCAACTGGCCGATAGAGTTCGACAGGTAGAACGCCTCAAAGCTGAAAAAGCTAAGGCAACGAAAACTCACAAGAGAGAAAGGATAGCGTACGTTGAGATGGATGACAAAGATCTAGAATCCTTCGACGATACTTTAACTGTCGAAGAAGGAGAAGTCGACTTAGCAGAACTGAAACAAGGGCCACCATACTCTTGTAAACTGTTAGTCCCCTCAAATGGGAAAAATCCCATTGGTCCAGAAAAGACCAACGATAGGTTCCCAAAAAAGACCTATAGTTTTGACATCACAAAATGTGATGAAATATTCGATTTATTGGTTAAAGATGGCCAAATGATAGTACCCCCAGGGGTGAAACTTCCTCCTCTTGATCAAAGAAAGAAGAGAGGTTTTTGCAAATATCATAATTTTCTGGGCCATAAAACTTCTCAATGTTTTCTTTTCAGGAATCTTGTGCAAGACGCTATCGAAGAGGGAAGATTGAAATTTGCTGACAAATCCCCCATGGCTGTCGACTCCAATCCATTGTAGGCTGAAGCCCACTATGCTGAACCCTCTGAGGTGAACATGATAGAGGCAACCAGGATCCAGTCGAAGAAGCCAGGAATTACCATGGTCGAAGTCTCAAAGGACCACATCAACATGCCAATCTTTGGCAGTTTTTCTAGAAATTTATCCAGGAAGACAATTGAAGCTGTCCAGAAAGCGGTCGAAAACCCGAAGTCGGAGACCGCTGAAGCACAAAAAACTGGATCAAAAGCCAGTTCCCACTTGGCCACCGTTCAAGGCCAGACGGAGAATCTGGAGGTACAAATGAAGCAGTTAACTCTTGCTAACAAAGATACAATGAATATCAACATGGTCGAACTTTCTGACCCAAAAGCATCAGAAGAGGCCATGAGGCAAGAACAAGCTAATAAGACTGCTTTCCCTCGGGAAAATGAAAACTTGGCAGATTTTCTACAAAGATGCCAGAAAAAGAAATCAGAGGTGATGCTGTGTCCAAGATGCAGTTCGATCTTTGATAAAAAAGCTGCTGAGCACATTCAGGGCGTAAGAGCAGCGAATAAGAGACGGGAGAATGCTGACCTTCGACATGATCCCAGAAGAGGTTCTAACCAAGAAAAGAGGCCATTGACTTTTAGGCCTCCAACAAATGTGCCAGTAGACACTTGGTACAAAACCTCTGGCCGGAAAAGGCCAAGTGAGGAGAAATGGCATTCTTTCGATGTGCCAAGAGGTTCCTCTTTGACTCAAAAGAAAGAGCCTCAAGTTGCTGCACCTAAGGTTGCACAAGTGTCCAGCAACTACAAAGGTAAAAATCCTATGTCTCGATCTCAATGGAGGAGATATCAAAGGAGACGAAAAGCTGAAAGGGAGGCTGCCAACGAACCTAAGGCAGAAACTAGTTCGAACGTTCCTCAAAGGAAACAAAGGAAGCCTCTAGAGAGAGAGCCAGTTACCAACAGGCTAGTTTGGCCTAACCAAAGTGAAGTCGAAGACGAAGACGATGCTGAGTCTGATGACACTTTGGATATAATGGTGAATATAGTTTCGGTGCTGCCCAGAGAATTCAATCGACAGGTAGAAGTCGAAGCAAGTGACTGGGAAGTGGAGCAAGAAATGGCCAAACATAGGCCAGTGTGCTATTTTGTCATGGACAATGGCACTACTGAGGAACAAAATGGCTTCTTCGAGCCACCTACAGAGGCGATGAAAAATCACCTCAAGCCTTTGTTCATAAGGGCTAAACTCGAAGAAACCACTGTGAATAAAATATTGGTGGATTGTGGGGCAACCATTAATATTATCCCTCACTCTATGCTAAGGAAAATCGGCAAAAGAGATGAGGACATTAAGCCTCACAACATGGTCCTGTCGAACTATGAGGGCGGCATAGGGACCACTATGGGAGTGATCCAGCTAGATATCAAAGTAGGGTCGATCCTTCGACCAACGATGTTTATGGTCATATCGGCCAAACCTAACTACAATCTTTTGTTAGGCCGTGAATGGATTCATGGTGTTGGCGCTGTGCCTTCATCGATGCACCAAAGGCTGCTGCTATGGCGTCCAGATGGGATGGTCGAAAACATAGAGGCAGATCAAAGCTACTACCTTGGCGAAGTGAATCACCTGGGTTTGGCAGATTTCGACAAGAACTTGGCTCACATAGGGCCATGTCCAACACCTGACTTCGACATGGCGCCAGCGCCAAACACCTTTTGTTCCCTATACCTGCATCCTGAGCATGGTTTCCAATGGGACAGAGAAGACTTGTCCCACATAGACTTCAGTGGGTTAACTGATATCCAACCAACTGGTTGGGGAAGTGAATTCAGTGATAATGACTGAGTCACAATCTTTGAAGCGAATTTCGGCTTATGTGGCCGAAACCAAGATGATAACGGCTCTCGAAGCCGAAGTAAAGTACATGGCCACACAGGCCAATGATCAACAATTATCTGCTGTAGGCCCAGGAAAGGATTTCGATCCAAAACCTCCTGATATCATGCCAGAAGAAATGCAGGAACAGAGGCTCGACGCCATCTATGACGATGAGCCTTTGGGCTTCGAAAAGGACCCCTTGGCGAACAACATTAAAATGTTAGCACAAGACCCTTTAGAAGAAATCAACTTAGGCGAAGGATCAGAGAAAAGGCCAACTTACATCAGCGCCAAAATCGATCCAGAACTTAGGTTGGAAATAATCCAATTGCTGAAAGAGTTTAAAGACTGTTTTGCATGGGATTATGACGAAATGCCTGGTCTCGACAGAGGATTGGTAGAACTTCAGTTGCCAATCAAACCTGGGAAGAAGCCAATCAAGCAAAATCCAAGGCGCTTCGCTCCAGAAATACTGTCGAAGATCAAAACAGAGGTCGAAAGACTTCTGAAATGCAAATTCATCCGTGTTACAAGGTATGTCGAATGGATTGCAAATATTGTGCCAGTAATTAAGAAAAATGGTACGTTAAGGGTGTGCATAGATTTCAGAGACTTGAATGCTGCCACCCCCAAAGATGAATATCCTATGCCTGTGGCGGAAATGCTAGTCGATTCTGCCGCTGGTTATGAATACCTGAGTATGCTCGATGGTTATTCAGGATATAATCAAATATTCATTGCTGAAGAGGATGTGTCGAAAACAGCTTTTCGATGCCCTGGGGCCTTAGGCACTTACGAATGGGTAGTGATGCCTTTTGGCCTAAAGAACGCTGGGGCAACGTACCAGCGAGCAATGAATACTATCTTCCATGATTTTATTAACACTTTTATGCAAGTATATATTGATGATATTGTTATAAAATCTGTTTCCAGGAAGAATCATATTGACCACCTTCGACAATCATTCGAAAGAATGAGAGAACATGGTCTGAAGATGAACCCTTTGAAGTGTGCGTTCTGTGTGAAAGCTGGAGATTTCTTTGGCTTCGTTGTCCACAAGAAAGGAATCGAAATCAACCAGAACAAGACGAAGGCAATTCTGGAAGCGAAAGCGCCATCGAATAAGAAGGAATTGCAATCCCTCTTAGGCAAGATAAATTTCTTAAGGAGGTTTATATCTAATCTAAGTGGGAAAGCTCAGGCCTTTTCACCCTTACTTCGACTGAATAAAGAGGGGTTCGAATGGGGGCAAGAGCAACAAGAAGCCTTCGACAAAATCAAAGGGTACCTCACTAAGCCACCTATTTTGGTGCCTCCTTGTAGCAATAGTAGTATGAGATTGTACATAGCTGCATCTGACAAAACTCTGGGAAGTATGTTAGCCCAAGAGGATGAGAATGGAGTCGAAAGACCCATTTACTATCTCAGTAGAGTTTTGAACGATGCAGAAACTAGATATAGCGAAGTTGAAAAATTGTGTCTATGTCTGTATTTTTCTTGTACAAAACTCAAGCAATATATAAAACCAGTTGATGTTTATGTTTCGTCTCATTTTGATGTTTTCAAATATATGTTGTCGAAACCTATCTTGCATAGTCGAATTGGCAAATGGGCATTAGCATTAAATGAATACTCCTTGACCTTTATGCCTCTTAAGGCAGTAAAAGGACAAGTGGTTGCAGATTTCATAGTCGACCACTCAATTCAAGTCGAGGATATTAATTATGTGGAGATAGAGCCTTGGAAATTCTACTTCGATGGTTCCAGCCATAAAGATGGAACAGGGGTAGGAGTCTTGATTATTTCTCCAGATAAAATTCCAACAACATTCAAGTACAAAATATCAGGTTCTTGTTCGAACAATGAGGCTGAGTATGAAGCTCTAATTACTGGCCTTGAGATATTGTTGGAATTGGGGGCAACTCGAGTCGAAATCATGGGAGACTCAGAGTTAGTCATTAAGCAAGTCACAAAGGAATATAAATGCATAAGGGAGAATCTCATTATGTACTTTGTGATAGCAAATCGTTTATTGAAAAAATTTGAAACGATCAATATTCGACACATACCCAGAGTCGAAAATCAAATAGCCAATGACTTGGCACAAATTGCATCTGGGTATAAGATTTCAAAAACGAGATTACAAAGAGCAATCGAAGTTCGAGAGAAGATAAAAGCAACTTGTCTATCACCATCAGACTTGGAATCGAAGAGACTAGGATATGCTGATCACAGTAACTTCGAGATTTCGTTCATTGATAATTTTTCAGAGCAAGATTGGAGGAAACCTATTGTGGACTATCTTCAAAATCCAGGAGCTTCGACAGAACGAAAAACAAAATACAGGGCGTTGAGTTTTGTACTCGTGGGTAATGAGTTATTCAAGAAGACGCCTGAAGGGGTGTTGCTGAAATGTTTAAGTGAGACTGAAGCATACATAGCCCTTTCGACTACGCATGCTGGGGCATGTGGGGCTCACCAAGCAGGCCATAAGATGAAATGGTTGTTGTTTCGACAAGGACTATATTGGCCCACTATGCTGAAAGATTGTGTTGAGTTCGCCAAGAGTTGTCAAGAGTGTCAAGTCCATACAGGCATCCAACATGTACCAGCAAGCGAACTTCACTCGATAGTGAAGCCTTGGCCTTTTAGAGGATGGGCGTTGGATCTCATTGGAGAGATTCGACCAGCATCATCAAAGAGTCAGAAATACATATTGGTAGGCATTGATTATTTTACTAAGTGGATCGAAGCTATCCCTTTAGTCAACGTGGACCAAGAAAATGTCATTGAATTTATTCAAAAGAACATTATCTTTAGGTATGGAATCCCTGAGACAATAACAACTGATCAAGGGTCAGTTTTCACTGGTCGAAAGATGCAGGAATTTGCTCAGGAAACAGGTTTCAAACTCCTAACATCCACGCCTTATTATGCACAGGCGAATGGTCAAGTCGAAGCAGCCAATAAAGTGGTGATTGGTTTGATAAAGAAACATGTTGGGAAGAAACCAAAGAATTGGCATAAGACGTTAGACCAGATTCTGTGGGCTTGTCGAACGTCCCCAAAATAAGCCACTGGTACAACACCGTATAGGCTAACTTTTGGCCATGATGCAATGTTGCCAGCAGAAATTTGTCTTCAATCTGCAAGGGTTCAGAGGCATTATGATATTCCTTCTGAAATCTATTGGAACATGATGTTAGACGAACTGGTGGATTTAGACGAAGAGAGATTACGCGCTCTCGACCTACTCAGGCTTCAGAAGAAAAGAGTAGAAGACTCTTATAATAAAAAGGTAAAACCTAAGGTATTTTTGCCTGAAGAACTAGTTTGGAAAGTAATTCTTCCCATGGATCGAAGAGATCGAAGCATGGGGAAATGGTCACCCAAATGGGAAGGACCCTTCAGAGTTATCCAAACTTTTTCTGGTGGAGCCTATGAAGTCGAAGAGTTAGGTGGAGATAAAAGGCTCTTGAGAGTAAATGGTAAATATTTGAAAAAATACAAACCTATACTTCAAGAGATAAAAATAAAATAATAAAAGAACAAGACTAAATTAACCATAAAAATGCCAAAATGGAAATTTTATAAATTTCAGCCAAGATGGCAATTGTTGTCGAATATGGATTACAAAATATGGTTACAAAAGAGAATCAATCAAAAGGTAAGAGAGTCCTTGAGTCGAAGATACTTGGCTTTCTGCAGCTCCAACCTTTTCGAACACCAGGCGTTCTCCTGCACTAGTTTGGCAATTTGAGCGTCGAGGCCTTGGGCCCTCTCAGCGAATTCCAGGCCTTGTTTGATTTCAGTTTGGCTCTCGGTGTCTGAGATGGTCGAAAGAAGTTCCTCCTTGCGTATAGTGTTGGCATTTATCTTCGCTTCTATCTCTGCGATTTGTGCCCGGAAGGAAGCATTCTCTCGATCAATGGCATCGACTTCTGCCTGCATAGATGCTTTTTGTTTCGACAACTCCGCAATTCGAGAAGTCGAATCCGAGACAGCAGTCCACGCAGAGGAGCTTTTGCCATACAACACCTCAAGCTGACTGTTAAACCCCCTTTGGCGCCTGTAATCTGCTGAGACTTGATCAATCATAGAGTGTAACTCCATGATCAAGCCTGAGACTTCTGGGGCTACAGCTAACAAGTCGACAGCATTCAAGACATCCTTCAAACATGATGGAGCAGTGGGGTCCCCCTCTAAAGCCTTCATCAAGTCCCTCTTGAAGAACTGGGCCTTAACCTTCGCCAAAGCGTCATCGAGAGGAGAGGTTTCAGTAGACTTCCTCGACAGGGTAGGAATCTCCTGACTAGCATCAGACGAACTCTTGCTCTCGATGATTGCGTTGAGATAGCTGACAGGGTCAGTTTGTTTCAAGAGTTCTAAGTCCTCTTTTGACCTGTGCTTCGTTGAGGTAACCCTTGCAACAGTATGGTCTTGGGTTTGAGGCTGTTGAATGTTAGATGCCTCGACTTGTTGCTCTTCGACTCGGACTGGGGCAGTACCAGCGTCGATTTGTGGCTCTTCGCTAGCATCATCCTGGTGCCCTTCGCCAGCGTCATCTTGGTGCTCTTCGCTAGCGTCACCCTGGTGTCCTTCGCCAGTGCCACCTTGGTGCTCTTCGTCAGCAGTACCTTGATTTTCTTCGCCAGCATTGCCTTGGTCCCTTTCTTCATGAGTCTCTTCTGACAGATCCACCACCGGAACCGCTTCTGGCTGTTGTTCCTCCGTCTGAGGTTCCTCCGCTGGTTTTTCTACCGTTTCAGCATTGGCCTCATTTTCAGTATGGGCTTCGTCATTTCCCAAGCCTTTTTCCTGAGGCCTGCTGAGTTCAGCAGATTCCAGCGTTTCAGAGGTCCTTGGCGGAGAACTTTCAGTAGTGTCCTGAAAAAGGAAAGAAGACAAATCTTCAGAGATCGAAAGAGACACAATCGAATATGGGTATCTATACTTAAATTATAAAAAGGTCTAAGAGATTACCTGTGGATTAGCTTCAGCCCCAGGGCTGGAATTGTCACTTTCGACAAGCTTGTTAAGAAGAATGTTTAGTTCCTCCTCAGTTGGCTCCTCGATGATCACTGGAGGTGGCCTAGGCTTTCTCCCAGCAACTTTTATTCTGATGGTTCGACCTTCAGGAGCAGGAGCAGGAACAGAAGCATCCTTCGTCAACTTTCGCCTCTTTAGAGGGGCAGGAGGAGAGTCACTTTCTTCATCACTCCCAGATTCGACCACCAGTGCTGGCCGTTTCTTGGGCGAAGGTGCCTAGAAAACCAACGGGAATTCGATTTAATAATTGCATCGAAAGTGTAAAGTCGAAAGCCAGGAAAAAATGATGAAAGTCTGGTTACCGATATAGAAGGCTTCTTCGAAGAGCCTTCCCCCTGTTGGTTGCTTGTGGTCTTCGTCGGCGCTGTAGTCTTCGCCGGCGGTGGAGGTTTTGTTGAAGGGCCTCCTCCCTGTTGGCCTTCTGTAGCCTTCTTGGCTACAGGCTTTCGAACAACTGAAAGCAAATAAAAAGTTAACAGGCTAGCAGTCGAAGAGAAAGACAAAAAGTAATGTGAGAGCATGAACTTACATTTCTTTATTTTGTCCAACACAAGGACAAAAGACTTCTGCAGCTCATCCATGAAGTCCTTCTCGTCGAAGAAGTACTCAGCATGATAGCTTTTCCACCACTCCTCGAAGGATGGTGAACAAAGAAAATTGAGCTGGTAGTCAAACAACGAGAGAACTGTTCGACCAGCATATCTTCCGATATGCTTGATGGCAGCTTCTTCTGTGTAATCATTGCAGAAGTACAACATTGACTTCTCTCGTGGAAAAATCGGAGAAGGTAGGGTTTGGATAATACCAAACTGGCGAGATACCAGGTTTGGTTGGTATGCAATCAGACTCAAATGAGTCTTTGAGCTCCTGAATCGAAGAGGCATGATCCTTGGTGTAAGGAACGCCTCCCAAAGTATTGTATGTTCATCAACATTAGGACCACTCGACGTCCTTGGATGTGGCCTCGTGAACCATGCTGGGCCTACCTGCCATCGAGCAAATGGAGCCATAGTTGAAACAAACTCCTTCCTTCGAGCAAACATCAGAACGAAGTTGGTGAAGGTTTGCTGAAACTCCAGTCCATCTTCCATAGGTGTCAACAGAGCCAGCCTGGTTCCTTCGACGCGTCTGTTCGCTATCGCTGGAGCCTGCTCATTTATCTGAACCTTCTTAGGTAAGAAAGATTCGAAAGTGGCGTTGAGCCACAATTGGAGCAGCCAAAAAGGCCCAGCAAGTAGCAAACTGGCCCTGTCCTCGATATGTTTCAGAAGAGTTGCCCCATTGCTGATCGAATCATAGAGGCTAGCCAGAATCAGTTCTGCCAAACAGATGTTTTGGCGATGATGCAGTTGAGTAGCAAGAGTGACCATCTTTTTGGTCACCTGTAAAGACTTCGAGCAAAATACAAAGCGAGTCAGCCATAAGGCTAGAAACGCTATGTGTTCGACATCCGACACAGCATCTGTCGACCTGTCATGATAATGGTTGATGAAAGTGGTGTATGTTGGTTTGGTCTCAGAGAAGCCAATTTAGTCCTCCGACATCTCCTCCGGATCGAAGTAATCCCCGGTGGGTCGAAGGCCAGTAATAGCGGCCACATCGAAGAGTGTGGGGGTTAGCATCCCACAGGGAAGATGGAAAGTAAAGTGGGAGTAGTCCCAGAACAGCAGAGAAGCTATCAGCATCTCCGGGGAATAGTTCAAACCTGTCTTCGACAGCATCACTAGGTCGAAGATCCCCATATCCTTCCAGATCGAAGTTTGGTGCTTCTCCATCTTTACTAGCCAAGCAACGTAATCAGGGGTAAGGTTAGGGCAAGACCTGAAGGCCCTAACACCTCTGTTGAAGAAGCGGAGGTCGATTTTCTCATGTGCAGGGTCTTCATTGTCTTCTGCGTCTTTCTTGGCGCATGCGACTGGTTTGAGTTTCTCGACTATCGGGAAATATCTCTTGATCTTCAAAGCCTCAGAGATACTTGGATACATGGGCCCAGACATTGCAAAGATCTGGTTGGAGTATCCAACCGGGATCATCAAGTGGCGTGAGTAGGCATCGCGAACGGCGATATCCGAGGGTTCAGGAACTCTTCGTTTGCCTGTAGAATTTACTACCGGAGCAGTGACGAAAACCTTGGGTCTAGCATTTTCAGATGGTACAGTAGCGCCAGGAGCATTGGAAGCAGATGCCATTGTTAGAGTTGAGGTTGAAGACGAAGTGAAAGAGGAAGAGTTTCTGCAAAGATAACAAGCTTGTATGAAAACAGAGAAGTTTGAAAGGCTAGATGGCGTAAAAAGTCCCACAATGGGGTACTTGCTGCTATTTATAGTAGTGGGGAAAAATCCCCAATAACGAGGACATTAAATGACATTTAATTGCTGCAGGAGTTAGTGGGACGCTTGGCAGCCCCCTGTTGTTCTAGCCGTTCTGCAGAAATAGAGGGACGCAGCGTGCGTCCTCGTTTTTGGGAATTGTCATAATGACAAATTCTGAAATGACGTTTGGTACTGCACGCCGTACTGAAAGTGACGTCCTAGGTACGGAACAATGATGGTTTTCTTGGGATTGCCAATAGTTGGTAGAAAACAACAAAAAGTGCACAAGTTAATTTGTGACTAAGCGTGGAAAGACAGGTGTCGAATGGCGTTTCAAAGAATGCCTTTTTCTTTCAGAGTCGAAATAAGGCATTCTTGGGGGGCAATTTGTTGGCTCCTAAATTCGACACCTTTGTTTTATGGATATCAGCCATTAAAGCTGAAGGATGTCTTCGACTGGCTAAGTCTGTCGAAATGCCCGTCGAAAGATGGCAAAAGTACTTAGAAGTTTTCTTCCAAGGAAGGAGGCTGGTTGCCTTCGACGTCGAAGGAGTTTCTCGTCGAAGATGTCTCTTGACGAAAGTGTTCGATGGTTTAGAGTGGAGCAGTTTGAAATTCAAACATTTGGAGGGAAAACGGTTTCCAGCAGTTACCACGTGCAAACGTGCAAGGATCTGAAGCGTCGAACGTGGAGAACGTGCCAAGTGGATTGATCTCGAAGCAGTATAACTGCCCGACGGTTACTTGGGATGTTTTAGTATAAATAGTAGTAGACATGTAGTTTCTCGCGTGTGTTCACAATTATATACAAAGTCACTCATATAGATTCGAGTACCCAGCGTGTGAGAAAGAATTGTTGAGAAATGTATGTGTGAAACACCAATTTTATCAATTAAAGTCATTTACTTTTCCAGAAATTTACTTGCTTTCCTCTTTACATTCTTGTCGAACCTTTTACTTTAAAGCCTTGTTTATTTTACCAAGTCTTTCCTTCATGCATTTTATTTAAAACCTATTTATTTAAAGCCTTATCCAATTCAATCAAACTTCAAAATCAACCTATGTCCTAGGATCAATCTGATCGATCCTGCGAGTAACCAAATAAGTAACCATTTGGAGGATCAGCGGTTGTTTACCAAAACCCAAGGTAAACAGATACGTGATGATATTTACGAGTAGTTAAGGTTAAGTACAACTGGGTAGTAAGTTTAAGTATTTGATGAGGGTATACAAAATACAAACTCGAGAGTTCTATCCTATTTGAATGATGAAATTCTTCTTGTGTATAACTTTTAATTTCAGCACATTACATACAAAAACCCATTTCAAACCAAACTCATAAATGCGAGAATTTATCGAATGGTAATTCAATAACTAATCTTTGTGGACACGATAATTTCCCGGATAAATATTTCCAAAAAATTTGTTGCTTGCTGCGACACCACTTTCAACAAAATGGCATTGTTGACGGGGAATGGTTCTATTGTTTTCGTATTGCAATAATTCTATAGTTTTTGAGTTTTGTAGATATCGTATATATTGTCTATTATTATTGTGTATATTGATACTTGTATATGTTTGCTATACTTATAAATTTGTTATATCATTGTTTATTTCCTTTCACGTTTGCTTGTGTGTTGGTTAGGAATAACCAGGTGGAAACAACTTGGAGTAACATTATTAAATAACAGGCGTCGAGCTTATGACGTAAAACAAGCATGTTTTTATCATTTTCCATTTTATTAGTTTAGGTAGTGTGTTGATTGTTGTTTAAGCAAGTTGAAATTGGACTTGTTCTAAACTCTTATATCTTCACTTTTCAACTTGTTTATTTCACTTTCATTTGTTTGTTTTTGTTGTTATAGTTTCGACTCCAATTTTGGTCCGATGTGTTAAGAAATTTAGAGGCAATTTTCCAAGTCTGAATGTTTCAACTTGCGGATGTATGGTAATCATAGTGTTTTGATGTTGGTACACGCCAGGTACTCAATTATCGCTTTCTAAAACATAACATGTTTATGAGACTTTTCTTTTGTACAATTTTCATTTTGTTCATTCTTTTTTCAAATTGTGTTCACTTTTGAATCACTTTAGAACTAAACCCCTTGTGAGGTTGCTTTCCATTGTTTAATATATGCACGGGAGACCGACAATTTTATCTTAACTCAATTTTATTATGTTTAATCTTGCTTTTATATTGATTCATATGAAAGCATGATATTATCAAGGCATTTTGTTTCATTTTGAGCATAACTACCTAGCCAAATAGTCAATTTGACCTTGTGAGTGTGTGATCATTCGTAACCCCTTTGAGCCTTTTGTCACTATCCATGTTACTTGAACTTGATGCTTGTCTATGAGTATTGAATTCACTTTTTGAATGGATTTTGATTATTGTTTTTTTGTAGCCCTCAACTTTGTGTTGTTGCATGAAATTTTTCCTTGCCTTAGAATATAGGGAGTATTCACATAATGATATAGTTGAATTCAAGTTGGGGATAAAAATGATTATGTATTTATTGGTTGATTGCTATGAGGTTGAAAAACAAATAAAAAATGTGAAAAAGAAATGATAGAAAAATAAAGAAAAAAAATAGAAAAGCTTTAAAAAAGAAAAACAATAAGAGTTTGAATAATTGTGTGAATAAGTATGGTGTTTTGGTGTGAAATTTGTGATTTAGAAGAAATTTAATTGGAATTTTGTGTTTCAATCTTTGGTGAATTGATCACTCCCTTAGGTTTAGGAAAATTTTGGTTTCGATTAGTCTTATGAATTATCCCTTGTTTATTAACCTACCACGCTACAACCCTTAAAGCTCTTGTGATTATGCTTTTGTGCTTTTCAATATGAATTTGCTTTGATGAATGCATAATTTACTTGTTGTTAGCAAGATTGTTGGGTGAGATTTGAGCACCTCATGCTTGTATTTTTCATCTACCTATGAAATGTGTGCTAGGTGTGATTCACTTGTGAACATTGTATTGTTTTAGAATTTTTTACATGAGCTTTGTATTTATGAGTTGTTTCATTTTCATGTTATCGTTGTAGTTTAGTGGTAAGATTTTGCCTTATGTGCACTTTTTTTTAAATTTGAACCATAGATTTTTTTTTCCATTTTAAAAACCTGTTTATTCATGATTCTTTGATTATTGTTTCTTTGTTCTTTGAGTTGGTTGGCCTTATTTGAGGACAAACAATGATTCAAGTCGTGGAGAGTTTGAAAAGTGCAAAAGTGTAGTTATTTTGTATATAATTTTTGTTGCACTTATCGATTCTTTGTTGTTCATATCAGTTCAATAACCCAACTTTGTGTATAAATATGTTTAGTTTGTGTATAATGTGTTTTCGTGTATAAAGTGTATCTTTTAATAGTTTTGTATATGTTTTGTAGGTATTTGAGCATAGTTGGAGAAATGAGGAATAAAGCTCCAAGATGAATTTTTGATCAATGAAGAATAAGGCTAAATATTGGAGCCAATTTGAAGTTATGCAGGAAAGTAATAGAAGTTGCTGGACTGTCATGGATCGCCAGGCGATAGATGCCGTCGTCGAGCAAAATTTGAAGAAATTTTTTTATGATTGCCTCTTCCTTGCTTAGCTGCTGCGTCGCAAGGAGAGGAATACAGGTATCGTCGGGTGAAGCTTTCTATCGTCGGGAGATGTAGGATATTTTTCACCTGCTGAGGACGTGGCTTATCCTGGGCAAAGTGTATAGAAATAATCGTCAGGTGATGCTTTTGGTCATGGGTGATTCTTGCGGAACAACATTTCTTTATATTTCCTTTTCACTTAATTTTTGGGTGGATGGTTTATGAGGTATTAGTTCCCAAATTCTATCACCTTTATTTTTGATAGTTAGAGCTTAGACAACAACATTTGTGTCTTGCAAATGGATGATCCAGGGTCAGGAGCTTGATGGATCGTATTTGACACTGCATGAAATATTGTTTCTTCTCCCCTTCCTCTCTTTGTAACCATTATTTGTTGGATTTTATAAGTAACTTTACCTTGTTTATAAGTATATTTATTGATCATGGTGTTGTATGAAACTTCCTTTACAAATCTGTATTGATGTTTATCCTTGTTAGCTTGCTAAGTGTTTGGGATTCAGTTGTTGCAAAGATGGACGGATTGAATCCGAATTTAGGATTAATATCTATTGGGCTTAGATTCTAGAGATATATTTAGGCTTTTTAATCACTTAGGTATCGACTATTAATGCTCCGTGTTGTTTTGTGTTGTGCTGAGAGATTGTCGACTCGGTGCGAAACGATTGATATATCGCTCATTGTTAGAAATAATCTATGTGTGTGTGATATGTGATGATATTGAAGAGTAGTTAAAGTTAAGTACAATTGGGTAGTATGTTTAAGTATTTTATGGGGTAAAAAAAATACAAACTCAAGAGTTCTATCCTATTCGAATGAAGAAATTCTTCTTGTGTATAAATTTTAATTTCAGCACCTTACGTACGAAAATCCAATTCAAACCAAACTCATAAACGTGAGAATTTGTCGAACGTTAATTCAATAACCAATCTCCGTGGACACCATAAATTCCCGGATAAATATTTCCAAAATTTTTGTTTCTTTTTACTACAGTTCTTTCAACAAAAAGGCACCGTTGCTGGAGTTTGGTTCTATTGTTTTTGTATTGCGATAATTCTTTTGTTTTTGATTTTTGTAGATATGTTATATATTGTCTATTATTACTTGTGAATATTGATACTTGAATATCTTTACTATATTTATAAAATTGTTATATCATTGTTTGTTTCCTTTCACGTTTGCTTGTGTGTTGGTTAGGAATAACCAGCTGGAAGCAACTTGGAGGAACATTCTAAAATAACAGGCGTCGAGATTATGACGTAAAACAAGCATGTTTTATCATTTTCCATTTTATTAGTTTAGGTAGTGTGTTGATTGTTATTTAAACAAGTTGAAATTTGACTTGTTCTAAATTCTTATATCTTTACTTTTCAACTTGTTTTTTTCACTTTCATTTGTTTGTTTTTGTTATTATTGTTTGGACTCCAATTTTGTTCCGATATCTTAAGGAATTTAGAGGCGATTTTCCAAGTCTGAATGTTTCAAATTGCGGATGTATGGTAATGATAGTGTTTTGAAATTGGTACACTTCAGGTACTCAATTATCGCTTTCTAAAACATAACATGTTTAAGATACTTTTATTTTGTACAATTTTCATGTCGTTCATTCTTTTTTCAAATTGTGTTCACTTTTGAATCACTTTAGAACTAAACCCCTTGCGAGGTTGCTTTCCATTGTTTACTATATGCAAGGGAGACCGATAATTTTGTCTTAACTCAATTTTATTATGTTTAATCTTTCATTTATGTTGATTCATATGAAAGCATGATATTATCAAGGCTTTTTGTTTCATTTTGAGCATAACTACCTAGCCAAATAGTCAATTTCACCTTATGAGTGTGTGATCATTTGTAACCCCTTTGAGCCTTTTGTCACTATCCATGTTGTTTGAACTTGATGCTTGCCTATGAGTATTGAATTCACTTTTTGAATGGATTTTGATTGTTGTTTTTTCTATATCCCTCAACTTTGTGTTGTTATATGAATTTTTGCCTTGCCTTAGAATGTAGGGAGTATTCACATAATGATACAGTTGAATTCAAGTTGGGGAGAAAAATGATTGTGTATTTATCGGTTAATTTCTATGAGGTTGAAAAAGAAAGAAAGAGATGTGAAAAATAAGTGATAGAAAAAGAAAGAAAAAAATAGAAAATCTTTTAAAAAGAAAATAAAAAAGAGTTCGAATAATTGTGAGAATAAGTATGGTGTTTTAGTGTGAAATTTGGGCTTCAGAAGAAGTTTAATTGGAATTTTGTGTTTGAATCTTTGGTGAATTGATCACTCCCTTAGGTTTAGGCAAATTTTGTTTCGATTAATCTTAGGAATTATCTGTTGTTTATTCACCCGACCACGTTACAACCCTTGAAGCTCTTGCGATTCTACGTTTGTGCTTTTCGATATGAATTTGCTTTGATGAATGCATAATTTAGTTGTTGTTAGCAAGGTTTTTGGGTGAGAGATGAACACCTCGTGCTTATGTTTTTCATCTACCGATGAAGTGTGTGCTAGGTGTGATTCACTTGTGAATATTGTATTGTTATAGAATTTTTGACTTGAGCTTTGTATTTATGAGTTGTTTCATTTTCATGTTATCGTTGTAGTTTCTTGATAACTTTTTGCCTTATGTGTAAATTTTTTTTATTTTGAACCATAGATTTGTTTTCCATTTTAAAAACCTGTTTATTCATGATTCTTTAATTATTATTTCTTTGTTCTTTGAGTTTTTTGGCCTTTTTGAGGACAAATATTGATTCAAGTTGTGGAGAGTTTGATAAGTGAAAAAATGTAGTTATTTTGTATATAATTTCTGTTGCACTTGTCGATTGTTTGTTGTTAATATCAGTTGAATAACCTAACTTTGTGTATAAATATGTTTAGTTTGTGTATAATGTGTTTACTTGTATAAAGTGTATCGTTTAATAGTTTTTTATATGTTATGTAGGTATTTCAGCATAGTTGGAGAAATGAGGAATAAAGCTCCAAGATGCCATTTTAATCAATGAAGAATAAGGCTAAATATTGGAGCCAATTTGAAGTTATGCATGAAAGCAATAGAAGTTGTTGGACTGTCATGGATCGCCGAGTGAGAGAAGCTGTCGTCGAGCTAAATTTGAAGAACAATTTTGATGATTGCCTCTGCCTTACTTCGCTGTTGTGTCGCCAGGAAAGGAATAAAGGTATCATCGGGCGATGCATTCTGTCACCGGGAGATGGAATATACTTTTGACCTGCTGAGGAAATGGCTTATCCTAGGCCAAGTGTATAGAAAGAACCGTCGGGCGATGCTTTCTGTCGCGGGTGATTCTTGCGGAACAACATTTCTTTATATTTCCTTTTCATTTCATTTTTGGGTGAATGGTTTATGGGGTATTAGTTCCCAAATTCTATCACCTTTAATTTTGATAGTTAGAGCTTAGACAACAACATTTGTGGCTTGCAAATGGATGATCTGGGGTCGGGAGCTTGATGGATCGTGTTTGACACAGCGGGAAATCTGGTTTCTTCTGCTCTTCCTCTCTTTGTAACCATTATTTATTTGATTTTTTAAGTAAATTTACCTTGATTATATGTATATTTATTGTTTATAGTTTTGTATGAGCCTTCTTTAAAAGTCATTATTGATGTTGATCCTTGTTAGCTTGCTAAGTGTCTGGGATTGAGTTGTTGTAGAGATGGATGGTTTGAATTAGAATATAGGATGAATATCTATTGGGCTTATATTCTAGAGATTAATTTAGGCTTAGTAATCACTTAGGTATCGACTCTTAATGCATCGGTGTTGTTTTGTGTTGTGCTGAGAGATTCTCGACACGGAGCGACACAGTTGATATCTCGCTCTGCGTTAGAAATAATCTATGTGTGTGTGATATGTGATGATATTGACGAGTAGTTAAGATTAAGTACAACTGGGTAGTATGTTTAAGTATTTTATGGGGTAGAAAAAATACAAACTCGAGAGTTTTATCCTATTCAAATGAAGAAATTCTTCTTGTGTATAAACTTTAATTTCATCACCTTACATACAAAAACCCAATTCAAACCAAACTCATAAACGCGAGAATTTTTAGAACGGAGATTCAATAAAAAATCTTCGACGACACCATAAATTATCGGATAAATATTTCCAAAATTTTTGATACTTGCTACTACACCGCTTTCAACAAAATGGCACCGTTGCTGAAGTTTGGTTCTATTGTTTATGTATTGCGATAATTCTTTTGTTTTTGATTTTTGTAGATATGCTATATATTGTCTATTATTACTTGTGTATATTGATACTTGAATATCTTTACTATACTTATAAATTTGTTATATCATTGTTTGTTTCCTTTCACGTTTGCTTGTGTGTTGGTTAGGAATAACCAGCTGGAAGCAACTTGGAGGAACATTCTAAAATAACAGGCGTCGAGATTATGACGTAAAACAAGCATGTTTTATCATTTTCCATTTTATTAGTTTAGGTAGTGTGTTGATTGTTATTTAAACAAGTTGAAATTTGACTTGTTCTAAATTCTTATATCTTTACTTTTCAACTTGTTTATTTCACTTTCATTTGTTTGTTTTTGTTATTATTGTTTGGACTCCAATTTTGTTCCGATATCTTAAGGAATTTAGAGGCGATTTTCCAAGTCTGAATGTTTCAAATTGCAGATGTATGGTAATGATAGTGTTTTGAAATTGGTACATGTCAGGTACTCAATTATCGCTTTCTAAAACATAACATGTTTAAGATACTTTTATTTTGTACAATTTTCATGTCGTTCATTCTTTTTTCAAATTGTGTTCACTTTTGAATCACTTTAGAACTAAACCCCTTGCGAGGTTGCTTTCCATTGTTTACTATATGCAAGGGAGACCGATAATTTTGTCTTAACTCAATTTTATTATGTTTAATCTTTCATTTATGTTGATTCATATGAAAGCATGATATTATCAAGGATTTTTGTTTCATTTTGAGCACAACTACCTAGCCAAATAGTCAATTTCACCTTGTGAGTGAGTGATCATTTGTAACCCCTTTGAGCCTTTTGTCGCTATCCATGTTGTTTGAACTTGATGCTTGCCTATGAGTATTGAATTCACTTTTTGAATGGATTTTGATTGTTGTTTTTTCTATATCCCTCAACTTTGTGTTGTTATATGAATTTTTGCCTTGCCTTAGAATGTAGGGAGTATTCACATAATGATACAGTTGAATTCAAGTTGGGGAGAAAAATGATTGTGTATTTATCGGTTAATTTCTATGAGGTTGAAAAAGAAAGAAAGATATGTGAAAAATAAGTGATAGAAAAAGAAAGAAAAAAATAGAAAAGCTTTTAATAAGAAAATAAAAAAGAGTTCGAATAATTGTGCGAATAAGTATGGTGTTTTAGTGTGAAATTTGGGATTCAGAAGAAGTTTAATTGGAATTTTGTGTTTGAATCATTGGTGAATTTATCACTCCCTTAGGTTTAGGCAAATTTTGTTTCGATTAATCTTAGGAATTATCTGTTGTTTATTCACCCGACCACGTTACAACCCTTGAAGCTCTTGCGATGCTACGTTTGTGCTTTTCAATATGAATTTGCCTTGATGAATGCATAATTTAGTTGTTGTTAGCAAGGTTTTTGGGTGGGAGATGAGCACCTCGTGCTTATGTTTTTCATCTACCGATGAAGTGTGTGCTAGGTGTGATTCATTTGTGAATATTGTATTGTTATAGAATTTTTGACTTGAGCTTTGTATTTATGAGTTGTTTCATTTTCATGTTATCGTTGTAGTTTCTTGATAAGTTTTTGCCTTATGTGTAAATTTTTTTTATTTTAAACCATAGATTTGTTTTCCATTTTAAAAACCTGTTTATTCATGATTCTTTAATTATTATTTCTTTGTTCTTTGAGTTGTTTGGCCTTGTTTGAGGACAAACAATGATTCAAGTTGTGGAGAGTTTTATAAGTGAAAAAATGTAGTTATTTTGTATATAATTTCTGTTGCACTTGTCGATTGTTTGTTGTTAATATCAGTTGAATAACCTAACTTTGTGTATAAATATGTTTAGTTTGTGTATAATGTGTTGACTTGTATAAAGTGTATCGTTTAATAGTTTTTTATATGTTATGTAGGTATTTGAGCATAGTTGGAGAAATGAGGAATAAAGCTCCAAGATGCATTTTTAATCAATGAAGAATAAGGCTAAATATTGGAGCCAATTTGAAGTTATGCATGAAAGCAATATAAGTTGTTGGACTGTCATGGATCGCCGAGCGACAGAAGCTGTCGTCGAGCTAAATTTGAAGAACAATTTTGATGATTGCCTCTGCCTTACTAAGCTGTTGTGTCGCTAGGAAAGGAATAAAGGTATCATCGGGCGATGCATTCTGTCACCGGGAGATGGAATATACTTTTGACCTGCTGAGGAAATGGCTTATCCTAGGCCAAGTGTATAGAAAGAACCGTCGGGCGATGCTTTCTGTCGCGGGTGATTCTTGCGGAACAACATTTCTTTATATTTCCTTTTCATTTCATTTTTGGGTGAATGGTTTATGGGGTATTAGTTCCCAAATTCTATCACCTTTAATTTTGATAGTTAGAACTTAGACAAAAACATTTGTGGCTTGCAAATGGATGATTCGGGGTCGGGAGCTTGATGGATCGTGTTTGACACAGCGGGAAATCTGGTTTCTTCTCCTCTTCCTCTCTTTGTAACCATTATTTATTTGATTTTTTAAGTAAATTTACCTTGATTATATGTATATTTATTGTTTATAGTTTTGTATGAGACTTTCTTTAAAAGTCATTATTGATGTTGATCCTTGTTAGCTTGCTAAGTGTCTGGGATTGAGTTGTTGTAGAGATGGATGGATTGAATTAGAATATATGATGAATATCTATTGGGCTTATATTCTAGAGATTAATTTAGGCTTAGTAATCACTTAGGTATCGACTCTTAATGCATCGGTGTTGTTTTGTGTTGTGCTGAGAGATTCTCGACACGGAGCGACACAGTTGATATCTCGCTCTGCGTTAAAAATAATCTATGTCTGTGTGATATGTGATGATATTGACGAGTAGTTAAGATTAAGTACAACTGGGTAGTATGTTTAAGTATTTTATGGGGTAGAAAAAATACAAACTCGAGAGTTTTATCCTATTCGAATGAAGAAATTCTTCTTGTGTATAAACTTTAATTTCATCACCTTACATACAAAAACCCAATTCAAACCAAACTCATAAACGCGAGAATTTTTCGAACGGAGATTCAATAAAAAATCTTCGACGACACCATAAATTATCGGATAAATATTTCCAAAATTTTTGATACTTGCTACTACTCCGCTTTCAACAAAATGGCACCGTTGCTGGAATTTGGTTCTATTGTTTATGTATTGCGATAATTCTTTTGTTTTTGATTTTTGTAGATATGCTATATATTGTCTATTATTACTTGTGTATATTGATACTTGAATATCTTTACTATACTTATAAATTTGTTATATCATTGTTTGTTTCCTTTCACGTTTGCTTGTGTGTTGGTTAGGAATAACCAGCTGGAAGCAACTTGGAGGAACATTCTAAAATAACAGGCGTCGAGATTATGACGTAAAACAAGCATGTTTTATCATTTTCCATTTTATTAGTTTAGGTAGTGTGTTGATTGTTATTTAAACAAGTTGAAATTTGACTTGTTCTAAATTCTTATATCTTTACTTTTCAACTTGTTTATTTCACTTTCATTTGTTTGTTTTTGTTATTATTGTTTGGACTCCAATTTTGTTCCGATATCTTAAGGAATTTAGAGGCGATTTTCCAAGTCTGAATGTTTCAAATTGCGGATGTATGGTAATGATAGTGTTTTGAAATTGGTACACGTCAGGTACTCAATTATCGCTTTCTAAAACATAACATGTTTAAGATACTTTTATTTTGTACAATTTTCATGTCGTTCATTCTTTTTTCAAATTGTGTTCACTTTTGAATCACTTTAGAACTAAACCCCTTGCGAGGTTGCTTTCCATTGTTTACTATATGCAAGGGAGACCGATAATTTTGTCTTAACTCAATTTTATTATGTTTAATCTTGCATTTATGTTGATTCATATGAAAGCATTATATTATCAAGGCTTTTTGTTTCATTTTGAGCACAACTACCTAGCCAAATAGTAAATTTCACCTTGTGAGTGCGTGATCATTTGTAACCCCTTTGAGCCTTTTGTCACTATCCATGTTGTTTGAACTTGATGCTTGTCTATGAGTATTGAATTCACTTTTTGAATGGATTTTGATTGTTGTTTTTTCTATATCCCTCAACTTTGTGTTGTTATATGAATTTTTGCCTTGCCTTAGAATGTAGGGAGTATTCACATAATGATACAGTTGAATTCAAGTTGGGGAGAAAAATGATTGTGTATTTATCGGTTAATTTCTATGAGGTTGAAAAAGAAAGAAAGATATGTGAAAAATAAGTGATAGAAAAAGAAAGAAAAAAATAGAAAAGCTTTTAAAAAGAAAATAAAAAAGAGTTCGAATAATTGTGCGAATAAATATGGTGTTTTAGTGTGAAATTTGGGATTCAGAAGAAGTTTAATTGGAATTTTGTGTTTGTATCTTTGGTGAATTGATCACTCCCTTAAGTTTAGGCAAATTTTGTTTCGATTAATCTTAGGAATTATCCCTTGTTTATTCACCCGACCACGTTACAACCCTTGAAGCTCTTGCGATACTACGTTTGTGCTTTTCAATATGAATTTGCTTTGATGAATTCATAATTTAGTTGTTGTTAGCAAGATTGTTGGGTGAGAGATGAGCACCTCGTGCTTCTGTTTTTCATCTACCGATGAAGTGTGTGCTAGGTGTGATTCACTTGTGAATATTGTATTGTTATAGAATTTTTGACATGAGCTTTGTATTTATGAGTTGTTTCATTTTCATGTTATCATTGTAGTTTCTTGATAATTTTTTACCTTATGTGTAAATTTTTTTTATTTTGAACCATAGATTTGTTTTCCATTTTAAAAACCTGTTTATTCATGATTCTTTAATTATTATTTCTTTGTTCTTTGAGTTGTTTGGCCTTGTTTGAGGACAAACAATGATTCAAGTTGTGGAGAGTTTGATAAGTGAAAAAATGTAGTTATTTTGTATATAATTTTTGTTGCACTTGTCGATTGTTTGTTGTTAATATCAGTTGAATAACCTGACTTTTTGTATAAATATGTTTAGTTTGTGTATAATGTGTTTACTTGTATAAAGTGTATCGTTTAATAGTTTTTTATATGTTATGTAGGTATTTGAGCATAGTTGGAGAAATGAGGAATAAAGCTCCAAGATGCATTTTTAATCAATGAAGAATAAGGCTAAATATTGGAGCCAATTTGAAGTTATCCAGGAAAGCAATAGAAGTTGTTGGAATGTCATGTATCGCCAGGCGATAGAAGCCGTCGTCGAGCGAAATTTGAAGAACAATTTTGATGATTGCCTCTGCCTTCCTTCGCTATTGTGTCGCTAGGAAAGGAATAACGGTATCATCGGGCGACACATTCTGTCACCGGGAGATGGAATATACTTTTAACCTGTTGAGGAAATGGCTTATCCTAGGCTAAGTGTATAGAAAGAACCGTCGGGTGATGCTTTATGTCGCGGGTGATTCTTGCGGAACAACATTTCTTTATAATTCCTTTTCATTTCATTTTTGGGTGAATGGTTTATGGGGTATTAGTTCCCAAATTCTATCACCTTTAATTTTGATAGTTAGAGCTTAGACTACAACATTTGTGGCTTGCAAATGGATGATCCGGGGTCGGGAGCTTGATGGATCGTGTTTGACACCGCAGAAAATCTGGTTTCTTCTCCTCTTCCGCTCTTTGTAACCATTATTTATTTGATTTTTTAAGTAAATTTACCTTGATTATATGTATATTTATTGCTCATAGTTTTTTATGAAACTTTCTTTACAAATCTTTTTTGATGTTGATCCTTGTTAGCTTGCTAAGTGTCTGGGATTTAGTTGTTGCAAAGATGGACGAATTGAATTCGAATTTAGGATGAATATCTATTGGGCTTAGATTCTAGAGATTGATTTAGGCTTAGTAATCACTTAGGTATCGACTCTTAATGCATCGGTGTTGTTTTGTGTTGCGCTGAGAGATTCTCGACACGGAGCGACACGGTTGATATCTCGCTCTGCGTTAGAAATAATCTATGTGTGTGTGTGATATGTGATGATATTGACGAGTAGTTAAGATTAAGTACAACTGGGTAGTATGTTTAAACTATTTTATGGGGTAGAAAAAATACAAACTCGAGAGTTCTATCCTATTTGAATGAAGAAATTCTTCTTGTGTATAAACTTTAATTTCAGCACCTTACATACAAAAACCCAATTCAAACCAAACTCATAAACGCGAGAATTTTTCGAACGGAGATTCAATAACACCATAAATTATCGGATAAATATTTCCAAAATTTTTGATACTTGCTACTACACCGCTTTCAACAAAATGGTACCGTTGCTGGAGTTTGGTTCTATGGTTTTTGTATTGCGATAATTCTTTTGTTTTTTATTTTTGTAGATATACTATATATTGTCTATTATTACTTGTGTATATTGATACTTGAATATCTTTACTATATTTATAAATTTGATATATCATTGTTTGTTTCCTTTCACGTTTTCTTGTGTGTTGGTTTGGAATAACCAGCTGGAAGCAACTTGGAGGAACATTCTAAAATAACAGGCGTCGAGATTATGACGTAAAACAAGCATGTTTTATCATTTTCCATTTTATTAGTTTAGGTAGTGTATTGATTGTTATTTAAACAAGTTGAAATTTGACTTGTTCTAAATTCTTATATCTTTACTTTTCAACTTGTTTATTTCACTTTCATTTGTTTGTTTTTGTTATTATTGTTTGGACTCCAATTTTGGTCCGATATCTTAAGGAATTTAGAGACGATTTTCCAAGTCTGAATGTTTCAAATTGCAGATGTATGGTAATGATAGTGTTTTGAAATTGGTACACGTCAGGTACTCAATTATTGCTTTCCAAAACATAACATGTTTAAGATACTTTTCTTTTGTACAATATCCATGTCGTTCATTCTTTTTTCAAATTGTGTTCACTTTTGAATCACTTTAGAACTAAACCCCTTGTGAGGTTGCTTTCCATTGTTTACTATATGCAAGGGAGACCGACAATTTTGTCTTAACTCAATTTTATTATGTTTAATCTTGCATTTATGTTGATTTATATGAAAGCATGATATTATCAAGGCTTTTTGTTTCATTTTGAGCACAACTACCTAGCCAAATAGTCAATTTCACCTTGTGAGTGTGTGATCATTTGTAACCCCTTTGAGCCTTTTGTCACTATCCATGTTGTTTGAACTTGATGCTTGTCTATGAGTATTGAATTCACTTTTTGAATGGATTTTGATTGTTGTTTTTTCTTGATGCCTCAACTTTGTGTTGTTATATGAATTTTTGCCTTTCCTTAGAATGTAGGGAGTATTCACATAATGATACAGTTGAATTCAAGTTGGGGAGAAAAACGATAGTGTATTTATCGGTTAATTTCTATGAGGTTGAAAAAGAAAGAAATAAATGTGAAAAATAAGTGATAGAAAAAGAAAGAAGAAAAAATAGAAAATCTTTGAAAAAGAAAATAAAAAAGAGTTCGAATAATTGTGCAAATAAGTATGGTGTTTTAGTGTGAAATTTGGGATTCTGAAGAAGTTTAATTGGAATTTTGTGTTTGAAATTTGGTGAATTGATCACTCCCTTAGGTTTAGGCAAATTTTTGTTTCGATTAGTCTTAGGAATTATCCCTTTTTTATTCACCCGACCATGCTACAACCCTTGACGCTCTTGTGATTCTTCTTTTGTGCTTTTCAATATGAATTTGCTTTGATGAATGCTTAATTTAGTTGCTGTTAGCAAGATTGTTGGGTGAGAGTTGAGCACCTCATGCTTGTATTTTTCATTTACTGATGAAATGTGTGCTAGGTATGATTCACTTTTGTACACTGTATTATTTTAAATTTTTTGACATGAGCTTTGTATTTATGAGTTGTTTCATTTTCATGTTATCGTTGTAGTTTAGTGGTAAGTTTTTGCCTTTTGTGTATATTTTTTTATATTTCGAACCATAGATTTGTTTTCCATTTTAAAAACCTGTTTATTCATGATTCTTTGATTATTTTTTCTTTGTTCTTTGAGTTGTTTGGCCTTGTTTGAGGACAAACAATGATTCAAGTTGGGGAGAGTTTGATAAGTGCAAAAGTGTACTTAATTTGTATATAATTTTGTTGCACTTATTGATTCTTTGTTGTTAATATCAGTTGAATAACCCAACTTTGTCTATAAATATGTTTAGTTTGTGTATAATGTGTTTTCGTGTATAAAGTGTATCATTTAATAGTTTTGTATATGTTATGTAGGTATTTGAGCATATTGGAGAAATGAGGAATAAATCTCCAAGATGCATTTTTGATCAATGAAGAGTAAGGCTAAATATTGGAGCCAATTTGAAGTTATGCAGGAAAGCAATAGAAGTTGCTGGACTGTCATGGATCGCCAGGCGATAGAAGCCGTCGTCGAGCGAAATTTGAAGAACAATTTTGATGATTTCCTCTGCCTTGCTTCGCTGCTGCGTCGCCAGGAAAGGAATAAAGTTATCATCGTGCGAAGCATTCTATCATCGGGCGAAGCATTCTTTCGGAACACCATTTCTTTATATTTCCTTTTCATTTCTTTTTTTGGTGAATGGTTTATGGGGTATTAGTTCTCAAATTCTATCACCTTTATTTTGTATAGTTAGAGCTTAGACAATAACATTTGTGGCTTGCAAATGGATGATCCAGGGTCGGGAGCTTGATGGATCGTGTTTGACACCGCGAGAAACCTGGTTTCTTCTCCTCTTCCTCTCTTTGTAACCATTATTTGGTGGATTTTTTAAGTAACTTTACATTGAATATATGTATATTTATTGTTCATAGTTTTGTATGAAACTTTCTTTACAAATCTTTATTGATGTTAATCCTTGTTAGCTTGCTAAGTGTCTGGGATTTAGTTGTTGCAGAGATGGACGAATTGAATCCGAATTTAGGATGAATATCTATTGGGCTTAGATTCTAGAGATAGATTTAGGCTTATTAATCACTTAGGTATCGACTCTTAATGCCTCGGTGTTGTTTTGTGTTGTGCTGAGAGATTCTGGACACTGAGCGACACGATTGATATCTCGCTCTACGTTAGAAATAACCTTTGTGTGTGTGATATGTGATGATATTGACGAGTAGTTAAGGTTAAGTACAACTGGGTTGTTTTTTAAAGTATTTTATGGGGTAGAAAAATACAAACTCGAGATTTCTATCCTATTCGAATGAAGAAATTCTTCTTGTGTATAAACTTTAATTTTAGCACCTTACATACAAAAACCCAATCCAAACCAAACTCATAAACGCGAGAATTTTTCGAACGACGATTCAATAACAAATCTCCGTGGACACCATAAATTCTCGAATAAATATTTCAAAAAAATTTTTTGCTTGCTACTACACCGCTTTCAACAAAATGGCACCGTTGCTGGAGTTTGGTTCTATTGTTTTCGTATTGTGATAATTCTTTTGTTTTTTAGTTTTGTAGATATGCTATATTTTTTTATTATTACTTGTGTATATTGATACTTGAATATCTTTACTATACTTATAAACTTGTTATATCATTATTTGTTTCCTTTCACGTTTTCTTATGTGTTAGTTAGGAATAACCAGCTGGAAGCAACTTGGAGGAACATTCTTAAATAACAAGCGTCAAGATTATGACGTAAAACAAGCATGTTTTATCATTTTCCGTTTTATTAGTTTAGGTAGTGTGTTGATTGTTGTTTAAACAAGTTGATATTTGACTTGTTCTAAATTCTTATATCTTTACTTTTCAACTTGTTTATTTCACTTTCATTTGTTTGTTTTTGTTATTATTGTTTGGACTCCAATTTTGGTTCGATATCTTAAGGAACTTAGAGGCGATTTTCCAAGTCTGGATGTTTCAACTTGCGGATGTATGGTAATGATAGTGTTTTGAAGTTGGTACACGTCAGATACTCAATTATCACTTTTTAAAACATAGCATGTTTAAGAGACTTTTCTTTTGTACAATTTTAATGTCATTCATTCTTTTTTCAAATTGTATTCACTTTTGAATCACTTTAGAACTAAATCCCTTGTGAGGTTTCTTTCCATTGTTTACCATATGCAAGGGAGACCAACAATTTGGTCTTAACTCAATTTTATTATGTTTAATCTTTCATTTATGTTGATTCATATGAAAGCATGATATTATCCAAGATTTTTGTTTCATTTTGAGCACAACTACCTAGCCAAATAGTTAATTTCACCATGTGAGTGTTTGATCATTTGTAACCCCTTTGAGCCTTTTGTCACTATCCATGTTGTTTGAACTTTATGCTTATCTATGAGTATTGAATTCACGTTTTGAATGGATTTTGATTGTTATTTTTTTTTATCCCTCAAATTTGTGTTGTTATATGAATTTTTTCCTTGCTTTAGAATGTAGGGAGTATTCAAATAATGATACAGTTTATATTCAAGTTGGGGAGAAAAATGATTGTGTATTTATTGGTTAATTGCTATGTGGTTAAAAAAGAAAGAAACAAATGTGAAAAATAAGTGATAGAAAAATAAAGATAAAAAATAGAAAAGCTTTGAAAAAGAAAAACAAAAAGAGTTCGAATAATTGTGCGAATAAGCATGGTGTTTTAGTGCGAAATTTGGGATTCATAAGAAGTTTAATTTGAATTTTGTGTTTGAATCTTTGGTGAATTGATCACTCCCTTAGGTTTAGGCAAATTTGTTTCGATTAGTCTTAGGAATTATCCCTTGTTTATTCACCCGACCATCTTACAACACTTGAAGCTCTTGTGATTCTACTTTTGTGCTTTTCAATATGAATTTGCTTTGATGAATGCATAATTTAGTTGTTGTTAGGAAGATTGTTAGGTGAGAGTTGAGCACCTCATGCTTGTGTTTTTCATCTACCGATGAAGTGTGTGCTATATGTGATTCCCTTGTGAACATTGTATTGTTATAGAATTTTTGACATGATCTTTGTATAGATGAGTTGTTTCATTTCATGTTATCGTAATAGTTTACTGGTAAGTTTTTGCCTTGTGTGTACATTTTTTTTTATATTTTGAATCATAAATTTTTTTTCCATTTTAAAAACCTGTTGATTCGTGATTCTTTGATTATTGTTTCTTTGTTCTTTAAGTTGTTTGGCCTTGTTTGAGGACAAACAAGGATTCAAGTTGGGGAGAGTTTGATAAGTGCAAAAGTGTAGTTATTTTGTATATAATTTTTGTTGCACTTATCGATTCTTTGTTGTTAATATCAGTTGAATAACCTAAATTTGTGTATAAATATGTTTAGTTTGTGTATAATGTGTTTTCGTGTATAAAGTGTATCGTTTAATAGTTTTGTATATGTTATGTAGGAATTTAAGCATAGTTGGAGAAATGAGGAATAAAACTCCAAGATGAATTTTTGATCAATGAAGAATAAGGCTAAATATTGGAGCCAATTTAAAGTTATGTAGGAAAGCAATAGAAGTTTCTGGATTGTCATGGATTTCCAGGCGATAGAAGCCGTCGTCGAGCGAAATTTTAAGAACAATTTTGATGATTTCCTCTGCCTTGCTTCGCTGCTGTGTCGCCAGGAAAGGAATAAAGGTATCATCGGGCGAAGCATTCTGTCACCGGGCGATGGAGGACACTTTTGACCTGCAGTGGAAGTGGCTTATCCTAGGCCAAGTGTATAGAAAGAATCGTCGGGTGATTCTTTCGGAACAACATTTCTTTATATTTGCTTTTCATTTCATTTTTGGGTGAATGGTTTATGGGGTATTAATTCCCAAATTCTATCACCTTTATTTTTGATAGTTAGAGCTTAGACAACAACATTTGTGGCTTGCAAATTGATGATCCAGGGTCGGGAGCTTAATGGATCGTGTTTGACACCGCAAGAAATCTGGTTTCTTCTCCTCTTCCTCTCTTTGTAACCATTATTAGTTGGATTTTTTAAGTAACTTTACCTTGATTATATGTATATTTATTGCTCATAGTTTTGTATGAAACTTTCTTTACAAATCTTTATTGATGTTGATCCTTGTTAGCTTGATAAGTGTCTGGGATTGAGTTGTTGTAGAGATGGACGGATTGAATCTGGATTTAGGATGACTATCTACCGGGCTTAGATTCTAGATATATATTTAGACTTATTAAGCACTTAGGTATCGACTCTTAATGCCTCGGTGTTATTTTGTGTTGTGCTTAGTGATCGTCGATACAGAGCGACACGGTTGATATCTCGTTTTGTGTTAGAAATGACCTCTGTATGAGCGATACATGAATATATTGACGAGAAGTTAAGGTTAAGTACATATGGGTAGTAAGTTTAAGTATTTGATGGGGTAGACAAAATACAAAATCGAGAGTTCTATCCTATTCGAATGGTGAAATTCTTCTTGTGTATAACTTTGAATTTCAACACCTTACATACAAAAACCCAATTCAAACCAAACATAAACGCAAGAATTTGTCGAAAGGAGATTCAATAACCAATCTCTATGGACACCATAAATTCCCGGATAAATATTTCCAAAAATCTTGTTGCTTGCCACTACACCGCTTTCAACAAAATGGCGTCGTTGTCGGGTGTGATACCGTGGCAGAACCGACTGTTATACTGGTTTGTGTTTTTTGTTCGCAAAATTTCAGGGTAAGCAAGAGTTGCCACCGACTTTTATTTCACCCAACAAGGAAAAGGAAAAAGAACAGAAAAAACCTTTTTCGAGAATATTTCTGAGTACGACGGATAGATTATAGAAAGGGAAGGTGTTAGCACCCTTTCTATCCGTGGTTTTCCACGGGCTCTTAGGTACTTTCTCACTTTAAAGTTGCTTGTGTGTGTGCTTGTTTTGAAAAAAAAAGTTTTACTTCGTGATAACCCTTGTATCAGTCCTCAAGAGTGTGACAAAGTTGTTTTGAAAATTATTTGTGTGAAAAGTTTTGTTTGATTGATTGAGCAAGGACTTAAGAGTTAATCTACCTACTCGAAATAAAGTCTATTCATTTTCCTTTTGACAGTGTTATCCCATTATTAAGGAATAGGTAGCACCATCGCTGGAGTTTTAAGGGACGTTTAAAGGGACAAATACGGTCACAAAAGTAATGTTAGGGAATTTTAGTAACCCTCCTAAAGCCGTAAAGATCTTTTCCGAGGCAACATCTGAATAGGTCATTTTTTGATCTTTCGGGGATAGAGGATGACCACTAATAAACCCAATGCTTCATGACTGTTTAACCGAAGGAAACCGGAGTGGAGTAAACCCTAGGAGTGAATATGTGCATGTGTTTATGTTTCAGTTAATTTAGTCTTTGCACATTTAGGTTATCTGCCGTTTTAATTTTCAAATATTCTTCCCATACAATCCTATTAACACACATCTAGGCAGTTTATAATTGCGGAAATTAAAATGCAGAAAGTTTAAAGTTCTAGCTATTACATGGCTTTTGCAGATACATAATTATTTTTTACTGTAAAATGAAATGCGGAATTGAAACCTAGTTAAAACTATTACAAACTCGAAGCAGTTACAAAAATAATAAAAAAAAGTAATTAAAATGTGCGCGACGAATTAAATGCGAGGATAATTATAAAACCTAAAAATCTAATTGAGAAAAATATTTAAGTTATTTTTTGAGGAAAGAATTGATTATATACAAAATTAAACCCTAATTTCTAATAGATTTTAATTACAAAAATAATATTTAATTGCCCTAATTTAATTAAATTAATTAATTCAAGGAAATAAACTATTTTTTAATGAAAAAATGATTTTTGGTGTTTTTTGTGATTTTTGATTAAATAAATAAAAAATATGATTTTTGATGTTAATTAAAAGAAAATAATTAAAGAAATAATAAAAAAAGAATTAAAATAAAAAGATGAGAAAAGGGGCTGTATTGAAGAAATCAGGGGGTGGGTTGCTGAATTTGTTAGGCCCATTATGCTCAAGCCCAGTCCTTGCATGGGATCGAATGCTGGCTCCTTCTGATGGTGCACCATGGTCCCTCCTTGTCTAGGGCGTTGGATCTGGATAGATGGTGATCCATTGGTTGGATAAATAAGGCGCATGATGGACGTGTGGGGTTATGAAACACTGGATTTGCAAGTTAGAATTAAGAAAATAATGAAAACTTGCTGGGACCTGGGATCGAACCCAGGTCCTCCCACTACCCAGCGTGTACGCTTGCCATCTTCGCTACATGTGTTAGTTGTTATTATAATGAACACAAACAATATTATATGAAAACAAAGTAGATTAGTGGGTAAGATAGAAAACGCGCGCGTTGGTTTGAATGGTCCAATAGGGTGGTGAAAAATCACCGTCTTCTTCCTTCTGCCCGTCGTCTTAGGTATGTAACTTATACCTACGGACAACGTCTATGGCTAAAACCTGTAAATTTCAAAAATCCAACACAGGCATGATAAATCAATTCTAATTATATGGTTCAATTTTCCTTGATATCACGAACATCATAGTACCCTTTTCATTGGCCAATTTAACTTGTATGATAAACCCCTAAAATGCAAGAATGAACCCTAGCAATGGCAGTCATGGATATATGCATCAAAACACAAAATTATGTAAACCAAAACGTTCCAAAATGATAATACAAACACAATGCTATGTTCAATAATGGTTAATCATGCGTAATTTGTAAAATACGGTTCAACCTATGGAGGGAAAATCGTGGGTCTGTAGCATGCGTTTTTGGGCGTGAAAAGGCTTGCAAATGATTGAGACACGTTCTGGAGATGTCCAGGAAGTGATTGGTAACCTTGGAATACTCCGAATTACCCTCTAAAATGGAAATCGACCCACCACTTTTTGTCCAATTTTTGAGTTTGTTCTAGTGATCTTCACGACTGCCAAATCCTCCTTTTCATGCCTGGCCTTGCTCAATATATATCCCTAAGTGAATTAGGGTTATAAAAATAGTTGGTATCTTTGATAATTTTGAAGATTTGATCTCATTCCTTCCTTGTATAATTTGTTTTCAAATTAGGCCTAATCATGCCATTCTTTTTCCAATCCACCTTGATTCAATTTGATCCTGATATATCACCATAATTGGCTTGTGATCCTGTCCAAAAATCAAATCAAAACAAATCTTTGCTATTAGTTGTCATTTATTTGATTTAATTCAATTTTTAATTAATAAAAAATCTAAATAAAATGAAAAATGAAGCAAACAATGTGTGGGTGAATATTTGGGTCATGGACCATGTTATTAGTGAGGTGCAAGCATAAAAAGTTAGGCCCATTTTGCAAAAAACTGCAATTTTAGGAACATTTGACTTTTGTCAATTTTGCAAAAATGTTCAACTTAGACAATGCACATCTCTTCCAATTTTAACCCTAGAGAGGTGTTATTGGACTTTTTAGAAAGCTCGGGATGTCCCCTAAACAACCCTTTTGGTCTTATTTCAATTGGATCTTCCATGTTCATGTGAGAAGCTTTGACCCAAAAAGTGTTTTTGTTGACTTTTCAAAAGGACTTATAATGTGGAAATTCATATCTTTTGATGAGTGCATATTTTAAAATTGAGGGCTCAATATGAATTGTAGGGAATTTCATTCTCTTCAAAATGAGCCTTAGATGGAAAATTTATGATAAAGTATGAGGAAGTTATACTTGGTCAAAGTTTGGTTGACTTTTTCTAAGAACCCCTAATATAGAAACTTTTGAGTTTTGATGAATTAAGAGAATTCCTTGAGGTATCATGATCAACCCTTGATAAAATGATGAAATTCACTTCAAAATGTTGATGTTGACCAAAAATCTTGAGGTTTGACTGTATGTGGGCCAAAATTGGCTTTTGACCTAATACAGTCGATTCTCAAGCATTTGAGCAGTTGACTGAGCAAACTTCTTGTGCAAGGCATGATATTTGACATGGATGACCTGGAGAGCATATTATGACTATGGAAAGAATTTAAGGCCTTTGGAGTACACACATCCTGATGAAAATGGAAACCCTAATTTGAGACACATTGCCTTAGGAGAGAGTTTGTCTGGTCAACTCTTGGGTAACCTAGAGCAAATTGAGGATCTCAATGGGCATGTGTTGAGTAAAATGAGAGGGAAATTTTAGGGTGAAACAACTGCCCCTGTTCAATCTTCTTAAACTTGAGGATGTAGATTGGCTTGTCTGCCTTTCGTGATCTGAAGGTGGAAGATGATTGAACACTAGAGTGCCCAGAAATTTGCACTCGTATGAAGTGAGTGTCAATCGGTGGTATCGAGAATGAGCTTATAGATGCCATTTGGAAAGCGACGGAGAGTTGTCGGGGATGGGCTTAAAGATGCCATCCATAGAAAATATTGGTCGCATAAGAGATTCCTTTTCGAGAATTCCCGTATTAGCCGTTGAGGAGGACTTCGTCGGGGCATGTTGACTTATGTATGGGGAAGTAGAGTATAGGAGATTCGGTTATCCATTACTCTATTGGGAAGTTAACTCCTGATTGATGAGGTGGAAGTAAGTTGTATATCTGGTCAGGGTCTAGGTTTCACAACTACTTACTGGGGAAGCGTGAAATTAATCGTATCTGATCGGGTCCAAGTCTTACAGCGTTGTAAACTTTTGTTTGGAGATAAGAGAGAAGGAACCTGGATAGTAGGGTTACTTTGAGATGAAATCCTAGATAGTAGGGCTATGAGAAGGAACTTGGATAGTAGGGTTACTTCGAAATTAGAGCCTGGATAGTAGGGTTGTGAGAAGGAATCTGGGTCGTAGAGTTACTTCGAAATTGGAGCCTGGATAGTAGGACTATGAGAAGGAACCTGGGTCGTAGGGTTACTTCGAAATGAAAGTCTGGATAGTAGGGATATGAGAAGGAACCTGGATAGTAGGGTTACTATGGTGTTTTACTTTCCCTGATTATCAACTGAGGCCCATATTGGAGGAGTATTCTTACTTACTTGGTTTACCTATTACAGATCGTGTTCTTTTCACCGACTTAGAAGGAGAGCCTAAGTCTCATGAGATTGCTTCCATAAATCATTTGAAGAAGTCTGAGATTGAGGCTACTATGACTACCAAAGGAGGAATCAGGGGTTTACCTACTCAGTTTCTTCTGGAGAAAGCTCGCTACTTTGCCAAGATGAAGAGTAAAATTGATTTTGAGGCCATCTTTTCTTTGCTTGCCTATGGGTTGTTCTTATTTCCTAACATCAATAAATTTTTGGATGTTAATGCCATTAGGATATTTCTGATTGGGAATCCAGTCCCTAAATTGCTAGGAGATACTTATTATTCCATCCATCTTCAAAATTTTTATCAGGGAGGGATGATAATTTGTTTCACATCGTTGTTATATCAATGGTTTATTTCTCACTTACCTCGGGTTGTTGCTTTTTGGGATATCAAGAAGGAACCTCGTTTGGCCAAGAAGATTTTGGCTCTCATTCATTGTGACATTGATTGGTATCATCAAGCTTATTTTGATATGGAGATTGTTGTACCCAAAAATTTTCCCTCTCATTTCACTCAAGAGATGCCTCTAGAGGTCCTCAATTGCTCAAGGATGACTAAGGATTGACCAGACAATTCCTCCTCCTAAGGAAATAAGCTTCAAACTAGGGTTTCACTCCTCATCAAGATGGTTGAAGTCCAAGGGTCCCAAATGATTTCCATGGTCCCAATATGTTCTCAAGATCATCCATGTCAGGTTTCATGCCTTTCACAAGAAGTTTGCTCAGTCAATTGCCCATATGCCTGAAAATCAACTATAATAGGTCAAAAGTCAATTGTGGCCCACATACACTCAAACTTAAAGATTTTTGGTCCACATCAACATTTTTAAGAGATATCCATCATTTTATTAAGGGTTGATCATGATTCCTCAAGTAATGCCCCCAAATTCATCAAAACCCAAAAGTTGCTAAATTAGGGTTTCATAGGAAAAGTCAACCAAACTTTGACCAGGCATAACATCTCCATACTTTATCAGAAATTTTCCATCCAAGGCTCATTTTGAAGAGGATGCAATTCTCTACAATTCATCTTCATTCCACAAGTTCAGAATAAGAGCTCATCAAAAGATATGAATTTCTACATTATAGGTCCTTTTGAAAAGTCAACAAAAACACCTTTTGGGTCAAAGCTTATTACATGAACATGGCAGACCCAATTGAGATGAAACCAAAAGGGTTGTTTAGGCGACATCCTAAGATTTATAAAAAGTCAAAGAAAACCTCTCTAGGGTTAAAATTGGAGGAGATATGCCTTGTCAAAGTTGACCATTTTTGCAAAATTGTCAAAAGTCAAATGTGCTCAAAAATACATTTTATTGTCAAATAAGCCTAGTTTCTCATGATTGCATCTTGTAGAGACATGGTCCACAACGCAAATAAGCATCGACACATTTTTTCTTTATTTATTTATTTTGATTTTTATTATTTAAAAGTTAAATTAAATCAAATAAATTGCAAAAAATATAAAAAGATTGGGTTTGATTTGATTTTTTGTAGGAATTAAATCCAATTAGGCTGGCATAGCATCTCAAATCGTGCAACGGATGATTGAATAAAAATTGGCATGATTAGGCTATTTTGGAAAGAAATAATACAAGATCAAAATCAAATCAAACTTTCATGATTCACAAAGATTTAAATTGTTTTTGTTGCCCTAATTCATCACACTATATATACTGAACAAGAACAATGCGCAAGAACAAGGATTGAGGTCGTGCAAGGTATCAAACAAAACTCAAATTTTTGAAGAAAATGTGTGAATTGTTTTCCAACCTAGAGGTCAATTCAAAGCATTTCGACACTCCAAATCGTTTCCTAGAGCCTCTCTGAAGCTAACACGATCAGTTTCACGCATCCTCACGCCCAGAATTGCCCCATAGACTTTACACAGTTTGCTTTCTTTTTCAAATTTGATTACAATGATTCTTGCATCATAAACATGTTCTAATGATATATTTGTGTTTATTGACATATTTGCAACATGTTTGAATGGATTAATTGATGTTTCAGTGCCTGTACTCATAATTGCCATTGCCAGGGTTTGCTTTTCCGTTTTAGGGTTTTTCTATACAGGTTAAATTGTCCCAAGAAAAGGGTACCATGATGCTCGTGAGATCAAGACAAATTGATCTATGTACTCACAATTGATTTATCATGCTTTCTGTTGATTTTTGAAACTTGCAGTGCTATAGCCATGGAAGATGCCTGTAGGAATAAGTCTGGCACCTAAAACGACGGGCAGGGGAAGAAGAAGCGAACGTGGCAGACCACCATTGGCTTGTCTGAATCACGCGCGCGGGTTTTTTTCTGTATTATCCATTTTGTTTTATATAATATATATTGTTGTTATTATATTGACAAATAAAACATGTAGCCCATATGGCAAGGCGTGCGTGGTATCGAGTGGGAGGACCTGGGTTCGAACCCAGGTCCCAACATTTTGTTATTTTCTCAACATTTAACTGCAGGTTCTATGCATACACGTTCCAAGCGTCCACTATGCGCTCCAACCATCCAGCCATTGGATCATCACCATCACCAATCCAGCGCCTCAGGATGCGTCCCTATGATACACCCTCCAAGCATGGATGCACGGGATCAGCGCATTGACTAGGCTCACCATAATGGGCCTAAACAAATTCAGTGCTACACCCCCTGGATTACTCACAACACAGGCCCATATCTCTTTCCTTTCTATTTTATTTTATTATTTTAATTATTTTGTTAATTATTTTCTTTTACAAAAATAACACAAAAATCATTTTTTATCATTAAATCAAAAAATCACAAAAAACATAACAATCATTTTTTTCATAAAAAATATTTTATTTCATTAATTAATTAGATTAATTTAACTTAGGGCAATTTAATTCCTTTTTTATATAATCTAAAATAATTAGAAATTAGGGTTTAATTTGTACATAACCTAATTAATTTTTTTTCTCAAAAATAACCTAAATCCTTTTTTAACTAGATTTTTTAGGTTTTCTAATTATTCTCGCATTTAATTCACCGCACATTTTTTAATTTCCTTTTTATTATTATTGCAACTGCTCCGAGTTTGTAATAGTAATTAGGGTTTCAATTCTGCATCTTTATTTTCGGTCAAAATAATTATGTATCTGCAAAAGCCCTATAATAGCTAGGACTTTAACTTTCTCGCTTTAATTTCCGCAAACTATAATCTGCCTAGATATTAATAGGATTGTATGGAAAGATAAACTAAAAATTAATACAGTAGAAAACCCTCAATGTGCAAAGATAAATTAACTGAAAATTATACTCGCACATGCTCACCGCTAGGGTTTACTCCACTCCGGTTGCCTTCGGTAAATAGTCATGAAGTATAGGGTTTGTTAGTGGTTGTCCTCTAGCCCCGAAAGATCTAAAATGACCCATTGTGATGTTGCCGCGGAAAAAGATCTTTAAGGCTTTAGGATGATTACTAACATTTCCTAACATTGCTTTTGTGATCGTATTTGTCCCTTCGAATGTCCCTAAAAAACTCCAACAACGATGCTACCTATTTCTCAATAATGGGATAGCGTTGTCTAAAAGGAAAACGAACAAACCTTTTTCGAGTAGGTAGATTAGTTCCTAGGTACTTGCTCAAACAAACAAAAACTTTTTCACACCAACACTTTTCAAACAAAGTTTTCAAAAAACAACTTCGTAACACTCTTGAGGACAAAAACAAGGGTTAAAACGAAGTAAAATAAAACTTTACAAAACAAGCACACACAAGTAGTTTTCAAAATGAGCAAGTACCTAAGAGCCCGTGGAAAACCACAGATACAAAGGGTGCTAACACCTTCCCTTTCTATAATCCAACCCGCGTACTCAGAAACATCTCGAAAAAGGTTTCTTCGGTTCTTTTTCCTTTTCCTGATCGGATAAAATAAAAGTTGGTGGCGACTCTTGCTTACAGCGACATTTGCGAACAAAAACGCAAACCAGTATTAACAGTCGATTCTGCCACCATATCATAGAGATTATTGACAACTATGGTAGTTTCCTCAATGTGCCTCTTCTTGGTACAAAGGGAGGAACTAACTACAATCTCGTTCTTGCACGTCGTAAGCTTGGATGCCCGATGAGAGACAAGCCAAATAGCATTCATCTGAGTGGTTTCTTTCTCAAAGAGGGAGAATATCACAAGAAGGCTAAGAAAGCAATTGAAAAGGCTTAGAACCATATTCTTTGAAAGGGTATAAATTATTTGGGACCAGAAGGAGTTATTTCCTTGGAGCCTCATCTCTGTTGGGTACAAGTAATGGCAATTCAGTTAAAGATGTCATATTCTCGCGAAGAACCTATACCTAATATGTTTATGAGGACTACTCCTCCTCTCTTAGATGATGTGGAAGAACTTCAGATAGCCTTATTTAGAATGTAGCAATAGAATGAAGTATGGAAGAATAAATACCAGACTTTGGAGGTATCCTACTCAACAGAACTAAAAGAGAAGGATGACTTGATCGAGATTCTTGAGAGTCCTGTTATGGAGATGATGGATAAGAAAGATGATTTATTTTCCTATAGAGCTCATCCAGGTCCCAGTCACTCATTCTATGATTCTGGTAATTAGAAAGAAATCACCGACAAATATGCAGAAGAGAACGAACAGTTGAAGGCTCGGATTTCAAGACTCGGAGGAAAACGCCAGTGTGTGGAGAGATCTTCATCAGCTTTAGTTCCTTAGGAATTTTTAGACTTTATCTTTATTCTCTTATGCTTGGGATTGTTGAAACTTGTACTAAAGTTATAATCCAGTCCGAAGTTATTATTAAAATGAAATTTTCTATATTTCCAAATGTGTTAGTACTTTAATATTTTTAATTGTCTATAATTCTTTGAGTTTCTTGGATAAACACAATAAATCATATGCATTGCATATCATGCATCCCTTTGCACATATTCTTTGCATTCCTATTCACTCCCAAGTATCTTATTGTGATTCTCTACTTTGTTCAGTCGACACGCTATCTCATTGCTACAATACTCGGGCTAATTCTAGAAAAAATATGGAAACTTGAACAAGAGTATCACGAGCTGCACAATGAAGTTACTGCTTTTAGGGCTAGTATGGCCAATCTGACTGTTTGGTGGAATTGTTGGTGGCTACTCAGAATCAGCCACCACCTCCTCCTCTGTCTCCTTATGCTACTCATCCACAACAGACAATTGTTACTTCAGAAGTTCCGTCAGTTCCCATCTCTGTTACTCTAGTTACTGCTGCTCAATACCGTATGGATAACAGTTACCCGTAGGAATGCCTGAGAATTTAAGAAGTAAAAGGGAAACTCTTTTTCCTGTGACCACCTGGTGATGTATATCAAAAGGATGTCCACTCATAGTGATGACCAATGCTTTCTTATTCATTTCTTCCAGGATAGTTTAATGGGTGTTGGTTTGAAATGGTATATGGGATTGGACAGTAGAAACATCTGCACCTTCAATGACTTGGGAGAAGCTTTCATCAAGTAGTATAAGTATAATATGTTTATGACACATGACTGTGACCAATTGAGAGAGATGACTCAGAATGATAAGGAGTCATTCAAAGAGTATATGCAGCATTTGCACGAAGTTATTGCCCAAGTAGTACCCCCGATGGGAGAGCAAGAAATGACCAAGGTCTTCCTGAAAACCCTTGGATCATTTTATTATGAAAGGATGGTTACAAGTGAACCGAGTGATTTCACTGAAATGGTAATTATGGGTGTTCGTCTAGAATAAGTTTCCAGGGAAGGACGCTTGACAAAAGACGAAGGATCTAGTGGAACAAGGAAATCATCATATGGATTTTGTAAGAAGAAAGCAAGTGAAACAAATAATGTCGTTGAGGAAAGAAATGTTAGACCTCCTATTGTATCCTAAAATTTTCCCTCCCATCTTCAAGACAAATTATTTCAATAGGTATACTCATGCTCCTAGGGTTCTCAATCACTCAAGATTATTCAAGGGTTGACCAGACAAACTCTTCTCCTAAGTAATTGACCTACAACTAGGGCTTTGCTTCTCTCAAAGGAAATTGAGTTTCTAATTCCTCAAATGGGATTCATGGGTTCTCATATGTATCAACACACCCACATACCAAGTTTCAAGCCTTACATCACAAATCTGCTCTGTCAATTAGCCAGATGATTGAAAATCAACTATATTTGACAAAAAGTCAACTTTCACCAATTTATAGTCAAATTCAAGATTTTTGGTCAACATAAACATTTTTAAGTCACATTCATCATTTGATCAAGGGTTGATCATGATTCATTAAGAAAACTCAAGATTAATCTAAAGTCAAAATTACTAAATTAGGGTTTTCTTTAGGAGAAGTCAATTGACCTTTGACCAAACATAGCTTTCACACACTTCATCAGAAATACCTCAACCAAAGCCTAACTTGGAGGAAATCCAATTCTCTACAACTTTTTCTCTCCAAGGTCAAGGCCAACAATGCTTCATTTGAGAGATATGAGTCAAAACATTACAGGTCATTTTAAAAGTCAACAAAAAGACATTTTTTGTCAAAGAAATTTACATTAAGATAAAGGCTTCAAATGAAAAAATGACTAACATGAGAGTTGTAGGAGACATTTTGAGATTTCCAAAAAGTCACAAATCATCTTCATATGACAAAAATTGAGAGAGTTATGATTGGTGCAAATTGAGAAATTTTGAGAAAATGCATGAAACTCAAATTGAGAAAACTTGAACTTTTGGTCTAATGGGCCTAACTTTTGAAGTTTAAACATGTTTATAACATGTTAGAGGACCTATAAATCCACCCACGAATAGCCTTGTTTTTTTTTTATTTATTTTAATTTTATTCACATGTTTTTAAAATAAATCAAATAAATTGTCAAAGTATTGGACTTAGGCGTGTGGACTCTTGTTTTAATCATGTTGGATGCCTAAAAATCTTCCTTGAAGCTGAAGAAATCGCGTGGACTTGTTTGAAACAAGTTTTCATTGGTTTTAGAAGATTTGAACTTATTTTCAAATAAAATCAAAGATATGATTTCATGAGATATCCATGCCCACCACTTGACCTAACCTTCTCCCTTATATATACATAACATTTTTATACATCAGAAAAACACGCATGCTGCTCAAGAAACAAGGGTTTGAGGTTGAAAATTTGCAAGAGAAGGAGTAAATTCGAATTCCGGTTTTCAACCATCCTCAAGACCAGATAACTACTTGAATCAATCCTTGAGGTATTGTAGAGTATGTTCCAATCATTTTTGATGATCAAATGTGTCTAAAACATGCACCCAAAACATCACCGATCATGAATATATTTTTAAATTCATATTTTAATGTTTATAATGCTTTGTTTCAAACTAACAATTTCAATGTCTTCCTGAGGTAAAATAGCACAGGTTATATCCCTTACATGAGGCCCATGATGCCAGAATACCCAATTATCATTATTGCACCGTGTTATTTTATTTTGATCGTATCTCACTGTAAATGTTGAATTAGCCAAAAAAGAGATAACCATTGAACTCGTAGTGGTCGAATTAGGTGGATTGTAACCTTTTTCCTTTTGATTTTGTCGTTTTCACAGGTTTTACAAATTTGATCACCACAGAAGACGATCGGAACTAGGGCTTCGGCGTCTCTCCGGCCCACTAGTTGTTTAACCTAGGTGTGGCACTACATGATTGGTCCATTCAAAATAACCTGACCCCACCACAACGCGCGCTTTCAGTTTTTTTTTTTAAATTTGATTTCTTGATTTCAATTTATATTATATTGAATGATGTCGATTATATGAATGCAAAACACAAATGGCGCAGTGGTGAGTGATACATTTGTTATTTCAAAGGGTGTGGGTTCCATCCCAACTTTTGTCAATTTCTTTTATTTTTCAGGATAACGCGCAGGTTTACAATATGTTGATTCATTCTTATTCCATATCACAAAAGAAAACATGGCGTAGTGGTAGGAGGGCATGCTGGTGAAGGGAAGAGCGTGGATTCAACTCCCACCCCATGCATTTGTTTTTTTTTCTTCATATTTTTACTAACCCTATTTTTATTATATTTTCTTAATTAATTCCTTTCTAATTAACCATTAACCTTAAACTTTTTTCAAAATCCTAACAAATTAGGATTATGTTTTTTTTCTTCTAGTTAGTAAATAATTTTTGGAAATATTTATTTACTTATTAATTTATCAATTAATTAACTTTTGCTCAATATTAAAATTAATTAGAAATAATTAGGTTTTAAATACTATTTATTAACTTAAATTATTTTCTACAAAAACATTAAAACTTTTTTTCTAACGTTTTTCTTATTTCTTTTTCTATTTAAATTCATAGATCAAATGTATAGGTTGCAGTCTCCAATGTAATAGCGTAGGTTTATCTTTTCTCGCATTTTTTCTATTATGTAATTGTTCACAGGATATAATAGATTAGGTTTAATTTTCTGCACCTTACATTCCGCATATTATATTCTTAACTGTTAGTAATTAGGGTTTTTATGATAGACTAAAAGCAATATAGATAACCTAACCCAAGATTAAATAACTGAATTAACACACTCTTCACACTTGAACCTCTATGGTAACATTTCTTGTTGCCTTCCAATACAATCGTTCATGTCCCTCGAAAGTGGGAATACTTTCACAAAAGACCCTCGATCAAATCATCATAGTCCATACAAAATATCATAGTCCCTCATGACCCTCCGATTTGCCTATAAAATGATGATAGTCCCTCCGATACAATTTCTAAAGTATCCTTACATGTTGCCTTCTATGACCATACGATGACCTTACGTTTGTCCCTTCACATCCAATAGATAGGATTACTACCAACTAATAGTATGGATAATACTATCTCCAAAGGAGAAGTAAAATAACAAGAAAGACCTTAGTGGGTAAGAACTCTTGAATGCTTGCTCACAAACTAATGAATTTTTAAACATCACTTTCAAACAAAATATTTATAAAAAAAAAAAAAACACTTTCTATACATTCTTGAGGATTGATACAAGAATTATTACAAAGTTAGCCTTACATTGGCATTTCAAAATATTTTCAAACAAATCACACACATACAAAGCAAGATTTTAAAAAGTGAGCTAAGCAATTAAGATCCCCTAGATAACTATGGATGAAAAGGGTGATAACACCTTCCCTTTTCATAACTTACCCCCCGAACTCAAAATCTATCAAAGGTCTTTCATGTTCTTTTCACCTTTCCTAAATATTGGATAAAAGAAAAGTCAGTGGCGACTCTTGATAACTGCAACATTTGCAATAAAACAAAAAAAAAAAGTCAGTTCTCCTACCGTATTACAGAACTGGGGAGTACTTAAAAAAGATGGGTTATCTTAGAGTTTATATCACTTTTACTTTCTTTAATTGTTTGAATGGTTTGCTTTAAACTTAAGGGCTTATTTGGATATTACTTGTGTGAAAGATCCTACAACCAGATCTAGCAATTCCTTAGGTAAGTAGCAATAGATCATAAAGATTGTATGACTCATACCGATATGGTTAACATGATAGATCTAAGTGTGATACTTTGGCTTATACTGATGTTCCTTGAGTCAGTCGATGAAAACATTTGGCTTCTGCGGGGTGTCGTTAACACTAACTTATTTTTAGAACCTTAATTAACCCATCTTGGCCATTAGAAAGTAGTGAGATAGCCGGATTTGGTGAAGTCCAAAGTTGGTTGATACTCGAGGCTACGCTCATTAAGATTTGACTTTCGGGATGTTTTGGTGGCAAGCCAGTTGTCGTGCTAAAATAAAGCATGCAAGAAAGATTCGTGATATGAGATTCTTAGAACCCGATTACTATTTTAGGATAGGTTGAGCCAACTTAACTTCAATGGGGAAGGGTATTTACCTATGGACTTAATGCAAGCCTTTAAACCTAAGGCTCTTGTGTGACTTGTTTATGTTTTATACTTATTTATGAACATAAAATCATAACATCATATCATCATAACATAACATTTTCACTAACCATTTCAAGGACCTAGGGATTTATCTTTATTCCTTATTGCATGTTATGGCCTCCGCTCGCATAAATAATATCTGAATCAACTTGTGAGGATACTTTCCAAGCTTAAGGAGTTAGTCTCAAAGGTTCCTAAAAACTCTCAATTCATCAAGAGGCATGGTTATCTACTCAGTTTTGTCACCTCAGGTTTTGAAGAAGACATGATGAGTGTTCTGTTCTAGATCTTTGATCATAAGCATCACTGTTTTACTTTCCCTGATTATCAGTTGGTACCCACAATGGAAGAGTTTTCTAAGATACTTGGTGTACCTATTCTTGATCATACACCCTTCACCGATTTAGAGAAAGTTCCAAAACCTGAAGTTATTGTATCAGCCTTACATCTGAAGCAGTCAAACATTGTATCTAATTAGGAACCAAGAAGGGGAGTTAAAGGTCTTCTTGCTAAATTTCTGATAGAGAAGGATCGGTTGTTTCTAGATGCTATGAGTTTTCATTCTTTTGAGGAGATCTTGGCTCTGTTGATCTATGGTTTGGTACTATTCCAAAATCCATACCATCTCATAGATGTGAAGCTATCAAAATATTTCTTACTCATAATCCTATGCCACTTTGCTTAGAGATATTTTGCACTCTCTTCACACTCGTAATATGAGGGAGAGAGGGACTCTCAAGTGTTTCATACCTTAACTATCCAGGTGGTTTATTTTGCATCTTCCCCGATTAGTGATGAAGAATGGTCAAGGTTTGAGGTGGTCTCGAAGGATGATGTCACTCTCTCATTCAGATATTTATTGGTGTTCCTGATCCCAGGAGGACATCACTACTATTTACCGCTATGGGGAATTCCTTAATGTGCCACTCCTTGACATAAGGGGAGGTATTACTTATAACCCTTCTCTAGCTCTATGTTAATTTGGTTATGCTCGAAGATACATTCTTCATGATATGCTCATCCATGGTATTGTATTCGATTATGAGAACGATCCTCAAGGTTACTGTTAAAGGTTTATACGTGTTTGAGGCACAATGAATAAGATAGATATCAAGACTTTGGGATACAAAAACTCCATCATTTTGGATCCCTACCTCATATGGGTGTGATCTTGTGCTCAAAATCTTATAATTCCATATCCCGTTGTCCTATCAGTAATTGTGGAGTCTATTGTTGAAGGAGATATTCCTCATACCATTTTTCATCCTGATATGCCTACTGGCCTTGAAGAGCTACAGAAGTCATTCAATTGAAAGAAGAAAGGGACACCTTTCAGACTCATTTCTATGCTAGTGAGAAGAAAGTGTTAGAGCTGACAAAACGACTTCACGAAGAGCAGAGCCTTAATGCATATGTCAACACAAATATGAAGCATCCATGGGAGACTTTAGTCATAAGTTATTTCCTTGTAACCCTTTTTGTTTTCATTGTATACCTAAAAGACAATTATAATTTAAACTTACTAATAATAATCTTATTTTCTATTCCCTTTTGATTAACAAATTTAAATTCCACGAGGTCCTTGAAACCATTGCATATGAATCTACATGCCATAGATATCATTGCATAACAGGTTTCCAAGACAGGTTTCGAATATTCTTGTTGTTTATTTCAGTAAAAATGGTTGTCGAACATACAGTCAAAGAACTCCAGGCTTAGAATGCTCAGTTCCAAGAGATGTTCCTAAATTTAGCCAAAGGGCAAGAAGAACTGAAGGCGCTCGTCAACAACAACAAGAAGAAGAAGAAGACAAAGAAACCAATCGGAATCCTTAACAAGGGGATAAAGTTCATAAGCCCAGTCAAGCGAGCTCAAGATCTTGACTTCTCGTTGGACGAATATGACGAACGGGTTGAAGATTGTAAGAGTGTTAAAACTAAAAAAAGCAATCATGGTTCTAACAAATGTTCTGATGAAGAGGAAGAAGATTATTTGGATGAAAAGTATCCCCCTGCTAGCGAGAAGTATAATATGTTGGAAGAGCGTCTGAAAACTATGGAAATCCAGAAGGCGCCTGGCTCAAACTTTGAAGAATTGGGTTTAGTCTCAGAAGTCGTCACTCCTCATAAGTTCAAAACTCCTACCTTTTCTAAGTATGATGGCGTTTCTTGTCCGAAGATGAATTTGAGATCATATGCTCAGAAAATTAAACCACACACCACTGATAAGAAATTATGATTACATTTCTTTCAAGAAAGTCTGTCTGGAACACAATTGGAATGATATTATCAACTCGAAGGTACCAATATCCATACCTAGGAAGATTTGGCTGCAGCTTTCTATAAACAGTATCAATATAATTCTGATTTGGCACCAACCCATATGCAACTATAAAGTATGTCCATGGGTTTTGAGGAAGGCTTTAAAGAGTATGCACGAAAATGGAGAGATCTTGCAGGCAGATTTCAACCTCCTTTGGCTGATAGGGAATTGGTTGACATGTTCATGAGTACGCTAACATGTCCTTTCTATAATCACCTACTTGGAAGTTCTTCAGCCGGTTTCACTGAACTGATATTGACAGGGGAACGTGTCGACAATGGAATCAGAAGTGGTAAAATTCAGGTGGCTACATCTTCAAATATTGCGAATAAGATGTACAATGGTAAGAAAGAATCCAATGTTTTGTACGAACAGAAGAGTCATAATAAGAGTAACCGAAACTAATTTGTGGGGGAAGTTCTGATCTCTAATCCTGCTCCAATACAACAACAAGGCAATCAGCGTAGGCAGGAGGCACCCAAGAGACAGTTCACCAAAATCAATATGCCGTTGTCTCAAGCATTGCAACACATGTTAAAGGAAGAGCTGATTACATTCAAGGATCCTCCTCAGAATCCCAATACTTCCTTTCTCCATTACAATCCTAATGCAAGGTGTGCCTATCACTCCAATAGTCCCGAACATGACACTAACGATTGTTGGGCGTTGAAAAATAAGATTCAATATATGATTGACTATAAGGAGATTGAGTTTGATACTCCTGAGATTCGTAATGTGATCACTGCACTTATGCCTAATCATGACAAAGGCGTTAATGCTATTGATGATGTTTCTTATATTTTTTGTGTTAGTGACTTGACTACTCCTCTGATGATTGTTAAGAAGAAGTTGTTACAAGCCAATTTATTCCTGGGTTGCGTTGAAAATTGCTACTATTATGCGTCCCAATCCAATGGTTTTTACTACTGAAAGAAGGTATCCAGCATTTGATGGATGACCCTTTAATCCTATTTGAGAAGACTCCTTCTAAGGAGAGCCTATGTAAAAGTATGTCTCAAGGCTTGGAGCTTGAAAGCGTGTCCTTGATTACAATTTCTAGTACTCCTGTAAGGATCACTTCCAAGGGTCCTGTGAAGATTACTGTCGAGCCTATGGTTTCTCCTCTGATCATTACCGCACCTGGGCCAATTACATATTCCTCTGAGAAGGCTATCCCTTGGAATTATGGAGTTAATGTCTACTACCATGGCGTCAAGCAAGAACTATTGACTGTTGAAGATAAAAATACTAAAGTTCCTAATCCCAATATTTGCAATATTGCTGGGACTAGTAAGGTTACTAGAAGTGGAAGGGTTTTTTCTCTAGAGATCTCTCCAAAGGCTATTACTACACTAGTTTGTATCACTACTACTGAATCAACTACCGAGACTCAAGGCAAAGAACAGATGACTGAGCCTGTCCAGACTGAGACAATGAAAGAGGTTACTATTGAAGATACCTCCAAGCAAGAAATGGAGAAGGTGCTAAAAATTATTTGAAAGAGTGATTATAAGATTGTTGAACAGTTAGGGAAGACCCCCTCCAAAATATCTATGATATCTCTGTTGTTGTGTTCTGAAGCCCATGTTCAGTCTTTGGTGAAATTTATGAAATATGCTCATGTACCGCAGGAAATCTCTGTTCATCAGTTCAAAAGTTGTATTACTAGCTTGAAAACTGATAATGGGCTAGGCTTTTATAACACCTATTTAACTCTCGCGTGAAGGAACCATAATAAGGGCCTACATGTCTCTATTGAGTGTAAGGGCACTACCTTATCTCATGTGTTGTTGGACATAGTTTCCTCATTGAATGTAATACCAAAAGCTATTTTAGACAAACTTGACCATGAAGGGGTTGTGCTAAAATACAGTGACGTTGTGGTGAGAGCTTTTGATGGTTCAAAGAGAATGGTTCACGGAGAGGTTGATCTTACAATCAAAGTGGGTTCCCAGGTCTTCGACTCTACTTTCTATGTGATGGACATTCGTCCAACCTATTCCTGTTTTCTTGGACGCCCTTAGATTAATGGGATAGGCGCTAATACTTCTACTTTACACCAAAAGTTGAAGTATCCCATGAAAGGAAAAATCATTACAATTTATGGTGAAGAAGAATATATGGTGAGTCATTTGAACTCCTTCAAGTATGTTGAGCTTGATGGTGAATTCCTTGAGACTCCTTTCCAAACCTTTGAAGTAATTCCTCCAACAACCCATGTTGCTAAAGCTGCTCCCACTATTCTCGTGGTTACCAGGATTCCACCAAGAATTGCTTCTTTAAAAGACGCTAAGGTTTTGGTAGAAGAAGGTGGTGGCACTATTTGGGGTCAACTTCCCGACATTCCTTACAAGTACGACAATTTTGGTTTAGGTTTCACCTAAGGCTCAGAGGGTTTTCATCATGCTCGTGCTAATTTTGGGTAACCTCCATTCCGCATCAACAACAATGGATTCCACAAAAATCAAGTCAACACTGTGGAAGACATTCATAGCGAATGTGACATAGACAGTAGGATTTTCCCTACTATCGGCAGTGTGTTCAACAATTGGAAGGCTTAAGACTTTATACCTATCTCCTTTAGTTAGGAGTAAATGTTATTTTCTATTTTCTTGCTTTCAAGTTTTTGGTTATGTAATTTTAACAATAACTTTAAGCCTTGTGCCTTACTCGGCGAACAACAGTCCATTTGTTAGGGTTGTCATTTTTCATCTACATATTTTCATTTAATAAATCATTAGACGTTTGCATTCAAATTTTGCACTCTTTGTATTTCTTTTACATTATTTCTTTCAAAATAGCTATGTGTTCTTACACACACCCACATAACAAATTGCAGATCCACATCCACCCTAGGTCCCGTTGATAACAATTATGCTATTTCCAATTATGACTTCGAAAATTTGATCTACCCAGTCGAGGACAAAGGTGAGGAAGAATGTGAAGTACTTGTAGAGCTTGCTAGACTGTTAGAGCAGGAAGAAAAAGCCAGACAATCGCATGAAGAGCCAGTCAAGGTTGTAAACTTGAGTACTGAAGAGGACAAGAAAGAAATCAAGATACGTGCCGACCTAGAAGACAGTGTTAAAAAGAGGTTAATCCAAATATTATGATCTTTGCTTGGTCTTTTGAAGACATGCTAGGGCTTTATACTGAAGTTATGGTTCCATGTCTATCGATAAAGGAAGGTTATCCTCCTATAAAGTAGAAGGTTCGTCGTATGCATCCCAAGAAGTATGAAAATATCAAAGTTTAGGTCATGAAGCAAATCAACACGGGTTTCTTAGTTGTTACGTCCTATCCTCAGTGGTTTGCAAATGTGGTTCCAGTACCTAAGAAGGACGGTAAGGTACGTATGTGCATAGACTACAGGGATCTGAATAGGGCAAGCCCCAAAGATGACTTTTCGCTTCTGCATGTTGATGTTCTAGTTGACAACACCACTCAGCACAAAGTATTTTCCTTCATGGATTATTTGTCTGGTTATAATCAAATCAAGATGGCACCTGAAGACATGGAGAAGACTACTTTTGTCACAAAGTGGGGAACTTTTTGTTAAAAAGTTATGCATTTTGGTTTGAAGAACACCGGTGCAACATATCAGCGTGCTATGGTAGCTTTGTTCCATGACATGATCCATCATGAGATAGAGGTTTATGTTAACGACATAATAGCCAAGTCTCAGACTGAAGAAGAGCATCTTGACCACCAGCACAAGCTATTTTAGAGATTGAAGAAGTACAAGTTGAGCTTGAATCCAAACAAGTGCACCTTTGGGGTAAGATTCGGTAAACTCTTAGGTTTCATCGTCAATGGTAAGGGTATTAAAGTTGATCCTACCAATATTAAAGCCATTCAAGAAATGTCAGCTCCCCGTACTGATAAGGAAGTAAGAGGTTTCTTGGGATGATTGAACTACATTCCCATATTTATTTCCCATTTGACCGCTACTTACGAGCCAATCTTCAAGTTACTGAAGAAAAATCAAGTAGTGAAGTTGAACAACGATTGTCAGGTAGCCTTTGAAAAAATTAAGGAGTACCTTCAGGAACCTCCAATTTTGATGCCACCAGTTGAAGGAAGACCTCTGATCATATACTTGACAGTATTAGAGAACTCAAGAGGGTGTGTATTGGGGAAACATGATGAGTCTGGTCGAAAAGAGCATGCAATCTACTACCTTAGCAAAAAGATTATTGACTGTGAAACAATATACTCATTGCTCGATAAAATGTTTTGTTCTTTGGCATGGGCTACTTGCTGAATAAGATAGTATATGTTGACTCATACTACTTTGTTGATCTCTAAGATGGATCCAATAAAATACATATTCAAGAAACCTTCCCTCTCCAGAAGAATAACAAGATGGCAAATGGTCTTGACAGAATACGATATTCAATGCACTACTCAGAAGATAATCAAAGGAAGTGTACTGGCAGATCATTTGACTCATCAAGTTGTATATGTCTATGAGTCTATGAATTTTGAGTTCCCATATGAGAATATCATGTTAGTTACTGATTATGAAGAACCTGGACCATATGAAGGAGCTGAATCGGGATCCCGATGAACTATGTGTTAGAACATAGTTTGATTCTACAACCCTTGTAAGAGTTTTGATGATAATAAAAGCAAAGAACATATATTCTCTTTAAAATTATATTCCATTTTGTAGAGAAGTTTTGATGGAAGAAGATCAGAAGATAAGTTACAAAGTTGTTTCTGTTGTGATTGTAAACATCTCTCAAAAAGTTCAGATGAAAGAAGATCAGAAGATGCGCTAAAACATTGTTTCAACTCTGATTATAAAACTCTTTGAAAGAAGTTCTAACGCTGCAAACAGGGTTTCATGGCTCTGATCTCCAAAGTTCTGAAGCAAGCAGCAACAGATACTTCAATGTTCTGAAGCATTACAAGTCAAATATTTCCATTTCAAGAGTAACGGCTGGAAGGGAAGAAGGATCTTTATTTTTGGAAAGCGCCTTAATTTTCATTGATCAAGTTTCCAAATGATCATCCATGCGTCGCCTATTTAAACAAGCCTTAAGGATAAATCGTTCACGACTTACACACACATAACAACGCTACTATCATCTTTTATCCTAAAATGTTCAATATTCAAATTTTGTGTAAAACATCATTGTCGTGTGATACGGTTTAATTAGAAAAACTACTGTACACTTTTATTGATACATTGTTTAGAGATTTTCCTTGAGAAAATCCGAGTTGTGGTTTATACTCAAGAAGACTTTGGCAGTTATCAAAGTATTTTTGTAATCAACATTGATTAGTGGATCAAGACCTTGTTGAGAGAGGCGAAATCACCTTATCGGGTGGACTGGAGTAGTTTGAGTTCAAACGAACCATGATAACCAACTTATCATTTACTTTTAGTTTTAAAAATTCCAATTCAAACCCCCCTTTCATGTGTTTTTCCATTCTTCACTATGGTTTTTGATGGAGCTTCTAACACACTTGATAATGGAATTGGTGATGTGATTGTCTCTCCCAAGGGTTTCCATACGCCCTCACCGCCATATTATGTTTTGACTGTACCAACAATATGGCCGAGTACGAAGCATGCATCATGGGTATCAAAGATGCCATCTGTATGAGAATTAAATTCTTGATTTATATGGGGAATTAGCCTTAGTGATTAGTCAAATTAAGGGTTAATGGGACATGAAGCATCCAAATGTCATTCCTTATCGAGAGCATGTGTTGACATTTATTCCGTACTTTGAAGAAATCACTTTTAAACACATTCCACGAGAAGAGAATCAATTGGCAGACGCACTAGCTACCATGTCATCTATGTTTAAAGTCAGATGGGATAATGAAGCTCCTCGAATTATTATTGAGATACTAGACAAACTGGCACAATGCTACAAAGTCGATACTGATGGAGCAGAGGAAAATCCTTGGTAACATGAAGTTAAAAGATACCTTAGAACTCAATAGTATCCAGAAGGAGCATCTATCAATGCTAAGAAATTTCTTAGGAGGTTTTCTGCTAAGTTCTTTATGAGTAACGAAATCTTGTACAAGCGCAACCATGATACGACTTTGCTTCATTGCGTAGACAGGAAGGAAGCTGAGAAAATTATGGAAGATATGCACGAAGGTGTTTTTGGTACTCACTCCAGTGGACATACAATGGCTAAGAATATTTTGAGAGCAGGTTACTATTGGTCTACCATGGAAACCAATTGCCATCTTCATTCCAGACCTTGCCAGAAATTCCAGATTTATGCCGACAAAGTACATGTTCCTCCGGTTTCTTTGAATGTCTTAAATTCTCCTTGGCCATTTGCAATGTAAGGAATTTATATGATTGGAGATATTAAGCATATTTCTTCCAATGGGAATTGTTTCATCCTCGTTGCTATTGATTACTTCACAAAATGGGTAGAGGAAGCCTCATTTGCTTTCGTTACCAAGAATGTTATGGCTCGGTTCATTAAGTATTACATTAATTGTTTGTATGGAATCCCTGAAAGGATCATCACCGACAATGGTACCAATCTTAACAATACTATGATCACGGAACTTTACATGCAGTTCAAGATTAAGCATCACAAATCTTCTCCATACCGACCAAAGATGAATGGCGCAGTGGAAGCCGCCAACAAGAATATCAAGAAGATCTTACAGAAGATGACGATGACATACAAAGATTGGCATGAGATGTTACCATTTTCTCTGCATGGTTATTTCACTTTTGTACATAGATTAATTGGGATTCTCTCTAGTCTACAGTATGGAGGTTGTCTTACCTGTTGAAGTCTAGATTCCTTCCCTAAGGATCATGAATACAGATTTAGATGAAGACAAATGGTTTCAGACTCGAAGTTAGAATATAAATTTGATTGATGAAAAAAGGCTTGCGGCTGTTTGTCATGGTCAGATATATCAGAAACGCATAACCATGGCCTTTAACAAGAAAGTAAGACATCAGGTGTACCAGGTTGGGGATTTGGTAATAAAGCATATAATCCTACCACAAGGTGATCCTAGGGGAAAATGGACTCTCACATACAAAGGTCCATTTGTGATCAAAAAGATATTTTCTGGCGGTGCTATGATACTTACCACCATGGATGGTGAAGATTTTCCGCACCCTGTGAACGCAGACAAAGTCAAAAAATACTACACATAAAAAATACTCTCTAGGTTGACAGGCCTAGGAAAAAATAAGGGCATCCCGACGAACCAAAAATGTTCAGGAAAAGATTATGGATATTTTTGTACCCCAAAAATTTCCCTCTCAATTCTCAAGGCATCTCTCACAATGATTCTCAAAATTCAAGCTTGCACAAGTACATTGGGGTCTTCCAGCACAAGAATTAAGAGGAAACTGTCAAGAAGGGAGAAAACGGATAAAAATAACATTTTGACGAATTTGGAGGAAAATGGGTCTCCTTCGATTCAGCCCCCTTCGATTGGACTTTGCACCTCCTTCGATCGCTCAAAAGTTGCTGCTAGCGTGCCTCTTTCGTCTGGGCATGTGACTTAAAATAGTTCTCCTTTAATTCAGAAGGAAATGATCTTCATACAAGCTTCAATTGAGTTTTTGTTTCCCTTTGAAACAGTGTCCTTCGACTCAGGAATGTTCTTCGACTCAGGAATGTTCTTCGACTCAGGAATGTCCTTCGACTCAGGAAGTAAAGGCCTCCTTTTGGTTTTCTTCAATTCAAAAAGTCAATAATCTTCTGAAATCTTCCTTCGATTCAGAAGTTAATAACCTTCTGAAAAGTGTCATTCGACTGCACCATTCTCCAGTCACGTGTTTGCCTTGGATTCATGTTTTCGATTGGATGAATGGCTACCTTCCTTTGACTTTCAAATTCATCTTCATGTACGATTCGAATGCGCCTTCATATCACCTTCGAATCCATCTGCAAACCCTTAGACACGCTATAGCCCTGCATTATGACACATAACTTGGTGTTCCCTTCGAAGGACTTGCCATAGTTGGGGAATAATTATTCTCTTACTTTGGAGTCTGGTCGAAGGTTTGGGCCTAAGTTATTAAAAGCAAGAAGACTCAAAATGGCATATTCAGATAAAAAGGTCCATTCGAAGAACACACAGTTGGTTCATTCGAAGGACACACAACTGGTGAAAACGAATGTTGTGTTGTTCTCGTCTGGTCGAAAGGTGTAGAAAGATGGAGGATTCGAATCAAAAGATCAAGTTGAACATTTAGACCCATAGGCTAGGCTACGTGTTTTCCCTTTCCAAGCCTCAAACCTATGACTCACCTTATACTTAATTGTTTATGCAAGCTAAAATATGCTTTTACCCATTTGTTGTCCAAGACCACTTGCACTTAACAGCATAATACTACCTTTTGGAAAAGTTTGTCTTGAGCCTTGCGCCTATTTTCCTTCAGAAAGAAGCAACCCATCAGAACCAATCATTTTACTTTTATGGTACAAGTGGATACTTACTTTCCAGACTAAGCCTTATTTTATTATTTTTGCTCTCCAAGCTTCCCAAAAGCCTTTCTCTATAAATAGAGAGTTCATTTGCACAAAGAGGAAGAGGATCTTTGGACCAGAGGAACGAATCCCCCAAATTCTCTCAAACACAACAAAAAAAACTCTCAAGTTCATAAACACTTGAGAAATCACAAAAAGTCCAGAATCACATTCATCTCCTTCAATTCTGAAAAACAACCACACATTCCAGTTTCCTTCGACTCAAGGAGCATCCCATTTTTCTTTCCTTTGAATCCAACAAAGAAGGATATTTCACTTGTATTTCTCTTTCGAATCCAGTGTCGAAGGCCTACCCTGGGTATTTTCCTTCGAATCCAGAGGCATTCAAAGCAACCGCTCCAAGTTCCAGCACACGTTCCATCCTCCAGCAAGGTAAGTCATTTCTAACCTTTGGCACTTCGTTTCCAGCATAGCATGTAAATAAGTTTTATTTTTTCATTTAAAACATGTAAATACTATTTTCTTCTTTTTGCTTTGTTTTCACTCTCTTAATATGTGTCATGGTTAACAATCTTCTTGGCTTTTGCTCTTGGTACATTTAAATACGCTTTAAAGAACTAATCTAGTCTTAAGGTGGTGTTGGCATGGCCTTGGGACATATTGCTATTCAAACTCAAATGAAAGAAACAGGAGATAGAAAAGTTAGAAACGAAGCCTCTGGCTTCCATACTAACCTTCAGGCCAAATGAAAGAGGCAGTCGAAAGGCACAACATGCTGGCCTTCAGGCCCTAATCGAAATCCAAAATATGCTTGCTTCTAGGCTCCAGTCAAAACTCATTCTTTCACCCCTTTTTAGGTAAGGTCGTAGAAGGCCAAAAATGGCAGAATCAAAGGGTTGCTGCCCTAAGTCGAAAGATCCATTTTTCTTGCTTTTACCTTATTTTTGCCTTTATATTTTCATGTAATTCAATATGGTTGTAATAGTGTAGGATTTATTTTTTGCACTCTTTTATTACCTTCATATAAATGTTAAGTAATTAGGTATGTATGGCAAGATAAAAACAACAAGTAGACAACCCAAAAATCAAAGACAAACTGCATGCAATCAAACACACTTGCACACATGCACCCTTAGGGAAATTTCACTTGTTGCCTTACAAAAATGGGTATGTTATGCATGTGGGATGTCTTAGCACAAACAAATTGAAAAAGATCATAGTCCCTCGATGACGCTATCAAAGTTGCCTTTCAAAATGATCTTAGTCCCTACAGAAAAGTGCTAAGTCATTTCACAATATTGCTATCATGGTCATACAATGACCCAACGCTCGTCCCTTCACATCCAACGATGGGGCTTCTTATCAAATCAATGGTAAGGTAGCAACATCTAAAAGAGGAGGAAAAGCACATCTAAAACCTTTTGAGTAGGTAGATTACTTTTAGTTACTTGCTCAATTTCAAAAAAAAAAACATCCTTGCTATTTTTCAAAACAATCACATACACTTTCAAAACACTTTCCAAACATGAAATATTTTCAAAAGCTCGACACTTTGCATACATTCTTACGAACGGGAATCATTGCAAAGTTCACCTAAACGATGGCACCTATTCAAAATACTTTCAAAACCATACAAAAGCATAATTTTCAAACAAAAGCAAGTGATCTAACAAGTAACTAAGAGCCCATGGAAAACCATGGATGGAAAGGGTGCTAATACCTTCCCTTTTCATAATCTACCCCTCGAACTCAAGAAAACATCTTGAAAGCTCTTTCCTGTGCTTTTTCACCTTTCCTTATTGGATAAAAGAAAAGTTGGTGGCGACTCTTGCTAAACCGCAACATTTTGCAAACACAAACGCAAAAACCCCATGTCAGTTCTCCCATCGTATCACAGAACTGGCGACTCTGCTGGGGACAATTCTAAAAAAGTGGGGTTACCTTAGGGTTAGATCACATTTACTTGCTTACATTGTTTGATTTTCTTGCTTTACATTTTGGTTCCTTGTTTGGGTTTGCTTTAAATCCTACACCCGGATTTGGTGGATACATTTTAGGTAAGTAGCAATAAACTGTGAGGGAACTGTGCGGGGTATACCGACACGGTTGAAGCAGTAGCTAAGTTGATGTGGCACTTTGGTTGGTACCGGTAACCCTTGAGTCAGTCAAGGAGAGTACGGGGTCGCCGCGTGGTGTCATAAAGCATCAACTGACCTTAGAACTTACTTGACCAACTTGGCAATTAAGATGTAGCGAGATGACCAGCTTTGGTGCAGTCCGAAGTTGGTTGATACTCGATGCTACACTTATTGAGGTTTGACTCTTGAGTTTTGTTTGGTTGCGAGTCAATCACTTATCAAACAGAACTTGGGGGAAAGATCAGTGATATTGAGATCCCTTAGAACCCGGTTACTTTTAACTAGGACAGGTTGAGCCAACTAAAGCTTCTAGAGGGTACTTACCCGAAACCTCATGCAAGCCTAAACCGAGGACTTGTTTGTTTTGTATATGCCCTTGTACATAAGCATCATAAACATCATAAACATCACTAACCATTTCAAGGATTTTTTGGATTTATCTTTGTTCTGTTTTGTAGGACATGGCCTCCGCTCGTAGGAGCACTATCCAAGTCAGTCTTGTGAGGATACCTTCATAACTAAAGGATTTAGTATCAAGGGTCCCTGAAGATTCCCCGTTCACCAAAAGACATGGATGAATCCTTAGTTTGGTTACCTCAAGTATTGAAGAAGAGATGATAAAGGTGATTGTCCAATTCTTCGACCCTTTGCATCATTGCTTCACCTTTCCTGATTACCAACTTGTGCCCACTTTGGAAGAATTTTCTCGACTCATGGGGATCCCTATTCTTAATCAGTTACCTTTCAACGGTATTGAAATAGACCCTAAACCTAAGGAAATTGCTCGAGCTCTACATTTGCAACCATCTGACATAGTAGCAAATTGGGTAACAAGGAGTGGTGTTAAAGGGTTACTAGCAAAGTTTTTGTTGGAGAAGGCTCAAGAGTGTTGGAATATTTTGGATCTACAAGCCTTTGAGGAAATTCTGGCTCTTCTCCTCTATGGATTGGTACTATTTCCAAATCCTGACCAATTTATAGATGTGAATGCAATTAAGGTTTTCATGTCTCGTAATCCGATGCCTACATTGCTTGGAGACATATTGCATTCTCTTCACTCTCGCACTTTGAAGAAAAGAGGGACTTTGATGTGTTGCACTCCTTTGTTGGCTAGGTGGTTTATTTCGCACCTAACTCGATCAGTGGTGAAGAATGAACAAGGTATGAGATGGTCTAAAAGATTGATGTCACTTTCGCACGTTGATATCCATTGGTATTATCGATCCTTAGAAGACATTACCATCATTGATCGCTGCGGAGAATTCCCTAATGTCCCTCTACTTGGCATTAGAGGAGGCATTACTTACAACCCTTGTTTAGCTTTGCGACAATTTGGATATTCTAGAAGAGATGGCCCTCATGAGGTACTTATCCAAGGAATTGCATTTTACTACGAAAGCGACACCCAAGGTTACCGCCAAAGATTTATACGAGCTTGGGGTATGGTTAACATAATTGATAGCAAGACATTCGGGCGTAAGAATTCCATTCCTTTGGAACCTTATCTTAAATGGGTAAGGGCTCGTGCTCAAGGTCTCAAGATGCCTTATGAAGTCGTCTTACCTGTTATCATGGAGCCCGTAGTCGACGGAGACATTCCACATACGATCCTCTATCCTGATATGCCTACTTCTCTTGAAGATTTGCAAAGCGCTTGGATTCAATTAAAAGGAGAACGAGACACCTTCGAAGCCAAGTTCTATGAAAGCGAGATGAAGATATTGGAGCTTACAAGGGAACTTCATGAAGAAAGGATCTTAAACACCTACATTGTGCCAAAGAAGATGCGCGCAACTTTTCTGTCATAGGAGTTTACTTTATGCTTATTTCTATTGTTGTAAGCCCAAAAGGCATGTTTGTATTCAAATCAAGGATTATTTAATGCAAGTTAACATTTGTTCACTCTTTGTCTCTACAAAGTTAAATTCTTTAAATCCTTGAAATCATTTGCATATTGCATGTTCATGCATCATGACATGATAGGCGTCCGCATAACAGGTTTCCTCATCTCTCGGCTGTTTATTTCAGCAAGCAAGATGGATCTAGAGAAAACTGTGACGGAACTCCAGGCTCAGACCTCTCAATTTCAGGAAGCTTTACTCGCCCTGGCCAAGGGGCAGCAGGATATGATGGCCCTGTTGGCCACTAAAAAGAAGCCAAAGAAGAAAGCTCTACTCAACATGGGTAGAAGGTTCAAAGAGACAATCCGTCAAATTCCAATAGAGGAAGATTCATCCGAAGAGGACGAGAACCAAATTGGTGAAGTCAAAAGTACTCAGGCCGACTGTATCAATGACCAAGAATCTGATGATGATTATTTCAATGAACAATATCCACCCGCAGATATCAAATACAAGCAACTAGAAGACAGATTGAAAGCAGTTGAAATCCAAGCTATTCCTGGTTTGAATTTTGACGATTTGGGCTTAATCTCTAGGGTAGTCATTCCTCACAAGTTCAAAATACCAACCTTCGCAAAATACGATGGGGTTTCTTGCCCAAAGCTCCATTTGAAGTCCTGTGTGCGCAAGATACAACCGCACACTGCTAATAAAAAACTATGGGTTCACTTTTTCCAAGAGAGTCTGGATGGAACACAACTTGAATGGTTTTACAAGTTGGATGGCTCTCGCATCAATACCTGGGAGGGGCTAGCTACTGCCTTCTACCATCAATATCAGTACAACGCCGACTTGGCACCGACGAGGGTTCAATTGCAAGGTATGACCATGGGGAAGGATGAAGGATTTAAGGTGTATGCGCAAAAGTGGAGAGACCTTGCAAGTAGGGTCCAACCTCCCTTGACTGATAGGGAACACATTGACATGTTCATGAGCACATTATCTGGTCCTTTCTTTAATCTGTTGGTTGGCTGCTCTTCTTCTGGTTTCACCGAATTAATCCTAACCGGTGAGAGGGTAGAAAGTGGAATTAAGAGTGGAAAGATCTTTGTGGCGTCTACTTCCACTCCCAATCCTGTCAAGAAACCTTTTACCACGAAGAAAGAAGTTAATTATGTGTATAGAGCAAAGGCCCATACCAAAATGAATAATCATCCGTCTATCAATGTTGTCCGAATCTCCAATCCGACTGCTACTCAAAGACCATCTACCAAGCATCAACGGGCTGAAGCTCCAAGAAGACAGTTCACAAGGTTAGGCATGTCATTATCTCAAGCCCATCAGCATCTGCTCAGGATCAATTTAGTGACATTGCGGGATCCTCCTGCCAACCCTGACACCTCATCACCGAGATATAATCCAAATGCAAAGTGTGCTTATCATTCAAACAGCCCAGGGCATGAGACTGATCAATGTTGGGCTCTGAAGAACAAAATCAAGGATTTAATTGACAACAAGACTATTGAATTTGATCCTCCTCCAACACCGAATGTAATTACGGCTCTGATGCCGAAACACGACAAAGGTGTTAATTCCATTGAAGATACAACTTTCATTGCCTCCGTCAAAGGGTTAACTACTCCATTGAATGTAATCAAGAGCAATCTGTTGAAAGTTGGGACTTTCCCCGGCTGTGAAAAATACTGTGTGGGATGTATGAGACAATCAGATGGGTGTGAAAAACTGAGGAAAGGTATACAACGCCTAATGGATAGCCGCAAAATTCTATTCGAAAAGAATCCTGCCAACAAAAATTCAGTCGACAAAGCTGAAGACTTGGCCCTCATAACAATTTCAAACAAACCTCTTAGGATCTCATCCAAAGGTCCTATCAGGATTTCCAACGAACCAATCATTGCTCCTCTCGTAATCAGTGCTGCCAGACCCGTTCCATACACCTCTGATAAAGCGGTTCCATGGAATTATGGTGTCGAGGTTTATTACCATGGGGTAAAGCAAGATTCTTGGATTGATGATAATGAAGCAAGTGTTACCAATATTACTGGTTCTAGTAAAGTCATAAGAACAGGAAGAGTCTTTTCCCCTGATATCTCACCACCAACTACTACCGCAGTTCCAATCGGCATAACCAACAGCAATGCTGGTGCCAGTACTAAAGACAAAGAGAAAGAAAGTGAGCCTGCCAGAGAAGAGGCACTTTCTAAAAAGACTGTTATGGAAGAACCATCCACTCGAGAGATGGAGGAGATTCTGAAAATCATCAAGAAAAGCGACTTCAAAATAGTAGAGCAGTTGGGACAAACCCGTTCTAAAATATCAATGTTGTCCCTATTGCTATGTTCTGACGCCCATGCATAAGCTTTGATTAAGTTCTTGAAAAAGGCCCACGTGCCTCAAGAAACCACAGCCGACTAGTTTGAGAACTGCGTAGCAAGTCTGACAACTGACAATGGTATGGGGTTCTCCGATGCAGATTTAACTCCCATGGGAAAGAACCACAATAAAGCCTTGCATGTTTATGTTGAATGTAAGGGGACCACTCTGGCACATGTTTTGGTAGACATTGGCTCATCTTTAAACGTGTTACCTAAAGGCGCTTTAGATCGGTTAGACTGTGAAGGTTTGGTTTTGAAGCCAAGTGATATTGTTGTGAGGGCATTTGATGGGTCGAAAAGGATGGTTCAAGGAGAGGTGGATCTCCCAATTAAGGTTGGTTCACATATTTTCAACTCCATATTCTACATAATGGACATACGGCCTGTGTATTCTTGTTTGCTTGGGCGCCCATGGATCCATGAGGCAGGTGCGGTCACTTCCACTCTCCACCAGAAGTTAAAATACCCAGTTCAAGGGAAGGTTGTCACTGTTTGCGGTGAAGAAGTATTTATGGTAAGCCACCTCACTTCTTTCAAGTACGTAGAAATGGATGGCGAATTCATAAAGACTCCTTGCCAGACATTTGAAGTTGTGGCCACCACCAAAATCTCCTCTATCACTCCAAAGGCCGATAAAGTTATTCCCAAGATGGTTTCTCTTAAGGATGCCCGCGCGGTGGTACAAGAAGGAAACAATGAGATGTGGGGTCAACTCCCCGACATCCCATTCAAGACAGATAAGTTTGGGATAGGTTTCACCCCCAAAGCTCAGAAAGAAATTAGAGATGCTCGTACGGGAAAGCCGTCTCTCCACCTCAAGAGTCATGAAGTGAATGCCATAGAGGATTCCGATAATGAGTGTGCTTTTGAAGATTGGATCTACCCAACAACCGAAGGGAAGCCCAACAATTGGCATGCAAAGGACTTTGTGCCCGTCTCCTTCATTGAGGAGTAATCTACTTGTTTTTGCTTATTAATCAATTCAAGAACTCGTTGTCTGTAATATTTTGATATTGACTTTTAAGCCATGTGCCTAGCATGGGGCACTTTGTTTCTTTTGTCAATGGTTTTATATTTTGTTCATCTAATCATATGATCATTCAGTACATTGGACTCTTTTGCATTCAAATATTTGTGTTCACTGTCTTTCTTTTTCTTTCAAACACATTTCCAAAAAGATAGCCATGTATCTTACATACACACACACACACACTCTTGCAGGTCTACATCCACTCCGGATCCTATTGCCAACAACTCTATTATTGCCAACTATGACTTTGAATGTCCTGTCAATCAAGCCAAAGACGAAAGCGAGGAAGATTGTGACATACCAGGAGAACTAGCCAGACTTTTGTTGCAAGAGGAAAAGGCCATTCAACCACATGAAGAGTCAATTGAGGTTATCAACCTGGGTACTGAGTCAAATAAGAAGGAAATCAGGATCGGTGCTGATTTGGAAAGCAGTGTCAAAAGCCGTTTGGTTCAGATGTTGCACGATTATGTGGAAGTATTTGCTTGGTTGTATGAATATATGCCAGGGTTGGATACCGATATTGTGGTTCATCGTCTTCCAACTAAAAAAGACTGCCCTCCTGTTAAACAAAAAGTTCGCTGCATGAGACCTGACATGTCTGAAAAGATCAAAGCCGAAGTAATGAAACAATTTGATGCATGACTCCTAGCTGTAACATCCCATCCTCAATGGGTGGCTAATATAGTGCCAGTGCCAAAGAAAGACAGGAAATTTCGCATGTGCGTAGACTATAGGGATCTGAATAAGGCAAGCCCCAAAGATGATTTCCCTCTACCACACATTGGCGTCTTAGTCGACAATACCACTCAGCATAAAGTCTTCTCATTCATGGACGGTTTCTCGGGCTATAATCAAATAAAGATGGCTCCCGAAGATATGGAAAAAACTACTTTCGTTACACAATGGGGCACTTTCTATTACAAGGTCATGCCGTTCGGATTAAAGAATGTAGGGGCAACATATCAAAGGGCTATGGTGGCTTTATTTCATGACATGATTCATCATGAGATAGAGGTATATATGGACGATATGATCGCCAGATCACAAACCGAAGAAGAACATCTCGGTCACCTACACAAACTATTTGAGAGACTGAAGAAATATAAGCTGAGGTTAAACCCTAACAAGTGCACATTCGGAGTACGCTCTGGAAAACTTCAAGGGTTTGTTGTCAGCAATAAAGGCATTGAAGTTGATCCCACCAAGATAAAGGCCATCCAAGAAATTCCAATCCCTCGTTCTAAAAAAGAAATCAGAGGATTCTTGGGTCGTCTCAATTACATTACCCGTTTCATATCACACTTAACTGCTGCCTGTGAGCCACTCTTCAAACTCTTGAAGAAAGATCAGGCAGTCAAATGGAACGATGAATGCCAGATTGCCTTTGACAAAATCAAGGAATACCTGCAAGAACCTCCTATTCTCATTCCTTCGGTCGAAGGAAGACCGTTGATCATGTACTTGACAGTACTAGAGAATTCTATGGGGTGTGTTTTGGGCCAACATGACGAGTCTGGCCGAAAAGAGCATGCAATTTACTACCTAAGCAAAAAGTTTACCTACTGTGAAACCAGATATTCACTGCTCGAGAAAACTTGTTGTGCTTTAGCGTGGGCTGCTCGCAGGCTAAGGCAATACATGTTGACTCATACCACTTTGTTGATTTCTAAGACGGATCCGATTAAGTACATCTTCGAAAAAGCTGCCCTTTCCGGATGAATAGCCAGATGGCAAATGATCTTGACTGAGTACGACATTCAATACACAAATAAAAAAGCCATCAAAGGAAGTGTACTAGCAGATCATTTGGCCCATCAAGCTGTGGATGATTATCAGTCAATGAACTTCGACTTCCCTGACGAGAATATTATGCTGGTAACCGATTGTGCAAAACATAGACTGTATGACAGACCTGAACAAGGATCTCGATGGACTATGGTGTTCGATGGGACATCCAACGCTTTGGGTAATGAAATTGGTGTTGTAATCATCTCTCCTGAAGGATTCCACACTCCTTTTACCTCCAGACTATGCTTCGATTGTACAAATAGTATGGCCGAGTATGAAACATGCATCTTATGTCTAAGAGCTGCTATTGACTTAACGATCAAGCATTTGGATGTGTTTGGAGATTCCGCTTTGGTGATCAGCCAAGTAAAAGGAGATTGGGACACTAAACACCCTAATCTTATCCCTTACAAGGAATTTGTGCTATACCTAATTCCTCACTTCGAAGAGATCACTTTTAAACATTTCCCTAGGGAAGAAAACTAGTTGGCTGACGCTCTGGCAACCATGTCCTCATTGTTCAAAGTCAGATGGGACAACGAAGCCCCTATGATTACAATTGAAAGATTTGATGAACCTGTGCATTTATATGAGCTTGACACTGATACGGAAAAGTCGTGGTACCATGAGGTAATGAGATACCTTGAAGCGCAAGAGTATCCAGAGGGAGCATCTATCAATGACAGAAAGTTCTTACGAAGATTTGCAGCCAAGTTCTTCCTAAGTAATGGGATATTGTACAAGTGCAACCATGATTCGACTCTACTCTAATGTATGGATAAGAGGGAGGCAGATGAAATCATGGAAGACATGCACGATGGCCTTTTCGGTACTCACTCAAGTGGGCATACAATGGCTTAGAAAATCTTAAGAGCTGGCTACTATTGGTCAACGATGGAGACAGATTGCCATCAACATTGAAGAACTTTCCACAAATGTCAAAGATACGCTGACAAGGTCCATGTACCTCCAATCCCTCTGAATGTCATGACCTCTCCATGGCCATTCTCAATGTGGGGTATCGACATGATTGGAGAGATCAAGCCCACAGCTTCCAACGGACACCGCTTCATTCTTGTTGCTATCGACTATTTCACCAAATGTGTCGAAGCCGCCTCATTTGCCTCGATCACCAAGAATGTGGTAGCCAGATTCATCAGACACAATCTTATTTGTCGTTATGGTATCCCCGAAAGGATCATCACCGACAATGGGACTAACCTTAACAACACCGTGATCAGGGAATTGTGCACTCAATTTAAGATCAAACATCACAATTCTTCTCCGTATAGGCCGAAAATGAATGGCGCAGTCGAAGCAGCCAATAAAATATCAAGAACATTGTGCAGAAAATGGTAGTGACCTATAAAGATTGGCATGAGATGCTACCATTTGCTCTACATGGTTACCGTACTTTAGCTAGAACATCAACTGGGGCAACTCCTTTCTCTCTAGTCTATGGCATGGAAGTCGTTTTGCCAGTGGAAGTTCAAATCCCCTCACTGAGGATTATGATTGAGGCAAGCCTAAGTAAAGACGAATGGATTTAAACGAGATTGGATCAACTAAACTTTATCGATGAAAAACGATTAGCTGTTACCTGCCATGGTCAGACGTATCAAAAACGGATGATCAAAGCTTTCAACAAAAAGGTCAAGCCTCGAGTATATCAAGTTGGTGACCTGGTAATAAAACACATCATTTTACCGCAAGGTGACCCCAAAGGAAAATGGACCCCCACCTATGAAGGGCCGTTTGTTGTCAAGAGAGTTTTCTCTGGCGGTGCCATGATACTGACCACCATGGATGGTGAATATCTCACATCCTATAAACGCATACATAAGAGACCCGTTAGGTTGACACACCTAAGCAAAATCAGGGCATCTCGGCAAACCAAAAGGTTTGGGCAAAAATTAGGGATATATACAAAATATTGTACACCCGACAAGTTGAAAACCCGAAAGGGCGACTTGGGCAAAAAAGGGTATCCTGGTGGGCCGAAAACCCGAAAGGGTGGTTCAGGCAAAAATTAAGGATAAAAAGCGTACGACTATGTCCCGTGAAATTAACGCAGTCAATACTATCACCAAGGTCCAAATTCAAATGGTCCAGGATCAATCCAATCAACTTCGATCAACGACAAGGGACATTCAAAGACACTGGGGAAATAGTAGAGCTAAAAGGAAATGAGATCATTTCACATGGCTATTTATTTTTCATTCTCAATTTTGTTTTCTTTTTGGCGATTTCCTCTTACTAGGATTTCCGTCTCTATGTACAAAAAACGCCCATTCATGGGCAAAATATCAATACAAATACACTTTTAGGTGCAAAACTGGCTATCTCTATTTTGAATGCAAATTTTTCCAATGACTAAAATTGAATGAACATATGCATATGAACATAATTAAAGCTATTTCGCGCATGTGTCCTGCCAAGCAGCAACCTCAACAAGGCATCCGTGCACAACAGAAGTAAGCACCCCTTTAATGAATGTGAAGTAGCCCCACAGAGTTATCTCATCATCATTATCCCCATCAGGGCATTGGCAATAAACCTTTCCCCAACGGAGTTGCCCACAAGATATCCTTGCACGAGACGATCCTTGGCCATAGTCTCAATCTCTTGACAGCTTTTTCCATATAAAGTTATGGGGATCTCTTCTTAAAGGGAATCCATCTCCTCAGCAGATTTTATCTCCCACAGAATTATCTCGTCATCATTATCCCTATCAGAACAACCCCAATACAACCTTTCCCCAGCGGAATTGCCTACAAAATTTCTTCACAAAGGATAAACCTCATGCCAGAGTCTCAATCTTTCGACAACTTTCTCTAGCCTATTCAATTTATACAAATTGAAGCCTAGCGGTCTCTGTCTAAAGGAATTTCATCTCCTCAGCAGAGTTTACTTCCCCAATAGAGTTTCTTCCCCGGGCCAGGTGCAAATTCCTCAACTTACAAGACACCCTGATTTCCCCAGTCGAGTAAGCACTCCCCGTTGAGTCCAAAATTGCCCAGTTAATCCCATCATTCCCAGTGGATTATATCTCCCAACCAGGGTTTTCTGTCCCCAGTGGAGTATATCTCCCAACCAGGAGTTTTTATCCCCAGTAGAGTATATCTTCCAACCGAGATTTTATTCTCCAAGCTGAGTCCAGCTGAATAAACACTCCCCACTGAGTCCATCTACCCCAGCGGAGTATATCTTCCAACCAAGATTCTATTCCCCCAACGGAGTACAAATCCCTCAACGGAACCCAAATTCCCCATTTGAGTCCAAATCGCCCAGCTGGGTACATCTTTTCCCACCAAGGTTATTTTCTCCAAAACAGAATCTATCATCCCCAGATGAGTCTATCATCCCCAGCTGAGTATATCCTCTCCAAGATAAGTCTGCCTCGCCTGACTGAGTCTATACTCTCCAGTTAGAATTTCCCCTTTCAATGACTGCAAATCACAGGGCCACAACCCCTAATCCCTAGTAAAGTCTTCAACAAAGCCTTTATTATTACCAAGAAATGCTACGAAGCCTGGATCCGACCAGATATTAGCATAATTTTCAAGTTATACTGAAGCCTGGACCCAACCAGATAACAGTTTGACTTTTTGAGTTATACTGAAGCCTGGACCCGACCAGATAACAGTTTGATTTCTTCGATTACTGAAGCCTGGATCCAACCAGATAACAGTTTGACTTCTTGAGTTACTGAAGCCTGGACCCGACCAGATATTAGCAATATTTTCAAGTTATACTGAAGCCTGGACCCGACCAGATAATAGTTTGACTTTTTGAGTTATACTGAAGCCTAGACCTGACCAAATAACAGTTTGATTTCTTAGATTACTGAAGCCTGGATCCGACCAGATAACAGTTTGACTTCTTGAGTTACTGAAGCCTGGACCCGACTAGATAACAGTTTGACTTTTTGAGTTATATTGAAGCCTGGACCCGACCAGATAACAGTTTGATTTCTTCGATTACTGAAGCCTGGATCCGACCAGATAACAGTTTGACTTCTTGAGTTACTGAAGTCTGGACCCGACCAGATAAAAGTTTTCAACCAGTTCATTGTGAAGCCTGGACCCGACCAGGTAACAATTAACTTCATCAGAAATCTGCAAAGCCTGGATCCGACTAGATAACAGTTTTCAACCAGTTCATTGTGAAGCCTGGACCCGACCAGATAGCAATTGACCTCATCAAACCTCAAGAATCTGCAAAGCCTGGACCCGACCAGATAACAATTTTCAAACGGAATATTGTGAAGTCTGGACCCGACAAGATAAAAATTAACCCTGACCCCCAGAAAGACACTATGAAACCTGGATTCGACCAGATAATAGTACAACTTTCCAAAAGACCATAAAGCCTAGACCCGACCATATAGAAGTCTTCAAGAAGTTACTGTGAAGCCTGGATCCGACAAGATAACAGTTAACCTCCATATCTCCAATAAGTTACTGTGAAGCCTGGATCCGACCAGATAATAGTTAACCTCCACATCTCCAACAAGTTACTATAAAGCCTGGATCCGACCAGATAATAGTTAACCTCCACATCTCCAACAAGTTATTGTAAAGCCTAGATCCGACCAGATAACAGTTAACCTCCACATCCCCAATAAGTTATTATGAAACCTGGACCCGACCAGATGACTATTCAATTTCAAGGAATTTTATGCAAAGCCTGGATCCGACCAGATAGTAGTTAATTTATCTCTTCCCCAAGTAAGTTGCCATGAAGCCTAGACCCGACCAGATAGCAACTGACTACTTCATCCTCAGCAACTGTGAAGCCTGCATCCGACTAGATAACAGCTGATCTTGGAGTGATGTTCCCCAGCAAAAGCATCTATTCAAAGGAATTTGAAGATATGCATATCCTTCATTTCCAACAGGCAATCAAGGATTCAACCTCCGAAGATTTCCTCAGCAGTAGTTAGGGATTTATTTTCCCGGACAAAAACACACATTTCGCATTCATACATCATAGCATGTACATAACAACACATTTAGCATGATACCACGTCTGGTAAGCATCATGCAAGCATCTGCATTTTCCTAACCCCTTCTCACAGGTAAACAACAAGTTTAGTATGGATCAACAGGAGATTTGTGCTGATACTTCTTCCAGAGTTTACCAACATCCCTCCAAATGGAATATATAAGCCCATTCACCGTCCATCTTCGAGTGTAAATTTCTGGGCACTCTAGTGTTCAAACTTCTTTCACCATCAAGTCACGAAAGGAAGATTTACCAATCTAACTCTTCAGGCTCAAGAAGTTTGAACAGGGGCAGTTGTTGTACCCCAAAATTTTCCTTCTCAATTCTCAAGGCATCTCTCACCATGATTCTCAAAATTCAAGCTTGCACAAGTACATTGGGGTCTTCCAGCACTAGAATTAAGAGGAAACTGTCAAGAAGGGAGAAAACAGATAAAAATAACATTTTGACGAATTTGGAGGAAAATGGGTCTCCTTCAATTCATCCCCCTTCGATTGGACTTTGCACCTCCTTCGATCGCTCAAAAGTTGCTGCTAGCGTGCCTCTTTCTTCTGGGCGAGTGACTTCAAAAACGTCTCCTTCAATTCAGAAGGAAATGATCTTCACACAAGCTTCAATTGAGTTTTTGTTTCCCTTTGAAACAGTGTCCTTTGACTCAGGAATGTTCTTCGACTCAGGAATGTCCTTCGACTCAGGAAGTAAAGGCCTCCTTTTGGTTTTCTTCAATTCAAAAAGTAAATAATCTTCTGAAAGCTTCCTTTGATTCAGAAGTTAATAACCTTCTGAAAAGTGTCATTTGACTGCACCATTTGCCCCTCACCTGTTTGCCATGGATTATTAAGTTTTCGATTGGATGAATGGCTACCTTCCTTTGACTTTCAAATTCATCTTCATGTACGATTCGAATGCGCCTTCATATCACCTTCGAATCCATCTGCAAACCCTTTGACACGCCATAGCCCTGCATTATGACACACAACTTGGTAGTCCATTCGAAGGACTTGCCATAGTTGGGGAATAATTGTTCTCTTACTTTGGAGTCTGGTCAAAGGTTTGGGCCAAAGTTATTAAAAGCAAGAAGACTCAAAATGGCATATTCAGCTAAAAAGGGCCATTCGAAGAACACACAGTTGGTTCATTCGAAGGACACACAACTGGTGAAAACGAATGTTGTGTTGTTCTAGTCTGGTCGAAAGGTGTAGAAAGATGGAGGTTTCGACTCAAAATATCAAGTTGAACATTTAGACCCATAGGCTAGGCTACGTGTTTTCCCTTTCCAGGCCTCAAACCTATGACTCACCCTATACTTAATTGTTTATGCAAGCTAAAATAGGCCTTTACCCATTTGTTGTCCAAGACCACTTGTACTTAACAGCATAATACTACCTTTTAGAAAAGTTTGTCTTGAGCCTTGCGCCTGTTTTCCTTCAGAAAGAAGAAACCCATCTGAACCATTCATTTTACTTTTATGGTACTAGTGGATACTTACTTTCCAGACTAAGCCTTATTTTATTATTTTTGCTTCCCAAGCTTCCCAAAAGCCTTTCTCTATAAATAGAGAGTTCATTTGCACAAAGAGGAAGAGGATCTTTGGACTAGAGGAACGAATCCCCCAAATTCTCTCAAACACAACAAAAAAAAACTCTCAAGTTCGTCAACACTTAAGAAATCACAAAAACCCCAGAATCACATTCATCTCCTTGAATTCTGAAAAACAACCACACATTCCAGTTTCCTTCGACTCAAGGAGCATCCCATTTGTTCTTTCCTTTAAATCCAACAAAGAAGGATATTTCACTTGTTTTGCTCTTTCAAATCCAGTGTCTAAGGCATACCCTGGGTCTTTTCCTTCGAATCCAGAGACATTCAAAGCAACTGCTCCAAGTTCTAGCACACGTTCCAGCCTCCAGCTAGGTAAGTCATTTCTAACCTTTGGCCCTTCATTTCCAGCATAGCATGTAAATAAGTTTTCTTTTTCATTTAAAACATGTACATACTATTTTCTTCTTTTTGCTATGTTTTCACTCTCTTAATATGTGTCATGGTTAACAATCTTCTTGGCTTTTGCTCTTGGTACATTTAAATACGCTTTAAAGAACTAATCTAGTCTTAAGGTGATGTTGGCATGGCCTTGGGCCATATTGCTATTCAAACTCAAATGAAAGAAACAGGAGACAGAAAAGTTAGAAACGAAGCCTCTGACTTCCATACTAACCTTCAGGCCAAATGAAAGAGGCATTCGAAAGGCACAACATACTGGCCTCTAAGCCCCAATCGAAAGCCAAAATATGATGGCTTCTAGGCCCCAGTCGAAACTCATTCTTTCACCCCTTTTTAGGAAAGGTCGAAGAAGGCCAAAAATGGCAGAATCGAAGGGTTGCTGCCCTAAGTCGAAAGATCCATTTTTCTTGCTTTTACCTTATTTTTGCCTTTATATTTTCATGCAATTAAATATGGTTGTAATAGTGTAGGATTTATTTTTTTCACTCTTTTATTACCTTCATATAAATGTTAAGTAACTAGGTATGTATGGAAAGATAAAATCAACATGTAGATAACCCAAACATCAAAGACAAATTGCATGCAATCAAACACACTTGCACACATGCACCCTTAGGGAAATTCCACTTGTTGCCTTACAAAAATGGCCATGTTATGCATGTGGGATGTCTTAGCACAAACAAATCGAAAAAGATCATAGTCCCTCGATGACGCTATCAAATTTGCCTTTCAAAATGATCTTAGTCCCTACAGAAAAGTGCTAAGTCATTTCACAACATTGCTATCATGGTCATACAATGACCCAACGCTCGTCCCTTCACATCCAACGATGGGGCTTCTTAACAAATCAATAGTAAGGTAGCAACATCTAAAGGAGGAGGAAAAGCACATCTAAAACCTTTTGATTAGGTAGATTACTTTTAGTTACTTGCTCAATTTCAAAACAAACATCCTTGTTATTTTTCAAAACAATCACATACGCTTTCAAAACACTTTCCAAACATGAAATATTTTCAAAAGCTTGACACTTTGCATACATTCTTACGAACGGGAATCATTGCAAAGTTCGCCTAAATGATGGCACCTTTTCAAAATACTTTCAAAACCATACAAAAGCATAATTTTAAAACAAAAGCAAGTGATCTAACAAGTAACTAAGAGCCCATGGAAAACCATGGATGGAAAGGGTGCTAATACCTTCCCTTTTCATAATCTACCCCTCGAACTCAAGAAAACATCTCGAAACGTCTTTACTGTGCTTTTTCACCTTTCCTTATTGGATAAAAGAAAAGTTGGTGGCGACTCTTGCTAAACCGCAACATTTTGCAAACACAAACGCAAAAACCCCAAGTTAGTTCTCCCACCGTATCACAGATATATATATATATATATATATATATATATATATATATATATATATATATATATATATATATAAGAAATTTTACATCAGACAAGTCGAAAACCTGAAAAGGCGGCTTTGGCAAAAAAGGATACCCCGATGAACTGAAAACCCGAAAGGGCGGTCCAAGAAAAAGTTAAGGATTAAAGCGTACGAGTATGTCCCATTGGATCACCCATCTACTTATAGTCAACTTTATTACTAGCGTCAAGTTCAAATGGTACAGATCAATTCAATCATCTTTTTCCATCAGCAAGTGATGATATACTTGAAGACATAGGGGAAATAGTAAAATTCAAACTCGATGGGATCGTTTCCACATAGTTGTTTTTCTTTGTTTATCCCTTTGTACCCCTTTTCAATTTTACGAAGATTTCCTCTTACTAGGATTTATGTCTCCCTGTATAAAACTACTTTCTTATAGGTAAACTTTCAGAATCAATGCAATTAAATATATTTCAAAATTCAAAATTGTTTTTACTTTCTCTGTTTTGTTTGCAAAACAGTCCAATGATTACGTTGAATGAACATATGCATTTTAATATGATTACTGTTTATAAAGTATAGGCATAAAAACAAGATTTGCATTTACTAAATACTATAGGAGTTGGGATAATGTTCAAGTTATCCACAAATTCCCACAGAGCAATCTCCATGGAACTATCTCTATAAAGCTATCTTCACAAGCTCATCCCCAACAGAGATATATTCCCCAGCAAATCTAATATGCCCTCAGACAAAAATTAGGGTATCTTCAAGCAGTTCACCTTCATATCCTTGATCAATAGCTTGACATGATCATCTTCTCTAATAGGTCCCCTAGAAGATAGGGAAGTTGGATCATTTCCCCAGCATACAGTGGAAACTTCCTCAACGCAGCCTATTAATTTCCAAATCCCCACTAGAGATTATTTCCTCAATGCAGTGTAATGTTTTAATTCCCCAACAGAGTTTATTTATCCAATACTGCAAATTCCCTAATAGAATTCTCTTCTCTAGCCAGATATCATTCAACATTGTCTTCCCTAGATACCCATATCTTAAACTTGGTCAGATGGCACATCAGAGGAATAACCATTTCTTTTATCCCCAATCAAGGTACATAAGAATAAGATCCTTCAATAACAAGAATGATGAACGACTGACTCTCCTTGAATGCTTCTATCTCCAAGCAGAAGTCGGAGATCCATAGCGGAGTGTCCTCAAAGAGAAAGCGGGAACCCCCAGTAAAGTCGTTCTAAACAAAAATTGAAGAATTACTTTCTTCATCCCCAACAACAGTCAGGGATTTATTTTTCCCAGCTAGACGTTGTTATAAGAAGTTACTGATACGCTCCAATGACAGATTGCATCTATACACCATTTACAAAATATTATAACATATGCATACGGAACGCATATACTATTCTCGTTTATTTTGAGAGCATCACTACAAGATACATTTCATGCATCATGACATTGCATGAAGCTAACTCTGTTTTCAGGTTAAGTTTGTAAATAGACGAATATTATTAGCAATTTATAGACATGTTGTAGATCAATTCCCAAAATAGGACAAGGTGACTATCTACATGACCAGATGACTTCCCTCAGAGACTAATTTTGATAACAATTTCCTTCATAGATTCATTATGAAAAAGCATTTCCCTCGGATAAAATCGGATAGATTCATTCTGAAAAGCATCAATCAAATAAAACCAGAAAAAAGTTCATTTTGACATTCTTCTAGATACAGTCGCGTGTGGAATCATTCTAGTACATTTTTCAGATACAATCGGGCGAAGACTCATTCTGCTCCACTTTTGGATATAGTCGGGCGTAGACATTCCAATACATTATTCAGATAAAGTTAGTCGAAGACTCATTTTGATCCTCTTATAGATACAATCAAGACATAGACTCATTCTAGAATATCATTCAGATACAATCAAGACATAAGATTCATTCTGACACTCTCCAGCATGTCTGCTAGATACAGTCAGACACAAAATCATTCTAGTATACTTTTTCAGATACAATCGGGCATAGACTCATTCTAATACTCCTATCAACATTTACTTTAGATGGCATCTATAATTCCATCTCCGATGGCATCCCGTCGCCTTTTCCAAATGGCATCTTTAAGCCCATTCTCGATACAATCAACCAACAGTGTCAATTTGTGCACATGTGAGTGCAAATTTTTGGGCACTTATGTGTTCAATCCTCTTCCACCTTCATATCAAAAATGACCAGCATGCCAATCTAAATCTTCAAGTCTAAGAAGATAGAACAGAGGCAACTGTTGTATCCCAAAAATTTCCCTCCCATCTTCAAGACAAATTATTTCAATAGGTATTTCATGCTCCTAGGGTTCTCAATTACTCAACTAGGGTTTTGCTTATCTCAAAGGAAATTGAGTTTCTAATGCCTCAAATGGGCTTTATAGTTTCTCATATGTCTCAAGGAACCCTCATACAAAGTTTCGAGCCTTACATCACAAATTTTCTCAGTCAATTAGCCAGATGATTGAAAATCAACTATATTGGAAAAAAAAGTCAACTTTAACAAATTTATAGTAAAAATTCAATAGTTTTAGTCAACATCAATATTTTTAAGTCAAATTTATCATTAGATTAAGGGTTGATCATGATTCATCAAGAAAACTCAAGATTCATCAAAAGCTAAAAGTTACTAAATTAGGGTTTTCTTTAGGAGAAGTCAACTGAACTTTGACCAAGCATAACTTTCACATACTTCATCAAAAATACCTCAACTAAAGCCTAACTTGAAGTAAATTCAATTCACTACAACTTTTTTTATCTAATCTCAAGGCCAAAAATGCTTCATTTGAGAGATATGAGCCAAAACATTACAAGTGATTTTAAAAGTCAACAAAAAGACATTTTTTATCAAAGAAATTTACATAAAGATAAAGGCTTCAAATGAAAAAATGACAAGTATTTGAGTTGCAGGAGACATCTTGAGGTTTCCAAAAAGTCTGAGATCATCTTCATATGACAAAAATTGAGAGAGTTATGGATTGGTGCAAATTGAGAAATTTTGAGAAAATGCATGAAACTCAACTTGAGCCAACTTGATCTTTTGGACTAATGGGCCTAACTTTTAAAGTTTAAACATGTTTATAACATATTAGAGAACCTCTAAATCCAACCATGCATAGACTTGATTTTTTAAATTTTTGTAAAAAAATTTATTTACATATTTTTTAAAATAAATCAAATAAATTGTCAAAGTATTGAACTTAGGAGTGTGGACTCTTGTTTTAATCATGTTAAAGACCCTAAAATCTACCTTGAAGCTGAAGAAATCGCGTGGCCACATTTGCAACAAGTTTTCATTGGTTTTGGAAGATTTGAACTTATTTTCAAACTAAAACAAAGATATGATTTCATGAGATGTCCAATCCCACCACTTGACCTAATCTTCTCCTCTATATATACATAACATTTTCAGACATCAGAAAAACATGCACGTTGCTCAAGAAACAAGGGTTTGAGGTTGAAAATTTACAAGAGAAGGAGTAAAATCAAATTCCAATTTTCAGCCATCCTCAAGACCAGATAACTACTCGAATCAATCCCTGAGGTATTATAGAGTAAGTTTTAATCATTCTTGATGATCAAATGTGTTTAAATCACACACTCAAAACGTCACCGGTCATGCATATATTTTGAAATTCATATTTTAATGTTTATAATGCTTTGTTTCAAACTAACAATTTTAACGTGTTCCTGAGGTAAAATAGCACAAGTTATATCCCTTGCATGAGGCCCATGATGCTAGAATACCCAGTTACCATTATTGCACCGTGTTATTTTGTTTTGATCCTATCTCATTGTACTTGTTGAATTATCCAAAAAAAGAGATCACCATTGAACTCGCAGTGGTCGAATTAGGTGGATTGTAACCTTTTTTTCCTTTCGATTTTTCCTTTTTCACAGATTTTGAAAATTTGATTGCCGGAGAAGACGATCGGAGCTCGGGCTCCGGCATCTCTCCGGCCCACTGGTTATTTGACCTAGGCGTGACACTACATGATTGGTCCATTTAAAAAAACCCGACACCACCACAGCGCGTGTTTTTTTATTTTATTTTAATTTGATTTCTTGATTTCAATTTATATTATATTGAATGATGATGATTATATGAACGTGAAACATAGATGGCGCAGTGGTGAGTGATATATTTATTATTCCAAAGGGTCTGGGTTCGATCCCAGCTTTTGTCAATTTCTTTTATTGTTCAGGACAACACGCAGGTTTACAATATGTGGATTCATTCTCATTCCATATCACAAAACACAACATGGCACAGTGCTAGGAGGGCATGTTAGTGAAGGGAAGGGGGTGGGTTCAACTCCCACCCCATGCATTTGGTTTTTTTCCATATTTTTACTAACCCTATTTTTATTCTATTTTCTTAATTAATTCCTTTCTAATTAACCATTAACCTTAAACATTTTTCAAAACCCTCACAAATTAGGATTAGGTTTTTTTCTAGTTAGGAAATAATTTTTTGACATATTTCTATTTATTAATTTATTAAATAATTAACTTTTTCTCAATACTAAAATTAATTAGAAATAATTAGGCTTTAATTACTATTTATTAACTTAAATTATTTTCTACAAAAAACATTAAAACATTAAAACTTTTTTTCTAACGTTTTTCTTATTTCTTTTGCTATTTAAATTCATAGATCAAGTGTATAGGCCACACTCTCCAATTTAATAGTGTAGGTTTATCTTTTCTCGCATTTTTTTCTATTATGTAACTGCTCACAGGATGTAATAGCTTAGGTTTAATTTTCCGCACTTTATATTCTGCATATTATATTCTTAATTGTTATTAATTAAGGTTTGTATGGTAAGACTAAAAGCAATATAGATAACCCTAACCCAATATTAGACAACTGAATTAACACACTCTTCACACTTGCACCTCTAGGGTAACATCTCTTGTTGCCTTACGATACAATTGGTCATGTCCCTCGAAAGTGGGGATACTTTAGAAAAGACCCTCTATCAAATCAACATAGTCCCTATGAAAGATCATAGTCCCTCGATAACCCTCCAAGTGTCCAACAAAAAGGTGATAGTCCCTCCGATACAATTGCTAAAGTATCCTTACATGTTTCCTTCTATGACCATACGATGACTTTAGGCCCGTCCCTTCATATCCAATAGATAGGATTACCTACCAACTAATGGTATGGATAATACTATCTCCAAAGGAGAATAAAAATAACAAGAAAGACCTTAGTGGGTATGAACTCTTGAATGCTTGCTCACAAACAAATACATTTTTACACATCACTTTCAAACAAAATATTTTCAAGAAAAAAACTTTGTATACATTCTTGAGGAAAAATACAATAATTATTACAAAGTTATCCTTACATTGGCATTTCAAAATATTTTCAAACAAATCACTTACACACAAAACAAGATTTTAAAAAGTGAGCTAAGAAATTAAGAGCCCGTAGATAACTACGGATGAAAAGGGTGCTAACACCTTTGCTTTTCATAACCTACCCCCCGAACTCAAAATCTATCAAAGATCTTTTATGTTATTTTCACCTTTCCTAAATATTGGATAAAATAAAAGTAGGTGGCCACTCTTGCTAAATGTAATGTTTGCAATAAAACAAAAAAAGTCAGTTCTCCGACTGTATTACACCTTCGAGAAGATGTCATCAGTAGAAACAACAAGTTTCTTCTGTGACTCCAGTCGTCTGTATAGATCCAACTATGGTTTCCTATCATAGAACACCTCAAACATTGGAAACTTCCAGTAAGATCTGCTGCAGAGATTCTCGTGGTTGTTTTATTGTAAGAAGAGGTGTTCAATAAATTCTAGATGATGGTACCATAAGGTTCACAGGAAATAGAGATGATTATAATGGAGTTAATATGATTGAAGACTACTCTGTTGAGGCCATGTCTGATGATTAATATGTTTATGCTAATGAGTTCTTTTCTTCTGATGAAGGTATATTTTCTGATAGTGATTCTATGATTCATGAGTATGCTGAAGAAGCAGGGGTGAATGTTATTATGCCATATTTTGATGTTCCCGCTCCTGTAGAGATTACATACCACAACAAGCCTTTTGTTTCTCCCGTAGTTATCTATCTGCCTGATCATATCCCATATGAATCAGACAAAGTTATGCCTTATAAGTACAATGCAACTATCCTAGAAGATGGTGTGTGTGATCGGTGGAAATAGAACTGACTGTTTTTTAAGCTGGTTTCGCGAAATGTCGCGGTAAGCAAGAGTCGCCACCGTCTTTTATTTTCTCCAACATGGAAAGGACAAAAGCACAGCAAAATTCCTTATTCGAGAATGTTTCTCGGTTCGGGAGGTAGATTTATAGAAAGGGAAGGTGTTAGCACCCTTTCTATCCGTGGTTATCCACGGGCTCTTAGGTACTTGCTCTTATGTTTTCAAAATTGTTTGCTTTTCAAGTGTGAGTGGGTTTTGAAAAAGTTCGTTTGGAAAACTTCTAAGTAACTCTTGTATCAGTCCTCAAGAGTGTATGAAGTGTTTTATTTGAAAACTTTTTGAAAGCGTGAGGTGCGAAAAGTTGTTTTTGTTTGTTTTGAAAAGAGCAAGTACCCATGAGAATCTACCTACTCTAAGGAATTAAGCTGTGTAAGAGTCCTTTAGATAGTGTTATCCCACCATTGAGAGGTAGGTAGCACCATCGTTGGAGGTATTCGGGTCAATTCGATTATCGGGACAGTGTGGTCACCGAAGCAATGGTAGGACACCTTAGAAGTAACCCTAATGTCCTAGATCCTTTTATCCGAGGCAACTGTTTCGAGGCAACTGGATCTTTAAACAAAGGGTGACCTCTAAGACGTCCTATACTTGATGACCACGTTTCGAGGCAACGAGTGAAGCGTACCCTACGAGTGGCATGTGCTTTATGTGTTGTTTTTCAGTTAATTGTCTTTGTACATGTTATTTGTGAGCTACGGATTAATTTTATTTACATACATTCTTTCATGCATTGTTAACAGTTAGGGGTGCGGAAAATTAAAGTGCGGGAATGTAAAGCTACGCTATTACAAGGCGCGGGTCTATACATCGCCAAAAAATAAAAAAATAAAGACCCGTTTTGATAAAGTGCGGAAAGTAAAGAAAGCAATAAACCTAAATACTATTACATTCTTGGAGCAGTTACATAATAATCAAAATAAAATAAATGCGCGCGAATAAAAATTAATCCGGAATGCCTTAAGGGTTTTGACCCTTTTAAGAAAAGAAATGAATTTTTTTTGTCTTTTTTGTGATTAAATGAAATTAAAACTAATGATTAAACTAATTAATTAATTAAAAGAAAATTGTTTTTTGTATTTTTATGTTTTTAATGAAATAAAATAAAAGGAAATAAAATTAAAAGTTAATAAAAACCTAATTCTAAATTTATTTTAGTTATTAAAGAAAAGGTTAAAGTTGCCTAATTAAAGCTAATTCAATTTATTAATATTTATTTACAAAAAATAAAATGAAATTAATAATAATAATATTAGTTCTTTTTTAGATTTTTTATAAAAGATTAATTGTGTTAATAGTTAATAAAAGGAAGAAAAAAAAATAAGACAAACAAAACATAAAAATGACAAAATTAAAAATTGCAAACCCAAAGGGGGGTTTTGGGCCAGATTGGGGGGTTCTGAATTGAATTGTGAGGCCCATTTGCACAAAGCTTGTTGACTTTCTGAATTGAGTGGGGCGCTGGTTGACCGGGAGTATGGTGTGCTCCCTTTCTTGACCTTTGGATCTGCTTCTATGGACACATGGCGCGCTGATCTGTGAGGGCACATGGTACTCACCATTTGGAAACCTGCACAAGAATGTATTGAAAAAAATAACATGGAATTATGGGGGGACCTGGGAATCGAACCCAGGTCCCAAAGATTACCAAACATGTTGCCAACCACTACACCACTCATGCGCATTTGTAAGTAAAGTGAGAAACAAATATTATATCAAGTAAACATGTCATATGCTGGAAAATAAAAAAGAGCGTGCATGATTTGAATAAACCACCCACGCGTGGACACCTCATCATCGTCTTCATCTTATCTGTAAAATAGAAACAAGATAGCGGGGGTTTTTAACCCCCACTAACTACAACGACAGAAAATAGCGATTAGAGTTAGGGATAACATAAAAAAGGCGCGATAGTATCAATGACTTCGTCTTGTCCTGACGAGTTTAGCCATATATTTCTTGAGGTCCAATTTTACACTATCAGAAAAGCCCCAATATGAAAGCCCTGAAACCCTAGCATTCGTCCATGTTGGTTTTCATTTTAAGGCACCATAATCAAATTAACTCATGTCAAAAGCTTCATCACAATGTTAGAAATACAAAGCAATATTCAAAATGTGTTAATGATGCGTGGAAAATGAATTTAGATTAAGGAAAAAAATGATGAACCGTGTGACTGTATTGAGGCGATTCCTGAAGGGCTAAGGCTTGTTTTTGATGGCAAAAGGTTCCTGGGACTGTTGGGAACGTGTTTGGATCAAGAGAAATGCTTGAATTGCACTGGAAGGTTGAAAACAGTTTGTGACTTTTCTTCCAATTTTTTTGAATTTGGTTCTCTCGTTTTAGGTGTCTCTAGGTCGTGTAAATGGTATGGAGCATTTGCATATATGTATATGAATGTGAATCAAGCAATAATGTGAGCCTTTAACCCTTGCAATGAAGTTTTGGATTTTGCCATAACCACCATTAAAGAAACTTGCCATTTTTGTCCAAATTTGAATTTTTATGCTTGAAATGGACTTTACACGAATTTGGCATGTGTATCATGATGCATCAAGGTTATTCAAACCACAAGATATCCCTTAATTAATTTTTTGATTTTTATTTGAATTTTAAAGATTTAAAATGAATTAAATCAAATAAAATTAAATAAAAATAGAAAAATTAATTTTTAATCTTGAAATAAATCATGGGACACGTGGGTGGCATGGCAAAGCTGAATCAAGTGGAAAAAGTGGGCCCTTTTGTTAAAAATTGAAGTTTCAAGGATAGTTGACTTTTGCCATTTCACAAAAATTTCCCAACTTCTCCAATGCATATCTTGCTCAATTTTGATCATATGAACATGTTCTTGGACATTTTGGAAAGGTATTGAAGTCCTCTAACCAATGCCTTTGGTCCCATGTCATTTTGAGTTACCAATCTCAAGTTATGGTCTTTGACTTAAAGTGCCTTTTTGTTGACTTTTGAAAATGACCTATAATGTTGAAATTGATAACTTTTTGTGAGAGCATTTCTTGGACTTGGAATGTGAAGATGAGTTGTAGGAAATGTCATCCCCTTCAAAATGAGCATTGGATGGGATTTTTTTGATGAACCATGAAAAAGTTATGCCTTGATCAAATTACAGTTGACTTTTCAACTGTCCAAAAATAGAAACTTTTGCATCTTGATGATTTTTGAGCCATTCTTGTGAAATCATGGTCAAGATTTGACCAAATGATGATTGTGGCTTCAAAATAAGATGTTGACCAAAAAATTTGACTTTTGACTGTCAAATGACCATTTTGCCCCTACAGTTGATTGTGAAGCAAATGAGGCTTTTGACTGTGCAACTTGTGCTTGTGAGCCTTGAAACTTGACATGTAGGTGCTTCACAATGTATATGAGCATATGGGACTTGATTGAGCCCTTTAAAACCTCAACTTCCTTGCAAGAACCAAAACCCTAATTTGACTGGCTTAGGAGGGTGTTTGACTGTGTAGCCCTTGAGTAGACTTGAGCAAATTGAGATGATGCTTGTCAAACTTTGAAGAATATGGGAGGGCAAATTTTGGGATACAACAGTTGCCCCTGTTCAATCTTCTTAGACCTGAGGATGTAGATTGGCTTGCGTGCCTTTCGTGATCCAAAGGTGGAAGATGATTGAACACTAGAGTGCCTAGAAATTTGCACTCACATAGTAGAGTATCAACAGTGTGATGGCGGGAATGGGCTTACATATGCCATTTGGAAAGATGATGGATAGGGGGATGGGCTTATAGATGCCATCTGGAGATGTGACAGAACCTTGTCGGGAATGGGCTTATAGATGCCATTTGGAACTGTGATGGATAGTTGTGGAGATGGGCTTATAGATGCCATCTAGGTGTCGATCGCGTAAGAGATTCCTTAGCGAGAACTTGCGTTCCTGAGAAAGAAAGATAATTACCTGGCCTGTTACAGGGGTTGTCTTCAAACTCTTTATGCAGATATGCCCTGGCTGGATACAGGTGTCGAATCTACAATTGGTTGCTCACAGATGTGCCCTGGCTGGATACAGGAATCGAATCTTCAAACTCTTCAGACGTGCCCTGGCTGGATATAGGAATCGAATCTGGAATTAGTCGTCAACAGATATGCCCTGGCTGAATACAGGAATCGAATCTTCAAACTCTTCAGACGTGCCATGGCTGGATACAGGAATCGAATCTGAAATTAGTCGTCAACAGATATGCCCTGGCTGGATACAGGAATCGAATCTTCAAACTCTTCAGACGTTCCCTGGATGGATACAGGAATCGAATCTGGAAATAGTCGTCAACAGATATGCCCTGGCTGGATACAGGAATCGAATCTTCAAACTCTTCAGACGTGCCCTGGCTGGATACATGAATCGAATCTGGAATTAGTCGTCAACAGATGTGCCCTAGCTGGATACAGGAATCGAATCTTCAAACTCTTCAGACGCGCCCTGGCTGGATACACGAATTGAATCTGGAATTAGTCGTCAACAGATATGCCCTGGCTGGATACAGGAATCGAATCTTCAAACTCTTCAGATGTGCCCTGGCTGGATTCAGGAATCGAATCTGGAATTAGTCGTCAACAGATATGCCCTGGCTGGATACAGGAATCAAATCTGGAATTAGTCGTCAACAGATATGCCCTGGCTGGATACAGGAATCGAATCTTCAAACTCTTCAGACGTGCCCTGGCTGGATACAGGTATCGAATCTGGAAATAGTCGTCAACAGATATGCCCTGTCTGGATACAGGAATCGAATCTTCAAACTCTTCAGACGTGCCCTGGCTGGATACAGGAATCGAATCTGGAAATAGTCGTCAACAGATATGCCCTGGCTGGATACAGGAATCGAATCTTCAAACTCTTCAGACGTGCCCTGGCTGGATACAGGAATCGAATCTGGAAATAGTCGTCAACAGATATGCCCTGGCTGGATACAGGAATCGAATCTTGAAACTCTTCAGAGGTGCCCTGGCTGGATACAGGAATCAAATCTGGAAATAGTCGTCAACAGATATGCCCTGGCTGGATACAGGAATCGAATCTTCAAACTCTTCAGACGTGCCCTGGCTGGATAGAGGAATCGAATCTGGAAATAGTCGTCAACAGATATGCCCTGGCTGGATACAGGAATCGAATCTTTAAACTCTTCAGACGTGCCCTGGCTGGATACAGGAATCGAATCTGGAAATAGTCGTCAACAGATATGCCCTGGCTGGATACAGGAATTGAATCTTCAAACTCTTCAGACGTGCCCTGGCTGGATATAGGAATCGAATCTGGAAATAGTCGTCAACAGATATGCCCTAGCTGGATACAGGAATCGAATCTTCAAACTCTTCAGACGTGCCCTGGCTGGATACAGGAATCGAATCTGGAAATAGTCGTCAACAGATATGCCCTGGATGGATACAGGAATCGAATCTTCAAACTCTCCAGACGTGCCCTGGCTGGATACAGGAATCGAATCTGGAATTGATCGCTCACAGATATGCCCTGGCTAGATACAGGTATCGAATCTGGAATTGCGACAGTTGATAGTAATTATCTCTGGATTGACCTTTTTCCTGAAAAGGTAAAACATCAGTTGTATGCAATGTCATGATGTATGAAAAGCATGATGTCATGATGTTCTCAGGGAGAAATGAGATTGTGTGTTATGATGCGTATGTGCATGCATTGTGTATGTAAGGAGGATGTATGAAATGTGATATGTTTATGAATGTATTTTTGTCTAGGAAAATAAATCCTTGACAGATGCCGGGAGTTTGTTGAATCCTGGGCTGATGTTGAAGAGCAGAGTTCTTCGTTTCCGCTGGGGATGATGGTTGCAAGAATAAACCGGTAGGAGAAGATGACTCCGTTGAGGAATAAACTTGTTGGAGAGATTACTCTGCGGGGAATACTCTATGGGAAGAGATACTTCGCTGAGGTTTGATGATGACTCCGCTGGGGATACCGTTGATGAGTTATGTTGGGGAATCTCGATGAACTCCACTGGGGGTAGGAAGAACTTCGCCGAGGACGATCTTTCCGTGGTTTTTAGCTGAGGATAACCCAGTTATAAGCCCTGGTGGGGAATAACCTTTGAATAAAGCCGGGGAGACGCGTTCGTGCTCTGCGGGGGATAAGCTTCCAGAATCTACTGGGGATAAGCTTTCAGAATCTACTGGGGAGATGGTTCCAGAATCTACTAGGGAGATGGTTCAACTCTCCTGGGGAGGCTTTGGACTGTACTGGGGAAGTGGCTCCACTAGGTGTCTGTATTCCGCCGGGGAACAATCTTATATTAAGACTGCCGGGGATGCTTGCGTAGGAACATCTGTATACTCCGCTGGGTAATATTGAGATCTTTTGGGGATACCCAACTTCCTTAAGGCTGACAGTAGGCTAACTCTGCTTGGGGAGAGCGTTGCTGACTTGCTGGAGATATTGTGCCTTGCCAGGGCTTATGAGAGACCAACTCTGTTTGTGAAGAATTGTTGATTGGTCTTACTCTGTGGGGAGTGAAGGTATCTTGGTTACATTCTTCAGCCGAACTTACCTTGGTACCTTAGTGGACAGAGCAACTAGATTGCTTAGACAACTCATTATTGCCCCTGTTTCTGATGTCACCTGTAATTAATCCTTTGTTTCGCATGCAAGCATTTATGAGTTAGCAATTAGTGTCAAATGCATATATCAAAAATTGAACATTGGACGTTCTTTATAAAACAAAACAGAAAAAGGAAAAACAATTGGCAATTGGTCTGAAAAGTGGATTTGTATTGATTTTTGAATTTGCCTGAAAATAGGCGTTTATGTACAAGAGGCTGACGTCCTAGTAAGAGAACGCCGCCGAACAAAATAGAGTTTATACAAAAGGAAAACAAAACAGCTATGTGCAAAATCCCACTGGGTTCCAACTCTGATATCGCCTTTATGTCTTCAAGCGTCTCATCACTTTGCTGCTTAGTTGAAGATGAAGCTGGTTGATTGATGTCGTCTGAACCTGATAGTTGATACTGGATTTTGGATGCAAGGTGATCCAATGAGACATAGTATTACGCTTATCCCTAACTTTTGCCTGGACTGCCCTTTCGGGTTTTCAGTCCACCGGGATACCCATTTTTGCCCAAGCCGCCCTTTCAGGTTTTCGACTTGCCGGGTGTACAAATTCTTTTCATTTCATCCCTTATTTTTGCCCGAACCCTTTTGGTTCACCGGGAAGCCCTTATTTTTGCCTAGGTGTGTCAACCTAGCGGGTCTTTTATTCATGCGTAGTATCTTTTTACTATGTCTGCATTGGCAGGGTGAGGAAGGTCGTCACCATCCATGGTGGTTAGAATCACAGCTCCTTCTGAGAAGACATGTTTAACCACAAATGGCCCTTCGTATGTAGGGGTCCATTTGCCCCTGGGATCACTTTGAGGAAGAATGATGTGCTTGATTACCAGGTCCCCAACTTGATACTCTTGGCGTCTGACTTTCTTGTTAAATGCCCTGATCATCCGTTTTTGGTACGTCTGACCATGACACATAGCGGTGAGTCTCTTTTCGTCAATCAGGTTTAATTGATGAAGTCGAGTCTGGATCCAGTCATCTTCGCTTAGACCTGCATCCTTCATTATCCGGAGAGAGGGTATCTGGACTTCAATAGGCAAGACTGCCTCCATGCCATAGACCAAGGAAAAGGGTGTTGCCCCGGTTGACGTCCTTGTTGAGGTACGGTACCCATGAAGAGCAAACGGTAACATCTCATGCCAATCTTTGTAGGTCACTGTCATCTTCTGCACAATTTTCTTGACATTCTTATTCGCTGCTTCTACAGCCCCATTCATCTTCAGTCGGTAAGGAGAAGAGTTGTGGTGTTGTATCTTGAATTGCTCGCAGAGCTCAGTGATCATCTTGTTGTTAAGATTAGTACCATTATCCGTAATGATCCTCTCAGGTACACCGTATCGACAGATCAGGTTATGCCGAATGAACCATGCCACGACGTTCTTGGTTACCGTAGCATAGGAAGCTGCTTCAACCCATTTTGTGAAGTAATCAATTGCTACAAGGATGAAGCGATGCCCGTTAGACGCCGTAGGTTTGATCTCGCCGATCATATCAATGCCCCACATTGCAAAAGGCCAAGGTACTGTCAAGACGTTCAGAGGAACTGGAGGAACATGCACCTTATCAGCATAGATCTGGCACTTATGACATGTCCGAGAATGTTGGTAACAGTCAGCTTCCATTGTGGACCAGAAATATCCTGCCCGAAGGATTTTCTTTGCCATGGTATGTCCACTGGAATGTGTTTCGAAGGTACCTTCATGCAGCTCTGCCATGATCCTTTCTGCTTCAGTCTTATCCATACAACGCAGTAAGGTTGAATCATGGTTTCGCTTGTATAGAATGCCGTTACTGAGGAAGAACTTTGCTGCGAACCTTCTCAGGAACTTCTTGTCATTGACAGATGCGCCTTCGGGGTATTCTTGAGCTTCCAGGTACCTCTTCACTTCATGATACCAGGGTTTTTCAGTTACCTCTTCAGCCTCAAGATCACAGCAATAGGCAGGTTCATCCAAATTCCAGATAATGATCCGGGGAGCCTCGTTGTCCCATTTGACTTTGAACATGGAAGTCATCGTAGCCAACGCGTCCTCCAACTGATTCTCCTCTCTTGGGAAGTGTTCAAAAGTTATCTCCTCGAAGTGGGGAATCAACGTCAAAACATACTCTTTGTAAGGGATAAGGTTTGGGTGTTTCGTACCCCACTCGCCTTTGATCTGATTGATCACGAGAGCGGAATCTCCGAAAACACTCATAAACTTGATCCTTAAGTCAATTGCAGCTTGAAGACCCATGATGCATGCCTCATACTCTACCATGTTGTTGGTACAGTTGAAACATAGTCGGGCAGTGAGTGGGTTATGAGTGCCTTTGGGAGAGATGATCACAGCACCAATACCGTTACCCAAAGCATTTGAGGCTCCATCAAAGTGCATAGACCATCGGGATCCTTCCTTAGGTCCTTCATCCGGTCCAGGTACTTCACAATCAGTCACTACCATGATATTCTCGTCTGGAAATTCAAAGTTCATAGAATGGTAGTCGTCCACTGCCTGGTGTGCCAAATGGTCTGCCAATACACTCCCCTTGATTGCTTTCTGAGTTGTATATTGGATGTCGTATTCTGTCAAGATCATCTGCCATCTTGCTATTCTTCCGGACAAGGCAGGCTTTTCGAATATGTACTTGATTGGATCCATTTTTGAGATCAACAAAGTAGTGTGAGTCAACATATATTGTCTCAGCCGGCGAGCAGCCCATACCAAAGCGCAACAAGTTTTCTCAAGCAGTGAGTATCGGGTCTCACAGTCGGTAATCTTTTTGCTAAGGTAATAAATGGCGTGCTCTTTTCGGCCAGACTCGTCATGCTGCCCCAGCACACACCCCATTGAGTTGTCCAGTACTGTCAAGTATATTATTAGAGGTCTCCCTTCAACCGATGGCATAAGAATGGGTGGTTCTTGGAGATACTCTTTGATTCTTTCGAAAGTGGCCTGACATTCATCATTCCAACGTACTACCTGATCTTTCTTCAGCAGCTTGAAGATTGGTTCACAGGTAGCAGTTAGGTGTGAGATGAATCGGGCAATGTAGTTCAGCCGTCCTAGAAAGCCTCTGACTTCTTTCTCTTTCTTGGGAGCCGACATCTCTTGTATGGCTTTCACCTTGGCAGGGTCCACTTGAATACCTTTGTCGCTCATGACGAAGCCTAGCAGTTTTCCATATCTTACTCCAAAGGTGCACTTGTTCGGGTTCAACCTCAGTTTGTACAACTTCAGACGGTCAAACAGCTTTTGTAGATGGTCAAGGTGTTCCTCCTCAGTTTGAGACCTTGCAATCATATCATCGACGTACACTTCGATCTCATGATGGATCATGTCATGAAACAAAGCAACCATGGCACGTTGGTAGGTTGCCCCAGCATTTTTCAACCCAAAAGGCATGACCTTGTAGCAAAAGGTGCCCCACTGAGTAACAAAAGTGGTCTTCTCCATGTCTTCAGGAGCCATCTTGATTTGATTATAACCTGAGAACCCATCCATGAAGGAGAATACTTTATGTTGAGCAGTGTTGTCAACCAGAACGTCGATATGTGGTAGGGGGAAGTCATCCTTGGGGCTTGCCCTATTCAAATCCCTGTAGTCAACACACATTCGGACCTTACCATCTTTCTTCGGCATTGGAACCACGTTGGAAACCCACTGAGGGTAAGAAGTCACTGCTAGAAAACCGGCGTCAAATTGTTTCATAACCTCAGCTTTGATTTTCTCGGACATCTCTGGACGCATACGGCGGACCTTCTGTTTAACTGGCGGGCAGTCTTCCTTGGTAGGCAAATGATGAACCACAATGTCGGTGTCCAACCCAGGCATGTCTTCGTAGGACCAGGCAAAGATTTCCACATAATCATGCAGCATCTGAATCAACCATTGTTTCACATTAGCCTCCAGATTGGCACCAATCTTGACTTCCTTTCTGTCTGTCTCAGTACCCAAATTTACCGTTTCCACTGGCTCTTCATGTGGCTGAATGGCCCTCTCTTCCTGGAGTAGCAGTCTTGCAAGCTCACCAGGCACTTCGCAATCATCTTCACCTTCGTCTTCGGCTAAGTTGATTGGATTTTCGAAGTCATAACTGGCAGTAGCAGAGTCGTTACCAGTGAGATCCAGAGTGGATTGGAACCTGTATAAGTGAGTGTGTGTAAATATAGCTATTTTGCAATATATAAAGAAAGAAAGGGAGCTCAAGATTTGAAATGTGAAAAACGTCCAATGCTTTTATTCATGATATATGAAAGTGACAAATAACAAGCCCTCACAAATGACGCCACGGTGCCTCGGGTAAGACACCAGGCCATAAAGTTTCAAATTATTGTTCGTTACAAATTCAAAACGAAGAAGTTCATTACTGAGTGACAAAAGTAACAGGCATGGAGTCTTCGGCAGTCCAGTTGCTTGGTCCATCTTCGGTTGTTGGGTATATCCAGCTGTCGAATTCGGATTCTTCCACTTCATCTTCAACCCTGATAGCATTTACTCCATGGTTGGGCATGGGAGCTGTCACCACATTAGGCCTCTCGGGCGCCTCAAACTGTACCTCTTTAGCATCAATAAGGTCTTGAACCTTATTCCTCAGAGCCCAATAATCATCTGTGTTATGCACCGAGCTATCGGAGTGATAAGCGCATCGGGCATTGGGATTGTACTTCGGAGATGCTGTGTTTACCACCTTCGGAGCTTCCTTGATAGTTACCAGGCTGGTTGACAGCAGTTGCGGCAATATCTGAGAGAGAGTCATGCTGAGCCAAGTATACTGTCTTTTGGGCCTTTCAGCTCTTGGCTGGTTATATTGCTGAGGAGCAGCAGCAGGCTTAGAAATAACCACCGCGTTGACAGCTTGGCGGCGTTCTGGTTTATTCTGTCTTCTGGGACCATATACAACACTAGCTTCCTTCTTGAAGGGCTTCTTTTCAGTATTTTAGGAGGCACCCTTCTGTATCTTCCCCGATTTGATACCAGCTTCGATCCTCTCACCAGTCAGGATCAGGTCTATAAACCCAGCAGAGGAATTACCAATGAGATGGTTGAAGAATGGACCAGATAGGGTCCCCAAGAACATGTCCACTAGCTCACAATCCGTCAACGGTGGCTGCACCCTGCCAGCCAGGTCTCTCCATTTCTGTGCGTACTCCTTAAAACCTTCACCCGTTCCTAGTGACATACCCTGGAGTTGGGTACGCGTGGGAGCAAGGTCGGAATTATATTGATACTGCTTATAAAAATAAGTAGCCAAATCCTCCCAGTTACGAATGTTGGTTCCATCCAGCTGATAGAACCATTCGAGATGAGTCCCTGAAAGACTCTCCTGGAAGAAATGGATCCATAGATTCTTGTCTGCAGTGTACGGCTGGATCTTCCTTACATAAGAGCGGAGGTGCAGTTTAGGACAGGAAGCCCCGTTGTACTTCACAAAGGCAGGCGCCTTGAACTTGTGTGGGATCACCACCCCAGAAGATAAACCCAAGTCTCCAAAATCCAACCCAGGCACACGTTGAATCTCCATAGCATTTAACCTGTCCTCCAGCTGTTTGTACCGGTCCTCAGCAGGAGGGTACTGTTCATCGTTAAAATCTGTCTCGGTTTCAGAGACCACAAGACTAGGAACCTCTCTCCCTTGGTGACTGCCTTCCCCAACAGATGGAGTAGTCCTCTCAGCTTCATTCTGCAGTGTATTCCCGAGTCTGCGTCCAGTGTTGAACAGCACAGTCCTCTTCTTCTTCTTCTTTTTTAGGAGCAAAGCCTTCAGCTTTTGTTGTCCTTGGGCCAAGTTCATGACCATCTCCTGAAATTGGGCGTTATGGGCCTGGAGGGCCTTGATAGCTTGCTCGGTAGTTGATTCAGGATTCATGATGACTGAGTGCTGAAATAAACAGCAAAGAAGATTAAGCAACCTGTAGAAAAAGGGTACATGTTATGCACATGATGCATGATATGCTATTTATGCAATGCATTCAAGGGTTCGAAAGTTCAAATTCGTTGTAGCCAAAAAAGAACACACTTTTTATTAGGAAATAATTTGTTCAGTACATCAGGGCCTCATGGGCAAAACATTACAAAATAATTAATCCCAAAAGACGTTGCGCATCCTCTTTGGAGCGATGTAAGTGTTGAGGGTCTTTTCCTCGTGCAGTAGGCGGGTGAGCTCCAAGACCTTCTTCTCACTGGCATGTAGACTAGCTTCAAGAGAATCCCGTTCTTCCTTGAGTTGGATCCAGCTTTTCTGCATTTCTTCCCAGGATGTAGGCATGTCAGGATGTTGAATGGTGTAGGGCACCTCTCCTTCCAACACTGGCTCTTTGATCACGGGGAGAACATGAGGATATGGCATCACCAGCTTCTGGGAGCGGGCTCGTACCCACTTGAGATAAGGCTCCAAGGGGATGGAGTTCTTGTGCCCCAGCGTCTTGCTATCTACCCTGTTGGGCATCCTCCAAGCTCTGATAAATCTCTGGCGAAGTCCTTGTGCATCGTTGTCGAAATTAAAAACTATGTCAGGAATCAACATATCATGAGGGCCATCCCTCCGAGCATATCCAAACTTCCTCAAAGCCAGACATGGATTGTAAGTAATACCCCCTCTAATTCCAAGCAAAGGAACATTAGGATACTCTCCACAATGATCAATGATAGTGACATTCTCTCTGGACCGAGAACACCAATGTATATCAGCATGTGCAAGGGTCATCAATCGTTGTGACCATCTCAAACCCCGCTCGTTCTTCAAAACTGATTGTGGAAGGTGCGAAATAAACCACCTTTCCAGGAGAGGAGTGCAGCATATGAGAACACCTCTTTTTCTCATGGTTCGAGTGTAACATGAGTGAAGGATGTCCCCAAGAAACGTAGGTATAGGATTCCTGGACATGAAGATCTTGACAGCATGGATATCTATAAGCTGATCTGGATTAGGGAACAACACCAACCCATAGACGAGGAGTGCCACAACTTCTTCAAAAGCTTGTAGTTCAAGGGAGTTCCAACATTCTTGTGCTTTCTCAAACAGAAACTTGGCCAAGAACCCTTTGATACCACTTCTAACTTCCCAATGTCCCTTAATGTCAGATGGTTGTAGGCATAATGCTTTAGCAACCTCTTCAAGTTTTGGCTCCTTTTCTGTACCGTTGTAGGGTAGTTGACTAAGGATAGGAATCTTCAGAAGCTGAGAAAACTCTTCCAAAGTAGGCACCAACTGATAATCCGGGAAAGTAAAACAGTGGTGCAGAGGGTCAAAGAACTGGAACAACACTTTCACCATATCCTCTTCAATGTTGGTATTGACCAAGCTGATGAGTCTACCATGCCTTTCACTGAATGAAGAGTTCTCGGGAATCCTGGATGTAAGTTCCTTAAGATGAGGAGGGACCCTTACAAGGTTGACCTGAATTGTCTTTCTGCGGATAGTTTCCATGTCCTACAAAACAAGAACAAAGATGAAGATTCGAACCCTTGAAGTGGTTAGTGGATGCATATGATGTTGTATGATGCTATGATGTTATGATAAAAGCACACCACAAGTATTCACAAAAGAAAACATGATAGGGCACACAAGTCACACCACAGCCCTTAGAGTTTAGGCCAGCATGAAGTTTGGGGTACTACCCTCTTGAAGTTGGTGGGCTCAAAAACCTGTCCTATCAAAAGTAACCGGGTTCTAAGGAGCTCAATATCATTGGGTTGTTTTCTGTGTTCATTGTTTTGATTTAGCCACTGAACTGGCGATCAAAATATTCCAAGAAAACAACCCTCAATGAGTGTAGTATCGAGTATCAACCAACTTCGGACTGCACCAAAGTCAGTTATCTCACTACCCCTAAAGAGGCCAGGATGGTTCAATTAAGGTTCCTAAGGTCAGTTGATGCTTCACGACACCACGCGGTGGCCCCGTACTCTCCTTGACTTGACTCAAGGGTTACCGGTACTCACCAAAGTGCCACATCAACGTAGCAAACTGCTTCAACCGTGTCGGTATACCCCGCACAGTTCCCTCACAGTTTGTTGCTACTTTCTAAGAAGGTATCCCCCAGATCCAGGTTAGGATCTATGAAACTCCCGAAACAGGCCCACAATATTAAATCAAGCAAAGCAAGCAATTGAAAACATGATGATGAACTATTCCTAAGGTACACCTCACTTAAAATGTCCCCATCAGAGTCGCCAGTTCTGTGATCGGTGGAAATAGAACTGACTGTTTTTTAAGCTGGTTTCGTGAAATGTTGCGGTAAGCAAGAGTCGCCACCGTCTTTTATGTCCTCCAACATGGAAAGGACAAAAGCAGAGCAAAATTCCTTATTCGAGAATGTTTCTCGGTTCGGGAGGTAGATTTATAGAAAGGGAAGGTGTTAGCACCCTTTCTATCCGTGGTTATCCACGGGCTCTTAGGTACTTGCTCTTATGTTTTCAAAATTGTTTGCTTTTCAAGTGTGAGTGGATTTTGAAAAAGTTCGTTTGGAAAACTTCTAAGTAACTCTTGTATCAGTCCTCAAGAGTGTATGAAGTGTTTTGTTTGAAAACTTTTTGAAAGCGTGAGGTGCGAAAAGTTATTTTTGTTTGTTTTGAAAAGAGCAAGTACCCATGAGAATCTACCTACTCTAAGGAATTAAGCTGTGTAAGAGTCCTTTAGATAGTGCTATCCCACCATTGAGAGGTAGGTAGCACCATCGTTGGAGGTATTCGGGTCAATTCGATTATCGAGACAGTGTGGTCACCGAAGCAACGGTAGGACACCTTAGAAGTAACCCTAATGTCCTAGATCCTTTTATCCGAGGAAACCGTTTCGAGGCAACTGGATCTTTAGACAAAGGGTGACCTCTAAGACGTCCTATACTTGATGACCACGTTTCGAGGAAACGAGTGAAGCGTACCCTAGGAGTGGTATGTGCTTTGTGTGTTGTTTTTCAGTTAATTGTCTTTGTACATGTTATTTGTGAGCTACGGATTGATTTTATTTACATACATTCTTTCATGCATTGTTAACAGTTAGGGGTGCGAAAAATTAAAGTGCGGGAATGTAAAGCTACGCTATTACAAGGCGCGGGTCTATACATCGCCAAAAAAAAAACAAAGACCCGTTTTGATAAAGTGCGGAATGTAAAGAAAGCAATAAACCTAATTACTATTACATTCTTGGAGCAGTTACATAATAATCAAAATAAAATAAATGTGCGCGAATAAAAATTAATCAGGAATGCCTTAAGGGTTTTGACCCTTTTAAGAAAAGAAATGAATTTTTTTGTCTTTTTTGTGATTAAATGAAATTAAAACTAATGATTAAAGTAATTAATTAATTAATTAAAAGAAAAATGTTTTTTGTATTTTTATGTTTTTAATGAAATAAAATAAAAGGAAATAAAATTAAAAGTTAATAAAAACCTAATTCTAAATTTATTTTAGTTATTAAAGAAAAGGTTAAAGTTGCCTAATTAAAGCTAATTCAATTTATTAATATTTATTTACAAAAAATAAAATGAAATTAATAATAATATTAGTTCTTTTTTAGATTTTTTATAAAAGATTAATTGTGTTAATAGTTAATAAAAGGAAAAAATAAATAAATAAGACAAACAAAACATAAGATGATGAACTGTGTGACTGTATTGAGGCAATTCCTGAAGGGCTAAGGCTTGTTTTTGATGGCAAAAGGTTCATGGGACTGTTCGGAACGTGTTTGGATCAAGAGAAATGCTTGAATTGCACTGGAAGGTTGAAAACAGTTTGTGACTTTTCTTCCAATTTTTTTGAATTTGGTTCTCTTGTTTTAGGTGTCTCTAGGTCGTGTAAATGGTATGGAGCATTTTCATATATGTCTATGAATGTGAATCAAGCAATAATGTGAGCCTTTAACCCTTGCAATGAAGTTTTGGATTTTGCCATAACCACCATTAAAGAAACTTGCCATTTTTGTCCAAATTTGAATTTTTATGCTTGAAATGGACTTTACACGAATTTGGCATGTGTATCATGATGCATCAAGGTTATTCAAACCACAAGATATCCCTTAATTAATTTTTTGATTTTTATTTGAATTTTAAAGATTTAAAATGAATTAAATCAAATAAAATTAAATAAAAATAGAAAAATTAATTTTTAAACTTGAAATAAATCATGGGACACGTGGGTGGAATGGCAAAGCTGAATCAAGTGGAAAAAGTGGGCCCTTTTGTCAAAAATTGAAGTTTCAAGGATAGTTGACTTTTGCCATTTCACAAAAATTTCCCAACTTCTCCAATGCATATCTTGCTCAATTTTGATCATATGAACATGTTCTTTGACATTTTGGAAATTTATTGAAGTCATCTAACCAATGCCTTTGGTCCCATGTAATTTTGATTTACCAATATCAAGTTATGGTCTTTGACTTAAAGTGCCTTTTTGTTGACTTTTGAAAATGACCTATAATGTTGAAATTGATAACTTTTTGTGAGAGCATTTCTTGGACTTGGAATGTGAAGATGAGTTGTATGAAATGTCATCCCCTTCAAAATGAGCATTGGATGGGATTTTTCTGATGAACCATGAAAAAGTTATGCCTTGGTCAAGTTACAGTTGACTTTTCAGCTGTCCAAAAATAGAAACTTTTGCATCTTGATGATTATTTGAGCCATTCTTGTGAAATCATGGTCAAGATTTGACCAAATGATGATTGTGGCTTCAAAATGAGATGTTGACCAAAAATTTTGACTTTTGACTGTCAAATGACCATTTTGCCCCTACAGTTGATTGTGAAGCAAATGAGGCTTTTGACTGTGCAACTTGACCTTGTGAGCCTTGAAACTTGACATGTAGGTGCTTGACAATGTATATGAGCATATGGGACTTGATTGAGCCCTTGAAAACCTCAACTTCCTTGCAAGAACCAAAACCCTAATTTGACTGGCTTAGGAGGGTGTTTGACTGTGTAGCCCTTGAGTAGACTTGAGCAAATTGAGATGATGCTTGTCAAACTTTGAAGAATATGGGAGGGCAAATTTTGGGGTACAACAGTGTGGAAATTTCTATCCGACCTTTGTCCCATGTTGAGAATATTGCTTAAGCTAGTCGGGTAACTCACAATGGTCGTGTCTTCGCCCCTACCATTCGAGGAGATGTTACCTAGAAAAAGGATTGTTGATACTTATGTTGAGCCTAAGAAAGTGGAAGGAGAATCTAGTGGCGCCGCCTTGGAAAATAATGTCGATGATCTATTGAAAATCACCAAGATGAGTGATTATAAGATTGTGGATCAGTTGTTGCAAACTCCATCTAAGATTTCCATTTTGGCCTTATTGATGAACTCCTGTGCTCATCGAGAATCTATGATGAGGGTGTTGGAACATGTTGTTGTTAAAAGGGATATGTCTCTAGATCAGTTCAATAGTGTTGTGGAGAATATTACATCTTGTAACAATCTAAGCTTTTGTGATGACGAGTTGCCTGATGAAGGGAGAAATTATAACCTTGCTATGCATATATCTATGAATTGTAAGACTGACTCTTTGTCCAATGTGATGATAAACAATAGATATTCTTTGAATGTAATACCTAGAAGTACTCTCATGAAGCTTAAGTACCAGGGAACTCCTATGTACCCTAGTGGAATTATAGTGAAAGCTTTTGATGGTTCGAGAAAGTCTATTATCGGAAGTGGATTTACCTATTCACATAGGTTTGCACTTATTCAAAATAACCTTTCAAGTTATGGATATTGTCCCCGCCTATAGTTGTTTATTGGGACGACCATGGATCCATGAAGCAAGAGCTGTTACATCAACCTTGCATCAGAAGCTGAAATTTGTTCATGAAGGAAAGGTAATCATTGTGAACGGCGAGCAAGCTCTGTTGATATCTCATATGTATTCCTTTAGAATTATAGAAGATGTTGTTGAAACTCAGTTCCAAGCTTTGTCAATTGATAATATAAGACTAAATGAAGACTATATCGCCTCATTTAAGGATGCGCAACAGGTAGTGCAGAAAGGCCCTAGCAAGATGTGGGGGCAAGTTATTAATCCACCTATGAACATTAATGAGACTGGTTTGGGTTTCTCCATGAAGAAGGAAGTTGTGAAGTCGAAGTCCGCTTTGAGTAAATATTAAGACATCTTTCACAGTGCAGGATATCTTCATCTGACAACTCCAAGGATCAACACTAATCTCAAAGATGAGTCAGAGCAAGAGATGCCGAACTTTGTGAAAGATGGAGTCAGAGTCCAGAATTGGATCAATGTTGATGTTCCTTCTTGCATTCATATTTCAAAGTAATTTTTTTTGTTTGTCTTTTCAAAAAAAAACTCTCACTCTTCCCAAGGTGGAAGTATTTATTGTATAGGTGTATCTTTTGTTTTGATTTTTAAGATCATTAATAAAAGTTGTTTTCGATCTCTAAATTGTGTCTTTATTTTCTTGTTTTTCTTGGAAAATGGTAATCAGAAAAAAACTTTCGAAACAAATAATAATTGTAAATAAATTTGCATAATCACTTGTTACATGTGTCAATTTCTAAAATCAATCATAAATCAGATATGCAGATTAATTAGAAAAAACATTGAGTGCAATGACCCTGCACCCTCTCCAAAATTTGAATATCATGTGTATGTGTCTAAAGAAGAAGAATATGATGAAATTTAAGAAGAGGTTTCACGATTGCTTGAGCGTGAGGAAAATGTCATTCAGTCATATAAAGTGTTATTGGATACGATTAACTTGGGATCAGAGGAAGATCTAAAAGAAGTCAAGATTGGGGCGTTGCTTCATCCCGAGGTGAATAGCCGGTTGATTGATTTGCTGAAAGAGTATGTGGATATCTTTGCTTGGTATTATCAAGACATGCCTGGTTTGGATACCGATATTTTGGAACATTATTTAACACTAAAGCCAGAATGTTCACCGATCAAGCAGGAGCTGCAAAGAAATCATCCTGATATGGCAGTGAAGTTTAAAGAAGAGGTTTTGAAACAAATTGATGTTGTTTTTATTGTGACATCAGTGTACCCTCAGTGGATTTCCAATATTGTTCCATTACCAAATAAGGACGCAAAGGTCAACATGTGCGTTGATTATTAGAGATTTAAATAAAGCAAGTCCAAAAGATGACTTCCCATTGTCGCATATTGATATGTTGGTTGATAGTACATCAAAATTCAAAGTGTTCTCGTTCATGGATGGATTTTCCGGATACAATCAAATTAGAATGGCTCATGAGGACATGGAAAAACACGTTTATCACACCCTGGGTAAAATTCTGTTATAGAGTGATGCCCTTCGGGTTAAATAACATCGATGCAACATACCAGAGGGCTGTGAAAACACTATTATATGATCTGATACATAAGGAAATTATGGTATATGTCGATGATATAATCGCAAAATCTTAGATTAAGGAAGGGCATATAGAAGATTTGTTGAAGTTGTTTCAGCGTTTGAAGAAGTATCATCTCTGTCTAAATCTGAATAAGTGTAATTTTGGTGTTCGTTCAGAAAAGTTGCTAGGTTTCATTGTCATCCAAAAAGGAATTGAAGTTGATCCTGATAAAGTTAAGGCAATTCAGTAAATGCTTGCACCAAGAACTGAAAAGCAAGTTAGAGGCTTCCTTGGACGTTTGAATTACATTTCTAGATTTATTTCCCATATAACTGCAACATGTGAACCAATCTTCAACCTATTGAAGAAGGATCAAGGTTGTGTGTTGATGGATGATTGCCAAAGGGAATTTGAAAGCATTAAAGAGTATATGTTTTAGCCTCCTATCTTGCTTCCTTCCTGTTGAAGGAAGACCATTGATTATGTATCTGAATGTGTTAGATAATTCCATGGGTTGTATTTCGGCACACCAAGATTAAATAGGAAGAAAAGAATATGCCATTTATTATCTCATCAAGAAGTTCATTGACTGTGAGTCACAATATTCTATGCTAGAAAAAATATGTTGTGCTTTGGCCTGGGTGGAAAAGCGATTGCGGAAATATATGTTGAATCACACTACTTGTTTGATTTCCAAAATGGATTCAATTAAGTATATTTTTGAAAAGCCTGCTCTTATTGGAAGAATTTCCCATTGGCAGATGTTGTTGCCTAAATATGATATTGAATACCGTACTCAAAAGGCCATTAAAGGCAGTGTGTTGGTGGAGTGCCTTGCTCACCAACCAGTTGATAAGTATTAGTCTGTTAAATATGATTTCCTTGATGAGAATGTGATGTATTTGAAATTAAAATATTATGATGAGCCTTTGCCTGAGGAAGGTCTTGATCTTGAATTCCGGTGGGGTACGGTGTTTGATGGGGCTGTAAATGCTTATGGAAACAGTGTCCTTCGACTCAGGAATGTTCTTCGACTCGGGAATGTCCTTCGACTCAGGAAGTAAAGGCCTCCTTTTGGTTTTCTTCAATTCAAAAAGTCAATAATCTTCTGAAAGCTTCCTTTGATTCAGAAGTTAATAACCTTCTGAAAAGTGTCATTTGACTGCACCATTCTCCCCTCACCTGTTTGCCTTGGATTATTAAGTTTTCGATTGGATGAATGTCTACCTTCCTTTGACTTTCAAATTCATCTTCATGTACGATTTGAATGCACCTTCATATCACCTTTGAATCCATCTGAAAACCCTTCGACACGCCATAGCCCTGCATTATGGCACGCAACTTGGTGGTCCATTCGAAGGACTTGCCATAGTTGGGGAATAATTGTTCTCTTACTTTGGAGTCTGGTCAAAGGTTTGGGCCAAAGTTATTAAAAGCAAGAAGACTCAAAATGGCATATTCAGCTAAAAAGGGCCATTCGAAGAACACACAGTTGGTTCATTCAAAGGACACACAACTGGTGAAAATGAATGTTATGTTGTTCTAGTCTGGTCGAAAGGTGTAGAAAGATGGAGGATTCGACTCAAAAGATCAAGTTGAACATTTAGACCCATAGGCTAGGCTACGTGTTTTCCCTTTCCAGGCCTCAAACCTATGACTCACCCTATACTTAATTGTTTATGCAAGCTAAAATAGGCCTTTACCCATTTGTTGTCCAAGACCACTTGTACTTAACAGCATAATACTACCTTTTAGAAAAGTTTGTCTTGAGCCTTGCGCCTGTTTTCCTTCAGAAAGAAGAAACCCATCTGAACCATTCATTTTACTTTTATGGTACTAGTGGATACTTACTTTCCAGACTAAGCCTTATTTTATTATTTTTGCTTCCCAAGCTTCCCAAAATCCTTTCTCTATAAATAGAGAGTTCATTTGCACAAAGAGGAAGAGGATCTTTGGACTAGAGTAACGAATCCCCCAAATTCTCTCAAACACAACAAAAAAAACTCTCAAGTTCATCAACACTTGAGAAATCACAAAAAGCCTAAAATCACATTCATCTCCTTCAATTCTGAAAAACAACCACACATTCCAGTTTCCTGCGACTCAAGGAGCATCCCATTTGTTCTTTCCTTTGAATCCAACAAAAAAGGATATTTCACTTGTTTTGCTTTTTCAAATCCAGTGTCGAAGGCCTACCCTGGGTCTTTTCCTTCGAATCCAGAGACATTCAAAGCAACTGCTCCAAGTTCTAGCACATGTTCCAGCCTCCAGCTATGTAAGTCATTTCTATCCTTTGGCCCTTCATTTCCAGCATAGCGTGTAAATAAGTTTTCTTTTTCATTTAAAACATGTACATACTATTTTCTTCTTTTTGCTTTGTTTTCACTCTCTTAATATGTGTCATGGTTAACAATCTTCTTGGCTTTTGCTCTTGGTACATTTAAATACGCTTTAAAGAACTAATCTAGTCTTAAGGTGATGTTGGCATGGCCTTGGGCCATATTGCTATTCAAACTCAAATGAAAGAAACAGGAGACAGAAAAGTTAGAAACGAAGCCTCTGACTTCCATACTAACCTTCAGGCCAAATGAAAGAGGCAGTCGAAAGGCACAATATGCTGGCCTCTAGGCCCCAATCGAAAGCCAAAATATGCTGGCTTCTAGGCCCCAGTCGAAACTCATTCTTTCACCCCTTTTTAGGTAAGGTCGAAGAAGGCCAAAAATGGCAGAATCGAAGGGTTGCTGCCCTAAGTCGAAAGATCCATTTTTCTTGCTTTTACCTTATTTTTGCCTTTATATTTTCATGCAATTCAATATGGTTGTAATAGTGTAGGATTTATTTTTTTCACTCTTTTATTACCTTCATATAAATGTTAAGTAATTAGGTATGTGTGGCAAGATGAAATCAACATGTAGACAACCCAAACATCAAAGACAAACTGCATGCAATCAAACACACTTGCACACATGCACCCTTAGGGAAATTCCACTTGTTGCCTTACAAAAATGGCCATGTTATGCATGTGGGATGTCTTAGCACAAAAAAATCGAAAAAGATCATAGTCCCTCGATGACGCTATCAAAGTTGCCTTTCAAAATGATCTTCGTCCCTACAGAAAAGTGCTAAGTCATTTCACAACATTGCTATCATGGTCATACAATGACCCAACGCTCGTCCCTTCACATCCAACGATGGGGCTTCTTAACAAATCAATGGTAAGGTAGCAACATCTAAAGGAGGAGGAAAAACACATCTAAAACCTTTTGAGTAGGTAGATTACTTTTAGTTACTTGCTCAATTTTAAAACAAACATCCTTGTTATTTTTCAAAACAATCACATACGCTTTCAAAACACTTTCCAAACATGAAATATTTTCAACAGCTCGACATTTTGCATACATTCTTACGAACGGGAATCATTGCAAAGTTCGCCTAAATGATGGCACCTTTTCAAAATAATTTCAAAACCACACAAAAGCATAATTTTAAAACAAAAGCAAGTGATCTAACAAGTAACTAAGAGCCCATGGAAAACCATGGATGGAAAGGGTGCTAATACGTTCCCTTTTCATAATCTACCCCCCGAACTCAAGAAAACATCTTGAAAGGTCTTTACTGTGCTTTTTCACCTTTCCTTATTGGATAAAAGAAAAGTCGGTGGCGACTCTTGCTAAACCGCAACATTTTGCAAACACAAACGCAAAAACCCAAAGTTAGTTCTCCCACCGTATCATAGATATATATATATATATATATAAAAAAATTTACATCAGACAAGTCGAAAACCTGAAAAGGCGGCTTTGGCAAAAAAGGATACCCCGATGGACTGAAAACCCGAAAGGGCGGTCCAAGAAAAAGTTAGGGATTAAAGCGTACGAGTATGTCCCGTTGGATCACCCATCTACTTATAGTCAACTTTATTACTAGCGTCAAGTTCAAATGGTACAGATCAATTCAATCATCTTTTTCCATCAGCAAGTGATGATATACTTGAAGACATAGGGGAAATAGTAAAATTCAAACTCGATGGGATCGTTTCCACATAGTTGTTTTTCTTTGTTTATCCCTTTGTACCCTTTTTCAATTTTACGAAGATTTCCTCTTACTAGGATTATGTCTCCCTATATAAAACTACTTTCTTATAGGTAAACTTTCAGAATCAATGCAATTAAATATATTTCAAAATTCAAAATTGTTTTTACTTTCTCTGTTTTGTTTGCAAAACAGTCCAATGATTACGTTGAATGAACATATGCATTTTAATATGATTACTGTTTACAAAGTATAGGCATAAAAACAAGATTTGCATTTACTAAATACTCTAGGAGTTGGGATAATGTTCAAGCTATCCACAAATTCCCACAGAGCAATCTCCATGGAACTATCTCTATAAAGCTATCTTCATAAGCTCATCCCCAACAGAGATATATTCCCCAGCAAATCTAATATGCCCTCAGACAAAAATTAGGGTATCTTCAAGCAGTTCACCTTCATATCCTTGATCAATAGCTTGACATGATCATCTTCTCTAATAGGTACCCTAGAAGATAAGTGTGATCGGTGGATCTGGAACTGACTGTATTAACGCTGGTTCGCGAAATGTCGCGGAAGCAAGAGTCGCCACCGTCTTTTATTTTCTCCAAATGGAAAGGACAAAAGCACAGAAAAATTCCTTATAGAGATTGCTCTCGGTTCGGGAGGTAGGTTATAGAAAGGGAAGGTGTTAGCACCCTTTCTATCCATGGTTATCCATGGGCTCTTAGATACTTGCTCATTGTGTTTTCAAAAAAATGGTTTGTTTGCTTTTCAATTGTGGGTTTTAAAAAGTTTCTTTGAAAATTCCAGTTCGACTCTTGTATCAGTCCTCAAGAGTGTTTGAAAAAATGCTTTCGAAAGCTTTTTGAAAATGTGTTGGTGTGAAAAGTATTTTTTGAATTTGTTTTGAATTTAGAGCAAGTATCTAGAGTCGTCTACCTACCCTAAGGAATTCGTCTGTGTAAATGTCCTTTAAAGTAGTGTCATCCCACCATTGAGAGGTAGGTAGCACCACCGTTGGAGGTGTTCAGGTCAATTCGAGGTTCGGGACATGGTGATCACCAGAGCAATGGGAAGACACCTTAGAAGCTACCCTCATGCCAGGTTCCCGGATCACGAGGACTTACTAAGACATCCTCTACTCGACGATCACCTTTCGAGGCAAGGCAACAGTGAGGCGTACCCTAGGGGTGGTGTGTGATTGGTGTGTCAGATTCAGATATTTTATCTTGTCATGTTATTGGTGATCTATACGCTGGTTTTTATTTAAGGCCATTCATTCTTGCATGCCATTATTTAACAGTTAAAAATTGCGAGAAAGATAAAATTCTAAACTATTACAAAGGCGCGGGTCCACATCGCCAAAATTTCCAGGACCCGATTTGACAGAAAAATAAAGAATTAAAGAAGAGTAAAGTGCGAAAGATTTAATTTACACGGCTTTGGGAGAGGTACATAAGTAATTAAAAGAAAAAGAAATAAATACGCGAATTAAATTAAAATTAGAAACGAGGGCGTTGGACCCTTTTTAACGAAATTAAATTATTAGCAAATTAATTAAATTAAAGAAAAAAGAAATTTTTTTTTTTTGTATTTATGAGATTTTAATGAGATTAATTGAAATTAAAATGTTAACCCTAATTCTAATTATTTTTTAGTTTATTAAGAAAGTATTAAAGTTAAACCTAAATTAACCTAATTATTTACATGCAATTTTAATTTATAAAAATAATAGGAAGAATTAATAATTAATGTGTTAAAAAGGAGAAAAAGGATGAAAATTATTACAAACCCTAATTCTACCAAGTTTTAAGTTTATTAAAAAAATATTAAGATTAACCCTAGATTAAAACTAATTAATTAATAAAGGTTTTATTTACAAAAATATTAATTAAATAAATATATTTTAAATTTTGTCTTTTTTTGATTTTTTATGTTATTTTATATTTTTTATGAGAAAAAGAAACAAATTAAATTAAAGATTTTAAAGGAAACTAATTAAAATAAAAAAAATAGGAAATATAAACATAGCAAACCTTGGGGGGTTCTGCCCCTGATTTGGAGGTGTACTTGTAGCATTCAGGCCCAATTATCCCTGGCCCTATTGACCTTTTCAGGACGCGTGTGGGATCTTTGACTAGGGTCTATGGTGTTCTTCCAATCAGCGCCTTTGGATTGATCCTGGTAGGCACGTGGATGGTTTGATGTTGATGACATATGATGCACCCTAACACTGAAACCTCACACAAGCATTAATAGAAAAATAATGTGAAAGGGGTGGGGGACCTGGGGCTCGAACCCAGGTCCTAGAGAATACCAATGCCAAGCCTGACCAACGGAGCTAGGGATGCGCGTTTGTATATGAAATAACGCACAAATAATATAATAGAAAATAAGGATTAGTGGAAATCTGGCGCGAACGTTCAAACCAACCACTCACTGCCTGCCACCGAGCCATCGTCTTCCTCGTTTGTTTATTTCCTGAAACACAAAAAAACATTGGCAACGGTTTTGAACCGTCCCAAAAGGAATTATTCCAGAAAATAGCGAACAGGCCATGTGGCCTCATAAATTAAGCGCGAGGGTCGCTTTAGGATCGTCCAAACCTGCTGAATTCATTCATGGTAGTATGGGGTTCTATTTACAGTAGCTGGAAACGCCCAAATTAGAGCTTGAGAAACCCTAGATACCTTTAATGGCGAATCCTCTATTTTGGCACAAAAACGTAATTAGACCACACAGTTAGCTTTAGAATTAAACCCTGAACATAAATCAAACATCAAAAATTATTAAAGACGCATGAATCGTGAAGCAAGAATGCAAACAATTTCCTGTACAGGGTGCGATCGTTTTACCAATTCAGGGTGCTAGAATGAATGATTTTGATTGGAAAACTTTCCTTGAAGCCTCAGGCAGGTAATGGAACAAGTTTCTTGGCTTGAATCAACCTAGAAGATGGTTTTCAGATTTGAGTTTTTCTTGAAAAATTCCAAGTTTGTTTAGGGATTTATGGCGCAGCTTGGAGTCCAAGGGCACGAGGGTTAGCTTGCATATATATGTATCAATGATTTAGGTCAAAGAAATTGATCAAAAATCCATGAATTAATGAAAAGGATATTTGATTTTCAAGCCATAATTTTCCAAATCTTTTTCATGCTTTTTGGCTTCAATCACATCCAATCACCTTTGATTCTTTCCTAACCTGATTTGCACGAAATATTGAGTATATATCATGCATAAAAAGATTGAAAACCCTAGGTTTAGTATTTTTTATATATTTTAATTAATTAAATGGATTATTAATAATTAAAAATCCAAATAAATAAATAAAAATGATAAAAAACTTCCCTTTGGGCCAAATGGTCGTGCACATGCCTTGGATGATGAATTGTGGAAGAAAAAGAGGCCCATTAGCAATTTTAGGTCATTTGAATCAATGTTGACTTTTCAAAATATCCAAAACTTTCCCAACTTCCACAAGGCATAAATTGCTCAATTTTTAAGATTTGCTCATGTTCTTGGACATTTTGGAAAGGTCTTTGAGTCCTCTAACCAATGCCTTTGGTCCCATGTCATTTTCATTTACCAATCTCAAGTTATTGCCTTTGACTTAAAGTCCCTTTTTGTTGACTTTTGAAAATGACCTATAATGTTGAAATTGATAACTTTTTGTGAGAGCATTTCTTGGACATGAAGTATGAAGAGGAGTTATAGGAAATGTCTTTCTCTTCAAAATGAGCTTTGGATGGAATTTTTCTGATAATCCATGTGAAAGTTATGCCCTGGTCAATTTACAGTTGACTTTTTCAACTGTCCAAATAAGGAAACTTTTGCATCTTGATGATTTTTGAGCCAAGCTTTGAGAATCATGATCAAGCATTGATCAAATGATGTTTGTGGCTTCAAAATGAGATGTTGACCAAAAATTTGGACTTTTGACTGTCAAATGACCATTTTGCCCCTACAGTTGACTGTAGTGCAATTAGGGTTTTGACTGTGCAATTTTGTGTTGAAAGTCTTGAAACTTGATATGAGGATGCTTGACCATGTTTATAAGCATGTGGGACTTGATTGGACCCTTGGAAACTTCATTTTCTTTGTCAGAACCAAAACCCTAATTCTTGACTGTTAGGAGACCCTTGAACTGTGCAACCCTTGGGGAGATTTTGAAGCTTTGACTTGGCAATTCTTTGAAGAATATGGGAGTGAAAATTTTGGGGTACAACAGTTGCCCCTGTTTAATCTTCTTAGACCTGAGGATGCAGATTGGCTGACGTGCCTTTCGTAATCCGAGGGTGGAAGATGATTGAACACTAGAGTGCCCAGAAATTTGCGCTCACATAGTAGCAATATGATGATGGGAATGGGCTTATAGATGCCATTTGGAGATTGATGGATAGGATGATGGGCTTATAGATGCCATGCTAAGAGGTGATGGAGGGTGGATGGGCTTATAGATGCCATCTGGATGTTGATCGCGTAAGAGCTTCCTTAGCGAGAACTTGCATACCTGCAAAAAAAGAAAAATGATTACCTGACCTGTTACGGGAGCCTGTCTTCAATTCCTTTGTGTAGATGTGTCCTGACTGGTTACAGGAGCTGGATCTGGAGCTTCAAACGGTGATGAATGAACCAGGGATGGTTACTACCTCAACAGGAACGGTGAGAGAACCTTGGATGACTTTAACCTCAACAGCAATCGTTGAGAAAATCTTGGGATGATTACTACCTCTGCAGGATCGGGGAGAGAACCAAAGGCGACTACAACCTCAATAGCAATCATTGAGACAATCTTGGATAACTTCAACTTCAACAGCAATCGTTGAGCGAATCTTGGGATTACCACCTCCGCATTATCGGGGAGAGAACCATAGGCGAATACAACCTCAATAGCAATCATTGAGAGAATCTTGGATAACTTCAACTTCAACAGCAATCGTTGAGAGAATCTTGGGATGATTACTACCTCCGCAGTATCGGGGAGAGAACCAAAGGCGACTACAACCTCAACAGCAATCATTGAGAGAATCTTGGGATGATTACTATCTCCGCAATATCGGGGAGAGAACCATAGGCGACTACAACCTCAACAGCAATCATTGAGAGAATCTTGGATAACTTCAACCTCAACAGCAATCGTTGAGAGAAACTTGGGATGATTACTACCTCTGCAGTATCGGGGAGAGAACCATAGGCGACTACAACCTCAATAGCAATCATTGAGAGAATCTTGGATAACTTCACTTCAACAGCAATCATTGAGCGAAATCTGGGATTACCACCTCCGCAGTATCGGGGAGAGAACCATAGGCGACTACAACCTCAACAGCAAACATTGAGAGAATCTTGGATAACTTCAACTTCAACAGCAATCGTTGAGCGAAGCCTGGGATTACCACCTCCGCAGTATCGGGGAGAGAACCATAGGCGACTACAACCTCAACAGCAAACATTGAGAGAATCTTGGATAACTTCAACTTCAACAGCAATCGTTGAGCGAAGCCTGGGATTACCACCTCCGCAGTATCGGGGAGAGAACCATAGGCGACTACAACCTCAACAGCAAACATTGAGAGAATCTTGGATAACTTCAACTTCAACAGCAATCATTGAGCGAAGCCTGGGATTACCACCTCCGCAGTATCGGGGAGAGAACCATAGGCGACTACAACCTCAATAGCAATCATTGAGAGAATCTTGGATATCTTCTACTGAGTCTTCAAAAGAAAAACCTTTAGGAGTCGGTTTAACTAGACCAGAGAAGGCCTTTGACTGGATAATAACCAGGAAAATCTTTGGGAGTCGATTTAACTGAACCAGACAAGGTCTTGGAGTCTTCAACTGAGTCTTCAAAAGAAAAACCTTTAGGAGTCGGTTTAACTGGACCAGAGAAGGCCTTTGACTGGATAATAACCAGGAAAATCTTTGGGAGTCGATTTAACTGAACCAGACAAGGTCTTGGAGTCTTCAACTGAGTCTTCAAAAGAAAAACCTTTAGGAGTCGGTTTAACTAGACCAGAGAAGGCCTTTGACTGGATAATAACCAGGAAAATCTTTGGGAGTCGATTTAACTGAACCAGACAAGGTCTTGGAATGTAGCTTGAGAACTTAACTGGATCTTTCCTGAAAGGTAAAGGTCAGTCATATGCAATGCATGATATGAATCAAGCAATGATGTTCTCAACATAAATGAGATTGTAAGATATGATGCGTATATGCATGCTATAATGTATGGGAATGCGATGTTTATGAATGTATCTTTTGTCTTAGGAAAATAAATCCTTGACGGGTGCCGAGAAGTCACTCCCTGGGCTGATGTTGGAGAACAGATTTTGCTTCCGCTGGATGATAGTTGCAAGTATACCGGTAGGAGAAGATGACTCCGTTGGGGAATAAACTTGGCGAATAGATTACTCTGCGGGAAGAAAAGTACTCTAACGATCTTGCTGGGAAGCAATACTCTGTGGGGAGAGAGGTACTTTATTGAGTTGTTAATAATAACTTGCTGGGGATACCCTTGTTGTGTTGGAAGTGTTAATAGACTTCGCTGGGGATAAGAAGGCTTCGTCGAGGACGCTCTTTCCGTGGCTTTTGGCTGAGGATAATCCAGTTATATCCTGGTAAGGAAATAACTCTTGACTAAAGTCGGGCGACGCGTTCGTGCTCTGCGAGGGATAAGCTTCCAGAATCTACTGGGGATAAGCTTACTGCTTGGGGAGATGGATCCCAACTTTCCTGGGGAAACTGGATTGGACTCTCCTGGGGAAGTTTTGAACTATATTGGGGAAGTGACTCCATTGAATGTTGGATATACCGCCGGGGAACAATCTTTAGGCCAAGATTGCCGGGGATGCTTGTTAAGAATATGTATATACTGCTGGGGAATGCTGGGATCTGCTGGAGGATACCCATCTTTCTCAAGGTTTGATTGTAACTTTGCTCAGGGAGAGTGCACTGACTTGCTGGCTAATTCTCTGGGGAATTAAGACATCTGGTTACGTTCTTCAGCCGACTTACCTTGGTACCTTGGAGGACGGAACAATTAGATTGCTTGGACAATTCTTTATTGCCCCTGTTTCTGAGGTGGGAGAGGAAGACCTGTGAGGTGCTGACAGTTGTTGATGGACAAACCTTCTTCTGGTAGGCAGGTGATTTAGATGTCGGGACATAGTCGTACGCTTTGATCCCTAATTTTTGCCTGGACCGCCCTTTCGGGTTTTCAGTCCACCGGGATACCCATTTTTGCCCAAGCCGCCTTTGCAGGTTTTCGACTTGCCGGGTGTACAGATTTTTTTTCATTTTAGCCCTTATTTTTGCCCGAACCCTTTTGGTTCACCGGGAAGCCCTAGTTTTTGCCTAGGTATGTCAACCTAGCGGGTCTTTGATTTTGCGTAGTATTTTTTTTCGACTATGTCCATGCTTTCAGAACGTAGGGAGTTTCCCCTGTTAGAAGTGTTTTGTCATATTACCAGAAGATGTCTGATCGTGCAAGATTTGTTGCTGGAATGCCCCAAGTGACTTAGGCAGAGATTTGCCCCAGGCTGCTTGACCTTTGAGAGATTCTACGAATCTTGACTTAACTGCCCCAGATGATGGACAATAGTCATGCCATGCCCCTTTGATTGGAAATGCTTTTGTTCACCCGGTATTCATCGTGCGAGCTTCTATGCTGTTCAAACAAATAGTCGCATGCAAACAAAGTTATGTTAAAAATGCAAAGCTTATGTCTGTTTCGAAGTTTTTGAAAATGCATTCTTTTTTTTCTTCATAAAACAAATGAATGTTTGTAAAACGTGATGTCAACTCCTTCTTTATAGTAAGCCTTAAGGAGTCAGGATACCTTTCGTCACAGTATGCTTCCGAACTAACCCATGCTTCAGCTAGGACTTTTGAGGGTTATAACGTGGCCTGGTTCACGGTTTAAGAAACAAAGGATAAAGGCTCAAATTATTTGTACCCACCCGCTCTTCGTGATGTTCTCCAAACCTAAACTCAGTTGATCATATGTTAGACCTTGTTTGAATCTTTGCTTTGATATACCAGTGATGGTTCGGATGTTGACAATTTATTTTGAATAGGCAGTCATTTCTTTTTATTGTTGAGGGTTTGTTGGACCTCTTTATTTTGATTTTATCATCCCTATCTTCTTTTTGCCTGAACTGTTTCCTTTTTTGGAATTACAGTCAGCGGGATGCCCCAGTTTCGTAAGTCCCCTTTATAGGTTTTGACTTTTTGGGCTTTTCATTTATGAATTTTGATAATGACTGCCTTTCTTTATTGATTATTCGGAACCATCACTGTCTTTCTTCGTTTTGTAAGGACTTCTTTAGTGCCATTTGTTATGCACTTGGATCAACTGAGAGACTACCCTGCCCCAGGTTATGATTAAGGGTTTTAAATTTCGAAAAGAAAAACTCCTACTTCTTTGGCTCAGAGGGGTTGACGAGGGATTATCATCCTTATAACTCCAGTGTTTAGGGATTGAAACAATGCCTGTACCTCATCAGCGGGGTCTGTTTAAAAGCATACTGTAAGTGTCGTGGTATCGTTTTCGTCATCCTCCCTCAAGAGGCTTAGAATTTCTTAATCAAGAGTTGATCATCAGAAAAAATATGAAAACAATTTGCATATAGTGAATACGAATATATTGCTTCAAAACAGGCATATGCGATGCATTAATGGAATAACAATGTTTAACATGAATAAATGTCTAAACAATCAAAGAACAACACAACTTGAACATTCGAATGAACAAAAGTCTTTTCATCTCAGGGCTTGTCACTTCAAATGGTGAGCCTTTGAGGGGTGGTAGAAAAATTCAGCCTGACCATCTTGTGTGAACTCCAGTGCTCCTTCATCAATCAGGTCCTGGATCTTGTTCTTCAGAGCCCAACACTCATTTGTATCATGTCCTGGACAGGCAGAGTGGTAGGCACACCTTTTGTTTGGATCATAGATAGGAGATGTTGTGTTGGGGTTCCGGGGATGAGCCCTTAATGTAATCAGATTTAACCTCACCAGACGTTGTAAAGCTTGAAACAGCGACATGTTGAGCTGGGTGAATTGCCTCCTAGGCTTGTCTGGCTGAAGCTGGTGAGGTTGATGTTGGATTTGTCACACTGCAGCCATTTGAGGAGTTCTCCCCTTATCTCCTTGTCTCAAAGGTGGTTGAACAATGACTGGCTTTTTACCCTTAGACGTTTGCCCTTGTTGGTTACCCCGAAGCAGTTGGTTGACGAGAACTCCGAGCTCGTCTTGTCTTTGAGCTAAGCCTTGAATGATAGTCACCTGCCCCAGCATTTGGGCTTTCATTATATCCACTTCAGCTTGCAGATGTTTCAGCCGTTCATCCTCAACACTGTTCCTGACTAGAGTCTCCATGAGAAGTGTCCTTAGCTCCTCCTGCCCCTTGGATAGATTCAGGAGGATTTCCCCAAACCGAGTCTCTTGAGCAAGAAGGTCCTGGTTATCTTGTTGGGAAGCCATTGCTTAAATAAACAGCGGGAAAGGTAAGTGACCTGCAACAAGGGTACCTATTATGCAATGATGTGTATGACATGCATGTAATGTTTTCAAGGACCTCGCGGGATAAACAAGAGATTTTGTTAGAACTTGGGTCCGGTAGCTTGATTGAAGGAACTCCATGTTGCTGAGAATCCTTCTTCAAGGGTCAAGGCTCACCATATCGAGTGGGTCATAGCCCCTGACAACCTTGGATCGAGGAACCTTCTTCAAGTGTCAAAGCTCACCATATCCAGTGGGTCATAGCCTCTGACAACTTTGGCTAGAGGAAAATAAATCCCCTTTGCCCCTTGCTAGATGTTTGATTCATCATGACCTGCATCACAAGCCCTTGAGATCCTTGAAATGGGTTAGGATGTATGCAATGGTATGATGTTATGTTATGCATGGGGTAATGTGAGTAACCCTGTTATGAGTCCCAATTAAGGAATGCAAACCAAAACCTGCAAGAAACTAGTCTGCAAGAAACTCAGTACACTCTGTTATAAGCCCTAATTAAGGACTATAAACAAAACCTGCAAGAAACTCAATACACTCCGTTATGAGTCCTAATTAAGGACTATAAACAAAACCTGCAAGAAACTTAGTAAGCCCTGTCATGTGTCCCAATTAAGGACTAAAACAAAACCAGCAAGTAGTTCATATGTCAGATAAAGCAGTCAAGTACGAAGGCACACAAGTCACACAAGAGAAAGCCCTTAGAGTTTAGGCCAGCATGAGGTCTAGGTACTACCCTCTTTCATTTTGTTGGTTCATACCTGTCCTATCAAAGTAACCGGGTTCTTAGAGGATCCCAATATCATTGACTACCCTCAATCGGTCATAACTCCAGCATCGCAATCTTTTCTTGCAGCCAGAACCATCACGAGAGTTTAGCCTCAATGGGCGTAGCATACTGCTACTGTTCTAATGGCCAAGTTGTGTCATTTAAGGTTCTAAGGTCTGTTGGTGCTTAATGACTCCTTGGAAGACCCATATTCTCCCTGTTTCAACACGAGGGATATCGGTACAGACCAAGGCGCCACACCAACGTAGCCACTGCTTCACCCATGTCGGTATACGCCGGACAGGTCCCTCACCGCTTATGCTACCTAAACAGGGTATCCCCAGATTCGGGTTAGGATCTATGTAACTCCCATGCAACCCACAAATTTAAAGCAGACAAGTCAATACAATTGAAAACACAGTTATGAACTAACCCTAAGGTACACCTCACTTTAAGTTAAGTTCCCAGTAGAGTCGCCAGTTCTGTGATTGGTGGATCTGGAACTGACTGTATTAACGCTGGTTCGCGAAATGTCGCGGAAGCAAGAGTCGCCACCGTCTTTTATTTTCTCCAAATGGAAAGGACAAAAGCACAGAAAAATTCCTTATAGAGATTGCTCTCGGTTCGGGAGGTAGGTTATAGAAAGGGAAGGTGTTAGCACCCTTTCTATCCATGGTTATCCATGGGCTCTTAGATACTTGCTCATTGTGTTTTCAAAAAAATGGTTTGTTTGCTTTTCAATTGTGGGTTTTAAAAAGTTTCTTTGAAAATTCCAGTTCGACTCTTGTATCAGTCCTCAAGAGTGTTTGAAAAAATGCTTTCGAAAGCTTTTTGAAAATGTGTTGGTGTGAAAAGTAGTTTTTGAATTTGTTTTGAATTTAGAGCAAGTATCTAGAGTCGTCTACCTACCCTAAGGAATTCGTCTGTGTAAATGTCCTTTAAAGTAGTGCCATCCCACCATTGAGAGGTAGGTAGCACCACCGTTGGAGGTGTTCGGGTCAATTCGAGGTTCGGGACATGGTGATCACCAGAGCAATGGGAAGACACCTTAGAAGCTACCCTCATGCCAGGTTCCCGGATCATGAGGACTTACTAAGACATCCTCTACTCGACGATCACCTTTCGAGGCAAGGCAACAGTGAGGCGTACCCTAGGGGTGGTGTGTGATTGGTGTGTCAGATTCAGATATTTTATCTTGTCATGTTATTGGTGATCTATACGCTGGTTTTTATTTAAGGCCATTCATTCTTGCATGCCATTATTTAACAGTTAAAAATTGCGAGAAAGATAAAATTCTAAACTATTACAAAGGCGCGGGTCCACATCGCCAAAATTTCCAAGACCCGATTTGACAGAAAAATAAAGAATTAAAGAAGAGTAAAGTGTGAAAGATTTAATTTACACGGCTTTGGGAGAGGTACATAAGTAATTAAAAGAAAAAGAAATAAATACGCGAATTAAATTAAAATTAGAAACGAGGGCGTTGGACCCTTTTTAACGAAATTAAATTATTAGCAAATTAATTAAATTAAAGAAAAAAGAAATTATTTTTTTGTTTTTTTGTATTTATGAGATTTTAATGAGATTAATTGAAATTAAAATGTTAACCCTAATTCTAATTATTTTTTAGTTTATTAAGAAAGTATTAAAGTTAAACCTAAATTAACCTAATTATTTACATGCAATTTTGATTTATAAAAATAATAGGAAGAATTAATAATTAATGTGGTAAAAAGGAGAAAAAGGATGAAAATTATTACAAACCCTAATTCTACCAAGTTTTAAGTTTATTAAAAAATATTAAGATTAACCCTAGATTAAAACTAATTAATTAATAAAGGTTTTATTTACAAAAATATTAATTAAATAAATATATTTTAAATTTTGTCTTTTTTTGATTTTTTATGTTATTTTATATTTTTTATGAGAAAAAGAAACAAATTAAATTAAAGATTTTAAAGGAAACTAATTAAAATAAAATAAAAATAGGAAATATAAACATAGCAAACCTTGGGGGGTTCTGCCCCTGATTTGGAGGTGTACTTGTAGCATTCAGGCCCAATTATCTCTGGCCCTATTGACCTTTTCAGGACGCGTGTGGGATCTTTGACTAGGGTCTATGGTGTTCTTCCAATCAGCGCCTTTGGATTGATCCTGGTAGGCACGTGGATGGTTTGATGTTGATGACATATGATGCACCCTAACACTGAAACCTCACACAAGCATTAATAGAAAAATAATGTGAAAGGGGTGGGGGACCTGGGGCTCGAACCCAGGTCCTAGAGAATACCAATGCCAAGCCTGACCAACGGAGCTAGGGATGCGCGTTTGTATATGAAATAAAGCACAAATAATATAATAGAAAATAAGGATTAGTGGAAATCTGGCGCGAACGTTCAAACCAACCACTCACTGCCTGCCACCGAGCCATCGTCTTCCTCGTTTGTTTATTTCCTGAAACACAAAAAAACATTGGCAACGGTTTTGAACCGTCCCAAAAGGCACTATTCCAGAAAATAGCGAACAGGCCATGTGGCCTCATAAATTAAGCGCGAGGGTCGCTTTAGGATCGTCCAAACCTGCTGAATTCATTCATGGTAGTATGGGGTTCTATTTACAGTAGCTGGAAACGCCCAAATTAGAGCTTGAGAAACCCTAGATACCTTTAATGGCGAATCCTCTATTTTGGCACAAAAACGTAATTAGACCACACAGTTAGCTTTAGAATTAAACGCTGAACATAAATCAAACATCAAAAATTATTAAAGACGCATGAATCGTGAAGCAAGAATGCAAACAATTTCCTGTACAGGGTGCGATCGTTTTACCAATTCAGGGTGCTAGAATGAATGATTTTGATTGGAAAACTTTCCTTGAAGCCTCAGGCAGGTAATGGAACAAGTCTCTTGGCTTGAATCAACCTAGAAGATGGTTTTCAGATTTGAGTTTTTCTTGAAAAATTCCAAGTTTGTTTAGGGATTTCTGGCGCAGCTTGGAGTCCAAGGGCACGAGGGTTAGCTTGCATATATATGTATCAATGATTTAGGTCAAAGAAATTGATCAAATATCCATGAATTAATGAAAAGGATATTTGATTTTCAAGCCATAATTTTCCAAATCTTTTTCATGCTTTTTGGCTTCAATCACATCCAATCACCTTTGATTCTTTCCTAACCTGATTTGCACGAAATATTGAGTATATATCATGCATAAAAAGATTGAAAAACCTAGGTTTAGTATTTTTTATATATTTTAATTAATTAAATGGATTATTAATAATTAAAAATCCAAATAAATAAATAAAAATGATAAAAAACTTCCCTTTGGGCCAAATGGTCGTGCACATGCCTTGGATGATTAATTGTGGAAGAAAAAGAGGCCCATTAGCAATTTTAGGTCATTTGAATCAATGTTGACTTTTCAAAATATCCAAAAATTTCCCAACTTCCACAAGGCATAACTTGCTAAATTGTTAAGCTTTTCTCATGTTCTTGGACATTTTGGAAAGGTCTTTGAGTCCTCTAACCAATGCCTTTGGTCCCATGTCATTTGGATTTACCAATCTCAAGTTATGGCCTTTGACTTAAAGTCCCTTTTTGTTGACTTTTGAAAATGACCTATAATGTTGAAATTGATAACTTTTTGTGAGAGCATTTCTTGGACTTGAAGTATGAAGAGGAGTTGTAGGAAATGTCTTTCTAGTCAAAATGAGCTTTGGATGGAATTTTTCTGATAATCCATGTGAAAGTTATGCCCTGGTCAATTTACAGTTGACTTTTTCAACTGTCCAAATAAGGAAACTTTTGCATCTTGATGATTTTTTAGCCAAGCTTTGAGAATCATGATCAAGAATTGATCAAATGATGTTTGTGGCTTCAAAATGAGATTTTGACCAAAAATTTGGACTTTTGACTGTCAAATGACCATTTTGCCCCTACAGTTGACTGTAGTGCAATTAGGGTTTTGATTGTGCAATTTTGTGCTGAAAGTCTTGAAACTTGATATGAGGATGCTTGACCATGTTTATAAGCATGTGGGACTTGATTGGACCCTTAGAAACTTCATTTTCTTTGTCATAACCAAAACCCTAATTCTTTACTGTTAGGAGGCCCTTGAACTGTGCAACCCTTGGGGAGATTTTGAAGCTTTGACTTGGCAATTCTTTGAAGAATATGGGAGGGAAAATTTTGGGGTACAACAATAAGGAAGGTTGATCATTTCCCCAGCATACAGTGGAAACTTCCTCAGCGCAGCCTATTAATTTCCAAATCCCCACCAGAGATTATTTCCTCAATGCAGTGTACATGTTTTAATTCTCCAACAGAGTTTATTTATCCAATACTGCAAATTCCCTAATAGAATTCTCTTCTCCAGCCAGATATCATTCAACGTTGTCCTCCCTAGATACCCATATCTTAAACTTGGTCAGATGGCACATCAGAGGAATAACCATCTCTTTTATCCCCAATCAAGGTACATAAGAATAAGATCCTTCAATAAAAAGAATGATGAACGACTGACTCTCCTTGAATGCTTCTATCTCCAAGCAGAAGTCGGAGATCCATAGCGGAGTGTCCTCAAAGAGAAAGCGGGAACCCCAGTAAAGTAGTTCTAAACAAAAATTGAAGAATTACTTTCTTCATCCCTAACAACAATCAGGGATTTATTTTTCCCAGCTAGACGTTGTTATAAGAAGTTACCGATACGCTCCAATGACCGATTGCATCCATACACCATTTACAAAATATTATAACATATGCATACGGATCGCATATACTATTCTCGTTTATTTTGAGAGCATCACTACAAGATACATTTCATGCATCATGACATTGCATGAAGCTAACTCTGTTTTCAGGTTAAGTTTGTAAACAGACGAATATTATTAGCAATTTATAGACAGGTTGTAGATCAATTCCTGAAATAGGACAAGGCGACTATCTACATGACCAGATGACTTCCCTCAGAGACTAATTCTGATAACAATTTCCTTCATAGATTCATTATGAAAAGCATTTCCCTCGGATAAAATCAGATAGATTCATTCTGAAAAGCATCAATCAAATAAAACCAGACAAAAGTTCATTTTGACATTCTTCTAGATACAGTCGGGTGTGGAATCATTCTAGTACATTTTTCAGATACAATCGGGTGAATACTCATTCTGATCCACTTTTGGATATAGTGGGGCGTAGACATTCCAATAAATTATTCAGATAAAGTTAGTTGAAGACTCATTTTGATCCTCTTATAGATACAATCAAGACATAGACTCATTCTAGAATATCATTCAGATACAATCAAGACATAAGATTCATTCTGACACTCTCCAGCATGTCTGCTAGATACAGTCAGACACAGAATCATTCTAGTATACTTTTTCAGATACAATCAGGCATAGACTCATTCTAATACTCCTATCAACATTTACATTAGATGGCATCTATAAGTCCATCTCCGATGGCATCTCGTCGCCTTTCCCAAATGGCATCTTTAAGTCCATTCTCGATACAATCAACCAACAGTGTCAATTTGTGCACATGTGAGTGCAAATTTTTAGGCACTTATGTGTTCAATCCTCTTCCACCTTCATATCACAAATGACCAGCATGCCAATCTAAATCTTCAAGTCTAAGAAGATAGAACAGGGGCAACTGTTGTATCCCAAAAATTTCCCTCCCATCTTCAAGACAAATTATTTCAATAAGTCTTTCATGTTCCTAGGGTTCTCAATTACTCAACTAGGATTTTGCTTATCTCAAAGGAAATTGAGTTTCTAATGCCTCAAATGGGCTTTATAGTTTCTCATATGTCTCAAGGAACCCTCATACAATGTTTCGAGCCTTACATCACAAATTTTCTCAGTCAATTAGCCAGATGATTGAAAATCAACTATATTGGAAAAAAAGTCAACTTTAACAAATTTATAGTAAAAATTCAATAGTTTTAGTCAACATCAATATTTTTAAGTCAAATTTATCATTTGATTAAGGGTTGATCATGATTCATCAAGAAAACTCAAGATTCATCAAAAGCCAAAAGTTACTAAATTAGGGTTTTCTTTAGGAGAAGTCAACTGAACTTTGACCAAGCATAACTTTCACATACTTCATCAAAAATACCTCAACCAAAGCCTAACTTGAAGTAAATTCAATTCACTACAACTTTTTTTATCTAATCTCAAGGCCAAAAATGCTTCATTTGAGAGATATGAGCCAAAACATTACAAGTGACTTTAAAAGTCAACAAAAAGACATTTTTATCAAAGAAATTTACATAAAGATAAAGGCTTCAAATGAAAAAATGACTAGCAATAGAGTTGTAGGAGACATCTTGAGGTTTCCAAAAAGTCTGAGATCATCTTCATATGACAAAAATTGAGAGAGTTATGGATTGGTGCAAATTGAGAAATTTTGAGAAAATGCATGAAACTCAAATTGAGCCAACTTGATCTTTTGGACTAATGGGCCTAACTTTTAAAGTTTAAACATGTTTATAACATATTAGAGAACCTCTAAATCCAACCATGCATAGACTTGATTTTTTAAATTTTTTTTAAAAAAAATTTATTGACATATTTTTAAAAATAAATCAAATAAATTGTCAAAGTATTGAACTTAGGAGTGTGGACTCTTGTTTTAATCATGTTAAAGACCCTAAAATCTACCTTGAATCTGAAGAAATCGCGTGGCCACATTTGCAACAAGTTTTCATTGGTTTTGGAAGATTTGAACTTATTTTCAAACTAAAACAAAGATATGATTTCATGAGATGTCCAATCCCACCACTTGACCTAATCTTCTCCTCTATATATACAAAACATTTTCCAGACATCAGAAAAACATGCACGCTGCTCAAGAAACAAGGGTTTGAGGTTGAAAATTTACAAGAGAAGGAGTAAAATCGAATTCCAATTTTCAGCCATCCTCAAGACTAGATAACTACTCGAATCAATCCCTGAGGTATTATAGAGTAAGTTTTAATCATTCTTGATGATCAAATGTGTTTAAATCACACACTCAAAACGTCACCGGTCATGCATATATTTTGAAATTCATATTTTAATGTTTACAATGCTTTGTTTCAAACTAACAATTTCAACGTGTTCCTGAGGTAAAATAGCACAAGTTATATCTCTTGCATGAGGCCCATGATGCTAGAATACCCAGTTACCATTATTGCACCGTGTTATTTTGTTTTGATCATATCTCATTGTACTTGCTGAATTAGCCAAAAAAAGAGATCACCATTGAACTCGCAGTGGTCGAATTAGGTGGATTGTAACCTTTTTTTCCTTTTGATTTTTCCTTTTTCACAGGTTTTGAAAATTTGATTGCCGGAGAAGACGATCGGGGCTCGGGCTCCGGCGTCTCTCCGGCCCACTGGTTATTTGACCTAGGCATGACACTACATGATTGGTCCATTTAAAAAACCTGACACCACCACAGCGCGTGTTTTTTTATTTTATTTTAATTTTATTTCTTGATTTCAATTTATATTATATTGAATGATGATGATTATATGAACGCGAAACATAGATGGCGCAGTGGTGAGTGATACATTTATTATTCCAAAGGGTGTGGGTTCGATCCCAGCTTTTGTCAATTTCTTTTATTGTTCAGGATAACACGCAGGTTTACAATATGTGGATTCATTCTCATTCCATATCACAAAACACAACATGGCACAGTGGTAGGAGGGCATGTTAGTGAAGGGAAGGGTGTGGGTTCAACTCCCACCCCATGCATTTGGTTTTTTTTCCATATTTTTACTAACCCTATATTTATTCTATTTTCTTAATTAATTCCTTTCTAATTAACCATTAACCTTAAATATTTTTCAAAACCCTCACAAATTAGGATTAGGTTTTTTTTCTAGTTAGGAAATAATTTTTTGACATATTTCTATTTATTAATTTATTAATTAATTCACTTTTTCTCAATACTAAAATTAATTAGAAATAATTAGGCTTTAATTACTATTTATTAACTTAAATTATTTTCTACAAAAAAACATTAAAACATTAAAACTTTTTTTCTAACGTTTTTCTTATTTCTTTTGCTATTTAAATTCATAGATCAAGTGTATAGGCCACACTCTCCAATGTAATAGTGTAGGTTTATCTTTTCTCGCATTTTTTTCTATTATGTAACTGCTCACAGGATGTAATAGCATAGGTTTAATTTTCCGCACTTTATATTCTGCATATTATATTCTTAATTGTTAGTAATTAAGGTTTGTATGTTAAGACTAAAAGCAATATAGATAACCCTAACCCAATATTAGACAACTGAATTAACACACTCTTCACACTTGCACCTCTAGGGTAACATCTCTTGTTGCCTTACGATACAATTGGTCATGTCCCTCGAAAGTGGGGATACTTTAGCAAAGACCCTCTATCAAATCAACATAGTCCCTACGAAAGATCATAGTCCCTCGATGACCCTCCAAGTTTCCAACACAAAGGTGATAGTCCCTCCGATACAATTGCTAAAGTATCCTTACATGTTTCCTTCTATGACCATACGATGACTTTAGGCCCGTCCCTTCATATCCAATAGATAGGATTACCTACCAACTAATGGTATGGATAATACTATCTCCAGAGGAGAATAAAAATAACAAGAAAGACCTTAGTGGGTATGAACTCTTGAATGCTTGCTCACAAACAAATACATTTTTACACATCACTTTCAAACAAAATATTTTCAAGAAAAAAACTTTGTATACATTCTTGAGGATAAATACAAGAACTATTACAAAGTTATCCTTACATTGGCATTTCAAAATATTTTCAAACAAATCACTTACACACAAAACAAGATTTTAAAAAGTGAGCTAAGAAATTAAGAGCCAGTAGATAACTACGGATGAAAAGGGTGCTAACACCTTTCCTTTTCATAATCTACCCGCCGAACTCAAAATATATCAAAGATCTTTTATGTTATTTTCACCTTTCCTAAATATTGGATAAAAGAAAAGTAGGTGGCCACTCTTGCTAAATGTAATGTTTGCGATAAAACAAAAAAAGTCAAATCTCCGACTGTATTACACCTTCGAGAAAATGTCATCAGTAGCAACAACAAGTTTCTTCTGTGACTCCAGTCGTCTGTATAGGTCCAACTATGGTTTCCTATCATAGAACACCTCAAACATTGGAAACTTCCAGTAAGATCTGCTGCAGAGATTCTCGTGGTTGTTCTATTGTAAGAAGAGGTGTTCAATAAATTCTAGATGATGGTACCATAAGGTTCACATGAAATAGAGATGATTATAATGGAGTTAATATGATTGAAAACTACTTTGTTGAGGCCATGTCTGATGATTAATATGTTTATGCTAATGAGTTCTTTTCTTCTGATGAAGGTATATTTTTTGATAGTGATTCTATGATTCATGAGTATGCTTAAGAAGCAAGGGTGAATGTTATTATGCCATATTTTGGTGTTCCCTCTCCTGTAGAGATTACATACCACAGCAAGCCTTTTGTTTCTCCCGTAGTTATCTATCTGCCTGATCATATCCCATATGAATCAGACAAAGTTATGCCTTATAAGTACAATGCAACTATCCTAGAAGATGGTGTGGAAATTTCTATCCGACCTTTGTCCCATGTTGAGAATATTGCTTAAGCTAGTCGGGTAACTCGTAATGGTCGTGTCTTTTCCCCTACCATTCGAGGAGATGTTACCTAGAAAAAGGATTGTTGATACTTATGTTAAGCCTAAGAAAGTGGAAGGAGAATCTAGTGGCGCTGCCTTGGAAAATAATGTCGATGATCTATTGAAAATCACCAAGATGAGTGATTATAAGATTGTGGATCAGTTGTTGCAAACTCCATATAAGATTTCCATTTTGGCCTTATTGATGAACTCTTGTGCTCATCGAGAATCTATGATGAGGGTGTTGGAACAGGATTTTGTTAAAAGGGATATGTCTCTAGATCAGTTCAATAGTGTTGTGGAGAATATTACATCTTGTAACAATCTAAGCTTTTGTGATGACGAGTTGCCTGATGAAGGGAGAAACTATAACCTTGCTATGCATATATCTATGAATTATAAGAATGACTCTTTGTCCAATGTGATGATAAACAATAGATATTCTTTGAATGTAATACCGAGAAGTACTCTCATGAAGCTTAAGTACCAGGGAACTCCTATGTACCCTAGTGGAATTATGGTGAAAGCTTTTGATGGTTCGAGAAAGTTTATCATCGGAAGTGGATTTACCTATTCACATAGGTTTGCACTTATTTAAAATAACCTTTCAGGTTATGGATATTGTCCCCGCCTATAGTTTTTTATTGGGACGACCATGGATTCATGAAGCAAGAGCTGTTACATCAACCTTGCATCAGAAGTTGAAATTTGTTCATGAAGGAAAGGTAATCATTGTGAACGGCGAGCAAGCTCTGTTGATATCTCATATGTATTCCTTTAGCATTATAGAAGATGTTGTTGAAACTCAGTTCCAAGCTTTGTCAATTGATAATATAAGACAAAATGAAGACTATATCGCCTCATTTAAGGATGCGCAACAGGTAGTGCAAAAAGGCCCTAGCAAGATGTGGGGGCAAGTTATTAATCCACCTATGAACATGAATGAGACTGGTTCGGGTTTCTCCATGAAGAAGGAAGTTGTGAAGTCGAAGTCCGCTTTGAGTAAATATTAAAACATCTTTCACATTGCAGGATATCTTCATCTGACAACTCCAAGGATCAACACTAATCTCAAAGATGAGTCAGAGAAAGAGATGCCAAACTTTGTGAAAGATGGAGTCAGAGTCCAGAATTGGATCAATGTTGATGTTCCTTCTTGCATTCACATTTCAAAGTAATTTTTTTTGTTTGTCTTTTCAAAAAAAATCTCTCACTCTTCCCAAGGTGGAAGTATTTATTGTATAGGCGTATCTTTTGTTTTGATTTTTAAGATCATTAATAAAAGTTGTTTTTGATCTCTAAATTGTGTATTTATTTTCTTGTTTTTCTTGGAAAATGGTAATTAGAAAAAACTTTCGAAATAAATAATAATTGTAAATAAATCTGCATAATCACTTGTTACATGTGTCAATTTCTAAAATCAATCATAAATCAGATATGCAGATTAATTAGAAAAAACATTGAGTGCAATGACCATGCACCCTCTCCAAAATTTGAATATCATGTGTATGTGTCTAAAGAAGAAGAATATGATGAAATTTCAGAAGAGGTTTCACGATTGCTTGAGCGTGAGGAAAATGTCATTCAGTCGTATAAAGTGTTGTTGGATACGATTAACTTGGGATCAGAGGAAGATCTAAAAGAAGTCAAGATTGGGGCGTTACTTCATCCCGAGGTGAATAGCAGGTTGATTGATTTGCTGAAAGAGTATGTGGATATCTTTGCTTGGTATTATCAAGACATGCCTGGTTTGGATACCGATATTTTGGAACATTATTTAACACTAAAGCCAGAATGTTCACCGATCAAGCAGGAGCTGCAAAGAACTCATCCTGATATGGCAGTGAAGTTTAAAGAAGAGGTTTTGAAACAAATTGATGTTATTTTTCTTGTGACATCAGTGTACCCTTAGTGGATTTCCAATATTGTTCCATTACCAAATAAGGACGCAGAGGTCAACATGTGCGTTGATTATTAGAGATTTAAATAAAGAAAGTCCAAAAGATGACTTCCCATTGCCGCATATTGATAAGTTGGTTGATAGTACATCAAAATTCAAAGTGTTCTCGTTCATGGATGGATTTTCCAGATACAATCAAATTAGAATGGCTCATGAGGACATGGAAAAACACGTTTATCACACCCTGGGTAAAATTCTGTTATAGAGTGATGCCCTTCGGGTTAAATAACATCGATGCAACATACCAGAGGGTTGTGACAACACTATTATATGATCTGATACATAAGGAAATTATGGTATATGTCGATGATATAATCGCAAAATCTTAGATTAAGGAAGGGCATATAGAAGATCTGTTGAAGTTGTTTCAGCGTTTGAGGAAGTATCATCTCTGTCTAAATCTGAATAAGTGTAATTTTGGTGTTCGTTCAGAAAAGTTGCTAGGTTTCATTGTCAGCCAAAAAGGAATTGAAGTTGATCCTGATAAAGTTAAGGCAATTCAGGAAATGCTTACACCAAGAACTGAAAAGCAAGTTAGAGGCTTCCTTGGACGTTTGAATTATATTTCTAGATTTATTTCCCATATAACTGCAACATGTGAACCAATCTTCAAGCTGTTGAAGAAGGATCAAGGTTGTGTGTTGATGGATGATTTCCAAAGGGAATTTGAAAGCATTAAAGAGTATATGTTTGAGCCTCCTATCTTGCTTCCTTCCTGTTGAAGGAAGACCATTGATTATGTATCTGACTGCGTTAGATAATTCCATGGGTTGTATTTCGGCACACCAAGATGAAATAGGAAGAAAAGAATATTCCATTTATTATCTCATCAAGAAGTTCACTGACTGTGAGTCACAATATTCTATGCTAGAAAAAAATGTTGTGCTTTGGCCTGGGTGGAAAAGCGATTGCGGAAATATATGTTGAATCACACTACTTGTTTGATTTCCAAAATGGATTCAATTAAGTATATTTTTGAAAAGCCTGCTCTTATTGGAAGAATTTCCCGTTGGCAGATGCTGTTGCCTAAATATGATATTGAATACCGTACTCAGAAGGCCATTAAATGAAGTGTGTTGTTGGAGTATCTTGTTCACTGTGATACGGTGGGAGAACTGACTTGAGGTTTTGCGTTTGTTTTCGCAAATGTTTCGGTTTAGCAAGAGTCGCCACCGACTTTTTATTTTATCCTAAGGAAAGGTTAAAAAGTACAGGAAAAACCTTTGAGATGTTTTCTTGGGTTCGAGGAGTAGATTATAGAAAGGGAAGGTATTAGCACCCTTTCTATCCATGGTTATCCATGGGCTCTTATTTACTTGCTTATATCACTTGCCTTGCATTTTCAATTGTTTGAAATGGTGCTTTGTGTGTGTGGTTTTGAAAATGTTTTGAAAAAGATGCCTTGTCTATGCAACCATTGTAACAATTCTTTACTCGAATGTTTTACAAAGGTGTTTGTCTTTTTGAAAAGATGTTTCAATGTTTTTTGAAAGTTTGTTTTGAAATTGTGTTGTGGAGTGTATTTTGAAAAAGGCAAGGATTGTTTTGCAAGTTTGGTCAAGTAACCAAGAGCTATCTACCCTAAATTTCTCAAAGATCTTTCCTATGTTTTAACCCTTTTAACAGTGTTGTTTCACCATTGTATTTGGTGAACAACCTTGTGTTAGGATGTTAACGGGACAGGCATGGTTCATCGTTTAGACCATGAATGCAATAGTGCCAAGTATCTTTGGCAATTTGCTTGAGGGACTATGATCAATGTTTAGGCAACTTGAGAAAGCGTCATCGAGGGACTATGATCATTTGATTTGTTTTTGTTTTGCCAAAGATACTCAACATGCAACATGGCCCATTTTTGAAGGCAACAAGTGGAATAACCCTAAGGGTGCAAGTGTGCATTGTGTTGTCCATTTTCATGCTTTTTTATCTTTGTATTAGTCAAGCTACTTGTTATTTGATTTGCATACAAACCCCAAGTCTATCATGGCATAATTTGAAAGCTTTTAAATGCGGAAATTTAAAGTCCTAAATCATTACAACATGATTATAGGGATGGGGGTACAAATATTTGAATGGGGGGATATTTGACAAGAAATTAAATCTAAACTATTACATCCATATCGAATATACAAATTATTTAATTGTACAATATAAAAATAAATACAATAAATATGCAAAATGTATTATGCATAAAAAGATTTTTTATGTATGTGAAAGTATTTTTCATGTGAAATATAAACAAAAAATAAAAAAGTCAAATTTGAATATTTTTGTCATTTAGGGCAAAACCCTAGTTTTTGAATAAAATGGTATTTATTTATTGATTATGTACAATATTTGTTAATTAATTTATACAAAATAAAAAAAAGTATATTGTAAAAAAAAGCATTTTTTAGTGTCAAATATTAATAAGATAAAAATGTATTATTTTCATATTTTTTTATCCTAAGTATTCTAATAAAATATACAAATATTTGTATTATATATTAAATATACTAAATATATACAAAAAATAAAATATTAATTATTTACAAAAAGAAGTATATTTTAGAAAATGTTTTCAAAATGTAAATAATAAATAATGACTAAAAAATATATATTTTTGTATTATTTTCTAGGGTTTTAAGTAAAAAGGTTTTTATATTTATTTACATACATATATTAAATAAAACAAATAAATGCCAAATAAATGCAAAAAAGGGTGGAAAAATATTTTTTATATTTTTTATATTTGAGCAAAAAATAATAAGTCATCATCAAAAAGAAAAAATCAAAAATGATCAATATATCACACAATGGGTCAGGGGGTGTAAATTGGAAAAGGGAGTGCAAAGAGCAAGAACCAACTCAGGCCCAGCCCAAGTCAGCCTTCTTCAACCTCCAGCTTCGTTTGAACAACCAAAACGCGCGCTTTCCATGCTTCATTCAAACTCCTGAACTTTTAACAAAAACTCATAACACAAACAATGTAGAGCATCAAGAGACGAATTCATACATATAAAACACTTGACTTAACTCTAAGAAACGAAGGAGAATTTCTTCATCCCCAATTTCTGACCTAATTTTTCTTCAATGTTCATGGCCAAAATTCTCACAGCATACTCAATATAGATGAAAAGTAAATATATGGATGGCTTCAGGGCTATGAGGAGAACATGTTTCATTCACAAACCTAAGCCTAACTCTTCCTATATTGAGAGATAGAAGTTCATGATTTTACCTGTTTCAGCTTGAATCGTGTACAGCAATGGAGGTATCTTCAATGGAGTTTGAGCTTTGGTACAGCTTGCCTGAAGTCCAAGGATGCTTCTCCAACACCTGGCTTGCTTTGAATCACTATGAATCGTGCTATGGAAGTTCACCTGCAAAACTGAAAAAATGAAAATGGCAACAGGGGTTAGGGATGTTACAGTTTGTATTTAGGGCTTGGGATAGTTCCAATGGATGGTAGAGAATGTGTTTGAACAAGCTTTGGCCAAAACGCACGAGCAAACTGAGTTGTGCAACTCAATCTATAGGGATGCCCTGTTTCTTGCAGAAAAATGGTGTTTTGGTGAATGAGGGGGTATTGAGGATGGAGGAATCGTGTTTTAGGTCAGCTTGGGTGTATGAAAGATGAGAACAAAGTTTGCTTAGGCTTATGCTTGCAGGAAGTGAGTGTTTTGGTGTGAGTTTGCCAAGTTTCTTCTAATGTAAGCAAGGATAGTGTAAGTTCCAATACAGGCATGTACCACCCTCTATGTATGCTACATCTCTTGTTCTTGATCAGAGGGATTTGTGTACAAATTCTAGCCTCAAAGATCTGGCCCATGCCTCTTGGATTTTGAATTTGACATAAAGCACTACTTTACAAAAATGGCAAAGTTGCTTTTTCTAATTATGGATTAGTTCTTTGTGTAATGACTAAATGCACAAAACAATGCTTGAACACAAAGGATAGGCATTTAATTATGGAGTGAAAACTTGGTTTAGAGTCCTGCAAGCAAGTACCAAGCATGCTGATTTCAAAATGGAACTTGTATGAACATGCATTTGGTCATGAACAAAAGTGAATTTTGCCCAACTTTGCAAATTCGATTCTCCCTAACCACAAGGGTGTTTTAGAAGTTCTTGGACAATTTGGAAAGCTTGGAATGTGTTCTATAATCCATCTTTGTAATGCAAATTGAAAATCCAAGTGGAAGTATGTGAAAAATGGCCAAGAAGTTGGACAAAAATCCTGCCTAGAATAGGTCAATTTTTCTACGTTAAAAATGTTTTGCACCCTTATTCCAAAAATCATAACTTGAGCTACAAGCTTCCGTTGAGAAAACTTTGTGAATAAAAGTTGTAGATTTTGCAATGGACTACAACTTTAATGTTTTGAGTTTTGTTTGAATCCACTTGTATCTTGATGAAAAAATGGGACAAAGTTAGGGGAAAATAAGGGAATTTCATAACTTAGAAAATTTCTAAGTTATGAAATTTCTTCATTTTAAACCCTAATTTGCAATTTTGGATTTCTTGATGAACAAGTTTCATAATTTTACATGTCTTGATGAAAAATGAATCTTGGCACTTGATTTTGACCAAAAAGTCAAAGTTTGACTTTTTAGTACACAATCAAATTTTGATCAGTTGACTGGAAAATTCATCTGTCAATCCTGTGCATTTGAGATTTTTTGAACTTGTTGAATGTGTAAAGACAATGCCATTGAGTCCTTGAGTCCATATGTGAGCTTGATTTGCCATTGGTTAGGTCAGACAGTCAAAAATTGCCTTTGTGCAGTCAAAACCCTAAAAATGACCATTTTGCCCTTTTGGTGATCTGATTAAATTTCTTGTGGAATTGTGATCCAAACTTGATCAAATGGTCCATATGAGTTCAAAATGTTGATGTGGGTCATGAAGTTTGACTTTCAATTGGCCACAGTTAACTTTTTCCCCAATACAGCTGATTTCTAGGTCAACTGTCCAATTGACTGGGCAAAGATTGGAATCAAGGCTTGAAACTTGGTATGGATAAACTTGTGAGTCCAACATGAAGCATGAAATTCACTTTGGGCATTTTAGGTCAAAACATCCTTGTGCAAACTCAAACCCTAATTTGGGGTCAACAATGCAAGGAGGGGTCTTGAGCATAGCAAATCCTAACTTGATCTTTGAACTTCAAGAGTCTTGTGGTGAGAAAAAGTTGATGAAAAGAGAGGGAAAATTTTGGGGTACAACAGTTGCCCCTGTTCAATCTTCTTGCACCTGAAGAGTTAGATTGGCAGGTTTGCCTTTCGCGTCTCGAAGGTAAAAGGAGATTGGACACTAGAGTGCCCTTAAATTTGCACTCGTCGAAGCATGGATGCGGGAATGGGCTTAAAGACGCCATTTGGAGATGTGACTAAAATCTTGTCAGGGGATGGTCTTAAAGATGCCATCTAGAATGCTTGTTGAACTGTAGGTCGTTGATGAGTGAGCGAGTATCAGAAAGGTATCCATGTTTGGAATATCTCTGAACTGGGGATCTTGAATAAGCAATGGATTAACATCCGTGTTTGGAGAATCCGTAAACTATTTTCAAAAGTTGAGTCTGAACAAGCGATAGATTAACATCCGTGTTTGGAGAATCCGTAAACTGTTTTCAGAGGTTGAAGAATCTGAACAAGCGATAGGTTAACATCCGTGTCTGGAGAACCCGTAAACTATTTTCAGAAGTCTTGAAGTTGAATAAGAAATAGAGCAACATCCATGTTGGGAAGCGTCCGTAAACTATTTTCAAAAGTTGAGTCTGAACAAGCGATAGATTAACATCCGTGCTTGGAGAATCCGTAAACTGTTTTCAGAGGCTGAAGAATCTGAACAAGCGATAGGTTAACATCCGTGTCTGGAGAACCCGTAAACTGTTTTCAGAAGTCTTGAAGTTGAATAAGCAATAGAGCAGCATCCATGTTGGGAAGCGTCCGTAAAGTGTTTTCAAAAGTTGAGTCTGAACAAGCGATAGATTAACATCCGTGTTTGGAGAATCCGTAAACTGTTTTCAGAAGTTGAAGAATCTGAACAAGCGATAGGTTAACATCCGTGTCTGGAGAACCCGTAAACTGTTTTCAGAAGTCTTGAAGTGGAGAAGGAACTGGTGTAGGGTTGCCTGATGATGAGTCCGTGTAGAACTGTATCTGAATAATTGTTAATGATAGCCTTTTATTCTTATCCTGAAAGGGATAAGAGGTTAGCTAAACACAAAGTTATGTTGCATGAAATGTATGATGAAATATATGTTATATCAATGTTTATGATATGAATGTAATGAATGCGTATGTAAGTTGATGAGCTGTCTTGCTGAGGATAGATGAATCCTGGATAGCCGGAGATAATAGAATCTTGACTGCTGTCAGGGAAAACGAATCCTTGACCGCTGCAGGGGATTGCAAGAATTTCAATTGTTAGGGGATCTTAGGACCACTGTTGGGGATTGAAACTCCTTGGTGACTTGCGGGGCAAGAGAATTCTGATGATCTCTACTGGGGAGTCCAGAACCTGGTAGACTTATGCTGGAGACGTAAGACTGAGAATCTTCAGTCTGGTGGGAAGTATCTCTGTGGGGAGAAGGTTCACTAGTCTGGTTCCGCTGGGGATTGATAGTTGGAAGTTTTAGCTCCGCTGGGGATTGGTAGTTTTGACTTCAACTGGGGATAGGATTTTCAGATTTTAAGGCTCCACTGGGGATACTGAAACTTAACTCTGAGGGGAATTGAGTTTTGGAAGGCTCTCTCGCTGGGGAAATCAGTTTTGAGAAAGCTTTTGTTCTGCTGAAGATCCTGAAGTTTAACTCTATTTGGGGAATTAAGTTCTGGATTTTGACTTTGTTGAGGAATTTGGAGTTTAATTCTGCTAGGGATTCCTTCTGAAAGGGCATCAAGATATTTATCCGTACCTTCAACCTATCAGTAATCATTTTTCTTTATTTGTAAGAAAATGATTATGTTCAAATGCATATGCCTATTTAACAAAACATTGGACGTTTCTCAAATAAAACATAAGTGCAAAAGAGAAAAAGGAAGACAAAGCAAATTTCTGTATTTGGAAAAGTATTTGTATTAACTTTTTATGAGTATCTTTGTACAAAGGAGACAGACATCCTAGTAAGAGGATGTTGTCGTAAAAATTGAAAAATTTATACAAAAGAAAGATGGCTATGTGAAACAATTCCATGGGATCCCCATTCTGCTATAGCCTTCACAACTCTGAATATCTTGTTCAATCAATGCTTCGTCCGCTGATGATTGGATTGATCAGAAGCTCAGAGCTTGTTGATGAAGAGATTTTTCTTTAAAGTGATCCGACGAGACATAGTCATACGCTTTAATTCCCTAACTTTTTCCTGGATCGCCCTTTCAGGTTTTCAATCCACCGGGAAACCCCTTTTTTCCCAAGCCGCCCTTTCGGGTTTTCGACTTGTCGGGTATACAGATTTTTTTGTTTTATCCCTAATTTTTGCCTGAACCTCCCTTTCGGGTTTTCGGTTCACCAGGATGCCCATTTTTGCCCAAGTCGCCCTTTCGGGTTTTCAACTTGTCGGGTTATTTTATGCGTAGTATCTTTTGAATATGTCTGAATTCGCAGGGTGTGGCAAATCATCACCGTCCATGGTGGTCAGAATCATTGCACCACCAGAAAAAATACTCTTGATCACAAATGGTCCTTCATAAGTAGGAGTCCATTTGCCCCTGGGATCACTTTGCGGCAAGATAATCCGCTTGATTACGAGATCTCCGACTTGATATACTTGACGTCTGACTTTCTTGTTGAAAGCCTTGATCATCCGTTTTTGGTACGTCTGACCATGGCAAACAGCAGTGAGTCGCTTCTCATCGATCAAATTGAGTTGATCAAGTCGGGTCTGAATCCAATCGTCTTCACTCAAACCAGAGTCCTTCATAATCCTTAAAGAAGGAATCTGAACTTCCCTGGGTAGAAAAGCTTTCATGCCATATACCAAAGAAAATGGGGTTGCCCCTGTTGAAGTACGTGTCGTGGTACGGTATCCATGCAGAGCAAACGGTAACATCTCATGCCAGTCCTTGTAGGTGACTGTCATTTTCTGAATGATCTTCTTGATATTTTTGTTCGTGGCTTCAACAGCACCGTTCATCTTCGGCCGATAGGGAGATGAATTGTGATGATAAATCTTGAACTGTTCGCATAGAGCGGTGATCATAGTATTATTCAGATTTGTACCATTGTCTGTAATGATCCTGTTGGGGACACCATACTGGCATATGAGATTTTGCTTGATGAAGCAGGCAACCACATTTTTTGTGACGGAGGCAAAAGAAGCTGCTTCGACCTACTTGGTGAAATAGTCAATAGCGACCAGGATGAAGCGATGTCCATTGGATGTCGTGGGCTTGATCTCTCCAATCATGTCAATCCCCCACATTGCAAATGGCCAAGGAGCTGTCAGAACGTTGAGAGAAATAGGAGGAATATGAATCTTGTCAGCGTAGACTTGACATTTGTGGCAAGTACGGGAATGTTGATGGCAATCAGCTTCCATGGTAGACCAGTAATAGCCTGCCCTTAGAATCTTCTTAGCCATCGTATGCCCGCTCAAGTGGGTGCCAAATGTGCCACTGTGCATCTCAGTCATGATCAACTCTGCTTCAGCTTTGTCATTGACGGAAGCTCCTTCATGATATTCTCTAGTCTGGAGATACCTTTTGATTTCGTGAAACCAGGGTTGTTCCACTACTTCTTCGGTATTAATCTCATGACAATGCGCAGGTTCATCCATTCTCTTGATGGTGATTTGGGGAGCCTCGTTATCCCAGTTGAGTTTAAACATGGAAGACATTGTAGCCAGAGCATCTGCTAGCTGATTCTCTTCTCGCGGGAAATGCTCGAAGGTGATTTGCCCGAAATGAGGCAACAATGTCAAGAAATGTTCTTTGTATGGGATAATATTAGGATGTTTGGTATCCTACTCTCCTTTGATTTGACTAATAACCAATGCCGAGTCCCCAAATACGATCAACGATTTGATCCCCAAGTCTATAGCAGCCTTGAGACCAAAAATGCAAGCTTCATATTCGGCCATGTTGTTGGTACAACTGAAGCAAAGTCGGGCCGTGAAAGGTGTATGACAACCTTCCAGGGAAATGAGTACCGCACCGATACCGTTTCCAAGTGCATTTGAAGCACCATCAAAGTACAGGGTCCATCGGGATCCATTTTCCGGTCTGTCATACGGTCCGTTACCTTCAATGTTGTCCAAAGTCATGATGTCCTCGTCTGGGAAGTCGAATCTCATGGATTGATAATCTTCGATAGCTTGATGAGCTAGATGGTCAGCTAGTACACTCCCTTTTATAACTTTTTGGGTAGTATACTGGATGTCATACTCAGTCAGGATCATTTGCCATCTAGCGATTCTTCCAGATAAAGCAGGCTTCTCGAAGATATACTTGATAGGATCCATTTTGGAAACCAACAGAGTGGTATGAGTCAACATATATTGTCTTAGTCGGCGAGCAGCCCATACCAAAGCGCAACAAGTTTTCTCGAGCAGTGAGTAACGAGTCCCACAGTCGGTAAACTTTTTGCTAAGGTAATAAATGGCATGCTCTTTTCGACCAGACTCGTCATGTTGGCCCAGTACGCACCCCATTGAATTGTCCAAAACAGTCAGATACATGATCAGCGGCCTTCCTTCAACGGGTGGCATCAGAATAGGAGGTTCTAGCAAATACTCCTTGATCTTATCGAAAGCAGCTTGGCAATCGTCGTTCCATTCGACTACCTGATCTTTCTTCAATAGTTTGAAAATTGGCTCACAGGTAGACGTCAGATGAGAGATAAATCTGGCAATATAGTTCAAGCGCCCCAAGAGGTTTTATAATTCATCCTCATATAATTTTGCATAACCATTACTCTTGATATTGAAGATTATATTTGGGCTCCCCTCGAAGATGTGGCATTGTCTTCCCTAGTGAAGTCAGTACAGAATCCCCAGTCGAAGTCTAGACGGTGTGGTTTTGTCTTCCTTAGTGAAGTATGTATGTTATTCCCCGGTGAAACCTGGAGGAGGGTGTTATATATTTGAAACTATATTAGTTTTTTCTATCAGATTTGTTGCTTTGATTATTTTCAAGCCATGTTTCTTCCCAATGGAGTTAAGTCGTGAAGTAGGAATGTGTTTCCTCAGTTGGTGCTTATTCTCTTATGGAATCCTTATCATGGATGTGATTTAGCCGAGTGTTGTCTTTACCCAAGTTAGTTTGGTCTGGTTATTCCCAGTGTTGTATAATTGTTTTGTCAGCATATACATGATAACATTCATACATTCATACACATCAATGCATAACTAATTTAAAATTCATTACTCATTTGCATTCATTAATTGTTATTGTTGGCATATTTTCCTCTTTGCAGAGTTATGTTACCCTCTCTCCAATAGATTGTCAACCTTAAGTAGAAAGTGTATATCCTTTTAATTTCCCCATTGAGTTATCCCTCTTGGAAGAAATTTGCTTTAGCCTTCCTACCCAGTTCATTATCTAGATGGAATGTGATCCTCATTTGAGTTTATTTCTCATTGGTTGGTGTCTTCGTTGACCGTTTCACTCTGGTCTGTTGCTGGTTTGAATGTTGGTCCCCGACAACATTATTATATTGATTGGTGTAGGGTTTGATCCATGGATTGAGAATGTGCATTTATTTTGCACGTGAATACTTTATCTCCTCAACAAGAATGTATTGGCACTTCCTCAGCAAATCAAGATTCATTTCCCAACAGAGTTATCGCAATCGTCTTCGTAAACAGCAAGTGGCGGGTCTCTTTATTTGAGCAACATGTTCTTCCCCAATAAGTATATTAATGCCAGAGAATATGTGTACTCTGATGGATGGTAGTCTCTTCATTATGGAATATAGTTCGTTGTTGAGATTTATACACTGATGGATGGTAGTCTCTTTATTATGGGAGATAGTTTTTTGTTGAGGTTTGTACTCTGATGGATGCTAATCTCTTTATTATGGGAGATAGTTCATTGAAGATATGTTGTACTCCGATGGATGGTAGTATCTTTATTATAGGAGATAGTTTATTGTTGAGATTTATACTCCGATGGATGATAGTCTCTTCATTATAGGAGATAGTTCGTTGTTGAGGTTTGTACTCTGATGGATGGTAGTCTCTTCATTATGAGAGATAGTTCTTTGTTGAGATTTATACTCTGATGGATGGTAGTCTCTTCATTATGGGAGATAGTTCGTTAAAGAGATGTTGTACTCCGATGGATGGTAGTCTCTCCATTATGGGATATAGTTCATTGTTGCGATTTATACTTCGATGGATGGTAGTCTCTTCATTATGGGAGATAGTTTGTTGTTGAGGTTTGTACTCCGATGGACGGTAGTCTCTTCATTATTAGAGATAGTTTGTTGTTGAGATTTGTACTCCGATGGATGGTAGTCTCTTCATTATGGGAGATAGTTCATTTTGAGGTTTGTACTCTTATGGATGGTAGTCTCTTCATTATGGGAGATAGATCGTTGTTGAGATGTTTTACTCTGATGGATAGTAGTCTCTTCATTACAGGAGATAGTTCATTGTTGAGGTTTTTACTCCGATTGATGGTAGTCTCTTCATTATGGGAGATAGTTTTTTGTTAAGATTTATACTTCGTTGGATGGTAGTCTCTTCATTATTGGAGATGGTTATTTGTTGAGGTTTGTACTCCGATGGATGGTAGTCTCGTCATTATAGGAGATAGTTCATCATTGAGAACCACTTTACTCTAATAAAGATGCCTTGTTCCAAGCCATAAGTGTTGATGTCCACTTTTGTTTCCAGTCATAAGTACTAATGTCAATAATTTTTTATCTACCCTAATATTGGTATTTACCGATATTATCTTACGACTTCAATTTACATCCTTCGGGTCGTTGATTTCTGATCTGTGAGTAAACGTTACTCTCTTTTTGCTATCCCCTCTAAGAGTGGGTAGCTCTCAGTTATCTGGTGATCATTTTCTTCCATTACTTTTTCCTAGTTTATTAAGTTAGTGATTCCTTATCTCCTATTTGGGCTTTACCCCAGTAGAGTTCAGTCTTCTATTCCCCGGTGATTTATTTTCCTGGTTGGACTCTCTTTCTAATCTATTGTTTTATCTTCTGCTTACCCAGTAGTGTTCTGTGTCACCTTTGGACTTGGTTGTTTGCATTCATGATCATAAGCATTTCATGGCATCTTAGGGCCAAAAATAGGGTTTGTTATGTATTTAAGTATCTTCAATCGCGTTGAGACAAAGATTTTAACCTTCGTATCTCCGGATAGAAGACACTTAAATAAGGGCAGATGTTATACCCTAATTTTTCCCCCTAAGATTTATCATCATCTCACTTTTATCAGTACATCAAGATCACACATTATGGTTGGTTCTCTTTTTTATTTATTTATCACATCTTTAAGTTTTCTCTTGAGGGATCACCGAGAATCTTGAAATGTGTATCTTGTACATGTATTCTAGGTGTATATATGTTTCTTTGAATATTCATATTCTAGTTGATCACAATTGCGTTCATCTCACCATCTAACCTAGGTTTTTGAGGGGTGGTCCTCAATCAAATGATTCTATTATGGATTGAAAGGGATTAGGCTTCAAGGACATGTCTATGATATCAAATATTTGTGGTTCAAGGAGTTCCTTCACCTCCTCTAGATCAAGATCTCCTCAAAGTTAGTGGAGGCATTCATCAAGAAGATAAGTTCATGTGTTTATTTACATGCCTTCTTCAACAATCTATATTGATACTTAAGCTCCATATTTGAGTGTGCTTCAATACAACATCATTTAAAGTCCTCTTATGATTCATCATGCTTTATTTTTCCAAGAAAGTTCAAAGAGATTCAAGGATAACTCAACAAGTTTGACCTAATTGAGAAAATGCTTGACTCATTGATCATAAGTGCATAAATCTCTCAATTTTCAATATTTGGAGTTGTTTCTTTTTGCTATGGATTATTATCATCATCAACGACAACCTCTTTTCACATGACAAGATCCAATTGTGCAAGAAAAATCATCAAAAGTTGAAAGGGGTTTCAAGTTATTTTGACACTCTTTGAGCTAGGGTTTGTTGACATCTAAGGACCATATCTTGCTTATTGTTTGAGATTTTTGATTCGTTTCAAACCCATAATCCTCTTTAAAGGGTCCTTAACAAACTCTCTTCATAAATCTAAGGCTAATTTTGAATGGAAGATCACTAATAGTTGAGAAAGATTACAAGTCTCCTTGAAAGGTCTTTGCATTTTAGGGTTTGACTTGAAATGATAATAATTTGGTCAATTTTTATCTCCTTGAGCCCATTCTTTTTCCATAGTAATATTTGGGATGTATACTACAACTTTGTTTTTATGTGCAAGACTTGAGGATGCTTGGAAAGTGGTTGAAGATTTGAAAAGATTACAGGTCTTTTGTGAACTTCCCCAAATTTGTTCATCATCTTCCCAAGACCATAACTCTTTCAATTTTTATGATTTTTGAGTGATCTCAATTCCATGCTTCAATTTGATAGGTCTACTTCATGTCATCTTCATATATCAAGATTAAATATTGAGTGAAAGGTCATGTAATTTTGAAGAACATTATAGGTCATTTTGAAGTTCAACACTTAGAATTTTTTAAGTACAAAACATCTGTGTGTTTTTCACGAATTCAATTGGATATAACTTTTTCCTCAAACATCCAAATGACTTCTTTCTTGGCACATTGTAAATATTGTGACCTCATCTTCCAAATATTTCAAGAATCATGTCATAAAGCCCTTGATTTGTTTGTACCATTGATTCAAAGTTGACACCATGAAATTGATTTTGTCAAAACTATCAGATTGCAAATTGGTTAATATGGCCTCTAATCACAAAACTGTTGCACATTTTTACTTCTAATCATGATTAAAAATCTTCCATAAGTGATTAGCACCTTGAAACTCAAGTTTTGGCCGAGTTTTGAGCAAATATGAGTTACACTTTTCATGCTTGCAACTTCACACAAATTCTCTCAAAATCTCAACATATCACACGCTTGAGCATTGCATTTTCTCAACCATAAATAGAGGATGATATCTCACTCATTTGACAAGCTTTAGAGAGCCAAAGAACCCCTATTAAACTCCCTACATACCTCTTAATTCTGCAACTTCAAATTTGGTTTTAAAGCACCTTTAAATCCAATTTCTTTGTTGATTGTTCAACCTTGAACTTCCCTGAAGCTAACAGAAGAAGACCAAGCCTTGAGATGTCCTAAATCGTGCTAGCCAAGTCCAGTTTCAGAAAAAATTCATCTTACTTCGTTCAGGTAGTTTAAGGCACCAAATCTTCTAACTCAAATTATTGGATGGTTTATGATGTTCCCTGATGCTTGCTATTAACTCAATTTTGGGGAATAAATGCATTTGATGCTTTTGTTTTATGATTTCAAAATTTTCAAAAGTCTCTGTTTTTTTTTCAAATCGAGTAAGCTATGTTTTATATAAATCTTTCGCGAGGGTAGGGTTTGAACCGTCTTGAAGAGACGAATCGAATGATACCACTATGAGTTTCTGCTTTTTCCATTTGAAGAAACTCACAAAAAGCCAATGCGCAGGGGGTATGGAGGTTCAAGACGACCTACATGTCGTTCTTCAACCAATGATGGTGTGACATTTGTTTTAATTTCATTGGCCCGACTTTAATTGATTGTGTGTGTTTCTCACTAAGGTTCATATCAAGCACAACACATCAGGTCCTTTTAATTTGTTTACTAACGCGTTTTGACTATGATCAGATGATCTAAATTATTTTGACATTATTTTTATTTTCTAATTTTTGATTTAATTGTTTTAAACTTCAAAAATTCATAAAAGATTCATTCAAACTTCTAATATTCTCAAAAAATTCTCAAAAATACTTTTGATTTTTCTCTTTCTGATTCTTATTTTTTTTCATAATTTTATTTAATGATTTGGTATTTTTTTAATGATTTTTGACTTTATTTAAACTGTTTTAATTTTTTAAATTATTTTTCTGGATTTTTAAATTCTGGAAAATATATATAAGGATCAAATGACCTCTTGACAAATAATATTGACCTCATTTTATTTTTATTTCTGATTTTACTTTTTTTTACAATATTTTTTTGTTTATTTTGCTTATTTCTTTTAATTTTAAAAAATGGTTTTTGACTTTAAAAAATTCTGAAATTTTTTGTCAACACTTATTGACTCATGTTTAACCTCTGACTATTTTTTTAAAGATTTTTATTTGGTGTTTTAATATACTTTGTGTATTTTACCAATTATTCCCCTTTTATTAATCATTTAAATATTGTTTTATTGAATATTATTTTAATATTTTTGGTTTGGTCGTGATTTGGGTGATATTTTGGGACAAGTTCCTTAACCTCATTGGATCTTGGGTGTGGATAGGTTAAAAAATCAAATCCATCAAAATGGATGAATGATGTTGATGATATTTAAAACCCTAATTTCATCTTATACATCCCCTCCCTCTTCATTTCTCTAACATGTGGTATATAGATTGCTATTGACCGACCTTAAAATAGGTGTGACTTCTACATAAGTCCACTTATGATTGCTTAACATAACGCTAAATTAGTCCTGATTCGAAAAATGATCATATGTGGCCCAAACCTCTGTTTGCAAGCCCAAGTATGTTTAATTTGAAACATTTGATCCAATAACCTTGAAGTTCATTGTTAGAAGACTTTGATCTTATTAATCCTCTAATGAACTTTCATGAATTTTGGTCTAAGTGAATCATTTAAGCATCGTAGATCATATGCTTTCCCTGAGTACTTGAAATGAATTATATACTTGACAAAAAGCAAATGAAAGTTGTTGTTGAGAAGCTTTGATTTTATCAATCTTCTAATGATTTTCAAATTTAAGTTTCAAGATGGTCATTCAAGTAAAATCTAATTTCTAATTCACTAACAATTGACTTTACTATGAGATTTTACTTTATGCCCTTAATTTTATGCCTTTACTTTTATGCCCCATTTACTTTAGCATTTACATTTCATGTATTTTCATCTTTGCTCACTTGAGCATTTATCTTTATGTCATTTTATCTTTTCTCATTTGAGCATTTATCTTTATGTATATATTTTTTTTTATTTTGCTCACTTGAGCTTTCATTTCTTTTTGAAGACACTTAATAACAAACTTGAACATAAAAAAAAACTTTAAGGTTACTTGGACTATTTGGTTACTATCCTTGGCATTATTTAGTTGTGGACCTCTTGGACTTAGGATGAGAAGCCTTGATACCCTTGGGACCTTGTGACTCTGCTGTTATTTTGCCTAAAGCTCTTGGGGTTTACTCCAAGATATTGTGTTGATTTTATTTGTGTGTGGGTTATTCTGATTATGTGTTTTGTCTGTGATTGAGATTTCCTCTGTATACAGTTGTTACTCTGCCCAATTTTTGTGAAGACTTAATGCATATGAAGCTTCGTATTCTTGAGAGATTTAGTATCTTTGCTTGCTTGGTTTCAACCCAAAGGATGGGATTTCTACATTGACTCTATATGTCAATTGTTAGCTTCTTGTTGGGTAGATCATTCTTTTTCTTAGCTTTTACCTTATGCTTTAGGATATTCCCTTTATCTCCTCCTATCTTCTTTAATTTCAAAAATATTCCCCCTCCTTTTCAAAACTCTCCTTGTTTTCTAAATTGAACTTCTTTCATAATAAACTTGAACTTAGGTCCATGCCTTTTCAAAAAATCTTTTCTTAATCAAACTTTAACCAACTTAATCATAATTTGACATTTTTTGTGAGATGACTAAAATTCAATCAAACTCATTCAAACCATTTTTACCACTTTGGCTTTTTACTTTAAAACTTTTCTCAAAAGATTAGACTTTCGTTGATTCTTGTAGTGACACGAGCTATTATACTTCTATGATATGTAGTGAAGTGAAATATTTTCCACTTAGGTGTTGGGTGAGGCTTTGTTGATTTTAAAATCAAAGCTATATCCTCCACTTTGAGATGACATAAATTCTCATTTCTCATAACCGTAGGTAGTAAGTGTATTTTCTACTAGGATATGACGATGATGTCTCTTCTCCTAAAATTAACCAACACGCATGTGTTTTAAAATTTTTTAGGTGAACTACGAGTACCCTGATCCCCTATTACACGGAAGGTGGTACGTAGGCACTAAAGGTTCGCAACCGCGGTGGGTGAAAAAATTTTAAAAAATACTTATTTTCTCATCTCCACCATCTATTTTTGTATACACCTTTTATAGCCAAAATACACAAATTTTCAAAGAGGTTCCTTCGGAGTACCGTAGATGTTTAGGGTTCTAATACTTTCCCTTTGCATAACCAAACCCCGTACCTAGATTCTCTCCCCCTCTTTTTGGGTTTATTTGTTATTTTCCCATTTCCTTTGGAAACAATAAAGCACAATGGCGATTTTTATTTGATCTGCGCGAGTTAAGTCAATTCAATGGCTTAGTCTCAATATTTCTACTGCTACAGTAGTACATATATAAAAACATAGCAACACTACATACCCATACATACTAACACCATATATTGGTTCACTTGACAGTAACACCACGAATTCTCATTACATTGTATAATATAACATAATCAACACATTATATCCATAATAAAAACAGAACCACAAATTGTCAAGTTGTGAATTACAACACATCTTTTCTAAATCTAAATTAAATATTCTTAACTGACTTTCCCCAAGATCAACATAATTGTGAATTAAAAATTCAACCTAGTTCTTTTCCCTCACTTTCTTGGTTGGTTCTTCATTCTTGTAGTCATGTTTGATGCAGACTTTGATATAATTCACAGCAAAATTTGAGTTAACTCTCGCATCTTTCGTTGATATTGCCCAACGTAACTAGCATACAACTATGCCTCATGCTTACCTAAAAGTTATGAAATTTTTCATTGTTAATTTCATGGATAAATGAATGCATCAGGAAAATATAACTACTTGATGTCCTACTTACTTCGATTTTTGTTGACTTTCTTGATGATGACATGGTTAAGCAATCAAGAATTGATAAACCCTAAACATTATTTCTACAACAACAGTAAAAATAAATACATTTACATGGTTACTACAACAACAACAAAAATAAAATGGTCACTTGAATACCTCTTTCAATTTGAATGGGTGTAGTCTAACATTTAAATTGACAGAGATAAACCCTAAACCTTATTCCACTTTCAATTTTCCTCTAAATTAAAAAAAAAAGGAACCCATAAGAGAATAAAAGGAGAGAAGAAAGCACAAAAATGGAGAATGTATGTACTAACATCTAAATTGAAAGACATAAACCCTAAACCTTATTCCACTTTCATTTTTCGTCTCCAGTAGTAGAATTTTAAAAAAAGGAACCCAGAAGAGAATAAAAGGAGAGAAGAAAGCACAAAATGGAGAATGTATGTACTCACATTTAAATTGAAAGACATAAACCCTAAAACTTATTTCTCTTTCAATTTCTCTCTTTCAACAACAAGAATAAACAAGATATAGGCACATAGAAAAAAGAATAATGGGAGAGAAGAAAACACAACAATGTGTTAAATGTGTAACTACTTGTATCGAAGCAGGATGTTGCTCGGCACAAGATGTGTCCAATTAGTCTAGGTAATGTGTCGAAGCAGTTGTTTCAAAAAATTTTGATTTAGATTTGATTTAGGTCTAAATTAAGTATTTTGGGATTTTATGGTTTTGGGATTTTTGGCTTAGGGAGAAAGCAAGCTCAATTGTAAATAGAGGGAGTAACCCATATTTTTGTAATCAATTCATTCATTCATAGTATTTGCAGTTGCAAGTGAATAAAAGTTTTTCTATAATTTGTGGGCAGAAAGTTACTCTGCAGAAACCCTAATTCTTTTCGTCTTCAAATTTATTTTATTTTCATTGTTATTGTGTGAGTGATAACAATCTTGTTCATCAAGATTGATAGAAATTCATCATAGATTTAGTGGATTTCCAACATATGGTATCAGGAGCTCCAGTTGAGTGATCAAGGGAAGAAGAAGAAGAAGAAATTACGATGGTGGCGGATTATGGGAATGAGAATTATCCAGCATGTCTTCTAATTCTGAAAGTAGATAACTATGAGAATTGGTGCAAACAAATCACTAGTGCAGAAATGACTTTTTACATCGGGTGAAACTGACTTTTTACATCGGTTCTGGGTCCGATGTAAAAAGTCCCTCTTTTACATCGGTTGTGATCTAAGACTGATGTAAAAAACATTTATAACAATATTTTAAAAAAATTGACGCAACTTTTTACATCGGTTAAACGTGTGGACCGATGTAAAAAGTCCCTTTTTTACATCAGTTGTGATCTAAGACTGATGTAAAAAACAATTATAACAATATTTTAAAAAAATTGACGCAACTTTTTACATCGGTTAAACGTGTGGACCGATGTAAAAAAGGGACTTTTTACATCGGTTATAATATAAGCCCAATGTAATATATACAGTTTTGAATGTTTTTATATCAGTTTGGAGTAATAACCGATGTAAAATGTATGAAATTTTTTGAGAATAAATTATTTATTTTCTGGATGTTTCCCTGTACAAAAATAATTTGTACCCATTTTTTCATATTTTTCCAATATCACACATACTATATTTATGTCGCTATATAGATTTCATAGCTTTCCAACATCACATAGACCACATCTAGTTCAATGTTTTCATATTTTTTACAACAAACTTACAAATTGAACAATTGTATTGCAAACTTGTATTGTATCACAACAAACAAACTCACAACAAACTTACAATTACATATTCTTCACAAAACATACAAAAATATTCAACTATTTATAAGTCTTTTTCCAAACTTGAATTACCAATATAAAATTCACAAGTAGATGAGTTATAGCTTCAGTAGACAACACCAAAATCACATTGCCTGACAATAAATAATAACAATTAACATCAGCAAACAAAATCAAGAAACTCAATACATGTGCAAAAACCACATGTAATGTGCAAAAACTCAATAATAACAATTATCTTAATACAAGGAATCAATAATGTTATTAAAACTAATTGAAAAGATCTTCAACTTCCTTCTTCATCATTCCCTTAATCTGCATAAGAATAAAAAAATCAGTTACTTATATGAGAAGAATTTATTAGATTCTTATTCATGAATAACGCAAACTGAAACAATATGATAATAACACTTGTTTTTCAGAAAGTCCAATATCCTTCAAATCATCAAGCTATTAATGAAAAATTCATAATACAAAATTAGTTACACCTTTAAACTAATTATTATGATAAAAAAACTATAATAATATATAACAAACAAGAAATTATTTTAGGACACATACACTCTTGAAAGGTTCCGGAGATTCTTCACGAAGCTCGAGTATATAGTTTGCTCTTTTCTCTCCAATTCCCTGTAAGAAAAAGTCCTGATCGATTAAAGCACAAGATATATATAAGAAAAAAAGTTAACTTAATATTAAAAGGTGAAACACATTTCTAAACTTTAACTTCTTTAGTTCATCCCTGACAATTTTAATATAAAATAAAACAAGAAGTAAACAAGTTAGACTTCTCATAAAGGTATGAAACCATGTGCATATAAAAGGTACAAATATTAATTACATGGTCAAATTGTGATCTTTTATACTTTTTACTTATTATGCAACAAGTGATTTTGACAGAAGAGGGATAAGAAAGTGTGTGTAAGACTTTAGGATTGAATTATTTGGGCTTATAAAAATGGCTTATGACAATAGTTTGCAACTTATATGAAAACAATTAAACTATTCCTATCTTTCGCTACAGAAATAATTTTACATAAATGTTTATCCAAATGATAAGCGATTGTGATCTAAGCTATATATAAGTTGTTTATCCAAACATGGACATGATATAAGAGAGAAGATATATACATTTCTAACAAAAAATTGAACTTGTGTATACACAAAATGTCCACTTACTTTTCCACTTTGTTTAAAATTCTAAGGTAGTCTTTAACAAGAGAATTCTGCAATTAAACAAAATTATGAGTTAAAACAATGAAAATAAACTTTAGAAGCCAACATCTTAGAAATAATTCTATATAAAATTTCAACCAATTCCTATATATACAATGAAGTTGAATAAAATAGAAATTTCATACCGGAATCGTAGTTAGACGGCAGAGGATGTTTCGAAGACGGCGAACGGACGGCGAACGGACAGAGAAACGGTCGGAGAAGGATGTCTTCGTGCAGCCGGCGGCGAGGAGATGTGAAACGGCGGAGCAGCATGGGTGATACAGGGGAGGAACGGCAGCGTAGGCGTGAGAGAAGTTGAACATTGAGGAAATAATCTGCATTATATATATATATATATATATATATATATATATATATATATATATATATATATATATATATATATATATATATATATATATATATATATATATATATATATATATATATATATGTTTTTACATCGGTGCAACCCTCGGCCCGATGTAAGGGTCTGGGCGGTTGATGTTTTTACATCGGTTTTTAGATTGGACCGATGCAAGGTTCTGGGCTGATGTTTTCTACCTCGGTTTACAGAAGGCCCGATGTAAGGTAGTTTTTTACATCGGTTAAAAGAATCGCTTGATGTAAGGTTCGAGCGTTGATGTTTTTTTACATCGATTTTTAGTATGCCCCGGTGTAAGGTTTTTAATATATTTTTTATATTACCAATCTGCCCGTGGACTTTTTACATCGGTTTTTAGTAAGCCCCGATGTAATATCTTGCCAGTTTATTATTTACAATTTTGCCACCTTGTTTCTTATTTACAAAAATGCAACCGTGTTTTTTTCACGAAACCTTTTACATCGGTGGATTACATGGCCTGATGTAATAGATAGCGAAAAATATTTTTTTTCATATTATTTATATCATTGCAAATAAATACCTGATGTAAAATGTTTTTAATTTTATTTTTTACATCATATATTTTGATACCTGATGTAAAAACCTTTTCTCAAATGTCATTTTTTTAGTAGTGAATGAAGGTTATATTCAGGTATCAAGGTCTTTGGGATCTTGTAGAGGATGGATTAAAAGCGCTTTGAGAAGATGCTTTAGAAGAAGAAAAGAAAGAACACGTAGAATCAGAGAAAAATAGTTATAAATCACTCTTTTATAATTCATCAATGTCTAAGTCCATAAAATTTTGAATAGTGAGTGATTTAGAATCTACAAAAGAAGCTTGGGAGATCCTTGAGAAGTCTTTTGGAGGTGCAGAAAAGGTGAAACAGATGAGGTTATAAACTCAGAAAAGAACGTATGAATTGCTTCAGATGGAAGATAGTGATAGCATATCTGATTTCTTTACTAGGGTTATAAAACTAGTGAACCAAATCAAGGCATATGGAGAATTGTTAACAACAAGAGTTGTTATTTCAATGATCTTGAGGTCATTGGCTCCTAAGTTCGACCGCGTGGTGGTATCCATAGAAGAATCGAAGGATTTGTCAAAGTTAACAAAAGAAGAGCTTCAAGGGACACTTGAATCTCATGAACAACAAATGGCTGAAAGAGCTGTAGGAAAATCAAAGAGTGATGTGGCTTTGCAGGAGCAATCATCAAAAGAAAGTAAAGGCAAAGAAAAGTGGTTCGACAAAGGTAAAGGTGGCTATAAAAATTAGACTGTAAGAGGAAACCAACAAGAAGGAATTATGTAGAATCAAAGAAGACCCCATTACCAAGACAACTAAAGAGATTGCGCTGGAGGTAGAGGTCGAAAGCCTGACAAGAGTGACATTTAGTGTTACACTTGTCTGAAGTATGGTCACTATTTTAGTGATTGTCAATAAAAGAGAAAGAATCAAGAAAATGATGCAAAGTTTGAAAAACATGAAGAAGAAGAAGAGATGATGTTGATGGTGTAACACCCCAATTCTACCCTCAATCAATTATCGAAAAATCAGAGTATAAAAATTTCCAATATAATCAGGATGTCACATATTCAACAAAAACACATAAACATGTCATGCTTTTAGAATAGATACATAACACTTAAAGAAGCAGAATGAACACAACTCATGAATATAGTCTTCATAACATAAACCAAACTTTGATTAATCACGCAGTGAATTCATAATAATCCTCTAAATAAGGTATAGCATCTTTTGAATCATGAAACAACATCAATACAATAAATCCTCAAATAACAACATAAGGTTCAATAATTAAACAACAAAACAGACAAGCGTTCATCCCCCCCCCCCCCCGAGTGCTATGTGTCAGAGCAAATGACATCAAACTCGAACTCACAAGGCTATCGACTACTCATCTTGGTTACTTGCACGTTACCAACAAAGGGAAACATTCAAACAGAAGGGGTGAGATATCAAACTATATAAATAGGATTATGATAAACATTATATTAGGTAAAGAATAAAAAGAATCACCACTTCACACAACAACAACATAAAGCAACACAATTCACCTACACATCAATTCAACTTATAACATCGCCAAGCATAAACAACACTTCAAATAAACAACAAAACAACGACTACAAATGCGACTCAACTGTGAAAATGCATGTGGTACCATTAGAGCAGAACTCCCAACATAAATATTTGCCAATAATTCTTAGGCACGAGGCATAAGCCTTCTTCACAATTCATTTTTGCCAATACAGGCCTTCACAAAATCCCCCAATAGAGGCCTTCATAAGATGAAAATGTATGAATGTACAACACACAAAAACATCATTTAACACTTCACGAGGCATACGCCTATATCACTACTTCACTGGCCATAGGTCTACAATGTCATCAACGTAATCAACAATGATTCATGGCAACAACATATTCATTGTATATTCACTAGGATTCACACCAAAAGGTTACCCACAAAAATAATTCATAATCACATTATCTATAGAGATTTCCACATATACTCAATGATATCTCGCAACACCAACACATTCATCGATCAACACAAAATAACACAACATTGGCCATAAGACTTATGATCAACAATGTCCATAAACCGGATGGAACAACTTAACCTGATGTACCGACAATTCGGTATAATCTACATAATTTCAACAAAAGGACATTTCCATAATTACCTACTAATTAAACTTAGTTACCCGATCAAATTTTGTTAAATTCCGAACAAGTAATTATACCGCCTAATTCGGCTACTGATCAATGGTTCTACACAAGAAATTAATAGTTACTTAATCATTTCTTTGTTAAACTAATTGGTGTTTTATTCCCTATCACCATATTTATGTTTTGGTTTGCATAAGAATCAAACAGGACGAATCGGGTCATAAAAATTGCATAAATCTAAGTTCATAAAAATTTGCTACAGCAGCTGACACGGGTGGCAGCGTCAGCTGACACGGCCGTGTCAGAAGAAGAAAGGGGAAAAGCGTGAAGCACAGTGGCTGACACGGGTGGCAGCGTCAGCTGACACGGCCGTTTCAGGAGAAGAAAGGGGAAAAACGTGAAGCATAATGGCTGACACGGGTGGCAGCGTCAGTTGACACCGCCGTGTCAGAAGGCCTTGAGCTGAAAACCAATTTTGCCTCCCTTTTCGCGTATGCCTAGTTCTTGTTCATTCTTGTTTCAATTCATCCATTTATCCTAGTTTGACATTAACCCAACACAGTTCAAATACAACAAATAACAACACAACTCAAATAAATTGTTAATTTGAATAGAAACACAAATAAATCTTAGCACAACAAAGTAGTGAAACTAATATCCTAAACCCAAATTAAAATTCATCATTCTCCCATTTATTTAGCAAGAACCTCACCCTTACCTTGGATTGAGTGCAGCTCTAAGAAACAAAGATGAAATTTCTGGGGATTTGGAACTAGTAGCAAATTCCATCTTGTTCTTCTTCTCCTCTCAAAACCCTATTCCTCTTTCTCTTCTCTTTCTTTCTTTTTTTCCTGATACACTATCCTCTCTTTCTCCTCTATTTCTATTCCTAATACAATAATATTATTATATTACTTAATAAATCTAAATGGGCCTAAGTGACATACCCCCTTATTACTTCACAACACCACAAATTAAGCCCAATCTCATATTTAAGCTTAATAATAAAATAATACTTCAACTTAGTTCTACCAAATTAAATTCGATTATTTATCAGGCCACTAAATAAAATAATTATGACTTCGACGATGAAAATTCGAATTAATATAAAATATTAAAAAATATTTAATTAAATAAATAATTAAATATCGGGGCGTTACAGATGGTCACAACAAAAGTTGAAGATAAATTCAAGGACCAATGATACCGGGATTCAGGATGATCGTCAGACATGACTGGAAGGAAAGATTGGTTTGTCAACATAAAACCCTCGATGAAGAACATGGTGAAATTCACAAATGACAATACCCTAGGAGCTGAACGTATTGGTGATGTTATGATTCTGATGAAAGATGGAAAGAGGTCAGTAATTTCCAATGTGTTGTACATACACGGCATGAAGAGCAATTTTCTCAGTATATAGCAGTTGGTTAAAAAGAACTACAAATTATCGGTCAAAGACAAGATGATGAGATTCGTCATCGCAAATGGAAGGTTAATATTGAAGGCTTCTATGTCTCAAAATAGAAACTTTAAGATCGAATTAAATGTGATGGAGCACAAGTGCCTTTCGACTATAGCTAGCATAAATGAATGGATATGACATTATCGACTAGGCCATCTCAACTTTAAAGACATTAGAGATTTGAAAAGAAGTAATATGGTTTCAGAGTTTCCAGAAATCTACATTCTAAATGAGGTGTGTGAGGAATGTGTGTAGGAAAAGCAGCAGAAGATCAGCTTCAACAAGGATTCATGAAGCAATTTGAAAGCTCTTAAAGTCATGTACTCTGATGTTTGCGGACAAATACATGTAGATTCGAATGGAGGTAACAAATACTTTGTTACATTCATATATGATTTTATTCGAAAACTATGGACTTACCTGATCAAGAAGTAAAGTGAAGTGATCAAGGTATTTGCCAAGTTTAAATCTAAGTCAAAAGATAAAGTGGTCGAAAGCTCAATGTTTTGAAAGCTGATGGTGGTGGAGAGTATGTGTCAAAAGACTTCAATACATTGTGTGAGAAAGAAGGGGTTGTGCATGAGGTAGTGCCACACTACACTCTACAAAAAAATATAACTGTAGAAAGAAAGAATCAAACCATCATGAATATGGTGAGAAGTATGTTGAATGGCAACCATCTACACTAAGAGTTTTGGGGTGAAGCTGTGTCGACAACAACATATATTTTAAATAGGTTTCTAACAAAGAAGCTAGAAAGAATTACTCTAGAATAATGTTGGTTTGGTGTTCAGCCTATCTTGAGTCATCTGAAGGTATGTGGATCTATTGCACATAGACATGTTCCAGATCAATTGAGAAGAAAACTTGATGATAAGTCAAGTCAAATTATCCTAGTGGGATATCATTTCACAGGAAGTTACAAGTTGTTCGACCTAGTGAACAAGCAGATTATGATCAACATGGACGTGATTATAGATGAGCTTAAGGAATGAGATTGAATTGAAATATCAAGAAGGATTCAGTGAGAATCTTACTTGAAGAACCAGAAACTCAAGTCAAAAGAGAATTCTGACAAGAGGAAGTTAGAGATCAACCAAATACAAGCATACCTCAGGGAACAAGACACGTTCCTACAAGGTTGCAAGATTGTGTGATTACATCAAATGATGTGATCAATGATGAAGATGAGCTGGTACATTATGATTTCTATGCAGACGTCGAACTGTCAATGCAACTGAAGCATTGAAGGATTCAAAGTGGATGAAAACAATGAATGAAGAAGTGAAGTTCATCAAAGACAACAACACTTTGTCACTTGTCGAATTGCCTCAAGGCAAGAAGGAAATTAATGTCAAGTGGGTATACAAGATGAATATGAATCCCCTAGGGGAAGTAACTTGACACAAGACAAAATTTGTGGCGAAAAGTTTTCTTCAGAAAGAAGAAATCAACTTCTATGAAGTATTTGCACCTGTGGCTAGGATCAAAACAATCAGGTTGTTTGTTGGTCTAGAAGAAATGAACAGTTGGCACATATGTCAGATGGACGTGAAATATACATTCCTGAATGGACCCTTAGATGAAGAAGTTTATGTTGCACAATCATTGGGTTTGTGAAGCATGGCGAAGAGAAAAAGGTGTACAGGTTGTATAAAGCCCTGTACGGATTGAAGCAAGCTCCAAGAGCTTGGAATAAGAAGATAGATAGATTTCTAAGGGAGAAAGAATTTATGAAGTGCACAACTAAACATGGAGTATATGTAAGAAGAAACAATAATAAATTTATTATACTATGTCTCTATGTTAATGATTTGTTGATAACAGGTAGCTGCAAAAGCGAGATCAAAGAATTCAAAGGTGATCTCAGCAAGAAATTCAAAATATCTGATCTAGGTGACATTTCATATTTCCTTGGCATTGAATTCTATAAGAGCGTTAGAGGTTTAATGATGCATCAAAGAAGATATTAAAGTGAATTTCTCAAGAGATTTGAGATGAAAGAATTCAAATTGACTTCGACACCCACTAAACCAAAGTTGCAACTATAGAAAGATGCAGATGAAGATGATGTCGACCCAACCCAATACAATGTAGGTATGGTGAGTAGATTCATGCAGAAGCCAAAGGTATCACACCTAGCAGGGACGAAGAGGATACTAAGGTATCTGAAAATAACTCTTGATTGTTGCATTTTGTTTCCTACAGCTGATAAAGAAAAAGAATTCAAGTTAGTTGGATACACTAATTCAAGTTTGTGTAGTGATGTTGAGGACCAGAAATCCACTGTAGGATATATGTTTATCCTAGGTGGTGCACCAATTGCTTAAAGTTCGAGAAATGAATCAGTAGTGGTATTATCATCGTGCGAAGCAGAATACGTAGTTGTTTCTCTTTGTACATGTCAAGCAACATGGATGATGAACTTGGTCGAAGAAATTACAGGTAAATATCATGGAGCAACCATGAAGATCAACATCATGTTAGCTATTAACCTGGCGAAGAATCCGATAACACATGGTCAAAGCAAGCACGTCGAAATGAGGTTTTATTATCTTCTAGAGTAGGTAGCGGAAGAAAAGATGAAGATGGAACACTGCAAAATTGAGAATAAGATTGCAGACATCATGACGAAGGGTGTGCAGGTCGAAGTATTGAGAAGACTAAGAGTTATGATGAATATAGATAGCTTAGACACAATGAATTAGGTGGTGTGTTAAATGTGTAATTCCTTGTGTCGAACAATATGTTGCTCGGCACAAGGTGTGTCGAATTAGTCTAGATAGTTTGTCGAAGCAGTTGTTTCACACATATTTGATTTAGATTTGATTTAAGTCTAAAATAGGTATTTTGGGCTTTTATGATTTTGGAATTTTTGGCTTAGGAAGAAAGCAAGCTCAATTATAAATTGAGGGAGTAACCCCTATTTTTATAATCAATTCATCCATTCACAGTATTTGCAATTACAAGTGAATACAAGTTTTTACACAGTTTATGGGCAGAGAGTTACTATGTAGATACCCTAATTCTTTTCTTTTTTAAATTTCTTTTTTTTCCATCGTTATTGTGTGAGTGATAACAATCTTATTCATCAATATTGATACAAATTCATCATAAATTTGATAGATTTTCAACACAATGGAGAAATGAAACCTTGTAATAATGCAAAAGGAGACGATGGAGAAAGAAATGTTATTTAAAGAGGAGAGAGGTATGCTTGAGCTTCGTTGCACCGTCGATTAGTGAGAGAGAAGAGATATGGCCTTTGTGCATTAAGAGTTGTGAGAGAGTTGCGGTGAGAGAAAGCACCGTCGATGAGTGAGAGTTTTGTGAAGAGCGGTTGCGATGAGAGAAAACGGTGAGAGAGTTAGGTTGATGAGAGAAATAATGTATCAAAGTGTAAGGAAAATTGAAAGACAGGCTCTATTTTTTAGTTAACGCTAACACTTAATTTAAAATGACAAAATTGTCTTTACTTGTTGGGGAGAATTACAAAATAAACACATATTTATGTAAAGTGTGTATAAGAGATAGATTATACATACACCCTTCTTAACTTAATTTTTTTAAAAATATATACTGTTTGTTCCACATCTTGGTTATGCCATTTGAATACCCCATTGTCCATAAATATTTTCCTTGTTCTTTCCATCCATCACAAGGCAAGACATGGCCTCTATATACTCACTAGCAATACTTATGCTTGGAGTGGTGATCCTCACCACTCTAGTGTTGGCTAATGACAACCCTTCACCCATAACTCATAATGATGGCAAAGCCTTGCAAGAGAAGCCACCATCGATTTTTTATCCTCATAACAACGAGCAATCACCACCAGCTATGTACCCTCACCCTCATGAAAACTTAGCTTTTTACAAACCTCTTCACAATAAACTACCCTTTCATGAGCTCATTTTTATGCCACCACCTCCACGATTTGGTTGATTATCAAATTCTGACTCGTAAAAATAAATGTAAGTCATGTATTTTTAAATTTTCTCCTTATGACGTGATCCACATGGAAAACAAACACAAATATTTTGTATATATATATTTTGTATGACCATATGGCAAAACATTCCTTTTAGTTGTTAAAATATGTTTTTATCGGATTTTATAACTCTATTTCATGCATGTTAATTATGCTTTCTCTAAATTATGAAGTACATTTAATAGAGATTGAACCTTAAGTTTTTCTTCTAACTCAATTAATGTATTAGTTAAGTTAAGTTTTCCTTTCATTTTTATGAAATTTAATTTTGTCTTTAGATTGTTGTTGTTGAAAGGTTCTAGTTCTTGTATCTTATTTTCAACTTGGTAATGTGTAGAGTACTTCAAGTAACGCATTTTATTTAATATATATTCTTTTTATTTACAGGATAAATTATGTTTTTTATTGTTGCCTTTTGAAGAATCAACATAAAGGTTGTATATATAACGTTCTAACGAGTAATTGATCAACATAAAAAGTTAAATATATTTTTTTATCGTTGCCTTTTCAAAGGAATCAAACACATAAATGTTGTATATGTATTTCTTTATGAATAGATGGTGGAACCTTCTTTCTGTCTACAAGTTTTTTTTTTAGTTTTGAGATAATGTTTTCACTTTATTGAGTAAATAATAAAATTAATTATTCAATTAATTAATAAATGTAAAATGACATAAAAACATTTAATATATAATTATTTTATTTTAAATTAAATGAAATTATAAATAATAAAAGTGAATTTTAATTAAAATAATAAAAATAAAAGAGAAAAAATAATATAGTATAAAATATAAGATAAAATATTATTTGAAATAGAGTTTAAAAAAAACTAAAAAATGAGTAAAATTAATTATAAATTTGTAATGAAAAAACTATTATTAAACTGATTTTTTATTGTCTTATGTACTTATAAAATATACACTTTTAGTGATAATAACTAAATAGTACAATGAATATTACTAATTTTTCAATCTGAAAAATCTAATTTGTTCACTTTTTCTTTGGTGTGTTTAGTAGATCTACCAAATTGTATCTAGTGCTTAAATCTCGGCTCTGAAATTGTCTTCGAGATTCAACTTTCATTAGTATTTTAATCATAAATAAAGATGACAAATTTTATGGAGAATTTTGGCAATAGATTTGGTAGTAAATTACTGATTAATGACAAACAAAATTGATATCAATGGAACAAGAAAGGAAAGTGATGTTTCGATTTCCAAATTTAATGTTAGTTGTTTAAACATGTTTGCCAAATCTCACTAATGTTATGTGAAACAGAATTCGTTGGTTAAATCCAAAAAAAATACTACTCTCATCTATGATGCATCTGATTCTAATTCTTATTATGTTACTCATAAAGAGTCATAAAAGAGAGATTTTAAGATTGTTTTTTCTTCCATACAGTCAATGTGTTGATTGGAAATTGGACACCTCCTGCTTTTCTTCTTATGCCCTCTCTCATGTGTAATAGTAACTCGTTTTTCCTGCCGAAATTTATCCGCAGCCTAATGATATGGAACATTGTTTCTTGCGCAAAGCAAATTGAAAGCAAAACCCGCAGATATTTCTACGAGCTGCAAAATATTTTTACGCGGATAAAACTATAGCAAATTCCGCAGGAAAATATTTTTAAGTGAAATACTTTCGGTAATGATGTAAATTTCGTTAGCATCAAACGGGTATACCATAGGAACACCTGGGCATTTTGTTGCGGATTTAGCTGAGGATTTTTCTTGAATTTTGCTGCAGATTTTATTTGAGGTTTACTTGCAGATTTTAGTGAACTATATCTTTTATTTTATTTTTTAGAAAGTAAAAAACACAAAAGATAATTATATATCATCTCCCTCAACATTTTAGAATTGATATTATCTAATCTCTTTCTGATTCTATTGAGTCAAATATATATATAATTCACAAATTTTTTTAAATTTCTTATCAATATTTTTACGAGTATTTCAGCAAATATATTTTCAAAAACTATAAATATAATTTTTTTTTGCTTAGTATAATAGTTTATATGTTTACAATATGAAATCATCATAGAGGTGTCGAAGAAGTCATGAAAAAAAATTATGGTTGTTCTCATCAATCATTAAGCAAATCAATAACTATCTTTTTAGATAAAAAATAAAGAGAAAAAGTATGCTAAGACAAACCTAAAAAAGTGACTTACGCATAAATTAGAGCATTTCGGTGGATTGAAAACTTAAAAGAAGTAGTCCTGAGAAAAATTAGAGATAATCAAAAGAGAAAGAGGTCACCAAAATCCTCAACAAATACAAAATAAGGTCACCAAAATTCCTAACATAAACAAAATATGGTGTTAAGAAGGAAGAAATGGTTGTCATCTTAAGAAGGAAGAAGTGCCAGTCATCAGTGCAATTCCAAAGGCCTCTTGGAACCTAAATGAATAGGTTGAATTAATTGGACATATGATTGGAGATCATTATGATGAATGAGGTAGATTAAAATTTTGAGCCTTATAGCTTTTGTTTCGAAAGCTGTGAACCAGACTACATTACAACCTCTAAAAGACCAAATTAAAACTAGGTTTATTTTGAAAGCATACTACAACAAAGTTAAGTAAACTAACTCTAAAGAAATTTGATAATCATTTTTTTGGTATCATACCTTCGCATTATCTTTCACTTTAAATGTATAAACCAATATTACATTTTGACCAGTGATCCATTTGTTATACACCAACAATATCATTCAAATAATGATTTTGATTTCAAAAATTGCATGAGCATTGCATTAAAGTTACCATTTCTTGATGAATAATTTTATTTGCAAGTATGCACTCATCATCAAGGAAGTTCAAACAGTCGAGAAACTTGACCAGTGATCCTATCAAGGTCAAATGACATCAAAATCCTATTAATCAAAGAAAATCTGTTCAAGATCTGTCGACCAGGACAAACCATTCAAAAAATTGGTTAACCAAGAGAAGATCTCTTAAAGACTCATGTTGGGGCAAGCAATTCAACCGCACGGTAAAGCAGTCATGTTAAGAATCAGTTTATCTGAAGCAATAATCAATTAATCTCAAGTAGTCATCTAATTTGTGGCAATCTTCTTCCAGGAATCCTTGAGCATAATTCATCAGTCCTTCTCAGAGAGACCATCAACTTAACACAATTGAAAAGTATGACAAAAGTATGTTTGAAACATCTTCCGAAAGAAGAGTTAGTAGTGTTCTGTGTGCCAAGTAATCAGAGTTCCACCTTACCTCACAAAAGAGTATAACCCAGTTGTCGTAAATATTTGCACTGCATGCATAGATCATTTATATATCATGCATAGAAGCAAAATTCAATATCATGCATAGCTCGAACTGTATTTCGTGCTCATCTGTATTTTTCGAGGTCTTGTTGTTATCAACATTTTACCTTGTGGTCAAAGTCCAAATTCTTTGAATCTATCAAAGCAGATATTTTTACTTGTGGTTTAATTTATCTATTCTCATCCAATGTTTTTCCGGATATGTCTGATTTTATCTGATGTTTTTGGATATGTTTGTCGTTCTGATGTTTTCCCAAAACCCTATTGTGCTTATCCGATACTTTTTCGGATATGACTTGTTTATTTTGATGATTTTTCATAACTTGTTCTCTAAAATTTAATGCTTTTTTGGATGTTTCAAATGTTTCAATAATCATTTCCCGCATATCTAATGCTTTTTTGGATGTCTTCAAGGTATCTCTAAGTTTGGTTAATAGCTCGATCTAATACTTTTTGGATACCTTTTATTTTGTTTCCCTTTCATGCATTGCTCTTATGGATGTCTTCAACGTCTTTCTGAGTATATATAACAGTTATATACCACGCTTTTCTGGATGTCAACTCAAAATATCATAATTGGGTTCACGAGTATTCAATGCTTTTCTGGATGTTCCTGATGTTTTCTAGAGTTACATTTAATGCTCTTCTCAATGTCTACGATGATTGGTTACTAATGTTTTCCAGAGTTCATTTAATGGTCTTATGAATAACTCTAATGTATCTTCAGATTAGATTCTTGTTCATCTAATGTTTTTCTAGATGTTTCTGCTATATTTTCTAGAGTTTATTCAATGCATTCCTTAATTTCTCTGATGTATCTTAAAATTACTTCTTGTTAATCTGATGCTTTTCTGGATGTACATGATGCATTATCCAAAGTTACATTCAATGACTTCTTAAATGTCTTTGATGTATGTTTCTGATGCATTTTCTTGACTTGTAACATTCATTATTCTATTGAAAGTCTCTGATGTATCTTCAGAATGATCTGGTCTCATTCCACATCTAATTCTTTTCTAGATGTTTTTGATGTATTTTCCAGAGTGTGGTTTCCTTTTGCATCCAATGCTCTTATGGATGTCCCTCATATATTTCCAGGGTTTGTCCCTCTTATTCCAAGTATTGCAACATATTCTTATCATTCTGACAGATCTCTCGACAATATCTTTTTTTCCCCAATAAGTCTAACCTTATTCAATCCCAAGTAAAATTTCATGTTCGAGTTTATTCCATAATTTCCAGAGTCTATTTCTCATATCATATACTCAGTCATTGCATTGTATTCCATTCCTATCTGAAGGATGAAATTTCAGTCTTTATGTATTTAATTACTTTTTTCTACGATATTATAAGGACTGACGTCACTCATACTATCTAGTTAAGGATAAATAAATAGGGGTAGCTTTCATACCCCAATTTTTCCCCTAGGTCCTTCATTCACTGTAGTTATGTCATTTGTCGGTCATTCATGTATTAGGTTACCAAAAGTCAACCTTAGGTTAACATTTGCATCATTCAAAGTTAAAAAATACCTGAAATCATACTTCATGCATTTTTATTTCCTTACACCACCTCATGCAATGTATGAAATTGATCAAAGTTCAATCAGAATAAAATTTCGGTTCTACGGGCTGATCAGTTGAAGTAATTCGACATTGTGCATAAAATTTAGCAGGTGAAATATTTTGAGTTTTGACATGTACCAAAATATTTTACGAATCTACGCTGCGCATAGGTCGTGTTAGTGTGCTCATTTTACTTTTTTGAATCCTTTTGCAGTCACATTTTGATTAGTCAGAACTTGTTTAACCGAGTATTTTGTTGTGATTTTGATTATTTTCGGACTGTTTAACTGAACTTTGTTGCATGTAGATTCTTTTTCAATTTTCTTTTTCAATTTTCTTTAATATTTTAAAATTAAAAAAAAGTATAATAAAAGAGGTGGAAGTTCGTTTTTAGAGTATGTGGTTTTATTTTGATTCTAAGGAGAGGGCCTTTTCGATCATTTGTGTTAGAAAATAAAGCTTTTAAAGTGGAATATAAATATAAATGCAAGTGGATTGGCCAAGGGAGACCCATAGTCACCAATCATAATAGATTTTCCATAGATAAGCAGATTTTCCATTTGAAAAAAATGAAAAGCTAAAAGAAGGACAACATCTTCTTCTTTCTCTGAAAAACCGAGCCTTCACTAAAAACACATAACTCTCGACCTTTTCTCTCCCACGTCACCTCTAAACAAGTTCCATCATCATCTTTTATGCCGGCGGCCTACAACCACCCTTAAACAACCATAACATTCACTGTTCACACTATACTCTCCACCGTTTGCACCTTTTCCAATTTCCACCCCACTGTTCTTCTTCAAATAGCCACTCAACAAACTCACGGTCACACCTCTCATCACCATGACAACATAACCTTGTTTTCCTTCTCTTCCATTTTCATCCATCACTGTGAACCTCCACCCTTCAACATCTAACCAACACAACCTATTGAAGGTGTAAGAAACGCAAGAAAAGAGGATTTGAATTGGGTTTCTAGAAATAAAATATTTTCAAAATCGAGATCTTGAAGTTAACACAAGAACAAAAATAAATTAACATAATTATTTTTGTCCTAATTCACTATTAACTAAGTTCATTCAGTCTACCAACCAAGGTGATTTGCCTTTCTCAATCAAGGAATTAATCCACTATAACCAAACTGATTAGAGACCACAAAGATAAACTATCAATGTCTTCTTGAGAATCTTGACTAAACCCTAGTCTCTCAAGGAATAACAACTCAAAGACAAACTATCAATGACTTCTTGAGTATACTGACTAACACTTAGTCACTCAAGGTACAATCAAATCACTATTGAATACAAGTTTTTGTGTTTACAATAATGCTTCTTGAAAGAAGATTACACAGAAATGAAGAACAAATAATAACACAATAGTGTTAATCAAGTTAGCTAACAACAGTTCCTTACTATCAAGTTAACAAACAAAAGTTCATTGCTTTTACAAAAAGTACACATTTATTTTGGCAGCATTTCAACAATTTGAATCAGCGTGAGTTTCTTCAAAGTTGTTCAACAATTTCAATTCTTCCAAGTCTTCCTTTTATATCTGAAAATAAATATGTTGGATGATATAATAGGAACACCAAAATTCTTGTTGTCTCTTTGTAATTGTCAGTGAGAGTGGCAGCCAACATAGTACCAAAAGTACAGTCCTTGTGCCATAAAACTAATATAGTGGAAGGATGTGACATTGTACTATCTCTTCATATGAGACCTTTGATCTTCTCTTCTAATATCCAGAGGCTTCACAATTTGAAGCATGCTTAGAAGGATCAAAAATACTATTTAGAACCTTCATCTTCTGAGTTTCTGAACTTCGTTCAACAGAACATTGTATTTAGAGTCTTAGGCATATTGGCCTTCAAAGTAGTATCTTAAGAATCTTCAAAAATCGTTCAACAGAACCTTGTATTCAGAATCTTAAGAATCGTTTGAGCAAGAGAGCTTTGGAATCTCCAGATCTTGAGAACCCTTCAGAAGCTCTACTATCAGAGTCACATTTAGAAGCAATAAAACTAACGTTCATCAGAACCGCTGTTTTAAGAAGCATTCTGAGCAACGACACATGGAATTGTATCATTTAGTGTGTTAAGTTCATAATTTGATGATGTCACACATCAATTCTTCAGAATCAGAACCTGTTAGCAAAAGCTACACACTACACAAACCATTAGGATACTAAATTGTTATTTATTCCCCCATGTATTTTAATAAACATTAATCACATAAAAAAATTTCAGAGTTAGCTAAGCAGCTCCCTTGAGTTCTATATTTCCAGAGCTTGTTTAATCTTGTTCATAGTCTCCCCCAGAATTCAAGACTTAAAGAAGTTTTGATAAAATAGCACGAATTAATCAGAATGAATACTTCACTGATTTAAGAACTATCAAAAGTATAAATAGCGACATAAATCTTCATCTCAAATTCTGACTTGCTATTAGAAGATAATGATGTATCAAATCCTGGTTTAACTTATCAAACCTTCAGAGTCTGGTTGAGATTCCTTTTTCCAGAGGACAAATAACCAAAGACTTCTGAAACTATAAATTTTAAAACTCCTTCAGAGCTTCAGATTTTTCTATTAAGAAAAATTCAGTGAACTTTCTCAAAGTTTCTAAGTCAAACAATGTTAGTGGCAAAAACATTCGAACATGTTTGGGAACAATATTATGAGAATAGACATACCAAAATCATAACAATTTCTCCCTCTTTGTAAGAAATAAAAAATATTTAAAAAGACAAAAGAAACTTTTCATTAACCAAAGACCAGTTGTACCAAAGTTTTAGAAAGAATAAAAATTTCCAGAGTTCTAAAAAACAAAGGTAAAAACTAAGGGTTCAGTGGAGGTGGAGGCAGAATCCTGGCCATGAAATCCTTCATCATGTTGGAAACAGAAGTCATAGAAGCATCATGCTGATCAACTCTTTCATCTTTCTTGTCCAAACGAGTTTAGATTAAAGCATTGGTCTTCTTCAGCTCATCTAGAGTTTCCTTTATCCCAAAGAGATTCTCTTCAGCGGCAACAACAGTCTTCAACAAGCCAGAAGACAAACCGCCTTCAGTAGCTGAATTTCCATATATAAGCAACTTAGAAGCAACAACATCTGAAGGTTACATGTCCATATCAAAAGATGCAGTTCTACTGGAATCACTACTTTCGGAGCCAACAAACAGAGAAGAGAAGAAGGAGGTGCTTGAGAAGCAAGTCAAGCCTTGTGCTTCTTCACATCTTCCATATGATAAAATAATTTAATGATATTGGAGTTATCACTCATCCACTTTCTGAATTTTGTCTAGATGAAGTTTACCTAATCAAGATCCATACTAGCATAAGAACTCTCCAGAGCATATTGAAGAGTGTCGAGAGCACTGTACTCAAATCAATGCATCATCTCATCCAAGGGTATGTGACGGTTATCAGTTATGGTACGGACGAGAGGTTCTATCATTTAGATCATAGAAACATAGATCTTCTTCTTCAATGGTTTGAGACTCGGGTTGAGGGGAGGATGAAGGAAGGCTCTATTGAAAAAAAGTGTTGGGTATTTGTGGGGTTGTGTTTTGATAACCTGAGGTGAAACACAGGCCAAACTTGTCAGATTTGTATGGGATATATGGGAGTTGTCCCCAAATAGTGCACCCACCTTCTTCTATCACTGCCTTGGCATCCTTCAAAGATGACATCTTGAGTGGAGGCCTTGTAATCTTGGGAACTTGAGACACAACCTTAGTCACTGCCACATCTTATGGTACTTCTTCAAAGTGCTGGCATGGAGTTTCAATAAATTCACCATCTAGCTCCACATATCGGAAGGAATTGAGATGACTGATCATATACTCTTCTTCTCCATGAATGGTGATAATTTTCCCTTGAATTGGATATTTTAGCATTTGGTGCAACGTGCGCCAGCATTGTGAATCTATGGTCTGCCTAGCAAGCAGGAAAATGAAGGGCGGATATCCATTACATGAAAAGTTGAATCAAATGTTTGGGTTCCAACCTTTATGGGGATATCCACTTTCCCATGCACCATCCTTTTTAAGCCGTTAAATGCCCTCACTATTATGTTGCTTGGTTTCAATGTCAATCCTTCGCAGTCAAGCCTATCAAGAGCCTTTTTAGGCAACACATTCAAAGATGATCCAGTGTCCACCAAAATAAGAGCCAAGGTTGTGCCCATGCATTCCACTGAGACATGCAATACCTCATTATGTTTCCTTCCTCTTGGCGTTAAATCAGCATCCGAGAAACCTAGACCATTATATGTAGTCAAGCTGGCTACGCAGTCTTGGAACTATTTGACAGATGCTTCTTGGGGTACATGAGCAGTTTTTAGGAATTTTACCAAGGCCTTTGCATGCGCCTCGAAACATAGTAGTAAGGCCAATATGGAAATTTTAGATGGAGTTTTCCTCAGTTGCTCAACTACATTGTAGTCGCTTCTTTTTATGATATTTAGAATTTTCTTCATCTCTTTCCGGGAGGTCTCAGGGATAGCCAATGATTGTGTCTTCGTCTAGACAGGCTCAATCATAATACTTTTACCTCGAGTCTCGATTGACTCGGTAGCAGGAATGTCAGCAGGAGTGATAACAAGGGTTGTATCAGCTTTTTCAGTTGGAGTATTAGCATAGATGATTGTAGGACTGGAAATAACCTTTGGAGGAGCAACAACAACATGAATGATTACGGGTCTAGAAACTGCTTTTGGAGGAGAAATTTCTGGAGAGAATATCCTTCTGCTTCGGGTAATCTTGCTAGTCCCTGCAATATTACTGATATCGGAGTCAATCTTCTCAAAACTTGAATCTTCGGCAACTAGCCAATCTTGCTTGATATTGTGGTAGTAGACATCCCCTCCATAATTCCATGGTACGGTTTTGTCTGAAAAATACGGGACTGGTCCAAGCATTGTAATTATCAAAGGGGCTACTTTAGGAATTGATGTAATTCTAACGGGTCTTTTGGTGGAGACCCTGGAAGAATTGTTGGAAATGGTCACAATGGAAACATCATTATAAGAAATAGGTGGAACAAAAGTCTTTTCTAACAAAAACTCCTTGTTATCTATTAGGCACTGAACGCCTGCTTTCAACAAAGGACAACTGGTTGGTAAGGACAAACAGAAATGACAGCTTTCATCACAGCCTAGGAAAACACTGACATTCAATAAGTTCTTTTTGATAGTCAGGAGTGGGGTCATAAGTTCATCAACTGAAGTAACAAACATATCTTCCTCAATGGCATTGGTAGTATGGCCATGTTTAGGCATAGGGGCAGAAATGACATTGGGCTTTTCTGGCGCATCGAGTTCAATTTCTTTAGCTTCAAGGAGGTCTTGTACTTTGTTCTTTAGAGCCCAACAGTTGTTAGTGTCATGGTTGGGACTCTCAGAATGGTATGCACGTGGGAATTAGGATGATAGTGAGGAGAGGTTGTGTTAGGGTTCTTTGGAGCTTATTTCAAAGTCACTAGATTGGATCTTAACAAATGTGGAAATACTTAAGATAACGTCATATTAATTCATGTGAATTGTCTGACTGGTCTTTCCATTCTTGGTTGATTGTTTCTTTGTTGATCAGGCGCAAGTTTAGGAATCATGACAGCCCCCACCATTGGACGGTGTTCAGCCCTATCTTGATTTCTCTGAGGATACACATCAACCAATTCTTTCTTTCCGATGAATGGCTTCCTTACAGCAGCAGAGAATGCATCTTTTTGGATCTTTCCATTCTTTATCCCGGCTTCTACCCTTTCTCCGGTCAATACCAATTCAGTAAAACCTATCGATGAACTCCCAATTAAGTGATTGAAGAAGGGACCAGACAAGGTGCCCAAAAACATGTCTACCAACTCTCTTTCAAATAGGGGAGGTTGAACTCTTCCGGCCAAGTCTCTCCATTTTTGCGCGTAGTCCTTGAAGCCTTCATTTGAAACCATGGCCATACTATGGAGTTGAGTATGAGTGGGTGCAAGATCGGCATTGTATTGGTATTGTTTGTAAAAGGCTGCAGCAAGATCTTCCCAATTATGACCATTGGCTCTTTCTAGCTGATAAAACCAATCAAGTTGAGTTCCAGACAGACTGTCTTGGAAGAAGTGTACCCATAAATCTTTGTCAGCGGTATGGGGCTGGATTTTCCTCACATAGGACCGGAGATGCATTTTGGGGCATGAGACTCCGTCATATTTGGCGAACACATGTGCTTTGAACTTTGGAGGGATGACAATTCCCGATACTAAGCCCAACTCCTCAAAGTCCAATCCAGGTACTTTTTGGATTTCCATTGCACTCAACCGCTCTTCTAGATGCTTATACTTGTCGCCGGCTGGAGAGTATTGTTCTTCAGAATAGTCTTATTCTTCCTCTTCTGAATTAGATTGAACAACTGTTTCCTTTCCCTTCCCATCTTGATTGTCTTTCCCACCGAATGTCGTTGCAAATTCTAGGGTCCTTCTTGTTTTCCCGTGGAATCTTCTTCCCATGTTTAGAACTCCGGTTATCTTCTTCGTCTTCTTTTTCTTCTCCTCAACCAGCAAGGTCTTCAACTCTTCTTGTCCTTTGGCTAGAGTTAGGAATAACTGTTGAAACTGTGCATTTTGAGCTTGGAGGTCTTTCACCATTTGCTCGAGATCCATCTTACTGAAATAAACAGTAGAGAGATGAGAAGACTTGTTGCAAGAAACCTGCTTATGTTATGATGAATGATAAATGCATATGAAATTATTTCAAGGATTTTAAGATTCAAATTTATTTTAGACAAAAAGGAAACACACGTTATATTAATGAGTTAAAGCTTGAGTACAATAATTCCTCCTTGGGAAAAACAACTACAGAAACTCTAAGATAAAAAGGTAGTACGCATCCTCTTTGGTGCAATGTAGGAATTCAGAGTCTGCTCCTCATGAAGTAGTCTAGTGAGTTCTAAAACCTTCTTCTCGCTTGCGTAGAATTGGGCTCGAAAGTATCTCTCTCCCCCTTGAGTTGTATCCAATCCCTTTGTAGGTCTTCAAGAGAAGTGGGCATGTCAGGATGTAGGGTAGTGTATGGAACATCTCCTTCCATGATAGGCTCAATGATTATCGGGAGAATGGAGGGATAAGGCATCATCAGACTTTGAGCACGAGTTTGTACCCATTTGAGGTAAGGCTCAAGTGGGATGGAATTTTTGTGCCCCAAAGTCTTGCTATCTACCTTGTTCAACATCCTCCATGCTCGGATGAATCTCTAGCGAAGACCTTGATCGTCTTTCTCATAGTCAAATACCAAACCTTGAATCAGCATCTTATGCGGGCCATCCCTTCGGGCATAACCAAACTGTCTTAAGTCTAAGCAGGGGTTGTAGGTGACACCTCCCCTAATGCCAAGTAAAGGGACATTAGGAAATTATCCACAACGGTCGATAATAGTAACATTCTCTATGGATCGGGAGCACCAATGAATGTCTGAATGTTTGAGCGTCATCAACCTTTATGACCACCTGTTTCCAGTGATTTCTGGTAAACAACCGCTAGTCTTCCAAACTATCGAATAATCTTTCTGACTGTTATTCAATTCCTCTGGTAACTCACAGGATCGACTAGATTGATCCTAGGACTCCTTGGATATTAAGGTTACTCTCACGATCGAACAGATATTCATGGTTGATATTGTATATGTGTTTGGCTTATTTCGATTTCTCTCTCTAAAAGTCTAAAGATATAATCAAAATGTGTGTGAAAACTAAATTACATGAATAAATGCTAATTGTAAAGACATGTAAAACTGCATAAAAGTGAAGTAAATGGTTTCGACTTACAAAACAGTTAATATAAAGGATTTCTGGAACGTAAAAGGTTTGAAATATGAAGAAAGCGTTTAATGCAAGAAATATTTAAATGACTTTAAGTAAAAATATGCGTTCGAAGGATAAGACTTGAAGGTAAAGGTATGGAAAATATGACAGTTTTCTGAGATATGAAGTGCTTGAAATATGAAGAAAACATTAAAATGTGAAACTTTGAAGAAGAGATTTCGAAGTGAAAAGACTGTAAATAAGAAAACTTGTAAAGGTTATTTGACAAAAAGGATAAAGGAAAGTACTGGAAATGGTAAAAGGTTTTCATTAAATCAGAAATACATGGTGCTATCATACATACATTTCTCTTGCATTCGTTTCCCTTGCCATGTGGTAGTTTGAATGTTACTGAGTATTTTGTATAATAGATATGACACACGAAATCCTAATACTAAGACTTCTATTTATACTAATTCGACCATAACGGTCTTGCTATAGGATTATGCCACGTTTAGAACATGCAGGACAATGCCTCTTTCATCTTTCCACGTGTCCCCAAATGCTCCAACACATAACTTTCAAACCTCGAAAGTCCCGCTTCCATTTGAATTTCAAATGCTTTGGTGCTTCTACGTTTCGAACGCTCTTCCCAGACACAGCCTTGTTGTTATTTCGAGACTTCTTTAGATATGTTCCCATAATTGCCACTCGAAGCTCCAAGCTTTGACACACTTATTCGAAACACTGCTTCTGCTACTTCGAAACATGACGCTTTACCTCATTTCGATCAAAACGTTTAATTCATTTGGCTTCTAATAACATTATCAAAATCTTCAGCCAACAAATTGCCCCTTTAAAATATGTATTTCGATTCCTCTGAGAAATACCTATTTTAAACACCTACACAAGATTTTGATGGGACTTTCGAATCATCGTAACATTTAATGCATTTGACTCCAGTCACGTCAATCATAGCACCTTTTGGATTCCTTAACCGCCTGGAGCCACTTCACAGCGTGGTGCAGTTACAAATAATGATTATCTTTAAATCACGCCTATTACCCATGTTAACTTTACGCCACCTCTTCATCATACCAACCCATGATCTCCACGTATCACACCTTTATTCGGTGGATGCTTAAACTTCCCCATTATAAAAAATCAACTTAATCTTCTTCTTTTCTTTTCACACTCTAAATCTTTCACACTCTAAATCTTTTATCCTCTTTCTCTCGTAAAACAATCCAAGCTTTCAACATCTTTCAAAAATGTCTTCTTCTACTTCATCCCAACTCAAGAAAGTCTCCAAGAAGAAATGAAAAACTGTAGGAGCTACCATGGAAAGTAAAATCATCACCCTCCAAGGTCAATCCGCTCTTTCCCCTCAGATGATTTCAAAAGAAAAAGAAATGCTGTATGCGTCACAGGTACTCATTCCTACCAACGTTGCTGGTGAGAGGTTAGCTTTAAATGGCCCTCTTACGGTTTTTGAAATATTAAAAGACACCAGGACGATTTTCCCAGTTTGTTATTGCTTCAAACCCTTATTTAACAAAATGGACGCCCCTAAGGCAGTAGAATCTCCTAGTTCAAATACCATAGAAACCCCAACTGTTCCTCCTAAGGACCCCTTTGTTTTGGATTATGTAAAAAGTAATTTTAAGCCATTTCGATCTTGCCCCACCTCTGATATTGCTTATCAAAATTGGTTCACGAAAGTAGAAGCTAAGAAATCCCAGCAATGGGAAGAATTAGGCATCTATAACCTGATTAAGCTATCGAAGCCTGGTTTCACCTACAGCCACCCTCTGCTATTCGCGTCCCTTTATTTCTGGGACAGTACCTATAACACTTTCCATCTCCCAGGTGGAATGATCACCCCAACCTTCTTCGACATAGCGGCCATCACTGGGCTATCGCCAGTGGGGGAAACTTATATACCCGACAACGAAGAGCACTCAAGCATAATTGACTTCGAAGTCAAGCTAGCCAGTTTTTCCAAATTTATCAGTCATTACCATGCTGAGGGGGACAATGTGTCTGACGTAGAGCACATTGCTTTCTTAACCCTGTGGCTGTCAAGATACGTTTTCTGCAGTAGATCCCTACAAGTAGCTAGTAGGTTCATTCCTCTAGCTAGGGACTTGCACGAAAATCGAAAAGTGTGCCTAAGTGAACTGCTCTTAGTTGACCTCTATGAAAGCCTGAGGTCAGCTGTTTCGAGCCTCAAATCCCACACCTCCAAAAATATTCTATTGGCTGGCCCCTTTTGGTTACTCCAACTATGGCTAAATGCCATGTTCGAACCCTCCTTATCAACCGCCAACACCATTGATGAGCAAGATTCTGAGATAAGTGATAGGATATTCGAAGGCACTAGGCTTCGAAGATTAACTCCCAATGACGACAAAGATGACTTCAAAGTTCAATTCTCGAAGTACATCATGATATTCTCCAAAAGGCACAAGTTCGAAGAGAGCATGGCGCCCTTTGCTTCGAGGGCTCATGGACCTTCTTGGTTCACCATGGCTCTCTCAGAAGCTATCAAGAGCAAGGAGATTCAGGATGTATGGAGAGCTTTTTTGCTGCCTAGACTCATTTCTTCAAGAATAACCCCAGCCAAGAACCAAAATTTTCTCTTTGCCTACCAACCAAACTTCGTTTCGAGGCAGTTTGGCTTATGCCAACTGATTCCTGAACCTTTGTTTCAAACTGAGAGCGCCATCACTTCTGGACGAACTTTCAAGGCACGGGAAGCCAAAATACAGCAAGAACAATATCAAGGCTTTGCCCAATTTGAGCTGATAACCTTCGAACCTACCCATCTCGCGGCTAAAGGATTTCTGGAATGGTGGACCAAGTTTTATCAAACTTATATGTTCGATACACTTACAATTCGACAGAAACTAATTGATGCCTTCGATGTGCAGGTACCAACAAAGAAAGGTATGTTTACTCATGCCAAAGAGATTAAAGCTTTCCAAAATTATTTTGAAACTACTTACGACCCCACGCGCTTGGACTCCACTGTGCATCAAGCAGCTGAGACCTTGAAGGAAAAATTTAAACAAAAGTTTCTAAGTTAAAACTTCCTTCAGGGCTGTCACCTGAGGATAGGTATAGGTTGGCATTCGAAATGCATCCACCTAAATTTCCCAGATTACCTACCTCAGAACTGGCTCTGGCTTGGTTTCCCCCATATCCATGGTGGTTTACTTGCAAAGAGATGTTCAAATATCTTCAAAGGAAACCAAAGCCATCTGAGACTGTGACATGGGCTCGATACTGGCTTCATGATTTCCCAGGACACCTTCGATACGACCTTTCTGCCATGTCAATTAAATCTGATCAAGGCACAGGTGCGAATGCTTGGGAAAATCCCAAATGTCTTTTATTTTCCATATCTTTAACCTTTTCTTTAATTGTTTCGATTTTCAGCTATCAGGATAAAGACAGCTGCCTCGAAGTCGAAGGAAGGGAGTGCCTCTCAAGCCTCCATCGAAACTACTGACAAAGTGACTCCACCCGAAACAACCACTACTGCTGCAACCATAACAACAACAATCATACCAACAACAACCAGTGTTCCAATTCCAACGGTAATCACTTAGCCTTGATGTTTCGAATTCACTCATGCTTTATGGTTTACATCTAACTCTTCGTTTAAAATTCTTTCAGACCAACAAGCTCCCTCCTACTACTCCCAAGAAGCGGAAATCAAGCACCATTGGGGAAGACCCCAAGGCTGGAGGAAACTTAAATACTGCTTCAAAGAAGAAGCCAAAGAAAGATATTTCGAAAAGCACCGTTCCAACTAGTGTCTCTGGACTTGAGTCCAGGGATGCTGCTCCCTCACCCAAATCCAAAAATCCACCTTCGACCTCCAACCCAACGTTGGAACGTATAGCAAGTAACCTCTCCTCTGAGAGTCCACAGGTAAATTGAACCTTTAAATTTTTACAATACTAACTTCTTATTACCTTGGTGAATGTTTTTCTCAACATTCTGTTGTTCCTTGCAGAACATCTTGAATCCAGCTTCCACTATTTCGAACTCACCATCCAGAGCTGCTGCTCCGCTCAACTCCTCTCCTCAAGGAGATTCCAGCAACTTGGTCCAAAATAAAGGTTCCTCCAATATGGCGGTTCTGGCTGGAACTTCTGAACAGCAGGATGATCAAGGTACCTCCATTCCTCTGAAAGAGGTAAACGAAACAACACTTCAAACGCCTGCAGAGGATTTGCAAAGGGCTTCTCTTCAAAAGTCCCCTCTTGAAACTCTTCAAGAGGACCCAAAGGACACTCAAACTGAAGAAGAGAAAGCTGATTCTGGGCAAAGAGCCGAAGAATCTGCAGACGAAGAATCTGAGGAGGAAAATGCCAATGACGGTTCGATTGCTGGGACGGAGTCCAACGCAAATAGCAGTGAAAGGGATGGTATCGAAGTGGTGGACTTGGACGAGGATGAAGAAGACCAAGAGCACGAAACGAATGAAGGGGATGGTAATGCAACCAACGAACCCCTAGAGGTTGAAATAAACGTGGCTCCCCTACGTGTGGAACTCCCTCAATCTTCTCTGTCTCGAATGACTGACGAGGAACTGGCACTTCTGAGACGAAATGACCCTATTGGGTACATGAAGGCAAAGTTGGCTCAGAGGGACGTCCCACTCGCTAGGGCTGGCACAAGTTCGACCAGCTATCCTCTTCCCACAGATGAAAGAATTGTTCTTCTTAACAAAATTAGGAAAACCATTCTCAATGTGGATATATTCGAAGTGCTTAAGCAAGATAGTACTGCTTGCTATACTATGAAGGAGCTGCTCACAAAGGTCAATCTTTCCACCTGCTCCTTGCCAGTTAGTACTCTCGTGTTTGATCTTCAGAATTTGCTGGACAACGTAACTGGTTACCTTCTCCAAGACGAATCTGCTGCCAAGAAGGTTCAAGAGAAACACATTGCCATGGATGCCGCTTATGAAAAAGCTTCGAAACTCTCTCAAGAAGCTGAGGATCAAGCTATGCATCTGAAGCAGGCGAAAACTGATTATGAGGCTCGAGCTGAGTCCATCCTTCTTTGGGAAAGGCAGATTCTGGAACTTCAACAGAAGGTTAAGGAGGCTAAAGAACAACAACTAGCCTTCGAAACCAATTCTGCTGGTAACCAATTCGAAGAGCTTCTCAACCAGGGGCTTGCGGAAATGGAGACTGCAGAACAACTTAAAGGAAAAGTGGCAACCTTGGAAGGAGCCAGGCGGTTCGCTCAGCAGAAACTTGAATCATTTCGAAGCACTTTTAATCGATTGAAAAATAATTCTTATTTCTAGATTTTGATGTTTATTTGACTATAATTTTGGTTTCTTACATGTAATATTCGAACAACGCCATTTTGGCATTTTATCTTGCCATCTTGGCTTTTTATAATATCTTGTTTACGTTGTTACTATTCGAATCTCCCGCAGGCTTGGCTTATATTTCTTTAAATATTTCCCATTAACCTTTAGGACACGTTTATCATCCATGAGTTCTTCGATTTCGTATGCATTGTTTGAGAATACTTTTAATATTCGAAAAGGTCCTTCCCAATGAGGTGACCATTTACCTAACGCTTTATTCTTCTTGTCCATAGGCAATATGACTCTCCAAACCAAGTCATTAATAATGAATACTTTTTCCTTCACCCTTTTATTGTATGCTCTGGCCACTCTTTCTTTTTGCCTCATCAAAATTTCCAATGCATGTAATCTAATTTCGTCCAACTCAACTAATTCATTCATCATCATTTCCCAATATAATGCAGTTGGGATTTTGTTTTGTCTCTGAATTCGAACTGAATGCAGATGAATTTCTACTGGCAACACTGCATCATGACCAAATGTGAGTTGGAAAGGCGTAGTGTTAGTAGCTTCCTTAGGAGATGTTCTACAAGCCCATAATATTTGGTCCAGAGTTTTGTGCCAGTTTCTTGGCTTTTTGCCAATATGCTTCTTGATTAATCCTATTATTACTTTATTTGCTGCTTTGACTTGTCTGTTTGCTTGAGCATAATATGGCGTTGATGTTAGCAATCTAAACCCCATTTCTTGGGCAAATCCTTGCATCTTTCTACCAGTAAACACAGAGCCTTGGTCTGTAGTTATGCTCTCTGGCAATCCGAACCTATAGATAATGTGCTTTTGTATAAATTCGATAATAGCCTCTTGATCAGCAACTACCAGTGGTATAGCTTCGATCCATTTGGTAAAATAATCTATTCCCACCAAGATGTATTTCTGTCCTTTGGACGAAGCAGGATTTATTTCTCCTATCAAATCCAATGCCCATCCTCTAAATGGCCATGGTTTGATGATCGAATGCAACTCACTTGCAGGGGCATGTTGAATTCCTGCATGTTTCTGACATTCTTCACATCCTTTAGCAAAGTCTATGCAATCTTTGAGCATGCTAGGCCAATACAAGCCGTATCGAAATAACAACCATTTCATTTTATGGCCTGCTTGATGTGCCCCACATGCCCCATTATGAACTTCAGACAATGCTAAGTATGCCTCACTTTCTCCTAGGCATTTCAATAATACACCCTCTTGGGTCTTTTTAAACAATTCGTTCCCCATGAGGAGATATGACAATGCTCTATATTTTGTTTTTCTATCCACCTTTAGAGTTGGGTCTGCTAAATAACTCTTCAATGGACTTCGCCAATTTGCATCTGACAAAGTATTTATGGCTAATATTTCGAATTCCTGTTTCTCAGCATATCCCAATCTCATATTTTCCAGATCCGATGGTGTGAATCTAGTAGCCATAATTCTTCCCCTTAATTCGACCAAATCCTTGAAGTTCTTGGCAGACACTTTATAACCTGAAGCCAACTGCGCTAAGTCATTTGCTTCTTGGTTCTCTATTCTTGGTATGTGTTGAATATCCATGTATTCAAATTTCCTTAATAGCCTATTGACTATGACGAAGTATACCATTAAATTTTCCTTTATGCACTTGTATTCCTTTGTGATTTGTTTGACCACTAATTCAGAGTCTCCTTTAATTTCGACTCTGGTTGCCCCCAATTCCAACAAAGCTTCAAGTCCAACAATGAGCGCTTCATAGTCAGCTTCGTTGTTTGAACAACGAGGACCATCTAATTTATACTTGAATTTTGTTGGAATTCCTTCAGGAGAAATCAGAAGGACTCCAACACCACTTCCATTCCTGTAGGTTGAACCATCAAAGTATAATTTCCATGGTTGCATTTCGACGTAACTCATGACCGTCTGCTCAACCAACGAATGGTCCACAATGAAGTCAGGAATCACTTGACCTTTCATAGCTTTTAAAGGCATGAAAGTCAACGAATATTCTGTTAAGGCTAAAGCCCACTTGCCAACTCTGCTATGTATTATTGGTTTTGAAAGCATATGTTTAATGACATCGAAATGAGATGAAACATAAACATCAACAGGTTTTATATAATACTTGAGTTTCATACAAGAGAAATACAAACAGAGACATAGCTTTTCTAAATTGCTATATCTGGTCTCTGCATCATTTAGCACTCTACTTAAATAGTATATGGCTCTTTCGACGCCATTGCTATCCTCTTGTGCTAGCATACTACCTATACTAACTTCAGAGGCAGATATGTACAATCTCATAAGCTTCCCCCATGAAGGTGGAGACAAAATAGGAGGCTGAGAAAGGTATTCTTTTATTCTGTCAAACGCCTCCTGGTGAGCTTCGTTCCATTCGAAGGCTTGACCTTGCTTTAGACGAAGTAACGGAGAGAAAGCTTGGGTTCTTCCACTTAGGTTCGAGATGAATCTTCTGAGGAAGTTAATTTTCCCTAGCAGAGATTGCAACTCCCTTTTTGACGCAGGTGCTTTCGTCTCCATTATGGCTTTGGTTTTGTTCTGGTTGATTTCGATTCCTTTCTCGTGAACCACAAAACCAAGAAAATCTCCAGCCTGCACAAAAAATGCACATTTAAGGGGATTCATCTTTAAGCCATGTTTTCTCATTCGCTCGAATGATTGGCTTAAATGATTCAAATGTGTTTCTGCAGATATAGATTTGATGACTATATCGTCTGCTCAACCAACGAATGGTCCACAATGAAGTCAGGAATCACTTGACCTTTCATAGCTTTTAAAGGCATGAAAGTCAACGAATATTCTGTTAAGGCTAAAGCCCACTTGCCAACTCTGCTATGTATTATTGGTTTTGAAAGCATATGTTTAATGACATCGAAATGAGATGAAACATAAACATCAACAGGTTTTATATAATACTTGAGTTTCATACAAGAGAAATACAAACAGAGACATAGCTTTTCTAAATTGCTATATCTGGTCTCTGCATCATTTAGCACTCTACTTAAATAGTATATGGCTCTTTCGACGCCATTGCTATCCTCTTGTGCTAGCATACTACCTATACTAACTTCAGAGGCAGATATGTACAATCTCATAAGCTTCCCCCATGAAGGTGGAGACAAAATAGGAGGCTGAGAAAGGTATTCTTTTATTCTGTCAAACGCCTCCTGGTGAGCTTCGTTCCATTCGAAGGCTTGACCTTGCTTTAGACGAAGTAACGGAGAGAAAGCTTGGGTTCTTCCACTTAGGTTCGAGATGAATCTTCTGAGGAAGTTAATTTTCCCTAGCAGAGATTGCAACTCCCTTTTTGACGCAGGTGCTTTCGTCTCCATTATGGCTTTGGTTTTGTTCTGGTTGATTTCGATTCCTTTCTCGTGAACCACAAAACCAAGAAAATCTCCAGCCTGCACAAAAAATGCACATTTAAGGGGATTCATCTTTAAGCCATGTTTTCTCATTCGCTCGAATGATTGGCTTAAATGATTCAAATGTGTTTCTGCAGATATAGATTTGATGACTATATCGTCAATATACACCTGCATGAAGGTTTCAATGAAATCATGAAAAATTGAATTCATTGCCCTTTGATAAGTTGCCCCAACATTCTTTAAACCAAAAGGCATCACCACCCATTCGTAGGTGCCTAAGGCTCCTGGGCAACGAAATGATGTCTTTGTAACATCTTCTTCAGCAATGAAAATCTGGTTATACCCAGAGTATCCATCTAACATACTCAAGTATTCGAACCCTGCAGCAGAATCTACTAGCATTTCTGCCACGGGCATGGAATATTCATCTTTAGGGGTTGCAGTGTTTAAATCCCTAAAATCTATGCAAATTCTTAAAGAACCATTGTTCTTAATAACGGGTACTATGTTTGCTAACCATTCGACGTACCTTGTTGTTCTGATGAATTTGCAACGCAGCAACCTTTCGATCTCAGCTTTAATTTTTGTGAGAACCGCTGGTGCGAATCTTCTGGGAGTTTGTTTGATGGGCCTCTTGCCATCTTTGATTGGCAGTCTGTGTTCGACCAACTCCCTCTTTAAACCAGGCATCTCGTCATAATCCCATGCGAAGCAATCTTTATTTTCCTTAAGGACTTCGATCACTTCCTTCTTGAGGCCTGGGCTAAGTTTAGCACTTATGTAGGTTACTCTTTTCGTTTTTTCATCCCCTAAGTTGACTTCTTCGAGTGGATCCTGTGCCAACATTTTGGCACCTGAGTTTATGGGGTTCCTTTCGAAGCCTAAGGATTCTTTATCATAGATGGCATCCAACCTTTGATCCATCTCAAACTCTTTGAAGGGTGAGCATTTCGAACCCTCCCCACTGACTTCGTTCGTCTTTATAGTTGATTTATTTATTTCAGCCTCTAAGGCCGCTTTTGATTCGTTCTCATCCATATAGGCCGAAATCCTTTTGAAAAAGGTAGACTCAGTCATGGCTAAGGTTGTCGAAGTCCCAGCCTGCTGGCCGTTTTTGTATCGTGCTTTCGACTCCCTCTTCTTCACTGATTATTGTTCTATCCCAGTAAAGGCCATCATGACGAAGGGTCATGTAGTAGTGGGCGTTTCTAGTTTCATTAATCTCATCATTTGGAACACACGGAGCAATCTTTGCCAGATTTTTATCATAATCCCTCTTGTCAACTAAATTGACAGTTGACATAAAGTAACTCTGGTCTGCTTCGATGTTTTCCACGATTCCATCATCTCTCCACAGAACTAGTCGCTGATGCATTGACGAAGGAACTGCCCCCACGCCATGGATCCACTCTCTTCCCAGCAGTAGGTTATAGTTGGCCTTGGCTTCGATCACCATAAACATGGTGGGCCTACAGCTTGAGCCTATTGTCAATTCCAACTGGACCACCCCCAGCGTTTTGCCCACTTTTCCCTCATAATTGGACAGAACCATATTATGGGGCTTGATGTCTCCTTCGCGGATCTCTAATCTTTTTAGCATGAAATGGGGTATCAAATTGACTGCAGCACCCCCATCCACTAGAACTTTGTTCACACCATGGGCACCAACTTTCGCCCGAATGAAAAGTGGCTTGAGATGGTTCTTCATTGCAGGTTCTGGACGTTCGAAGAACGCATTTTGTTCCTCAACAGCCCCATTGTCCATCACATAGTAGCACACGGGCCTATGTTTCAACAAATCTGTGGTGTCTTCCTCCTCATATTCGTTGATTTCGGTTTCCTGCCCAAATTCGCAGGGAAGCACAGACACCATGTTACAGTTCAAGTTAAATGAAGACTCCCCCTCCGATTCGAAGTTATCTGTTATCATATCTTCATCCTCTTCCGGGCCTGGAGTGTATTCCTTTGGTTCATCGCGTTGTTCTTCAGAGAAGAGCCTCCTATTGACTGGAGGTTTGTCTTCAGTTTGATTTTTTGGTTTGTTGGTGCTAGATTCACCTTGGTTTTTCGTTGAAGTAACCCCTTTGTTTGCCACAGCTTCTCTCTCAGCCTTTCGAATCCTTTGCTGTCTGCGCCACTGGGATCTTGACATGGGGTTCCTTCCTTTGTAATTTTCTAATCTCACTTCCTCCCTTTTTGCTGTGTTGAATTGCCTCATGTATGTCACAGCATGGCGTGCATTTCGTTCAGCGTTTCTCCATCTATCTTTGCCTTTGTCATTTCTGACCTGTAACCATCTATCGGTTGGCACTTCAGCAGGGAGTTTGAAAGTCACTCTTCGAGCAGCCTTGGGGTGAGGGCTATCAGGCCTTCGCTGTTTGTGTCTGCTGTCGAAACATGGGCCCATCTGGGCAGTTTCTTGATGGTTCCAGCAAGGGGCGAAGGGAATCGTTTCGAAGGCCCTGGCCATGCTTTGGTCATACACAGCAGAACACCTTGGGCAAATCAAGCACTTGGTTGCCCCTTTCTAGCAGCGAAACACAAATTCCAGCAAACTTTCTCCAGCCTTGGGATAACACCTAAAAAGCTGGTTATCCTGGCGCCAATTGTTGCCAGTTCGAGTCCTCTGTACCCTTTCGAAATTCGCAGCGATTATTTGATTGCAGAGGATGCTGCACCTAGGGCACAATATCATGCCTGAATCTCCTTTGTGGCATGTCATGAGATACTCCTTGAGACTAGCATCTCCAGTGTGATTATCCCCTATTCTATATTTTTCTTTTTCTAAGTATTTTTCCACTTCCTCCATCTCAGAGCGAGGTCTTTCCATATCCACCATATTTATTTCCACATCTCCCTCTTTAGCTTCATCATCACCCCCATCCCGTGGGCTTTATATCCTCAATTTGAACCTTCGAACTCTCTGGGGCAGAATATTTGACCAAATAGTCAAATTTTCCACTGGGTTCCCCTAGAGTGTCCCATATTTCTTTCTGGAGGGAAATTGGCTGTGTGATTTGGACTTTCTCCAATTCCAGCCTCAAGCCTTCAGTGACTTGTGTTAATTCTTGGTTTTGATTTCCCTGGCCTTCAGTAGCCTGGGTTTCTCTTGCAACAGCCACAGGGGCGGCAATCAGAGTCTCTGGCGTATTCTGGATGTCTTCAGTGACCTCCTCGCTGACTTCGACCATCACCCAGTTTTCAACTCCAGTACCCTTCTCTCCTGTTAGGGCGTCGCTTTGATCAGTTTCCACCATGTTGACCTCTCCAATGCATGCAGGCTCGGAGTAGTTGGTGTCTGCGACGTCCAAGGGATCTTCGTCCACTTTCATCTTCACCTTATCAGCAAACTTTAGTCTGCCATCTTTGATTGCGTTTTGAATCAGGTCCCTGAAAAGAAAACATTGTGAGGTTTTGTGGCCTAAGAAACTATGATATTTGCAAAATCCTCTCTTCTTTCTCTGATCCAAAGGAGGTATTTTGACATTTGATGGCACAATTAGTTGGCCATCTTTGACAAGTAAGTCAAAAATCTCGTCACATTTAGTGACATCGAAGGTATAAACCTTCTTTGGAAATTTGTCACTTTTTTCATTTTCAACAATATCTTTCCCTTTTGTGGGAACTAACAATTTGCAGGAATAAGGCGGGGCCTGTTTTAATTCAGCGAGGTCGATTTCGACCTCCTCGAATTCGAATTCAGGATATTCTTCTGCTTCCTCAGTCCCAACATAGGAAATCCTTTCTTTCTTGCTATTCTTAAAGACTCTGGCTTTTTCGGCCTTTAGTATTTCGACTTGTCGAACCCTATCGGCTAACTGAGCCATATCCCTCAAATACTGAGTGTCTAGTTTCTTTCGAATAGAATAATCCAAGCCACCAACGACCATTTCGACTAACTCATGTTCAGGCACTACTGTGTAACATCTGGATTTCAAAAGCCTAAATCTATTCAAATAATCATCTATGGGTTCGGTGAACTTTCTCTTAACGCTGGCCAGTTCCTTCAAACTTATTTTCGACTGTCCCATGTAAAATTGTTCATGGAATAATCTCTCTAAGAGAGCCCAAGTGTCAATGGACCCAGGAGGCAAAGTGGTAAACCATGTGAAGGCGTTTTTTGTCAAGGAACTTGGGAAGTATTTGATCCTGAGATCTTCATTATTGGCTATATCTCCCGCTTCGGTTAGATATCTCGCTATGTGTTCGACTGTTGACTCATTGGTATCCCCAGCGAACTTTGTAAATTTAGGGACTTTATATCCCCTTGGTAAATCAGTATGCATTATGCAATCCAATATAGGAGAAGCGTAATTTGGCCTCCTCATTCCTGTGTTGAGGCCATTCTGGGCCATGACTCTCTCTATCATGGTGGTTAGGTTGTTTTCTGCCAAGATGTTATCGTTTCGAATTCTATGAACGAAGGCATCGGCATCTTGATTTCGACCAACCAAAACAACTCCCCTAGGTTGTTCTTCTCGAAACTCTGGGGCTTCTAGCCTTTCGACCCTTGCCCCTGGTTCCATAATTTCCCTTTGTGGGCCCGGGATTATTGGGGCTTCTAACCTTGGTGCCCTGGCCCCTAAGTTAACTTCGTCTCTGGGTGGTCTATAAATTGGGTCGTTAGCAATTTGTTCTATAACAGGCATGTTTGTTCGAAATCCCGCCTGATTCTGCCTACGCCTTTCTGGGGGAGCAAAGAAATCTGCTATTCGACTCATATTGTCAGTGTTTTCCCTGTTTGTCACAGTCACATTTTGCACTATTGGGGTAAATATCTCCTGCATGGTTTGTGCTAACACCCCTATCATATTATGGTTACTGTCATCCATCAACTGCCTAAAAGCCAATTGGTTGTCTGTGGTTAAGATAGGCATTGTGCTATAACCCACCGACCCTTGGTTATTTGTCATAAACTGATTCGCCCCAGACCCAGACCCTAGTTGTGGAGATGAATTCGATGTGGAATTGTGTAAACCTACCATAAAGGGTGTTGGCATTCCATAGGAGGAATTTCTGGTTCTATTTCCATCGAAACCGGGTGGTCTAGTTAATGGAGTGGCGAAATGGGATTGTGTCCCTGATGGTGGAACGAATCCCCCAGGGTAGCCAATGGTTCCAGTATTTCCTAAGACCGAACTATTAGTTGATATGCCACTTACTCCATTGGTGGCTATGTTACTGGTCGAAGATGCAACAGACTGTGCATTCGAAGGGATTACATTAGATGTTCCGATCGAAGTGGACGCGTTAGTGCCTGTTGCATGTGGGCCATTTTGGTCCCCTTGTTGATTGTCTGAATTAGACATTTTGTCCAAACGTTTTCTTCTGGATAAAGGTTGGTTGCTGTTGGTTATCTTACCACTTCTCAGGTTCATAAAACAGCAAACTTCTTAGGTTCCAACGTTTTTGTAATGGTTGTATCTTGTAATGCCCCAATTTCGATTTATTGCATTTTAATTAATTATTTGGCTTGTTATGTGTATTGTTGTGGTTTAATATTAATATTAATGGTATTTAGCCTTGATTGGGTTTGTAGGGTAGGTATCCCTAATTGTGTGGTTGGTGAGAGGTCACTAAAATAATATAGAATATAATCGTATTATTAATTTAATTGGTTAGTAAGTGATATAATTGGTTAATTAAATGGAATAAGAGATTAAAATAAAATAATATTAAGCTATTGGGCTTAGTGTGTGCTAGTGATAGAAATAAGGGGGGTGTAAGTAAAGGCCCGTTAAGAAAGAAAAAGGGAAAAGAAAAGGGAAGTGTTAGTCAGAAACATTTCATCGTGAAAATAGAAAAAAAAAAGTGAGAAGAGCAGAGAGAAGTGAGAACACGTGAAATATTTGGGAGGAAAGTACAAAGAAGAAGAAGGAGATGCAACACATAGCCGCCATGGGATCGAATTTTAACCAGGTAAGGGTGGGGTTCTCTTCGATTAATTCCGGGTATGAAGATTCATAGTGTTAGGTTTGGGTATTGGGTATTATTCTTATTCGATTACTGTCAAATGATTAAGCTGCCATTGTTGTGATTGAAGCTCCCTTTGAGCTCGAAATATGAAACTAGGGAATTAGAAGCATGAACCCCTAACGATTGAATTGTTGAAATTGTAATGATTTATGTTTGAATGCTATTGCAATGCTATGTATATCTTAGTATGTTATTATGATTGTAATTGGAGGGGTTTTTGAGGTCCCAAATGGAAACCAATGCTGTAACAGAGCTTAGGAAGAAGTTCTGGATCAACGGGTTCGCGCCACGAACCTCTGATGGCGCCGCGAACACCACTATTCTGCCTAGTTCGCGCCGCCAACTGTACCAAAAACAGACTTTAGTAAAATGCTTGTATATTGTGAACCGTAACTCCGTTTTGGACGCCGTTTCGAGTGGCGTAAAGCTAATTGAATTATCTTTGTGATAGGATTAGAATGATTAGCATTTGATGGATTAAAATTGGTTATGGTTATGAAGTTCCATAGGGGATTGATTATGTTTTCTATGTATTGTTTTGATTTGACGCATTTCGTTGTAATTGCTATGTTGTGTATGATTGCTTCATGAATATGATGTGGTGTGATTGTATGGGCTTTCATACTACGTGGTGTTCATGGTTTGGTAATGATGAAGTGGTGTGTACTAAATGAATGTGTGATGAAAATATATGAACTGCAATATGTCTTGAATATGTTCGGGAATGTTTGAAATGTATGCTGAGGGACTGCCATAGTGAATGTGAAACCATGTTATTCCTCTATTGTTGTATGCTTGAATGGTGCTGCCTTGTGGCTTATGCTTGTTGCTTACATGTAAATGATAATTGATGTTAATATGTCTAATGATGTATGAATAGCTGTTATAACTTATGAAGTGATAAACATGAATTGTTCATGCGAATTGAGATGAATATGTATGTTGTTGGTAAGCTATTATATGTACATTTCGTGTTGACTTGTGAATGTTCTAATTGAATGTGTAAGATTGAATAAATGTTGTATGCATATTGTATGGGCTTTATGTATGCGATGTTATTCATGTTGTTGGAATTGATTCAATATTGTTTTGAATGTTGTGATGAACATGAAATGGAAATGTTGTTGTGGGAAGTACTCGTTGTAGTACATGGTGATTGTGTAAATCCTTGGAATGGGCTGTGTGATATTCCGAAGGTAGCATGGACGAATAATTTGTGATGTTATTCGAATTGATCTTGATGTAGATTATGTATACTTGTGCATACTTGTATAAATGCAAAGTGGTGTGACATTGTAATCTAAATGATTAAATGGTAAATGTGAACGTGCTAATAAATGGTATTGTTGTAATATGCCTATGGAATGTTGTGTGTATCGATATGTATGCGAACATGTCTTGATAAATTAATTGATGTGCCGATTACCCGATTTCGGTAATTTCGGCGACGGAGCTACTTTCTCCGATTCGCACGAAAATTGACGTACTAGCATAATTCGACGTGTAGATTAACGTGGTGAAGTTCGTTTTTCGAAATTTCGAATTTTTAGGAATCGACCCGATTTTAGTACAAAAATGAAATAAATTGAATTTAACCCCTAATTTAACCGTTCGAGTTACATTCCGGTGACTCGATCGCGAGATGTAACATTAAGAGTAATGCCGGATCATTGATGATGACTTCATGTTGAATTATACTTTCCGAATTGGAATTGTTTATTAATTGATGGTTTATGTTTTGGTTGAGAAGTAACTTGTTTGTATACATTTTACTTGATGTTGTGATTGTTAAATGATATGTATGCATGCATGTACAATAGTTGATGTTTCATTGGTTGGATATGATGGTATGTGTATGTTAAGATTTTTGTGGATCTTAATTGCATACGTTTGGTTGTATTGTACATTGCATGGCATGGTTGGTCTTGAAACAGAGACGGTGAAACTGTGGGTTCATGTGATTTTATAGACGGTGACCCTAGTGTGGGAATAGACGTAGTGACCTTGATCCGGAAGGGAAACATAGGTGGTGGAACATTGGGTCCATAATATCTAGACGGTGACCCTATTGTGGGAAAAGACGTAGTGACCTTGATCCGGAAGGGAAACATAGGTGGTGGAACATTGGGTCCATAATATCTAGACGGTGACCCTATTATGGGAAAAGACGTAGTGACCTTGATCCGGAAGGGAAACATAGGTGGTGGAACATTGGGTCCATAATATCTAGACGGTGACCCTATTGTGGGAAAAGACGTAGTGACCTTGATCCGGAAGGGAAACATAGGTGGTGGAACTTTGGGTCCACGAGTCGGTACCGCATTCGCATACGTTGTGTCGTGTGGTGAGTCGCATGCATAATTGTGTATGTTATGTATGTGTATTGATGTGTTTGATTACGTGCCGATGTTGTTGTTGTTGTTGTTGTGGTTTGAATTATGGTTATGTGCCAATGATGTGAGTATTCGGAGAATTGGTTTACATGGTGAATGAGTTGGAAATGGGATTCCTTGAGTAAGGATACTATAAGTGATAAAACGAATATGATCATTATATACTGCTTTATCTATTTCCATTTCATTTACTTAAAATTGCATGTTATATGATTATTGGAATTCTCACCCTTCTGTTGGAAAATGCTTTCATGGCATTGTTCAGGTACCGAGGATGGCAAGGCGAGGCCTTAGCCGAGCGGATGCAAGTAGATGTATTCCGCTTACGTTTTGTATAATTGAGTCGATGCTCTGATTATAACACCGGGGGGGGGGTCTTTCTTGTTTTGAAGTATCGATCTCATTATTTTGGATATGACCCATTATCTTTTTATGTATATGTTTTATGTATATGTGAGACTTGATAACACATGTTATGTGAATTATCATGGCTTGATGCCTTGAATTGTGTTTTGATTCCTCCATGAATGGAGATGAAGTTAAATATTGAAACTCCGTTGCGTTTGCACGAGAGAAAGAAGTTAAATATTTATGTATGTTTGTTCTGTGTTGATGTGCTTAAATTTACAAACGTACCCTGTCCGTTTTTCTTTAAGATTTTGGAATGTGATGTGTGTTGTGGCATCCCTTCCGTGCAAATTTTATTTCTCTGATTTTAATCTTTACCTTTAATTGGGGTATTTAGAAGGGGTGTTACAATAGTGGTATCAGAGCAGTTCGGTCCGTCCGGCCAGTGTTATTGAGTCAGTCAGTCCGATAGTGTATACTGTCAGTGTTTTCTTGTTTTGTTGTGATTGTAGCCGTTGGAATTGATCGGCTGGAAGGAGCGGTACTGCTATTGTTGTTGTTCTTCCAGAGGCAAGGCTAAAATAAGTGGGGGAGAAGCTGACGCTTCTCTGCGATGCGACGAAGATGGATTGGTTCGACTCTGGAAGGATATTCAAAGGTAAGGAAAAATACTGATCGAGGATTGTCCGAGGACTAATTGGTAAGGTACTTGAGATACTAAGGTGGTCGTGTAATGATTATTTATACATTTGTTTTGGTTTCGACTATTCTTCGGCAAATTAAGGACTTGATCACCCTTGATGTGTTGTCGATAGTAGTGGAATTGAAATAGATGAATAGATGTATTGTTTCCGACTATTTAGTATGTGTATTGGAAAAGTGTTGGAGTTGGATACTCGTTAGGGAATCTGAAACGGTGAGCGAATCCGAGGAATGCGTAACCCAAGGATGATTGGTGATGGTTTTACTCAAGGTAACATGAAGAGTAGACTTGGAGTGTTGTGGTGAATCGGAAATGGATGTCGCGTTGCGTGCTGTAGCAGACCAGAATGGATTACTTCTTTATGATTTATGGAATGGGGGTGTTAGCATCGTACTGCTTGGCAACGGTAAATTGCAAAAGGGGAAATGTGGATCATCCTAGAGAAGGTGCTAGTCGTAATTGCGCGAGTAATTAAGGATGTGAAGGTCTTAACTCTTGGTTTGGAAATTTGAGGTGTCGTAATAATGTTGGATAAAGTGATTATTAACTTTGGAAGAGTTAGCAAGGAAATACAGAGTTGGTTTCGATTTTATTTAGAGAATGAGATTTGAGTGGATATGTTCTTCGGGAGGAAATGTATTAAGAGAAGTGTCTTAATCACAAGGACTTGCAGAGCATTATGTGGAAGTCAGTGTTATATCGGGATAAAAAGGATTCAGAGATTGGTGTCGAGTATAGACTAGTATTGTAAATTTGAGTAATGGAGTTGCCGTGTTAATTGAACAGAGGATCTCTAAGGAAAAGATCAGAGTAGCGCAGCGAAAGCGAAGTGTGAATTTGTGTATAATGACTTGTGTGAATTGGTATGAGTGAGAGATGGAACTTTAAATTCACAAGAGTATGTGATTGTTGGATTTGATAAGAGAATATTCGGTAATAAATTGGATATAGTCGAGTAAGTGAATTGACGAGGAATAGTTTGAGTTTGTGGAATCGATAACGGCAGTGTAATGCGGGTATGTTGTGAAGGGTGTTCTGATTACTGGTGGTAATGATTAAGGTTCCAGTTGAGAATGGACAGAGGAAAGTTTGAGGACTGAATTGTGTGCTGAGAGATTCTATATTCAAGATCCATTCGGGTAAGAACCGTGTTGTCTGCGCGGGCTGATGTTGGAATAGTATATGGACGGTTCTTGTTTCGTGATGTTTGTTAAATAATTGTTGTAGTAGAGTTGTGCATGTTATTTTTGTGAATATGTGTTATGTGTGTACAACATGTGCTTTGTGTGGCATTAATATGCATGTCTTGAGACTGGTCTGTCTAATTCCTTGTGTTGTAGCTGGTATGCTAATGTTGATTGTGTATGATGGCATGACATCATATGATGAGTGATGTATGCTAGTCTATGTGGAATGATCGAATGTTCGCATATGTTCTGTAGGCCACGTTGTGTGGAATTGTGTGGTGCTTACAAATTGGTTTTGTTTAGAGAATTTTCGAGGACGAAAATATCCTTAGTGGGGGAGAGTTGTAATGCCCCAATTTCGATTTATTGCATTTTAATTAATTATTTGGCTTGTTATGTGTATTGTTGTGGTTTAATATTAATATTAATGGTATTTAGCCTTGATTGGGTTTGTAGGGTAGGTATCCCTAATTGTGTGGTTGGTGAGAGGTCACTAAAATAATATAGAATATAATCGTATTATTAATTTAATTGGTTAGTAAGTGATATAATTGGTTAATTAAATGGAATAAGAGATTAAAATAAAATAATATTAAGCTATTGGGCTTAGTGTGTGCTAGTGATAGAAATAAGGGGGGTGTAAGTAAAGGCCCGTTAAGAAAGAAAAAGGGAAAAGAAAAGGGAAGTGTTAGTCAGAAACATTTCATCGTGAAAATAGAAAAAAAAAGTGAGAAGAGCAGAGAGAAGTGAGAACACGTGAAATATTTGGGAGGAAAGTACAAAGAAGAAGAAGGAGATGCAACACATAGCCGCCATGGGATCGAATTTTAACCAGGTAAGGGTGGGGTTCTCTTCGATTAATTCCGGGTATGAAGATTCATAGTGTTAGGTTTGGGTATTGGGTATTATTCTTATTCGATTACTGTCAAATGATTAAGCTGCCATTGTTGTGATTGAAGCTCCCTTTGAGCTCGAAATATGAAACTAGGGAATTAGAAGCATGAACCCCTAACGATTGAATTGTTGAAATTGTAATGATTTATGTTTGAATGCTATTGCAATGCTATGTATATCTTAGTATGTTATTATGATTGTAATTGGAGGGGTTTTTGAGGTCCCAAATGGAAACCAATGCTGTAACAGAGCTTAGGAAGAAGTTCTGGATCAACGGGTTCGCGCCACGAACCTCTGATGGCGCCGCGAACACCACTATTCTGCCTAGTTCGCGCCGCCAACTGTACCAAAAACAGACTTTAGTAAAATGCTTGTATATTGTGAACCGTAACTCCGTTTTGGACGCCGTTTCGAGTGGCGTAAAGCTAATTGAATTATCTTTGTGATAGGATTAGAATGATTAGCATTTGATGGATTAAAATTGGTTATGGTTATGAAGTTCCATAGGGGATTGATTATGTTTTCTATGTATTGTTTTGATTTGACGCATTTCGTTGTAATTGCTATGTTGTGTATGATTGCTTCATGAATATGATGTGGTGTGATTGTATGGGCTTTCATACTACGTGGTGTTCATGGTTTGGTAATGATGAAGTGGTGTGTACTAAATGAATGTGTGATGAAAATATATGAACTGCAATATGTCTTGAATATGTTCGGGAATGTTTGAAATGTATGCTGAGGGACTGCCATAGTGAATGTGAAACCATGTTATTCCTCTATTGTTGTATGCTTGAATGGTGCTGCCTTGTGGCTTATGCTTGTTGCTTACATGTAAATGATAATTGATGTTAATATGTCTAATGATGTATGAATAGCTGTTATAACTTATGAAGTGATAAACATGAATTGTTCATGCGAATTGAGATGAATATGTATGTTGTTGGTAAGCTATTATATGTACATTTCGTGTTGACTTGTGAATGTTCTAATTGAATGTGTAAGATTGAATAAATGTTGTATGCATATTGTATGGGCTTTATGTATGCGATGTTATTCATGTTGTTGGAATTGATTCAATATTGTTTTGAATGTTGTGATGAACATGAAATGGAAATGTTGTTGTGGGAAGTACTCGTTGTAGTACATGGTGATTGTGTAAATCCTTGGAATGGGCTGTGTGATATTCCGAAGGTAGAATGGACGAATAATTTGTGATGTTATTCGAATTGATCTTGATGTAGATTATGTATACTTGTGCATACTTGTATAAATGCAAAGTGGTGTGACATTGTAATCTAAATGATTAAATGGTAAATGTGAACGTGCTAATAAATGGTATTGTTGTAATATGCCTATGGAATGTTGTGTGTATCGATATGTATGCGAACATGTCTTGATAAATTAATTGATGTGCCGATTACCCGATTTCGGTAATTTCGGCGACGGAGCTACTTTCTCCGATTCGCACGAAAATTGACGTACTAGCATAATTCGACGTGTAGATTAACGTGGTGAAGTTCGTTTTTCGAAATTTCGAATTTTTAGGAATCGACCCGATTTTAGTACAAAAATGAAATAAATTGAATTTAACCCCTAATTTAACCGTTCGAGTTACATTCCGGTGACTCGATCGCGAGATGTAACATTAAGAGTAATGCCAGATCATTGATGATGACTTCATGTTGAATTATACTTTCCGAATTGGAATTGTTTATTAATTGATGGTTTATGTTTTGGTTGAGAAGTAACTTGTTTGTATACATTTTACTTGATGTTGTGATTGTTAAATGATATGTATGCATGCATGTACAATAGTTGATGTTTCATTGGTTGGATATGATGGTATGTGTATGTTAAGATTTTTGTGGATCTTAATTGCATACGTTTGGTTGTATTGTACATTGCATGGCATGGTTGGTCTTGAAACAGAGACGGTGAAACTGTGGGTTCATGTGATTTTATAGACGGTGACCCTAGTGTGGGAATAGACGTAGTGACCTTGATCCGGAAGGGAAACATAGGTGGTGGAACATTGGGTCCATAATATCTAGACGGTGACCCTATTGTGGGAAAAGACGTAGTGACCTTGATCCGGAAGGGAAACATAGGTGGTGGAACATTGGGTCCATAATATCTAGACGGTGACCCTATTATGGGAAAAGACGTAGTGACCTTGATCCGGAAGGGAAACATAGGTGGTGGAACATTGGGTCCATAATATCTAGACGGTGACCCTATTGTGGGAAAAGACGTAGTGACCTTGATCCGGAAGGGAAACATAGGTGGTGGAACTTTGGGTCCACGAGTCGGTACCGCATTCGCATACGTTGTGTCGTGTGGTGAGTCGCATGCATAATTGTGTATGTTATGTATGTGTATTGATGTGTTTGATTACGTGCCGATGTTGTTGTTGTTGTTGTTGTGGTTTGAATTATGGTTATGTGCCAATGATGTGAGTATTCGGAGAATTGGTTTACATGGTGAATGAGTTGGAAATGGGATTCCTTGAGTAAGGATACTATAAGTGATAAAACGAATATGATCATTATATACTGCTTTATCTATTTCCATTTCATTTACTTAAAATTGCATGTTATATGATTATTGGAATTCTCACCCTTCTGTTGGAAAATGCTTTCATGGCATTGTTCAGGTACCGAGGATGGCAAGGCGAGGCCTTAGCCGAGCGGATGCAAGTAGATGTATTCCGCTTACGTTTTGTATAATTGAGTCGATGCTCTGATTGTAACACCGGGGGGGGGTCTTTCTTGTTTTGAAGTATCGATCTCATTATTTTGGATATGACCCATTATCTTTTGATGTATATGTTTTATGTATATGTGAGACTTGATAACACATGTTATGTGAATTATCATGGCTTGATGCCTTGAATTGTGTTTTGATTCCTCCATGAATGGAGATGAAGTTAAATATTGAAACTCCGTTGCGTTTGCACGAGAGAAAGAAGTTAAATATTTATGTATGTTTGTTCTGTGTTGATGTGCTTAAATTTACAAACGTACCCTGTCCGTTTTTCTTTAAGATTTTGGAATGTGATGTGTGTTGTGGCATCCCTTCCGTGCAAATTTTATTTCTCTGATTTTAATCTTTACCTTTAATTGGGGTATTTAGAAGGGGTGTTACAATAGTGGTATCAGAGCAGTTCGGTCCGTTCGGCCAGTGTTATTGAGTCAGTCAGTCCGATAGTGTATACTGTCAGTGTTTTCTTGTTTTGTTGTGATTGTAGCCATTGGAATTGATCGGCTGGAAGGAGCGGTACTGCTATTGTTGTTGTTCTTCCAGAGGCAAGGCTAAAATAAGTGGGGGAGAAGCTGACGCTTCTCTGCGATGCGACGAAGATGGATTGGTTCGACTCTGGAAGGATATTCAAAGGTAAGGAAAAATATTGATCGAGGATTGTCCGAGGACTAATTGGTAAGGTACTTGAGATACTAAGGTGGTCGTGTAATGATTATTTATACATTTGTTTTGGTTTCGACTATTCTTCGGCAAATTAAGGACTTGATCACCCTTGATGTGTTGTCGATAGTAGTGGAATTGAAATAGATGAATAGATGTATTGTTTCCGACTATTTAGTATGTGTATTGGAAAAGTGTTGGAGTTGGATACTCGTTAGGGAATCTGAAACGGTGAGCGAATCCGAGGAATGCGTAACCCAAGGATGATTGGTGATGGTTTTACTCAAGGTAACATGAAGAGTAGACTTGGAGTGTTGTGGTGAATCGGAAATGGATGTCGCGTTGCGTGCTGTAGCAGACCAGAATGGATTACTTCTTTATGATTTATGGAATGGGGGTGTTAGCATCGTACTGCTTGGCAACGGTAAATTGCAAAAGGGGAAATGTGGATCATCCTAGAGAAGGTGCTAGTCGTAATTGCGCGAGTAATTAAGGATGTGAAGGTCTTAACTCTTGGTTTGGAAATTTGAGGTGTCGTAATAATGTTGGATAAAGTGATTATTAACTTTGGAAGAGTTAGCAAGGAAATACAGAGTTGGTTTCGATTTTATTTAGAGAATGAGATTTGAGTGGATATGTTCTTCGGGAGGAAATGTATTAAGAGAAGTGTGTTAATCACAAGGACTTGCAGAGCATTATGCGGAAGTCAGTGTTATATCGGGATAAAAAGGATTCAGAGATTGGTGTCGAGTATAGACTAGTATTGTAAATTTGAGTAATGGAGTTGCCGTGTTAATTGAACAGAGGATCTCTAAGGAAAAGATCAGAGTAGCGCAGCGAAAGCGAAGTGTGAATTTGTGTATAATGACTTGTGTGAATTGGTATGAGTGAGAGATGGAACTTTAAATTCACAAGAGTATGTGATTGTTGGATTTGATAAGAGAATATTCGGTAATAAATTGGATATAGTCGAGTAAGTGAATTGACGAGGAATAGTTTGAGTTTGTGGAATCGATAACGGCAGTGTAATGCGGGTATGTTGTGAAGGGTGTTCTGATTACTGGTGGTAATGATTAAGGTTCCAGTTGAGAATGGACAGAGGAAAGTTTGAGGACTGAATTGTGTGCTGAGAGATTCTATATTCAAGATCCATTCGGGTAAGAACCGTGTTGTCTGCGCGGGCTGATGTTGGAATAGTATATGGACGGTTCTTGTTTCGTGATGTTTGTTAAATAATTGTTGTAGTAGAGTTGTGCATGTTATTTTTGTGAATATGTGTTATGTGTGTACAACATGTGCTTTGTGTGGCATTAATATGCATGTCTTGAGACTGGTCTGTCTAATTCCTTGTGTTGTAGCTGGTATGCTAATGTTGATTGTGTATGATGGCATGACATCATATGATGAGTGATGTATGCTAGTCTATGTGGAATGATCGAATGTTCGCATATGTTCTGTAGGCCACGTTGTGTGGAATTGTGTGGTGCTTACAAATTGGTTTTGTTTAGAGAATTTTCGAGGACGAAAATATCCTTAGTGGGGGAGAGTTGTAATGCCCCAATTTCGATTTATTGCATTTTAATTAATTATTTGGCTTGTTATGTGTATTGTTGTGGTTTAATATTAATATTAATGGTATTTAGCCTTGATTGGGTTTGTAGGGTAGGTATCCCTAATTGTGTGGTTGGTGAGAGGTCACTAAAATAATATAGAATATAATCGTATTATTAATTTAATTGGTTAGTAAGTGATATAATTGGTTAATTAAATGGAATAAGAGATTAAAATAAAATAATATTAAGCTATTGGGCTTAGTGTGTGCTAGTGATAGAAATAAGGGGGGTGTAAGTAAAGGCCCGTTAAGAAAGAAAAAGGGAAAAGAAAAGGGAAGTGTTAGTCAGAAACATTTCATCGTGAAAATAGAAAAAAAAAGTGAGAAGAGCAGAGAGAAGTGAGAACACGTGAAATATTTGGGAGGAAAGTACAAAGAAGAAGAAGGAGATGCAACACATAGCCGCCATGGGATCGAATTTTAACCAGGTAAGGGTGGGGTTCTCTTCGATTAATTCCGGGTATGAAGATTCATAGTGTTAGGTTTGGGTATTGGGTATTATTCTTATTCGATTACTGTCAAATGATTAAGCTGCCATTGTTGTGATTGAAGCTCCCTTTGAGCTCGAAATATGAAACTAGGGAATTAGAAGCATGAACCCCTAACGATTGAATTGTTGAAATTGTAATGATTTATGTTTGAATGCTATTGCAATGCTATGTATATCTTAGTATGTTATTATGATTGTAATTGGAGGGGTTTTTGAGGTCCCAAATGGAAACCAATGCTGTAACAGAGCTTAGGAAGAAGTTCTGGATCAACGGGTTCGCGCCACGAACCTCTGATGGCGCCGCGAACACCACTATTCTGCCTAGTTCGCGCCGCCAACTGTACCAAAAACAGACTTTAGTAAAATGCTTGTATATTGTGAACCGTAACTCCGTTTTGGACGCCGTTTCGAGTGGCGTAAAGCTAATTGAATTATCTTTGTGATAGGATTAGAATGATTAGCATTTGATGGATTAAAATTGGTTATGGTTATGAAGTTCCATAGGGGATTGATTATGTTTTCTATGTATTGTTTTGATTTGACGCATTTCGTTGTAATTGCTATGTTGTGTATGATTGCTTCATGAATATGATGTGGTGTGATTGTATGGGCTTTCATACTACGTGGTGTTCATGGTTTGGTAATGATGAAGTGGTGTGTACTAAATGAATGTGTGATGAAAATATATGAACTGCAATATGTCTTGAATATGTTCGGGAATGTTTGAAATGTATGCTGAGGGACTGCCATAGTGAATGTGAAACCATGTTATTCCTCTATTGTTGTATGCTTGAATGGTGCTGCCTTGTGGCTTATGCTTGTTGCTTACATGTAAATGATAATTGATGTTAATATGTCTAATGATGTATGAATAGCTGTTATAACTTATGAAGTGATAAACATGAATTGTTCATGCGAATTGAGATGAATATGTATGTTGTTGGTAAGCTATTATATGTACATTTCGTGTTGACTTGTGAATGTTCTAATTGAATGTGTAAGATTGAATAAATGTTGTATGCATATTGTATGGGCTTTATGTATGCGATGTTATTCATGTTGTTGGAATTGATTCAATATTGTTTTGAATGTTGTGATGAACATGAAATGGAAATGTTGTTGTGGGAAGTACTCGTTGTAGTACATGGTGATTGTGTAAATCCTTGGAATGGGCTGTGTGATATTCCGAAGGTAGCATGGACGAATAATTTGTGATGTTATTCGAATTGATCTTGATGTAGATTATGTATACTTGTGCATACTTGTATAAATGCAAAGTGGTGTGACATTGTAATCTAAATGATTAAATGGTAAATGTGAACGTGCTAATAAATGGTATTGTTGTAATATGCCTATGGAATGTTGTGTGTATCGATATGTATGCGAACATGTCTTGATAAATTAATTGATGTGCCGATTACCCGATTTCGGTAATTTCGGCGACGGAGCTACTTTCTCCGATTCGCACGAAAATTGACGTACTAGCATAATTCGACGTGTAGATTAACGTGGTGAAGTTCGTTTTTCGAAATTTCGAATTTTTAGGAATCGACCCGATTTTAGTACAAAAATGAAATAAATTGAATTTAACCCCTAATTTAACCGTTCGAGTTACATTCCGGTGACTCGATCGCGAGATGTAACATTAAGAGTAATGCCGGATCATTGATGATGACTTCATGTTGAATTATACTTTCCGAATTGGAATTGTTTATTAATTGATGGTTTATGTTTTGGTTGAGAAGTAACTTGTTTGTATACATTTTACTTGATGTTGTGATTGTTAAATGATATGTATGCATGCATGTACAATAGTTGATGTTTCATTGGTTGGATATGATGGTATGTGTATGTTAAGATTTTTGTGGATCTTAATTGCATACGTTTGGTTGTATTGTACATTGCATGGCATGGTTGGTCTTGAAACAGAGACGGTGAAACTGTGGGTTCATGTGATTTTATAGACGGTGACCCTAGTGTGGGAATAGACGTAGTGACCTTGATCCGGAAGGGAAACATAGGTGGTGGAACATTGGGTCCATAATATCTAGACGGTGACCCTATTGTGGGAAAAGACGTAGTGACCTTGATCCGGAAGGGAAACATAGGTGGTGGAACATTGGGTCCATAATATCTAGACGGTGACCCTATTATGGGAAAAGACGTAGTGACCTTGATCCGGAAGGGAAACATAGGTGGTGGAACATTGGGTCCATAATATCTAGACGGTGACCCTATTGTGGGAAAAGACGTAGTGACCTTGATCCGGAAGGGAAACATAGGTGGTGGAACTTTGGGTCCACGAGTCGGTACCGCATTCGCATACGTTGTGTCGTGTGGTGAGTCGCATGCATAATTGTGTATGTTATGTATGTGTATTGATGTGTTTGATTACGTGCCGATGTTGTTGTTGTTGTTGTGGTTTGAATTATGGTTATGTGCCAATGATGTGAGTATTCGGAGAATTGGTTTACATGGTGAATGAGTTGGAAATGGGATTCCTTGAGTAAGGATACTATAAGTGATAAAACGAATATGATCATTATATACTGCTTTATCTATTTCCATTTCATTTACTTAAAATTGCATGTTATATGATTATTGGAATTCTCACCCTTCTGTTGGAAAATGCTTTCATGGCATTGTTCAGGTACCGAGGATGGCAAGGCGAGGCCTTAGCCGAGCGGATGCAAGTAGATGTATTCCGCTTACGTTTTGTATAATTGAGTCGATGCTCTGATTGTAACACCGGGGGGGGGGGGGGGGGGGGGGGTCTTTCTTGTTTTGAAGTATCGATCTCATTATTTTGGATATGACCCATTATCTTTTGATGTATATGTTTTATGTATATGTGAGACTTGATAACACATGTTATGTGAATTATCATGGCTTGATGCCTTGAATTGTGTTTTGATTCCTCCATGAATGGAGATGAAGTTAAATATTGAAACTCCGTTGCGTTTGCACGAGAGAAAGAAGTTAAATATTTATGTATGTTTGTTCTGTGTTGATGTGCTTAAATTTACAAACGTACCCTGTCCGTTTTTCTTTAAGATTTTGGAATGTGATGTGTGTTGTGGCATCCCTTCCGTGCAAATTTTATTTCTCTGATTTTAATCTTTACCTTTAATTGGGGTATTTAGAAGGGGTGTTACATATCTCAACAATCCTTATTTCTAATACCCAATCCTTATGGTCCCACCGGGTGTGCCAATTTGTTTCCAGTGATTTCTGGTAAACAACCTCTAGTCTTCCAAACTATCGAATAATCTTTCTGACTGTTATTCAATTCCTCTGGTAACTCACAAGATCGACTAGATTGATCCTAGGACTCCTTGGATATTAAGGTTACTCTCACGATCGAACAGATATTCATGGTTGATATTGTATATGTGTTTGGCTTATTTCGATTTCTCTCTCTAAAAGTCTAAAGATATAATCAAAATGTGTGTGAAAACTAAATTACATGAATAAATGCTAATTGTAAAGACATGTAAAACTGCATAAAAGTGAAGTAAATGGTTTCGACTTACAAAACAGTTAATATAAAGGATTTCTGGAACGTAAAAGGTTTGAAATATGAAGAAAGCGTTTAATGCAAGAAATCTTTAAATGACTTTAAGTAAAAATATGCGTTCGAAGGATAAGACTTGAAGGTAAAGGTATAGAAAATATGACAGTTTTCTGAGATATGAAGTGCTTGAAATATGAAGAAAACATTAAAATGTGAAACTTTGAAGAAGAGATTTCGAAGTGAAAAGACTGTAAATAAGAAAACTTGTAAAGGTTATTTGACAAAAAGGATAAAGGAAAGTACTGGAAATGGTAAAAGGTTTTCATTAAATCAGAAATACATGGTACTATCATACATACATTTCTCTTGCATTCGTTTCCCTTGCCATGTGGTAGTTTGAATGTTACTGAGTATTTTGTATAATAGATATGACACACGAAATCCTAATACTAAGACTTCTATTTATACTAATTCGACCATAACGGTCTTGCTATAGGATTATGCCACGTTTAGAACATGCAGGACAATGCCTCTTTCATCTTTCCACGTGTCCCCAAATGCTCCAACATATAACTTTCAAACCTCGAAAGTCCCGCTTCCATTTGAATTTCAAATGCTTTGGTGCTTCTCCATTTCGAACGCTCTTCCCAGACACAGCCTTGTTGTTATTTCGAGAATTCTTTAGATATGTTCCCATAATTGCCACTCGAAGCTCCAAGCTTTGACACACTTATTCGAAACACTGCTTCTGCTACTTCGAAACATGACGCTTTACCTCATTTCGATCAAAACGTTTAATTCATTTGGCTTCTAATAACATTATCAAAATCTTCAGCAAACACCACCTTGAACCTTGCTCGTTCTTCAATACAGATTGGGGATGATGTGAAATAAACCATCTTACCAAGAGAGGAGTGCAACAAATAAGAACACCTCTTTTCCTTATAGTGCGAGTGTGAAAAGAGTGTAGGATATCCCCTAGTAATGTAGGCATCGGGTTATGGGATATGAAGATTTTGATGGCGTTCACATCTATAAGTTGATCAAGATTTAGAAACAAAACTATCCCATATATGAGGAGAGCCACAATTTCCTCAAAAGCTTGCAGGTCCAAAGAATTCCAACAGTTTTGGGCTTTCTCAAACAAGAACTTTGCTAGGAAACCTTTGACACCACTCCTTATTTCCCAATGAGTTGTTACATCAGATGAGTTCAAGTGTAGAGCTTGAGCAATCTCTTCTGGCCTTGGGTCTCTTTCCGTACCGTTGAAAGGTAGTTGGTTGAGAATGGTAATCCTCAAGAGTCGGGAGAATTCTTCCAAAGTAGGCACAAATTGATAGTCGGGAAATATGAAACAATGGTGTAAAGGATCAAAGAATTGAAAGAGCACCTTCATCATGTCCTCATCTGTGTTGGAGGTGACCAAGTTGAGTAGGAGACCATGTCTCTCGGTGAATGGAGACTTTTCAGGAATCCTTGAGGCTAGCTCCTTATGTTGCGGAGGTATCCTTACAAGGTTGACTTAAATAGTTTTCCTGCGAAGAGAATCCATATCCTACAAAACAAGAACAAAGATGAATCCCAAAATCCTTGAAATGGTTAGTGAATGTGTATGATGTTATGATGTTCATGATGTTATGTACAAGTATGTATATACAAACAAAGAAAACAAGTCCTTAGGTTTAGGCTTGCATGGAGTCTCATAGGTAAGTACCCTCTTGAAGTTTAGTTGGCTCAAACCTGTCCTAGTAATAGTAACCGGGTTCTAAGGAGCTCAATATCACTGGTTTGTTTCCTTGGTCATTGTTTCAGCACAAGCCTCTTTAATGGCGACCGAAATATCCCAAGAAACCAAACCTCAATGAGTGTAGTATCGAGTATCTACCAACTTCGGACTGCACCAAAGCCGGTCATCTCACTACATCCTAAAGGCCAAGTTGGTCAAGTAAAGGTTCTAGAAGTTCATTAGTGCTTTATGACATCACTCAGCAGCCTCGTATTCTCTTTGATTAACTCAAAGGCTACCGATACTCTAAAATATGTTGCACTAACGTAGCTATTGCTTATACCATGTCGGTATACCCCGCACAGTTTCCACAACGTATTGCTACTTACCTATAATGTATCCCAAATCCGGGTAGAGGATTCAAACCCAAATAAAGAACCATAATGTAAAGCATACAAGTCAAACAATGAAAGAAAATAAATGTGATCTAGCCCTAAGGTAACCCCACTTTTAGAATTTTCCCCAGCAGAGTTGCCAGTTCTGTGATACGGTGGGAGAACTGACTTAAAGGTTTTGCGTTTGATTGCAAATGTTGCGGTTAGCAAGAGTCGCCACCGACTTTTCTTTTATCCAAAAGGAAAGGTGAAAAAGCACAGGAAAGACCTTTGAGATTATTTCTTGAGTTTGGGAGGTAGATTATGAAAAGGGAAGGTATTAGCACCCTTTTCATCCATTGTTTTCCATGGGATCTTAGTTACTTTCTAGATCACTTTCTTTTGTTTGAAATTTTGCTTTGTGTGGTTTTTTGAAAGTATTTTGTAAAGATGCCATTGTTTAGGAAGTCTTTGTAATGATTCTCGTTCGTAAGAATGTATACAAAGATGTTGATATTTTGAAAATGTTTTCAAGTTTTGTAAGATGTTTTTGAAAGTCTAGGTGATTGTTTTGAAAATAGCAAGGATGTTTGTTTGAAATTGAGCAAGTAATTAGGAGCATTCTACCTACTCAAAATTCTTTCTTGTTCATTTTCCTTTTCCTTTGACATTGTTATGTTATCATTGATTTGGTAAGTAACCCTATCTTCAGATGTAAACGGGATGGGCGTGGATCATTGTATAACCATGATTAGCAACGTTGTAAGGTATCTTAGCATTCTTTTTAGGGACTAAGATCATTTGAAAAGGCAACTTTAGATAGCGTCATCGAGGGACTATGATCTTGTATTTGTTTGTTTTTGCTAAGATACCTTACATGTGTAATATGGTCATTTTGTATAAGGCAACCAAGTGGAACAATCCTAGGGGTGCTTGTGTGCAAGGGTATTGTTTTCATGCTTGTTTTTGTCTTGAATTAGGTTTTTCTAAGTATTGGTTTTAGTCTTTCCATACAAACCCTAATTACTAGCATGTTATATAAAAGCGATAAATTGTGAAATTTAAAGTTACTACGCTATTACAACATTTGTGGGGAGGGGTGTACAAATTAATGGGGATTGAAAGAATTTAAAACCTAATTAGTCTATTACAACCATATTGAATTGATATCAATGTATAAGGAAATAAATAAATACAAAGCACAAAATGAATAAATGTACAAAAAATGCAAAATGTAAAGAAAATGTATCTTTGTTTGATTTTCATGAAAAAGGGATTTTGTCTTAACCTAATTAAATAAAGAAAATAATTAATTAAATTTGAATTTTATTAAGAAATTTTTTTAAATAAAACCCTAGTTCTATTAATTAATCAAAAGAAAATAAGTTTAAGAAAAGTATTTTTGGTATTTTTATCTTAAAAATATTTATAGCATTATAAAATATTTTTAGTCTTTTTTATATAAATAATAATATATTTAAATTAGTATGAAAGAAAATAACTAATAACCTAATTTTAATTATATTTACAAGATAATAAATAAAAAAATAAATAAAGTATAGTTAATAAAAATATTTTTTTGTGAGAAAAATAAAGTAAACTAAGTCCAAATATAAATCTATCATTTCTTTTTTGTATTTTAAGATTTTTCAGTATTTAGAAAATATATTTAAGAAAATAAAAATGAAAATAAAAAAAGAAAATAAATAATCTTGGGCCAGGGGTGCCAATAGCCTGCAGGGAGGTTGGTTAGCAAAAATAAAACAAGCTAGGCCCAAAGAGGCCCAGCGCCTGCCAAAAAGCCAAAAATCAGAAAAGTGAAAATGTGAAAAATGAAAAGGGTACCACTGGGGCTCGAACCCAGGTCCCATGGGTTACAGGCGCGCGCTTTTACCACTTGGGTGACTATACATCCGTTAACATAAGCAAAACAATAAATATACAAGGAAAAACGTGCCCTGATGAATTCATCTTCAACCTCCAGTCAGACAAACTGTAACTTGCTCATTTCTCATCAAAAATGAAAACTGTAAACATGAAACTTGTAGCAAATTTTCTCACGATTCCAGAAAAGTAAAGTATTAAAACTATAGATCAAAGATAAGCATGAATTTTAATGGCCCTAATTTGAACTCTAAAAATTTCAGAAATTTCAGTTTCAAAATTCTCTAAGCTCAAGCAAAATTAATGGAAACTATGGACATGGTTAGCTTCAGGGCAATGATATCTACATGTTTTGTTTACAAATAAACTATTGATGATGCCTTTATGAAGAGTTCCAAGTTGATAAAACTTACCTCAAAATTGGAAATCGTGTTTTGAGTTTGAGCTTGTTTCAAGGTGCTGCAATGATCAGGTTAGCTTCCTTAAGTTCCCAGGAAGCTAATGCAATGGTTTGCTTGAGTTGAGAGTGGCTGAAATGACTTGGAGAAGTCAATGTGCAATGCTCTGTTTTTGGTTATGGAGGATATGGTAAATGATGTTACAGTAATGAAACATGGACATGGATAGGTTTCACTTGATGTAAGGAAGCTTTAGAAACTAAAAGGCCAAGAAACGCACGAGGGAAGTGTGAGTTTGATGTTCAAGGTCAGAAACTGTACAACAATGGAGTTTTTGGACAATTTCTAATTTGAGAGAGTTTTGGTGTATTTCAGGGTGCTTGAGCTCGTCCTCTAGCTCACAAATAGTGACTCTATTTATAAGCAACAAGTTTGGATACCTCTTGTTGATCAGAATTCAAAATCACAAGTTTATGCATAACATGTAATTTTTGAGAAATTCAAGTTTCAAAGCCTTGTGTACTTGCTAAGATAGAGTGGTTATGCTTTAAACAAGCTTGCTTCTGACTTTGTGGATGGAGTGTGATCAGAGAGAAAAAGTTAGAGGCTCAAGAATGAACTTTATGCAAAAAGCTTGCTTTACAAGAATGACAATGTTAACTTTGTGCCATTAATGGAAATGCAACTCGGATAATAGCTCAATTGCTTGGATCAAAGCCCTAACAATTGTGTAAACATTTAATTATGGAGTTACAAACAAGTTTGAGGCATGCAAAGCAAATATTATGTAGCCTAGCATGGATTTGGTTCATGTGTTCATCAAAAATGACTTGTAATTCAAGTGACAAAACCCTAACTTCATCTCTTCGATTCTCCCTACTCAAGAATGATCTCAAGGAGTTCTTTGACATTTTGGAAAGCTTGCAATGTGCTCTACTAACCATCTTTGAATTGATTTTGAAGATTTCACTTGGAACTATATGAAATATTTCCATGAAGTTGGGTTAAAATCCTGACCAAATTAGGGAAAAAATTTCACTAAGTGTTTAGTTTCATGACCACATGTTCATAAAATTATAACTTGAGATTCAAGCATTTTTGGAAGGAGTTGTGTAAAGAAAAGTTGTATATTTCTTGGAGTTCTACAACTTTCATGTTGGAATTTTCCCTTGAATCATCTTGAATCATGGTGAAAATTTTGTTCAAAGTTATGAAAAAACATGAAATTTCCAACACAAAAATTTCTAAGTTTAGAAATTTTGACTTTTCAAAATGAAATCTTGAATTTTTGATCTCTTGATGAATAAGTTTCATATTTTGACATGTTTTGATGAATTCTGATCTTTGGCACTTGAATTTGATCAAAAAGTCAAAGTTTGACTTTTCAATATACAATTGACTTTTGATAACTTGACTGAAAAATTCATTTGTCAATCCAATGGACTTGCAATATTTTGAACCATGTCATTAGGTGAAAATGATGCAATTGGACTCTTGAGATCATGTCTTAAACCAATTGACCATTTGCTCAGTCAAAAATCAGAAATTGCCCTTTCTCAGTCAAAACCCTAATTTTGACCATTTTGCCCTTTTAATGATCTGATCAAATTTCTTAAGGAATTGTCGTCCAAACTTGATCAAATGATACATATGAGTTTATAATGTTGATATGGATCAAAAATTATGAAGTTTGACTGTAAATTGGCCACGGTTGACTTTTTTCCCAATATAACTGATTTTTAGGTCAACTGCTCAATTGATTGAGCCAAAATGTGATCCAAGGCTTGAAACTTGACATGAGTGATCTTGGGGGTCCATAATGATACATGAAAGTAATATGAGGCATTTAAAATTCAAATGTCCTAGTGCAAACTCAAACCCTAATTTTGGTCATTAGTGCATAAGGAGGTGTCTTGAGCTGATCAAACCCTAGTGCAGTCTTGAGCCCAAGGGGATCTTTGTGAGAAAATTCTTGATAAGTGAGAGGGCAAATTTTGGGGTACAACACTTTCCAATTCTTGCAGGTTCATTACATATTGCACTGATTTCATTCTTCTAACACAGGCGCGCGTCTTGGTGTAGTGGCAGAGCGTGTTATTAAAAGGGCTAAGGGCATGCATTCAACACCCACCCCTGACATTTTTATGTTTTCTCTATTTTCTAACCATGTTTGTCATTTTCTCTTAAACCCTATTATTTGGAAAATTTAACCTAATTTTTTTCACTTAACCTAAAAAAACAAAACCTTTTTTTTGTAACCCTAATTAATTAGGTTTTTTAGGTTTTTAAATAACTTTTTTTAATTAACTTTTTTTAATTAAAATTAATTATATTTCTAGGTATTTAATTAATTATCATTTTTTCTTAAAAAAATCACTAAAAAAACATTTCTTTCCTTTTCCTCTTAGTTTATTTTCTTAGATAAATTGTGTAGGGCGTATCAATTGTAATAACCTAGGTTTCCCGCTTCCTTTTTTATTATTATGTACCTGCCTCCCAGGATGTAATAGTTAGGTTTATTTTTCGCACCTCTATTATGTATCTGCCCCAAAGCCATGTAATAGCGTATGAACTTTACTTTCTGCACTTTACTGTTTTTTATACTTGCTATTACTACTTAGTAACTAGGGTTTGTATGGAAAGATAAAAACGAACGATAGAAAACCCTAAATCTCAAGATAAATAAATGAAATAAACACACTCCCACACTTGCACCTCTAGGGTAGCCTCTCTTGTGGCCTTCGAAATAAAACGGTCATGTCCCTCGAAAGTAGGGACGCTTTAGCAAAGTCCCTCGAATAAAAGATCAAAGTCCCTCGAATAAAAGATCATAGTCCCTCGATGAAACTTCGATGTTGCCTTTTGATAAATGATCTAGTCCCTTACAAAATTGCTAAAGCGTCCTTATAAGTTGCCTTCGATGACCGTACGATGGCCCTTCGTCTGTCCCTTCACATTCAACGATAGGGCCTCCTACTAACTAATGGTATGGATATCACTATCTAAAGGAGAAGGAAAAGTACAAGAACGACCTTGAGTGGGTAGAACTGTTAATCACTTGCTCATAAAATTTTCAAAACAAAAATATTTCACACAAACACTTTCAAAGATATTTTCAAAATACTTTGTACGCGTTCTTAAGGACAAATATAAGAATCATTAAAATTTTTGCCTTACATTGGAAAATTTTCAAAATATTTTCAAACCCACAAAAAAGAAAATTTTCAAAGTGATCTAAGCAATTAAGAGCCCGTAGATAACTACAAATGAAAAGGGTGCTAACATCTTTCCTTTTTATAACCTACCCCCCGAGCTCAAAATCTATTGAGGTCTTTCCCATTCTTTTCACCCTTTCCTTATTGGATAAAAGAAAATTCGGTGGCGACTCTTTCTATTTGTAAACATTTGCGATAAAACGCATAAACAAGTCAGTTCTCCCACCGTGTTACAAATATGATGTTGTTTCGAATGAGCCAAATTGAACGTACTGTTGCAAGACAGAATAGGAGACAAAAGTTATTTTTGATTTTTCCTTCAGCTTCCAAACATAAAGCTTCAAATGATCTAACCTTCTAAGCCCAATCCAATCCAAAATGTGATTCCAAACTTGTGCTGACACAATGCAACAATAGAAAAGATGAAAGAGTTTCTTCTGGGCCAAACACAATGGACAAATCAAATCTTGAGAACCTGAGATAACACCATGTTTAGCGAGTTCGTCTTTCATTTGGAGAATATTTATGAGAAGTAACCAAGAAATAATTGGATTTTGGATGGAAGATTTGTTAAATGATAATTTGCAATGTTTCATATTCCTAGGTTTCTTTAAGTATCTAGAATTCCATTCATGTACCTGCAAGTTCTAGAGAGGATTATTTAATACTGCTAGATGTTTTCATTTATCTACTATAATTTTCTATGCACCAATATAAATAGAGAGTCACTATATTGAAAAGGTATTGCATTAATAAGAAACATTACTTTACAAGTTCCATTTTATTAGTATTACTTTCTCTGTCTCCAACAATTTTGGTATCAGAGCACTAAGTTATTAAAAAGAGAAAGAAAAAAGTGAATGGCAACAACAAATTCAAACTGTATTTTCTCTTACACAACAAATCAGATTCTAGTTTTTAATGGTGAACACTATGATTACTGGAACTCTCAAATGGAAACCATCTTTATATCTCAAGATCTATGGGATGTGGTCGAAGAGGGTTATGCAGAACGCCCAAGTCAAAAAAATGCTCCATGTACTAAAGATAAAGAAAAAGCATACAAGGAGAATGTGAAGAAAAATGCTACAACATTAAGACTTATCCAGCAAGGTGTGAGTAAATCCATTTATCCTAGAATATTTGGTGTTAAAAAGGCCAAAGATGCATGAGAAATTCTAAAGACAAAATTTCAAGGCTCAACAAAACTGATTTCCATAAAGTTGCAATCTTTATGGAGTCAATTTGAAAATTTAACAATGAAAGAAGGTGAGAAAGCCAAAGATTTCTTCTCTAGAGTTATTGAGATTGGAAATCAAATTAAAATTTTTGGAGATGAAGTTCCAAAAAGAATGTGGTTGAGAAAATATTGCGAAGCCTCCCTAAAAAATTTGAGCATGTTATTGATGTTATTGAAGAAACAAAGGACCTTGCAAAACTCACACAATAAGAACTCATGGTTCATTAGAAGCTCATGAACAAAGAGTGAATAGGTACAACAATCAGCCATTGGAAAATGTTTTTCAAGCAAAGATGAATATTTGGAGTTCCAACTTGCAATAAGAAGTAAGATGGGACTCATTTCATGGACAAACATCTAATAGAGGACATGGAAGGCATTCTGGAAACAAAGGCAGAGGTAGAGGAGAAATGAGACAAGGTAATTCTAATTCATATTGCCTTGTTTGCAAAAAAATCGGACATGAATCAAAAGATTGTCGTTTTAGATGTACTAGATGCAAAATTTCTAATCATTCTAATAGAGATTGTTGGCATGAGAAGAAAGAATATGCTGAAAGAATGAAGGGAGTTAATTTTTCTGCAGAAGATGATGCAAATAAATAATTCTCTACCATGATTAATGATAAAAAATCTGGTGAGATATTATTTTTGGATAGTGGTTATAGCAATCATGTAACAAGGAACCAAAACATATTTGAAGAGCTAAATAAAAACTACTCTTCTCATGTTGAACTTGGTGATGGAAAACATGTGAAAATTGAAGGAAAAGGCGTTGTAGCAATTCATACTACATAAGGTAACAAACAACACATTCGTGATGACTATTATTCTCCTAATATTTCACAAAATCTCTTAAGTGTTGGACAAATAATAAAAAGAGGTTATAGGTTGATTTATGATGATGATAAATGTGAGATTTTTGACAAAAAATCAGGAGAGCGTATTGTCACAGTGCTACAGACTCCCAATAATCTTTTTCCCCTCAACATGAAGTAGTTTCAGCCTGTTGTGTTTAGCACTAAAAGTCCAAATGATTCTTATCTTTGTCATTTAAGGTATGGCCACTTAAACATCAAAGGTTTGCAACTCTTAAAATAGAAGAATATGCTTGTTGGGCTTCCCAAAATCAAGATAGATAATGAAGTTTGTGAAGGTTGCATTTACGGAAAAATGCATCGTCTTCCATTTCCGAAAAAAAACACGGAGATCCACGTCCCCTCTTGAACTAGTACATGCAGATATTTGCGAACCTTCTAGAATTGCATCTCTCGGAAATAAGAGGTATTTTCTGCTCTTTATTGATGATTACACTAGAATGATTTGGATATATTTTCTTGATCAGAAATCGGAAGCTTTTACCAAGTTCTTGCATTTTAAAGCCCTTGTTGAAAATCAAATTGGCTACAAGTTGAAGACTCTCAGAACCGACAGAGGAGGAGAATTTATCGACAAACTATTTCTCAATTATTGAAAAGAACAATGCATTCATAGGCAGCTCACAATTAGACACACACCACAACAAAATGGTGTGGCGGAAAGAAAAAATAAAAAATTGTTGAAATGGCTAGAAGCATGCTAAAAGTTAAAGAGCTTCCAAAAAATTTATGGGCTGAAGTTGTTAGTAATGTTGTTTATATCCTCAATCGATCCCCTACAAAGGCATTTCGAGATATAACTTCTTTTGAGACATGGAATGAAAGAAAACCAGTTGTAAGTCAACTTAAAGTCTTTGGATGTAATTCATATTCTCTTGTTTCTGCTAAAGTAGAGAAAAAATTGATGAAAAAGGTGAAAAGCTTGTTTTTGTTGGATATAGTGATGAATTAAAAGGATATCGTCTTATTAATCCAATAACTAGTCAATTGGTGATTTCAAGAGATTTGGTTTTTAATGAAAATGTTGCATGGAAATGGGAAGCTAGAGATGTTGTGAAAATACTTATGGTGCCTATTAAACTCAAGCAGTTACCTCTTGATGTTGTTGGTCCGTCAAGGAGTAATTCTCATGAGGATGATTCTGATTCAAAAACTCCACCTAGAAAGTTTCGTTCCTTGGGAGAAATGTATGCATCATGTAATGTTGCATTTTTTGCATATGAGCCACAATGTTTTGAAGAGACAATAAAAGAAGCAATATGGAGGGAAGTCATGAATGAGGAAATTAGGAGCATTGAAAAAAATTGTACTTGGCAGCTTGTAGATCTTCCAATTGGAAAAGACACAATTGGTTTAAAGTGGGTCTATAATACAAAGTATAATGAAGATGGAAGTGTACAAAAATTTAAAGTACGGTTAATGGCGAAAGGGTATTCACAGCAGCTCGATGTGGATTTTAATGAAACTTTCGCTCCCGTAGCACGCATGGAGAAAATCAGAACAGTCCTTGCTTTGGCAACTCAACTAAAATTACAAGTTTTTCAACTCGATGTTAAATAAGCTTTTCTTATTGGAGAACTAGAAGAATAAGGTTATGTAAAGTAGCCTCAAGGTTTTGAGCAAAAGGAAAAGAAGGAAAAGTCTACAAGCTACATAAAGCTCTTTACAATCTAAAACAAGTTCCAAAGGCGTGGAACAACAAAATTGATACTTATTTCTTGCAAAATGGATTTGTGAAAAGTCCATCAGAACCAACTCTATGTGTGAAAAGAAATGGTGTTAATTTCTTTATGGTTTGTCTTTTTGTTGATGATTTAAGGAACAAATCTTAATATGATGCAATCATTCAAGGAAGCAATGATGAAAGAATATGAAATGATAGATCTCAGATTAATGAAGTATTTTCTTGGAATTCAAGTGAAGAAAACAAAAGGCAATATTTTTATCACGCGGGAAAAATACATTCATGATTTTCTTAAGAAAATCATATTAGAGAGTTGCAAACCAGTCTCAACCCCCATGACATTGAATGGAAAATTGCAGCTGAACGATGGTGTAGACAAAGTCTATGGTTATCCAGGTGTTATTTCAAGATGGGTCCAACTACAAATTTGTTCAACTTCTTACAATCTAATGTTGATGTCAAGAAGTTAAAATTTGAACAAGGATCATGGAAGTTATGGGGTGTTGAAGACCTGGTGGTAAATGGTGTAATTTCACTTACACTTAGAGAAGTTTTAGAGATCTTTAACTCAGTTTAAGTAATTGACTTTAAGGCAATTTTCCAGGTGATTCCAAGCCTCTTTTCATTATGCTCCTAACATGAAAGTTGTTAAACTTTCTTCACGATTTCATGTCACACCAAGTTTGTGACAATTAGAGCATCATAGCTCAAGATATGAGTGCAGGAAGTTGGTCGCATAAACACGACCAACTTCATATCAACTTGGTCATTTGTGTGCAACAAGGCATCTATTGGGTCGTAAGCTGAAACAATGCAATAGATGTATGCATACATACGTTACTCCATATGGCCACAGAAACCCTTATCCATGCAAGCAATTTCGAAAATAAACCTCAAAATAGAAGATGCTCTAATTAAACTTGTAGACTAAGTTTAGGAGCACACCATAAGCTTCCATACACACTTGTATACACCCTCACCTGATTGAATGAACAACAACATAACAATCTCACTGCAAGCAAAAACCCAAGGAACTCAGGAGGATATTCACTCATTTTTCAACTCACTCTCCATTTTTTCGCATCAAGTGGAGCTTGAGGTCATGAAGAGCTGAATCACACGCGCCCTTATCCTTCTATATAAGATCATCATCGCTATTCAGTTGAAGGGGTTAGAAAGTCAGTTACAAGAGATAACAAACTCTGAAACGGTTGCAACAGAAAAAAGAGATCTGAGATTTTTCATTTCATACTCTCATCTTCGAGCAAAACTTTCTCCCTCGTTTCTCCACTACTCAGTAAAGTCTTGACTTCTTCCTCTTCCTCTCAACAAGAGGGAGGTTCTATGCATTGACATTGGAGCTGGGGGTACTGAGAGGCTGGGTTGATCTTCATCTTCCTCCTCGACCAAGTGAAATCGTGTTTGGAATTTAAGAAGCAAGCAAAGATATTCAAGCTTCCCTTCAAGTATTGAAGTTGTGTAGAGTTTTCTAAAGATCTTTCAAAGTGTTTCGAAAGGAGGCAGACCTAAATTCTCCGTCTTGTAAGTCCTCTAATCTTTCACTCCTCTCATGCGTAGATTAGCCATGTTAGGACTCATTCATTGCATCTGAAGACCTACCCCTGTAGGCATTGCGAAATATGTGAATTTTGTGAAGTTTCGTGAGATTTCAGTTTTACATGTTTGCTTTCCTGTGCAATTTTCATGGTGATAGCGGTGGTTGTTCTTGTGTTTCCATGGATTTTGCTACCGTCAATAGTAGGTTTTATTTAGGAAGACGACCAGAGATGAGCTCTGGCGTCACTGTTTCATGTTGCTATCACGTGAGGTGTCTCACATAATTGGTTCATGCATTTAGTTGTGTTTTGATTATTTGTTTTATTATTTGTAATTAGATAATAAAATTGACTAATAAAAATCTGAAATAATAAATAATCGGTTTGTGTTTTTGTTTCGAGCTGAGTAATAGTGTAATGGACTGGGCTTGAGCACTTTTTGTTATTCATACCCCTGTGAATTGAGCCTTTGTGACATTATAACTGAGTTCAGTTCTTTTGGGGAATTTGGCTGTGCACCCCCTTTTGTTTGGTCAAACAATAAATGATTGTTTTCATTTTAATTGGAGAAATCAATTTTTCTTAATGATAAAAATTAGTAAAAATAACTTTTAGATTCTTTAATGTGTTTAGAATTTTAAGGTGATTTTTAATTAATTTTTCCATTTAATGTTGTTTATTAATTGGATTTAATTTGTGAAGGTATGCTAGGTGAATATCTTTGGTTTGTGACTTTGATTGAAGGCTTGTTTAAGCTCCTTTTGAACCAATCTTTTTACCATGTTTTAACACTTAAATGCTTAGTGTTTGTATGATAATTTGATGCATTTTTGTGGAGGTTTAAATTACTTGTTAGTTGAATTCTGATAACCCTTTATTCATGCCTAAATGTGGCTATATGTTTGTGTTAATCATTTCATTTGAAGCATGCACTTGTGCAATCCATTACGGGCTTTCTCTTAATATGATATTTGATGATATAGCCTGTTTAGGGTATTAATCTCATGATTATTTGATATCTTTAGGTCATGCTTTAGTTTTTTTTTTGTTATGACAAAATTGTGAATAGTTGCTTAACTTTTTGAGCTAGTCTTGTAAGATGATTCATGTACAATCTTTGATGCTTTGAAATATGGTTGATGTAACTTATTTTTTTAAGTTGTTCACATGTATAAATGTCTATTTCATTGATGTTTAGGTCAATTAGGAGTCATATGTGAAGTAAATAATCATGTTTGGCTTATATGTTGATAGTTGATCAGTTTTGACCTAATTTTGGCACTTTGTTTGCTTTGATGCTTCTTAATCTTGTGAGATTTAGTTAATATGAATAGTTTGAAGTATGATACTGCCTAGTAAGGTTGTGCACCTTGTGTAGTTTGAAATTCTATTGTGTGATAAGTTTTGTTTACATTGTAATGTTCAAAACCCTATTTGCTTGTGTACTGGTTGAAATGCTTAGCTTAGGTTCTAAAAAACATTATGGTTAAAACCTTGTGAGCATGACCTTTAGGAACTTGAGTAGGTGTGTATAAGTGGTTATTTTAGCACATTCTTGTTTCCTTGAGATCTTTAGACTCAATTGAGGTTTATCTTTGACAGTTGGCAATTTGCTTTGTTAATTGGTAAATCTTCACTTCTAATTTATTGTTGATGGTTGTATGTTTGATAACATGATGCCTTGGGGTGTAATATTTGAAAATAGATTTGAATCATAGTTTGTTACAACGTAAATTTCAAATGATTATTTGCTTTTAGTTAAAGTTCCATGTGTGAAGTTGTTACTTCTAAGTGATACTTGTCATGTCTAATTGCTTATTTGAGTTGATTCTTTACTTTATAACATGTGATACTTTGGTTAGGGTAAGGTTAAGCCTAGGTCATGTTATGGGCATCAACTTAGGGATATTTGATTTACCTTCTTAAAAAAGGTCTATTGAGTGGTGAATCCTTGCTTACTTGCCTTAATTTCTGACTTGTTTAAGTGGGCTAACTTTTAGGGTTTATAAGATGTTTCTTCTTGGATGCTTGGATGTTTTACCTTAGGGATATAAGTTGTTTGATGGATTTTACTCCTTGTACCATGTTTTATAACACGTGGATGCTACTTTGACGTGTTTACTTGAGAAGTCTCAATGTATTGATTACTTCATACTTGTTTAAGTATTTTCTTAAAAGTTTTGATGCATGATTGTTCAATACTTGGTTAGGAGTTACCTTTGTTCTATGGTTTGATCATATGATTAATTGATACTTGTTTAGGTACCTTCTTGAATCTCTTTGAGGCATGCTTGTATGACACTTGGTTAAGTGTTTATATTGATGTCATGATTTGAACACTTTGTTAAGTGGTGTTTTATATTAAATCTTGTTAGGTTTGGGATTTCTTATTAGTATGAACACTTTGTTAAGTGATTGTTTTATCTTAAATCTTGTTAGGGTTAAGATTTCTTGTTAGCATGAATTCTTTGTTAAGTGATTGTTTTATCTTTCATCTTGTTAGGCTTAGGATTGCTTGTTGATGAGCCCGCAAGTGTACGAAAATATCGAAGTAATATAACAGGTTGTAAACTCACAGAGACCAATGTCAACCTACTGTAATCTATTGTCGATTTGTAAAGCTAAGGCTAATGAATGATTGATTAAGGGGAAAATGAGACTAAAATAAAGACTAAAATAATATTAAAGAAATATAAAATAAAATAGAGGTCGGAATGTGGATTTCGTGTATCTCTGGGACTCTATAACTTGTTGGCTTACTCTAACGGTAGAAAAGTGTTTAGTAGAAAATATCAATTAAAAGACAATATCTAACACTCTCGTGGTTATGAATAAATTCACGTTCCTTGACCATGGGATTTTGCTCCCGCTCTCCCATTCTAATCGAGGAACACGTTTTTAAAATTGACCAAGTCCTAATTGATACCTAAAGCAATCTCGTTGTGTTTAGGATTAATGCCTAGTTTCTACTATCTGGTTCAACCCCCATACTCTCGCAGTTACGGCCCAAACATTAGTTAATCTCCCACTCTAGTGGAAAAATCATGTTAAATAACCTCTCACTCTCGTGACAAAGATATTTAATTTAAGTTTAAAAACAAAGACCAAAACAGAATTTTTAAATTAGAATATTCAGTCAACATTGTTACCGAATCCCGTAAAAAACGACGGTCCCCACATATCAGACTCTAAGTTATTTAGCTAGACATGTTACTAATTAAATACGCACTAATCGTAATGGTTATGACAAAAGAAAACATGATGGATAAATTTATGATAATAATAATAATAATAATAATAATAATAATAATAACAATAATAATAATAATAATAATAATAATAATAATAATAATAATAATAATAATAATAATAATAATAATAATAATAATAATAATGCAATAAACATAAACCGGTAAAGACGGAAAATAAGAGAACTGAAATGCTTTTACTAATAGCGGCAAGAATGATCCAAGCGTTACACAAGTTATAGGCCTAACACTAACACTAATGGTGTGGTAGTTCCTCAATGTGAGAAACTATCACTTTTACAAGAGTAATTTTCTTCCTAAAACTATGAACAGCGCTTCTGCGCACAAACTTGGATTTCCCTGTAAAATGAATACTAAGTCCTTTTTATAGTGAGAAATGGTGGAAGTTATCATGTGAGAGGCCATGGATTTAATGGAGATCATGGTTGAAGTTGAGAAAATCATTGGGTGAGTGGGTGAGATGGTGGGCATGTAAAAGGCTGCATGAAAAGAAATATAGGGCTGCAATATTAGAGTTGTGGCGAGGGCCACGCTTCTTGGTAAGTTGTGGCGAGGGCCACAAGTTGTGTGGCTAGGGCCACATATCCAAGTTTGGATTTTTTTTTCTTTTCTTTTGCTCCATCTTCTTAGTTTATCGCATGTTTCTTACTCTTTTTCACATGGGAGCTCTTTCTTAGCATGTACCTAAAATACCTGAAATGGAATAGAAATACCGGCATAAAATGACATAAATAAACAAAAATAATACTAAAAATGTGTGTGAGTCAAGTCGAATAAATGATATAATTTCGCGTTATCAAATTCCCCCACACTTAAACCATTGCTTGTCCTCAAGAAATCAACCAACACAAAAAAGGAAATGATTAAGCGTGATTCAAAACAAAGGCACGACACAACTCCTAATCATACGCGACTGCTAGGTTAATGTTAGATCAATAGGTACTAAATGTTCAATACCAAGGACACCGTAACGACACAATATTCAAAGACTCCATCATTATGCAAACTAATTTGAATCATGCCATTATATCTCAACGTATATCTCTCGTTTATCTTTCACTTTATTCATTCAAGCGCAATCATATTAAGCCAGTTATCCTTACACGCATATAGTAGGGAAATCGGTTAGCGGCTATGATCCTTTTATTTTCTTTAGAACGGGATCTGGTATTTAAGCGGTGCAACCCCATTTTTTCCCAACTACGGTTGTGGGGGATTGGACCGTGGCCCACCCTACTCTAGACCAACCTAAAATGGGTGCTTATTATTAAATCCTTATAGGCTTAACACCCGTTGGGCTAAATGACTGGGTGAGGGTCCCTAATTTAGAAGGTTATTTTTTTCAATTAAATCAGTTATTTTTTAAAAACGGGATCATTCACTTATATTCATCAACTGCCTACGTAGTTTGTGCTTAAGATGGCGCTGGCTGCTAATATAAACTACTTAAGAGCTACTTTGAAAACTTGAGCCTAATGTCTTGACATAATGGGTATCTAAATTGATATCACATAATGAGGGGGTTTAGGGTGTCATAACGGTATCAATTTTATAGAATCTTTCCGAAGTCTCTATAACACAACCAAAGTGTGACAACCTATATACTTTCAGAGTATGTGCGCCATGTACCAAAAAAAATTTGTTGCAGGTTAAAATTTTAAAAATTCAGAGAAATTCAGTAACAATTGGAAAGAAGGTATACAGACTCAACATCACATGTAATGACTCGACCAAATACTGAAACTAAAATCCTAAAAACATACAATAAACTAGAAAACAAATAAATCAAACTAAATGCGATAAATGCAAAGCAGTAAAGTTCCTCCCCACACTTAAACCAAACATTCTCCTCAATGTTTTGATAAAAGGTGGATAAAGGAAAGACAGAACCTGTATGAGTGCTATTAGCAGGCTATCACGACCAAATCTACTCTATATCTAGAGGAAGTACCTTCTCCTATTGTACTCATCAATGTTGTCCCCACCAGCAGTGACATTCATAGGGGTGTGCGTGGGCACCGACTCATTTTCAAGATGGTCATCTATAGATTTTTCGCCTAGATATGGTCGAGGCGTGAAAAGTGATCCATATCTTTATTTTCTATAATTTCAAACAATAAAAGAAAAACATTAAATTGAAAGCTTGTGGGTTGCCTCCCACACATCACTTTGTTTAATGTCGACAACTCGACAGATTAGGAGTGCATGCACTCATGGTGGTTCTCTCGAGAATGACTCCTCGATCAAACATTTAATAGTCTTCGGTTTCCATGGCCATTTATCAATCCATCTAACATATCCCTCACCTTTTCTTTTCGTTCTTCTGTGGGGTGGTTCATTATTTTGAACTTGTGGTGGTGGTTCTGGATCTATCCTGAGTATCAACTTTTCAAGTTTGGGATTATTTATTTCATCCACCACCTCAAAGGCTAACCTTCCCCTCTTAACACTGATGATTTCCCTAGTTTCATGCTCCTCTAACTTTCTCTTTTTATGCAAGACTTCAAACAAGGGTGCATTGGTGTGGATATTTTCCAATACCTCCACATATATTTTGGATTTGGAGTCTACCTTAGCATCCATAAACCTTTGCGGGAAATGAATCGATGGGGGTATAGGGAGGAGGAACAAAAATATGTGTTTCCTTCTCTACCTCCTTGACAACCTCCCTTTCAGATGGTGTTGATGTATTTTTCTTAATCTCTACTCTTTTCTCACCAGAACTCTTCTCAACCTCATTATTAATCTCTTCAACCTGATTATCACTCTCCTTAGCATTTATAATTTGTTTTTCACTACTGGTTATTACAACATCCACATGCTCCTGAGGGAAGGGTCCTAGAGGACTTTGTACAAGCAAGGAGATTTGAGTCTCCAATTCCATATTGTGAGTCACGATGGACTCAACAACATTCTACAACTGCCTAAAGGTTTCGTTATTATGGAGACTTTGTTTTCTTAACTCTTCATTTTGGAAAGTTTGTGTCTCTATAAAGTTCTCTATCATAGATTCTAGCCTAGAGTGAGTTAGAGTCGCATCAAAATCCTCCATTGATGTTTCGAGGTTAAAATTATGGGATTCTTGTGGTTCCTCAAAGTGAGTTAGCGTCGCATTTTGTGTCTCCACAAAGCGCTCCGTCATCATAGATTCTAGCCTAGAGTGAGTAAATGACGTAGTGAAATCCTCCATTAATGTGTCGAAAGTAGAATTTTTGGATTCTTGCGAGTCCTCAAAATATTGGGCATGGTGATTTTAGAGAAAAATTGGTTGAGGATAAGTTAGCATCGCATTATAATCCTCCAGTAATATTTTGAGATCGGATTTGTGGGATTCTTGTGACTCCTTAAAATGTTGGGATTGGTAGTTGTAGAGGTAATTTGGGTTAGAGTGAGTTAGTGACCTATTGAAATCCTCCATTAGTATTTCGAGGTCGAATTTATGGGATTCTTATAATTCCTCGAAATACTGAGAATGGGAGTTATAGAAAAAATTTGGGTGATACATAATAATTAAGTTTAGAATGCCTTAGTCTATACGGTGCAACAACAGAAATAACAATATTAACTGTTGGTCCCCGACAACGGCACCCAAAACTTGGTACGTCTGCAAGTTCACAGAAATATCAAAGTAATATAAAAGATTGCCGAACCCACAAAGACCAATGTCAACCTACTATAATCTATTGTCGCTTTGTAAAGCTAAGGCTAATGAATGATTGATTAAGGGGAAACTGAGACTAAAATAAAGACTAAAATAAAGACTAAAATAAAGACTAAAATAATATTAAAGAAATATATAATAAAAGAGAGGACGGAATGTGGATTATGTGTATCTCATGGACTCTGTAACTTGTTGGCTTACTCTGACGATAGAAAAGTGCTTAGTAGAGAATATCAATTTAAAGACAATATCTCACACTCTCGTGGTTTCGAATAAAGTCACGTTCCTTGACTATGGGATTTTTCTCTCGCTCGCCCATTCTAATTGAGGAACACATTTTGAAAATTGAACAAGTTTTAATCGATACCTAAAGCGCTCTCGCTGTGTTTAGGATTAATCCCCAGTTTCTATTATCCGGTTTGACCCCCACGCTCTTGAAGTGTCGGCTCGAACCTTAGTTATTTTCCCACTCTCGTGGAAAAATCATGTTAAATAACCTCTCACTCTCGTGACAAAGATATTTAAATTAAGTTTAAAAACAAAGACCAATACAAAAATTTTAAATTAGAATATTAAGCTAACGTTGTTACCGAATCCTGTTGGAAACGAAGGTCCACATATACCGGAATATAAGTAATTTAGCTAGACATGTTAATAATTAAATACACATTAATCATAATGGTTATGATAAAAGAAAACATGGTGGATATATTTATGATAACAATAATAATAATGCAATAAACATAAACCTGTAAAGACGGAAAATAAGAGAACCGAAATGCTTTTACTAACGGCGACAAGATTAATCCAAACGTTACACAAATTATAGGTCTAACACTAACAATAATGGTGTGGTAGTTCCTCAATGTGAGAAACTACCACTTTTACAAGAGTAATTTTATGCCTAAAACTATGAACAACAATTCTGCGCACAAACTTGAATCCCCTTGTAAAATGAATACTAGGTCCTTTATATAGTGAGAAATGGTGCAAGTTATCATGTGAGAGGTTGTGGAGAAAATGGAGATCATGGTTGAAGTTGAGAAAATCATGGGGTGAGTGGGTGAGATGGTGGGCATGGAGAAGGCTACAAGAAAACAAATACGTGGCTACAATATTAGAGTTGTGGCGAGGGCTACACATCTAGTGGTAAGGGCCACACTTCTTGGTAAGCTGTGGCGAGGGCCACAAGTTGTGTGACGAGGCGTGGTGATTGTAGAGGAAACTTGGTTGAGAATAAGTTAGTGTCTCATTGTAATCCTCTAGTAATCTTTCGAGATCAGATTTGTGAGATTCTTGTGACTCCTCAAAATGTCGGCATTGGTAGTTGTAGAGGTAAATTGGGCGAGAGTGAGTTAGTGACGCATTGAAATCTCCATTAGCATTTTGAGGTCGCATTTATGGGATTCTTGTGATTCCTAGAAATAGTGGGAATGGAAGGTTTAGGATTTATGAGATTCTTGTGATTCTTCGAAATTCTCCATTGGTATTTTGCCGTGAATCTTCTAGTTTTATTGAAGGTTTAGGATTTCTTCTTAGCATGAACAACTTGTTGAGTGATTGTTTTATCTTAAATCTTGTTAGGTTTAAGATTTCTTGTTAGCATTAACATTTTGTTAAGTAATCATTTTCTCTTAAATCTTATTAGGATTAGGATTGCTTGTTAGCATGAACACTTTGTTAAGTGATTATTTTATCTTAAATCTTGTTAGGTTTAGGATTGTTTGATAGCCTGAACACTTTTTCAAGTGATTATTTTATCTTAAATCTTGTTAGGTTTAAGATTTCTTATTAGCATGAACACTTTGTTAAGTGATTGTTTTATTTAAAATATTTTTAGGCTTAGGATTGCTTGTTAGCATGGACACTTTTTTAAGTGATTGTTTTATCTTAAATTTTGTTATGTTTAGGATTGCTTGTTAGCATGGAAACTTTGTTATGTGTTTGTTTTATCTTAAATCTTGTTAGGTTTAGGATTTCTTGGTAGCATGAACACTTTTTTAAGTGATTATTTTATCTTAAATCTTGCCAGGTTTAGGATTTCTTTTTAGCATGAACACTTTGTTAAGTGATTGTTTTATCTTAAAACTTGTTAGGTTTAGGATTGCTTGTTAGCATGAGCATATTGTTAAGTGATGTTTTTATCTTAAATCTTGGTAGGTTTAGGATTTCTTGTTAGCATGAACACATTGTTAAGTGATTGTTTTATCTTAAATATTTTTAGGTTTAGGATTTCTTTTTAGCATGAACACTTTGTTAAGTCATTGTTTTATCTTAAATCTTGTTAGGTTTAGGATTTCTTATTATCATGAACACTTTGTTAAGTGATTGTTTTATCTTAAATCTTGTTAGGTTTAGGATTTATTGTTAGCACGAACACTTTGTTAAGTGATTGTTTTATCTTAAATCTTGTTAGGTTTAGGAACACTTTGTTAAGTGATTGTTTTATCTTAAATTTTACTAGGGTTGTGCTTGCTTGTTAGCATGAACACTTTGTTAAGTGATTGTTTTATCTTAAATCTTGTTAGACTTTGGATGGCTTGTTAGCATGATTTCTTTGTTAGGATGTTTCTTATTAAGCATGGTTTACTTTGTTAGGAAGAGTTTAATCTCAAATTTAGTTAGATTTAGGAGTGAGTTGGTTGATCCCTTGGTTAAGTGCAATTTCTCGAGGCATGAGTAAATGTTTGGTACATGTGGGTTGTTACCCTAATGCTTGATATATTTGTGGGTGTGATGTTTATATAGGAGGTTTGTTGCCTTGTAAGGAATTTGTGATTAATTTTGGGGTTGATACCTTTGCATGTGATGCTTAGCATTTAGTCGTTACCTTTGCTTTGATTTTGTTAGATAGTTTGCTTTGTGGTGAACGAATAGTCACTCAGTCTTACACCCCGGCTAAGATCAAAACATCATCCTTTTTGCTTGCTTTGATATTTTTACATTATTTTCTTTATGGTGAACGAAGAGTCACTCAGTCTTACACCTTGGCTGAGACCACAACATCTTTTTTCTTGCTTGCTTCGTCTTATTACTTGTGATAACCTGCTCCCTTAGGGTCTTGATTCACTCTTGGTTAAGATGAATTGAGAAGACTTTAGGTTTGTAAACCAATCATGATAACAATTAGGTAGGAATCCATGTATCCTAATCTTAGGGCCACCATTGCATTACAACAAGTAGGATTGAGATCCACTTACACTTATTAGTTGTTTCCATTGCATCTTGTAAGATTAAAATAACATTTATCAACCAAACTCTAAAATATTTAACAAATAAAGATGAGAACCATACCTCACATGAGCCTTAAGAAATGGGAAAAGGATGAGAGGGTGCATTCCTCATCTTATTATTTCTTCTAATTATAGTCTTTGGTGTGGTTCAAATCACAAAATCTTTTGCAAATAAGCGGAGAAATAGTAGGTTCCCTACATTGAGATCCATTTTCTATCTTCCTAACAAAACACTCAACAGTCCAAACTTTTTTTGCCAGTTGGCCTTTTTCTGTTGAAAACTTTTCATAAAGGATTGTCACCCATAAAAAACATACAACAAACCAAATTTTTTTAGAAGAACTATTGTGCTCTAACTCCTTCACAGGATACGCAGGCACGAGGTTGCAAAATCGAGGCGAGTGCAATAACTTAAAACTTTCTTTTTGTTCGTTAACAATTCATTCATGCATACCCTTAGCTTGTAAGCATTAGATATAACACACCATTTGATTAGAACAACTAGAGTGGATCCCGTGGAGTACCACGAACGTGAGGGGGGCTAATACCTTCCCCCTGCGTAACTGACTTTCGTACCCAGTTCTTTGTTGCGAGACCTTGTTCTTTCCCACTTGATGTTTACTCCATATTTTCCTTTCCCCTGATGGGATAAATAACATTTGGATGGTGACTATGTTTATGTCGGTATTTTTTGCGGTAGTGACAATTATGCCCTTCCCACTCTCTTGCAACTTGGCCCTTACGAAAAAGCTCACTATGTGAAGCGACTTCACGCCACATGTTCTCCTTCACCAGACCACGACACACGTGATTTATCACCTTCGTACATCACTACTTGCCACTCGCATGCCTGCCATCGCTGTTGTCGATACGGCGCGACCCACCTCCTCTTTTGCCACGACTCAACTTGATTTTTTTCCAATTTTCTCCAAATGGGATTTTTTGGATTTCTTTCACAACTTTTACTATTCATCAAATTTCCTACCCAATTAATCCCAACATCCCCAAAAACATAGATCATAACACATATAATTACATACCATAATTCACTATTTAAAATTTTGCCCCAAGGGCACAACCATAAATTATTATACAACAAAAGACATCAATTGGGATTCAAGTAATTAAAAGTACTCAAGAATTCATTTCAAAAGGGTTTAGGCGAACCCTTTTTCCACAAACATACAATCACAAGCACAAAAGGAGAAGAAAAAGATAGGAGGATAAGGATCTCTCACTATCTGACTACTTAAACACCCATAAGTGAATTTTTTCTCACGTTACCTCGAAATTGCAGATCGATGAACTCTTGGCCTTTGGGATCTACCTCTCCCTCCCTTCCTATGGTCGCCCTAGCTTTATGCCTCTTTTCCTATTTTCTCGACTTTTCTCAATTTAATGAGCTGACAAAACTCTTCCTCACTTATCTATTTATTTTACCATAATTCTCTTTATTCTCTTCTCACCCCTCAACTTTCCTCACACCCTCATGTAATTTATGTTTTCTACTCTATTTTTATTATTTCATTTTTATTCAAATAATAACTAAATTAAATTAAATTAAAAAATTATCTAATTATTCCAATAAACTTAATCATCTCAAGTAAATTAATTACTCTATTATTTCTAATATTAACTAAATATAATTAAATAAAAATAATTATAATAAAACATATATATCACTCAAATAAATTAACATAAATTCAATTAAAAATAAATAACTAAAGTTGGGGTGTTACAACTCTCCCCACTTAAAAAAGATTTTGCCCCCAAAAATTACCTAAAGCAAACAACTCATGATATGATCCCTTCATCTTACTCTCCAGCACACACGTCACACTACCTCCAGTAGGTCCTCCCCACACTACCTTCACTGGAGAAATCATCATACCTCTTAAATGTTTTATCTCTCGATCCTCAATTTGCAAGGGTGATGCTTCAATAGTCAAGTTATCTCTCACTTGCACATCATCCATTTGAATCACATGAGAGGGGTCAGGAATATACTTTCGAAGATAAGACACAAGAAAAAAACCATAAAGGTTCGAAAGAAATGGTGGTAAGGTAACTCGATAGGAAACACCTTTGAATCTCTGGATAATATTTTAAGGACCAACGAAACGAGGAGTAAGCTTCTGAGACTTCAGCGCACAACCAACACCAATCTTGGAGTGGCTCTCAAAAACATATGGCCACCTTCTCAAAACTCAAGAGTCTTCCTCTACTTATCATGGTAACTATTCTGTGTGTTTTGCGATCCTTTCATATTCTCTTGAATCATCTTAACTTTCTTAGTACTCTTCTTAACAATTTCTAGCCCAAGCCCACCACTTTCTACAGATTAATACCAACACAAAGGTGTCCTACACCTCTTACCATACAAATCCTAGAAATGTGTCATTCCAATACTAGAATGGAAATTGTTATTATAACTAAAATAAATCAACAACAAGTAATTGTCCAAAGCACCTCCTTATTCTAGAACACATGCTCTCAACAAATCATTTAAAGACTAAATAGTCCTCTGAGTCTGATTATTCATATGTGGATGGTATGTAGAAATCATCCTCAATTTAGTTACAAAGGCTTCCTGTAAGATCTCCAAAACCTTGACGTGAACCTCAAATCTCTGTCAAAAAATACTCGACGGAATTCCATGAAACTTCACAATCACAATGTTGTAGATATCTGCTAACTTCTGCAAAGGAAAGTCGATTCTTATTAGAATAAAATAATCCGACTTAGTCATTCTATCCACAACAACCCAAATCACATCGCTTTCTTTAAAGGTCTTCGACAAACCTATCATGAAATCCATAGAGATATTATCCCCATATATTCTGGAATACTCAACGATTACATTAGCCCAAACAGCTTATGATGCTCAATCTTTGACATCTTACAAGTCAAACAAGTAGAAACAAACTTGGAAACATCCTTCTTCATACTTGGCCATAAAAACAATTTACAAAGATCTTGGTACATCTTAATGGCTCCGGGATGAATACTCAAACCTCTTCAGTGACTTTCTTCCAAAATCATCTTCTTAAGTTTCGACACATCAAGCACACAAACCCTCTCTCAAAACTACAACATCCCATTCTCATCAAATCTAAAGTTCACTTCTTTACCTTGATTAATCAATACCAAGCGATCAATTAATCCCAAATCCACCTTTTATCCTTCTTTGATTTCCTCAAGAAAATAGTTAGTCAACTTCAACATACCTAACTTCACACTATCGTGAGTCACCTCACACACCAAGTTAAGATCTCAAAAATGTTTGATCAAATAAAATTCTCTAACCATTAGTGTCAACATATGCAAAGAATTTCTACTCAATGCATTTTCCACTACATTAGCTTTACCCATATGGTAACTGTCATACGGTGGGATAACTGAGTTGTTTTTTGTTTTATCATAAATTTTGCGGAAAGCAAGAGTCGCCACCGGCTTTTCTTTTATATAATGAGGAAAAGTGAAAAGAACAGGAAATACCTTTGATAGATTTGGAGTTCGGGGGGTAAGTTATGAAAAGGGAAGGTGTTAGAATCCTTTTCATCCGTAGTTATCTACGGTCTCTTAATTTCTTAGCTCACTTTAAACTTGATTCGTGTGTGTGTGATTTCAAAATATTTTGAATGCCAATTGTGAGGCAGACATTGTAATAATTCTTGTATCAGTCCTCAAGAATTTATACAAAGTGTTTTTTTTTTAAAATATCTATTTTGAAACGTAAGGTGTAAAAATGAATTTGTTTGTTTGAAACTGTTATGTTCAAGCAATTTGTTAAGTCTTACCCATTAAAGGTCGTTCTTGTTATTTTCCTTCTCTGTTAGAGATAGTACTATCCACACCATTAGTTGGTAGGTAGCCCTATCTATTGGATGTGAAGGGAAATGCGTAGGGTCGTCGTATGGTCATTGAAGGCAACATGTAAGGATACTTTAGCAATTCGAAGGGACTATCATCATTTTTCTCGTAGGGTCATCGAACGGACTGGGTCATTTGTAGGCAACTCGAGAAACATCGCGGGACTATGATCTTTATTCGAAGGGACTATGATAATTTAATCAAGGGTCTTTGATAAAGTACTCTTACTTTCGAGGGACATGACCAATTATCTGAAGGCAACAAGAGGGAATTACCCTAGAGGTGTAAGTGTGAAAAGTGATTCGATTACAGTTATGTTACCTTGGAATTGTTTAAGGTTATCTACTGATTAATTACTACACAGTTATATAAGGCATAAAGTATATATGTGTATATATATATATATATATATATATATATATATATATATATATATATATATATATATATATATATATATATATATATATATATATATATATATATATATATATATATATATATATATATATATATATATATATATATATATATATATATATATATATATATATATATATATATATATATATATATATATATATATATATATATATATATATATATATATATATATATATATATATATATATATATATATATATATATATATATATATATATATATATATATATATAAGGCATAAAGTATAAGTGTGGAAAAATAAAGTCCTACGCTATTACATGACCTTGGGGAAGTTAAATGATAAAGAAATTGTGCGGAAATTTAAACTAGGTTATTACAAAGTTTGTACATCCTATACAATTTGTCTAATAAAATAAATAGCAAAATAAAATAAAATATTAGTAAATTAATTTTTAATATCCTAAGAATCTAAATGTCCTATTTTAATTTATTTTTTTTGTATTTTTGGACTGGTTTTAGGTGTTAAAAAAAATCTAATGTCTAATTTATTTACAAGTTAACTAAAAATAAACCCTAAATCTATTTAATTTAATTAAGAGGTTATGTCAAAAATTTCATTAATTAAAAAAACTATTTTTATTATTTTTTATGCATTAAAACGATTAGAAGAAAATTAAATAAGAAAATAAGTAAAAATAATGGAAAGTGAAAAAGATTAGAAAATAGATAAAAGATGGTTGTAGCTGCCCAGGCTCGAACCCACACCCTCTTCTTTGCCAAGCAAGAACACTACCACTGCGCCATGAAACAAAAATAATTTTATGCTCAAACAATGGCATCTCATATTCCTCATGTTAAAACTTACATGTAAGGCTTCAAACCTATTCTAAATAGTCATGCTAAGCGATCTAAATTGTTAGAATCAATTAACAATGTGTATAATTTGTAATGCGAATAATAAAAAATAATGCAAATCGGACATGGCATGTATGCAAGTTTAAGGTACAAATAGGCATGGAAAGTTACTTATTCTTATCTTGGATATTTTCTGGAAGTGATTTGAGGTGGTGGTTTGGACTGAATCAAATTGTAACTTGATATTCAATAGTGCACTTTCTTTGAAAATTTGTGATTTTTGAAACTTTTCTTGAGGAAAACTCTTCGTGTCATTGTAGTGTGAGGGCTTGAGTATTTATAGAGGAGGATATTTAAGTCACCAAAGAAGAACAGAATCAAGTGATCATGGTGTTACCAAAAATCAATTAAACATGTTTCTAACTTGCCATTTTTGAAGATCCTTGTCTCAAACATGTCTCTCACGATTTTGGCAAGCTTTTATGAGGTCTTTGTCCTTCTAGAAGATGTCCAAATAATCATAGTCTAACATTAATCCAACTATTTGTAATTTTTAATTTAATTCTTTTACAAAAATTAAATACAAATTTAAATAAATAGGATAAAAAATATGACCATGTACCAATGGACATAGAGGTATTCTATCATGTCATAAACATGGTTGATCCTCAAAAGTTAGACCCATTAGTCCAAAAATTTAAAATTGCTCAATTGAGGTTTCATGTATTTCTCAAAAATTGTCCAACTTGTGCCAACTATAACTCTCACAAATTCTGTTATATGAAGGTGATCTTTGACTTTTTGAAAAGCTCAAGATGTGTTCTACAACTCTCATTTGGTCATTTTTTCATTTTAAATCTTTAACTTGATGTAAATTTCTTTGACAAAAAGTATCTTTTTGTTGACTTTTAAAATGACATGTAATGTCTTGGCTCATATCTCTCAAATGAAGCATATTTTGGACTTGATCTTAGAGAGACAAATTTGTAGATATTTGAATTTCCATTAAAATGGGCCTTGGATAAGAATGTTTTGATGAAGCATATGAAAGTTATGCTTGGTCAAAGTTCAGTTGACTTCTCCTAAAGAAATGGTCAAAGCCCTAATTTAGCAACTTTTGAATTTTTGAACTTGTCTTGACTTTTCTTGATGAATCATGATCAACCCTTGATAAAATGATGAATGTGACTCAAAATCTTGATGTTGACAAAAAAACCTTGAGTTTTGATTGTATGTTACTTTTTATCCAATATAGTTGATTTTCAATCATCTGAGCAATTGACTGAGGAAACTTGTGATGCAAGGCTTGAAACTTGTCATGAGGGTAACTTGAAGCATATTAGGAATCATGGAATCCGCTTGAGGCATTAAAAGCTCAATTTTCTTTGAGAAACACAAAACCCTAGTTGTAGGTCAATTGCTTAGGAGAGGTGCTTGTATGCTCAAACCCTTGAGTATTCTTGAGCCATTGAGAACCCTAGTAGTATGAGGAGGAGTCTTGAATCAATTGTCTTCAATAATGACAGGGAAAATTTTGGGGTACAATAGTAACTCAACCCAAAATTGTAATCCTTCAAGAATTCCAGCCACATTCTCTGCCTAATGTTCATTTCTTTATGATCAAACATATACTTAAAAATCTTGTGATCGTTGAATCCCTCAAAATTTGAACCATACAGATAATGCCTCCATAGTTTCAGCACGAACACCATAACTTCAAACTTCAAATCTTGGGTAGGATAATTCCTCTCATGAATCTTTAAATATCTCAAAGAATAAGCTACAACCTGACCATCCTGCATAAGCACACCACCTAATCCCGTCTTAGACGCATCACAATACACAACAAAATATTCTTTCGCGTATGGGAAAGATCAAAATTTTCTTCTCCATCAACCACTTATTTAGTTCTCGAAAACTTTATTTGTACTAGACATCACACACAAAATCTTGACCTTTTTGAGTCAACTGAGTAAAAGGCAAAGCTAACTTTGAAAATCCTTCGATAAAGCTTCTATAATAACCAGATAAACCCAAAAAACTTTTGATCTCTATAACTGAATTAGGAGCCACCCATTGTAACATTGTGTCTACCTTTGACAGATCAACTGTTATACCACCATTAGAGATCACATTTCCTTAAAAAATCAGAAAGGTGTAATTTTTTTCTTCATGTTTTTTGTCTATATAGGCTTTATGCACCTTTAACACATGCAAAATAAAGTTATACTTTTGAATTACTTGACTTAGTTTTATGGGGACCCTGTCCAAGCCATCTAGAGGAGATTACTATTATCATATCTCTTTTATTGATGCATCTACAAGGTATACTTGTATTTACATGCTCAAGAAGAAGATTCCCTTAATGTTTTCAAGATCTTCATGAGATATGTCACAACATAGTTCAACTCTAAGATAAAAGGTATTCTATCAAACTTTGGTGGAGAAATCAGACCATTCATAAAGTTTCTCAATGAACTATGTATCATACATAGGCTCACATGCCCTCATATGTCACATCAAAATGGCACAGTGGAAATAACTCATAGAAAAAATATGGAAATGGGCTTTACTCTTTTGGCTCATGCTTCCTTACCTCTATACTTATGGGAACATAGCTTCTCTAGTGTAGTGTATCTGATTAATGCCTTCATGAGCTAACTCAAACTATACATCTCCATACTCTTCCTTACACCACAAATGACATAATTACACTTGTCTCAAAGTGTTTGGTTTCTCATGGTATCTACATTTAAGACCTTATAATCAACACAAGGTGGGTTTCAGAAGTACTAAGTGTGTCTATCTATGCTTATCTCCTAAACATAAAGGCCACAAATGCTTGAACAAAGATGGTAGGGTATTTATCTTAAAGGATGTAAAATTTAATGAAGTAGAGTTTCCTTACTTTTGCGTACAAACTCAACATGCCACAAATGGTCAACGCCTTCACAAAGCATCTCTAACCTTACATGTACCATTATGCCCCAAATCTTAATCACATATATATCAGGTCCCACACTAAATTAACTATATTCAAATTATTTCCCTAAGGCTACTCACCTAGAAGTTAGGCTCAAATTTAGGTCTAGAAAACCATAGTAGGCTTGGTCTGCTCCACCACCCCATGGTCTTCTAATACCTAGTGGTTTTACCCATGAACTTGTATTATCCACTAGTAACCTCCCTGATTCATCTGCACCATCTGTTTCGACACATAATGACATCAACCTCAATAAACTAGTCTATATCTCTACACATATGCAAAATCAATCCAGTTCTAACATTAATTTAGCCAACAAGACACCTCAAGAAAATTTAACATCCATTTCCAAATAATTTTTTCAATCCACAAATTATTTGTCACCTTCTTTTCATAGTTAAAATTCACCTCCAACTCATCTTGTTAATAACCATTCCATGCTAACTCGAGCCAAAATAGGTCACTCCAAACCAAAAGTATTTATGGTCCATTCAGAACCTACAACTACCAAACAGGCTCTAGCTAATCATGAGTGGTTTAAAGGAATACAAACTGAGTTCAACTCACTTCTCAAGAATGGTACCTAGACCCTAACTACTCTTTCACCTCATAGGAAAGTCATAGGTTTTATGTGGGTGTTCAAGGTCAAGGAAAATCTAGATGGCTCCATCAACAAATACAAGGAAAGGCTTATGGCCAAAGGCTTTCATCAATAATAAGGGTTTTATTTCCATGAAATCATATCTCCTGTGGTCAAGCCAGCCACCTTTAGGTTAATTATTTCATTTTCTCTCACATTCAAGTTGGGTATTCAACAAATTAATATTAAAAATGCCTTCTTGAATTATGGTCTTCAAGAGGAAGTATACTTGAAACAACTTCCATGGTTTGTGATCAATGATACGACGCTTATGTGCAAACTACAAAATGATATTTATGGACTCAAACAAGCCCTTATGTCTTGGTATGAGAAGTTACATCAGGATCTTCTTCAATTTCTCTTTGTATCAAGTAAATGCGACCACTTACTCTTCATCTATCGGCATCAAAATATTAAACTTTATACCTTCTTATATGTAGATGACATCTTAACTACATGAAATTTCTCCAACCTAATCCATGATCTCGTTTCCAAACTTCATCAAAAGCTTACTCTTAATAAACCTGGGAAGCCACAATATTTTATAGGAGTCGAAGTTCATGAGCAGCACAATGGAGCAATTCTTCTCACTTAAACCAAGTACATTAAATACTTTTTATCCAAATAAAATATGGTAGGAGCTAATGGAGTCAACACATATATTTTTAGAACATGCAAGCTCACTAGGCATGACATTTATGTTATTTCAAATCCTACCCTCTACAGGTCAACAATTGGTGCTATTCAATATGTCACTTTAACCAAACCCGATATATTCTTCAATGTCAATAAGGCATGCCAATTTGTGATACAAGGCTTGAAACTTGTAATGAGGGTACCTTGAAGCATATGAGGAATCATGGAATCAACTTGAGGCATTAGAAGCTCAATTTTCTTTGAGAAACACAAAACTCTAGTTGTAGGTCAATTTCTTAGGAGAGGTGCTTGTATGCTCAAACCCTTGAGTATTCTTGAGAAATTGAGAACCCTAGGAGCATGAGGAGGTGTCTTAAATCAATTGTCTTAAAAAATGAGAGGGAAAATTTTGGGTTTCAACAGCTGCCCCTGTTCAATCTTCTTAAACTTGAAGAGTTAGATTGGCATGTCTGCCATTCGTGATCTGAAGGTGGAAGAGGATTGAACATTTAAGTTCCCAGAAAGTTGCACTCGCCGGTACACAAAGTAACATTGTTGGTTGATAGTATTTCTTGAATGGGATTTAAAGATGCCATTCAGAAAGGTGATAGAGTGTCGCCAGAGATGAGCTTATAGATTCCATCCAAAGTATCTATTGATAGGAGTATCAAAATGAGTCTACGTCTTACTGTATCCGAAGAATGCTTTTTCAGAAAATCTCTGAAGGAAGATGCTTTTCAGAATGAAGCCTTGAAGGAGATGCTTTTCAGAATTCAGTCTCTAAAGGGGAACACTTTTCAAAATAAACTTCTGAAGGGGAATGCTTTTCAGATCGAAGGCCTTGAAGGAGATTCTTTTTTCAGAATAAACCTCTGAAGGAGAATGCTCTCCAGAATTTAGTGTCTGGGTGAAATCATTTGGTCATGTAGATAGTGGCCCCGTCCTGTTTCAAGAATTGATCTACAATATGTTTTTCATTGGTAAACCCGTCCTGTTTCGGGAATCCATACTGCTTGGTCATATAGATAGTTGCCTCATCCTATTTTTGGAATTAATCTGCGACCTATTTTTTGTTGGTAAATCCGTCTTGTTTCAGGAATTCATATCGCCTGGTCATATAGATAGTTGCCCCGTCCTGTTTTAAGAATTAATCTATGACCTATTTTTCGTTTGTAAACCCGTCCTATTTTGGGAATTCATATCGCCTGGTCATATAGATAGTTGCCTCATCCTGTTTCAGGAATTAATCTACGACCTATTTTAAAATTGCTAATGATATTTGTCTGATTGTGAACTTTACATGAAAAGACAAAATTAGCTTAATGCAATGTCATGATGTATATAATGCATTGCGTAATGATGCTCTCAAAATAAATGAGAATGCTATATACATTTTGGTATGCATATTGTCATACGGTGGGAGAACTGACTTGAGGGTTTTGTGTTTTATCGCAAATGTTGTGGTTAGCAAGAGTCGCCACCGACTTTTCTTTTATCCAAAAGGAAAGGTGAAAAAGCACAGGAAAGACCTTTGAGATTATTTCTTGAGTTCGGGGGGTAGATTATGAAAAGGGAAGGTATTAGCACCCTTTTCATCCATGGTTTTCCATGGGCTCTTAGTTACTTGCTAGATCACTTGCTTTTGTTTTGAAATTGTGTTTTGTGTGGTTTTGAAAGTATTTTGTAAAAGAGGCCATTGTTTAGGAAATATTTGTAATGATTCTCGTTCGTAAGAATATATGCAAAGATGTTTGTCTTTTTGAAAATGTTTTCAATGTTTGTAAGATGTTTGGAAATGTGTGTGTTTATTTTTGAAAGTAGCAAGGATAGTTGTTTTGAAGTGGAGCAAGCAACTATAAGTAATCTACCTACTCAAATGTCTTTCTTGTTCATTTCTATTCCTTTGACATTGTTATATTACCATTGATTTGGTAAGCAACCCTATCTTTGGATGTAAATGGGACGGGCGTGGGTCATCGTATAGCCATGATTAGCAATGTTGCAAAGTATCTTAGCATATTTTGAGGGACTAAGATCATTTTTGTAAGGCAACTTTGAATAGCATCATCGAGGGACTATGATATTATATTTGTTTATTTTTGCCAAGATACTTCGCATGCGTAATATGGTCATTTTTGTGTAAGGCAACCAAGTGGAGCGACCCTAAGGGTGCTTGTGTACAAGTGTGTTATTTTCATGCATGATTTTGTCTTGGATTAGGGTTTTCTATTTGATTTGTTTTTATCTTGCCATACGAACCCTAATTACTAGCATGATATATAAAAGTGGTAAATTATGTAATTTAAAGATTACTACGCTATTACAACATTTTATGGGAGGGGGTATACAAATTATGACTGTGGAATTGCAATAATGTAAACCTAATTTAATCTATTACAACCAAATCGAATTTGCACAAGTATTTGAATATACAATATAAATTAAATATGAAATGTTATGTATATGCAATAAAAAGAAATTTGTTATGTTTTTTTTTCATGTGGAAAAGTCTTAACCTAAACCTAATAAATGAATCAAGATTATCTCAAATTAATTAGGAAAAGAAATTATTTTTAGAGAATGTTTTTAATAAACCCTAATTCTAATTTATCAAAAGGAAATAGATTTCTTTAAGAAAAGTAAGTATTTTTTGTTTTTTTTTTCTTAAAATAATAAATAATATTTATGAAAATATTTAGTCTTTTTATATGTCAAAACAAATATTTACAAGTATGAAGAAAAAGGGATAAAAATATATCTAAGTCTATTTTATTTTACAAGTTTATTTAAGAAAAATAGTTAGTATATAATTTAATAAAAATATTTTTTATGTGAAAATAAAATAAAATAAACAAAATGCAATATTTATCATGTTTTATATTTTTTATAATTTTTTATGCTAAAGAAAAATATTTAATGAATTAAACAAAAATAAAATAAATGAATGAAAATAAATTGGGCCAGGGGTGTCCTGAGTAATCAGGAGGTAATATTAGAAAAACATAAGCCCAAATGAACAAATGCCCAGTGCTGCAAAAATGAGAAAAATGGCAAAAAATGAGATAATATGCAAAAGGTAGGCACCAAGGCTGGAACCCATGACCTTGACATTCTCAGCGTGCTGCCTTGCCACTAGGGTGGCTATACATCCGTTAGTTCATATGAAATAAAAAACACATAACACATAACGCCTCCTTGCCCTGTACTTCATCTTCTTCCTCAAGCTAGCCAGACCAATCATATCTCTCTCATTTCTCCATGAAAATGGAAACTTCAAACATGAAAATGGTAGCACTTTTTCCCAAGATTTCAACCATGTAACTCATGTAAACTATCAATCAAAGATCAAAGCTAATTTCAACGGCCCTAATTTTAAACCTAATTTTTACAGAAATTTGAAATCTAAAATTCTCTATACATAATGAACATAAATGAAATCTATGCACATGGTTGGCTTTAGCACAATAATATCTACATTTTTCTTTCACAAATCGAGACCAATGGATGTCTGTATGAAGAGATAGAAGTTAGAGTTCTTACCTCCTTCAGCTGAGATCATGAATGGAGTTTGAGTGAGGAGTGAGTTTTATTAAGGCCCGAAGATCCCTTTAGTTTTCCTGGACCTCCCTGAGTATGTTCCAATCTTTACCTTGTCTTGAAAGTGCCTGGACCTCCCTATCCAAGTCAAACTGCAAGCTTGAAAAACAAAAATGGCAGATGGAAGAGTTACAGTGAAGGGATGATGGTCTGGAACAGTTAGATATGATGTAGGTTAAGTGTTTAGGTGATTAGAACTTGAAACGCACGAGTGGATTTTTAGATTGCTATGCTTGGTACAAAACTGCAAGTTATGGCAGGTTTTTGGTGATAGAGAGTTTCAGAGAGTTTCTGGCCCTTAGAAAATTGTGTCTTAGGTTGCAATATGTTTGTGTATAAGTATAGAGAAGGTTTCAAGTCAGCTCCACAACAGATTTCTCAAATGCATGTTTTTCGCTCTATTGCTTGCCCTTTAAGAAAAGTGAGGAGACAACTCTCTACATGCTTGTACAGGCCTGCTTGGAGTTGGTACAACCCATAAACAATTTGCTTTTGGTTTATAGGACTTGTGTGTGCAGAGAGAATAGGTGCAAAGCTCAAGGAGTTGACAAATGCAAAAGTTGTGCTTTTCTAAAATGGCAACGACAACTTTGTGCCATTTATGAAATTAAAGTTTGGACAAAGACTCTTATGCTTGGATTAAGGCTTTATCAAATGTGTAAGCATTAAATTATGAAGTGAGAAACAAGTTTGAGGCCTGTAGAGCAAGGATTATGCAGCCTAGGTTCAGATTTGAATTTTGTTCTTCATGGAATGGCTTGAAATTAAAAGTGAGAAATTGCCAACTTCATCTCTTCGATTCTCCCTACTAAAAAATGATCTCAAGGAGTTCTTGGACATTTTGGAAAGTTTGCAATATTCTATATAACTCATCTTTGAATTGATTTCAAGATTCCTCTTGGAACTAGGTGAAAAGTTACCATGAAATTAGGTCAAAAACCTGCCTAAATTAGGGCAAAATTTCACTAAGTTATTTTAGTTTATGGGCATGTATTCACAAAATTATATATTGAGATCCAAGCATCTTTAGGAGAAAATGTATGATGCAAAGTTGTAGATTTCATGGAGATCTACAACTTTCATGTTGGGAACTTTCTTTGAATCATCTTGCATCTTGGTGGAAATTTGGCTTAAAGTTTAGAAGAAAATAAGAAATTTTCTATACTTAGAAAAAATTCTAAGTTAAGAAAATTTCAAATTTCAAAACAAAATTTTCAATCTTTGATTTCTTGATGAACAAGTTTCACATTTTGACATGTTTTGATGAATTGTGATCCTTGGCATTTGATTTTGACCAAAAAGTTAAAGTTTGACTTTTCAGTATACAATTGACTTTTGATCAATTGACTGCAAATTTCATCTGTCAATCCAATGGATTTGCAACATTTCGATACATGTCATTTAGGTCAAGATGATGCAATTGAACCCTTGAAATCATGCTTCAAACCATTTGTTCATTTTCTAGGTCAAAAATCATAAATTGCCCTTTCTCAATCAAAACCCTAATTTTGACCATTTTTCCCTTTTGATGATTTGATCAAATTTCTTGAGGAATTGTGGTCCAAATTTGATCAAATGATACATATGAGTCCAAAATGTTGATGTGGCTCAAAAATTATGGATTTTTACTGTAAATTTGCCATGGTTGACTTTTTCCCCAATACAGCTGATTTTTAGGTCAACTGTCTAATTGACTGATCAAAAATGTGATTCAATGTTTGAAACTTGTCATGAGTAATCTTAGGGGTCCATGATGATACTTGAAAGTCACATTAAGCATTGATAGTCCAAAAATCCTTGTGCAAACTCAAACCCTAATTTTGGTCATCAATGCATAAGGAGGTGTCTTGAGCTGATCAAACCCTAATCCAGTCTTGAGTCAAAGAGATCTTGTGAGAAAAGTCTTGATAAATGAGAGGGAAAATTTTAGGGTACAACACATATGCTATGATGTATTGTGAAATGATGTATGGACGCAATATGTCGTTGAAGAATATCAGTAGCTCCTTGTAACAATGTCTAGCTAGGGAAAATAAATCCCAGACTGTTGCTGGGGATGAAGAAAGTGATTCTTTAATTTCTGCTAGGAATAATTTTTCTGGGGATTCCCGCTTTCTGTTTGAAGATACTCCACTGGGGATCTTCGACTTGTGCTTGAGGATAGAGGCATTCAAGGAGAGTCGATCGTTTTCCCTTCTTTTTGTTGAAGGATTTGAGTCTTACATACCATGACTGGGGATAAAAGAGATGGATATTACTCTGGTGTGCTATATGTCCAGGTTTCAGATAACGTAGCAACTCTTATGGGGATAACAACTTTGATTAAACCATGCTGGAGAAGAGAATTCTGTTAGGGATTTGCAGCGTTGGAGTAATAAACTGCGCTGGGGAATTAAATTCATGTAAACTGTGTTGAGGAAATAAATGCTGATGGGGATTGGAATTTTATAGGTTCTGCTGAGGAAGTCTCCATTGTATGTTAGGGAAATGATCAAACTTCCTTATCCACTAGAGGACCTATTGGGGATGATGATCAGGTCAAGCTATCCATTAGGTATATGGAGGTGAACTACTGGAAGATGTCCCAATTTCTGCCTGAGGGCATATTAGACTTGTTGTGGAATATATCTCTGTTGGGGACGAGCTTGCGAAGATAGCTCTATAGAGATAGTTTCATGGAGATTGCTCTGTGGGGATTTGTTGATGACTTCAACATTATCCCAACTCTTAGAGTCTTTAGTAAATGATGATCAGAGTGATAAACAGGTGATGAGATAACAGGATATAATCATATGCTTTAATCCCTAAATTTTTCCTGGACTGTCTTTTCAGATTTCCAGTCCACCGGGATACCGCTTTTTGCCCAAGCCGCCTTCTCAGGTTTTCGACTTGCCGTGTGTACAATTTTATTTACACGTCCCTAATTTTTACCCGAACCCTTTTGGTTCGTCAAGATGCCCTTATTTTTCCTAGGCAAATCAACCCAGCGAGTCTCTTTTTCATGCGTAGTATTTTTGACTATGTCTGTGTTCACATGGCCCGAGGAATTTTCACTTTCCATGGTAGTAAGTATTGTAGCACTGCATAAAATATTTTCTTGATCATACGTGGCCCTTCATATGCGGGAGTCCATTTTCCACTAGGATTAGTATGGTGCACCCGATGTTTGAAGTTATTGTTCAACCATTGATTATCAGGTTTCTGATAGTCTTGACCTTCCTCAGTATTTTTCTAAGTTCTGACACGGTGGAATGTCATCATCTAATACTGCTGACATAGACAAGCAATTTGGTGATACCAAAGATTCAATTTTCATATTGGCTTTTGCTGAAACTCATGATCAATGTAACATGCCCCAAGTGATTCAGATGGAGATTTTCCCATGGCTATTCAGCACTTTTGAGAGATTATTTGAATCTTGACTGCCGCAAATGAGTTGGACAATAACATGTAATGCCCCTTGATTTATAACCAATTGTGTCCACAAAAGGCTTGTTACTGGAAGTGTCTTTCTTTTTAACCCATCCTCTAAAGTAATTCTATCCATTGGGAGGATTTTCATTCATTAGATATTCGTCATGTGAATTTCTCTGTTGACAAACACTTAGTCATATGCAAATAATGGTATTAAAATGCAAAGCTTATGTATGTCTTGAAGTTTAAAAAATTCATTTTTTAGAAACGAATTTTGTAAGAATATGATATCAACTCAGGATTTATAGTTAGGCTTATAGGAGTCAGTATACATTTTTGTAATAGTATGTTTTTGAACTAACCCATGCTTCTGTTAGAACTTTGAAGGGTTGTAACATGGCCTGGTTCACGGTTTAAGAAACAAAGGATAAAGGCTCAAAGTTTATTTGTACCCAAATTGTTCTCCATGATGTCCTTCAGTCCTATACTCAGTTAATTATGCATTTAAGTTCCAATAGAGTTTGGAATTATAACACTGATACTTGGTGATGGTTCAGAAACTGAAAGTTTATTTGAGAAGGCAATAATTTTTTCTTGTAACATCTTTCTTTTGTTGAGGATTTGTAGCGACCTCTTTTTGACTTTATTATTCCTAAATTTTGCCTAAGCTGTTTTGTTTGAGATTACAGTCAGCAGGATGCCCCAGTTTCCCCCCTAAGTTTCCTTCATAGGTTCAACTTAGCAGGCTTTCCTTTTGAAAGATAATGACTGCCCAACTTAATGATTACGGGGAACCATCACCAACTTTTGATTTGGAAGGATGTCTTCGATACTACCTGCTGTGTATGAAGGAAAAATTTGTGATTTAATGCACAATTGAATTAACTGAGAAACTAACCTGCCCCAAGTTATGATTAAGGGTTTCAATTTGCGTGAAAAAGAAAACTCCTTCTTCTTAGGTTCAAAGGGATTGACTAGGGATTAACTTCCTTATATCTCCACTGTTTAGGAATTGAAGCAACACATATACATCATCAGCAAGGTCTGTTCAAAAGCATATTGTATGAGATTATGGTATCATTTTCTTCATCCTCCCTCTAAAGGCTTATAGCTTTTAACGAGAGTTGAATATCACAAAAAGTAAGTATAAAGCACAATTTAAATATAGTGAAAACGAATGGATTAATTCAAGAAAAACATATGCAATGCATTAATAAAAAAAACAAAGTTTGACATAAAGATAAGTGTTCGAACAAACAAAAAGAAATTACAACTGAAAATTCAAATGAACTGGACGCTCTCAATCTTATTCATGATTTGGCATGGAAGCACTGATCACATTAGGAGTCTCAGTAGGGTCCAATTCAATCTCCTTAGCATCAATCATATTTTGAATCTTGTTCTTCAACGCCCAACAACCATTCGTATCATGTACAGGACTATTAGAATGGTATGCACACCTTGCATTAGGATGATAGCGAGGAGAGGAAGTGTTGGGATTATGAGGAGGATCTCTCAATGTAATTAACTCTGCCTTCAATAGGTGTTGCAATGCTTGAGACAACGACATATTGATTTTGGTGAATTGTCTCCTAGGTGCATCCGGCCTATGCTGATTGCATTGTTGTTGATGTTGCATTGGTGCAGGATTGGAAATCATTACTGCCCCCCACAAATTAATGGTGGTAACCTTTACTACGACCTATTTGGCCGTACACATCATTAGCTTCATTCTTCCCATTGAATGACTTCTTCACAGTACTTGAAGATGCAACCACCTTAATTTTTCCGCTTCTGATTCCACCTTAAACATGTTCCCCTATTAATATCAACTCGGTGAACCCGACTGACGAGCTTCTAATCATATGATTGAATAAAGGACCTATCAAAGTTCCCATAAACATGTAAATCAATTCCCTATCAGACAAGGGAGGCTAAACTCTTCCTGCTAGATCTCTCCATTTATGGGCATACTCTTTAAAGCCTTCGTTAGAGCTCATAGTCATACTCTGTAGTTGCATACAGGTTGGTGCAAGATCAACATTATACTGGTATTAATTATAGAATGCAATAACCAAATCTTCCCAGCTATGGATATTGGTCCCTTCTAGTTGATAGAAGCATTCCAAATGTGTTCCAGACAGACTCTCTTAAAAGAAATGCACCCACAACTTCATGTCAGCAGTGCGTGGTTGAATCTTCTGGACATATGACCTCAAATGAAGCTTTGGGCAAGAAACACTGTCATACTTTGAAAAAGTGGGGACTTTGAACTTATGAGAAATGACAACTCTAAGACTAAGCCCAAATCCTCAAAATCTAACCCATGCACTTTCTAGTTCTCCATAGCATTTAGACGATATTCTAGCTGCTTGTATTTTTCATCATCAGGGGGATATTGTTCATTCAAATAATCTTCTTCCTCTTCATCAGAGTATTTAACAGGACTATGTTTTCTTTTTTCAGTTTCACCACTCTTATCGTCTTTATCATGTTCTTCGTCTTCGTCTAACGGAGTATCAGGATCCTGAACTGGCTTGACTGGACCCCTGAACCTTTTTCCCATGTTAAGGATGTTGGCTGGTTTCTTTGTCTTTTTCTTCTTCTTTGGTGATGAGTGGCTTCAGTTCTTTCTGCCCCTTGGCTAAGTTCAGGAACATCTGTTGGAACTGGCCATTCTGAGCTTGAAGATCTTTGACAGTTTGTTCAAGAGCCATTTCTGCTGAAATAAACAGCAAGAAGATGAGAAAACCTGTCTTGGGAATACCTGTTATGTATTTATATGCATGACATGTAGATGCATATGCAATTTTTTCAAGGATCTTGCGGGATTAAAAATTTGAAGATGCATCTGGTTGTAGTTTTGTCTTGAAGAACTTTGAGTCTTTATTTTGAACTTCCTTCTATAAGAATCAAGCTCACCATATAAAGTGGTTCCTAGCCTCTGACTCAAGAGAATGTACATTGATCTTTGACGACATCTGGTTAGAGGAAAATAAATCCTCTTTCCCCTTGCTTGCAATCTGGCTTATGATAATCATGTACCAAAGGTCCCTATGATCTTTGAAATGGTTAGTAAAAATGTAATGATGTCATGATGTTATGATGTTATGTTCATGTTTAAACAAGTAGCAAACACAAAAAAATCACACAAGAGCCTTAAGTTTAAAGGCTTTCATGAGGTCCATAGGTAAGTACCCTTCTCTATTGTAGTTAAGTTGGCTCAACCTGTCCTAAAATAGTAACCAGGTTCTAGGAATCTCATATCACGAATCTTTCTCGAAGGTTTTATTTTAGTACCGCAACTAATTTTCCACCAAAATATCCCGAGAGTCAAATATCAATGAGGGTAGCCTCGAGTATCAACCAACCTTGTACTGCACCAAAGTCGGACATCTCACTACCTTCTAATGACCAAGATGGGTCAATTGAGGTTCTAAAAGTAAGTTAGTGCTAATGACACCACACAAAAGTCTAATTTTATCCTTGACTGAATCAAGGAACATCAGTACAAACCAAAGTGTCGCACTAACCGTAGCCATCACTTCAACCATATCGGTCTATGCAGTACAATTTTCATGATCTATTGCTACTTACCTAAGGCATCCCTAGATTTGATTGTAGGACTTTTGAAATAATAAACCTAAGCAAGCCCTTAAAGTTAAAGCAGACAAAACACACAATTTAAGCAAGTAAAGTGATCTAACCCTAAGGTAACCCCTCTTTTAATTATGTCCCCAGCATAGTCGTCAGTTCTGTTATACAGCGTGAGAACTGACTTGTTTTGCATTTTATTGCAAATGTTGCAGATAAAAAGAGTCTCCACCGACTTTTATTTTATCCAATGAGGAAAGGTGAAAAGAACAGGAAAGACCTTTGATAGATTTTGAGTTTGGGAGGTAATTTATGAAAAGGGAAGGTGTTAGTACCCTTTTCATCCGTAGTTATCTACGAGATCTTAATTGCTTAGCTCCCTTTAAACTTGCTTTGTGTGCGTGTGATTTTAAAATATTTTGAATGCCAATTGTGAGGTAGACCTTGTAATAATTCTTGTATCAGTCCTCAAGAATGTATACAAAGTGTTTTTTTTTAAATATTTGTTTTGAAACGTGAGCTGTAAAAATGAATTTGTTTGTTTGAAACTATTATGAGCAAGAAATTTGTTGAGTCTTACCCACTAAAGGCCATTCTTATTATTTTTCTTCTTTGTAAGAGATAGTATTATCCACACCATTAGTTGGGAGATAGCCCTATCTATTGATGTGAAGGGACTAGCGTAGGGTCGTCGTATGGTCATAGAAGGCAACATATAAGGATACTTTAGCAATTCAAATGGACTATCATCATTTTTCTCATAGGTTCATCAAAGGAACTAGATCATTTTGTAGGAAACTCGAGGGACATCGTGAGACTATGATCTTTATTCGAAGGGACTATGATGATTTAATCGTGGGTCTTTGCTAAAGTGCCCTTATTTTTGAGGGACATGACCAATTTTCCGAAGGCAACAAGAGGGAATTATCCTAGAGGTGTATGTGTGGAAAGTGATTCAATTACAGTTATGTCATCTTGGAATTGTTTAAGGTTATCTATAAATTAATTTTATCTTTCCATACAAGCCTATTACTACACAGTTATAAGTGCGGAAAAGTAAATTCCTACGTTATTACAGGGCCTTGGGGCATTTACATGATAAAGTAAATTGTGCGGGAATTTAAACTAGTTTATTATAAAGTTTGTACATCCTATACAATTTGTATAATAAAATAAATAGCAAAATAACATAAAATGTTAGTAAATTATTTTTTTAATATCCTAAGAATCTAAATGTCCTATTTTAAATTTGTTTGTATTTTTGGATTGATTTAAGGTGTTAAAAAAAATCTAATGTCTAATTTATTTACAAGTTAACTAAAAACAAATCCCAAATCTATTTAATTTAATTAAGAGGTTGTGTCAAAAACTGTATTAATTAAAAAAACTTTTTTTTAAAAATTTTTATGGATTAAAACGATTAGTAGAAAATTAAATAAGAAAATAAGTAAAAATAATGAAAAGTGGAAAAGATTAGAAAACAAATAAAAGATGGTTGCAAGCGCCTAGGATCGAACCTATGCCCTCTCCTTCGCCAAGCAAGAACACTACCACTACGCCATGAAACAAACAGAATTTTATGCCCTAACAATGGCATCTCGTATTCCTCATGTTAAAACTTACATGTAAGGCTTCAAACCTATTCTAAACAATCATGCTAAGCGATCTGAATTGTTAGAATCAATTAATAATGCATACCATTTGTAATATGAATAATAAAAAATAATGCAAACTGGACATGGCATGTATGCAAGTTTTAGGTACAAATAGGCATGGAAAGTTACCTATTCTTACTTTGGAGATGTTCTGGAAGTGATTTGAGGTGGTGGTTTGGACTGAATCAAACTGGAACTAGAGGATTGAATGGTGTATTTTCTTTGAAAATTTGTTATTTTTGAGACTTTTCTTGAGGAATTTTTTTTGTGTCATTTTAGTGTGAGGGCTTGAGTATTTATAGAAGAGAAGATTTAAGTCACCAAAGAAGGAAAGAATCAAGTGATCATGGTGTTATCAAAAATCAATGAAACATGTTTTTTAACTTGCCATTTTTGAAGATCCTTGTCTCAAACATGTCTCTCACGGTTTTGGAAAGCTTTTATGAGGTCTTAGGCCTTCTGGAAGATGTTTAAATGATCAGAGTCCAACATTAACCCAACTATTTGTTATTTTTAATTTAATTCTTTTACAAAAATTAAATAAAATTTAAATAAATAGGATAAAAAATATGACCATGTACCAATGGACTTATAGGTCTTCTATCATATCATAAACATGTTTGATCCTCAAAAGTTAGGCCCATTAGTCCAAAAATTCAAAATTTATCAATTGAGGTTTCATGTATTTCTCAAACATTGTCGAACTTGTGGCAGCCATAACTCTCATAATTTTTGTTATATGAAGGTGATATATAACTTTTTGGAAAGCTCGAGATGTCTCCTATAACTCTCATGTTGGTCACTTTTTCATTTGAAATATTTAACTTGATATAAATTGCTTTGACAAAAAGTGTCTTTTTGTTGACTTTTAAAATGACCTTTAATGTTTTGGCTCATGTCTCTCAAATGAAGTCTATTTTGGACTTGACCTTAGAGAGAAAAAATTTGTAGGGATTTTAATTTCCATTAAAATGGGCTTTGGTTGAGAATTTTCCGATGAAGCATGCGAAAGTTATGCTTGGTCAAAGTTCATTTGACTTCTCCTAAATAAATGGTCAAAACCCTAATTTAGCAACTTGTGAATTTTTGAACATGTCTTGACTTTTCTTGATGATTCATGATGAACCCTTGATCAAATGATTAATGTGACTTCAAAATCTTGATGTTGACCAAAAATCTTGAGTTTTGACTGTATGTTGACCATAATTGACTTTTTATCCAGTATAGTTGATTTTCAATCATCTGAGCAATTGACTGAGCAAACTTGTGATGCAAGGCTTGAAACTTGTCATGAGGGTACCTTGAAGCATATGAGGAATCATGGAATCCACTTGATGCATTAGAAGCATAATTTTCTTTGAGAAACACAAAACCCTAGTTGTAGGCCAATTGCTTAGGAGAGGTGCTTGTATGCTCAAAGCCTTGAGTATTCTTGAGCAATTGTGAAGCCTAGGAGCATGAGGAGGTGTCTTGAATAAATTGTCATAAAAATGGGAGGGAAACTTTTAGGGTACAACAATAACTCAACCCAAAATTGTAATCCTTCAAGAATTCCAACCATATTCTCTGCCTCATGTTCCTTTCTTTATGATCAAACATATACTACAAACTCTTGTGATCATTGAATCCCTCAAACATTGAACCATACAAATAATACCTCCAGAGTTTCAGCATGAACACCACAACTGCCAACTTCAAATCATGGGTAGGATAATTACTCTTATGAATCTTCAACTATCTCGAAGAATAAGCTACAACCTGACAATTCTACAAAAGCACGCCACCTAATACCATCTTAGACGCATCACAATACACAACAAAATATTCTTTCACGTATGGGAAAGATAAAAATTGGTTTCTCCGTCAACCTCTTATTTAGTTCTCAAAAACTTTATTTGTAGTAGACATCACACACACAAAATCTCGACCTCTTCGAGTCAACTGAGTCAAAGGCAAAGCTAACTTTGAAAATCCTTTGATAAATCTTCTACAATAACCAGATAAACCCAAAAAACTTCTGATCTCTATAACTGACTTAAGAGCCACCCATTGTAACATTGTGTCTACCTTTGACAGATCAACTGTTATACCACCGTTAGAGATCACATTTCCTTAAACAATAAGAAAGGTGTAATTTTTTTGTCATGTTTGTTGTATAGATAGGATTTATGCACCTTTAACACATACACAATAAAGTTGTGCTTTTGAATTACTTTACTTTGTTTTATGGGGACCCTCTCCAAGCCATCTAGAGGAGATTACTATTAACATATCTCTTTTATTGATGCATATACAAGGTATACTTGTATTTACATGCTCAAGAAGAAGAGTGATTCCCTATATGCTTTCAAGATCTTCATGAGATATGTCACAACATAGTTCAACTCTAAGGTAAAAGGTATTCTATCAAACTTTGGTGGAGAATTCAGACCATCCACAAAGTTCCTCAATGAACTATGTATCATACATAGGCTCACATACCCTCATACATCACATCAAAATGGCACAGTGGAAATAACTCAGAAAAATTGTGGAAATGAGCTTGACTCTCTTGGGTCATGTTTCCTTACCTCTAGACTTATGGGATCATAGCTTCTCTAGTGCAGTGTATCTGATTAATGCATTCATGAGCTAACTCAAACTATACATCTCCATACTTTTCCTTACACCATAAGTGACCTGATTACACGCGTCTCAAAGTGTTTGGTTTCTCATGGTATCTACAACGAAGACCTTATAATCAACACAAGGTGTATTTTAGAAGTACTAAGTGTGTCTATCTAGGATTATCTCTTACACATAAGGGCCACAAATGCTTGAACAAAGATGGCAGGGTATTTATCTTAAAGTATGTAAAATTTAATGAAGCAGAGTTTCCTTACTTTGGCGTACAAACTCAACATGCCACAAATGGTCAACATCTTCAGAAAGCATCTCTGACCTTACATGTACCATTATGCCCCAAATCACACACACACACACACACACACACACACACACACACACACACACACACATATATATATATATATATATATATATATATATATATATAAAAGGCCCCACACTAAATTAACTATATTGAAATGCTTTCCCTAAGGCTACTCACCTAGTAGCTAGGCTCAAATTTTGGTCTAGAAAACCAAATTAGGCTTGGTCTACTCCACCACCCCAAGTTCTTCTAATACCTAGTGGTTTTAACCAGCAACTTGTATTATCCACTAGTAACCGTCCTGATTTATCTGCACCATCCAGTTCTACACATAATGACATCAACCTCAATAAACTAGCCTCTAGCTCTACACATATTCCAAATAAATCCAGTTCTAACATTAAATTTGTGAGGCCAAGATTCATGTTTTTATGATGTCAAAACCTCTCCTATCCTCAATGACATGTGTGCTACATAAAATATACCTGGGAAAATGTATGGGATGCAAGTATGGATGAAAATAACCTTTTTGGAAAGAAAAATGAAGCATTTGTCGATGCAAACTAGCTTCGGCCGACTCAAAGCTTTGTGCATCTCCCGGGTTGTGTTGCACCGATCCCTTGGTCGACTCAACCTGATGGTCAAGAAAATTGAAGGCTGCATCGACGCTACCCCCTCGCGCGGTTGACGCATTCAAGCTGTTTGGCTCATCTTCTAGGCGCAGGTTGTGTTGCGCCGACCCAACCCTCTGGAGCGGTCGAGCGCTCACTTAAAATACTCAAAATTATGTTTGTCTTATTTTCTTTCTATCTCAAATATTATTTTTTATACTAATACATATAAATAGAGTTTTGATTCCTTTTGAGCAGTTAACAAGAACTAGTGAAAGATACACATAGTGCTCATCATCTTCATCCTCTCTTCTCAAAAATCAACATCTACACATAATCATGGTTGTTGATTCAAGAAAAGTGTTATGGTGATAAAGTTCAAATTAAAGATTCAATTCATATCTGGGTTGAGAAATTGTGGGCTGTTCTTGAATAAAATACTTTGGATTTTCTCCTCCAAGATTCCAATTGGTGCAGGGGTTTTTGCATAAGTCTTTGCTTCATCGAATTCATCCGAGTGAAAGGATTAAGAAACGGTGGGTTTGCTTAATCAAGTAGCGGTAATCAGAGGATTGTTAAGGAAGATTTGGGGTCAAATTTCTTACGATCGAAATCATCTGAGTGAAATTATTGCAGAACAAGAGTTCGTGTAAATCAAGTAGTGGTAACCAGAGGTTTGTTCGAAGAATTTGGCACTTGTTTTGGCTCAAACCAAGGGAAGGGAAGAAGATTGTTACATCAACAGCATTTGTATGTTTGTAATATGAACTATCTCTTGTCTTGTACCATTTGCATCTTAATATCAAATATCTCCATTCTAGTTTCTAGAATTTGGGGCAGACGTATCCTACGCGAGGACAACAAGGGGAACTACCTTAACAAATCGTGTGTTCTTCTTATTTTTCCTTACTTCCATACTTGACTACTATAATTTATGGGAATTAAATTGTCGAATTTGCTTGTACTAAAATTGTGGTTTGTTGAGATCATTTCGCAACATTGTTAACAATCCGTTTGATTGATACCTAAGAAAATTCACCACTACAATTTAGTAAAATCAAACCTAAGGTGCTTTCCACATAATGTGTTTGACAAATTTATTCATCCATAAATATTCATTGTGTTTAGATTTATCTTAATCAACTCATTGGAAGTAATTCATACTCATTGAGGATGTTTAAGTGATTGACCTATTGAGTAAAACATATTGGTTCTTACTTTGTCATCCTATCTCATACGGTTACGCATATCCGATATTTTCAATAGAGGATCGTTTAGACGATTGGAGATTTCGGGAGATTTCACATATATTTCTGAAAAACAATTCTAAAAAGCACAAATACTTTTTAAATGATCTATTCAACCCCCTTCTAGATCGATCACATCGTCTAACAAGTGGTATCAGAGCTCCGGTTTATCTAGTACTTCGCATATTACTTTGTAGAATATGGAGAATGATCCAAAAGGGGCTTGTACGAGATCTCCTGTTTTCACCGATGAAAACTATAGCTATTGGAAAGATTGTATGCGTGTGCATATTAACTCTCTTAATAGAAAGATATGGAAAGTTATCGAGGATGGTCCTATAAAAATAACCATGACCAATGAGGTTAAAGTCACCATACCCAAACCGGAAGCACTATGGGATGAGGAAGACGAGAAAAAGTGTAGCTATAATTGGAAAGGTAGAAATATGCTTATTGCTTCTTTTGGTGTTGATGAGTATTTTAGAGTTTCACATTGTGCTATTTCTAAGGCAATGTGGGATGCTCTATAAATTTCCCATGAGGGGACAAATGATGTTAAAGTTGCTAGAATCAATACATTGACTCAAGAGTTTGATCTCTTTCACATGAAGCATGGTGAAACCATTGCGGATATGCAAAAGAGATTTTCTCATATAATCAATCGCTTACACACTCTTGGTCATGTTACTCCCAATGTTGTTGCTACTAACAAAATTTTGAGATGTCTTAATAGGGAATGGCAACCTAAAGTTACAACAATAAAGGAAGCCAACAATATAGCTACACTTGACATAACAACATTGTTTGGGAAGCTTCAAGAGCATGAGAAAGAGCTCATAAATCTCAACAAGAACGAGAAAAAGGAAAGAAAGAAAAACCAAAAGACACGGAAAAGAATTCTATTACATTAAAGGCTTCAAGCTCAAAGTCCTCCACCAATAACTCACGTGTGAGTGAGTCTAGTGATGATGATGAAAGTTAAAGTGAAGATATGGGGTTGTTTGTGAGAAAATATTATAGATATCTCCGAAAGAATGAAGTCCAACAATCGGAAAAAAATCTCACCAATTATAGAAGCCAATCAAAACCTTCAAGACAAGATGAAGGTTAGAAATATAAATCAAGAGGCTCATATTTCAACTGCAGAAAACACGGTCACTACAAACCGGATTTCCCATTGCTCAAGAAAGATAAAGGAAAAGAGAAATTCAAAAAGAAACCTAACAAAGCTAGAAGAGCATACATTGTTTGGGATAGTGATAGTGAAGCTTCAAGAAAAAGCAACACTGGTGACGAAGAAGAAACAATCAACATTTGTCTCATGGCTCATCAAAAGAAGAAAAGGAATGTAAATCACTCTAAATATGATCATATTGATAAAATGTCTCACATAGAATTGCAAAGAGCTTTTCATACTCTACAAAATGAGGCTAAAGAAGCTTTTAAATGATTAGCCTCAAACAAGAAATTTTTTTCATACCTTGAGCATAAAGTGTCCAATTCTTAAAAAGAGTTGGAAGCCCTAAAGGCATCTATGGTAGAGAAAATCAAAACTAATAGAAAAAATGATATGTTTTCTTGGCATGATTGTCCCGGATGTGAAACTTGTTATATTTGGCAAAGAGAGGTAAAAACTCTCAAAGCCAAACTTGACAAGGCTTTACAACCCAAAATTACTTTTGGCATTGATAGATCAAATTTCAGAAGTAGTATAATTAATCCTTATAAAAAATACACTTATTAAATAAGAGATCCTCCAAGCAAAAGTAACTCACCCAAAACTCTAACTTGTTTATATTGTTGCAAAAGGAGCCACACTATTGGCAAATGACGATTTATGAGGTTTTTGGTTCCTCAAGGAATTTTCAAATGGTTGCCAAAATGCAACTCAAGTATCACTCACACACAAGGACCCAATAAAAATTGGGTACCTATTTCCCTTATTTAAATTTGTAGGTGGAATGTCTTGAGACTATGTAGAAAATATGGTTTCTCGGTAGTGGATGCTCAAGACATATGACAGGCGATATCTCCCTATTTTTTGAATTTGTGGCAAAAAAGAAAGGATTTGTCACCTATGGCGATAATAAAAAGGGAGCAATACTCGGTAAAGGTAGTGTAGGTAATCCCTCTTCTACTACTATCTCTGATGTCCTATTAGTTTATGGTCTTAAACACAATCTTATTAACATTAGTCAATTATGTGACAAAGGATACAATGTCTCTTTTTCAAAAGATTGTTGCATAATTGAACACAATGATAAGTAAGATGATGTGTTCAAAGGCTTCAGGGTAAACAATGTATACATGCTTGACTTGAATAATATATCCTTAACTAGAGCTAAATGTCTAGTCACTTTAAGTGAGGACTCATGGCTTTGGCATAGACATCTAGCTCACTTGTGTAAGTGTTTATTGACAGCAATTTTGGTAAAACAAAGACTTGTTAATGTTTTGCTAAATGTCTTAACATTTGGAGAAAAACTTTTTTGAATGATGTCAAAGAAGATGTCTTGACATCTGCCTACTGAACTGATCTCATCCCAAAATCAGTTAAGTCTTTTGTTTCCTGATTTCCAACACTCTATAACTCAGGATTTGTGAACTACAGGTTGCGAAAAATATGGAGGAATATTTTTCAAATTGCATAATTATATCTTAGCCTGTTTTTATGGAAATATTCAAAAGATTTGAATATTTGTTTTCAAGCCCAAGCTCAAAGCTTCTCATATATAAGGACTTGCTACCTTATTCAAAGACAAGTAATTTTTGAAGAAGAATACTTTCTTTCTGATTAGAAGTTTAGGCTTTTTATTTGTAATACACTCTAAGTATTAGTTTAAGTACTTGAGTTGTTATTTGGGTTGTTAATTGTGTATCATGCATAAGCTTTTAAGCATTAAATGATTGAAGTGTTCCAAACTTATTAATTCTGTAAGTGATTGAAGGGATTTTAGGATGGCCTCATACCTAGGGGAGTCTTAGGTAGAATTTTAGCTTGGGTAGTGATTAAGTGATTAGATCGTAAATCGATTGTTTACTGAGGGTCTATAAATTGATACTATTTAGTGAACTTGTCCCTGGCTTGGTAGCCCCCAGAGTAGGTGTTGTTGTACACTGAACTAGGTGAACAATCTCTTATGTTTTTACTGCTTTTGATTTTACTACACCTTACTTGCAAATAGATATTTGTGTCGTGACATCTCTTTCGACATCACATATCAGATACCAGAATTTCAATTGGTATGAGAGAAGGCATCCTTCTCTTTATCTGGGTGAGATCCATGGAAGATACTTTCTGGTACTATGGACAAGGAAGGAGGATTTGTGAATAGACCACCCATTCTGGATGGAAGCAATTATGACTACTGGAAACCACATATCGTTGCCTTTTTAGCGTCCTTAGATAGCAGGGCCTGGAAAGTTGTTTTAAGAGGATGGAAACACCCTGTCAAATTGGGAGAGAATGGAGAACCTACTGCTGAACTAAAACCTGAAGAAGATTGGTCTAAGGAAGAAGATGAAATTATCCTTGGAAATTCTAAAGCCTTGAATGCTATATTCAATGGAATTGATAAAAATATTTTCATATTGGTGAATAGTTGTGAAGTTGCTAAGAATGCATGGGGTATTCTTCAATCTACTCATGAAGGCACATCCAAAGTTAAGATTTCAAGACTACAGCTGCTCACCACAAAATTTGAGAACTTAAGGATTAAAGATGATGAAAGTATAAATGACTTCCATATGAACATCCTTGAAATTGCTAATGCCTATAGTGCTTTAGGAGAGAAAATACCTGAAGACAAATTGGTGAGAAATATGCTCAGGTCTCTTCCCAAGAGATTTGATATGAAGGTAATTACTATAAAAGAAGCCCAAGACATTGACAAAATGAAAGTGGATGAACTTGTTGGATCCCTTCTAACATTTGAATTGAGCATAAATGAAAGATTTGAGAAGAAAAACAAAATCATAGCCTTTGTATCCGATACTAAAGATGAAGAAGAGGATTGTGATATGTATTCAGATGGTGGAATATCAAGTGCCCTAGCTATGCTTGGAAGACAATTTAATAAAGTAATAAAAATAATGGAAAGGAAACAAAGGTCAAATGTCAAGAACACCTCATCTGACACGGGAAGAAAAAAGCCTGAAGAAAAACCTTCTCAAGGGAAGGGAATACAATGTCATGAATGTGAAGGCTTTGGTGACATTAGAGCTGAATGTCCTACATATCTAAAGAAATAGAAGAAGAATTTATCTGTTACTTGGTCTGAAGAGGACTCAGAGAGTGATCTTGAAGAATCTGCCAAAGATGTGAAAGCATTGATAGGCAAATATGTATCTGATGAAGAGTCTAGTGATGGGGAACTAACCTTTGATGAGTTAGTTGCTTCATATAAAGAACTATATCTCAGAAGTGAAGAAGTATGTCTTGAAGGGGAGAAATAGAAAGCCCTTTTAACTTAGCTAAAGGAGGAATTGGAAGAGCATCTTAAAACTATTTTTGATCTGGAAAGTGAAGTGTCCTCTCTAAATTCAAATATTAATAGAATGGTCAAATCTCTCAAGATGCTGAATAACGGGTCTGACACATTAGATGAAATTCTCCAAGCAGGAAGAGTGACAGGAGATAAGAGTGGTTTAGGTTTCAATGAGAAAAAGGAACCTAACTCAGAAGAGCCTTCATCTGTTTCCACTAATGCCATGCCTATACCAAAGATGTCAAATCAAATGTCTCAACATCATGGTAAGAAAGGACATCTTTGTCAGACACCATATAAAGAATGAACATCATGGCAAACAGCCTGCATCTGTTACCACACATGCCAAGGCTAAACCAAAGATGTTGAATCAAATGTCTCAACATGTGGGAAAACATCATGATAAAAAATGAAATCTTAGGAAACCTCATGTGAAGAAAGGATATCATGGGAAGAAAAAGATTAATCACACCAGAGAGAATCTCCAGCCCTGGAAATGTCATCACTGTGGAAGGCTTGAACTTATAAGGTCCTTCTGTTTCAAGCTGTATGGGTATCCTAAAAATTCTCCTCCTCCAAAAAATGATAATATTCCCCAAAACAACAAAAAGAAGAGGCAGTGGGTTCCCAAGTCCAACGTTAGAAGTCTCATTTCTCACACCTCTCTCAGAGTATCAACCAATGATGACTGGTACTTTGACAGTGGCTGTTCTGGACACATAACAAGTTTCAAGAATCTGTTGGTGGATGTCAAATCTCATTCCACCAGTTATGTAACTTTTGGTGATGGAGCAAAAGGAGAAATCAAAGGTGTTGGCAAGCTTGACTGTTCAGGAGTTCCTAAACTTGATAATGTGTTACTTGTAAAAGGGTTAACAACTAACCTGATAAGTATAAGCCAACTATGTGATCAAGGATTCAAAGTTAACTTCTCCAAAGAAGAATGTCTTGTGTGCAATGAAAATAATGAAGTTGTCATGAAAGGAATCAGACCTAAAGACAATTGTTATCTATGGGTTCCTCAAGAGTTAAACCTCTCCTCATCATGTATTTCAGCCAAAGATAATGAGGTTAAACTATGGCATCAAAAATTGGGGCACTTGCATCTGAAAGGTATGAAGAGAATTATATGTGAAGAAGCAGTGAGAGGGATTCCTAAGCTCAAGATAGAAGAAGGAAGGGTATATGGTGACTGTCAAATTGGAAAGCAGACTAAGATGTCACATCAGAAGATTTAACATCTTACTACATCAAAAGTATTATAGCTTCTTCACATGGACTTGATGAGACCTATGTAAGTTGAAAGTCTTGGTGGTAAGAAGTATGCCTATGTTGTTGTAGATTACTTTTCTAGATACACATGGATAAGCTTTATTAGTGAAAAATCAGAAACTTTTGAAGTGTTCAAAGATCTCTGTCAAAGACTTTAAAGGGAAAAGGAAAGTCATGTCATGAGAATCAGGAGTGATCATGGAAAAGAATTTAAGAACAACAAATTTGATGAGTTTTTCTCCTCTGAAGGAATCTACCATGAATTCTCTTCTCCTATTACTCCTCAACAGAATGGGATTGTAGAACACAATAATAGAACTCTCCAAGAATCTTCCAGAGCCATGATTCATGCTAAGTAACTACCCTACCTTTTCTGGGCTGAAGCTATGAATACTGCATGCTATATTCATAACAGAGTCACTCTAAGGAAAGGCACTTCATCTACTTTGTATGAAATATGGGGGGGCGGGGGGGGGGGGGGGGGGGGGGGGGAAGAAAACCAAATGTAAAATACTTTCATGTTTTTGGAAGTAAATTTTACATCTTAGCTGATCATGAACAAAGGAGGAATATGGATCCTAAGAGTGATGAAGGAATATTCCTGGGATACTCCACAAACAGCAGAGCATACAGAGTGTTTAACTCTATAATCAAAGTAATGATGGAGACAATAAATGTTACTATTGATGATAGAGGATGGAATGTTGAAGAAGATGTCTCAGAAGATGTTGGAACATCTTTGCTTGATACTTCAACTGAATCAAATGACACAAGTATTGATTCTAATCCTCCTCAAGAAGATCCCCAGCCTAGTCATCTCAATAAAGGACCTTCAATCAGAACTTAGAAAGATCATCCTAAGGAGCTCATCATAGGAGATCCAAACAAAGGAGTTACTACCATATGAAGAGAAGGGATTTCAAACTCTTGCTTTGTATTAGAAATTAAGCTTAAGAATGTCAAAGAGGCCTTAACTGATGATTTATGGATTAATGTTATGCAAGAGGAGCTAGAACAATTCAGTAGGAATGAAGTTTGGGATTTGGTCCCAAGACCTGAAGGAACAAATCTGATTGGCACTAAATGGGTATACAAGAATAAATCTGATGAAAAAGGGGTGGTCACTAGAAATAAGGCAAGGTTAGTTTCTCAAGGATACACTCAAACTGAAGGAGTGGACTTTGATGAAACCTTTGCTTCTGTGGCCAGACTTGAATCAATCAGACTACCGTTAGGAGTTGCATGCATTTTGAAATTTAAATTGTTTCAAATGGATGTAAAAAGTGCCTTCTTGAATGGATACCTGAATGAAGAAGTTTTTGTTGAACAACCAAAAGGATTTGTTGATCCAAGTTTTCCTAAACATGTCTATAAACTGAAGAAAGCTCGGTATAGATTGAAGCAAGCTCCAAGAGCTTGGTATGAGAGACTGACAATATTCCTCGGGGAGAACGGATATAGGAAATGTGGTATAGACTCTCTTTGTCAAAGAATAATGAGGGAAGATTATGATTTCTCAAATCTATGTTGATGATATTGTATTTGGTGGGGTGTCAAATGAGATGGTTCAACATTTTATCAAGAAGATGCAATCTGAATTTGAGATGAGTCTTGTTGGTGAATTAACCTATTTTCTTGGTCTGCAAGTTAAACAAATGGAAGACTCCATATTTTCATCTCAGAGCAAGTATGCTAGGAATATAGTAAAGAAGTTTGGGATGGAGAATGAAAGTCACAAAAGAACCCCTGCTCCCGCACATCTGAAGTTGACTAAAGATGAAAAAGGAGTAAGTGTAGATCAAAGTCTCTACAGAAGCATGATAGGAAGTCTTCTATATCTCACAACTAGCAGGGAAGACATTGCCTTTGCTGTAGAGGTGTGTGCAAGATATCAAGCTGATCCCAAAGTTAGTCATGCAAACCATGTAAAGAGGATTCTCAAATATGTGAATGGGACAAGTGACTATGGTATGTTTTACTCTCATCGATCAAATTCTGACTTAACTGGCTTTTGTAATGTTAATTGGGAAGGGAGTGCTGATGATAGAAAGAGTAAGTCAGGAGGATGCTTCTTTCTTGGAGATAACCTCATATCTTAGTTCAACAAGAAGCAAAATTGTGTGTCTCTACCCACTGCTGAAGCTGAGTACATTGTTGCTGGAAGTAGCTATTCTCAATTGGTGTGGATGAAACAAATGTTAACAGAATACAATGTCAAACAAGATATCATGACATTATTCTGTGACAATTTAAGCGCCATAAAAATTTCAAAGAATCCTATTCAACATAGCAGGACCAAGCATATTGACATCCGTCATCACTTCATAAGAGAGCTTGTTGAAGAAAAGATTGTGGACTTAGAACATGTAGCCACTGAATTGCAACTGGATGACATCTTCACAAAGGCTTTGGATGCTAATCAATTTGAGAATTTAAGAAGAAAATTAGGGATATGTTTATATGAGGGGTTGTAGCAATTAAAAGTGTGCGGGAATATCATTAAAGTGATATTATATTATTTGTGTTTCCAACAAATAAATTTTAGAAAACAATCATTACAAGACTGCCTAAAATTTTTTCCCACACGCTACTATATCTCTTCTCTCTACTTTCACAAACTCTTCATTCTCCTCAACATAAGAAGAACCCTTTCCATTCCTCACCTCCTTGCCAGAAATTTTTCAAACATGTCTCAACATCACACATCATCCTCCTCAAAATCTGCAAATGAAAATCTTTCTCTTAACAGAGTACTAGATGTTACTCCTCTATCAACAATCCATCCGCTGGATAAAAAGGTCAATAAACCTAGATCATCACCAACTAAGAAATCTAAAGATGATAAAGGAAACTCCTCTTCTGCTACTTACAATAGAACTGAAGAAGAAATTGTCAATGTTGATAGAAGCATCAGAAGACTTGTGGACAGAGTTTTAAATGAAGGATTTGTTGTGCATGGGATTTCTACTCCCCTTGCTTGCATGCCCCCTCCAGATGACAAAGGAAGTAATCCTAAGAATGATGCTGCTAAATCATCCAAAAATGATGTTGCTGAATCATCCAAGAATGATGTTGCCGATAGAAAACTTAAGAAGCTTGCTACCGCTTCCCTAAAAGATGTGGAAGTAGAAAATGTTGATCAAGATGTTGAGGAAAATGTTGATCAAAATGTTGAAGAAAATGCTGTTGCCTCCAAGGATGGAGAATGGCACAATGATGTGGATGTTGTCAATGTTGAAGAGCTCTCTGAAAATGAGCTCATCACTAATGTTGTACCTGGTATTGCTAGAAGACTAAAGTCTAGGAGAGTGAAAGATGCATGCATCACACCCCTCCCAAGGCAATCAAGAGGAAAACCATGTATGGACCCCCAAAAGCAGGAAGTAAAGTGGTCCCTCCTTCTAGAAAGAGAAAATCTAGACCTGTTACCTCTGCTGATGATGATGAGGATGCTGTAAAAAGGTCCAAGAGTAAGAAGAAAGTTGTTCTAGTTGAAGAGACTGACTCTGAATATGATGTCGAGCAAGATGTCTAGGACATATCCCCTATTAAAAAGTCTACAAATAAGAAATTTTCTGTTAGGGTTCCTGATGCCCCACTTGACAACATCTCCTTTCACTCTGTTAGGAATGCTGAAAAGTGGAAGTATGTGTATCAAAAAAGGATTACCCTGGAGAGAGAACTAGGAGTTGGAGCTTTGGAATGTAAGGAAATCATGGAGCTGATCTCCTATGTTGGACCGATGAAAACAATTATCAGATTTGCATATTGCTATGAAACTCTTGTTAAGGAGTTTATTGTTAATATTCCTGTTAACCGTGTTGACCATAAGAGTAAGGAATATAGAAAGGTTCGTGTTAGAGGAAAGTGTGTTGAATTTTCTCCTGCCATTATAAACAAATTTCTAGATAGGTTTGAAGATGTATGTTATGAGCTGGAAGTTACAGACAATCAAGTGTGTAGAGCCATTACTTCCAATCAAGTAAGTGAGTGGCCAATGAAAAACAAACTTCCTGCCAGCAAACTAAGTGTGAAATATGTAATTTTACATAGGATTGGAGCTGCAAATTGGGTTCCCACTAATCACACATCAATCATCTCCATTGGTTTAGGAAAGTTCATTTATGCTACTGGAAACCAATTTTTTTTGATTATGGGACTTATATCTTTGATCAGACCATCAAACATGCAGGAACTTGTGCCATTAAGATGACAATTGCTTTTCCTTCCATCCTTTATGGAATTATCCTAAATCAACACCCTGGAATCCTAAGTGGAAATGATGTTGTATGCAAGAGGGAGTATGCCTTGACCCTCCACTTTAAGCTCTTTCCAGGAAAACATGTCCCAAACATTGTTTTAGCATCTGCTCCTGCTGACAAGACCTCCATTAAGGATTAAATGATCAATGAACTAAAGGAATCTTGCAAGGAATTAGATGATGTGATCAGAGTGAGCTCAGCTAGGAAGCTAGTCTTTGAAAAGATGATCATGGACCTGCAAAAGGATAGAAACCTTGATGATGCAGTGAGCTCTGAAGGTGAAGATTCCAGTAAAGAAAGAAGTTCTGGTTCAACCAAGTCAACTGGTTAGGATGACAATTAGACCATTTGATGTTTCTCTGAATACCTTGTTTCTTTTTTTGGCACTTACATGTGCTTGACATTTGAATTTTATGGTCTATACCCTAATACTGATATTCCTTTGATTGCATTTTTCTTTGGCATATTATGACTAAAAAGGGGGAGAGAAAGTGAGTGAGTGACTGACTAACCACGAACCACTAACCATTGATTGAGGGGGAGCCTCATGTCCCTGAAGATGTTTTGACATCCCCATGTGCTAACAGCTAACTGATAACTGAATGCATGTTTTGATTGCCTTGCTTACTGCTGCTCTGATAATTGTGCTGCTGCTCTGATGATATACTCTAACAATATTTTAGCCAAAATTTTCCAAAGGGGGAGTTTGTAAGTGTTTATTGGTAGCAATTTTTGTAAAACAAAGACTTGTTAATGTTTTTCTAAATGTCTTAACATTTAGAGCAAAACTGTTTTGAATGATGTCAAAGCAAATGTCTTGACATCTGCCTACTGAACTAATCTCATCCCAAAATCAGTTAAGTCTTTTATTTCCTGATTTCCAGCACTCTATAAATCAGGATTTTTGAAATACAGGTTGTGAAAAATATGGAGGAATATTTTTCAAATTGCATAATTATATCTTAGCCTGTTTTTATGGAAATATTCAAAAGATTTGACTATTTGTTTTCAAGCCCAAGCCTAAAGCTGCACATATATAAGGACTCGCTACCTTATTCAATAGCAAGCAATTTTTGAAGAAGAATACTTTCTTTCTGATTAGAAGTTTAGGGTTTTTATTTGTAATACACTCTAAGTATTAGTTTAAGTACTTGAGTTGTTATTTGGGTTCTTAATTGTGTATCATTCATAAGCTTTTAAGCATTGAATGATTAAAGTGTTCCAAATTATTAATCCTGTAAGTGATTAAAGGGATTTGAGGATGGCCTCATACCCAGGTGAGTCTTAGGTAGAAGTTTATCTTGGATATTGATTAAGTGATTAGATCATAAGCTGGTTATTTACTGAGGGTCTATGAATTAATACTATTTAGCGAACTTGTCCCTGGCTTGGTGGCCCCCAGAGTAGGTGTTGTTGTACACTGAACTGGGTGAACAATATCTTATGTTTTTACTGCTTTTGATTTTAGTGCACCTTACTTGCAAACAGATATTTTTGTCGTGACATCTCTTTCGACATCACATATCTAATACCATAATTTCAACTTGAATTTTGATTTGTTAAATAAAGTTGTCTCAAAAGACTTAGTAGTCAGTTTACCAAAACTAAAATTCTCCAAGGATCACTTATTTGATGCTTTCCGAATGAGGAAGCAAACAAGAATCTCGTTTAAATCTAAAAACATTGTTTCTACAATGAGACCTCTTGAAATTCTCCATATGGACCTTTTTGGACCATCTAGAACTAAAAGTCTAGGTGGTAACTACTATGCATTTGTTATTGTAGATGAATACTCTAGATTTTGTTGGACAATTTTCTTATAAAATAAAAGTGACACCTTTCTGGCATTTGAAAATTTTTCCAAGATTTCTCAAAACAGATTGAACACTAGCATAGTTACTATTCGAAGCGATCACAATGGTGAATTTAAGAATGAACTCTTTGATAAATTTTGTGAAAAATACGGCATTGATCATGATTTTTCCACCCCACGTACTCCGCAACAAAATGGAGTGGTGGAATGTAAAAACTGTGTTTTAGAAGAACTATGATCAATGAACACCATCTTCCAAAATACTTTTGGGCCGATGCCATTAGCACGACATGTTATGTTTTGAATAGGGTTCTAATACGTCATATTTTAAACAATACTCCATATGAACTTTTAAAAGGAAGAAAACCAAATATTTCTCATATTCACATTTTCGGATGTAAACGCTTTGTGTTAAATAATGGTAAGGAGGATCTAGGTAAATTTGACTTAAAAGCCGAATAAGGTATCTTTCTCGGATACTCTCAATTAAGTAAACTTATAGAGTATTTAATAAAAGGTTACATATTGTTGAAGAGTCTGTGCATGTTTCCTTTGATGAATCTGATCTGAAATTAGTCAGAAAGGGTAGTGCTTATGATGGTGCAGGTGTATTTTCGAAATGCATACTAAAAGATCCCAAAGAAAAGGACTTGGATTCTACTAAAATTGAAGAAGAGTTGGATCGAGTATCCGAAGAAATAGGGGAAGATAATCCAAGTAATAAAAATGATCTTCCTTTCGAATGGAAAACCTCTAAGGATCATCCCATCGACAACGTCCTAGGAGATATATCAAAGGGAGTCACCACTCGCTCTAAGATAAGTAACGTTTGTTATCATTTTGCTTCTGTCTCTCAAATTGAGCCTAAAAACTCCAAAGACGCCTTACTCGATGAACATTAGTTTTTAGCTATGCAAGAGGAACTAAATCAATTTAAAATAAATAAGGTTTGAGACCTTGTCCCTCCTCCGCGAGATCATCGAGTTATTGGAACTAAATGGGTATTTAGGAACAAACTAGATGAAAACATAATTATAACTCGCAACAAGGCTAGTCTTGTTTCCCAAGGGTATAACCAAGAGGAAGGCATCGATTATGAGTAAACTTATGCTCTGGTGGCCCGACTCAAGGCTATAAGCCTTTTTCTTGGATATGCATGCTTACAAAACTTCAAGTTATTTCAAATGCATGTAAAGAGTGCTTTCTTAAATGGATACATTAATGAAGAGGTTTATGTGTCTAAACCTCCCGGTTTTGATAATTTTGAGAATCCTAACTATGTTTACAAACTTAAGTGTGTGCTATACGGTCTTAAACAAGCCCCTAGGGCTTGGTATGAACGTCTTAGAAAATTCTTACTAGATCAAGGATTCTCAAGAGGAAAGGTTGACACAACCCTTTTTTACTAAGCATGAAGGAAAACATTCTATTTTAGTTCAAGTATATGTAGATGACATTATTTTTGGTTCTTCTAACATATCTTTGGTAAAGGATTTCTCTAAGATAATGCAGGGAGAATTTGAGATGAGCATGATGGGGGAGTTAAACTACTTCCTTGGACTTCAAATCAAGCAACTAAATGAAGGGACATTCGTGAGCCAAACAAAATATTGCCTTGACCTACTCAAGCGATTCTACATGACACACTCAAAAGCAATCTATACTCATATGCCTACGTCTGTGAACTTAGACCGAGATGAAAATGGTAAACCCTTCGATATAAAAAGGTATAGAGGTATGATTGGTTCCCTTCTCTATCTTACGACTTCTCATCCAGATATCATGTTTAGTGTTTGCATGTGTGCTCGGTTTCAATCATGCCCTAAGGAGTCACATTTAAAAGCCGTAAAGTGCATACTTAGGTATCTTAGTGGTACAACTAAGTATGGACTTTTGTTGGCTATTCCGATTCTGACTTTTCCGGGTGCAAATCAGATAGGAAAAGAACTAGTGGTACCTGTCATTTCTTTTCAAATTCTTTATCTAGTTGGCATAACAAAAAGCAAGTTTACATTGCTTTGTCAACCGCCAAAGCGGAATACGTTGCAGTAAAAAATTGTTGTGCCTAAATCTTGTGGCTCAAACAACAATTGCTCGAGTTTAATACCCAACTTGATCGCATTCCTATTTTTTGTGATAATACAAGTGCCATCAACCTAACCAAAAATCCAATTTTGCACTCTTGCAAAAAACATATTGAGATTAAGCATCATTTCCTAAGGGATCATGTGGAAAAGGGTGATGTCATTTTCGAGCATGTTGATAGAAAAAAATCAACTTTCCAATATTTTTACTAAACCACTCGCTATGCAACCCTTCTTTCACATCCCTAGGGAACTTGGTGTTCTTGATATCTCGGACAGGTTGCAACTTAATTAAGTTGTATGCTCCTTAATTTATTGCTTATATTCCCTTAATGTTTGATGTACTTATTGATATTTTTAGTGAAAGCTCTCATCAAACTTCATGAAGGTAATATTTATGCTATCTATTTCCCCTTCTTGATCATATATATATATATATATATATATATATATATATATATATATATATAGGTCATCTTATTTCTCTACATTCATTATAATGTTGATATGCATGTGAAATTCATTTCACATCCTATCTATTTCCCCTATTACATGACTTTCCTTCAAAAATGTAGTAAATCTCAAAATCTCACAGGATGAGTTGACCCAGAACAAGATTGCGTCGATGCACTCTTATATAAACTCTTCAATATCATTTTTTTAACATTGCGTCGACTCACGACCTGGTTTGGTCGACGCATCTCACAAAATTTCATAATTTTATTTGTTTGTTGTGTGGTTTGTATTAATTCAATTATCCTTATTTCTTCCAAACCCCACAAACCCTAAACTCCTCTAAACCAAAAATGAAATTCCCTCTACTCCAAAATCTTAAAGAAAACTTCATCATGGCCACATCTAGGGTTGCAAAGAAGAGAACCGTCAAAGGTAGTTCCTCCAATGCTCGTTCCTAATCTCCGGTAAATGCTCTTTCTCTTCTCTCTGATGACATAGTTGAATCTTATGAAACTAAGTTTGGAAAGAGAAAGGTTGTTAAGCGATTTGTTTTGGAAAGGAAAACTCTGGGTCACTTACACCTTCCTGAGCTCATTGATCTTACTAGATTTCAGAAACTTCACAACTTTCTTGAATGTAAGGATATGTATAATGAAGATCTGGTTAGGATATTTTTGGCAGGTGTCCAAGGAAATTTTGAGGATTTTGAGTTTAGGTATAGGATGAATAACAAAAATTATATGATCATTTCTCATGTTTGTAAATATTTGGTTCAGATGTGCCCTGTTGAATCTGATTCAATTAAAGTTTCTGACTCTAGCGTTGTTCCTGGATATGAATTTAAGACTGCTTTGAACTCTATGCTCAAGAAACCCTACATTGAGTCGATTGTGAATAATGATCTATTTCCCAAGTTCGTGACCACGAGTGCCCTAGCTCCTCTTGATAGGATTTTATTTTGCATCATTTGCCACATCATTCGACCCAAAAAGGGTGGGTACTCTCGCATGGACAAGCCAGAGGTTCAACTCATGTATGTGCTCAAGAACAAGATCAAGATTCATTGGACATACTACTTCGCTAGCAGGATATTTGATCTACACAAGTATGAGAGAGGGACTGCACTATGCTACCCATCATTTATCCAACGAGTTCTCAACAGAGAAAGTATTCATGTGCCCAGTATCTCTTATATTAGTTTGGGTATAGACCAATATTTCTCCAGCAAATCACTCACCTTAATGGGTTTTTTGTGGGATTCCTAAAGGCAAAGATTCAGACACATCATAAGAAGTAACCGTGTACAATTTCAGAATAGTATTGGTGAAGAGGATGAGGAAATTGATAACGGGAGTGAAGAAGAAGAAAGTGATGAAAATGTTGAAGATATGGATGAGGATACTCCTGCTGCTCAAAGCGACAACTCTAGTGTGTTAGCTCAATTGGAAAGGATGCAGAAGCAACATGAATATTCTTCTCTCTAAAATTAACGAATCTCTAACCTCTACAATATTATCAAGGTCCAAAGTGAAACCTTTGCTTCTTACTCTGATGTCCAATATCAAAGGTATTCAACCTTGCATGGCATGATTCAAACACAAGCTGACAACTTAGCCTCCTTCCAATCCACTTTTATGCAACACTTTCAACATCCTCCTCAACAAGATCCTTCAACCCAATACCAAGACCAAGACCAAGACAATGGAAATTGAACCTGCTTTGTGTCTTGTGTTTAGCTTAAATTTCATCTTGCAACTATTTTGTCATGTTTTGCCTAACTTTATTTTCTTTCCATAAACCTACTTTGTGTTCGTTTAAGTTTATTTATCATTTGGTATATATAGTACTTTGTGATGATTGTTTAATTATCTCATTTGCCCTATTTTTCATTTTATGTGAATGCTCTTTAGTGCGTTAAGGTGAAAATTTATGATCTCTACTCTACTTTTAATTGCTACTATTAATCAAATGCTTTTCTCTTTTTAATGTTGTCAAAGGGGGAGAAGTGATATGAGAGTGAGATATACTTACAATTTCTGAGTTTTGAAGATGTGCACAAACTCAGGGGGAGTTCCTTCTTCTGATGTCATTTGCTGTATTTTTGATTTGACAAAGTTGTGTAGGTTTTGCCATCATAAAAAAGGGGGAGTATGTGAGGGAAAGATTCATGTTTTCATGATGTCAAAACCTCTACTATCCTCAATGACATGTGTGCTACATAAAATATACATGGTACAAAGTATGGCATGCAAGTTTTGAATGAAAATAACCTTTTTGGCAAGAAAAATGAAGCTTGCGTCGATGCAAACTAGCTCCGGTCGACTAAAAGCTTTGTGCTTCTCCTGGGTTGTGTTGGGCCGACCTCTTGGTCAACTCAACCTGATGGTCAAGAAAATTGAAGGTTGTGTCAATGCAACCCCTGGTGCATTCGACGCATTCAAGCTGTTTGGCTCATCTCTTAGGCGCGACTTGTGTTACACTGACCCAACCCTCTAGAGTGGTCGACCGCTCACTTAACATACTCAAAATTTTGTTTGTCTTATTTTCTTTCTTTCTCAAATATTATTTGTTTACTAACACATATAAATAGAGTTTTGATTCCTTTTGAGAAGTTAACAAGAACTAGTGAAAGATACACATAGTGGTCATCATCTTCATCCTCTCTTCTCAAAAATCAACATATACACATAATCATGGTTGTTGATTCAAGAAAAGTGTTGTCGTGATAACGTTCAAATCAATGATTCAATTCAGATTTGGGTTGAGAAATCGTAGGTTGTTCTTGAATAAAATCGTTTGGATTTTCTCCTCCAAGATTCCAATTGGTACGGGTTTTTTTGCACAAGTCTTTGCTTCATCCAATTCAGCCGAGTGAAAGGATTAAGAAACAGTGAGTTTACTTAATCAAGTAGTGATAACCGGATGATTATGAAGGAAGATTTAGGGTCAAATTTCTTGCGATTGAAATCAGTCGAGTGAAAGTATTGTAGAACAAGAGTTCGTGCAAATCAAGTAGCCGTAATCGGAGGTTTGTTCGAAGAATTTGGAACTTGGTTTGGCTCAAACCAAGGAAAGGGGAGAATACTGTTACATCAACAACATTGGTTTGTTTGTATTGTGAACTATCTCTTCTCTTGTAATATTTGCATCTTAATATCAAATATCTCAATTCTAGTTTCTAGAATTGGGGGAAGACGTACCCTACGCGAGGACGACAAGGGGAACTTCCTTAACAAATTGGGTCTTCTTCTTCTTCTTCTTCTTCTTCTTATTCTTCTTCTTCTTTACTTCCATACTTGACTACTCTAATTTGTGGGAATTAAATTATCGAATTCACTTGTACTGAAATTATGATGTGTTGAGATAATTTCACAACATTGTTAACAATCCATTTGATTGATACCTAAGAAAATTCACCGCTACAATTTAGTAAAATCAAACCTAAGGTGCTTTCCACATAAGGTGTTTGACAAATTGATTCATCCATAAATTATTCATTGTGTTTAGCTTTATCTTAATCAACTCATTGAAAGTAATTCATACTCATTGAGGATGTTTAAGTGATTGACCTATTGAGTAAAACATATTGGTTCTTACTTTGTCATCCTATCTCATACAGTTACGCATATCCGATCTTTTCAATAGAGGATCGTTTAGACGATTGGAGATTCTGGGATATTTTGCATATATTTCTGAAAAACAATTCTAAAAAGCACAAATACTTTTTAAACGATCTATTCAACCCCCCTTCTAGATCGATCACATAGTCTAAAAAATTTAGCCAACAAGCCAGCTCAAGAAAATTATTCATCCATTTCCAAATACATTTTTCAATCCACAAATTATTTGTCACCTTCTTTTCATAGTTAAAATTCACCTCCAACTCATCTTGTAAATAACCATTCCATGCTAACTCGAGCCAAAACATGTCACTCCAAACCAAAAGTATTTAGGGTCCACTCAGAACCTACAACTACCAAACATACTCTAGCTAATCCTGAATGGTTTAAAGGAATACAAACTGAGATCAACTCACTTCTCAAGAATGGTACCTAGACTCTAACTACTTTTCCACCTCATAGGAAAGCCATAGGTTGCCTGTGGGTGTTCAAGGCCGAGGAAAATATAGATGGATCCATCAACAAATACAAGGAAAGGCTTATGGCCAAAGGCTTTCATCAACAATAAGGGTTTTATTTCCATCAAACCTTATCTTTTATGGTCAAACCAACCACTTTTAGGTTAATTCTTTCATTTTCTCTCACATTCAAGTTGGGCATTCAACAAATTAATATTAATAATTCCTTATTGAATGATGGTCTTCAAGAGAAAGTATACTTGCAACAACTTCCATGGTTTGTGACCAATGATACAACGCTTGTGAGCAAACTAAAAAATTATATTTATGGACTCAAACAAGCCCTTATGTATTTGTATGAGAAGTTACATCAGGATCTTCTTCAATTTCTCTTTGTTTCAAGTAAATGCGACCACTCACTCTTCAACTACCTACATCAAAATATTAAAGTTTATACCTTGGTATATGTAGATGACATCTGTACTACATGAACTTTCTCCACCCTAATCCATGATCTCGTTTCCAAACTTCATCAAAAGCTTACTCTTAAGAAACTTAGGAAGCCACAACATTTTATAGGAGTCGAAGTTCATGAGCAGCACAATGGAGCAATTCTTCTCACTCAAACCAAATACATTAAATACTTGTTAGCCAAATAAAATATGGTAGGAGATAATTGAGTCAACACACCTATTTTTAGAACATGCAAGCTCACTAGGCATGACATTGATGTTATTTCCAATCCTAACCTCTACAGGTTAACAATTGGTTCTCTTTAATATGTCACTTTAACAAAACCCGATATATTCTTCAGTGTCAATAAGGAATGCCAATTTATGGACCAACCATTAGAGTCACACTTAAGTGTATTTAAGTGCATTATTTGTTATCTTAGTGGTACTCCATATTCGTTAGACTATGGCGACTTATCTAAAGGGGGGTGAATAGATCCTCAATTAAAAATCACCTTTCAAAATGGTTACTTAAAAACTTATATGAAAAACAATAATGAGTGGAAGTGTTTTGGCCTAGATCAAAATAGTAGTCTAAACATACCTAGTTATTGGAAACTCGGATATGCATAAGCCATATGGAATTAAGATAATGTAAAAAGCAAACAACATAATAATATCTTAATTAATAGTTTAATATGAAACATAACGCTTTCCTATTTCCAATGAAATCATATTAAAAACAAAACTTGACAATTTATCGAACAAATGGCGTGCAATCAATTTTTCAAAATTTTCTTTGAGCTTTGTATGTATGAAAAAGCACTTACAATTAAAGTGATTATAAGCTAATCAATAAAGCAATTTAAACTTTAATAATCAAAGAGAAATTATATACAAATCGATCGATCAAACAACACATTCAATAAATTTCATATAGAAAGTAAATAAGAGTAAGAGATAGAACATTGCAATTTGTCAAACACTTGATGTGCATTCGAATTTTTAGAAATTTTGTTTGAGATGTGTTGATATGAAAACCACTTAGAATCAAAGTTATTATAAGCTAATCAACACACCACTTTAAAAAAACAATTGCAGAAAAACTCTTACTAGTCAATCGTTTAAATAATGCTATTCGACAAATTATGTAATGAATCCAAAAGTGAGTAAATAGATAATAGAGAGAGACGCAAGAATTTGTTTACACAATTCCCCACTTTCGTCCTCGTGTGTGTGTACGTTTGCACTCAATTCTAATGTGGAATTATGATACTTTCTTACTTTGTAAAAAGTATGATTACAAGAGATGTGTTCAAGAGCAACCTTAAAATCCATAATCGTTTGATGTTGATTCAACCCCTTCTTTTATTTTGATCTTAAACAAGACCAAGACAAAATAGCTGTCAATTGATTACCTGAATCTTGCTACTCTTTTGCGTACTTTATCTCCAAAGCTTTCGGGAACCATCAATTGCACCTATTTTAACATAATACTTCAATTAGATTCGTCGTTGTCGTGCTACTTCCTTTGCATTATTTATCTCCAAAGGTCCTTTGTGTTCTTTATCTCTAAAGGCTTTCGAATGAAGACCCCTGCAATTCTCAACCAAATATTCTCGGCTACACAAGAACCTAATTGGACGTTATCGAACCTCGTCTAGATGGCACCCGAACAAAATATTATTACAATGATTTGTTAGTATGTATGCATAGGTTGGAGGTTGAAGGTGAAGAGTTTCATACCCAAAATGTTGACCTAAGATACCACCTTCATTTGTGTTTTCATAAAGCATCAAGGTCACGAGATTACATTTGGTTTGTGATCCGCTCATCTTCGAGAATGGATTATGAAGAGATTATAAATTATTGTGAACCTTTTATTTTATCCATCACTAACTTCTAATCCCATACAAAGGTATGTTTGTGTTTCTTTGGTTTCATGATTTGAGACATGTCTGAATCAAGAGAGTCAAGTGTTGCGCCTCAATTAGGGGTTTGGATCCCTCAAGTGTTCAATTATGGTGAATCACCAATTCTCAAAGACTACTTAATCAAAGTTTAGCCTTTAACCAAAAGCACAGTCAAGATTTCATCATCACTGGTTCACACGTGCATCAATATGCCTCGGAATACAAAGAAGGATCAAGTTTGCAAGTCGATTCAAAGCACTTTGACCAAAAGTCAACTTTTGCAAGATCAACTGCAAACAATCATAAATTATTCATCATTCAATATTTTTGAATGGTTATTTTTGCGTATAACTCTACTTGACTTCATATCCAACTCCTCTTTACCAGTCAAGATCTGATTATGTGCGGAGGATCATCAAAAGTTTAAATACTTTAGAGGTCATTCTGTGGAATTTGACCTAATCTCAAGTAATTGTTGCCTGACTCCCAAGGATCATAACTTCCTAAGTTTTCAATGTTTTAATACGATTCTTTTTGCAACTTATCACAAATAATTCCATCTACAAGTTTGCCCCGAGGATCAAAAGTCAAATGCATTCAGAAAGCTGTGAATTATATTGAAACATTATAGTCCATTTCTTGACCTCTATTTTCAATTACCGTAATGATTTCTTAAGACGTTGATTTTCTTGTGTTGAGTTTAATAGTTGTTCAAACCACAAGATATTTATTGAATTCATTAAGTGTTTTTCTCAAGAATTTATTCGAAAATTAAAGTCCATTCATGTGAATTATTTGGAACCCAAGAAGTCATGTCGCTTGGAAATTAAGACAGAGTTCTTCACTAAGTCTTTTTTAGTTCATGAGCATGTATTCACAAAATTATAACTTGAGATCCAAGCACTTTTGGAAGAAGTTGTGTGAAGCAAAATTTCAGATTTCATGGAGATATACAAATTTCATGTTGGAAGTTTCTCTTGAATCATCTTGCATCATGGTGAATATTTGGCTTAAAGTTATGAAAAAATAAGAAAATTTTGATACTTAGAAAAATTTCTAAGTTAAGAGTTTTTAACATTCCAAGATGAATTCTTAAACTCTTGATTTATTGATGAACAAGTTTCATATTTTGACATGTTTTGATGAATCATGATCCTTGACACTTGAATTTGACCAAAAAAGTCAAAGTTTGACTTTTCAGTATACAGTTGACTTTTGATCAATTGACTGCAAAATTCATCTATCAATCCAAAAGATTTGCAATGTTATGAATCATTTTATTAGGTCAAAATGATGCAATTGGACTCTTGAGATCATGCCTTAAACAAATTGACCATTTGCTAGGTCAAAAATCCGAAATTACCCTTTCCCAGTCAAAACCCTAATTTTGACCATTTTGCCCTTTTGGAGATTTGATCAAATTTTTTGACGAATTGTGGTACAAACATGATCAAATGATACATATGAGTCTAAAATGTTGATGTGGATCAAAAATCATGAAGTTTTATTGTAAATTGGCTATAGTTGACTTTTCCCCAATACAACTGATTTTTAGGACAACTGTTCAATTGACTGATCAAAAGTGTGATCCAAGGCTTGAAACTTAACATGAGTATTCTCGGGGGTCCATAATGATCCATGAAAGACATATGGGGCATTGATAGTTCAAAAATCCTTGTGCAAACTCAAACCCTAATCTTCGTCATCAGTGCATAAGGAGGTATCTTGAGCTGATCAAACCCTAGTGCAGTCTTGAGCCCAATGAGATCTTGTGCGAAGATTATTGATAAGTGAGAGGGCAAATTTTCGGGTACAACAGTGTAATTTTATTTCCCTGGACTATGGACTATATTAACCTTGCGGCCATTAGCATATTTTGGGGTGCGAAAGTTTTCAATACGGATCCAACTCCCCCTCCGCTTGCTGACATTTATTACACACTACATACAATGTACGAAAAGAAAAAAAGGCACTTTAAATTGTTGCATTCCACTTCTGTACAAGTGGTTCATGACCCATCTTTACAAAGAAGACGATATGATCCCTAACTTGACCAAACATGAGTGGCCTCAGATATTAAGGTCTCTCACTGCTAATTAAGTATTATGGTATGCAAGGAAGCTGGATATTGGTGACATTACTATTAGCTGTGGGGACTTTCCCAATGTTCCATTATTAAAATCTTAGGGCTGCATTAATTATAACCCTACCTTAGCCCTAGGACAGTTAGGGTATCCCTTGGAAGATAAACCTTCAGACAAATAACTCCAATAATTGATCATTCATGACATTGGTAGAAACGACCAAGGGTTGCTCAACAAGGTTATTCGGGATTGGAATAAGGTTAATAAAAGAAAAGCTGAAAGAAAAAATACCATAGAAGGGGAACTATACATTAGATGTGTCTTGGATAGGGTACAAATTATCAAGTTACCATTTTATATAGATCCATAATATAAGTCATAGGTCCCAGAGGTTACGCCTACGCCCTTGAAGGAAATTGATGATCTGAAGAGTGCCTTAAAACAAGCTCAAAGGAAAAGGGAAGAACTAGAACTCATCCTCCTCAATCTAATTAAAGAAAATAAGAAAATACAGCTCATACTTGAGTCAAAGGACCAATAGATTGAGAAAGATCAAAAGAAATTGGAAAAGGAGAGCCTCAAACGGAAGCGTACAACTGAAGGACTTTTGAGCGTGACCTTCAATCTAGATTCCCACAACCAAAGGTTAGAAGATGTTGCTACTGAAATCAGGAGGCTTACCAGATGGTAAGAAAAGGCAACACATGAAAAGAAGGTGGTAGAGGAAGACCTAAGAGCCCAGGTCCAAGGTTTAGCGCAAGCTTCTTTTGATCAAGAAAAGAAAATGAAGTACCTCACCACCAGACTTCAAGACAACCAAGAATCAGAGATTAAGGAATGCCTTGAAAGGATGAAGGCAGAAAGACTCCTAACTCAGAAAACTGAAGAACATGAGCAAGTGTGCCTAGAGCTAAAAGGCCTCCAAAAAGATTTCCTTATTCAACGAAGGCTTTATACGGAAATGAGGGCTGGAAATATGATTGGGAAGAGAAATATACAAAGATCGCCAAAGCTGGAAGAGATAACCATAATATAATCCCACATCTTTATCAAGAATATCGGTATTACAAGGACAAACATGAAAGGCTTGCTTTCCTAGACAACAATCTCATTGAGGATATCCCTAGAAGTTTGAGAGACGCAGAGAGTGTGATGGTCCCTCTTCCTAAGGATGTTGAAGATTTTCTCAAGCTTTTTGAGTGATGGTTGATGGTTTCAGAGCAGACATCCGTGAGCGCACCTAGTAGATTTATTTCCTTTTGTTTATTTTCATACAAACAAGTTTTGATTTAAGGTTGTAATATTTTTCAATATCTGGATTATGTTACTTCAATAAAGGTATTTTGTTTCCATATCTTGTTTGTGTATCTATTATTAAGGTATTAACCAAATAAAAAAGGATAAAAAAAGTCAAAGAAGATAAATATATACCCAAGTGAATAAGACATTTAAAAGAAGAAACCCTTACATGTTCATACATAATCATACACATGCATGCATTCAGAAACACTCGCATTTCATACCAAAGGTCATGTTTTTAATTAAAAAAATCTCTCCAGTTAAACCATTGGTAGAATAAGATCACCACCTCCTTGGCCTCTATGTCAGACAAGGGCCTACCAACAAAGAACGATGGAACAAATTAAAGAGAATTAGGTTGCACTCAAGGAGGATCTTGACCAGGTCAAAGGTGATGTGAGTTCAATGAAAAGAGACCTGAGTCAAGTTCTCCTAGATTTGAAGAACATCATTGACATACAAGACCAGATTCCCAGGGTAGCTTTTGAGGAAGTAGCCCAAACGATCAGTGCATCAAGCAGTTACCAACTAAGAAAGGAGCCAGAAGCAGGACCCTAAAAGTCCGTCATGGCACAACAAGAGACAAGAGAGGTTGAGACTGAAGGGTTTGTCCCACCGCCGTCAAAAGTAGAGGCATCTCATACCCTACAAATTCCGATCAATAATACAGACAACTACTTAGACCTGCAATACAGAGACCACGACCTAGATGATGCCAAATAGGCACCCTTAAAGACAACTGATACTTACGCTATTGATAATCCACTGATGATGAATCAATATAAGGCTCTGGAAGAAAGATTGAAAGTTGTGGAGGGTTTTGATGCCTTCGAAGTAGATGCTCTCGAGATGGGCCTAGTTCTTGATATGGTAATTCCGTTGAAGTTTAAAGTTCCTGACTTTGGAAAATACAACGGGCTCAATTGTCCAAGGAATCACCTGCGCATGTATTGCAGGAAAATGGATGCCCATGCCCATGATGAGAAGCTGATGATTCACTATTTACAAGACAGCTTAAGCGGAGCATCTCTAGATTGGTATATGCAGTTGGAACAAGTTCGCATTCGAACATAGGAAGATCTTGCTAATTTTTTCTTAAAGAATTATAAATATAACCTGGACATAGCGCCTACCCACATGAAACTCCAGAACACGTCCCAGAAGAAAGAAGAATCTTTTAAAGAATACGCTCAGAGATGGAGGGAGATGGCATCCCGTGTGAAACCACCACTGTTTGAAAAGGAGCTAGTGGATATGTTCATGGGAACCTTGCAAGGGTTGTATTATGAGAATATGGTAGGAAGTATCTCTTCTGGATTCTCAGACCTGGTGACTATCAGATAAAGAATTGAGACTGGAATAAAGAGTGGGAAAATACCAGGGGGCCCATCAAATACCCCCTATAATCCAAAGAGACATGCTCCAAACTTACCAAAAAGAAAAGAGGGAGACATTAATGTTGTGACCTCACAACCAAGGGCACAACAACCATTAATGACCCTACAAGGACAACACTAAGGCGGATTTGGAGGGTCGCAGAAATTTTTGATCTACTCCCTATGCCACCCAGCCAGCTATTATAACACTTGGTCAAGGCATCCTTGGTGGAACTAAAACATCTAGCACCTCCAGTCGGGCCACTCCCGTGAAAGTACAACACTGATGCCAGATGCGAGTATCATGCTAATTCTCTCGGACACACCATAGAACAATGTTAGGCATTCAAGCATAAAGTTCAAGATTTGTTAGAATCTCAAGACATAACTTTTGAGAAACCTAACATCAAATAAAACCCCATGCCTCCGCATGGTGGACCGGCAATAAATGCGATCGAGATAGTCACCGACTTTGGGGAAATCAGGCAAGCAAAAGCTCCAATAAACTTGTTGAAGGAATATTTGTTGGAACTTGGGTTCCTGTTGGAACATAAAGAAGCCATTGGTAATCCCTTGCCAAGGCCCAAATCTTAACAAGAATACTCTGCTGATCCCATGGGAAGAATCGGCAGAAATCGCCAGGGATAACACCAAAGAAGACTTTGCAAATATCATTAGTTCCAAAGGCCACAATGGTAGTTAAGGGACCGTCTCATATCCCTTATGAAATTAAAAGAGAGGTACCATGGATTTATGATTCAGCCGTGTATATCAATGGATTGAAACAAGAGGATGAGCCATCGTCAAGTCAAGGACCTGCAATTTCAAACATAGCCGGGATGGGAGGTATGACCCGTAGTGGTCGAGTCTTCAGATCTGATCCACCGAAGAAGAAGGATGAGATTGCAAAGAATAAAAATGAGATAGAAATAAAGAATAAAGGAAAATAAGTGGTAGAAACAAGTAAAGAGAAAGAACCTCCGAGCAAAAGCATTACTGACCAAGAGGCGGAGAAATTTTTGAAGATCATCAAAAGAAGTGATTATAGGGTGGTGGATCAGCTTCACCAAACCCTGGCTAAAATTTCCATACTCTCATTGCTCATCAATTTTGAAGCGCATCGAGACTCTTTAATGAAGGTACTAAGTTCACCCCACGTTGTAGAGGAGATTACCGTAAATCAACTTGACAATGTGGTAGCAACCCTTACTTCAGGATCATATGTGGGTTTTAATAACGATGATTTTCCATCGCAAGGCCGAGCTCACAATAAAGAATTGCATATCTCTATTTAGATAGGCACTACCAGCCTATCTAGGGTACTCACCAATATCGATTCTTCCCTCAACGTGTTACCAAAATCAAGTTTGATGAAGTTAGTGTTGGATGGTGTCGTGATAAGACCAAACTCTACAATAGTGAAAGCATTTGACGGTTCTCAAAGCTCGGTGTTTAGAGAGGTGGACCTTCCAGTCAAATTTGGGCCACATATCTTCTATATCACTTTCCAAGTCATGGATATAGAACAAGCGTACACATGCTTACTTGGGAGACCTTGGATTCACGCAGCAGGGGCACTCACTTTGACCTTACATCAAAAGTTGAAGTTCTTAATGGAAGGGAAGTTAATTATAATCGACGATGAGGAGGACATCTTCGTAAGTCACATTGAATCATACAAGTATATTAGTGCCGATGAAGACAGTATAGCCACCCGATTCCAAGTCCTAGAAGTTTCTTCAATGGTGACTTTACCAGTGGAGAAAAATAATAAGCCCGAGGTAACCTCGTGAAGAGAATTGCAAACAACAATGGAAAGTGGTTCCTCGAATGGTTGGGGAAAGCTCCCAGAAATTCATGAGAAGAAGAATTGCCTCGGTTTGGGCTATGAACTATCAAAAGCTACTCTGAAAGGTAAAGCACAGTTTCCTCCAATCCAAGAGACCTTTGTCAACAAGGGAATAGATCATGGCAAACAGGTGGCGATGTTATCCAACAAAGTCAACACCAAAAGGACAACTGACTTCATCCGAGAATGCGCCCCAGGAGAAGAACTCAAAATATGGACAGTCGTGGAGTATCCCGAGATCTTTTTCTTTCCTAAGTAATTTTTCTTCTTTCTAAAAGAACATATACCAAGCCTGAGGCATAGGGGTTGCTTGTAAGGGTCCCCCTTTTTTATTTCAAACAATATTCACAGTTAATAAAAAGTTATATTTTTGTTTTCAATTAAGACCTTTGTTTTTCTCTTGCATTTTATCTCTTAAAATTTAAAAATGGCAATACTTTCTCTTCATACGCATATTCAAAATTCATATACTAAAATCTGCACTAAAACACGATAAACATGCAGATCCATGCCCAAAACCACCGATAATGTTACTGCTGCGATCCGATATAATTTGGATGCTCCCATCAATAAAGCTGGAGAGGAAGGTGGTGAAGATCTTGAACTTTCTGAAGAAATGGCGAGGGAAATAGAGCAAAAGGACAACACCATACAACTATATTAAGAGGCCATTGAGACCATTAATCTAGGCTCATAGGAAGATCTGAAAGAAATCAAGCTAGGGGCAATGTTAAAGCAGAGCGTCAAAGAAAGGCTGATCAGGCTATTGCATGAGTATGTGGATATATTTGCTTGGTCCTATAGGGATATTCCAGGGTTAGATACAGACATTGTGGTGCATAAACTACCTCTCAAAGATGGTTGTTCTCCAGTTAGACAAAAACTCAAGAGAACTCGTCCAGATATATCCAGCAAGATTAGAGAGGAGGTTCTTAAACAATTCGACGCAGGGTTCTTAGCAGTGGAAGAATATCTGCCATGGGTAGCTAACATTTTTCCAGTGCCCAAGAAAGATGGCAAGGTACGCATGTGTGTGGATTATCGAGACAAGAACAAAGCAAGCCCCAAAGATGACTTCCCATTACCTTACATAGATTTTTTGGTAGACAATACGACTCAATCCTAAGTATTCTCATTCATGGATGGTTTCTCAGGCTATAATCAAATCAAAATGGCACCCGAAGACATGGAAAAGACCACTTTCATGACACCTTGGGGAACCTTCTACTACAAAGTAATGCCATTCGATCTCAAAAATGCAGGGGCAAATTATCAAAGGGCTATGGCCATGCTATTCCATGATATGATCCACAAAGAAGTTGATTAGATTAGGGAAGTTGCTTGGTTTCATTGTAAGTCAGCGTGGTATTAAGGTAGACCCTGACAAGGTAAAATCTATACAAGGGATGCCAGCACCGAGGACAAAAAAAGAGGTATGTGATTTCTTAGGGCGATTGAATTACATCTCAAGGTTCATATCACATCTAACAGCTACATGTGAGCCTATATTCAAATTACTACGAAAAGATCAAACATTAGTATGGAATGACTATTGTCAAACATCCTTCGAGACAATAAAGCAGTATCTTCAAGAGCCACCAATATTAATGCCACCAGTTCCCAAAAGACCACTCATCATGTATCTGACAATGCTCGAACGATCAATGGGTTGTGTTTTGGGACAGCAGGATGAAACCGGAAGAAAAGAGCACGCAATTTACTACCTCAGCAAGAAATTTACTGACTGCGAAACCAGGTATTCCCTCCTCGAGAAAACTTATTGTGCATTGGCTTGGGCTACTAAGAGGTTGAGGCAATATATGTTGACCCACACCCCATGGTTAATAGCAAGAATGCATCCTCTAAAATACGTGTTTGAAAAACTGGCTCTCACAGGAAGAATTGCCCGATGGCAGATGCTACTATCAGAATACGACATCCAATATGTCACTCAAAAAGACATCAAGGGTAGTATACTAGATGATCATCTAGCTCACCAACCGCTACCAGAATATCAACCTATGAAGTTCGACTTTCCAGACAAAGATGTCATGGTTATAGGTGACTACTAAATAGCAGGACCTAACAAAGGACCCGAACCAGGGGCACGTTGGAGACTCATGTTTGACGGGGCTTCAAATGCACTAGGGCACGGTATAAGGGCAATTTTGACTTCTCCAAAGAATTTTCACAAGCCCTATACTGCAGGGTTGTGTTTTGATTGCACCAACAACATCACTGAGTCCGAAGCTTGTATACTAGGACTGGAAGCTACCATAGATCTGAGAATCAAACACCTCGAAGTATTTGGAGACTCTGCATTAGTAATATACCAAGTCAACATAGAATGGGATACTAAACATCCAAAACAGATTCCATATCAGGATCATGTTTTAAAGTTGGCTACGAAATTCACGGAGATCACTTTCAGTCACATCCCATGAGAAGAAAATCAATGGTAGATGCTCTGGAAACCCTATCAGCTATGTTCAAAGTAACTTTGCCAAACCATAAACCACACATCACAATAAGGGATTTTGGAGAGCCCTCACATTGCCTTGCTATTGAAGAATGGCCGGATGACAAGCCTTGGTTTTATGACATCAAGAAATACCTTGAAAAGCAAGAATACCTAGAAAATGCCTCTATTATTAACAAGCGAACTCTACAGAAGTTAGCCTCGAAATTCTTTCTGATTAATGGTGTGTTATACAAAAGAAACTACAACATGGTACTACTCAGGTGTGTGGAGAAACAGTAAGCAGATAAACTCATGAGAGAAATCCACGAGGGTACTTTTGGAACTTGTACCAATGGGCACGCTATGGCTAGAAAGATTCTGCGAGCAGGGTATTATTGGTTTACGATGGAGGCCGATTGTTATCACTATACAAAAACGTGTTACAAATGCCAAATCTACGTCGATAAGATAAATGTGCCACCAACTCCTCTGAATTTCATGAGCTCCCCTTGGTCGTTTTCAATGTGGGGAATTGATATGATTGGCATGATTGAGCCAAAAGCATCTAACAGACACCATTTTATACTAGTAGCCATCGATTACTTCACCAAATGGGTGTAAGCAATATCCTACGCCAACGTGAGAAGCCAAGTGGTTACACGTTTCATCAAGCAGAATCTCATATTTAGATATGGGGTTCTAAGCAGGATTATTACAAACAACGGGTCTAATTTGAACAACAAGATGATGAAGGAACTGTGTGATAATTTCAAAATCGAGCATCATAATTCCTCACCATACAGATCCAAGATGAAAGGAGCCATCGAGGCAGCAAATAAAATTATCAAGAAGATCATTCAGAAAATGGTGAAAACATACAAAGATTGGCACGAAATGCTTCCCTTTGCTCTACATGGCTATCTCACTTTTGTACGCACATCAACAGGTGCAACTACTTTTTCTCTAGTATATGGTATGGAGGTAGTACTTCTGGTTGAAATAGAAATACCATCACTTAGGGTCTTAAGGGAAACAAATATGGAAGAAGCGGAATATATTCAGACATGACTCGATCAGCTCAACCTCATCGAAGAGAAGCGTTTGACAGCTCTATGCCACAGTCAATTGCATCAGAAGCGGATGAAGAGGGAATTCGACAAGAAAGTTCACCCTTGAATATATTATTTGACCTAAATTCAAGCTATATAATCTCACTCATTCAGACATCAAAAGAACATGAAACCCTTGTGCAAGAAACGCTTTTCTAAAACTCAAAAATATCAAGAACTAGGACAACTCAAAACCCTAGTTTTCATCCTCTTTCACCATAAACCAAACATTCCAAACAACCTTTGAAGTGTTATATGGTAAGATTGAACCATTTACAACAATCCAAAGGGCCTAAAATGCATGAACATGCATCACCGATTTACCTTATTGCATGAATTTTGTATTTTTTGTTTCCTTTGAGTTTTAGCGCATACTAACCATATTAATATGTTCATAAGGTATCAATATGCAGGAAAAGTCAATCGCAGGGCCTCCATGCTACCAGAATCGCGCATCACCATAACCACACCGATCCTACTAAATTTGAAGGCATTGATTTAGGGGGGTAGGGTCCCTCTGGATCTCTAATATTTGTTATTTTTGTTGGGACAATAACATATTCAACAGAGAATACGACCGAAACTAGGGCCCTGATGCCTCTCCGGTCCATGGAATTGATTTCATATTATATATATATTTCGTTTCACTGATAACAATAGATGTATCATCACCCCAGTGGTTAAAATGCGTGCGCTAAGGCATTACTATACTAGGGCACGTGTTCGATCCCTTCCCTTTGGTGTTTTGATTTATTTTTTCATATTTTCCTGTTTTGCAGATTACATACCGCGTTAGTTTCCTTCTTAACACAAGTGCGCGCTTGGCACAGTGGTGGAGGTGTTAGGCAGAAAGTATGAGGGCGTGGGTTCAACACCCACACCTGGTAATTTATTTTAAAACCTTGTTTTTTCCTTATTTTCCCTTAAAAACCCTAAATTCATAAACCATAAACCTTTTTTAACAAACCTAATTCTTTTCAAAACCACTTTTTTTACAAACCCTAATCAAATTAGTTTTTTAGGTTTTAATTTAATTAACCAACTTTTTTAATTAAAATTAATTAGACTTTTTTGAAGTTTATTTAATTAATCGCGAAAACCTTTTTTTATCAAAAAATCACCAAAAACACTTATGTTTTCCTTTCCCTATTCTTATTTTTTTTTACATAGTTTATTATTCTCGCATTTTTTTGTTATTGTAACTGTTTTCCAGGATATAATAGTAATTAGGGTTTACTTTCTCGCATTCTCTTACTTATGTACCCCTCCCAAAGCAATGTAATAGTCTAGGGTTTATATTTCCGCTTTTACTTTCCGCACCTTTACAGTTTTTTTGCTATATTATTGATGTTAGTAATTAGGTCTTGTATGGCAAGATAATAACGAATCGATAGCTAACCCTAATTGTAAAGATAAATATAACTGAAAAACATCACACCTCGCACACTTGCACCTCTAGTGTAACCTGCCTTGTTGTCTTTGGATTATAAAACAATCATGTCCCTCAAACGTTGGGACGCTTTAGCAAAGTCCCTTGATATAAAGATCACAATCCTTCGATGAACCTTTCGATGTTGCCTTTGGTAAATGGTCTAGTCCCTTAACAAAAATTGCTAAAGCGTCCTTACAAGTTGCCTTCGATGATTGTACGATGACCCATACCTGTCCCTTCACATTCAACGACATGGCTTCCTACTAACTAATGGTAGGATAGCACTATCTAAAGGAGAAGGAAAATACAAGAACGACCTTGAGTAGGTAGAACGCTATTAATCACTTGCTCACAAAGCTTTTAAAAACAAAAAACATTTCCCACAAACACTTTCAAAATATTTTCAAAACACTTTGTACACATTCTCGAGGACGGATATTAGAATCATTAAAAAGTTTCGCCTTACATTGGAAGCTTTTTAAAATATTTTTTAAACATACACAACACAAAGCAATTTTCAAAGAAAGTGAGCTAAGCGATTAAGAGCCCGTAGATAAGTACGGATGCAAAGGGTGCTAACACCTTCCCTTTTCATAAGCTACCCCCCGAACTCCAAATCAAAAAAGGTCTTTCATGTTCTTTCCACCCTTTCCTTATTGGATAAAAGAAAAGTCGGTGGCGACTCTTACTATTCGCAACATCTATAATAAAATGCAAAATAAGTAAGTTCCCCCTCCGTATTTAACGTTCCTTTGAGGAACATGTTACCTTCTAAAGCTTCTGACCTAACTGGTCCTTTAGAAGAAACATAAAAACTTTCTTAAAGCTTCTGACCTAATCGGTTCTTTAGAACGAACAAACAAATTTTTGTTTTTACAAGTTTTGCTTACAAGAGAATGATTCTAAACAAGCACGTTGTTGTACCCAAAATTTTCCCTCTCATTTATCAAGACTTTTCTCACAAGACTTCTTGGACTCAAGACAAGATTAGGGTTTAGTCAGCTCAAGACATATCATCTTGCACTGATAACCCAAAATTAGGGTTTGAGTTTTCACAAGGATTTTTGGACCACCAATGCTTCATATGACTTTCATACATCATTTTGGACCCCTAAGATTTCTCATGTTAAGTTTTAAGCCTTGAACCACATTTTTGATCAGTCAATTGGACAGTTGACCTAAAAATCAGCTGTATTGGGGAAAAAGTCAACTATGGCCAATTTACAGTCAAACATTATAATTTTTTATCCACATCAATATTTTAGACTCATATGTACCATTTGATCAAGTTTGGATCACAACTCCTCAAGAAATTTGATCAAATCTTTAAAAGGGCAAAATGGTCAAAATTAGGGTTTTGACTGAGAAAGGGCAATTTCTGTTTTTTAACCTAGCCAATGACCAATTGAGTTCAAGCATGATTTCAAGGGTTCAGTGGAATCATATTGACCTAATTACATGGTTCAAAAGATCTCAAGTTCATTGGATTGACAGATGAAATTTGTAGCCAACTGATCAAAAGTCGACTGTACATTGAAAAGTCAAACTTTGACTTTTGGTCAAAATCAAGTGCCAAGGGTCATAATTCATCAATATATGTCAAAATATGAAACTTGTTCACCAAGAAAACCAAATTTGAAAATTAGGGTTTTAATTTGAAAATTTTCATAACTTAGAATTTTTCTAAGTATAAAACTTTTCTTATTTTTTCTCAACTTTTCACCACTTTTTCACCATGATGCATTTTGATTCAAGAAAAGTTACCAACATGAAAGTTGTAGTCCTCCATGAAATCTACAACTTTTATTCACAAACTTTTCCCGAAAGATGCTTGGATCTCAAGTTATGAATTTGTGAATATAGGCCCATGAACTAAATAACTTAGTGAAATTTTGCCCTAATTTAGGCAGGTTTTGGACCCAACTTCATGGCAATATTTCACATAGTTCCAAGAGGTATCTCAAATTTTATTTCAAAGATGGATTATAGAGCACATTACAAGCTTTCCAAAATGTCCAAGAACTCTCCAAGATCATTTTTTAGTAGGGAGAATCGAAGAGAGGAAGTTGGCATTTTCTTACTTTTTGTTCAAGCCATTTTCACATAGAATCATGTTGCGAACCTAACCTATGCTGATTGTTTCTTGCTTTACAGGTCCTAAGATTTCTATACACTCTTTAATTAAATGCATACTCATTTGACAAAGCCTTTATCCTTGCTTTTGAAACTTTACACAAGTTGTATTTCCATTTTGGGCAAAAAGGCTTCATTGCCATTTTCATAAAGATAAACTTTTGCAACTTTGTCAACTTGGAGCATTGGACCGGTCCCTTTGATACAAGCAAACTCCACAACTCTCAAGCAATTTGTACAAACTCCTACCAACCCTAAGCAAGATGGTATAAGCATGTGAAGCATTGGTCTTGTCACTTTGCTTCATGTACAAGAAAGTTGGCAAAAAGGCTAGCATTGGCAGATCTGTTGGGAAGCTGACTTTAGATCATTTCTATACTAATATGCAAACAATATGCAACACATAACACGCTTGGTTTAGACTTGGAACTCTCTAAAACTAAAAAATACTAAAAATCTGCCTAAACACACAGTTTCTGCAAAAGCTCAGCCAACTCTCATTTGGCTCGTGCGTTTTGTGTTTAACTGACTCAAACATCTCATACACTTGCTACCTAGTCAATCCAAGTCATCACCCTGGTTCTGTAACCTCTGTTTCACCATCTGCCGTTTTCAACTTGGAAGCTTGCAGTTGGACTTGGTCAGGGAGTTCCAGCCATCCTTAGAGAAAGATAAAGATTGGAATAGGTTCAGGGAAGTTCAAGGAAGCTTAAACAATTACCAGGCCTCCATTAAAGTCCCTACATTGCCATACACGATTCTAGCTGAAGGAGGTATTTTCTTAAACTCTATCTCTTTATACAGGCAACTTCAAGCCATGATTTGTGAAGAAAAAATGTAGCTCTCATCATAACGAAAATGTACATATCATTACTTTTCATTTATATTACTTGTGCTAAGAGAATTTGAAGCTTGAAATCTCTGGAAAAATTAGGTCACGATTTATGGATTCCAAAATTCTCTTTGATCTTGGATAGTTAGGTCACATAATTTATATGGTTGGAATCGTGAGCTCAAATGCCACATTTTTCATGTTATGAGTTTTCATTTTTATGCAAGCATGAGGAAGGTACAGGTTTGAGCTGGAAGCGTGAAGAAGAGAACGAAGGACAGGGATGAAGTCTGGTTCTGGGCTTTTTGGCAGCTTGGCCTTTTTGTTTTTGCTAAACCCACCCCCCTGACTTGCTATTGCACCCTCCTGGCTAACTTTTTATATTTTTATATTTTTCTTCATATTTTTATATTTAATACTTTTATTTATTTTTCTTAATGATAAAAAATACTAAAAAATGATTTATTTATTTTCACCACTTTTATTTTATTTATTTTATTATTTTCTCACATGAAAAAATAGTTTATTTTGATAAATAGAATTTATTTTCTTAAATAACTTATAAATATAATTAAAAATACTTAATATTTTTATTATACATTTTATACTTACGAATACCAGTTTTTACACATATTTGATTTTTAATATTCATATACAATATTAATTATTATTTTTTTATACAAAAAATGTACAAAATAATAACATGAAACATTATTTTCTTTTAATTGAAAATTAGGGTTTAATCCCCTTACAAAATTGAATATTATTTTTTTCCCTTTTTAGGTTTAAATTAAATATTTTTCTTACACAAAAAACAAGACATAAAATTTTTTTTCTATCATGAACATTGCATTGCATTTTTAATATTTGTATTATATTTATTTAATTCGTGCATATTCGATTTGTTTGTAATAATATATTTAGCTTTATATTTGTGCAAATACCCATTCAAATTTGTATTCCCCCCTCCCATAAAAATTGTTGTAATAGTCTAGTATATTTACATAACGCAATTTATCGCTTTATATACCATGATTAGTAAATTAGGGTTTGCATGACAAGAACAAAACAAAGAAAAATAGAAAACCCTAAATGCAAGACAAAAGCATGAAAATGATACACTTTGCACACAAGCACCCTTAGGGTTTCTCCCACTTGGTTGCCTAAAATAAAATGGCCATGTTACGCATGCGAAGTATCTTGGCAAAACAAAACAAATATAAGATCATAGTCCCTCGATGACGCTATTCAAAGTTGCCTAAACAAAATGATCTTGGTCCCTAAAAAATGCTAAGATACTTGGCAACATTGCTATCATTGTTATACGATGACCCACGCCCGTCCCGTTTACATCCAAAGATAGGGTTGCTTACCAAATAAATGGTAAGTCAACAATTTCAAAGGAATAAATAATGCACAAGAAAGACATTTGAGTAGGTAGATATCTTCTAAGTTACTTGCTCCATTTCAAAACAATCCTTGTTATTTTCAAAAACAAACACACACACATTTCAAAACATCTTACAAAACATTGAAAACATTTTCAAAAAGACAAACATCTTTGTATACATTCTTACGAACGAGAATCATTACAAATATTGCCTAAACGAATGGCCTCTTTTACAAAATACTTTCAAAATCACACCAAACACCATTTCAAACAAAACAAAGCAAGTGATCTAAGCAAGTAACTAAGAGCCCATGGAAAACCATGGATGAAAAGGGTGCTAGCACCTTCCCTTTTCATAATCTACCCCTCGAACTCAAGAAAACATCTCAAAGGCCTTTCCTGTGCTTTTTCACCTTTCCTTTTGGATAAAAGAAAAGTTGGTGGCGACTCTTGCTAACCGCGACATTTGCGACAAAATGCAAAATAATCAAGTCAGTTCTCCCACCGCATCACACACGTGTAAACTCAATTAAGTACATCAGAAGATCCTAATACACACTAATAATATTACATCGTATTTTATTTCAAATGTGTGGTCTTTTTTCTTTAGGTAGCTTCTTCACGGACAAAATCCCAAAGTACTTGAATCGCTGAAGTTTTCTTCTTCATAAGCTTCTGAATGCTTCGTTGATCTTGATATAGTAAAGATAAGAACTTCTTCATCTTGATTCACCTTAGAACATTATGGACAACAACCCTTTTTCTATTTACTTCAATGATCATTTTAGAGCACAACATTCATGTTGTGGATTTTTAATTGGAGCTTTCATGATCATCTTAGTTATCTTCCATGATCATCTTCATTATCTTCTGCGGCTTAGTAGCTTCTTGCAGTATATGAAATTAAGCAAATTTTGAATCAATGATTTCATTGTTTTCTTGAAATCATCAACAATATAATTGAAGAATAATTTTGATAACAATTATTGTTGTTATTGTTGTTATAGTGGTTGACAGTTTTGGTTGTGTTCCAATAATGACAGCTTTCATTTGAACATTGAACCACAACAACATTTTAAGCATATGATCCTTTTTCTTATATAGCCAAGAAAAATAGAGTCGCTGGTTATTGAAAAAGAGTCGTTACACAATGATGAAAATAGTGTTGCCACTTCTTTTTCTTTTCCATAATTCAAGCTAGTGGAGAGGTAGTGGAGTAAGGCTTTTTAATATTGTGTACTAATCATTGCTAACGGTAACATTTTTCTTTGAAACTTTAGAGGCTTCTGATGGTAGATGATTGAAGAATGAGTAGAATCGTGACATTTGAATCTCCAGATAATCAAGTCTTCAGTTGTCAGAACTTGTTCACTCAGAACCTTGTCTTTGAAGCTTCAACACTTGGTCTTGAGATCCTATTCTAGAACCTTGGGTCTTTAGAACTTCAAGTTTTCATAGTCTTCAAAACTGCGTCTTCAGAGTCTTAAGCACTTGGTTGTGAGAACCTTTTTTAGAACCTTGGGTCTTCAGAACTTCTAGTCTTCAGAGTCTGGACTTAAGTAGAAACTTTTGTCTTCATATCTTCTGACTTGTTTCTTTATAACACGTTATCTTCAGAAATATGAGTCTTTAGCATCTGGACTTAAGTAGAAACTTCTGTCTTCAGGTCTTCTAAATGGTTTCTTTATACTTCATATTAGAGTCTTATGGAGTGTCTTGCTATTGTTCATCAGGACTTGTGTAGTGCAGAAGAGAAATTAATTCTCTTCTAATGTCTTGGCCACTCCATCCATCAGAAGCAGGATCTGTTTGTTAAATACTAAAAAAATAACAAACATTAGATTATCAAAATTGTTCATACAAACATACTCATTTGTTATCATCAAAAACTCAGATAATATTGCAGAACTAAATCTTATTCTAAAATTCTCCCCCTTTTTGATTATGACAAAACTATGTATTTTGATGACACAATTTTGTTCATATAATAAGAAAAAGTGAAGTAAAAAGAGTAAGGAATACTTATCCTTTTTATGAAACTCCCCTTGATTCAATGACTTGATGAAGCTCGAATATCCTGACTCTAAACCACTTGAGTAAAAAACTCCCCCTGGTTCCAATAGATCAGATATTGAGATCTTGAGAGTCTTGACTATATAAGCCAATAGAATAAATCGAGATCTTGAATTCATCAAAGCTTCTTCTTATTGAATCTTCTATCCAGATTTTCAGACAGTCTTCAACTTCTGATTTGCTCTGTTCTTCTGGAAGGCATCTGCTTCTACTTTTGATTCTTATGTTTTTAATATCATATTCTTAGACAATTTACATTTCTGAACCTTATGATACCAAGATCAAGATGACTTAAACTTTGAGAAATTTCTCAACTTTTGAGTATTGGGTCTTATCTGATTCTTGAACATATGTTCACAAAGTGTACATCTTCGATTATATGACCAATCAATTTTTAAGAATTTTAACAAAGTTCTTTCATTTTGACCTGTTTTAGAATTCTTTTCATTTTGACATGTCTTAGAATACCTAGTGAACTTGTTCAAAGTTCCTCAGTTAATTATCAAATAAACAAACACTCGCCAGTGATAAATGCATATTTTATATCATTTAATTATTATGATGCATTTCTTTTAAGGTTAATCGAAATTATTATATTTCTCCCCCTTTTTGACATCATCAAAAAGTTAGAGAACAAGAACTAGTATTATCTACATATTATTTGAATCATAGAAATGTGTTTGATATTCTTACATCTTCTGAAAACCAAAAAGGTTTCCATCTGATCAGAGACATTTATGACCGAAACATCTTCTGATGACTGAGGTAAAAGAAATTATAAGGCATTTGATTGAGTCAAAGTCTTACCACTTCAGACTAAGACTAAAACATGTTCGATTCTAATGACATCTTACTCTGGAAAAAGATCCATTTTCAGATTCTTTAGAATAAACATAAATCTATTTTCAGCTATAGGTTTTGTAAAAATATTGGCCCACTGATGACCTGTATCTATGAATTTTAAAGATAAGATCCCTTTATGAACATAATCTCTGGTAAAATGATGTTTTATTTTTATGTGTTTAGCCCTAGAGTGCAAGATAGGATTCTTACTCAAGCAAATAATAACAGTATTGTCACAGAAGATAGGAATGTTACTTTCATAAATCTAATAATCTTCCAGCTGTTTCTTCATCTAGAGCATTTGATTGCTGCATAATGTTGCTGAGATATACTCTGCTTTTGCAGTTGAGAGAGCGATTGTCGATTGCCTCTTGCTTGACCATGAGATCATATTCTTGCCTAGAAATTGATAATTTCCAGATGTACTCTTCCTCTCTAGTCTATCTCCAGCGTAGTCTGCATCACAGAAACCAGAAAGAGTATACTCTGATGTTTTCTCATACATCAAGCTAAGGTTAGTGGTTCCTCTCAGATACCTTAGAATTCTCTTAATAACAGTTAAATGAGATTCCATAGGATGAAATTGGAATATAGCACATAGATGAACAATGAATAAAATATCAGGTCTAGATGCAGTCAGATACATAAGAGAGCCTATCATACCATGATAAAACTTCTGACAGACCTTTCCACTTACCTCTTCTTTCTCAAGAATACATGTTGGATGCATTGAAGTCTTTGCCACAGTGCAGTCTGTCATGTTGAATTTCTTTAGAAGCTATTTGGTGTACTTACTTTGATGAATGCAAGTAGCCTCTGGTTTTTGATCAATCTGGATTCCCAGAAAGAACTTCAATTCTCCCATCATGCTCATTTCAAACTCAGCCTGCATTAACTTAGAGAATTCCTCGCAGAGGGATGGATTAGAAGAACCAAAAATAATATCATCAACATAAATTTGAACAATTAAAATATCATTTTTGAAGGTTTTACAAAAGAGTGTATTGTCAACCTTTCATCTGGTAAACTTATTTTCTACAAGAAAGTTACTCAATTTATCATTCCAAGCTCTGGGAGCTTGTTTTAGGCCATAAAGAGATATATTTAGTTTAAAAACAAAGTATGATTTCTTAGAATTTTCAAAGCCAGGAGGTTGTTTGACGTACACTTCTTCTGAAATATAACAATTCAGAAATGCACTCTTAACATCCATTTGATAAAGGATGATGTTAGGATTTACAGAAAAAGAAACTAACAAACTAATAACTTCTAACCTGGCAACTGGTGAAAAGGTTTCTGTATAATTGTAATATGGTGGGAGAACTGACTTGGGTGTTTTGCGTTTTATCACAAATGTTGCGGATAGAAAGAGTTGCCTACGACTTTTCTTTTATCCAATAAAGCAAAGGGTGAAAAGAACAGGAAATACCTTTTGAGAATTTTCTTGAGTTCAGGGGTTAGGTTATACAAAGGGAAGGTGTTATCACCCTTTTCATCCGTAGTTATCTACGGGCTCTTAGTTGCTAGCTCACTTTAAAATTCTTTTCTGAATGTGTTTGTTTCGAAAGTAATTTTGAAAAGTGCCTTTGTTTAGGCAAACTTTGTAATGATTCTCGTCTCTATAAGAATGTATACAAAGTGTTGACTTTTGAAAATATTTCATGGAAGTGTTAGTGTATTTGAAAGATGTTTGTTTTGAAATTTTTGTGAGCAAGCAACTACGAGTGTTCTACCTACTGAAAAAGTCTTTGTTCTTTTCCTCCTCCTTTAGATAGTGTTATCCTACCATTAGTTAGTAAGAAACCATATCATCACTACTACAAAAAAGGGAAAAGACAGCGCTATTTTTGGCCTTTAACAACGCTTTAAAGTGTTGCCTAAAGCAGCGGTGCTAAAAGAAAAGACAACGCTTTTTTTCAACGTAAAAGCGTTGCCTTATGTCCACTTTAGACAGTGCTTTTAGAATAGACAACGCTTTTTTATATACCCCTTTAGCAGCGCTTGGGCTTTAGACAACGCTTTGTAATTTTTTCCAGATAGGCTTTAGACAGCACTTTCCTTTGAAAGCGATGTCTATTCCCCCACTTTAGACAGCGCTTTTAGACTTTAGGCAGCGCTTTTTTTTATAGTTTTTACAGTGCTTTTCTCCTAAAGCGCTCTCTATTGTTTACAATTTTTTAAAAATAAATTATCTATTATAATCAGAATTTTTATCATATTTGGTAGCTTCATTCCAATATTTGGTAGCTTCATTCCAATATTTTGATCCAGGTTTTCAGAATTATCTTTTATGCTCCATATTCGGTAGCTTCATTCCAATAAAATATACATATATAAAAATTGCACATATATATAAATTGATGATATAGACAACAACAATTACAAAATTTATGATACAAGTTAAAATTCTACAAGTTAAAATGCCTAAAATATTCAAAATTGAATTTACATCTATACATCTTTCTATCTTCGAGAATTCTCATGAAACAACAACAACATGAATATCTTAGCTCTATCTTCTACACATGTACCTATAAATCTGGAAAAGAAACCAAATGATCGAAATTCATAACATGATAATATTAACGTTGCACTTTATTAATTCAAATTTAATTTATACTCAAAACTCGAAAGTTCTCATCAAAGGAAATAAGACAATATACCTTAGCTTATAAAACTCTCACCCCGATAATGAATTGACACCATTCCTCCATAAGTTCATCCCTTTGATCTTTTGAGTAATGTGCACAATTTAATTCCTCAAAGTACTACATATATAATAATATAACATAGTATGTGATTTAGTTAAAACAATATGTCATTTTATGAGAAACACAAAATATGAAAATAGTATGTAATTCCTAAGTTAGAAATTCATACCGTGGATGGAATCTCTAATCGATCCAAAAGAATAGTTTCTTTCATAAACCTCAACATAAAATAGCCACAATCTATACCATTACGCTGGCGAGGACACTACACATGGAAAAAATACGAATATATATCAGGATATACCCCTTAAATTGTTTCATCAAGTATCATCACTAAAGTAAGCAAAATTGAATATCTCTTTGTGAAAATATACCTCCACTCTGATCCATGTAACGTTGTTGGCTCTACTTTTTGGTACTTGAATATCTCGTTGGGAGAGAAAAGAAATTAGAACGCTATAATAAAATATAAACGACTGTTTAGAACAATCTCACATAGAATCATAAACATAAACACAAATCCAGATATGTTGACCATAAACATAAACATAAACATAAACATAAACTTGAATATCTCTTTGGGAGTGAAACACTTACGTGTCAATCATCTGTTTCAAATCTGGATATGTTGACCAATCATTGTATAACGAGTCCAGATAATACACAATTTTTCTCATAGGATTAATCGCAACAGATAACAAGTGTCCATTGTAAGATTAAACAAAGATTAAACAATGGCAAAAAACGGAAAATTATAATAGTTCAAGTTAGGATGAAAATCTAACCCGTTGCCAGTATTATATGGAAAAAAGAACAACTTCTCAGTATCTTTATTGGCCACGAATAAACCTAGTACATATGATATGACATCATCTGGTCTCGTTACAATCAACCCGGAATTGAAAGTATTAGGAGCTAAGAAGCCAAATCTTGCTTCTAATCCACGCGGGCGCACAATGTTGTCATACATAAACCTTAAATTAAAACATGATTAACATTATACTATATTCATTAAAATGAGGGATTAAATTGTTCATTTAATTAAACAAAGTTGATCGGAGTATACCTGATGTATATACCGATAACACCGAGGCCTAATTCCAAATGCCTAAAAACTTGCTCCATATCCTCTCTACCAATTGCTTCAAGATATTCAAAACCAAAGATATCTGCACTCATAGGTATAAGGCGGGTACCACCATCCAGAATATCTGTAATTCCTAAATATGTCCGAAGGCACGACCTAAACTGAGCAGTAGTTTTTTTGTGTGCCACAGTCTTCTTAGAAACATTCTTTTTTATGTGGAAAATTTTCTAATTTTAGGCGCCTTACCCCTACTGAGTTGTGCAGTCTCTTTAGCATGAATCTAGTTATCATATAATTAGTTAGGGGAAGTATAAAATCACAAATTAGCATTTCTCATAGCATAAATGTCATATAATTGTGTTACCTCAAATGATGAAATTGACTCGGTATCCCGTCTAATCCCCTTATCTTTTGAAATAGATTTTGTGGGAGTCTAGCATTACTATGTAAACAAAATGTAAGTATAATTGCTATAAAAAATTTGAATAGTAAATAATTTTAAGCATACCTCATTATCTACGCAAACGAGGCTTGATGGCCATGCAACAAACGATCCTATTGCATCTGCCACCAATGTTGCATCTGCCACATCGTCAGGTAGTGGTAACAACGCACCCCCCCTCTAAAACGACGTCGACCGATACTTTGAAAAATCCCTCTGGGAGCGGTCTATGGTAAAGCATTTATCCCGAGATATTATACACTTTTCCCTTGCCAACCATCCGATAAGTCGGTGTCGATAAGTAGAGTTGACACCGGGAAATGCCCTATAATTTAATAAATATGGTTATATAATTAATAAACATGGTTATATAGTTAATAAACATGGTTTTATAATTTATAAAGATGGTATATAATTACCACGAGAATATTTTGTCCAAAGTTACCATTGATACTAGCTTTGTCACTAGTATCTTTAAAGCCTATAGCTTGATCAATTTCCTATTCCTTTCTCAGCTCATAGACTTCTTTTTGTAACTTTTCCAACTTCTCCTGCAGTTCTTTATTGCTTGGAGATTTTGTCTTTGTTTTTTTTCTCAAGGATGTTGGAGTGATCCCAAATCTCTTACCCCTCACCCAACCAGAATACTCACGAATATCTAATGCTCGTGAGAATATTCTCCTGCAATCAGTATCTTCGTCTGGAGGTATAGACTGGGAAAGACTCTCCTGAAATTCATAAAAATATTGTAATTAAAGAATGATATGTTAATAAAAGAATGATGTAATTAAATAAATAAAAGTATGATGTAATTAAATAAATAATGTTATACTTACACATCTCTCAAAAATTTGTTGAACTTTTTCTTCAACATCTCCATCCTTACACACACGTGCTTCCTTCCACAAAATGTGTTCCGGAAGAGATGTTTCAGAACTATTTTCTTTTGTTAGCTACACATTAAGCCAAAAAACATGATTAAATATAAGCGTGTATATATTATAGATACTTTGCAATTTATAGATACTTACAATAGATTGTTGTAATCGTGCATATCCCATACAACCTTTTCTGTATGGATATGCTGGACTTAATGCTCGTTGTCTATTTACGACAGTTAAGCTCTCAAATTTTTGGGTACTTCTTTTCGATCTAAAATTTTCCCATTCTTCAGCTGTAATCAAATCAGCATATTTCCTTGGAAGCTCTGCATAAACAAAAATTTTATCTGCATCCCTTAGAAACTTGTTTGACAAGAAAGCTCTAAACCCTTTATGTAGTTTCCTGGCCAATTTAAGAATATAATCTCTCCTTGTATCCTCAATGATGAACGACCTCTTCGAAAATCATAAACAAAGTGCGTTAGTATAAGTAACCGAAAATCATAAACAAAGTGCGTCATTAAAAACAATTAACATCACATATGGTACCTGCATCTCAGTCCATATTTTATCTTTAGCGTCGTCCAACACACTTGCTCTCCAATCTTCACATGTGATTGGAATTTCTCTTCTTACCACAGAACCGAGATAACTTGTCAACGTTGAACCGTTAGGCTCAATGAGTTGGCCTTCTTGGCTCCAATGCACTTCATACTTTATGCCTTGGTCTCTATCCCATATTATTCTCTTCATTATTGTTATTCCTCTTCTATATTCCATTTCCATTTTACTAACGGCCTTATCTCCATCATGCACAAAATCATCACGTGGGTGATCGTCGTTAGTAGCCATCTAACCTGTAATAAACATAAACATAAACCCAATATAAAAGCGAGTCAGAAGCGAGTAAAAATATATATATAAAATGACAATGCCAAAAATTAACATAAACATAAACTTAAATGTAAACACAAACATAAACATAAACATTTTAATATCCTACCTCTTTCACTAACATCTCTTTATTTTCTTGGTTGGAACATGAATTACTTGCTTCTTAACAATGGGGACGGATGGATTTATCCAAATTCCCTCATTATGATCATTTATGATATATGATTCATCCGCTATAATATTCTCATCTTGATCATTTATAATATACGACTCATTCCGTCTAATACATGACTCATTCTCATCATCAATACCACCTTGGTCTACACCGTTATCATCAACCACTTTGTCAGAAAAAAGAACTATAGACCATTTTGTACTCACCGGTTCAGTGACATAAAACACTTGTTTAGCTTGAGAGGCTAGAATAAAAGGCTCTTCTTTGTACCCCTCTCTATGAAGATCCACTTGCAAAAATCCTGACATATCCATTCGTATGCCACCACTACTTACCCACTTGCAACCAAAGATAGGAATCTGAAACTTCTCGTAATCAAACACCCAAATATGCTTGATAACTCCAAAATATGATAGATTTGCATATTTGGGGTTTAGGTCCTTCATACTAGAAATGTGCATTGCTTTAGCAAGCACGGCGAAACCACTATTTTGCATAGTACTTTTATCATCTTGTTCTTTGGTATAAATTGTGTACCCATTAATTGGGTATGCGCTATAGGAAAACACTTGCAAACTTGGACTATATGCCAAACATCTCAACCTTTCTGTTATTGAAGCGGGATCTGAATGAAGCTTTGAAAAAATATGATCCTTAAACCATGGTATAAAACTTTGATTGTGCTCCCGTACTATCCAATTTTCATTTCTATTCTGATTTAACCCTCGAAGTATATCCTTGTGAATTTCAACATATGGTTCAACCTCACTGTCATTGTGCAGAACATACAGATGCACTTGATCCCATTTATCTTTTGATATTGTCACAATTTTATTTCCAATTAATCTTTTACCTACCTTTTTTTCAAAGATATGACTTTTGGGGAGTCCAATGGATTGAACTTTGGACAAATATTCAGTACAAAACTCAACTGCTTCTTCAACAATGTATCGCTCAACAATACAACCCTCTGGGCGACTTCGGTTTTTCACGTACCCTTTTAATAATTTCATATAACGTTCAGCAGGGTACATCCATCTCATATAAGCTGGGCCGCACAACTGTGTCTGTTTCACAAGATGAACAACTAGATGTACCATTATGTCAAAATATAAGGGAGGAAAATACATTTCAAGCTCACACAAAGTAATAACAATTTCTTTTTGCAATGTTGGTAAGATCTCAGGACCAATCACCTTACTACAAATTGACCTAAAGAAAAAACACAACTTAGTTATCGCACTCCTTACTTTATCTGGCAAAATAGATCGTATACCTATTGGTAGAAAATGCTCCATTATAACATGGAAATCATGTGTCTTTAAACTCTTTAACTTGAGGTCTTTCATAGACATAAGTCTTCTAATATCTGAAGAGTATCCTTCTGGAACTTTAACTTCACTTAGAAACTTACACAATATCTTTTTCTCCTTTCTAGATAGAGTAAAAGCAACAGGGTGTAGATATGTCCAGCTTCCGTTCTTCACGGGTCCTAGTTCAGTTCATATTCCCATCTTTAACATGTCCTCCCTTGCTTTAAGGCCATCCTTAGACTTTCCTTTAATATTGAATAACGTACCAATAACACTTTCAAATACATTTTTTCAATATGCATAACATCGAGAAAATGTCTCACATGCAGAGACTTCCAATATGGCAATTCAAAAAAATCGATATCTTCTTCCACCCACCTTTAACAACTGTATGCGCAAAAGGCTTTCCAAACTTAGTACACACATCTTTCACCTTTTAAAAAATTTGGTCACCTGACAATGCAGGTGGAGCTTTACGTTGTTCGGTGTCTCCATTGAATGCTTTTCTCCATGCACGGTAGTGATGTTTAGAATGTAAGAATCTACGATGACCGAGAAACACATTCTTCTAACAAAGTTCCAAACGCGTCGTATCGATTCCATCTTCACAAACAGGACACGTACGTTGACCTTTAATGCTATACCCAGATAGATTCCCGTATGCTGAAAAATCATTAATTGTGCCAAACAACATCACCCTCAAATTGAAACTTTGTTTCCTATATCCATCATAAACCTCCACCCCGTTCTCCCACAAAATCTTTAAATCTTCGATCAAAGGTGTCAAGTATACGTCTATGTCATTCCCTGGTTGTTTAGGCCCAGATATTAACATAGATAACATCATGTACTTACGCTTCATACATAGCCATGGAGGTAGGTTATAAATCATAAGAATCACAAGCCATGTGGTATGTGAGATACTTTGAAGACCATGCAGGTTCATTCCATCAGTAGATAAAGCCAACTGAAGGTTTCTTGCTTCTTCTCCAAAATCAGGATAATCATTATCAATTTTCTACCACTGTGGTGAATCTGCCGGATTTCGATACTTTCCATCAATAATTCTTTCATCTGCATGCCAAGTTAGGTGTCTTGCATCGGTTTCACTATGAAACATTCGCCTAAATTTCAGAATTATAGGAAAATACGATAAGACTTTTGTTGGAGACAATTTTTTCTTATATCGAGACAAACCGCATTTAAGGCACTCATTTAACGAAGCATATTCGTTTCGAAACAAAACGCAATTGTTTGGACAAACATGTATCTTATCATATCTCATGCTAATAGAGCACAACATTTTTTTGGCCTCATAAGTTCGATTAGGAAGAACATTATCCTACGGAAGCATATCTCTCATAAGGGCTAATAACTCTGAAACTTTTATCTGACCATCCATTGCCCGCCTTTAAGTTGTACAACTTTAATACCGCAGACAGTCTTGTGAATTTAGTGCACCCTTTATACAACGGTTTCTCTGCATCGCTTACCAATCTCTCAAACATTTTGGGACAATCCTGAAGATCTTCTTCAAGTGCATCTGCAATCTCTTCGACTCGATCAAAATCGTATATATTTGTGTCCTTGTCGTCTGAAGCATAGGCCGTACTACTTTTCTCCCCCGGTTCAACATTGTCGTTACTTTTTTCACCGTGAAATATCCAACACGTATAACTTCTATCAATTTAACGCATTAGTAAATGCGATTTCAATCCATCTGCGTTAACCCGGCCCACATAACAACAACCCAAGCAAGGAAACTTCATTCGACTGGGGTCTTTGGTGTGTTCAACAGCAAACTTAACGAATTCCAATACCCCATTCTCGTACTCTTGTGACAATCGATCGGCAAACATCCATTTTTTATCCATTTTTTTCTACTTATTCAAGTAAACAAAAACACTATAAACAGATTATTCTCTTTTTGTTTGAATTAAACGAATTATTTCTAGAAATTTATTTCTATAGTTAATAACATGGACTAAATATAAATATATCTATATAAAAATAATTGTGTTTTTTAATTGATTGATACAGATAGAATTTGAACTTGACTTACCAAAGAAAGAAAAGGGGCTATTGGTGTCGACGGCGGATGATGTGGCTTTGATGTTCTTCGAATCGGTGATGGTCTTCACCTAACTACACCAATACAAAAGTATCATAAAAAAAGTTGTATACATATTTAGGTTCAAAATACTAGTAACAAAATACTAGTTTATGGAAAATATAAACATGATAAACAATTCAGAAACCAATTAAAATAACAAAAAAACCCATCATATATATCATCTTTTATATTCCAAAACATAGAATCAAGAATCCAAAAAATGCTAAATGCTAAAAATGTTGCTGTTATATATCAAGCCTTACCAAGAATCCAAAAATTAAAATGCATAAATATAACCCAGTTTAGACATCAATAGGAGATAAACACATTTGGACATCAATGGGTGTTAACACATTTTCAAGGATGATAACTCAGTTTGGACATAAATGGAGTTAAACACATTTTCAATAAAGAACATACCTTGAGAACTGGCTGGTGTGGGTGGAGGAAAACTGAGCGAGACGGTGGAGGACGGTATGACGACAAACGGTGGAGGACGATTTGAGACGGAGAAGGTAATGGGTTTCTCTTGGGAAAGGGTTTCTGTTTTCATGATAGTGATACTGTGAATATAAATGTTCTATTTTTTTAATTCTGACTTATAAGGGTTTAGACATCACTTTCTAAAAGCGCTGGCTAATATGGACCTTAGACAGCGCTTTTGAAAAGCGCTGGCTAATAGTGACCTTTAGCAGCACTTTTCTATTATTTTTTTATAAATTTTTTATGACTTTAGACAGCGCTTTCTTAAAGCGCTGTCTAAAGTGGCCCTTTACCAGCGCTTATGATAAAGCGCTTTCTAAAGCAAACCTATAGCAGCGCTTTTTAAAAGCGCTGTCTAAGGTCATATGTTTAGCATCGCTTTTACTAATTATTTTATACATTTTCCATGTTTTTTTATTCACTTATAGCAGTGCTTTTGTACAAAAGCACTGTCTAAGGTGCGCTGTCAAAACTTACTTTTGGCATAGTGCATTGGATGTGAAGGGACAAGCGTGGGTCGTCACACAGTCATAGTTGGCAACAGTATAAGATACTTTTACAATTTGTCGTCAGGGACTAAGATCGTTTACTGAAGGAAACGTCGAATGGTCATCGAGGGACTACGATCTTGTAATCAAGGGTCTTTGCTAAAGAATCCCATGTTCGAAGGACATGATTGTTTCAATCCGAGGCAACAAGTCTGGGTTACCCTAGTGGTGCATGTGTGCAAGGTGTTTTTATTTTCATGTATTTTATCTTGAATTAGGATTGTCTAAGATTGATTTTAAGTCTTGCCATGCAAACTCTATTTACTAGAAATAATAAAGAAAGCGATAAATTGCGTAAATTAAATGTCCTATGCTATTACAATACTTTGGGGGATGAGGGATATACATTTACAAATGGGTATGACAAGTAAAAATAAACCCTAATTACTATTACAAGGCTTTGACAATTACATAATTTATTATGTGAAATAGTAAAATGTTCAAGAAAATGAAAATAAATTGTTTTTTAGGGTTTTTTTTATAAAAAAGGTTATGTATAGTGTTAGGCCATCTCCAAGCAATGCAATATGTCAAAAGTAATTTAAAAATCACAAAATTAGGAATTTTGATATCTGAGCTCACACGGGCCGTATTAGTGGACACGGGTACCCGTGTCAGAATCTGCCCAAGCTTCTTATTCACATTTTTGTTTCATCGATTTTGACACGGGGCGTGTCATGTGACACGGGCACCCGTGTCAGCCCCTGTCCTGTCTGTTTTGCACATTTCTGACTGGCACGAGCCGTTTCGTATGACACGGGCACCCGTGTCAGCCCCTGTCATGCCTATTTTTCTAACGTTGCAACCCAGTTGAACTGACATAGGTCATGTCGTGTGACACGGGAACTCATGTCAGTCCTTGGTCTTCCTTTTTGCTAAGTTTTCTATTTAATCTTCCCTATTGTATCCTTTGGAAATCAAAAGAAAATTATGTATGGATAAAGATATTACAGTTTGAGAAAATTTACCTCTTGAAGCGAAAACTTTAGAACATGTATGGATGTTTCCGGGTGCAAAGTGGTGATTGATTGAGCTTCTTTGGACCTCCTTGAAGTTGTTCCAATCCTCCCTTTGTGCTAAAAATTGCTGAATCACTCCAACAAAGTCAAGTTGCACGATATTGTTTTTGAGTTTAGAAGATGGTGATAGTAATGTTATAGAAGTTGTTCTTGTGTTTGAACAACTTCTTGTGTTTCAACATGTTTTGATCAGTTTTTGTCCCTACTTCTTGGCCAATTTTCATCAAGTTCCAATTTGATTTAGCCAAAATGGTCAACATGAAAGTTATAGAAAATGTTTCAAGCTTTCCAAAACATCCAAGGGTATGAATTTATAATACTTGAGCTAGGAGATCCAAAGGCATGAAGTTAGGCACCCATTCTTGAATTACAAGTCATTTTGGTGAAGAACACATAATCCAATCTACATGCTATGCTGCATAATATTATGTTCCAGGCCTTCTACCTTGCAAACCTCACCATAATTTAATGTTTACACAAACTTTTGATCTATGGTCCATTTAATTTAAGCATTGTCCAAATGATCTTTTCATTTTTGGCACAAAGTTAACATTGCCATTCCTGCAAAGTAACTTTAATCACAAAGTCAGCTCTTCTTGAGCCTCTAACTTGTTCCTTCTACACACACTCAACATACAAAATTAGACAAGAATGTTTAAAGTATCCAACAACTCTATGAAGAAAAGTACAAAGCATTGGAACTATGATCTTCAAGCTTGCTTCATGTACAATCCAACCTAGCCACAACATGTGATCTTGCAAAATCTGATCAACCCTTGTCTTAAAACCTCTTGCCTATAAATAGAGAGATCATTTGCAATATAAAATAGAGGAACAAGCCCTCAAAAACCCCTTTACTCTCAAAAAACCATAGTTGTCCACAAAACCTCCATTTTTGAGCTTTGAAGTCCAAATCTTTGAACCTCCATTTTTCATCCATTTTTTTCCTAAGTCTTGAAAAGTTTGACTTTTTGTTGATTTTCTTGACTTTCTGGATTTTCTTTATTCTTGATGATCAAGTTTGATATTTTTGAAGGTCTTGATAAATTTTTATTTTTGATGTTGACCAAAAAGTCAAAGTTTCACTTTTTGTGTATCAGTTGACTTTTCGCTAGTTTATCCAAATTTCAACTATCAAACCTTTGCCCTGAGAAATGATTCGAGACATGAGATTAGGTTAACATGTTGTGTTTGAATCCTTGAGATTATGCTTCAAGCCATCATGTCATGCATTAGGTCAAAAGTCAATGATCAGTCATTCTTCATCAAAACCCTAATTTGGAGGCTCAGTGCTTTAGAGGTGAGCTTGTATGATCAAACTCTTGAGAACCCTTGAGCATTTGAGATCTTTGGTGAGAAATGCCTTAAGAAAAGAGAGGGAAAATTTTGTGGTACAACAACTGACCCTGTTCAATCTTCTTAAACCTGAAGAGTTAGATTGGTATGTTCGCCATTCGTAACTTGAAGCTGGAAGATTATTGAACACTAAATAGCCCAAAATTTTTCACTCGCTAGTGTACAAAGTAATGTTGTTGGTTGATTATGTCGGGAAGGGATTATAGATGCCATTTGGATAGGTGATAAAGAGTTATCAGAGATGGGCTTATAGATGCCATTTAAAGTAACTGTTGATAGAGATTGGAAGAAGTATCAGATTAAATCTTTGGTCGATTTATACTGAAAAAGCAGATGTCTGTATCTGTCTTTGACTGGATAAGAATCAAAATAAATCTTAGGGTTGATTTAACTGAACCAGAGAAAGTGTCTAATAGAAATGAACCAAGGTAAACTATTGGTCGATTTAAACTGAAACAACAGATGACTTGAAATTGTCTTAAACTGGATACGAATCATAATAAATCTCAGGGTCAATTTATCTGAACCAGAGAAAGTGTCTACCAGAAACAAATTAAGATAAATCATTGGTCGATTTAAACTAAACCAGTAGTGGTCTTGAAATTGTCTTTAACTGGATACGAATCAGCATAAATCTTAGGATCGATTTAATTGAACCAGAGAAAGTGGTTACCAGAAACAAATTAGGATAAATCATTATAAAATATTTTGTATATATTCCTAATTTTTTCCAGAACACTTTTGGTTCACCGGGATGCCCTTATTTTTGCCTAGGTATGTCAACCTAGCGGGTCATTCTTTATGCGTAGTATTTTTTGACTATGTCCGCATCCACAAGGTGTAGGAAATCTTCACCGTCCATAGTGGTTAGCATCATATCACCGCCCGAAAATACTTTCTTGACAACAAATGGCCCTTCGTAGGTGGGAGTCCATTTCCCCCTGGGATCTCCTTGTGGAAGAATGATATGTTTCATTACCAAGTCTCCAACCTGGTATCGCCACTTTCTGTGCTCAATTGCGACAGTGATGATATGTAAAGAAATGTAGCGGTAAAGATTTGAGATTAAGCCATCAATTGAATTAACTCAACACAATGAAGTCGTCACCTCAATTTATTGTTTCCAAAGGGAAATGGGAAAAAGAGAACAAAACCCAAAAAGATCAGAGATCGAGGTACAAGGGTCGATTATGCAAAGGGAATGTATTAGCACCCTAAGCATCTACGGTACTCTGCAGGATCCACTTTGTTTGGTTTCTTTTAAAAGGAGTGTTATGTAGAGGTTTACTTGCTAAAGGAAAATAATGAATGTTTATTTGAAAACAAAATAAAATGAAATGTTTTTTTAAATTATTTTTGTTGCTCGCTTTGGGTCGTAAGGCTTCATGCCTACGTACTCCCTCGTGCAATGGGAAATTCATAGCACGGTAGTTAGGCTAGAAAAGACTTGTCTGTTGATTGATTTTAAACAAGGAGACAAGTCGTCATTGTTAGGAGAGAAATATCGACTAACGCCCACAAGGTGTGAGAAAGATGGACCATGCGTCAGCAAGAGTGAGAGTTTGAGAACTCCTCTAGTACTCAAGTGGAAAAGTCGACACCTTTATAACCATGGGGATAGGAGAATGTTGCTCGACTATTAATGAATCATGTCTCATCTTGAAAAAAAGTTTGAAGGGTAATGGTGCTTGGGCGCACAAAAAGGTTTGAATGAGTTGAAGTGTTTTTGTTAATTTCGAAAGATGTCGAAGTATGATTAAGTGAATTGAAGTTTTTTTAAAGAATATAAGTTTTAAAAGAGAAGGAACTCGACAAGGTCGAGGTTTATTATGAAAGAGATTTAATTTTAAAAATAAAGAAGAATTTGAAAGAAAATGAGAAGGTTTTTAAAGTTAAAGAAGATGGGAGGAGATGAAGGGACTATCCTAAAGCATAAGGTAAACGCTAAGGAAGAGAACCGTCTAACCAACACGAAGCCAATACTTGACATTATGGATCAATATAGAATTCCCATTATTTGGATTGAAACCAAGCAAGAAAAGATACTAGACCTATTGAGAAGACTAAACTTCAAGTGTATCAAGTCTTCGAAAAAATTGGGAAGAGTAACGGCTGTATACTGGTGAATTCCAAATTACAAACAAAGTATGTAATCACAATAACCTGCACACAAAACAAACAAACAACCCAATGTCTTGAGGTAAACCTCAAGAGCTCCAGACAAAATATCCATTATGGTCACAAGGTCTCCAACATAGGCCAAGGTCTCTAATCCTAAGTCCAAGAAATCCAATACTCCATAGTGCCAAGGATAGTAACCAAATAGTCCAAGTATCATTAATGTTTTTTATGATTCATGTTGATTATTAAGTGTCTTTAAAAGGAAAAGAAAAACTCAAGTGAGAAAAATAAAAATGACATAAAAATAAATGCTCAAGTGAGCAAAGATGAAAATAGCATGAAAGTAAATGCAAAAAGTAAATGGTACATAAAGTAAAGAGCATAAAATAAAAGCATAAAATAAAGTCAATTGTTAAAATTAGTGGTTAGTTGGATGACCATCTTGAAACTTGTATTTGGAACTCATTAGAGGATTGGTAGAATCAAAGCCTCCACACAACAAGTTGCATTTGCTTTTTGTCAAGTATATCATCATTTTGGAATCCTCAAAAGTAACATTTTATGATCAACGATGTATAAGTGATCCGCGTTGACCAAAAGTGATGCATATCCATTAGAGGATTGGTAGAACCAAATCCTCCACACAATAAAACTCAAAGTTATTGGATCAAAGAGATAAAATTAACATACTTGGGCTAGGAAACATAGGTTTGGGCCACGAATGATCATTTATCCGAATCGGGACAAAATTTAGCACTATGTTAAGCAATCGTAAGTGGACTTATATAAAAGTGGCACCTGTTTTGAGGCCGACCAATAGCAGTCTATCTACTTCATGTTTGGATAAATGATATAGAGATCATTATTACTTAACATGTAGCACAATTAAAAAAGAAAGGGATAAGATGAAGAGGGATGGGAATGATAGGCTAATTTGGATCACCATCTCAAAATTCTTTCATCTTTAAATTCAACCACTCCTCTATATGGATTAAAGCACTAAACATATTGTTAATCCAAAGCACCAAAAATAAATTAAATAATTCACTCTTAGGTAGATTTAAATTGATGAAAATTTATCCAACTTCATCTACATCACAAAGTCCATTGAATTTAAAGAGAAATTGGACATTTAAAATTGCAATCCAAACCAAAAATCAAAAGGAGTGAGTAGAAAAAGCATTTTGGATCAAAACAACCCCAAAACAAGGCAAAAAAATGCATTCTGTCTCTTTGCAAATTGATTGCACTACTATGTAAATCGATTTGCACAGTGAAGTTTTCAAAAATTTGAGCAAATTTCACCTAGTGCAATCGATTGCACTGTTACAACAATCGATTGCACACTGTTACAGACAACAAAACAACATTTTAAAAGGCCAGATTTTTGTTCAAACTTTCCATCAAACACCTTATGATCATGGATTCAATTGAGCACGAAAATTCCATCAAATTATGAGAAAATAAAACCATTGGAATCACAAAATAATGCTCAATGAATCAACCCAAAGATCAACAAGAGATCAAATTGTGAAAGATGGAAAATCCAACTTACCAAAGGTATATCTAGAGAATTATCAACACAACTTGAAGAATTTTCTTCAATTGAACCACAAGAATCAATTGCCAAGCATGTATGTAGAGAATTGATGAAGGAAAAGTGTTTGGATGAAGGTTTAGCTCAAAGATTAGTAAGTTTAATGCAAAGCTTACTAACTTTTTTTTGAAAATGGAGCTTTGAGTGAATTTGGTAGATGGAGAGAATTGAGAGATTTTTTAGCAACGTGATTTTGGCTATCAAAAGCTTGAAATTTGAATGAAATGAGAGCTCTATTTATAGAATTTAGGATTGGGATTAGTGTAATTTGGTTATTGATTCTTGGAGCCAAAATTTGAATTAATGATAATTCTTTTAAAAATTAGAGGAAAATTGGAGCCAAAATTTGACAAGCTTGGAAATGCTGATTTTTTTAGAATTTTCACGCTATTGAATCGATTGCACTACAGTGAAAATCGACTTGCACAATGTATTTTTACAAAAATTACACAAAATGCACTTTGTGCAATCGATTACACTCTAGGAGCAATCGATTGTACAATAAAAAAATGAAAAAAATTTAATTCTTTTTCTTTGCAAATAGAGATTTTAGGGAAATAATACCGGAAAACCTTATTTGCCATATGCTTCGACTCGGTACCTACAAAACACAAATATGTAAGGACAAAGACAAATATTTTTTGTATTTTGATTATAAGTTAGTGAACAATGTAACACCCCAATTCTACCCCTCGTAATTAATAATAAAATCAGAGTTTCAAAATTTCATCCAAACATAAATTGAGGTATCACATAATCGTGTTCTCATCACTTTGCATTATAATGCACATCACAAAAATCAAAATTCGGATATACCGATTCATATCATAAATCATCATATATCAACATATGAACATTCACAGCACAGTGGATGTGTTCACAAAATGTACGTATCATCATGTTATCATCAATACATAAAGTTATAACATCATAAGATAGTATACATAAATTATCCTATCCAAAATAATAACGTTGCCCAAATCCCGAGTGTTACTACTATCAGAGCAGAGCGACTCAAAATAAAGAGACTCGAGCTAATCCTCGCCATCCTCGCGGATCACCTGCACGTTACCAATATAAAGGCAACAGCGAAACAAGTAAAGGGTGAGATACTCCAAAACATATAATTAAAGGCATGATAAAATATATAAATAGTTTTGGAATCATAAATGATATAGGATTAATAAGAATATGTCAACAAATATCAAAATCTCACATACTTTAAAATCATCATTTAGTGTATGAAATCAACACTTTAATTTCATCACATAATCACCATAATCATATCAAAACAAAACATAAACTCCATCGCCATAAACTCATATCGTCACTTTACCGTCATGTTATATTCATCGCTTACTTATCATGAGATCATCACATATATTCACTTTATGTTCAACACAAAAATCATCATAAAACAAAGTATCATATAACATCGCAATTCGTCATAAGCCATCAAATAAAACTCAACACCAAAAGAATCAAACTTAAACATAACCTACTCCATGAGACACCAATATGTTATGCATGTGGTACCCGTCGCTTTGTCCATAATTAGGGACATTTGGCATAAAGCCCATCGTCGCTTTGGCATAAAAGCCCTCGTCGCTTGGCATAAAGCCCTTGTCGCCAATGCAATGTATGTGACTCGACATCACAAACACGACACAATAAACAACATCATCACCGCACATCAAAATTTGGCATAAAGCCCACGTCACCATATTTATCCACATCAAGATAAATATATCTTCGCATCGCATATCATCAAGAATTCTTTATAAATAAACCATCGCAAACATCGTGTTTAATCACATCACATCATTATTAAATAATTCACTAAATTCCAAACACGGAAAAATAATCAAACATCAATAATCATCGCGAAATTCATTCATAATAATTGGCATCAATCATAATTGTCAACAGTGCAATCGGATTATCCATACGCGACTTAAACCGACAAAAATGTAACCCGGTTCAATTTAACTGTAATTTGGCCTATTTCAGGTCGCTTTGTAAAAACTCTAAATCTCGAAAAACTAACCTCACCACGATGTTCTACACGTCAAAATTATCTAGCACGTCAAGTTTCGTTCAATTCAGAGCAACTTGCTCCATCGCCGAAATTGCCGAAATCAGGAAATCGGAACATAATCGGATTCCAAATTAAATCGGCTAACTTATGTCATAATTATATTTAATTAATATAATTATTTAATATATTAAATTAAGAAAATAAATAAAAAAAAACTATATATATATTAAAAAAAAAGAACATGTTAAAAACATACTGAAACTAAAAAGAACAGGATACTGAAAGAAAATTTCAACTCCCTCACATACACAACAAGGGACTACGTCCCATTTTATGAAGTGGGAATGTCCCCCCCATGGCACATGTTCATGGAACTTGTTCTTTCATTCCATTTCCAAAATAGAAAAAAACCTGATACTTCATTTTCTTAATTCTAACTTATAACCTGCATAAATTATAAATTTTGAAAACTGACAGTTATACTTAAAATCTAATATACTCCAATTTTTCTTTTCTAAATTAATTTTCAACTTCCATTTCAATTAACATAACAATAACCCAACAAAAACACCTAATTAACTCTTCTAATTTCTACCACAATTCCTCAACAAAACTCAAAAACCCTAACATCGATTTTTTTTTCCAAATCCAAAATATACCAAATCAAACCCTAACTATAAGCATTGGAAAATCAAACCCCTTACCTTAGATGTTTGAAATGATTATTGATGTTCCAATCAACCCAAAACCCAAGCTTTGTTCTTGCTCATCTTCTTCTCTTCCAAGACTCTCTCTAGCTCTCAAGGGGTGGTTTTGTGTTATGATACTTCTATCTCTCATAAAACAACAACTAATGCCTTTGTTTGGATTTTAGTCTTAAGACCACATGAAAAAACCATACAACCCTCCACTAGTCTTACTAACCCAAAATATAATTCAAAAGGCCACTTAATCAAAATAACTCCAAAAAATTAAATATCGGTCCGAATACTATTTTGCCGAACCGAACGAAATAAAAATCGCACCGAACAAAATAATTACCAATCCCTAAAAATAAATACCGGACCGAATAAAATAATTACCGGTCCCTAAAAACAAATAGCGGACCGAATAATATGATTACCGGTCCCTCAAAATAAATACCGGACCGAATAAAATAATTACCGGTCCGAATAAAACATTGCCGAATATATTAACAGATATAACGGTTAATATAAATATTCTCGTCGCAAAAATAAACGTCAAACGGTAACTCGAAAATATTAATATAATTAATATTAAATAAAACGGGGCGTTACAACTCTCCCCCACTTATAAAATTCGTCCTCGAAATTACCTGACTCAAAAATTTCGGGATAGGAATCCCACATCTTGCTTTCCAGCTCCCACGTCGCACTTTCACCAGCCTCTCCTATCCAAACAACTTTAACCAAGGAGATCTCTTTGCCACGAAGAGACTTTATCTCACGATCTTCGATCATTAAAGGCATCGTCTCCACCGTAAGATTGTCTCGAACTTAAATATCATCTATCTGAATCACATGTGAAGGATCCGGAACATACTTCCGAAGTTGCGACACATGGAACACATCATGCAAGTTCGAAAGATTTGGCAGTAACGCCACTCTATAAGCCACTTTTCCCACTTTACTAGTAATTTGGTAAGGACCAATAAAGTGAGGAGTTAGCTTCTTCGACTTCAATGCTCGCCCAACGCTGGTTGTAGGAGTAACTCGCAAAAATACATGATCACCATCTTGAAATTCCAAGTCTTTTCTCCTTTTATCATGATAACTCTTTTGTCGACTTTGAGAAATTCTCATCTTTTCTCTAATCATCTTCACCGTCTCAGTAGTCTCTCTAACCAATTTTGGTCCAAGCACCACACTTTCATCCGACTCGTGCCAACACAAAGGAGTTCTACACCTCCGACCATACAAAGCCTCGAACGGTGCCATTCCAATACTAGCATGAAAACTGTTGTTATAAGTAAACTCAATAAAAGGAAGGTATGTATCCCATGAACCACCATGTTCAAGAATACAAGCTCGTAACAAGTCTTCCAACGATTGAATCGTCCTTTCTGTCTGACCATCAATCTGAGGATGATAAGCAGAACTCAACCTCAACTTTGAACCCAAAGCCTCTTGCAAGCTTTTCCAAAATTCAGAAGTAAACCTCGGATCTCTATCCGAAACAATACACAAAGGAATACCATGTAATATCACAATCACATGCGTATAAATTTCTACCAACTTCGATATGGGATAAGTGATGTTAATAGGAATAAAGTGAGTCGAGTTCGTAAGCCTATCAACGATCACCCAAATTCCATCGTGTCCTCTTGGTGTATTCGGTAACCCCGTTACGAAATCCATAGAAATGTTATCCCATTTCCATTCCGGAATCTCTAACGGTTGCATCAACCCTGCAGGTTTCTGATGCTCCACTTTAGACTTCTGACAAGTCAAACAAGCATAAACAAACTGAGCTACCTCTCGTTTCATGCCCGACCACCAAAATAGTTTCTTTAAATCTTGATACATTTTGGTCGCTCCGGGATGAATACTCAAATTGCTTCTATGACTTTTTTCCAAGATCATTCTCTTCAAATCCACATCATCGGGAATACAAATCCTATCTCAGAACATCAAAACACCCTGAGCATCCAACTTGAAATCTTCATTCTCAGTTTGTCCAACACCAACCAACAAATCAACAAGTTTCATATCAAGCTTCTGAGCTTCTCTAATGCTATCAAGGAAATCATTATTGATCTTTAACATTCCCAAGATAAAACTCTTTGACGTCACTTCTATTACAAGACTCATATCTCTAAAATGCCCTATGAATTCCAACTCTTTCACCATCAAAAGTGCCATATGAAAAGTCTTTCGACTTAAAGCATCGGCCACCACATTAGGTTTACCAGGATGGTAATTCAATCCAAAATCATAATCTTTCAACAATTCAAGCCATCGTCTTTGCCTCATATTAAGCTCTTTCTGATCGAACAAGTACTTCAAGCTTTTATGGTCACTAAATACTTTAAATCTAGAACCATAAAGATAATGCCTCGAAATCTTAAGCACAAAAACAACCGTCACAAGCTCCAAATCGTGCGTAGGATAATTCTTCTCATGAATATTCAATTGCCTAGAAGCATAAGCAACCACTTTTCCATTTTGCATAAGTACACCACCTAAACCCATCTTAGAAGCATCACAATAAACAACAAACAGTTCTTCAGGATTAGGTAGAATCAAGATCGGAGCCGTTGTCAACCTTTTCTTCAATTCAAAAAAACTTTCTTCACACTTGACATCCCACACAAATGCAGCTCCTTTACAAGTCAACTTTTTCAAAGGGAGCGCCAACTTAGAAAAACCTTCAATGAACCTTCTATAGTAACCAGCCAATCCTAAGAAACTTCTAATCTCAGTAACAGACTTAGGAGTTTCCCATCTCAACACAACATCAAATTTATAAGGATCAACTACAATGCCATCACCAGAAATGACATGCCCCAAAAAGCTCACTTCACTTAACCAGAACTCGCACTTTGACAACTTAGCATAAAGCTTCTTCTCTTTCAGAACTTCTAACACAATACGCAAATGTTCTGCGTGCTCTTCTTCTGATTTAGAATAAACCAGAATATCATCAATGAAAACAACCACGAAGCGATCTAAGTAAGGATGGAAAATACGATTCATGTACTCCATGAATACTCCCGGTGCATTAGTGACACCGAAAGGCATCACTGAATACTCGTAATGTCCATAACTCGTCCTGAAAGCAGTTTTCTGAACATCTTCTTCTTTCTCCCTTATTTGATGGTAACCCGATCTCAAATCAATCTTACTAAACATGCGAGCACCAACCAATCGGTCCATCAAATCATCAGTTCTAGGAAGTGGATACCTATTCTTGATAATTACTTTATTCAACTGACGATAATCAATGCAAAGTCTCATGCTACCGTCTTTCTTCTTCACCAATAACACAAGAGCTCCCCACGGCGACACACTTGGTCTAACAAACTTCTTCTCGAGCAAATATTCTAATTGGCTCTTCAATTCCATTAACTCGGACGTGGACATCCTGTATGGTGCCATAGAGATAGTCCTGGTACCAGGGACAAGATCCACGGAAAATTTAACTTCTCTTTCTAGAGGTGCACTAGGAATCTCATCAGGGAATACTTCGGGAAAGTCGCACACCACCGGAAAGTTTGCAATCACAGCTTGACTCTCCACAAAAAGAGTCTACATCAACAAGAAAACCAACGCCTCATCCTTCATGAACTCATTCAACTGCTTTGTTGACACCAACATAGATTGTTCTTCTTCTACTAAGGAAGAAAACCTCATAGTGTTGTCATAGCAATTGATATGGACATAATTAGCTTTCAATCAGTCCATACCTAAAACCACGTCCAACCCGACAAGCGGTAAACAAACAAGATCCATCATAAAGTCTCTATCAAAGATTGATAAAGGGAAACCTGCACACACAAAAGAAGTAGTAACCGCTCCCTTAGCCGGAACTTCTACCACCATATCTCTATCCAGAGACGACAAAGTGAGCCCCAATCTCTTTACACAATCAGCAACAATAAAATAGTGAGTAGCACCAATATCAATAATAGTAATAAGAGGAATGCTATTAATGAAACTAGTACCTCGAACAAGACCATCCTCGTTTCCGTCGGAGCACCCGACAAAGCAAACACCTTTCTTGCTCCTTGAGTCCTCTTAGGCTTCTTACATTGAGCACTAATGTGACCTCCCTAGCCACAATTAAAACAAACCACATCCTTATGCCTACAATCACGAGTCATGTGACCCACTTCTCCACATCGGAAGCATCTCACATCAACCTCCTTAGCTCTCACATCGCTTTGACAAACATTACTTTTGTGGCCAGGTTTCCCACACTTGTAACAAACAATACTAGCAGGAGCATCTCCCCCACTAGTTCTTCGCCCAAGAAACGCTTTCTGTTTTCCTTTACTAGCTGGAGTATCATATGGTTTTCCACGGCATTGCTGACCTTTGTTTCTCTTATCAGACATAATCTTATAATGAGCATTACTGTCCTTCTCAAAGATCCTACAACTATCAATCAAATCCGAAAAGACACGGATTTTCTGATAACCAACAGCTTTCTTAATCTTAGGACCAAACCATTTTCAAACTTGATGCATTTAGAGAACTCTCCATCCGGCCCATCATAATGCGGATAGAACTTGGCCAACTTAGTGAACCTTGTAGCATAATCAGTGATATACATGCTTCCTTGCTTTAATTCAATGAACTCTATCTCTTTCTTTCCCCGAACATCTTCCGGGTAATACTTCCTCATGAATTTCCTTCGGAAAACATCCCACGTCACTTCCTCACCAGCAACCTCAAGCCTCTGACAGGTTTCAACCCACCAGTCATCCGCTTCAGCACTTAATTTATGAGTACCATAACGGATCCTTTGCACAAGAGTGCAATCCATCATACGGAAGATTCTTTCAATCTCCTTCAACCACGTTAAAGTACCTTCGGGATCATACTTTCCTTGGAAAGTAGGAGGATTCTCTCTTTGGAAGGTTTCCAAACTACGAGACCCGTCGTTCTCGTCAGCATTCGGTGGATTTTGGAAAGCCTGAGCCATTGCCTGCATAGCAGCAGCAAGAGCCTCATCATTCCTACCAGCATTCCTTCCAGCCATAACAACTTCTGATCACAACAAAACAAGGATTATAATCAACAAATAACAATACTTGATTGTTAGGCAACAACAAACTCAACAACTTGGCTGGACAGACCGACCTGCTCTGATACCACTAATGTAACAGCCCAATTCTACCCCTCGTAATTAATAATAAAATCAGAGTTTCAAAATTTCATCCAAACATAAATTGAGGTATCACATAATCGTGTTTTCATCACTTTGCATTATAATGCACATCACAAAAATCAAAAGTCAGATATATCGATTCATATCATAAATCATCATATATCAACATATGAATATTCACAGCATAACAGATGTGTTCACAAAATGTATGTATCATCATGTTATCATCAATACATAAAGTTATAACATCATAAGATGGTATACATAAACTATCATATCCAAAATAATAACTTCTCCCAAATCCCGAGTGTTACTACTATCAGAGAAGAGCGACTCAAAATAAAGAGACTCGAGCTAATCCTCGTCATCCTCGTGGATCACCTGCACGTTACCAATATAAAGGCAACGGCGAAACAAGTAAAGGGTGAGATACTCCAAAACATATAATTAAAGGCATGATAAAATATATAAATAGTTTTGGAATCATAAATGATATAGGATTAATAAGAATATGTCAAAAAATACCAAAATTTCACATACTTTAAAATCATCATTTAGTGTATGAAATCAAAACTTTAATTTCATTACATAATCACCATAATCATATGAAAACAAAACATAAACTCCATTTCCTTAAACTCATATCGTCGCTTTACCTTCATGTTATATTCATTGCTTACTCATCATGAGATCATCACATATATTCACTTTATGTTCAACACAAAAATCATCACAAAACAAAGTATCATATAACATCGCAATTCGTCATAAGCCATCAAATAAAACTCAATGCCAAAAGACTCAAACATAAACATAACCGACTCCATGAGACACGACTATGTTATGCATGTGGTACTCGTCGCTTTGTCCATAATTAAGGACATTTGGCAAAAAGCCCATCGTCGCTTTGGCATAAAAGCCCTCGTCGCCAATGCAATGTATGTGACTCGACAACAAGACATCACAAACACGACACAACAAACAACATCATCACCGCACCTCAAAATTTGGCATAAAGCCCACGTCGCCATATTTATCCACATCAAGATAAACATATTATCGCATCACATATCATCAAGTATTCTTTATAAATAAACCGTCGCAAACATCATGTTTAATCACATCACATCATTATCAAATAATTCACTAAATTCCAAACACGGAAAAATAATCAAACATCAATAATCGTCGCGAAAGTCATTCATAATAATCAGCATCAATCATAATTGTTAACGGCGCAATCAGATTATCCATAAGCGACTTAAACCGACAAAAACACAACCCGGTTCAATTTAACCGTAATTTGTCCTATTTCGGGTCGCTTCGTAAAAACTCGAAATCTCAAAAAAATAACCTTACCACGGTGTTCTACACGTCAAAATTAGCTAGCACGTCAATTTTCGTTCAATTCAGAGCAACTTGCTCCACCGCCGAAATTGCCGAAATCGGGAAATCGGAACATAATCGAATTCTAAATTAAATCGGCTAACTTATGTCATAATTGTATTTAACATCAATTTTTTTTCCAAATCCAAAATATACCAAATCAAACCCTAACTATAAGCATTGGGAAATCAAACCCCTTACCTTAGATATTTGAAATGATTATTGATGTTCCAATCAACCCAAAACCCAAGCTTTGTTCTTGCTCATCTTCTTCTCTTCCAAGACTCTCTCTAGCTCTCAAGGGGTGGTTTTGTGTTATGATACTTCTATCTCTCATAAAACAACAACTAATGCCTTTGTTTGGATTTTGGTCTTAAGACCACATGAAAATACCATACTACCCTCAACTAGTCTTACTAATCCAAAATATAATTCAAAAGGCCACTTAATCAAAATAACTCCAAATAATTAAATATCAGTCCGAATAATATTTTACCGAACCGAACGGAATAAAAACTGCACTGAACAAAATAATTACCGGTCCCTCAAAATATACTGGACCGAGTAAAATAATTACGGGTCCCTCAAAACAAATACCGGACCGATTAAAATAATTACCGGTCCCTCAAAATAAATATCGGACCGAATAAAATAATTACCGGTCCGAATAAAACATCGCCGAATATATTAACAGATATAACAGTTAATATAAATATTCTCGTCGCAAAAATAAACGTCAAACGGTAACTCGAAATTATTAATATAATTAATATTAAATAAAACGGGGTGTTACAAACAACACAAGAGCAAACTTAAAGATAGGATGCAAATGTGATGAATGAAGCTATTTATTAATGATTGTGACTGAATGACAAAATATGGTATGAAAGTGCGACTGAAAATATTAGGGGCGAAATTTAGGGTACAACACCTGGTATACTCGACGTTTGATCTTCTTGTTGAATGCCTTGATCATACGCTTTTGATACATTTGACCATGATAGACAGCTGTCAGTCTCTTTTCATCAATCAAATTCTACTAATCCAATCTATTATGAACCCATTCATTTTTGCCTAAGTCTGCTTCTTTTAGGATCCTTAGAGACGGGATTTGAACTTCGATAGGCAGGACAACTTCCATGCCATAGACTAAAGAGGATGGGGTTGCCCAAGTTGATGTTTGCGCCGATGTATGATAGCCATGAAGAGCAAATGGTAGTATCTCATTCCAGTCTTTATAGGTCACCACCATCTTTTGCATAATATTCTGTATATTTTTGTTGGTGGCTTCCACTGTGCCATTTATCTTAGGCATGTATGGAGAAGAGTTGTGATGCTTGATCTTGAACTGCGTGTAGAGTTCAATGATCATGACATTGTTGAGGTTGGTAACGTTGTCAGTGATGATCCTTTCGGGGATTTCATACTGACAGATGAGGTTATGCTTGATGAACTAGGCTACAACATTCTTCGTAACTGAGGCAAATGAAGATGCTTCGACCCATCTGGTGAATTAGTCAATGGTCATGAGGATGAAACAATGTCCATTAGAAGCAGTGGGCTTAATTTCTCCGATCATGTCAATGCCCCACATTGCGAATGGCCATGGAGCAGTCATGACATTAAAAGGAACTAGAGGCATGTGAACCTTATCAGCATAGATTTTCCACTTATGACATGTCCTCGAGTGGTGGTGACAATAAATTTCAATAGTCGACCAATAGTAACCAACTCTAAGAATCTTCTTAGCTATAGTATGTCCACTAGAGTGAGTACCAAATATGCCTTTATGCATATCCTACATGATCTTCTCTGCTTCCTTCTTGTCCACACAGCGGAGCAGAGTTGAATCATGGTTATGTTTGTACAGAGTCTCATTACTTAGGAAGAACTTGGTTGAGAACCTCCACGGTAATTTCTTGTCATTGACTAAAGCTCCCTCGGGAAATTCTTGTGCTTCAAGGTACTTTTTCACCTCATGGAACCAAGGCTTCTCATCATTAGTGTCAATCTCACAACAGTGTGTTGGTTCATCAAACCTTTCGATAGTAATTCTAGGAGCTTCGTTGTCCCAATTGACCTTGAACATAGATGACATATTTTCTAAAGCATCTTCCAACTTATTTTCTTCCCTTGGGATATGTTCAAAGGTGACCTCTTCAAAGTATGGGATCAGGGTTAGCATAATTTCTTTGTAAGGGATCAAATTTAGATATTTGGTATCCCACTCTCTTTTAACTTGACTCATTACCAGGGCCGACTCTCCGTATACGCTTAAGAATTTGATTCTTAGGTCAATGGAAGCCTTAAGACCCAAGATGCATGTTTCATACTCAGCCATGTTATTGGTACAGTCGAAGCAAAGTCTGGCAGTGAAAGGTGTATGGAAACCTTCGGGAGAAATGATCACAACACCAATTCCATTACCCAAGGCATTAGAAGCTCCATCAAAAACCATAGTCCATCAGGATCCTTGTTTACGTCCTTCATACGGTCCAGGCTTTTCACAGTTGGTTATCAACATGATATTTTCGTACGGGAATTCAAAGTTCTTGGATTGGTAGTCATCAACAGCTTGATGCGCCAACACACTTCCTTTGATTTCTTTTTGTTTAGTGTATTGGATGTCATATTCAGTCAAGATCATTTTCCATATGGCTATTCATCCGGAGAGGTTTGGCTTCTCGAAGATGTACTTGATGGGATCCATCTTAGAAATCAGTAGAGTAGTATGAGTCAACATATACTGTCTTAGTCGGCGAGCATCCCATGCCAAAGCGCAACAAGTTTTCTTGAGCAGTGAATATCTTGTTTCACAATCGGTAAACTTTTTGCTAAGGTAATATATCGCATGATCTTTTCGACCAGACTCGTCATGTTGGCCTAGCACACACCCCATTGAATTCTCTAATACGGTAAAGTACATAATCAGAGGTCTTCCTTCAACTGGAGGCATCAGGATTGGAGGTTCTTGCAAGTATTCCTTGATCTTGTCAAAGGCTATTTGGCAGTCGTCATTCCATCTGACTACTTGATCTTTCTTCAATAGTTTGAAGATTGGCTCACAAGTAACAGTTAAATGAAAGATGAATCGGGAAATTTAGTTGAGTCGACTTAAGAAAGCTCTGACCTCCTTCTCAGTACAGGGAGCTGGCATTTCTTGTATGGCTTTTACTTTTGCAGGATCGACTTCAATACCTTTTCCATTGACGATGAACCCTAAGAGTTTTCTAGACCTCACCCCAAAAGTGTATTTGTTGGGATTCAACCTCAGCTTATATTTCTTCTGCCTTTCAAATAGCTTGTACAAGTGATCAAGGTGTTCTTCCTCAGTTTTCAATCTTACTATCATGTCATCAACATAAACTTCTATCTCATGATGGATCATGTCATGAAATAGAGCTACCATAGGCTGTTGATAAGTCGCGCCTGCATTCTTTAGTCCAAACAGCGTGACCTTATAGCAGAATGTGGCCCACCATGTAACAAAAGTGGTTTTCTCCATGTCTTCAGGTGCCATTTTGATTTGGTTGTAACCGGAGAAGCCATCCATGAAGGAGAAAACTTTGTGTTGAGTAGTGTTGTCAACCAAAACATCAATGTGTGGTAGAGGAATGTCATATTTGGGGATTGCCCTATTTAAATCCCTATGATCCACACACATACGAACCTTTCCATCTTTCTTTGGCACTGGGACCACATTTACAACCCATTGGGGATATGACGTCACTGCCAGGAAACCTGCATTGAACTGTTTCATTACCTCAACCTTTATTTTTCTAGACATATCTGGCCGCTTGCGACGAACCTTTTTCTTGATCGGAGAACAACCTTCCTTCATTGGCAGACGATGAACCACAATATTGGTATCAAGCCCTAGCATATCTTTCTATGACCAAGAGGGCACCTCAACATAGTCATGCAACATCTGGACCAATATTCTCTTGACGTTATCTTCTAGGTTGGCGCCAATCTTGACTTCTTTCTTATCTTCCTCAGTACCCATGCTTATCACTTCATTTGGTTCTTCGTGCGGTTGAATATCCTTTTCCTCTTGTATTAGGAGTTTGGAAAGTTCCCCAGGTGTTTCACAATCTTCTTCACCTTCGTCTTCGGCTTGATAGATTGGATTTTTGAAGTAATAAACGGAAATAGAAAAATTGTTGTCAATGAGATCCAAAGTTGATGTGGATCTGCAAATGTGTGTGTGTGTGCATGTAAGGTCACATGGCTATTTGAAAATGCAGTAAAGTAAAAGAAAGACAAGGAGCGCAAAATTTGAATGCAAAATAGTCTAATGTTTTCATTAAAATGAGCATATGGCATATGAAAATGACAAACCCTTAACAAATGGACCATTGTGCCCTGGGCAAGGCACATGGTTTAAAGTCATTGTTTTTAGAGGAGATTACAGACAAAATTATCAAATAATAAAAAATAGGAAATGGCAATTACTCCTGGACGACGAAGATTTAGATGAAGTCTTTAGTCTTCCAGTTGTCGAGTCCTCCGTCAGCAGTTGGGTAGATCCAGTCGTCACCGTCACTATCAGAGTCTCCCATAGCATTAACTTCATTTTTGCTAGTACGTAGAGGTGGTTTCCCAGCACAATCATATCTAACCTCTTTTTGAGCCTTGGAAGTGAAGCCCAAACCAAATTTGTCTGACTTGTAGGGGATATCAGGAAGTTGTCCCCAGATGGTGCAACCACCGTCTTCAACAACAGCACGAGCATCCTTGAGAGAGGCCATTCTCGGTGTATCTTTAGAATCTTTGGGAGTGGCAGGAGTGGTCTTGGCAATAACAATCATTGGAGGGACCACTTCAAATGCTTTATAGGGGGTTTCAATGAATTTGCCATCCATTTCAACATATTTGAAAGAATTCAACTGACCGATCATGAACTCCTCCTCTCCGCAGACTGTGACAATTTTCCATTTTACCGGGTACTTCATTTTTTAATGTAACATGGAGGTAACCACACCTGCACCATTAATCCATGGGTGTCCAAGCAGGCAAGAATAGGTCAGACAGATATCCATTACATAGAATGTTGAGTTGAAGAATTGAGATCCAACCTTGATAGGCAGATCAACCTCTCCATGGACCATTCTTTTTGACCCATCAAAGGCTCTTACCACGATATCACTTGGTTTTAGCACCAACCCTTCACAGTTTAATCTTTCCAAAGCACCTTTTGGTAAAACGTTAAGGGAGGACCATGTGTCTACTAACACATGTGCTAAAGTGGTGCCTTTACACTAGATGGAAACATGTAGAGCTTTATTATGATCCTTCCCCATTAAGGTCAAATCTGCGTCTGAAAATCCCAAATCATTGTCAGCAGTCAAGCTTGCTACACATTTTTCAAATTGGTCGGTCGTAGTTTCTTGTGGGACATATGCATTTTTCAGGAATTTTAACAGGGCTTGGGCATGCACCTTGGAGCATAGCAACAAAGACAACATGGAAATCTTCGAGGGAGTCTTCCCCAACTGTTCCACTATCTTGTAGTCACTTTTCCAGATAATTTTGAAAATATCCTCCATCTCTTGGGTTGATGGGTCCTTAACTACAATATATTTTGTGGGCGCCTCCGTCCAGGCAGGCTCAATCATTTTTTCCTTCCCTCGAGTATCAGCAACAGGTTTAACAGTAGTAATGCGAATGTGTGTAGTTGTCGTTGTTGAAGGTGAGATCTCCCGAGAGAAGATCCTTCCCTTCCTAGTAACTTTACTTGATCTAGCAATGTTTGTAACTTCAGTATTCTCATTCTCGACGATCCATGATTCTTGTTTGATACCATGGCAATACACTTCTGCCTCATAGTTCTAGGGTACTGATTTGTTGGAAGAGTAAGGGACTGGCCCTTGTGTGGTTGTAATTAGCGGTGCTATTCTTGGTTCAGCGAAAATCCTAATAGGACCTTTAGAGGTGATCCTAACCGGAGTGTTTGGAATGGTAATGATGGACACGTCTTCAAACTCTTGAGATACACTTTTGGTCAAACTTTTCACAGATGGAGTTTTCTCAAATAGAATTGCATGGCTACCCATCAGGTGTTGGACACCTTTCTTCAGCCATGTGCAACCATTAATTTGTGTAGTACAATGGGAGCAGTCTTCAAAACAACTTGGGAGTATTCTGGCTTTCAACAAATTCTTTTTAACAATCTTCAAAGGAATGGTCAAATCATTGATGGAGGAAACAACAGAGGCATTTTTAATAGAATTTACACCCTTACCATGACTGGGCATGGGTGCAGTGATCACATTTGGATTTGGCGGAGGGTCGAATTCAATTGTCTTGTTGTCAATCAGGTCTTGGATTTTGTTTTTTAATGCCCAATAGTCATTGGTATCATGTCCGAGACAATTTGAATGGAAATCACATTTTGCATTGGGATTATATTTTGGAGAAGATGTGTTAGGGTTAGAAGGTGGATCTCGTAGTGTTACCAAATCAACCTTCAATAGGTGTTCGAGAGCTTGAGATAATTGTATATTAATTCTAGGAAATTGTTTTCTCTAGGCATCCGACCTTTGTTGGTTGTTTTGTTGACGCGGGGGTTGAATTGGAGTTTGATCAGAAATTAATATTGCCCCTACTGAATGACGACGTTGATTCTTCATACAAATTCTTGATCCATACAAATTATTAGTCTCTTTTTTACCAATAAATGGTTTTTTCACAGCATTAGAAGTGGAGGCCATTAGCATCTTCCCGCTTTTAATTCCACTCTCAACCCTCTCGCCAGTCAAGATTAATTCAGTAAACCCGGATGATGAACTTCCAATTAGCAAGTTGAAGAAAGGACCAGTCAATGTTCCCATAAACATGTCTACCAATTCTCTATCAGTTAGAGGTGGTTGCACCCTATCCGTTAGGTCTCTCCACTTTTCGGCGTATTCCTTGAAGCCCTCATTTGAACCCATAGTCATGCCTTGCAATTGCACTCGGGTCGATGACAAATCAGCATTATATTAGTATTGACGGTAAAAGGCAGCATCCAGATCCTTCAATGTATGGATGTTTGTCCCTTCCAATTGGTAAAACCAGTCCAACTGCGTTCCAGATAAACTCTCTTGGAAAAAGTGCACCCATAGTTTCTTATCAGCGGTATGTGGTTGGATCTTGTGCATGTATGATATGATACGAAGCTTCGGACAAGAGACCCCATCATACATGGAAAAGACAGTGATCTTGAATTTATGGGGAATGACTACCCCTGGAACCAAACCTAAGTCTCCAAAGTCCAAGCCTGGCACTGCTTAGATTTCCACAACTTTTAATCTGTCTTCTAGTTGCTTGTATTTTTTGTCGGCCGGTGGGTATTTCTCATCAGAATAATACTCATCTTCAGAGATTTGATTGTTTCCACCCTAGCACGGGTGCTTCTAGCATCTTCATTTTGATTATCATCCTCGGAGGATGAGTCTTGTTCAATTTGAACTTGTCGGGAAGGGCCTTTGAACCTCTTCCCCATGTTGATAACATCTTTCTTCTTGGTCTTTTTCTTCGTGACTAGAAGCACCATCATTTCTTGCTGACCCTTTGCTAAGTTGAGCAGGGTCTCTTGAAACTGAGAGTGCTGAGTCTGCAAGTCCTTGAAAATTTGCTCGAGATCCATCTTATACTGAAATAAATAGTAAAAAGATGAGGAAACCTGTGTCGAAAAACCTGCTTATGATATGATGCATGTTATGCGAATGCAATGTTTTCAAGGACTTTAAGGACTTTAAATTTGCTAGATAAAAAGAAGACAAAAAACATCAATTGCATTAATAAGTTCCAGAATTACAAATGCCTCTTGGGATTAGAATGGAAAAAGCAAAAAGGTCTTAAAGAGACAACAAAATAAACTCCTAAAACATAAAAGACTCAAGTCTCCCACGAACGCATCCTCTTTGGTGCAATGTAGGCATTCACGCTTCACTCCTCGTGAAGTTTCCTTGTAAGCTCCAACACTTTTTTCTCTCTTTCATAAAATCGAGCTTCAAAGGTGTCTCGTTCTACCTTGATTTGAATCTACGATCTCTGCAACTCCTAGAGATTAGTAGGCATGTCAGGATGGAGAATGATATAAGGAATGTCCCCTTCGCCAACTGGTTCCATAGTTACAGGTAGGATGGCTGGGTATGGCATCATGAGACTTTAAGCACGAGCTCGTACCCATTTGAGATATGGATCAAGAGGGATGAAATTCTTATTCCCCAAAGTCTTCCTATCAACCTTTCTTACCATTCCCCAAGCATGCACAAAACTTTGATGATAATATTTTACATCATTCTCATAGTTTAATACAATTCCTTGAACGAGCGCGTCATGGGGACCACCTCTTCGAGCATAGCCAAACTGTCACAAGGCTAGAGAAGGGTTATAAGTGATACCTCCCCTAATTCCTAAGAGTGGAACATTAGGGAACTCCCCACAATGATAAATGATAGTAATGTCTTCTTGAGATCGAGAGCACCAATGGATATCAGAATGAGAGAGCATCATCAACCTTTGAGACCATCTCAAGCCTTGCTCATTCTTCAATACTGATTGAGGGAGGTGCGAAACAAACCACCTAGACAGCAAAGTCAAGAAACACATAAGAGTCCCTCGTTTCCTCATAGTGTTAGTGTGAAGAGGGTGCAAAATGTCTCCAAGCAATGTAGGCACGTGATTATGAGAGAGGAAAATTTTGACTGCATTCACATCTACGAGTTGGTCCTGATTAGGGAACAACACCAAACCATAAATTAGAAGAGCCAAAACTTCTTCAAAAGCTTGCAAATCCATGTCCTCCCAAAATAATAAAGCCTTCTCCATCAATAATTTATCCAAAAATCCTTTGACCCCACTTCTTGTCTCCCATTAGCTACAATGTCATAACTCTTCAAATGTAAGGTTTTGGCAATAACCTCAGGTCTTAGAACTTCTTCTAGACCGGTGAAGGGTATTTGATCAAGAATAGGCACTCCAAGTAGTTGAGATAATTCCTCCATTGTAGGCACCAATTGATAATCGGGAAAGGTGACACAATGATGTATGGGATCAAAGAACTGAAATAGCACCTTCAACATGTATTCATCAAAGCTTGAGGTAAGAAGTCGACCATATCTATTGGTGAACGGAGAATTTTCAGGAACCCTTGATGTTAACTCTTTGAGTTGAGGAGGTACCCTTACGAAGTTGATTCGGATGGTATTTTTGCCGGTGGAAGCCATATCCTAGAAATGGTTAGTGGAAATGCTATGGCATGATTTCATGATGTTTGTGAACAAATAATCACACACAAACAAGCACACAAGGTCTTAGGTTTAGGCTTCAATGGGGTTTATAGGTAAGTACCCTCTTGAAGTTTCAGTTGGTTCAACTTGTCCTAAAAAGTAACCGGGTTCTAGAGAATCTCAATATCTTTGATCTTTCTTCATCAGGCATTGTTTCATCGCAAGCCTTTATTTTGGCGATCAAAATATCCTGAAAGTTAGATCTCAATGAGTATGGCATCGAGTATCAACCAACTTTAGTATTGCACTAAAGCCGACTATCTCACTACTTTCTAATGGCCAAGTTGTCCAACTATGGTTCTAAGGTCAGTTAGTGCTTCATGACACCACGTAGAGGCCCCGTATTCTCCTTGACTGGACTCAAGGGACACCAGTACCAACAAATGTGTCACACTAACGTAGCCACCACTTTAACCATGTCGATATTATGCCGCATAATCCCCATGATCTATTGCTACTTACCTAATATGCCCCAGATCCGGGTGGAGGATCTATACAAAACACAAACAACCCTTTTAAGAGTAAAGCAAGCAAGTCAAACAATGAAAGCATTTAAATATGAACTAATCTCTAAGGTAACATCACTTGTAATTCATTTCCCCAGCAGAGTCGCAAGTTCTGTAATACGGTGGGAGAACTGACTTGGGTGTTTTGCGTTTTACAGCAATTGTTGCGGATAGCAAGAGTCTCCACCGACTTTTCTTTTATCCAACAAAGGAAACAGTGAAAATAATAGGAAAGACCTTTAGAGAATTTTCTTGAGTTCGGGGGGTAGGTTATGAAAAGGGAAGGTTTTAGCACCCTTTTCATCGGTAGTTATCTAGGGGCTCTTAGTTGCTAGCTCACTTTGAAATGATTTTGTGAATGTGTTTGTTTCGAAATTACTTTTGAAAAGTGCCTTCGTTTAGGAAAACTTTGTAATGATTCCCTCTTATATAAGAATGTATACAAAGTGTTGACTTTTGAAAATATTTCATGGAAGTGTTAGTGTATTTGAAAGATTTTTATTTTGAAATATTTGTGAGCAAGCAACTACGAGTGTTCTACCTACTCAAAAATTCCATGTTCTTTTCCTCCTCCTTTAGATAGTGTTATCCTACCATTAGTTAGTAAGAAACCATATTGTTGGATGTGAAGGGACATGCGTGGGTCGTTGTACAGTCATAGAAGGCCACATTATAAGATACTTTTACAATTTTTCTCCAGTGACTAAGATAGTTTACCGAAGGCAACGTCGAAGGGTCATCGAGGGACTACAATCTTGTAATTGAGGGTCTTTTCTAAAGTATCCCATGTTCAAGAGACATGATTGTTTCAATCCTAGGAAACAAGTGTGGGTTACCCTAGAGGTGCATGCGTGCAAGGTGTTTTTGTTTTCATGTATTTTATCTTGAATTAGGGTTGTCTAAGATTTATTTTAAGTCTTGCCATACAAACTCTAATTACTAGCAATTATAAGGAAAACGATAAATTGTGGAAATTAAATGTCCTATGCTATTAAAATACTTTGGGGGATGGGGGGATACAAATTTACAAATGGGGATGACAAGTAAAAATAAACCCTATATACTATTACAAGGCTTTGACAATTACATAATTTATAATGAGAAATAATAAAATACGCAAGAAAATGTAAAATGAAAAGAAATTGTGTTTTAGGGTTTTCTAATAGAAAAGGTTTTGTATAGTGTTTGGCCATCTCCAAGAAATGAAATATGTCAAAAGTAACTTAAAAATCCCAAAATTAGGAATTTTGATGTCTGAGTTGACACGGGCCATGTCAGTGGACACAGGCACCCGTGTCAGAATCTTCCCAAGCTTCTTCTTCACATTTTTGTTCCAGCCAAATTGACACGGTTTGTGTCGTGTGACACGGGCACACGTGTCAACCCCTGTCCTGTCTGTTTTGCATATTTCTGACTGACACGAGTCGTGTCGTATGACACGGGAGCCCGTGTCAGCCCCTGTGCTTCCTATTTTTCCAAAGTTCCAACCCAGCTGATCTGACACGGGCCGTGTTGTGTGACATGGGCATCCGTGTCAGTCCTTGGCCTGCCTTTTTGCTAAGTTTTATCTTTAATCTGTCATGTTGTATCCTTTTGAAAACAAAAGCAAATGATTTATGGATAAAGATATTACAGTTTGAGAAAATTTACCTCTTGGAGGGAAAACTTTAGAACACGTATGGATGTTTCCGGGTGCAAAGTGGTGATTGATTGAGCTTCTTTAGACCTCATTGAATTTGTATCAATCCTCCCTTTGTGCTGAAAATTGTTGAATCACTCCAACCAAGTCAAGTTGAAAGGTATTGTTTTTGAGTTTAAAATATGGTGATAGTAATGTTATAGAAGTTGTTCTTGTGTTTGAACAACTTCTATATGATGAATGTGAAGTATTTGTATGATTTGTTTGGGCATAACTTGCAAGGTGTGAGAGGTTCAAAGATTTGGACTTCAAAGCTCAAAAATTGAGGTTTTGTCGACAATTCTGGTTTTTTGAGAGTAAAGGGGTTTTTGAGGACTTGTTCCTCTCTTTTATCTTGAAAACGGTCTCTCTATTTACAAGGAAGAGTTTTTAATACAAGGGTTGATCAGATTTTACAAGATCACATGTTGTGGCTAGGTTAGATTGTACATGAAGCAAGCTTGAAGATCATAATTCCAATGTTTTGTACTTTTCTTCATAGAGTTGTTGGATACTTTAAGCATGCTTGTCTGATTTTGTATGTAGAGTGTATGTATAAGGAACAAGTTAGAGGCTCAAGAAGAGCTGAATTTGTGATTAAAGTTACTTTGCAAGAATGACAATGTTAACTTTGTGCCAAAAATGGAAAGATCACTTGGACAATGCTTAAATCAAATGGACCATAGCTCAAAAGTTTGTGTAAACATTAAATTATGGTGAGATTTGCAAGTTAGAAGGCCTGCAACACAAGATTATGCGTTCTTCACCAAAATGACTTGTAATTCAAGAATGGATGCCCAACTTCATGCATTTGGATCTCCTAGATCAAGTATGATAAATTCATGCCCTTGGATGTTTTGGAAAGCTTGAAACATTTTATACAACTTTCAGGTTGACCATTTTGGCTAAATAAAATTGGAACTTTATGAAAATTGTCCAAGAAGTTGGGACAAAAACTGATCAAAACCTGTTGCAAATTTCTCTAAGTGTTAGATAAAAATGTTATGACTTCATGGGTTTGTATCTTCAAATCTAAGAATTTTTTGGAGATCAACTCTCTACTACAAAGTTGTAGAATTCATCAAGATCTACAATTTTCAAGTTGAAAGTTTCCCTTGAATCGTCTTGCATCTTGGTGAAAAAAATGTCATGAAGTAATGAAATTATTAAGGTTAAAACACTTATAATTTTCCTAAGTCTTGAAAAGTTTGACTTTTTGTTGATTTTCTTGACTTTCTGGATTTTCTTGATTCTTGATGATCAAGTTTGATATTTTTTAAGGTCTTTATGAATTTTGATTGAAATTTAATGTTGACCAAAAAGTCAAAGTTTGACTTTTTGTGTATCAGTTGACTTTTCGTTAATTGATTCAAATTTCAACTATCAAACCTTTAACCCTGAGAAATGATTCTAGCCATGAGATTAGGTCAACATCTTGTGTTTCAATCCTTGAGATTATGCTTCAAGCCATCAGGTCATGCATTAGGTCAAAAGTCAATGATCAGTCATTCTCAATCAAAACCCTAATTTGGAGGTTCAGTGCTTTGGAGGTGAGCTTGTATGATCAAATTCTTGAGAACCCTTGAGCATTTGAGGTCTTTGGTTAGAAATGTATTGAGAAAAGAGAGGGAAAATTTTGGGGTACAACAATAATCTATTCCTTCTTGTTGACTATAACCTTATACAAATAGTCGTGATTTATTTCTGACAACTTCACCTTTCTTATTGAGTTTGTTTTTGAACACCCATCTAGTTCCGATTATATGGTCACATTTAGGTTTTTGAACGAGATCCAAACATCATTCTTTGAGAATTGGTTGAGTTCTTCTTCCATAGCCAGATTCCAATTTTTATCTAGAAGGGCTTCCTCAATAGATGTAGGTTCTATTAAAGAAACTAAACCCAGAAGCACTTCATCAGAAGGTTTCAGAGTTGATCTTGTTTTTACTAGAGCATCTTTACTTCCAAGAATGAGATCTTCAGGATGGGATGATGTGATTCTACTTTTCCTTTATTGAGGTTGATCAGAAGGAATAAAAATAGTATTAGAAGTAGGAGCTTCTGATTTTTTATCTTCTTGAATCTTCTCCTTTAGTTCAGCGAACGATATAATTACATCTGCAAGCTTTTCACACGGCTTTGAATTTTCATATTCAAGCTTATCATCGAATCTAACATGGATTGATTCCTCCAAGATTCATGATTCTGTGTTATAGAATCTTAAGCCTTTTGAGCATTCAGAATATCCTAACAATAGAAACTTATGCGCCATTGCCAATAGTTCTAGAGTCGATGATCTTTCTCTTCCGATTGCCTCTGAAACCGACAACGCCTCCAGACTTAAGTTCTAACAATGATTGATGTTTCAGTGGCGCCATCAAGGACATTCTAGCTTTATCTTCGGAGTTTGACTCATCATCTTCTGTCATCTCACATTATGATGTTGCTTCACTCGTACTAGTTTTTTCCATGAATGCTACATTGACATGCTCTTCATCAAAATCTTCATCTTCTGATTCTGAATCATCCCATGTTGCCATGAGACATTCTTAGCTTTGTAAGCCTTGTTAGGCTTCTTGTCTTTCTTGAGCTTTGGGAAATCATTTTTTTAATGTCTAGACTCGTTGCACTCATAACAAGTAACTTATTTTCCAGAAGCATTCTTCTGACCAGAAGTAGATTCACTTCTTCTGTTCGTTCTTCTTTGTCCTTTGAACTTGCTTTTTTGTGCTTCCAGATTTGAATGATTCTTCTAGATATCAAATAGAGTTCACCCTCATCTGAATCTTCTTCTGATTCTTCTGATTCTTTCTTAGCTTGATAAGCCTTGGGCTTTCCAGATGTAGACTTTAGAACAACTGATTTTACCCTCTATTTCATAAAGCTCTATTTCATGACTTCTTAAAGTGCTAATCAGCTCCCCAAGAGAGGTGTTGTTGAGATCCTTTGAAAGTTTCAAAGCAGTTACCATGGGTCTCCATTTGACAGGAATACTTCTGATAATCTTCTTAACATGATATGATGTAGAGTAACCTTTATTCATAACTTTAAGTCCTACCACAAGAGTATGAAATCTTTAACACATCATTTCCACATATTCGTTATCTTCCATCTTGAAGGCTTCGTATTTTTGAATTAAGGTCGGAAGCCTTTGTTTCCTTTACTTGTGCATTGCCTTCATGTGTCATCTGAAGAGAATCAAAGATAGACGTTACAATATCTCTATCCATGATCTATCATAGGTTCTGAACTTGTACTTACTGGTTCCTCTTAATTATTTAGAGGTTCTCTATTTTCTGATTTTGAGGAGTATAAGTTTCTTCTGAAATCTAATCTCTAATCTAAGGGCTAGAATCAGTCTTCTCTTCAGATGATCTCTTCATTCTTCTGTTTAGAATCACTTGTCAGACTTCTTCAGAGTAATCCTCAGAGTGTAGATATTCTTATTCTTTATTATTAGAACATCCATCTATTTGTCAAGCTTCCTCTGAACATAAGCTTAATTTTCAGAAGGTCAATATTTCATGAACTTTTGAGAAGCTACGTGCTTGAGAAAATTGGCTAACATTTCTTAGCGTCTTTTGAATTTTTGATTACTTGAACAAATTGCAGAATCTGTTCTAACACAAATATCATCAAACTTTGAATATTTTGACTGACAATCTTGTTCCTGCAATGCTGAGCTAACTTGTTTAGAGTTAGTCTATCAAGGCTTGTCAGCATATCCGCTTCAGAGTGAATGGCTTTTTCCTTTGCTTCTTTTAAAGCATTTTCCATTCAAGAATTCATATATCAAGAATTCCTTTGATTCCTGATGAATCAATAAGCTTTATTTCCTAAGAAGTTTTCAGTTTTCTACAATGTTTTCCAAAGGAAACAATATTCTGAATTTCTGCATTAGATCTTCTACCTGCTTGATTGGTTAGGCTTCAGATGTTCTAACTCAAAAATTATTTCTTAGAGATTTAAATTTTTCTTCTAACATTTTTCTGTAGACTTCATCATGAAGTTCATATGTATCAAAATTAGAAGACAACAGTCTTTCTTCTTTACTTGAAGAAATTCCTAATGATATTTTTATGAGAAAGTTAAGGGTGGACTAATCCGTTTCTTGAAAAAATCTCATACTCACAAAGAATTAATCTTTAGGAAGAAAAATTTCTTGTTTTCTGATAACTTTATCTTTGAGCAAATACATTGTTCATCATCACAAGAGGTTGGCTCAATCAAGGATACCAGACCCAGTAACATTTTTTCAGGAGGTTTGAAATCTTATCTTGTTTTGATAAGAGCTTCTTTGTCTCCCATAATCAATTCTTCAGAAGGAGGGATTGTGATTCTGCTTTTCATCTTGATGGATCAGAAGGAGCAATAACTGCATCTGAATTGGGAGCTTCTGATGCTACAGCTTCTGGTATCTTCTTCTTGGACTATGAATAAGTTATCTCCAAAAGACAAGATTTTGTTGTTGACATCTTCAGTTTTGGAAGAGTCAGAGACTTGCTCAAGGTAATCTGTTTGGTTACAATCCAATACTCAATCATCATCTTCTGATATGAGACTATAATTAAAGGTGGAGTAACTATCACCCAAAGTATTTCTTCACACCACATTTGGATCTTTATCTGACACTGTTAGGTGTTTGATATCCATCAATAACATAACTGGGCTCTGATACCAATTTAAGTTGTGAACAAAATGCAAGAAAGGGGGGTTGAATTTGGTTTTCCTCTCTTAACACTTTCATTTCTAAACATTGTTGTGTGAAGTGATGCTTTTGAATGTGTTTTAGAAGCATAAACAATTAAACATAAGCAGAAGTAAGGAACACATGATGTATTCTAGATCACTTAATAAACCCTCAAGCTAGTCTAGTCCACCCTACCAAGGTGATTTTGCCTTAAACTCAAGGACTTAATCCACTATAATCAAACTGATTACAATCTGAACAGACAACTGTTGTAACTAACAACAGCTAAGACCACCATCTTAGTCTTATAAAAATCTTCTGACCTAACCGATCCTTTAAGGAACACATTAACTTCTAAAGCTTCTTACCTACATGTCCTTTAGAAGAAATAAAAAAAATCTTCTTAAAGCTTATGACCTAACCGGTCATTCAGAAGGAACAAACAACTATTTTTTTTACAAGGTTTTCTTACAAGAGAATACTTCTACACAAGGAAGTGTAAACTCAATTAAGTACATTAGAAGATCCTAATACACATTAATAATATTACATCGTATTTCATTTCAAATGTGTGGTCTTCTTTTCTTCAAGTAGTTTTTTCACTGATAACATCCCAAAGCACTTGAATCGATGAAGTCTCCTTCTTCATAAGCTTCTAGAAGCTTTGTTGATCTTGATGTAGTAAAGAGAATAACTTCTTCATATTGATTCACCTTAGAACATTTTGGACAATAAACCATGTTCTATTTACTTCAATGATCATTTTAGAGCACAACATTCATGTTGTGGATTTGTAACTGGAGCTTCCATGATCATATTCATTATCTTCTGCAACTTAGCAAGCTTCTTGTAGTATATGAAATTAAGCACGTTGAAAATAAATTATTTCATTGTTTTCTTAAAATCATCAAAAACATGATTGAAGAATCATTTTGATAACATTTGTTCTTATTGTTCTTATTGTTCTTATAGTGGTTGACAGTTTGTGTTCCAATAATGACATCTTTCATTTGAACATTGAACACCAACAAAATTTTAATCATATGATCCTTTTTCTTATATAGCCAAGAAAAATAGAGTCGTTGGCTATTGAAAAGAGTCTTTACACAAAGATGAAACTAGTATTGCAACTTCTTTTTCTTTTCCACAATTTAAGCTAGTGGAGAGGTAGTGGAATAAGGCGTTTTCATACTGTGTATTTATCATTGCTAACAGTAACATTTGTCTTTGAAACTTCAGAGGCTTCTGATGGTATATGATTGAAGCATGAGTAAAATATTGACATTTGAATCTCCAGATAATCAAGTCTTTAGTCGTCAGAACTTGTTCACTCATAACCTTGTCTTCGAAACTTCAGCACTTGGTATTGAGATCCTTTTATAGAACCTTGGTGTGATCGGTGGATTTAGAACTGACTGTTTAACGCTGGTTCGCGAAATGTCGCGGAAGCAAGAGTCGCCACCGTCTTTTATTTTCTCCAACATGGACAGGACAAAAGCACAACAAAATTCCTTATGAGATAGTTTCTCGGTTCGGGAGGTAGATTTATAGAAAGGGAAGGTGTTAGCACCCTTTCTATCCATGGTTATCCATGGGCTCTTAGATACTTGCTCATTTGTGTTTTCAAAAGTGTTTGCTTTTCAAAGTGTGAGTGGGTTTGAAAAAGTTTCGTTTAAAAATTTCAGAATGACTTTTGTATCAGTCCTCAAGAGTGTTTGAAAAATTGTTTTGAAAGCTTTTTTGAAAGTGTCGGTGTGAAAAGAGTTTTTGATTTGTTTTTGAATAGAGAAAGTATCCACGAGTCATCTACCTACCCTAAGGAATTAGGCTGTGTAAATGTCCTTAAGGTAGTGCCATCCCACCATTGAGAGGTAAGTAGCACCACCGTTGGAGGTGTTCGGGTCAATTCGTACGTAGGGACAGTGTGGTCATCAGAGCAACAGTAGGACACCTTAGAAGCTACCCTTATTCCATTGATCCTTTTAATTCTGAGGCAACCGTTTCGAGGCAACTGGATCATTTCATGGACATAAGGACTTACTAAAACGTCCTATACTCGACGACCACGTTTCGAAGGCAAGGCAACAGTGAGGCGTACCCTAAGAGTGGTGTGTGAATTTGTGTGTTATTTCAGTTATGTTTTATCTTGTACATGTATCATGGTGATCTACGCTTGTTTTTAATTTAGGCCATACATTCTTTCATGCAATTAGAATTTAAAAGTGCGGAAATTTAAATGCGGAAAGTAAAATCCTACGCTATTACAAGGCGCAGGTCTATACATCGCCAAATTAACAAAGACCCGTTTTAATAAAAGATGCGGAAAGTAAAACCTAGTTACTATTACATGGCTTGAGCAGTTACATAATATTGAAAAAAAGAAAAATAAGAATACATGCGCGAAAGAATTAAAGTTGCACGTTCGTGGGCGTTGGACCCTTTTGAAATTAAATTGAAATTAAAAACTAATTATTATTTAATTAAGAAAAGAAATGTTTTTTAGGTTTTTTGTATTTATGAAAATAAAGAAAATTAATTAGAAGTTAAATGAAACCCTAGTTCTAAATTATTTTTAATTGTTAAAGAAAAAAAATATTAAAGTTTAACCTAATTTACTAAATAGTTAAGGTATATGTTTATTTACAAAATATTTTATAATTAATAATGATAATAATGAGAAAATTATTTATAAAAAAAAAGATGAAAAGGTTAAAAACCCTAATTTCTACATATTTTAATTTGTTAAGAAAAACATTAAAGTTTTAAAACCTAATTTACTAAATTAATGGTTAAAATTTATTTACAAAAAATAATAATGAATTAAATATTAATTAAACATATTTTTAGTTATTTTTTTGATTTTTTGGGTTTTATATTATGAAAATTAATTTATGAAATTAAAGAAAACAATTAACAACAATTAAAAGAATAAAAAGAAAAATCAAATAAAAAAATAAAAATGATGCAAACCATAGGGGGTATCAGGCCCTTTTGGAGGTAAATTGAGAAATTCAGGCCCATTAGAAATCTAGCCACGTTGACTTTTCCAGTTTGAATGCTCATCCATTGACTGAGGTACATGGTAGACGTCTTTTGGTAGCCTTCAGATTGAAGCTCATGGGCGCGTGGCAGGCTTGGATGTGAGCGTGCATGATGGACTTTGGATGAAGTGCTGCATAGAAACACCTTGTAACAAAATTCATGAATTAAGTGAGGGGACCTGGGAATTGAACCCAGGTCCCAGCGTTTACCAAGCGAATGCCTTGCCATGTGAACTGTGAAGCGTGTTTGTATATTTAATAGATAACAAATACTATATATGAAAAAGGAATATTATGCTGGAACATTGAAAAATCGCGCCAAGGTTTGAATTGACCAACCAGGAGATGACACACATGCGTCTTCTTCGTTTTGTACCTGTAAATATAACCAAATAGCGGGGGTTTTAAACCCCCACTAAACAAGACCTGCAAAAATAGCGAATAGCACATGGACAAATATAAAAAGGGCGCGAGGTAATTGTTTGTCTCGTCTTGAGGTCACGAATCCATTGGCATAGGTTTGGTGGTCCAATTTTTCCATATGGGGAAAGCCCCAATTTGAAGCTCTGAAAAACCTAGCTTTTGACAATGGTGGATTCTGATACATGCATCGTTAGTTCAATCAAATATCACCAATAGCTTCAGAACAACATTGTTAGCAAGAATCAACACTTAAAACTCATGAATAATGCATGTAAATTAAAAAACGATAATGGATATGTTCATGAAAAGTGCAATGTTGTTCTACCAATTCTTGGGGTATGGAGACCAGGTTTTGATTGTAATCGATTCCTGGATGCTTTGGCAATGTATTGGAATGCGTTTGGAGCTTTGAATTGTCCTCTAACTAGGATTTCAGATTTCAAGTTTTTATGGAAAAAATGCAATTTTTGTTATGCCTCTCTAGCAGCTCTTTCGTGTGTATGAGCATTAGGTTATCTTGTGTATAAGTATTTGAGTGAAATTAGGTCAAAAAAACCAAGCCCATAGTCCATGAATTTATGATTTTGATTTTTGATTTTGTTCATATCTTTTCCAATCTTTTTCCATGCCAATCATGCCAAATTTGGATGATATTGTCCCCTTGAGATAGTGCACGAAATCTCTTGCATATATGGAAGATATTTGCTGCATAAAAAAGATTTAAAAACATGATTTGGTATTTTTCTTATATTTAAATTTAATTAAATGAATTAATGATAATAAAAATTCAAATAATTAATCAAAAATAAGAAAATAACTCCCTTTGAGCTTAGTGGGTCGTGCATAGCCTTTGGGTAATGATTCATGGAAGAATTTGTGGCCCAATAGCAATTTTGAAGTCTTTTGTGCAAAGTTGACTTTTCAAAATTCCCAAAACTTTCCCAACTTCTACAAGGCATATCTTGCTCAATTTTGAAGCTATGAACATGTTCTTGGACATTTTGGAAAGGTCTTGAAGTCCTCTAACCAATGTCTTTGGTCCAATGTCATTTTGATTTACCAATCTCAAATTATGGTCTTTGACTTAAAGTGCCTTTTTGTTGACTTTTGAAAATGACCTATAATGTTGAAATTGATAACTTTTTGTGAGAGCATTTCTTGGACTTGGAGTGTGAAGATGAGTTGTAGGAAATGTCATCCTCTTCAAAATGAGCTTTGGATGGAATTTTTATGATAAACCATGAAGAAGTTATGCCTTGGTCAATTTGCAGTTGACTTTTTCAACTGTCCAAAAATAAAAACTTTTGCATCTTGAGACTTTTGGAGCCATGCTTTGAGAATCATGATCAAGAATTGATCAAATGATGTTTGTGGCTTCAAAATAAGATGTTGACCAAAATTTTTGACTTTTGACTGTCAAATGACCATTTTGCCCCTACAGTTGACTATGGAGCATTTAGGGTTTTTGACTATGCAATTTGATGCTGTGAGTCTTGAACCTTGGCATATGGATGCTTGACAATGTATGTAGGCATGTGGGACTTGATTGGACCCTTGAAAACCTCAATTTCTTTGCAAGAACCAAAACCCTAATTTTGACTGTGTTAGGAGGCAATTGGACTGTACAACCCTTGAGAGATTTTGAACCATGATCTTGGCAAATCTTGAAGAATATGGGAGGGCAAATTTTGGGGTACAACAGTTTCCCCTGTTCAATCTTCTTAGACCTGAGGATGTAGATTGGCTGGCATGCCTTTCGTTTTCCGAAGGTGGAAGATGATTGAACACTAGAGTGCCCAAAAATTTGCACTCACATAGTAGAATGTCAACAGTATGATGCAGGGAATGGGCTTACAAATGCCATTTGGAGACTGATGGATAGGAGGATGGGCTTATAGATGCCATATGGAGGTGTGACAGAACCTTGTCGGGAATGGGCTTATAGATGCCATTTGGAGACTGTCAGTATGTGGATGGGCTTATAGATTCCATCTAGGTGTCGATCGCGTAAGAGATTCCTTAGTGAGAACTTGTGTACCTGAGAAAGAAAATAATTACCTGGCCTGTTACAGGAGTTGATCTTCAAACTCTTTATGTAGATGTGCCCTGGCTGGATACAAGTATCGAATCTTTAAACTCTTCAGACGTGCCCTGACAAGATAAAGGAATCGAGTCCGGAGAATACAGTCGTCAACAGATACACCCTGGCAAGATACAGGAATCGGATCTTCGAACTCTTCAGACGTGCCCTGGAAGGATACAGGAATCGAGTCTGGTAATGTTAGTCATCAACAGATACACCCTGGCGAGATACAGGAATCGGATCTTCGAACTCTTCAGACGTGCCCTGGCCGGATACAGGAATCGAGTCTGGTAATGTTAGTCGTCAACAGATACACCCTGGCAAGATACAGGAATCGGATCTTCGAACTCTTCAGACGTGCCCTGGCAAGATACAGGAATCGAGTCTGGTAATATAGTCGTCAACAGATACACCCTGGCAAGATACAGGAATCGGATCTTCGAACTCTTCAGACGTGCCCTGGCAAGATACAAGAATCGAGTCTGGTAATGTTAGTCGTCAACAGATACACCCTAGCAAGATACAGGAATCGGATCTTCGAAATCTTCAGACGTGCCCTGGTAGGATACAGGAATCGAGTCTGGTAATGTTAGTCGTCAACAGATACACCCTGGCGTGATATAGGAATCGGATCTTCGAACTCTTCAGACGTGCCCTGGCAAGATACAGGAATCGAGTTTGGTAATGTTAGTCGTCAACAGATACACCCTGGCAAGATACAGGAATCGGATCTGGAATCACGACAGTTGATAGTAATTATCTTTGTATTGATCTTTGTCCTGAAAAGACAAAACGTTAGTTGTGTGTAATGTCATGATGTATGACATGCGAGATGTTCTCAGAATAAGTAAGATTGTATGTTCATGATGCGTATGTGCATGCTATAATGTATGAAGATACGATGTATGTTTTTGTCTTAGGAAAGTAAATCCTTGACGAATGCCGGGAAGTTGAATCCTGGGCTGATGTTGGAAGAGGAGAATTCTTTGTTTCCGCTGGGGATGATGGTTGGAAGAATACCGGTAGGAGAAGATGACTTCGTTGAGGAATAAACTTGGCGAATAGATTACTCTGCGGGGAGTTACTCTGTGGGGAATATATGTATTTTGTTGATGATGACTCCGCTGGGGGTACCATTGATGTGTTATGTCGGGGGAATTGATGAACTCCACTGGGGGATAGAAAGACTTCGTCGGGGATGATCTTTCCGTGGCAATTGGCTGAGGATAACCCAGTTATATCCTGGTGGGGAAATAACCTTTAAATAAAACCGGGAGACGCGTTCGTGCTCTGCGGGTGACAAGCTTCCAGAATCTACTGGGGATAAGCTTCCTACTGGGGAGATGGATTCCACTTTCCTGGGGAAACTTTTGGATTGGACTGGACTTTCCTGGGGAAATTTTTGAGATGTACTGGAAGTGGCTCCACTGAATGTCTGTATACCGCCGGGGAACAATCTTAGATCAAGACTGTCGGGGATGCTTGTTAACAATGTTTGTATACTCCGCTGAGGAATGTTGAGATTTGCTGGGGATACCCAATTTCCTTGAGGCTGATAGAGTAGGCTAACTCTGCTTGGGGAGAGTATCGCTGACTTGCTAGGAGATACTGTGCCTTGTTCAGGGCTAATTGGAGACCAACTGCTTGGGGAGAATTGTTGAATCTGGCTCACTCTCTAGGGAACTAAGATATCTTGGTTGCATTCTTCGGCCGAACTTACCTTGGTACCTTGGTGGACAGATCAATTAGATCGCTTAGACAACTCATTATTGCCCCTGTTTCTAATGTTACCTGTAATTAATCCTTTGTTTCGCATGCAAATATTTATGAGTTAGCAGTTAGTGTCAAATGCATATATCACAAATTGAACCTTGGACGTTCTTCGCAAAACAAAACAGAAAAAGGAAAAACAATTGGCAATTTGTATGAAAAGTGAATTTATATTGATTTTTTGCATTGCCTGTAAATAGGCGTTTATGTACAAGAGGCTAACGTCCTAGTAAGAGAACGCCGCCGAACAACAGAGTTTATACAATTTGTACGAAAGGAAAACAAAACAGTTATGTGAAAGGAATAATCCCACTGGGTTCCAACTCTGCTATCGCCCTTATATCTTCGAGCGTCTCATCGCTTGGCTGCTCAGTTGAAGATGAAGCTGATTGATCGATGCCGTATGAATTTGATAGTTGATACCGGATTCTGGATGCAAAGTGATCCAATGAGACATAGTATTACGCTTTAATCCCTAACTTTTGCCTGGACCGCCCTTTCGGGTTTTCAGTCCACCGGGATACCCATTTTTGCCCAAGCCGCCTTTTCAGGTTTTCGACTTGCCGGGTGTACAAATTTTTTTATTTCATCCCTCATTTTGCCCGAACCCTTTTGGTTCGCCGGGAAGCCCTAATTTTTGCCTAGGTATGTCAACCTAGCGGGTCTTTTATCATGCGTAGTATCTTTTTACTATATCTGCATTGGCGGGGTGAGGAAGGTCGTCACCATCCATGGTAGTTAGGATCATGGCTCCTCCTGAGAACACATGTTTAACCACAAATGGCCCTTCGTACGTAGGGGTCCATTTTCCCCTGGGATCACTCTGAGGAAGGATGATGCGTTTGATTACCAGATCCCCAACTTGATACTCTTGTGGTCTGACTTTCTTGTTAAATGCCCTGATCATCCGTTTTTGATACGTCTGACCATGACAAATAGAAGTGAGTCTCTTTTCGTCAATTAGATTTAGCTGATCAAGTCGTGTCTGGATCCAATCATCTTCGCTCAAGTCTTCATCCTTCATTATCCGGAGAGAGGGTATCTGCACTTCAATCGGTAAGACTGCCTCCATGCCGTAGACCAAGGAAAAAGGAGTTGCCCCGGTTGATGTTCTTGCTGAGGCACGGTACCCATGAAGAGCAAACGGTAACATCTCGTGCCAATCTTTATAGGTCACTGTCATCTTCTGCACAATTTTCTTAATATTCTTATTCGCTGCTTCTACAGCCCCATTCATCTTCGGCCGGTAAGGAGAAGAGTTGTGGTGTTGTATCTTGAATTGCTCGCAGAGCTCAGTGATCATCTTGTTATTGAATTTGGTACCGTTGTCTGTAATGATCCTTTCCGGGACGCCGTACCGACAGATCAGGTTATGCCAAATGAACCGAGCCACGACGTTCTTGGTTACTGTAGCATAGAAAGCTGCTTCAACCCACTTTGTAAAGTAATCGATCGCCACTAGGATGAAGCGATGCCCATTGGATGCCGTAGGCTTAATCTCGCCGATCATATCAATACCCCACATTGCGAAAGGCCAAGGTGCTGTCAAGACATTCAGAGGAACTGGAGGAACGTGCACCTTATCTGCATATATCTGGCACTTATGACAGGTCCGAGAATATTGGTAACAATCAGCTTCCATCGTGGACCAGAAATATCCTGCCCGAAGGATCTTCTTTGCCATGGTGTGTCCACTGGAATGTGTTCCGAAGGTACCTTCATGCAGCTCTGCCATAATCCTTTCTGCTTCAGCTTTGTCCACACAACGCAGTAAGGTTGAATCATGGTTTCTCTTGTACAGATTGCCGTTGCTAAGGAAGAACTTTGCCGCGAACCTTCTCAGAAACTTTTTGTCATTGACAGATGCACCTTCAGGGTATTCTTGAGCTTCCAGATACCTCTTCACCTCATGATACCAAGGTTTTTAAGTTACTATCTCAGCCTCAAGGTCACAACAGTATGCAGGTTCGTCCAGTTTCCAGATGATGATCCAGGGAGCCTCGTTGTCCCACTTGACTTTGAACATGGAAGACATCGTAGCTAACGCGTCCGCCAACTGATTCTCCTCTCTTGGGAAGTGTTCAAAAGTTATCACTGAAATGGGGGATCAATGTCAACACACATTCTTTGTAAGGAATAAGATTTGGGTGTTTCGTATCCCACTCACCTTTGATCTAATTGATCACGAGAGCGGAATCTCCGAAGACACTCAGAAACTTGATCCTTAAGTCGATCGCAGCTTGAAGACCCATGATGCATGCCTCATACTCCGCCATGTTGTTGGTGCAGTTGAAACATAGTCGGGCAGTAAGTGGAGTATGAGTGCCTTGAGGGGATATGATTACAACGTCGATACCGTTACCCAAAGCGTTGGAGGCTCCGTCAAAGTGCATAGACCATCAGGATCCTTCCTCAGGTCCTTCATCCGGTCCAGGTACTTCACAATCAGTCACTATCATGATGCTTTCGTCTGGAAACTCGAAGTTCATTGACTGGTAGTCATCTACTGCCTGGTGTGCCAAGTGGTCTGCCAATACACTTCCCTTGATGGCTTTCTGAGTCGTATACTGGATGTCGTATTCTGTCAAGATCATTTGCCATCTTGCTATTCTCCCAGACAGAGCAGGCTTTTTGAATATGTACTTTATCGGATCCATTTTTGAAATCAACAGAGTAGTGTGAGTCAGCATATACTGTCTTAGCCGGCGAGCAACCCATACCAAAGTGTAGCAAGTTTTCTCGAGCAGTGAGTATCGGGTCTCACAGTCGGTAAACTTTTTGCTAAGGTAATAAATGGCGTGCTCTTTTCGGCCAGACTCGTCATGCTGCCCCAGCACACACCCCATTGAGCTGTCAAGTACTGTCAGATATAAGATCAGAGGTCTCCCTTCAACTGGTGGCATGAGAATGGGTGGTTCCTGGAGATACTCCTTGATTCTTTCGAAAGCGGTCTGGCATTCATCGTTCCAACGTACTATCTGATCTTTCTTCAGCAGCTTGAAGATTGGTTCACAGGTGGCCGTTAGATGTGAGATGAATCGGGCAATATAATTCAGACGCCCTAGAAAGCCTCTGACTTCTTTCTCTGTCTTAGGAACTGGCATCTCTTGTATGGCTTTAACCTTGGCAGGGTCCACTTGAATACCTTTGTCTCTCACGATGAAGCCTAGCAATTTTCCAGATCTTACCCCGAAGGTACACTTGTTCGGGTTCAACCTCAGCTTGTACAACTTCAGACGGTCAAACAGCTTCTGTAAATGGTTAAGGTGTTCCTCCTCAGTTTGGGACCTTGCAATCATATCATCAACGTATACTTCAATCTCATGATGGATCATGTCATGAAATAAAGCAACCATGGCACGTTGGTAGGTTGCCCCAGCAGTTTTTTAGTCCAAAAGGCATGACTTTGTAGCAGAAGGTGCCCCACTGAGTAATAAAGGTAGTCTTTTCCATGTCTTCCGGAGCCATCTTGATCTGATTGTACCCTGAAAAACCATCCATGAAGGAGAACACCTTGTGCTGAGCAGTATTGTCAACCAGAACGTCAATGTGAGGCAAGGGGAAGTCATCCTTAGGGCTCGCCCTATTCAAATCCCTGTAATCAACACACATTCTGACCTTACCATCCTTTTTCAGTACCGGCACCACGTTGGCAACCCACTGAGGGTAAGAAGTCACTGCAAGGAAACCAACGTCAAATTGCTTCATAACTTCAGCTTTGATCTTCTCGGACATCTCTGGACGCATACGACTGACCTTTTGTTTTACCGGAGGGCAGTCTTCCTTGGTAGGAAAGTGATGAACCACAATGTCGGTATCCAACCCAGGCATGTCTTCGTAGGACCAGGCAAAGATCTCCACATAATCATGTCATATCTGAATCAACCGTTGTTTCACGCTGAGCTCCAGATTGGCACCAATCTTAACTTCCTTTCTATCTGTCTCAGTACCCAGATTTATCGTTTCCACTGGCTCTTCATGTGGCTGAATGGCCCTCTCTTCCCGGAGTAACAGTCTTGCAAGCTCACCAGGCACTTCACAATCATCTTCACCTTCGTCTTCGGCTAAGTTGATCGGATTTTCGAAGTCATAACTGGCAGTAGCAGAGTCGTTACCAGTGAGATCCAGAGTGGATTGGAACCTGTATGGGTGAGTGTGTGTAAATATAGTTGTTTTGCAATATAGAAAGAAAGAAAGAAAGGGAGCACAAGATTTGAAATGCGAAAAACGTCCAATGTCTTTATTCATGATATATGGAAATGACAAGTAATATGCCCTCACAAATGAAGCCAACGGTGCCCCGGGTAAGACGCCGAGCCATAAAGTTTCAATTTATTGTTTATTACAAATTAAAGAAACAAAGGAATTCATTACTGCATAACAAAAGTAACAGGTATGTGATCTTTTGCAGTCTAATTGTTCAATCCACCGTCAGTCGTCGGGTAAATCCAGCTATCGAACTCTGATTCCTCCACATCGCCTTCTATAGCATTCACTCCCGGGTTGGTGATGAACACGGGAGGTCTTCCGATCCTAGCTTTGCGTACCGCCCTCTGAGCCTCTGCAGTAAAACCCAGTCCAAACTTGTCAGTCTTAGGAGTAAAATCAGGGAGCCTGCCCCAGTTAGCACATTCACCTTTCTCAATTACAGCCCGAGCGTCCTTTAAGGAGGCCATCTTCAAAGGAGAACCCTCTTCAGTTACTGCTTCCGCTGCTGCTAATGTTGGAGGTACCTCTTCAAAATGCTGAAAGGGGGTTTCAATAAACTCCCCGTCCATCTCAATATACCGGAATGAATTCAGATGACTAACCATGTATTCTTCCTCCCCCTGCACAGTAACAATCTTCCCTCTGACAGGGTACTTGAGCTTCTGGTGTAGAGTGGAGGTCACAACCCCAGCTTTGTGAATCCAAGGTCGACCCAGCAAACAGGAATAAGATGGACGGATATCCATCACATAGAACGTTGAGTCAAATACTTGAGAACCCACACGAATCAGAATGTCCACTTCACCATGCACCATCCTCTTCGACCCGTCAAAGGCTCAGACAATGATGTTGCTAGGCTTCAACTCCAGACCCTCACAATCCAACCGGTCTAAGGCCTTCTTGGGCAATACATTCAGGGAAGAACCGGTGTCCACCAATACGTGTGCAAGAGTAATGCCTCTGCATTCTATGGAGACATGCAGGGCATCATTGTGGTTCTTTCCCTTAGCGGTAAGATCAGCATCCGAGAAACCCAAACCATTGTCAGCTGTCAAATTGGCCACGCAGTCAGTGAATTGATCTGCAGATGTCTCTTGTGGCACATGGGCCGTCTTCAGAAATGAAATCAGGGCCTTGGCATGGGCCTCTGAGCACAGCAGCAATGATAGCATAGAGATCTTGGAGGGGGTATGCCCCAGCTGTTCAACGACGTTGAAATCACTTTTCTTGATTATCTTAAGAATTTCCTCCATCTCTTGCTGGGAGGCTTCAACATTGACAGTCTTCGGTGACTCCACCCGGGCAGGCACATCATTAATCCCTTTGCCCCGAGTGTTAGATGACTCGGCAGCAGGGGTAGAAACTGGATCAGAAGTGGAAACAGGCGAACTTGCAAGCGTAATTATGAGAGGTCTTCGAATAACTGGTGGCGCAATGTCAGGCGAGAAGAGCCTGCCACTGTGGGTAACTTTAGCTGGACTGGTGATATTGCTGATGCTGGTACCGGTGTTGAACTCCTGCTTCACTCCAAGTACATATACATCTCCCCCATAGTGCCATGGGACAGCCTTGTCAGATTCATAGGGGAGGGGCCCCGGAACAGTAATAATGATGGGTGCAACAGACATGATCTTGACTGGCTTCCTCGGGGGAGCCTTGGTAGGATTATTGAAAATTGTGATGACAAATACTTCTTCAGCGGGAACAAAAGGAACAACGATCTTCTTGAACAAAATCTCTTTGCTATCCATCAGGCTTTGGATGCCTGACTTCAGCAACGGACAACCAGCAGGGGAAACGACACACAGAAGGCAACCCTTGCTACAACCCGAAAATAAACCGGCCAGCAACAGGTTCCTGTTAACAGTAAATAGAGGGGTAGCAACATCATCCACATAAACTGCATACAAGTCTTCATCAACAGCATTTACTCCATGCTGGGGCATAGGAGCAGTCACAACATTTGGCCTTTCGGGCGCCTCAAATTGTATCTCCTTCGCATCGATAAGGTCCTGAACCTTATTTCTCAGGGCCCAGCAGTCATCAGTAGAATGCCCCCGGCTATCAGAGTGATAAGCACAGCGGGCATTGGGATTATACTTTGGAGAGGTCGTGTTCACAACCTTCGGAGCCTCTCTGACGGTCACCAAGTTGGTCGCTAGCAGTTGCGGCAAGATCTGTGACAAGGTCATACTCAGCCGAGTATATTCTCTTCTGGGTCTCTCACCCATTGGTTGGTTAGGTTGCCGAGGAGTGGCAGCAGGCTTTGCAATCACCACCGCGTTGATAGCTTGGCGGCGCTCTGGTTTGTTCTGCCTCCTAGGCCCATACACAGCACTGGCTTCCTTTTTGAAAGGCTTCTTCTCAGAACTTGAGGACGCACCTTTCTGTATCTTTCCTGATTTCATGCCAGCCTCTATCCTTTCCCCAGTCAGAATGAGATCCGTAAACCCTGCAGATGAATTGCCAATGAGATGATTAAAGAACGGCCCGGATAGGGTCCCCAAGAACATGTCCACTAGCTCACGGTCGGTTAATGGTGGTTGCACCCTGCCAGCCAGGTCCCTCCACTTCTGCGCATACTCTTTAAAACCTTCTCCCGATCCTAGCGACATACCCTGGAGTTGGGTACGTGTAGGAGCGAGGTCGGCATTATATTGATACTGCTTGTAAAAAGCAGTAGCCAACTCCTCCCAGTTACGAACCTTGGTTCCATTCAGTTGATAGAACCATTCGAGATGAGTCCCTGAAAGACTCTCCTGGAAGAAGTGGATCCACAAGTTCTTGTCCACAGTGTAGGGTTAGATCTTCCGCACATAAGATCTGAGATGTAGCTTAGGGCAGGACGCCCCGTCATACTTTGCGAAAGATGGTGCTTTGAACTTGTGTAGGATGACCACACCAGAAGATAGACCCAAGTCTCCTAAATCCAACCCAGGCACTTGTTGAATTTCCATGGCATTCAGACGGTCTTCCAACTGCTTGTACTTGTCTTCAGCTGGAGGATACTGCTCCTCATTGAAATCAGTCTCGTTGTCAAAGACCACCGGACTAGGAACTCTTCCCCCCTGGGGACTGCCTTTTCCAACAGAAGAACCAGCTTGATCAACCTCATTCTGCAGTGTGTTACCAAACCTCCGGCCCACGTTGAATAGTACAGTTCTCTTCTTCTTCTTCTTGACCAGCAGAGCCTTCAGTTCCTCCTGACCTTGGGCCAAACTCATGATCAGCTCTTGGAATTGGGCATTCTGAGCCTGAAGGGCCTTGATAAACTGCTCGATAGATGATTCAGGGTTCATGATGCTGAAATAAACAGCGAAGAACATTAAGCAACCTGAAAAGAAGAGTACCTGCTATGCACATGATGCATGATATGTGTTTATGCAATGCATTCAAGGGTTCAAAAGTTCAAATTTATTGTTGACAAAAAGGAACACACGTCATCATTAAGAAATAATTGTTCAGTACATCAAGGCCTCATGGGCAAAACATTACAAAAGTGAATCAATCCCAAAAGACACTGCGCATCCTCTTTGGAGCAATGTAGGTGTTGAGATTCCTTTCCTCGTGCAGTAGGCGGGTGAGCTCCAAGACCTTCTTCTCACTGGCATGTAGACTGGACTCAAGAGAATTCTGTTCTTCCTTAAGCTGGATCCAGCTCTTCTGCATTTCTTCCCAGGATGCGGGCATGTCGGGATGTTGAATGGTGTAGGACACCTCTCCTTCCAATACTGGCTCTTTGATCACAGGGAGAACATGAGGATATGGCATCACTAGCTTCTGAGAGCGGGCTCGTACCCACTTGAGATAAGGCTCCAACGGGATGGAGTTCCTGTGCCCCAGTGTCTTGCTGTCTATCTTGTTGGGCATCCTCCAAGCTCTGATAAATCTCTGGCGAAGTCCTTGTGCATCGTTGTCGAAGTCAAAAACTACGTCAGGGATTAACATGTCATGAGGGTCGTCCCTCCGAGCATAACCAAACTGTCTCCAAGCCAGACACGGGTTGTAAGTAATACCTCCTCTGATTCCAAGTAAAGGAACATTAGGGTACTCCCCGCAACGATCAATGATAGTGACATCCTCTCTGGACCGAGAGCACCAATGGATATCTGCATGCGTAAGAGTCATCAATCGTTGTGACCATCTCAAACCCCGCTCATTCTTCAGAACTAATTGTGGAAGGTGCGAAATAAACCACCTCCCCAGGAGAGGAGTGCAGCACATAAGAACACCTCTTTTTCTCATGGTTCGAGTGTAATATGAGTGAAGGATGTCCCCAAGCAACGTAGGTATAGGATTCTTGGACATGAAGATCTGGACAGCACTGACATCTATAAGCTGATCGGGATTCGGGAACAAAACCAATCCATAGATAAGGAGGGCCACAACTTCTTCAAAGGCTTGTAGGTCAAGGGAGTTCCAACATTCTTGGGCCTTCTCAAACAGGAACCTGGATAAGAATCCTTTGATACCACTTCTAACTTCCCAATGTCCCTTGATATCAGATGGTTGTAGGTGTAGTGCTTTAGCAATCTCTTCAAGTTTGGGTTCCTTTTCCGTACCGTTGTAGGGTAGTTGACTAAGGATAGGGATCTTCAAAAGCTGGGAGAACTCTTCCAATGTAGGCACCAGTTGATAATCCAGGAAAGTAAAACAGTGGTGCAGAGGGTCAAAGAACTGGAAAAGGACCTTTATCATATCTTCCTCAATGTTGGTGTTGGCCAAACTGATGAGTCTTCCATGCCTCTCACTGAAAGAAGAGCTCTCAGGAATCCTGGATATAAGTTCCTTAAGCTGAGGAGGGATCCTTACAAGGCTGATCTGAATTGTCTTTCTGCGAACAATTTCCATGTCCTACAAAACAAGAACAAAGATGAAGATTTGAACCCCTGAAATGGTTAGTCAATGCATATGATGCTGTATGATGTCATGATGCTATGATAAAACACACCACAAATATTCACAAGAAGCAAACATGATAAGGCACACAAGTCACACCACAGCCCTTAGAGTTTAGGCCAGCATGGGGTCTAGGTATTACCCTCTTGAAGTTGGTGGGCTCAACCTGTCCTATCAGAAGTAACCGGGTTCTAAGGGTCCCAATATCATTGGATTGCTTTCATTGTTCATCGTTTCGATTTAGCCACTGAACTGGCGACCGAAATATTCCAAGAAAACAACCCTCAATTGAGTGTAGTATCGAGTATCAACCAACCTCGGACTGCACCAAAGTCAGTTATCTCACTACCATAAAGAGGCCAAGATGGTTCAATTAAGGTTCCTAAGGTCAGTTGATGCTTCACGACACCACGCGGCGGCCCCGTACTCTCCTTGACTAGACTAAAGGGTTACCGGTACACACCAAAGTGCCACATCAATGTAGCAGACTGCTTCAACCATGTCGGTATACCCCGCACAGTTCCCTCACAGCCTTGTTGCTACTTTCTAAGAAGGTATTCCCCAGATCCTGGTTAGGATCTATAGAACTCCTGAGACAGTCCCACAATAATAAAGAAAACAAGCACAACAATTGAAAACACAAGTGATCTTAGTCCTAAGGTACACCTCACTTTAAAGTATCCCCAACAGAGTCGCCAGTTCTGTGATCGGTGGATTTAGAAATGACTGTTTAATGCTGGTTCGCGAAATGTCGTGGAAGCAAGAGTCGCCACCGTCTTTTATTTTCTCCAACATGGACAGGACAAAAGCACAGCAAAATTCCTTATGAGATAGTTTCTCGGTTCGGGAGGTAGATTTATAGAAAGGGAAGGTGTTAGCACCCTTTCTATCCATGGTTATCCATGGGCTCTTAGATACTTGCTCATTTGTGTTTTCAAAAGTGTTTGCTTTTCAAAGTGTGAGTGGGTTTGAAAAAGTTTCGTTTAAAAATTTCAGAATGACTCTTGTATCAGTCCTCAAGAGTGTTTGAAAAATTGTTTTGAAAGCTTTTTTGAAAGTGTCGGTGTGAAAAGAGTTTTTGATTTGTTTTTGAATAGAGCAAGTATCCACGAGTCATCTACCTACCCTAAGGAATTAGGCTGTGTAAATGTCCTTAAGGTAGTGCCATCCCACCATTGAGAGGTAAGTAGCACCACCGTTGGAGGTGTTCGGGTCAATTCGTACGTAGGGACAGTGTGGTCATCAGAGCAACAGTAGGACACCTTAGAAGCTACCCTTATGCCATTGATCCTTTTAATTCCGAGGCAACCGTTTCGAGGAAACTGGATCATGTCATAGACATAAGGACTTACTAAAACGTCCTATACTCGACGACCACGTTTCGAAGGCAAGGCAACAGTGAGGCGTACCCTAAGAGTGGTGTGTGAATTTGTGTGTTATTTCAGTTATGTTTTATCTTGTACATGTATAATGGTGATCTACGCTTGTTTTTAATTTAGGCCATACATTCTTTCATGCAATTAGAATTTAAAAGTGCGGAAATTTAAATGCGGAAAGTAAAATCCTACGCTATTACAAGGCGCGGGTCTATACATCGCCAAATTAACAAAGACCCGTTTTAATAAAAGATGCGGAAAGTAAAACCTAGTTACTATTACATGGCTTGAGCAGTTACATAATATTGAAAAAAAGAAAAATAAGAATACATGCGCGAAAGAATTAAAGTTGCACGTTCGTGGGCGTAGAACCCTTTTGAAATTAAATTGAAATTAAAAACTAATTATTATTTAATTAAGAAAAGAAATGTTTTTTAGGTTTTTTGTATTTATGAAAATAAAGAAAATTAATTAGAAGTTAAATGAAACCCTAGTTCTAAATTATTTTTAATTGTTAAAGAAAAAAAATATTAAAGTTTAACCTAATTTACTAAATAGTTAAGGTATATGTTTATTTACAAAATATTTTATAATTAATAATGATAATAATGAGAAAATTATTTATAAAAAAAAGATGAAAAGGTTAAAAACCCTAATTTCTACATATTTTAATTTGTTAAGAAAAACATTAAAGTTTTAAAACCTAATTTACTAAATTAATGGTTAAAATTTATTTACAAAAAATAATAATGAATTAAATATTAATTAAACATATTTTTAGTTATTTTTTTGATTTTTTGGGTTTTATATTATGAAAATTAATTTATGAAATTAAAGAAAACAATTAACAACAATTAAAAGAATAAAAAGAAAAATCAAATAAAAAAATAAAAATGATGCAAACCATAGGGGGTATCAGGCCCTTTTGGAGGTAAATTGAGAAATTCAGGCCCATTAGAAATCTAGCCACGTTGACTTTTCCAGTTTGAATGCTCATCCATTGACTGAGGTACATGGTAGACGTCTTTTGGTAGCCTTCAGATTGAAGCTCATGGGCGCGTGGCAGGCTTGGATGTGAGCGTGCATGATGGACTTTGGATGAAGTGCTGCATAGAAACACCTTGTAACAAAATTCATGAATTAAGTGAGGGGACCTGGGAATCGAACCCAGGTCCCAGCGTTTACCAAGCGAATGCCTTGCCATGTGAACTGTGAAGCGCGTTTGTATATTTAATAGATAACAAATACTATATATGAAAAAGGAATATTATGCTGGAACATTGAAAAATCGCGCCAAGGTTTGAATTGACCAACCAGGAGATGACACACATGCGTCTTCTTTGTTTTGTACCTGTAAATATAACCAAATAGCGGGGGTTTTAAACCCCCACTAAACAAGACCTGCAAAAATAGCGAATAGCACATGGACAAATATAAAAAGGGCGCGAGGTAATTGTTTGTCTCGTCTTGAGGTCACGAATCCATTGGCATAGGTTTGGTGGTCCAATTTTTCCATATGGGGAAAGCCCCAATTTGAAGCTCTGAAAAACCTAGCTTTTGACAATGGTGGATTCTGATACACGCATCGTTAGTTCAATCAAATATCACCAATAGCTTCAGAACAACATTGTTAGCAAGAATCAACACTTAAAACTCATGAATAATGCATGTAAATTAAAAAACGATAATGGATATGTTCATGAAAAGTGCAATGTTGTTCTACCAATTCTTGGGGTATGGAGACTAGGTTTTGATTATAATCGATTCCTGGATGCTTTGGCAATGTATTGGAATGCGTTTGGAGCTTTGAATTGTCCTCTAACTAGGATTTCAGATTTCAAGTTTTTATGGAAAAAAATGCAATTTTTGTTATGCCTCTCTAGCAGCTCTTTCGTGTGTATGAGCATTAGGTTATCTTGTGTATAAGTATTTGAGTGAAATTAGGTCAAAAAAACCAAGCCCATAGTCCATGAATTTATGATTTTGATTTTTGATTTTGTTCATATCTTTTCCAATCTTTTTCCATGCCAATCATGCCAAATTTGGATGATATTGTCCCCTTGAGATAGTGCACAAAATCTCTTGCATATATGGAAGATATTTTCTGCATAAGAAAGATTTAAAAACATGATTTGGTATTTTTCTTATATTTAAATTTAATTAAATGAATTAATGATAATAAAAATTCAAATAATTAATCAAAAATAAGAAAATAACTCCCATTGAGCTTAGTGGGTCGTGCATAGCCTTTGGGTAATGATTCATGGAAGAATTTGTGTCCCAATAGCAATTTTGAAGTCTTTTGTGCAAAGTTGACTTTTCAAAATTCCCAAAAATTTCCCAACTTCTGCAAGGCATATCTTGCTCAATTTTGAAGCTATGAACATGTTCTTGGACATTTTGGAAAGGTCTTGAGGTCCTCTAACTAATGTCTTTGGTCCCATGTCATTTTGATTTACCAATCTCAAATTATGGTCTTTGACTTAAAGTGCCTTTTTGTTGACTTTTGAAAATGACCTATAATGTTGAAATTGATAACTTTTTGTGAGAGCATTTCTTGGACTTGGAGTGTGAAGATGAGTTGTAGTAAATGTCATCCTCTTCAAAATGAGCTTTGGATGGAATTTTTCTGATAAACCATGAAGAAGTTATGCCTTGGTCAATTTGCAGTTGACTTTTTCAACTGTCCAAAAATAGAAACTTTTGCATCTTGAGACTTTTTGAGCCATGCTTTGAGAATCATGATCAAGAATTGATCAAATGATATTTGTGGATTAAAAATAATATGTTGACCAAATTTTTTGACTTTTGACTGTCAAATGATCATTTTGCCCCTACAGTTGACTATGGAGCATTTAGGGTTTTTGACTGTGCAATTTGATGCTGTGAGTCTTGAACCTTGGCATATGGATGCTTGACAATGTATGTAGGCATGTGGGACTTGATTTGACCCTTGAAAACCTCAATTTCTTTGCAAGAACAAAAACCCTTAGTTTGACTGTGTTAGGAGGCAATTGGACTGTGTAACCCTTGAGAGATTTTGAACCATGATCTTGGAAAATCTTGAAGAATATGGGAGGGAAAATTTTGGGGTACAACACTTGGGTCTTTAGAACTTCAACTCTTCAGATTCTTCAGAACTACATCTTCAGAGTCTTCAGCACTTTGTCGTGTGAACCTTTTCTAGAACCTTGGGTCTTCAGAACTTTAAGTCTTCAGAGTCTGGACTTAAGTAGAAACTTATGTCTTCAGATCTTCTAACTTGTTTCTTTATAACACATTGTCTTTAGAAACATGAGTTGTTAGTATCTGGACTTAAGTAGAAACTTCTAGTTTCAAATCTTCTGACTGGTTTCTTTAGACTTCATATCAAAGCCTACACTTCAAAGTCTTCTGGAGTGTCTGGATACTGTTCATCAAAACTTGTGTAGCGCAGAAGCAAAATTAATTCTCTTCTAATGTCTTGGCCATACCATCCATCAGAAGCAGAACTTGTTTGTTAAATACTCAAAAATAATAAACATTAGAGTATCAAAATTGTTCATAGAAACATACTCATTTGTTATCATCAAAACTCAGATAATATTCCAGAACCAAATATTGTTCTAACAATGACTTCATAAAACAATAAAGAAATCAAGCATGCATACTGGTCATGATCATAACACATATTCAAATTCATGTTTCATACGCCAATACAAAATTATGCATCTCGTAGCGGAATAATTATCTTAACATAGAGATATAAATGATTGAAATCCCATACTGACTATCATATGATAAGTACTAGGCACTGAGGCCAAATATCATATAATATCATACATATCCAAATAAAAGAGAGCAATAACAAATATGTCTCAAAACAAATCAAAACATGAGTTCGAATATCCTCGTGTTACATATACCAGAGCAATGTTTCACTAAATATAAATAAGCTGATAAATAAGGATCTAGCTCCTCCTATAATCCTTGCAAGAAGCATCTCCATCTCTGGTACCTGAGTGACGTCGTATAAAATATCATTCAACCAGAAGGGTGAGAATTCATATCATTATGAAAATATGTAATCATAAACAATGTAAAACATACGTACAACAATAGAATCCACCACACTTCACATATGCATGCATTTGTCATAAACAAATCATTATACATGTTCTTAAATACAACATAGCTCATTCATTCATATTTAAATGTAATCAATCACCATTATCACAAGTATATCAATCAATTCAATCATCACACATTTTGCACCAACCACAACATTCACACTGACATCACATAATGCACAATAAATCAACAATTCACATCGACACCTGTGAATCCAATGTAACTCAAATGCATTATGCATGTGGTACCAAATGTTATCCTTATTGGTCCTGCCGGGTCCATATCTCCAAGACAGATAACCACTAATAAAATAAAGCAAATAATGCAAACAATTTAAAGCAAGTAAAAGTGGTCTAAGACTCTAAGGTAGCCCCTCTTTGGAGTATTATTCTCCAGCAGAGTTGCCAGTTCTGTAATACGATGAGAGAGCTGACTTGTTTTGAATTTTATCGCAAATGTGCGGATATCAAGAGTCGCCATTGAATTTTATTTTATCCAATATGGAAAGGGTGAAAAGAACAGGAAAGGCGTTGAAAATTTTGAGTTCGAGGTGTAGGTTATGAAAAGGGAAGGTGTTATCACCCTTTTCATCCGTAGTTATCTACGGGCTCTTAATTTCTTAGCTCACTTTAAAAAAATTGCTTTATGTGTGTGATTTTTTTGAAAATATTTTGAAAAGCCAAAGTACGACTATCTTTGTAATGCTTCTTGTATCAGTCCTCAAGAATGCATACAAAGTATTTTTGAAAATATTTTGAAAGTGTGATGTGTGAAAAAATGTTTTTTAGAAAAGATTATGAGCAAGCGATTAATAGTTCTTAGCCACTCAAGGTCGTTCTTATTATTTTCCTTCTCCTTTAGAAATAGTTCCATCCGTACCATTAGTTGGTAGGTAGCCCGATCTATTGGATGTAAAGGGACGGGAGAATGGTCATCGTACATTCATCGAAGGAAACTTATAAGGATGCTTTAGCAATTTAACAGAGGGACTAGATCATCTGTTCGTAGGCAATATCGAAGGGTCATCGAGGGACTATATCTTTTATTCAGAGATACTTTGTTAAAGTATCCCTATTTTCGAGGGACATGACTGTTATTCTGAAAGGCAACGAAGAGAGGTTACCCTAAAGGTGCAAGTGTGAAAGTGTGTTCATTTGAGTTATTTAGTCTTGCAATTAGGTTTTCTAGCGTTTAAGTTTATTCTTGTCATACAAATCCTAGTTACTAGCAGTATAAAATATAGCAGAGCAGAAAGTAAAATGTGGAATGTAAACCTAGGCTATTACAAAGCTTTGGGGCAGTTATATAATAGAGAGAGTGCATAAAAGAAATCCTAAGTTATTACATCCCAGAAGGAATTACATAATAGGACAATGTGAAAAAACAAAACTACAATACTATAGTTGAACACGCCAAGTACACTTTATCTAGGAAAATAAAAATAAGAATGAAAATAGAAAAGAAAATATTTTTGGTAATTTTTTATGAAAAGAATGATTTATGGTAATTAATTAAATAAAACTAAAAATCTAATTAATTTTAATAAAAAAGGATTAATTTTGAAAAATAAAAAGTTAATTAAGAAGCCTAAAACCTAATTAATTAAAATATTAATTAAAAACCTAAAACCTAATTAATTAGGGTTTCCAAAAAAGGTATATTTTTAATGGTTTAGTTAAACATAAATTAGGGTTAGCCAAGAAATAATAGGAAAAGAAAAAATAAATGAAAATCAAAAGTTAGAAATTAAAACAAGGAAAATGTCAGTGGTGGGTGTTGAACCCACACCCTTTGCCTTTTCCACTACATAGCTCGCCACTGTGCTAGGCATGTGTTGGTGTTAGTAGAACAAACGCATTGCAATACATATGAAACCTGCAAAAATATAAGAAAACAAAGAATTTTTTGCAAAAGGCGGGAATCAAACCCACACCCTAGTACAATAATGCCTTAACGCGCGTGATTCTACCATTGGGGTTGTCATACATCCGTTTATTTTATAAAACCAAAACATATATAAAATAAATTGAAACAGCATAACCAGAGAAGCGTCGGAGCCATAGCTCTAATCGTCTTCTCTAGCTAGGTGTTATCTCAAACCTGCAAAATAAAGAGCATTAGTGATCTAAAGGAACCCTACCCCCCTAAATCAACCCTCCTTGATCCAATGGTGGAATTGGTTTTCACTAATTCTCCCTGTAAAAAGAGATACTAAGAAAACAACCTAAAGCAGTGTAAACATCACAAACCATTGTCCGGTCATTATGGGACTCATGCGATGGGTTTATCTTGCATATTGACATCTCAGAAGCACATTAGTGACGTTAGTATGCATCAAAACATAATGAAAATAAAAATATGAATTTCATGCAATAATGAATACCGGTGAGGAATATACGAGAGTATCAGGCCTCTTGGATCATCACAATCATTCTAGTCTTACCCTACAATGCTTTTGGAATTGATTGGGAGGGTTGGCTTGCTTTTAGAGAGGCTGAAAGTAGGGTTTGAAGTTTGCCCTGGTTTTGAATAATTTTGGAGTTTTTTGGAAGATTGATCTCTTGCCAAGTTTTTTGTGTCCCTCTTGTTGTTTGAATAAGGATATTTGTAGGAGAAAATTAGGTCAAGAAAGTAGGCTTGGACCTTTGTATGAAATCCTTGATTTTATTTAATTTATTTTGAATTTAAATAAGTAAAATAAAAAATAAATGGAATAAAGATCAATGGGGTGTATGAATAGATTCAAAGGTTCACTATGAGTTATAAAACACACTTGGACCTTGAAACATAAGCCCAATAACCCAAAAATTCAAGTTTGATTAATTTAGGTTTCATGCAATTTCACAAAATTGCCCAACTTGCATCAATCATAAATCTTTCAATTTTCTTCATATGAAGGTGAACGTTGACTTTTTGGATAGCTAAAGATGTCATATACAATATCTATGTTGATCAGTTTTTCATTTGAAGACTTTATCTCGATGTAAATTTCTTTGACCAAAAGTGTCTTTTTGTTGACTTTTGAAATGACCTAAAATGTTTTGGCCCATATCTCTCAAATGGAGTATTTTTTGGACTTGAGCTTAGATAGACAAAGTTGTAGAGAATTTAATTTCCTTCAAAATGAGCTTTAGTTGAGAAAAATCTGATGAGGCATGTGAAAGTTATGCTTGGTCAAAGTTTAGTTGACTTCTCCTTAAGAAAACCCTAATTTAGCAACTTTTGACTTTTGATGAATCTTGAGTTTTCTTAATGAATCATGGTCAACCCTTGATAAAATAATGAATGTGACCTTAAAATCTTGATATTGACCAAAAATCTTGAAGTTTGATTGTATGTTGACCACGATTGACTTTTTGCCCAATATAGTTAATTTTCAATCATCTGGGCAATTGACTGAGCAAACTTGTGATGCAAGGCTTGAAATTTAGCATGAGCATTCCTTGAGACATATGAGGAACTAGGAAATCCACTTGAGGCATTATAAGCTCAAATTTTCTTGAGGAAAGTGAAACCCTAGTTGTAGGTCAACTGCTTAGGAAGAGAATTTGTCTAATCAAACCTTGAGTAGCCTTGAGCAATTGGGAACCCTAGGAGTATAAGGAGATATCTTAAAGGAAATGAGAGGGAAATTTTTTGGGTACAACAACGTGCCTCCGGTTCTTTTGAACGTCTTGAATACTCCTTAGTAATTTGCAATGTGGGGCATTGATATGATTGGAGAGATTAAGCCTACTACATCTAATGGGTATTGTTTCATCCCGTTCGCTATTGATCATTTTACGAAGTGGGTTGAAGCAGCCTCGTTTACCTCTGTTACCAAGAATGTCATGGCCCGGTTCATTAAGCATAATCTCATCTGTCTGTATGGCATCCCGAGCGGATCATCACTGATAATAGTATCAATCTTAACAACAATATGATCACAGAACTCTGCACACAGTTCAAGATTAAGCACCACAATTCTTCTCCATATCAACCAAGATGAATGGCACAGTGGAGGTTACCAACAAGAATATCAAGAAGATTTTGTAGAAGATGACAAGGACATATAAAGTTTGGCATGAGATGTTACCATTCACTCTTCATGGTTATCACACTTCAGCATGTACATCAACTGGGGCAACCCCTTTCTCTCTCGTCTATGATATGGAGGTTGTCTTAACTGTCGAAGTCCAAGTTCCCTCTCTGAGAATTATGAAAGACGCAGGTTTAGATGAAGACAAATGGATTCAGACTCGACTTTACCAGATAAATTTGATTGATGAGAAGAGCCTCGTGGCTCTTTGTCATGGTCAAATGTATCAGAATCGCATGATCAAGTCCGTTAACAAGAAGATCAAACCTCAGGTGTATCAGGTTGGCGTTTTAGTAATAAAGTGCATTACCTTACCATAAGTTGATCCTAGGGGCAAATGGACTCCCACGTATGAAGAGCCATTTGTGATTAAGAAGATATTTTCTGGCGACACTATGATACTTACCACCATGGGTGGTGAAGATCTTCCACACCCTGTGAACGCGGACATAGTCAAAAGATATAACACATAAAAGTGACCTGCTAGGTTGATAGGCCTAGGCAAAAATAATGGCATCCCGATGAACCAAAAGGGTTCGGGAAAAAATTAGGGATATATGTAAAAAATTGTACACTCGACAAGTCGAAAACATGAAAGGCAGCTTAGGCAATAAAGGGTATCATGATGGACTGAAAATCCGAAAGGTTGGTCTAGGAAAAAGTTAGGGATTAAAGTATACGACTATGTCTAGTTCAATCACTAGTTTACTAACAGCCAGCATGACTACCGACGTCAAGTTCAAATGGTACAGATCAATCCAGTCAACTTCTTTCGACAACAAGGTATGAGATGCTTGAAGACATAGGGGAAATAGCAGAGTTGAAACTCAATGGGATAATTTCCACATAGATATTATTCTCTGTTTCTATTTGTACACCTTTTTCTTTTCACGACGATTTCCTCTTACTAGGATCTCTGTCACTTTGTTCAAAACTACATGTTTATAGGCAAACTCTCAATACTAATATGCTTCAAAATTAATTTTTTTTTACTTTCTCTTTTTTATTTGCAAAAACGTCCAATGACTAAATTAAATGAACATATGCATTTGAATATGATTACTGTTAACAAAATACATGCATGAAAACATGATTAGCATTTACTGAAGACTCTAGGAGTTGGGATAATGTTTAAGTCATTTATAAATTCCCCACAGAGCAATCTCCATGAAACTATCTCTACAGAGCTATCTTCGCAAGATCATCCCCAACAGAGATAGATTCCCCCCACAAGTCTAATATGCTCACAGGAAGAAATTCGGGCATCTTCAAGCAGTTCACCTCCATATCCCTAATGGATAGCTTGACCTGATCATCATCCCCAATAGTTCTCCTAGCGGATAAGGAAGTTTGATCATATCTCCACCATACAAAGGAGACTTCCTCAGTGCAGCCTATAAAGTCCCAACCCCCATTAGAGTTTATTCCCTCGACATAGTTTATAAGAATTTAATTCCCATCAGAGTTTATTACTTCAACACCGTAAATCCCTAAAAAAAATCTATTCTCCAGCAGGCTTTAATCAAAGTTTCTATCCCCAGAAGAGTTGCTACGATATCTGAAACCTGGACAGACAGCACACTGGAGGAATATCCATATCTTTATCCCCATTCAGGGTACATAAGAATCAAATCCTTCAAAAGAACGACAAACGACTGACTCTCCTTGAATTCCTCTATCCTCAATCAGAAGTCGAAAGTCCCCTAATGAAGTATCCTCAAACAGAAAGCGAGAATCCCCATTAAAATTATTCCAGGAAGAAATTGAAGAATCACTTTCTACATTCCCAACAATAACCCAGGATTTATTTTCCCCAACTAAACAATATTACATAAAGCTACTGATACGCTCCAACGACATATTGCGTCCATACATCATTACAAAATACATCATAGCTTATGTGTTGTACCCCAAAATTTTCCCTCTCATTTATCAAGATTTTTCTCACAAGACTTCTTGGACTCAAGACAAGATTAGGGTTTGGTCAGCTCAAGACATCTCATCTTGCACTGATAACCCAAAATTAGGGTTTGAGTTTTCACAAGGATTTTTGGACCACCAATGCTTCATGTGACTTTCATACATCACTTTGGACCCCTAAGATTGCTCATGCTAAGTTTCAAGCCTTGAACCACATTTTTTATCAGTCAATTGGACAATTGACCTAAAAATCAGCTGTATTGGGGAAAAAGTCAACCATGGCCAATTTACAGTCAAACTTCATAATTTTTGATCCACATCAACATTTTAGACTCACATGTACCATTTGGTCAAGTTTGGACCACAACTCCTCAAGAAATTGGATCAAATCATCAAAAGGGCAAAATGGTCAAAATTAGGGTTTTGACTGAGAAAGGGCAATTTTTGATTTTTAACCTAGCCAATGACCAATTGAGTTCAAGAATGATTTCAAGGGTTCAATGGCATAATCTTGAACTAATTACATGGTTCAAAAGATCTCAAGTTCAATGGATTGACAAATGAATTTTGTAGTCAACTGATCAAAAGTCAACGGTGCGCTGAAAAGTCAAACTTTGACTTTTTGGTCAAAATCAAGTGCCAAGGGTCATAATTCATCAAGATATGTCAAAATGTGAAACTTGTTCACCAAGAAACTCAAATTTGAAAATTAGGGTTTTAATTTGAAAATTTTCATAACTTAGAATTTTTCTAAGGATGAAAATTTTCTTATTTTCCCCAAATTTCCACAACTTTTTCACCATGATGCATTTTGATTCAAATAAAACTTCCAACATGAAAGTTGTAGTCCTCCATGAAATCTACAACTTTGCTTCACAAACGTTTCCCAAAAGATGCTTGTATCTAAAGTTATGGATTTGTGAATATAGGTCCATGAACTAAATAACTTAGTGAAATTTTGTCCTAATTTGGGCAGGTTTTGGACCCAACTTCATGGACATTTTTCACCTAGTTTCAAGAGGTATCTCAAATTGCATTTTAAATATGGATTATAGATCACATTGCAAGATTTCCAAAATGTCAAAGAACTCTCCAAGATCATTTTTGAGTAGGGAGAATCAAAGAAGGGAAGTTGGCATTTAATCACTTTTGTTCAAGCCATTTTCACATAAGATCAAGTTGCAAATCCAACCTAGGTTGGTTATATCTTGCTTTACAGGTCCTAAGCTTGCTATACACTCCATAATTAAATGCAAACTCAGTTGGCAAAGGCATTATCTTTGCTTTTGAAGCTTTGTACAAGAGATAATTCCATTTTAGGCATAAAGATCACATTGCCATTTTCATAAAGATGAGCTTTTGTAACTTTATCAATCTTGAGCCTTGGACTTGTCCCTTTGGTACATACAAACTATACAGCTCTAAAGCAAATTGTACAAGCTCTTTGCAGCTCTCAAGCAAGCAAGGAAAGGCATGTGAGTATGGTCACTTCACTTTACTTCAAAAGTAAGAAAGTTGGTGAAAAGGTCCAAAGCTTGCACAGCTAGTAAGGGCTGACTTTGGGTCATTTCTATACAAATATACAAACTTGTCGCAATGCATAGCACGATTGCTTGACACTTGAAACTCTCCAAAACTCAGAAACACTAAAATTCTGTCCAAACACAGCATTCCTGCAAAACCATAGCCAACTCTTATTTGGCTCGCGCGTTTTGTGTTTAAACACTTCAAGCATCTCATAACATCCTACCAAAAAATCCAAGCCATTACCCTGGTTCTGTAACCCTTGTTTCAGCATCCACCATTTTCACTTTGGAAGCTTGCAACTTGACTTGTGCAAAGAGTTCCAGCCATCCTCAAAGCAAGATAAGCATTGGAATAGCTTCAGGGAAGTTCAAGGAAGCTCAAACAATCCTCAAGCCTCCATTAAAGTCCCTGCATTGCTCTACTCGAATCCAACTGAAGGAGGTATATTTCTTAAACTCTATCTCTCTGAATAGGCATCCTCAAGCCACGATTTGTGAAGAAAAAATGTAGTCCTTATCATAACAAAGTTGTACATATGCATACTTTTCATTTATATTAACTATGCTGAGAGAATTTGAAGATTGAAAATGCTGAAAAAGTTATGTCATGAATTAGGGCTGCCAAAATTCTCTATGATCTTTTAGAGTTAGGTCACATAATTTATATGTTTGGAATCGTGAGCTCAAATGCCACATGTTTCATGTTATGAGTTTTTGTTTTTGTGCAAGCATATGAGAGTTACAGGTTTGAACTATGGACGCGCGCGCAGGGATGACTAAGGACAGGGATGAAGCGTGTTCTGGGCTTTTGGCACCTTGGGCCTTTTTGTTTCTGATATTCACACCCCCTGACTTACTTTTACACCCCCTGGCTTATTTGTTATATTTTTCATATTTTCATATTTATAGCTTTTATTTATTTTTTTCTGAATAATAAAAATCCTAAAAATAATTTCTTTACTTTTTGCAATTTTATTTTATTTTTTTATTATTATTTTAATTAAAAATTAGTTTACTATGATAAATAGATTTTATTTTCTTAAATAACTTGTAAATATATTTAAAAATACTTATTATTTTTATTATACTATTTATACTCATAAATACTTATTTTTATACATATTTAATTTTTAATATTTACATATAATATTATTTATTATTTTCTTGTACAAAAAATGGACAAAATAATAACATAAAGCATTATTTTCTTTTAATTAAAAAAAATTAGGGTTTCACCCCTCCAAAAATAATATTATTTTTTCCTTATTTTTTAGGGTTTAGATTAAATTATTTTCTCATACAAAAAACAAATACCAAAACATTTTTTAAATAAACACTGCATTGCATTTTAAATTATTGTATATTTATTTAATTCGCGCAATATTCGATTTGGTTGTAATAATATATTTAGGTTTATATTTGTGCAAGATCCCCATTCAAAACTTGTATCCCCCCTCCCATAATAATTGTTGTAATAGCTTAGTTTATTTTACGCAGTTTATTGCTTTCATATACCATGTTTAGTAAATTAGGGTTTGCATGACAAGAACAAAAACAAGCAAAATAGAAAAACCTAAACACAAGACAAAAGCATGAAAAATGACACACTTTGCACACAAGCACCCTTAGGGTTTCTCTCACTTGGTTGCCTAAAATAAAATGGCCATGTTACGCATGCGAAGTATCTTGGCAAAACAAAATAAAAATAAGATCATAGTCCCTCGATGACGCTATTCAAAGGTTGCCTAAACAAAATGATCTTGGTCCCTCAAACATGCTAAGGTACTTGGCAACATTGCTATCATGGTTATACGATGACCCACGCCCGTCCCGTTTACATCCAAAGATAGGGTTGTTTACCAAATCAATGGTAAATCAACAATGTCAAAGGAATAAAAATGCATAAGAAAGATATTTGAGTAGGTAGATAGCTTCTAGTTACTTGTTACATTTCAAAACACTCCTTGCTATTTTCAAAAACAAACACACACACATTTCAAAACATCTTACAAAACATTGAAAACATTTTCAAAAGATAAACATCTTTGTATACATTCTTAAGAACGATAATCATTACAAAGATTTCCTAAACGAATGGCCTCTTTTACAAAATACTTTCAAAACCACATCAAACACCATTTCAAATAAAATAAAGCAAGTGATCTAAACAAGTAACTAAGAGCCCATGGAAAACCATGGATGAAAAGGGTGCTAGCACTTTCCCTTTTCATAATCTACCCCCCGAACTCAAGAAAACATCTCAAAGGTCTTTCCTGTGCTTTTTTACCTTTCCTTTTGGATAAAAGAAAAGTCGGTGGCGACTCTTGCTAACGGCAACATTTGCAAACACAAACGCAAAACCTCAAGTCAGTTCTCCCACCGCATCACAGAACTGGCGACTCTGCTGGGGATAATTCTAAAAGGGGGGTTACCTTAGGGTTTAGATCACCTTTATTTGCTTACAATTGTTTGACTTGTTTGCTTTACAATTATGATTCTTTGTTTGGGTTTGAATCCTCCACCCAAATTTGGGAAACATTATAGGTAAATAGCAATACGTTGTGGAAACTGTGCGGGGTATACCGACATGGTCTAAACAATAGATATATTAGTGTGACATATTTGTGGGTACCGGTAGCCTTTGAGTCAATCAAAGAGAATACGGGACCGCTGAGTGATTTCATGAAGCACTAATGAACTTCTAGAACCTTTACTTGACCAACTTGGCCTTTTAGGATGTAGTGAGATAACCGGCTTTGGTGCAGTCCGAAGTTGGTAGATACTCGATACTACACTCATTGAGGGTTGGTTTCTTGGAATATTTCGGTCGCCAGTAAAGACGCTTGAACTGAAACAATGAACAAGGAAACAATCCAGTGATATTGAGCTCCTTAGAACCCGGTTACTATTTCTAGGACAGGTTGAGCCAACTAAACTTCAAGAGGGTACTTACCTATGAAACCCCATGCAAGCCTAAACTAAGAACTTGTGTGATTTGTTTGTACATATATACTTATGCATAACATCATGGACATCATGAACATCATATGAATTCACTAACCATTTCAAGGATTTTGGAGATTCATCTTTGTTCTTGTTTTGTAGGTTATGGATTCACTTCGCAGGAAAACTATCCAAATCAACCTTGTAAGAATTCCTCCACAACTCAAGGAGCTAGCTTCAAGGATCCCTGAGAATTCTCCATTCACCAAGAGGCATGGTAGTCTACTCAACTTGGTCACTTCCAACATAGAGGAGGATACGATGAAGGTTCTCTTCCAATTCTTTGACCTTTTGCATCATTGCTTCACATTTCCTGACTATCAACTTGTGCCCACTTTGGAAGAATTTTCTCAACTCCTGAGGATTCCTGTTCTCAATCAACTACCTTTCAACGGTACGGAAAGAGATCCAAAGCCAGAAGAGATTGCTCAAGCCCTGCACTTGCACTCATATGATGTCACAACTCATTGGGAAACTAGAAGTGGTGTCAAAGGCTTCTTGTCAAAGTTTATGTTTGAGAAGGCCTAAAGTTGTTGGAATTCCCTAGACTTGCAAGAATTTGAGGAGATTGTAGCTCTTATCATCTATGGGATGGTCTTGTTCCCTAATCCTGACCAACTCATAGACGTAAGCGCTGTCAAAATCTTCATGACTCGCAACCCGGTGCCTACATTGCTTGGGGATATCCTCTCCTCTTTTCACACTCGTACAATGAGGAAAAGAGGTGTTCTCATGTGTTGTACTCCTCTCCTGGCAAGATGGTTTATTTCTCATCTTCCCCAATCAGTCTTGAAGAATGAGCAAGGTTTGAGGTGGTCACAAAGGTTAATGACACTTAACCATTCAGATATTCATTGGCGTTCTCTATCCAAAGAGAATGCTATTATTGTTGACCGTTGTGGGGAATTCCCTAATGTCCCTCTACTTGGCATTAGGGGAGACATCACCTATAACCCTTGCTTAGCCCTAAGACAGTTTGGATATGCCCGAAGGGATGGCCCACATGATATGCTGATTCAAGGGTTGGTTTTCGACTACAACAACAACGATCAAGGACTTCGTCAGAGATTCATCCGAGCTTGGAGGATGCCAAACAAGGTGGATAGCAAGACTTTGGGACACAAGAATTCCATCCCTCTTGAGCCTTACCTCAAGTGGGTACGAACCCGCGCTCAAAGTATTATGATGCCTTATCCCTCCATTCTCCCAGTGATTGTAGAGCCTGTTAAGGAAGGAGAAGTTCCATACACTATCCTACATCCTGACATGCCTACATCGCTCGAAGATATACAAAGGGATTGGATATAGCTCAAGGGAGAGCGCGATACTTTAGAAGCCCAATTATATGAAAGCGAGAAGAAGGTTTTGGAGTTCACTCGACTACTTCACAAAGAGAAGACTCTCAATACCAACATTGCACCAAAGAGGATGCGCAACGTCTTTTTACCTTAGAATTTTGTATTATTTTTCCCAAGGGGCATTGATGTACTCATAATTCTATTTTATTAATATGGCGTGTGTTTCTTTTTTGTTTAAAAAAAAATTGAATTTCTAAATCCTTGAAAACATTGCATGAATACATATCATTCATCATAAGCATAAACAGGTCTTTGCAACAAGTTTCCTCATCTCTCTACTGTTTATTTTAGTACGATGGATCTCGAACAAACGGTCAAAGATCTGCAAGCTCAGAATACACAATTCCAACAGTTACTCATGACCTTAGCCAAGGGGAAAGAGGAGCTGAAGACTCTGCTAGAAAAAGAAAAAGAGGAAAATAAGAAGAAGCCAGCTGGTGTGGTAATCATGGGCCGAAGATTTCAGGGACAAGCCAGAAGGACCTTAGATTTTCCAACAACATCTGATGATGGGGAAATAAAAGGAAAAGAAACGGCAGTACCATCAGATTCTAAAGAAGAAGAAGAGGAAGAAGAGGACTACTATGAAAAACAATACCCTCCGGTTGATGACAAGTATAAACACCTTGAACAATGACTAAGCGCTATGGAAATCCAGAGAGTACCAGGGCTAGATTTTGAGGAGTTGGGGCTGGTGCCAGGAATTGTAATCCCTCCAAAGTTTAAAGTGCCACTATTTTCTAAGTATGATGGGGTGTCTTGCCGTAAAATGCACCTCAGATCATATGTCAGGAAGATTCAACCACACTCTACCGACAAAGACTTATGGGTCCACTTTTTCCAAGACAGTTTATCAGGAACGCAACTTGATTGGTTCTACCAATTAGAAAGGGTTGACGTCCACAATTGGGAAGACCTGGCCGCCGCTTTCTATAAATAGTATCAATACAACACCAATTTAGCACCTACTCGTACTCAGCTACAGAGTATGGCCATGGCTTCCAATGAGGGCTTCAAAGACTATGCACAAAAGTGGAGAGATTTAGTCAGAAGGGTGCAACCCCCTCTATCTGAGAGGGAGTTGGTGGACATGTTCCTGGGAACTCTATCAGGTCCTTTCTTCAATCATCTAATTGGGAGTTCTTCTGCAGGGTTTACTGAATTGATTTTAACCGGAAAAAGAGTGGAGGCTGGTATAAGAAGTGGGGAAATTCAGAAAGACGCGTCTGCCTCAACAGCTATGAAAAAGCCCTTCACGGGAAGGAAGGAAGTATCTGCTGTGTATTCACAGAGGAACCAGGGAAGAACTGAGCGCCGACCAACAGTGGGGGACATTATGATTCTGAAGCCTGCATCAGACCAGCCAAGGAATAACCAGCAAAGGGTAGAAAGGCCAGTTTGGCAATTTACCAAGATTAACATGACTCCAGCCCAAGTTCTACCACATCTTCTGAAGTTGAATCTGGCCACTCTAAAAGAGGCCCCAAAGAATCCCAATACTACGTCTCCACATTACCATCCCAACGCCAGATGCGTGTACCATTCTGAAAGTCTAGGACACGACACCAACAACTGTTGGGCTCTGAAGAACAAAATCCAGGACCTGATAGATGCAAAGGAAGTTGAGTTTGAAGCTCCTGAGAAACCAAATGTTATTTCCGCTCCAATGCCTAAGCATGGTCACAATGCCAACGCTATTGAAGAAGATCTGTTTATTTCTACCGTGGATGAATTGTTGACTCCGCTCCTGATTATTAAGTTGAATTTGTTGAAAGCTGGTATTTTCCCAGGTTGTGACAAAGACTTCCATGTTTGCCTATCTTCATCATTTGACTGCCCTCCGTTGAAAAAAGGTATCCAACGACTGATGGATAACCAAGAAATTTTGTTCGAGAATGCTCCTGTTTCACCCGTTCCAGTGAAAGAAGTTTCAATAATAACCATCTACGCCAATCCTTCCAGGTCCCCTAAAAGACCTGTTAGGATTACACCTGCTCCGAAGACTACTCCGTTTAAGATTATAATGCCCGGGCCTGCCCCATACAAATCAGATAAAACAGTACCATGGAATTATGGTGGAGAAATCTACTACCATGGTATTAAACAGGATGAACTGACTGCCGAAGAAGAGAGCTCCAAAGAGGACAATTCCGACATTAGCAATATTGTTGGAACTAGCAAGATTACCCGCAGTGGTCGAATCTTCTATGCAGAGATTGCTCCTCCAACAGCAGTCTTTGGACCCGTGGTCGTTCCGAAGATTACCTTTGTACCAGTGATTGTACCTGCAAGTGTACCCGCCGACAAAGATAACACAATTCCTATCCCTACTTCCACTACTGAGAATAAAGGAAAGAACGTTCAAGAGGAGCTTGTCCAAACGAAGGCTCAATCACTAGTTATTCCTGAAACATCCAAGAAGGAGATGGAAGAAATCCTGAGGATAATTAAGAAGAGTGATTATGATGTGGTCGAACAATTGGGGAAGACCCCTTCCAAGATCTCTATGCTAGCCCTGCTACTGTGCTCTGAAGCACATGCCAAAGCACTGGTAAAATTTCTGAAGATAGCTCATATGCCGCAAGAGACGTCTGCTGACCAGTTCCAGGACTGTGTGTCCAGTTTGACAGCTGATAATGGCCTGGGTTTCTCTGATGCTGACTTGACACCTGGAGGGAGAAAACACAACGAGGCACTACATGTCTCAGTGGAGTGCAGAGGAACAACCCTGGGTCATGTCTTTGTTGATACTGGATCATCTCTGAACGTCTTGACAAAGAAAGCCCTTGATATATTAGACTGCAAAGGGATGACTTTAAAACCCAGCAACATAGTGGTGAGAGCTTTTGATGGTTCAAAGAGAATGGTCCACAGAGAGGTGGACATCCCAATAAAGGTGGGAACTTAGATTTTCAACTCAACCTTCTATGTGATGGACATTCGTCCTTCTTACTCCTGTCTGTTGGGATGCCCCTGGATCCACAATGCTGATGCTGTCACCTCCACCTTGCATCAGATGCTGAAGTACCCCGTCCAAGGGAAGATCATAATTGTCCATGGGGAGGAGGAGTATATGATTAGTCATCTGAATTCTTTCCGATATGTAGAATTGGATGGCGAGTTCATAGAGACCCCTTTCCAACATTTTGAAGAAGTCTCTCCAGAAATAGCAGCGACCAAGGCGGTATCCTCGATTCCTAAGATCACAAGACCTCCGCTTCGGATGTCATCTCTAAAGGATGCAAGGGCAGTAGTGGAAGAAGGGAGATGCACAATCTGGGGCCAACTTCTAGACATTCCTTACAAATCAGACAAGTTTGGCTTGGGGTTTACTTCAACTGTTCAGAAGGCTGTGCGCCGTGCCCGTGCTGGGGGGCTACCGATAAAGATTAGCAACCAAAGTGTTAATGAAGTAGAAGACAATGAAGAGGATGGCAGCTTGGAAGATTGGATATTTCCTACTGTCAGCGGAGGACTTCGCAACTGGGAAGCCAAAGACTTTGTTCCGATAACTTTCATATCTCAGTAATTTATCTCTTACATTTCTATTGGACTTGTAATAATTCACAAATAATTCGCACTTTAAAAACCTTGTGTCTTACCAGAGGCACAATGCTCCATTTGTAAGGGTTTTTATTTCATCTACATATGTCATTCAATGAATCATGGACGCTTTTTCATATATAAACCTTTTGTGCTCATTGTCTTTATTTTACATTTTATAGTTTTAAGATGGCTATACCCTTACACACACCCACACTCACAAACGCAGGTACCCTTCCATTCCGGATCCCATGGGTAACGATATTGCTATAGCCTTCAGTGACTCTGAAGATCTGATCTACCAAGCCGAATACGAAGGTGAGGAAGATTGTGAGGTGCCAGGGGAATTGGCCAGACTATTACAGCAAGAGGAAAGAGCAATTCAGCCTCATGAGGAGCTGTTGGATACAATCAACTTGGGTACCGAGGAAGATAAAAAGGAAATCAAAGTGGGTGCCAATCTAGAGCCGAGTGTCAAGGAGCGCCTAATTTAGCTATTGCATGATTATGTTGAGATCTTTGCCTGGTTATACAAAGACATGTCGAGACTCGATACAGACATTGTGGTACATCGTCTACCCACCAGAGAAGACTATCCACCAGTGAAACAAAAAGTCCTCCGCATGAGACCTGACATGTCAGAGAAGATCAAAGCGGAGGTTATGAAACAGTTCAATGTTGGATTTCTGGCTGTTACTTCATATCCTCAATGGGTGGCCAACATTGTTCCCGTGCCTAAAAAGGACGGAAAAGTGAGAATGTGCGTGGATTATAGAGATTTAAACAGGGTCAACCCTAAATATGATTTTCCACTTCCACACATCGACATCCTGGTTGACAATACAGCCCAACATAAAGTATTTTCTTTCATGGACGGATTCTCAGGCTATAACCAGATCAAAATGGCACTTGAGGACATGGAGAAAACTACATTTGTCACATAGTGGGGTACGTTCTGCTACAAAGTGATGCCATTCGGACTTAAGAATGTCGGGGAAACCTATCAACGCGCCAAGGTAGCTTTGTTTCATGATATGATACATCATGAGATAGAGGTCTATGTAGATGACATGATAGCCCGATCACAAACTGAAGAAGAACACCTTGATCACTTACAAAAGATGTTTGTCAGATTGAAGGAGTACAAGTTAAGATTGAATCCAAACAAGTGCACATTTGGAGTCCGGTCCGGTAAACTCTTAGGTTTCATTGTCAGCAACAAAGGCATCGAGGTTGATCCTGCCAAAGTCAAAGCAATACAAGAAATGCCTGCTCCTCACACTGAGAAGGAAGTCAGAGGTTTTTTGGGATGCCTAAACTATATTGTCGGATTCATTTCTCACCTAACGTCTACTTGTGAACCAATCTTCAAGCTGTTGAAGAAAGATCAAGTAGTCAAATGGAACGATGAATGTCAGATTGCTTTCGATAAAATCAAGGAGTATTTACTAGAGCCTCCTGTCTTGATTCCACCAGTCGAGGGAAGACCGCTAATCATGTATCTGACCGTCTTAGAGAATTCAATGGGGTGCGTACTGGGGCAGCATAACGAGTTTGGCCGAAAAGAGCATGCTATTTATTACCTAAGAAAAAAGTTTACCGACTGTGAAACCAGATATTCACTGCTCGAGAAAAATTGATGCGCTTTGGTATGGGCTGCTCGCCGGCTAAGACAGTATATGTTGACTCATACCACTTTGCTGATATCTAAGATGGATCCGATAAAGTACATCTTTGAGAAGCCTACTCTGTCTGGGAGGATATCTAGATGGCAGATGATCCTAACAGAATACGACATACAGTACACGACCCAAAAAGCTATAAAGGGCGGTGTTCTAGCTGATCATCTTGATCATCAAGCTGTAGAAGATTATCAGTCCATGAAATTTGACTTCCCTGACGAAGACATCATGACAATAGACAGCTGTGAAGAGATCAGACCATATGACAGACCTGGACAAGGATCCCGATGGACCTTGTACTTTAATGGGGCATCCAATGCACTTGGTAATGGTATCAGTGCTGTGCTCATATCTCCGGAAGGATGCCATACTCCTTTTACCGCCAGACTTTGCTTCAACTGTACGAACAACATGGCAGAATACGAAGCATGCATCTTTGGTCTCAAGGCTGCCATAGACTTGGGAATCAAATCTTTAGATGTGTTTGGGGATTCAGCTTTGGTCATTAGTTAGATCAAAGGAGAGTAGGACACTAAGCATCCAAACCTCATCCTTTACAAAGAACATGTTTTGACATTGTTACCACGTTTCGAGCAGATTACCTTCGAGCACTTCCCGCGAGAAGAAAATCAGCTAGCAGATGCTCTGGCTACAATGTCATCTATGTTTAAAATTAATTGGGATAATGAGGCTCCCCGAATCACCATTGAATGGATGGACGAACCGGCATACTGTCACGAGATTAATACCGAAGAAGTAGTGGACCAGCCATGGTTTCATGAAGTCAAAAGGTATCTCGAGGTTCAAGAATATCCAGAAGGAGCTTTAGTCAACGACAAGAAGTTATTAAGGAGATTCTCTTCTAAGTTTTCCTAAGTAATGGCATCTTGTACAAGCGTAATCATGATTCTATTCTGCTCCGTTGTGTGGACAAGATTGAAGCTGAAAAGATCATGGCTGAATTGCATGAAGGTACCTTTGGCACCCACTCTAGTGGGAATACGATGGAGAAGAAGATTCTACGGGCAGGCTATTACTTGTCTACCATGGAAGCAGACTGCTATCAACATTCTCAGACTTGTCATAAGTGTCAAATCTATGCAGACAAGGTGCACGTGCCTCCGGTTCCTCTAAATGTCTTAACAGCTCCTTGGCCCTTCGCTATGTGGGGAATCGACATGATTGGGGAGATCAAGCCTACAACCTCCAATGGACACTGCTTTATTCTAGTGGCCATTGACAATTTCACCAAGTGGGTCGAAGCAGCTTCCTTCGCATCTGTTACTAAGAATGTTGTTTCCCGCTTTATCAAGCAGAATCTCATTTGCCGGTACAGTATCCCCGAAAGGATCATCACTGATAATGGTACAAACCTTAACAATACTATAATCACCGCCTTGTGCGAGCAGTTCAAGATTCAACATCACAATTCATCCCCCTATCGGCCAAAGATGAATGGTGTGGTCGAAGCTGCTAATAAAAACATCAAAAAGATCATACAAAAGATGATAGTCACCTACAAGGACTGGCATGAAATGTTACCATTTGCTCTCCACGGGTACTGTACCACGACTCACACATCAACTAGGGCAACACCCTATTTTTTGGTTTATGGCATGGAGGCTGTTTTTCCTATTGATGTTCAGATCCCCTCTTTAAGAATCATGAAGGATGCAGGTTTGAGTGAAGACGATTGGATCCAGACCCGACTTGATCAACTGAACCTAATTGACGAAAAGAGACTTGATGCTGTTTGCCACGGTCAGACGTATCAAAAACAGATGATCAAGGCTTTCAACAAGAAAGTCAGACGCCAAGTATATCAAGTTGGAGATCTAGTGATCAAGCGCATCATCTTGCCACAAAGTTATCCCAGGGGAAAATGGATTCCTACCTATGAAGGACCATTTGTAATCAAGAACATCTTTTCTAATGGGGAAATAATCTTAACCACCATGGACGGTGACGACCTGCCACACCCTGCGAATGCAGACATAGTCAAAAGATACTACGCATAAGAGATCCGCTAGGTTGACACACTTAGGCAAAACAAGGGCATCCCGGCGAACCAAAAAGCTTCGGGCAAAAATTAGGGATAAAATATAAAAAAAATCTGTACACCCGGCAAGTTGAAAACTCGAAAGGGCGACTTGGGCAAAAAAGGGTTTCCCGGTGGACTGAAAACCTGAAAGGGCGGTCCAGGAAAAAGTTAGGGAATTAAAGCGTATGACTATGTCTCGTCGGATCAATTTAAGGACAATCTCTTCACTGACAAACCTGGAGCTTCTGATCAATTCAATCATCTTCAGACGAAGCAACGAATGGACAAGATATTCAGAGATACGAGGGCTATAGCAGAATGGGAACCCCATGGGATTATCACATATAACTATCTTTATTTGTATAAATTTTTCTTACTTTTATGACACCATCCTCTTACTAGGATGTTTGTCTCCTTTGTACAAAATACTTATTCAAAGTAAATACAAAGATATCTCTTTCAAAGTACAGAAAACCATTTGTCTTTTTCTTTACACTTGTGTTTTTATTTGCAAAAAACGTCCAATGATTCATTAATGAACATATGCATTTGAACATAATTACTGTTTACAAATAAACAAAATGGAAAAGAACAATTACTGACAGATTGAAAGGATAGGGAAATGACTTTAGGCTATTCCATGAGCAATCCCTACAGTACATCATCTAGATCCCCAGCGGAGTTAAAACTTCAAACTCTTAATCCCCAGTGGAGCTAAAATTTCAAACTATCAATCCCCAGCGAAAACCATTCAGTTTCTCCAAATTCCCCAGCAAGTTGTCTTGAAGCCTGAAAAGTAACCAGATAACAGTTAACTTTCGTTTCTCCCAAACCTAGGATGATTCCCCAGTAGAGTGGAAGACGACCGAAACTCCTGAACTTTTTCCAAACAGGAATAAGTTTTCTTCCCCACAGAGTTTTCTTTATTCCCCAGCAGAACAAGGATTCCCATTGTGAAATCCCCAGTAGAAGTCATCAAAATTCTCTAGATTCCCCAAGCAGATTACTCAAGCAGTATATGGCATTGCTCACAACAGAATTTTGGTCAATACTCAAACTTCAAGAAATGAAGAATCCACATATCCTCAGCAATCAGGGATTTATTGTCCCCAGCAACAGTCAGGGATTTATTTTCCTCAGCAGTACAGCAAATCAGCTTACGTGCACATACATTACATCCACATATCATAAACATTGATAAAACACGTATATTGCATTATACATTTCATGCAACATAACTTTGTGTTTCATCTAACATTTTACCCTTTTTAGGATAAGATTAACAGCTACCGTTTAACAATATGCAATCATGATACAGTTCAGATACACTCCAGACACAGAAGTCATTCTGTTACTCATTCAGATTCAGCTTTCAGATACAATACAGATACACTCCAGACGCGGAGGTCATTCTGTTACTCATTCAGATTCTAGTTCAGATACGGTACGGATATGCTTCAGACACAGAAGTCATTCTGTTAATCGTTCAGATTCTAGTTCAGATACAGTACGAATATGCTCCAGACACGGAAGTCATTTTGTTACTCATTCAGATTCCAAGTTCATGATACAGTACAGATATGCTCCAGACACGGAAGCCATTCTATTACCCATTCAGACCTCAACTTCAAGATGCAGTCCAGATACGCTCCAGACACGGTTGTCATTCTGTCACTTATTCAGATTCAAGTACAGATACAGTTCAGATACGCTCCAGATACGGATGCCATTCTGATACTTATTCAAATTCAGATTTCACACTCTTGATACAGTACAGGTACGCTCTAGACACGGATGCTATTTTGTTTCTCATTCAGATTTCAAGTCTCCAGATACAGCTCAAATACGTTCCAGACGCGGACACCATTTTGATACTTATTCTTCTGACTTACAACTTATAATTCAACAAACATTCTTGGATGGCATCTACAAGCCCATCTCCAACAAGATTCTATCATCTCTCCAAACACTCTAGTGTCCAATCATCTTTTACCTTCGAGTCACGAACGACAAAACTCGCCAATCTAACTCTTCAGGTTCAAGAGGATTGAACAGGGGCAGCTGTTGTACCCTAAAATTTTCCCTCTCGTTTATCAAGATTTTTCTCACAAGACTTCTTGGACTCAAGACAAGATTAGGGTTTGGTCAGCTCAAGACATCTCATCTTGCACTGATAACCCAAAATTAGGGTTTGAGTTTGCACAAGGATTTTTGGACCACCAATGCTTCATGTGACTTTCATACATCATTTTGGACCCCTAAGATTGCTCATGCTAAATTTCAAGCCTTGAACCACATTTTTGATCAGTCAATTGAACAGTTGACCTAAAAATCAACTGTATTGGGGAAAAAGTCAACCATGGCCAATTTACAGTAAAACATCCTAATTTTTTATCCACATCAACATTTTAGACTCACATGTACCATTTGATCAAGTTTGGACCACAACTCCACAAGAAATTGGATCAAATCATCAAAAGGGCAAAATGGTCAAAATTAGGGTTTTGATTGAGAAAGGGCAATTTATGATTTTTAACCTAGCCAATGACCAATTGAGTTCAATCATGATTTCAAGGGTTCAATGGCATCATCTTGACCTAATTACATGGTTCAAAAGATCTCAAGTTCATTGGATTGACAGATGAATTTTGCAGTCAATTGATCAAAAGTCAATTGTGCACTGAAAAGTCAAACATTGACTTTTTGGTCAAAATCAAGTGCCAAGGGTCATAATTCATCAAGATATGTAAAAATGTGAGACTTGTTCACCAAGAAACTCAAATTTGAAAATTAGGGTTTTAATTTGAAAATTTTCATAACTTAGAATTTTTTTAAGTTTGAAAATTTTCTTATTTTTTCCCAACTTTCCACCACTTTTTCACCATGATGCATTTTGATTCAAAGAAAACTTACAACATGAAAGTTATATTCCTCCATGAAATCTACAACTTTTCTTCACAAACGTTTCCCAAAAGATGCTTGGATCTCAAGTTATGAATTTGTGAATATAGGTCCATGAACTAAATAACTTAGTGAAATTTTGCCCTAATTTGGGCAGGTTTTGGACCCAACTTCATGGACATTTTTCACCTAGTTCAAAGAGGTATCTCAAATTTAATTTCAAAGATGGATTATAGAGCACATTTCAAGCTTTCCAAAATTTCAAAGAACTCTCCAAGATCATTTTTGAGTAGGGAGAATCGAAGAAGGGAAGTTGGCATTTTATCACTTTTGTTCAAGCCATTTTCACATAAGATCAAGTTGCAAATCCAATCTAGGCTGGTTATATCTTGCTTTACAGGTACTAAGCTTGCTATAAACTCCATAATTAAATGCAAATCAATTGACAAAGGCATTATCTTTGCTTTTGAAGCTTTGTACAAGAGATAATTCCATTTTAGGCATAAAGTTCACATTGCCATTTTCATAAAGATGAGCTTTTGTAACTTTATCAATCTTGAGCCTTGGACCTATCCCTTTGGTACATACAAACTACACAGCTCTCAAGCAAATTGTACAAGCTCTTTGCAGCTCTCAAGCAAGCAAGGACAGGCATGTGAGTATGGTCACTTCACTTTACTTCAAAAGCAAGAAAGTTGGTGAAAAGGTCCAAAGCTTGCACAGCTAGTAAGGGATGACTTTGGATCATTTCTATACAAATATACAAACTTGTCACAATGCATAGCATGATTGCTTGACACTTGAAACTCTCCAAAACTCATAAACACTAAAATTTTGTCCAAACACAACATTTCTGCAAAACCATAGCCAACTCTTATTTGGCTCGTGCGTTTTGTGTTTAAACACTTCAAGCATCTCATAAATATCCTACCAAAGAAATCCAAGCCATTACCCTGGTTCTGTAACCCCTGTTTCAGCATCCACCATTTTCACTTTGGAAGCTTGCAACTTGACTTGTGTAGAGAGTTCCAGCCATCCTCAAAGCAAGATAAGCATTGGAATAGCTTCAGGGAAGTTCAAGGAAGCTCAAACAATCCTCAGGCCTCCATTAAAGTCCCTGCATTGCTCTACTCGAATCCAGCATAAGGAGGTATATTTCTTAAACTCTATCTCTCTGAATAGGCATCCTCAAGCCACGATTTGTGAAGAAAAAATGTAGTCCTTATCATAACAAAGTTGTACATATGCATAATTTTCATTTATATTAACTATGCTGAGAGAATTTGAAGATTGAAAATGCTGAAAAAGTTAGGTCACGAATTAGGGCTGCCAAAATTCTCTCTGATCTGTTAGATTTAGGTCACATGATTTATATGGTTGGAATCGTGAGCTCAAATGCCACATGTTTCATGTTATGAGTTTTAGTTTTTGTGCAAGCATATGAGAGTTACAGGTTTGAACTATGGACGCGCGCAGGGATGACCAAGGACAAGGATGAAGCGTGTTCTGGGCTTTTGGCGCCTTGGGCCTTTTTGTTTCTGATATTCACACCCCCTGACTTACTTTTACACCCCCTGGCTTATTTGTTATATTTTTCATATATGTTTCATCTTTTCATATTTATAGCTTTTATCTATTTTTTTTTCTGAATAATAAAAATCCTAAACATAATTTCTTTATTTTTTGCAATTTTATTTTATTTTTTATTATTTTTTTACATAAAAATTAGTTTACTATGATAAATAGATTTTATTTTCTTAAATAACTTGTAAATATATTTAAAAATACTTATTATTTTTATTATACTATTTATACTCATAAATACTTATTTTTATACATATTTAATTTTTAATATTTACATATAATATTATTTATTATTTTCTTGTACAAAAAATGGACAAAATAATAACATAAAGCATTATTTTCTTTTAATTAAAAAAAATTAGGGTTTCACCCCTCCAAAAATAATATTATTTTTTCCTTATTTTTTAGGGTTTAGATTAAATTATTTTCTCATACAAAAAACAAATACCAAAACATTTTTTAAATAAACACTGCATTGCATTTTAAATATTTGTATATTTATTTAATTCGCGCAATATTCGATTTGGTTGTAATAATATATTTAGGTTTATATTTGTGCAAGATCCCCATTCAAAACTTGTATCCCCCCTCCCATAATAATTGTTGTAATAGCTTAGTTTATTTTACGCAATTTATTGCTTTCATATACCATGTTTAGTAAATTAGGGTTTGCATGACAAGAACAAAAACAAGCAAAATAGAAAAACCTAAACACAAGACAAAAGCATGAAAAATGACACACTTTGCACACAAGCACCCTTAGGGTTTCTCCCACTTGGTTGCCTAAAATAAAATGGCCATGTTACGCATGCGAAGTATCTTGGCAAAACAAAACAAAAATAAGATCATAGTCCCTCGATGACGTTATTCAAAGGTTGCCTAAACAAAACGATCTTGGTCCCTCAAACATGCTAAGATACTTGGCAACATTGCTATCATGGTTATACGATGACTCACGCTCGTCCCGTTTACATCCAAAGATAGGGTTGTTTACCAAACCAATGGTAAATCAACAATGTCAAAGGAATAAAAATGCATAAGAAAGACATTTGAGTAGGTAGATAGCTTCTAGTTACTTATTACATTTCAAAACACTCCTTGCTATTTTCAAAAACAAACACACACACATTTCAAAACATCTTACAAATCATTGAAAACATTTTCAAAAGATAAACATCTTTGTATACATTCTTAAGAACGAGAATCATTACAAAGATTTCCTAAACGAATGGCCTCTTTTACAAAATACTTTCAAAACTACATCAAACACCATTTCAAACAAAACAAAGAAAGTGATCTAAAGAAGTAACTAAGAGCCCATGGAAAACCATGGATGAAAAGGGTGCTAGCACCTTCCCTTTTCATAATCTACCCCCCGAACTCAAGAAAACATCTCAAAGGTCTTTCCTGTGCTTTTTTACCTTTCCTTTTGGATAAAAGAAAAGTCGGTGGCGACTCTTGCTAACCGCAACATTTGCAAACACAAACGCAAAACCTCAAGTCAGTTCTCCCACCGCATCACATTATGCATACAGAAACACATATAACATTCTCATTTATCCTGAGAGCATCATTGATGCATTACATGCATCACGATATTACATAAAGCTAACTTTGTATTTTCAGGTAAAGTTTGCAAGAAGACGAATATCATCAGCAATTTTCCAACATGTTAAAGATTTATTCCTGAAATAAGACGGGGCAACTATTTATTTGACCAGGTGTTATAAATTTCCGAAACAGGACAGGTAGACCAACGAAAACAGGTATGAGATTAATTCCCGAAACAAGACAGGGCAACTATCTATATGACCAGGCAATATGAATTCCCGAAACAGGATGGGTTTACCAAACAGGTCGCAGATTAATTCCCAAAATAAGACGGGGCAACTATCTATATGACCTAGCGGTATGAATTCCTGAAACAGGACGGGTTTACAAACAAAAAATAGATTGTAGATTAATTCCTGAAACAAGACGAGGCGACTATCTGCATGACCAAATGATTTCCTTCAGAGACTGAATTTTGATGAGCATTCCCCTTCAGAAGTTTATTCTGAAAAGCATTCCCCCAAAAGACTGAATTCTGGCGAAAATTATTCTTCTGAAAACAAAACATTTTTCACAGTCAGGCGTAGACTTATTATGATACTCCTATCAAGAGTTAACTTGGATGGAATCTATAAGCTCATCCCCGAAGACATTCTACCATCTCTCCGAATGGCATCTTTACGGCCATTCAAGCAATACTATCGACCAACGGCATTACTTCATGCACATGCGAGTGCAAATTTTTGGGAACTTAAGTGTTCAATCCTCTCCCACCTTCAGATCACGAATGGCGGACGTGCCACTCTAATTCTTCAGGTTTAAGAAGATTGAATAGGGGCAGTTGTTGTACCCCAAAATTTTCCATCCCATTTTCTTTAAGACATCTCCTTATGCTCATAGGGTTTTCAATTGCTCAAGACTATTCAAGGTTTGAATAGACAAACTCTCCTCCTAAGAAGTTGACCTACAACTAGAGTTTCACTTTTCTAAAGGAATGTGAAGAATGGAAAAACACAAGAAGGGGGTTTGAATTGGGTTTTTTAAAACTTAAAAACAAAAGACATGTTGGTTATCCTGGTCCGGTTGAACTCAAACTACTCCAGTCCACTAATTAATTTCGATTACAAAGGTACAATGAAAACTGCCAAAATCTTCTTGAGTTTAAACCACAACCCGGTTTTTTCAAGGTATTACACAGTACTACATTTGAAAGCGTGTACAAGTTATGTTTTCTAACAACAAATAGTATCACAAAAGTGATGTATTACACAAATTAAAATCAATGGGTTGAAGGTAGTGATATTTCTAGTTTGAAGTGCGCAGCAAAATCATAAACGATTTCTTCTTCAAGTCTTGTTTATATAGGCAACGCATGAGAGGTCCTTTTGGAATGTTGATAAATAGTAGTTAATGAACTTTCCAAACATAGAGATTCTTGTCCTCTTTTAGTCTTTACTTTTGAATACCCATGAATGGAATGTAACGCTTTAGAACATGCTTGCTAAAGATTACATCAGAAGATGAATGTTACCGTTGGAATCCTTTACATCTTTTTAGAACTGTACGTAACAGAATAAAGGAGTTCTTGTTCACAGCGTTTAGTGCATTCATAAGTGTAGCTTTAGAACTTCTTTATATAAGCGTGTTACGCAAATTTTTATTTCTACATAAGATGTGTTGAATCTGAGTTTAAACAATGATCTAATTCATCTTCTGTGCTTCTTACATCAGAACTTCCCTACAAAACAAAATACTTATTTAGGGAGCATAATTGTTCTTTGAGTGTTTGTTATCATCAAAACTCTTACAAGGATTGTAGAATCAAACTATGTTCTAAAAATCTCCCCCTTTTTGATGATGACAAAAACTTAGATATTTTGATCAAACACGTAAAGAGCATAAAGCATTAAACTCTCCCCCGGAGTGGGATACTCAAATAGAGAATAAATACTTCCTTGAAGATGTTCTGATCAGAGTTTTGAGAAGAACATTTCTTATGTGTCCACAACTGTCCTCAACAGAGGTTTTTCCTGTTTTGCTTTCAGATGAAAAGAATAGAAGTTATGATATTTAAAATGTTTAAGACTGAGTCTCGATACTGTTATATTCAAAATATCTTACGTTCTCCCCCTTTTTGTCAAGAATCAATAAAGCAATAAAAACACTTAGACAATAAAATGCATTTTGTATTAAAAAAGATTCAAGGAAACAAATAAAAAACAAAATGAAGAAAACAAATTTCCGAACTATGTTTCAGGAGGTGGAAGTCGTGTGAACAGGGCTTCCAATAAACTCTTAATCTGATTGTTTAATTCCTCTTGTTTCCCAAGCATCCCCTTAATTTCATTACAAGTTCCATCCTGCTTGTTTAGCCTTTCCTTAAACACAACATTTTCTTTCTTCAGCTCCTCCAGAGTTTGCATCAGAATAGAAGAAGAGGGTATTTCAGCAGAAGGGACCACTTTTTCAGAGTAAATTGTAGCTGATTCTGACACAGGAGCTTCTTCAACTTCCTTGCCTTTGTCTTGAAACATGACCAGAGGAAGAGGATCAGAGGATGATTCATTACACTATGATGTCTTATGATCTTCCCAAGGGGTATTATCCAGCAGAGAGAGTGGCTTCTTTTCCTAGTGTCGCGGAACTTGATACTTGAAGATATTCAGGCGATCAAAAAAGTTCTATTAAGCGATTTCATAATTAAGCTCCTTTAGTTTCAGAGATTCATAGTTGAACCATTTTTTGAACTGGTTCCAATGAGAATCAGAAGTAGTTGGATTGAGATTCTCTATGCAAGCTAGCTTTAGAGAGTTAAACCGTTCTTGTATTTCTGTTTCAAAAATCAGCAAGGATTTACCAACATCTGCTTTAGAGATTTTTGGTTTTGGAACGAAAATTTTCTGAGAGCTTGTGACGATATTGTCCAAAGCTTCTAAGTCTATAACAGTTCTAAGAGGATCTTCTGGGTAGTTATTTGGAGAGGGAGAGTCAGAAAGGATAATGGGCGAATTTTTTGAGTTTGGTGGAGTGGACAGATAACGAGATGGAAGATCTGGAATGGAGAGGTTCTGTGAAGAAGTTGATGGAATTATTTGTGGTTGAGATACCATGAGAGGAAGGTGATTCTAGGGATGGATGTTGTGGTATCAGGATCAAATTTGTATTTTCAGTTTGGGAAGCTTCAAACGGCGGATCAAATTGATCAATATCAGAGAGAACTTGTGCAATTTCAGGCTAATTTTGGTCAAGATGGGTAGAAGGTGGATTGTTCAGAAGGTTATCTAGAGGAAACGAGGTGTCAAATTCTAGGTCAAAGTCATCAAAAGTTTGAGTAGATGGATCTTTTGTGGGCTTTGGAGATGAAGGGTTTTTAGATGTTGATAACAATACTAATTCAATGATAGAAACAAAAGAAGGGTTACCTTTATTTTTGGCAGCTTTGGGAGTCTTCTGAGAAGTTCCTTCTGCAGCTGCTTTCCTTTTCCTTGATTTTCTGGGAGAAACTTCTAGAGTTTGTTGTATCAGATCATGGATGTTCACATATGGATTTGTTCTGTCCCTCTTGCAAGCATCCAGATACATGAGAATAATATCAGGAGAAGAATCTGCTTGAGTGAAGAGAGGAAATCTTTCAGAGGTACTCTTCTAGTGGTAATGACTTCCTTGGTGGTGATTATTGGATCCTTCTTAATAGTTTCAATAATCTTCATCTTCTTCATATTTTTGGCATTAAGGGGTTTACCAGCACAAGCTTCCAGAGTGCTATCTTATTGAGCCTCAGTCAGATGTTTTATCAATTTGTTTTCTGCCAGAATATCTGAAATGAGTCTTCCAAGGGGGATCTAATCTCTCTTTGTTCTTTCCTCTTCTCTTGTTTCTTTTACGCTGGTCTTCAGATGATTGAACATACGATATGGAAAATTAACCTTTGATATGGTGGTGATGAAGTACAGAAGGTATTGTTGATCAATATTGATGTATTATGGAGAACTTGTAGGCTTCCTATGATGGATGCAACCCAAAATAATTTTAGACAAAATTCTGAGAAAATCCTCCAGGTCTTTGATTTTGTTGGATGGTTGGCCAGCAGTAAATATTTCCTTTGAGATATTGGTTAGGTCAGAACTTTTATCAACCATATCACTGCATCGAATGTCGCCTCCATCATGACCTATTAGTTTCCCAATGAGATCTTCAGAGGTGATGATTTTATTTCCCATTACGAAAGATGTAACCTGATGATTTGAAGTTGTGGCATGGATCCAGAATTCTTTAACAAGTCTTGGAAAAACTAGACTTAGGAGGCGATCAAAATACTTAGTCCATCCTTGAAACTCAACATCACGGATTAAATCATATCTTCTTTTCTTCATGCTTATGAAATCTAAATGAGCTCACACAGAACTTCCAGCGAATCAATGGGTGTGAGGAGAGTTCTTAAGGGTTCTTCTTACCTTTCTGCTGTTGAGGAAGAACAACCAAGAATGCTTTGAGAACTTTGAGCAAGTAATTAAGAGGAAGCCATTTGCTCATATAGACTCTTTTAGGATTTTTGAAAGATTGAACAAATTTAAGAGAGAAAAAGGAATTGAGAGTGGAAATGTGATAGTGAAGGTGAACGAAGTATATATAAGAAAAAGAAGACTTAATTAACAAGAAAAGGATTTAAACAAAATGATTATGTGCATTAATGATTCTTGAAAACAGGGATAGCATAAAGATATGGAACATTTATCGATTTGATAAGAGCCTCAATGCATCAACTCAATGTTTCAGTCTCTTCAGAATTTGAACATGTGTTCAGCCTTAGAGGAAGACATTGCGTATAGATTTACAAATGTTGATGTTATAAAATGCATACTTCTATCTTTTAAATGAACCGTTTGGAGAATGTTTAGATCTTCTTAGATACATCCTGATACAACTTTCCTTCTTACTTTTGAAGAACTATTGATCAAATGTTCACAAAAAAAATTAAAGCATAAAATTCTAAGGGTTAAAGTATACATAAACAAAATTATCATTTTGGGCATAATTTCATGCTGAGATGTTTCAGAATGAAGTTAAATCTATCTTCAGAAAGGGGTTTAGTGAAAACATCAGCCCATTGATGGTTTGTGTCTATAAATTTTAATGAAAGAATTCCTTTCTGAATATAGTCCCTAATAAAATGATGTTTAATTTCTATATGCTTAGCCCTAGAATGTAAAATGGGATTTTTTGAAAGACAAATAGCAGAAGCATTATCATAGAGAATAAGAATGTTACTCTCATATATGTTGAAGTCTTCAAGTTAAATTTTCATCCAGAGCATTTATATGCTGCATCCAGCTGCTCCTATATATTCAGCTTCAGCAGTTGACAATGCAACAGTGGATTACCTTTTGTTGGACCACGATATTAGATTGTCTCCCAAAAATTGGTAGCTTCTAGAAATGCTTTTTCTTTCTATTTTGTATCCAGCAAAGTCAGTATCACATTACCCTACTGATTTTTATTCTTTGTATTTTCTATAGCAAAGACCAATATTAGTAGTACCTTTAAGATACTTGAAAATTCGCTTAACAGTCGTTAAGTAAAATTCTCTAGGATCTGATTAAAATCTAGCACACAGACAGACACTATACAGAATATTAGATCTTGAAGAAGTTAAGTATAAGAGAGAACCAATCATACCTCTAAAGATCTTATGTTCTACCTTCTTACTTACCTCTTCCTTTTCCAGAATGCATGTGGGATGCAAATGGATTTTGGCTGACTTACATTCTGACAAGTGAAATTTCTTCAAAAGTTCTTTGACATACTTGCTTTGATGAATGTAGGTTCCTTCTGGAGTTTGATTGATTTGGATACCCACAAAAAACATGAGTTCGCCCATCAAGCTCATTTCAAACTCTGCCTACATAAACTTAGCAAATTCTCTTCCCAAAGAGGCTTTAGTAAATCCAAAAATTATATCATCTACGTAAATTTGACAAACCAGAATGTTATTTTTAAATAGTTTACAGAATAAAGTAGTGTTCACCTTTCCGCTGGTAAAATCATTTTCTAATAGAAAATTACTTAGTCTTTCATACCAAGATCTGGGAGCTTGTTTAAGACTGACTATATAGTGATTTCTTAAGTTTATAAACATATTCTGGATATTTTGAATTTTCAAAACCAGGGGGTTTGTGCACATAAACTTCTTCATCAATGTAACAATTTAAAAACGCACTTTTAACATCCATCTGATAAAGAGTGATGCCATTGTTTACTACAAAAGAAATTAAAAGTCTGATAGATTCTAACCTGGCAACTCGAGAAAAGGTTTCTGTATAGTCTATCCTTTATTGCTGACTATAACCTCGTGGCACCAGTCGTGCTTTGTTTCTGACAACTTCTCCTTGTTCATTTAGCTTGTTCCCGAAGACCTATTTGGTTCCAATGATGTTAAAGCCTTTTGGTTTAGGAACTAGATCCTACACATCGTTTTTGGTGAACTGATTTAGTTCTTCCTGCATAGCGAGTATCCAGTCATTGTCCAGAAGGGCTTCGTCAATGGAAGTTGGTTTAATCAGAGATACTAATCCCATGAGAGATTCTTCAGAATTTATGAATGTAGATCTTGTTCTGATTCGGTCTTCTTTCTTTCCCAGAATCTTGTTCTCCGAATGAGCTAAACTGCTTCTGGATTGTCTTTTCTGGATGGGCTCTTCAGATGTTGTTGTAATGTTTGTAATATCCTCTTATGGATTTGATTGTGATTCTTTGTGAAGAACTTATGATACAATATCTTCAGTACCTGTAAATTGAACTTCTATATCTGCAAAAAATGTACCCTACTTTGACTTTTGGGAGCCAAGCTTATCATTAAATCTGACATTTGATAGACTCTTCCATAATACGTGTTTGTTTAATATACTCTATAACCTTTTGAGCATTCAGAGTATCCTAACATGAGACACTTTTGTGCTTTAGAGTCAAATTTTTTCATATGTTCTTTAGTGTTTAGAATAAAACAAGTACATTAGAATGGATGGAAATAAGAAATGTGAGGCTTTCTGTTCTTCCACAGTTCATATGGATTCTTATCCAAAATAGGGGTTCTGGAGATTCTATTCTGAATATAACACGATGTGTTAATTGCTTATGCCCAGAAGTTCTTAGCAATGTTAGTCTCATTGATCATGCTTCTGGCCATTTCTTGTAATGTTCTATTTTTTCGTTCTACAACTCCATTTTGTTAAGGAGTTCTAGGACAAGAGAAATCATGAGAGATGCCATTCTCATTAAAAAATAATTCAAATTTTTTTGTTTTCAAATTCTACACCATGATCACTTCTGACTTTAACAATTCTAAGATCTTTTTCGTTTTGGACTTGGTTACAGAAAGTAAAGAACACGGAGTGTAACTCATCCTTATGTCTTAAGAACTTTACCCATGTCCATCTTCTATAGTCATCTACGATCACTAATACATACTTCTTGCCACTAATGGATGCAATTTTCACTGGTCCAAATAGTTCTATATGCAGAAGTTCTAATGGTCTAGAGGTAGAAACAACATTTTTTGCTTTGAAAGAGGGTTTTGCAAATTTACCTTTTTGACATGCTTCACAAAGAGCATCTGAGATGAACTTCAGGTTAGGAAGTTCTATGACCATATTGAGTTTTTAGTATGAGATATTCTTCTCATACTAACATGCCCCAATCTTTTGTGCCAGACCCATTTCTCATCGTTAACAGACAATAGGTATTTTACATTATGACTTTATAGTTCAGAAAGTTATATTTTGTAAATGTTGTTCTCTCTCTTTCCATTAGAGAGGATAGATATATCTTTCTGACTAACCACTTTATAGAACTTTTGATTGAAGATTATATCATAACCGTTATCACTTAATTGACTTATGGATAACAGGCTATGCATTAATTCATCTACTAACAGAACATTAGTTATAGAAGGAAGTGTTCTGTTACCAATAGTTCCAGAGCCAATAATCTTTCCTTTCTGATTGCCTCAGAAACCTACGTAGCCTCCAGATTTAAGCTTCAGGCTTTGGAACATATGCTTTCTTCCTATCATATGTTGAGAGCATCCAGAGTCCAGGTACCAAGATTGGTGTTTCAATTTTGCTGTTAAAGACATTTACAACATAGAAAGTTTTGTCCTTAGGTACTCATATCTTTTTGGTTCCTTGTTTGTTAGAGTTACCAAAATTCTGTTTGAATTTTGGTTTGGCAGTAAAAGCATTACTAGTATACTTTATGTCATGTGTATTCCCATAGGTGAAGTAAGAATAAAGGGGTGTGTGTTTTATGACCATATCCTTAACTTTCTTAGGTTGAGATACTTTACCCTTATATCATATCCCTTTTCTTCCATTTATGTTAACTCCTTAGATCATTAAAGCCATCTTGCTCCTATATATGTTTTAGCAAGAAATTTTTGAAAGCTATGATCATATTTTTTTATGATCTTATCAAAGTTACTAGAAACTCCAGACACAGTTTCTTTCCGAGCCTTTTGTAATTTATTTTTGAGTTTAGAAATTGTTTCTTTAAGCTCAGAGTTTTTTGTTCTCAGTTTCTTAGTTTCTTCAGAGTCGGGAACTAGATCCTTTTTCAGGTTCTTGTTTTTTACTCGAAGTTGCTGATATCTCACAAGAATTTATGACAGGCTTTCTTCTAATTGAGATCTAGAAAAGTTAGAGAAACCTCTTCTACCTCTGAGTCTGATTCAGATTCAGATGATCCAGAGTCATCTGATACGTTGGCCATTAGGTCTATGTTGGCTCTTTCATCTTCTGATTTTGTTTCTGATTCAGAAGATTCTAAGTCATCCATTGTTTCCATGAGGCTTTTCTTCTTTTCATTAAAGAACTTCTTTTTAGGTTTCTCTTTTTGAATATTTGGACATTCGCTTTTGTAATGACCTTGTTCGTTGCATTCGTAGCAAAAAATGTCTTTGTTACTTGATTTTCTATATCTAGAATATGGTTCAGAATGATTCCTTATTCTTCTGGAAGTTCTGAACTTCCTCGGCCTATGCTTCCACAGCTGATTGACTCTTCTGGAGAGAAGAGATAGTTTGTTCTTATGACTAGGATCCACCAGAGTTTTCTTCTTTTACCTGCAAAACTTTAGGTTCATATTTTTTTATTAGATTTAAGAGCTATAGACTTACCTTGATTCGGGGGCTCATCTTCTTCTAGTTCTATCTCATGACTTCTCAAGGCGCTGACAAGTTCTTCAAGAGAGATTTTGTTCAGATCTTTGGACAGTTTTAGAGCTGTGACCATGGGTCTCCAATTCTTAGGTAAACTTTTGATGATTTTCTTTACATGATATGTAGTTGAGTACCCTTTATCCAAAACTTTTAGTCCAGTAACCAGTATTTGAAATCTTGAGAACATTGTTTCAATGGTTTCATCTTCTTCCATTTTGAAAGCTTCATACTTCTGAATGAGAGCAAGAGCTTTGGTTTCTTTGACTTGTGTGTTGCCTGCATGCATCATTCTCAAGGAGTCAAACATGTGTTTTGCTGATTCTCTATTTGTGATCTTCTCATACTCTGTGTACGAGATAGCACTCAAGACAATTGTTATGGCCTTATGATGATTTATTAATTCTCTCTTTTGATGACCTGTCATTATTTTCCTATCAATCTTCTGACCTCTTTCATCAAATGCATACACCCATCAATCACCATATCACAGAGATCACTATCATGAGCTAGAAAGAAACTTTTGATTCTGTCTTTCTAGTAATCAAAGTTTTCACCATCAAAGATTGGAGGTTTGCCGCTGATTCTGTCTTTCTCATCATGATAATCATTTATGATGTTCTGACTTGGTCCCACCATAGTATTTTTCTTGCTTGGATCTTTTTCTGACACGGTTAAGTGTTTGCACTCAGAACCAGGAGCTGTGATGCCAATCAAAGAATGGAAAAACACAAGAAGGGGGTTTGAATTGGGGTTTTTAAAACTTAAAAACAAAAGACATGTTGGTTATCCTGGTTCGTTTGAACTCAAACTACTCCAGTCCTTCCACAAAGGTGATTTTGCCTCTCTTAATGAGGTCTTAATCCACTAATCAATCATGATTACAAAGGTACAATGACAACTGCCAAAGTCTTCTTGAATCTAAACCACAACCCGGTTTTGTCAAGGTATTACATAGTACTATATTTGAAAGCGTGTACAAGATATGTTTTCTAACAAAAAATAGTATCACAAAAGTGATGTATTACACAAATGAAAATCAATGGATTGAAGGTAGTGATATTTCTCATTTGTAGTGCGCAGCAAAATCGTAAGTGATTTCTTCTTCGAGTCTTGTTTATATAGGCAACGCATGAGAGGTCCTTTTGGAATGTTGATAAATAGTAGTTAATGAAATTTCCAAACATAGAGATTCTTGTCCCCTTTCAGTCGTTACTTTTGAATAGCCATGAATGAAATGTAACGCTTCAGAACATGCTTGCTAAAGATTACATCGGAAGATGAATGTTACCGTTGGGACTCCTTTACTTCTTTCTAGAACTGTACGTAATAGAGTAACAGAGTTCTTGTTTGCAGCATTTACTGCACTCAGAAGTTGTAGCTTTAGAACTTCTTTATATAAATGTGTTACGTAGATTTTTCTTTCTACGTAAGATGTGTTGAATCAGAGTTTAAACAACAATCTAACTCATCTTCTGTGCTTCTTACATTATAACTTCCCTACAAAACAAAATACTTATTTAGGGAGCATAATTGTTCTTTGAGTGTTTTTTATCATTAAAACTCTTACAAGGATTGTAGAATCAAACTATGTTCTAACAGAATACTCATGCCAAATTTCAAGCCTTGCATCATAAGTTTGCTCAGTGAATTGCTCAGATGACTAAAAATCAAATGTATTGGGTAACAAGTCAATTGTGGTCAACATACAGTCAAACTTCAAGATTTTTTGGTCAACATCAATATTTTGAAGTCATATTCATCATTTGATCAAGGGTTGATCATGATTCATCAAGAAAAACTCTCAATTCACCAAAAGTCAAAAGTTATTAAATTAGGGGTTTCTTAAGTTACCTGAACTTTGACCAATCATAACTTCCACATGCTTTATTAGATTTTTCTCAACCAAATCTCATTTTAAAGAAAATTCAATTCTCTACAACTTGGTCTCTCTAAGCCCAAGTCTAAAAAAATGCTTCATTTTAGAGATATGGGCCAAAACATTATAGGTCATTTCAAAATTCAACAAAAAGACACTTTTTGTCAAGGAAACTTACATCAAGATAAAATCTTCAAATGAAAAAAAAATGATCAACATAGATATTGTAGGGGACATCTTGAGCTTTCCAAAAATTCCAAGATCACCTTCATGTGATAAAAATTTAGAGAGTTATGATTGGTATAAGTTGGGAAGTTTTGAGAAAATCATGAAACCTAAATTGACCAAACTTGAAATTTTGGGCTAGTGGGCTTATCTTTCAAGGTCCAAACGTGCATTAGGCCTCATAGTGAACCTGTGAGTCCATTCATACACCTATTTTATTTTTATTCCATTTATTTTTGATTTTATTTATTTAAATTCAAAATTAAATAAGATAAAATCAAAGTTTCCATACAAAGGTCCAAGCCCACTTTCTTGATCTAATTTACCTCTATAAATATATTCCTCATTTAGACAACAACAAGGACACAAAACCCTTGCAAGATATCACCTCCTAAAAACACCAAAATTTGTCAAAACTAGGGAAAATCGAAACCCTTGTCCACAGCCTTCCTCAAGGCCAAACAATTATCCAAATCAATTCCAGAAGCATTGTAGGGTAAGATTGGATCAATTTTGATGATCCAAGAGGCCTGAAAATAGCATCACATGCATCTCCGATGGCCATATATCTTGTAAATTCGTATTTTTATTTCCAACATGCTTTAATCGAAACTAACATCACTAATGTTCTTCTGAGATACAAATATGCAGGTTTGAACCATCGCATGACCCCCATAATGCAAGAATCATGTATTGCCATGTTTACACTAATTTGCTATATTTACGTTGTATCTCTTTTTAGAGGAAGAATTAGTGAAAACCAAGGCCACGACTGGATTTAGGAGGGTTGATTTAGAGGGGTAGGGTCCCTTTGGATCACTGATGCTCTTTATTTTGCAGTCTTGAGAAAACACATATCCGGAGAAGACGACCATAGCTAGGGCTCCGACGTTTCTCTGATCATCCTGTTTTAGTTTATATTATATATGTTTTGATTTAAATAAATAAACAGATGCATAGTAAGCTCAGTGGTAGAAGCGTGCGCGTTAAGCTATTACTACACTAGGGCGTGGGTTCGATCCATGCCTTTTACAAAATTTCTTTATTTCTTATATTTTTGCAGTTTTCATATGTGTTGCAGCGCATTTGTCTTCTTAATACAATCAACAAGTTGGCCTGGTGGTATTTGAAGCAAGAGGGTGTGGGTTCAAAACCCACCCCCAACATTCTTTTTCCTTGTTTTTCCTAACCCTATTTTCTTCTTTTTAGTTATTAAGCCCTATTTCTTTTAATTAAACCCTAGTTATTTTAATTAACCTAATATTTTTTCTAACACTAATTAAATTAGGTTTAAGTTTATTTAACAATTAAATGTTGTTTTTTTAATAAATTAACTTTTTTTTAAACTTTAAAATTCCTTAGGCTTTTAGGTTTTATCTAATTAATTATCATCAAAACTATTTTCTTCATAAAAATATTTTTCACATTCTTTTTCTATTTTCCTTTTTCTTATTCTTAGATCAAGATGTGTAGGTCATGCGTTTCATATGTAATAGCTTAGATCTTTATTTCCGGATTTCTTTTTTCATTATCATGTAATTTCTTCCGGGATGTAATAGTTTAGGATTTTATTTCTCGCACTCTTTATACTTATGTAATTGTCCCAAAGCTTTCTAACAGTTTTAGGTTTACATTTTCGCCTTTATTTTCTGCTACTAGATCTTATGTACTACTATTAGTAACTAGGGTTTGTATGGCAAGATAAAATCAACCGATAGCAAAACCCTAATTTCAAGATAAGCATCATTGAAACAAACACATTTTCACACTGGCACCTTTAGGGTAACCTCTCTTCGTTTCCTTTTGGAATAACGGTCACGTCCCTCGAAAGTAGGGATGCCTTAGAAAAGACCCTCGATACAAAAGATCATAGTCCCACAATGACCCTTTGATGTTGCCTTTCGGAAAATGATCTAGTCCCTTACGAAATTGCTAAAATATCCTTACAAGTTGCCTTTGATGACCATATGATGACCCTTCGCCTGTCCCTTCACATTCAATAGATGGAACTATCTACCAAGTAATAGTACGAATAGCACTACCTCTAAAGGAGGAGGAAAATAACAAGAACTACCTTGAGTGGGTAGGATACTTTTAATCGCTTGCTTACAAATTTTTCTAAACAAAACATTTCTCATATCACACTTTCAAAACAATGAATATTTTCAAAAACACTTTGTACGCATTCTTGAGGACTGATACAAGAATCATTACAAAGTTCGCCTTACATTGGAATTTTCAAAAAAATTCAAATCACACACTCAAAAAAGCAAATTTTTAAGGTGAGCTAAGCGATTAAGAGCTCGTAGATAACTATCGATGAAAAGGGTGCTAACACCTTCACTTTTCATAACTTACCCCCCAAACTCAAAATCTTCAAGGCCTTTCCTGTTCTTTTGACACTTTCTTTATTGGATAAAAGAAAATCCGATGGCGAATTTTTCTATCCATAACTTTTACGATAAAATGCAAACAAAGTCAGTTCTCCCACCGTATTACACCATTTATCATCCATAGCATTTTATTTTCTTTATTTTATGCATTTTTTCTTTACTCACTTGAGCATTTATCTTCTCCTTGCTCACTTGAGCTTCTTATTTTATTTTTCTTGTTATAAGCCACTTAATAAAGAATAAAACCTAAAATTGGTTCTTTAATCTTTGGACTATGGTTACTATCCATTTTTATCTGATGCATGGTTTTTTTCCGGTCTTCATCTAATTATTATCTTTGTGTTTGAATCCAAGGGAAAGGATCGTCTCATTGACTTTATGTCATTGTGAGTCTTTATATTTTATCCCTCATATTTGTTTCCCATTAGTTAAAACCATTAAACCCCTATTTTCAAATTTACACCCTTTTAAGCCAAAACCTCAACATTAAGTCGTTGCATTTTCCAAACTTCTCATCTTCCCGATCCTTTTTGAAAACAAACTTTTTAACCAAAAACACAGATATAATAAGAGGTTCCTTCGGAGTACCGCAGATGTATTGAGTGCTAACACTTTCCCTTTTCATAAACAACCCTCGAACCTTCTATCTTTTCAAAAATGCATAATTTTAGCTTTACTTTTAGTGTTGCTTTTATCTTGCATGATATTGATTTTATTTCGCACTTTTCCCTTTTCCCTTTGAAATAATAAAGCGTAATGGCGACTCTTGCTTATTTGCGAGTCAAGTTAATTAATAGTTTGATCTCTGATTTTCACCACTACACTTACCACTTAAAAAGGTTAATGTGGTTTAAGGAATGCATTGGCTTTATCGAATTCAATATTCATTGGATACGAGGAGAAAATAATTAGCATTCCATCTAGTGAAGTCACTCTGAAGGATGTGTTGGCTACTATCTTAGAAGGTATTATCGGCATGATAAATTTCTTATTTGAGAAAGATAAGTCAGTTTTCCTGATTCTCACCAAGGAATCAAGCTAAGATTTGAAGGTTGTGCAAGTTCTGGAAGTTTATGATTTTCCTGAAGTTTTCCCCATGGTTGTCACTTGTAACACCCTCTAAACCCCCACACAATAATATAGCATAATCAGAGTAAATTAGCATGCTTATCAAAAGAGGACGTCACATGTACTTGAAATCTAACACAAATACACTAGTCATACTCATAAAACGCATTTAAATTCATGTTCCATACTCATGTGCACATAACAGCGGAATAATTCCCTTTCATAATGATACCAATAATTGAAATCCCATAATGATAATTATATAATAAAACATAAGGAACTAAAGGTAACTCATCACATAATCTCCGAATACAACATAAAGAAAAGAGAGTATATCAAACATCCCTTAAAACAACATGAGTTCAAACGTTCCCAGTGTTACATAGGCCAGAGCATGACTCACTACTTAATAAGCGGATAAACAAGGAACTATCTCCTTCGACTAATCCTTTCAAGAAGAACCGCTATCTTTGGTACCTGAGCAATATCGTATAAAACATCATTTCAACAGATGGGTGAGAATTCACATTATTATAGAACTATATAATAATAAGTAATGCAACACATACAAGCAACAAATGAATTAATCATACTTCACATAATCATATATGTAACATTTTATAACACAATTCACATATTCACATATACAACATTTCTCATCGATTCATGATTAAAATATAATCAATCATAAATACGACATATGCAACATTCACACCAAGATTACATATTTCACACCAATTAAACATTTCACATTTACACATGTGACTGAAATGCAACTCAATTCAATATGCATGTGGAACCAATTGTTATCCTTTACGGTTATTACGTTTAAACCGCGTCCATCCCTCAGATAGATAACCACCAAAAAGCCTGTCCCCTAAGCTTTTAAACCAATTCCCTAGGTTTTGGACAAGTCACTAGCTCTCACAAGAACTAACAAACATTGCCTCTTGACAAAAATTGATGCATATGCAATATCAACAAACATATGCAATTAATACCATCCCTCAATCTTAATTATACAAGAATATATCACATAATTCATCATATTTTGAATTATATCACCATTGCACAAACATACATATTTCATGTCATCAATCACCTATAATGGATTCTCATAGCGTTCATCACTTAAACACATCATAATAACACATACAAACAATGCCCAACCATGTTATTCACGTTCATCATCAATTCACAACATACATATACACAAAATTAAGTGTTATGTTTCCATTAAAAAGTCATCCAAAATATATCCAATACACATCAATTAAATTATTGAAATTCATTGAAATCCATTATAAATCATAAGCATACAAGATCCCTAATAAATTAAACAAAATTTAAAATTCTGCATTATAGTTCGTGCTAAGCGCCCTCCAAGCTAGTGACTTTCGCGCTAAGCACGAAAATCTGCGTTAAGCATGCTCTGTGATTTTTGCAGAAAAATATGCGAAGTCAGCAGTGCATCAGTCCGAGTTTTAACCCCAAAAGCACTTTTTTCTCACTCATAATCATGAAATTTAGGGAATTAAAACATATAATTAACATGTAGTTTCAATTGCAACATCAAAACATGTTTCAACATCAATTTCATGGATTCCACTCAAAAACCCTAACATGTTAAAATCTAGGAATTGAAGAACAAAATCCCTAATCATGGAACTACCCATTACATACTTTTATATAATCCTATAATAAAAAAATTACCCACCCTTACTTTGGATTTATATAATTTCTATGATTCTTCCCTATTCTTCTCTCTTTTCCCCTCTTTTCCTCTTTCTCCTCTTCTCTTGTTTTGACAATTCTCTCTCTAATTCTATTTCTCTTTGTTTTACAAAACCCTTACTAACTCTTATTTCACTAATTGGATTAATATTTCATTCTCACACTAATTCATCATACCAAGGCACAATTAATAAATAATAATATTCTCACACTTATTACACATATAACACATTTCACAATTAATGAAATAAATCATATATCACACATCACACTAATTAATCCAAATAACTCATATATTCACAAAATTACAAAATCTAATTAATTAATATACCATATAATAACTAATAAAGCAAATAGCTAATAAAATAACTAGTAAATAAATGTGGGGTGTTACATCACTTCTCTTCCTCTGGCAAAAGAAGTGGAATTCTCTGACGACAAGATACCGAAGATGGCTCAAATATCCTTCACTTCTTATCGTATATCACCATTCAAGTTGAGGCAGTTGAAAAGTCAATTGGAAGAGTTATCGAGTAATCATTTCGTTCGGCCAAGTGTCTCTCCCTATGGAGCTCCAGTGTTATTAGTGAAGAAAAATGATGGTGGTATGCCATTATGTTTTGAATACTGTTAGTTTAACAAAGCCACCTTCAAGAACAAGTACCCCTTACCTTGGTTAGATAATCTACTGGGTCAATTGAAAGGAGACTGATTGTTCTCGGAGATTGATTTATGATCGATCTATCATCAAATCTTAGTTAAAATTTCAGGCACACCAAATACTGCATTTAGAATCGGATACGATCATTACGAGTTTCTTGCAATGCCATTCAGAGTGACGAATGGCCCTGCAATATTTATGGATTACATGAACCAAATATTCCAGCCTTATTTGGACCAGTTCATGGTGATATTTATCAATAAAATACTTATTTATTCTCGTACTATACAAGAGCATATGGACCATATAAGGATTGTCCTATATGTATTACAAGAGAAACGACTCTTTGCAAAGCTTAGTAAGTGTGAATTCTAGATGACCAAGGTCAATTTTCTTGCTCATATGATATCTCAAGGAGAAGTGGCGGTGGATCCATCTAAAGTTGAAGTGGTTATTAATTGGGAAATACCAAAGAATGTTTCCAAAGTTAAGAGTTTATTGGGGTTGACAGGTTATTATAGAATATTTATCAAAAAAATCTCAGTTGGCTTTATCGATGACTCGACTTACACAGAATGAGATTCCTTTTAGTCAGGATTCCCAGTGTTAATAAAGTTTTAGGAATATGAAGGAAAGGTTGACTATTATCCCTGTTTTAATTATTCCAGATCCTAGTAAGTCTTATGAAGTGTTTTGTGATGCTTCTAAGAAAGGATTAGATAGAGTCTTAATTCTAAATGGGAAAGTTGTTGCTTATGCTTCTCGATAGCATAAGTCTTATGAAGAGAGCTATCCAATGTATGATCTATAACTAGCAGTGGTTGTATTTACTTTGATGGTGTGGCGTCTCTATTTATACGGAGTATACTTTGAGATGTTTAGTGACCATAAGCGTTTGAAATACTTGTTCGATCAAAAGGAGCTAAAAATGAGAAAAAGGAGATGAATGGAGGACTTGAAGGATTTTGATTTTGAACTGAAGTATCATCTGGGTAAAGCGAATAAATTGTGGATGCATAAAGTTGGAAAGAGATGCACATGATTGAGTTAATGATGTTGGAGTATGAATTGTTTAAAAAGTTTCAAGGTCTCAATCTTCAAATTTATTGGACTCGGAATGGTGTAATGACGAGGAATTTGAAAGTTACTTCTAATTTCAGAGAAAAGATTCGTCAAAGCCAAGTGTTATTAGATGAAGAGTTGCAATCCTTGTCAACTTAAAAATGTTTCACTCAAGCTACAGAGGGAGTTATATTTTTAATCAAAGAGTTTGCATCCCGAATAATATGGAGTTAAGAAGGAGGGTTTTGGAAGAAGCACACAAGAGTGCATTTACCGTCAATCCAGGTTCATCAAAGATTTATCAAGATGTAAAAAAGTATTATTGGTGGCCTTGTATGAAGAGGAATAACATCGAGTATGTATCTAAATGTATGGTGTGCCAGCAAGTAAAGATTGAACATTAAAAGTCAGGTGGATTGTTGAAACCACTAGATGTTACAGTGTGGAAGTGAGATAGTATTTCTATGGACTTTGCAGTTGGCTTACCTACTACTTAGAGTGGTTACGACTCGATATGGGTAATCATGGATCGATCAACTAAGTCAGCCTATTTATAGTTGTAAAGACTACTTATAAGGAAATTCATCTTGCACGGTTGTTCATTGTGGAGATTGTGAGGTTGCATTGTGTTCCCACTAGTATTGTGTCAGATAGAGATCCAAATTTCACTTAGAGATTTTGGGAATCCTTCCGGAAAGCCATGGATTCGAAGTTGTGTTAGAGTACGTCTAATCATCCTCCAACAAATGGTCAGACCGGCAGGACGATTCAAACCTTGGAGGAAATGTTAAGAACCTGTGTGTTTGAAAGTGGAAAGAATTGGAAAGATCTATTATCATTGATTGGATTTTCATATAATAGAAGTTACCATGAGAGCATTGGTATGGCTCCGTATGAGGCCTTGTATAGAAGAAGATGCAGGATGCATCTTTGTTGGACGAAAGTTGAGGAAGAAGGAATTTTTGGATCGAAAATTGTTCAAGAGACCACGGAGAAGATAAGGATAATTCAAGATAAAATGAAGAAAGCTAGAGATCGTTAAAAGAGTTATGCAGACAATAGATAAAGACCATTGGAATTTGTAGATGGTAATCACATATTCTTGAAAGTTACTCCAAGGTTAAGATTGAAATGACCTTTTAAATCACGAAAGTTAAGTCCAACATAAGTAGGACCTGATCATATTATTGGAAGGATCAGAGAAGTAGCTTACATGTTGGCTTTACCACCCTCTATATCTGGGATGCAGGATGTGTTTCATGTATAACAACATCAAAAATTCAGCCCCGATTCTCTTTAGAATGTTCTTCCAGATAACGGTGAAGTGGAAGCGGACCTTTTTTTAGAGCCTCAACCCAATTGTATTGTAGGTCGTGAGACTAAGATATTGAGAAATAAAGTGACTCCTCTTATAAAGGTTCAGTGGGAAGAATCACATCCGGTCAAAGTTACTTGGGAGCTAGAGTCCGAGATGCGAGAATCCTATCCTTATTTATTCCAAGTAATCTTTAAATTCGAGGATGCATTTTTATTTAAGGGGTAAGGTTGTGATATCTTGTGTCCTCTTATACAATTTGAACCTTGTCAATTGAGATCAATTGAATTCCTATATGCTCTATTACTTGTCAGTTGGGACAAATAGAGTAATTAGTAAACTCATTTGAGCTTAAGTCTTACTCAGTAAGGTTGGCATTTATTAATTTGTTAAAGAATGAACATTTTTGCAACTTTAATAATTGGTCAATTTCTCTAGTAGATGAAATATCCCTTAAAGATATTTCTTTACTTCTCTTTTCTTACCAACCACTATTTTCCTTGGCTAGTAAGAAGAAGTTATATAGAAAGAAGAATAGAAATAGAAAGTAGAAGAGAAAAGAATAGAAAAGAAGAAGAGAAAGAGGAGAAAAAGGAAGAGAACTTGGAAGTTCAAGAAACTTGGATCTAGAGAAAGAATCAACTCCTTTTCTTCATCATCAATCATCTTTTTGAGGTGGGTTATAACTAGTATAGCTTTTAGGGCAAGAAACTGAAGTTGGAAAATTTAAGGTTAAGTTATTTTCCATGAATATGAATAATATGAGGTTTTATTTCATGTCTTGCTTAATGTTTGTTTGATTGTCATGTTATAATAGGATATTTGATGTATTGTTGGTGTAATATGATGTTTTTTCTTTTGTTGTTACCTTTATCCCCTCCATTTTCGCATTTCTCACCAGTCTAACTTTGTCATCCTCATCAGAAAAGGAAACAAATCAATAGGCGAGCCTAGCAGGAACAATGATATAATTGACCTATCATTCTCTCCATGCTAGAAAAAGATTTGTCAGGCGAGCCAATGAAGAAATTTGTGAAATGTCGCTTATTTTTTATCTCGTATGAAACTTGCCCGAGTCTTGCCAAGTGAGATGGCTTCGCTAGGTGAGAAGAAATATTTTTCCTAGTTTGGAGCTACTCACTTGTCTCACCAAGAGCTCTCTATGGCTCTCTAGGCGAGCATGACATTATAGAGAAAATGGGTTGGTTCTTGTTTTCACCATAATTCGAGATTCGTGATTCCGATTAATACAAGACTTGAAGAATTGGAAAGATGGTCCAATGGGATATTGTATGATGATTAGAAACCATGAATTAAACCAAGGATTCCTAGTGAATGATGGCCATCATTATAATATTTATGTGAATTATGTTTGACTAGTTTGTGCATAATAACTTTAACATCCTAAGGTGATGATGAGTGAGGATACTTAAGATGACATTTAGGTAAATGGATTAGTATGATAACTTAGGCTAGGGTAGATGAATTAGATGACGGTGTTCAAACATGATTATACCTTGGTGTGTACCGTGGCCAAATAGTCGCTATAATGGAATTTGTTAGTTCCATAATTTTATAGTTGGCTAAATTTTGGATAACCATGGTTCTAAATATGCTTCTATGTCGATGTTGAGTAAGATGGTGCAACATATTTATCAACTATCGTAACAGTTTTCATGTTATGTGTTTTTATGTCAGATGTCACAGAAGATGTTGTGACATCCTGAGGTTGTTGCAGCAGGCGCTTCTTTTGGATTTGCTTGAAGATTTAATTTGAAGATATGAGTATCTGGAATATTCTGGATTCATTATAGGAACAGGACAATCAAGGACTTTGTTGGAAACAGGTGCATATTTGATTGGTTACTAAAAACGATCGACTCAGAGTTTTAGGAAACTTTCTATGAAGATTGTTTCTAATTTTATGGAGAATATTCTGCAGAGATTTTTCGGCTGAAGATTAGAGTTGATTGAAGAATCAAAGTCAGTCCAAGCCCAACTGCAAAAGCCTATATAAAGGAATCATCCAAGACCTAGTTTTTAAGAAGATTTTGTATTGTAAAACCTTGTGAAAAATAAGGGTTTAGGTTTTGATAGTCCTTAGGTTCTTCGTGTGGTTTTTATTGTACGTCTTCGTGTATCTCGGATACATTTGAGTTGATTGATTATGCTTGATTTTTTGTCAAGTTACTGTTCTCACTGAAAGCCCATAAGCACGGGTTGAGTATTATTCTTAGTAGAGCTTTTAAGAAAACTAAGTTGGTTGTAGTTGGGGAGTGTATACATCCTAAGCGTTCATGGGACAGGATTTGTTTTCCCTGTGATTGAGAGTTTTTTTATCATTACGCTGATTGGAAGTGGGATGGAAATTTCTCATATCTAGGGAAGACCTTGGTAGAAGTCATAATGGGTAAAGATTAGGAGAGAAGTTGTAAATGGGAGAGTTTTGCTTTTAACTAGTACTACTAATAGTGGATTTCCTTACTGGATTGGTAGCCCCCATAGGAGGTGATTTAGCACCAAACTAGGTTAACACATCGTTGTGTTATTTCTTTTTCTATAAGTTATAATTATGATGTGTTATTATTTTGTTTTTTGTTCTATCAGCAAATGTCAAAACATCTGTTGCAACATTATGTGTTGTTAAGAATTACATAACTGAATGAATATGCTTCGTATGGAACCTGATGTGTTATGAAATAGGTGAATATGGTCACCTAGTGATTAACGAATACAATCACGTTGTGATTGATGAACTAATCATGTATTCAAAGCAACCCTTTATCGTTCCCGTCCCAAAGTGTGATGCTTATGAAAAGTAAGAATTTGGATACATGCACTATTTCTTTGCATGTGCAACCAAATGGGTTAGAGTTCCATATGATCAACCAAATGGGTTAAAGTCACATAGTGCAACCAAATGGGTTAGAGTCTCATAAAAGACGTGGACCTCAAAGTGGGTTAGAGTCCCATACAAGGAAAAGGCTAGAAATGAGTTTGAGTCCCATATGGAGTAATGATTCTTGAATTGGGTTCGAGTCTCATGGAGAATCTAAAATCCATGAGAAAGTTGAAGCATGATAAAAGGATCTGTAACGCGTGTTGATAATCTTAGACATAGGTTTGACTGGGGGAAAGATACATTGGTATGGTTTCTGAATAGTGATTGATTTTAGTTGATAAACTCAAATATATATGTCTCCATACAATGTGAAAGTCCCTTAGATGTTTAAGTCTTAATTTTTTTCGTATGGATTAAGCTAAGAATCGATTAGAAATCCTATAGAGCTGAATGGACCCATAAGATAAGGAACCACTGAGATTATTATCTCACCCTTTTTATTATTGTTGTTTTCAGAAAGTTATTTACAGGTTAAGGGAAATGGAAAGTTTACTTGATGGATCATGGTGACTTGATGTTTTGGATGGTGTTTCTTTTGTTGTGTAGATATAATTTTGAGATCATTTAGATGATAATCTAGATTTTAGTTTTGTTTAGGAACCTTTGTGTATATTATTCCATGGTTATATATTATTCTTTTGAGCATGTATATATGATGTTGCCAATAGGCTCTTATGTGTATTTTGGTACTAATTACACTATGTATAATATGTTTTCTAGATATCTATTATATGTGGGTGTTACATTCTTAGTATTTTTTTAGTCATTGCCCCATATGGAAGATCTGGAAAAGGTTTATCTCTCGATTGCGAGATGTGATTAAATATTCCATCTATCCAGTTTGTAGGAATGTTTTATGTGAGGATCCAAAGAGGAACAATATCATATTTGATAACATAGTCGATATTTAAGTTTTTGGGTAGAAAGATTCTCGTCATAAGATAGTGAAGGGTTAAAACACTTAATTTTAGGAGGGTTGTTCTGAAAGGAAATTCTCTTTTCTCCACGGGATTAGTTACAAGCGATTTTAGGGTTGCGTTCCATTTGATGTTTTTAAGTGCTCTATGTGGATTTATATATATATACATTCCTTACTGATAATATTAATGTTTTCCCAAGAATATTTAGATTAGTATAGAATTATTGTACTAAATATGGAAAGATATTATCAGGTGTTTTGTGAAGAATTCTCTTAATGATGCTTGACAAATGTGAGAACATGGTTTATATCCTTTCATGAAGGTTCCGTCCATACACCAATGTTCCATGTTCTTTTTCTCTAAAATCATATCTTTATTCTCTTCATATATGTTTATCATTGCAATTATGATGGATTCTCTTTTTTTGTGGTGGTATTTTGGGTTTTTAACTAAGGAGTGCATGGTGACACTTATGACAAGAGGAAGAAATCGCAAAAGAAAAGATACATGAAAGTATGAGATGCAAGATAAAGCGAGGAGATGTATACCTATTTATAGTGTGACATCTGAGTATTTGAGCGTGTATTTTACACAAGTATTTGTTGTAGATTATGCGGATTAAAAATCAAATCAAAAGTCTTGCTTTTTGAGTCTTCTAACTGATTGGATAAAGGTTCTAGTTGGTTAGATTTTCCAATTTATCGGAATTCTGTGAAGTATTCATAAATCTTGGAATTTGATTTGTTTCAGGCACACACGAAGCTTGGATTTGATATGAAAATATTTGTTTCAAGCTTTTCTAATAGTTTATCATTACGTGCTAACCAATTAGGCTTACGTAATCCTGCCACCTTAGTGCAAATTGGGTATTATGTTGATTTTTCTCCTTTTCGTACCACCAATTGTCATGATTTGCACCCCTTATCTAGAAAACACTTAAATACTCATATTTATGGGTTAACAAGTAATTTATATTTGACGAGAAAAATATTAATAAATATTATTTTAATGTGTTAATCATATATCCATGATTATTTCAACCTTAAAATGATTTTTACCTCTTTTATCATGAAATCTTGATAAATATTTCCCAAGAGGGAAAACACCAAATGGTGTATGCTTCTCCACACATTGTTTGATGCGAGAGTTAGTAAATCCAGGAAATAAATAAGTCCATTGTTGTACCCCAAAATTTGCCCTCCCATATTTCTCAAAATATTTCAAGAAAGATCCCCAAGTTGCTCAAGGTAGTCCAAGGGTTGGCCAGACAAGCTCTCTCCTAAGGTAGTCTACCTCAAATTAGGGTTTCATGTTGCATCAAGATACTTGAGTCCAAGGGATCCCAAATTATCACCGATGTCCTAATATGTTATCAAGATCATCCATGTCAAGTTTAAATCCCTACAAAGGAAGTTTGCTCAGTCAATTGCTCAAAGGCCTGAAAATCGACCATGCTAGGGCAAAAGTCAACTGTGACCCACATACAGTCAAACTTCAAGATTTTTGGTCAACATCCTCATTTTGAAGTATATTTCATCATTTTATCAAGTTTTGATCATGATTCATCAAGGATTGCTCATAATTCATCAAGACTCAAAAGTTGCTAAATTAGGGTTTTGTAGGAAAAGTCAACTCAACTTTGACCAAGCATAACTTTCTCATACTTTATGATAAATGACCCATCCAAAGCCAATTTTTAAGAGGATGCAATTACCTACAATCAATCTTCATCTCCCAAGTTCAAAATATGCATTCACAAGAAGTTATGAATTTGGACATTATAGGTCATTTTGAAAAGTCAAGAAAAACACCTTTTTTGTCAAAGCTTCATACATGAACATGGAATAACAAATTGAGATGAGACCAAAAGGGTTGCTTAGAGGACATCTCAAGATTTATAAAAAGTCAAAGAACATTTCCAAAGAGTCAAAATTGAGGAAGTTATGCATTAGTGAAGTTGACCTTTTCTGCAAAATTGCCAAAAGTCAACTATGCCCAAAACTTCAAATTTTGCCAAATGGGCCAAATCTTTTTCACTTGTTTTGAGTTGGAAACATATCCCACGAGCTCTAGCCTTTTCCACTTGTCCATATCTTATTTTTATTATTTATTTTGATTTTTATTTGAATTAATTTGATTTAAATCAAAATAAATCAAATAAAATCCAAAACATTGATAACAAGAGATTTTGTGATTGTTTCAGGTTCCAATTACAGCTAGCAAAGCATTCAAACTCGTGTAAAGGCATTTGTGCACAAAAAGATTAAAAAAATCCATGTTTGGAAAGATCTTGAAAGGAAATCAAATCAAATCAAAAAGCATTGAAGAAGAAAGATTTGGACCAATTTTGCAACCCTAATGCATTCACTCATACATATAGAACGAGGCCAGACCAAAAGAGAGGCTATAAATAGGCGTGTAAGCAAGAACCAGATTTGAAAAAATCAAAGAAAAGTGTGAGATCGAAATCCCACTTAGAGGAATCCTCAAGACCTTTGAACGATCCCAATCGCTTCCTGGGACTCTCTAGAAGCTAAAGCAATCAAGAACCAGTCCATTCCAGTCCCAGAACACGTTGTAAGTCGCTCAAACAATTTCTCTGTTCTTGAATTCGAATCTCATATTTTAAGCATTTTTAGATTAAATTAATTATACATTCTTGATCTATGAAGCATTTGCAAGCTTTTTGCATTATTCAATTTCATTTATATGGCCTGTAGCGAAATTCACCATTGTTAGGTTTTGGAGCTTTGTTTTAGGGTTTTTTATTTCAAGAACAATTAGCCTATGTAAGTGGTACGGTTGTGATCAGGAGGACGAGACAGACACAACCATGGCTTTAGCTGTTATTTCCATGGCCTGTGGAAGATTTTGAGGGTGCACAGGCCTGTAGCAACGGACGTTGTCCGTGGGTATAGGTCCTCAAGCTTTTAGCCACGTGGGTATAAAAAATGAGTTATCATTCAATCATTGGCCCATTCAAAACTTTCTGCGCGCATTTTTTATCCTCCACTAATGCTTGATCTTTATATATTATTATTGTTATATATTATATGTACAACAAGGAACAAGTGGTCCAGTGGTAAGCGTAGCAAGGAATTTGCCTTGGGGCCTGGGTTCGAATCCCAGGTCCCCCTACTTATCTATATTATTTTCTTTCAGGCGATTCAATGCGCGCATGAGCCTGAGATCCACCATATGCCTTCATCACCAAACGTGCCAGATGGCCAGATGGCCAAATCTGATGGCCACCACTGAGGGTGCATTGTGAGCCAAGTCAAACGTGCCATACAGGATCACAAAAAGTCAGCATGGGTCATCTCTTTTGGGCCCAGATTTTAGCTATTCACACCCCCTTAAATCAGGCCCATCTCTATCCTTTTATATTTTTTTTTATGTTTCATTTAAATTATTTCATTTATTTATTTACTAACCACAAAATTAATTTTCTTTTTTATTAAAAAATCACCAAAAAATATTTTTATGTCCAAATTAAAATTAGAATATTATTTTCATCAATAAATTAATTAATTTAATTAGGTTTGATTAATTAGACAATTTTAATTTCCTTTTGTAAATAATTAAAATCAATTAGAATAAATAGGATTTATACTAACTTAATTACATTTTATTTTTTTCCTAAAATAACCAAAAACCAAAAGTATGTCATTTAATTATTTTTTATTAATTAATTTAATAACTAATTAATTTAGCATTTAATTTAGAAAAACTTATTTCTTATTAAAAACAACAAAAAACAATTTTCTCTTTTAATTAGGATAGAAGGGTCAAAATCCTAGTTTCACATTCTATCTAATTTTCTCGCGCGTTTTTATATTATTTTTCCCAATTATTGTATCTGCTCCCGGTTTGTAATAATTTAATTAGGACATTTATTTATTTTTATCGCTTTTAATTTCAAAGGGTTTGTTTTTGGCTATGTAAATACCCGAAGCCTTGTAATAGCGTAGTTTGATAATAGGGTTTTAATACCCGAAGCCTTGTTAGATGTTTGATAATAGGGTTTGCATGACAAGAATGTATGTCTAATTTTAAAACAGTTAGATCACCCTAAATTTGCAAAGATAAAAATAATCTGAAATTGAAACACTCGCACATGCGCACTCCTAGGGTACACTCCCACTTGGTTGCCTTCGGTAAACGGTCATTGAGTATAGGATGTTTTAGTGGTCGTCCTTTTGTCCAAAGATCATAGTTTCCTAGGAATGGTTGCCTCGGATATTATTGCCTCGGATAAATGATCTAAGAGATTAGGGTTACTACTAAGACGTCCTAACATTGCTTTAGTGACCGTACGTCCCTTTTGAATTGACCCTCAAAACTCCAACGACGGTGCTACCTACTCACTAATAGTGGGATAGCATTGTCTAAAGGAAACAAGCATAGAACGATTCTTTTTTCGAGTAGGTAGATTAGCTCTTAAGTACTTGCTCATCCCAAACAAATTTTTCACACTTACACTCCTTTACAAACAAAGTTTTCAAAAAAACACTTCATTACACTCTTGAAGACAGAAGCAAGAGTTAAATCGAAGTCAAAACAAAAAAATTTCAAAGCGCACAAACACAAAGAAAACAATTTTGAAAATGATGAGCAAGTACCTAAGAGCCCGTAGATAACTACGGATAGAAAGGGTGCTAATACCTTCCCTTTCTATAAATCTACCCCACGTACTCATAAAATTTAGAAAAAGGAATTTTTCTGTGCGTTTTTCCTTTCCTTGTTGGATAAAATAAAAGTCGGTGGCGACTCTTGCTTACCGTGACATTTTGCGAACACAAAAGCAAAACGCAAACCAGCAAAACTTCCTTAACGAAATAGGGAAACCACGTCCCGGTTCTGGCCACCGTATCACAGAACTGGCGACTCTGCTGGGGACTTAATAAGTGGGGTGTACCTTAGGAATACTTCGTCATATTGTTTTCGATTGTTTGATTTGTTTGCTTTATTTTGTGGGCTTTGTATCGGAGTTACTATAGATCCTAACCCGGATCTGGGGATACCTTTTAGGTAAGTAGCAATAGATTGTGAGGGAACTATACAGCGTAGACCGATACGGTTGAAGCAGTAGCTATATTGGTGTGACACTTTAGTTGGTACTGATATCCCTTATAGAGGAACAAGGAGAGTATGAGGCTGCTAATGGGTCATTAAGAATCAACTGACCTTTAGAAACTATAATTGACCAACTTGGCCAAAGAAAAGTAGCAGTATGCTACACTCATTGAGACAATACTCTCGCGATGATTTCGGCCTCAAGAAAAGTTTGCTAAACTGGAAATATGACCAATCGAGGATGGTCAGTGATATTGAGATCCTCTAGAACCCGGTTACTATTACTAGGACATGTTGAACCAACTAAACTGAAAGAGGGTAATACCTAAACTCCATGCCAGCCTGAAATTTAAGGGCTATTGTGTGACTTGTTTGCCCTTACCATGTTTGCTATCTGTGAATACTTGTGGTGTGTTTATATCATGACATCATGCATCATGACATTGCATGCATATTTCATCAGACTAACCCATTTCAAAGACCAAGGGGATTCATCTTTGTTTTGTTTTGCAGATCATGTCATCTATGCGCAGAAATACCATTCGGATCAACTTCGTACAAATCCCTATTCAGCTTAGAGATTTGGTTGCAAAGGTTCCTGATACTTCTTCCTTTGTCAGAAGACATGGTCACCTCCTCAGTTTGGTCACTTCCAAGTTAGATGAGAAAATGATGAGCGTCTTGTTCCAGTTCTTTGACCCGCTACATCACTGTTTTACCTTCACGGACTATCAGTTGGTCCCTACTTTGGAGGAGTTCTCGGATTTACTTGGCGTATCTATTCTAGACAGACACCGTTTACAAGTTTGGAGATAGCTCCTAGGCTCGAGGATATTGCTTCAGCCCTCCATCTTACAAGGGTTGATGTAGTGTCTAACTGGGACACTCGGGGTGGGGTTAAAGGCTTCCTGGCTAAGTTCTTGATTGATCAAGCTCAACAGTTTTGGGACAGTTTGGACTTTCAAGCATTTGAAGACGTCCGAGCACTTCTCATCTATGGCTTGGTTTTGTTCCCTAATTCAGATTCTTTCGTCGACATGAACGCAGTCAAGATCTTCATATCCTGTAATCCAGTGCCCACCCTCTTAGGTGACATTCTACATGCTCTTTATGCCCGTACTGCTCGGAAATGGAGAACCCTTATGTCTTGTGCACCATTGCTGGCGAGGTGGTTTATTTCTCACCTCCCCAAATTTGTTTTGAAGAATGAAGAAGGCATGGATTAGGCCTACAGGATCATGTCCCTTGCTCACACGGACATCATTTAGAGTACTAAAGACATGGAAGAAGTAGCTGTCATTGACCAGTGCGGAGAATACCCCAATGTTCCATTGCTCGGAATTAGGGGAGGAATAACCTATAATCCTCGTCTGGCCTTACAACAGTTTGGACGAGCTCGAAGGGACGGTCCTCATGAGCTGCTGCTTCTAAGCATTGTCTTTGACTTCCAGGGAGATGTTGAGGGACATCGCTGCAGGTTCATACGAGCTTGGGATAGGGTGATCAGGTCTGATCCGCATGAGCTAGGAATGAAGACTTCTCTCCCAATGAAACCGTATCTCCGATAGGTTCGAGCCTACGCTCAAAAGGTCAGGATGCCATACGAAGTTGTCTTACCAATGATTGTAGAGCAAGCTGGTGAAGAAGGGGTTCCTTGTAGAGTTCTCCATCCTTACATGCCTACTGACATTTGGGCATTAAAGAGGTCTTAGATCCAGCTAAGGGAAGAACGGGATACTTACAGAGAGAAGTATCATGAATAGGAGCGGAAGATCCTAAAGCTTACAAGGCAGTTGGAGAATGAGAGGGTCCTCAACGACTATGTCAGCACGGAAGGAAAACGACCATGGGAGCGCTGATGTCTTTTGTTATTTCTAGTTTTGATTTACTTTTTCAGTTTTTCTTTTGTAACGCCTTAAAAGGCATTTGTTAAACATTGTTTCAGTTTGAATCTAACAAAAGTGTGTTTCATTTTGGTTTACAAATTTGAACCTCCCTAAAGTCTTTGAAATCATATCATATGCATTCCATTCCCATGCACCTCATTACAGGTACCCTTACAGGTTTCTCATCTTCTTCACTGTTTATTCCAGTACATCATGTCTTCTGAAATGTCCACTGATCAAGCTATTAAGGCTCTTCAAACTCAAAATACTCAATTCTAGGAAATGTTCATGAATCTGGCCAAGGGGCAGAAAGATTTGAAGACTCTTATCTTGAAGGACAAGAAGAAGAAGAAGAAGACGGTCCTCCTGAATATGGGTCACAGGTTTGGGAACAGGTTGCGACAGGAAGTTGATTCGTCCCACTCATCTGGAGGGGGAGAGAATCAAGAAGAAAGGAGGGCTCCTAGCCCTGTGGTTTCTGACAATGACACTGACTTTGATGAAGACCAGTATCCTCCGGCCGAGGATAGATATAAGCAACTCGAAGACCGGTTAAGCGCAATAGAGATCCAGAAGATACCCGGGTTGGACTTTGGGGGTTTGGGTTTGGCATCTAGAGTGGTGATTCCACACAAGTTTAAGGCGCCTTTCTTTTCTAAATACGACGGGGTCTCCTGTCCGAAGTTACATCTCCGCTCGTATGTTAGAAAGATTCAACCATATACTGCTGATAGGAACCTCTGGGTTCATTTCTTTCAAGATAGTCTGTCAGGGACTCAACTTAAATGGTTCTATCAACTAGAAGGAGCTAACGTCCGTAACTGGGAGGACCTTGCTGCTGCTTTTTACAAGCAGTACCAATATAATGTCGACCTTGCTCCCACGCGTACCCAACTTCAGGGTAATTCTATGGGTGCGAGCGAAGGTTTTAAGGACTATGCTCAGAAGTGGAGAGATCTTGCTGGTAGAGTCCAACCCCCTCTGGCGTATAGGGAGTTGGTGGATATGTTTCTTGGGACCTTGTGTGGTCTGTATTTTAATCATTTGATCGGAAGTTCATCGTCTGGTTTCACTGAATTGATTATGATTGGGGAGAGAGTTGAAGGGGGTATCAAGAGCGGCCAGATACAAAAACGTGATTTGTCAAGCACATAGAAGAATCCTTTCAAGAAGGAGTCTAGTGCAGTTTACAACTCGAGGATCCAAAATCGACCTGAGCGCCGCCAAGAAGTCAATGTGGTAGTTATATCAAGACCAACTGTTGTCCCAAAATGCAATAACCAGCAAAGAGCAAAGAGGCCTCAAAGACAATTTACTCGGCTCAGTATGACTTTATCTCAAATTCTGCCGCAACTGTTGAAAACCAATTTGGTAACTCCGAGGGAAGCTCCAAAGAATCCCAACACCATATCACCGTTATATAATCTGAACGCCCGCTGTGCTTATCACTCTGATAGCCCAGGGCAAGATACCAATAACTGCTGGGCTTTGAAGAATAAAGTGCAGGATCTGATTGATGCTAAAGAGATTAAGTTTGAAGCGCCAGAAAAGCCTAATGTCATAACAGATCCTATGCCAAAACATGACGCGGGAGTAAATGCAATTGGGGATGATGATGAAGAGTATGATATTAACAGTTGGATTTATCCCACTACCAATGGTGGCTTAAGCAATTGGACGGTAAAGGATTCCATGCCCGTTTATTTTATTAAATAATAAGACTTTTGTTTTGAGTTTGTAACAAACAATTTGAAACTTTACGGCCCGGTGCCTTGCCCGAGACACCGTGGTTTTGTTTGTGAGGGCTTTATATTTGTCATTTCCATATATCATCAATAAAAGCATTGGAAGTTTTCTTGCATTACGAATTTTGCGCTCCTTGTTTTTCTTTTCTATCTTGCAAAACTGTTATTTTACACACACTCACATATACAGGTTTACATCCACTCTGGATCTCAATGATAACGACTCTGATACTTCCAGTTATGACTTCGAAAGTCCGATCAACCAAGCCGAGGATGAAGGTGAGAATGATTGTGAAGTGCCTGGTGAACTTGCTAGATTGTTACTACAGGAAGAGAGGGCCATACAGCCGAATGAAGAGCCAGTGGAAACAGTAAACCTGGGTACAGAGGTAGACAAGAAAGAGGTCAAGATCGATGCAAATATGGAGTCTAGTGTCAAGCAACGGTTGATAAAAATGTTGCGTGACTATGTTGAGATCTTTGCCTGGTCTTATGAAGATATGCCTGGGTTGGATACCGATATTGTGGTTCACCGCCTGCCCACCAAGGAAGATTGTCCTCCAGTAAAACAGAAAGTTCGCCGAATGCGCCCAGAGATGTCTGAGAAAATCAAGGCTGAGGTTATGAAACAGTTTGATGTCGGTTTTCTAGCAGTTACTTCTTACCCACAGTGGGTTGCAAACGTGGTTCCGGTGCCGAAGAAGGATAGTAAAGTTCGAATGTGTGTTGACTATAGGGATCTGAACAGGGCAAGCCCCAAGGATGATTTCCCTCTGCCTCATATCGACGTTCTGGTTGATAACACCGCACAACATAAGGTCTTTTCCTGTATGGATGGTTTCTCTGGTTACAATCATATTAAAATGGCTCCCAAGGATATGGAAAAGACAACCTTTGTTACTCAATGGGGTACATTTTGCTACAAGGTCATGCCTTTCAGGTTGAAGAATGTTGGGGCAACGTATCAGCGCGCCATGGTCACTTTGTTCCATGACATGATTCACCATGAGATTGAGGTATACGGTGACGACATGATTGCAAGGTCCCAGACTGAAGAGGAACATCTTGACCATCTTTAGAAGCTATTTGACAGGTTGAAATTGTACAGGATGAGGTTAAACCCGAACAAGTGCACCTTCGGGGTGAGGTCTGGTAAGCTACTGGGTTTCGTCGTTAGTGATAAAGGTATTCAAGTGGATCCTGCAAAGGTGAAGGCTATAAAGGAAATTCCAGCTCCCCGAACTGAAAAGGAAGTCAGAGGCTTTCTGGGACGTCTGAACTACATTTCCCGATTCATCTCGCACCTAACTGCTACTTGTGAGCCAATCTTCAAGTTACTGAAGAAAGATCAAGTGGTAAAATGGAACGATGAATGTCAGGCCGTTTTCGAAAGGATCAAAGAATATCTACAAGAACCTCCTATTCTGATGCCTCCAGTTGAAGGGAGACCTTTGATCTTATACTTGACAGTACTCGACAATTCAATGGGGTGCGTGTTGGGGCAGCATAGCGAGTCTGGCCGAAAAGAGCATGCTATTTATTACCTTAGAAAAAAGTTTACCGACTTCGAGACCCGATACTCGTTGCTTGAGAAAACTTGCTAAGGTTTGGCATGGGCTGCTCGCCGGCTGAGACAGTATATGCTGACTCACACCACTTTATTGATATCAAAGATGGATCTAATCAAGTATATCTTCGAAAAGCCTGCCTTGTCCGGAAGAATAGCAGTATGGCATATGATTTTGACTGAATACGACATTCAATACACGACCCAAAAGGCAATTAAGGGAAGTGTGTTGGTAGATCATTTGGCACATCCGGCAGTGGATGATTACTAGTCTATGAACTTCGAATTCCCGGATGAGAACATCATGTTGGTGACTGACTGTGAGACACCTGGACCTGATGAAGGACCTGAGGAGGGATCCCAATGGTCTATGTACTTTGATGGAGCTTCAAACACTTTGGGTAATGGCATTGGCGCCGTGATCATATCTCCTGAAGGCTCTCATACTCTGTTCACCGCCCGGTTATGTTTCACCTGCACCAACAACATGGCGGAGTATGAAGCATGCATTATGGTTCTTCGAGCAGCTGGGACAACGAGGCTCCCTGGATTACCATTGAGAGGTTAGACGAACCTGCACATTACTGTGACATTGAGACTGAAGAGGTAGCAGATAAACCCTGGTTCCATGAGGTAAAGAGGTATCTTGAGGCTCAGGAGTACCCTGAGGGTGCATCTGTTAATGATAAGAGGTTTCTGAGGAGGTTTGCAGTGAAGTTCTTCATCAGTAATGGTATTCTTTACAAGAATAACCATGACTCAACCTTACTGTGTTGTGTGGATAAGAACGAAGCAGAAAGGATCATGGCGGAGTTGCATGAAGGTACTTTCGGAACTCATTCCAATGGACACACCATGGCAAAGAAGATCCTACGGGCAGGATATTATTGGTCCACCATGGAAGCCGACTGTTATCAGCATTCTCGAACCTGTCATAAGTGCCAAGTTTATGTTGATAAGGTGCATATACCTTAAGTACCTCTGAACGTCTTGACAGCTCCTTGGACTTTCGCAATGTGGGGCATCGATATGATTGGTGAGGTCATACCTACTGCGTCCAACGGGCATCGTTTCATTCTGGTGGCTATTGATTATTTTACAAAGTGGGTTGAAGCAGCTTCCTTTTCTACTGTAACCAAGAACGTCGTGGCACGATTTATTCGGCACAATCTGATCTGTCGATATGGTGTACCAGAGAGGATCATTATGGATAATGGTACAAATCTCAACAATAAGATGATCACCGAGCTCTGCAAGCAGTTCAAGATACAGCATCATAACTCTTCTCCTTACCGGCCGAAGATGAATGGGGCTGCAGAAGCGGCTAATAAGAACATTAAGAAGATTGTGCAGAAGATGACGGTGACATACAAAGATTGGCACGAGATGTTACCTTTTGCTCTTCATGGGTACCGTACCTCAGCGCGGACGTCAACAGGGGCAACACCCTATTCCTTGGTTTATGGTATGGAGGCAGTCTTGCCCATTGAAGTTCAGATACCCTCTCTTTGGATTATGAAGGATGCAGGTTTGAGCGAAGATGACTGGATTCAGACCCGGCTTGATCAGCTAAATTTAATCGACGAAAAGAGACTTACTGCTATTTTTCATGGTCAAACGTATCAAAAGCGGATGATCAAGGCATTTAACAAGAAAGTCAGACGACAAGAGTATCAAGTTGGGGATCTGGTGATCAAGCGCATCATATTACCTCAAGGTGATCCCAGGGGCAAATGGACCCCTACTTACGAAGGGTCATTTGTGGTTAAGAACATTTTCTCAAGAGGAGCTATGATTCTAACCACCATGGATGGTGATGACCTTCCTCACCCCGTCAATGCAGACATAGTGAAAAAATACTACGCATAATCAAAGACCCGCTAGGTTGACTGGCCTAGGCAAAAATAAGGGCTTCCCAGCGAACCAAAAGGGTTCGGGTAAAAATAAGGGATGAAAATGAAAAAAACTGTACACTCGGCAAGTCGAAAACCTGAAAAGGCGGCTTGGGAAAAAAAGGGTATCCCGGTGGACTGAAAACCCGAAAAGGCGGTCCAGGAAAAAATTAGGGATCAAAGCGTAACACTATGTCTCATTGGATCACCTTGCAACCAGACTTCGGTATCGACTATCAAGCTCGGAAGGCACCAAACAATCTGATCCACCTTCAACCAAGTAGCAAAGTGATGAGACGCTCGAGGACATAAAGGCAATAGCAGAGTTGGAGCCCAGTGGGATTATTCACATAGTTGTTTTTCTTGTTTTTCACAAATTGTATAAACTCTATTGTTCGACGGTGTTCTCTTACTAGGACGTCAGCCTCTTGTACAAAAACGCCTATTTACAGGCTAACTTCAAAATCAATACAAGTCATTTTTACAAAGAAATTTCAAACTATTTTCCCTTTTCTGTTTTGTGAGAACGTCCAATGTTCATTTTTTGATATATGCATTTGACATTGATTGCTGCTCATAAAAATTTACATGTGAAACAAAAGAATATTACTTGTAATATCAGAAACAGGGGCAAACGAGTAATGTCCAAATCGTACAATTGCTCTACCCACCAGGTATAGGGATAGAACTAGCTGGAGAAAACAATTGAAAGTACATTCATTCCCCGCAGAGTAAAAAGAAAGATAGTGGTGTTAAAGCTCTCCTCAGCTGAGACTCGCAACTGTGAATGAATCGGTAATATTCTCCCCAAGCGGAGTTTGTCTACCATCAACACTAAAAAGTTTTATCATCCCCAGCGGAGTATAAAAAAATCATCCCCAGTGGACTCTGAAAAAATATACCCAGTAGACTCTAAAAGGTTATTCCCCATGAATTCGCAACTGGAAAATATCCCCGACGGAGTTCTTTCCTTTCACAAACAGAAATTTAATCCCTAACAGGTTTCATTATCACCAGCAACGGTAATTCATCCCCAGTTGAATTTATCAGCGAAATCCTCAGTAGAGCATCTCCCCACAGTGTAATTCTCTCATCAGCTATATTCCCCAGCAGAGTTATCCTCTCCTGCAGGTTTATTCTCACAATCATCTTGATTCACTATCTCCAGCAGAAACGAAGAATTCATTTCTTTTTCTCCAGCAGCAATCCGGGATTTATTTTCCCCAGTTAAAAACATCACATTTCCATACATCATGACATGCATACGCATCATACGACACAATCTCATTTATTTTGAGAACATCATCACTTGATACATATCATGCATCACATACAACTAACCTTTACCTTTCAGGAAGGATACGATTAAATTTTCACATAATTCAAGCTATGAAGCTTTTACCTCAGTTGAATTACGGATGAGTTCCTAAATCTCAGCAGTGATGTTTCCTCAGTTGAATTACGGACGAGTTCCTAAATCTCAGCAAAGATGTTTCCTTAGTTGAATTACAGACGAGTTCCTAAATCTCGATAGAGATGTTTCCTCAGTTGAATTACGAACGAGTTCCTAAATCTCAGCAAAGATGTTTCCTCAGTTGAATTACGGACGAGTTCCTAAATCTCAGCAGAGTTGTTTCGTTAGTTGAATTACGGGCGAGTTTCCTAAATCTCAGCAGAGTTGTTTCCTCAGTTGAATTACGGACGAGTTCCTAAATCTCAGCAGAGATGTTACCTCAGTTGAATTACGGGCGAGTTCCTAAATCTCAGCAGAGTTGTTTCCTTAGTTGAATTACGGACGAGTTTCCTAAATCTCAGCAGAGTTTTTTCTTTAGTTGAATTACATACGAGTTCCTAAATCTCAACAAAGTGGTTTCCTTAGTTGAATTACGGACGAGTTTCCTAAATCTCAGCAGAGATGTTTCCTCAGTTGAAGTACGGACGGTCTAAGTTCCTAAATATCAACAGAGATGACTCCTCAGTTGAGTACGGACGATCGAAGTTCCTAAATATCAACAGAGATGACTCCTCAATTGAGTACGAACGATCGAAGTTCCTAAATATCAACAGAGATGTTTCCTCAGTTGATTACGGACGATCGAAGTTCCTAAATATCAACAGAGATGTTTCCTCATTAGAATACGGATGACCGAAGCTCCTAAAATTCTACTTCTCTCAACAGAGATCAGCATTCCCTAGTGGAATCTTCCTCAACAACAAGTATATAAGCTCTCGCTAAGGAATCTCTTATGTGATCAACATTCCTTCAGATGGCATCTTTAAGCCCATTCCCGACATCACAAGACAATTACCACTTCAAGCGAGTGCAAATTTTTGGGCACTCTAGTGTTCAATCCTCTTCCACCTTCGGATTACGAAAGGCACGAAAGCCAATCTACATCCTCAGATTTAAGAAGATTGAACAGGGGCAGCTGTTGTACCCCAAAATTTTCCCTCCCATATTTCTCAAAATATTTCAAAAAAGATCCCCAAGTTGCTCAAGGTAGTCCAAGGGTTGGCCAGACAAGCTCTCTCCTAAGGCAGTCTACCTCAAATTAGGGTTTCATGTTGCATCAAGATAATTGAGTCCAAGGGATCCCAAATGCTCACCAATGTCCTAATATGTTATCAAGATCATTCATGTCAAGTTTCAAGCCCTACAGAGGAAGTTTGCTCAGTCAATTGCTCAAAGGCCTGAAAATCGACTGTGCTAGGGCAAAAGTCAACTGTGACCCACATACAGTCAAACTTCAAGATTTTTGGTAAACATCCTAATTTTGAAGTATATTTCATCATTTTATCAATGGTTGATCATGATTCATCAAGGATTGCTCATAATTCATCAAGACTCAAAAGTTGCTAAATTAGGGTTTTGTAGGAAAAGTCAACTCAACTTTGACCAAGCATAACTTTCTCATACTTTATGATAAATGACCCATCCAAAGCTCATTTTTAAGAGGATGCAATTCCCTACAATACATCTTCAGCTCCCAAGTTCAAAATATGAACTCACAAGAAGTTATGAATTTGGACATTATAGGTCATTTTGAAAAGTCAACAAAAACACCTTTTTTGTCAAAGCTTCATACATGAACATGGAATATAAAATTGAGATGATACCAAAAGGGTTGAGTAGAGGACATCTCAAGCTTTCTAAAAATTCCAAGAACATCTCCAAAGAGTCAAAATTGATGAAGTTATGTGTGATCGGTGGAAATAGAACTGACTGTTTTTAGCTGGTTTCGCGAAATGTCGTGGTAAGCAAGAGTCGCCACCGTCTTTTATGTTCTCCAATATGGAAAGGACAAAAGCACAACAAAATTCCTTATTCGAGATGTTTCTCGGTTCAGGAGGTAGATTTATAGAAAGGGAAGGTGTTAGCACCCTTTCTATCCGTGGTTATCCACGGGCTCTTAGGTACTTGCTCTTATGTTTTCAAAAATTTGTTTGCTTTTCAAGTGTGTGTGGGTTTTGAAAAAGTTTCGTTTGAAAAATTTCTAAGTAACTCTTGTATCCTTCCTCAAGAGTGTATGAAAAATTTGTTTGAAAAAACTTTTGAAAGTGTAGGTGCGAAAAGTTGTTTTTGTTTGTTTTGAAAAGAGCAAGTACTTAAGAGAATCTACCTACTCTAAGGAATTAAGTTGTGTAAGAGTCCTTTAGATAGTGCTATCCCACCATTGAGAGGTAGGTAGAACCATCGTTGGAGGTGTTCGGGTCAATTCGATTAAGGGACAGTGTGGTCACCAAAGCAATGGTAGGACACCTTAGAAGTAACCCTAATGTCCTAGATCCTTTGTATCCGAGGCGACCGTTTCGAGGCTACTGGATCTTTAGACAAAGGGCGACCTCTAAGACGTCCTATACTTGATGACCACGTTTCGAGGCAACAAGTGAAGCGTACCCTAGAAGTGGCATGTGCTTTGTGTGTTGTTTTTCAGTTAATGTTTTTGTACATGTTATTTGTGAGCTACGGGTTAATTTTATTTACATACATTCTTTCATGCATTTAAGAGTTAGGGGTGCGGAAAGTAAATTGCGGAAATATAGATTCTACGCTATTACAAGGCGCGAGTCTATACATCGCCAAAAATACAAAGACCCGTTTTGATAAAGTACGAGAAATTAAATAAAGCGGTAAACCTAATTACTATTACATTCTTGGAAGCAATTACATAATAATCAAAACAAAATAAATGCGCGCGAATAAAAATTAATCGGGAACGTTCTAAGGGTTTTGACCCTTTTAAGAAAAGAAATTGAATTTTTTGTCTTTTTTGAATTAAATGCAATTAATTAAATAAAGCCTAATCTAATTAATTAATTTATTAAAAGAAAAAATGTTTTTGTGTTTTTATATTAATGAAAATAAAATAAAGGAATTAAAATTCAAAGTTAATTAAAAACCTAATTCTAAACTTAATTTAATTATTAAGAAAAAAGTTAAAGTTACCTAATTAATAATGGATTCAATTTATTAGTATTTAATTACAAAAATAAAATGAAATTAGTAATAATAATAATAATGTTAGTTCTTTTTTGGATTTTTTATGAAAAATAGTAATTGGTTAATTGTTAATAAAAAGGAATAAGAAATAAAAAAAAAATGACAAAATAATAAAAATGGAGAGCAAACCCAAAGGGGGTATGGGCCAGAATGGGGGGGGTTTTGATTGAAATTTGAGGCCCATTTGAATCCAGCTCGTTTGACTTTCTAGAATCCAGTGCTTGTGTGTTGACTCCTGAGCATGGTGAGGACCACCTCCTGGCCTTCAGATCTATGAGAGAGGCCACTTGGCGCTTGGATCTGTGAGGTGTATGGTGCTCCACGTTTGGGAATCTGCACAAGAATACATTAGAAAAAATGACAATGAATTATGGGGGGACCTGGGAATCGAACCCATGTCCCAAGGGTCTATACACGTCCATCCAAGCCACTGAGCCAAGCCATTTTATTTGTTATAATAACAAACAAAAAATATTATATGAAAAAGTGAGCGGTATCCTGGAAATAAAAAGCGCGCGCGTGTTAGCTTGAATAGACCAACCAGAGGCAAGCACGTCACCTTCTTCTTCCCTAAAACTGCAAGAAATAGAGTTAGATAGCGGGGGTTTTAAACCCCCACAACCTGCAATATTGGAAAATAGCGAATAGGAATCCAGGGCATATAAAAATGGCGCGAGGTGTCCAACATGTTCGTCTCATTACGCTGGTTTCAGCCATGTATGTTTGGAGGTTTAATTTTACAGCATGTGCAAAGCCCCAATTCTAAACCTTAAGAACCCTAAAGTGTTTTAATGGAAAGTCACAATTCTGTATGTTACACTGCAATTAAACCATGCCAAAAGTTCCCTGTGCATTCATACAGTACAAAACAAACAAGAAATTGGGTTAATGATGCATGGAATATGGATTTCGATTCTCAAAATAATTGACAAACCGTGGGGGCGTGATGAGCGATTCTTTGAGGTTTTTGGCTTGTTGATGATTGCAAATCGTGCCTGGGAGTGTTGGGAGTGTGTTTAGATCAAAGAAAGTGTCTGAATTGCACTGAAGAGTGGATTTCAGTTTGCAAATTTTCTCCAAGTTTTTGGAATTCAGTTTGGCCGTTTTAGAGAGTTCTAGGTCGTCTCAATGGTATGGACCAATTGCATATATGTCTAGCAATGAGAATCAATCAATATAATGAACCTTTAAGCCTTGCAATGAAGTTTGAGATTTCCTCTTTATCACCATTAAAGCATTTGCCATTTTTGTCCAAAATTTGAATTTCATGCTTGAAATAGGTCTTGCACAAATTTGGTATATGGATTATGGTGTATCAAAGCTATTCAAACCACAAAATATCCCTTAATTAATTATTTTGATTTTTATTTGAATTTTAAAGATTTAAAATGAATTAAATCAAATAAAATTAAATAAAAATAGAAAAATTAATTTTTAATCTTGAAATAAATCATGGGACACGTGGGTGGCATGACAAGGCTGGATCAAGTGGAAAAAGTGGGGCCCTTTTGTCAAAAATTGAAGTTTCATGGATAGTTGACTTTGGCCATTTCACAAAAATTTCCCAACTTCTCCAATGCATATCTTACACAATTTTGATCATATGAACATGTTCTTGGACATTTTGGAAAGGTCCTGAAGTCCTCTAACCAATGCCTTTGGTCCCATGTCATTTTGATTTACCAATCTCAAGTTATGGTCTTTGACTTAAAGTACCTTTTTGTTGACTTTTGAAAATGACCTATAATGTTGAAATTGATAACTTTTTGTGAGAGCATTTATTGGACTTGGAATGTGAAGATGAATTGTAGGAAATGTCTTCCCCTTCAAGATGAGCATTGGATGGGATTTTTCTTATGAACCATGAAAAAGTTATGCCTTGGTCAAGTTACAGTTGACTTTTCAACTGTCCAAAAATAGAAACTTTTGGCACCTTGATGATTTTTGAGCCATTCTTGTGGAATCATGATCAAGACTTGATCAAACGATGATTGTGGCTTCAAAATAATATGTTGACCAAAATGTTTGACTTTTGACTGCCAAATGACCCTGTTGCCCCTATAGTTGATTGTGAAGCAATTAGGGTTTTTGACTGTGCAACGTGACCTTGTGAGCCTTGAAACTTGACATGTAGATGCTTGACAATGTATATGAGCATATGGGACTTGATTGAGCCCTTGAAAAACCTCAACTTCCTTGCAAGAACCAAAACCCTAATTTGACTGGCTTAAGAGGGTGTTTTGACTGTGCAATCCTTGAATAGACTTGAGCAAATTGAGATGATGCTTGTCAAAACTTTGAAGAATATGGGAGGGAAAATTTTGGGGTACAACATTATGCATTGGTGAAGTTGACCTTTTTTGCAAAATTGCCAAAAGTCAACTATGCCCAAAACTTCAAATTTTGCCAAAAGGGCCCAATGTTTTTCACTTGTTTTGAGTTGGCAACATAGCCCACGAGCTCTAGCCTTTTCCACTTGTCTATATCTTATTTTTATTATTTATTTTGATTTTGATTTGAATTAATTTTATTTAAATCAAAATATATCAAATAAAATCCAAAACATTGATAACAAGAGATTTTGTGATTGTTTCAGGTTCCAATTACAGCTAGCAAAGCATTCAAACTCGTGTAAAGGCATATGTGCACAAAAAGATTGAAAAAAAGCCATGTTTGGAAAGATCTTGAAACGGAATCAAATCAAATCAAAAAGCATTGAAGAAGAAAGATTTGGACCAGTTTTTCAACCCTAATGCATTCACTCATACATATAGAATGAGGCCAGACCAAAAGAGAGGCTAGAAACAGGCGTGTAAGCAAGAACCAGATTTGAAAAAATCAAAGAAAAGTGTGAGATCGAAATCCCACTTAGAGGCATCCTCAAGACCTTTGAACGATCCTAATCGCTTCCTGGACTCTCTAGAATCTAAAGCAATCAAAAACTGGTCCATTCCAGTCCCAGAACACGTTGTAAGTCGCTCACAAATTCACTATGTTCTTGAATTCGAATCTCATATTTTAAGCATTGTTAGATTAAATTAATGGTACATTCTTGATCTATGAAGCATTTGCAAGCTTTCTGCATTATTAAATTTCATTTATATGGCCTGTAGCGAAATTCACCATTGTTAGGTTTTGGAGCTTTGTTTTAGGGTTTTTGATTTCAGGAACAATTAGCCCTTGTAAGTGATACGGTTGTGATCAGGAGGACGAGACAGACACAACCATGGCTTTAGATGTTATTTCCATGGCCTGTGGAAGATTTTGAGGGCACACATGCCTGTAGCAACGGATGTTGTTCGTGGGTATAGGTCCTCAAGCTTTTAGCCACGGAGAGAGCAAGAAGACAATGAGTTGTCATTCAATCATTGGCCCATACAAAACTTTTTGCGTGCATTTTTTATCCTCCACTAATGCTTGATTTATATATATTATTATTGTTATATATTATATGTACAACAAGGAACAAGTGGTCCAGTGGTAAGCGTAGCAAGGAATTTGCCTTGGGGCCTGGGTTCGAATCCCAGGTCCCCCTATTTCTCTATATTGGTTTCTTTCATGCGATTTAATGCGCGCATGAGCCTGAGATCCACCATATGCCTTCATCATCAAACGTGCCAAATGGCCAGATGGCCAAATCTGATGGCCACCACTGAGGGTGCATCGTGAGCCAAGTCAAACGTGCCATACAAGATCACAAAAAGTCAGCATGGGTCATCTCTTTTGGGCCCAGATTTCAGCTATTCACACCCCCTTAAATCAGGCCCATCACTATCCTTTTATATTTTTTTTATGTTTCATTTAAATTATTTCATTTATTTATTTACTAACCACTAAATTTATTTTCTTTTTTATCAAAATATCACCAAAAAATATTTTTATGTCCAAACTAAAATTACAATATTATTTTCATCAATAAATTAATTAATTTAATTAGGCTTGATTAATTAGACAATTTTAATTTCCTTTTGTACATAATTAAAATCAATTAGAATAAATAAGATTTATACTAACTTAATTACATTTTATTTTTTCCTAAAATAACCAAAAACCGAAAGTATGTCATTTAATTATTTGTTATTAATTAATTTAATAACTAATTAATTTAGCATTTAATTTTAAAAAAACTTATTTTTTATTAAAAACAACAAAAAACAATTTTCTCTTTTAATTAGGATAGAATGGTCAAAACCCTAGTTTCGCATTCGATCTAATTTTCTCGCGCGTTTTATTATTATTCTGCCCAATTATTGTATCTGCTCCCGGTTTGTAATAATTTAATTAGGACATTTATTTATTTTTACCGCTTTTAATTTCAAAGGGTTTGTTTTTGGCTATGTAAATACCCGGAGCCTTGTAATAGCGTAGTTTTAATTTCCGCATTTTAAATTCCGCAAATTATTAACTGTTAGATGTTTGATAATAGGGTTTGCATGACAAGAATGTATGTCTAATTTTAAAACAGTTAGATCACCCTAAATTTGCAAAGATAAAAATAATATGAAATTGAAACACTCGCACATGCGCACTCCTAGGGTACACTCCCACTTGGTTGCCTTCGGTAAACGGTCATTGAGTATAGGATGTTTTAGTGGTCGTCCTTTTGTCCAAAGATCATAGTTTCTTAGGAATGGTTGCCTCGGATATTGTTGCCTCGGATAAATGATCTAAGACATTAGGGTTACTACTAAGACGTCCTAACATTTCTTTAGTGACGGTACGTCCCTTTCGAATTGACCCTCAAAACTCCAACGACGGTGCTACCTACTCACTAATAGTGGGATAGCATTGTCTAAAGGAAACAAGCATAAAACGATTCTTTTTTCGAGTAGGTAGATTAGCTCTTAAGTACTTGCTCATCCCAAACAAATTTTTCACACTTACACTCCTTTACAAACAAAGTTTTCAAAAAAACACTTCATTACACTCTTGAAGACAAAAGCAAGAGTTAAATCGAAGTCAAAACAAAAACTTTTCAAAGCGCACAAACATAAAGAAAACAATTTTGAAAATGATGAGCAAGTACCTAAGAGCCCGTAGATAACCACGGATAGAAAGGATGCTAATACCTTCCCTTTCTATAAGTCTACCCCCCGTACTCAGAAAATCTCGAAAAAGGAATTTTTCTGTGCTTTTTTCCTTTCCTTGTTGGATAAAATAAAAGTCGGTGGCGACTCTTGCTTACCGCGACATTTTGCGAACACAAACGCAAAATGCAAACCAGCAAAATTTCCTTAACGAAATAGGGAAACCACGTCCCGGTTCTGGCCACCGTATCACATCCATCACTAACATATTCATTCAATTGATCACTACGGATCATATATTTTGAGATATCCTCATACAGTTTGCTTTGATCATAATGATTGACATTTTCCATCATCGTTTATCCTCACATCAGATACATCATATAAATTGTATACTTAAAGTATAATATTGCTTTGCATGACTTTACTGATAATGATAAAAACTCCATGCTGCAAAGAATACTTGCAAAAAACTTAAGGTTTCACCTTTAGTGTCCATTTCTTCTTGGTCTCTGGTGCATTAGATACATAAGACCTAAGGTTGTTACCTTTAGACCTTTTCAACTTATTAAAGCGAAAAGGTTCTAAGTAAGTTGTTCTCTTACAATTATTTCATTTATATACAAGACGCTTTGTCCCCTTATGATCTATTTATTTTCTAGTATTTTTTTCCTTTTTAAGTTCTAGACGTGTTTTACTTATGGTCGAGCTCTAACTAGATAACAATAGGTCAATTTTCCATTGGGTAAACTTTTCCAGGGTTTATCGTAGATCAACTTCCTCTCTTATAATGGAGTTACAATGGTTACTTTCTTCTTTTCTACTTTTAACATTAGGAATCTCTATTTTAATTATTTTCTTAAAATATCTTAGAGATAACTTAGGATTTAGGCTACGCTCTTTCAGTTTAAGATTATCTTTCTCTAATTGATTTTTTAATCTATAAATTTGAGTACAAGATGGTTTGATACCTGGAGTAGTATCTTCCTCGTAAGGTGCATTTAAGAAGATTTTATCTTCTTCATTGGAAGGGGATTCTTTCATATTTTTCCCAATTTTGATGTCTTTTATCCTCTTTTTAGTTTGAGTATTGAAGAAACTTATTCACCTTGTTTACCATTCCTTGAACAAGAGCATACTTCATTTGATGTTGAATCATCCATTGATCATTCAACTATTGAGTATTTTCTTTTGAAGGATTTTACAACAGTTGTATGATATGAGTAAAATGAGGATGATGATTCCTTAGTTTGGATTTCTTTATTTTTGAGTAGTTGAACTAGCTCATTCATCTTCTCTATAATTTCCTTCCTTCTTGATTTTTCCTGAAATTCATGATGGCTCCCATCTATTTACTTAAGAGTTGGATTAAACTTCTAATTCTTAATTCTTAAAGTTTTATTAGTAATACAGTTCTCAACAAAAAAATTGTTATTTCTAAATCTGTAAAAACATTCATGAGTAGTATCTACATCTTCTTCTCCTCGTGTGTTCATATTATCTTGTTCGTTACTTAGAGCTACTCCATATATCCTTTAAAGAGAATCTTACATTTCCTTGGTGGTTTTACAAATTCAAACATCATAAAGTTCACTATCATCTGAGACGTTACTATAAAGTTCTATGTTTTAAGATCTATATTTATTTTTCTTTTGTGTTTTCTCTTTGGTCCAAAGGGAATAAGGTCTATAAGGTTTTTGTTTTCTACACTACACAAATCCCTAAATGGATAATATTCAACCTAAGTGTATACAAAATACTTTCTTGGTGAATTTACAATTCTACCCTTTCTAGAATTACAAATATATACTCACTCACAAAAGGAATTTCTCACAAAACCACTTAGGCTAAAATATTAGTAAGAGAAATTTAAAGAAAAGTTTAGAAAGAGAGAGTGTGAAAGTTGAAAATGTCAAAACACTATTCTATATGGTATGAAATGAGAAAATAAACCTCTATTTATAGGCCAGAGGTTGGCTCAAAATAGAATTTCAAGTTAATGTAATTTATGATAATCTAATTGACTATCACCTTTTCATATGTCCTCAAGAATGTCCATGCCAAGTTTCATGCCTTGCACTACAAGCTTGCTCAACCAATTGCTCAAATGCTTGGAAATCAACTATACTAGGTCAAGAGTCAATTCTGACCAATATACAGTCAAACTTCAATATTTTTGGTCAACATAAACATTTTGAAATGATATCCATCATTTTATCAAGTTTTAATCATGATTCCCCAAGGATTTCTCTCAAATCATCAAGAATCCAAAAGTGCAAAATTAGGGTTTCCTAGAGAAAGTCAACTGAACTTTGACCAGGCATAACTTTCACATGCTTCATCTATTTTTCCCCAACAAAGTCTCATTGTGAAGAAAATTCAATTGCCTACAACTTTTCTTTTGTCCTCAAGTTCAAGAAATGCATCATTGGAAATATATGAGCCAATATATTATAGGTCTTTTTGAAAGTCAACAAAAAGGCATTTTTTGTCAAGGAAAGTTACATTAAGATAATTTCTCCAAATGCAAAAATGCTCAACATAGAGATTATAGGGGACATCTTTAGATTTCTAAAAAGTCAAATATCATCTGCAAAAGATATAAATTGAGCAAGTTATGTGTGATCGGTGGGAATGAGAACTGACTATTTTTTAACGCTGGTTCGCGTTTGCGTTTGTTTTCGCAAAATGTCGCGGTAAGCAAGAGTCGCCACCGTCTTTTATTTTATCCAACAAGGAAAGGACAAAAGCACAGAAAAATTCCTTTTTGAGATATTTCTCGGGTTCGGGAGGTAGATTATAGAAAGGGAAGGTGTTAGCACCCTTTCTATCCGTGGTTATCCACGGGCTCTTAGGTACTTGCTCACTATGTTTTCAAAAGTTTGCTTTTCTTTATGTTTGTGGATTTTGAAAAGAGTTTTGTTTTGGAAGAGAGTGTAAGTTTGAAATGTTTTGTTTTGTTTTTTAAAGGAGCAAGTACTTAAGAACTTCTACCTACTAAAAAAGGAATTAAACTGTGCAAATGTCCTTTAGACAGTGCTATCCCACTATTGAAGAGTAGGTAGCACCGTCGTTGGAATTTTTCGGGTCAATTCGATTTTAGGGACGTGTGGTCACTAAAGCAACGTTAGGACACTTTAGTAATCCTAATGTCTTAGATCATTTTTTATCGAGGCAACCATTTCGAGGCAACTTATGATCTTGGGACAAAAGAACGACCTCTAAAACATCCTATATAATGACCACGTTCGAGGTAACCAAGTGAGGTGTACCCTAGGAGTGGCATGTGCAAGTGTGTCAATTTTCAGTTATATTATCTTTGCATGTCATGGGGAGCTACTGTTGATTTTAAGTTAGGAGTTAATCTTGTCATGCATAGCCTAGTTATCATACATCTAAACAGTCAATATATATACAGGAATTTAAAGTGCGGAAATTGTAAATCCTACGCTATTATAAGGCTTCGGGGAGGGGGATTATTTACTTGTCCAAAATTGGGGGAATAATAAGCAGTTACAATAGAATAAACGCGCGTGAATCTTAAAAATCCTAAGAATATAATCTTTTTGTTGTTTTATTTTATTTTTGGGAAAATGCTAAATGTTCAATTAAGTCAAATTTAATTAATTAAAAGAAAAACTGGTTAAAATTAACTCTAAAACCTACCTAATATTTTTTGCATTTTTTGTTTATGAAAAGGATTGAATTCAAATAAATCCTAAGTCTACTGATTTTAAAATTGAAGAAAATAAGTTAAAATAATTAACTAAATTAAATCCTAATTCTAAGTTATTTATTTCTATGATTTTTATGTTGATTAAAAAAACAAACTAAAAGAAATAAACAAAAACAAAGTAAACAAAGTACAAATGGGCCAGGCAGCAAATCAAGAAAAAATATAATTCTGGAGGCCTGGGTCGAAAGAGGTGCAGGCTGTCTTTCGACCCAGTGAAGAGGCTTGCTCGAAGGTGCATGAGTGGCTGCACTCTGAGGGTGTTCGATCTGGATATATCATCCTTCGATCTGGAAATCCTGGTCCTAGTTCGAAGCTAAGCTTCTAAGCTTCGAAACTCTAAACAGGATTCTAAGAATCTATTTCCAGCAAAACGAAACAGATGTTAAAGGTCCAGGGGGGGTTTTACCCCCCTGATTCGAATCTCCTCCCTATACGCACCTGCTGAATCTGGGTCTAGGTTTATTTTATCCTAGGATTCGAAGGAGAAACTCAGATTGTGCTCAAACAATGGCACAATCTCATCTCTGTGTTGTAGCTTATATGTAGCACATTAAATCATTCATAAACAACAGTAATAACGTGAATATGCAATCAGAGATCGAAATGAGTTTGAGATTAGATTTCTTTTTGCCAAACAAAAGTGCTTTGATCTATGATTCTGAGTGTGGAATGGCTGGTGCAAGGATTGGGTATGGCTTCCTGGAAGTGCTGATGATTTTTGGCAGCGTATCTCCAAATTCTCCCTGTTTCTTTTCTCTATTTTTTTCTGTATATTTTTCTGTGTATTTTTCTGTGTATTTTTCTGTGTATTTTTCTGTGTATTGTAATGTGCCACTGGACCTTGTATTTATAGGAGTTTGAGGGTCTTGTAACGCCAGGAGACAGCCATTTAACCAGGCCTTTAATGCCCTGAGACAAGAATCAGACACATTAAAAGTTTTCCTTTTTTGAAACATTCGTGTCCCTTGAATGAACCTGGACGCTTTTGACTTTCGAATGCCTTCAGGCCCTGCTCTTCGATTGGTCTTGATTTGCCTCCTTCGAATGGACTTCTTATGTACCCTTCGAATGGGCCTTTTGAATGCTTCTTCGAATGGTCTTGAGTTGCACAGAATCACTCTGGTCGAATGAGCTCTTTAGGAACAGAAAAGGCAAGAATCTGGCCTTTAACTCAAGAATTAAATCCACAATCAGCATTTAATTATTTCTATATTTGCAAGGGAAACATGCCATTTTCTCATGTTCAGTGTACCTGGACATGTTTTTTTGAGTGCCCTCTTGATGGCTTTGTTAACAGGCCAATCGAAAGGTTTTGTTAATAGGCCAATCGAAAGGTGATGTTCATGCTAATCGAAGGACATAGTTCACATGCCTGTCGAAGCTTCCTTGACACAATGCCAATCGAAAGGCTCCTTCATAATACAAATCGAAGGGTCTTTCAGGATGCCAATCGAAATGCTTGTCCATAATGCCAATCGAAAGGCTCATCCAGAATGCCAATCGAAGGGTCTTTAAGAATGCCAATCGAAGTGCTCCTTCAGAATTCCAATCGAAATGCTCCTTCAGAATGCCAATCGAAGGGTCTTTCAGAATGCCAATCGAAGTGCTCCTTCAGAATGCCAATCGAAATGCTCCTTCAGAATGCCAATCGAAGGGTCTTTCAGAATGCCAATCGAAGTGCTCCTTCAGAATGCCAATCGAAATGCTCCTTCAGAATGCCAATCGAAATGCTCCTTCAGAATGCCAATCGAAATGCTTGTCCATAATGCCAATCGAAAGGCTCATCCAGAATGCCAATCGAAGGGTCTTTCAGAATGCCAATCGAAGTGCTCCTTCAGAATGTCAATCGAAATGCTCCTTCAAAATGCCAATCGAAGGTTCTTTCAGAATGCCAATCGAAGTGCTCCTTCAGAATGCCAATTGAAATGCTCCTTCAGAATGCCAATCGAAGGGTCTTTCAGAATGCCAATCGAAGTGCTCCTTCAGAATGCCAATCGAAATGCTCCTTCATAATGCCAATCGAAATGCTCCTTCAAAATTCCAATCGAAGGGTCTTTCAGAATGCCAATCGAAATGCTCCTTCAGAATGCCAATCGAAATGCTTCTTCAGAATGCCAATCGAAGTGCTCCTTCAGAATGTCAATCGAAATGCTCCTTCAGAATGCCAATCGAAGGGTCTTTCAGAATTATAATCGAAGTGCTCCTTCAGAATGCCAATTAAAATGCTACTTCAGAATGCCAATCGAAGGGTCTTTCAGAATGCCAATCGAAGTGCTCCTTCAGAATTCCAATTGAAATGCTCCTTCAGAATGCCAATCGAAATGCTCCTTCAGAATGCCAATCGAAGGGTCTTTCAGAATGCCAATCGAAGGGTCTTAAAGCACCACTCAAAAATTTTCTTTTTCCTTAGGCAAGAGTTTGTGATCAACCATGCAGGGGGAAGACTTTGGAAAAACATGAGAGGGAAAATTTTGGGGTGCAACAGTTGCCCCTGTTCAATTTTCTTAAACCTGAGGATATAGATTGGCTTTCGAGCCTTTCGTGATCCGAAGGTGGAAGATAATTGAACACTAGAGTGCCCATAAATTTGCACTCACATGGTGTAGTATCAGCAAAGTGATGTCGGGAATGGGCTTACAGATGCCATTTGGAGATTGTTGGTAGGAGGATGGGCTTATAGATGCCATCTGCAGGAGTGTCGGTCGCATAAGAGATTCCTTAGAGAGAACTTGCATACCTGTTGTTGTAGAAGATTCCGCTGGGGAAGTCTAACTTTGTTGAGGTTTAGGAACCTGTCTGTACTTCAACTGAGAGAATGCTTCAGCTGAGTTTTAAGAACCTGTCCATAATTCAATTGGGGGGAAACATCTTCATCAAGATCTAGGAACCGTCTCGTGCCCACCGGGAGTATACCGTTGAGGTTATAGAACTTATCCACACTATGACGGAGGAAAACATCAAGGTCTAGGAACTGACTCGTGCTCAATGGAGTATACCGTTGAGGTTATAGTACTCGTCCACACTATGACATAGGGAAACATCTTCATCAAGATCTAGGAACTGTCTCGTGCCCACCGAGATTATACCGATGAGGTTATAGAACTCGTCCACACTATGACGGAGGAAAACATCAAGGTTTAGGAACTGACTCGTGCTCAAAGGGAGTATACCGTTGAGGTTATAGTACATGTCCACACTATGACGTAGGGAAACATCTTCATCAAGATCTAGGAACTTTCTCGTGCCCACCGGGAGTATACCGCTGAGGTTATAGAACTTGTCCATACTATGACAGAGGAAAACATCAAGGTCTAGGAACTGACTCGTGCTCAATGGAGTATACCGTTGAGGTTATAGTACTCGTCCACACTATGACATAGGTAAACATCTTCATCAAGATCTAGGAACTGTCTCGTGCCCACCGGGAGTATACCGCTGAGGTTATAGAACTTGTCCACACTATGACGGGGGAGAACATCAAGATCTAGGAACTGACTCGTGCTCAATGGAGTATACCGTTGAGGTTATAGTACATGTCCACACTATGACGTAGGGAAACATATTCATCAAGATCTAGGAACTACCTCGTGCCCACCGGGAGTATACCGCTGAGGTTATAGAACTTGTCCATACTATGACGGAGGAGAACATCAAGATCTAGGAATTGAATCGTGCTCAATGGGAGTATACCGTTGAGGTTATAGTACTCTTCCACACTATGACGTAGGGAAACATCTTCATCAAGATCTAGGAACTGTCTCGTGCCCACCGGGAGTATACCGCTGAGGTTATAGAACTTGTCCACACTATGACGGAGGAGAACATCAAGATCTAGGAACTGACTCGTGCTCAATGGAGTATACCGTTGAGGTTATAATACTTGTCCATACTATGACGTAGGGAAACATCTTCATCAAGATCTAGGAATTGTCTCATGCCCACCGGGAGTATACCGCTGAGGTTATAGAACTTGTCCACACTATGACGGAGGAGAACATCAAGATCTAGGAACTGACTCGTGCTCAATGGAGTATATCGTTGAGGTTATAGTACTGGTCCACACTATGACGTAGGGAAACATCTTCATCAAGATCTAGGAACTGTCTCGTGCCCACTGGGAGTATACCGCTGAGGTTATAGAACTTGTCCACACTATGACGGAGGAGACTGTCGAGATTGAGAACCTTATCTGAAATTCAACTGATGATAATTCAATTGAGATGTAAGAACTGGTCAGATCTTCGATGTAAGCTGAGAACTTAACTGCATTTTTCCTGAAAGGTAAAGGTCAGTCATATGCAATGCATGATATAGATCAGGCAATGATGTTCTCAAAATAAATGAGATTGTATTCGTATGATGTGTATATGCATGTATCATGATGTATGGGGATGTGATGTTTTAGCTGGGGAAAACAAATCCTGGAGCTGCTGGAGAATAGAGTTGAGTTCTTCGTTTCCGCTAGGGATGATGAACGAAGATGATTGTGAGAATAAACCTGCAGGAGAAAAGAACTCTGTTGGGGAATGAACTTGATGAAGAGATTACTCTGAGGGGAATTACTCTGTGGGGAAGAGATGTTCTGCTGAGGATTTTAACGATAAACTCCGCTGGGGATTCCATTGATAAGCTCTGTTGGGGATTTTGATGATAAACTCCGCTGGGGATAGATTACCGTTGCTGGTGATATTGAACCTGTTGAGGATAGAAGTCCTGCTGGGGGGAAATAAAGAACTTTGTTGGGGATAATCTTTCCGTTGCAACTTGCTGAGGATAACCTTCTGAAATTGGCTGGGGAGATTTATTTGTGCTTCGCAGGGGATAAGCTTCCAGAATCTACTGGGGAAGATGATTCAACTCCATTAGGGAAACTTTTTTAGACTGCGCTGGGGAAATGGCTCCACTGGGGGTATCTTGCATTCTGCCGGGGAACATTCTTATATTCCGTTGAGGAATATTAATACTGCCAGGGATACTCTTATGCTTGCTGGGGAATATACTTATACTCCACTGGGGAATGTTAAGACCTTCTGGGGATACCCAACTTTTTTAGGGCTGATGGTAGACCAACTCTGCTTGGGGAGAGTATCGCTGATTCGTTCATAGTTACAAGTCTCAGCTGGGAGAGCTATCATTACTGTCTTATTCTGCGGGGAGTGAAAGTATCTTAGCCATATTCTTCAGCTGAATATATACCTTGGTACCTGGTGGACAGAGCAATTTGTACAGTTCAAACAATTCTTATTTGCCCCTGTTTTTGTGGGAGAAGGTGCCTGTGGAGGCCCTTTGGATCGAGTATTATCCCCACCTATGAGTTGCTTGGTAATTGCCGATTAAAGTGACAAATCATCTTCTAGTAGGTAAGTGACGAGATGACGGGACATAGTCGTACGCTTTGATCCCTAATTTTTTCCTGGACCGCCCTTTCGGGTTTTCAGTCCACCGGGATACCCTTTTTTGCCCAAGCCGCCTTTTCAGGTTTTCGACTTGTCGGGTGTACAAATTTTCATTTTCATCCCTTATTTTTGCCCGAACCCTTTTGGTTCGCCGGGAAGCCCTTATTTTTGCCTAGGCCAGTCAACCTAGCGGGTCTTTGATTCACGCGCGATATTTTTTGACTATGTCCATTCCCTCAGGATGTAGAGAGGTGTCACTGTCGGTAGTGTTGTGTTGCCATACTACCAGAAGATCCTCGTTTGATCATGCAAGATTCGTTGCTAGAATTCATGTCCAATGCCCCAAGTGATTCAGATGGAGGTCTGCCCCTGGCTATTTGGCATCTTTGAGAGACTCCTTGAATCTTGACTTGACTGCCCCAGATGATAGACAATGCTCATGCCATGCCCCTTGGTTGGAAGTGTTTTTTCCACTTGAGGGGACCCTTTTTATTGAGAAGGCTTTTTGTTCACTAGATATTTGTCGTGTAAATTTCTCTGCTGTTTGAACAAATAGTCATATGCAAACAATGTTATTTTAAGAATGCAAAGCTTATGTCTGTCTTGAAGTTTTTGAAAATGCATTTTTTCAGTAAGATAGGAAAATTTTGTAAAATGTGATGTCAACTTAGGATTTACAGCAAGCCCTACAGGAGTAAGGATACCTTTTGTAACAGTATGCTTTCGAACTAACTCATGCTTCAGCTAGGACTTTTTAGGGGTTATAACGTGGCCTGGTTCACGGTTTAAGAAACAAAGGATAAAGGCTCAAATTTTATTTGTACCCACCCGTTCTTCGTGATGTTCTTCGATCCTAAACTCAGTTAATCGTGCATTAGATCTTGTTTGAGTCTTTGCTCTGATATACCAGTGATGGTTCGGATATTGAAAGTTTATTTTGAACAGGCAGTCATTTCTGTTGAGAGTTTTTAGGACCTCTTTTATTATCCCTGTTTTTTGCCTGAACTGTTTCTTTTTGTATTCACAGTCAGCGGGATGCCCCAGTTTTATAAGTCTCCTTCATAGGTTTTGACTTAATGGGCTTTTATTTCTGAGAGATAATGACTGCTTGTCTTTACGATTATTTGGAACCATCACTGTCTCTTGTTTTAGAAGGACTTCTTTGATGCTATTCATTGTGCACCTGGATCAACTGAGAAAACTACCCTACCCCAGGTTACAATTAAGGGTTTTAATTTGTGAAAAGAAAAACTCCAACTTCTTTGGCTCAAAGGGGTTGACTAGGGATTATCTTCCTTATAACTCCACTATTTAGGATTTGAAACAATGCCTGTACCTCATCAGCGGGGTCTATTCCAAAGCATATTGTAAAGATTGTGGTATCGTTTTTGTCATCCTCCCTCTAAAGGCTTAGAGTTTTTTAATTGAGAGTTGAACATCACAAAAAGGAGATATGAAGCAATTTTAAGCATAGTGAGAACAATTAATTCAAAACAGACATGTGCAATGCATTAATGAAATAAAAGAGTTCGACATGATAATAATTGTTTGAATAAGCAAAGAAAAATACAACCTCAGAATTCAAATGAACAAATGTCTCTTAGTCTGAACTAGTCATCTCAGATGGAGAATTCGCAACGAAAGATTTTCATCTCGCCATATGGCATGAACTCCATCACCCTTCCGTCAATCAAGTCTTGGATCTTGTTCTTCAGAGTCCAACAGTCGTCGGTGTCATGTCCCAGACTGTCAGAGTGGTATGCACACCTTTCATTGGGATGATAGGTAGGAGCAGAGGTGTTGGGATTCCGGGGAGGATCCTTTAAAGTAATCAGATTGACCTCTAACAAGCGTTTCAGTATGAGAGATGATGGTATATCAGTCTCAGAGAAATGTCTTCTAGACGTATTTCGCTTATGCCGATTACCCTATTGATGCTGGCGAGGTTGATGCTGGGCTTGTGACCCTGAAGCAAGCTGAGGAGCTTTTCCCTTGTCTTCTTGCCCCAAAGGTGGTTGAATGATGACTTGATCTCCAACCCTAGTTTCTTGCTCCACTTGGTTATTTTGAAGCAGCTTGTTGATGAGGACCCTGAGCTCTTATTGTCTTTGAGCTAAGTCTTGAATGAGAGCCATCTGGCCTACCAGTTGTCCCATCATCTGGATCTTCATTGTTGCCAACTCAATTTGTAGCCCTTCCAACTGATCATTCCTGATGCCTCCTGGATTCCCTAGGACCAATCCCCTTGTGATGAGAGCTTTTATGTCTTCTTGCCCCTGGGATAGGTTCAACAACATTTCTTGAAGCTGGGTGTTTTGAGCCCGGAGATCTTGGTTGTCTGGTTGGAAAGCCATTGCTGAAATAAACAGCGAGAACATGAGAGACCTGTACTGGGAGACCTGTTATGCAATGATATGTATGATATATGTATGCAATGTTTTTAAGGATCTCGCGGGGTAAACAAGAAACTGTTAGAATCTGAATCTGGTAGCTTGATTGAAGGAACTTCATGTTGCTGAGAGTCCTTCTTCAAGAGTCAAGCTCACCATATCGAGTGGGTCATAGCCCCTGACTCAAGTTGTCGTGCTTAGATTTCTAGACACCCTAGGCTAGGGGAAAATAAATCCCCTTTGCCCCTTGCTAGACTTTTGATTTACCATAACCTGCATCACAGACCCTTGAGATCCTTGAAATGGTTACATAAATGTTAAGGCATGATGTTATGATGTGTATGCTATGCGTTTAAGCAAAAGTGTGAGGTGATGTAAGTAAGCCCTGCAACAAATCCAAATTATTGGATAAGGACTGTAAACAAAACCTGCAAGGAACTCATGTTGTCAGATAACAACAATGTACAAGTAGTTCAAGTTTGAAGGCACACAAGTCACACAAAAGAGCCCTTAGATTTCAGGCTTGCATGAGGTTTCATAGGTAAGTACCCTCTTGAGTTTAGTTGGCTCAAAACCTGTCCTATAAATAGTAACCGGGTTCTAAGGAGCTCAATATCATTGGATTGTTTTCTATGCTCATCGTTTGTGTTTAGCCACTGAACTAGCGACCAAAATATTCCAAGAAAACAATCCTCAATGAGTGTAGTATCGAGTATCTACCAACTTCGGACTGCACCAAAGTCGGTCATCTCACTACCCCTAAAAAGGCCAAGATGGTCAAGTAAGGTTCTAAGTCATTAGTGCTTAGTGACATCACTCAGCGGCCCCGTATTCTCTTTGATTGACTCAAAGGCTACCAGTACTCACAAATATGTCGCACTAATATAGCTATTTCTTCAACCGTGTCGGTATACCCCGCACAGTTTCCACAATGTATTGCTATCTATGAATGTTTCCCAAAATCCGGGTGGAGGATTTATAGAACTCCGATACAAGCCCACAAGATTAAAAGCATACAAAGCAATACAAATGAAAACACAAGTGATCTAGTCCTAAGGTACACCTCACTTATATGGTCCCCAGCAGAGTCGCCAGTTCTGTGATCAGTGGGAATGAGAACTGACTGTTTTTTAATGCTGGTTCGCGTTTGCGTTTGTTTTTGCAAAATGTCGCAGTAAGCAAGAGTCACCACCGTCTTTTATTTTATCCAACAAGGAAAGGACAAAAGCACAGAAAAATTCCTTTTCGAGATATTTCTCGGGTTCGGGATGTAGATTATAGAAAGGGAAGGTGTTAGCACCCTTTATATCCATGGTTATCCACAGGCTCTTAGGTACTTGCTCACTATGTTTTCAAAAGTTTGCTTTTCTTTGTGTTTGTGGGTTTTGAAAAGAGTTTTGTTTTGGAAGAGAGTGTAAGTGTGAAAAGTTTTGTTTTGTTTTTTAAAGGAGCAAGTACTTAAGAACCTCTACCTACTCAAAAAGGAACTAAACTGTGCAAATGTCCTTTAGACAGTGCTATCCCACTATTGAAGAGTAGGTATCACCGTCGTTGGAATTTTTCGGGTCAATTCGATTTTAGGGACGTGTGGTCACTAAAGCAACGTTAGGACACTTTAGTGGTAATCCTAATGTCTTAGATCATTTTTTATCGAGACAACCATTTCGAGGCAACTTATGATCTTGGGACAAAAGAACGACCTCTAAAACATCCTATACTTAATGACCACGTTCGAGGAAACCAAGTTAGGTGTACCCTAGGAGTGGCATGTGCAAGTGTGTCAATTTTCAGTTATATTATCTTTGCATGTCATGGTGAGCTACTGTTGATTTTAAGTTAGGAGTTAATCTTGTCATGCATAGCCTAGTTATCATACATCTAAACAGTCAATATATGTACAGGAATTTAAAGTGCGGAAATTGTAAATCCTACGCTATTACAAGGCTTCGGGGAGGGGGATTATTTACTTGTCCAAAATTGGGGGAATAATAAGCAGTTACAATAGAATAAACGCGCGTGAATCTTAAAAATCCTAAGAATATAATCTTTTTGTTGTTTTATTTTATTTTTGGGAAAATGCTAAATGTTCAATTAAGTCAAATTTAATTAATTAAAAGAAAAATTGATTAAAATAAACTCTAAAACCTACCTAATATTTTTTGCATTTTTTGTTTATGAAAAGGATTGAATTCAAATAAATCCTAAGTCTACTGATTTTAAAATTGAAGAAAATAAGTTAAAATAATTAACTAAATTAAATCCTAATTCTAAGTTATTTATTTCTATGATTTTTATGTTGATTAAAAAAACAAACTAAAAGAAATAAACAAAAACAAAGTAAACAAAGTACAAATGGGCCAGGCAGCAAATCAAGAAAAATATAATTCTGGAGGCCTGGGTCGAAAGAGGTGCAGGCTGTCTTTCGACTCAGTGAAGAGGCTTGCTCGAAGGTGCATGAGTGGCTGTGCTCTGAGGGTGTTCGATCTGGATATATCACCCTTCGATCTGGAAATCCTGGGCCTAGTTCGAAGCTAAGCTGCTAAGCTTCGAAACTCTGAACAGGATTCTGAGAATCTATTTCCAGCAAAACGAAACAGATGTTTAAGGTCCAGGGGGGGTTTTACCCCCCTGATTCGAATCTCCTCCCTATTTGCACCTGTTGAATCTGGGTCTGGGTTTATTTTATCCTGGGATTCGAAGGAGAAACTCAGATTGTGCCCAAACAATGGCACAATCTCATCTCTGCGTTGTAGCTTATATGTAGCACATTACATCATTCACAAACAACAGTAATAACGTGAATATGCAATCAGAGATCGAAATGAGTTTGAGATTAGATTTCTTTTTACTAAACAAAAGTGCTTTGATCTACGATTCTGAGTGTGGAATGGCTGGTGCAAGGATTGGGTATGGCTTCCTGGAAGTGCTGATAATTTTTGGCAGCGTATCTCCAAATTCTCCCTGTTTCTTTTCTCTATTTTTTTCTGTATATTTTTCTGTGTATTTTTCTGTGTATTTTTCTGTGTATTGTAATGTGCCACTGGCCCTTGTATTTATAGGAGTGTGAGGGTCTTGTCACGGCAGGAGACAGCCATTTAACCAGGCCTTTAATGCCCTGAGACAAGAATCAGACACATTAAAAGTTTTCCTTTTTTGAAACATTCGTGTCCCTTGAATGAACCTGGACGCTTTTGACTTTCGAATGCCTTCAGGCCCTGCTCTTTGATTGGTCTTGATTTGCCTCCTTCGAATGGACTTCTTATGTACCCTTCGAATGGGCCTTTTGAATGCTTCTTCGAATGGTCTTGAGTTGCACAGAATCACTCTGTTCGAATTAGCTCTTTAGGAACAGAAAAGGCAAAAATCTGGCCTTTAACTCAAGAATTAAATCCACAATCAGCATTTAATTATTTCTATATTTGCAAGGGAAACATGCCATTTTCTCATGTTCAGTGTACCTGGACATGTTTTTTTGAGTGCCCTCTTGATGGCTTTGTTAACAGGCCAATCGAAAGGTTTTGTTAACATGCCAATCGAAAGGTGATGTTCATGCTAATCGAAGGACATGGTTCACATGCCTGTCGAAGCTTCCTTGACACAATGCCAATCGAAAGGCTCCTTCAGAATACAAATCGAAGGGTCTTTCAGGATGCCAATCGAAATGCTTGTCCATAATGCCAATCGAAAGGCTCATCCAGAATGCCAATCGAAGGGTCTTTAGGAATGCCAATCGAAGTGCTCCTTCAGAATGCCAATCGAAATGCTCCTTCAGAATGCCAATCGAAGGGTCTTTCAGAATGCCAATCGAAGTGCTCCTTCAGAATGCCAATCGAAATGCTCCTTCAGAATGCCAATCGAAGGGTCTTTCAGAATGCCAATCGAAGTGCTCCTTCAGAATTCCAATCGAAATGCTCCTTCAGAATGCCAATCGAAGGGTCTTTCAGAATGCCAATCGAAGTGCTCCTTCAGAATGCCAATCGAAATGCTCCTTCAGAATGCCAATCGAAATGCTCCTTCAGAATGCCAATCGAAATGCTTGTCCATAATGCCAATCGAAAGGCTCATCCAGAATGCCAATCGAAGGGTCTTTCAGAATGCCAATCAAAGTGCTCCTTCAGAATGCCAATCGAAATGCTCCTTCAGAATACCAATCGAAGGGTCTTTCAGAATGCCAATCGAAGTGCTCCTTCAGAATGCCAATCGAAATGCTCCTTCAGAATGTCAATCAAAGGGTCTTTCATAATGCCAATCGAAGTGCTCCTTCAGAATGCCAATCAAAATGCTCCTTCAGAATGCCAATCGAAATGCTCATTCAGAATGCCAATCGAAGGGTCTTTCAGAATGCCAATCGAAATGCTCCTTCAGAATGCCAATCGAAATGCTTCTTCAGAATGCTAATCGAAGTGCTCCTTCAGAATGCCAACCGAAATGCTCCTTCAGAATGCCAATCGAAATGCTCCTTCAGAATGCCAATCGAAATGCTCCTTCAGAATGCCAATCGAAGGGTCTTTCAGAATGCCAATCGAAGGGTCTTAAAGCACCACTCAAAAATTTTCTTTTTCCTTAGGAAAGAGTTTGTGATCAACCATGCAGGGGGGAGACTTTGGAAAAACATGAGAGGGCAAATTTTGGGGTGCAACATTATGGTTTTCACAAGTTGAGAAATTTTGTCAAATTCATGAAATGCAAAGCATGCAAATTTGAAATTTTAGGCCAATGGCCTAACTTTTTGAGCTTCAAACATCTTCATGACCTTATGAGGGACCTAAAAATTCACCCTCACCTTGCCTTTATTTTCTTATTATTTTATTCACATTTTATTTTGTTTTTATCCAAATAAATACAAAATAAATTGAAAAAATATGAAAACCATTGGGCCAACACATAGAAGGATTTCTCTAAGGCCCATACAATAAATGATAGCCTGTTAACCTTGCCATTTTCTTGCACAAGCCAAAATGGCATGAAATATTTCAAATTCGGCAAGTTTTCAAATTGGATTATCTTGCTTTAATCATGGCCATTATGGTTTGATTTCTTCCCATATTTGCTAGCCCTATCCTACCTCTATAAATACATAGTAGTATTGCAAACCAAAGACACGCATAGGTTGCATAAAGAGGCCACACGAATTTCTCAAAAAATCATCCAAAGTTGTGAAATTCAAAGATCTCGATTCAGGCCTCATCGATCCAAAGCAAGCATCCCATCCTCCTTCTGAAGGTTCCAGGAGACATTCTCAATCTTTAGGCAAGCCAAACGTACATTAGAACTCCCTCACGCTATCCCTTTGATTGGTAACTTTTCTCTATTCTAAAACTTTTAAAACATGCCACTTAAATCCATACAATGCTTACATTCATGTTTATAGAGATGATTAGAAGAGACTGGCGTTTTACATGTGAATTTAAGTGCTAAAATCGCAGGTTACCATTGCTAGGGTTTAAGAAAGTTTGAGTTTTGATCTCGTTGATACATGAACATTCAGACAAAACTAATGTCGGATTTGGATTCAGGATGATTTTTTATGAGGGGTAGAGTCGTTTTGGGTCTTTGTTTGTGGTTGTTTCACAGGTTTGGTCTTCGAGCCCATTGAAGAAGACAACCGGAGAGTTAACTCCGGTGGGATGACTCCGATAGTATGCGCTTCGTACCCTTATTGGCCCATTTGAATCCAATCTGGCACGCGTTTGAAAGTTTGACAAATTGACCGATTTTCCATTATATTATTTTTGCTTTAATATGCTAATAGTTGAAGTGAATAGCTTAGTGGTGAGAAGCACGTGTATTATGCTTGAGGACTCGGGTTCGATCCCAGGTCTTGAATTTTCCATTTTTTTCATATTTGCTTTGTAGATCCAGTAACACGTAGGTCCATACTCGTATCCTACACCTCATGCTTGGGCCATCACATGTTGATACATGAAGATCTAGCCATCCCAAGGTGCGTTTCCATCCTATAGACTCAAGGATGATGCTCACAAAATTATTTTTGGAGCGTTGGATTCAGGCTTATTGGGCCTAAGCAAAAAATCCAAATTCCACCCCCATTTACTTTGAACGTCAGGCCCATCTTTTTTTCTATATTTATGCTTTTAGTTTATTACTTATTTATTTTATGTTTAATTATTTAAAAAATAATTTTATTTAATCATGAAATCATAAAAAAACACAAAAAATTAGGTTTAGGTTTTTTTATTGAATTTAATTTTCATAAATTAATTTAATTAATTACCTTGACTTATTTCATAAATTAAAACCCTTTAGAATTAGGTTAAATTTTTAATATTTCCGAAACAAAAATGCCAAAAATATTAGGTTTGTTTTAGAATTAATTTTAATTAATAATTTTATTTTCTTTCTTATTTTAATTAATTAGATTTAATTTAATTTAATATTTCCCCAAATAAACAAATACAACAAAAAGAGTTTCTTTTACTTAGAACTTTCTAGGGTTTTAAACGTCCTTTCTAATTCGCGCGCATTTAGAATTCTCGCATTATCATTTTCTTATTAATGTATCTGCTTATGGGTTGTAATAGAATAACTAGGAAATTTACTGATTTTTACTTTCCCCATTTTTTGGACTTGTAATTTTCCCCCTCCCTTAAGCCATGTAATAGTTAGCTTTTAAATTATGCACTTTAAATTCCTGTACGTATTTGAACTGTTTAGATGTATGGTAATAGGATTGCATGGCAAGAAAATTAAAAACAAATTGTAGCAAACCTAAAAACAAGATAAATAACTAAAATACAACACACTTGCACATGCACACCTTTAGGGTATTGCCACTTTGGTTACCTTCGAAATGAAACAATCACAACTCTCAAAACGCGAGAGGCTTTAGTGGCTACCCTCTGGTTTAAAGATCTAAAAAATGACCCTCTCGGCCTCAGTATGATCTTAAAACCCTAGGGTGGTTACTAAAGTATCTTGCCCATTTGCCTTTGTGACTGTAACGATGACCCTTCGAATGTCCCTAAAATATATAACGATAGAGTTACCTACTCACTAATAGTAGGATAGCATTGTCTAAAGGAAAAGAGGAAAAGAACGAACCTTTCGAGTAAATTAGATAGTTCTTAGATGCTTGCTCAAAAAAAATTTTTCACATACACAAAACTCTTTCCAAAAAACATTTTCAAAACACTTTGTATACGTTCTCAAGAATAAGAGAAACATTACAAAGTTCACCGCACTAAGGCGTCTTTTAAAAATACTTTTTTCAAACACACAAAACATTAGGTATTTCAAATATTAGATAGCATCTAAGAGCCCGTAGATAAATACGGATGGAAAGGGTGTTAAGACCTCCCCTTTCCATAATCTATCCCCCTTACTCATGAATAATCTCGAAAGGTGTTTTCCTATTATTTTCACCCTTTCCTTTGTTGGATAAAACAAAAGTCGGTGGTGACTCTTGCTTACCACAACATTTGTGAATACAAACATAAAACGAGTATAGCAGTCAGTTCTCCCACCGTATTACAGGACTGGCGACTCTGCCGGGGAGTGTATAAAAAGTATGGTTTACCTTAAAGTTAGATCATTTTAAATTTGCTTTCCTTGTGTGTTTTGTATTCTTTATTTTTAAAGGGTTTGTTGGGGTTACTGTTAAAGATCCTATACCCAGATCTGGGGAACTTTTAAGTAAGCAACAATAGATCGTGGAGACTGTACAACGTAACCAATATGGTTGAAGCGATGGCTGTGTTAGTGTGACGCATTTGTTGGTACCGGTATCCTTTGTGTTGAATCAAGGAGAATACGGGGCCGCTGTGTGGTGTCATAGAGCACTAACCGATATTAGAACCTTTAGTTGAACAAACTTAGCCATTGGAAAAGTAGTGACATAGCCGGTGTTGTACCCCAAAATTTGCCCTCCCATATTCTTCAAGATTTTCCAAGATCAAGGTTCAAAATCTCTCAAGGGTTGCACAGTCCAATTGCCTCCTAACACAGTCAAAATTAGGGTTTTAGTTCTGGAAAAGAAGTTGAAGTTTTCAAGGGTCCAATCAAGTCCCACATGCCTACATATATTGTCAAGCATTCATATGTCAAGTTTTAATACTCACAGCATCAAATTGCACAGTCAAAAACCCCAAATGCTTCACAATCAACTGCAGGGGCAAAATGGTCATTTGACAGTCAAAAGTCAAAATTTTTGGTCAACATCTTATTTTGAAGCCACAAACATCATTTGATCAATTCTTGATCATGATTCTCAAGGCATGGCTCAAAAAGTCTCAAGATGCAAAAGTTTCTATTTTTGGACAGTTGAAAAAGTCAACTGCAAATTGACCAGGGCATAACTTCTTCATGGTTTATCAGAAAAATCCCATCCAAAGCTCATTTTGAAGAGAATGACATTTCCTACAACTCATCTTCACACTTCAAGTCCAAGAAATGCTCTCACAAAAAGTTATCAATTTCAACATTATAGGTCATTTTCAAAAGTCAACAAAAAGGCACTTTAAGTCAAAGACCATAACTTGAGATTGGTAAATCAAAATTACATGGGACCAAATACATTGGTTATAGGACTTCAAGACCTTTCCAAAATGTCCAAGAACATGTTCATAGCTTCAAAATTGAGCAAGATATGCCTTGTAGAAGTTGGGAAATTTTTGGGAATTTTGAAAAGTCAACTTTGCACAAAAGGCTTCAAAAATGCTAATGGGCCACAAATCCTTCCAAGAATCATTACCCAAAGGCTATGCACGATCCATTGACCTCAAAGGGATGTATTTTCTTATTTTTGATTAATTATTTGAATTTTTATTATTATTAATTCACTTAATTAAATTTAAATATGAAAAAAATATCAAATAACACTTATCAAATCTTTTTGTGCAGCAAGTTCACTCATTATGAGCTAAATATCTCGTGCATCAATCAACAAGGACAAAATCATCCAAATTTGGCATAATTGGCATGAAAAAGATTGAAAAAAAGATATGGAAAATCAAATATTCAAAACATTGATTCAATGGACTATGGGCTTGGTTTTTGACCTAGAAAGCTTCACTTACATATGCATAACAGAACCTAATCCTAACACACACGAAATATTGCTCAGAAGCTGCACACAAAATTGCAAATTTTCATCAAACTTTTGAAAACTAAAAACCTAGTTACAAGGCCTTTCAAAGCTCCAAAAGCATTCCAAAACATTGCCAAGACATCCAGGAGCGTATTGCAATCAAGAACCAGTCTCCAGGCCTCAAGAATTGGTAGAACAAAGTCACACTTTTCACAAAATTTTCCATAATCGTGTTTTAATTTTCAGGCATTGTTCATGCATTTTAATTGTTGATTAACACTAACCATGATGTTCTGAAGATAATGGTACCCTTTAATTGAACTAACAATGTCTGTATCAAGAGTTGCCATTAACGTTCTCTAGGGTTTCAGAAGCTTCGATTTAGGGGTTTACACATATGGCAAAATTGGATCCTCAAACTGGTACCATTGAATTCGTGACATGAAGACGAATCATTTGATTACCTCGCCACCTTTTTATATTTATCTATGTGATAATCGCTATTTTCTGGCCTTTGTTTTTGTGGGGGTTTAAAACCCCCGCTAATTGCTTATATTACAGGTACAAAAGGAAGAAGATGCATGCGTGTCTGAACATGGTTGGATAATTTGAACGTTGGCGCGTTTTTTTTGTTTCAGCATAATGATTGGTTTTTCATATATATTATTTGTATTCCATTAACATTACAAATGCGCTCAATGGCTCAGTTGGTAGGTGAGGTGGCTTGCAGGTACTGGGACCTGGGTTTGATTCCCAGGTCCCCCATATCCTTGATAATTTTTGTTGTAACATGTTCATGTGCAGCATGCTCTCAACGTCCTACCATGCACGCACACGCCCAGGCTTGCCACATGTGCATGAGGATCAATCTGAAGGCCAGAACATGCAGTCCATGATACACACTCAGTCAACCACATGTACGCAAGCACAAAAAGTCAAAGAGGGCCTTGATTCAGTGGGCCTAAATGCTTCAAAAACCTCCAAAAAAGGGCTTGATACCCCCCCCCCCCCCCATGGTTTGCATTATTTTTGCTTTTTATTTGATTTTCTTTATATTCTTTTTAATGTTTTAATTATTTCTTTTCAACATAAAATAATTTCCACAATAAAAAAATCAGAAACTAAAATGCATATTTTTTTTAATAATATTTAATTCACTATTAATTTATTTTGTAAATAAACTTTAATAATCAATTTATTTTAATTTAGGGTTTTCAATTTTAATATTTTCTTAAATAACTAAAATATGTAGAAATTAGGTTTTTTTAACATTTTCATCCTTTTCTTAATAAATTTTTTTTTCTTATTATAATTATTATTAATTACTAATTTATTAAATAAACATGTAAGTAAATTCTTTAGTAAATTAGGTTAAACTTTAATGTTTTCTTTAACAATTAAAAATAATTTAGAACTAGGGTTTCATTTAACTTATAATTTTAATTAATTTTCTTTATTCTCATTAAATACAAAAAAAAAACTTAAAAAAAACAATTTCTTTTCTTTAATTTGATAATTAATTAGCTTTTTAATTTCATTTAAATTCCTTAAAGGGTCCAACACCCTCGAACATTCGATTGTAATTTCTTTTCGCGCATTTATTCTTATTTATTTTCTTTCGAATATTATGTAATTGTTCAAGCCATGTAATAGTAACTAGGTTTTACTTTCCGCATTTTTATTAAAACGGGTCTTTTTTAATTTGGCGATGTACAGACCCGCGCCTTGTAATAGCGTAGGATTTTATTTTCCGCATTTAAATTTCCGCACTTTTAAATTATAATTGCATGAAAGAATGTATGGCCTAAATTAAAAACAAGCGTAGATCACCATAATGCATGATCAAAGATAATGGTTAAATTGAAAATAATACACAAATTCACACACCAGTCTTAGGGTACGCCTCACTGTTGCCTTGCCCTCGAAATGTGGTCGTCGAGTATAGGACGTTTTAGTAAGTCCTTATGTCCATAACATGATCCAGTTGCCTCGAAACGGTTGCCTCGGAAGTTAAAAAGGATCAATGGCATAAGGGTAGCTTCTAAGGTGTCCTACTGTTGCTCTGGTGACCACACTGTCCCTACAAACGAATTGACCCGAACACCTCCAACGGTGGTGCTACCTACCTCTCAATGGTGGGATGGCATTACCTTAAGGACATTTACACAGCCTAATTCCTTAGGGTAGGTGGATGACTCATAGATACTTTCTCTATTCAAAAACAATCAAAACTCTTTTCACACCGACACTTTTCAAAAAGCTTTCAAAACAATTTTTCAAACACTCTTGAGGACTGATACAAGAGTCGATCTGAAACTTTTAAACGAAACTTTTTCAAACTCACTCACAATTGAAAAGCAAACACATTTTGAAAACACCAATGAGCAAGTATCTAAGAGCCCATGGATAACCATGGATAGAAAGGATGCTAACACCTTCCCTTTCTATAAATCTACCTCCTGAACCGAGAAACTATCTCATAAGGAATTTTGCTGTGCTTTTGTCCTGTCCATGTTGGAGAAAATAAAAGACGGTGGCGACTCTTGCTTCCGCGACATTTCGCGATCCAGCGTTAAACAGTCAATTCCAGATCCACCGATCACAGAACTGGCGACTCTGCTGGGGATACTTTAATAAGTGAGGTGTACCTTAGGACTAAGATCACTTGTGTTTTTAATTGTTGTCCTTGTTTTCTTTATTATTGTGGGCTGTTTCGGAGTTACATAGATCCTAACCCGGATCTGGGGATACCCTGTTAGGTAGCATAAGCTGTGAGGGACCTTTCCGGCGTAGACCGACATGGGTGAAGTAGTGGCTACATTGGTGTGGCGCCTTGGTCTGTACCGATATCCCTTGTGTCGCAACGAGGAGAATATGGGTCTTCTGAGGAATCATTAAGCACCAACCGACCTTAGAACCTTAAATGACCCAACTTGGCCAATAGAACAGTAGCAGTATGCTACGCCCATTGAGGCAAAACTCTCGTGATGGTTCTGGCCGCAAGAAAAGATTGCGGTGCTGGAGTTATGACCGATTGAGGGTAGTCAGTGATATTGGGATCCTCTAGAACCCGGTTACTTCTGATAGGACAGGTCTTAACCAACAAACTGAAAGAGGGTAATACCTAGACCCCATGTTGGCCTAAACTCTAAGGGCTTGTCTTGTGTGACTTGTGTGCCTTATCATGTTTTCCTTTGTGAATATTTGTGGTGTGCTTTATCATAACATCATGCCATCATAAACATTGCATGCATCCTGCATAAGGACTGACCATTTCAAAGACAAGAGGGTTTCATATTTGCTCTGTTTTGTAGGACATCATGATGCCTATGCGAAGTATCACTATCCGGTTCAATTTTGTTCACCCACCTGAGTTGCTTGAAGAATTGGTTAGCAGAATTCCAAATACTACCTCCTTCATCCAGAGGCATGGTTCTCTTCTCAGTTTAGTCACGGCAAAGTGGGACCAACAACTGATGAGTGTCCTGACACATTTTTATGACCCTCTGTACCAATGCTTCACCTTTCAAGACTTCCAGCTGGTCCCTACCCTGGAAGAGTTCTCTGATTTGCTTGGCATCCCTATCTTGGATCAGACTCCCTACACTGGTTGGGAAAATACTCTCAGGCTTGAGGAGATTGCTGCAGCCCTTCCCTTGACCCACAAGGAAGTAATGGACAATTGGGTGACTAGAAGCAAAGTTAAGGGTTTCTTGGCCAAGTTTCTGGTTGGTAAGGCTAACAGTTTCTGGAATGACTTGGACTTTAGGGCGTATGAAGACATCCTGGCTCTCTTAATCTATGGTCTAGTCTTGTTTCCTAATCCTGATAACTTCATTAACGTCACTGCCATAAGATCTTCATGTCTCGGAACCCTGTGCCCACTCTCTTGGGTGATATCCTGCAACAACTTTATGCTCGTACTGCGCGAAGACGAGGAACTCTGTGGTGTTGCATCCCTTTGTTAGTGAGGTGGTTTATTTCGCACCTCCCTAAGTTCGTGCTAAAGAAAAAAGAAGGAAGAGGTTGTGCTCATAGGTTAATGTCTCTCACTGATAATGACATCATTTGGACTTTCAGGGGTTTGGATGAGGTAGCTGTTATTGATCGTTACGGAGAATATCCTAATGTTCCTTTGATTGGTACCCAGGGAGGAATCTCTTATAACCCATGTTTAGCTCTCCGTCAGTTTGGAAGGGCCAGAAGAGCAGGGCCTCATGAGATGTTGGTGCCTCACATCAGTTTTGAGTTTCAGGTAGATAGTGACGAGCTGCGTCATAGGTTCATCAAGGCTTGGGACAGAATTCACAAAGCTGACCCACAAGAATTGGGACCAAATACTTCTCTACCTATGGAAGCCTACTACAAATGGGTCCGCGTCCGTGCTCAGAAGTTAGGTATGCCGTACGAAGCTGTCAGACCCATCATTCTTGAGTATCCTGATAGAGATGGGGCTCCTCCAACTGTTCTCCCTCCTCAGATACCTACTGATATTGAGACACTAAAGAGGTCTTGGGCGCAACTGCGAGAAGAACGGGATTCTTATCGGGAAAAGTTCAACGAGCAGTAATTGAAGATCCAGAAGTTGACAAAGCAATTGGAGAACAAGCGAGCTCTGAATGACTACATCTGTACTAAGAAGAGGAGACCCTGGGATCAATGATGAACTCTGCATGTTCTTTTACAGTTTTATTTCCCTTTTCAGTATTTCCATTTTTATGTAACGCCTAAGGGCAATCTGTTGAACAATTTAAATTTCAAAGTTGAATCTAATGAAGTGTGTTCCTTTTTGTTTACAAAGTTGATTCCCGATTGTCTTTGAAAACATAAATCATACGCATTCCATTCATCATATGCATCACAAGTACTCTTCTTTTCAGGTTGCTTAATGTTCTTCGCTGTTTATTTCAACATCATGAACCCTGAATCATCTACCGAGCAGTCTATCAAGGCCCTTCAGGCTCAGATCGCCCAATTCCAAGAGCTGATTATGAGTTTGGCCCAAGGTCAAGAGGAGTTGAAGGCCCTGCTGGTCAAGAAGAAGAAGAAGAGAATTGTTCTATTCAACACTGGCAGGAGGTTTGGTAACACACTGTAGAATGAGGTTGATCAAGCTGGTTCTTCTGTAGGAAAAGGCAGTCCCCAAGGGGGAAGGGTTCCTAGTCCGGTGGTCTCTGACAATGAGACTAATTTTAATGAGGAGCAATATCCTCCAGCTGAAGACAAATACAAGCAGTTAGAGGATCATCTGAATGCCATGGAAATTCAGCAAGTGCCTGGGTTGGATTTTGGAGACTTGGGTCTATCTTCTGGTGTGGTGATCCCACACAAGTTCAAAGCACCATCTTTCGCAAAGTACGACGGGGCGTCCTGCCCTAAGCTACATCTCAGATCTTATGTGCGGAAGATTCAGCCGTATACTATGGACAAGAACTTGTGGATCCACTTCTTCCAGGAGAGTCTTTCAGAGACTCATCTCAAATGGTTCTATCAGCTGGATGGAACCAAGGTTCGTAACTGGGAGGAGTTGGTTACTGCTTTTTACAAGCAGTATCAGTATAATGCCGACCTCGCTCCTACACGTACCCAACTCCAGGGTATGTCGCTAGGATCAGGAGAAGGTTTTAAAGAGTATGCGCAGAAGTGGAGGGATCTGGCTGGCAGGGTGCAGCCACCATTAACCGACCGTGAGCTAGTAGACATGTTCTTGGGGACCCTATCTGGGCCATTCTTCAATCATCTCATTGGTAATTCATCTGCAGGGTTCACAGACCTCATTCTGACTGGGGAAAGGATAGAGGCTGGCATGAAATCAGGAAAGATTCAGAAAGGTGCGTCCTCAAGTTCTAAGAAGAAGCCTTTCAAAAAAGAAGCCAGTGTTGTGTATGGACCTAGGAGGCAGGACAAACTAGAACGCCGCCAAGCTGTCAACGCTGTGGTAATTGCAAAGCCTGTTGCCGCTCCTCGGCAACCCAACCAAGCAAGGGGTGAGAGACCCAGAAGAGAATACACTCGGCTTAGCATGACCTTGTCACAAATCTTGCCGCAATTGCTATCGACCAACTTGGTGACCGTCAGAGAGGCTCCGAAGGTTGTGAACACTACCTCTCCTAAGTATAATCCCAATGCCCTCTGTGCTTATCACTCTGATAGCCCGGGGCATTCTACTGATGAATGTTGGGCCCTAAGGAACAAGGTTCAGGACCTTATTGATGCGAAGGAAATACAATTTGAGGCGCCTGAGAGACCAAATGTTGTGACTGCTCCTATGCCCCAGCATGGAGTAAATGCCATTGATGAAGACTTGTATGCAGTTTCTGTGAATGATGTAGCTACTCCTCTGTTGACTGTTAAGAGGAACCTGTTGCTAGCCGGTTTATTTCCAGGTTGTTGCAAGGGTTGCCTTTTGTGTGCCGTTTCCCCTGCTGGTTGTCCGTTGCTGAAGTCAGGCATCCAAAGCCTGATGGATAGAAAGGAAATTTTGTTCAAGAAGACCGCTGTTCCTTTTGTTCCCGCTGAAGAAGTATCTGTCGTCACAATTTTCAACGATCCTACCAAGGCTCCCCCGAGGAAGCCAGTCAAAATCATGTCTGTTGCACCCATCATTGTTACTGTTCCGGGGCCCCTCCCCTATGAATCTGACAAGGCTGTCCCATGGCACTATGGGGCAGATGTGTATGTACTTGGAGTGAAGCAGGAGTTCAACACCGGTACCGGTATCAGCAATATCACTGGTCCCGCCAAAGTTACTCGCAGTGGCAGGCTCTTCTCGCCTGACATTGCGCCACCAGTTATCTGAAGACCTCTTATTATTACGCCTGCAAGTGCGCCTGTTTCCACTTCTGATCCAGTTTCTACCCCTTCTGCTGAGTCATCTAATACTCGGGGCAAAGGGATTGATGATGAGCCTGCCCGGATGGAGGCACCAAAGATTGTGAATGTTGAAGCCTCCCAGCAAGAGATGGAGGAAATCCTTAAAATAATCAAGAAGAGCGACTTCAACGTCGTTGAACAGCTGGGGCATACCCCCTCCAAGATCTCTATGCTATCATTGATGTTGTGCTCAGAGGCCCATGCCAAGGCCCTGATTTCATTTCTGAAGACAACTCATGTGCCACAAGAGACATCTGCAGATCAATTCACTGACTGTGTGGCCAATTTGACAGCCGACAATGGTTTGGGCTTCTCGGATGCTGATCTTACCGCTAAGGGAAAGAACCACAATGATGCCCTGCATGTCTCCATTGAATGCAGGGGCACTACTCTCACACACGTGTTGGTGGACACCGGTTCTTCCCTGAATGTATTGCCCAAAAAGGCCTTAGACCGGCTGGATTGCGAGGGCCTAGAGTTGAAGCCTAGTAACATCATTGTCCGAGCCTTTGACGGATCGAAGAGGATGGTTCATGGTGAGGTAGATATTCTGATTCGTGTTGGTTCCCAAGTCTTTAATTCAACGTTCTATGTGATGGACATTCGTCCATCTTATTCCTGTTTGAGGGGTCGACCTTGGATTCACAAAGCTGGGGCTGTGACCTCCACTCTACACCAGAAGCTCAAATACCCTGTCAGAGGGAAGATCGTTACTGTGCAGGGGGAGGAAGAATACATGGTTAGTCATCTGAACTCGTTCCGGTATATTGAGATGGACGGGGAGTTTATTGAAACCCCCTTTCAACATTTTGAAGAGGTACCTCCAACATTGGCGTCAGCAGAAACCGTAAGTGAAGAAGACCTTCCTTTAAAGATGGCTTCCTTGAAGGACGCCCGGGTTGTAATCGAGAAAGAGGCTCAGAGGGCTGTACGCAAGGCTAGGATCGGAAGACCTCCCGTGATCATCACCAACCCGGGAGTGAATGCTATAGAAGGAGATGCGGAGGAATCAGAGTTTGATAGCTGGATCTACCCGACGACTGACGGTGGACTAACCAATTGGACCGCAAAAGATCACATACCTGTTACTTTTGTTACGCAGTAATGAATTCCTTTGTTTCTTTAATTTGTAATAAACAATAAATTGAAACTTTATGGCCCGGTGTCTTACCCGGGGCACCGTGGCTTCATTTGTGAGGGCTTATTAACTGTCATTTCCATATATCATGAATAAAGACATTGGATGTTTTTTCGCATTTCAAATCTTGTGCTCCCTTTCTTTCTTTCTTTCTTTATATATTGCAAAACAGCTATATTTACACACACTCACCTATACAGGTTTCAATCCACTCTGGATCTCACTGGTAACGACTCTGCTACTGCCAGTTATGACTTCGAAAATCCGATCAACTTAGCCGAAGACGAAGGTGAAGATGATTGCGAAGTTCCTGGAGAGCTTGCAAGACTGTTACTCCAGGAAGAGAGGGCCATTCAGCCACATGAAGAGCCAGTGGAAACGGTAAATCTGGGTACTGAGGCAGACAGAAAGGAAGTGAAGATTGGTGCCAATCTGGAGCTCAGCGTGAAACAACGGTTGGTTCAGATGTTGCATGATTATATGGAAATCTTTGCCTGGTCCTACGAAGACATGCCTGGGTTGGATACCGACATTGTGGTCCATCACTTGCCTACCAAGGAAGAATGCCCTCCGGTTAAGCAGAAGGTCCGCCGTATGCGTCCAGAAATGTCCGAGAAGATCAAAGCTGAGGTTATGAAGCAATTCGATGCCGGGTTTCTAGCAGTGACTTCTTACCCTCAGTGGGTTGCCAATGTGGTGCCGGTACCGAAGAAAGATGGTAAGGTCAGAATGTGTGTTGACTACAGGGATCTGAACAGGGCCAGCCCCAAGGATGACTTCCCCCTACCTCACATCGACGTTCTGGTTGACAATACTGCTCAGCATAAGGTGTTCTCCTTCATGGATGGTTTTTCAGGGTATAATCAGATCAAGATGGCTCCTGAAGATATGGAAAAGACTACCTTTGTCACTCAGTGGGGCACCTTCTGCTACAAGGTCATGCCTTTTGGACTGAAAAATGCTGGGGCAACCTACCAACGTGCCATGGTTGCTTTATTTCATGACATGATCCATCATGAGATTGAAGTGTATGTCGACGACATGATTGCAAGGTCCCAAACTAAGGAGGAACACCTTGACCATCTGCAGAAACTATTTGACTGTCTGAAGTTGTACAAGCTGAGGTTGAACCCAAACAAGTGCACCTTTGGGGTGAGATCTGGAAAGTTATTAGGCTTCGTTGTAAGTGACAAGGGTATTCAAGTGGACCCTGCCAAGGTTAAAGCCATTCAAGAGATGCCAGTTCCTAAGACAGAGAAAGAAGTCAGAGGCTTTCTGGGATGTTTGAATTATATTGCCCGATTCATCTCGCACCTAACAGCTACCTGTGAACCAATCTTCAAGCTGTTGAAGAAAGATCAGGTAGTACGTTGGAATGATGAATGTCATGCCGCTTTTGACAGAATCAAAGAGTATCTCCAAGAACCACCCATTCTTATGCCACCGGTTGAAGGGAGACCTCTAATATTATACCTGACAGTACTTGACAGCTCAATGGGGTGTGTGCTGGGGCAGCATGACGAGTCTGGCCGAAAAGAGCATGCCATTTATTACCTTAGCAAAAAGTTTACCGACTGTGAGACCCGATACTCACTGCTCGAGAAAACTTGTTGCGCTTTGGTATGGGCTGCTCGCCGGCTGAGACAGTATATGCTGACTCACAATACTTTGTTGATTTCAAAAATGGATCCGATAAAGTACATATTCGAAAAGCCTGCTTTGTCTGGAAGAATAGCAAGATGGCAAATGATCTTGACAGAATACGACATCCAGTACACGACTTAGAAAGCTATCAAAGGAAGTGTATTGGCAGACCATTTGGCACACCAGGCAGTAGATGACTACCAGTCAATGAACTTCGAGTTTCCAGACGAGAGCATCATGATAGTGACTGATTGTGAAGTACCTGGACCGGATAAAGGACCTGAGGAAGGATCCCGATGGTCTATGCACTTTGACGGAGCCTCCAACGCTTTGGGTAATGGTATCGGCGCTGTGATCATATCCCCTCAAGGCACTCATACTCCACTTACTGCCCGGCTATGTTTCAACTGCACCAACAACATGGCGGAGTATGAGGCATGCATCATGGGTCTTCAAGCTGCGATGGACTTAAGGATCAAGTTTCTGAGTGTCTTCAGAGATTTCGCTCTCGTGATCAATCAGATCAAAGGCGAGTGGGATACGAAACATCCGAATCTTATTCCTTACAGAGAATGTGTGTTGACATTGATCCCCCATTTCACAGAGATAACTTTTGAACACTTCCCGAGAGAAGAGAATCAGTTGGAGGACGCGTTGGCTACGATATCTTCTATGTTCAAAGTCAAGTGGGACAATGAGGCTCCCCGGATCATCATCTGGAAACTGGACGAACCGGCATACTGTTGTGACCTTGAGGCTGAATTAGTGACTGAAAAACCCTGGTACCATGAGGTGAAGAGGTACTTGGAAGCTCAGGAATACCCTGAAGGTGCATCTGTCAACGACAAGAAGTTTCTAAGAAGGTTCGCTGCGAAGTTCTTCCTTAGTAATGGTGTTGTACCCCAAAATTTGCCCTCCCATATTCTTCAAGAAATTGCCAAGCCAAGTCACAAAATTCCCCAAGGGTTGCACAGTGCAAAGGTCTCCTATACAGTCAAGATTAGGGTTTTGAGTCTGATCAAGAAAATGAAGTTTTCAAAGGTCCAATCAAGTCTCACATGCCTACAAATATGGTCAAGCATCCTCATATCCAGTTTCAAGGCATTCAGCACAAAATTGCACAGTCAAAACCCTAGATTGCACTACAGTCAACTGTAGGGGCAAAATGGTCATTTGGCAGTCAAAAGTTCAAATTTTTGGTCAACATATCATTTTGAAGCCACAAACATCATTTGATCAATGCTTGATCATGATTCTCAAAGTTTGGCTCAAAAATCATCAAGATGCAAAAGTTTCCTTATTTGGACAGTTGAAAAAAGTCAACTGAAATTGACCAGGGCATAACTTTCACATGGATTATCAGAAAAATTCCATCCAAAGCTCATTTTGAAGAGAAAGACATTTCCTACAACTCATCTTCACACTTCAAGTCCAAGAAATGCTCTCACAAAAAGTTATCAATTTCAACATTATAGGTCATTTTCAAAAGTCAACAAAAATGGACTTTAAGTCAAAGGCCATAACTTGAGATTGGTAAATCAAAATGACATGGGACCAAAGACATTGGTTAGAGGACTCAAAGACCTTTCCAAAATGTCCAAGAACATGAGAAAAGCTTAAAAATTGAGCAAGTTATGCCTTGTAGAAATTGGGAAATTTTTGGATATTTTGAAAAGTCAACATTGATTCAAATGACCTAAAATTGCTAATGGGCCCATTTTTCTTCCACAATTAATCATTCCAAGCATGTGCACGACCACTTGGCCCAAAGGGAAGTATTTTCTCATTTTTTATTTATTTATTTGAATTTTTATTTATAATAATTCACTTAAATCAATTAAATATGTGAAAAATATCTAACTTAACCTAACCAATCTTTTTATACATGTTTTATGCTCAATAATTCGTGCCTAGCCAAATAAGGAAAGAATTGGACTGATTAGATCATGATTTGCACAAAAGTACATGGAAAATATTTGGAAAATAAAGCTTGAAAATCAAATCTTCAAATCAATGAATGCAATGGATTTGATTGATTTTTCTTGACCTAATATGCTCAATACATAAGCTAGAATGAAACCCTAATGAGAATACACGGACAGCTGCTCCAGAAAGCCATTGTCAAACTTGAAAAAATTGCAAAAAAACTCAAAACTGTAAACACCTTTGCAAAGCGATTCAGGTCTCAAGACTTGTTTCAAAAGCTTCCTCAAGGTCCACTGAACGATTCCCAATCAAGAATACTCATCAGAACCTCAAGAATTGGTAACATGAATGCAAACTGTACCAAGAAAAATTCATAATCGTGCATCATGATTTATGCATCCTTTGTAACTTTTATTCATTGATTCATGATTATTACCTTGTTCTAAAGCTAACCAATACATTTAATTTCCTTTTTATGTGTTGTACGCAAATATGCCATTGTTGATATTTAGGGTTCAAGAAGCTTGGAATTAGGGCTTTTGTAATGGGGAAAAATTAGCCCTCAAGACTACCACCATTAGAATCAGTGCATCTGGACGAATCTAAACCCACCCTCGCGCCCAATTTATGGACGTTCCATGCCTAATCGCTATTTTCTTGTAGGACGTCTTAGGCAACGCGTGAAAACCGTTGCCACTGTTTTGTGTATTTCAGGAAAAAAAGAAACACGCGAAGAAGATGGTATCGTGGCCATCAATGATTGGACGGTTTGAAATTCGCGCGCTTTAACCCATTAATGCCTTGGCTTTCTTTTATATTATTTGTGCGTTATTAATATATTGAATGTGTAAACTGGCTCAGCTGGCAGAGTGTAGTGATGTTAACCCTCATGACCTGGGTTCGAGTCCCAGGTCTACGTTAATTTCCATATTATTTTGCAATACATCTTCCTATGCAGTTTCAAAGGTGGAGCGCACCATACACTCCCAAGATCCAGTCATCCACGCGTTGGTTACATCAATCAAAAGGTTCAGATTTAAGGCATATGGTAGACCCTGGTCAAAGGTGCCACATGGTGTCTGGAAAAGTCAATGGACCTGAAGGTCATTGGGCTCAAATTCATGGGCTACACCTCCTATCTGGGGACTGATACCCCCTTGGTTTGCCACTTCTCTTAATTTTCTCTATTTTTTATTCTTGTTATAATTTTTTTATTTTTCTTTTAATTACTGTTTGTTTAATTAATTATATTTTCATAAAATCATAAAACACATAAAAAAATCAGAAAAAAAGCAAAATATAATAAGTATTTTATTTTAATTATTTTCATAAACAAATTGTATGTAATTAAATTAAGTTTTTTTAATTAGGTTAATTTTAATACTTTTAACAAAAAAATCTAAAAAAATATAGAAATTAGGTTTAATAAATGTTTTATTCCTTTTAATTTTTCTTTTTTCACAATAATATTATTATTTTATTTATTTTCATAATTAAATTTGTATATAAAAATCAGGTTTAATTTAGGTTAAAAAACTTCAACATTTTTCTTAAAAATCTAAAAAAATAATTAGAATTAGGTTTAGCATTTTATTTTAATTTTAATTAATTCCTTTTTCTATTAAATCCTAAAGCACTAAAAAACACCAAAAACAAGTCCTTTCTTTCTCTTAATATTAATTAATTTCATCATGTAATTTAATTTTGCAAAAGGGTCCAACGCCCTCGTTTCGTTTAATTCTCGTTAATTCGCGTATTTATTTTATTTCGTTATAATACTTATGTACCTCTCCCGAAGCCATGTAAATTACTTCTCGCATTTTTACTTTCTTTATTTTTCTGTCAAATCGGGTCCTGGTTAATTTTGGCGATGTGGACCTGCGCCGTTTGTAATAGCTTAGAATTTACTTTTCTCGCAACCTTTTAACTGTTAATCAAAAGCATGAAAGAATGTATGGACAAAATAAAATCAAGCGTAGAACACCAATAACATGACAAGACAAATATAAATGAAAACGACACACGAATCGCACACACCACCCCTAGGGTACGCTTCACTGTTGCCTTGCCTCGAAAGGTGATCGTCGAGTAGAGGATGTTTTAGTAAGTCCTCATGATCCGGGAACCTGGCATGAGGGTAGCTTCTAAGGTGTCTTCCTATTGCTCTGGTGATCACCATGTCTCGAACCTCGAATTGACCCGAACACCTCCAACGGTGGTGCTACCTACCTCTCAATGGTGGGATGGCACTACTTTAAAGGACATTTACACAGACGAATTCCTTAGGGTAGGTAGACGACTCTTGATACTTGCTCTAATTTCAAAAACAAATCAAAAAATACTTTTCACACCGACACCTTTTCAAAAAGCTTTCGAAAGCAATTTTTCAAACACTCTTGAGGACCGATACAAGAGTCGAACTAAAATTTTCAAAGAAACTTTTTAAAACCCACAGTTGAAAAGCAAACAAACCATTTTTGAAAACACAAATGAGCAAGTATCTAAGAGCCCATGGATAACCATGGATAGAAAGGGTGCTAACACCTTCCCTTTCTATAATCTACCTCCCGAACCGAGAGCAATCTCTATAAGGAATTTTTCTGTGCTTTTGTCCTTTCCATTTGGAGAAAATAAAAGACGGTGGAGACTCTTGCTTCCGCGACATTTCGCGAACCAGCGTTAAACAGTCAGTTCCAGATCCACCGATCACAGAACTGGCGACTCTGCTGGGGAATGAACTTATAAAGTGGGGTGTACCTTAGGGTTAGTACATAACTGTGTTTTCAATTGTCTTCTTCGCTTGCTTTACTATTGTGGGTTGTATCGGAGTTACATAGATCCTAACCCGGATCTGGGAATACCTTCTTAGAAAGTAGCAACAAGGCTGTGAGGGAATTGTGCGGGGTATACCGACATGGTTGAAACAGTCTGCTATGTTGATGTGGCACTTTGGTGTGTACCGGTAACCCTTGAGTTCAGTCAAGGAGAGTACGGGGCCTCCGCGTGGTGTCGTGAAGCATCAACTGACCTTAGGAACCTTAATTGAACTATCTTGGCCTCTTTAGGGTAGTGAGATAACTGACTTTGGTGCAGTCCGAGGTTGGTTGATACTCGATACTACGCTCAATTGAGGGTTGCTTTCCTGGAATATTTCGGTCGCCAGTTCAGTGGCTAAATCGAAATGATGAACAATGAAAGCAATCCCGTGATATTGGGAACCTTAGAACCCGCTTACTTTGATTAGGACAGGTTGAACCCACCAACTTCAAGAGGGTATTACCCAGACCCCATGCTGGCCTTAAACCTTAAGGGCTTGTCTTGTGTGCCTTGTGTGCCTTACATGTTTGTCTTTGTGAATATTTGTGGTTGTTTAATCATAGCATCATGACATCATCCAGCATCATATGCATTGACTAACCATTTCAGGGGTTCGAATTTTCATCTTTGTTCTTATTTTGTAGGACATGGAAACTGTTCGTAGAAAGACAATTCAAGTCAGTCTTGTAAGGGTCCCTCCTCAGCTTAAGGAGCTTATATCCAGGATTCCTGAGAACTCTTCATTCAGTGAAAGACATGGAAGCCTCATCAGCTTGGTCAATACCAACATTGAGGAAGATATGATTAAGGTCCTGTTCCAGTTCTTTGATCCTCTGCATCACTGTTTCACCTTCTTGGACTATCAGTTGGTACCTACATTGGAGGAGTTCTCCCGGCTCCTGAAGATCCCTATCCTTGATCAGCTACCCTTCAACGGTACAGAAAAGGAACCTAAGCTTGAAGAGATTGCTGAAGCCTTGCACCTACAGTCATCTGACCTCAAGGGACATTGGGAAGTTAGAAGTGGTATCAAAGGGTTCTTAGCCAGGTTTCTGTTTGAAAAGGCCCATGAATGTTGGAACTCCCTTGACTTGCAAGCTTTTGAAGAGGTTGTAGCCCTCCTTGTTTATGGTTTGGTGTTGTTTCCTAACCCAGATCAGCTTATTGATATCAGTGTTGTCCAGATCTTTATGTCCAGGAACCCCATACCTACGTTGCTGGGGGACATCCTTCACTCATGTTACACTCGAACCATGAGAAAAAGAGGTGTCCTTATATGTTGCACTCCTCTCCTGGGAAGGTGGTTTATTTCGCACCTTCCACAATCAGTTTTGAAGAATGAGCGGGGTTTGAGATGGTCACAACGGTTGATGACTCTTACACATGCAGATATACATTGGTGCCCTCGGTCCAGAGAAGATGTCACTATCATTGATCATTGTGGGGAGTACCCTAATGTTCCTTTACTTGGAATCAGAGGAGGTATTACTTATAGCCCATGCCTGGCTTGGAGACAGTTTGGCTATGCTCGGAGGGATGGTCCTCATGACATGTTAATTCCCGACATATTTTTTGACTTCGACAACGATACTCAAGGACTTCGTCAGAGATTTATCAGAGCCTGGGGGATGCCCAGTAGGATAGACAGCAAGACACTGGGGCACAGGAATTCCATCCCGTTGGAACCTTATCTCAAGTGGGTACGCGCCCGCTCCCAGAAGTTAGTGATGCCTTATCCTCACATGCTCCCAGTAATCAAAGAACCAGTCTTGGAAGGAGAAGTGTCCTACACTATTCAGCACCCTGATATGCCCACATCCTGGGAAGAGATGCAGAAGAGCTGGATCCAGCTTAAAGAAGAATGGAATTCTCTTGAGACTAGCCTACATGCCAGTGAAAAGAAGGTCTTGGAGCTCACCCGCCTGTTGCATGAGGAGAGGAATCTCAACACTTACATAGCTCCAAAGAGGATGCGTAGCATATTTTGGGATTGATTTGATTTTTGTATTATTTTGCCCATGAGGCTTTGATGTACTAAACAATTATTTCCTTAATGATAACGTGTGTTCCTTTTTGTCTACAACAAATTTGAACTTTCGAACCCTTGAATGCATTGCATAAACACATATCATTCATCATGTGCATAGCAGGTTTTTCCTCTTTTCAGGTTGCTTACAGTTCTTCGCTGTTTATTTCAGCATCATGAATCCTGACTCTGCATCAACTGAGACATCAATCAAGGCTCTTCAGGTGCAGAATGCACAATTCCAGGAATTAATCAAGGGTTTGGCTCAGGGCCAAGAAGAACTGAAGGCTATGCTCCTGAAGAAGGAGAAGAAGAAGAAGAGAAGGACTGTTCTGTTTAACTCGGGCCGAAGGTTTGGCAATGCTCTGCAGCAGGAAGAGGCTGGTTCTTCTGTTGACAAGAGTTCTCCTCAGGCAGAAGCAAGGGTTCCTAGTCCGGTAGTCTCCGACAACGAGACTGATTTTGATGAAGAGCAGTGCCCTCCTGCAGATGACAAATACAAGCAACTGGAGGATAGGTTGAAGGCTATGGAAATCCAACAGGTACCGGGGCTGGATTTCGGAGATCTGGGTTTGTCAACTGGTGTGATCATCCCTCACAAGTTCAAAGCACCATCCTTCTCTAAGTACGACGGGGCGTCTTGTCCCAAGCTGCATCTGAGGTCCTATGTTCGGAAAATTCAGCCGTACTCTGCGGATAAGAATTTGTGGATCCACTTCTTCCAGGAGAGTCTTTCAGGGACTCATCTCGAATGGTTCTATCAGCTAGATGGGACCAAGGTTTGTAACTGGGAGGAGTTGGCTACTGCTTTCTACAAGCAGTATCAATATAATGCCGACCTTGCCCCTACACGTACCCAACTCCAGGGTATGTCGTTAGGTGCAAGTGAAGGTTTTAAAGAGTACGCTCAGAAGTGGAGAGACCTGGCTGGCAGGGTGCAGCCACCATTGACTGATCGGGAGTTGGTAGACATGTTCTTGGGGACCCTATATGGGCCATTCTTCAACCATCTGATCGGGAATTCTTCTGCTGGGTTCACTGATTTGATTCTGACTGGAGAAAGAATTGAAGCTGGGTTAAAGTCTGGTAAGATTGCGAAGGGTGCATCATCTAGTTCTGAGAAGAAACCCTTCAAGAAGGAGTCTAGTGCCGTGTATGGTTCCCGGAAATCAGAGAGACCTGAGCGCCGCCAATCTGTCAGTGCGGTAATGATTGCTAAGCCTGCTGCCGCTCCTCGGCCGACCAATACTCAAAGGGCTGAACGACCCCAGAGGGAGTTTACCCGTTTAAGCATGACCCTATCGCAGATCCTACCATAGTTGCTATCCACCAATTTGGTGACTGTCAGGGAGGCTCCAAAGTTCCCCAATACTGCATCTCCTAAGTACAACCCGAATGCTCGTTGTGCTTACCATTCAGATAGCCCGGGGCACTCTACCGATGACTGTTGGGCATTAAAGAACAAGCTGCAGGACCTTATTGACGCCAAGGAGGTGCAGTTTGAGGCATCTGAGAAGCCCAATGTAGTGACAGCGCCCCTGCCCGCTCATGGAGTGAATGCTATTGGGGACGAAGACGAAGTTGATGAAGCTGAGTTTGATAGCTGGATCTACCCGGCAACCGACAGTGGATCTAACAATTGGAGTGCAAAGGACAACTTATCTGTTTCTCTTGTTACTGAGTAATGAATTCCTATGTTTTGTTATTTTGTAATAAACAATAAATAAACTCTATGGCCCGGTGTCTTACCCGAGGCACCGTGGTATCATTTGTGAGGGCATATAAATTGTCATTTCATATATCATGAATGAAAATCTTGGACGTATTTTCGCATTGCAAATTTTATGCTCCTTTTCTGTCTTTCTTTCCTTTGCATATATTTCAAAACAGTTGTATTTACACACACACTCACTCATACAGGTTCCAATCCACTCTGGATCTCACTGATAACAACCCTGCTACTGCCAGTTATGACTTCGAAAATCCGATCAACTTAGCCGAAGACGAAGGTAAAGATGATTGCGAAGTGCCTGGCGAGCTTGCAAGACTGTTGCTTCAGGAAGAGAGGGCAATTCAACCCCATGAAGAGCCAGTGGAAACAATAAACTTGGGTACTGAAGCAGACAAGAGAGAGGTAAAGATTGGTGCCAACCTAGAGCTCAGCGTGAAGCAACGGTTGACTCAAATGCTGCATGATTATATGGAGATCTTTGCCTGGTCCTACGAAGACATGCCCGGATTGGATACCGACATTGTGGTCCATCACTTGCCAACTAAGGAAGACTGCCCTCCAGTTAAGCAAAAGGTCTGTCGGATGCGTCCAGAGATGTCTGAAAAGATTAAAGCCGAGGTCATGAAACAGTTTGATGCTGGGTTTCTTGCAGTGACTTCTTACCCGCAGTGGGTTGCTAATGTGGTGCCGGTACCAAAGAAAGACGGGAAGGTCAGAATGTGTGTCGACTACAGGGATCTGAACAGGGCCAGCCCCAAGGATGACTTCCCTCTACCTCATATTGATGTCCTTGTTGATAATACGGCTCAGCATAAGGTGTTCTCTTTCATGGATGGCTTTTCAGGTTACAATCAGATTAAGATGGCACCTGAAGACATGGAAAAGACTACATTTGTTACTCAGTGGGGCACCTTATGTTACAAGGTCATGCCTTTTGGGTTGAAGAACGATGGGGCAACCTACCAACATGCCATGGTTGCCTTATTTCATGACATGATCCATCATGAGATAGAAGTGTATGTGGACGATATGATCGCAAGGTCCCAGACTGAGGAAGAGCACCTAGATCATCTGCAAAAGTTGTTCGACCGGTTGAAACTGTACAAGCTGAGATTGAACCCGAACAAGTGCACCTTCGGGGTAAGATCTGGGAAGTTGCTAGGCTTCGTGGTCAGTGACAAAGGCATTCAAGTGGACCCTTCCAAGGTCAAAGCTATTCAAGAGATGCCAGTTCCTAAGACAGAGAAGGAAGTCAGAGGATTTTTAGGACGCCTGAATTACATTGCTCGCTTCATCTCACATCTGACTGCTACCTGTGAGCCAATCTTCAAGCTGCTGAAGAAAGACCAGGTGGTACGTTGGAACGATGAATGTCAGGCTGCTTTTGACAGAATCAAGGAGTATCTCCAAGAACCACCTATCCTTATGCCACCGGTTGAAGGGAGACCTCTGATACTATATCTAACAGTGGTTGAAAACTCAATGGGGTGTGTGCTGGGGCAGCATGACGAGTCTGGCCGAAAAGAGCATGCCATTTATTACCTTAGCAAAAAGTTTACCGACTGTGAGACCCGATACTCACTGCTTGAGAAAACTTGCTGCGCTTTGGTATGGGCTGCTCGCCGGCTGAGACAGTATATGCTGACTCACACTACCTTGTTGATCTCAAAGATGGATCCTATAAAGTACATATTCGAAAAGCCTGCTCTGTCTGGGAGAATTGCAAGATGGCAAATGATCTTGACGGAATACGACATTCAGTACACGACCCAAAAAGCCATCAAGGGAAGTGTATTGGCAGACCACTTGGCACATCAGGCCGTAGATGATTATCAATCAATGAACTTCGAGTTTCCGGATGAGAGCATCATGATAGTGACAGATTGTGAAATACCTGGACCGGATGAAGGACCTGAACCGGGATCTCGATGGTCTATGCACTTTGACGGAGCCTCCAATGCTTTGGGTAACGGTATTGGCGCCATCATCATATCTCCTCAAGGTACTCATACTCCACTCACTGCCCGGCTGTGTTTCAACTGTACCAACAACATGGCGGAGTATGAGGCGTGCATCATGGGTCTTCAAGCTGCGATTGACCTAAGGATTAAGTTCCTGAGTGTTTTCGGAGATTCCGCTCTGGTGATCAATCAGATCAAAGGAGAGTGGGATACGAAACATCCAAACCTGATTCCTTACAGAGAATGTGTGTTGACCCTAATTCCCCACTTTACAGAGATAACCTTTGAACACTTTCCAAGAGAAGAGAATCAGTTAGCGGACGCGTTAGCTACAATGTCTTCAATGTTCAAGGTCAAATGGGATAATGAGGCTCCCCGGATCATCATCTGGAAACTGGACGAACCGGCATACTGTTGTGATCTCGAGACTGAATTGGTAACTGAGAAGCCTTGGTACCATGAGGTGAAGAGATATCTAGAAACTCAGGAATACCTGGAAGGTGCATCTGTCAATGATAAGAAGTTCCTGAGAAGGTTCGCAGCCAAGTTCTTCCTTAGCAATGGCATCTTGTACAAGCGAAACCATGATTCAACCTTACTGCGTTGTGTGGATAAGACTGAAGCAGAAAGAATCATGGAAGAGCTACATGAAGGGACCTTTGGTACACATTCCAGTGGGCACACTATGGCTAAGAAAATCCTACGGGCAGGATATTACTGGTCCACAATGGAAGCTGACTGCTACCAACATTCCAGGACATGCCACAAGTGCCAGATCTATGCAGACAAGGTGCATGTTCCTCCGGTTCCCCTGAATGTTCTAACTGCGCCTTGGTCGTTCGCAATGTGGGGCATAGACATGATCGGTGAGATTAAACCTACGGCATCCAATGAGCATCGCTTCATCCTAGTGGCGATTGATTATTTTACGAAGTGGGTCGAAGAAGCATCCTATGCTACGGTAACCAAGACTGTTGTGGCACGGTTCATTCGACATAACCTGATCTGTCGATACGGCGTCCCAGAGAGGATTATTACAGACAACGGTACCAATCTGAACAATAAGATGATTGCTGAGCTCTGCGAACAGTTCAAGATACAGCACCACAATTCTTCTCCTTACAGACCGAAGATGAATGGGGCTGTAGAAGCAGCAAATAAGAACATCAAGAAAATCGTGCAGAAGATGACAGTAACTTATAAAGATTGGCACGAGATGTTACCGTTCGCTCTACATGGGTACCGTACCTCAGCTAGGACGTCAACCGGGGCAACTCCTTTCTCTCTGGTTTATGGCATGGAGGCAGTCTTACCGATTGAAGTACAAATACCCTCTCTCCGGATAATGAAGGATGCAAATCTGAACGAAGATGATTGGATCCAGACACGACTTGATCAGCTCAACCTCATTGACGAAAAGAGACTTGCTGCTATCTGTCATGGTCAGACGTATCAGAAACGGATGATCAGGGCATTTAACAAAAAGGTCAGACCACAGGAATATCAAGTTGGGGATCTGGTAATCAATCGAATCATCCTTCCTCAGAGTGATCCAAGGGGCAAATGGACCCCTACGTACGAAGGGCCATTTTTGGTTAAGCATGTGTTCTCAGGAGGAGCCATGATATTAACCAACATGGATGGTGACGACCTTCCTCACCCCGCCAATGCAGACATAGTAAAAAAATACTACGCATAAAAAAGACCCGCTAGGCTGACATGCCTAGGCAAAAATTAGGGCTTCCCGGCGAACCAAAAGGGTTCGGGCAAAATGAAGGGATGAAAATGAAAAAATATGTACACCCGGCAAGTCGAAAACCTGAAAAGGCAGCTTGGGCAAAAATGGGTATCCCGGTGGACTGAAAACCCGAAAGGGCGGTCCAGGCAAAAATTAGGGATAAAGCGTAATAATATGTCTCATTGGATGACTTTGCATCCAGAATCCGGTATCTACATCAAGTTCAGACGGCGTCGATCAGTCAGCTTCACCTTCAACCAAGGTCATCAAGTGAGGAGACGCTCGGAGTTATAAAGGCAATAGCAGAGTTGAAACCCAGTGGATCATTCATATTTCACACAGCTGTTTTATTTTCTTTTGTACAAAACTTGTATAAACTCTTTTGTTCGGCGGCGTTCCTCTTACTAGGACGTCAGCCTCTTGTACACAAAACGCCTATTCACAGGCCATTCAAAATCAATACAAATATATTTTTAGTTAAATGTGCCAAGTGTTTTTCTTTTTCTGTTTTGTTTTGCAAAGAACGTCCAAGGTTCAATTTGTGATATATGCATTGACAATAATTTGCTTACTCATAAATATTTGCATACGAAACAAAGGAATTAATTGCAGGTGACACTAGAAACAGGGGCAATAAAAGAGTTGTCTAAACAATCCAATTGCTCTATCCTCCAAGGTACCAAGGTAGGTTCAGCTAAAGAACATAACCAGTACATCTTAAATTCCCCAGAGAGTAAACAAGTCAGTGTACTTTCTCCAAGCAAAGTTATCAAATCTTAAGGAAGTTGAGTATCCTCCAACAGATCTCAACATTCCCCAGCAGCAATATACATATTCTCATAACAAGTAGCCCCGGCAATCTTGGTCTAAAGATTATTCCCCAGCGGCAGACCAACATTCAAAGGAATCGCTTCTCCGACATAGTTCAAAAATTCCCCAGGAAAGTCCAATCCAGTTCCCCAGGAAGGTTGGAATCTATCTCCCCAAGCAGCAAGCTTATCCCCAGTAAATTCTGGAAGCTTATCCCCTCGCAGAGCACGAACACGTCGTCCGGCTTGATTTAAAGAGTTATTTCCTTAACAGGATATAACTGGGTTATCCTCAGCCAAGATCCATGGAAAGATCGTCGTCGACTGAGTCTTCTTACCCCAGCGAAGTCCATCAACACTTCCAACAACAAGGGTATCCCCAGCAAATTATTATCAACACTCAGCAAGGCATCCCTCTCCCCACAGAGTATTGCTTCCCAGCATGGTCGCTAGAGTATCTTTTCTCCCCGCAGAATCTTCCATTTGCCAAGTTTATTCCGCAACGGAGTCATCTTCTCCTACCGGTATTCTTGCAGTTATCATCCCCAGCGGAAGCAAAATCTATTCTTCGACATCAGCCCAGGATGTGACTTCCCGGCACCCGTCAAGGATTTACTTTCCTAGACGAAAACATACATTCATAAAACATCACATACATCATTATAGCATGCATAGACGCATTATATCATACAAATCTCATTTATGTTGAGAACATCATTGCTTGATCCATATCATGCATTGCATATGACTGACCTTTACCTTTCAGGAAAGACGCAGTTGAAATTCTCAAACATATTTCAAGACCTAGTCTGGTTCAGTTAATCGACTTCGAAGATTTCTTATCCAGTCCCAGGCCTTCTCTAGTCCAGCTAAATCGACTCCCAACAGATTTTTCTGATGAAGACTCAGTAGAAGTTATCCCAGATGGTTCCCTCTCCAACGGTGAGTGAGGTGATAGTCTCCTATGGTTCCCTCTCCGACGGTGAGTGAGGTGGTAAGTCCTTTTCAGATGTTTCCCTCTCCGACGGTGAGTGAGGTGATAGTCTCCTATGGTTCCCTCTCCGACGGTGAGTGAGGTGGTAAGTCCTTTTCAGATGTTTCCCTCTCCGACGGTGAGTGAGGTGATAGTCTCCTATGGTTCCCTCTCCGACGGTGAGTGAGGTGGTAAGTCCTTTTCAGATGTTTCCCTCTCCGACGGTGAGTGAGGTGATAGTCTCCTATGGTTCCCTCTCCGACGGTGAGTGAGGTGGTAAGTCCTTTTCAGATGTTTCCCTCTCCGACGGTGAGTGAGGTGATAGTCTCCTATGGTTCCCTCTCCGACGGTGAGTGAGGTGGTAAGTCCTTTTCAGATGTTTCCCTCTCCGACGGTGAGTGAGGTGATAGTCTCCTATGGTTCCCTCTCCGACGGTGAGTGAGGTGGTAAGTCCTTTTCAGATGTTTCCCTCTCCAGCAGTGAGTGAGGTGATAGTCTCCTATGGTTCCCTCTCCGACGGTGAGTGAGGTGGTAAGTCCTTTTCAGATGTTTCCCTCTCCGACGGTGAGTGAGGTGATAGTCTCCTATGGTTCCCTCTCGGACGGTGAGTGAGGTGATAGTCTCCTATGGTTCCCTCTCCGACGGTGAGTGAGGTGGTAAGTCCTTTTCAGATGTTCCCCTCTCCGACGGTGAGTGAGGTGATAGTCTCCTATGGTTCCCTCTCCGACGGTGAGTGAGGTGACAATTCCCTTTCAGATTATAATGGCCTATGGTTCTCTTCCCGATACTGCAAAGATGGTAATTCCCGCTAAGATTTTTCTCAACGAGCGTTGTTGAAGTTAAAGTCGCCCAAGATTCTCTTACCATTCATGCTAAGGTGGTAACCATCCCTGGTTCATTCATCACCTTTTGAAGATCCAGACTCAGCTCCCGTAATCAGTCATGACATATCTATGCCAAGCAGCTGAAATCAACTCCTGCAACGTGTCAGGTACTCATGTTTCTTTTGTAGGTATGCAGGTTCTCGCTAAGGAATCTCTTACGCGATCAACATCCAGATGGCATCTATAAGCCCATCATCCTATTCATCGACCTCTAAATGGCATCTATAAGCCCATTCCACCACACTGCTACTATGTGGGCGCAAATTTCTGGGCACTCTAGTGTTCAATCATCTTCCACCCTCGGATTACGAAAGGCATGTCAGCCAATCTTCATCCTCAGGTCTAAGAAGATTGAACAGGGGCAACTGTTGTACCCCAAAATTTTCCCTCCCATATTCTTCAAGAAATTGCCAAGCCAAGTCACAAAATTCCCCAAGGGTTGCACAGTGCAAAGGTCTCCTATACAGTCAAGATTAGGGTTTTGAGTCTGATCAAGAAAATGAAGTTTTCAAAGGTCCAATCAAGTCTCACATGCCTACAAATATGGTCAAGCATCCTCATATCCAGTTTCAAGGCATTCAGCACAAAATTGCACAGTCAAAACCCTAGATTGCACTACAGTCAACTGTAGGGGCAAAATGGTCATTTGGCAGTCAAAAGTTCAAATTTTTGGTCAACATATCATTTTGAAGCCACAAACATCATTTGATCAATGCTTGATCATGATTCTCAAAGTTTGGCTCAAAAATCATCAAGATGCAAAAGTTTCCTTATTTGGACAGTTGAAAAAAGTCAACTGAAATTGACCAGGGCATAACTTTCACATGGATTATCAGAAAAATTCCATCCAAAGCTCATTTTGAAGAGAAAGACATTTCCTACAACTCATCTTCACACTTCAAGTCCAAGAAATGCTCTCACAAAAAGTTATCAATTTCAACATTATAGGTCATTTTCAAAAGTCAACAAAAATGGACTTTAAGTCAAAGGCCATAACTTGAGATTGGTAAATCAAAATGACATGGGACCAAAGACATTGGTTAGAGGACTCAAAGACCTTTCCAAAATGTCCAAGAACATGAGAAAAGCTTAAAAATTGAGCAAGTTATGCCTTGTAGAAATTGGGAAATTTTTGGATATTTTGAAAAGTCAACATTGATTCAAATGACCTAAAATTGCTAATGGGCCCATTTTTCTTCCACAATTAATCATTCCAAGCATGTGCACGACCACTTGGCCCAAAGGGAAGTATTTTCTCATTTTTTATTTATTTATTTGAATTTTTATTTATAATAATTCACTTAAATCAATTAAATATGTGAAAAATATCTAACTTAACCTAACCAATCTTTTTATACATGTTTTATGCTCAATAATTCGTGCCTAGCCAAATAAGGAAAGAATTGGACTGATTAGATCATGATTTGCACAAAAGTACATGGAAAATATTTGGAAAATAAAGCTTGAAAATCAAATCTTCAAATCAATGAATGCAATGGATTTGATTGATTTTTCTTGACCTAATATGCTCAATACATAAGCTAGAATGAAACCCTAATGAGAATACACGGACAGCTGCTCCAGAAAGCCATTGTCAAACTTGAAAAAATTGCAAAAAAACTCAAAACTGTAAACACCTTTGCAAAGCGATTCAGGTCTCAAGACTTGTTTCAAAAGCTTCCTCAAGGTCCACTGAACGATTCCCAATCAAGAATACTCATCAGAACCTCAAGAATTGGTAACATGAATGCAAACTGTACCAAGAAAAATTCATAATCGTGCATCATGATTTATGCATCCTTTGTAACTTTTATTCATTGATTCATGATTATTACCTTGTTCTGAAGCTAACCAATACATTTAATTGCCTTTTTATGTGTTGTACGCAAATATGCCATTGTTGATATTTAGGGTTCAAGAAGCTTGGAATTAGGGCTTTTGTAATGGGGAAAAATTAGCCCTCAAGACTACCACCATTAGAATCAGTGCATCTGGACGAATCTAAACCCACCCTCGCGCCCAATTTATGGACGTTCCATGCCTAATCGCTATTTTCTTGTAGGACGTCTTAGGCAACGCGTGAAAACCGTTGCCACTGTTTTGTGTATTTCAGGAAAAAAAGAAACACGCGAAGAAGATGGTATCATGGCCATCAATGATTGGACGGTTTGAAATTCGCGCGCTTTAACCCACTAATGCCTTGGCTTTCTTTTATATTATTTGTGCGTTATTAATATATTGAATGTGTAAACTGGCTCAGCTGGCAGAGTGTAGTGATGTTAACCCTCATGACCTGGGTTCGAGTCCCAGGTCTACGTTAATTTCCATATTATTTTGCAATACATCTTCCTATGCAGTTTCAAAGGTGGAGCGCACCATACACTCCCAAGATCCAGTCATCCACGCGTTGGTTACATCAATCAAAAGGTTCAGATTTAAGGCATATGGTAGACCCTGGTCAAAGGTGTCACATGGTGTCTGGAAAAGTCAATGGACCTGAAGGTCATTGGGCTCAAATTCATGGGCTACACCTCCTATCTGGGGACTGATACCCCCTTGGTTTGCCACTTCTCTTAATTTTCTCTATTTTTTATTCTTGTTATAATTTTTTTATTTTTCTTTTAATTATTGTTTGTTTAATTAATTATATTTTCATAAAATCATAAAACACATAAAAAAATCAGAAAAAAAGCAAAATATAATAAGTATTTTATTTTAATTATTTTCATAAACAAATTGTATGTAATTAAATTAAGTTTTTTTAATTAGGTTAATTTTAATACTTTTAACAAAAAAATCTAAAAAAATATAGAAATTAGGTTTAATAAGTGTTTTATTCCTTTTAATTTTTCTTTTTTCACAATAATATTATTATTTTATTTATTTTCATAATTAAATTTGTATATAAAAATCAGGTTTAATTTAGGTTAAAAAACTTCAACATTTTTCTTAAAAATCTAAAAAAATAATTAGAATTAGGTTTAGCATTTTATTTTAATTTTAATTAATTCCTTTTTCTATTAAATCCTAAAGCACTAAAAAACACCAAAAACAAGTCCTTTCTTTCTCTTAATATTAATTAATTTCATCATGTAATTTAATTTTGCAAAAGGGTCCAACGCCCTCGTTTCGTTTAATTCTCGTTAATTCGCGTATTTATTTTATTTCGTTATAATACTTATGTACCTCTCCCGAAGCCATGTAAATTACTTCTCGCATTTTTACTTTCTTTATTTTTCTGTCAAATCGGGTCCTGGTTAATTTTGGCGATGTGGACCCGCGCCGTTTGTATAAGCTTAGAATTTACTTTTCTCGTAACCTTTTAACTGTTAATCAAAAGCATGAAAGAATGTATGGACAAAATAAAATCAAGCGTAGAACACCAATAACATGACAAGACAAATACAAATGAAAACGACACACGAATCGCACACACCACCCCTAGGGTACGCTTCACTGTTGCCTTGCCTCGAAAGGTGATCGTCGAGTAGAGGATGTTTTAGTAAGTCCTCATGATCCGGGAACCTGGCATGAGGGTAGCTTCTAAGGTGTCTTCCTATTGCTCTGGTGATCACCATGTCCCGAACCTCGAATTGACCCGAACACCTCCAACGGTGGTGCTACCTACCTCTCAATGGTGGGATGGCACTACTTTAAAGGACATTTACACAGACGAATTCCTTAGGGTAGGTAGACGACTCTTGATACTTTCTCTAATTTCAAAAACAAATCAAAAAATACTTTTCACACCGACACCTTTTCAAAAAGCTTTCGAAAGCAATTTTTCAAACACTCTTGAGGACCGATACAAGAGTCGAACTGAAATTTTCAAAGAAACTTTTTAAAACCCACAGTTGAAAAGCAAACAAACCATTTTTGAAAACACAAATGAGCAAGTATCTAAGAGCCCATGGATAACCATGGATAGAAAGGGTGCTAACACCTTCCCTTTCTATAATCTACCTCCCGAACCGAGAGCAATCTCTATAAGGAATTTTTCTGTGCTTTTGTCCTTTCCATTTGGAGAAAATAAAAGACGGTGGCGACTCTTGCTTCCGCGACATTTCGCGAACCAGCGTTAAACAGTCAGTTCCAGATCCACCGATCACAAATGGCATTCTGTACAAGCGAAACCATGATTCAACCTTACTGCGTTGTGTGGATAAGACTGAAGCAGAAAGAATCATGGCAGAGCTGCATGAAGGTACCTTCGGAACACATTCCAGTGGTCACACCATGGCAAAGAAAATCCTTCGGGCGGGATATTTCTGGTCCACAATGGAAGCTGACTGTTACCAACATTCTCGGACATGTCATAAGTGCCAGATTTATGCAGATAAGGTGCACGTTCCTTCAGCTCCTCTGAATGTCTTAACTGCACCTTGGCCTTTTGCAATGTGGGGCATTGATATGATCGGCGAGATTAAACCTACGGCATCCAATGGGCATCGCTTCATCCTGGTAGCGATTGATTACTTTACAAAGTGGGTTGAAGCAGCTTCCTATGCTACAGTAACCAAGAATGTCGTGGCACGGTTCATTCGGCATAACCTGATCTGTCGGTATGGCGTCCCAGAAAGGATCATTACGGACAACGGTACCAATCTTAATAACAAGATGATCACTGAGCTCTGCGAGCAATTCAAGATACAACACCACAACTCTTCTCCTTACCGACCGAAGATGAATGGGGCTGTAGAAGCAGCAAATAAGAATATCAAAAAGATTGTGCAGAAGAGGACAGTGACCTATAAGGATTGGCACGAGATGTTACCGTTTGCTCTTTATGGGTACCGTACCTCAGCAAGGACGTCAACCGGGGAAACTCCTTTTTCCTTGGTCTATGGCATGGAGGCAGTCTTACCGATTGAAGTTCAGATACCCTCTCTCCGGATAATGAAGGATGCAGGCTTGAGCGAAGATGACTGGATCCAGACCCGACTTGATCAGTTAAATCTAATTGACGAAAAGAGACTTGCCGCTATTTGTCATGGTCAAACGTACCAAAAACGGATGATCAGGGCATTTAACAAGAAAGTCATACCACAAGAGTATCAAGTTGGGGATCTGGTAATCAAACGCATCATCCTTCCTTAGAGTGATCCCAGGGGCAAATGGACCCCTACGTACGAAGGGCCATTTGTGGTTAAACATGTGTTCTCAGGAGGAGCCATGATTCTAACCACCATGGATGGTGACGACCTTCTTCACCCCGCCAATGCAGACATAGTAAAAAGATACTACGCATGATAAAAGACCCGCTAGGTTGACATACCTAGGCAAAAATTAGGGCTTCCCGGCGAACCAAAAGGGTTTGGGCAGAATGAGGGATGAAATGAAAAAATTTGTACACCCGGCAAGTCGAAAACCTGAAAAGGCGGCTTGGGCACAAATGGGTATCCCGGTGGACTGAAAACCCGAAAGGGCGGTCCAGGAAAAATTTAGGGATAAAGCGTAATACTATGTCTCATTGGATCACTTTGCATCCAGAATCCGGTATCAACTGTCAAGTTCAAACGGCATCGATCAATCAGCTTCATCGTCAACTGAGCATCCAAGTGATGAGACGCTCGAAGATATAAAGGCGATAGCAGAGTTGAAACCCAGTGGGATTATTCTTATCACATAGCTGTTTTGTCTTCCTTTTGTACAAAATTGTATAAACTCTTTTGATCGGCGGTGTTCTCTTACTAGGACGTCAGCCTCTTGTACATAAACTCCTATTCACAGGCAAATTCAAAAATCAATACAAATTCACTTTTCAGACAAATTGCCATTGTTTTTTTTCCCTTTTTCTGTTTTGTTTTGCGAAGAACGTCCAAGGTTCAATTTGTGATATATGCATTTGACACTAATTGCTAACTCATAAATGTTTGCATACGAAATAAAGGATTAATTACAGGTGACATTAGAAACAGGGGCAATAATGAGTTGTCTAAAGTGATCTAATTGCTCTGTCCACCAAGGTACCAAGGTAAGTTTGGTTGAGGAACGTAACCAAGATATCCTAATTCCCCAGGAGAGTCCAATCAAAAAGTTTCCCCAGGAAATTGGAATCCATCTCCCCAGCAGGAAGCTTATCCCCAGTAGATTCTGGAAGCTTACCACCCGCAGAGCACGAACGCGTCTCCCGGTTTTTATTTAAAGGTTATTTCCCCACCAGGATATAACTGGGTTATCCTCAGCCAATAACCACGGAAAGATCGTCCCCGACGGAGTCTTCCTATCCCCCAGCGGAGTTCATCAATTCTTTCAACATAACACATCAATGGTATCCCCAACGGAGTTATCATCAAATCTCAACAAAGAACCTCTCTTTCCCCACAGAGTTCACTCCCCGCGGAGTAATCTATTCGCCAAGTTTATTCCCCGCAGAGTAATCTCTCCCACAAGTTTATTCCCTAACGGAGTCATCTTCTCCTACCGGTATTCTTGCAACCATCATCCCCAGCGGAAATGAAGAACGCTACTCTTCAACATCAAGCCCAGGATTCAACTTCCCGGCACTCGTCAAGGATTTACTTTCCTAGACAAAAACATACATTCATGAAAATCACATCTTCATACATTATACCATGCACATACGCATCATGAACATACAATCTCATTTATTCTAAGAACATCACGCATGTCATACATCATGACATCGCATACGACTAACGTTTTGTCTTTTCAGGACAAAAGTCAATACAAAGATAATTGCTATCAACGGTCGCAACTAAAGATCCGATTTCTGTATCTTGCCAGGGTGTATCTGTTGACGACTATATTCCAGACTCGATTTCTTGTATCCTTCCAGGGCACGTCTGAAGAGTTCGAAGATCCGATTCCTGTATCTTGCCAGGGTGTATCTGTTGACGACTAACAGTACCAGACTCGATTCCTGTATCCGGCCAGGGCACGTCTGAAGAGTTCGAAGATCCGATTCATGTATCTTGCCAGGGTGTATCTGTTGACGACTAACAGTACCAGACTCGATTCTTGTATCTCGCCAGGGCACGTCTGAAGAGTTCGAAGATCTGATTCTTGTATCTCGCCAGGGTGTATCTGTTGACGACTAACATTACCAGACTCGATTCTTGTATCTCGCCAGGGCACGTCTGAAGAGTTCGAAGATCCGATTCCTGTATCTCGCCAGGGTGTATCTGTTGACGACTAACATTACCAGACTCGATTCCTGTATCTTTCCAGGGCACGTCTGAAGAGTTCGAAGATCTGATTCCTGTATCTCGCCAGGGTGTGTCTGTTGACGACTAACGTTACCAGACTCGATTCATGTATCTTGCCAGGGCACGTCTGAAGAGTTCGAAGATCCGATTCCTGTATCTCGCCAGGGTGTATCTGTTGACAACTGTATTTACCAGACTCGATTCCTGTATCTCGCCAGGGCACGTTTGAAGAGTTTAAAGATTCGATTCCTGTATCCAGCCAGGGCACATCTACATAAAGGGTTTGAAGGTCAACTCCTGTAACAGGCCAGGTAATTATTTTTCTTTCTCAGGTACTCAAGTTCTCGCTAAGGAATATCTTACGCGATCGACAACCTCCTGATGGCATCTATAAGCCCATCTCTCCACATACCAACAGTCTCCAAATGGCATCTATAAGCCCATTCCCGACAAGGCTCTGTCACAACTCCAGATGGCATCTAGAAGCCCATCCTCCTATCCATCATCTCTCAACATGGCATCTGTAAGCCCATTCCCTACATCACACTGCTGACATTCTACTATGTGAGTGCAAATTTCTGGGCACTCTAGTGTTCAATCATCTTCCACCTTCGGATTACGAAAGGCACGACAGCCAATCTACATCCTCAGGTTTAAGAAGATTGAACAGGGGCAACTGTTGTACCCCAAAATTTTCCCTTCCATATTCTTCAAGATTTGCCAAGATCAAGGTTCAAAATCTCTCAAGGGTTGCACAGTCCAATTGCCTCCTAACACAGTCAAAATTAGGGTTTTGGTTCTGGCAAAGAAGTTGAAGTTTTCAAGGGTCCAATCAAGTCCCACATGCCTACGTATATTGTCAAGCATTCATATGTCAAGTTTCAAGACTCACAGCATCAAATTGCACAGTCAAAAACCCTAAATGCTTCACAATCAACTGCCGGGGCAAAATGGTCATTTGACAGTCAAAAGTCAAAAATTTTGGTCAACATCTTATTTTGAAGCCACAAACATCATTTGATCAATTCTTGATCATGATTCTCAAGGCATGGCTCAAAAAGTCTCAAGATGCAAAAGTTTCTATTTTTGGACATTTGAAAAAGTCAACTGCAAATTGACCAGGGCATAACTTCTTCATGGTTTATCAGAAAAATCCCATCCAAAGCTCATTTTGAAGAGAATGACATTTCCTACAACTAATCTTCACACTTCAAGTCCAAGAAATGCTCTCACAAAAAGTTATCAATTTCAACATTATAGGTCATTTTCAAAAGTCAACAAAAAGGCACTTTAAGTCAAAGACCATAACTTGAGATTGGTAAATCAAAATGACATGGGACCAAAGAAATTGGTTAGAGGACTTCAAGACCTTTCCAAAATGTCCAAGAACATGTTCATAGCTTCAAAATTGAGCAAGATATGCCTTGTAGAAGTTGGGAAATTTTTGGGAATTTTGAAAAGTCAACTTTGCACAAAAGGCTTCAAAAATGCTAATGGGCCACAAATCCTTCCATGAATCATTACCCAAAGGCTATGCACGACCCATTGACCTCAAAGGGATGTATTTTCTTATTTTTGATTAATTATTTGAATTTTTATTATTATTAATTCACTTAATTAAATTTAAATATGAAAAAAATATCAAATAACACTTATCAAATCTTTTTGTGCAGCAAGTTAACTCATTATGAGCTAAATATCTCGTGCATCAATCAACAAGGACAAAATCATCCAAATTTGGCATAATTGGCATGAAAAAGATTGAAAAAAAGATATGGAAAATCAAATATTCAAAACATTGATTCAATGGACTATGGGCTTGGTTTTTGACCTAGAAAGCTTCACTTACATATGCATAACAGAACCTAATCCTAACACACACGAAATATTGCTCAGAAGCTGCACACAAAATTGCAAATTTTCATCAAACTTCTGAAAACTAAAAACCTAGTTACAAGGCGTTTCAAAGCTCCAAAAGCATTCCAAAACATTGCAAAGACATCCAGGAACGTATTGCAATCAAGAACCAGTCTCCAGGCCTCAAGAATTAGTAGAACAAAGTCACACTTTTCACAAAATTTTCCATAATCGTGTTTTAATTTTCAGGCATTGTTCATGCATTTTAATTGTTGATTAACACTAACCATGATGTTCTGAAGCTAATGGTACCCTTTAATTGAACTAACAATGCCTATATCAAGAGTTGCCATTAACGTTCTCTAGGGTTTCAGAAGCTTCGATTTAGGGGGTACACATATGGCAAAATTGGATCCTCAAACTGGTACCATTGAATTCGTGACATGAAGACGAATCATTTGATTACCTCGCGCCCTTTTTATATTTATCTATGTGCTAATCGTTATTTTCTGGCCTTTGTTTTTGTGGGGGTTTAAAACCCCCGCTAATTGCTTATATTACAGGTACAAAAGGAAGAAGATGCATGCGTGTCTGAACATGGTTGGATAATTTGAACGTTGGCGCGTTTTTTTCGTTTCAGCATAATGATTGGTTTTTCATATATATTATTTGTATTCCATTAACATTACAAATGCGCTCAATGGCTCAGTTGGTAGCTGAGGTGGCTTGCAGGTACTGGGACCTGGGTTTGATTCCCAGGTCCCCCATATCCTTGATAATTTTTGTTGTAACGTGTTCATGTGCAGCATGCTCTCAACGTCCTACCATGCACGCACACGCCCAGGCTTGCCACATGTGCATGAGGATCAATCTGAAGGCCAGAACATGCAGTCCATGATACACACTCAGTCAACCACATGTACGCAAGCACAAAAAGTCAAAGAGGGCCTTGATTCAGTGGGCCTAAATGCTTCAAAAACCTCCAAAAAAGGGCCTGATACCCCCCCCCCCCCCCCCCCATGGTTTGCATTATTTTTGCTTTTTATTTGATTTTCTTTAAATTCTTTTTAATGTTTTAATTATTTCTTTTCAACATAAAATAATTTCCACAATAAAAAAATCAGAAACTAAAATGCATATTTTTTTTAATAATATTTAATTCACTATTAATTTATTTTGTAAATAAACTTTAATAATCAATTTAGTTTAATTTAGGGTTTTCAATTTTAATCTTTTCTTAAATAACTAAAATATGTAGAAATTAGGTTTTTTTAACATTTTCATCCTTTTCTTAATAAACAATTTTTTCTTATTATCATTATTATTAATTACTAATTTATTTTATAAATAAACATGTACGTAAATTCTTTAGTAAATTAGGTTAAACTTTAATGTTTTCTTTAACAATTAAAAATAATTTAGAACTAGGGTTTCATTTAACTTCTAATTTTAATTAATTTTCTTTATTCTCATTAAATACAAAAAAAAAACTTAAAAAAAACAGTTTCTTTTCTTTAATTTGATAATTAATTAGCTTTTTAATTTCATTTAAATTCCTTAAAGGGTCCAACGCCCTCGAACATTCGATTGTAATTTCTTTTCGCGCATTTATTCTTATTTATTTTCTTTCGAATATTATGTAATTGTTCAAGCCATGTAATAGTAACTAGGTTTTATTTTCCGCATTTTTATTAAAACGGGTCTTTGTTAATTTGGCGATGTACAGACCCGCGCCTTGTAATAGCGTAGGATTTTATTTTCCGCATTTAAATTTCCGCACTTTTAAATTATAATTGCATGAAAGAATGTATGGCCTAAATTAAAAACAAGCGTAGATCACCATAATGCATGATCAAAGATAATGGTTAAATTGAAAATAATACACAAATTCACACACCACTCTTAGGGTACGCCTCACTGTTGCCTTGCCCTCGAAACGTGGTCGTCGAGTATAGGACGTTTTAGTAATTCCTTATGTCCATAACATGATCCAGTTGCCTCGAAACGGTTGCCTCGGAAGTTAAAAAGGATCAATGGCATAAGGGTAGCTTCTAAGGTGTCCTACTGTTGCTCTGGTGACCACACTGTCCCTACAAACGAATTGACCCGAACACCTCCAACGGTGGTGCTACCTACCTCTCAATGGTGGGATGGCACTACCTTAAGGACATTTACACAGCCTAATTCCTTAGGGTAGGTGGATGACTCATAGATACTTGCTCTATTCAAAAACAATCAAAACTCTTTTCACACCGACACTTTTCAAAAAGCTTTCAAAACAATTTTTCAAACACTCTTGAGGACTGATACAAGAGTTAATCTGAAACTTTTAAACGAAACTTTTTCAAACTCACTCACAATTGAAAAGCAAACACATTTTGAAAACCCCATTGAGCAAGTATCTAAGAGCCCATGGATAACCATGGATAGAAAGGGTGCTAACACCTTCCCTTTCTATAAATCTACCTCCCGAACCGAGAAACTATCTCATAAGGAATTTTGATGTGCTTTTATCCTGTCCATGTTGGAGAAAATAAAAGACGGTGGCGACTCTTGCTTCCGCGACATTTCGCGATCCAGCGTTAAACAGTCAATTCCAGATCCACCGATCACAGCCGGCCTCGGTATAAAGCTGAGGATTGGTTGATAATCGATACTACACTCATTGAGATAGGACTTTCGAGATATTTCAGCTGCGAGAAAAGATTGCCTGAGCTGAAACAATGCCTGATAAAGAAAGGTTAGTGATATTGAGAATCCTTATAACCCGGTTACTTTTCTAGGACAGGTTGAACCAACTAAACTTCAAGAGGGTATTTAAATATAAACCCCATGCAAGCCTAAACCTAAGGTCTTATTTGTTTTTCTTGTGTGTGATCAAATTGTTCAAACATAACATCATGCTTCATAATATCCATTTTCATTTCACTAACCATTTCAAGGACCAAGGGAATTTATCTTTGTTCTGTTTTGCAGATCATGGCTTCTGCTCGTAGAAACACCATCTAAATCTGCTTTGTAAGAATACCTCTCCAACTCAAAGAGCTAGTATCAAGGGTTCTTGAGACTTCCTCGTTCACCAAGAAATATGGTCGACTTGTCAACCTGGTTACCCCAAGCTTTGATGAGAAGATGATGGGTGTACTCTTTCAGTTCTTTGACCCTAAACAACATTGCTTCACATTTTCTAATTATCAACCGGTACCCACCATGGAAGAGTTCTCTCAATTATTGAGTGTACCTATTCTTAATCAGATGCCTTTCACCGGTTTGGAGGAAGCTCCAAAGCCAGAGGTCATTTCCGCAACCTTGCATCTGAATCGGTCCGACGTTATATCCAACTAGGAAACAAGAAGCGGGGTCAAGGGTTTCCTAGTCCAGTTCCTATTAGAAAAATCTTTATTGTTTTGGGATGATTTGGATTTCCAAGCTTTCGAAGAAGTACTGGATCTTCTAATCTATGGGTTAGTATTATTCCCTAATCTGTAGTTACTCATAGATGTGAATGTTTTCAAGATTTTCCTCTCTCGTAACCCTGTTCCTACTTTACTCGGAGATATCTTGCATTCCCTTCACACTCGTACCATGAAGAGAAGAGGGGTTCTGATGTGTTGTGTGTTGTCGCTTTCTAGGTGGTTTATTTCACACCTTCCTCAATCAGTATTGAAGAACGAACAAGGTTTGGGTTGGTCGCAAAGGATAATGTCACTTTCCCACTCAGATATTCTTTGGTACTCCGGGTTTATGGGAGATGTCTCTATTATCGAGCATTGTGGGGAATTCCCTAATGTTCCACTCTGTGATCGGTGGGAATGAGAACTGGCTGTTTTGGAATGTTGGTTCGCGTTTGCGTTTGTTTTTGCAAAATGTCGCGGTAAGCAAGAGTCGCCACCGTCTTTTATTTTATCCAACAAGGAAAGGACAAAAGCACAGAAAAATTCCTTTTCGAGATGTTTCTCGGGTTCGGGAGGTAGATTATAGAAAGGGAAGGTGTTAGCACCCTTTCCATCTGTGGTTATCCACGGGTTCTTAGGTACTTGCTCACTATGTTTTCAAAAGCTTTCTTTTCTTTGTGTTTGTGGGTTTGAAAAGAGTTTTTGTTTTAAAAGGGGTGTAAGTGCGAAAAGTTTTGTTTTGCTTTTAAAAGGAGCAAGTACTTAAGAACATCTACCTACTCAAAAAGGAATTAAACTGTGCAAATATCCTTTATACAATGCTATCCCGCTATTGAGGAGTAGGAAGCACCGTTGTTGGAGTTTTCTGGTCAATTCGATTTAAGGGACGTGTGGCCAATAAAGCAATGTTAAGACGCTTTAGCGGTAACCCTAATGTCTTAGATCATTTTTCTGAGGCAACCGTTTCGAGGCAACTTATGATCTTTGGACAAAAGGGCGACCTCTAAGACATCCTATACTCAATGACCACGTTCGAGGCAACCAAGTGAGGTGTATCCTAAGAGTGGCATGTGCGAGTGTATTGTTTTTCAGTTACATTATCTTTGTATATTTAGGTGTTCTACCGTTTGTTTTCAGATCTTGTCATGCAATCCTAGTTAGCATACACCTAAACAGTTAATATATGTATATGAATTTAAAGTGCGGGAATTTTAAATCCTACGCTATTACAAGGCTTCGGGGAGGGGGATTATTTACATGTCCAAAATTGGGGGAATAAAGCAGTAAAGTGTAAAAGTCTTAGTTAAGCTATTACAAACCAATAGGCAGTTACAATAAAATAAACGTGCGCGAATCTGAAAATAACCTCTAAAAATCCTAAGAATAAAATGTTTTTGTTGTTTTATTTTAATTTGGGAAAATGATCTAAATATTCTTAATTTTAGTTTTGAGAAAATGTTAAGATAATTAATGATTAATTAACAAAGTTAATTTAATAGAAAAAAAGTAGCCTAATGTTTTTGTGGTTTTTTTTAATTGATTTTATGTTGATTAAAAAAAAGAAATAAAATGGTCAAAACAAAGATGAAATCGAAGGAACAGGCAGTAAATGTATAATTCTGGAGGCCTAGATCGAAAGAGGTGTGGGCTGTCTATCGATCCAGTGAAGAGGCTTGATCGAAGGTGCACGAGGGGCTGAACTCTGAGGGTGTTCAATCTGGATATATCATCCTTCGATCTGGGAACCCTGGATCCAGTTCAAAGCTAAGTTGCTAAGCTTCGAAGCTCTGAACAAGATTCTGAGAAGATATTTCCTACAAAATGAGACAAATGTTAAAGATCCAGGGGGGACTTTACCCCCCCCTGATTCGAATCTGCTCCCAATTCGAATCCTTCCTCAATTTGAATATGCTGAATCTGGGTCTGAGTTTGTTTTATCCTGAGATTTGAAGGAGAAACTTAGATCGTGCCCAAGCAATGGCACAATCTCATCTTTGCGCTTCAGCTTACATGCAACATAATCAGTAATAACAAGAATACATATGCAATGTGTATTTAAATGTCATGAAGGTGCAATTTTGGTTTTGCAAACCCTTACCAATTAAAGATGTATGATTTGTGGCTCTGGGTGTGGAGATGTTCGCTGAATGGTTGCTTTGGCTTGGATTACTTATGAAAATGCTGATAACCTTTGGTGGGTTTGTGGGCAGCGTATCTCCAAATCCTCCCTGTTTCTTTTTCTCCTTTTTTCGTTCTTTGTTTTTGTTCCCCCTTGGCATTGTATGCTTGCCCTTTGTATTTATAGGAGTATGATGGTCTAGTAACGGCAAGAGACAACCAATTAAACAGGCCTTTAAAGCCATGAGACAAGAATCAGACATATTAAAAGATTTCCTTTTTTGAAATATACATGTCTCTTTGGAATCTTGAATGAACCTGGACACCTTTGATTTTCGAATGCCTCCAGGCCATGCTCTTCGATTGGTCTTGAGTTGCCTCCTTCGAATGGACTTCTTATGTGCCCTTCGAATGAGCCTTCTGAGTGCTTCTTCAAATGGACCTTTTGAATATTCTTCGAATGACCCTTTGAATGCTTCTCTTTGATAGCTTCAAAGTCCCAAATAGAATTACTCCATCTTCAATTGCATAGCCCCTTCGATTGAGCCTCCCTCTGCTTCGATTTCTTAATTCGAAAAGGATCACCCTGGTCGAATCAACTCTTGTAGGGTTGGGAGCAAACGAGGCAAGAATCTGGCCTTTAATTCAAATAATTGAGTCCACCATCAGCATTTAATTATTTCTATATTTGCAAGGGACACATGCCATTGTGAACTTTGGGTGAACCTGGACAGGTTTGGATATGTGTTTTTGCTTAGTCATGCCAGCCTACTTCATTCCTTTGAATCTGCCTTCTTTTCCAGCTTCAAAGTCCAATTCGAATCTAGTTAGAACATTCCCTATTAGACAAATTCGACCAGCCCTTGGCCTTGTGATGAGTCTAAGTTCTGATTCGAAGTGTCCAAAACTTCCTTCATCAGAGCATCTTAGATTAAGAGAAACTCTGCACTGAAATGCCATTTGAAGGTCATTTCGTTCTGATGTTCTGATTGTGGTAAAGTATGAAGTTCCAGTCGAAGGACCCTCTGAAGTACTAGTCGAAGCATTGTGAAATTGACTTGATCGAAGGGGTCTAGCGCTCAATCGAAGACTTGAACACCAAAGCTTGATCGAAGAGTGCCAAATTCCCAATCGAAGACTGGTGAGTCAAGCCTGTATCGAAGTATTTTGGATACCCAATCGAAGACTTTTCCCAGATGCCAATCGAAAGACCCTTTGTTCATCTTCAAAAAACCTTATTTTCGTTAGGCAAATGTTTGTGACCAACCATGTAAGGGAAGACCTTTGAAAACATGAGAGGGCAAATTTTGGGGTACAACAGTTTCCCCTGTTCAATTTTCTTAAACCTGAGGATATAGATTGGCTTTCGAGCCTTTCGTGATCCGAAGGTGGAAGATAATTGAACACTAGAGTGCCCAGAAATTTGCACTCACATGGTGTAGTATCAGGATTGTGATGTCGGGAATGGGCTTACAGATTCCATTTGGAGATTGTTGGTAGGAGGATGGGATTATAGATTCCATCTGCAGGTGTGTCGATCGCATAAGAGATTCCTTAGCGAGAACTTGCATACCTGTTGTTTGTAGAAGATTCCGCTGGGGAAGTCTAACTTTTGTTGAGATTTAGGAATTGACTCGTGCTCACCGGGAGTACACCGTTGAGGTTATAGAATATGTCCTATCTGGTTCCAAGTATTAATCTTCAATATCTTCATGTAGATAATTTTCCTGGCTTGTTACAGGTATTAATCTACAATCAGTCGTCCACAGATAGTTTTCCTGGCTTGCTACAGGTATTAAACTGGGACTTGAAAAGGTTGGTCGAGGAGATAGCTGTCCTGGCTGGTTTCAGGTATTAATCTCCAATATCTTCATGTAGATAATTTTCCTGGCTTGTTACAAGTATTAATCTACAATCAGTTGTCCACAGATATTTTTCCTGGCTTGCTACAGGTATTAATCTGGAACTTGAAAAGGTTGGTCGATGAGAAAGGTGTCCTGGCTGTTTCAGGTGTTAATCTCTGACTTGAGAAAGAAAGATAATTTTCCTGGCTTGCTACAGGTATTAATCTTCAATCTCTTCATGTAGATACTTTTCCTGGCTTGTTACAGGTATTAATCTACAATCATTCGTTCAAAGATAGTTTTCCTGGCTGGTTTCAGGTATTAATCTACAATCAGTCGTTCACAGATAGTTTTCCTGGCTTGTTACAGGTATTAATCTTCAATATCTTCATGTAGATAATTTTCCTGGCTGGTTTCAGGTATTAATCTACAATCAGTCATTCACAGATAGTTTTCCTGGCTTGTTACAGGTATTAATCTGGAACTTGAAAAGGTTGGTTGAGGAGACAGCCGTCCTGGCTGGTTTCAGGTATTAATCTCTGACCTGAGAAAGAAAGATAGTCTTCCTGGCTTGTTACAGGTGTTAATCTTCAATCTCTTCATGTAGATAATTTTCCTGGCTTGTTACAGGTATTAATCTACAATCAGTCGTCCACAGATATTTTTCCTGGCTTGTTACAAGTATTAATTTGGAACTTAAAAAGGTTGGCCGATGAGATAGTTGTCCTGGCTGGTTTCAGGTATTAATCTTTGACCTGAGAAAGAAAGATAGTCTTCCTGGCTTGTTACAGGTGTTAATATTCAATCTCTTCATGTAGATAATTTTCCTGGCTTGTTACAGGTATTAATATACAATCAGTCGTCCACAGATATTTTTCCTGGCTTGTTACAGGTATTAATCTAGAACTTAAAAAGGTTGGCCGATGAGATAGTTGTCCTGGCTGGTTTCAGGTATTAATCTCTGACCTGAGGAAGAAAGATAGTCTTCCTGGCTTGTTACAAGTGTTAATCTTCAATCTCTTCATGTAGATAATTTTCCTGGCTTGTCACAGGTATTAATCTACAATCAGTCGTCCATAGATATTTTTCCTGGATTGTTACAGGTATTAATCTGGAACTTAAAAAGGTTGGCCGATGAGATAGTTGTCCTGGCTGGTTTCAGGTATTAATCTATGACCTGAGAAGGAAAGATAGTCTTCCTGGCTTGTTACAGGTGTTAATCTTCAATCTCTTCATGTAGATAATTTTCCTGGCTTGTTACAGGTATTAATCTACAATCAGTCGTCCACAGATAGTTTTCCTGGCTTGCTACAGGTATTCAACTGGGACTTGAAAAGGTTGATGGTAGCCATCTTTTGATTGACCTTTTCCTGAAAAAGGTAAAACGTTAGCTGTATGCAATGTCATGATGTATGAAATGCATGATGTCATGATGTTCTCAAAAATAAATGAGATCGTGTCGTATGAACTTTATCATGTATGTAAATAGGAGGTATGAAATGTGAAATGTTTATGAATGTATTTTCGTCTGGGAAAATAAATCTTTGACAAATGTCGGGGAGTTTGTTAAATCCTGGACTGTTGTTGAAGAGTATGTGTGTCTTCCAACTTTGCTTAGAATGTTTCTGATGGGGATGACGAACGAAGATGGTTGTGAGAATAAACCTGTAGGAGAAAAGAATTCCATTGGGGAATAAACTTGATGAAGAGATTACTCTGAGGGGAATTACTCTGTGGGGAAAAGATGTTCTGCTGAGGATTTTAACGATAAACTCCGTTGGGGATCCCGTTGATAAGCTCTGTTGGGGATTCCAATGATGAACTCTGTTGGGGATAGAAAGAACTTTGTTGGGGATGATCTTCCAGTCGCAACTTGCTGAGGATAAACCAGTTAGACTCTTGTGAGGATAACCTTCTGAATTTGGTTGGGGAGATTTATTTGTGCTTCGCAGGGGACAAGCTTCCAGAGTCTACTGGGGAAGATGATTCAACTCTATCGGGGAAGCTTTTTTAGACTGTGCTGGGGAAATGACTCCATTGTGGTATCTTGTATTCCTCCGGAGAACATTCTTATATTCTGTTGAGGAATATTAAGACTGTCGGGGTTGTTTTTATACTTGTTGGGGAATGTCTTTATACTCTACTGAGGAATATTAAGACCTTCTGGGGGATACCCAACCTTTTTAGGGCTGATGGTATACCAACTCCGCTTGGGGAGAGTATTGCTGATTCGTTCATAGTTGCAAGTCTCAGCTGAGAGAGTTATCATTACTGTCTTACTCTGCTGGGAGTGAAAGTATCTTAGCCATATTCTTCAGCTGAATATATACCTTGGTACCTGGTGGACAGAGCAATTTGTACAGTTCGGACAATTCTTATTTGCCCCTGTTTTTGTGGGAGAAGGTGCCTGCGGAGGCCTTGTGGATCGAGTATTATCACCACCTATGAGGTGCTTGGTATCTTTCGGTCAAAATGACAAGTCTTCTTCTGGTAGGCCAGTGACGAGACGACGGGACATAGTCGTACGCTTTGATCCCTAATTTTTGCCTGGACCACCCTTTCGGGTTTTCAGTCCATCAGGATACCCTTTCTTGCCCAAGCCGCCTTTTCAGGTTTTCGACTTGCCAGGTGTACAAATTTTTTTTTTTATCCCTAATTTTTCCCGAACCTTTTTGGTTCGCCGGGATGCCCTTATTTTTTCCTAGGTGTCTCAACCTAGCGGGTCTTTGTTCATGCGCAGTATTTTATGACCATGTCCACGCTTTCAGAGCGTAGGGAGTTGTCACTGTTTCTAGTGTCGTGTTGCCATGCTACCAGAAGATGTTTGTTTGATCATGCAAGATTCGTTACGGGAATCCATGTCTAATGCCCCAAGTGATTCAGATGGAGATCTGCCCCTGGCTATTTGGCATTTTGAGAGATTCCTTGAATCTTGACTTGACTGCCCCAGATGATGGACAATGATCATGCCGTGCCCCTTGATTCAAAGTGTTTTTCCACTTGAGGTGATCCTTTTTATTGAGAAGGTTTTTGTTCACTAGATATTCGTCGTGCGAATTTCTCTGCTGTTGAACAAATAGTCATATGCAAACAATATTATTTTAAGAATGCAAAGCTTATGTCTGTTTTTGAAATTTTTGAAAATGCCTTTTTCCAGTAAAACAAGCGAATTTTTGTAAAATGTGATGTCAACTCAGGATTTTACAGCGAGCCCTACAGGAGTCAGGATAACTTTGTAACAATATGCTTTCGAACTAACCCATGCTTCAGCTAGGACTTTTAAGGGTTATAACGTGGCCTGGTTCACGGTTTAAGAAACAAAGGATAAAGGCTCAAAATTTATTTGTACCCACCCGCTCTTCGTGATGTTCTTCGATCCTAAACTCAGCTAATCGTGCATTTAGATCCCGTTTGAGTCTTTGCTCTGATATTCCGTCGATGGTTCGGATATTTACAGTTTATTTTGAACAGGAAGTCATTTTATGAGAGTTTGTAGGACCTCTTTTTGATTTTATTATCCATGTCTTTTGCCTGAACTGTTTCTTTTTGTGACTACAGTCAGCGGGATGCCCCCGTTTTTCTTAAGTCTCCTTCATAGGTTTTAACTTATTGGGCTTTTATTTCGAGAGATAATGACTGCCTGTCTTGACGATTATACCGAACCAACACCGTCTTTTGTTTCGGAAGGACTTCTTTGATTCCATTCATTTTGCACCTGGATCAACTGAGCAAACTACCCTGCCCCAGGTTATGATTACGGGTTTTAATTTGTGAAAAGAAAAACTCTAACTTCTTTGGCTCAAAGGGGTTGACGAGGGATTATCTTCCTTATAACTCCACTGTTTAGGATTTGAAACAATGCCTGTACATCGTCAGTGGGGTCTGTTCAAAAGCATACTGTAGAGATTGTGGTATCGTTTTCGTCATCCTCCCTCTAAAGGCTTAGAATTTTTTAATCGAGAGTTGATCATCACAAAAAATGAAAGCAATTTGAATATAGTGAAATACGAATAGATTGATTCAAAATAGACATATGCAATGCATTGATAAAGTAATAAAGTTTGACATGAATAAATGTTCGAACAATCAAAAGAAAATTACAACTTGAAAATTCTAATGAACAAAAGGTCTTCTCGTCTCAGGACTTGTTACTTCAAATGGTGAGCCTTGGAGGGATAGTAGAAGAATTCAATATGACCGTCTTGTGTGAGTTCCAATGCTCCTTCATCAATCAGGTCTTGAACTGTGTTGCTCAACGCCCAACAGATGTTAGTATCATGTCCCGGGCTGTTGGAGTGATATGCACACCTTGCATCAGGATTGTACCTTGGGGAGGCTATGTTGGGATTCTTAGGAGGGTCCCTTAACGTCACCAGATTCAATATCAATAGGTGTTATAAAGCCTGAGACAGCGACATGTTGAGCTTGGTAAACTTCCTCCTGGGCATGTTTGGCTTACTCTGATCAACCCGTTGTTTATGGCAAGGTTGTTGTTGGACCCTTGAGGTAGTAGCAACTTGGAGAGGTCTATTCTTCGTCAAACCAAACCTTTGACTTCTCGGAAGTTGATTAATGACTTGGTCCCCAGCCTTGACTGTTTGCCTCATGTTGTTGTATTTGTCTTGATGAAGCTGGTTGATCATGGTTCTCAACTCTTCTTGTTCCCGAGCTAAGCCTTGGATAAGAGCCATCTGCCCCAGCATTTTGGTTTTCATGGTACTGAACTCAGCTTGCAGTTGTTCCAACCGTTCGTCCTTATTGTCTTCAGGACTTTTCTTGACCAAGTCCCCAACGAGGAGTGTTTTCAACTCTTCCTGCCCCTTGGATAGGTTTAGTAAGATTTCCCTGAATTGAGTCTCTCGAGTTTGAAGATCTTGATTGTCTGGTTGGAAAGCCATTGCTGAAATAAACAGCGAGAACATGAGAGACCTGTACTGGATGACCTGTTATGCAATGATATGTATGATATATGCATGCAATGTTTTCAAGGATCTCGCAGGGTAAACAAGAAACTTGTTATAATTTGATAGAAGAAACTTTGTGTCGTTAAGAGTCCTTCTTCAAGAGTCAAGCTCACCATATCGAGTGGGTCATAACCCCTGACTCAAGTTATCGTGTTCTGATTTCTAGACAACCTTGGCTAGAGGAAAATAAATCCCCTTTGCCCCTTGCTAGACATTTGATTTACCATAACCTGCATCACAAACCCTTGAGATCCTTGAAATGGTTAAGGAAATGTTAAGGCATGATGTTATGATGTGTATGCTATGCGTTTAAGCAAAAGTGAGAGGTGATGTAAGTAAACCCTGCAATAAATCCAAATTATCGGATAAGGACTGTAAACAAAACCTGCAAGGAACTCATGTTGTCAGATAACAAGAATGTGCAAGTAGTTCAAGTTTGAAGGCACACAAGTCACACAAACAGCCTTAAGTTTAGGCTGGCATGGAGTTTAGGTATTACCCTCTTTCAGTTTCAGTTGGTTCAAAACCTGTCCTATAAATAGTAACCGGGTTCTAAGGAGCTCAATATCATTGGATTATTTTCTATGTTCATCGTTTTGGTTTAGCTACTTAACTAGCGACCAAAATATTCCAAGAAAACAATCCTCAATGAGTGTAGTATCGAGTATCTACCAACTTCGGACTGCACCAAAGTCGATCATCTCACTACCCCTAAAAAAGGCCAAGATGGTCAAGTAAGGTTCTAGTTCATTAGTGCTTAGGAACATCACTCAGCGGCCCCGTATTCTCTTTGATTGACTCAAAGGCTACCGGTACTCACATATATGTCACACTAATATAGCTATTGCTTCAACCGTGTCGGTATACCCCGCACAGTTTCCACAACTTATTGCTATCTATGAATGTTTCCCAAATCTGGGTGGAGGATTTCAAACCCAAACAATAGAACCAAGTGTAAAGCAAACAAAGCAATCAAGGTAAGCAAGTAAAGGTGATCTAAACCCTAAGGTAACCCCACTTTTAAAGAAATCCCCAGCAGAGTCGCCAGTTCTGTGATCGGTGGGAATGAGAACTGACTGTTTTGGAATGCTGGTTCGCGTTTGCGTTTTTTTTTGCAAAATGTCGCGGTAAGCAAGAGTCACCACCGTCTTTTATTTTATACAACAAGGAATGGACAAAAGCACAGAAAAATTCCTTTTCGAGATGTTTCTCGGGTTCGGGAGGTAGATTATAGAAAGGGAAGGTGTTAGCACCCTTTCTATCTGTGGTTATCCATGGGCTCTTAGGTACTTGCTCACTATGTTTTCAAAAGTTTGCCTTTCTTTGTGTTTGTGGGTTTGAAAAGAGTTTTTGTTTTAAAAGGGGTGTAAGTGCGCAAATTTTTGTTTTGTTTTTAAAAGGAGCAAGTACTTAAGAACATCTACCTACTCAAAAAGGAATTAAACTGTGCAAATGTCCTTTAGGCAATGCTATCCCGCTATTAAGGAGTAGGTAGCACCGTCGTTGGAGTTTTCGGGTCAATTCGATTTAAGGGATGTGTGCCCACTAAAGCAATGTTAGGACGCTTTAGCGGTAACCCTAATGTCTTAGATCATTTTTCCGAGGCAACCGTTTCGAGGCAACTTATGATCTTTGGACAAAAGGGCGACCTCTAAGACATCTTATACTTAATGACCACGTTCGAGGCAACCAAGTGAGGTGTACCCTAAGAGTGGCATGTGCGAGTGTATTGTTTTTCAGTTACATTATCTTTGTATATTTAGGTGTTCTACCGTTTGTTTTCAGATCTTGTCATGCAATCCTAGTTAGCATACATCTAAACAGTTAATATATGTATAGGAATTTAAAGTGCGGGAATTGTAAATCTGACGCTATTACAAGGATTCGGGGAGGGGGATTATTTACATGTCCAAAATTGGGGGAATAAAGCAGTAAAGTGTAAAATTCTTAGTTAAGCTATTACAAACCAATAGGCAGTTACAATAAAATAAACGCGCGCGAATCTGAAAATAACCTCTAAAAATCCTAAGAATAAAATCTTTTTGTTGTTTTATTTTATTTTGGGAAAATGATCTAAATCTTCTTAATTTTAGTTTTGAGAAAATGTTAAGATAATTAAATGATTAATTAACAAAGTTAATTTAATAGAAAAAAACTAGCCTAATGTTTTTGTGGTTTTTTTTTTAATTGATTTTATGTTGATTAAAAAAAAGAAATAAAATGGTCAAAACAAAGATGAAATTGAAGGAACAGGCAGTAAATGTATAATTCTGGAGGCCTGGATCGAAAGAGGTGTGGGTTGTCTTTCGATCCAGTGAAGAGGCTTGATCGAAGGTGCACGAGGGGCTGCACTCTGAGGGTGTTCGATCTGGATATGTCATCCTTTGATCCGGGAACCCTGGATCCAGTTCGAAGCTAAGCTGTTAAGCTTCGAAGCTCTGAACAAGATTCTGAGAAGATATTTCCTGCAAAATGAGACAAATGTTAAAGATCCAGGGGGGACTTTACCCCCCCTGATTCGAATTTGCTCCCAATTCAAATCCTTCCTCAATTTGAATATGCTGAATCTGGGTCTGGGTTTGTTTTATCCTGAGATTTGAAGGAGAAACTTAGATCGTGCCCAAGCAATGGCACGATCTCATCTTTGTGCTTTAGCTTACATGCAACATAATTAGTAATAACAAGAATACATATGCAATGTGTATTTAAATGTCATGAAGGTGAAATTTTGGTTTTGCAAACCCTTACCAATTAAAGATGTATGATTTATGGCTCTGGGTGTGGAGATGTTCGCTGAATGGCTGCTTTGGCTTGGATTACTTATGAAAATGCTGATAACCTTTGGTGGGTTTATGGGCAGTGTATCTGCAAATCCTCCCTGTTTCTTTTTCTCCTTTTTTCGTTCTTTTTTTTTGTTCCCCCTTGGCACTGTATGCTTGCCCTTTGTATTTATAGGAGTATGATGGTCTAGTAACGGCAAGAGACAACCAATTAAACAGGCCTTTAAAGCCATGAGACAAGAATCAGACATATTAAAAGATTTCCTTTTTTGAAATATTCATGTCTCTTTGGAATCTTGAATGAACCTGGACACCTTTGATTTTCGAATGCCTCCAGGCCATGCTCTTCGATTGGTCTTGAGTTACCTCCTTCGAATGGACTTCTTATGTGCCCTTCGAATGGGCCTTCTGAATGCTTCTTCAAATGGACCTTTTGAATATTCTTCGAATGACCCTTTGAATGCTTCTCTTTGATAGCTTCAAAGTCCCAAATAGAATTACTACAGCTTCAATTGCATAGCCCCTTCGATTGAGCCTCCCTCTGCTTCGATTGCTTGATTCGAAAAGGATCACCCTGGTTGAATCAGCTCTTGTAGGGTTGGGAGCAAACAAGGCAAGAATCTGGCCTTTAATTCAAATAATTGAGTCCACAATCAGCATTTAATTATTTCTATATTTGCAAGGGACACATGCCATTGTGAACTTTGGGTGAACCTGGACAGGTTAGGATATGTGTTTTTGCTTAGTCATGCCATCCTACTTCATTCCTTCGAATCTTCCTTCTTTGTCAGCTTCAAAGTCCAATTCGAATCTATTTAGAACATTCCCTATTAGACAACTTCGACCAGCCCTTGGCCTTGTGATGAGTCTAAGTTCTGATTCAAAGTGTCTAGAACTTCCTTCATCAGAGCATCTTAGATTAAGAGAAACTCTACACTGAAATGCCATTCGAAGGTCATTTCGTTCTGATGTTCTGATTGAGGTAAAGTATGAAGTTCCAGTCGAAGGACCCTCTGAAGTACTAGTCGAAGCATTGTGAAATTGACTTGATCGAAGGGGTCCAGCGCTCAATCGAAGACTTGCACACCAAAGCTTGATCGAAGAGTGCCAAATGCCCAATCGAAGACTGGTGGGTCAAGCCTGTATCGAAGTATTTTAGATACCCAATCGAAGACTTTTCCCAGATGCCAATCGAAAGACCCTTTGTTCATCTTCAAAAAACCTTATTTTCGTTAGGCAAATGTTTGTGACCAACCATGTAAGGGAAGACCTTTGAAAACATGAGAGGGCAAATTTTGGGGTACAACACACTCCTTGGCATTAGAGAAGGTATCACTTATAATCCTTCTCTAGCTCTACGACAATTCCGTTATGCTCGAAGGGATGGTCCCCATGATATGCTTATTCAAGGCATTGTGTTAAGCTACGAGGATAATGTTCAAGGGTATCATCAAAGTTGCGTACGAGCTTGGGGCATGGTAAACAAGGTTGATAGCAGGACTTTGGGGCATAAGAATTCCATTCCTATGGAGCCTTATCTCAAATGGGTACGATCTTGTGCCCAAAACCTTATGATGTTGTATACATCCATCTTGCCAATGATTGTTGAGCCTATCATCGAAGGATATGTTTCTTATATAGTTCTCCATCCTAACATTCCCACTGATCTTGAAGAGTTTCAGAGGTCCTGGATTCATATGAAGGAAGAACGGGATACCTTTAGAGATCAATTCTACACCAGTGAGAAGAAAGTGTTAGAACTCACTAAGCAACTTCACGAAGAAAAAAGTCTTAATGACTATCTTGGCACGAAGAGGAAGCGCCCATGGGAGACTTGATTCCTATATTTTAAGAGTTTTTAATTTTCAATTGTAAGCCTAAAAGGCAGTTGTAATTTTAATTCTACTAATAAAATATTTGTTTCATTTTGGTTCACAAATTTAAATTTCCCAAAGTCCTTGAAAACATCGCATAAACATGTCATGCACATCATTATATAAGCAGGTATTTCAAGACAAGTTTCTTCTTTTTGTTGTTTATTTCAGCAAAAAGAAATGGCTCTCGAAAAAATAGTTAAGGATCTTCAAGCGCAGAATGCTCAGTTCCAACAAATGTTCCTGGCTCTGGCTAAAGGACAAGAAGATATGAAAGCTCTCATTATCAAATAGAAGACAAAGAAGGCAAAAAAACTGGATGGCGTCTTGAATATGGGAAGAATATTTATAGGACCAACCAAGCGAGCTCTAGAATTTTCAACTCCATCAAATGAGGGGGATAATCAGGAAGAGGACAAAGAGAAGATAAAATAAGAGGATAACATCCTAGGGAATGATGAAGAGGATGCAAATTATGCTAAAGAACAATATCCTCCTACTGATGACAAGTATAAATAGCTGGAGGATCGTCTCAATGCTATGGAGATTCAAAAGGTACCTGGTCTGGATTTTTAAGAGTTAGGACTGGTCTCAGGGGTGGTTATTCCCCATAAATTCAAAGTTCTCGCATTTGCAAAGTATGGCGGTGTTTCCTATCCAAAGATACATTTAAGGTCTTATGTTAGGAAGATCCAACCCCACACAGCTGACAAGCATTCATGGGTTCATTTCTTCCAGGTGAGTTTGTCAGGGACGCAGTTGGAATGGTTCTATCAACTGGAAGGAACCAACATTCGCAATTAGGAATATTTGGCTGTTTCTTTTTACACACAGTACCAATATAATGCTGACCTCGCTCCAACCCGTACGCAACTTCAAAGCATGTATATGGGTTATAGTGAGGGTTTTAAAGATTATGCCCAAAAATGGAGAGATCTTGTAGGAAGAGTCCAACCTCCTCTATTTGATAGAGAGCTGGTAGATATGTTCTTGGGTAATTTTTTAGGCCCATTTTTCAACCATTTGATCGGAAGCTTTTCAGCTAGATTCACTGAGCTGATATTGACGAGAGAACGAGTAGAAGCTGGCATCAAAAGTGGCAAAATTCAAGGGGTTGCATCTTCGAGTGATGTGAAGAATACTTTCAGTGGAAAGAAGGAATATAATGCTGCATATGGCCAGAGAAATCACGATAAAGCTGAACGTCGCCCGGCGGTAGGAGGTATAATGATCTCCAACCCTACATCAACTCAACGACAAAACAATCAGCACAGGAAGGATGCGCCTAGAAGATAATTCACCAGACTCAACATGCCTTTATCTCAGGTATTGCAACATCTAATGAAGGCTAGCTTGGTCGCTCTAAGGGAGCCTCCTCAAAATCCAAACATTATATCTCCTCGTTACAATCCAAATGCTCGGTGTGCCTACCATTCCAATAGTCCAGGGCATGATACAAATGATTGTTGGGCTCTAAAGAATAAATTTCAGGATCTTATTTATGCAAAGGAGATTAAATTTGACCCTTCTGAAACCCCCAATGTGATAACTGCACCCATGCCCAAGCACGACCAAGGTATCAATGTTGTTGATGGTGACCTGTTTGTTTCTTTTGTTGATGAACTGGCTACTCCTCTTCCAGTGATTAAAGAGAATCTCTTACAAGCCAGTTTATTTCCGGGTTATGGTGAAGATTTCTACCATTGTGCATCTCTTCCTAATGGTTTCTTATTACTGAAAATAAGAATTCAACTTCTGATTAATGACCGGGAGATCCTCTTTGAGAAAGTTCCCTCTACAAGAAGTTTATGCAAAGATGTAAGATGTGAAGATGTGTCAACTATTACCATTTCAAACAATCCTACCAGGGTCTCATCTAAAGGTCCTGTGAGGATTACATACACTCATAAGGTTTCTCCTTTGATTATTATCTCTCTTGGGCCAATACCATATTCCTCCGACAAGGTTGTTCTTTGGAACTATGGAGTTGACGTCTACTACCATGGCGTCAAGCAGGACCTATTGGTTATTAAAAATGAAGTTAATGAAGATATTGATCCTAACATCGACAACATTGTTGGGACCAGTAAGATTACAAGAAGTGGAAGGATTTTCTCTCTTGAAGTCTCTCCAAAGACCGTTGCCACTCCTTTTGTCATTCCTGCTATTACTCCTATTGTTACTCCAATTATTACTCCTATTGTTATTCCTTCTATTAAGTTAGCTTAGACTCGAGGCAAAGAAGTGTCAATTGAGCCTGCTCGGACGGAGGCACCTAAAGAAGCTATTCCTGAGGGCTCCAAGCAAGAAATGGAGGAAATATTGAAGATTATACAGAAAAGAGAATACAATGTTGTGGAACAATTGGGGCAGGCCCCCTCAAAAATTTCAATGTTGGATTTGTTATTGTGCTCTGAAGCCCGTGCTAAGGCTTTGGTGAAGTTCCTGAAGTCTTCTCATGTGTCGCAAGAGACTTATGCCGACCAATTTGAGAACTATGTTGCTAGTCTAACTGCTAACAATGGACTCGATTTCTCCGATGCTGATTTGGCGTCCAAAGAAAGAAAGCATTATGATGCCCTGCATGTCTCTATTGAGTGCAGGGGCACTACCCTGGCTCATGTTCTAGTTGATATGGGTTCGTCACTAAATGTTCTACCCAAGGGTGATTTAGACAGATTGGATTGTGAAGGACTTACATTGAAGCCCAGTAGTATTATGGTAAAGGCTTTAGATGGATCCAAGAGAATGGTACACAGGGAGGTGTACATTCCTATTTGTTGTACCCCAAAATTTGCCCTCCTATATTCTCCAAGATTTGTCAAGATCAATCTTCAAAAGGTTCAAGGCTATTCAAGGGTTGCACAGTCAAACATCCTCCTAAGCCAGTCAAAATTAGGGTTTTGGTTCTTGCAAAGAATTTGAGGTTTTCAATGGCTCAATCAAGTCCCATAGGCCTATATACATTTTCAAGCATCTACATGTCAAGTTTCAAGGTTCACAATGCCAGTTTGCACAGTCAAAAGCCCTAGTTGCTCCACAACCAACTATAGGGGCAAAATGCTCATTTTACAGTCAAATGTCAAAAAATTTGGTCAACATCTTATTTTGAGCACACAATCATCATTTGATCAAGTCTTGATCATGATTCCACAAGAATGGCTCAAAAATCATCAAGATGCAAAAGTTTCCATTTTGGGACAGTTGAAAAGTCAACTGTAACTTGACCAGGGCATAACTTTTTCATGGTTCATCATAAAAATCCCATCCAATTCTCATTTTTAAGGGGATAACATTTCCTATAACTCATCTTCACATTCCTAGTCCAAGAATGCTCTCACAAAAAGTTATCGATTTCTACATTATAGGTCAATTTTAAAAGTCAACAAAAATGCACTTTAAGTCAAAGACCATAACTTGAGATTGGTAAATCCAAATGACATGGGACCAAAGGCATTGGTTATAGGACTTCAAGACCTTTCCAAGATGTCCAAGAACATGTTCATATGATCAAAATTGAGCAAGATATGCATTGGAGAAGTTGGGAAATTTTTGTGAATGTGCAAAAGTCAACTATCCTTAAAACTTCAATTTTAGACAAAAGGGCCCACTTTCTTCCACTTGATTCAGCCTTGTCATGCCACACACGTGTCCCATGCTTAATTTCAAGATCAAACATTAATTTTTCTATTTTATTTAATTTTTATTGATTTAATTCATTTTAAATCCATAATAATTCAAATAAAATCTAAAAAATTAATGGAATAGCATCTTTTGGTTTGAATAGCTTTTATATGTCATATGTCAGCTAACAAATTCATGCCAAGCCTTTTTGTGCATAAAATCCAAGATTTGAACCAAGTTTGGAAAGTTCTTCAATGGTGGTCAATCAAATCTCCAAACTTAATTACACAAGGATACAAGCCCAACTGCTAACCTAATTTTATTCACACATACATAAGCAAGCATTACAAACCTAATTGACGACGTAGAGGTTGCACAAACGGCCAGAGCAAAAGTGAAAAAATTGTTGAAAAGTGTGAGATCAAGAACAAGGTTACAGACATTTTCAGATCAAAATAAGCACGTGGCCTTCTTCCTTGCCATCCCCTGAAGCCAACACGACCCTTGCCACGTCCTAAGACTCCCTATACAGCACTGTAAGTATTCACGAACTCACCTCTGAACATGAAACTTGAACTCTCTATTCTTGCATTGTTTCTCAAAAACGTTAGCATATTCATACTCCTTGCTTGATTTCTAACGTGACTGCATTAGCCAATTTCATTTTTAGGCCCTGAATCGTGATGCCCGATTCTAGGGTTCATGTTCTTGCATTTTAGGTATTCTTGTTTCAGGGAAAATCAAAGCCAATCAAGGGCATAAATGTGATCAGGGGACCAAGACGAGTATGCCCATGGTCTCAGGTGGTGTTTTCATGGCCTAGGGACGATTCTAAACAAAGCCTACGAAACTACCTGCGGATAAAAATCCGCAGGTAAATAACCAGGAATTTTGATGAAGAAGATGATGATGTGTCACAGTGTGATTGGCCCGTTTAAAAGTCGCGCGCGTTTTTTTATTTTTTAGGCATATGTGTTGATTCATCAATATATTAACCACTTCTTATTATTATATCAATTGAAGCAGTTGGCTCAGTTGGTTAAGGCGTGCAGGCATAGTCCCTTGGGACCTGGGTTCGAATCCCAGGTCCCCCAAATAAATTGTTTCCATTTTTTCTTATGTAATCTCATGCAGGTTTCAAAGAATAAGTCCATCATACGCCTCACAAATTAGTGCGCCAAGTGGCAATTCTCACAGATCTGATGGCCATGAGGTGCAGAATACCATGTTCCTGGTCAACCAACGTGCAGGAAATTACCAAAGTCAACGTGGCTTGGTGGCTTCTTGGGCCTCAGATTCCAAATACACCTTCAAACCTGGCCCAACCCCCCCCCCCCCCCCCTGGGTTTGCATTTCATTTTTTTATTTTCTTTCATTTAATTACTTTATTTATTTTTATTGTTTTTTTAATTAATTATTAACCAGCAAATTAATTAACATTTTCACAATAAAAATTCAAAAAAACTAAAAAATGTAAATATTTTTTTTATTATTATTAATTTCACTTTAGTTTAATTATTTTGTAAATAAACACTAACTTAAATTAATTTAGTTTAATTAGGTTTAATTTTAATTTTCTTTTTACAATAAATAAAAATGAATTAGACTTAGGTTTTTTCTTTTGACACTTTTAATTTCTTTTTTTTATTTTATTTCATTAAAAACATAAAACCACAAAAACATCTTTTTCTTGTAAATAATTAATTAATTAGTAAATTAGGTTTAATATTTCATTAATTGCAAAAAAAGACCAAATTCAATTCTTTTCTCAAAAAGGGTCAAAACCCTAAGGACGTCCCGATTCAATCTTTCGCGCGCATGTTTATTTTAATTCATTATATTTATGCATCTGTTCCAGAAATGTAATAGTTAATTAGGGTTTATCGTTGTTGGCTCTTAAATTCGACACCCTTGTTTCATTAAGGTCAGCCATTAAAGCTGAAGGTTGTTTTCGACCAGCTAAGTTCGTCGAAAGACCCATCGAAAGATGGCACTGTACTTAGAAGATTTCTTCCAAAGGAGAAGTTGGTTGCCTTCGACGTTGAAGGTGTTTATCGTCGAAGATGCTTCTCGACGAAGGTGTTCGATGGTTCAGAGTGGAACGGTTTGAGATTCAAGCATTTGGAGGGAAAACGGTTTCCAGCGGTTACCAAGTGCAACGTGCAAAGATCTGGAGCGTCGAACTTTGAGAACGTGCCAAGTGGAATCATCTCGAAGCAGTGTAACTGCCCGACGGTTACTTGGGATGTTTTAGTATAAATAGTAGTAGTTCACGCAGTTTCTCGCGTGTGTTCACGAATATATACAAAGTCACTCATATAGATTCGAGTACCCAGCGTGTGAGAAAGAATTGTTGAGAAATGTATGTGTGAAACACCAACTTTATTAATCAAAGTCATTTACTTTTCCAGAAATTTACTTGCTTTCTTCTTTACTTTCCTGTCGAAATCCTTTACGTTAAGCCTTCATTTATTTTACCAAGCCTACTTCTTCATGCAATTTACTTAAAGCCTCTTTATTTTATTGCCATTTAACCATTATCCAATTTAATCAAAACCTCAAAATCAACCTATGTCCTAGGATCAATCTGATCGATCCTGCGAGTAACCAAATAAGTAACCATTTGGAGGATCAGCGGTTGTTTACCAATAACCACGGTAAACAAATTGGCACACCCGGTGGGACTGTGTGTTGATTGTTGAAAATAATCTCATCTTTTCGAGGAGTGTTGCATGTTATTGAGAAGTGGTAGAATATACACTAACGATAACAATACTGCTAGAAGAAGGGAAGAGATGGCGAATCCGCCAAATAATAACGAAACCCCACAAACGAATGTGGGAGCAACGGTTATCCCGACCGTAAGTGAAGCGATAACCGCTGGTTCGACACCAGCAGTAACGGTCACAGCAACGGGGCCATTGGGAACTCCCCCACCAAGGGGAAATTTAGGCACAAGGCCTTTTGTTCCCCCAGGATTTATGACAGGCGGTCATAATCGAGAACCACTCTATGGCATGCCAACTTCTGACTTGGCTAGCCTGACGAATGCTGCGTCCACTTTTTCAGACCCTTTAGTGAGTTCCTCTTCGCCACTCCAAGGTTCTGGAGTAGGTATGGCGAATAGAAATAGGACCCAACTCTTAGGAGGAACGTCCCAAGTAGCCCATGGCCTTACAAATGCCTCGACAGCAGTCTTGAGGCAACAAATGGACGAAAGCAACCATGATATCGTGCAAATGTTGGCACAAACTTTGAGTACAGTGCTGAACCCTCTAATACAAAACACTACTCAATCGAATCAGCAGATGACAGCGCAAATGACGCGTTTGGCTGATTTCTTTGGAGTACCCCAACCTATTCGACAGCCCCAAAGGGCGCAAATAAGGGGAAACCAGGGTATATTCTTAGAGGAAGAAACCACCATCAACCAGGTTCAACAGCCTGTCGAAGAAAACCTTAGGGCACGATTGGAGCAACCTGTCGAGGAACCTAGGGTAATAACCCCAGAGGTAAGGTTAGTTAACAGAAACCAAAATGATGACAAAGTAGTTCAGCATATCCAATACCAAAACATGGGTTTGGAAAATAATCTGGCAACCATGATCGAAAGGATCATGACTCAAAATGGGATGAACATGGGCTTTCAAAGGCCCAACTTTACATCCCCATTGTTAGAATACGTGTTACAAACAGACTTACCTCCTAGATGTAAAGTCCCCAAATTCACTAAGTTCTCTGGGGACACGACAGAATCCACTGTCGAACATGTGGCGAGATACTTGATCGAAGCAGGTGACATTTCGAATAACGAAAACCTGAGGATTAAGTACTTCCCAAGTTCTTTAACAAAGAACGCTTTTACTTGGTTTACAACTCTCCCCCCCAATTCGATCCATCATTGGACACAGTTGGAAAGATTGTTCCATGAGCAATTCTACATGGGGCAAACCAAGATAAGCCTGAAAGAATTGGCCAGTGTAAAGAGACGTTTCACTGAACCTATAGACGAATATCTAAATAGGTTTAGGTTGCTCAAAGCGAGATGTTTTACACAAGTGCCGGAACATGAGTTGGTCGAAATAGCCGCAGGCGGTTTAGATTATTCCATTAGGAAGAAGTTAGACACTCAATACCTGAGAGACATGGCCCAACTGGCCGATAGAGTTCGACAGGTAGAACGCCTCAAAGCTGAAAAAGCAAAGGCAACGAAAACTCATAAGAGAGAGAGGATAGCGTATGTTGAGATGGATGACGAAGATCCAGAATCCTTCGACGATACTATAACTGTCGAAGAAGGAGAAGTCGATTTAGCGGAACTAAAACAAGGGCCACCATACTCTTGCAAACTGTTAGTCCCCTCAAGCGGGAAAAATCCCATTGGTCCAGAAAGGACCAACGATAGGTTCCCCAAAAAGACTTATAGTTTTGACATCACAAAATGTGATGAAATATTTGACTTGCTTGTAAAAGATGGCCAAATGATAGTACCCTCAGGGGTAAAAGTGCCTCCTCTTGATCAAAGAAAGAAGAGAGGATTTTGCAAATATCATAATTTTTTGGGCCATAAAACTTCTCAATGTTTTCTTTTCAGGAATCTTGTGCAAGACGCTATCGAAGAAGGGAGGTTGAAGTTTGCTGACAAGACCCCCATGGCTGTCGACTCAAATCCATTGCAGGCTGAAGCCCACTATGCTGAGCCTTCTGAGGTGAACGTGGTCGAGGCAACCAGGAGCAAGTCGAAGAGGCCAGGAATCACAATGGTCGAAGTCTCAAAGGACCATATCAACATGCCAATCTTTGGCAGTTTTTCTGGGAATTTATCTAGAAAGACAATTGAAGCAGTTCAGAAAGCGGTCGAAAGCCCAAAGCTGGAGACCGTTGAAGCACAAAAAACTGGACCAAAACCCAGTTCTCACTTGGCCACAGTTCAAGGCCAGACGGAGAATTTGGAGATACAAATGAAGCAGTTAACTCTTGCCAACAAAGATACAATGAATATCAACATGGTCGAACTCTCTGACCCAAAAGCATCAGAAGAGATCATGAGGCAAGAACAAGCTAATAAGACTGCTTTCCCTCGGGAAAATGAAAATCTGGCAGATTTTCTGCAAAGATGCCAGAAAAAGAAATCAGAGGTGATGTTGTGTCCAAGATGCAGTTCAATTTTTGACAAAAAAGCTGCTGAGCACATTCAAGGCGTAAGAGCAGCGAATAAGAGAAGGGAAAATGTTGATCTTCGGCATGACCCCAGAAGAACCTCCCAAAGAGGTTCAAACCAAGAAAAGAGGCCATTGACTTTCAGGCCTCCAACAAATGTGCCGGTAGATACTTGGTACAAAACCTCTGGTCGAAAAAGGCCAAGTGAGGAGAGATGGCACTCTTTCGACGTGCCAAGGGGTTCATCTTTAACACAAAAGAAAGAGCCTCAAGTTGCTGCACCTAAAGTTGCACAAGTGTCAAGCAACTACCAAGGAAAAAATCCCATGTCTCGATCTCAATGGAGGAGATACCAAAGGAGATGAAAAGCTGGGAGGGAGGCTGCCAATGAACCAAAGGCAGAAACCAGTTCAAATGTTCCTCTAAGGAAGCAAAGGAAACCTCTAGAAAGAGAGCCAGTAACCAACAGGCTAGTTTGGCCTAACCAAGGTGAAGTCGAGGACGAAGACGATTTTGAGTCTGGTGATACTTTGGACATAATGGTGAATATAGTCTCAGTGCTGCCCAGAGAATTCAACCGATAGGTGGAGGTCGAAACAAGTGACTGGGAAGTGGAGCAAGAAATGGCCAAACATAGGCCAGTGTGCTATTTCGTCATGGACAATGGCACTACTGAGGAACAAAATGGATTCTTCGAACCACCTACAGAGGCGATGAAGAATCACCTCAAGCCTTTATTTATAAGGGCTAAACTCGAAGAAACTACAGTGAATAAAATATTGGTGGATTGTGGGGCAACCATCAACATTATTCCTCACTCTATGCTAAGGAAAATTGGCAAAAGGGATGAGGACATTAAGCCTCACAACATGGTCCTTTCGAACTATGAGGGCGGCATAGGGACCACTATGGGAGTGATCCAACTAGATATCAAAGTAGGGTCTATCCTTCGACCAACAATGTTTATGGTCATATCGGCCAAACCTAACTACAATCTTTTGTTGGGCCGTGAATGGATTCATGGTGTTGGAGCTGTGCCATCATCAATGCACCAGAGGCTGCTGCTATGGCATCCAGATGGGATGGTCGAAAACATAGAGGCAGATCAAAGCTATTACCTGGGCGAAGTGAATCACCTAGGGTTGGCAGATTTCGACAAGAACTTGGCTCACATAGGGCCATGCCCAACACCTGACTTCGACTTGGCGCCAGCGCCAAACACTTTTTGTTCCCTATACCTGCATCCTGAGCATGGTTTCCAATGGGACAGAGAAGACTTGTCCCACATAGACTTCAGTGGGTTAACTGATATCCAACCAACTGGTTGGGGAAGTGAATTCAGTGATAATGACTGAGTCACAATCATTGAAGCGAATTTCGGCTTATGTAGCCGAAACTAAGATGATAACGGCTCTCGAAGCCGAAGTGAAGTACATGGCCACACAGGCCAATGATCAACAGTTATCTGCTGCAGGTCCAGGAAAGGATTTCGATCCAGAACCCCCTGATATCATGCCAGAAGAAATGCAGGAACAGAGGCTCGACGCCATCTATGACGATGAGCCTTTGGGCTTCGAAAAGGACCCCTTGGCGAACAACATTAAAATGTTAGCGCAAGATCCTTTAGAAGAAATCAACTTAGGCGAAGGGTCAGAGAAAAGGCCAACTTACATCAGCGCCAAAATTGACCCAGAACTTAGGTTGGAAGTAATCCAATTGTTGAAAGAGTTCAAGGACTGTTTTGCACGGGATTACGACGAAATGCCTGGTCTCGACAGAGGATTGGTAGAACTTCAGTTGCCAATCAAACCTGGGAAGAAGCCAATCAAGCAAAGTCCAAGACGCTTCGCTCCAGAAATACTGTCGAAGATCAAAACGGAAGTCGAAAGACTGCTGAAATGCAAATTCATACGCGTTACAAGGTATGTCGAATGGAGTGCAAACATTGTGCCAGTGATTAAGAAAAATGGTACATTAAGGGTGTGCATAGATTTCAGAGATTTGAATGCTGCTACGCCCAAAGATGAATATCCTATGCCTGTGGCGGAAATGCTAGTCGATTCTGCCGCTGGCTATGAATACCTGAGTATGCTCGATGGTTATTCAGGATATAATCAAATATTCATTGCTGAAGAGGATGTGTCGAAAACAGCTTTTCGATGCCCTGGGGCCCTAGGCACTTACGAATGGGTAGTGATGCCTTTTGGCCTAAAGAACGCTGGGGCAACATACCAGCGAGCAATGAATACTATCTTCCATCATTTTATTAACACTTTTATGCAAGTATATATTGATGACATTGTTATAAAATATATTTCCAGGAAGAATCATATTGACCACCTTCGACAATCGTTCGAAAGAATGAGAGAACATGGTCTGAAGATGAACCCTTTGAAGTGTGCATTCTGTGCGAAAGCTGGAGATTTCTTGGGCTTCGTTGTCCACAAGAAAGGAATCGAAATCAACCAGAACAAGACGAAGGCAATTCTGGAAGCGAAAGCGCCATCGAATAAGAAGGAACTGCAATCTCTGTTAGGCAAGATAAATTTCTTAAGGAGATTTATATCTAACCTAAGTGGGAAAGCTCAGGCCTTTTCACCCTTACTTCGACTGAATAAAGAGGGGTTCGAATGGGGGCAAGAGCAACAAGAAGCCTTCGACAAAATCAAAGGGTACCTCACTAAGCCACCTATTTTGGTGCCTCCTTGTAGCAATAGGAGTATGAGATTGTACATAGCTGCATCCGACAAAACTTTGGGAAGTATGTTGGCCCAAGAAGATGAGAATGGAGTCGAAAGACCCATTTACTATCTTAGTAGAGTTTTGAACGATGCAGAAACTAGATATAGTGAAGTTGAAAAATTATGTCTATGTCTGTATTTCTCTTGTACAAAACTCAAGCAATATATAAAACCAGTTGATGTGTATGTTTCGTCTCATTTTGATGTTTTCAAGTACATGTTGTCGAAACCTATCTTGCACAGTCGAATTGGCAAGTGGGCATTAGCATTAACTGAATACTCCTTGACCTTTATGCCTCTTAAGGCAGTGAAAGGACAAGTGGTTGCAGACTTTATAGTCGACCACTCAATTCAAGTTGAGGATATTAATTATGTGGAGATAGAACCTTGGAAGTTCTACTTCGATGGTTCCAGCCATAAAGATGGAACAGGAGTAGGAGTCTTGATCATTTCTCCAGAAAAAATTCCAACAACATTCAAGTACAAGATATCAGGTTCTTGTTCGAATAATGAGGCTGAGTATGAAGCTCTAATTACTGGCCTTGAAATATTGTTGGAATTGGGGGCAACTCGAGTCGAAATAATGGGAGACTCAGAGTTAGTCATTAAGCAAGTCACAAAAGAATATAAATGCATAAGAGAAAATCTCATTATGTACTTTGTGATAGCAAATCGTCTATTGAAAAAATTTGAAATGGTCAATATTCGACACATACCCAGGGTGGAAAATCAAATAGCCAACGACTTGGCACAAATTGCATCTGGGTATAAGATTTCAAAAACGAGATTACAAAGAGCAATCGAAGTTCGAGAAAAGATAAAAGCAACTTGTCTATCACCAACAGACTTGGAATCGACAAGACTAGGATATGCTGATCAAAGTAACTTCGAAATTTCGTTCATAGATAATTTGTCAGAACAAGATTGGAGGAAGCCCATCGTGGACTATCTTCAAAATCCAGGAGCTTCGATAGAACGAAAAACAAAGTACAGGGCGTTGAGTTATGTACTCATGGGTAATGAGTTATTCAAGAAGACGCCTGAAGGGGTATTGCTAAAATGCTTAAGTGAAACTGAGGCATACATAGCCCTTTCGACTACGCACGCTGGAGCATGTGGGGCTCACCAAGCAGGCCATAAGATGAAATGGTTGTTGTTTCGACAAGTACTATACTGGCCCACTATGCTGAAAGATTGTGTTGAGTTCGCCAAAGGTTGCCAAGAATGTCAAGTACATACAGGCATCCAACATGAACCAGCAAGCGAACTTCACTCGATAGTGAAACCTTGGCCCTTTAGAGGATGGGCGTTGGACCTCATTGGAGAGATTCGACCAGCATCATCAAAGAATCAGAAGTATATACTGGTAGGCATTGATTATTTTACTAAGTGGATCGAAGCTATCCCTTTAGTCAATGTAGACCAAGAAAATGTCATTGAATTTATTCAAAAGAACATTATCTTTAGGTTTGGAATCCCTGAGACTATAACTACTGATCAAGGGTCAATTTTCACTGGTCGGAAGATGCAGGAATTCGCTCAGGAAACAGGTTTCAAACTCCTAACATCAACGCCTTATTATGCACATGCAAATGGTCAAGTCGAAGCAGCGAACAAAGTAGTGATTGGCTTGATAAAAAAGCATGTTGGGAAGAAACCAAAAAATTGGCATAAGACGTTAGACCAGATTTTGTGGGCTTGTCGAACGTCCCCAAAAGAAGCCATAGGTACAACACCATATAGGCTAACTTTTGGCCATGATGCAGTGTTGCCAGCAGAAATTTGTCTTCAATCTGCAAGGGTTCAGAGACATTATGATATTCCCTCTGAAATTTATTGGGATATGATGTTAGACGAACTAGTGGATTTAGACGAAGAAAGATTGTGCGCTCTTGACCTACTCAGGCTTCAGAAGAAAAGAGTAGAAGACTCTTATAATAAAAAGGTGAAACCTAAGGTATTTTCGCCTGAAGAACTAGTTTGGAAGGTGATTCTTCCCATGGATCGAAGGGATCGAAGCATGGGAAAATGGTCACCCAAATGGGAAGGACCATTCAGAGTTATCCAGACTTTTTCTGGTGGAGCCTATGAAGTCGAAGAGCTATGTGAAGATAAAAGGCTCTTGAGAGTAAATGGTAAATATTTGAAAAAATACAAACCTACACTCCAAGAGATAAAAATAAAATAACAAAGTAATGACTAAATTAACCATAAAAAAAGCCAAAATGGAAAATTTTTATAATTTAGCCAAGATGGCAATGTTGTCGAATACATATTACAAAATATGGTTAAAAAGCTGAATCAATCAGAAGGGGATGGAGTCCTTGAGTCGAAGGTATTTGATTTGCTGCAGCTCCAATCTTTTGTTGCACCAGGCATTCGCCTGCACAAGCTTGGCAATCTGATCGTCGAAGCCTTGAGCTTTCTCAGCAAATTCTAGGCCTTGTGTGATTTCAGTTTGACTTTCGGTGTCTGGGACGGTCGAGAGAAGTTCCTCCTTGCGCTTAGTATTGGCATTTATCTTAGCCTCTATTTCTTCGATTTGCGCCCTGAAGGAAGCATTCTCTCGATCGATGGCATCAACTTCTTCTTGTTTAGATGCTTTTTGCTTCGACAACTCCGCAATTCGAGAAGTTGTCTCCGATACAGCAGTCCATGCAGAAGAGCTTTTGCCATATAACACTTCAAGCTGGCTATTAAAGCCCCTTTGTCGCCGATAATCTGCTGAGACTTGATCAATAATGGAGTGTAACTCCATGATAAAGCCTGAGACTTCTGGAGGCACAGCTAACAAGTCTACGGCATTCAAAACAGCCCCCAAATATTATGGAGCAGTAGGGTCCCCCTCCAAAGCTTTCATCAAAAGTCCTTCTTGAAAAACTGAGCCTTAACCTTCGTCAAAGCCTCATCGAGAGGAGAAGTTTCAGTGGACTTCCCCGACAGGGTAGGAACCTCTTGGCTAGCATCAGACGAACTTTTGCTCTCGATGATGGCGTTCAGATAGCTAACAGGGTCAGTTTGCTTCAAGAGTTCTAAGTCCTCTTTCGACCTGTGCTTTGTTGAGGTAACAGCCTTTGCAACAGCATTGTCTTGGGTTTGAGGCTGTTGAGTAGCATTCGCCTCGACTTGACTTTCTTCGACTCGGACTACGGCAGTACCAGCATCATCATGGTTCCCTTCGCCAGCGTCATCTTGGTTCTCTTCGTCAGCGGCACCTTGATCCTCTTCGCCAGCGTTGCCGTGGTCCCTTTCGTCACGATTCTCTTCCGACAGATCCACCACCTGAATCTCTTTGGGCTGTTGCTCTTCTGTTTGTGGATCTTCTGCTGGTTTTTCTGCTGTCTCAGCATTGGCCTCATTTATTTTAGTATTGGCTTCATCGTTCGCCAAGTCTTTTTCTTGTGGCCTGCTAAGTTCAGCAGACTCCAATGTTTCAGAAGTCCTTGGCGCTGAGCTTTCAGTGGTGTCCTGGAAAAAGAAGAAGAAGAATCTTCAAAATTCGAAAGAGACATAGTCGAATGTAGGTATCGACACCTGGGTTACAGAAGGATCAAAGAGATTACCTGTAAAGTAGTTTCAGCCCCAGGGCTGGAATTGTCGCTTTCGACAGGCTTATTGAGAAGAACGTTTAATTCCTCCTTCGTTGGCTCCTCAATGATTACTGGAGGTGGCCTGGGCTTTCTCCCAGCAACCTTTATTCTAATTGTTCGACCCTCAGGAGCAGGAACGTCCTTCTTCAGCTTTCGCCTTTTTAGAGGAGCAGGGGGAGAATCATCTTCTTCGTCGCTCCCGGATTTGACCGTCAGTGCTGGCCGTTTCTTGGGCGAAGGTGCCTAAAAAACCAATGTGAATTCGATTTAGCAGTTGCATCGAAAGACAAAAATTAAGGCCAGAAGAAAATAATGAAAGTCTGGTTACCGGTGCAGAAGCCTTTTTCGAAGGGCCTTCCCCCTGTTGGTTTGTTGTGGTCTTCGTCGGCGCTATAGTCTTCGCCGGCGGTGGAGTTTTTGTTAAGGGGCCTCCTCCCTGTTGGCCTTCTGCAACCTTCTTGGCTGCAGGCTTTCGAACAACTGAAAGCAGATAAAATAATTAACAGGCTAGCAGTCGAAAGAGAAAGACAAAGTAATTTGAAAGGATGAACTTACATTTCTTTATTTTGTCCAAGACAAGGACAAAAGATTTCTGAAGCTCATCCACGAAGTTCTTCTCGTCGAAAAACTCCTCAGCGTAGTAACTTTTCCACCACTCCTCGAAGGATGGTGAGCAAAGAAAGTTAAGCTGGTAGTCAAACAACGAAAGAACTGTTCGACCAGCATATCTTCCGATATGCTTAGTGGCAGCTTCTTCGGTGTAGTCGTTGCAGAAGTATAACATAGACTTCTCCCTTGGAAAAATTGGAGAAGGTAGTGTTTGAATAATACCAAACTGGCGAGACACCAGGTTTGGTTGATATGCAATCAGACTCAAGTGAGTCTTAGAGCTCCTGAATCGAAGAGGCATGATTCTTGGTGTGAGGAACGCCTCCCACATTGTTGTATGTTCGTCAACCTGAGGACCACTCGACGTCCTAGGATGTGGCCTTGTGAACCACTCTGGGCCAACCTTCCGTCGAGCAAACGGAGCCATAGTCAAAACAAACTCTTTCCTTTTAGCAAACATCAAAACGAAGTTTGTAAAAGTTTGTTGAAGCTCCAGCCCATCTTCCATTGGAGTCAACAGAGCCAATCTAGTGCCTTCGACGCGTCTGTTTGCTATTTCTGGAGCCTGTTCATTTATTTGAATCTTCTTAGGCAAGAAAGATTCGAAGGTGGCATTGAGCCACAGTTGAAGCAGCCAAAAAGGTCCAGCAAGCAGCAGACTGGCCCTGTTCTCGATAATATTCAGAAGAGTCGCTCCGTTGCTAATCGACTCATACAGGCTAGCCAAAATCAATTCTGCCAAACAGATATTTTGGCCATGATGGAGTTGAGTGGCGAGAGTGACCATCTTCTTGGTCACCTGTAAGGACTTGGAACAAAACACGAAGCGTGTCAGCCATAAGGCTAGAAACGCAATATGTTCGACATCAGACACAGCATCTGTCGACGTGTCGTGGTAGTGATTGATGAAGGTGGTGTAGGTTGGTTTTGTGGCAGAGAATCCAATCTGATCCTCCGACATTTCCTCTGGGTCGAAGTAGTCCCCGGTGGGTCGAAGGCCAGTGATGGCGGCCACATCGAAGAGTGTGGGAGTCAGCATTCCACAGGGAAGATGGAAGGTGAAATGGGTGTAGTCCCAGAAGAGTAGAGAAGCTATCAACATCTCTGGGGAATAGTTAAGACCTGTCTTCGACAGCATGACCAGGTCGAATATCCCCATGTCTTTTCAGATCGAAGCTTGGCGTTTCTCCATTTTTTCCAGCCAAGCACTATAATCAGGAGTAAGGCTAGGGCCAGACCTGAAAGCCCTAACACCTTTGTTGAAGAAACGGAGGTCGATTTTCTCTTTAGCAGGATCTTCATTATCCTCTGCATCTTTCTTGGAGCATGCAACCGGTTTGAGTCTCTCAACTACCGGAAAATAACTTTTGATCTTCATGGCCTCAGCAATGCTTGGGTACAATGGGCCAGACATAGCAAAGATCTGGTTGGAATATCCAACCGGAATCATAAGGTGGCGTGAGTAAGCATCACGTACAACAATGTCCAAAGGTTCAGGGACCCTTCGTTGGCCCGTGGGAGTCACTACTGGAGCGGTCGAGAAAACCCTAGGCTTGACATTTCCAGAGGGAGCATTGGCGCTAGGAGCGTTGGAAGAACCAGATGCCATTGTTAGTAGTGAGGTTGAAGACGAAGTGAAGAAAAAGAGGTTTGCAAAGTTGACAAGTTTGAATGCAAATGGGGAACTCTGAAAGCAAGGTTGCGTAAAAAGTCCCACAATGGGTACTTACTGCTATTTATAGTAGTGGGGGAAATCCCCAAATTCGAGGACATTAAATGCCATTTAATGTTGCAGAAGGTAGTGGGACACGTGGCGTCTCCCTGTTGTTTTAGCCGTTCTGCAGAAATGGAAGGGTGCAGCGTGCGCCCTCGTTTTTGGGAATTGTCATGATGACAATTGGTGAAATGACGTTTGGAACACTGCACGCCGTACTGAGGTGACGTCTTAGGTACGGATAAATGATGGTTTTTCTTGGGATTGTCAGTGGTTGGTAGAAGACAACAAAAAGTGCACAATTTAATTTGTAACTAAAAAATGAAAAGACAGGTGTCGAATGGCATTTCAAAGAATGCCTTTTTCTTTCAGAGTCGAAATAAGGCATTCTTGGGGGGAAATTTGTTGGCTCTTAAATTCGACACCCTTGTTTCATTAAGGTCAGCCATTAAAGCTGAAGGTTGTTTTCGACCAGCTAAGTCCGTCGAAAGACCCATCGAAAGATGGCACTGTACTTAGAAGATTTCTTCCAAAGGAGAAGTTGGTTGCCTTCGACGTCGAAGGTGTTTATCGTCGAAGATGCTTCTCGACGAAGGTGTTCGATGGTTCAGAGTGGAACGGTTTGAGATTCAAGCATTTGGAGGGAAAACGGTTTCCAGCGGTTACCAAGTGCAACGTGCAAAGATCTGGAGCGTCGAACTTTGAGAACGTGCCAAGTGGAATCATCTCGAAGCAGTGTAACTGCCCGACGGTTACTTGGGATGTTTTAGTATAAATAGTAGTAGTTCACGCAGTTTCTCGCGTGTGTTCACGAATATATACAAAGTCACTCATATAGATTCGAGTACCCAGCGTGTGAGAAAGAATTGTTGAGAAATGTATGTGTGAAACACCAACTTTATTAATCAAAGTCATTTACTTTTCCAGAAATTTACTTGCTTTCTTCTTTACTTTCCTGTCGAAATCCTTTACGTTAAGCCTTCATTTATTTTACCAAGCCTACTTCTTCATGCAATTTACTTAAAGCCTCTTTATTTTATTGCCATTTAACCATTATCCAATTTAATCAAAACCTCAAAATCAACCTATGTCCTAGGATCAATCTGATCGATCCTGCGAGTAACCAAATAAGTAACCATTTAGAGGATCAGCGGTTGTTTACCAATAACCACGGTAAACAATCGCTTTATTTACTTTTCTCGCATTTATTTCCCAAACGGGTTTTGTTTTTTGGCGATGTATAGACCCGCACCTTGTAATAGCGTAGATTTACCTTTCCACAATTTATTTTCTGCACTCTTAACTGTTAAAAATGCATGAAAGACTTGTATGAAAAATAAAATCAATTTGTAGCTCACAAATGCATGTTCAAAGATAAACATAAACTGAAACAACGCACATGCACATGCCACTCCTAGGGTACGCCTCACTCGGTTGCCTCGAGGTGGTCGTCAAGTATAGGGTGTTTTAGAGGTTTCCCTCTTGTCTAAAGATCCAGTTGCCTCGAAACGGTTGCCTCGGATAAAAAAGGATCTAGGACATTAGGGTTACCGCTAAGGCATCCTACTATTGCTTTGGTGACCACACATGTCCCTATCATCGAATTGACCTGAATAACACCAATGACGGTGCTACCTACTTCTCAATAGTGGGATAGTATTGTCTCAAGGACTCTTACACAACCTAATTCCTTAGAGTAGGTAGATTTCTCCTGGGTACTTGCTCTTTCAAAAAAACAAAAACAACTTTTCGCACCTACACTTTCAAAAAGTTTTCAAACAAAACACTTCATACACTCTTGAGGACTGATACGAGAGTTACCTAGAAGTTTTCAAACTAAACTTTTTCAAAACCCACAAACACAAGAAAAGCAAACTCTTTTGAAAACATAGTGAGCAAGTACCTAAGAGCCCGTGGATAACCACGGATAGAAAGGGTGATAACACCTTCCCTTTCTATAATCTACCTCCTGAACTGAGAAACATCTCGAAAAAGGAATTTTGCTGTGCTTTTGTCCTTTCCATGTTGGAGAACATAAAAGACGGTGGCGACTCTTGCTTACCGCGACATTTCGCGAAACCAGCTAAAAAATAGTCAGTTCTATTTCCACCGATCACAGAACTGGCGACTCTGCTGGGGACAAATAAAAGTGAGTTGTACCTTAGGATTAGACCACTCTTGTTTTCAATTGATTGATTTGTTTGCTTTAAAATTGTGGGCCTGTCTTGGAGTTTCATAGATCCTAACCTGGATCTGGGGGATACCTTTTAGAAAGTAGCAACAAACTGTGAGGGAACTGTGTGGGGTATACCGACACGGTTGAAACAGTTTGCTACGTTGATGTGGCACTTTGGTGAGTACCGGTAACCCTTGAGTCAAGTCAAGGAGAGTACGGGGCCGCCGCGTGGTGTCGTGAAGCATCAACTGACCTTAGGAACCTTATTTGACCATCCTGGCCTCTTTAGGGGTAGTGAGATGACCGACTTTGGTGCAGTCCGAAGTTGGTAGATACTCGATACTACACTCATTGAGGGTTGTTTTCTTGGAATATTTTGATCGCCAGTTCAGTGGCTAAATCAAAACAATGAACATAGAAAACAACCCAATGATATTGAGCTCCTTAGAACCCGGTTACTTTTGATAGGACAGGTTTTGAGCCCACCAACTTCAAGAGGGTAGTACCTGGACCTCATGCTGGCCTAAACTCTAAGGGTTGTCTGGTGTGACTTATGTGCCTTATCATGTTTGCCTTTGTGAATACTGGTGGTGTGTCCTTATCATAACATCATAGCATCATACAGCATCATATGCATTTACTAACCACTTCAAGGGTTCGAATCTTCATCTTTGTTCTTGTTTTGTAGGACATGGAAACTATCCGCAGAAAGACAATTCAGATCAACCTTGTAAGGGTCCCTCCTCAGCTTAAGGAGCTTACATCCAGGATTCCTGAGAACTCCTCCTTCAGTGAAAGGCATGGTAGACTCATCAGCTTGGTCAATACCAACATTGAAGAGGATATGATAAAAGTTCTCTTCCAGTTCTTTGACCCTTTGAACCACTGTTTTACTTTCTCGGATTATCAATTGGTGCCTACTTTGGAAGGGTTTTCTCAACTTCTGAAGATTCCTATCCTTAGTCAGCTACCCTACAACGGTACGGAAAGGGAACCAAAACTTGAAGAGGTTGCTAAAGCATTATGCCTACAACCATCTGACATCAAGGGACATTGGGAAGTTAGAAGTGGCATCAAAGGATTCTTGGCAAAATTCCTGTTTGAGAAAGCACAAGAATGTTGGAATTCCCTTGACCTACAAGCTTTTGAAGAAGTTGTGGCACTCCTTGTCTATGGGTTGGTGTTGTTCCCGAATCCGGATTAGCTTATAGATATCAATGCCGTCAAGATTTTCATGTCCAGGAATCCTATACCTACGTTGCTTGGGGACATCCTCCACTCATGTTACACTCGAACCATGAGAAAAAGAGGTGTTCTCATGTGCTGCACTCCTCTCCTGGCAAGGTGGTTTATTTCGCACCTTCCACAATCAGTTTTGAAGAACGAGCGAGGTTTGAGATGGTCACAATGATTGATGACCCTCACACATGCTGATATACATTGGTGTTCTCGGTCCAGAGAAAATGTCACTATTATTGATCGTTGCGGAGAGTTCCCTAATGTTCCTTTACTTGGAATCAGAGGAGGCATTACTTACAACCCGTGTCTGGCCTTGAGACAGTTTGGATATGCTCGGAGGGATGGCCCTCATGACATGTTGATTCCTGACATAGTTTTTGACTTCGACAACGATATGCAAGGACTTCGCCAGAGATTCATCAGAGCTTGGAGGATGCCCAACAGGGTAGATAGTAAGACACTGGGGCACAAGAACTCCATCCCCCTTGAACCTTATCTCAAGTGGGTACGAGCCCGCTCCCAGAAGCTGGTGATGCCATATCCTCATGTTCTCCCCGTGATCAAAGAGCCAGTTTTGGAATGAGAGGTGCCCTACACCATTCAACATCCTGATATGCGGACATCCTGGGAAGAAATGCAAAAGAGCTGGATCCAACTTAAGGAAGAGCCGAATTCTGTTGAAACCAGTTTACATGCCAGTGAGAAGAAGGTCTTGGAGCTCACCCTCCTACTGCACGAGGAAAAGACTCTTAACACTTACATCGCTCCAAAGAGGATGCGCAGTGTCTTTTGGGATTAATTATTTTATAATGTTTTGCCATAAGGCCCTGATGTACTGAACAAATTGTTTCTTAATATAATGTGTGTTCCTTTTTGTCTACAACGAATTTGAACTTTCGAACCCTTGAATGCATTGCATAAATAGCATATCATGCATCATGTGCATAACAGGTACTCTTTTTCTACAGGTTGCTTAATCTTCTTCGCTGTTTATTTCAGCAATCGTCATGAATCCTGAACCTACTACTGAACAAGCTATCAAGGCCCTCCAGGCCCAGAACGCCCAGTTCCAGGAGCTGGTCATGAGCTTAGCCCAGGGTCAACAGGAGTTGAAGACTCTGCTCTTGAAGGAGAAGAAGAATAAGAAGAAGAGGACTGTGCTGTTTAACACTGGACGGAGGTTTGGGAATACACTGCAGAATGAGGCTGATCAGGCTACTTCCTCTGTAGGGAAGGATAGTCCCCAAGGGGGAAGGGTTCCTAGTCCTGCGGTCTCCGACAACGAGACAGATTACAATGATGAACAGTACCCTCCTGCTGAGGATATGTACAAACAATTGGAGGACCGTCTAAGCGCTATGGAGATCCAACACGTGCCTGGGTTGGATTTCAGAGATCTAGGTTTATCTTCTGGGGTGGTGATCCCGCACAAATTCAAGGCACCTGCCTTTGCGAAGTACGACGGGGCTTCCTGCCCTAAGTTGTACCTCAGATCATATATAAGGAAGATCCAACCTTACACTGCAGACAAGAACCTATGGATCCATTTCTTCCAGGATAGCCTTTCAGGGGCTCAACTCTAATGGTTCTATCAGCTGGATGGAACCAGTATTCGAAACTGGGAGGACTTGGCTACTGCATTTTATAAGCAGTATCAGTACAATTCTGACCTCACTCCTACGCGTACCCAACTCCAGGGTATGTCACTTGGGACGAGTGAAGGTTTTAAGGAGTACGCGCAAAAGTGGAGAGACCTGGCTGGCAGGGTGCAGCCACCGTTGACTGACCGTGAACTCGTGGACATGTTCTTGGGGACCCTGTCTAGTCCGTTCTTCAACCATCTGATTGGTAATTCTTCTGCAGGGTTTACAGACCTCATTCTGACTGGTGAAAGGATAAAAGCTGGTATCAAGTCAGGGAAGATACAGAAAGGTGCCTCCTCGAGTACTGAAAAGAAGCCCTTCAAGAAGGAAGCTAGTGCTGTTTATGGTCCCAGAAGACAAAATAAACCGGAATGCCGCCAAGCTGTTAACGCGGTGGTTATTTCTAAGCCTGCTGCTGCTCCTCAGCAATATAACCAACCAAGGGGTGAGAGACCCAAAAGGCAGTACACTCGGCTCAGTATGACCCTATCTCAGATATTTCCGCAACTACTGTCAACCAATCTGGTAACTGTCAAAGAAGCTCCAAAGGTTGTGAACACAACCTCTCCAAAGTACAACCCCAACGCCCACTGCGCTTATCACTCTGACAGCCCGGGGCATTCTACCGATGATTGTTGGGCTCTGAGGAATAAGGTTCAAGACCTTATTGATGCTAAAGAAATACAGTTCGAGGCTCCCGAAAGGCTCAATGTTGTGACTGCTCCCATGCCCCAGCATGGAGTGAATGTTGTGGAAGAAGACCCGTATGTAGCCTCTGTGGATGAGATTGTTACTCTGTTGTTGACTGTCAAAAGGAACCTATTGCTAGCCGGTTTATTTCCGGGATGTAGTAAAGGTTGCCTTTTATGTGCTGTTTCACCTGCTGGTTGTCCTTTGCTGAAGTCAGGCGTCCAAAACCTGATGGATAGCAAAGAGATCTTGTTCAAGAAGATTGTTGTTCCTGCTGTCCCTGCTGAAGAAGTTTCTATTGTCACTATTTTCAATAACCCTCCTAAGGCTCCCTCAAAGAAGCCTGTCAAAATCATGTCTACTCAGAAGATTGCTCCTATCATCATCACTGTTCCGGGGCCCATCCCCTATAAATCTGACAAAGCTGTCCCGTGGCACTATGGGGCAGATGTTTATGTTTTTGGAGTAAAGAAAGAATTTGATACTAGTACCGGCGTCAGCAATATTACCGGGCCTGCTAAATTTACTCGTAGTGGTAGGCTCTTCTCGCTTGATATTACGCCACCAGCTGTTCAGAGACCTCTTGTCATCACACCTGCAAGTGTGCCTGTTTCCCTTCCTGATCAAGTTCCTGTTTCTACCCCTGCTGCCGAGTCATCTGACACTCGAGGCAAAGGGATTTCTACTGATGTGCCTGCCCAGACGGAGGCACCGAAGACCGTCAATGTTGAAGCTTCCAAGCAAGAGATGGAAGAGATTCTTAAAATTATCAAGAAGAGTGATTTCAATGTAGTTGAGAAGCTGGGGCACACCCCCTCTAAAATTTCTATGCTATCACTGTTGTTGTGTTCAGAGGCCCATGCCAAGGCCCTGATTTCCTTCCTGAAGACGGCCCACGTGCCACAAGAGACTTCTGCTGATCAATTTACTGATTGTGTGGCCAACTTAACTGCTGATAATGGTTTGGGTTTCTCTGATGCCGATCTGACTGCCAAGGGGAAGAACCACAACGATGCCCTGCATGTCTCCATGGAATGCAGGGGCACTACTCTTTCCCATGTGCTGGTTGACACTGGTTCCTCGTTGAACGTATTGCCCAAGAAGGCTCTAGACAGGCTAGATTGTGAGGGTTTGGAGCTGAAGCCTAGTAACATTGTTGTCCGGGCCTTTGACGGGTCCAAAAGGATGGTACATGGTGAAATTGACATTCCAATCAGGGTTGGCTCTCAGTCTTTGACTCTACATTTTATGTGATGGACATCCGACCATCCTATTCCTGTTTGTTGGGTCGTCCATGGATCCACAAGGTTGGAGCTGTGACCTCCATATTACATCAGAAGCTTAAGTATCCAGTCAGAGGGAAGATTGTTACAGTGCAGGGGGAGGAAGAATATATGGTCAGCCATCTTAACTCGTTCCGGTACATAGAAATGGATGGGGAGTTCATTGAGACCCCCTTTCAACATTTTGAAAAGGTGCCTCAAACATTGGCAGCAGCAGAGACTGTGACTGAAGAAGATTCTCCGTTGAAGATGGCTTCTTTAAAGGATGCCCGGGCTGTTATTGAGAAGGGTGAGTGCGCAAACTGGGGCCGACTTCCTAATTTTACTCCAAAGACTGACAAGTTTGGTTTGGGTTACACGGAAGAAGCTCAGAGGGCTGTTTGTAAGGCACGGATTGGAAGACCTCCCGTATTCATCACCAACCCGGGAGTAACTGCTATTGAAGACGAAGCGGAAGAATCTGAATTCGACAGCTGGATCTACTCAACGACCAACGATGGACCAAGCAACTGGACTGTCAAAGACTTCACACCTATTACTTTTGTCACTCAGTAATGAAAACCTTTGTTTTAAATTTGTAACAAACAATATTACTAAACTTTATGGCCCGGTGTCTTACCCGGGGCACCGGGGCTTCATTTGTGAGGGCTTATTATTTGTCATTTTCATATATCATGAATAAAAACATTGGACGTTTTTCGCATTTCAAATCTTATGCTCCCTTTCTTATTTATATATTGCAAAACAGCTATATTTACACACACTCACCTATACAGGTTCCAATCCACTCTGGATCTCACTGGTAACGACTCTGCTACTGCCAGTTATGACTTCGAAAATCCGATCAACTTAGCCGAAGACGAAGGTGAAGATGATTGCAAAGTGCCTGGTGAGCTTGCAAGACTGCTACTCCAGGAAGAGAGGGCCATTCAGCCACATGAAGAGCCAGTGGAAACAGTAAATCTGGGTACTGAGACAGACAGAAAGGAAGTCAAGATTGGTGCCAATCTAGAGCTCAGTGTGAAGCAACGGTTGATTCAGATGTTGCATGATAATGTGGAAATCTTTGCCTGGTCTTAGGAAGACATGCCTGGGTTGGATACTGACATTGTGGTTCATCACCTGCCTACCAAGGAAGACTGCCCTCCGGTTAAACAGAAGGTCCGCCGTATGCGTCCAGAGATGTCCGAGAAAATCAAAGCTGAGGTTATGAAACAATTTGATGCCGGGTTTTTAGCAGTGACTTCTTACCCTCAGTGGGTTGCCAACGTGGTTCTAGTACCAAAGAAAGATGGTAAGGTCCGAATGTGTGTTGATTACAGGGATTTGAACAGGGGGAGCCCTAAGGATGATTTCCCTCTACCTCACATCGATGTTCTACTGGACAATACTGCTCAGCACAAAGTATTCTCCTTCATGGACGGCTTCTCCGGTTATAATCAGATCAAGATGGCTCCTGAAGACTTGGAGAAGACCACTTTTGTTACTCAGTGGGGCACCTTTTGCTACAAGGTCATGCCTTTTGGGTTGAAAAATGCTGGGGCAACCTACCAACGTGCCATGGTTGCTTTGTTTCATGACATGATCCATCATGAGATTGAAGTATATGTCGACGATATGATTGCAAGGTCCCAAACTGAGGAGGAACACCTTGACCATCTATAGAAATTGTTTGACCGTTTGAAGTTGTATAAGTTGAGGTTGAACCCGAACAAATGCACCTTCGGGTGAGATCTGGAAAACTGCTAGGCTTCATCGTAAGCGACAAAGGTATTCAAGTGGACCCTGCTAAAGTGAAAGCCATACAAGAGATGCCAACTCCCAAGACAGAGAAAGAAGTCAGAGGCTTTCTAGGACGGCTGAACTATATTGCCCGATTCATCTCATATCTAACTACTACCTGTGAACCAATCTTCAAGCTGCTGAAGAAAGATCAAGTAGTACGTTGGAATGATGAATGTCAGGCCGCTTTCGAAAGAATCAAAGAGTACCTCCAAGAACCACCCATTCTTATGCCTCCGGTTGAAGGGAGACCTCTAATCTTATACTTGACAGTACTGGACAACTCAATGGGGTGTGTGTTGGGGCAGCATGACGAGTCTGGCCGAAAAGAGCACGCCATTTATTACCTTAGCAAAAAGTTTACCGACTGTGAGACCCGATACTCACTGCTCTAGAAAACTTGTTGCGCTTTGGTATGGGCTGCTCGCCGGCTGAGACAGTATATGTTGACTCACACTACTCTGTTGATTTCTAAAATGGATCCCATCAAGTACATCTTCGAAAAGCCTGCTCTGTCTGGAAGAATAGCAAGATGGCAGATGATCTTGACAGAATATGACATCCAGTACACGACTCAGAAAGCAATCAAGGGAAGTGTATTGGCAGACCATTTGGCACACCAGGAAGTGGATGACCACCAGTCGATGAACTTTGAATTTCCAGACGAGGATATCATGGTAGTGACTGATTGTGAAGTACCTGGACCAGATGAAGGACCTGAGGAAGGATCCCGATGGTCTATGCACTTTGACGGAGCCTCAAACGCTTTGGGTAACGGTATTGGCACCATGATCATATCCCCTAAAGGCACTCATACTCGACTCACTGCCCGGCTATGTTTCAACTGCACCAACAACATGGCGGAGTATGAGGCATGCATCATGGGTCTTCAAGCTGCAATTGACTTAAGGATTAAGTTTCTGAGTGTCTTCGGAGATTCCGCTCTCGTGATCAATCAGATCAAAGGCGAGTGGGATACGAAACACCCAAATCTTATTCCTTACAAAGAGTATGTGTTGACGTTGATTCCCCACTTCGAGGAGATAACTTTTGAACACTTCCCAAGAGAGGAGAATCAGTTGGCGGACGCGTTGGCTACGATGTCTTCTATGTTCAAAGTCAAATGGGACAATGAGGCTCCCCGGATCATTATCTGGAAATTGGACGAACCTACGCATTGCTGTGATCTTGAGGCTGAAGAGGTAACAGAAAAACCTTGGTATCATGAAGTAAAGAGGTATCTTGAAGTTCAAGAATACCCCGAGGGTGCATCTGTTAATGACAAAAAGTTTCTGAGAAGGTTCGCAACAAAGTTCTTCCTCAACAACGGCATTTTATACAAACGAAACCATGATTCGACCTTACTGCGTTGTGTGGATAAGACTGAAGCAGAAAGAATCATGGCAGAGCTGCATGAAGGTACCTTCGGAACACATTCTAGTGGACATACCATGGCAAAGAAAATCCTTCGGGAAGGATATTTCTGGTCCACAATGGAAGCTGATTGTTACCAACATTCTCGGACGTGTCACAAATGCCAGATCTATGCTGATAAGGTGCACGTTCCTCCAGTTCCTCTGAACGTCTTGACAACACCTTGGCCTTTTGCAATGTGGGGCATTGATATGATTGGCGAGATCAGACCTACGGCATCCAACGGGCATCACTTCATCCTGGTAGCGATTAATTATTTCACAAAGTGGGTTGAAGCAGCTTCCTATGCTACCGTAACCAAGAACGTCGTGGCACGGTTCATTCGTCAAAACCTGATCTGTTGATACGGTGTACCTGAGAGGATCATTACGGACAATGGTACCAATCTCAACAACAAGATGATCACTGAGCTCTGCGAACAATTCAAGATACAGCACCACAACTCTTCTCCCTACCGGCCGAAGATGAATGGGGTTGTCGAAGCGGTAAATAAGAATATTAAGAAGATTGTGCAGAAGATGACAGTGACCTACAAAGATTGGCACGATATGTTACCGTTTGCTCTTCATGGGTACCGTACCTCAGCACGGATGTCAACAGGGGCAACACCCTTTTCCTTGGTCTATGGCATGGAGGCAGTCTTGCCTATTGAAGTCCAGATACCCTCTCTCCGGATAATGAAGGATGCGGGTTTGAGCGAAGATGAGTGGATCCAGACTCGACTTGATCAATTAAATCTAATCGATGAAAAGAGACTCACCGCTATTTGTCATGGTTAAACGTACCAAAAATGGATGATAAGGGCATTTAACAAGAAAGTCAGACGACAAGAATATCAAGTTGGGGACCTGGTAATCAAGCGCATCATTCTTCCTCAAAGTGATCCCAGGGGAAATGGACCCCTATCTACGAAGGGCCATTTGTGGTTAAACATATCTTCTCGGGAGGAGCTATGATTCTAACCACCATGGATGGTGACGACCTTCCTCACCCCGCCAATGCAGGCATAGTAAAAAGATACTACGCATGAATTAAAGACCCGCTAGGTTGACACACCTAGGAAAAAATAAGGGATGAAATGAAAAAAATCTGTACACCCGGCAAGTCGAAAACCTGAAAAGGCGGCTTGGGCAAAAATGTTTATCCCAGTGGACTGAAAACCCGAAAGGGCGGTCCAGGCAAAAGTTAGGGATAAAGCGTAATACTATGTCTCATTGGATCACCTTGCATCCAGAATTCGGTATCAACTATCAGGTTCAGACGGCATCAATCAATCAGCTTCATCTTCAACTAAGCAGCCAAGTGATGAGACACTTGAAGACATAAAGGCGATAGCAGAGTTGGAACCCAGTGGGATTATTCTTTTCACATAGCTGTTTTGTTTTCCTTTGTACAAATTGTATAAACTCTATTCTATTCGGCGGAATTCTCTTACTAGGACGTCAGCCTCTTGTACATAAACGCCTATTTACAGGAAAATTTCAAAATCAATACAAGCTCACTTTTCCATACAAATTGCCAATTGTTTTTCCTTTATCTGTTTTGTTTTGCAAAGAACGTCCAATGGTCGTTTTTGATATATGCATTTGACATTAATTGCTAACTCATAAATATTTGCATGCGAAACAAAGGACTAATTATGGGTGATATCAGAAACAGGGGCAATAATGAGTTATCTAAGCGATCTAGTTGCTCTGTCCACCAAGGTACTAAGGTAAGTTCGGCTGAAGAATGTAACCAGGATACCTTCACTCCCTGCAGGGTAAGATAAGACTCAGCAATACTCTCCCAAGCAGAGTTGGTCTCCCATCAGCCCCAAAAAGGCGCAGTATCTCCAGCAAGTCAGCGATACTCTCCCCAAGCAGAGTTAGTCTACTGTCAGCCTTAAGGAAGTTGGATATCCCCAGAAAATCTCAATATCCCCCAGCAGGGTATACAGATATTCTTCAACAAGCATCCCCGGAAGTCTTAATATAAGATTGTTCCCCGGCGGAATACCAGACACCCCAGTGGAGCCATTTCCCCGGTACAGTTCAAAAGTTTCCCCATTAAAGTTGAATCAATCTCCCCAATAGAGTCTGGAAGCTTATCCCCAGTAGATTCTGGAAGCTTATCCCCTGCAGAGTACGAACGCATCTCCCCGGCTTTATTCAAAGGTTATTCCCCACCAGAGCTTATAACTGGGTTATCCTCATCTAATTACCACGGAAAGATCGTCCTCGGCGAAGTTCTTCCTATCCCCAACGGAGTTCATTCATCAAATTCCCCAACAAAACTTATCAACGGTATTCCCAGCGAAGTTATCATCAAAATCTCAACAAAGTATCTCTTCCCACAGAGTATTTCACCGCAGAGTAACCTCTCCAACGAGTTTATTCCCCAACGGATTCATCTTCTCCTACCGGGTTATTCTTGCAACCATCTTCAATCATCATCCCCAGCGGAAACGAAGAACTCTACTCTTCAAACATCAGCCCAGGATTCAACAATTTCCCGGCATTCGTCAAGGATTTATTTTCCTAGACGAAAATACATTCATAGACATTTCACATTTCATACATCCTGCTTACATACATGATAAAGTGCATACGACACTATCTCACTTATTTTGAAACATCGTGACATCATGCATTTCATACATCATGACATTGAATACAACTGATGTTTTGCCTTTTCAGGAAAAAGGTCAATCCAAAGATGATTACTATCAACTGTCGCAATTCCATATTCGATACATGTATCTAGCCAGGACATATCTGTGAGCGATTGATTGTGGATTCGATACTTGTATCTAGCCAGGGCATATCTGCATAAAGAATTTGAAGTTCCAGATTCGATACCTGTATCTAGCCAGGGCATATCTGTAGACGACTAATTCCGGATTCGATACCTGTATCTAGCTAGGGCATATCTGTGAGTGATCTGATTGTAGATTCGATGCCTGTATCCAGCCAGGGCATATCTGCATGAAGAGTTTAGAGATTCGATACCTGTATCCAGCCAGGGCATATCTGTAGACGACCAATTCCAGATTCGATACCTGTATCCATCCAGGGCATATCTGTGAGTGATTGATTGTGGATTCGACACCTGTATCTAGCCAGGGCATATCTGCATGAAGAGTTTAGAGATTCGATACCTGTATCCAGCCAGGGCATATCTGTAGACGACTAATTCCGGATTCGATACCTGTATCTAGCTAGGGCATATCTGTGAGTGATCTGATTGTAGATTCGATGCCTGTATCCAGCCAGGGCATATCTGCATGAAGAGTTTAGAGATTCGATACCTGTATCCAGCCAGGGCATATCTGTAGACGACCAATTCCATATTTGATACCTGTATCCAGCCAGGGCATATCTGTGAGTGATTGATTGTGGATTCGACACCTGTATCTAGCCAGGGCATATCTGCATGAAGAGTTTAGATATTCGATACCTGTATCCAGCCAGGGCATATCTGTAGACGACCAGTTCGAGATTCGATACCTGTATCTAGCCAGGGAATATCTATGAGCGATTGATTAAGGATTCGACACCTGTATCTAGCCAGGCCATATCTGCATGAAGAGTTTGAAGTTCCGGATTCGATACTTGTATCTAGACAGGGCATATCTGTGAGCGATTGATTGTAGATTCGATACCTGTATCTAGCCAGGGCATATCTGCATGAAGAGTTTGAAGATCAACACCTGTAACAGGCCAGGAAATTATCTTTCTTTCTCAGGTACGCAAGTTCTCGCTAAGGAATCTCTTACGCGATCGACACCTTCGGATGGCATCTATAAGCCCATTCCCGACAAGGTTTTGTCACATCTTCAGATGGCATCTATAAGCCCATCCTCCTATCCATCATATCTCCAAATGGCATCTATAAGCCCATTCCCGACATCACATTGCTGATATTCTACTATGCGAGTGAAAATTTCTGGGCACTCTAGTGTTCAATCCTCTTCCACCTTCGGATCACGAAAGACACGCAAGCCAATCTACATCCTCAGGTCTAAGAAGATTGAACAGGGGCAACTGTTGTACCCCAAAATTTTCCCTCCCATATTCTCTAAGATTTGTCAATATCAATCTTCAAAATGTTTAAGGTTATTCAAGGGTTGCACAGTCAAACATCCTCCTAAGCCAGTCAAAATTAGGGTTTTGGTTCTTGCAAAGAATTTGAGGTTTTCAATGGCTCAATCAAGTCCCATAGGCCTATATACATTGTCAAGCATCTACATGTCAAGTTTCAAGGTTCACAATGCCAGTTTGCACAGTCAAAAGCCCTAGTTGCTCCACAACCAACTATAGGGGCAAAATGGTCATTTTACAGTCAAAAGTCAAAAAATTTGGTCAACATCTTATTTTGAGCACACAATCATCATTTGATCAAGTCTTGATCATGATTCCACAAGAATGGCTCAAAAATCATCAAGATGCAAAAGTTTCCATTTTGGGACAGCTGAAAAGTCAACTGTAACTTGACTAGGGCATAACTTTTTGATGGTTCATCAGAAAAATCTCATCCAATGCTCATTTTGAAGGGGATAACATTTCCTACAACTCATCTTCACATTCCTAGTCCAAGAAATGCTCTCACAAAAAGTTATCAATTTCTACATTATAGGTCAATTTCAAAAGTCAACAAAAATGCAATTTAAGTCATAGACCATAACATGAGATTGGTAAATCCAAATGACATGGGACCAAAGGCATTGGTTAGAGGACTTCTAGACCTTTCCAAAATGTCCAAGAACATGTTCATATGATCAGAATTGAGCAAGATATGCATTGGAGAAGTTGGGAAATTTTTGTGAATGTGCAAAAGTCAACTATCCTTAAAACTTCAATTTTTGACAAAAGGGCCCACTTTCTTCCACTTGATTCAGCCTTTTCATGCCACACACGTGTCCCATGCTTAATTTCAAGATGAAACATTTATTTTTCTATTTTATTTAATTTTTATTGATTTAATTCATTTTAAATCCATAATAATTCAAATAAAATCTAAAAAATTAATGGAATAGCATCTTTTGGTTTGAATAGATTTTATATGTCATATGCCAGCTAACAAATTTGTGCCAAGCCTTTTTGTGCATAAAATCCAAGATTTGAACCAAGTTTGGAAAGTTCTTCAATGGTGGTCAATCAAATCTCCAAACTTAATTACACAAGGATACAAGCCCAGCTGCTGACCTAATTTTGTTCACACATACATAAGCAAGCATTACAAACCTAATTGACGACCTAGAGGTTGCACAAATGGCCAGAGCAAAAGTGAAAAAATTGTTGAAAAGTGTGAGATCAAGAACAAGGTTACAGACATTTTCAGATCAAAATAAGCACGTGGCATTCTTCCTTGCCATCCCCTGAAGCCAACACGACCCTTACCACGTCCTAAGACTCCCTATACAGCACTGTAAGTATTCACGAACTCACCTCTGAACATGAAACTTGAACTCTCTATTCTTGCATTGTTTCTCAAAAACGTTAGCATATTCATACTCCTTGCTTGATTTCTAACGTGACTGCATTAGCCAATTTCATTTTTAGGCCCTGAATCGTTATGCCCGATTCTAGGGTTCATGTTCTTGCATTTTAGGTATTCTTGTTTCAGGGAAAATCAAAGCCAATCAAGGGCATAAATGTGATCAGGGGACCAAGACGAGTATGTCCATGGTCTCAGGTGGTGTTTTCATGGCCTAGGGACGATTCTAAACAAAGCCTACGAAACTACCTGCGGATAAAAATCCGCAGGTAAATAACCAGGAATTTTGATGAAGAAGATGATGATGCGTCACAGTGTGATTGGCCCGTTTAAAAGTCGCGCGCATTTTTTTATTTTTTAGGCATATGTGTTGATTCATCAATATATTAACCACTTCTTATTATTATATCAATTGAAGCAGTTGGCTCAGTTGGTTAAGGCGTGCAGGCATAGTCCCTTGGGACCTGGGTTCGAATCCCAGGTCCCCCAAATAAATTGTTTCCATTTTTTCTTATGTAATCTCATGCAGGTTTCAAAGAATAAGTCCATCATACGCCTCACAAATCAGCGCGCCAAGTGGCAATTCTCACAGATCTGATGGCCATGAGGTGCAGAATACCATGTTCCTGGTCAACCAACGTGCATGCAATTACCAAAGTCAACATGGCTTGGTGGCTTCTTGGGCCTCAGATTCCAAATACACCTTCAAATCTGGCCCAAACCCCCCCCCCCCCCCCCCCCTGGGTTTGCATTTCATTTTTTTATTTTCTTTCATTTAATTACTTTATTTATTTGTATTATTTTTTTAATTAATTATTAACCAGCAAATTAATTAACATTTTCACAATAAAAATTCAAAAAAACTAAAAAATGTAAATATTTTATTTATTATTATTAATTTCACTTTAGTTTAATTATTTTGTAAATAAACACTAACTGAAATTTATTTAGTTTAATTAGTTTTAATTTTAATTTTCTTTTTACAATAAATAAAAATGAATTAGACTTAGGTTTTTTCTTTTGACACTTTTAATTTCTTTTTTTAATTTTATTTCATTAAAAACATAAAACCACAAAAACATCTTTTTCTTGTAAATAATTAATTAATTAGTAAATTAGGTTTAATATTTCATTAATTGCAAAAAAAGACCAAATTCAATTCTTTTCTCAAAAAGGGTCAAAACCCTAAGGACGTCCCGATTCAATCTTTCGCGCGCATGTTTATTTTAATTCATTATATTTATGTATCTGCTCCGGAAATTTAATAGTTAATTAGGGTTTATCGCTTTATTTACTTTTCTCGCATTTATTTTCCAAACGGGTTTTGTTTTTTGGAGATGTATAGACCCGCGCCTTGTAATAGCGTAGATTTACCTTTCCGCAATTTATTTTCCGCACTCTTAACTGTTAAAAATGCATGAAAGACTTGTATGAAAAATAAAATCAATCCGTAGCTCACAAATGCATGTTCAAAGATAAACATAAACTGAAACAACGCACATGCACATGCCACTCCTAGGGTACGCCTCACTCGGTTGCCTCAAGGTGGTCGTCAAGTATAGGGTGTTTTAGAGGTCGCCCTCCTGTCTAAAGATCCAGTTGCCTCGAAACGGTTGCCTCGGATAAAAAAGGATCTAGGACATTAGGGTTACCGCTAAGGCGTCCTACTATTGCTTTGGTGACCACACATGTCCCTATCATCGAATTGACCCGAATAACTCTAATGACGGTGCTACCTACTTCTCAATAGTGGGATAGTATTGTCTCAAGGACTCTTACACAACCTAATTCCTTAGAGTAGGTAGATTTCTCCTGGGTACTTGCTCTTTCAAAAAAACAAAAACAACGTTTCGCACCTACACTTTCAAAAAGTTTTCAAACAAAACACTTCATACACTCTTGAGGACTGATACGAGAGTTACCTAGAAGTTTTCAAACTAAACTTTTTCAAAACCCACAAACACAAGAAAAGCAAACTCTTTTGAAAACATAGTGAGCAAGTACCTAAGAGCCCGTGGATAACCACGGATAGAAAGGGTGCTAACACCTTCCCTTTCTATAATCTACCTCCCGAACCGAGAAACATCTCGAAAAAGGAATTTTGCTTTGCTTTTGTCCTTTCCATGTTGGAGAACATAAAAGACAGTGGCGACTCTTGCTTACCGCGACATTTCGGGAAACCAGCTAAAAAACAGTCAGTTCTATTTCCACCGATCACACTATTAAAGGTAGTTCCCAGACTTTCAATTCTAATTTCTATGTGATGAACATTCGCCCATCTTACTCTTGCTTATTGGGACGCCCTTGGATTCATGGGGCTAGCACTGTCACTTCCACCTTGCATCAAATGTTAAAGTATCTGGTTAAGGGAAAGATTGTTACAGTCCGTGGCGAAGAAGAGCATATGGTGAGCCATTTGAACTCTTTTAGATCTGTCAAGATGTACGACGAGTTCATTGAGACCCCCTGTCAGAATTTTTAAGAGGTTCCTCAGAAGATTGTTGTTACCAAAGCTGCTACCGCGGTTCCAAAGATTACCAGACCTCCATTTAAAATGTCTTCTCTAAAAGATGCTAAGGCTATAGTTGAAGAAGGTGGGTGTACTATTTGGGGCCAACTCTCTGACATCCCTTATAAGTATGACAAATTTGGTTTGGGTTTCACTTCAAGAGCTCAAGAAGTTATTCGTCATGCTCGCGCCGGAGGACCACCATTACACATCAGCAACAATGGGGTCAATGTTACAGAAGACGCTGCCAGTGGCTTTAACCTGGACAATTAGATCTTCCCTACTACCAGCGGTGGACTCAATAATTAGACGACTAGAGACTTTGTGCCCATTTATTTTATCCATGAGTAATTGTTTTTCTGTTTTTTAAGGATATGCAATTTTTGAACAGTTTAAACTCTAAATCCTTGTGTCTTACCCGAGGCACGACGGTCTATTTGTGAGGGTTATCACTTCATATTAATATGTCATTAATAAATCATTGGACGTTTTAAATACAAATTTAACGCTCTCTGTCTTTCTTCTTGTTACTTTATTTTTGTCAAAATAGCTATGCTCTCTTACACAAACCCACATATCAAATTACAGATCCACATCCACCTTGGATCCCATTGATAACTATTTTTCTATTTCCAGTTATGACTTTGAAAATACAATCTACCAAGCGGAGGAAGAAGGTGAGGAAGATTGTGAAGTACCAGGAGAACATGCTAGACTATTACCGCAAGAGGAAAGAGCAATACAGCCTCATGAAGAGTCGGTCGAGACAGTAAACTTGGGTACTGAGGAGAATAAAAAGGAAGTCGGGATAGGTGCCAACTTGGAAAATGGTGTTAAATAACGGTTAATTCAGATGTTGCATGATTAAGTTGAGATCTTTTCCCGATCATACAAAGACATGTTAGGGCTGGACACTGATATTGTGGTTCATCGTTTGCCAATGAAAGAAAACTGCCCTTCAGTGAAGCAAAAGGTTCGTCGTATACATCCTGAGATGTCAAAAAAGATCAAGATTGAAGTCATGAAATAGTTCAATGTCGGATTCTTAGTTGTTACTTCTTATCCACAATGGGTCACGAGCGTGGTACTGATACCTAAAAAGGACGGTAAAGTGCATATGTGTGTGTGGATTACAGAGATTTGAATAGGGCAAGCCCCAAGGATGACTTCCCGCTTCCCAATATTGATGTTCTAGTTTACAACACTGCATAGCATAAGATATTCTCCTTATTGGATGGTTTCTCTGGTCATAATCAGATCAGAATGGCACCTGAAGACATGGAGAAAACAACTTTCATCACCCAGTGGGGCACTTTATGCTACAAGGTTATGTCATTTGGGTTGAAGAACATCGGGAAAACGTATCAGCGTGCAATGGTAGCTTTATTCCATGATATTATCCATCATGAGATAGAGGTCTATGTCGACGATATGATAGCCAGGTCTCAGACTGAAGAAGAGCACCTTGATCATCTGCAAAAGTTGTTTGACAGACTGAAGAAGTACAAGTTAACACTGAACCCGAACAAATGCACCTTTGGGATAAGATCTAGTAAGTTATTAGGGCTCATTGTCAGTGGTAAAGGTATTGAAGTAGACCCTGCATAGGTTAAAGCTATACAAGAAATGCCAACTCCCCGCACTGAGAAGGAGGTTAGGGGATTCTTGGGACGACTAAACTACATTGCAATATTCATTTCCCACCTAACCACTACTTGTGAGCCAATCTTCAAATAACTGAAGAAAGATCAAGTAGTGAAGTGGAATGATGACTGCCATACTGCCTTCGACAGAATCAAGGAATATGTTCAAGAACCTCCAATTTTGATGCCACCGGTTGAAGGGAGACCTCTGATCATGTACTTAACAGTATTAGAGAATTTGATGGGGTGTGTGCTGGGGCAGCATGACGAGTCTGGTAGAAAAGAGCATGAAATATACTACCTTAGCAAAAATTTTACCGACTATCAAACAAGATACTCACTGCTCGAGAAAACTTGTTGCGCTTTGGCATGGGCTGCTCGCCGACTAAGACAGTATATGTTGACTCACACTACTTTATTGATATCTAAAATAGATCCTATCAAACACATATTCAAAAAGCCCGCTCTCTCCGGAAGAATAGCAAGGTAGAAAATTGTCCTGGCCGAATACGACATTCAGTACACTACCCAAAAAGCAATCAAAGGGAGTGTATTAGATGATCATTTGGTTCATCGGGCCATAGACGACTACCAGTAAATAAATTTGAAGTTCCCGGACGAGAACATTATGTTAGTAACTAATTATGAAGAACCTGGACCGGAGGAAGGACATGAAAAAGGATCCCTATGGACTATGGTCTTTGACAGAGCTTCCAACGCACTCGGCAATGGCATCGGTGCTGTGATTATCTCCCCAGAAGGCTTCCGTACACCCTTCACCGCCAGACTATGCTTTAATTGTACCAACAATATGGGTGAATATGAGGTGTGCATCATGGGTCTTAAAGCTGCTATTAACTTGAGAACCAAATTCTTGAGCGTATATGGATACTCGGCCCTGGTAGTCAGTCAGATCAAAGGAAAATGGGACACGAAGCATCCTAATCTCATCCCTTACTGAGAGCTTGTGTTGACTTTGATTCCATACTTTGAAGAGATTACCTTTGAACATATTCCACGAGAAGAAAACCAGTTAGCGGATGCACTAGCCACCATGCCGTCCATGTTTAAAGTCAAATTGGATAACAAAGCTCCTCAGACAAATATCAAAAGATTAGACAAACCGTCCCACTGTTATGAGTTTGATGTTGAGGGAGTAGAAGAAAAGCCTTGGTTCCATGAGGTGAAAATACATCTCAAAGCTCAAGAGTACCCTGAGGGAGCATCCGTCAATGACAAAAAGTTCTTAAGAAGGTCATCTGCCAAGTTCTTCCTGAGTAACGAAATTCTCTACAAGTAAAACCATGATTCTATCTTACTACATTGTATGGATAAGAGAGAAGCTGAGAAAATTATGGGTATGCACGAAGGTACCTTTGGAACCCATCCTAGTGGGCATACAATGGCTAAAAAGATCCTACGGGCAGGATAATTTTGGTCCACTATGGAATTAGATTGTCATCATCACTCCTGGACTTGTCACAAGTGTCGAATCTATGCTGACAAAGTACATGAGCCTCCGGTTTCATTAAATGTCTTGACTTATCCTTAGCCATTTGCAATGTGGGGCATTGATATGATCAGAGATATCAGACCCACCGCTTCCAATGGACACCGTTTCATCCTTTTCGCCATTAATTACTTCATAAAGTGGGTTGAGGCAGCCTCCTTTGCTTCCTCTACTAAGAACGTCGTGGCCCGGTTCATCAGATACAACCTTATTTGTCGGTATGGCATTCTAGAAAGAATTATAACAGATAACAGTACCAACATCAATAACACTGTGATCACTGAGCTCTGTACGTAATTCAAGATCTAGCATCATAACTCTTCTTCCTACCGGCCGAAGATGAATGGCGTTGTGGGGGCTTCCAATAAGAATATCAAAAAGATCATACAGAAGATGATAGTGACATATAATGGCACGAGATGTTGCCCTTTGCTATTCATGGCTACCACACTTCAGTGCACACGTCAACAAGGGCAACCCCCTTTTTCTCTCATATGCAGTATGGAAGTTGTCTTGCCCGTTGAAGTCCAGATCCCTTCTTTGAGAATCATGAAGGATGCAGGTTTAAATGAAGACGAATGGATTCAGATTCGACTTGACCAATTGGACCTAATTGGTGAGAAGAGGCTCGCGGGTGTGTGTCATGGTCAGATGTACCAGAAACGTATGATCAAATCTTTTAACAAGATGGTCAAATGTCAGGTATATCATGTTGGTGACCTGGTAATCAAGCGCATCATCCTGCCACAAGGTGATCCCAAGGGAAAGTGGACTCCTACATACGGACCATTTGTGATCAAGAACATATTTTTTGGTGGAGCTATGATATTAACCACCATGGACGGTGACGACCTTTCACACCCAGCAAACACGGATATAGTTAAAAGATACTACGCATGAAAAGAGACCCGCTAGCTTAGACAAAAATAAGGGCATCCCGGCGAACCAAAAGGGTTTGGGCAAAAATTAGGTATATATATATATATATATATATATATATATATATATATATATATATATATATATATATATATATATATATATATATATATATATATATATATATATATATATATATATATATATATATATATATATATATATATATATATATATATATATATATATATATATATATGAAAATTTTGTACGCCTGGAAAGTCAAAAACCTGAAAAGGCGGCTTGGGCAAAAATAGGGTATCCCGGTGGACTGAAAACCTAAAAAGGAGGTCTAGGGAAAAATTAGGGAGTAAAAGTGTACGACTATGTCCCGTTGGATCACCTTACAGCCATACTTCATTATCCAAATTGACAAGTTTGAATGGTACGAAACAATCCAGTCAGCTTCTGCCAAGCAGTAAAGTGATGAGACACTCAAAGATATAAAGGCAATAGCAGAATTAAAACCCAATGGGATTATTTCACATAACTGTTTTTTTTGTATATCACTTTGTATAGTTTTCATTTTTTTACGATGACATTCTCTTATTATGATGTTCGTCTCCTTGTACAAAGACGCCTGTTATAGGCAGATTCCTTCAAATTAATACAAAATTATCTCTTTGAAAGTGCAAGACTACTTGTTTTTTATTTTTCTGTTTTATTTGCAAAAACGTCCAGTGATTATTTTTGAACATAGGCATTTTAATGTAATTATTGTTTACAAATACATGCATAAAAATAGAAATACAGTTGCTAAGGGTTTTAAGAATAGGGACAATGTCAAAAAGCCACCTGTAAATCCCCACAGAGCACCCCTAGGGGGTCATTTTCACAAAATTCATTATCAACGAGGGTACATTCCACAGTAGGTACAAAAGCAGAGACGTCTTCCCATAAAGTCACTGCCATATCTTCAGCATATATCCTAATGATTTCAGATATTCCGACATTTCTTAAACAGATCAAGAGTCTCTCTAGTACATTGGAGCTTTCCTCAGCATGGTCTATAAGTTTCTTGGGTTCCCCAGCAGGGTTTTCATCAAAGAGTTTACAAAGTTTCTTTTCCCTGTAGAGTTTATTTCTCTAGTTACGAAAATCCATCTCCCAGCAAATAGTGAAGAATTGCATTCTTCATCCCCAGTAGCAGTCAGGGATTTATCTTCCCCAGTTCAACAACACTGCAAAAAACAACTGATACGTTCACATATTGCATTCATACATCACTTTACAAGCGTCATAGCATATACATACTGTTGTACCCCAAAATTTGCCTTCTTTTCATACACGCATATTATTGGTCTTATGGTTATGGAATAAAGGTATATTTATCCAGCCTCTTCAGGTTACAAGTGATATTTATTTCGTCAATGGATATTCTCAGAGTATTTTCCATGCTGAAAATCGGTTCGCCGTTTTGTAACGATTCGGGGTTCAAAGATTCACAACTCCAACCCGGCGCTTCATATTCAGGTGTTCTTTCACCAAGATATCTCTGATAACATATTCTCAAATTCAGGTTCGGCTCAAGAGTCAATTCTTTAAAGAAGGTATCCGAATGTGTGAGTTTTTTCGAAAAAATATGGTGAAAAGTATGCTGAAAGTGCAGTTTTTACACGCTAAAAAATTCATAACTTGAAGATCGTGGCTTGTTTTGAACCCGTTCTAGTGGCCCAAATTCCGTCTTGACATTATCTATGTTTTCATCTCTCACGGCGGGAAGCCAATTTCAATCAGAAGGTCTTCAAAAATGTGGATTTATCAGGTATTTTCGTACAGAAAATTTGTGACTAAAGTTTATTTGCGTCATGTTCAGAAAATCATAACTTGGTCTATTTTCATTGTATCGAGCTGGTTCCGGCGCCAAAATTTCACAAATTGAGTTGGCTAAGTTTTCACAGAAGGCATTGAGTTCGAACGCTATCTAAAAGGTCTTCGTTTTTTGCTCAGAGTACGCGTGACGCGCCAAAAATCCTGAATGCTGAATATTATTTTATCTAGGTCGAAACTTTGAAAATTCATAACTCGGTCAATTTTTATCGGATTTGGCACATATTTTTACATAAGGTCACTGACTCAGATATCTACAACTTTGCTTCAAAAGTCGAGACTAAATTATGCTCCAATCAATACCCGTTTTTTATTGAAGAACGTGTCTGAGTCGACACTGGAGCCCAAAATAAGTTTGTTTGAGCTGAAACTTCAAAAATTCATAACTAATTTACCGTTTATCCGATTAAGCCGATTTTCAGACAGGAGTTAATTCTCGATGTCGGCTACATTTTTGTTTTACATTTCAACTTCAAAAATTGCACTTAAGCCCCTACGATTTTGCCTAGAACGTGACGAACTCAAGTGAACATTGGAGGCCCAATTGCACATTCAAAGCCCATTTTTTGCTCTCTAATTTCTATTATATAATCCCATTATTTTCACACAAACGAGAGAGAAAAATAAAACCCCTTGCCACAACGCTGTCAGAATATCAAATTCTTTCAAGAACTCTTAAACCTTGAAATCCTTATTACAAATCCCCCTCTCACTCAAACAAGCCATCCCGGTTATAAACCAACATCTCACTACAAACAAGTCATCCCGGTTACAAATCAACATCTCACTACTTCTCCAGTAAGGGTAAGGCTGGTTTGATCTCCATGATCAAAAGGGCATAAAAGCATTCATATCACTACTTCTCCGGTAAGGTTAAGGCTGATTTGAACTCCATGATCAAAAGGGTATAATCATTCATACATGCTATATTGGCCTAAACATTAAATTTCTTCATATATTGGCTTTATTTGTATTTTTATGATATATAGTAATTTATTTAATGTGTTCATGAGATTCAACACTGCAGATTTAGACATGATCTCATGCAGGTTCATTAAGGAACGTTGAGGCCAAAACACAAATGGCCAAAAACCAAAACACAAATGGCCAAAACAGAACAGCTTACCCATGACACCAATACATGGCGAGGCAGACATCCTGAGAAGGTTAAGGAACGTTGAGGCCAGAACACAAATGGCCAAAAGCCAAAACACAAATGGCCAAAACAAAACAGCTTACACATGACACCAACAGTTGTTGCACCCTAAAATCAGGTCCATTTCTCACCCTTTATTTCCTTTTTCAATTTTATTTTTACTAACAGTTAATTAATTTTCTTTTTTATCAAAAATCACAAAAATATTTTTATGTCCAAATAAACTTTGAATTTTATTTTTTATCAATAAATATTAATTAATTTAATTAGGTTAATTTTAGATAACTTTCATTTATTTTGTAAATAATTTAAAATTAATTAGAATAAATAGGTTTTATTACTAACTTAATTATTTTATTTCTTTCCTAAAATAACAAAAACTCAAAAATATGTCATTTAATTATTTTCATTAATTAATTTAATAACCAATCAATTTTGCATTTAATTTAAAAATCTAATTTCTTTTCTTAAAAAAATAATAAAAACAACGAAAAAATCTTTATTTAATAATCAAAGGGTCAAAACCCTAAAAAATTCGCCCGATTTAATTTCTCGCACGCGATCCATTTTTATTCAATATTGTATATGTTTCCCGGAATGTAATAGTTTAATAGGACTTTAATTATTTTATCGCTTTATTTATTTTCCGCATTTCTAATTTCAAGGGTTGCTTTTGGCGATGTAAATATCCGACGCCTTGTAATAGTTAGCTTTAATTTCCGCAATTTAATTTCTGCAACTTATAAACTGTTAGATGTTTGATAATAGGGAATGCATGACAAATCAAATGTTTAAACCTAAAATCAACATAGATAACCATTGACATGTACAAAGACAAATTAACTGAAAATAACACACTCACACATGCGCACTCTTAGGGTACACCTCACTTGGTTGCCTTTGAACGTGGTCATTGAGTATAGGAAGTTTTAGAGGTCGTCCTCTTGTCCAAAGATCATAGTTGTCTCGAAACGGTTGCCTTGGAAAAATGATCTAAGACATTATGGTTACCGCTAAGGCATCCTAACATTGCTTTAGTGACCACACGTCCTTAATTGAATTGACACTTAAAACTCTAACGATGATGCTACCTACTCATCAATAGTGGGCTAGCATTGCCTAAAGAACATTAGCACAGATTGATTCCTTTTTCGAGTAGGTAGATGGTTCTTAAGTACTTGCTCCTATAAAAAACAAAAATAAAACTTTTCGCACTTACACTTTTCAAACAAAAAACTTCTTTCAAACCCACAAACACAAAGAAAAGCAATTTTTGAAAACAATTTGAGCAAGTACCTAAGAGCCAGTGGATAACCACGGATAGAAAGGGTGCTAACACCTTCCCTTTCTATAATCTACCTCCCGGACCCGAGAAACATCTCGAAAAAGGAATTTTTCTGTGCTTTTTTCCTTTCCTTGTTGGATAAAATAAAAGACGGTGAAGACTCTTGTTTACCGCGACATTTTGCGAAAACAAACGCAAAACGTGAACCAGCATTCCAAAAACAGTCAGTTCTCTCCCACCGTATCACAGAACTGGCGACTCTGCTGGGGACGCTTAAAAAGTGGGGTGTATCTTAGGAATAGTTCATAATGTTTTCAATTTCTTGCTTTGTATGCTTTATATTTGTGGGCTTGTATCGGAGTTACTATAGATCTTAACCCAGATCTGGGGGATACCCTTTAGGGAAGTAGCAATAAACTGTGAGGGAACTGTACGGCGTAGACCGATACGGTTGAAGCAGTAGCTACGTTGGTGTGGCACTTTAGTATGTACCGATATCCCTTGTGGCGCAACGAGGAGAATATGGGTCTGCTAAGGGGTCATTAAGCACCAACTGACCTTAGAACCTTTAAATTGACCAACTTGGCCATAGAATAGTAGCAGTATGCTACACTCATTGAGACCAAACTCTCGCGATGATTCCGACCGTAAGAAAAGGTTGCTAAACTGGAATTATGACCGATCGAGGGTGGTCAGTGATATTGAGATCCTATAGAACCCGATTACTATTTCTATGACATGTTGAACCAACTAAACTGAAAGAGGGTAATACCTAAACTCCATGCCAGCCTAAACTTAAGGCTGTTTGTGTGACTTGTGTGCCTTCAAACTTGAACTACTTGCACATTCTTGTTATCTGACAACATGAGTTCCTTGCAGGTTTTGTTTACAGTCCTTATCCAATAATTTGGATTTATTGCGGGGTTTACTTACATCACTTCACACTTTTGCTTAAACGCATATCATACACATCATAACATCATGCCTTAACATTTCCTTAACCATTTCAAGGATCTCAAGGGTTTGTTATGCAGGTTATGGTAAATCAAATGTCTAGAAAGGGGCAAAGGGGATTTATTTTCCTCTAGCCAAGGTTGTCTAGAAATCAAAACACGATAACTTGAGTCAGGGGCTATGACCCACTCGATATGGTGAGCTTGACTCTTGAAGAAAGATTCTCAACGATACGAAGTTCCTTCAATCAAAGCTATAAGATTCAAATTCTAACAGTTTCTTATTTACCCCGCGGGATCCTTAAAAACATTGCATACATACATATCATTGCATAATAGGTCTCCCAGTACAGGTCTCTCATGTTCTCGCTGTTTATTTCAGCAATGGCTTTCCAACCAGACAAGCAAGATCTTCAAACTCGAGAAGCTCAGTTCAAGGGCGTATTCCTAAACCTATCCAAGGGGCAGGAAGAGTTGAAAACACTCCTCGTTGGGAACTTGGTCAAGAAAAGTCCTGAAGACAATAAGGACGAATGGCTGAAACATCTGCAAGCTAAGGTAGATGCAATGAGAACCCAAATGATGGGGCTGATGGCTCTTATCCAAGGCCTAACCCGGGAACAAGAAGAGCTGAGAACCATTATCAGCCAGCTTCATCAAGACAGATACAACAGCATGAAGCAAATTGTCGGGGCCGGAGGCCAAGTCATTGATTAGCTTCCGAGTATTCAAAGGTTTGGTTTGATGAAGAATAGACCTCTCCAAGTTGCTACTACCTCACAGGTCCAACAACAACCTTGCCATAAACAACGGGTTAATCAGAGTAAGCCGGATACACCCAAGAGGAAGTTTACCAAGCTCAACATACCGTTGTCTCAAGCTTTACAACACCTGTTGAGATTGAATCTGGTGACGTTAAGGGACCCTCCTAAGAATCCCAACATAGCCTCCCCAAGGTACAATCCTGATGCAAGGTGTGCATATCACTCCAACGGCCTGGGGCATGATACTAACATCTGTTGGGCGTGGAGCAACAAAATTCATGACTTGTTGATGGAGGAGCATTGGAACTCACACAAGACGGTCAGATTGAATTCTTTTGCCATCCCCCCAAGGTTCTCCATTTGAAGTGACAAGTACTAAGACGAGAAGACTTTTTGTTCAGTAGAATTTTCAAGTTGTAATCTTCTTTTGATTGTTCGAACATTTATTCATGTCAAATTTTATTACTTTATCAATGCATTGCATATGTCTGTTTTGAATCAATCCATTCGTATTCACTATATTCAAATTGCTTTCATTTTTTGTGATGATCAACTCTCAAAAAAAAATTCTAAGCCTTTAGAGGGAGGATGACGAAAATGATATCAAAATCTCTACACTATGCTTTTGAACAGACCCCGCTGACGAGGTACAGGCATTGTTTCAAATCCTAAACAGTGGAGTTATAAGGAAGATAATCCCTAGTCAACCCCTTTGAGCCAAAGAAGTTGGAGTTTTTCGTTTCACAAATTAAAACCCGTAATTATAACCTGGGGCAGGGTAGTTTTCTCAGTTAATCCAGGTGCACAATGAATGGCATCAAAGAAGTCCTTCCGAAACAAAAGACGGTGTTGGTTCCGTATAATCGTAAGGACAGGTAGTCATTATCTCTCAAAATAAAAGCTCATTAAGTCAAAACCTATGAAGGAGACTTACAAAACTGGGGCATCCCGCTGACTGTAATCACAAAAAGAAACAGTTCATGCAAAAAAAAACAGGGATAATAAAAACCAAAAGGGAAGAGATCCTGCAAACTCTCAACAAAATGACTGCCTGTTCAAAATAAATTGTCAGTATCTGAACCATCACTAGTATATCAGAGCAAAGACTGAAACAAGATCTAATGCACGATTAGCTGAGTTTAGGATCAAAGAACATCACGAAGAACGGGTGGGTACAAATAAAATTTGAGCTTTTATCCTTTGTTTCTTAAACCGTGAACCAGACCACGTTATAACCCTTAAAAGTCCTAGCTGAAGCATGGGTTAGTCCGAAAGCATACTGTTACAAAAGGTATCCTGACTCCTGTAGGGCATGCTGTAAATCTTGAGTTGACATCACATTTTACAACAAAATTGCCTGTTTTACTGGAAAAATGCATTTTCAAAAATTTCAAAACAGACATAAGCTTTGCATTCTTAAAATAATATTGTTTTCATATGACTATTTGTTCAACAGCAGAGAAATTCGCACGACGAATATCTAGTGAACAAAAAACCTTCTTAATAAAAAGGGTCACCTCAAGTGGAAAAAACACCTCCAACCAAAGGGCACGGCATGAGCATTGTCCATCATCTGGGGCAGTTAAGTCAAGATTCAAGGAATCTCTCAATATGCCAAATAGCCAGGGGCAAATCTCCATCTGAATCAATTGGGGCATTGGACATGAATTCCAGCAACAAATCTTGCATGATCAAACGAAGATCTTCTGGTAGTATGGCAACACAACACTACCGACAATGATACCTCCCTACATCCTGAGAGCGTGGACATAGTCAAAAAATACTACGCATAATCAAAGACCCGCTAGGTCGACTGGCCTAGGCAAAAATAAGGGCTTCCCGGCGAACCAAAAGGGTTCGGGCAAAAATTAGGGATAAAAATGGAAAAAATTTGTACACCCGGCAAGTTGAAAACCTGAAAAGGCGGCTTGGGCAAAAAAGGGTATCCCGGTGGACTAAAAACCCGAAAGGGCGGTCCAGGAAAAAATTAGGGATCAAAGCGTACGACTATGTCCCGTCATCTCGTCACTTGCCTACCAGAAGAAGAGTTGTCATTTCAATCGAAAGATACCAAGCACCTCATAGGTTGGGATAATACTCGATCCACAAGGCCTCCGCAGGCGCCTTCTCCCGCAGATACAGGGGCAGAATAGTCAAGATGCAAAGCCATCTTCATATCCTCGGCATGCGTCCCAGTAACATTCACTCCCCACAGAGTAGGAAAAGACAATAATGTTAACTCTCCCCAGCTGAGACTTGCAACCGTGAACGAATCGGTAATATTCTCCCCAAGTAGAGTTTATCTACCATCAATGCTGAAAAGGCTTGATACCCTCGGCAGTCTTAGTATTCCCCAACGAAATATAAGAATGTTCCCCGGCAGAATACAAGATACCCCCAGTGGAGTCAACATTTCCCCAACACGGTCTGAAAAAGCTTCCCCAACGGAGTTGAAGCATCATCCCCAGTAGACTCTGGAAGTTTATCCCCAGTGGAGTACAAAAAATAAATCTCCCCAGCCAAGTTCAAAGGATCATTCCTAGCAGAATTCAGAGGAGTATCCCCACAAAAGCCTAATTTGGTTATCCCCAGCAAGTTGCAACTGAAAGATCATCCCCAGCAAAGTTCTTTCCTTTCACAAATAGGAATTAAATCCTCAACAGATTCAGTATCACCAGCAACGGTAATCCATCCTCGGCGGAGTTTATCAGTGGAATCCTCAGCAGAGCATCACTTCACCACAGAGTAATCTCCTCATCAGTTTATTCCCCAACGGAGTTATCCTCTCCTGCAGGTCTATTCTTGCAATCATCTTCGTTCGTCATCCCCAGCGGAAATGAAGAATCCAGCTATATTCTCTAGCAGCTATCCGGGATTTATTTTCCCCAGCTAAAACATTATGTTTCCATACATTATGATACATGCATATACGCATCATACTATACAATCTCATTTATGTTGAGAACATCATTACTTGATCCATATCATGCATTGCATATGACTGACCTTTACCTTTCAGGAAAGATGCAATTAAATTCTCAGCTATATCAAAAGACCTTCTCTGGTTCAGTTAGATCGCTCCGAAGATCTCCCTGATTCGTATTCCAGTTAAAGTTATTCCAAGACCTTGTCTGGTCCAGTTAAATCGATTCCTAAAGATTTTTATGATGCCGATCCAGTCAAAGTTAATCCAAGACCTTCTCTGGTCCAGTTAAATCGATTCCTAAAGATTTTCCTGATGCCGATCCAGTTGAAGTTAATCCAAAACCTTGTCTGGTCCAGTTAAATCGATTCCTAAATATTTTTCTGATGCCGATCCATTTGAAGTTAGTCCAAGACCTTGTCTGGTCTAGTTAAATCGATTCCTAAAGATTTTTCTGATGCCAATCCAGTCAAAGTTAATCTAAGACCTTCTCTGGTCCAGTTAAATCGATTCCTAAAGATTTTCCTGATGTCGATCCAGTTGAAGTTATTCCAAGACCTTGCCTGGTCCAGTTAAATCGATTCCTAAAGATTTTTCTGATGCTGATCTGGTCAAAGTTAATCCAAGACCTTGTCTGGTCCAGTTAAATCGATTCCTAAAGATTTTTTTGATGTCGATCAAGTCAAAGTTAATCCAAGACCTTCTCTGGTTCAGTTAGATCGACCCTAAGATCTCCCTGATTCGTATTCCAGTTGAAGACATTCCAAGACCTTGTCTGGTCCAGTTAAATCGATTCCTAAAGATTTTTCTGATGCCGATCCAGTCAAAGTTAATCAGACCTTGTCTGGTCCAGTTAAATCGATTCCTAAAGATTTTTCTGATGCCGATCCAGTCAAAGTTAATCCGAGACCTTGTCTGGTCCAATTAAATCGATTCCTAAAGATTTTTCTGATGCCGATCCAGTCAAAGTTAATCCCAAGACCTCCTCTGGTTCAGTCAGATCGCCGGTAAGATCTCCCTGATTCGTATTCCAGTTGAAGTTATTCCAAGACTCTTGTTTGGTCCAGTTAAATTGATTCGAAGATTTTTCTGATGTCGATCCAGTCAAAGTTAATCCAAGACCTCCTCTGGTTCAGTCAGATCACCGATAAGATCTCCCTGATTCGTATTCCAGTTGAAGTTATTGTCTGGTCCAATTAAATCGATTCCTAAAGATTTTTCTGATGCCGATCCAGTCAAAATTAATCCAATACCTTCTCTGGTTCAGTCAGACCACCGATAAGATCTCCCTGATTCGTATTCCGGTTGAAGTTAATCCAAGACCTTGTCTGGTCCAGTTAAATCGATTCCTAAAGATTTTTCTGATGCGGATCCAGTTAAAATTAATCCAAGACCTCCTCTGGTTCAGTCAGATCGCTGATAAGATCTCCCTTATTCGTATTCTAGTTGAAGTTATTCCAAGACTTTCGCCTGGTCCAGTTAAATCGATTCGAAGATTTTTCTGATGCTGATCCAGTCAAAGTTAAAACAAGACCTTCTCTGGTTCAGTCAGATCGATGATCAGATCTCCCTGATTCGTATTCCAGTCGAAGTTTAGACCACCTATCAACAATCTCCAAATGGCATCTGTACACCCATTCCTGACATCACCAGGCTGATACCACTACATACGAGTGTAAATTTCTGGGCACTCTAGTGTTCAATCATCTTTCACCTTCGGATCACGAAAGGCACGAAAGCCAAATCTACATCCTCAGGTTTAAGAAGATTGAACAGGGGCAGCTGTTGTACCCCAAAATTTGCCCTCTTTTCATACACGCATATTATTGGTCTTATGGTTATGTAATAAAGGTATATTTATCAAGCTTCTTCAGGTTACAAGTGACGTTTATTTCGTCAATGGATATTCTCAGAGTATTTTCCGTGCTGAAACTCGGTTCGCCATTTTGTAACGATTTGGGGTTCAAAGATTCACAAGTCCAACCCGGCGCTTCATATTCAGGTGTTCTTTCACCAAGATATCTCTGATAACATATTCTCAAATTCAGGTTCAGCTCAAGAGTCAATTCTTTAAAGAAGGTATCCGAATGTGTGAGTTTTCTCGAAAAAATATGGTGAAAAAGTGTGTTGAAAGTGCAGTTTTTACGCGCTAAAAAATTTATAACTTGAAGATCGTGGCTTGTTTTGAACCCGTTCTTGTGGCCAAAATTCCATCTTGACATTATCTACGTTTTCATCTCTCACGGCGAGAAGCCAATTTCGATCAGAAGGTCTTCAAAAATGTGGATTTATCAGGTATTTTCATACATAAAATTTGTGACAGAAGTTTATTTGAGTCATATTCAGAAAATCATAACTTGGTCGATTTTCATAATATCGAGCTGGTTCCGGCGCCAAAATTTCAAAAATTGAGTTGGCTAAGTTTTCACAGAAGGTATTGAGTTCGAACGGTATCCAAAAGGTCTTCGTTTTTTGCTCAGAGTACGCGTGACGCGCCGAAAATCCTGAATGCTGAATATTATTTTATCTGGGTCAAAACTTCGAAAATTCATAACTCGGTCAATTTTTATCGGATTGGGCTCATATTTTTACACAAGGTCACTGACTCAGATATCTACAACTTTGCTTCAAAATTCGAGACCGAATTATGCTCCGATCAATACCAATTTTTATTGAAGAACGTGTCAGAGTCGACACTAGAGCCCAAAATAAGTTTGTCTGAGCTGAAACTTCAAAAATTCATAACTAATTCACCGTTTATCCGATTAAGACGATTTTCGGACAGGAGTTAGTTCTCGATGTCGGATACATTTTGTTTTTACATTTCAACTTCAAAAATTGTACTTAAGACCCTTCGATTTTGCCTAGAACGTGACGAACTCAAGTGAACATTGGAGGCCCAATTGCACATTCAAAGCCCATTTTTTGCTCTCTAAATTCTATTATATAATCCCATTCTTTTCACACAAACGAGAGAGAGAAAAAAAAATCTTGCCACAGCGCTGTCAGAATATCAAATTCTTTCAAGAACCCTAAAACCTTGAAATCCTTATTATAGATCCCCCTCTCACTACAAACAAGCCATCCTGGTTACAAACCAACATCTCACTACAAACAAGTCATCCCAGTTACAAATCAACATCTCACTACTTCTCCAGTAAGGGTAAGGTTGGTTTGATCTTCATGATCAAAAGGGCATAAAAGCATTCATATCACTACTTCTCTAGTAAGGGTAAAGTTGATTTGATCTCCATGATCAAAAGAGTATAATCATTCATACATGCCATATTGGCCTAAACATTAAATTTCTTCATATATTCGCTTTATTTGTATTTTATGATATATAGTAATTTATTTAATGTGTTCATGAGATTCAACACTACAGATTTAGACAGGATTCCATGCAATTTCATTAAGGAACGTTGAGGCCAAAACACAAATGGCCAAAAGCCAAAACACAAATGACCAAAACAGAACAGCTTACACATGACACCAATACATGGCGAGGCAGACATCCCATGCAGGTTAAGGAACGTTGAGGCCAAAATATAAATGGCCAAAAGGCAAAACACAAATGGCCAAAACAAAACAGCTTACGCATGACACCAACAGTTGTTGCACCCTAAAATCAGGTCCATTTCTCACCCTTTATTTCCTTTTTCTATTTTATTTTTACTAACAGTTAATTAATTTTCTTTTTTATCAAAAATCACAAAAATATTTTTATGTCCAAATAAACTTAGAATTTTATTTTTTATCAATAAATATTAATTAATTTAATTAGGTTGATTTTAGATAACTTTCATTTATTTTGTAAATAATTTAAAATTAATTAGAATAAATAGGTTTTATTATTAACTTAATTATTTTATTTCTTTCCTAAAATAACAAAAACCCAAAAATATGTCATTTAATTATTTTCATTAATTAATTTAATAACCAATCAATTTTGCATTTATTTAAAAATCTAATTTCTTTTCTTAAAAAAATAATAAAAACAACGAAAATATTTCTTTAATAATCAAAGGGTCAAAACCCTAAAAAATTCACCCGATTTAATTTCTCGCACGCGATCCATTTTTATTCAATATTGTATATGTTTTCCAGAATGTAATAGTTTAATAGGACTTTAATTATTTTATCGCTTTATTTATGTTCTGCATTTTTAATTTCAAGGGTTGTTTTTGGCGAAGTAAATACCCGACGCCTTGTAATAGTTAGCTTTAATTTCCGCAACTTATAAACTGTTAGATGTTTGATAATAGGGAATGCATGACAAGATCAAATGTTTAAACCTAAAATCAACATAGATAACCATTGACATGTACAAAGACAAATTAACTGAAAATAACACACTCGCACATGCGCACTCTTAGGGTACACCTCACTTGGTTGCCTTCGAACGTGGTCATTGAGTATAGGAAGTTTTAGAGGTCGCCCTCTTGTCCAAAGATCATAGTTTCCTCGAAACGGTTGCCTTGGAAAAATGATCTAAGACATTAGGGTTACCGCTAAGGCATCCTAACATTGCTTTAGTGACCACACGTCCCTTAATCGAATTGACCCTTAAAACTCCAACGACGATGCTACCTACTTATCAATAGTGGGCTAGCATTGCCTAAAGGACATTAGCACAGATTGATTCCTTTTTCGAGTAGGTAGATGGTTCTTAAGTACTTGCTCCTACAAAAAACAAAAATAAAACTTTTCGCACTTAAACTTTTCAAACAAAAAACTTCTTTCAAACCCACAAACACAAAGAAAAGCAATTTTTGAAAACACTTTGAGCAAGTAACTAAGAGCCCGTGGATAACCACGGATAGAAAGGGTGCTAACACCTTCCCTTTCTATAATCTACCCCCCGGACCCGAGAAACATCTCGAAAAAGGAATTTTTCTGTGCTTTTGTCCTTTCCTTGTTGGATAAAATAAAATACAATGGCGACTCTTGCTTACCGCGACATTTTGCGAAAACAAACGTAAAACGCGAACCAGCATTCCAAAAACAGTCAGTTCTCTCCCACCGTATCACACATACAAAATGCATATAGCACAGTTTCATTTATTTTGAGAACATCATTACCCAATGCATTTCACGCATCATGACATTGCATATAGCTAACTCTTTACCTTTTCAGGAAAGATCAACAGACGAATATCATCAACAATTTTCAATAGTTCTAGATTAATTCCTAAAACCAGACAGGGCAATTATCTATGAACAGATGATTGTAGGTAAATTCCAAAAACAAGACGGGGAGACTATCTACAAGATCGGGTTAGAGATTAATTCCTAAAACCAGGAATGGCAACTATCTCAACAACCAACAAAAGCAGGTTCTAGATTAATTCTCGAAACAAGACGGGGCAACTATCTGAAGTAACAGCTCATTAATCACTGCGAAGCCTGGGACCTTACCAGGTAACAATTCATTCAATTCACTCTGAAGCATGGGATCCGATCAGATAACAGTTTAAGTTACTGCAAATCCTGGAGCCCGACTAGATAGCAGTCTAAATTCTTCAATTACTATAAAGCCTGGGATTCAACCAGATAACAGCTCAATTTGCTGAAGCCTGGACCCAACCAGATAACAATTTAATTTCATATAAAAAACACTATGAAGCCTGGGACCCGACCAGATAACAGTTAAACTCAAGTTCAAGATACTGTGAAGCCTGGATTTCAATCAGATAATAGTTTAAGTTGCTGCGAAGCCTGGGATACAACCAGATAACAGTTTAACTTTGTTTTTCTACGAAGCCTGGAATCCGACCAGATAACAGATTAATTTCAGTAAGTTATTGAAAATCCTGAAGTCCGACCAGATAGCAATTAATTTCATCCTTTCATATAAGTTACTGTGAAGCCTTGATTTCGACCAGATAATAGTTTAACATTAAGCAAGTTACTGCAAAGCCTGGAAACCGGACAGATAATAGTTAATTTCATATTTCCTAGTAAGTCGCTGTGAAGCCTGGAATACGACTAGATAACAGTCAAATTTATTATCCTCGGTAACTTTCTGTGAAGCCTGGATTTCGACCAGGTAACAGCTAACTTTCATCTCCCCAGTCGAGAGATAAATCCCCAGTAGAGTAATGGAAAACTAAAGCTCCTACACTCTATTCCCCAAACAGAAATCAAAATTTCCCATTGGAGTCCTTCTCAAACAACAAGAACAGGATTCCCCACAAAGATACCTGTTATGGCTCAGAGTAAATCGACCAAAGATTTATTCTGATGTGTCTTCTAGTTCAAAGTCAGCATTTATTTTGGATGGAATCTATAAGCCCATCTCCAACGACTCTCCGTCATCTTCTCCAAATTTGATATGTAATCCCATTACCGATATCATCAACCAGCAGCGTTACTTCATGTATATGCGAGTGCAAATTTCTAGGCACTCAAGTGTTCAATCATCTTCCACCATAAGATTACGAAAGGCAGACAAGCCAATCTAAATCCTCAAGTTTAAGAATATTGAACAGGGGCAGCTATTGTACCAAAAAAATTTCCCTCTCATTTTACTCAAGACATGATCATTGAGGTCCTTAATTGCTCAAGGTTGACCAAGAATTGGCCAGACAAATTCTCCTCCTAAGCAATGCACTTCCAACTAGGGTTTCACTTCTCATAAATAATTTTGGGTTGAAAAGGCTTCAAGTGATTTCCATGGTCCCTAATATGTCCTCAAGAATGTCCATGCCAAGTTTCATGCCTTGCACTATAAACTTGTTCAGTCAATTGCTCAAATGCTTGGAAATCAACTATATTAGGTCAAAAGTCAACTGTGACCAATATACAGTCAAACTTCAAGATTTTTGGTCAACATCAACATTTTAAAGTTATATCCATCATTTGATCAAGGGTTGATCATGATTCCCCAAGGAGTGCTCTCAAATCATCAAGAATCCAAAAGTGCAAAATTAGGGTTTCCTAGAGAAAGTCAACTGAACTTTGACCAGGCATAACTTTCAAATTCTTCATCCATTTTTCCCCAACCAAAGCTCATTGTGAACAAAATTCAATTACCTACTACTTTTCTTTTGTCTTCAAGTACCATAAATGTATCATTGGAAAGATATGATCCAATATATTACTGGTCTTTTTGAAAGTCAACAAAAAGACATTTTTTGTCAAGGCAAGTTACATCAAGATAATTTCTCCAAATGAAAAAATAGTTAACATAGAGATTGTAGGGAACACCTTGAAATTTCTAAAAAGTCAAAGATCATCTCCAAAAGATAAAAATTGATCAAGTTATGGTTTGCACAAGTTAGGAAATTTTGGTCAAATTCATGAAACGCAAAGCATGCAAATTTGAAATTTTAGGTCAATGGCCTAACTTTTTGAGCTTCAAAAATATTCATGACCTTATGAGGGACCTCCAAACTCACCCTCACCTTGCCTTTATTTTCTTATTATTTTATTCACATTTTATTTTGTTTTTATCCAAATAAATACAAAATAAATTGAAAAAAATATGAAAACCATGGGCCAACACATAAAAGGATTTCTCTAAGGCCCATACAACAAATGATAGCCTGTTAACCTTTCCATTTTCGTGAACAAGCCAAAATGGCATGAAATCTTTCAAATTTGGCAAGTTTTCAAATTGGATTATATTGCTTTCATCATGGCCATTATGGTTTGATTTCTTCCCTTATTTTCTAGCCCTCTCCTTCCTCTATAAATACAGAGTAGTATTGCAAGCCAAAGACACGCATAGGTTTCATAGAGAGGCCACATGAATTTCTCAAAAAATCATCCAAAGTTGTGATATTCAAAGATCTCGATTCAGGCCTCCTCGATCCAAAGCAAGCATCCAATCCTCCTACTAAAGGTTCTAGGAGATGTTCTCAATCTTTAGGCAAGCCCAACACGCACAAGAACTCCCTCACGTTATCCCTCTGATTGGTAACTTTTCCCTATTCTCAAACTTTTAAAACATGCCACTTAAATCCATACAATGCTTACATTCATGTTTATAGAGACGATTAGAAGAGATCAAACGTTTTACATGTGAATTTAAGTTTTGAAATTGCAGGTTACCATTGCAAGGGTTTAAGAAGGTTTGAGTTTCAGTCTCGTTGATAAAGGCACATTCAGACAAAACTAATGCCAGATTTGGATTCAGGATGATTTTTTAGGAGGGGTAGGGTCATTTTGGGTCTTTGATTGTGGTTGTTTTGCTAGTTTGGTCTTCGAGCCCATCAGAGAAGACAATCAGAGAGTTGACTTCGGTGGGATGACTCTGGTAGCATGTGCGTCGTTCCCCCATTGGCCCATTTGAATCCAATCTGGCGCGTGTTTGAAAGTTTTACAAATTGACCGGTTTTCAATTATATTACTTTTGCTTTAATATGCTAACAGTTGAAGTGAATGGCTTGGTGGCGAGAAGCGCGTGTATTATGCTAGAGGACATGGGTTCGATTCCAGGTCTTGAATTTTCCATTTTTTTCATATTTTCTTTGTAGATCCAGTGACACGTAGGTCCATACTCGTATCCTACGCCTCATGCTTGGGCCATTAGATGTTGATACAAGAAGATCTAGCCATCCTAGGGCGTGTTTCCACCCTATAGACTCAAGGATGATGCTCACCATATTATTTTTGGAGCATTGGATTCAGGCATATTTTATGGGTTGTAATAGAATAACTAGGAGATTTACTGCTTTTTACTTTCCCCCATTTTTTGGACTTGTAACTTTCCCCCTCCCCGAAGCCATGTAACAGTTAGGTTTTATATTTCACACTTTAAATTCCTGTACGTATTTGAATTGTTTAGATGTATGATAATAGGATTTCATGGAAAGAAAATTAAAAACAAAACATAGAAAACCTAACACCAAGATAAATAACTGAGATACAATGAACTTGCACATGCACACCTTTAGGGTATTCCCACTTCGGTTTCCTTCGGAATAAAACAGTCACAACTCTTAAAACGTGAGAGGCTTTAGTTGCTACCCTCTGGTTTAAAGATTTAAAAAATGACCCTCTTGATATTGCCTCGGTATGATCTTAAAACCCTAGGGTGGTTACTAAAGTATCTTGCCTAGTTGTCTTTGTGACTGTAACGATGACCCTTCGAATGTCCCTCAAAAATCCAACGATGGAGCTACCTACTCACTAATAGTAGGATAGCACTGTCTAAAGGAAAGAGGAAAAGAACGAACCTTTCGAGTAAAATAGATAGTTATTAGATGCTTGCTCAAAATGTTTTTTTCACATACACAAAACTATTTCCAAAAAACATTTTCAAAACACTTTGTATACATTCTCAACAATACGAGAAACATTACAAAGTTTTCCGCACTAAGGCGTCTTTTCAAAATACTTTTTTCAAACACACAAAACACAAGGTATTTAAAAAATGAGCTAGCATCTAAGAGCCCGTAGATAACTACGGATGGAAAGGGTGCTAACACCTTCCCTTTCCATAATCTACCCCCCCCCCCCCCCCCCCTTACTCCTAAATAATCTCGAAAGATATTTTTCTGTTCTTTTCACCCTTTTCTTTGTTGGATAAAAGAAAAGTTGGTGGTGACTCTTGCTTACCGCAACATTTGTGAATACAAATACAAAACCAGTATAACAGTCAGTTCTCACACCGTATTACATTCTTTTTTCATCATATACAAATAATCAATAAGGAATATTGTCCAAAGGTGTATGTGAGGATATTAGATCCCTGATACACCATGTTCTACATCAGATTGTAAAATTGACAGTACTTGTTTTAAAAAATAACAACCACTTTAAATATAAATTCCAATGTTAATACAAGTAATGTTAGATATACATTAAAACCCATTAAAATGTATCCAAATTACATCTATGAAAATTTCAATGTGAAATTACATCTCACTCGAGATATACTTCTAACTAATTGTGAGTATAAAGTTTTGTCTTTGATTTTAGGCAAAATACTCATTTTGGTCCCTTAACTATACCCCTGGGTTCATATTGGTCCCTTAACTTTTTTTTTGTCGTTTGGTCCCTTAACTTTAAAAATGTTTCATTTTAGTCCTTTTTGTTTAATTAGCGGCGAATTGAACGACCAATTTCAAAGTTTTTTCATTGCTAATTTGACAAAAAGGACTGAAATGAAACTTTTTGAAAGTTAAGGGACCAAAATGACACAAAAAAAGTTAAGGGACTAATGTGAACTAAAGGGTATAGTTAAGGGACCAAAATGAGTATTTTTCCTTGAATTTATGTCTAATATAGTGATTCTACAACTAAATAATGTATGCATCTTGTTATGTGTATTTTGAATCAATCCGTACAATTATTCCCAACCCTTACAAAAATCTCCATTACTATTTCTCAATCAGTTCTTCAATGTAGCATGAGCAGATTCAACTATACTAGTTGTGGTCTGTCCAAAGTATCTTACATGATAAGTCCATGCGTAAACAATATTCTCCTTCATCTTGTCCAATGTCATAATTTTAACATGGTTCAAGGCATACAAACATTTTTCACACATTTTGAATTGTATGATAGATTCGACATACAAGTTCTTTGTAGTAAAAAAGATTATGACATCTTAAATTTTTATTATGCTTTCCAATATTTGACTAGGTCTTACAATTTTCCCTTCTTCACTCATGATTTGTTTGGTCCATACCGCAAACTTAAGTCTACCTCTCACATTTTTTTGTTATATGATACCTACACAGTAAAATATATGATAGGAAGTACCTTTGCATTTGAATCCATTAGTTTAATATTGTGATTAGTGCCAATCACCAGGGCATATTTTTTTGGGTCTTTCAGCATATTCCAAGGCATTTCAAACCCCATGTAACCTATCCTCTTTTTTACATACCAAAAACATAAACCTAACTAAAAAATTCACATCTATAAGTAACACCAACAATTTCCAAAAGAGGAAGCCAATACTTGTTGGTCTTATAAGTTAAATAAACTACCAGTACCCGATGAGGGCAAGAAGAACCAAGACTTAAATGAAGTAATCCAAAGCTTAGGAGATCCTATGACAAGGGCACATGCTAGAAGAGTCAATGAATCCCTAATACAATTCATGACAAAACCAATGGGATCAAGGGATAAACTGGGATGAATTATGCCAAGACTTATCATTTTGATCCAAACTCATGAAGAGGGAATTCCATGTGGGCTTGTTACCACATTTTGATATTTATAATTAATCATGTTGTAATAAAAAGTTTTAGGTCCTAACTTGTTAAATTTTTTCCTAAACACTTGCTTTTATTTTTTCAATGATTATAACCATTTTAAAGCTTTTAGTGCTTCAAAATTTGTTAGGCTTATCTTTCTAAGCAAATAATGGACCGATGAAAAGAAAATGCAAAGCTTTAAAGGAGGGAGATAGAGAAAGGGGACGATGCACTGATCAAAGGGACTATAAATTACTATAATTGATTAAGATAATGAATATCCATTTTCTTCATCATCTTTTTGTGTGTGACTTTTACACAAAGTCATTATTGATAGAATAACGAGCCGAAATTATATTATTTTATGAGGTATCATTGTAAATTGCACTGTTGTACCCCAAATTTTTCCCTCTCTTTTCTCATGACATTTCTTCACAAGGATTTTCAAAAGTTCAGGTTTGCATAAGTACAATTGGATTTTTAATTGGGCTTTCAAACATCAAATCAAAGAAGAGCAAGTTTGCTTTGATTCATAAAGCTTCAATTAGGAATTTAGCTTCCTTCGAGCAGACTTGATTCTTAAGTTTCGATTAGACATCTAAGCTTCCTTCGAGCTGCTCTGATCCACAAGCTTCGATTGGACATTTGGGCCTCCTTCAATGCAAGCTTTAGTTCAGAGGCTTCGCTGGACATTTGGCCTCCTTCGAGCAAGCCTAGTTCATAGGTTTTGATTGGACGTTTGGCCTCCTACGTGCAAGCTTCATTTGGACAATGGCTATCTTGATACCAAGCTTTGATCAGACAAAGGGCTACCTTCACAAAAAAGCTTCGATTGGAGTATTGGTCTCCTTCGAAGAATCATACTTCGAATCCAACTCTGGTCCCCTTCGAGCAAGCTTTGGTCCACAAGCTTCATTCAAGTAGTGGCCTCCTACATGCATCCTTCGATTCACAAGCAGTAGCCTCCTACATGCATCCTTCGATTCATAAACATTATCCTCCTAAATGCATCCTTCGATTCACAAGCATTAGCCTCCTACATGCTTCTTTCGATTCACAAGCAGTACATCCTTCATGCCTACTTTTGATCCACATGGCAAGTGCCTCCTCTATGATTGCTTTCGACCCACAAGGAAATGGCTTCCTCTGTGCTTGCCTTCAATACATAAGGCAATGGCTTCCCTTCATGCTAGCGCCCACAAATCAAGTGGCCTCCAACATGCAAGTTTCGATTGAGCAATGACCCATTACATGCTTGATTTTATTCATAAAGCAATGACCCCTTACAGTATTTGTTTCGATTTAGGAAGCAAAGGCCTCTGTCCTGCTTGTTTTAATTCACAAGGAAGGAACTTCCCTCATGCTAGCACCCATAAGGCATTGGCTATTTTCATACTAGTTTCAATTGGACAATATCTCTCTTTGAAATAGCTTGCTTCGATTCCACCCTTGAAAACCTTCAATACACATAGTTTCTACACTATGACACACAATTGGTGGCCCATTCGAAGAATGTGCATTGGTAGATTTGAAGGGCGTACCTGGATGTTCCATTCGAAAGACAAATATTGGTGGCCCATTCAAAGAATTGCAAATGGTCCATTCGAAGGATACATTGGGTTGGGAACAAATATTATTGTCTGAAGAGGAGTTTGGTCGAAGGTTGAACCTATGTGGTCAAAACGAAAGGGTGAAGTATTTAAGATGCTTGTGCTGCAAAGTACAACCCTGCTGCACTGGCCACAACATGCCAAAACTGTTGCAAAGAAGTCCTGCTATGCTGCTCCCATATTTGCACCAAATTGGCATACAAAGACTGCACCCGAAAGCTATAAAAACAGCATACCCAATTTGTTCAAATCTCATTTGTTTTCCCCCAAAACCTCAACCAATTTCATCTATAAATAAGATGTTCCACAAAACATCTAAGGGTGGCTTTTTAGTGGCTGGAGATATATTTGCTAACAAGACAGAGAAAGGAGAAAACACTTCACACACTCTCAAACCCAGAATCAAAAGACCACACCCTTGTTTCTGTTCTTTCGAATCCAGAACTAAAGAAACACAACACTTGCTTCTTTTCCTTCGAATCCAAAAGCAAACAAACACAGGTCTACTTTTCTTGGTTTTCGAATTCAGTCAAAGAAACACAACACTTGTTTCTCTCCCTTCGAATCTAGAAGCACCCAGGGCAGCAACTCAAGTCCAAAATCCACATTCCAGCTTCAAGCAACGTAAGTCTTCCTGACTTTGAGCCTTTCGTTTCAAGCATGTAGATAACCTTTTTGCGCATTTTTTTGTTTCTTCCCTATTGGTTTGTTTTTTCTTCAAGCAAGAACTAACCTGTACATACCCAAAAGAAAGAAAAAGTTTGTATAAATCGAAGCCTTAGGCTTCTCCCCTTACTTCTTCACAGTGGAAAACAGAAAAAGAAGGTGGTGTGAATCGAAGGTTACAGACTTCGATACACACTAGTTACAGACCCAAATCGAAAGAAGGAAAGAATATGGAAATCGAAAGGCACATCCTTCGATCCAAGATGTCTTTCCTTTCTCTCTTTTACACTATTTTTGTCTTTATATTTCTATATATTTACATTTTCTTGCTATTCAATATGGTTGTAATAATTAGAACTTATTGCTTTTCAACCCCCATTTGTAAACTAGTATACCCCATCCCCCAAAACATGTAATAGCGTTGGACATTTATTTTTCACATTTTTATTGCTTTAATAAAATTCTAGTAATTAGGTTGTGTATGGAAAGTTAAAATCAACAAGTAGACAACCCAAATTCAAGACTAAATGATGCAATCAAACACACTATTCACACACATGCACCTCTAGGGTAATCTCACTTGTTGCCTCGGAAAATAGTCATGTCCATCAAATATGGGCATTTTTAACAAAGACCCTCGATAAAAGATCGTAGTCCCTCGATGTCCCTCAATGTTTCCTTCGGTAAACGATCTAGTCCTAACAAAAATTGCTAAAACGTCTCATAGGTTGCCTTCTATGACTATACAATTGACCCACGCCCGTCCCTTCACATCCAACGATGAGGCTTCTTATCAATCAATGGTAAGATAGCAACATCTAAAGGAGGAGGACAAGAACAAAGACCTTTCGAGTAGGTAGGATACTCGTAGTTGCTTTCTTTCTCACAACTAAAAAACCATTTTCACACCAACACTTTCAATTGAAATATTTTCAAAAGTCAAAACACTTTGTACTCATTCTTATAAAGACGAGAATCATTACAAAGAACTTTTCAAAACCACTTTCAAAAAACATCTTCCACAACAAACATCTCTTTGAACTATTTTCAAAACCAACACTTTGTACGCATTCTTATAGAGATGGAAATCATTACAAATACGTTTTCAAAATATTTTTAAACCCACACCACAAAGCATATTTTCAAACAAAGTAAGTGATCTTGCAAGCAACTAAGAGTCCGTAGATAACTACAGATGAAAAGGGTGTTAATACCTCCCCTTTTCATAACCTATCCCCCGAACTCAAGAAAACATATCTAAAGGTATTTCCTGTTCTTTTCAACCTTTCCTTTGTTAGATAAAAGAAAAATCGGTGGCGTCTCTTGCTATGCGCAACAATTACGATCAAACGCAAAACTACCAAGTCAGTTCTCCCACCGTATAACATAGAAAAAAATGAGAAGCATTGTATTACATTATTTACTTTAAAATTCTTAGTTAGTCTTTTTTCATAACTTTATGATTTCTTGTTATTGTTGTACTGATTAATCCATGTTATTTCTTATTTTTATTCAAGTTCTATTATTATTATTATTATTATTATTATTATTATTATTAGTATTATTATTATTATTATTATTATTACTATTATTATTATTATTATTATTATTATTATTAATCTTGTAATGCTTATGTCTTTATTCATCTCGGTGTATGCTTTGTATTTAGTTATGTCTAAGCAGTTTTTTAGGGATTAAGGGTCATGAGGATTGTCATATCACAATCCTGTTTTTATGTTATGAGAAATAAAACATAAAATTATTTTAGAAATTGGAGTTTTCACGTAGATGTCTTTACGAAAGTAATGATATTTTAGATATTGATCGCATGTATAAAGGGCCTGTTTCGGTATCTAAATGTGAAATTCACCACATCCGAGTTCGAGGCGATATTAGTGTCTTAAACTTGTTGAGAAAATTTCATTTTCAATAGTTTAACAATATTCAATCTTATAAAAATAAATTATGCCATCAAAAGTGGAAAGATTATTTGTTTAAGACATGATACACAATAACGAAAGTAGGTGTTGTCCAATTTCTCTATTTTTCTGTAATTAGTTCATTTCTCGTATTGGATAGAAAAGTTCATATGAGTCTATTCAAATAAAATTCATGTACCCTAGGTCTTGTTTTAAGTCCTTTATTTTATAAAACCAAAAAAAAAAGTTCTCAAACTAATTTTTGATCACTTTAGCTAAACATAGATAAAGTAGAATTCCGTACTTAGAGAACTGGTCTTAGTGGGAACAATAATCTTTTATAGTACTTAGGTATTGTCGTATAGTTGTGGCATATCACTAGGTACATAAAGATGTACATCCAATAGTTTCAACCATTATTGTAATTCAGATTTTGGACCTCTTATCACCTTGTTATTTTGGTTTCGAACATAGTCTACTTGCTTAATATTTGAGATACTTTGGTCTTTTTTCTTTTCAAAGTTTCGAGTGTGGCTTTAGGCTCAACCATGTTCACTGTCAGGTTAGAAACATGTTTCTCTATAAAATTTAAACGAAAGATAATCAAATGACCAACTAACTTGTGACCCAATCCATGATTATGTGTACCATAAATAATACTAAATATCGATTATTATTTGATTTCTGGCACACATGCAACATAAAAGGACTTTCACATTTTCTTGTTCTGGTGTCTTCACATTTTAATTTTCGGATAAATTATTTATACTAGCCACTTCTTTCGCTTCTCATTGTAACAAATACACGTCTTCTATTAAAATCAAAACTCGACCTCTCGATAACAATGCTAAAACTTAATTTGGAAGCTTCCATACAGACATATTGAAACATATGTCCATAAAAAGTAAAGTCTTGTTAATTTATAGGTAAATTATTTTCACACATCAATGTGCATAACATCTTTTTGGAGATGTTCTGAGGCATTATCCTTTGATATATTAGCTTTGTTGACAACATCAGAGTGTAGCATACCTACAACTAATAAAAAATAAGACAATTTCAATCAACATTCAAAGAATATTGACTTCAATCTCTAGACATGTCCTTCAACGATCCATATTAGAATTTTTCGTCTGCGTTCATGTTAGAGAAAAAAAACAGATTATTTCAATGATCATCAATGATAAACATTTAAGTTACCTTTAATGTTAGATGATTTTTCTCCTTCTAATCTCGAAATAATATAGAATTGTGTTAGCAAGCAAAAATCTTGAATAAGAATGCAAGAAATATTTGGAAGGGTGTTGTACCCCAAAATTTTCCCTCCCATATTTCTCAACAAATATCAAGTGAGGTCCCTAAATTGCTCAAGGAAGTCCAAGAGTTGACCAGACAAACTCTCTCCTAAGGCAGTCTACCTCAAATTAGGGTTTCGTTTTTCATCAAGATGCTTGAGTCCAAAGGACCCCAAATTACTTCCAACTCCCTATTGTGTTCTCAAAATGATCCATGTCAAGTTTCAAGCCTTGCAGAGGAAGTTTGCTCAGTCAATTGCTCAAATGCCTGGAAATTAACTTTGCTAGGCCAAAAGTCAACTGTAGCCCACATACAGTCAAACTTCAAGATTTTTGGTCAACATACTCATTTTGAAGTATTATTCATCATTTTATCAAGGGTTGATCATGATTCCCCAAGTATTGCTCACAATTCATCAAAACCCAAAAGTTTCTAAATTAGGGTTTTATAGGAAAAGTCAACTCAACTTTGACCAAGCATAACTCTCTCATATTTTATCAGAAATGGTCCATCTAAAGCTCATTATGAAAAGTATGAAATTACCTACAATCCATCTTCATACCTCAAGTTCAAATTATGCACTCACAAAAAGATATGAATTTTGACATTATAGGCCATTTTGAAAAGTCAACAAAAACACCTTTTAGGTCAAAGCTTCATAACATGAGTATGGAAGACTCAATTAAGATAATATAAAAAAGGTTGCTTAGGGGACATCCTAATCTTTCTAAAAAGTCCAAGAGAACCCTCATAGGGTCAAAGTTGAAATAGATATGCCTTGTCAAAGTTGACCATTTTTGCAAAATTGCCAAAAGTCAAATGTGTCCAAAATTGCATTTTTTGCTAAATGGGCCTAACTTTTTATGCTTGCACTGAGTTTTTGATGTGATCCACGACCCATGAGCCCTTCCACTTGTCATTATTTTATTTTTATTATTTATTTTGATTTTATTTCATTTAAATCAAACAAAATCAATATAAAATAATGAAAATATCAAAAATCAATTAAACCTTGAGATTTTGTGAATGTTTAGAGTCATTATACAGCTGGTGGCAAGATCAAATTATGCAAGGCTTCATATGGACAGAAAAAGATTGAAAATGCTTGTTTTGGAAAGATTTGGTGCAAGGAATAAATCAATGGTCAATCATCATAAATGGAAAATATTTGATGCAAATGTTTACCCTAATACACTCTATTATAGATAGTGAACAAGGGCAGATAAAAAGAGGGGTGGAAGCAGCCGTGCAAAGGTGAAAGAAAAACTCGAAAAATTGCAAGAAAAGTGGTGATCCAACTTTTGTGTTAGAGACCAGATCGTGCTTTTCTCACGTTGCAAAGAAGTTACTGGGCGTTCCAGGAGCAGATTCCAATCAAATCCAAGCCTTTTCACGCCTGGGATTGTGAGATATATGTATCACGATTTTCTTCCCAACTCAAATTCGATTTCATCAATTCGCTCATCCATTGCATATTTTAATGATATATTTGTGTTTGTCATTGAGTTTGCAAGCTTTTGGCACCATTTAATTGTATTTCTAACGCCTGTACATGAAATTGCCATAGCTAAGGTTTTGTGTTCTTGATTGGGGCTTTGTAGGATAGGCAAAATTGGGCGTTGATTCTGGTACCATGAGACTCGTGAGGATGAAACGAATTAATTGGTACCATCCATGGCGATTTATCTTAAACATACTCGATTTTGGAATTTCACAGGGATGTACCCACAGTAAGTGTCTGTAGGTAAAAGTTCAGAACTTTAAACGATGATTCCAGGGAAGAAAATGATAGCGTGTCACAGCCTGACTGGCTGATTCAAATTCTGGCGCGTTTATTCTGGCCAGAAACTTAATGTTGTGATATATATTGTTTGTTTCTATTATATTGATAAACTAACGTCCAACGCAGTTGGTCAGAAGAAAGAAGTCAGAAGCTCATTGTTCTGGGTTCGATCCCAGGCGTGAGCTTTTGGTATTTTCTCCCTTGTTTTCGCCAGAGCCAACACGTGCATCTTTTGAGGATCATCACCTTCTGGATCCACTAGCCAGCATCAGATCCAGTGCACCATATTTCTGATCCATTAGCCAGGATCAGATCCAGCGCATCATCTTTTGTATCCCAGTCAGAATCAGACACTGCACGTGCAGGCCATCATCTTCTGGATCCCACTCAGAACTAGATCCAGCACACCCCCATCTTTTGAGGGTCATCATTTGATGGATCCACCTGCCAGAATCAGATCCAGTACCCCCATCTTCTGGACCCCATCCGCCAGAGCCAGATCTGCTAACAACATGCTCACTTGGTTATCTCCATTATTTTTCCTTAAATTTTCTTTTCTTTAATTATTCTGTTTTTTTTACCAACACCAAAATTATTTTTTTTCTAAAAATTAACCAACTAAAAGTCACAAAAAAGAAGACTTATTTTCTTAATAAATGTTTTTTAATTAGTTAGTTTAATTAATTTAAGGCAATTCTAATTTCTTTCACAATTAAAATTAATTAGAATTTAGGATTTTCTTTTTTAATTCAATTATTTCATTACTTTTCTTAAATAACAAAAATGACAAAAAAAACATGTTTACTTTAATCGATTACAATTAGGTTTAGTCAAGGGTCAAAACCCTAGTCGCTTCGCATTTAATTCGCCGCGCGCTGATTATTTATTTTTGCCAATATTGTTGTAACTGCTCACTGGTATGTAATAGTTTAATTTAGGGCTTTTACTTATCACTTATTATTCTGGGTTTTTGTCTATGTAATTAATCCCCCTCCCCGAAGCCTTGTAATAGCGTAGATTTACTTTCTCGCATCTTAATCTCTGGAAATATTTCACTGTCTAGATGTATGCTAATAGGGTTGTATGACAAGTATGCATGATAATTTAATACAGTTAGAAAACTCTAATGTGCAAAGACAAATAACTGAAATCAAATCACTCGCACATGTGCACTCCTAGGGTATACTCACACTTAGGTTGCCTTCGGTAAACGATCATTAAGCATAGGGTGTCTTAGTGGTTGCCCTCTTGTCTAAAAAATATCAAACGTCTCATTCGAATGTTGCCTCGGAAATATTGCCTCGGAAATGTTTCCTCGAATATGATCTTAAGACTTTAGGGTTATTACTAAGGTGTCCTAATATTGCTTTAGTGATCATATGTCCCTTTTGAGTTGACCCTTATTGTTGTACCCCAAAATTTGTCCTCCCATATTCCTCAAGATATGATCCTCAAATTGCTCAAGATTGATCAAGGATTGTACAGTCAAATCACCTCCTAAGCCAGCTGAAATTAGGGTTTTGGTTCTTTCAAGGAATTTGAGGTTTTCAATGGTTCAATCAAGTCTCATAGGCCCATATACATCCTCAAGCACCTACATGCCAAGTTTCAAGACTCACAGTGCCAATTTGCACAGTCAAAGGCCTCATTTGACCTACAGTCACCTACAAGGGCAAAATGGTCATTTTGCAGTCAAAAGTCAGAATTTTTGGTCAACATCTTATTTTGAGTCCACAATCATCATTTGATCAAGTCTTGATCATGATTCCACAAGAATGGCTCAAAAATCATCAAGATGCAAAAAGTTACTATTTTTGGACAGTAGAAAAGTCAACTGTATCTTGACCAGGGCATAACTTTTTCATGGTTCATCAGAAAAATCCCATCCAATTATCATTTTGAAGGGGATGCCATTTCCTACAATCCATCTTCACACTCCAAGTCCAAGAAATGCTCTCACAAAAAGTTATCAATTTCTACATTATAGCTCAAATTCAAAAGTCAACAAAAGTACCTTTTAAGTCAAAGACCATAACTTGAGATTGGTAAATCTAAATGACATGGGACCAAAGGAATTGGTTATAGGACTTCAAGACCTTTCCAAAATGTCCAAGAACATGTTCATATGATCAAAATTGAGCAACATATGCATTGGAGAAGTTGGGAAATTTTCATGAATTTGCAAAAGTCAACTTTGCTCAAAACACCTCATTTTTGCTAATGGGCCTCAAATCTCTTCTTGAAACTTCATCCATGACTTATTCACGGCCCATCAAGCTTAATTAAATTTATTTTCTTATTTTTATTAATTACTTGGATTTTTAATTGATATTAATTCATTTAATCAATTTTAATTGTAGGAAAATACAAGATTTGGTTTTTAAATCTTTTTGTGAAGCAAGTATGACCTAAAAAGGCTGGCAATTTCGTGCACCAAGTCAAAGATGCAAAATCTCCAAAATTGGCAACTTTTTCCAATCATGAAAATGCAAAAAGATTTGATTTTCAATCAAAGATCAAATCATCAATTCAATGGATTTTTGTTCAAGATTTGACCTAATTCCATTCCTCTATATATATGCAAGCAAACCCTGATGCAAGACACGTGAGAAAGCTGCAGAAAAAAGCCATAGCATATTGAGAAAATTCAAGAAAATTGCAAAATTGACTTTGGCATTCTAGGGCGATTTAAGGACTTTTGTTGATTCTAATACATTGCAGGAGGTTCCCAGAACGTGTGGCAATCAAATTCCAGCTTCATAACTCAAATCAATCATCGCTTACAGTTTCACGGTTTGCCATTTTTTTCCAGAATCGTAACTCATCATTCATGCGCATTTGACATATTTTCTTGATTGTTTTGTGTTTCTAGGAACCATATGAAGCTAATGGTATCACTTAATTGAAATATAACTCCATAAATCACAAGATGCCATGAACGGTTTTCTAGGGTTCTTGAGTTTGAAATTGGGGCTTTGCAATCCAGGAAAAATTAAGACTCATGAAACCCATGGTTGAATTCTTTAGGACAAGACGAAAACGAAGGAACCCTCGCGAAATATTTATGTGTACCATAGCTCTAATCGCTATTTTTCATGCAAGCATATTGTGGGGGTTAAAAACCCCCGCTATCTGATTTTATTTTTACAGGTACAATGAAGAAGACAAAGACGTGTTAGCATCTGGTTGGATAATTTGAAAATACGCGCGTTTTTTTGTGTTTTACAATATATTATTTAATTTCTTAATATAATAATCACTTGTCATTCCAATAACAACTAAAGCAGGTGGTTGGAGTGGTTAGCGTGTTGATTTGGAAGCATTGGGACCTGGGTTCGAACCCCAGGTCCCCCAAAACATTTGTTTCTATTTTTCTTAACATGTTCACATGCAGCTTTCCAAAAGGAGTCCATCATGCACCTCTAACATCCAAGCGCCATGTGTTTCAAAACTCAAATCCAATGGCCAAAGCTGGATGATCACCATAGTCCTTGGTCAACCAGCGCAAGGAGGATCTCAGAAAGTCAAACAGGCTTGAGCAATTGGGCTTCAAATTGCTTCTTCATCTCCTAACCTGGCCCATCGCCCCCTGGTTTCATTAATCTTTTTTTTCTTTTATATTTTCCATTTAATTATTTTACTATTAATTATAATTATTATTATTACTTAATTAACTTAATTAATATTTTTCATAATAAATTCAGAAAACTTAAATATAATATTTATTATTATTATTTATTATTTATTATTTATTAATTTCACCCTTAATTTATTATTTTTGTAAATAAATATAATTAACTAATTTAGTTTTAATTAGGTTAGTTTTGACATTTTTTGCAATAATCTAAAACTAACATAGAATTAGGGTTTTTACTAACTTTTGACTATTTTTATTTTTATTTCGTTAAGACATCAAAAAATCAAAAATATTTATTTTATTTAACTAATTAATTAGGTTTAATTTAATTTAATTCATAAATAATCAAACTTCTTTCTTTCTCAAAAAGGGTCAAAACCCTAAGGACTTCTCCGATTCAATTTTCTCTCGCGCGTATGTTATTTTATTAATTTTTTATCCCTATTTATGTAATTGCTCCGAGGATGTAATAGCCTTAATTAGGACCTTTTTATCGCTTTTCTTTTATTTTCCGCAATTTACTTTTCAAGGGTTGTTTTTGGCGATGTAAATACCTGACGCCTTGTAATAGTTTAGATTTACTTTCCGCACAACTAATAACTGCTAGATGTATGTTAATTAGGTTATGCATGACAAGACTTATCTGAAAATTAAAATCAAAACGTAGCTCACCATAACATGTGCAAAGATAACATAAACGGAAACTTGACACACTCGCACATGCCACTCCTAGGGTACGCCTCACTTGGTTGCCTCGACGTGGTCATTAAGTATAGGGTGTTTTAGAGGTCGCCCTCCTGTCTAAAGATCAAAGTTGCCTCGAAACGGTTGCCTCGATAAAAAAAAAAGATCTAAGACATTAGGGTTACCGCTAAGGCGTCCTACTATTGCTTTGGTGACCACATGTCCCTATAATCTAATTGACCCGAATAACTCCAACGACGGTGCTACCTACTTCTCAATAGTGGGATAGTACTGTCTAAAGGACATTTACACAACTTAATTTCTTTTGAGTAGGTAGAGGTTCTAAGGTACTTGCTCTTTCAAAACAAAAACAAAAATACTTTTCGCACCTACACTTTTTTGACAAAAGTTTTCAAACAACTACTTCATACACTCTTGAGGACTGATACAAGAGTTAAATCGAAGTTTTCAAACAAACTTTTTTCAAAACCCACAAACACAAGAAAAGCAAACATTTTTGAAAACATAGTGAGCAAGTACCTAAGAGCCCGTGGATAACCACGGATAAAAAGGGTGCTAACACCTTCCCTTTCTATAATCTACCTCTCGAACCGAGAAACATCTCAAAAAGGAATTTTGTTGTGCTTTTGTCCTTTCCTTGTTGGAGAAAATAAAAGACGGTGGAGACTCTTGCTTACCGCGACATTTCGCGAACCAGCATTTCAAAACAGTCAGTTCTATTTCCACCGATCACAGAACTGGCGACTCTGTTAGGGATATTAATAAGTGAGGTGTACCTTAGGATTAGACCATTCTTGTTTTCAATTGTATGCCTTGTATGCTTTAAAATTATGGGCTTGTATCGGAGTTTCATAGATCCTAACCCGGATCTGGGGAATACCCTTTAGGTAAGTAGCAATAAACTGTGAGGGACCTGTCCGGCATAGACCGACACGGGTGAAGCAGTAGCTACGTTGGTGTGACACCTTGGTCTGTACCGATATCCCTTGTGTTGGAACGAGGATAATATGGGTCTTCTGAGGAATCATTAAGCATCAACTGACCTTAGAACCTTAAATTGACCAACTTGGCCATAGAATAGTAGCAGTATGCTACACTCATTGAGGCGAAACTCTCGCGATGGTTCCGGCCGCAAGAAAAGGTTGCTAAGCTGGAGTTATGACCGATTGAGGGTAGTCAGTGATATTGAGATCCTCTAGAACCCGATTACTATTTTTAGGACAGGTCTTAACCAACTGAAACTGAAAGAGGGTAGTACCTAAACTTCATGCTGGTCTGAACTCTAAGGGCTGTCTTGTGTGACTTGTGTGCCTTTACCATGTTTGCCTTTTGTGAATATTTGTGGTGTGCCTTATCATGACATCATAACATCATACCATTGCATGCATCCTGCATAAGGACTAACCCATTTCAAAGACAAGAGGGTTTCATCTTTGCTCTGTTTTGTAGGACATCATGATGCCTATGCGTAGGAATACTATCCGGCTCAACTTTGTTCAACCCCCTGATTTGCTTAAAGAATTGGTTGACAGGATTCCAAACACTACTTACTTCATCAAGAGGCACGGTTCTCTTCTCGGTTTAGTCACTTCAAAGTGGGACCAACAATTGATGAGTGTCCTGGTCCAGTTTTATGATCCCCTATACCATTGTTTCACCTTTCAAGACTTCCAACTGGTCCCTACCCTGGAAGAATTCACTGATTTGCTTGGTATCCCTGTTTTGGAACATACTCCATTCACTGGTTGGGAAAAGACTCTTAGGCCTGAAGAGATTGCTGCAGCCATTCCCTTGACCAAAGAAGAGGTAATGGTTAACTGGGAGACTAGAAGTGGAGTTAAGGGCTTTTTGGCTAAGTTTCTGGTTGGCAAAGCTAATAGTTTCTGGAATGACTTAGACTTCAGGGCGTACGAAGACATTCTGGCTCTCTTAATCTATGGTCTAGTATTGTTTCCAAATCGTGATACCTTTGTTAATGTCAACGCCATAAGGATCTTCATCTCTCGGAACCCTGTACCCACTCTCTTGGGTGATATCCTGCAACAGCTCTATGCTCGTACTGCCTGAAGACGGGGAACTTTGTGGTGTTGTGCTCCTTTATTGGTGAGGTGGTTTATTTTGCACCTCCCTAAATTCGTGCTGAAGAACAAAGAAGGAAGAGGCTGGGCTCATAGGATAATGTCTCTCACTGATAATGACATCATTTGGACTCTCAGGTTTAGATGAGGTGGCTGTTATTGATCATTACGGAGAGTATCCTAATGTTCCTTTGATCGAAACTCAGGGAGGAATCTCTTATAACCCATGTTTAGCTCTCCGTCAGTCTGGAAGAGCCAGAAGAGAAGGGCCTCATGAGATGTTGATACCTCACATCAGTTTTGAGTTTCAGGTAGATAGTGACGAGCTGCGTCGTAGATTCATCCGGGCTTGGGACAGAATTCACAAAGCTGACCCGCACGAGTTGGGACCAAAGACTTCTCTGCCTATGGAGTCATATTTCAGATGGGTCTGCATCCGTGCCCAGAAGCTAGGTATGCCATACGAATCTGTCAGGCCTATTACTCTTGAAATTGCTGATAAAGACGGGGTTCCTCCAACTGTTCTCCATCCTCAAATACCCACTGATATTGGTACACTAAAGAGGTCTTGGGCGCAATTGCAGGAAGAACGGGATTCTTATCGGGAAAGGTTCAATGAATAGGAAAAGAAAATCCAGAAGCTGACTAAACAATTGGAGAACGAGCGGATCCTGAATGATTATATTCGTACTGAGAAGAAGAGGCCATGGGAGCATTGATGGGCATTTGATGTTTCTTTTACAGCTTTTATTTACTTTTCAGTATTTCCATTCTTGTAACGCCTAAGGGCAATCTGTTGAACAATTTAAATTCTAAAGTTGAATCTAATAAAGTGTGTTTCCTTTTTGTCTACAAAGTTGAATCCCGATTGTCTTTGAAAACATAAATCATACGCATTCCATTTCATCATATGCATAACAGGTACCCTTTTTACAGGTCACTTATCTTCTTCGTTGTTTATTTCAGCAATCATCATGTCTTCTGAACCTACCACTGAACAAGCTATCAAGGCCCTCCAGGCCCAGAATGCCCAGTTCCAAGAGTTGGTTATGAGCCTAGCCAAGGGTCAACAGGAGTTGAAGACCCTGATTTTGAAGAAGAAGAAGAAGAGGACCATTTTGTTCAACACTGGACGCAGATTTAGGAATGGACTGCAGAATGAGGTTGAGCTGACTACCTCATCTGTAGGCAAAGACAGTCCACAAGAGAGAAGGGTTCCTAGTCCCGTGGTCTCAGACAATGAGATGGATTATGATGAAGAGCAGTATCCTCCTGCTGAGGATAGATACAAACAGCTGGAAGACCGCTTAAGTGCTATGGAGATACAGAATGTGCCCGGGTTGGACTTTGGAGACCTATGCTTATCCTCTGGGGTGGTGATTCCCCATAAGTTCAAGGCGCCTGCTTTTGCAAAGTACGACGGAGCCTCCTGCCCAAAGCTACACCTCCGGTTGTATGTAAGGAAGATCCATCCTTACACCGCTGACAAGAATTTGTGGATCCATTTCTTCCAGGATAGTCTTTCAGGGACTCAACTCGAATGGTTCTATCATCTGGATGGAGCCAGTATTCGTAACTGGGAGGATTTGGCTACTGCGTTCTATAAGCAGTATCAGTATAATTCCGACCTCGCTCCTACGCGTACCCAACTCCAGGGTATGTCACTAGGGACGGGTGAAGGATTTAAGGAATATGCTCAAAAATGGAGAGATCTTGCTGGAAGGGTGCAGCCCCCTTTAACTGACCGTGAGCTTGTTGATATGTTCTTGGGGACCCTGTCTGGTCCATTCTTTAACCATCTGATCGGAAATTCTTCAGTCGGGTTTACAGACCTTATCTCGACTGGTGAGAGAATAGAAGCTGGTATCAAGTCTGGGAAAATACAGAAGGGTGCTTCCTCGAGCACTGAAAAGAAACCGTTCAAGAAGGAATCCAGTGTTGTCTATAGTTCCAAGAGACAGAATAGACCGGAACGCCGCCAAGCTGTCAACGCGGTGGTAATTTCAAAACCTGTTGCTGCTCCTCAGCATCACAACCAACAAAGGGGTGAGAGACCTAGAAGGCAGTTTACTCGGCTCAGTATTACCTTGTCCCAGATATTGCCGCAACTACTGACAACCAATCTGGTGACTATAAAAGAAGCTCCGAAGGTTGTAAACACAACATCCCCAAAGTACAATCCTAACACCCGCTGCGCTTATCACTCTGACAGCCCGGGGCATACTACGGATGATTGTTGGGCTTTGAAGAATAAGGCTCAGGACCTAATTGATCCTAAAGAGATAGAGTTCGAGGCGCCCGAAAGGCCCAATGTTGTGACCGCCCCCATGCCCAAGCATGGAGTGAATGCTGTAGAGGAAGACCTGTATGTAGCCTCTATGGATGATATTGTTACTCCGCTGTTGACTGTCAAAAGGAACCTATTGCTAGCCGGTTTATTTCCGGGATGTAGTGAAGGTTGCCATCTATGTTCTGTTTCACCTGCTGGTTGCCCATCTTTGAAGGCATGCATTCAAAACCTGATGGATAATAAAGAGATCCTGTTTGAGAAGGTTGTTGTTCCTGCTACCCCTACCGAAGAAGTGTCCATTGTTACTATTTTCAACAATTCTCCCAAGGCTCCCCCGAGGAAGCCTGTCAAAATTATGCTTGCTCAAAAGATCGCACCCATAATTATCACTGTTTCGGGGCCCATCCCCTATACATCCGACAAAGTTGTCCCTTGGCACTATGGGGCAGATGTTTATGTGCTTGGAGTTAAACAAGAGTTTGATACTAGTACCGGCGTCAGCAACATCACTGGGCCTGCCAAAGTCACCCGCAGCGGTAGACTTTTCTCACCAGATATTGCGCCACCAGTTATCTAGAGACCTATTGTCATCACACCTGCAAGTGTGCCTACTTCCCTTCCTGATCAAGTTCCTATTTCTACCCCCGCTGCCGAGTCATCCGACGCTCGGGGCAAAGGGATCGCTACAGATATGCCTGCCCAGACGGAGGCACCGAAGACAACCATTGTTGAAGCTTCCAAACAAGAGATGGAAGAGATTCTTAAGATCATTAAGAAGAGTGATTTTAATGTAGTTGAGCAGCTGGGGCACACCCCATCTAAAATTTCTATGCTATCACTGTTGTTGTGTTCAGAGGCCCATGCCAAGGCCCTGATTACCTTCCTGAAGACGGCCCACGTGCCACAAGAGACATCAGCTGATCAGTTTACCGATTGTGTGGCCAACTTAACTGCTGATAATGGTCTGGGTTTCTCCGACGCTGATCTGACTGCTAAAGGGAAGAACCATAACGATGCCTTGCACGTCTCCATTGAATGTAGGGGAACTACTCTTGCACATGTATTGGTCGACACGGGGTCTTCATTGAACGTCTTGCCCATGAAAGCTCTAGACAGGTTGGATTGCGAAGGTTTGGAACTCAAGCCAAGTAACATTGTTGTCCGGGCCTTTGACGGGTCTAAAAGGATGGTACATGGTGAGGTTGATATTCCAATCAGAGTTGGTTCTCAGATCTTTGACTCTACATTCTACGTGATGGACATTCGGCCGTCCTAAACTTGTTTGCTGGGTCGTCCATGGATCCATAAAGCCGGAGTTGTGACCTCCACACTACATCAGAAGCTAAAATACCCAGCCAAGGGGAAGATTGTAACAGTTCAGGGGGAGGAAGAGTACATGGTCAGCCACCTCAACTCGTTCCGGTACATAGAGATGGATGGGGAATTCATTGAGACTCCATTCCAGCACTTTGAAGAGGTTCCTCAGACACTGGCATCAGCAGAGACTGTGATCGAAGATTCTCCTTTGAAGATGGCTTCCTTAAAGGATGCTCGGGCTATTATTGAGAAGGGTGAGTGCACAAACTGGGGCCGACTTCCTGATTTCACTCAGAAGACTGACAAGTTTGGTTTGGGTTTCACTGCAGAAGCTCAAAGGGCTGTTCGAAGTGCAAGGATTGGAAGACCTCCTGTGTTCATCAGTAACTCGGGAGTAAATGCCATTGAAGACGACGTGGAGGAATCTGAATTCGACAGCTGGATCTACCCTACAACCGACGGTGGACCAAACAACTGGACGGCAAAGGACTTCGTCCCTATTACTTTTATTCCTCAGTAATGAACTCCTTTGTTTTGAATTTTTAACAAACAATATTATGAAACTTTATGGCCCGGTGTCTTACCCGGGGCACCGTGGCTTCATTTGTGAGGGCTTTTGTGTGTCATTTTCATATATCATTAATAAAAGCATTGGACGTTTTTGCATTTCAAATCTTGCACTCCTTGTCTTTCTTTATTATATATTGCAAAACAACTATTTTACACACACTCACATATACAGGTCCCAATCCACTCTGGATCTCACTGGTAACGACTCTGCTACTGCCAGTTATGACTTCGAAAATCCGATCAACTTAGCCGAAGACGAAGGTGAAGATGATTGCGAAGTGCCTGGTGAGCTTGCAAGACAGCTACTCCAGGAAGAGAGGGCCATTCAGCCACATGAAGAGCCAGTGGAAACAGTGAATCTGGGCACTGAGACAGACAAAAAGGAAGTCAGGATCGGTGCCAATCTGGAGTCTAGTGTGAAACAACGGTTGATTCAAATGCTGCATGACTACGTAGAAATATTTGCCTGGTCTTACGAAGATATGCCTGGGTTGGATACTGACATTGTGGTTCATCACCTTCCTACCAAGGAAGACTGTCCTCCGGTAAAACAGAAGGTTCACCGTATGCGTCCAGAGATGTCCGAGAAAATCAAAGCTGAGGTTATGAAACAATTTGACGCCGGTTTTCTAGCAGTGACTTCTTACCCTCAGTGGGTCGCCAATGTGGTTCCAGTTCCGAAGAAAGATGGTAAGGTCCGAATGTGTGTTGACTACAAGGATTTGAACAGGGCGAGCCCTAAGGATGACTTCCCTCTGCCTCACATCGACATCCTGGTTGACAACACTGCTCAGCATAAGGTATTCTCCTTCATGGACGGTTTATTCGGTTATAATCAAATCAAGATGGCTCCTGAAGACATGGAGAAGACCACTTTTGTTACTCAGTGGGGCACCTTTTGCTACAAGGTCATGCCTTTTGGGTTGAAAAATGTTGGGGCAACCTACCAACGGGCCATGGTTGCTCTGTTTCATGACATGATCCATCATGAGATTGAAGTATACGTAGATGATATGATTGCAAGGTCCCAAACCTAGGAGGAACACCTTGACCATCTACAGAAGCTGTTTGACCGTTTGAAGTTGTACAAGCTGAGATTAAACCCGAATAAGTGCACCTTCGGGGTGAGATCTGGAAAATTGCTAGGCTTCGTCGTGAGCGATAAAGGTATTCAAGTGGACCCTACCAAATGAAAGCCATACAAGAGATGCCAGTTCCCAAGACTGAGAAGGAAGTCAGAGGCTTTCTAGGAAGGCTGAACTACATTGCCCGATTCATCTCGCACCTAACTGCTACTTGTGAACCAATCTTCAAGCTACTGAAGAAAGATCAAGTAGTACGTTAGAACGATGAATGCCAAGCCGCTTTCGAAAGAATCAAAGAGTATCTCCAAGAGCCACCCATTCTTATGCCACCGGTTGAAGGGAGACCTCTAATCTTATACTTGACAGTACTTGACAACTCAATGGGGTGTGTGCTGGGGCAGCATGACGAGTCTGGCCGAAAAGAGCATGCCATTTATTACCTTAGAAAAAAGTTTACCGACTGTGACACCAGATACTCACTGCTCGAGAAAACTTGTTGTGCTTTGGTATGGGCTGCTCGCCGGCTGAGACAGTATATGTTAACTCACACTACTCTGTTGATTTCAAAAATGGATCCAATCAAGTATATCTTCGAAAAGCCTGCCTTGTCCGGAAGAATAGCAAGATGGCAGATGATCTTGACTGAATATGACATCCAGTACACGACTCAAAAAGCAATCAAGGGAAGTGTGTTGGCAGACCATCTGGCACACCAGGCAGTGGATGACTACCAGTCCATGAACTTTGAATTTCCAGACGAGAATATCATGGTAGTGACTGATTGTGAAGTACCTGGACGGGATGAAGGACCTGAGGAAAGATCTCGATGGTCTATGCACTTTGACGGAGCCTCAAATGCTTTGGGTAACGACATTGGCGCTGTAATCATATCTCCTAAAGGCACTCATACTCCACTGACCGCCCGGCTATGTTTCAACTGCACCAACAACATGGCGGAGTATGAAGCATGCATCATGGGTCTTCGAGCTGCAATTGACCTAAGGATTAAGTTTCTGAGTGTCTTCGGAGATTCCGCTCTCGTGATCAGTCAGATCAAAGGCGAGTGGGATACGAAACACCCAAATCTTATTCCTTACAAGGAGTATGTAATGACGTTGATTCCCCACTTCGAGGAGATAACCTTTGAACATTTCCCAAGAGAGGAGAATCAGTTGGCGGACGCGTTAGCTACGATGTCTTCTATGTTCAAAGTCAAATGGGACAACGAGGCTCCCCGGATCATTATTTGGAAATTGGATGAACCTGCACATTGCTGTGATCTTGAGACCAAAGAGGTAACAGAAAAGCCTTGGTATCATGAAGTGAAGAGGTACCTTGAAGCTCAAGAATACCCCGAGGGTGCATCCGTTAATGACAAGAAGTTTCTGAGAAGATTCGCGGCAAAGTTCTTCCTCAGCAATGGCATTCTTTACAAACGTAACCATGATTCAACCTTACTGCGTTGTATGGATAAGACTGAAGCAGAAAGGATCATGGTAGAGCTGCATGAAGGTACCTTCGGAACGCATTCCAGTGGACACACCATGGCAAAGAAAATCCTTCGGGCAGGATATTACTGGTCCACAATGGAAGCCGACTGTTATCAACATTCTCGGACATGTCACAAATGCCAGATCTATGCTGATAAGGTGCGCGTTCCTCCAGTTCCTTTGAACGTCTTGACAGCACCTTGGCCTTTTGCAATGTGGGGCATTGATATGATCGGCGAGATCAGACCTACGGCATCCAACGGGCATCGCTTCATCCTGGTAGCAATTGATTACTTTACGAAGTGGGTTGAAGCAGCTTCCTTTGCCACCATAACCAAGAATGTCGTGGCACGATTCATCCGACACAACCTGATCTATCGATACGGTGTACCCGAGAGGATCATTACGGATAATGGTACTAATCTTAACAACAAAATGATCACTGAGCTCTGCGAGCAATTCAAGATACAACACCATAATTCTTCTCCTTACCGGCAGAAGATGAATGGGGTTGTAGAAGCGGCTAATAAGAACATTAAGAAGATTGTGCAGAAGATGACAGTGACCTACAAATATTGGCACGAGATGTTACCATTTGCTCTTCATGGGTACCGTACCTCAGCACAGACGTCCACAGGGGCAACACCCTATTCCTTGGTATATGGCATGGAGGCAGTCTTACCCATCGAAGTTCAAATACCCTCTCTCCGGATAATGAAGGATGCAGGTTTGAGTGAAGATGACTGGATCCAGACTCAGCTTGATCAACTAAACCTAATCGACAAAAAGAGACTCACTGCTATTTGTCATGGTCAGACGTACCAAAAACGGATGATCAAGGCATTTAACAAGAAAGTCAGACGACGAGAGTATCAAGTCGGAGACCTGGTAATCAAGCGCATCATTCTACCTCAAGGTGATCCCAGGGGCAAATGGACCCCCACGTACGAAGGGCCATTTGTGGTTAAGAATATCTTCTCAGGAGGAGCGATGATTCTAACTACCATGGATGGTGACGACCTTCCTAACCCTGTCAATGCGGACATAGTGAAAAAATACTATGCATGATTAAAGACCTGCTAGGTTGACTGGCCTAGGAAAAAATAAGGGCTTCCCGGCAAACCAAAAGGGTTCGGGCAAAAATAAGGGATGAAATAAAAAAAAATCTGTACACCCGGCAAGTTGAAAACCTGAAAAGGCGGCTTGGGCAAAAATGGGTATCTCGGTGGACTGAAAACCCGAAAGGGCGGTCCAGGCAAAAGTTAGGGATAAGCGTAATACTATGTCTCATTGGATCACCCTGCATCCAGACTTCGGTATCGACCATCAGGCTCGGACGGCACCAATCAATCCGATTCCTCTTCAATTAAGCAGCAAAGTGATGAGACGCTTGAAGACATAAAGGCGATAGCAGAGTTGGAACCCAATGGGATTTTTCACATAGCTATTTTTTTTTCCTTTTCACAAATTGTATAAACTCTATTTTGTTCGGCAGCGTCCTCTTACTAGGACGTCAGCCTCTTGTACAAAAACGCCTATTTACAGGCAAACTTCAAAATCAATACAAGTTCATTTTTCAGACAAACTGCCAATCGTTTTTCCTTTATTTGTTTTGTTTTGCAAAGAACGTCCAATGTTCATTTTTGATATATGCATTTGACATTAATTGTTGTTCATAAATATTTGCATGTGAAACAAAGGACTAATTACGGGTGACATCGGAAGTAAGGGCAATAAGAATTGTCTAAGCGATCTAGTTGCTCTATCCACCGAGGTACCAAGGTAAGTTCAGCTGAAGAATATGACCAAGATACCTTCACTCCCTGCAGAGTAAGACAAGATTCAGCAATACTCTCCCCAAGCAGAGTTAGTCTACTGTCAACCCTAAAAAGGCACAGTATCCCCAGCAAGTCAGCAATACTCTCTTCCCCCAAGCAGAGTTGGTCTACCATCAGTCCTAAAAAAGTTGGGTATGCCCAGAAGATCTTAATATTTTCCAGCGGAGTGTACAGATATTCATCAGCAAGCATCCCCGGCAGTCTTAATATTCCTCGACAGAAATATAAGATTGTTCCCCGGCGGAATACAAGATACCCTCAGCGGAACCATTTCCCAGCACAGTCTGAAAAGCTTCCCCAACGGAGTTGAATCATCTTACCCAGTAGATTCTGGAAGCTTGTCCCCTGCAGGGTATAAACGTATCTCCCTAGCCATATTCAGAAGGTTATCCCCACCAGAGTCTAACTGGGTTATCCTCAGCAAGTCGCAACGGAAGGATCATCCCCAGCGAAGTTCTTTCTATCCCCCAGCGGAGTTCATCATCAATTCCCCAACAGAGCTTATCAACGGAGTCCCCAGCGGAGTTATCATTAAAATCTCAGCGAAGCATCTCTTCTCCACAGAGTAATTCCCTGCAGAGTAATCTCTTCACCAGGTTTATTCCCCAACGGAGTCATCCTCTCCTACAGGTTTATTCGTGCAATCATCTTCGTTCATCAACCCCAGCGGAAACGAAGAATTCAACATCATTCTCCAGCAGCTATCCGGGATTTATTTTCCCCAGCTAAAACATCACAGTTTCATACATCATGATACATGCATATACGCATCATATCATACGATCTCATTTTGGAGAACATCATGCATTTCATACATCATGACATTGCATACAACTAATGTTTTTGCCTTTTCAGGAAAGGGCAATCAAAAGATGATTACCATCAACCTTTCTTAAGTTCCAGATCAACACCTGTAACTAGCCAGGAAATATATGTGGACGACTGATTGTAGATTCGATACCTGTAACTAGCCAGGAAAGCTATCTACATGAAGAGATTGAAGATCAATACCTGTAACTAGCCAGGAAGACAATCTTTCTTTCTCAAGTCAGAGATTAATACCTGAAACCAGACAGGAAAATTATCTCATCGACCAACCTTTTTCAAGTTCCGGATCAACACCTGTAACTAGCCAGGAAATATTTGTGGACGACTGATTATAGATCTATACCAGTAACCAGCCAGGAAAGTTATCTACATGAAGAGACTGAAGATTAATGCCTGAAACTAGACAGGAAACCATCTTTCTTTCTCAGGTCAGAGATCAATACCTGAAACCAGACAGGACAACTATCTCCCCGACCACCCTTTCTTAAGTTCCAGATCAACACCTGTAGCAAGCCAGGAAATATCTGTGGACGACTAATTGTAGATCTATACCTGAAACCAGACAGGAAAGTTATCTACATTGAAGAGACTGAAGACTAATACCTGAAACCAGACAGGAAAACTATCTTTCTTTCTCAAGTCAGAGATTAATACCTAAAACCAGACAGGAAAACTATCTCATCGACCAACCTCTCTTAAAGTTCCAGATCAACACCTGTAACTAGCCAGGAAATATCTGTGGACGACTGATGATAGGTTAACACCTGAAACCAGACAGGAAAACCACCTGTATGAACTGATTGTAGATCTATACCTGTAACTAGCCAGGAAAGTTATCTACATGAAGAGACTGAAGATCAATACCTGTAACAAGAAAGGAAGACTATCTTTCTTTCTCAGGTCAGAGATTAATACCTGAAACCAGACAGGACAACTATCTACTTGACCATCTTGGAGCAACCCTACGCCGGTTTCTTCCTTCCAAGATGCAGTTTTACACGGACTCATCATGAGGCAACCCTACACAGGTTCCTTCTTTCAACTTACAAAGTTACAATTCTATAAACCACAAGTATGCAAGTTCACGCTAAGGAATCTCTTATGCGATTGATACCCCTGGATGGCATCTATAAGCCCATCCTCCTACCAACAATCTCCGGATGGCATCTATAAGCCCATCCTCCTATCCATCATCTTTCCAAATGGCATCTGTAAGCGCATTCCCGACATCACGTTGTTGATACCACACCATGCGAGTGCAAATTTCTGGGCACTTTAGTGTTCAATCATCTTCCACCTTCGGATCACGAAGGGCACACAAGCCAATCTAGATTCTCAGGTTTAAGAAGATTGAACAGGGGCAACTGTTGTACCCCAAAATTTGCCCTCCCATATTCCTCAAGATATGATCCTCAAATTGCTCAAGATTGATCAAGGATTGTACAGTGAAATCACCTCCTAAGCCAGCTGAAATTAGGGTTTTGGTTCTTTCAAGGAATTTGAGGTTTTCAATGGTTCAATCAAGTCTCATAGGCCCATATACATCCTCACGCACCTACATGCCAAGTTCCAAGACTCACAGTGCCAATTTGCACAGTCAAAGGCCTCATTTGACCTACAGTCACCTGCAAAGGCAAAATGGTCATTTTGCAGTCAAAAGTCAGAATTTTTGGTCAACATCTTATTTTGAGTCCACAATCATCATTTGATCAAGTCTTGATCATGATTCCACAAGAATGGCTCAAAAATCATCAAGATGCAAAAAGTTACTATTTTTGGACAGTAGAAAAGTCAACTGTATCTTGACCAGGGCATAACTTTTTCATGGTTCATCAGAAAAATCCCATCCAATTCTCATTTTGAAGGGGATGTCATTTCCTACAATCCATCTTCACACTCCAAGTCCAAGAAATGCTCTCACAAAAAGTTATCAATTTCTACATTATAGGTCAAATTCAAAAGTCAACAAAAGTACCTTTTAAGTCAAAGACCATAACTTGATATTGGTAAATCCAAATGACATGGGACTGAAGGCATTGGTTAGAGGACTTCAAGACCTTTCCAAAATGTCCAAGAACATGTACATATGATCAAAATTGAGCAAGATATACATTGGAGAAGTTGGGAAATTTTCATGAATTTGCAAAAGTCAACTTTGCTCAAAACACCTCATTTTTGCTAATGGGCCTCAAATCTCTTCTTGAAACTTCATCCATGACTTATGCACGGCCCATCAAGCTTAATTGAATTTATTTTCTTATTTTTATTAATTAATTATATTTTTAATTGATATTAGTTCATTTAATCAATTTTAATTGTAGGAAAATACAAGATTTGGTTTTTAAATCTTTTTGTGAAGCAAGTATGACCTAAAAAGGCTGGCAATTTCGTGCACCAAGTCAAAGATGCAAAATCTCCAAAATTGGCAACTTTTTGCAATCATGAAAATGCAAAAAGATTTGATTTTCAATCAAAGATCAAATCATCAATTCAATGGATTTTTGTTCAAGATTTGACCTAATTCCATTCCTCTATATATATGCAAGCAAACCCTGATGCAAGACACGTGAGAAAGCTGCAGAAAAAAGCCATAGCATATTGAGAAAATTCAAGAAAATTGCAAAACTGACTTTGGCATTCTAGGGCGATTTAAGGACTTTTGTTGATTCTAATACATTGCAGGAGGTTCCCAAAACGTGTGGCAATCAAATTCCAGCTTCATAACTCAAATCAATCATCGCTTACAGTTTCACAGTTTGCCATTTTTTTCCAGAATCGTAACTCATCATTCATGCGCATTTGACATATTTTCTTGATTGTTTTGTGTTGCTAGGAACCATATGAAGCTAATGGTATCACTTAATTGAAATATAACTCCATAAATCACAAGATGCCATGAACGGTTTTCTAGGGTTCTTGAGTTTGAAATTGGGGCTTTGCAATCCATGAAAAATTAAGACTCGTGAAACCCATGGTTGAATTCTTTAGGACAAGACGAAAACGAAGGAACCCTCGCGAAATATTTATGTGTATCATAGCTCTAATCGCTATTTTTCGTGCAAGCATATTGTGGGGGTTAAAAACCCCCGCTATCTGATTTTGTTTTTACAGGTACAACGAAGAAGACAAAGACGTGTTAGCATCTGGTTGGATAATTTGAAAATACGCGCGTTTTTTTTGTGTTTTACAATATATTATTTAATTTCTTAATATAATAATCACTTGTCATTCCAATAACAACTAAAGCAGGTGGTTGGAGTGGTTAGCGTGTTGATTTGGAAGCATTGGGACCTGGGTTCGAACCGTAGGTCCCCCAAAACATTTGTTTCAATTTTTCTTAACATGTTCACATGCAGCTTTCCAAAAGGAGTCCATCATGCACCTCTAACATCCAAGCGCCATGTGTTTCAAAACTCAAATCCAATGGCCAAAGCTGGATGATCACCATAGTCCTTGGTCAACCAGCGCACGGAGGATCTCAGAAAGTCAAACAGGCTTGAGCAATTGGGCTTCAAATTGCTTCCTCACCTTCTAACCTGGCCCATCACCCCCTGGTTTCATTATTCTTTTTTTTTCTTTTATATTTTCCATTTAATTATTTTACTATTAATTATAATTATTATTATTACTTAATTAACTTAATTAATATTTTTCATAATAAATTCAGAAAACTAAAATATAATATTTATTATTATTATTTATTATTTATTAATTTCACCCTTAATTTATTATTTTTGTAAATAAATATAATTAACTAATTTAGTTTTAATTAGGTTAATTTTGAAATTTTTTGCAATAAACTAAAACTAACATAGAATTAGGGTTTTTACTAACTTTTGACTATTTTTATTTTTATTTCCTTAAGACATCAAAAAACCAAAAATATTTCTTTTATTTAACTAATTAATTAGGTTTAATTTAATTTAATTCATAAATAATCAAACTTCTTTCTTTCTCAAAAAGGGTCAAAACCCTAAGGACTTCTCCGATTCAACTTTCTCTCGCGCGTATGTTATTTTATTAATTTTTTATCCCTATTTATGTAATTGCTCCGAGGATGTAATAGCCTTAATTAGGACCTTTTTATCGCTTTTCTTTTATTTTCCGCAATTTACTTTTCAAGGGTTGTTTTTGGCGATGTAAATATCCGACGCCTTGTAATAGTTTAGATTTACTTTCCGCACAACTAATAACTGCTAGATGTATGTTAATTAGGTTATGCATGACAAGACTTATCTGAAAATTAAAATCAAAATGTAGCTCACCATAACATGTGCAAAGATAACATAAACGGAAACTTGACACACTCGCACATGCCACTCCTAGGGTACGCCTCACTTGGTTTCCTCAACGTGGTCATTAAGTATAGGGTGTTTTAGAGGTCTCCCTCCTGTCTAAAGATCAAAGTTGCCTCAAAACCGTTGCCTCGATAAAAAAAAAGATCTAAGACATTAGGGTTACCGCTAAGGCGTCCTACTATTGCTTTGGTGACCACATGTCCCTATAATCGAATTGACCCGAATAACTCCAACGACTGTGCTACCTACTTCTCAATAGTGGGATAGTACTGTCTAAAGGACATTTACACAGCTGAATTTCTTTTGAGTAGGTAGAGGTTCTAAGGTACTTGCTCTTTCAAAACAAAAACAAAAATACTTTTCGCACCTACACTTTTCTGACAAAAGTTTTCAAACAACTACTTCATACACTCTTGAGGACTGATACAAGAGTTAAATTGAAGTTTTCAAACAAACTTTTTTCAAAACCCACAAACACAAGAAAAGCAAACATTTTTGAAAACATAGTGAGCAAGTACCTAAGAGCCCGTGGATAACCACGGATAGAAAGGGTGCTAACACCTTCCCTTTCTATAATCTACCTCCCGAACCGAGAAACATCTCGAAAAGGAATTTTGCTGTGCTTTTGTCCTTTCCTTGTTGGAGAAAATAAAAGACGGTGGAGACTCTTGCTTACCGCGACATTTCGCGAACCAGCATTTCAAAACAGTCAGTTCTATTTCCACCGATCACACTTACAAATCCAACGACGGTGCTACCTACTTCTCAATAGTGGGATGGCGCTGTATAAATGAAACAAGAATAGAAACGATCTTTTTTCGAGTAGGTAGATGGTAGTAGTTACTTGCTCAAAATCAAAACTTTTCACACTTACACATTTCAAAACAATTTTCAAAACAACTTCGTCACACCCTTGAGGACTGATATAAGGGTTATCACGAAGTTAAAACTCTTTTCAAAAACAAAGCACATACACAAGAAATTTTAAAAAGATGAGCAAGTACCTAAGAGCCCATGGAAAACCATGGATATAAAGGGTGCTAACACCTTCCCTTTCTATAATCTACCCCCCTCATCCAAATTCTTGCTTTTACCAAGAATTTAGATTCTTTAAAAAAATTAGTTGATTTTGTTGAAATCAAATACATGAATAGGAATGAAAGAAACAATGTTTTACGAAAAACTTCTTTTTCTTCTTTTATAAATTATTACAGGTCTCAATTTATTCAACAATTGGATCGTTGGGGTTATCGTATTATTAGTCTGGGTTTTCTCTTTTTAACGATAGGTATTCTTTCAGGAGCAGTATGGGATAACGAGGCATGGGGTTCCTATTGGAATTGGGATCCAAAGGAAACTTGGGCCTTTATTACTTGGACCATATTCGCGATTTATTTACATACTAGAAAAAATAAAAAATTAGAAGGTGTAAATCCTTCAATAGTGCCCCCGTACTCAAAATATCTCGAAAAAGGATTTTTTTCTGTACTTTGTTTCTTTCCAATTGGATGAAATAAAAGTTGGTGGCTACTCTTGCTTACCGCGACATTTTGAAAACACAAAACGCAAAACATAAACCAGCATTTCAAACAGTCGGTTCTACCACCGTATCACAAAACTGGCGACTCTGCTGGGGAAAGTTATAAGTGGGGTATACCTTAGGATCTAGTTCATCATAATTTCTTCTCTTAATTGCTTTGTCTACTTTATTTTTGAGGGTTCTGTTTGGGGTTACTATAGATCCTAACCCGGATCCGGGGATACCTTTTAGGTAAGTAGCAATAGACTGTGAGGGAACTATACGGCATAGACCGATACGGTTGAAGCAGTAGCAATAGACTGTGAGGGAACTATACGGCATAGGCCGATACGGTTGAAGCAGTAGCTACGTTGGTGTGGCACATTGGTTGGTACCAGTATCCCTTGTGGAGAAACGAGGAGAATACGGGGCCGCTGCATGGTGTCATTAAGCATCAACTGACCTTAGAACCTTTAATCTCCTAACTTGGCCATTAGAAAGTAGCGAGATAGCCGGTCTCGGTGTAGAGATGAGAACTGGTTGATACTCGATGCTACACTCATTGAGACCATACTCTCGGAATAGTTCCGGCCGCAAGAAAATATTGCGTGAGCTGAAACCATGACCGATGGAGGATGGTCAGTGATATTGAGATCCTCTAGAACCCGGTTACTTTGCTAGGACAGGTTTGAAACCAACTTAACTTCAAGAGGGTATTACCTTTGACCTCATGCAAGCCTTAAACATAAGGGCTTTGTGTGATTTGACTATGTTTGCAATATCAATGTTTGCTATACCTGTGGTTTATCATGACATCATGCATCATAACATGGCATTCATGCTTCATTACCCTAACCATTTCAAAGACCAAGGGAATTTATCTTTGTTCTGTTTTACAGATCATGGCTTCTGTGCGTAGAAATACCATACGAGTCAACTTTGTGCAAATACCTGCCCAACTTAAAGAGCTAGCCTCAAGATTTTTTGAGACTTCTATGTTCATTAAGAGACACGGTCAACTTCTCAACCTGGTTACTTCAAATCTCGATGAACAGATGATGAGCATACTATTTCAGTTCTTCGATCCCGAGCATCATTGCTTCACCTTTCCAGATTACCAGCTAGTACCCACCTTGGAAGAGTTCTATCATCTATTGGGCATATCCATTCTTGAACAGGTACCCTTCACGGGTGTGGAAGAAGTTCCTAGACCAGAAGAAATTGCCTCAGCTCTGCATTTGAAACGGGCTGATGTAATATCCAATTGGGAAACACGAAGCGGGGTCTAAGTTTTTCTAGCCAAATTTCTGATGGAACAGGCTCAACTATTTTGGGATGATTTAGATTTTCAGGCTTTTGAATATGTCTTGGCTCTTCTTATTTATGGTTTAGTTCTCTTCCCTAATCCAGATTCCTTTGTAGATGTGAATGATGTCAAGATTTTCCTTTCTCGCAACCCTGTGCCTACCTTGTTGGGAGATATCTTGCATTCCCTCTATACTCGTACTATGAGGAGAAGAGGGACTCTTATGTGTTGCATGTCGTTGCTGTCGAGGTGGTTTATTTCGCACCTCCCTAAGTCTGTGCTGAAGAACGAAGAAGGTTTGGGTTGGTCCTACAAAATAATGTCACTTGCTCATACAGATATTCTTTGGTGTTCCCGGGCTATGGAAGACACTTTTGTTATTGACCATTGTGGAGGATACCCTAATGTCCCATTGCTTGGAATCGGAGGAGGTATAACTTACAGTCTTTGTCTAGCTTTGCGACAATTTGGTTGTGCTCGAAGAGATGGTCCCCATGAGTTACTTCTTGAGGACATTGTATTTGACTATAAGGAGGGTGTTAAGGAGCATCGCCGGAGGTTTATACGAGCTTGGGGCATGGTAAACAGATCTGACCCCGAAGAGTTAGGACCGAAGACTTCCCTTCCTATGCAACCTTATCTCCAATGGGTCCGAGCTCGTGCCCAAAAGCTTATGATGCCTTATGAGGCCGTATTACCAGTGATTGTGGAGCCCACTAATGAAGAAGGCATTCCTTACATGGTTCTCTATCCTTACACTCCCATTGATCATGGGGAGTTATAGAGGTCTTGGATTCAGCTGAGGAATGAGCGGGATACTTACCGGGAACAGTACCATGAGCAAGAAAGGAATATTTTAAAGCTCACCAGGCAGCTCGAGGAAGAAAGAGTGATCAATGACTATATCAACACAAAGAGGAAGCGACCATGGGACTTTTGATTTTGCTTTTTCTAGTTTTAGATTTGTTTTATTTACTTCTTTGTAACCCCTTAAAGGAATTGTTGAACCCTTCAAGTTTAAACTAATAAAGTTTTCATTTATTTTGGTTTGCAAATTTAAATCTCCCAAAGTCTTTGAAATCATTACATGCGCATCCCATTATCATGCACATCATTACAGGTACCCCTATAGGTTTCTCATCCTCTTCGTTGTTTATTTCAGAAGAAATGTCTTCCGATCAAGCCATCAATGATCTCCAGGAGCAGAACGCCCAGTTCCAACAGATGTTCATAAGTCTGGCTAAAGGGCAAGAGGATCTGAAGACCCTTATTCTGAAAGAGAAGAAAAAGAAGAAGAAGATCGGTATTCTGAATATGGGTAGAAGATTCGAAGAAAGGTTAAGGCAACCAGCTGATCTGGCCGCCTCGTCCAAAGAAGGGGAGAATCAAGAAAGGGAAAAGGACCCTAGTCCTGTAGTTTCTGACAATGATACGGATTACGATGATGAGAAATATCCTCCTGCTGAGGATAGGTACAAGCAGCTAGAAGACCGTCTGAGTGCTATGGAGATTCAGAAGATCCCTGGTTTGGACTTTGGAGAATTGGGACTGGTATCGGGAGTGGTCATCCCCCATAAGTTCAAAGCTCTGGTTTTTGCCTAGTATGATGGAGTATCCTGTCCAAAACTCCATCTCCGCTCCTACGTAAGAAAAATCCAACCCCACACCGCTGATAGAAATTTGTGGGTACATTTCTTTCAAGATAGTCTGTCAGGGACTCAACTTGAATGGTTTTATCAGTTGGAAGGAGCCAGTGTCCGAAACTGGGAAGACCTTGCTGCTGCTTTTTACAGGTAGTATCAGTATAACACCGACCTTGCTCCCACTCGTACTCAGATCCAGGGTATGTCCATGGGTGCAGGTGAAGGATTTAAGGATTATGCTCAGAAGTGGAGAGACTTGGCTGGAAGAGACCAACCCCTTTTGTCTGATAGGGAGTTGGTTGACATGTTTCTAGGGACGCTATCTAGTCCCTTTTTCAATCACCTGATCGGCAGTTCATCGTCTGGGTTTACTGAGTTGATTTTGACTGGAGAGAGAGTGGAAGCTGGTATCCGAAGTGGTAAAATATAGAAGGATGCTTCATCAAGTGCAGTAAAGAATCCTTTCACCGGTAAGAAGGAAGCTAGTGCAGTCTATGGCCCGAGGGGCCAAAGCAGACCTGAACACCGTCAAGCGGTAAATGCTGTAGTAATATCAAGACCAACAGTTGCTCCACAATGCAACAATCAGCAAAGGGTAGAAAGACCACAACGACAGTTTACCCACATCAACATGACTTTAGCTGAAGTTCTGCCTCATCTGTTAAAATCCAACTTGGCAACCTTGAAAGAGGCCCCCAAGAATCAAAACATTGCTTCTCCCAGATATAATCCCAACGCGTTGTGCGCCTACCATTCAGAGAGTCCTGGCCATGACACAAACGATTGCTGGGCTCTGAGGAATAAAGTGCAAGATTTGCTGGAGGCTAAAGAGATTGAGTTTTATGCTCCGGAAAAGCCTAACATTATAACTGCTCCTATGCCCAAACATGGTCGTTGAATCAATGTTGTGGACACCGATTCGTTTGTGACCTCCGTGGAAGAAATTTCTACTCCTTTGATGATGGTTAAGAAGAATTTGTTGTTGGCCGGTTTATTACCCGGCTGTGGTGAAGGTTGCCACATGTGTTCAATTCCGCCTTCCGGTTGCTGTTTATTGAAGTCGGGTGTTCAACGCCTGATGGATAATAAATAAATTTTGTTTGAGAAGACTATGATTCTGTTTGAAGATGTTGCCATCATAACCATTTCCGCCAACCCTTCCAAGGTTTCCTCGAGAAAACCTGTTAGGGTTACACCCGTTCCAAGAATTGCTCCGTTAATAATCACCGCTCCAGGTCCCATTCCATATACCTCATATAAGGCTATCCCATGGCATTACGGTGCTGATGTATATTACCATGGTGTTAAACAAGATCTGAAGACTGAAGAAGCTGATATGGATATCAGTAATATTGTTGGGACAAGCAAGGTCACCATAAGTGGAAGACTCTTTTCTCCTGGGATTTCCCCTCCGACTGTCCACAAACCTGTTGTCATTCCGTCTGCTAGTACATCAACTACTGTCCCAGTTTCTACTCCAGTTATCACCCCTGTCGCCGAGCCATCTGGGACTTGGGGAAAAGAAATCATAGGTGAGCCTGCCCGGACGGAGGCACCTAAGAAGATCATTGTAGAAACCACTAAACAAGAGATAGAGGAAATACTAAAGATTATCAAGAAGAGAGACTACAACGTAGTCGAGCAGCTGGGGAAGACCCCGTCAAAAATCTCCATGTTGTCCTTGTTGTTGTGTTCTGAAGCCCATGTGATGGATTTAATTGCATTTCTCAAGAATGCGCATGTGTCGTAGGAAACTTCAGCCGATCAGTTCAAAGATTGTGTGGCTAGCCTAACTGCTGACAATGGGTTAGGATTTTCAGATGCGGATCTGACTGGTAAGGGAAGAAATCATAATGATGCTCTGCATGTCTCGATCGAGTGCAGGGGCACCACTATAGCTCATGTACTTGTAGATACTGGGTCCTCACTGAATGTTCTGCCAAAGAAAGCGTTAGACCGTCTGGATTGTGAAGGTTTGATTCTAAAGCCGAGTAATATTGTGGTAAGGGCTTTTGATGGGTCAAAAAGGATGGTGCACGGGGAGGTGGACGTCCCTGTCAAGATGGGTTCTCAGACCTTTGGGTCCACCTTCTATGTAATGGATATCAGACCATCATATTCTTGCATGTTGGGTCGTCCTTGTATTCATAAGGCTGGGGCGGTGACTTCCACGCTCCATCAAATGCTGAAATATCTGGTGAAGGGGAAGATTGTCACGGTATGAGGTGAAGAGGAGTATATGGTGAGTCATCTCAATTCCTTCCGCTACGTGGAGATGGATGGGGAATTCATAGAAACGCCTTGTCAAAATTTCGAAGAGGTCCCTCAGTTCTCAGCATCAACTGAAGTTGCTACTAATAAACCTCCGCTGAAGATGGTTTCTCTCAAGGACGCCAGGGCTTTACTACAGGGGCTCAGAGGGCTGTTAGACGCGCATGGATCAGAATACCTCCTCTACACATCAGTAATCGGGGAGTTAACGCAATTGAAGACAATGAAGAGGATTCAAACATCGACAGCTAGATCTACCCAACAACCCATGGTGGATTGAACAACTGGACGGCGAGGGACTTCATACCTGTCTCTTTTATTCCGCAGTAATTGACTTTTGTTTTAAGAGTTGTAATAGACAGTTTGAAACTTTACGGCCCGGTGCCTTGCCCGAGGCACCTTGGCTTTGCTTGTGAGGGCTTATTATTTGTCATTTCATATATCATTAATAAAACATTGGACGTTTCTTGCATTACAAATTTTGCGCTCCTTGTTTTTCTCTTCTATAACTCGCTTTATCAAAAACATCTATTCTCTTACACACACTCACGTATCATAATTCAGATCCATATCAACTCTGGATCCCATTGATAACAACTCTACTTCTGCCAATTATGACTTCGAAAATCCGATCAACCAAGTTGAGGATGAAGGTGAGGATGATTGTGAGGTGCCAGGAGAACTTGCTAGATTATTACTACAGGAAGAGAGGGCCATACGGCCTCATGAAGAGCCAGTTGAGTCAGTGAATTTGGGTATAGAGGATTACAGGAAAGAGGTCAAGATAGGTGCGAATCTGGAGCCTAGTGTCAAGCAACAGTTGATACAAATGCTACGTGACTATGTTGAGATCTTCGCTTGGTCCTATGAAGATATGGCTAGTTTGGACACTGATATTGTGGTACACCGCCTGCCGACCAAAGAAGATTGTCCTCCGGTAAAGCAAAAAGTTTGTTGTATGCGCCCTGAAATTCCAGAGAAAATCAAAGCAGAAGTCATGAAACAGTTCGACACAGGGTTCTTAGTTGTTACTTCTTATCCGCAGTGGGTTGCCAACGTTGTTCGGGTACCTAAGAAGGACGATAAGGTACAGATGTGTGTGGGCTATAAAGATCTGAACAGGGCTAGCCCTAAGGATGACTCCCCAATTCCTCACATTGATGTTCTAGTCGACAACACCGTGCAGCATAAGATCTTCTCTTTCATGGATGGTTTTTCTGGCTACAACTAGATCAAGATGGCTCCTAAAGACATGGAGAAGACAACCTTCGTTACACAGTGGGGCACCTTCTGTTACAAGGTAATTCCTTTCGGGTTGAAGAATGTTGGGGCAACTTATCAGCGCGCCATGGTCGCTTTGTTCCACGACATGATTCACCATGAGATCGAGGTTTATGTTGATGACATGATAGCTAGGTCCCAGACTGAGGAAGATCACCTTGATCATCTCCATAAATTGTTCGACGGGTTGAAGACGTACAAGCTGAGGTTAAATCCGAACAAGTGTACCTTTGGGGTAAGGTCTGGTAAGCTTATGGGTTTTGTTGTCAGTGACAAAGGTATTCAGGCGTACCCTGCAAAGGTAAAATCCATACAAGAGATTCCGGCTCCCCGCACAGAAAAGGAAGTTAGAGGTTTCTTGGGACGTCTGAATTACATCACCAGGTTCATTTCACATCTGACTGCTACTTGTGAGCAAATCTTCAAGCTGCTGAAGAAAGATCAAGTGGTAAAGTGGAATAATGAGTGTCAGAATGCTTTTGAAAGAATCAAGGAATACCTTCAAGAACCACCAATTCTGATGCCTCCAGTTGAAGGAAGGCCCTTGATATTATACTTGACAGTGCTAGACAATTCAATGGGGGTGTGTGCTGGGGAAGCATGACGGGTCTGGCCAAAAAGAGCATGCCATTTACTACCTTAGCAAAAATTTTACCGACTTTGAGACCCGATACTCATTGCTCGAGAAAACTTGTTGTGCTTTGGCATGGGCTACTCGCCGGCTGAGACAGTATATGCTAACTCACACCACCTTGCTGATATCAAAGATGGATCCAATCAAGTATATTTTCAAGAAGCCCGCTCTCTCCAGAAGAATAGCAAGATGGCAGATGATCTTGACTGAATATGACATCCAATACACAACCCAAAAATCAATCAAAGGGAGTGTATTGGAGGATCATTTGGAACATCGGGCCGTGGATGACTACCAGTCCATGAATTTCGAGTTCCCAAATGAGAACATTATGTTGACAACCGACTGCGAATAACCTGGGCCGGATGAAGGACCTGAGGAGGGATCCCGATGGTCTATGTATTATGATGGAGCATAAAACACTTTGGGTAACGACATTGGTGTCGTAATTATATCTCCTGAGGGAAGTCATACTCCGTTCACCGCCCGACTATGTTTTAACTGCACCAACAATATGGCGGAGTATGAAGCGTGTATCCTGGGTCTTCGAGCTGCTATTGACCTGAGGATTAAGTTCTTGAGTGTATTCAGAGATTCTTCTCTGGTGATCAGTCAGATCAAAGGTGAGTGGGATATGAAGCACCCAAATCTTGTTCCTTACAAAGAATATGTACTGACGTTGCTCCCACACTTTGAGGAGATAACCTTTGAACACTTTTCGAGAGAGGAGAACCAGTTAGAGGACGCGCTAGCTACCATGTCTTCTATGTTCAAAGTCAGGTCGGATAATGAAGCTCCCCAGATTACCATCGTGAGGTTGGATGAACCCACACATTGTTGTGACATTGAGACTAAAGAGGTAGTAGATAAACCCTGGTTTCACGAAGTAAAAAGGCATCTTGAGGCTCAAGAATACGCTGAGGGGGCATCTGTAAATGATAAGAAGTTTCTGAGAAGTTTGTTGTGAAGTTCTTCATTAGTAATGGAATCCTCTATAAGCGTAACCATGATTCAACCTTACTGCGGTGCATAGACAAGATCGAGGCAGAAAGAATCATGGCAGACCTACACGAAGGTACCTTCGGAACTCATTCCAGTGGACATACCATGGCGAAGAAAATCCTACGGAAAGGATATTATTGGTCCACTATGTAAGCCGATTGTTATCAGCACTCTCGGACCTGTCATAAGTGCCAGGTCTATGCTGATAAGGTGCATATACCTCCAGTCCCTCGGAATGTTTTGACAGCTCATTGGCCTTTTGCAATGTGGGGTATCGACATGATGTGCGAGATCAGACCTACTGCGTCTAACGGGCATTGCTTCATTCTGGTAGTAATTGATTATTTCACAAAGTGGGTTGAGGAAGCTTCCTTTGCTACAGTAACCAAGAACGTCGCGGCGCAATTTATCCGACACAATTTGATCTGTCGATATGGTGTACCAGAGAGGATTATTACTGACAATGGTACAAATCTCAACAACACGATGATCATCGAGCTCTGCAAACAGTTCAAGATACAGCATCATAACTCTTCTCCCTACCGGCCGAAGATGAATGGGGTTGTCGAAGCGGCTAACAAGAACATCAAGAAGATTGTGCAGAAGATGACAGTGACATACAAAGACTGGCATGAGATATTACCATTCGCTCTTCATGGCTACCGTACCTCAGCACGGACGTTGACAGGGGTAACACCCTACTCTCTGGTATATGGCATGGAGGAAGTCCTACCCATCGAAGTTCAGATACCCTCTCTTAGGATTATGAAGGATGCAGGTTTGAACAAGGACGACTAGATTCAAACTCGGCTTGATCAGCTGAATTTAATCGATGAAAACAGACTTACTGTTATCTGTCATGGTCAGACGTATCAAAAGCGAATGATCAAGGCTTTTAACAAGAAGGTCAGACGACAAGAATATCAAGTCGGGGATCTAGTGATCAAACGCATCATACTACCGCAAGGTGATCCCAGGGGAAAATGGACCCCCACATACGAAGGGCTATTTGTGGTTAAGAACATTTTCTCGGGAGGAGCTATGATTCTAACCACCATGGATGGTGACGACCTTCCTCACCCCGTCAATACAGACATAGTGAAAAAATACTACGCATAATCAAAGACCCGCTAGGTCGACTGGCCTAGGCAAAAATAAGGGCTTCCCGGCGAACCAAAAGGGTTCGGGAAAAAGTAAGGGATGAAAATGAAAAAAACTGTACACCCGGCAAGTCAAAAACCTGAAAAGGCGGCTTGGAAAAAAAGGGTATCCCGGTGGACTGAAAACCCGAAAGGGTGGTCCAGGCAAAAATTAGGGATTGAAACGTAACACTATGTCTCATTGAATCATATTGCAACCAGACCTCGGTATCGACTATCAAGCTCGGACGGCGCCAATCAATCTGATCTACCTTCGACCAAGCGGCAAAGTGATGAGACGCTCGAAGATATAAGGGTAATAGCAGAGTTAGAACCCAATGGGATTGTTTCACATAGCTATTTTTCTTTCTTTTTCACAAATTATATAATTTCTATCTTTCGGCGGCGTTCTCTTACTAGGACATCAACCTCTTGTACAAAACGCCTATTACAGGCCAACTTCAAAAATCAATACAATTCATTTTTACAAGAAATTTCAACTTGTTTTTTCTTTTTCTGTTTTGTTTTGCAAGAACATCCAATGATTCATTTTTGATATATGCATTTGAAAATAATTGCTGATCATAAATATTTACATAAGAAACAAAAGACAATTACTCGTAATTCCAGGAACAGGGGCAAACAAGAAGTGTCCAAACCTTACAGTTACTCTGCCCATCAGATACAGGGATAGAGCCAGCTGGAGAACATGAGAAGGGGTACATACACTCCCCACAGAGTATGAAGTATCCAAAGACAGTGGTGTTAGCTTTCCCGAACAAGACACAACTCTCCCCAGCCAAGGTTCACAATCGCGAATGAGTTGGCAAAACTTTCCCCAAGCAGAGTTTGTTTATCACCAGCAAACAAAATTTCATCCTCGGTTGAGTTATTTCTCCAAGTCGGTAGATCTATCAACAGAGTATCTCCTCTCCAACAGAGTTATCCCCTAAAGAGTTATCCTCAAACAAAGTCTCTTCCGGTAGAACATTCACTAGCCAAAGGGCAAATCCCCAGTACAGTCATCTTTGTTCACCACCCCCGAAAAAGGTGGAGGAACTATGGTTTTCATAGCAATCAGGGATTTATTTTCCCAGATTCAGATTATCACGTCAACATTTCATGCTCATACATCATGACATATACATACATCACATATAACATAGTCTCATTTATTTTGAGAACGTCAGCATACAATGCATCTCATGTATCACATATAACTAACCTTGTATTTCTTTCAGGAAAGACATCGTTATCAATAATTTCCAGCCAGTCCATGATTAACACTCAAAGGCTAAAATAGAGTAATCATTGGCGCAACCAAAGCAGCCCTACTATCCAGGCTTTCACATCGAAGTAACCCTATTATCCAGGTTCCTTCTCACAGCCCTACTACCCAGGCTCTCATATCGAAGTAACCCTACTATCCAGGTTCCTTTTCACAGCCCTACTATCCAGGCTCTCATCTCGAAGTAACCCTACTATCCAGGTTCCTTCTCACAGCCCTACTATCCAAGCTTTCATATCGAAGTAAACCTACTATCCAGGTTCCTTCTCACAGCCCTACTATCCAGGCTCTCATATCGAAGTAACCCTACTATCAAGGTTCCTTCTCACAGCCCTACTATCCAGGCTTTCATATCGAAGTAACCCTACTATCCAGGTTCCTTCTCACAACCCTACTATCCAAGCTTTCATATCGAAGTAACCCTACTATCCAGGTTCCTTCTCACAACCCTACTACCCAGGCTTTCATCTCAAAGTAACCCTACTATCCAGGTTCCTTCTCAAGCCCTACTACCCAGGCTCTCATATCGAAGTAACCCTACTATCTAGGTTCCTTATCACAACCCTACTTTCCAGGCTCTCATATCGAAGTAACCCTACTATCCAGGTTCCTTCTCACAATCCTACTATCCAGGCTCTCATATCGAAGTAACCCTACTATCTAGGTTCCTTCTCACAGCCCTACTATCCAGGCTTTCATATCAAAGTAACCCTACTATCCAGGTTCCTTCTTAGAGCCCTACTACCCAGACTTTCATATCGAAGTAACCCTACTATCTAGGTTCTTTCTTATAACCTTACTATCCGGGTTCGGTCTCCCTTATCTCCAGACAACAATCCACAACACTGTAAGACCGGGACCCAATCAAACACAATTGATTTCACATTTCCCCAGTAAGTCGTGATGCAGCATGTACCCTGACCAAACACACAATTTATTTCCGCTTCCCAAACCGAAATTATTCCCCAGTAGAGTAACGGACAACTGAAGCTTCTAAAAACTCTATTTCCCTCAAGACATAGACCAGTATTCCCCAGTGAAGTCCTCCTCAACAACAGGTACACGGGTTCTCGCAAAGGAATCTCTTATGCGATCGACACTTCTTCGGATGGCATCTTTAAGACCATCTCCGACAATTCTCTATCAACAACCAAATGGCATCTTTAAGCCCATATCTAACAATTCTCTAAAAACTACCAAATGACATCTATAAGCCAATTCCCGATATCACAAGTCAAGTATCACTTCATGCGAGTGCAAATTTCTGGGCACTGTAGTGTTCAATCATCTTCTACCTTCAGATCACGAAAGGCAGACAACCAATCTACATCTTCAGGTTTAAGAAGATTGAACAGGGGAAGCTGTTGTACCCCAAAATTTTCCCTCCCATATTTCTCAACAAATGTCAAGTGACGTCCCCAAATTGCTCAAGGAAGTCCAAGAGTTGACCAGACAAACTCTCTCCTAAGGCAGTCTACCTCAAATTAGGGTTTCGTTTTTCATCAAGATGCTTGAGTCCAAAGGATACCAAATGCCTTCCAAGGCCCTAATGTTTTCTCAAAATTATCCATCTCAAGTTTCAAGCCTTGTAGAGGAAGTTTGCTCAGTCAATTGCTCAAATGCCTGCAAATCAACTATGCTAGGCCAAAAGTCAACTGTGGCCCACATACAGTTAAACTTCAAGATTTTTGGTCAACATCCTTATTTTGAAGTATTATTCATCATTTGATCAAGGTTTGAACATGATTCCTGAAGGATTGCTCACAATTCATCAAAATCCAAAAGTTGCTAAATTAGGGTTTTGTAGGAAAAGTCAACTGAACTTTGACCAAGCATAACTCTATCATATTTTATCAGAAATGGCCCATCCAAAGCTCATTATGAAGAGGATACAATTCCCTACTGTCCATCTTCATACCTCAAGTTCAAATTATGCACTCACAAAAAGATATGAATTTTGACATTATAGGTCATTTTGAAAAGTCAACAAAATCACCTTTTGGGTCAAAGCTTCATAACATGAGTATGGAAGACTCAATTAAGATGATACCAAAAAGGTTGCTTAGGGGACATCCTAAGATTTCTAAAAAGTCCAAGAGCACCCTCATAGGATCAAAATTGAAAGAGATATGCCTTGTCAAAGTTGACCGTTTTTGCAAAATTGCCAAAAGTCAAATGTGTCCAAAATTGCATTTTTTGCTAAATGGGCCTAACTTTTTATGCTTGCACTGAGTTTGTGATGTGATCCAAGACCCATGAGCCCTTCCACTTGTCATTCTTTTATTTTTATTATTTACTTTGATTTTATTTCATTTAAATCAAACAAAATCAATATAAAATAATGAAAATATCAAAAATCAATTAAACCTTGAGATTTTGTGCATGTTTAGAGTCATTATACAGCTGGTGGCAAGATCAAATCGTGCAAGGCTTCATATGGACATAAAAAGATTGAAAATGCTTATTTTGGAAAGATTTGGTGCAAGGAATAAATCAATGGTCAATCTTCATAAAGGGCAAAGATTTGATGCAAATTTTTACCCTAATACACTCTATTATAGATAGTGAACAAGGGCAGGCAAAAAGAGGGGTGGAAGCAGTCGTGCAAAGGTGAAAGAAAAACTCAAAAAATTGCAAGAAAAGTGGTGATCCAACTTTTGTGTTAGAGACCAGATCGTGCTTTTCTCACGTTGCAAAGAAGTTACTGGGCGTTCCAGGAGTAGATTCTAATCAAATCCAAGCCTTTTCACGCCTGGGATTGTGAGATATAGGTATTACAATTTGCTTCCCAACTCAAATTCGATTACATCAATTCACTCATCCATTGCATATTTTAATGAAATATTCGTGTTTGTCATTGAGTTTGCAAGCTTTTGGCACCATTTAATTGTATTTCTAATGCATGTACATGAAATTGCCATAGCTAAGGTTTTGTGTTCTTGATTGGGGCTTTGTAGGATAGGCAAAATTGAGCGTTGATTCTGGTACCATGAGACTCGTGAGGATGAAACGAATTGATTGGTACCAGCCATGATGATTTATCTTAAACATACACGATTTTGGAATTTCATAGGGATGTACCCACAGTAAGTGTTTGTAGGTAAAAGTTCAGAACTTTAAACGATGATTCCAGGGAAGAAAATGATAGTGTGTCACAGCCTGACTGGCTGATTCAAATTCTGGCGCGTTTATTCTGGCCAGAAACTTGTTGTTCTGATATATATTGTTTGTTTATATTATATTGATAAACTAACGTCCAGCGCAGTTGGTCAGAAGAAAGAAGTCAGAAGCTCATTATTCTGGGTTCGATCACAGGCGTGAGCTTTTGGTATTTTCTCCCTTGTTTTCGCCAGAGCCAACACGTGCATCTTCTGAGGATCATCACCTTCTGGATCCACTAGCCAGCATCAGATCCAGTGCACCATCTTTCTGATCCATTATCCAGGATCAGATCCAACACATCATCTTCTGGATCCCAGTCAGAATCAGACACTGCACGTGCAGGCCATCATCTTCTACATCCTACCCAGAACTAGATCCAGCGCACCCCCATCTTTTGAGGGTCATCATCTGTTGGATCCACCTGCCAGAATCAGATCCAATACCCCTATCTTTTGAGGGCCACCATCTTCTGGACCTCATCAGCTAGAGCCAGATCTGCTGACAGCAGGCTCACTTGGTTATCTCCATTATTTTTCCTTAAATTTTCTTTTCTTTAATTATTTTGTTTTTTTTACCAACACCAAAATTATTTTTTTTCTAAAAATTAACCAACCAAAACTCACAAAAAACAAGACTTATTTTCTTAATAAATATTTTTTTAATTAGTTAGTTTAATTAATTTAAGGCAATTCTAATTTCTTTCACAATTAAAATTAATTAGAATTTAGGATTTTCTTTTTTAATTCAATTATTTCATTACTTTTCTTAAATAACAAAAATGAAGAAAAAAAACATGTTTACTTTAATCAATTACAATTAGGTTTAGTCAAGGGTCAAAACCCTAGTCGCTTCGCATTTAATTCGCCGCGCGCTGATTATTTATTTTTGCCAATATTGTTGTAACTGCTCACTGGTATGTAATAGTTTAATTTAGGGCTTTTACTTATCACTTATTATTCTGGGTTTTTGGCTATGTAATTAATCCCCCTCCCCGAAGCCTTGTAATAGCGTAGATTTACTTTCTCGCATCTTAATCTCTGGAAATATTTCACTGTCTAGATGTATGCTAATAAGGTTGTATGACAAGATTGCATGATAATTTAATACAGTTAGAAAACTCTAATGTGCAAAGACAAATAACTGAAATCAAAGCACTCGCACATGTGCACTCCTAGGGTATACTCACACTTCGGTTGCCTTCGGTAAACGATCATTAAGCATAAGGTGTCTTAGTGGTTGCCCTTCTGTCTAAAAAAGATCAAATGTCCCATTCGAATGTTGCCTCAGAAATGTTGCCTCGGAAATGTTGCCTCGAATATGATCTTAAGACTCTAGGGTTATTATGAGGTGTCCTAATATTGCTTTAGTGATCGTATGTCCCTTTCGAGTTGACTCTTACAAATCCAACGATGGTGCCACCTACTTCTCAATAGTGGGATGGCGTTGTCTAAAGGAAACAAGAATAGAAACGATCTTTTTCGAGTAGGTAGATGCTAGTAGGTACTTGCTCAAAATCAAAACTTTTCACACTTACACATTTCAAAACAATTTTCAAAACAACTTCGTCACACCCTTGAGGATTGATACAAGGGTTATCACGAAGTTAAAACTCTTTTCAAAAACAAAGCACATACACAAGCAATTTTAAAAAGATGAGCAAGTACCTAAGAGCCCATGGAAAATCATGGATAGAAAGGGTGCTAACACCTTCCCTTTCTATAATCTATCCCCCGTACTCAGAATATCTCGAAAAATGATTTTTTCTATACTTTTTTCCTTTCTAATTGGATGAAATAAAAGTCGGTGGTGACTCTTGCTTACCGCGACATTTTGCGAACACAAAATGCAAAATGCAAACCAGCATTTCAAAACAGTCGGTTCTGCAACCGTATCACAAAGAGTTAAATAAAATATGTGTTATGATCATAAGTGTAAATGTTTAACATAGGGTTATGCAGAAATTGTGATTGTTTGAATTCTAAAGGGTGTGTCCAAAATTCAATTGCCAAAAGCAATTGTTTACTTGCATTGAGTGCGTTTTCTCCTGAAAATATTGTTTGGATTGTGGTGCATCTAGATTTTAATCTCTAATCGGTGCAAAAAAGTAATTTCGAGTTTCAATAAGATTCGATAGATATTAACGTCTAAACGGTGCGAAAAAGTAATTTCGAGTTTTGATAGAATTTGAAAGGGTGCAATGAGCAATCTCCTTGAACTTTTACAAATTTGCTAGAAAATATTTTTCAATTCGATCATAGAATTTGATCTCTAGGCCTTACACTTATTGGTTTTTTTAATAGCCCATTTTAACAGCTTTGTACAAGGAACTTTCTTTCGCCTATTCTGCTATCATACATATGAGACTGATTTAAGTTAAGAACAAAATTTAATTTTAGTTGTTACATATAGCAATGAAAAGAAAAACAAATGGTCGTGAACATATATTTATTCCTGACACAAATACTAGAGTACACACAAAAGAACATACATATCATATGTAAACAAATATCCATCCTTGGTACAGTTCCAGGAGCACACACAAAAGAACACACATATAATTACATTCATAGCTAAATATGGTACCATTTTATTCTTATTCTACACACCAAAAGGAAAGCCATTAAAACGAGGAATAGGCACACACATCAAAGGATGAGCCCTTGGAAGGCTCAATGCTGCTTTCTCTTCCATGTTAACTTTTCCATCACCATCAACCTTCCACTCAAAACATTGAATCATAGCAGCAAGATTTGTTGGAACAACCTGAAGTGCTGATGAGGTCCCAGGACAAGCCCTTCTTCCAGTTCCAAATGGCATAAATTCAAAATTTTGTCCTCTCACATCAAACTTAATATCTTCACTCATAAACCTTTCTGGCTTGAACTCAAGTGGATTTTCCCACACTCTAGGGTTTCTTCCCATTGACCATAGATTAACAAATAAAATAGTATTTGCTGGAATTTCATATCCACAAACGACGCCGCTTTCAGAAGATTCTCTCCCTAAAATTGGTACTGCAGGATGGATTCTTAGGGTTTCTTTTACTATTGCTTGCAAGTATGGAAGTTTGGGAAGATCTGATTCTTGTATTAATCTACTCTTTTGTGTTATTGAATCAATCTCTTCTCTTGCTTTTTGCATCACATGTGGATTGTTTATTAACTCAACCATAGCCCATTCAATTGTTATAGCAGATGTGTCTGTTCCTGCGGTAAATATGTCCTGCGCAAAGCATATTCCAAAATTATAATCCAAACAAGATTTTATCTATTTCTACAAATTATTTCGTACAAGTAAGATAAAACGATTTTATGAGTAAATAATATATTACTTGCAAAATGATCCATAAAAAATATTATTGAGAAAATAGTGTCATTTTTGAATTTATCAAATATTGTGAAATTAGTCTCTAACACTTGTTAGCGGCTTAGCGCGGCAGCACTTTATTTCTTATGAAGGAAGCAAGAATGCATATGCAATAGAGAAGATGGAATGTAGTGCATAAAGTGATTAATTATTGAGTTGAATTAGAACTGAATATACAATATCTTTATATAACTTTGTTGGTTAAGTAACCAACCTAGATGTTAAAGCCACAAAATGCAATTCCATAACAACCTAGGACTTAAATGGTTATGGATTAACAGTACTTAACACCCATATTAATCTATAAATTTAAGTATATATCAATTTTAATTGTAATCTTTAGAACACAAATCTGCTATCTTCAAAATCTTAGTGAACTTATATGTAAGCTGTAATGTTATTGAACACACTACTACAAAATATATTTAGCAACATTGATAGTTTAGTTAATTGTAGTAACACCTCATTTTTTTAGCCTTTTTTTCATCACAATTCTTATAATACAATTGTGGTGGAATATTTTACTTATATATAAACAAATTTAACTCTCGCTTCTTGATAAAATAAGCGTCGTCTCTCTCAAAACAAAATCCTAACATATTCTATCTTATTCTTCTTCTTCGATATTTCACATGCAGAAATCGTCATTTTTCTTTTTCATACTAAAAGATAATCAAGTTCAACATTGTTTATTCATTATATTTCTTCATCTCATTCTTAAACTTGCTTCTATTTTTCTTTATATAGGTTCTAATTTTCTTCACCATTTGAAATACTTTCAAGGCACGTCATTCCTCGAACAATTCATTTCATTTGGTGTTATAGGGGATTTACATTTGGCATAGTGTTTTTTGAAAACTGTTTATATTTGCGAATCTTGTTCAAAAGAGTTCACGTTTCCAAATTTGGTTCAATAGTTTATGTTTCCAAATATGTTTACATCTGGCATGTTTTTATGACTTGTAGAGAAGGTGAATGAAAAAATTAACACAAGAAAGCGTATATTATGAATGTGGTTCACAAATGGTTTGTGTTGCTATGGAGAAAAAAATACAAGAAGGATGAAGTTATTGTGAAAACTTCACGAGCCTTGTATTTTTTCTTCATAGCAACATAAACTAAATCAACATTAGCTTCATTTCTTAGACAAGTTAATCATTTCTTCATCTTCATTTTCCACGAATCTTTTCAATAAATGATACGTCCTTGAAACATTTTATGAATTGATATGTGGTTTTATGTTGATAAATATTGATAAATGTTGTTGTATGTTTATGATAAATGTTTCTCAGAACAAGAACAAAATATTGCTAAGTTACAAGAAAAAACCTTCTTGTGACTTAGCAATGTTTTGTTTCTTTAATCTTGCAGAATTAATTTCTTATGTAGATTAACAGAAGATCCAGTTGACTTTATTATATCACTACTAGAAAATTCGTTTTTAGTGATCGAAATTGAGATCAAAAAAGCTTAAAAATTGGTCACTAAACTGGTTGTGACCGATTTAGGGACCACCAATTTTTGTTTGAAAAAGTGTTAGTCTCTAAGCTTTTGTAACGGATTTAGCGACCAAAATTTAGCGACCGGTTTTAGTAAAATAAAAATAAAAATTGTCAATCCTAAGAATCAAACTTGAGACCTCCGAGAATTTTAACAAAGCCTTACGACTGGACCACATAATATATTTTATTATATTCTATATTTAAACATATATACATATACCAAGGAAATAAAAAATCTAAATAAAATTTAGAAAATTACTATATAAATTTGATTTTATTATGCACACATAAATATTGTATAATGAAAATAAAATTCACTTTTATGCAAATAAAAATATAAAATGACATTATTTTTATATAAATATATGTTTTATTGTTAAATTTTTCAGTCACTAAAAGTGAATTTTCTAATAGTATATTGTATGTAGATTGTTTGTTTAACTAACCCTTTCTTAAACATGCATTCATTTAAATTTATTTAGAAAAATATAATCTGAAAATTAAGTTATATTTGAAAACCAACTTAGATTAATCAATGTTTTTCAAATTGCATGCATCTCGTAATTCATCTATTGCTCTTTAACATATTTATTTATGTTCAATGACTTAAGATCTTTATAGCAACAATTCCTTCTCTTCTAGTTTAATTTGAAAAGAATTAATTTATTGAGTAATTATGATTCATCATCATCACTGCGATCATAATAATAATAATAATAATAATAATAATAATAATAATAATAATAATAATAATAATAATAATAATAATAATAATAATAATCATTTAAAATATAATTATGATGATAGTGATCATGATTAATCTGAATTAGTCAACAAATTGATGTTTTTCAAAATAAACTAGAGAGAAGGAACCGTTGTTATGAAGAACTTAGGTCATTGAACCAATTTCTATATGTTAAAAAGTGAAATATGAATTACAAGATGCATACAATTCGAAAATTAGTGGTTTGTTTAAGTTGTTTTTCAAGAATAATTTAATTTATTAGAGTATTATCTTCTACATCAATTTGAATGGTTGTATCTACTTGGTTAGGAGTGAGAAAAAAAAGAAATTCACAAATTTTATAATAAACTCGTGTATATATACCACAACGGTTATCTGTCATAACCGTGGTGAAATATTAATTTTATTTTAATTAAACTACTGCAGTTTGGTTTCGAACCCATAAACTTTATATATATATATATATATATATATATATATATATATATATATATATATATATATATATATATATATATATATATATATATATATATATATATATATATATATATATATATATATATATATATATATATATATATATATATATATATATATATATATATATATATATATATATATATATATATATATAAGTGATTGTTTAAGATATATGTTGCGATAGGTAGTGTGTTACCTTGTTCGTCACCACGGTCACACGCCAGTGATGGAAAACAACATACTTACAATCACACGCTACCTAACAACAGTCATACAACAATCATTATACGTATTTCACATCCGTTTATAGATTTATGTGCTTGCATGTAATAAAGATCAATATCTGAATTTTTGATGAAGACAACACCTGAGGATTAATATGTGCTTGCAGAAGAGGACTCAAGATCAAAGTCCCTATACAATCAGATACTGTCTAGCAAGAGTCTCGAAGCCTTTTTGGAGAAATGTGTGAAAGCTCAACACGTCTTGATTGTCGGTGTGTTTGAGTGAATTGAGTACTATAAAAGTAAGGTAGTAGATTAAGAGTACTAAGGCAACTAACACACACACACTAAAAACTATTTTATCAAAAAATAAAACAATTTCAAAAATACCTTAAAGTTGTATCAAATGACCTAAGAGCTGAGGAAATATCCTAAGGGAAAAAATTTGGCTTAATTAATCGATTAAGCCTTTGGTCCAATCGGTTAGATTAGTCCAAACTTTTTCCCCAAGAAATTTGTTCAGAGCCTAAATAATTTGAAACAGCTCTATATATGAACCTTCCTATTTGGGCAACATAAACAATTATATTTGACGTTTCTAATTGGTTAAGAAATCAATTAGATAATTAATTTAGCGCATGGATCGTTTCCTTTTTGATGATTTCAATTACTCTATAAATGGGTGACTTCCTCACTTGAAATCACACCTCTTTCCAACATTTTCATATTTTTTTGCAATTTACTCTCTACTTTTTATCCTTCTCTTACTAGAAATTTATTTCTTCACTTGTAGTTGTCTTAGCGCTTTGAAGTGAAATTTTATTTGTAAAGAGAATACTTTTGTAAGTGATTGTGCTGGTCGTTTATAGTCTTAAGGGTGTGATACCTTTAATAAGTTGAGTTTTAGTTCTTGAGATAAACCATAAATCTATGTTATTGGTTTATTAAGCTTCATCAGAAAAAACTTTGCTTTGGTTAAAGGGATCAGACAAAAATGTTGAATTTCCTCAATAAAATAAGCCAGGGTAAAAGTTGTCTATAGGTTGGGGATAAGCATATTCAAAATATTAAGATCAAAAACGTATGTGGGCATAACCTTTAAAAGACCTCTTGGGACATGATTAGGCCAACGTTCGGTCCAACCTAGACAACTCTTAAGTGAAATCTTTTTATCCTTATTCTCTTTATTTTTCGGTAATTTATTTTCATTACTTTACTTACACTATGCTTACTCACTCAATAAAACTTTACTTACACGATCTTAATTAAAAAAGGTAAAATTAATCACGTTTTTCAATGCCACAATTCACCCCCTCTCCCTCTTGTGCTTGACGTCACTTGTTCAACATTGTTGCTATATGTGTTTTTCATAGTAGTGACAATAAGATAAACTCAAACTTTTCATTCATGATGTTCTCTCTTATGAAGTGAAACCCAGTTTCTATGTTTACTCCTCCAATGTGAAATTGGATTCTTGATTAAGTTTATGGTTGACTTGTTGTCATTCATAAGTTTAATGGCTTTTGCACTTCACATTGCAACTTATTTAGCAATGAATTCAGCCAAATTCTTTGACATGAAGCAAATGGAAATAGCAAGCATAGGATCTTTGTTCCCTTTAGGTATCTTGGTTTTTTCTTCGAATCCACTAGATGTGATTTTTAGACTCACTCATGAACCCATAAATTATAATATTTGCATATCAAATGTTTGTCCCGTTAATGCATAAGTACCTCGATGATTCCACAATCTTCTAGAAAAATGTTTCTTTTACCTTATCTTAATCATAACATTCATCAAGCTTTGCATTTGTTCCAACACTCGTCAGAAAAATGTCCAAACTTTTCACAATTTTAGCCTTACACCTTCATTTAATGAAATTAGTCCTTCTTTAGTTGGTTGGTTCCTGAACCTCCTATTTTTTGGAAGATTAAGCTTTGTTGAAATGACTTCTATTCTTGAAGCTTCCCTTTAACTTTTAATTGAACTTCCTTTCATGTCAATCTTTCTTCAACATCAAATCTTGCAAAGTTTGTTGAATTGACCTCTCAGTTCCTCTATCAATCATTGTGAGTTCATGAGCTCCAAAGAATTCTCAAATTTATCAATTTTCATGGTCTTCAAATCTTTGGAATTTTAAATTTCCACAAATATGAAGTTAAATATTGATGTAAGAGATCTTATTACTTTCTCAACCACGTTTTGATCAATAATAGTATCACCATGTGTCTTCTTTTAATTCACCAATGCAATCAATTTAGAGAACTAGTCACTTATGTTTTGGTCCTCCTCCATCCGCATCAACTCATACTTCCTCCTTTAATGTTGAAGTTTCACTTGCTTCACCTTTTCTCCACCATCATTTGATGTTTCTAGAATATCAGATGCCTTTTTTAAATAGTCACCTTTGATATGATTTCAAAATGACGAGCATCCATGTTTTGGTGAATATAGAACAACACATTGTAATCTTTCTTTTCTTACTCCATAAATGTGTCTCTTTATACATTCGTAGGTTCATATATCAATTACTCGTAGACATTTTTGACCATCTCAAGCACTTATTCAGATTCAAACAACGATTTTATCAAAGCGGTCCATATTTCACAAATACTTTCGCCAAGAACAAAAATGTTCGTCGCAAAGACACCATTTGTGTTCATTCTTGTTGATCAAATATACATATAAATCAGTTTTCACTATGTTTTTCCAATGATATGACCCCTCAAAATTCTAACGTTTTTTCCTTGTATGAAAAACAAACCCCCAGTATCAAAATAAAGTTATGCTATAGAAAATGATTTGTTCTTGTATCAAAAACCAAATCTCTTATTAGTATCGAAACAATTTATTTCATATATTTTAACTATTTATTATCATATAGCTTGTTGTCATTCTGTTTGATTCTATTCTAATTGAATTTGTGTAGATTTGTGTAGGTTTTCATTTGTATATTTTAAATTTTAACTATGATTCTGTTTGTATTGGGTTTCTTGTTTATTTCACTATTGTATAGTTTTTGATGAATTTGGTTCCTACAAAGTTAGTAAAATATCAAGGGAGAAAATCAAATGGTTTTATTTCAAATCACGTGATTGGTTATGATATACAAATAATAATCACTTTACTCTCTAGAGTAAGTTATAAAGTGAGTTAATTCGTTTCAAGTTGTTTAAGTAAATAATGCGCCACTCGATCTTAAGTGAAAAAATGTTTGGTTGATTAGGAAAAATTATGTGAATTAATAATTTTTCACAGTGCATCTAAATGCAACATAATTAGGTGAAGTTTGTGTGAGTGTGTCTGGTATGTTTATTATGGTTGTATATTACATGAACTTATGGATCATATTTATTTGATTTTGATTTTATTTTCATAAAGTAGTTATGCATCCTAGTTGGATGAAAGCTAATAGATAGGTTGATTTCACATCGTATATAGAGAATCAATGTGAATAATAAAATATCCCATCGATTGCACTTGACTGAGGTGAAAAGTGGAGATATCTCATCGGTTGCACTTTGTGACTGAGGTTAAAAGCGATGATATCCCATTTGTTGCATTGTGTGACCGAGGTAAAAATTAGTTTTACACCTCAACCAATCACCCGATTTGATATGTGGCAGACTTACCACAACACCATACATTACCTTGGTATGTCAATGGATGCAAAATATCTATTCTACCATGTTGAAGCTCAATTTGAGCTTGAATGAAGATAATCTCATACACATATTTTATATATTTTTTGTTTAGTTTTTTGAACAAGTCTTACAAATAGAGATTTGTTTGTATGGACGTTGAGACTAATATGAATATTAGATAACAAACTATCTCTTGCATAACCACTTTCCTAACTAACTTCTAACCTTTGTCCTAATAGTTATAACTAATTTCTTATTGTTATACTAACTCACACTATTACGTTCACACTGTTACATTCCTAATACTCCCCCATCAAGCTAAGGGGGGTGGAGATCCCACTTTAAGCTTGCCACGAAGATCATAAAAAACTGCAAAGCCAAGAGGCTTGGTGAGGAAATATGCAAGCTGGAATGCATCCAGAACATGTTTAACAACAAGTTGTTTGGCTGCCCACGTTCACGCATGAAGTGAATGTTGAGCTCCACATGTTTGCTGCGGGAATTGAGAATAGGATTATGAGAGATATGCATTGCACTTAGGTTATCACAAATCAATGTGGGAGGAAGAAATGGGTTATGAAGCTTGGTTATTAGAGACTCAATCCATAAGAGTTCCAAAGTTGAATGAGTCAATGCATGGTACTCAGCTACTACGCTGGATCTGGCAACAAGGGACTACTTCTTGGAACTCCAGGCCACCAGGTTTGGCCCAAACAAGATGCACGAGTCGGAGGTGGACTGTCTATCAACCACATCATTGGCATAGTCACTATCATTGTAGGCATGAAGTGATACAAGTACCTTTAGTTTGGCATGAAGAAGCTTGAGGCCAATGTGGAAAGTTCCACTATGATACCAGAGAATACATTTCATAGAAGTCCAGTGAGAACTAAGTGGCGATGACATGATCTATAACGTTTTGATGACACTAAAGGAAATATTAGGTCGTGCCAATGTAGCATATTGTAATGCCCCAACAATGTACCTATAGTGATGAGGGTCAGAGAACACATCAGAACCAAATTTTTTAAGCTTAAGTGTGCTTAGCATCAGAGTGGGTGAGCCATTGGCTTTAGGCATGTGAGCACAAAGGAGGAGGTCCTTGATGTATTTGGCTTGAGATAACATCATCGACCCTTGAGCTAGATAACTGACCTCAATACCAAGAAAATAAGCAGGTTTCCCTAAATTTTCAATGAAAATTTATGGTGAAGCTTGTCAATTAGATCATGAATTAAGACTGAGGAAGATCATGTGATCAGGATATCATCGACATAAACAAGTCCATACAAGACACTGCCTTTATGGGAGTAAAAAAAAGAGTTATCACATTTACTATATATAAACCTAAACTAAGACAGGGTTTGGTGTAGCTTCTCATACCACTTCCTAGGGGTCTGCTTAAGCCCATATAAGGCCTTGTGCAACCTACATACTTGAGACTTATCGGGACCTTAGAAACCATGTGGTTGATATATAAAACCTTCTTCTTGAAAGGTTCCATTTAAAAAGGCATTATTGATGTCCACTTATTGAAGTTCCCACTTGTGAGTGATAACCAAGGTAAGTGTGATTTAGATTGTAGTAGGTTTGAAACCTTGAGAGAATGTTTCATTGTAATCAAAACCTAATTGTTGATGAAACCCCTTTGCAACCAAGTGTGCCTTATACTTGTTCAAACTTCCATCAGGATTTTCTTTCACATTTAAAACCCATTTGCAGCACACTACTTTCCTATGTGCAGGTAGTGTAGTGAGAGACCATGTGTTATTTGCCACCAAAGCATTATATTCAGCTTCCATTGCATTGGCCCAGTCAGGACTAGATAGAGCCTATTTGATTGAGCTAGGTTTAGTAATTGTATTAAATACTTTGGGCTTAGCGTTACTAGTCTTGGCTCTAGTGAGCCCAGGGTGCATATTCACAAAAGGATCAGATAGAAGTGCCTCAGAGGTATTGGGACTAGGTAATCAGATACCTCCTAAGAGCACTGTGAATATATAATTGGTACCATGGAAGAGGGAATTCCTTCATGTGCGGGATTTATAACACATGGGTCCTCAAGAACAATGGACATAATAGGAATAGTTAATTCAGTGTTTAGACCACAAGGTAACGGTTCACCTCTTGGACCAGCAGGTAAGGACTAACTGGCAGGAGTGGCAGGTGTAACAGTCACTGGCTTTGCATGCATGGGGTCAGAATTACCATGAAGACTGGGTGGCTAAGGGAGAGATAAAGCTACATTGGACGCTTGTTGAGATCCACCACTTGTTGTACTTGGAAAGAGATATGAGTAGGGAAATTTGCACTCATTTTAGGAAACATCCTTGGAGACAAATATCCTACCAGCCTTATTCATACATTTATACCCCATGTTTTACGCGAAACACCCAAGAATATACATTCTTCACTTTGAAACTGAAATTTTTGTTGATTATAGGGTCTGTGAGAAGGAAAGCATAAGCAACCAAACACCTTGAGAGACTGATAATGTAACACCCGAGACCGAAAAGGGCGAGGAGTGGTTGCACCGCATGTAACATCCGCGGCCTAAGAGGACAAAGGTGGTCGCCACATCGGAATGAGAGGGATCCCGAGGCTATGCAGGTATGGGACTGCATGTTTGAAGGAAGGCTTATAAGGATTAATTGGTACTACCTATACCAATAAGATGCATCTTCTTTTCGGTAGCCCATTCCATAAGAACTCCACAGTTAAGTGTACTTGACTTGGAGTAGTATTGGGATGGGTGACCTTCTGGGAAGTTTCTTAGAAAACGTGCGAGTGAGGCCAAAGAATGCTGAAAAGACTCGTGTTGGTTTGTGGAGTCAGTCGGTAATCCCAAAGGCAGTCTGGGGCGTTACAAATGGTATTAGAGCCATACCTCTCCCAGTACGATGTAGTTCGAGGACGAACCATGAGGAAGCTGGTGGGCATGTAACACTCGAGGCCGAAAAGGGAGAGGAGTAGTTGCACCACATGTAACACCCGAGGCCTAAGAGGGCAAAGGTGGTCGCCACATCGGAATGAGAGGGATACCGAGGCTATGCAGGTATGTGACTAATGGTTGAAGGAAGGCTTATAAGGATTAATTGGTACTACCTATACCAACAAGATGCATCTTCTTTTCGGTAGCCCGTTCCATAAGAACTCCACAGTTAAGCATGCTTGACTTGGAGTAGTATTGGGATGGGTGACCTTCTGGAAAGTTTCTCAGAAAGCGTGCGAGTGAGGCCAAAGCATGTCTTATAGTAGAAAAGATTACACGCCCTAGTCTATAATTCCATAAGGAAAGGCCATCATAAGAGGTACAACACAGCTAGAGTTGTTCTATGACAAGCGTCAGTAGTAGAGCTAGAGTTAGATGTACATTTTTTGGAAGGAAAGGAAACAATGCCATAAGCTTGAGGCTGAAGTAAGCGAATGTCTGGGAAGAAACCAAGCCATTCTCAACAAGGTATCCTTCAATAACAACTTAATTAGAATCCTGAGATTTTACAATGCATTTGTCAGCATAAAATTCAAATATGAAATAGTTATCCTTTGCAAATTTGGACATGAATAACAAGTTGCGAGTAATTTCAAGAACATGTAAGATCTGTTTAAGTACAAGTGAGTTATGAGAAGAGTTTAGAGGCACAAACCAGAACAAACCAACAGATTGAATAGATAAACTCTTCATATTCTCAATTTGATCTCTATCACTACCTACATACGATGATTTATATTATATGCATGAATCAAAACAAGTTAGGTGATTTGAAGCACCAGAGTCGGTGAACCACACCTTAGAGTATAGATCACGTGGCATGGAGTATTCCTTAGTGTGAATGCGTGGCTTAGTGGTTGCCATGTTATCGGTGGGAGTGTTGGAACTGCTAGCACAGGTGATGCTTCAGGTTGAAGCTGGCTTTCACTTGCTTGGCGTTTCCTTAAACACATGGTGGATGAGTCACAAGGACAAAGTATTTGTCATATTTTTGCCAACAAGCATAGAATCTGGAATCAATTTGAAGCGTAACATAAATTTAGAAGAAGATTTGGTAAGTTTTTTGAAGTTTGGAGCTTTGTTTAAACTTGTCGCACACGCGCTTTCGTGACAGAAATGAAAATCTTGTAGACTTTGTCCCAAAATTCATGTGAGTGTTTGTAGGAGAGAAGACGTGGAAGCACCGTCTCAGAGATCTTTTATTGCAACCACGTGAAAAACGCTTGATCCTGCATCATCCATAACTCGTGATCTGAAGATACTAGGTGTTGCTGAAGATCTTCTTGAGTCTTAAACATTGGCGGAATTGTCAGATTGACGACATAGCGATGAAGTTTGTGCGATAGAATCACACTTGTAACCTGTTGATTCCATAGCAAGTAGTTATTGTCTTGTAGTTTGATGGATAGTTTCGGTCCAAAGGACGAAGACGAAGAAGAACTTCCAAACACCATAGGAGTTGCAGCCAAAGACTGTAACACCCTCATTTATTGGTTCTATTTATGAATAGGTAATAATAATAATTGATTCAAGCTAAACATGTGAGGTACAATTACTAATCAAATAAGTGGCATGGCTTGTAATTAATTTGGCAAGTTAGGGTACTATGGTCTTTTCACTCCTTAAGTAGAAGAGGGTTATAAGAGTTACTCACTCATTTTTGCCTTGTAACAAAGATCAGAAATGAGAAAGTAGAATGAAGGAGCTTAGAAGCAAAAGAGAAGAGGAATAAATTCCACGAAAAAGGTAATAAATTCCACGAAAAAGGTAATAAATTCTTACTTGTAACTCTGAATTAAGCGTTTCTGGACATTTTGAAAAGTAGACGAAATTTCATTCAATTTGCATATAAACTTTGTTAATTGGATGTTTGTGTTGAGGGAGATAATTGTGTTTGAAGTGTGAAGATTCATGCTCAAAGTGGGTGAGAAGAAGCTACAAATTTGATGACTATGGAAGTAGAGCTTTCATCAAGAAAGAACCTTAAGAGCAACATTATCATCATCTTCGTCTCTCCAACCAAGAATCTTCAAGCATGAGGTGAGTTTCATAGCTAGATGCTTGGTAGGAATGGGATGACTTGCATGTCAATGGGGTAGTGATATGATAACCTGCAATGAATCTATGAATGGTTTTTTGTTGGATTCTTGTGTTACATGTGTTGTTTATGTTGTGTTTTAGCTCTCTATTATGTTGTTGCATGTTAGGTATGAGTGGATGAAGAATTGGGAAGGAAAAGTGGTTCCAAAACCCAAAAATTTGTTTTCTATACTGTCAGGTTCGCTTATTGAACTCTGTTTCGCTTAGCTAAAGTCTAGAGAGTGAATCAAATTTGTGTTTTACTAAAATTAGCATAACTTGATTTTTACAACTCGAAACGGAGTACGGTCGAAAGCGTTGGAAAATTATTTTAATTCTCCTATTGATTATGCTTATACATCATGTTTTTAGTTCAGTTATGATATATGATAAGGGAATGTTGTAGTGTATGGTGTTAAATAAGCATAAATGGGCTTAAGAACATAGTTATAGGAATACTACTTTTGTGTTAATCTCATGCCATGTGATCAACCTTGGTTATATATGTTGTATAACTCCTTCTTAACCCTTGTTGGTGGATTTGTGAGGTATTTGTTGAGTTTATGTGCAAATTGGAAGTTCTGGTTTTTTTGTGTGCAATTACTTTCTCTTAGCAAACTTACTTAAACTGAGAAGGAAAAATCCTGAAGCATTTATTATAAGCACGCTGGACCTCACTTAGCAAAGTCTTTCTCGCTGCTAATTCTCTTAGCGAACTTCCCTGAGCAGAATTGTATTTTTGATTCCCCTGAGTGCAGTTCTGTTCTGTATCACAAATCAGACGCCTCCTTTGTCTGTTATGACTAGTACTATGGATTGTGTAATGTCATGAGATGATCACTTTTATGAAAATATTATATGTATTCTTAAGTAAATGCATTATCATGATAAATTTTATGATGTGATCATTTGCTTGTTTTGTTCTCGTTTGTTCCGGTTGAACGTTCAGAGATGTTTTCTTGGGTGTGGCTTAATGCGTATTGTAATCACGATCATTTGTTTCTCGTTCGTTCCGGGTGAATGTTCGGATGTGGATGTGACGTGTGCTTGAATCGAAGTAGGCCTAAGCTACTAGGTGGTAAATCACATATGACCATGGACCGGGTCCAACCTATTTTACCGTTGTGATGGGCTTGTGAGGGTCTTATAGAGCGTTTCTAATATACAGTTGTACTCATCAGCGTTATCGACAATGTCATACACACATGAGCTACCATTACAATGTGATTGTGAGGCTCTCAAAAGACGTATTCCCACAAGTCGGTGTACACATCGACATGCTTGGCATGGTGGGGTTGTGATGCCACATAGGCAATATCATTTTGAATACTTGCCTCTAGTGATGCCATGTAGGAAATATCACTAGGCTTTCGCTCGGTGGGCTTATGTTTTCAAGAAGGCGTTTTGAACTTGAGGTTGTACTTGTTAAATTGTAATCCAGTGTGTCGAAAAGATTTGATTTGTTTTAGATTTAAATAGATTTGATTTAAGTCTAGAATAAATTAGATTTTATTTGGTAACAAAAAGATATTTTGGGCTTTGGGCTTAGGGTGTAAGCTCAATTATAAATAGAGGGAGTAACCCCTATTTTTGTAAGCAAGTCAAGCAAGTCATTCACAATATTTTTCCCTTGCAAAGTGAATAATAAAGTTTTCACAGTTTGTGAGCAGAGAGAAACTCTGCAGAAATTATTTATCTTGTCTTCTTTCTTTGTTTGTCTCATAATTAAATTGTCATTGTGGTAGAAATTCATCATAGAGTTTTGGTGGATTTCCAACATCTGGTATCAAGAGCTTTGTTTCGATTCAAGGAAAGTGTCAATCAAGAACGATTGAAGAATTCACGATGACAAGTTATAGGAATGCAAATTATCCACCAACCCTACCAATTCTGAAAGTTGACAACTATGAGAATTGGTGCAAACAGATGAAAGTCTTATTCAGGTGTCAAGGTCTTTGGGACCTTGTAAAAGATGGATTCTAAGCGCTTGGAGAAAACGCTTCAGAAGAAGAAAATAAGAAATACATAGAATCTGAGAAGCTGAGTTATAAAGCATTATTTATAATTCATCAATGTGTCAGCCCAGACAATTTCGAAAAGGTTAGTGATTCAGAATCTGCAAAAGAAGCTTGGGAAATCCTTGAAAAGTCTTTTGGAGGCACTGAGAAAGTGAAAGAAGTGAGGTTACAAACTCACAAAAGGACCTATGAACTGCTTCAGATGGAAGATAGTAAAAGCATATCTGATTTCTTCACTAGAGTTACAAAACTAGTAAATCAAATCAAGATATGTGGAGAAGCGTTAACAACAAGAGTTGTTGTGTCGAAGATCTTGAGATCTTTAGCTCCTAAGTTCGACCACATAGTGGTGGTGATAGAAGAGGGTAAAGACTTGTCGAAATTGACAAAGGAAGAACTTCAAGGGATGCTTGAATCTCATGAACAAAGAATGAATGAAAGAGCTGCAGGAAAATCGAAGAGTGATGTGGCCTTGCAGGCACATTCAGCAAAAGAGACCAAAGGCAAAGGAAATTGTTTCGACAGAGGTAGAGGTGGCTACAACAAATTGAATGGTAGAGGAAACCAGATTGAAGGAAACGTGTCGAATCAAAGAAGACCATACCAAGGCAACCAAAGAGGTGGTGTTGCAAATAGAGGAAGAGGTGGTGGTCGAAAACCTGATAAGAGTCACATTCAATGTTACAATTGTCAGAAGTATGGTTACTATTCGAGTGATTGTCCAGAAAAACGAAAGAATCAAGAAAGTGATGCAAAGCTTGAAAAACATGAAGAAGAAGAAGAGATGATGCTGATGGTCACAACAAGAGATTAAGATAGATTCAAGGACCAATGGTACTTGGATCCAGGATGTTCATCACATATGTCTAGAAGGAAAGACTGGTTCGTCAATATAAAACCCTCAATGAAAAATATGGTAAAATTTGCAAATGACAATATCCTAGCAGCTGAAGGTATTGGTGATGTTATGATCATGAGGAAAGATGGCAAAAGGTCAGTAATCTCCAATGTGTTGTACATACCGGGCATGAAAAGCAATTTGCTCAATATAGGGCAGTTGGTCGAAAAGAATTATAAAGTGTCAATCGAAGATAAGATGATGAGAGTCGTTGATGCAAATGGGAGATTAATCTTGAAGGCTCATATGTCTCAGAATCAAACCTTCAAGATTGAACTAAATGTGATGGAGCACAAGTGCCTTTCGACTGCAGCCAGCAGAGATGAATGGATATGGAATTATAGACTAGGCCATCTCAACTTCAGAGATATCAGAGATTTGAAGAGAAGAAATATGGTTTCAGGATTGCTAGAAATTGACATTCCAAACGAGGTATGTGAGGAATGCGTGCAGGCGAAACAACACAAGAATAGCTTCAGCAAGGATACAGGAAGCAGATCGAAGGCTAGTCTTGAAGTCATATACTCTGATGTATGTGGACCAATCCAGGTGGATTCGATGGGAGGTAACAAATACTTTGTTACATTCATAGATGATTTCAGTCGAAAGCTATGGACTTACCTGATCAAGAAGAAAAGTGAAGTGATCGAAGTATTTACCAAGTTTAAGTCTATGGTCGAAAGATAAAATGGTCGAAAGCTCAAAGTTTTGAGAACTGATGGTGGTGGAGAATATGTGTCGAAAGACTTCGACAGATTATGTGAAAAGGAAGGGATTGTGCATGAGGTGGTGCCACCCTATACTCAACAACAAAATGGAATTGCAGAAAGGAAAAATCAAACCACCATGAATATGGTGAGAAGTATGTTGAAAGGCAAGAATTTACCTAAAGAGTTTTGGGGTGAAGCTGTTTCGACTGCAACATACATTTTGAACAGATGTCCTACAAAGAAGCTAGAAGGAATTACTCCAGAAGAATGTTGGTCTGGTGTGAAGCCTAGATTGAGTCATCTGAAGGTATTTGGATCTATTGCACATAGACATGTGCCAGATCAGTTGAGAAGAAAACTTGATGATAAGTCAAGTCAAATGATTCTAGTTGGATATCATTCGATAGGAGGCTACAAGTTGTTCGATCCAGTGAAAAAGCAGATTGTGATCAGCAGGGACGTGATCATAGATGAGTTTAAAGAATGAGATTGGACTGAAAATATCAAGAAAGATTCAGTGGGAATCCTTCTTGAAGAGCCAGAAACTCAAGTCGAAAGAGAAGTTCGACAAGAGGAACCGGCAAATATACTAAGTACAAGCAGGCCTCAAAGAACAAGACGCATGCCTGCAAGATTGTGTGATTATATCAGATGATGTAATAGATAATGAAGGTGAGCTGGTACATTATGCTTTCTATGCAGATGTTGAGCCTGTTAATACAGTTGAAGCATTAAAGGATTCAAAGTGGGTGAAAGCAATGAATGAAGAAGTAAAGTCTATCGAAGACAACAACACTTGGTCACTTGTCGAATTGCCTCAAGGCAAGAAGGCAATTGATTTCAAGTGGGTATACAAAGTGAAAACGAATTCGAAAGATGAAGTAACTCGACACAAATAAAGACTTGTGGCGAAAGGATTTCTACAGAAAGAAGGAATAGACTTCGTTGAAGTTTTTGCACCTGTTGCTAGGATTGAAACAATCGGGTTGATTGTTAGTCTAGCAGAAATAAACAGTTGGCACATATGTCTGATGGACGTGAAGTGTGCATTCCTAAATGTACCCTTAGATGAAGAAGTCTATGTTAAACAAACAGTTGGGTTTGTGAAACATGACAAAGAAAGAAAGGTGTACAGGCTACATAAAGCCCTGTATGGATTGAAATAAGCTCCAAGGGCTTGGAATAAGAAAATTGATAGTTTTCTAAGGGAGAAGGAATTTGTGAAGTGCACAACTGAACATGGAGTATATGTAAGAAGAAGCAAGAGTAAATTGCTTATACTATGTCTCTATGTAGATGATTTGTTGATAACAGGTAGCTGTAAAAGTGAGATCGAAGACTTCAAAGGTGATCTCAACAAAGAATTCGAAATGTATGATTTGGATGAGATTTCATATTTCCTTGGTATCGAATTCTACAAGAGCAGTAGAGGTTTGATGATGCATCAAAGAAGATATGCAGGAGAAATTCTCAAGAGGTTTGAGATGGAAGAATGCAACTCAACTTCGACACCTGCAGAACCAAGACTGCAACTGTCGAAAGATGCAGATGAAGATGATGTTGATCCAACCCAATACAGAAGACTTATTAGATCATTGAGATACCTTTGTCATACAAGGTATGACTTAGCATATAGTGTAGGTATGGTAAGTAGATTCATGCAGAAGCCAAAGGTATCACATCTAGCAGTAGTGAAGAGGATACTAAGGTATCTCAAAGGAACTTTCGATTATGGAATTTTGTTTCCTGCAGTTGATAAAGAAAAAGAATGCAAGTTAGTGGGATACACTGATTTGAGTTGGTGTAGTGATGCTGAAGATCGAAAGTCAATAGCAGGATATGTGTTTATGCTAGGTGGTGCACCAGTTACTTGGAATTCAAGAAAGGAATCAGTAGTGGCATTATCATCATGCGAAGCAGAATACATAGCTGCTTCTCTTTGTACATGTCAAGCAACTTGGATGGTGAACTTGGTCGAAGAGATAACAGGAAAAAATTATGGAGCAATTACCATGAAGATCGACAACATGTCAGCTATCAATCTGGCGAAGAATCCAATAGCACATGGTCGAAGTAAGCACATCGAAATGAGGTTCCATTATCTTCGAGAGCAGGTAGCAAATGGGAAGATGAATTTAGAACACTGCAGAACTGAGAATCAGATTGCAGACATTATGACGAATGGAGTGCAAGTTGAAGTATTCAGAAAGCTAAGAGCCATGATGAACATAGATAGTTTAGACATAATGAATTAGGTGGTGTGTTAAATTGTAATCTAGTGTGTCGAAACTATGTGTCAAAAATATTTGATTTGTTTTAGATTTAAGTCTAGAATAAATTAGATTTGATTTGGTAACAAAAAGATATTTTGGGCTTTGGGCTTAGGGTGTAAGCTCAGTTATAAATAGAGGGAGTAACCCCTATTTTTTGTAAGCAAGTCAAGCAAGTCATTCACAGTATTTTGCAGTTGCAAAGTGAATAATAAAGTTTTCACAATTTGTGAGCAGAGAGAAACTCTGCAGAAATTATTTGTCTTGTCTTCTTTCTTTGTTTGTCTCATAATTAAATTGTCATTGTGGTAGAAATTCATCATAGAGTTTTGGTGGATTTCCAACAGTACTCACATATGTATGGATGATTGACGGGGTCATGACGCCACATAGAAAAAGTCATTTCGTCCAGGACTGGGTCCTGCAGAACTTGTCACATATAGAATTTCATGTAGGACTCATCTGACTCATCGTGTTATGGACTCGTGCAAGTGTCTTGACTTGTTACACTTGGTTAATCATTGATGGTATGATTGTGTGGCCTAGGTAGCAGGCAAATACTACTTTTGGATTTCTCGTACACGGATACGAGTCTGCATACTTGTTTGTTTTGTACTGTTTTGTGTGTCTTGTTCTTTCACATTGGATAGTCAAGGGACTCTTAATTGTGATGCATGTGTCGTTGGGTATTTTTGTACTTGACTGTGAGGAAACTCCAGATCGATGGAAGATCCATTTTGATGCATGTACCCTGTAGAACTGAGAGGATCCATAAGATATGGGAACTCACTGAGATTTAGTAATTTCACCTCAATCCTATTATCATTTTTCAAGCACAGGTTAGAAGTAGAAGAATTGCTAGATAGTCTGCATTGAAGACAAGCTAATTGTATACTTTTTAGCTGAAGAGTTGAATTGTATATGATTTTATTTTTGTCATTTCCAACTTTTCTATGTTTCTATGTACCATTTATAGCATCATTACATATTATTTTAGACGTATATGTACGAGGTGTTACAAAAATACACGATTATTTGGCCCAGGTGAATGATCATCCACTTCTACCATGGACGCAAGAAGTAAATTGATCGACCAATACAATGAAACAAAGCGTAATTAATAAGCGAATGATACCATATTAAAGCTTAATTTGAGCTTCAATGAAGAGAATCTCAGATTCATCTTCTGTATATTTTTTGTTTTGTTTTCTTAACAATTCTCACAAATAGAGATTTATTTATATAAGCATGGAGACTAATGTGATTATGAGATAACAAACTATCTCTTGCATAATCACTTTCTTAACTAACTTCTAACCTTCATCCTTATCGTTATAACTAACTCCTTCTTGCTATAGCTAACTCACACTATTACATTCACTCTATTACATTCCAAATGTTAGAGATTTGGGTATGATAATCCTGGATAACTTCGAAGAATCGTGTTCGTACACTTTCCGAACAAAGTATTTCGACCCTATTCTTGCTTGGGTTCACGAAATCTTTGTGGGGATAATTCTTGAAGAACAATCTGTTTATGGCAAAAGAAAACTGATTACAAATGTAGAGAGAAAGTATTGTTTTTCGTTCGTGTCTGAAACCGAGGCCAAATGACTCCTTATATAGGAGATCAATAACTGAAACCGAAAAGACACACCTGTTCGGAAAAACGGTTATGTCGGTTGGGGACCGAAAAGACACACCTGTTCGGAAAAAAGGTTATGTCGGTTGGGGAAAAAGATTCAAAATTTTCGAACGGGGCGCTGCCCCGCACCCCGCCAGGGGCTTCGCCCCTTGGAACCCCGTTTCAATTATTCATATTCAATTATGCATTGGCTCGACGAGCGTGCACTCCGCACTTCCCTAACTCGTTTCCGAACTTAACGCATAATTGTATCGGCCTTTAGTAAATCACATTACTACTAAAATACATTGGTGATACTAAAATCACCAACACCTAATACACCCCATGAGAAAATGTGTTTTATTTTATAGTGGCACAGAATATTGTGGTTGCACGTGGCAAGCACATCAGGCCTTTTACTCTAATGTTTTTAAAAAGAGGGATGATGAATGGAACTTATGGACACAAATGCTAGAGATTTCAGGTATGGCTAGAGATTTCAGGTATGCATATGCTGGTGAAAATAGCTGAGAATGATATAGAAATTGGAATGCTGGTGAAAATAGCTGAGAATGATATAGAAATTGGAATGCTTACCAAGATGAAAGCTTTGATATTCTCTCTGCTGAACTTGATTTCACTCTTCTCATTTTCATGAACTTCCAACAAAATATCAAGTAGATCCCTAACATGACCACCTTCACTTTTTTCCTTCGTTTTCTTCCTTTCCTCTTGATGCTCCCTTATCACCATGTCCATCATTGTGTCAAACCTCTCCATAATCCCTTTAAGCCTTTTGTTCATTCCCTGCAAATCCAAATTCTTACAAAACCAAATATGATCTGATATATTAAACTTCCCTGCAAGCTCTGCCGCATCTCTCACCATCTTCCTAATTTCTTCAGAATCACTATCATTCTCAGTACAAACTTTTCTCATAGTCATCCTTGATATAATGCTATTGGTAAGAGTCAAGAGCTCACCGCCGACATCAACAGCCTCACCAGCTTCCCCTTTCTTTTGCAAAAGCCTCATAAACCTCAGAGTCTCTTGTTGCCTCAAGGGAAGGAGCTGATCAAGTGTTCTTCCCCCAAGAAGCTCTGACATGCACATCTTCTTCATGAACTTCCAATAGTCACCATATGGAGCAAACAAGAAACCCTTTGATCCATATGATAAGTAGTGAACTGCAGCACTTCTAAAACGATTGGAGAAATAAGCTTCATTGGTTTTAAGAAACTCCTTTACTATTTCTGGACTTGAGATTATTACATATCGCTTAGAGCCAAGGAAAAGTTGAATTATGGGACCATAGTGTATTGAGAGCTCGTGAAAACATTGGTGAGGTATTTTAGATATTAGATGAAGGTGTCCAATGATAGGTAGTGATGGAGGGGATGGTGGAGTAAGACTGTTCTTGTTCTTGTTTCTAGTTAGTAAGGCAAGAACTGCTGTTGCAGAGAGGAGCCAGAAGAAGAAGAGTTGGATATAGTATTGCATTTCAGCCATACTTGAAACTTTTGGAAGAAAAATATGGAAGTTTTGGTGGCTTGAAACATAAACATAGAGATAGCACATTCACTTTATTTGTACATAGGGATGTACTTAAGTTGGTAAAATGCCTATTACTGTTAGTGAAGAGTGTCCATCACCACAAAATATTTGAAAGGGACACAAATGTGTCGTACACACTCAAATTTTTCTATACATGTAATATTTAATTAATCATCTATAAAGATGTCCAACCTAAAGACTTCTAGGATAAATAAATTTTAACAAACTTCAACAAAATTATTTATTAGTGGAATTGATACGCATATAGTAAAGATTGTTGCATTTTTTAATATCCACTTTCTAATATATGTAATAAATTGTTAAATGAGTAAAGAGAAAAAAAAAAATTTAAGTACTGCCATTTTTTTTCTGGTGGCAACAATGGAGAGCCAACTACCAGCGAGCCGCGAAGCCAATGATCGGTCATCGGCGGTAGGTCACCAGCATGTATGGTAGAGTCTGACAATCCATGATGGTGGTCTGGTGGCGGTTCAACTTTCCACGATGGTAGTTTAGTGGTGGTTCAACTTTCCGCGATGGTCGGTTGGAGGTCAGTTAGCAGTGGCAGTCAAGGAGGATATCAGGTTTTTCGAGTTTGTTCGCAGATAAGTTCATTAATGAGTCATATCTTTGATCTATTAAAGTTTTGGCAGTTATAATCTATGAAGCACACACGCTTCTAGAAGTTGGTGTGTCGCAATGTCTGACATATATGACTCTTGTACCATACAAGCTAGTCAGACAAGTGTCAGCAAAATTAGATAAATATTCTTAAATATATTATTTATTTTCTTTATTTCGACATTCTTTAAATAGGTGTTTAACACATGTATGACACTCATACAACACGTGCCGGATAATTTAGAGAAGGGTTTAAAATAAGAATTTTGTTTTTTCCTTTGCTTTAGCAAACCTTATACATTTTTTAAGACAAATATAACAATCTAAAAGGACTCAACATATATTGAAGCAATGTTATATTTTTTATTAAGAAATTTTTTAACTCTTTTAATAAAAGATAGATCGACGAAGTTCAAATAAACTCATATATGTAGCGGTGTCGGTGTTTTATGTTTTTGAATCAGTGTCGGAGTGTCTGTGTTGTGTCGTGTTTCAGTGTCTCTGTCGAAGTCTGTTTTTCATAAGTTATAACACGATTCTCTCAAATTTGTTGTTGTGCATAAGTTAACAATTCAAGTGAGAAACAAATGATAGAGATTTCTAATATTATATTCTTGGAATTTAGCGGCCTTTTGTGCTTAGAGAAATGCTAAGAACAATCACTTTTTAACACTCTATTAAACACAGACTTTCTTATTGGTTGAAACATGCGTGGGTCCTATCACTTTATGTGAGATCCATTTCTAAAGTTAGAAACTCACACATATTTCAACTAATAAAAAAGTGAATGTTTAAAAAAGTGTTGAAAAGAGAGTGTTGTTAACAAGCCTTTTTGTGTTTATCAAAAGAAATTGTGAAAATATTTAAACACATTGTATTTGGGTGATTCATATTAAGATTTTGAGAGATTGTGAAATATTTGCGTAGAAAGTATGGTTCAGTTTGATATATATATATATATATATATATATATATATATATATATATATATATATATATATATATATATATATATATATATATATATATATATATATATATATATATATATATATATATATATATATATATATATATATATATTAAAATTTTTAAAGTCATGTTAATGGAAATATTGAAATTTTAGATAGTTTAAATTTTGTTGAAAAGTTTCAAAAATTTCAAAATTTTCAAAATTTCGAGTACCTTTTTCTTTCACTAATTTTTTCCAGTGAGGAGCAGAGGTAACAGATCCATTAGAGACAGGTTGATCAATAGAGAGGCAGCTCGAGTCAGGGATGTTGAGGTAAAGACTTCCCAGTTACGGGTTGTTCGGACCGATTCTCACCGAAAACATATGGTTGAGCAGGCGCAGGGCCAATTCTGCGCACCCTGACACTGAGCTTTTAGAGTTTCTGCTGCTGTGGAGGTACATGTTGCTGATGAGGCACCTCTTGCTGAGATTGATGTTGTTGAGGTTGTTGTTGAAGAGATTCATCTGCCGGCTGAGCAGGTTCCTATTTTTGAGGAGATTCCTGGGCTGGCTGAGCAGGTTCCTGTTGCTGAGGAGGTTCATGTGTCGGCTCAACATAAGGTTTGTTACTGTTGAAGTACACTTAAGCATGTTCGTTGGGAATTTGGACTTTTTAAATATGAAAGAAGAAATGAGGAATGTTGAAGGAAAGTTTGTTCTAAAAGAAATATGAGAGTATTTTATGAAGTGTTCGACTAACAGACCAATTAATAGTCAAATATTGTTAGATAATGGAGAAAGTTTTATGTTGTGGAGTACATGGGATTTGAGATATTTGAAGTTTCGAATTTGAATATTTTGACAAAGTCACATTGTTGGTTTTGGCGCTTCGAATTAAGGAAGAATTTGAATTTAAATGGTTTGATCTTATCCGAAAGGACGGATAGAAGCCTGAAGATTCGAAGAGCATGCAAACATCGAACGTGGCACTCTTATAGAGAAAGACCGTTATGGTCGAATCAGTATAAATTAGAGCCTTTATGTTAGATTTTAGTGTGTTCACTTTTGTACAAATGACTAAAATAAACTCGAAGTACCAAGTGTTAGAGAAAAGAGTTATTGAAAATGTACGTATGAAACACCAACTTTTATTCAAAGTCATTTATCTTTTGAATTAAGCCTTTTATATTTCATTTTAAGTTTAAGTCGAATTCATTTACATTCCAGTTTTTACTTTAAAGCCTTTTTTATCTTTATCTTCAAGTATTAGTCTTACTTTTACTTTCGTTATATTCATCTTTTCAATAAAGAGTAAATATCCATAAATATTATAAAACCAAAATTAGACACATGTCCTAGGATCAATCTAGTCGATCTTTTTAGTAATCAAATTATCTTTTGTCTTGGAAGACTAGTGGTTGTTTACCAAATTTCAGAGTAAACAAATTGGCACGCCCTATGGGACCAGTGTCTAAATTGTGTCACAAAGTTTTGTTTTGTGTTGTGTTGTATTCGGGCTATTTTGTTTGATATTGTTGTATAAGATTAAGAAGTTAAAAATTAGCCAAAACTAGCGAACCAATACCAAAAGGAAAATACACTAGGAAGATGGTTAACCCACCCAATAACAATGTATAACAACCACCCCATTTCACAAGGGAGAGTACAACTGCGTTATCTGCAACCGAATCGATATCCGTTCAAGCAAATACGACGAGAATATCAACAAATGCTTTTAGCGGTCCAGTTCTATCCCCAATGCATACACAGGGTTCCCTAATGACCACAAATTACCAGGGACGAACAATTTCAGGCATTTTGTGTTGGATTCACAATGCCAATGGATGGCCGCGATTAAATTTATGGCATGCCAACAACGATGATGGCTAGCCTAAATAATAGTGCATCAACATTCCTTGATTCGAGAGTATCTACCTTTTCACCATTATAAGGATTAAGATCAGGAAATAATAGCATAAGTCGAAATGTTCAACCCCCAGGATTCGCTCCTCAATTACCTACTCTCACAATGAATTCTGCAGTGGCATTTCAACAACAAATGGATGATAGAAATCATCAAATGATTGGTATTTTAGCCCAACAAATGAGTACAATATTTAACCCATTGATCCAATGTGCAACTCAAACCAACCAACAAAATGCCCAAATAAATCAGCAGTTGGCAGCGCAGATGGCGTGAATTGTAGACTTCTTGGGCACTCTCCAAGTTTCAGTTCGACAGGCACGTCGAGATTGGATAAGAGAAAATCATGGTTAAGTAGTCGAAGAGGACCCAACAATCAATCAAGCGCAACCAATTGTGCAAAATACTGGCGAAGTCTATCAGAGGCCAAGAATCGAACAACCCATGGTCGAATAAGCCATACCAAGGGAAATTCCAGCCCAAAGGGTAGTGATGGTCAACTATAACCAAGACGTAGACGAAATCCTTTAACGTGTTCGATAAGACGAATACCCAGCAGAAAATAATCTGCAAGCTATGGTTGAAATAATAATGGCTTGAAATGGGGGTAAATATAGGCCTTCAAAGGCCAAATTACACATTCCCTTTGTCTGAATATGTTCTGCAAACTGAATTACCTAGGGGTTGGAAAATCCTAACATTAACAAAATTCTCTGGTGACAACAGCGAATTCACTGTCGAACATATAGCCAGGTATCTTACAGAGGCCGGGGACATAGCAAATAATGAAAACTTAAGGATAAAATACTTTCCTAGTTCGTTAACCAAAAATGCTTTCACATGGTTCACCACCCTCCCAGCGAATTCCATCCATGATTGGACTCGCTTAGAGAGGTTATTCTATGAGAAATTTTACATGGGACAATCGAAGATTAGTCTCAAAGAATTGGCTAGTATCAAGATAAAGTTCACTGAACTAATTGATGATTACTTAAACATGTTTCGTTTGATGGAGGAAAGGGAATTTACACAAGTTCATGAACATGACTTTGTCGAAATGTCCGCAGGCAGTTTGGATTACTTCATTCAAAAGAAATTAGACACCCAGTACTTGAGGGAATGATGTGCGATCGTCCTAATGTGTCTAATGGTATCTTAACTGCAAGTGCACAGCCTATCGCGGTAGTAATAAAAAGATGTCGAACCCACAGGGACTTTGTAATCACTCTAGTGCTATAAAGGTTTGCTAGTTTAGCTAAGGCGGATGTTGTCACGTTTGGTTTTTAGAAGTTAAAGTAGAGGAAAACTAAATCGAACTAAGGAAATAATAATAATAAAGCGGTCGGTATGTAATATAGTGAAACTAAGCGGATTTAATCGAACCTAAGCATATAAAGATGTTTAACTTAAATGGTTCTGTAGAAATTATCAGTTTAAAAACCCTCAACTCACACTCTCGTGGTCTTATCTCAGATTATACCCCTAAATCCCTATGCCTGCTCTCGCTAGCCCATAAGTGTTTAGAAAATACTCTTTGAGAACTTAATAAAGTCTAATTCGTTTTAAAGCACTCTCGCTGTATTTAAATCAAATGCCTAATTTTAGCTATCCGGTTAAAACCTCAAACTCTCGTGGTCTTGATCCTAACCTATTCTACTTTTCTTACTCTCGTAACAAAAAGATTGATTTTAATTATAAAAAGTCACAGCCAGAAATTAAGTTAATTTTGATTTTAGCTTAGGAACAATTTAATCCATTCAGTTACTATTATCACATCCCGACTCTAGAAATTTAGCTAGCCATGGTACTTGAAACAGACAGACAAGAAATATAATTGGAAAGCAGTGAAACATTCATCATAAATAAATAACAGTAATTGAACGTAAACAAATTGTACTTAAAATTAAATTAAATGCGATTAAAACCTGAATAATAATACTATTCCTCAAGCTCCCTCTTCCACAAGTCGGCAAGATTGGAACCTTCAGAATCGAAACTCGAAACGAAGTCTGAGGCTAAAAACAAATTCTAACTAAGATAGCAATTTCCTAATGTTGGAAATGGCTATTAAATGGTAAAAGGGAAATAAAAACAAGAACAGCAGGAAAAATGCAAACTGGGAAATGGTTCGTAAATTCGGCAGAGCTTCCGCAAGAAATTTGTGAAAATAAAACTTTGTGTCCGTCCTTCATCGAAATCTCTCGTATTTATAGAGGAGAAATTGACAGTTAAAAAAAACAAGAACGTGGGCTTTGCACTTCAGTTGTGGAGAAAAACTAGGAAGACTGGGCGTTGGTGAGTGTTGTACCCCAAAATTTGGCCTCTCATTTCATCAACATTTTCTCACCACAAGACTCTTGGAACTCAAGATCAAGTTAGGGTTTGCTCTACTCAAGACCCCTCCTTGCATTGTTGACCCAAATTAGGGTTTGAGTTTGCACAAAGATGTTTTGACCTAAAATGCCCAAAGTGACTTTCATGCTTCATGTTGGACTTACAAGTTTATCCGTACCAAGTTTCAAGCCTTGATTCCAATCTTTGCCCAGTCAATTGGACAGTTGACCTAGAAATCAATTGTATTGGGGGAAAAGTCAGCTGTGGCCAATTGACAGTCAAACCTCATGATTTTTGACCCACACCAACATAATGAACTCACATGAACCATTTGGTCAAGTTTGGATCACAATTCTACAAGAAATTTGATCAGATCACCAAAAGGGCAAAATGGTCATTTTTAGGGTTTTGACTGCACAAAGGCAATTTTTGACTGTTTGACCTAACCAATGGAAAATAAAGCTCACATATGGACTCAAGGAATCAATGGCATTGTCTTGACCCATTCAAAAAGTTCAAAAGATCTCAAATGCACAAGATTGACAGATGAATTTTCCAGTCAACTGATCAAAATTTGACTGTATACTGAAAAGTCAAACTTTGACTTTTTGGTCAAAATCAAGTGCCAAGATTCATTTTTCATCAAGATATGTCAAATTATGAAACTTGTTCATCAAGAAATCCAAAATTGCAAATTAGGGTTTAAAATGAAGAAATTTCATAACTTAGAATTTTTCTAAGTTATGAAATTCCCTTATTTTCCCCTAACTTTATCCCATTTTTTCATCAAGATATAAATGGATTCAAACAAAACTCAAAACATGAAAGTTATAGTCCATTGCAAAATCTACAACCTTGATACACAAAGTTTTCTCTAAAGAAGCTTGTAGCTCAAGTTATGATTTTTGGAACAAGGGTGCAAAACATTTTTAACTTAGAAAAATTTTGACCTATTCTAGGCAGGATTTTTGTCCAACTTCTTGGCCATTTTTCACATGCTTCCACTTGGAGTTTCAATTTGCATTACGAAGATGGATTGTATTACACATTCCAAGCTTTCCAAATTGTCCAAGAACTTCTCAAACACCCTTGTGGTTAGGGAGAATCGAATTTGCAAAGTTGGGCAAAATTCACTTTTGTTCTTGACCAAAGCATGTTCATAACATTGGCATTTTTCAAATCAGCTTGTACAAAGCTAGCTTGCAGGCCTCAAAACCAGTTTTACACACCTTAATTAAATGCCAAACCATTGTATTATTTCATTATCTCATCCATTTGGACATTACATGCTAAACTAATCCTTAATTAGAAAAAGCAAGTTTGCCATTTTGGAAAAGTAATGCTTTATGTCAAATTCTGAATCTTTGAAGTACAAGAAAAATCTTTGAGGCAAAGTTGGGTAGACAAATCCCACTAATCAAGAGCAAAGTGTGCAGCATGCTTGAGGACATTGGACAAGCCTATATCACAAGTTGACATTTCCTTGCTTACATGAGAAGAAAGCTTGCAAAAACTCTCCATCTCTCATTCCTGTAAACACCAACCAAAACTAACTTTGAAAACATCTTTCATACATCCAAGAAAGCCTAAAGCACGACCAAACCACCCCTCATCCCTCCTCATACAGAAAATCACAGTTTTTCTGCAAAACAGGGCATCTGTTGCAGTTTGACTTCCACAATCCATTCCACTCGTGCACTTTGGCTAAAACCAGTTCAAATACATTCTATATCATCCATTGGAACTATCCCAAGCCCTAGATACAAACTGTAACACCCCTAACATCACTTGCCATTTTCACTTTTCAGTTTTACAGGTGAACTTCCATAGCACGATTCAGAGAGTATCAAAGCAAGCTAGGTGTTGGAGAAGCATCCTTGGACTTCAGGCAAGTTGTACCAAAGCTCAAACTCCATTGAAGTTGGCCACATTGCTGTACACGACTCAAGCTGAAACAGGTTAAAACATGAACTTCTATCTCTCAATCTAGGAAGAGTTAGGCTTAGGTTTGTGAATGAAACATGCTCTACTCATAGCCCTGAAGCCATCCATGTATTTACTTTTCATTTATATTGAGTGTGCTGTGAGAATTTTGGCCATGAACATTGAAGAAAAATTAGGTCAGAAATTGGGGATGAAGAAATTCTCCTTCGTTTCTTAGAGTTAGGTCAAGTGTTTTATATGTCTGAATTCGTCTCTTGATGCTCTACATTGTTTGTGCTATGAGTTTTTGTTAAAAGTCAAAGAATCAGGAGTTTGAATGAAGCATGGAAAGCGCGCGTTTTGGTTGTTCAAACAATGCTGGAGGTTGAAGATGACTGGCTTGGGTTGGGCCTGAGTCAGTCCTGCTTTTTGCACCCCCTTTTCCAATTTACACCCCCTGGCCCATTGTGTGATATATTTATCATTTTTTATTTTTTCTTTTTGATTCTGACTTATTATTTTTTGCTCAAATATAAAAAATATCAAAAATATTTTTCCACCCTTTTTTGCATTTATTTGGCATTTATTTGTTTATTTAATATATGTATGTAAATAAATATAAAAACCTTTTTATTTAAAACCCTAAAAATAATACAAAAATAAATATTTTTCAGTTATTATTTTTTGTTTATATTTTGAAAACATTTTCCAAAATATACTTTTTTTTGTAACTAATTAATATTTTATTCTTGTATATATTTAGTATATTTAATATAATATATAAATACTTGTATATTTTATTAGATATTTAGGACAAAAATATAGAAATAATACATTTTTATTTTTATTAATATATGACACTAAAAAATACTTTTTTTACAATATACTTTTTTTTATTTTTGTATAAATTAATATATAAATATTGTATATAATTAATAAATAAATACTATTTATTTAAAAAAAAACTAGGGTTTTGCCCTAAACCATAAAAATATTCAAAATTTGACCTTTTTATTTTTGTTTATATTTTACATTGAAAAACACTTTCACATACATAAAAAATCATTTTTGTGCATAATACATTTTGCATATTTATTATATTTATTTAAATATTGTACAATTAAATATTTGTATATTCAATATGGATGTAATAGCTTTAGATTTAATTTCTTGCCAAATATCTCCCCATTCAAACATTTTTACCCCCATCCCCATAATCATGTTGTAACAAGTTAGGACTTTAAATTTCCGCATTTAAAAGCTTTCAAATTATGCCATGATAGACCTAGGGTTTGTATGCAAATAAAATAACAAATAGCTTGACTAATACAAAGACAAAAAAGCATGAAAATGGACAACACAATGCACACTTGCATCCTTAGGGTTACCCCACTTGTTGCCTTAAAAAATGGGTTATGTTGCATGTTGAATGTCTTTGGCAAAACAAAAACAAATCAAATGATCATAGTCCCTCGATGACGCTTTCTCAAGTTGCCTAAAAAATGATCAAGTCCCTTAAAGGAAAAATTGCCAAAGACACTTGGCACAATTGCTATCATGGTCTATATGATGACCCGCGCCTGTCCCGTTAACATCCTAACACAAGGTTGTTCACCAAATACAATGGTGAAGCAACACTGTTAAAAGGGTTAAAAACATAAGAAAGATCTTTGAGTAAAATAGGGTAGACCAACTCTTAGTTACTTGATCAAACTTGCAAAACACACTTGCCTACTTTCAAAACACACTCCACAACACAAAAACATCTTTCAAAAACATTGAAACATCTTTTCAAAAAGACAAACACCTTTGTAAAACATTCGAGTAAAGAATTGTTTCAATGGTTGCCTAGACAAGGCATCTTTTTCAAAACATTTTCAAAACCACACACACAAAGCACCATTTCAAACAATTGAAAAGCAAAGGCAAGTGATCTAAGCAAGTAACTAAGAGCCCATGGATAACCATGGATAGAAAGGGTGCTAATACCTTCCCTTTCTATAATCTACTCCCCGAACCCAATAAAACATCTCAAAGGTTTTTCCTGTGCTTTTTAACCTTTCCTTAGGATAAAATAAAAAGTCGGTGGCGACTCTTGCTAAACCGAAACATTTGCAAAAACAAATGCAAAACCTCAAGTCAGTTCTCCCACCGTATCACAAAACTGGCGACTCTGCTGGGGATGAAATTTAAAAGTGGAGTAACCTTAGGGCTTAGATCACCCTTTTGCATGACTAATTGTTTGCTTTGATTGCTTTACATTTTGGTTCTCTTGTTTGGGCTTGAAATCCTACACCCGGATTTGGGAAACATTCATAGATAGCAATACGTTGTGGAAACTGTGCGGGGTATACCGACACGGTTGAAGCAATAGCTATATTAGTGCGACATATTTGTGAGTACCGGTAACCCTTGAGTTCAATCAAGGAGAGTACGGGGCCGCTGAGTGATGTCACTAAGCACTAATGACCTAGAACCTTACTTGACCATCTTGGCCTTTTATTAGGGGTAGTGAGATGACTGGCTTTAGTGCAGTCCGAAGTTGGTAGATACTCGATACTACACTCATTGAGGGTTGTTTTCTTGGAATATTTTGGTCGCTAGTTAAGTGGTTAAACCAAAACAATGAACATAGAAAACAATCCAATGATATTGAGCTCCTTAGAACCCGGTTACTATTTATAGGACAGGTTTTTAAGCCAACTTCACTCAAGAGGGTACTTACCTATGAAACCTCATGCAAGCCTGAAACTAGGGTTTTGTGTGACTTGCTTGTACATATGTTTGTGCATACATCATGAACATCATAAAGCATCATATGCATCCACTAACCATTTCAAGGGTTTGGATCTTCATCTTTGTTCTTGTTTTGTAGGTCATGGAAATTCTTCGCAAGAAAACCATCCAAGTCAACCTTGTGAGAATACCTCCTCAACTCAAGGAGCTTACATCCAGAATTCCAGAAAGTTCTCTCTTCAGTGAAAGACATGGTAGACTGCTCAACCTAGTCAACACCAACATTGAAGAAGACATGGTGAAAGTGTTATTCCAATTCTTTGACCCCCTTCACCACTGTTTCACATTCCCCGACTGCCAATTGGTGCCTACTTTGAAGAATTTTCTCAACTCCTGAGAATTCATATTCTTAATCAACTACCCTACAACGGTACAGAAAAAGAACCAAAGCCTGAAGATGTTGCTCAAGCACTACACTTGCAACCATCTGACATCAAGGGGCATTGGGAGACTAGAAGTGGTGTCAAGGGCTTCTTGGCAAAGTTCTTGTTTGAGAAGGCACAAGAGTGTTGGAACTCCTTGGATCTACAAGCCTTTGAAGAGATTGTGGCACTCCTCATTTATGGGTTGGTCTTGTTCCCAAATTCTGACCAACTTATAGATTTCAACACCGTCAAGATCTTCTTATCCAGGAATCTCATACCAACATTGCTTGGGGACATCCTCCACTCATTTTACACACGAACAATGAGGAAGAGAGGTGTTCTCATGTGATGTACTCCTCTCCTTGCAAGGTGGTTTATTTCTCACCTTCCACAATCTGTTTTGAAGAATGAACAAAGCTTAAGGTGGTCACAACGATTGATGACCCTCACACATTCTGATGTACATTGGTGTTCTCGGTCCAGAGAAAATGTCATCATCGTCGATCGTTGTGGTGAGTTCCCTAATGTTCCATTACTTGGCATTAGGGGAGGCATTACCTACAACCCTTGTTTAGCTTTGAGACAATTTGGATATGCACGGAGGGATGACCCTCATGACATGCTGATTCCTGACCTGGTTTTTGACTTCGACAACAATGCGCAAGGACTTCGCCAAAGATTCATCAGAGCTTGGAGGATGCCTAACAAGGTAGATAACAAGACACTAGGGCACAAGAACTCCATCCCTCTTGAGCCTTACCTCAAGCGGGTATGAACCCGAGCCCAGAGTCTTATGATGCCTTACCCTCACATTCTCCCTTTGATTAAAGAGCCTGCTAAGGAAGGAGAGGTTCCTTACACCATCCTACATCCTGACATGCCAACATCATGGGAGGAAATGCAGAAGAGTTAGATCCAACTCAAGGAAGAAAGGGATACTTTTGAAGCCAGCTTCTACGCCAGTGAGAAGAAGGTTTTGGAGCTTACCCGCCGACTTCACGAGGAGGATACGCTCAACACTTACATCGCGCCAAAGAGGATGCACAACGTCTTTTTACCTTAAGAAGTTTTTGTAATATTTGGCCCATGGGGCATTTATGTACTGACAAAATTTCTTCTTATTAATATGACGTGTGTTCTTTTTGTCTGCAACAATTTTGAATTTCTAAATCCTTGAATGCATTGCATGAATAAACATATCATTCATCATATGCATAAACAGGTCTTCACGCCAGGTTTCCTTATCTTTCTGCTATTTATTTCAGTAAGATGGATCTTGAACAGACGGTCAAAGATCTGCAGTCACAAAACTCGCAGTTTCAACAGCTCCTTATGACCTTGGCAAATGGTCAGGAGGATCTTAAAGCACTGTTAGGGAACAAAGAGCAAGAAAAAGGAAAGAATAAGAAGAAAAGAGTTGGGGTAGCTACACTGGGAAGAAGATTTGAGAATGAAGCTAGGAGAGTTCTTGAATTCCCCTCCACATCTGATGAGGGGACCGGTAAGGGAAAAGGGGCCGCATTACCTTCTGAGTCTGAGGCTGAAGAGGAAGAGGTTGAGGAAGATGAAGACTACTCAGAGCAGCAATACCCTCCAGCGGACGACAAATACAAAAACCTGGAGGATAGACTGGCAGCTATGGAGCTGCAAAGGGTTCCTGGGTTAGATTTTGAAGAATTGGGATTGATTGCTGGGATTGTGATCCCTCCAAAGTTTAAGGTGCCAATTTTTGAAAAATATGACGGGCTGTCTTGCCCAAAGATGCACCTGAGGTCATATGTCAGAAGGATTCAACCTCATATATTCGACAGAAATCTTTGGGTACACTTCTTTCAGGACAGCTTTTCTGGTACACAGCTAGACTGGTTTTACCAGCTTGAGAGGTCATAAGTGCATAACTGGGAAGACTTTGCAGCTGCCTTTTATCGCCAGTATCAATATAACGCTGACTTGGCACCAACCCGTACTCAGCTACAAAGTATGGGGATGGCCTCAAATGAGGGATTCAAAGAATATGTCCAGAAATGGTGCGACTTGGCCGGAAGAGTGCAGCCACCTCTTTCAGATAGGGAACTAGTTGATATGTTCTTGGGGACCCTATTTGGCCCGTTCTTCAACCATTTGATCGGGAGCTCTTCCGCAGGGTTTACCGAATTGATTCTGACTGGCGAACGGGTGGAAGCTGGTATTAAGAGTGGGAAGATTCAAAGGGATGCCTCTGCATCCACAACTGTTAAAAAACCATTTCCAGCCAAGAAGGATGCAGCTGTTATATACTCTCAGAAAAGATTGGGAAGAACTGAGCGCCGGCCGACTGTAGGGGCCGTGATGATTCAAAATTCGTCAAATGATCAGCCTCGTAACAATCAGTCCAGACCTAACCAGCAACGGGTAGAACGGACACAACGGTAGTTCACCCGTATCAACATGACGCCTGCACAAGTTCTTCCCCATTTGTTGAAGCTAAATCTCACCACTATTAGAGAGGCGCCAAAGATTGTGAATACCGCTTCCCCATACTATCATCCCAATGCTAAATGTGCCTATCATTCTGACAGCGCCGGGCATGACACCAACGATTGCTGGGCGCTTAAGAATAAAATTCAAGACTTGATAGATGCTAAAGAGGTTGAGTTTGATGCCCCCGAGAAGCCGAACGTAATATCCGCTCCAATGCCGAAGCATGGTCGCAATGTCCATGCTATTGAAGAAGATCTGTATGTTGCTGCTGTTGATGATCTGTTAACTCCATTACTGACAATCAAGTTAAATCTGTTGAAGGATGGGATTTTCCCAAGATGTAAAGAAGATTGCTACTTTTGTTCCTCCCTACCAATCGACTGTCCATTGCTGAAGATAGGCATCCAACGCCTAATGGACAACCAACAAATTCTTTTCGAAAAGATTCCTGTTACTCCAACCCTTATCAATGATGTTTCAATAATTACCATTTCCACCAATCTTTCCAAGGTCCCCAAAAGGCCTGTTAAGATTACATCCGCCACGAAGATCGTTCCTCTGAAAATAACCATGCCTAGGCCTGTCCCCTACAAATCTGACAAATCAATACCATGGAATTATGGTGGAGAAATCTACTACCATGGTGTTAAACAAATTGAGATAACTGAAGAGAGCTCTGACGAAGAAACTACCGACATTGGAAACATTGCCGGTACGAGCAAGATTACCCGAAGTGGGAGAATTTTCTCTCCAGAGATTTCCCCTCCAAAGGAAATCTTTGGACCCTCAGCTGCTGCCAAGGTTACTCCTGCACCGATAAAACTTTCTGCCAGAACTCCGTTGATTGAAGAAGCTGTTACTCCTGTGGTTGTCCCTCCTACTTCTGTTGATAAGGGGAAAGGGATCCAAGATGAGCTCGTCAGGACGAGGGCTCAACCATTGGTCATCCCCGAAACCTCTAAGAAAGAAATGGAGGAGATTCTGAAAATAATAAAGAAAAGTGATTATGAAGTTGTAAAGCAACTGGGCCAAACCCCCTCGAAGATCTCCATGCTAGCATTGCTGCTTTGTTCGGAGGCTCATGCTAAAGCGTTGATAAGATTTCTGAAGACAACCCATGTTCCCCAGGAAACCTCAGCCGATCAATTCCAGGATTGTGTAGCCAGCCTTACCGCCGACAACGGCCTGGGTTTCTCTGATGTTGACCTGACTCCGAAAGGAAGAAAGCACAATGACGCATTGCATGTGTCAGTTGAATGCCGAGGAACCACTCTCGCCCATGTCTTGGTCGACACTGGTTCTTCCCTAAATGTGCTGCCTAAGAAGGTTCTCGACCGATTGGATTGTGAAGGCTTGGAGCTGAAACCAAGTAATATCATTGTCAGGGCATTTGACGGGTCTAAAAGAATGGTGCATGGGGAGGTCGAAATTTCCATCAAGGTGGGCACTGAAGTATTCCACTCAACTTTATATGTGATAGACATCCGTCCGTCATACTCTTGCTTGCTAGGGAGGCCATGGATACATAATGCTGGGGAAGTAACTTCCTCCCTGCATCAGATGCTGAAATACCCTGTCAAAGGAAAAATCATAACTGTACACGGTGAGGAGGAATACATGATCAGTCACCTGAACTCCTTTCGGTATGTGGAAGTGGATGGCGAATTCATTTAAACACCCTTTCAACACTTTGAGGAGGTTTCTCCCGAAGTGGCAGTAGCAAAGGCAGTGGCTGAGGTACCCAAGCAGGTAGCCAGGATGGCATCTCTGAAAGACGCAAAGGCTGCAATGAAGGAGGGGAAGAGCTCAACATGGGGTCAGTTTCCTGACTTTCCCCACAAGACAGAAAGGTTTGGGTTAGGATTTACCGCTGCGGGGCAAAAAGCTATGCGTCGCTCAAAAATTGAAAGAACACCCATCAAGATTTCTCCTCATGGAATCAATGCTTTAGAAGGCGAAGACGAAGACGAAGAGGGTAACATTGAAGATTGGATCTTCCCAAACTTTGAAGGGGGACTGCACAACTGGGAGGCGAAAGACTTTGTTCTCATTACTTTCATTAATCAATAATTTATCTTTCGAACATTTCCTGTTGGTCTGTAATAATTACTTTTAAACAATCTGCACACTATTTTTCACCTCATGCCTTGCCTGGGGCATGTAGGTCCATTTGTAAGGGTTTTGATTCTCTTCATATTCATATGCCATGTTTAATGAATCATTGGACGTTTTTCATTTATAAACTGCTGTGTTCATTTTCTTTCCTTTTGCATTTTTGTTTGTTTAAGGATGGCCATCCCTTACACATACCCACACTCACAAATGCAGGTACCCATCCACTCTGGATTCTATGAGTGACTATTATACTGTATCCTTCAATAACTCTGAAGATTTGGTCAACCAGGCTGAATACGAAGATGACGAAGATTGTGAAGTACCAGGAGAGCTAGCCAGACTTCTACAACAAGAAGAGAGGGCCATCTTGCCTCATGAAGAGTTATTGGAAACTGTCAACTTAGGAACAGAGGAAGACAGGAAAGAAGTACAAGTGGGTGCCAACCTGGAATCAGGTGTCAAGGAGCGCTTAATACAGCTGTTAAATGAATACGTTGAAATCTTCGCCTGGTCTTATGAAGACATGCTGGGGTTAGATACAGATATCGTGGTTCACCGTCTCCCTACAAGAGAGGATTGTCCATCGATCAAGCAAAAAGTCCGCCGAATGAGGCCCGACATGTCTGAGAAGATTAAAGCTGAAGTAATGAAGCAATTCAATGCTGACTTTCTGGCTGTTACATCCTATCCACAATGGGTTGCTAACATTGTGCCAGTTCCCAAAAAAGACGGCAAGGTCAGAATGTATGTGGACTACCGGGATTTGAACAGGGCTAGCCCTAAAGATGATTTTCCGCTACCGCATATCGACATTTTGATTGACAACACAGCTCAGCACAAGGTGTTTTCCTTCATGGACGGATTCTCGGGCTACAACCAGATCAAAATGGCCCCCGAGGACATGGAGAAAACAACCTTTGTTACACAGTGGGGTACCTTCTGCTACAAGGTGATGCCGTTCGGAGTGAAGAACGCAGGGGCAACTTATCAACGCGCCATGGTAGCTTTGTTTCATGATATGATACATCATGAGATCGAAGTTTACGTAGACGACATGATAGCTCGATCACAAACGGAAGAGGAACAACTTGAACATTTGCAAAAGTTGTTTGCCAGGTTGAAGGAATACAAACTCGGGCTGAATCCAAGTAAGTGCACTTTTGGAGTTAAGTCTGGTAAACTTCTAGGATTTATTGTCAGCAACAAAGGCATTGAGGTTGATCCAGCAAAAGTAAAGGCTATACAAGAAATGCCTGCCCCCCGTACTGAAAAGGAGGTTACAGGGTTCTTGGGGCGCTTGAACTATATTGCCAGATTCATCTCTCATCTGACGTCTACCTGTGAGCCAATTTTCAAACTATTGAAGAAAGATCAGGTAGTCGAATGGAACGACGATTGCCAAGCTGCTTTTGATAAGATCAAGAAGTATTTGCTAGAACCTCCTATTCTGATGCGACCCGTCGAAGGAAGGCCGCTGATCATGTATCTGACCGTTTTGGATAACTCAATAGGGTGCGTATTGGGCCAGCATGACGAGTCTGGTCAAAAAGAGCATGCCATTTATTACCTTAGCAAAAAGTTTACCGACTGTGAGACTCGCTACTCACTGCTCGAGAAAACTTGTTGCGCTTTGGTATGGGCTGCTCGCCGACTAAGGCAGTATATGTTGACTCATACCACTCTGTTGATTTCCAAAATGGATCATATCAAGTATATCTTCGAGAAGCCTGCTTTATCTGGAAGAATCGCTAGATGGCAAATGATCCTGACTGAGTATGACATCCAGTATACTACCCAAAAAGCTATAAAAGGGAGTGTATTAGCTGACCATCTAGCTCATCAAGCTATCGAAGATTATCAGTCCATGAGATTCGAATTCCCAGACGAGGACATCATGACATTGGACAAAATTGAAGGTAACGGACCGTATGACGGACCTGAAAATGGATCCCGATGGACCCTGTACTTTGATGGTGCTTCAAATGCACTTGGAAACGGTATCGGTGCGGTACTCATTTCCGCGAAAGGTTGCCATACAACTTTCACGGCCCGACTTTGCTTTAGCTGTACCAACAACATGGCCGAATATGAAGCTTGCATCTTTGGTCTCAAGGCTGCTATAGACTTGGGGATCAAATCTTTGATTGTATTTGGGGAATCGGCTTTGATTATCAGTCAAATCAAAGGAGAGTGGGATACCAAGCATCCTAATCTTATCCCATAAAAAGAACATGTCCTGACATTGTTGCCTCATTTCGAGCAAATCACCTTCGAGCACTTCCCGCGAGAAGAAAATCAGCTAGCAGATGCTCTGGCTACAATGTCTTCCATGTTTAAACTCAACTGGGATAACGAGGCTCCCCAAATCACCATCGAGCGAATGGATGAACCCGGGCATTGTCATGAGATTAATACCGAAGAAGCAGTGGAATAACCCTGGTTTCAAGAAATCAAAAGGTATCTCCAGACTAGAGAATATCTCGAAGGAGCTTCCGTAAATGACAAGAAGTTCCTAAGGAGATTTGCTGCCAAGTTCTTCCTGAGCAACGACATCCTCTATAAACGCAGCCATGATTGTGTTTTACTCCGATGTGTAGACAAAGCTGAAGCAGAGTTGCTCATGACTGAGATACACAGTGGCACATTTGGCACCCACTTGAGCGGACATATGATGGCTAAGAAGATTCTAAGGGCAGGCTATTACTGGTCCACCATGGAAGCTGATTGCCGTCAACATTCCCGTACTTGCCACAAATGTCAAGTCTATGCTGACAAGATTCATATTCCTCCTGTTCCTCTCAATGTTCTGACAGCTCCTTGGCCATTCGCAATGTGGGGCATCGACATGATTGGAGAGATCAAGCCCACAACATCCAATGGACATCGCTTCATCCTGGTCGCTATTGACTATTTCACCAAGTGGGTCGAAGCAGCTTCTTTTGCCTACGTCACAAAGAATGTGGTTGCCCGCTTCATCAAGCAAAACCTCATATGTCGGTATGGTGTCCCCAACAGGATCATCACAGACAACGGTACTAATCTGAATAATACTATGATCATCGCTCTATGCGAACAGTTCAAGATTTATCATTACAATTCATCTCCCTATCGGCCGAAGATGAACGGTGCTGTTGAAGCTGCGAATAAAAACATCAAGAAGATCATTCAGAAAATGACAGTTACCTACAAGGACTGGCATGAGATGTTACCGTTTGCTCTGCATGGATACCGTACCACGGCACGTACTTCAACAGGGGAAACCCCATTTTCTTTGGTATATGGCATGGAAGCTGTCCTACCCATGGAAGTTCAGATTCCTTCTTTAAGGATTATGAAGGACTCTGGTTTGAGTGAAGATGATTGGATTCAGACCCGACTTGATCAACTCAATTTGATTGATGAGAAGCGACTCACTGCTGTTTGCCATGGTCAGACGTATCAAAAACGGATGATCAAGGCTTTCAACAAAAAAGTCAGACGTCAAGTATATTAAGTCGGAGATCTTGTAATCAAGCGGATCATCTTGCCGCAAAGTGATCCCAGGGGCAAGTGGACTCCTACTTACGAAGGACCATTTGTGATCAAAAACATATTTTCTTGTGGTGCAATGATTCTGACCACCATGGATGGCGACGATTTGCCACACCCTGCGAACGCAGACATAGTCAAAAATACTACGCTTGAAACAAACCCGAAAAGTTGAAAACCCGAAAGGGCGACTTGGGAAAAAATGGGCATCCCGGTGAACCGAAAACCCGAAAGTGCGGTTCAGGCAAAAATTAAGGATAAAACAAAAAAAAATCTGTACACCCGGCAAGTCAAAAACCCGAAAGGGCGGCTTGGGCAAAAAGGGGTTTCCTGGTGGATTGAAAACCCGAGAGGACGGTCCAGGAAAAAGTTAGGGAATTAAAGCGTATGACTATGTCTCGTCGGATCACTTTAAAGAACAATCCCTTCATCAACAAGCTCCGAGCTTCTGATCAATCCAATCATCGGCGAACGAAGCATTGAATGGACAAGATATTCAGAGTTGTGAAGGATATAGCAGAATGGGAATCCCATGGAATTGTTACACATAGCCATCTTTCTTTTGTATAAAATTTTCAATTTTTTACGACAACACCCTGTTACTAGGATGCATGTCCCCTTTGTACAAAAATACTCATAAAACGTTAATACAAACACTTTTCCAAATACAGAAATTTGCTTTGTCTTCCTTTTGCTTTTTACACTTATGTTTTATTTGAGAAACGTCCAATGTTTTGTTAAAAAGGCATATGCATTTGAACATAATCATTTTCTTACAAATTAAGAAAGATGATTGCTGATAAGTTAAAGGTACAGATAGATAGCTTGATGCCATTTCAGAAGGAATCCCCAGCAGTTCTAAACTCCAAATTCCTCAACAAGGTTAAAATCCAGAGCTTAATTCCCCAAACAGAGTTAAACTTCAGGATCTTCAGCAGAACAAAAGCTTTCTCAAAGTTGATTTCCCCAGCCAGAGAGCCTTCCAGAACTTAATTCCCCTCAGAGTTAAGTTTTAGTATCCCCAGTGGAGCCCTGAAATCTAAAAATCTTATCCCCAGTGAAGTCAAAACTGTTAATCCCCAGCGGAGCTAAAACTTCCAACTATCAATCCCCAGCGGAACCAGACTAGTGAACCTTCTCCCCACAGAGATGCTTCCCATCAGATTGAAGATTCTCGGTCTTACTCCTCCAGCATGAGTCTCCCAAGTTCTAGACTCCCCAGTAGAGATCATCAGAATTATCATTTCCCACAGGTCACCAAGGATTTTCAATCCCCAGCAGTGGTCCTAAAATCCCTCAACAATCGAAGGTCTTGCTCCCCAAGCAATCGGCAGTCAGCAAGAATTTCTCACCCTCAGTAAACAGAGGATTTTTTCAAATCCCAGCTCCAGCTTTGGGTTTATTTCCCCAACATTTGTCAAGGATTTATTCTCCAAAACAAATTACATTTCAAATTGATCGGTCGTTCAAAAGTTCCTTCATCACCTGTTGGAAGTTACGGTCGTCAAAGATCAAATTCTCACAAAGTTCAAGTTATGAAGCCCGGATTTGACTGGATAGTATCTTAATCTCTACAGCATATTCTGAAGCCCGGATTACGACCGGATAACAGTATCATACCGCCGCGAAGCCTAGATTACGACCAGATAGTGGTATCTCTTAACAGCAAGCTATGAGACCCGGATTCGACCGGATAATAGTTTAAACCCCAGCAAGATATTGTGAAGCCTGGATTACGACCAGATAACGACAAAGAATACCATGGAGCCTGGAATCGACCAGATAAAGGTACATTTTAAATTCAAGCAGTAGAGCCCAGATTCGACTGGATAGTATCTTGATTCCTCCAAAGAATACTATGAAGCCTGGAGTCGACCAGATAGTGGTTTATCTTTAACACCAGCCGTGAAGCCCGGATTTGACCGGATAGCAGCTCAACACGTTATTGTGAAGCCTAGATTACGACCAGATGGCAATATAGGTTTCTGTGAAGCCTGGATTACGACCAGACAGCAGCCAAGAGTACTACGAAGCCTGGAGTCGACCAGATAGTGGTATACCTTTAACACAAGCCGTGAAGCCCGGATTTGACCGGATAGCAGCTCAGCAAGTTATTGTGAAGACTGGATTACGACCAGATGGCAATACAAGCTATTATGAAGCCTGGATTACAACCAGATAATAGCGGAGAATACCATGAAGCTTGGAATCGACCAGATAGTGGTACATCTTAAATTCAAGCCGTGAAGCCCGGATTTGACCGGATAGTAGCTCAACAAGTTATTGTGAAGCCTGGATTATGACCAAATGGCAATACAAGTTTCTGTGAAAGCCTGAAGATCGACCAGATAGCAGTTAATTGTTAAAAGAATGAAGACACTCATCCGTAAAACCCCAAGAGATTGGCATACACCCAATCTTATGACCCAAGACCGGAAGGAAGATTCTCATTGTGGCTTCCCCAGTAGATTGGCATACAACCCAAGCTCCTGATTCCCCAACAGCGGTTCCAGGACTTCTCATTTCCAACAATCCCCTGCAGCAGTCAAGGATTTACTTTCCCCAGCGGCAGTCAAAGATTTCATTATCCAGGATTTATCCATCCTTAGTGAGACAGCTTATCAGCTTACATGCACAATCATTACATTCATATCATAAACATTTGATATAACATATATTGTGTTGTACCCCAAAATTTGCCCTCCTATAATCTTCAAAGTTTTGACAAGCATCACCTCAAATGGCTCAAAGTCTACTCAAGGGCTACACAGTCAACCATCCTCCTAAGCCAGTCAAACTAGGGTTTTGGTTCTTGCAAGGAAGTTGAAGTTTTCAAGGGCTCAATCAAGTCTTCCATGCTCATACACATTGTCAAGCACCTACATGTCAAGTTTCAAGGCTCACAAGGTCAAGTTGCACAGCCAAAAACCCTAATTGCTCCACAGTCAACTGTAGGGGCAAAATGGTCATTTGGCAGTCAAAAGTCAAAATTTTTGGTCAACATCTTATTTTGAAGCCACAAACATCATTTGATCAATGCTTGATCATGATTCTCAAAGTATGGCTCAAAAAGTCTCAAGATGCAAAAGTTTCTATTTTTGGACAGTTGAAAAGTCAACTGTAACTTGACCAAGGCATAACTTTTTCATGGTTCATCAGAAAAATCCCATCCAATGCTCATCTTGAAGGGGAGGACATTTCCTACAACTCATCTTCACATTCCAAGTCCAAGAAATGCTCTCACAAAAAGTTATAAATTTCAACATTATAGGTCATTTTCAAAAGTCAACAAAAAGGGACTTTAAGTCAAAGACCATAACTTGAGATTGGTAAATCAAAAAGACATGGGACCAAAGACATTGGTTAGAGGACTTCAAGACCTTTCCAAAATGTCCATGAACATGTTCATAACTTCAAAATTGAGCAAGATATGCATTGGAGAAGTTGGGAAATTTTTGTGAAATGGCCAAAATCATTTATCCTTGAAATTTAATTTTTTGACAAAAGGGGCCCACTTTTTCCACTTGAATCAGCTTGGCCATGATTCCCACGTGTCCCAAATTTTATTTCAAAATTTAAAATTAATTTTTTCATTTTTATTTGATTTTATTGGATTTAATTCATTTTAAATCCTTTAAAATCAAATAAAAATCAAAAAGGTTAATTAAGGGACATATTTGGCTTTGATTAGCTTTGAATCACCATTATACAACATCCCAAATTCGTACCAAGGCCTAATCAAGCAAGAATTCAAAATTGGCTCAAAAATGGAAGGTGTGTTAATGGAGGTTTATGGAAAATCTTAAGCATGAATGCAAGGCATTATGGGCCATAATTCTTATCAAAACACATTGCATAATATGTATAGAAGCTAACACAAGAAAAAAGAGGACCTAAGCTGCGCCCAAACTCAGAAACAACTTTGCATTTTTTCTAAAAAAAATTTGAAAAACTGTTTTCATAGATACAAGGTGTTTCAAGGCCAAATAACATTTCCAATACATTCCTGATACTACCAGGAAGCTATTCCAATCAAAATCAACCCTCCACGCGCAAAGAATTGGTATATTGAAGTCACACTTTTCTCAAACTTTTTCATAATCGTATCTCAATATATTTGCATGTTTCATACATTTTAAAGGTTGGTTTATACTAATATGAACCTTCTGAAGCTCATGATACCATTTAATTGTCCTAACCATGCCTGTAGCGAAATATGCCATTGACGTTTTCTAGGTTTTCAGAGGTTTGAATTTGGGGCTTTCCTCATCTAGAAAAATTAGGCCACGAGACCTGTACCACTGGATTCAGAACCTTCCAACGGATTCAACCAACCATTCGCGCTCAATTTATGTGGCTTCCTCTTCTAATCGCTATTATTCGTCATGTCACTTAGTGGGGGTTAAAAACCCCCGCTATCTAATTCATGTTTTTTGCAGGAAAAGGAAGAAGAAGCATAGGTGTCATCCTGTGGTTGGAACGTTCAAAAGTTGGCGCGTTTTCGTTTAACCTATACCAATAGTGCTTGTTTCTTTTATATTATTTGTTTGCCAATATTATAACAAAAGCGCTTGAGTGGTTCAGTGGTTGAGTGTACGTTTGGTGAGTGCTGGGACCTGGGTTCGATTCCCAGGTCCCCCATACAATTGTTGCTATTTTTTCTAACCCTTTCTCATGCAGTGCACGCTCCAAAGTCCACCATGCATCCCAACGTAGTAGCTTGACAAGTGGATCCCTGATCAATCAAAAGGCTAGAACGTGAACCCCCCATGGTTTGCATATTGTCTTCTTTCTTTTCATTTTTTTTTATTTGTCTTATTTATTTTAATTAATTCACCAAATTTAATATAAAAATCCAAAAAATCAGAAAAAATCATAAAACAAAAAATATGTTTTATTAATATTAATTTCTATTAATTTTGTAAATAAATTTTAATAATCAAATTAGTTTAATTTAGGTTTTCAATTTTAATATTTTCTTAATAACTAAAAAATATAGAAATTAGGGTTTTAGTATTTTTATTCTTTTTCCTTTTTATTCTTATCATTATTAATTATTAATTATTTTTGTAAATACTCTTGTAATTAAACAATTAAGTAAATTAGATTTAAATTTAAATATTTTCTTTAATAATTAAAAATAACTTAGAATTAGGGTTTTTATTTAATTTCTAATTTCAATTAATTTTCTTTATCTCCCTTAAATACAAAAACATCAAAAAATAATTTCTTTTCTTTAATTAATTTGTAATTTCAATTCAATTTCCTTAAAGGGTCCAACGCCCTCGCACTCGATTCTTATTTCTTTTCGCACGTTTACTTTATTTCCTTTTTAAATATAATGTATTTTCCCCAAAGCCTTGTAATAGATAATTAGGACATTTACTTTCCGCACTCTTTATTCAAAATCGGGTCTTTGTTAATTTGGCGATGTGGACCCGCGCCTTGTAATAGCGTAGGACCTTTATTTTTCCGCATTTTAATTTCCGCACCCTTTTAACTGCTAATCACATGAAAGAATGAATGGCCCAAATAAAATCAAAGCGTAGCTCACCCAATGCATGACAAGATAAAATATAACTGAAAATGACACACAATTCACACACCACTCCTAGGGTACGCCTCACTGTTGCCTTGCCCCTCGAAACGTGGTCGTCGAGTATAGGATGTTTTAGTAAGTCCTTATGTCCATGAACATGGTATAAGGGTAGCTTCTAAGGTGTCCTACTATTGCTCTGGTGATCACACTGTTGCCTTGCCCCTCGAGACGTAGTCGTCGAGTATAGGACGTCTTAGTGAGTCCTTATGTTCCATTGATCTAGTTGCCTCGAAACGGTTGCCTCGAAACAATTGCCTCGAAACGGTTGCCTCGGAATAAAAAGATCAATGGCATAAGGGTAGCTTCTAAGGTATCTTACTATTGCCCGGTGACCACACTGTCCCTAACCCTCGAATTGACCCGAACACCTCCAACGGTGATGCTACCTACCTCTCAATGGTGGGATGGCACTACTTTAAGGACTTCTACACAGCTTAATTCCTTAGGGTAGGTAGATGACTCGTAGATACTTGCTCTAATTCAAAACAAATCAAAATTTCTTTTCACACCGACACTTTTCAAAAAGCTTTAAAAAAAAACAATTTTTCAAACACTCTTAAGGACTGATACAAGAGTCGATCTGAAACTTTAAACGAAACTTTTTTTCAAACTCACTCACACTTTGAAAAGCAGACAAACATTTTGAAAACACAAATGAGCAAGTATCTAAGAGCCCATGGATAACCATGGATAGAAAGGGTGCTAACACCTTCCCTTTCTATAAATCTACCTCCCGAACCGAGAGATAATCTCATAAGGAATTTTTATGTGCTTTTGTCCTTTCCTTGTTGGAGAAAATAAAAGACGGTGGTGACTCTTGCTTCCGCGACATTTCGCGAACCAGCTTTAAACAGTCAGTTCCAGATCCACCGATCACAGAACTGGCGACTCTGCTGGGGACACTTATAAAAGTGAGGTGTACCTTAGGACTAAGATCACTGTGTTTTCAATTGCTTTGACTTGTTTGCTTTAAATTGTGGGACTGTCTTGGGAGTTCTATAGATCCTAACCCGGATCTGGGGATACCTTCTTAGAAAGTAGCAACAAGGCTGTGAGGGAATTGTGCGGGGTATACCGACATGGTTGAAACAGTCTGCTACGTTGATGTGGCACTTTGGTGTGTACCGGTAACCCTTGAGTTCAGTCAAGGAGAGTACGGGGCCTCCATGTGGTGTCGTGAAGCATCAACTGACCTTAGGAACCTTAATTGAACCATCTTGGCCTCTTTAGGGTAGTGAGATAACTGACTTTGGTGTAGTCCGAGGTTGGTTGATACTCGATACTACACTCAATTGAGGGTTGCTTTCCTGGGATATTTCGGTCACCAGTTCAGTGGCTAAATCGAAACGATGAACAATGAAAGCAATCCAGTGATATTGGGACCCTTAGAACCCGGTTACTTCTAATAGGACAGGTTGAGCCCACAAACTTCAAGAGGGTAATACCCAGACCCCATGCTGGCCTAAACTCTAAGGGCCGTGGTGTGACTTGTGTGCCTTATCATGTTTGCCTTTGTAAATATTTGTGGTGCGTTTAATCATAGCATCATGACATCATCCAGCATCATATGCATTGACTAACCATTTCAGGGGTTCGAATCTTCATCTTTGTTCTTGTTTTGTAGGACATGGAAACTGTTCGCAGAAAGACAATTCAGATCAGCCTTGTAAGGATCCCTCCTCAGCTTAAGGAGCTTATATCCAGGATTCCCGAGAGCTCTTCATTCAGTGAGAGACATGGAAGACTCATCAGCTTGGTCAACACCAACATTGAGGAAGACATGATAAAGGTCCTGTTCCAGTTCTTTGACCCTCTGCATCACTGTTTCACTTTCCTGGATTATCAACTGGTGCCTACATCGGAAGAGTTCTCCCGGCTTCTGAAGATCCCTATCCTTGATCAACTACCCTACAACGGTACGGAAAAGGAACCCAAACTTGAAGAGATTGCTAAGGCCTTACATCTACAACCATCTGACCTCAAGGGACATTGGGAAGCTAGAAGTGGTATCAAAGGGTTCTTAGCCAGGTTTCTGTTTGAAAAGGCCCAAGAATGTTGGAACTCCCTTGACCTACAAGCTTTTGAAGAAGTTGTGGCCCTCCTTGTCTATGGTTTGGTGTTGTTCCCTAACCCAGATCAACTTATAGATATCAGTGCTGTCCAGATCTTCATGTCCAGGAATCCTATACCTACGTTGCTTGGGGACATCCTTCACTCATGTTACACTCGAACCATGAGAAAAAGAGGTGTTCTTATGTGCTGCACTCCTCTCCTGGGAAGGTGGTTTATTTCGCACCTTCCGCAATCAGTTTTGAAGAATGAGCGGGGTTTGAGATGGTCACAACGATTGATGACTCTTACACATTCTGATATACATTGGTGCCCTCGGTCCAGAGAGGATGTCACTATCATTGATCGTTGCGGGGAGTACCCTAATGTTCCTTTACTTGGAATCAGAGGAGGTATTACTTACAACCCGTGCCTGGCTTGGAGACAGTTTGGTTATGCTCGGAGGGACGACCCTCATGACATGTTAATTCTTGACATAGTTTTTGACTTCGACAACGATGCACAAGGACTTCGCCAGAGATTTATCAGAGCTTGGAGGATGCCCAGTAAGATAGACAGCAACACACTGGGGCACAGGAACTCCATCCCGTTGGAACCTTATCTCAAGTGGGTACGCGCCCGCTCCCAGAAGTTAGAGATGCCTTATCCTCATGTTCTCCCTGTAATCAAAGAGCCAGTCTTGGAAGGAGAGGTGTCCTACACCATTCAACATCCTGACATGCCCACGTCCTGGGAAGAGATGCAGAAGAGCTGGATCCAGCTTAAGGAAGAAAGGAATTCTCTGGAGACCAGTCTACATGCTAGTGAAAAGAAGGTCCTGGAACTCACCCGCCTACTGCACGAGGAGAAGAATCTCAACACCTACATTGCTCCAAAGAGGATGCGTATTGTCTTTTGGGATTGAGTTTCTTTGTAATATTTTGCCCATGAGGCCTTGATGTACCAAACAATTATTTCCTTAATGTTAACGTGTGTTCTTTTTTTGTCTACAACAAATTTGAACTTTCGAACCCTTGAATGCATTGCATAAACACATATCATTCATCATGTGCATAGCAGGTACTCTTCTTTTCAGGTTGCTTACTGTTCTTCGCTGTTTATTTCAGCATCATGAACCCTGAATCATCTACCGAGCTGTCTATCAAGGCCCTTCAGGCGCAGAACGCACAGTTTCAAGAGCTGATCATGGGTTTGGCTCAAGGTCAACAAGAGCTGAAGGCTATGCTTCTAAAGAAGAATAAGAAGAAGAAGAGGACTGTGCTATTCAACACTGGGCGCAGACTCGGGAATACGCTGCAAAATGAAGCTGAGAGGACTACTCCATCTGTGGGAGAAGGCAGTCACCAAGGGAGGGAGGTCCCTAGTCCTGTGGTTTCTGACACTGAAACAGACTTCAATGACGAACAGTATCCTCCTGCTGAGGACCAGTACAAGCAGCTGGAGGACAGGTTGAATTCCATGGAGATCCAGCGTGTGCCTGGACTGGATTTCAGAGACTTGGGGTTATCTTCTGGGATGGTAATTCCACACAAGTTCAAGGCGCCTGCCTTTGTGAAGTATGACGGGGCTTCCTGTCCCAAGATGCACCTCCGTTCTTATGTAAGGAAGATCCAGCCTTACACAACGGACAAGAACTTATGGATCCACTTCTTCCAGGAGAGTCTTTCAGGGACTCACCTCGAATGGTTCTATCAGCTGGATGGAACCAACATTCGTAACTGGGAGGATCTAGCCACTGCTTTTTACAAGAAGTATCAATATAATTCCGACCTCGCTCCTACGCGTACCCAACTCCAGGGTATGTCGCTAGGATCGGAAGAAGGTTTTAAGGAGTACGCACAGAAATGGAGAGATCTGGCTGGCAGGGTGCAGCCACCATTGACGGACCGGGAGCTGGTGGATATGTTTTTGGGGACCCTATCTGGTCCATTTTTCAATCATCTCATTGGTAATTCCTCTGCTGGGTTTACTGATCTGATCCTAACTGGTGAGAGGATCGAGGCTGGTATAAAATCGGGGAAGATACAGAAGGTTGCCTCCTCAAATACTGAAAAGAAACCCTTCAAGAAGGAGGCGGGTGTTGTGTATGGTCCAAGAAGGCAAGACAAACCTGAACGCCGCCAAGCTGTCAACGCGGTGGTAATTTCTAAGCCTGCTGCTGCTCCTCAGCAATACAACCAACCCAGAGCTGAGAGGCCCAAACGGCAGTATACTCGGCTCAGCATGACTCTCTCTCTCAGATATTGCCGCAATTGCTGTCAACTAGCCTGGTAACTGTCAAGGAGGCTCCGAAGATGGTAAACAAAGCATCCCCGAAGTACAACCCCAATACCCGTTGCGCTTATCACTCTGATAGCCCGAGGCATAACACAGATGACTGTTGGGCCCTAAGGAATAAGGTTCAAGACCTTATTGATGCTAAAGAGGTTTAGTTTGAGGCGCCCGAGAAGCCTAATGTGGTGACGGCTCCCATGCCCAACCATGGAGTAAATGTTATTGGGGATGAATACGAGGTGGAAGAATCTGAGTTTGACAGCTGGATTTACTCAACGACTAACGGTGGCCCTAGCAACTGGACTTCCAAAGACTCTATGCCTGTTACCTTTGTCACCCAGTAATGAACTTCTTTGTTTTGGATTTGTAATAAACAATAGTTTGAAACTTTATGGCCCGGTGTCTTACCCGAGGCACCGTGGTTTTATTTGTGAGGGCTTTTGTTTATCACTGTCATATATCATGAATAAAAGCATTGGACGTTTTTCACATTACAAATCTTGCGCTCCCTTTCTTTCTTTCCTTACATATATTGCAAAACAGCTGTATTTACACACACTCACTCATACAGGTTTCAATCCACTCTGGATCTCACTGGTAACGACTCTGCTACTGCCAGTTATGACTTTGAAAATCCGATCAACTTAGCCGAAGACGAAGGTGAAGATGATTGCGAAGTGCCTGGCAAGCTTGCAAGACTGTTACTCCAGGAAGAGAGGGCAATTCAACCACACGAAGAGCCAGTGGAAATAATAAATCTGGGTACTGATACATATAAAAAGGAAGTCAAAATTGGTGCCAACCTGGAGCTCAGCGTGAAGCAACGGTTGATCCAGATGCTGCATGACTACATGGAAATCTTTGCCTGGTCTTACGAAGACATGCCTGGGTTGGACACCGACATTGTGGTCCATCATTTTCCTACTAAGGAAGACTGCCCTCCGGTTAAGCAAAAGGTCCGCCGTATGCGTCCAGAGATGTCCGAGAAGATCAAAGCTGAGGTTATGAAGCAATTCGATGCCGGGTTTCTTGCAGTGACTTCTTACCCTCAGTGGGTTGCTAATGTGGTTCCGGTACCGAAGAAAGATGGTAAGGTCAGAATGTGTGTTGACTACAGGGATCTGAACAGGGCCAGCCCCAAAGATGACTTCCCCCTACCTCACATTGACGTTCTGGTTGATAATACTGCTCAGCACAAGGTGTTCTCCTTCATGGACGGTTTTTCAGGTTATAATCAGATTAAAATGGCTCCTGAAGACATGGAGAAGACTACCTTTGTTACTCAGTGGGGCACCTTCTGCTACAAGGTCATGCCATTCAGGTTGAAAAATGTTGGGGCAACCTACCAACGTGCCATGGTCGCTTTATTTCATGACATGATCCATCATGAGATAGAAGTGTATGTTGACGACATGATTGCAAGGTCTCATACTGAGGAGGAACACCTTGATCATCTACAAAAGCTGTTTGACCGTCTGAAGTTGTACAAGCTGAGGTTGAACCCGAACAAGTGCACCTTCGGGGTAAGATCTGGAAAATTGCTAGGCTTCGTCGTAAGTGATAAGGGTATTCAAGTGGACCCTGCCAAGGTTAAATCCATTCAAGAGATGCTGGTTCCTAAGACAGAGAAAGAGGTCAGAGGCTTTTTAGGACGCTTGAATTACATTGCTCGATTCATCTCGCACCTAACTGCTACCTGTGAGCCAATCTTCAAGCTGTTGAAGAAAGATCAGGTAGTACGTTGGAACGATGAATGTCATGCCGCTTCCGACAGAATCAAAGAGTATCTCCAAGAACCACCCATTCTTATGCCACTGGTTGAAGGGAGACCTCTGATACTATACCTGACAGTACTTGACAACTCAATGGGGTGTGTGCTGGGGCAGCATGACGAGTCTGGACGAAAAGAGCATGCCATTTATTACCTTAGCAAAAAGTTTATCGACTGTGAGACCCGATACTCATTGCTCGAGAAAACTTGTTGCGCTTTGGTATGGGCTGCTCGCCGGCTGAGACAGTATATGCTGACTCACACTACTTTGTTGATTTCAAAGATGGATCCAATAAAGTACATATTTGAAAAGCCTGCTCTGTCTGGGAGAATAGCAAGATGGCAAATGATCTTGACGGAATACGACATCCAGTACACAACTCAGAAAGCCATCAAAGGAAGTGTACTGGCAGACCACTTGGCACATCAGGAAGTAGACGACTATCAGTCAATGAACTTCGAGTTTCCAGACGAGAGTATCATGATAGTGACTGATTGTGAAGTACCTGGACCGGATGAAGGACCTGAGGAAGGATCCCGATGGTCTATGCACTTTGACAGAGCCTCCAACGCTTTGGGTAACAGTATCGGCGCTGTGATAATATCCCCTCAAGGCACTCATACTCCACTCACTGCCCGGCTATGTTTCAACTGCACCAACAACATGGCGGAGTATGAGGCATGCATCATGGGTCTCCAAGCTGCGATTGACTTAAGGATCAAGTTTCTGAGTGTTTTCGGAGATTCCGCTCTCGTGATCAATCAGATCAAAGGGGAGTGGGATACAAAACATCCGAATCTTATTCCTTACAGAGAATGTGTGTTGACATTGATCCCCCACTTCACAGAGATAACCTTTGAACATTTCCCAAGAGAGGAGAATCAGTTGGCAGACGCGTTAGCTACGATGTCTTCTATGTTCAAGGTCAAATGGGACAATGAGGCTCCCCGAGTCATCATCTGGAAACTGGACGAACCGGCATACTGTTGTGATCTTGAGGCTGAGGCAGTGACTGAGAAACCTTGGTACCATGAGGTGAAGAGATACTTGGAAGCTCAGGAATACCCTGAAGGTGCATCTGTCAACGATAAGAAGTTTCTGAGAAGGTTCGCAGGGAAGTTCTTCCTTAGCAACGACATCCTGTACAAGCGAAACCATGATTTAACCTTACTGCGTTGTGTGGATAAGACTGAAGCAGAAAGGATTATGGCGGAGTTACATGAAGGTGCATTTGGAACACATTCCAGTGGACATACCATGGCAAAGAAAATCCTTCGGGAAGGATATTTCTGGTCCACAATGGAAGCTGATTGTTACCAACATTCTCGGACGTGTCACAAGTGCCAGATTTATGCTGATAAGGTGCATGTTCCTCCAGTTCCTCTGAATGTCCTGACTGCACCTTGGCCTTTTGCAATGTGGGGCATTGATATGATCGGTGAGATCAGGCCTACGGCATCCAATGGGCATCGCTTCATCCTGGTGGCGATTGATTACTTCACGAAGTGGGTTGAAGCAGCTTCCTACGCCACGGTAACCAAGAACGTTGTGGCACGGTTCATTCGGCATAACCTGATCTGTCGATACGGCGTCCCGGAAAGGATTATTACAGACAACAGTACCAATCTCAATAACAAGATGATCACTGAGCTCTGCGAGCAATTCAAGATACAGCACCACAACTCTTCTCCCTACCGGCCGAAGATGAATGGGGCTGTGGAAGCAGCAAATAAGAATATCAAGAAAATTGTGCAGAAGATGACAGTGACCTATAAAGATTGGCGTGAGATGTTACCGTTTGCTCTACATGGGTACCGCACGTCAGCAAGGACGTCAACCGGGGCAACCCCTTTCTCCTTGGTCTACGGTATGGAGGCAGTCTTACCGATCGAAGTGCAGATACCCTCTCTCCGGATAATGAAGGATGCAGATCTGAGTGAAGATGATTGGATCCAGACACGACTTGATCAGCTAAATCTAATTGACGAAAAGAGACTTGCTGCTATTTGTCATGGTCAGACGTATCAAAAACGGATGATCAGGGCATTTAACAAGAAAGTCAGACCACAAGAATATCAAGTTGGGGATCTGGTAATCAAGCGTATCATCCTTCCTCAGAGTGATCCAAGGGGCAAATGGACCCCTACGTACGAAGGGCCATTTGTGGTTAAACATGTGTTCTCAGGAGGAGCCATGATCCTAACCACCATGGATGGTGACGACCTTCCTCACCCCGCCAATGCAGACATAGTTAAAAGATACTACGCAAGATAAAAGACCCGCTAGGTTGACATACCTAGGCAAAAATTAGGGCTTCCCGGTGAACCAAAAGGGTTCAGGCAAAATGAAGGGATTAAATAAAAAAAATCTGTACACCCGGCAAGTCGAAAACCTGAAAAGGCGGCTTGGGCAAAAATGGGTATCCCGGTGGACTGAAAACCCGAAAGGGCGGTCCAGGCAAAAGTTAGGGCTAAAGCGTAATACTATGTCTCATTGGATCACCTTGCATCCAGAATCCGGTATCAACATCAAGTTCAGACGGCATCAATCAATCAGCTTCATCTTCAGCTAGGTCATCAAGTGATGAGACGCTCGAAGATATAAAGGCGATAGCAGAGTTGGAACCCAGTGGGATTACTCTTTTCACACAGCTGTTTTGTTTCCTTTGTACAAATTTGTATAAACTCTTTTATTCGGCGGCGTTCTCTTACTAGGACGTCAGCCTCTTGTACATAAACGCCTATTTACAGGCAAATTCAAAAATCAATATAAATTCACTTTTCAGATCAATTGCCAATTGTTTTTCCTTTTTCTGTTTTGTTTTGCGAAGAACGTCCAAGGTTCAATTTGTGATATATGCATGTGACATTAATTGCTAACTCATAAATTTTTGCATACGAAACAAAGGATTAATTACAGGTAACATTAGAAACAGGGGCAATAATGTTTGTCTAAGCGATCTAATTGTTCTGTCCACCAAGGTACCAAGGTAAGTTCAGTTGAAGAACATAACCAAGATGTCTTAAGTCCCCAGAGAGTGAGCCAGCAAGTCAATGCACTCTCACCAAGCAGAGTTATCCTGTCAGTCTTAAGGAAGTTGGGTATCCTCCAGCAGATCTCAACATTCCCCAGCATAATCATACAGACATTCCTAACAAGCATCCCCGACAGTCTTGGTCTAAGATTGTTCCCCGGCGGTATACTAGACATTCAGTGGAGCCACTTCCCCGGTACATCCCAAAATTTCCCCAGAAGAGTCCAGTCCAGAAGTTTCCCCAGGAAAGTTCAATCCATCTCCCCAGCACGAAGCTTATCCCCAGTAGATTCTGGAAGCTTATCCCTCGCAGAGCACGAACGCGTCCCCCGGCTTTATTTAAAGGTTATTTCCCTACCAGGATATAACTGGGTTATCCTCAGCCAAAAGCCACAGAAAGATCGTCCTCGGCGAAGTCTTCTTATCCCCAGCGGAGTCTATTAAAACTTCCAATATAACAATGGTATCCCCAGCGAAGTTACTACCAACATCTCAACAGAGTACCTCTCTTCCCACAGAGTATTATTCCCCAGCAAGATCGCTAGAATATTTTTCTCCCCACAGAGTAATCTCCAAGTTTATTCCCCAACGGAGTCATCTTATCCTACCGGTATCCTTGCAGCCATCACTCCCCAGTGGAAACAGAGAATGCTATTCACATCAGCCCAGGATTTGAATTCCCGGCATCCGTCAAGGATTTATTTTCCTAAGACGAAAACATACATTCATAAACAACACATCTTCATACATTATAGCATGCATATACGCATCATGAACATACAATCTCATTCATTCTGAGAACATCTCGCATGTCATACATCAGGACATCGCATACAACTAACGTTTTGTCTTTTCAGGACAAAGGTCAATACAAAGATGATTACCATCAACGGTCGCAACTAAAGATCCGATTCCTGTATCTTGCCAGGGTGTATCTGTTGACGACTATACCAGACTCGATTCCTGTATCCTTCCAGGGCACGTCTGAAGAGTTCGAAGATCCGATTCCTGTATCTTGCCAGGGTGTATCTGTTGACGACTATACCAGACTCGATTCCTGTATCCTGCCAGGGCACGTCTGAAGAGTTCGAAGATTCGATTCCTGTATCTTGCCAGGGTGTATCTGTTGACGACTACAGTACCAGACTCGATTCCTGTATCTTGCCAGGGCACGTTTGAAGAGTTCGAAGATCTGATTCCTGTATCTTGCCAGGGTGTATCTGTTGACGACTACAGTACCAGACTCGATTCCTGTATCTTGCCAGGGCACGTCTGAAGAGTTCGAAGATCCGTTTCCTGTATCTTGCCAGGGTGTATCTGTTGACGACTACAGTACCAGACTCGATTCCTGTATCCTGCCAGGGCACGTCTGTAGAGTTCGAAGATCCGATTCCTGTATCTTGCCAGGGTGTATCTGTTGACGACTACAGTACCAGACTCGATTCCTGTATCCTGCCAGGGCACGTCTGAAGAGTTCGAAGATCCGATTCCTGTATCTTGCCAGGGTGTATCTGTTGACGACTACAGTACCAGACTCGATTCCTGCATCTTTCCAGGGCACGTCTGAAGAGTTCGAAGATCCGATTCCTGTATCTTGCCAGGGTGTATCTGTTGACGACTACAGTACCAGACTCGATTCATGTATCTTGCCAGGGCACATCTGAAGAGTTCGAAGATCCGTTTCCTGTATCTTGCCAGGGTGTATCTGTTGACGACTAAAGTACCAGACTCGATTCCTGTATCCTGACAGGGCACGTCTGAAGAGTTCGAAGATCCGATTCCTGTATCTTTCCAGGGTGTATCTGTTGACGACTACAGTACCAGACTCGATTCCTGTATCCTGCCAGGGCACGTCTGAAGAGTTCGAAGATCCGATTCCTGTATCTTGCCAGGGTGTATCTGTTGACGACTACAGTACCAGACTCGATTCTTGTATCCTGCCAGGGCACGTCTGAAGAGTTCGAAGATCTGATTCCTGTATCTTGCCAGGGTGTATCTGTTGACGACTACAGTACCAGACTCGATTCCTGTATCCTGCCAGGGCACGTCTGAAGAGTTCGAAGATCCGATTCCTGTATCTTACCAAGGTGTATCTGTTGACGACTACAGTACCAGACTCGATTCCTGTATCCTGCCAGGGCACGTCTAAAGAGTTCGAAGATCCGATTCCTATATCTTGCCAGGGTGTATCTGTTGACAACTACAGTACCAGACTCGATTCCTGTATCCTGCCAGGGCACGTCTGAAGAGTCCGAAGATCCGATTCCTGTATCTTGCCAGGGTGTATCTGTCGACGACTACAGTACCAGACTCGATTCCTGTATCCTGCCAGGGCACGTCTGAAGAGTTCGAAGATCCGATTCCTGTATCTTGCCAGGGTGCATCTGTTGACGACTATATTCTCCGGACTCGATTCCTGTATCTTGCCAGGGCAGGTCTGAAGAGTTTAAAGATTCGATTCCTGTATCCAGCCAGGGCACGTCAACATAAAGAGTTTGAAGATCAACTCCTGTAACAGACTAGGTAATTTTCTTTCTTTCTCAGGTACGCAAGTTCTCGCTAAGGAATCTCTTACGCGATCGACACCTCCCGATGGCATCTATAAGCCCATCTCCACAATTATCCACCACAGTTCCAAATGGCATCTATAAGCCCATTCCCGACAAGTTTCTGTCACATCTCCATATGGCATCTATAAGCCCATCCTCCTATCCACCATCTCTCCAAATGGCATCTGTAAGCCCATTCCCGCCATCGCACTGCTGATACTCAACTATGTGAGTGCAAATTTCTGGGCACTCTAGTGTTCAATCATCTTTCACCCTCGGATCACGAAAGGCACACAAGCCAATCTACATCCTCAGGTCTAAGAAGATTGAACAAGGGCAACTTTTGTACCCCAAAATTTTCCCTCCCATAATCTTCAAAGTTTTGACAAGCATCACCTCAAATGGCTCAAAGTCTACTCAAGGGCTACACAGTCAACCATCCTCCTAAGCCAGTCAAACTAGGGTTTTGGTTCTTGCAAGGAAGTTGAAGTTTTCAAGAGCTCAATCAAGTCTCCCATGCTCATACACATTGTCAAGAAGCTACATGTCAAGTTTCAAGGCTCAAAGGGTAAAGTTGCACAGCCAAAAACCCTAATTGCTCCACAGTCAACTGTAGGGGCAAAATGGTCATTTGGCAGTCAAAAGTCAAAAATTTTGGTCAACATCTTATTTTGAAGCCACAAACATCATTTGATCAATGCTTGATCATGATTCTCAAAGTATGGCTCAAAAAGTCTCAAGATGCAAAAGTTTCTATTTTTGGACAGTTGAAAAGTCAACTGTAACTTGACCAAGGCATAACTTTTTCATGGTTCATCAGAAAAATCCCATCCAATGCTCATCTTGAAGGGGAGGACATTTCCTACAACTCATCTTCACATTCCAAGTCCAAGAAATGCACTCACAAAAAGTTATCAATTTCAACATTATAGGTCATTTTCAAAAGTCAACAAAAAGGGACTTTAAGTCAAAGACCATAACTTGAGATTGGTAAATCATAATGACATGGGACTAAAGACATTGGTTAGAGGACTTCAGGATGTTTCTAAAATGTCCAAGAACATGTTCATAACTTCAAAATTGAGCAAGATATGCATTGGAGAAGTTGGGAAATTTTTGTGAAATGGCCAAAATCATTTATCCTTGAAATTTCATTTTTTGACAAAAGGGGCCCACTTTTTCCACTTGAATCAGCTTGGCCATGCTTCCCACGTGTCCCACATTTTATTTTAAAATTTAAAATTAATTTTTTCATTTTTATTTGATTTTATTGGATTTAATTCATTTTAAATCCTTTAAAATCAAATAAAAATCAAAAAGGTTAATTAAGGGACATATTTGGCTTTGATTAGCTTTGAATCACCATTATACAACATCCCAAATTCGTACCAAGGCCTAATCAAGCAAGAATTCAAAATTGGCTCAAAAATGGAAGGTGTGTTAATGGAGGTTTATGGAAAATCTTAAGCATGAATGCAAGGCATTATAGGCCATAATTCTTATCAAAACACATTGCATAATATGTATAGAAGCTAACACAAGCAAAAAGAGGACCTAAGCTGCACCCAAACTCAGAAACAACTTTGCATTTTTTCTAAAAAAAATTTGAAAAACTGTTTTCATAGATACAAGGTGTTTCAAGGCCAAATAACATTTCCAATACATTCCTGATACTACCAGGAAGCTATTCCAATCAAAATCAACCCTCCACGCGCAAGGAATTGGTATATTGAAGTCACACTTTTCTCAAACTTTTTCATAATCGTATCTCAATATATATGCATGTTTCATACATTTTAAAGGTTGATTTATACTAATATGAACCTTCTGAAGCTCATGATACCATTTAATTGTCCTAACCATGCCTGTAGCGAAATATGCCATTGACGTTTTCTAGGTTTTCAGAGGTTTGAATTTGGGGCTTTCCTCATCTGGAAAAATTAGGCCACGAGACCTGTACCACTGGATTCAGAACCTTCCAACGGATTCAACCAACCATTCGCGCTCAATTTATGTGGCTTCCTCTTCTAATCGCTATTATTCGTCATGTTACTTAGTGGGGGTTAAAAACCCCCGCTATCTAATTCATGTTTTTTGCAGGAAAAGGAAGAAGAAGCATAGGTGTCATCCTGTGGTTGGAACGTTCAAAAGTTGGCGCGTTTTCGTTTAACCTATACCAATAGTGCTTGTTTCTTTTATATTATTTGTTTGCCAATATTATAACAAAAGCGCTTGAGTGGTTCAGTGGTTGAGTGTACGTTTGGTGAGTGCTGGGACCTGGGTTCGATTCCCAGGTCCCCCATACAATTGTTGCTATTTTTTCTAACCCTTTCCCATGCAGTGCACGCTCCAAAGTCCACCATGCATCCCAACGCAGTAGCTTGACAAGTGGATCCCTGATCAATCAAAAGGCTAGAACGTGCAGCCTACCATACACATTCAGTCAACCATATGCATGCAAACGTGGAAAGTCAATGGGGCCAGGTTTCTGATGGGCCAAAACTCTCACAAAAACCTCCAAACTGGGCAGGAACCCCCCATGGTTTGCATATTGTCTTCTTTCTTTTCATTTTTTTTTATTTGTCTTATTTATTTTAATTAATTCACCAAATTTAATATAAAAATCCAAAAAATCAGAAAAAATCATAAAACAAAAAATATGTTTTATTAATATTAATTTCTATTAATTTTGTAAATAAATTTTAATAATCAAATTAGTTTAATTTAGGTTTTCAATTTTAATATTTTCTTAATAACTAAAAAATATAGAAATTAGGGTTTTAGTATTTTTATTCTTTTTCCTTTTTATTCTTATCATTATTAATTATTAATTATTTTTGTAAATACTCTTGTAATTAAACAATTAAGTAAATTAGATTTAAATTTAAATATTTTCTTTAATAATTAAAAATAACTTAGAATTAGGGTTTTTATTTAATTTCTAATTTCAATTAATTTTCTTTATCTCCCTTAAATACAAAAACATCAAAAAATAATTTCTTTTCTTTAATTAATTTGTAATTTCAATTCAATTTCCTTAAAGGGTCCAACGCCCTCGCACTCGATTCTTATTTCTTTTCGCACGTTTACTTTATTTCCTTTTTAAATATAATGTATTTGCCCCAAATCCTTGTAATAGATAATTAGGACATTTACTTTCCACACTCTTTATTCAAAATCGGGTCTTTGTTAATTTGGCGATGTGGACCCGCGCCTTGTAATAGCGTAGGACCTTTATTTTTCCGCATTTTAATTTCTGCACCCTTTTAACTGCTAATCACATGAAAGAATGAATGGCCCAAATAAAATCAAAGCGTAGCTCACCCAATGCATGACAAGATAAAATATAACTGAAAATGACACACAATTCACACACCACTCCTAGGGTACGCCTCACTGTTGCCTTACCCCTCGAAACGTGGTCGTCGAGTATAGGATGTTTTAGTAAGTCCTTATGTCCATGAACATGGTATAAGGGTAGCTTCTAAGGTGTCCTACTATTGCTCTGGTGATCACACTGTTGCCTTGCCCCTCGAAACGTGGTCGTCGAGTATAGGACGTCTTAGTGAGTCCTTATGTTCCATTGATCTAGTTGCCTCGAAACAAGTTGCCTCGAAACGGTTGCCTCGGAATAAAAAGATCAATGGCATAAGGGTAGCTTCTAAGGTATCTTACTATTTCCCGGTGACCACACTGTCCCTAACCCTCGAATTGACCCGAACACCTCCAATGGTGATGCTACCTACCTCTCAATGGTGGGATGGCACTACTTTAAGGACTTCTACACAGCTTAATTCCTTAGGGTAGGTAGATGACTCGTAGATACTTGCTCTAATTCAAAACAAATCAAAATTTCTTTTCACACCGACACTTTTCAAAAAGCTTTCAAAAAAAACAATTTTTCAAACACTCTTGAGGACTGATACAAGAGTCGATCTGAAACTTTAAACGAAACTTTTTTTCAAACTCACTCACACTTTGAAAAGAAAACAAACATTTTGAAAACACAAATGAGAAAGTATCTAAGAGCCCATGGATAACCATGGATAGAAAGGGTGCTAACACCTCCCCTTTCTATAAATCTACCTCCCGAACCGAGAGATAATCTCATAAGGAATTTTTCTGTGCTTTTGTCCTTTCCTTGTTGGAGAAAATAAAAGACGGTGGCGACTCTTGCTTCCGTGACATTTCGCGAACCAGCTTAAAAACCAGTCAGTTCCAGATCCACCGATCACATATTGCATCATACATTTCATGCAACATAACTTTGTGTTTCAGCTAACATTCTACCCTTTTCAGGATAAGATTATTAAGCTTCAACTTCGACGACATACAGTTCAACAAACTTTCCAGATGGCATCTCTAAGCCCATTCCCCAACAAGATTCTGTCTCCCCTCCAGATGGCATCTTTAAGCCCATCTCCAAGTGGCATCTGTAAGCCCATCCTCTCATCCATGTTTTGACGAGTGCAAATTTACGGGCACTCTAGTGTCCAATCTCCTTTTACCTTCGAGACGCGAAAGGAAAACTTGCCAATCTAACTCTTCAGGTGCAAGAAGATTAAACATGGGCAACTGTTGTACCCCAAAATTTGCCCTCTCATTTCATCAACATTTTCTCACCACAAGACTCTTGGAACTCAAGATCAAGTTAGGGTTTGCTCTGCTCAAGACCCCTCCTTGCATTGTTGACCCAAATTAGGGTTTGAGTTTGCACAAAGATGTTTTGACCTAAAATGCCCAAAGTGACTTTCATGCTTCATGTTGGACTTACAAGTTTATCCATACCAAGTTTCAAGCCTTGAATCCAATCTTTGCCCAGTCAATTGGACAGTTGACCTAGAAATCAGCTGCATTGGGGAAAAAGTCAGTTGTGGCCAATTGACAGTCAAACCTCATGATTTTTGACCCACATCAACATAATGAACTCACATGAACCATTTGGTCAGGTTTGGATCACAATTCCACAAGAAATTTGATCAGATCACCAAAAGGGCAAAATGGTCATTTTTAGGGTTTTGACTGCACAAAGGCAATTTTTGACTGTTTGACCCAACCAATGGAAAATCAAGCTCACATATGGACTCAAGGACTCAATGGCATTGTCTTGACCCATTCAACAAATTCAAAATATCTCAAATGCACAGGATTGACAGATGAATTTTCCAGTTAACTGATCAAAATTTGACTGTATACTGAAAAGTCAAACTTTGACTTTTTGGTCAAAATCAAGTGCCAAGATTCATTATTCATCAAGACATATCAAATTATGAAACTTGTTCATCAAGAAATCCAAAATTGCAAATTAGGGTTTAAAATGAAGAAATTTCATAACTTAGAATTTTTCTAAGTTATGAAATTCCCTTATTTTCCCCTAACTTTGTCCCATTTTTTCATCAAGACATAAATGGATTCAAACAAAACTCAAAACATGAAAGTTGTAGTCCATTGTAAAATCTACAACCTTTATTCACAAAGTTTTCTCAAAAGAAGCTTGTAGCTCAAGTTATGATTTTTGGAACAAGGGTGCAAAACATTTTTAACTTAGAATTTTTTTGACATATTCTAGGCAGGATTTTTGTCCAACTTCTTGTCCATTTTTCACATGCTTCCACTTGGAGTTTTAATTTGAATTACAAATATGGATTGTAGTACACATTCCAAGCTTTCCAAGTTGTCCAAGAACTTCTCAAACACCCTTGTGGTTAGGGAGAATCGAATTTGCAAAGTTGGGCAAAATTCACTTTTGTTCTTGACCAAAGCATGTTCATAACATTGGCATTTTTCAAATCAGCTTGTACAAAGCTAGCTTGCAGGCCTCAAAACCAGTTTTACACACCTTAATTAAATGCCAAACCATTGTATTATTTCATTATCTCATCCATTTGGACATTACATGCTAAACTAATCCTTAATTAGAAAAAGCAAGTTTGCCATTTTGGAAAAGTAATGCTTTATGTCAAATTCTGAATCTTTGAAGTACAAGCAAAATCTTTGAGGCAAAGTTTGGTAGACAAATCCCACTGATCAAGAGCAAAGTGTGCAGCATGCTTGAGGACATTGGACAGGCCTATATCACAAGTTGACATTTCCTTGCTTACATGAGAAGAAAGCTTGCAAAAACTCTCCATCTCTCATTCCTGTAAACACCAACCAAAACAAACTTTGCAAACATCTTTCATACATCCAAGCAAGCCTAAAGCACGACCAAACCACCCCTCATCCCTCCTCATACAGAAAATCACAGTTTTTCTGCAAAACAGGGCATCTGTTGCAGTTTGACTTCCACAATCCATTCCACTCGTGCACTTTGGCTAAAACCAGTTCAAATACATTCTATATCATCCATTGGAACTATCCCAAGCCCTAGATACAAACTGTAACACCCCTAACATCACTTGCCATTTTCACTTTTCAGTTTTGCAGGTGAACTTCCATAGCACGATTCAGAGAGTATCAAAGCAAGCTAGGTGTTGGAGAAGCATCCTTGGACTTCAGGCAAGCTGTACCAAAGCTCAAACTCCATTGAAGTTGGCCACATTGTTGTACACGACTCAAGCTGAAACAGGTAAAAACATGAACTTCTATCTCTCAATCTAGGAAGAGTTAGGCTTAGGTTTGTGAATGAAACATGCTCTACTCATAGCCCTGAAGCCATCCATGTATTTACTTTTCATTTATATTGAGTATGCTGTGAGAATTTTGGCCATGAACATTGAAGAAAAATTAGGTCAGAAATTGGGGATGAAGAAATTCTCCTTCGTTTCTTAGAGTTAGGTCAAGTGTTTTATATGTCTGAATTCGTCTCTTGATGCTCTACATTGTTTGTGTTATGAGTTTTTGTTAAAAGTCAAAGAATCAGGAGTTTGAATGAAGCATGGAAAGCGCACGTTTTGGTTGTTCAAACAATGCTGGAGGTTGAAGATGACTGGCTTGGGCTGGGCCTGAGTCAGTCTTGCTTTTTGCACCCCCTTTTCCAATTTACACCCCCCTGGCCCATTGTGTGATATATTTATCATTTTTGATTTTTTCTTTTTGATTCTGACTTATTATTTTTTGCTCAAATATAAAAAATATAAAAAATATTTTTCCATCCTTTTTTGCATTTATTTGGCATTTATTTGTTTATTTAATATATGTATGTAAATAAATATAAAAACCTTTTTATTTAAAACCCTAAAAATAATACAAAAATAAATATTTTTCAGTTATTATTTTTTGTTTACATTTTGAAAACATTTTCCAAAATATACTTTTTTTTGTAACTAATTAATATTTTATTCTTGTATATATTTAGTATATTTAATATAATATATAAATACTTGTATATTTTATTAGATATTTAGGACCAAAATATAGAAATAATACATTTTTATTTTTATTAATATATGACACTAAAAAATACTTTTTTTTACAATATACTTCTTTTTTTTTTTTTTGTATAACTTAATATATAAATATTGTATATAATTAATAAATAAATACTATTTATTTAAAAAAAACTAGGGTTTTGCCCTAAACCATAAAAATATTCAAAATTTGACCTTTTTATTTTTGTTTATATTTTACATTGAAAAACACTTTCACATACATAAAAAATCATTTTTGTGAATAATACATTTTGCATATTTATTATATTTATTTAAATATTGTACAATTAAATATTTGTATATTCAATATGGATGTAATAGCTTTAGATTTAATTTCTTGCCAAATATCCCCCCATTCAAACATTTGTACCCTCATCCCCATAATCATGTTGTAATATGTTAGGACTTTAAATTTCCGCATTTAAAAGCTTTCAAATTATGCCATGATAGACCTAGGGTTTGTATGCAAATAAAATAACAAATAGCTTGACTAATACAAAGACAAAAAAGCATGAAAATGGACAACACAATGCACACTTGCACCCTTAGGGTTACCCCACTTGTTGCCTTCAAAAATGGGCCATGTTACATGTTGAATGTCTTTGGCAAAACAAAAATAAATCAAATGATCATAGTCCCTCGATGACGCTTTCTCAAGTTGCCTAAAAAATGATCAAGTCCCTTAAAGGAAAAATTGCCAAAGACACTTGGCACAATTGCTATCATGGTCTATACGATGACCCGCGCCTGTCCCGTTAACATCCTAACACAAGGTTGTTCACCAAATACAATGGTGAAGCAACACTGTTAAAAGGGTTAAAAACATAAGAAAGATCTTTGAGTAAAATAGGGTAGACCAACTCTTAGTTACTTGATCAAACTTGCAAAACACACTTGCCTACTTTCAAAACACACTCCACAACACAAAAACAACTTTCAAAAACATTGAAACATCTTTTCAAAAAGACAAACACCTTTGTAAAACATTCGAGTAAAGAATTGTTACAATGGTTGCCTAGACAAGGCATCTTTTTCAAAACATTTTCGAAACCAAACACACAAAGCACCATTTCAAACAATTGAAAAGCAAAGGTAAGTAATCTAAGCAAGTAACTAAGAGCCCATGGATAACCATGGATAGAAAGGGTGCTAATACCTTCCCTTTCTATAATCTACTCCCCGAACCCAAGAAAACATCTCAAAGGTTTTTCTTGTGCTTTTTAACCTTTCCTTAGGATAAAATAAAAAGTCGGTGGCGACTCTTGCTAAACCGAAACATTTGCGAAAACAAACGCAAAACCTCAAGTCAGTTCTCCCACCGTATCACAGTGAGGTTGAGAGATTGTAGGAGTATCTGAAGACTTCTTTCTTTTTGTTGCCCACGTCTCCACGTTCTTCATAAAGTTGTAATAAGCGTGTTACGGTCGTAACAAGCATGTTACAGGAATTCTTCATGTAATAAGCGTGTTACGGTCGTAACACCAAGGTGACGGGCGTAAGACGCTTAGTAGCGCGCTACGTTCGTAAGTGATATGTGACGACCGTCACAGCATCAAAAACTGCAGAACTTTGCAGAATTGTTCCTTTTCTTCTGGTTTTCATGTTAACTTTCTTCATATGATCTTTTTCCACTAAATTGACTTGAGATATGTTGTACCTGTGAAAAGACATAAAAACTCGGAACAATCGGGAGTTAAATGGATTAATGCAGTATGAAAACAGACTAAAAACGTAGCAATTATACGATACGATTTCTCGTTATCAAATTCCCCCATACTTAAACCTTTGCTTGTCCTCAAGCAAATAATCATTTAGAAAGATTGGACAAGTTTTATTAGACGCACATGCATAACATACCTTTGGTTTTCAAAAACATTACGGGAAATCAATTGTTAGTTCGACCGATACTTAAGTAAAACACTAACGATACACTAATGACACAAGCAACAAGCTAAGTCGTGGACTTCCATTTTAAACAAACTGTCTAATAATTCTGTTATAATTCTACCCAGAGTCTCTTTTACCTATTTCACCCAGTTTGTTCTAGCGCAATCACATTAAGCCCTTTGTCTTAGCACGCACGTAGTGGAGTAACCGGTTAGTGACTTTGATCCTTTTTAGCACGGGGTCTGGTACACGAATGTGGAAAACCTACACATATTATTCAAATTGGAGGTTGTGAGGGATCGAGCCGTAGCATGCCCTACCAAGTTCAGAACCAGATACCTCTGAACCAACCAACAATGGACTCCTTCATTATTTGCTCATCTCTTATATAAGACCTTGTACTTTGGTGCAAATTTTCCTTTTTAGCAGCGAGATAAGAAGGATATTTCATTGATTAGGCATCAAACACTTATATTCATCGTCTCCCCACGTGGTTTGTGTCTAGATGGTGCTGACTGCTAGTATAAACTACTAGGGGTTACTTTAGAACTAAAACTCAAGATATAGGTATAATGGTTATTGAAATAGATCATGTAAGTAGGAAGTCTAAGGTGTCATAACCGTATCGATCTTGTTAAATCGTTCTTGGCTTCCTAACTAGGATTTCGTTAAGGTAGGTATGTCGGGCTATGCGAAGATAAAGCAAAAAATTTTGGTATGGCTAAATAAAGCGGGGAAGAATTGAAACTGAGAAATATCGTAAAAATTACTTGTTTAATGGAAAATGCAGAAAGGGAAAGGTACCTCTCCCACACTATATTAGACATTGTCCTCATTGTTGTGGTATAATAGCGGGGAAATACAAATACAAAAAGAAATAGCAAAAACAAACTAATTAAGAATAAAGACTACTGATGTCCACGTCCTCTGCTCCTGGTGCGTGATCGCCTGGTAGGCGTGGCTTCGGAATCAGTGTCATGGGAGCCAAGAGTGATGACGTCCATCCTTAAAGCGTTTAGTTCAGACAAGGCCTCATCTAACTTCTCGTTCATGCTCCGCTGGCCACTCAAAATCTGAGCATTCTGTGCACATAAACTGTCATATTTCTCCTGTTGTTTTCTTTCAAGTGCTGCACCCATTTGATTCTGCTGGTGGATGGCTCGGAGAATTTCTTCAAGAGTGATAGGAGGTGGTGCGGATGAAGTTTCTGGAATGTCATGAACGGGGGAAGCTCGGGCCAACTCTTCTTGTATCTCATCCGCGGGGGCATCAGGCTGTTCTTCATGAATAGGAACATGGCCCTCGGGAGCTACAGGATCGAATAGTCAATTGGCTCTGTTTTGAGGATCAATTCGGTCCCTGCAAGGCAAAATAATGTTATTATAAATGATGTTTTGGATCACAGGATGGAATTTGCCATCTTCCCGCTCATGGATGAGGTGGGCAGACTTGCAGTGGTCCAGAGTAAGCAATGTCGGTGCCATAGAAGGCATATCAGTGAGAGCGGCACTATGATTCAAAGCTAAAGCAAGAGAAATGACAATCCCTCCGAAATAGAAGGGTTTTCCGCCTCTAGTGCAGATGGAGTGAATATGGGCCAATAGAAATGGAGCGGAGTTGATCTTCTGGCCGGTAAATTCACAGTGCATGAAGAAAAGCTCCTTGGAGTTGAGCTTGTGGTTGCTATCTCTGGCGAAGATGGTGTTGCAAAGGATGCGGTGAAAATATCTGATGGTTGGATTATGGATATGGGTGGCGTTGAGGTGGTCATAAGAGCTTGCACGATTGTTTGTCATGCTGTGCCATAAGTTGAATGCTTCCTTGCTGAAATTATCCGGCACACGAAGGTAGACACCTTCATCGGAACTAAAACTGAGCAGCCGCACGATATCAGTTTGTGTTAGCTGATACTGAGTGCCTAACATGCGGAATTTGGTCACGCCAGAGAGTTGGTTGGTGGCTCTAGTATGGGTGATGTAAGAAAATGAACTCAGAAACTCCAAAGTGAGAGTTTCATAAATAGGTTGTGGTTGGATGCACAGATTCCACAAATTGACATTTTGCAGAAGTTGTTGGACGCTCTCAAGTAGTCCCAAATCTCTCAGACAGTCGAGGTCGACATACCGAGTTGGTTGGAGACCGCGGCGTTGGAATTTTTGGAACTTTGTTCTCTGGGTTTCTCCTTGGTCTCCTTCTCTGAGAATGATGTTAGGGATTTGCTGCTGGTTGTTGGCCATTGCATGCAAGGGGATTGAAACGTGAAAGGGGTTGGATTTGAGAGATATGAAAAATATGAAGAAATGGGTTGAATATATAGTGTAGGAAGAAATGTGGGAAGTTGGAATGTGAATGGGTGGTGGACGGTTTTAGGAAAAGGAGGGAGAAGTGTGAAGGAGAAACTGCTTCTAGAATAGCAGAAGACGTGTTTCAGACGCGCGTGACGATCGTCACAGGAGGCTGACGGGCGTAACACGGTGAAACGCGTGTTATGATCGTCATAGGTGTACTACGACGGTTACAGCTACAATATTTGCAATTCCAAACCGGACAACACTTATTTCATAAATGAAGCAGATTAATTCCAACACAGTAATTCAACAATATATATTAAACACAATATCAGTCAATTTGAGTACACATCCCAATTATCATACAACCAATCAATCAGAACAAAATTTGCAAAATGCCAGTATTAGTATAATAGGTTACTGATAATAAATATGCAGTGAATTGAATTTTGCTATAGCATGCACTAAATTTAATGAAACTTGTAAATAAAAACAAACTGAAATTTGCGTTTGTTGTACCCCAAAAATTTCCCTCCCATTTTTCATAGAAAAGCACAACCCTAGGGTTTCTCAAATATTCAAGATTGGCTCAGGAATTGATCAGACAGATCTTCTCCTGTGGCAGTAAACAAGCAATTAGGGTTTTACTTGCAATTCTCAAAAGAAATGAATTCACAAAGATCCAATTGGTTTTCACACGTTTTCATGCTTTTTCAAGTTTACTGAAAGGTTACTGTTTGTTCTCAAGGCATGTTCATTTGGGACAAGAGATGGGATCTAAGACTGTCATTGGAACATTCATGTTTTGTTTGATCCAGATTAACCAGTTAATTTGTGTCTTTTAAAACATTTGCTTGTTTATGGAATAAACATTTGCTTGTTTATGGAATAGACAGTGCATGTTCTGATTGGAACGCAGTTGAAAGATTACAGAATTTATTCGATTAATTGGAGTTTAAGTTATCTTTATTGGAATTATTAGAATGCAGTTTCAATTATCTTGATCGGGAATCTTAAAGAATTAGTGAAGATGCGAAGAGAAAATTGCGAGTTATTGACAGTAATGGATTTTAATGGACATCATATTATCTCATAAGACTTTCTTCATTTATTTCAAAAAATTGTTACAATACAATTTATTATTTAAATGCTTTAGGTTTTACAACTTATCGTATTTGAAAAATAAATAAGTACAATTGATTGAATGTTTCTCTAAATTACAAAGAAAAATCTATGCCTATGGATGACTGAGCTTCCATTGCTTCCATGCTTTCCACAGAATCTCTTGCTAAATCTGCTTTGCCACCATCAAGTTTGCGCTCACATGAAAACAAAAGACAAGAATAATTAGTACAATTAATTGGGCATACGCAAGAATTTTCAAAAGAAAGAAAAATGTTCATCATTAAAGTTTGCAACTTGGAATCAGAGGGCTATATTTTTAATTCATCACATTCTTATTTGAAAATCACAAGAAGATTATTCTTCTTGGTTCACAAACAAGAGAAATATAGGAAAGCTATCCAAACAAGAAATGCAGCCAAACATATTCCAAACAAACAAACAACTAGGTTGTCCAAACAAGGCGCAAAACAGGGCCTAACAAGCAGCGCAAATTGTCCAACGGCAAACAGCAGCATGGGCAAAACAAATGTTCCAAAAAATGCAACAAATTGGACAAAGTACAAGCAGTAAGAAGCAAGTAGCATAGCAGTAAGAATGCAGCAGCATGGCAAAGAAAGTACAGCAGTATGGTAAACCAAGCCAACAAGCAAGGGGCTTGTTTCAATATCCTTTTAATCATTTTCCAAGATTTTTGCAAACTTTTCAGAAAAAGGTGAAAAAGCAATTTAATTTTATCATTGAGAGAGGAGAGAGAGGAAAGAAATCACCTAGGTTGTTGGAATTGCACAAAAGGTACAACTTTGCTATTCTGCCCACAAACTGTCACAAGTTACATAGAGTAAGCTGTAAAACAAAAGCAACCAAGATATAATAGTAGAGAAGGCAAAAAAGCAAAGGAGGACGGAGAGAAATCATAAAACTCAGAATTTTATCAAAGTCCAAAAAAAAAATTGTCAAAGAATCAAAAACAGTCTCCTCCAAACATTCAAAACTGCCATCAACCTCCCAAACTGTAAAAACAGTTTTCAAATCTCAAAAAACCATTTTCAAACAAACCTGTAACTCAGTTCAAACACAACAAAACCTGTAACTTAGTTCAAACACAACAAAACCACAAGAAATCCCAAACCTGTTAAACAATACACCAAGCCTAATCTCAAACTAGTTCATACCAAACTGTAACCAAAAAAACAAAGCCAGAAAATTAAACCTCAAAACTGTCAAACCCAAACAGTAAAGAGTATTCCAACAGCATCAAAAACCTCCAAGTTTCCACAACCTTCAAAAAACTGTTACAAACCATTTTCAAAAACTAACAAAGCCCAAAACCATCCCAACATCCCAACATTCCATCAATAATATCAAACCAGAAACTGTAAAACCATTTCAACAGTTCATAACCCAAAAATTTCAAACACAACATCCAACAGTCAGAAGTACAACACCATCATCATTCAAAGTTCAAGGGACAGAAAGAAGTTACCAGAAAAGCTCACACAATCGTCTTCATTTCTTCCCTCCCCATTTCCGGCCACCAAGGAGCACCATCAGCTCAGTCTCACATTCCTCTCCATTTCCCAGAAAAAATTCCAAAGGTATGATTTCGTCACATTTCTCATAAATCGCTTCCTGCATCTCAAGGTACAATAAGCTTGATTAACATAAAAAACATGACAAGATTAACTACAACAAAAATCGTTCAAGTATAACAAAAAACAGAACATCACCTTTTTCATGAAAGAAATTATGTGAGCATGGTTAGGAAGAGTTTGAGTGGCGCTCCGGTAACGGAAACTGGGGAGGGAGGATCAGATTAAGCTAATCGAGCATCTTAGGCATGAATCGAAACTTAGGGTTTCCAGAAGAACGCGAACCGGATTGAGTTTGAGAGGCCAAGAATGATTTCATTTGTAAAGAGGGACAGGGACGAATAGGGACGTTTAGTGAGAAAGATGAACGAGAGGGAGAAACGAAAGAGACGATCAGAAGCGGCGCCGCTGTGAGAAACACAATCACAAACCCTAATTCGCTCAAGCTCCTAATCAGAAAATTAGGCAGTTTAGAACATTGAGCCAATTCCTTTGCAAAACCTTAAGCCCACACATGTTTACTAATAACCCACCCCCCTTTGTGCTTTTTTCTGTTTCAGCAAGATAATAACCTTTTCTTTGGGCCTAATATTCCTAGAACTCCTAAGCCCATATATGCTTCTTCTTTAATTTGTCTTTTTATTTTGAAAATGCTAAATAAGATTTAAAATACTTTTATTAATTTAAGTTAAGATTTTAGTGTTTAATTTCTATCCTTTTTTTATAAAGACTCATTTTTATTAATTTTCTTACATTTAATAAAACATCAAAAGTTAATTTAGCTTATTTTCTTTCTTTAAGCCTATTCATAATTAATAAAAATATAAAAGAATATTAATAAAGATTTTTTAATTTAAATCATTTCTTTTTTTAGAATAGGTTTTTATTTTCAAGTAAATACATACATTTCATACTTTGTTGATTTTATTTTCGTAAATTGTCATAGCTTTGTATTAAATCGCACAGCAATTCGATTTGGTTGTATTATTTGATATTTGTACATTGCTATTTTTATTTGATTCATCCCCATTTGTAACAATTGTACCCCCATTCCCGAACATTCTGTAATAGTTTAGAATTTCAATTTCCGCAATTTATTGCTTTCTATATATTGTATAGTAACTAGGCGTGTATGGCAAGATTCAAAAATCAATCGCTAGATGACCTAATCCAAGAACAAATAACTTGAAATCAACACACTTTCTCACACGCGCACCTCTAGGGTAACCTCGCTTGTTGCCTCGGAAATACAATCATGTCCCTCGAATATGAGACACTCTAGCAAATGACCCTTCGATAAACAAAGATCATAGTCCCTCGATGACCCTCAATGTTACCTTCGATAAAACGATCTCGTCCCTTACAAAATTGCTAGAGCGTCTCACAAGTTGCTTTTAATGATTGTAAAATTGACCCGCGCCTGTCCCTTCACATCCAATGATGGGGCTTCTTACCAAATCAATGGTAAGATAACACCATTAAAAGTAAGAAGAAAAGAACAACTTAAGACTTTTCGAGTAGATAGATTCGCTCTTAGTTACTCGCTTGCTTACGAGAAAAACTTTCACACCTACACATCCATTTCAAAACACTTTCAAAAGATAAAACGTTTTGCATACGTTCTTATAGAGACGAGAACCATGGAAAAACCTCTTTTCAAAACACTTTTCGAAACACGATTCACAAACACCTCTTTGAACTATTTTTCGAAACAAAACTTTGTATATGTTCTTATAGAGACGAGAACCATTACAAAGAAACTTTCCAAAATACTTTCAAAACCCACACCACAAGCACACAATCAAACAAAAGCAAGTGATCTAAACAAGTAACTAAGAGCCCATGGATAACCATGGATGAAAAGGGAGCTAGCACCTTCCCTTTTCATAATCTACCCCCCGAACCCGAGAAAATTCTCGAAAGGGCTTTCCTGTGCTTTTTTACCTTTCCTTTTGGATAAAAGAAAAGTCGGTGGCGACTCTTGCTAACCGCACAAGTGCGAACGAAACGCAAAACCTCTAGTCAGTTCTCCCACCGCATCATAGAACTGACGACTCTGCTGGGGACCTTTATAAAAGTGGGGTTACCTTGGGGTTTTAGATCACCTTTACATGCTTATCTTGTTTGATTTGTATGCTTTACATTTTTTGTTACTTGTTTGGGTTTGTTTTAAATCCTACACCCGGATTTGGGGACACCTTTTAGGTAAGTAGCAATAGACTGTGAGGAAACTGTGCGGGGTATACCGACATGGTTGAAGCAGTAGCTACGTTGATGTGGCACTTTGGTTGGTATCGGTAACCCTTGAGTCGAATCAAGGAGAGTACGGGGCCGCCGCGTGGTGTCGTGAAACATCAACTAACCTTAGAACCTTGCTTGACCAACTTGGCCTTTTAGGATGTAGTGAAATGACCGGCTTTGGTACAGTCCAAAGTTGGTAGATACTCGATACTACACTCATTGAGGGTTGTTTTCTTGGAATATTTCGGTCGCCAGTAAAGTGGCTAAACTGAAACAATGAACACAGAAAATAATCCAGTGATATTGAGCTCCTTAGAACCCGGTTACTATTTCTAGGGCAGGTTGAGCCAACTAAACTTCAAGAGGGAACTTACCTACAAACTCCATGCAAGCCTAAACCTAAGGACTTGTCTGCTTTGTGTGAATATGATTATTTGTATATAAACTTGCTTACTTCGCATATCTGTACATAACATCATAACATCATACCATAATCATTTTCAATAACCATTTCAAGGATCTCGAGGGTCTTTGATGCAGGGTCACGTTGAACCAGACGTCTACCAAAGGGCAAGAGGATTCATTTTCCTCTAACACAAACACCGTCAAAGATCAAGTACAACAACTTGAGTCAAGGGCTATGACCCACTTGACATGGTGAGCTTGATTCTCATGAAAAGACATCCACCGATACAAAGTTCTCCAATCAAAGATGTTCAATTTCTAACATTTTCTTGTGTTTACCCTGGGAGATCCTTGAAAACATGCATCCACATATCATGCATCATATCATGACAGGTTTCTCCCCTTCAGGTCTCTTTATCTTCCTACTATTTATTTCAGTAGGGATGGCTCTAGAGAAGACTATCAAGGACATCTAGGCTTAAAATGCTCAACTTCAAGAGATGTTCTTGAACCTATCCAAGGGACAGGAAGAAGTGAAATCTCTCCTCACTAGGGGCGTGATCATGGGGAATCCTGAGGGCAACAAAGATGATCAGTTGGAGCTGCTACAAACTGAGATAGCCATAATGAAAATCCAGATGATGGGACAACTGGTGGGCCAGATGGCTCTCATCCAAAACTTGGCACAAGGACAAGAAGAACTAAGGGTCCTCATCAACAAACTGCATCGAGATGGATGTAACCAAGTGGGGCAAACAACTGGGGTTGACGGTTAAGTCATCATTCAACCTCCCTTGAGACAAGAAGCCGAGAGAAAGCCTCCCCAGTTTGCTTCAGGATCACAAGCCCAATAACAACCTCACCAGCGTCAACAGGGTAATCGACGTAAGTGAAATACATCTGAAAAGTGCTTCACTCAGATTAACATGTCATTATCTCAGGTGCTGCAATGCTTGTTGGAAGTCAAGCTGATTGTATTAAAGGACCCCCCTCGGAGTCCCAACACAGCCGCTCCAGGGTACAATCCAAATGCAAGATGTGCGTATCACTCCAACAGTCCTGGACATGACACCGAGAGCTGTTGGGAATTGAGAAACAAAATTCAAGATCTGATTAAAGAAACAACGCTGGAGCTCACACAAGATGGCCAGATGAAAATCTTCCGCTGAGGGCTCTCCACCTGAAATGACAAGTTCGAACAAAGAGGCTTCTGTTCATTTTGAATTTCCAATTGTAATTTCTTTTGTAATTCAAACAATTATCTATTAATGTCAAACTCTGTTTCATTAACGCATTGCATATGTTTGTCTTGAATTCATCTTTTCGTTTTCACTATATTTAAACTATGTTTTTTATTCTTCTTATGACACAAACCTTTAGATGGAGGATGACGAAAACAATGCCATAATCTCATACAGTATGCTTTTAGACAGACCTTGCTGACGGTGTACATGCGTTTCTTTTAAATCCTAAACACTGGAGTTATAAGGAAGATAATCCCTAGTCAACCCCTTCGAGCCAAAGAAGTAGAAGTTTTCTATTTTAACACAAATTGAAACCTTTAATCAAAACCCGGGGTCGGGTAGTCTCTTAGTTAATTCAAACGCATGATAAAGTCGCAAACTCTCATATTGTAATATAATGAACGACATCAAGAACATTCCTTTGGAATCAAAAGACGCTAACGGTTCCCTATTACATAGGAAATCATTATCTCTCAAAAAGAAAAGCCCACTGAGTCGAAACCTACAAAGGAGGCTTAAGAAAACTGGGGCATCCCGCTGACTGTAATCTCAAAAACAGGAACAGTCAGGAAAAAATTAGGGATAATAAATCGAAAGAAAGAGGTCACTACAAATCCTCAGCAAAAATAATGTTTCAAAAATGACTTCCTTCCAACAAATTTAACTTGTTTGAACCATCACCAAAATGTCGTTCCAGATTCATTTGGAGTTCAAACGCACAATTAACTGAATTTAGGACTGAAGAACATCACGAAGAGCGGGTGGGTACAAATATATTTTGAGCCTTTATCCTTTGTTTCTTAAACCGTGAACCAAGCCACGTTACAACCCTTCAAAAGTCCTAATTGAAGCATGGGTTAGTTCGAAAGCATACTGTTACAAAAGGTATCCTGACTCCTGTAAGGCTTTTTCTAAATCTTGAGTTGAATTTTTCTTACAAAAGTTTTTTGTTAAAAAACGCATTTTCTTAATTTCAAGACAAGCATAAACTTTGCATTATTTGAATATCGTTGTTTTCCTATGGCTATTTGTTCCACAGCGAAGAAATTCACACAATGAATATCTAATGAACGAAAAGCTCTCTCAGTGAACAGAGTCACTTCAAGCGGGATGACACTTCCGTTGCAAAAAATCTCCTATCAACAAAAGGACATGACATGTCATTGTCCAGTAATCTGGGAAGTCCAGTCAAGATTTCAATAAATCTCTCAAAGTGCAGAGTAATCAGGGGCAAGTCTACGTCCCCATCACTTGGGGCATTGAACGTCAATCCCAACAAAGGTTTGCATACAGTCAAACATTTCCTGGCAAAAGTCATAAACACTCGCTACTAGGGGCAGTGACAAACCTCCCCAAAAATCCTCATCATAAGAGGACTCCCAGCCAGAGTTTCAATCTTTGATAACCTCTTCCCAGCTAAGTCGACCTCAAGAATCCCTGAGGATTTTTCTCCAGTAAGTCGCCGCCTCGCCAAAAGACTGAGCAACAGGGTTTATTTCCCCAACAAATGGCAGATTTCCCCAGTTTGAGTTTGCCTCTCCGATTACTACAAATCAAAAGATCTTCTCTGGTTTAGTCAGATCGACACTAAGATCTCCCTGATTCTTATTCCAGTTGAAGATATTCCGGATTTTTTTTACTGTTTCAGATAAATCTCTCAACGATTTATTCTGATTCATTTCTGGACTTTTGCAATTTCAGATAAATCTCCCAATGGTTTATTCATTCTCTGTTCAGATCCAGTTTAAACGTTTCGTCAACAATCACCTTTGGATGGCATCTTTAAGCCCATTTCTATAAACAATTGAATCAGCACATCATCTAGGTCTCCAGCGGAGCTAAAACCTTGAAACACATATCCCCAGCGGAGTTATAATTTCCAACCTTTAATTCCCGTCAGAGTTAAGTTTTCAAACTCCCAATCCACAGCGGAGAAAAAACTTTGAATTACAGACCCTCAGCAGAGATGAAACCTTCTTCCCCAGTCAAGTCAAATTTCCAATCCCCGGCGGAAACCATTCAGTTTTCCCCATATCCCCCAGCAAGTTGTCTTAAAATCTGAGAATCAATCAGATAACAGTTAAACTTTTGTCTTATCCCCAAACTAGGATAATTCCCCAAAAGATTGGCATACACCCAAACTCGTGATAACCCCAACAGAATGAAGATTCTCATTCTTGACTCCCCAGAAGATTGGCATACACCCAAACTCCTGATATCCCCAACAGAATGAAGATTATCATTCTTGACTCCCCAGAAGATTGGCATACACCCAAACTCCTGATATCCCCAACAGAATGAAGATTCTCATTCTTGACTCCCCAGTAGATTGGCATACACCCAAACTCCTGATATCCCCAACAGAATGATGATTCTCATTCTTGACTCCCCAGTAGATTGGCATACACCCAAACTCCTAATATCCCCAACAGAATGAAGATTCTCATTCTTGACTCCCCAGTAGATTGGCATACACCCAAACTCCTGCTATCCCCAACAGAATGAAGATTCTCATTCTTGACTCCCCAGTAGATTGGCATACACCCAAACTCCTGATATCCCCAACAGAATGAAGATTCTCATTCTTGACTCCCCAGTAGATTGGCATACCCCCAACCTCCTGCTATCCCCAACAGAATGAAGATTCTCATTCTTGACTCCCCAGTAGATTGGCATACACCCAAACTCCTGATATCCCCAACAGAATGAAGATTCTCATTATTGACTCCCAAGTAGATTGGCATACACCCAAACTCCTGATATCCCCAACAGAATGAAGATTCTCATTCTTAATTCCCCAGTGAAGTTTCCAGAGTCTTCATTACTCCATAGCATGAATTTGTCGGAATTTTTAATCCCCTGCAGATCAAAGATTCTCATTCTTGATTCCCCAAAATCACCAGAGTTTTTCCCTATTCCCCAGCCGAGTAAGGATTCCCGTTATTTAAACCCCAGTAGGAGTCTTCAAATTACTCTAGATTCTCCAAGCAGATTTCTCAAGCAATTTGACATTACTTCTCCAAGCAGATTTTGTCAATACTCCAACTTCAAGACATGAAGGTTCCTCACATCCCCACAGAAGTTGTCAAAGATTTTGGATCTCCAGCAGCGGTCATGGATTTATTTTCCCCGGCAGTAGTCAAGGATTTTCTTATCCCCGACCGTCAAGGATTTATTTTCCTCAGCAATACAGCAAATCAGCTTACATGCGCATGCATTACATTCATATATCATAAACATGAATAAAACACATTCATTGCATCATACATTTCATGCAACATAACTTTGTGTTTCAGCTAACATTTTACCCTTTTTAGGATAATATTAACAGCTATCTTTAACAAATATTCAAAGATTTCAGATATAGTATGGATACACTCCAGACACGAAGTCATTTTGTTACTCATTTGGAATTCGAATTCAGATACAACTCAGAGATGCTCCAGACACGGATGCTATTCTATTGCCTATTCAGATTCAAATCTCAGATACAGCTTAGAGATGCTCGAGACATGGATGTTATTCTATTGCTTATTCAAATACAGAGTTCAGATGCATCTTAGAGATGCTCCAGACAAGGATGCTATTCTATTATTTATTCAAATTCAAAGTTCAGTTACAGATCAGATACGCTCCAGATACGGACGCCATTCCATTGCTTATACAGACTCAGTCTCCAGATATAGTTCAGATACGCTCCAAATATGGACACCATTCTGATGCTTATTCTGTCGATTTACAACCAAACATTCTTGGATGGCATCTACAAGCCCATCTCCAACAAGATTCTGATATCTCTCTGAATGGCATCTTTAAGCCCATTCCCTCAATTAAACTTTTGTCGAGCGCAAATTTACAGGCAATCTAGTGTCCAATCATCTTTTACCTTCGAGTCACGAACGGCAAAACTCGCCGATCTAACTCTTCAGGTTCAAGAAGATTGAACAGGGGCAGCTGTTGTACCCCAAAATTTGCCCTCCCATTTTTCATAGAAAAGCACAACCCTAGGGTTTCTCAAATATTCAAGATTGGCTCAGGAATCGATCAGACCGATCTTCTCCTGTGGCAGTAAACAAGCAATTAGGGTTTTACTTTCAATTCTCAAAAGAAATGAATTCACAAAGATCCAATTGGTTTTCATGCTTTTTCAAGTTTACTGAAAGGTTACTGTTTGTTCTCAAGGCATGTTCATTTGGGACAAGAGATGGGATTTGAGACTTTCATTGGAACATTCATGTTTTGTTTCATCCAGATTAACCAGTTAATTTGCGTCTTTTAAAATATTTGCTTGTTTATGGAATAAAAATTTTCTTGTATATGGAATAGACAATGCGTGTTCTGATTGGAACGCAGTTGCAAGATTACAGAATTTATTGGATTAATTGGAGTTTAAGTTATCTTGATTGGAATTATTGGAATGCAGTTTCAATTATCTTGATCGGGAATCTTAAAGAATTAGTGAAGATGCGAAGAGAAAATTGCGATTTATTTAAAGTAATGGATTTTAATGGACATCAGATTATCTCATAAGACTTTCTTCATTTATTTCAAAAAATTGTTACAATACAATTTATTATTTAAATGCTATAGGTTTTACAACTTATCATATTTGAAAAATAAATAAGTACAATTGATTGAATGTTTCTCTAAATTACAAAGAAAAATCTATGCCTAAGGATGACTGAGCTTCCATTGCTTCCATGCTTTCCACAGAATCTCTTGCTTCCTCTGCTTTGCCACCATCCAGTTTGTGCTCACATGAAAACAAAAGACAGAAAAATAATTAGTACAGTTAATTGGGCATAAGCAAGAATTTTCAAAAGAAAGAAAAATGTTCATCATTAAAGTTTGCAACTTGGAATTAGAGGGCTATATTTTTAATTCATCACATTCTTATTTGCAAATCACAAGAAGATTATTCTTCTTGGTTCACAAACAATAGAAATATAGGCAAGCTATCCAAACAAGAAATGCAGCCAAACATATTCCAAACAAACAAACAACTAGGTTGTCCAAACAAGGTGCAAAACAGGGCCAAACAAGCAGCGCAAATTGTCCAAAGGCCAACAGCAGCATGGCCAAAACAAATGTTCCAAACAATGTAGCAAATTGGACAAAGTACAAGCAGTAAGAAGCAAGTAGCATAGCAGTAAGAATGCAGCAGCATGGCAAAGAAAGTACAACAGTATGGTAAACCAAGCCAACAAGCAAGGGGCTTGTTTCAATATCATTTTCATCATTTTCCATGATTTTTGCAAACTTTTCAGAAAAAAAGGTGAAAAAGCAATTTGCTTTTATCATTGAGAGAGGAGAGAGAGGAAAGAAATCACCTAGGTTTTTGGAATTGCACAAAAGGTACAACTTTGCTATTCTGCCCATAAACTGTCACAAGTTACATAGAGTAAGCTGTAAAACAAAAGCAACCAAGATATAACAATAGAGAAGGCAAAAAAGCAAAGGAGGACGGAGAGAAATCATAAAACTCAGAATTTTATCAAAGTCCAAAAAAAACTGTCAAAGAATCAAAAATAGTCTCCTCCAAACATTCAAAACTGCCATCAACCTCCCAAACTGTAAAAACAGTTTTCAAATCTCAAAAAACCATTTTCAAACAAACCTATAACTCAATTCAAACACAACAAAACCTGTAACTCAGTTCAAACACAACAAAACCACAAGAAATCCCAAACCTGTTAAAGAATACACCAAGCCTAATCTCAAACCAGTTCATACCAAACTGTAACCAAAATAACAAAGCCAGAAAATTAAACCTCAAAATTGTCAAACCCAAACAGTAAAGAGTATTCCAACAACATCAAAAACCTCCAAGTTTCCACAACCTTCAAAAAATTGTTACAAACCATTTTCAAAAACTCACAAAGCCCAAAACCATCCCAACATCCCAACATTCCATCAATAATATCAAACCAGAAACTGTAAAATCATTTCAACAGTTCATAACCCAAAAATTTCAAACACAACATCCAACAGTCAGAAGTACAACACCATCATCATTCAAAGTTCAAGGGACAGAAAGAAGTTACCAGAAAAGCTCACGCAATCGTATTCATTTCTTCCCTCCCCGTTTCCGGCCACCAAGGAGCACCATCAGCTCAGTCTCACATTCCTCTCCATTTCCCAGAAAAAATTCCAAAGCTATGATTTCGTCACATTTCTCATAAATCACTTCCTGCATCTCAAGGTACAATAAGCTTGATTAACATAAAAACATGAACAAGATTAACTACAACAAAAATCGTTCAAGTATAACAAAAAATAGAACATCACCTTTTTCATGAAATAAATTATTTGAGCATGGTTAGGAGGAGTTTGAGTGGCGCTCCGGTAACAGAAACTGGGGAGGGAGGATCATATTAAGCTAATCGAGCATCTTAGGCATGAATCAAAACTTAGGGTTTCCAGAAGAACGCGAACCGGATTGAGTTAGAGAGGCCAAGAATGATTTCATTTGCAAAGAGGGACAGGGATTAATAGGGACGTTTAGTGAGAAAGATGAACGAGAGGGAGAAGCAAAAGAGACGGTCATAAGCGGCACCGTTGTGAGAAACACAATCACAAACCCTAATTCGCTCAAGCTCACCCTAATCAGAAAATTAGGCAGTTTAGAACATTGGGCCAATTCCTTTGCAAAACCTTAAGCCCACACACGTTTACTAGTAACCCCCCCCCCCCCCCTCCCCCTTTGTGCTTTTTTCTGTTTCAGCAAGATAATAACCTTTTCTTTGGGCCTAATATTCCTAGAACTCCTAAGCCCATATTTGCTTCTTCTTTAATTTGTCTTTTTATTTTGAAAATGCTAAATAAGATTTAAAATACTTTTATTAATTTAAGTTAAGATTTTAGTGTTTAATTTCTATCCTTTTTTTATAAAGACTCATTTTTATTAATTTTCTTACATTTAATAAAACATCAAAAATTAATTTAGCTTATTTTCTTACTTTAAGCCTATTCATCATTAATAAAAATATAAAAGAATAATAATAAAGATTTTTTAATTTAAATCATTTCTTTTTTTAGAATAGGTTTTTATTTTCAAGTAAATACATACATTTCATACTTTGTTGATTTTATTTTCGTAAATTATCATAGCTTTGTATTAAATCGCACAACAATTCGATTTGGTTGTATTATTTGATATTTGTACATTGCTATTTTTATTTGATTCATCCCCATTTGTAACAATTGTACCCCCATTCCCGAACATTCTGTAATAGTTTAGAATTTCAATTTCCGCAATTTATTGCTTTCTATTTACTGTATAGTAACTAGGCGTGTATGGCAAGATTCAAAAATCAATCGCTAGATGACCTAATCCAAGAACAAATAACTTGAAATCAACACACTTTCTCACACGCGCACCTCTAGGGTAACCTCGCTTGTTGCCTCGGAAATACAATCATGTCCCTCGAATATGAGACACTCTAAAAAATGACCCTTCGATAAACAAAGATCGTAGTCCCTCGATGATCCTCAATGTTGCCTTCGATAAAACGATCTCGTCCCTTACAAAATTTCTAGAGCGTTTCACAAGTTGCTTTCAATGATTGTAAAATTGACCCACGCCTGTCCCTTCACATCCAATGATGGGGCTTCTTACCAAATCAATGGTAAGATAGCACCATTAAAAGGAAGAAGAAAAGAACAACTTAAGACTTTTCGAGTAGATAGATTCGCTCTTAGTTACTCGCTTGCTTACGACAAAAACTTTCACACCTACACCTCTATTTCAAAACACTTTCAAAAGACAAAACGTTTTGCATACATTCTTATAGAGACGAGAACCATGGAAAAACCTCTTTTCAAAACACTTTTCAAAACACGATTCACAAACACCTCTTTGAACTATTTTTTGAAACAAAACTTTGTATATGTTCTTATAGAGACGAGAACCATTACAAAGAAACTTTCCAAAATACTTTCAAAACCCATACCACAAGCACACAATCAAACAAAAGCAAGTGATCTAAACAAGTAACTAAGAGCCTATGGATATCCATGGATGAAAAGGGTGTTAGCACCTTCCCTTTTCATAATCTACCCCCCGAATCCGAGAAAATTCTCGAAAGGGCTTTCCTGTGCTTTTTTACCTTTCCTTTTGGATAAAAGAAAAGTCGGTGGCGACTCTTACTAACCGTACAAGTGCGAATGAAACGCAAAACCTCTAGTCAGTTCCCCCACCGCATCACAGCGTTGAAATGAATATTTATTCTTTAACAGAAATTTAAAAGTTGCAGAAAGTAAACTTATATAGAATTAAAATGAAATCTTAAATTTGCAGAAAGGGAAACTACCTAGAAACAAAAAAAAAACAGAAATAAAAGTAAAAAAAAATTCTTATCACTGCTACTTCATCCAAGTCTCGTTTTAAAATCTTCTAAAGCTGAATTCATGTGATAAAATTGCTCCACAGTTATGTCAGTCAAGCCTGTTATGTCCAGACGCATGCTCTTCAATTCGTCCTTGATTCCATTAATGTCAGTTTGATAAATATCCATTATGGTTAAGATTTTGTTCAAATTCTCAGTGTTAATGTCATAGTAACCAGGAGGGGTCTCAGGATCACTCTCATCATCATCAGTATCTTGGTAAGATTGTGGTGTTTCAAGTGTTGAAGGATGGTCATGAGGGTTTAGCTCATAAAGCCAGTTATCGCGATTGTGGACACTCACTTTAGCATGGTTTGGAAGGGTAAATAAAGTGACAACTTCATTCCTTATCAGGTATTCAAAAGGTGCATGACCTAGATTTCCTATTATGCGTAGGTCGAAACAGAAATCAATATTCATAGGGCGAATCGAACCGAAGTGTGTACACTTATGCAGTTGGTATCTAAGTCCGAGGGCATTGGCAATCATGGTGACTGGTCCTCCTACGATGATCGGTTCATTAGGGTCCTGAACAATACGAGAAAAGGTTTACATCATGAATGACACAGCATTAACAGGTCGGCCTTGGGTCATACAATGCAGTAAAAACATCTGATCCTTAGACACTGCAGTACGGTTCTGTTCCTTTTCGAATACAATATGGGTTAGAATCTTATGAAAATAGAGGATATCGGGGTTGTGTATTTCATTGTTGTCCATGCTATCTGGCTTAGGGTGATAGTTTCCGGTTAAGGTTCCCCAAAAGTAATCTAGCTCGAAATCCATTAATTCCACCTGGGTGGTAGTAAAAGCAAAAAGGTCTTCTAGGGAATCCTAGTAGGTCAGCTAATTCCTTATGGTTATAAACGAATTCAATATCAAATAGTCTGAAAGCTATAAATCCTTTTCTGGCTCCGAAACCGTACTCAGGTATATGAACTAGGGAGCTCAAAAATTCAAAGGTAAGCTCACGGTATGTGACAAACTTAGACTTAATGTGGGATTTTTCCCATCCCAGTTGGTTAAACAGATAAAGGACACTATCCTTAATACCTAAGGTGTCCATGGTTGGTTCATCATAATACAGAGTCATACCGATGTTCCTTTGTGACAATTACTCAAATCTCCTCATTTGGTTCCTTCCTCTAAAAGTGGTTTCCATTAAGTTCTGTGGTTGTGGTTCCTGTGATACGGTGGGAGAGAACTGACTGTTTTTGGAATGCTGGTTTGTGTTTTGCGTTTGTATTCGCAAAATGTCGCGGTAAGCAAGAGTCGCCACCGTCTTTTATTTTATCCAACAAGGAAAGGAAAAAAGCACAGAAAAATTCCTTTTTCGAGATGTTTCTCGGGTTCAAGGGGTAGATTATATAAAGGGAAGGTGTTAGCACCCTTTCTATCCGTGGTTATCCACGGGCTCCTAGGTACTTGCTCAATTGTTTTCAAAATTTTGCTTTTCTTTGTGTTTGTGGGTTTGAAAAAGTTTTTGTTTTGAAAAGGAGTGTAAGTGCAAAAATTTTGTTTTGTTTTGAAAGAGCAAGTATCTAAGAACCATCTACCTACTCGAAAAAGGAATCGTTCTATGCTATCTTCCTTTAGACAATGCTATCCCACTATTGATGAGTAGGTAGCATCGTCGTTGGAGTTTAAGGGTCAATTCGAATAAGGGACGTGCGGTCACCAAAGCAATGTTAGGATGCCTTAGCGGTAACCCTAATGTCTTAGATCATTTGTTTTGAGGCAACAATATCCGAGGCAACCGTTTCGAGGCAACTATGATCTTTGGACAAGAGGGAAACCTCTAAAGTGACCTATACTCAATGACCGTGTATGAAGGCAACCAAGTGGGGTGTACCCTAAGAGTGCGCATGTGCGAGTGTGTCATTTTCAATTAATTTTGTCTTTATACATGTTAATGGTGATCTAAGTTGATTTTAGGTTTAAACATTCAATCTTGTCATGCATCCCTATTATAAAACATCTAACAGTTATATTTTACGGAAAATAAATTGCGGAAATTAAATTACAAGGCGTCGGGTATTTACATCGCCAAAAACAACCCTTTGAAATTTAAATGCAGAAAATAAATAAAGCGATAAAAATAGTCCTAATTATCTATTACATTCCGGGAACAAATACAATATTGAATAAAATTAATCGCGTGCGAGAAATTAAATTGAGTGTGAGTTCTAGGGTTTTGACCCTTTGTTATTAAAGAAAAGATTTTTTTGGTTATTTTTGAATTAAGAAAGAAATTAAACTAAGTTAATTATGAAATTAAATCAATTAATTAATTAATAAAAAATAAATATTTTTTGGTTTTTGGTATTTTAAGAAAGAAAAATAAAATTGATCAATGTTAATAAAAACCTAATTATGTCTAAGTTAATTTTAATTATTTACAAAAAATATTAAAGTTATCCTAATTAAAACTAAATTAATATAATTAGTATTTATTAATAAAAAATTAAAATTTGATTTTAATGAAGAAAAATATTTTTTGGTTTTATTTTTTATAAAGAAAATTAATTGATTGGTTAGTTAATAATAAAAATAATAACAATAAATAATTAAACAAAATAAAAAAAGAAATAGAAAGAGTTAGGGGTGTGGGCCTGATTAATGGTGTTTACTCAACAATTTCCATGGCCCAATTGTGTTGGCCTGGCTGACTTTGTGAGATTCCCTGTGCGCCCTTTGACTTGGTCCCATGGTAGACCATCATCCTGCATCACCAGATCTGGCCTGGGGCCATCTGGCAGATGATTGAGTGAGAGAGTATGGTGTGCTACAACGCTTGATTTGCATGTGATAACCTGTAGAAAAAATATAACAAAGCAGTATGGGGGACCTGGGATTCGAACCCAGGTCCTGTTGGTCATTGGATGTACACGCCCACCACTCAGCCACTTTGTTTCAATTGTTAATATATACAAAATAATAAAAATAAAGGAAAACGAATTAATATGGTAGAAACAAAAAATAAAGTGCGCTAAGTTTGAACCAGCCACTAAGGAGACGACACGCCATTGTCTTCTTCCTCACTCCCTGTAACTTTACCTGCGGATTTATATCCGCAGCTAAATTCGCAGGTCGATCCCAAAATCAATTCTAGGCCATAAAAACTCTTCCCAAGACCATGGTTGTGTTCGTTTCTCCCTCCTGAGTGCAACCATGTCCATAACGAGATCCAATTTCACCTGCAATGCAAATCCCTAAAATCTAACACGAAACCCTAACCATGCTATTATGAGATTACAGTCCATATAAACAAAATCAAATATTGCCAAAAGCTTAGAAATCTCATGAGAGTCACAAATATATCCAAGTTTTGCCAGAAAGATGCAAGAATAGAGAGTTAAGGTTTTGAAAACAGGGCCAAGAAACGGGACACTTATAGCGCGTTTTGATGTGTATGAGAGCTTGCTTTGGATTGATTCTGACTCAGTGAACCTCCAGCAATTGATTGGTGTCAAGCTTTGCTTCTGAAATTGCCTCTAGACACGATTTTGGTTTCACACTTTTTACCACTTTTTTCAAGTTTTCTTTTGCTTGTTCTTGCAGCCTCTAGCCCTGTTTTCGTGTGCTTTGACTTGTATATGTAATGTGGGATGTATTAGATTAACATTTGTGGATTGAATCCTTGCACATCAATGCCATGATATTTGATTTGATCCACCATTGAAAGCTTGCCTAATTTGTCAAAAATCCAATCTTTTTGCACATGGAATGCTTGATACGAGTTTGATGATGATATTGATGATGATTAAGTCCTGAAAATAGAAAAATATCTCATGTAATCAAGTTTTGGGATTTTATTTGATTTAAATTGATTTAAAATGAAATAATTCAATAAAAAATCAAATAAAATAATAAAATTGATAAATGGACACAAGGCTGAAGCTAGGACACGTGTGCAATGTGGCAAGTTCAAATCGAGTGGAAAAGAATGAGCCCATTTGACAAAATTTGATGTTTTGGGGATAGTTGACTTTTGGCAATTTTGCAAAAATGCCCAACTTCAACAATGCATAACTTCTTCAATTTTGAACTTTTGGAAGTGTTATTGGACTTTTTAGAAATCTTGAGATGTCCTATAACCAACCCTTTTTGTCTCATCTAATTTTGATATTCCATTATCAACTTATAAGCTTTGGCAAAAAAGGTGTTTTTGTTGACTTTTAAAAATGACCTATAATGTCCAAATTTATAACTTCTTGTGAGTGAATTTTATGATCTTGGGGTATGAATATGGATTTTAGGAAATTGCATCCTATTTAAAATGAGCTTTGGATGGGTCATTTCTCATAAAGTATGAGAAAGTTATGCTTGGTCAAAGTTGAGTTGACTTTTCCTACAAAACCCTAATTTAGCAACTTTTGAGTCTTGATGAATTTTGAGCAATCCTTGATGAATCATGATCAACCCTTGATCAAATGATGGAATTTCCTTAAAAATGAGAATGTTGACAATAAATCTTGAGGTTTGACTGTATTTGGGTCACAGTTGACGTTTGCCCTAACACAGTCGATTCTTGGACCCTTTGAGCAATTGACTGAGCAAACTTCCTCTGCAAGGCTTGAAATTTGACATGGATGACCTTGAGAACATATTAGGACATTAGGGAGCATTTGAGGTCATTTATACTCAAGGATCTTGATGCAATATAAAACCCTAATATGGGGTTGACTGCCTTAGGAGATAGCTTGATTGTCCAACTCTTGAGCAATCTTGAGCCACTTGGAGATTTTTCTTACCATGTTTTGAGAAATATGAGAGGGCAAATTTTGGGGTACAACAGCTGACCCTTTTCAATCTTCTTAAACCTTAGGATGTAGATTTGTTTTCGTGCCTTTCGTGATCCGAAGGTGGAAGATGATTGAACACTAGAGTGCCCAGAAATTTGCACTCGCATGAAGTGGTATCAGCATTGTGATGTCGCGAATAGGATTACAGATTCCATTTGGAGATTGTTGATAGGAGGTCTGAACTTTGACTGGAATAAGAATCAGGGAGATCTTAGCGTCGATCTGACTGAACCAGAGAAGGTTTTAGATTAACTTTGACTGGATAAGAATCAGAAAAATCTTAGAATCGATTTAACTGAACCAAATGAAAGTCTTGGAATATCTTCAACTGGAATAAGAATCAGAGAGATCTTAGCATCGATCTGACTGAACCAGAGAAGGTATTGGATTAACTTTGACTAGATAAGAATCAGAAAAATCTTAGAATCGATTTAACTGAACCAGACGAAAGTCTTGGAATATCTTCAACTGGAATAAGAATCAGGGAGATCTTAGCGTCGATCTGACTGAACCAGAGAAAGTCTTGGATTAACTTTGACTGGATAAGAATCAGAAAAATCTTAGAATCGATTTAACTGAACCCGACGAAAGTCTTGGAATATCTTCAACTGGAATAAGAATCAGGGAGATCTTAGCGTCAATCTGATTGAACCAGAGAAGGTCTTGGATTAACTTTGACTGGATAAGAATCAAAAAAATCTTAGAATCGATTTAGCTGAACCAGACGAAAGTCTTGGAATATCTTCAACTGGAATAAGAATCAGGGAGATATTAGCGTCGATCTGACTTAACCAGATAAGGTCTTGGATTAACTTTGACAGGATAAGAATCAGAAAAATCTTAGAATCGATTTAACTGAACCAGATGAAAGTCTTTGAATATCTTCAACTGGAATAAGAATCAGGGAGATCTTAGTGTCGATCTGACTGAACCAGAGAAGGTCTTGAATTAACTTTGACTGGATAAGAATCAGAAAAATCTTAGAATCGATTTAACTGAACCAGACGAAAGTCTTGGAATATCTTCAACTGGAATAAGAATCAGGGAGATCTTAGCGTCGATCTGATTGAACCAGAGAAGGTATTGGATTAACTTTGACTGGATAAGAATCATAAAAATATTAGAATTGATTTAATTGAACCAGTAGAAAGTCTTGTGAGGGCATCTTTCTGAGGAATCCGCTGGAACGGCCCTCAATAGATGTAGTTTTTGAGGGGACTACCAGGTCATATAAGTCTTCGATGGTGTTTATTGATTCATCTTTCCCTGAAAAGGTAAAGAGTTAGTCATATGCAATGTCATGATGTATGAAATGCGTGATATATATCAAGCAATGACGCTCTTCAAAATAAATGAGATTGTGTGGTATGATGCGTATATGCCTGTATCATGATGTATGGAAATGTAATGTTTCTAGCTGGGGAAAATAAATCCCGGATAGCTGCTGAAGAATAGAGCTGGAATCTTCGTTTCCGCTGGGGATGGCGAACGAAGAGAATAAACCTGCAGGAGAGGATGACTCCGTTGGGGGAATAAACTGATGAGGAGATTACTCTATGGGGAAGATATGTTCTGCTGAAGATTCCACTGATAAATTCCATCGGAATAAATTATCGTTGCTGGTGATATTAAATATTATTGGGGATTGAATTCCTGTTTGTGAAAGGAAAGGACTCCGCTGGGGATGATCTTCGGTTGCGACTTCTCTGGGAATACCCTTTTAGACTCTTATGGGGGTAATCCTTTGAGTTCTGCTGGGAATGATCCTTTGAACTCGGTTGGGGAGATTTATTTTTGTACTCCGCTGGGGATAAACTTCCAGAGTCTACTGGGGATGATTCTTCAACTCCACTGGGGAAGCTTTTTCAGACTGCGCTGGGAAAATTTTAAATCCACTGGGGATATCTTGTACCCTTCCGGGGGAGCATTCTTATATTCCGTTGGGGAATATTAAGACTGCCGGGGATATCAAGCATTTTTAGTACTGATGGTAGATAAACTCTGCTTGGGGAGAATATTACCGATTCATTCACAATTGCAAGTCTCAGTTGGGGAGAGCTATCATTATTGTCTTACTCTGCGGGGAGTGAAGGTATCTTAGCCATATTCTTCAGATGAATCTACCTTTGTACCTGGTGGACAGAGCAACTGTATAGTTTGGACAATTTTTATTGCCCCTGTTTCTGATGTTACCCGTAATCGTCTTTTGTTTCGCATGTAAATATTCATGAGAAGCAATTAATGTCAAATGCATATATCAAAAATGAACATTGGACGTTCTTTGCAAATCAAAATAGGTAAATAAAAAACAGTTTGAAATTTCTTTGAAAATGAATTGTACTGATTTTGAAGTTTGGCCTGTAAATAGGCATTTTTGTACAAGAGGCTGACGTCCTAGTAAGAGAACGCCGCCGAGCATATAAAATTTACACAAATTGTGAAAAACAAAACGGCTATGTGAACAATCTCACTGGGTTCCAATTCTGCTATTGCCTTTATGTCCTCGAGCATCTCATCACTTTGCTACTTGGTTGAAGGTAGATCAGATTGATTAGTGTCGTCCGAGCTTGATAGTCGATACCGAAGTCTGGATGCAAAGTGATCTAATGAGACATCCAGGCGTGCATACCAGATCCCAAAAAGTCAAAGAAGGCCAGCAATGTTGGGCCACAAAATTGCTACCAGCACCACAAATTCAGGCCCAATACCTCTCTCTTCTATTTATTTATTTTGTTTATTTAATTGTTTTATTATTTTTGTTTAATTTCTAACCAATCATAAACTTCCTTTTTATTAAATAAAATCACCAAAAAATGTTTTTTTATTTCAAATCAAATTTTAAAACTTTTATTTTTCTTAATAAATTAATTAATTAATTAGGTTTTAATTAGAAAACTTTAATTCCTTTTGTAAAATAAATAAAATTAATTATACTTAATTAGTTTTTAACCCTTAATTTAATTATTATTATTTCTTTCCTAAATAATCAAAAACTCAAAAAATAATTTATTTTTTTCATTTAGTTAACTTATTTAATTTAATTTAGTAATTAATTTAGGTTTAATTTCTTTCTTAACATAAAAACAAGATAAAAACAACAAAACAAATATTTTCTTTAACCAAAAGAGTCAAAACCCTAATCATGCGCACGGTTTAATTTCCCGCACGCGTTGCTTATTTCTATCCAATGATCTACTTGCTCCCGGATTGTAATAGTTAAATATGATGTTTAATTTATTTTTATCGCTTTACTTTATTTATTTTTCAAAAGGGTTTGTCTTTGGCGATGTAAATACCCGACGCCTTGTAATTCAAATTTCGCACTTTTAATTCCGCAAATTATAACTGTTAGATGTTTGATAATAGGGTTTCCATGACAAGACTGAATGTTAATCTTAAAATCAAATTAGATCACCCTTAACATGTGCAAAGATAAAAATAAACTGAAAACGACACACTCGCACATGCGCACTCCTAGGGTACACTCCCACTTGGTTGCCTTCATACACAGTCATTGAGTATAGGTCGTTTTAGAGGTCGCCCTTTTGTCTAAAAAATCATAGTCACCTCGAAATGGTTGCCTCAAATATTGTTGCCTCAAACAAATGATCTAAGACATTAGGGTTACCGCTAAGGCGTCCTAACATTGCTTTAGTGACCGTAAGTCCCTCATTCGAATTGACCTTTAAACTCCAACGACGGTGCTACCTACTCATCAATAGTAGGATAGCATTGTCTAAAGGACATTAGCATAGAACGATTCCTTTTTCGAGAAAGTAGATGGTTCTTAGATACTTGCTCTTTCAAAACAAAACAAACTTTTACACTTACACTCCTTTTCGAACAAAGTTTTCAAAAAACACTTCATACGCTCTTGAGGACAGAAGCAAGAGTTAAATCGAAGTTTTCAAAACAAAAACTTTTTCAAACCCACAAGCACAAAGAAAACAATTTTGAAAACATTTGAGCAAGTACCTAAGAGCCCGTGGATAACCACTGATAGAAAGGGTGCTAATACCTTCCCTTTCTATAATCTACCCTCCGAACCCGAGAAATATCTCGAAAAAGGAATTTTTCTGTGCTTTTTTCCTTTCCTTGTTGGATAAAATAAAAGTCGGTGGCGACCCTTGCTTACCGTGACATTTTGCAAACATAAACGCAAAACGCAAACCAACATTCCAAAAAACAGTCAGTTCTTCCCACCGTATCACAGAATTGGCGACTCTGCTGGGGAGTATCTTACAAGTGGGGTGTACCTTAGGAATAATTCATAATGTTTTCAATTGTTTGACTTGTATGCTTTATCTTTGTGGGTTGAATCGGAGTTACTATAGATCCTAACCCGGATATGGGGGATACCCTTTAGGTAAGTAGCAACAAACTGTGAGGGAACTGTACGGCGTAGACCGATACGGTTGAAGCAGTAGCTACATTGGTGTGGCACTTTAGTATGTACCGATATCCCTTGTGGCGCAACGAGGAGAATATGGGTCTGCTAAGGGGTCATTAAGCACCAACTGACCTTAGAACCTTTAATTGACCAACTTGGCCATAGAACAGTAGCAGTATGCTACACTCATTGAGACCAAACTCTCGTGATGATTCCGGCCGCAAGAAAAGGTTGCTAAACTGGAATTATGACCGATAGAGGGTGGTCAGTGATATTGAGATCCTCTAGAACCCGGTTACTATTTTAGGACAGGTTTGAACCAACTAAACTGAAAGAGGGTAATACCTAAACTCCTTGCCAGCTTGAAATCTAAGGGCTATCTGTGTGACTTGTTTGCCCTTACCATGTTTGCTATTTGGGAATACTTGTGGTGTGTCTCTTATCATAACATCATGCATCATGACATTGCATGCATCTTGCATCAAGACTAACCTATTTCAAAGACAGAAAGGATTCATCTTTGTTCTGTTTTGTAGGTCATGGCACCCATGCGTAGAAACACTATTCGGATCAACTTTGTCCAGATTCCCACTCAGCTCAAGGATTTGGTTGCAAAGATGCCAGATACTTCTTCCTTTATCAGAAGACATGGTCACCTCCTGGGTTTGGTCACCTCCAAGATGGATGAACAGATGATGAGTGTCTTAGTCCAATTCTTTGATCCACTGTACCATTCCTTTACTTTTCCAGACTACCAGTTAGTCCCCACCTTGGAAGAGTTCTCTGATCTACTTGGTATCTCTATTCTGGAGCAGACCCCATTCACACGTTGGGAGAAAGTCCTTAGGCCGAAAGAGATTGCTTCAACCCTCCATCTGACAAAGGCTGAGGTAATGTCTAATTGGGAGACTAGAAGTGGGACAAAAGGCTCCTTGACTAAGTTCTTGGTTGGTAAGGCTAATCAGTTCTGGGACAGTCTAGACTTTCAGGCATTTGAAGAGATTCTGGCTCTTCTCATATATGGTTTGGTGTTGTTTCCTAACTCAGATTCTTTCGTCAGCGTGAATGCAGTGAAGATTTTCATATCCGGTAATCCTGTGCCCACTCTCTTGGGTGATATTTTGCACTCTCTTTATGCCTGTACTGCTCGGAAACAGGGAACCCTTATGTGCTGTGCACCATTGCTGGTGAGGTGGTTTATTTCTCACCTCCCCAAATCAGTTTTGAAAAACAAGGAAGGCATGGGTTGGTCCTATAGGATTATGTCTCTCTCTCATAATGACATCATTTGGACTATAAAGGGTATGGAAGACGTGGCTATTATTGATCGTTGTGGGGAATACCCTAATGTTCCACTGCTAGGAACCCATGGGGGAATCACCTATAATCCGTGTTTGGCCTTACGTCAGTTTGGGCGAGCAAGGAGGGAAGGACCTCATGAGTTGCTAATGCCAAGTATTGTCTTTTATTTCCAAGGGGATAGTGACGAGCAACGCCGCAGATTCATAAGAGCTTGGGATAGGGTACACAGGTCTGATCCACACGAGCTGGGTGTGAAGACTTCTCTACCATTGGAACCATATCTCTGATGGGTTCGCATACGTGCCCAAAAGCTGGGAATGCCCTACGAAGCTGTCTTACCTGTGATTGTTGAAGTTGTTGATGAAGAAGGGGTTCCTCCTACCATCCTACACCCTTACATGCCTACTGACATTGGGGCATTGAAGAGGTCCTGGATGCAGCTGAGGGAAGAATGGGATACTTATAGAGAAAAGTATCACGAACAAGAGCGGAAGATCCAGAAGTTGACAAGGTAGTTGGAGAATGAGCAGATCCTCAATGACTATGTTAGCACCAAGGGCAAACGACCATGGGAGCGCTGATTATCTTTTTGATTATTTTTAGTTTTACTTTACCTTTCAGTATTTCCTTTTGTAACGCCTTAAGGGCATCTGTTCAACATTTGAATTCAAAGTTTATCTAATAAAAGTGTGTTTTATTTTGGTTTACGAATTTGAATCTCCAAAGTCTTTGAAATTATATCATACGCATTTCATTCCATGCACCTCATCACAGGTACCCATTACAGGTTTCTTATCTTCTTCGTTGTTTATTTGAGCATCATGTCTTCTGAAACATCAACTGACCAAGTCATCAAGGTGCTACAAGCTCAAAACGCTCAATTTCAGGAATTGTTCATGAACTTGGCTAAGGGTCAGCAAGATCTAAAGACCCTTATCTTGAAATAGAAAAAGAAGACGAAGAAGAAGACAGTCCTCTTGAACATGGGGCACAGGTTTGGAAATAGGCTGCGAGATGAAGTCAATCTATCCCACTCATCTGGAGGGGGAGAAAACCAAGAAGAAAGGAGATTTCCTAGCCCTGTGGTATCTGACCACGAGACTGACTTTGACGAAGACCAGTATCCTCCTGCTGAGGATAGATATAAACAGCTTGAAGACCGGTTAAGTGCGATGGAGATTCAGAAGGTCCCTGGGTTGGACTTTGGTGATCTAGGTTTATCATCTGGGGTGGTGATTCCCCACAAGTTTAAAGCACCAGCCTTTGCTAAATACGATGGAGTTTCTTGTCCAAAGTTGCACCTCTGTTCGTATGTTAGGAAGATTCAGCCATACACCGCTGACAAGAACCTTTGGATCCACTTCTTTTAAGACAGACTCTCAGGGACTCAGCTTGAATGGTTTTACCAGCTGGAAGGAGCTAGTATCCGTAATTGGGAGGACTTGGTTGCTGCTTTCTACAAGAAGTACCAATACAATGCCGACCTCGCTCCCACGCGTACCCAACTCCAGGGTATGTCTATGGGTGCGGGCGAAGGTTTCAAAGACTACGCTCAGAAGTGGAGGGACCTTGCTGGAAGAGTGCAACCTCCCTTGGCTGATAGGGAGCTAGTGGATATGTTTCTGGGGACCTTGTCTGGTCCGTATTTCAACCATCTGATTGGAAGTTCATCATCCGGGTTTACTGAGCTGATTATGACCGAGGAAAGAATCGAGGCTGGTATCAAGAGCGGTAAAATACAGAAGGGTGCTTCATCAAATACTGAAAAGAAGCCTTTTAAGAAGGAGTCCAGTGTTGTTTATAGTTCAAAGAGCCAGAATAGACCTGAACGCCGCCAAGCTGTTAATGCGGTTATTATTTCAAGACCCACTGTTGCCGCACAATGCAACAATCAGCCAAGGACCAAGAGGCCACGAAGACAATTCACTTAGCTTAACATGACGTTATGTCAAATTCTGCCGTAGTTATTAAAGACCAGTCTGGTGATTCCAAGGGAGGCCCCGAAGAATCCAAATACAACATCACTGATGTACGATCCGAATGCCCGTTGTGCTTTTCACTCTGATAGCCCGGGGCATGACACGGATAACTGCTGGGTCTTGAAGAACAAGGTACAGGACTTGATCGATGTTAAAGAGATTGAGTTCGAAGCACCAGAAAGACCTAATGTTTTGACTACTCCCATGCCCAAGCATGGAGTAAATACTATACATGAAGACTCGTTTGTGGTTTCTGTGAAAGATATTGTTACTCCATTGATGACTGTGAAGAAGAACCTTCTGTTAGCCGGTTTATTTCCAGGCTGCGGTGAAGGTTGTCGTCTGTGTGCCGTCCTACCTACCGGTTTCTATCTTTTGAAGTCAGGTGTCCAACGCCTGATGGATAATAAAGAAATTATGTTCGAGAAGACTTTTGTTCCTTTGGTTCCTACTGAAGAAGTTGCTATAATCACCATTTTCGAAAATTCTTCCAAGGCTTCCTCGAGAAAGCCTGTTAGAATTACATCTGTTCCAAGAATCGCACCATTGATCATCATTGTTCCTGGGCCTATCCCCTATACATCCGATAAAGTTGTCCCGTGGCATTATGGGGCTGACGTATATTATCACGGAGTTAAGCAAGACTTGAGTGCTAAAAAGGATGATACTGACGTCAGCAATATTGTTGGAACTGCCAAAGTCACCCGCAGCGGAAGACTTCTCCCCTGAGATCTCTCCGCCAGTTGTTCAGACGCCTGTTGTCATTACGCCTGCTAGTGCACTTGATACTATCCATGTTCAAGTTCCCATTCTTACCCCTGTTGCTGAGTCATCTGATACTCGGGGAAAAGGGACCACTGATGAGCCTGCCCGGACGGAGGCACCAAAGAGGATTACTATTAAAGCCTCTAGACAAGAGATGGAGGAAATTTTGAAAATCATTAAAAAGAGTGACTACAATGTAGTCGAACGGTTGGGGAAAACCCCGTCTAAAATCTCTATGTTGTCTCTGTTGCTATGCTCAGAAGCCCATGCCAAGGCTCTGATTGCCTTCCTAAAAACTGCGCACGTACCCCAGGAAACATCAGCTGATCAGTTTAAGGATTGTGTGGCTAGTCTGACAGCAGATAATGGGTTAGGTTTCTCCGACGCAGACTTGCCTGCTAAGGGGAGGAATCACAATGATGCCATGTATGTCTCCATTGAATGTAGGGGCACTACTCTAGCCCATGTATTGGTGGATACTAGTTCCTTATTGAACGTTTTACCTAAAAAAGCTCTAGACCGGTTGGACTATGAGGGTTTAGAGTTGAAGCCAAGTAACATTGTTTTTAGGGCCTTTGATGGGTCAAAGAGAATGGTACATGGAGAAGTGGATATTCCGATTAAGGTTAGTTCTCAAGTTTTTGCATCTACTTTCTATGTGATGGACATTCGGCCATCCTATTCTTGTTTGCTGGGTTGCCCGCGGATCCACAAAGCTGGGGCAGTCACTTTTACGCTCCACCAAATGCTGAAGTACCCAGTCAAGGGGAAAATTATGACGGTACGAGGAGAGGAGGAGTACATGGTGAGCCACCTTAACTCTTTCTGATATGTAGAGATGGATAGGGAGTTCATTGAGACCCCGTTTCAACATTTTGAAGAGGTTCCCCAGACACTGGCATCAGCTGAATCTGTTACTGAAGATCCTCCAATGAAGATGGATTCCCTCAAGGATGCCCGGGCTGTTGTTGAGAAAGGTGGGTGTGCAAATTGGGGCCAACTCCCTGATTTTGCACATAAGACTAACAAGTTTGGTTTGGGTTTCACTGCAGAAGCTCAAAGGGTTGTTTGGAGTGCAAGGACTGGAAGAGCTCCCCTATTTATCAGCAATTCAGGAGTGAATGCCATTGAAGACGATGTTGAAGAATCTGAGTTCGACAGTTGGATCTATCCTACTACTGATGGTGGACTAAGTAACTGGACAACAAAGGACTTCATCCCAATTTCTTTTGTTACCCAGTAATGAGACTTTTGTTTTGTATTTGTAACTGACAATGTTTTAAACTTTATGGCCCGGTGTCTTACCCGAGGTACCGTGGCTTTGTTTGTGAGGGCTTTATGTGTGTCATCTACATATATCATTAATAAAAGCATTGGACGTTTCTTGCATTTCAAATTTTGCGCTCCTTGTTTTTCTTTTATTATATATTGCAAAACAGCTATTTTACACACACTCACATATACAGGTCTACATCCACTCTGGATCCCACTGATAATGACTCTGCTACTGCCGGTTATGACTTCGAAAGTCCTATCAACTTAGCCGAAGACGAAGGTGAAGATGATTGCGAAGTGCCTGGTGAACTCGCTAGACTGTTACTTCAGGAAGAGAGGGCCATACAGCCGCATGAAGAGCTAATGGAAACAATAAATCTGGGTACAGAGGTAGACAAGAAAGAGGTAAAGATCGGTGCAAATCTGGAAGCTAGTGTTAAACAACGGTTGATTCAGATACTGCATGACTACGTTGAGATCTTCGCTTAGTCTTATGAAGATATGCCTGGGTTGGATACCGATATTGTGGTTCACTGATTGCCTACCAAGGAAGACTGTCCTCCAGTGAAACAGAAGGTCCGCTGAATGCGGCCAGAGATGTCCGAGAAAATCAAGGCTGAAGTTATGAAACAGTTTGACGCCGGTTTTCTAGCAGTTACTTCTTACCCACAGTGGGTGGCCAACGTGGTTCCTGTGCCGAAAAAGGATGGTAAAGTTCGGATGTGTGTTGACTATAGGGATCTGAACAGGGCAAGTCCCAAGGATGATTTCCCTCTGCCTCATATCGACGTTCTGGTTGACAACACCGCACAGCATAAGGTCTTCTCCTTTATGGATGGTTTCTCCGGTTACAATCATATTAAAATGGCTCCCGAAGATATGGAGAAGACAACATTTGTTACTCAATAGGGCACCTTTTGCTATAAGGTCATGCCTTTTGGATTAAAGAATGTTGGGGCAATGTATCAGCGCGCCATGGTCGCTTTATTCCATGACATGATCCATCATGAGATTGAGGTATACGTCGACGACATGATTGCAAGATCCCAAACTGAGGAAGAACATCTTGACCACCTTCAGAAGCTATTTGACAGGTTGAATTTGTACAAGCTGAGGTTAAACCCGAACAAGTGCACCTTCCGGGTGACATCTGGTAAACTGCTGGGTTTCTTCGTAAGCGATAAAGGTATTCAAGTGGATCCTGCAAAGGTGAGGCTATACAGGAAATGCCAGCTCCCCGAACAGAAAAAGAAGTCAGAGGCTTTTTGGGACATCTGAACTATATTGCCGGATTCATCTCACACCTGACTGCTACTTGTGAGCCGATCTTCAAGTTACTCAAGAAATATCAAGTGGTAAGATGGAACGATGAATGTCAGGCCGCTTTCGAAAGGATCAAAGAATATCTCCAAGAGCCACCTATTCTGATGTCGGCAGTTGAAGGGAGACCCTTGATCTTATACTTGACAGTACTCGACAACTCAATGGGGTGTGCACTGGGTCAGCATGACGAGTCTGGCCGAAAAGAGCATGTTATTTATTGCCTTAGCAAAAAGTTTACCGACTGCGAGACCCGATACTCGTTGCTTGAGAAAACTTGCTGCGCTTTGGCATGGGCTGCTCGCCGGCTGAGACAGTATATGCTCACTCACACTACTCTATTGATATCAAAGATGGATCCAATCAAGTATACCTTCGAAAAGCTTGCCTTGTCTGGAAGAATAGCGAGATGGCAGATGATCTTGACTGAGTGTGACATCCAGTACACGACTCAGAAAGCAATCAAGGGAAGTGTGTCGGTAGATCATTTGGCATATTAGGCAGTAGATGATTACCAGTCTATGAACTTCGAATTTCTGGATGAGAATATCATGATAGTGACTGACTATGAGACACCTGGACCGGATGAAGGATCCGAGGAGGGATCCCGATGGTCTATGTACTTTGATGGATCTTCAAACGCTTTGGATAATGGCATTGGCACCGTGATCATATCTCCTAAAGGCTCTCATACTCCATTCACCGCCCGACTATGTTTCAACTGCACCAACAATATGGCAGAGTATGAAGCATGCATTATGGGTCTTCAAGCACCAATTGACCTAAGGATTAAGTTTCTGAGTGTCTTCGGAGATTCCGCTCTCGTGATCAGTCAGATCAAAGGCGAGTGGGATACAAAACACCCTAATCTTATTTCTTACAAAGAGTATGTATTGACGTTGCTTCCACATTTCGAGGAGATAACTTTTAAACACTTCCCTAGAGAGGAGAATCAGTTAGCGGACGCACTTCCTACAATGTCTTTTATGTTCAAAGTCAATTGGGACAACGAGGCTCCCCGGATTATCATTGAAAGATTGGAAGAACTTTCACATTGTTGTGACATTGAGACTGAAGAGGTAGCAGAAAACCCTGGTTTCATGAGGTGAAGAGATATCTTGAAGCTCAGGAGTACCCCGAGGGTGCATCTGTTAATGATAAGAATTTTTTGAGGAGGTTTGTGGCGAAGTTCTTCATCAGCAATGACATCCTTTACAAGCGTAACCATGATTCAACCTTACTGCGATGTGTGGATAAGAACGAGGCAGAAAGGATTATGGTAGAGTTACATGAAGGTACTTTCGGAACTCATTCCAGTGGACACACCATGGAAAAGAAAATCCTTCGGGCAGGATACGATTGGTCCACAATGGAAGCCGATTGTTATCAGCATTCTCAGACCTGTCACAAGTGCCAAGTCTATGTTGATAAGGTGCATATACCTCCAGTACCTCTGAACGTCTTGACGGCTCCATGGCCTTTTGTAATGTGGGGTATAGACATGATCAGCGAGATCAGACCTACTGCGTCCAACGGACATCGTTTCATCGTGGTAGCAATTGATTACTTTACGAAGTGGGTCGAAGCAGCTTCCTTTGCTACCGTAACCAAGAATGTTGTGGCACGGTTCATTCAGCATAATCTGATTTGTCGATACGGTGTACCAGAGAGGATCATTACGGACAATGGTACAAATCTCAACAATAAAATGATCACTGAGCTCTGCAAGTAGTTCAAGATACAGCATAACAACTCTTCTCCCTACCGACCGAAGATGAATGGGGTTGTAGAAGCGGCTAATAAGAACATTAAGAAGATTGTGCAGAAGATGACAGTGGCGTACAAAGACTGGCACGAGATGTTACCATTTACTCTTCATGGGTACCGTACCTCCGCACGGACGTCAACAGGGGCAACACCTTATTCCTTGGTTTATGGTATGGAGGCCGTCTTACCCATTGAAGTTCAGATACCCTCTCTTCGGATTATGAAGGATGCAGGTTTGAGCGAAGATGACTGGATTCAGACCCGACTTGATCAGTTGAATTTAATAGACAAAAAGAGACTTACTGTTATTTGTCATGGTCAAACATACCAAAAGCGAATGATCAAGGCATTTAACAAGAAAGTCAGACGATAAGAGTATCAGATTGGGGACCTGGTTATCAAGCGCATCATACTGCCACAAGGTGATCCCAGGGGAAAATGGACCCCTACCTACGAAGGGCCATTTGTGGTTAAGAATATTTTCTCAGGAGGAGCTATGATTATAACCACCATAGATGGTGACGACCTTCCTCACCCTGTCAATGCAGACATAGTGAAAATATACTACGCCTAATCAAAGACCCGCTAGGTCGACTGGCCTAGGAAAAAATAAGGGCTTCCCGGCGAACCAAAAGGGTTCGGGCAAAAATAAGGGATGAAAATGAAAAAATTTTGTACACCCGGCAAGTTGAAAACCCGAAAGGGCGACTTGGGAAAAAAAGGGTATCCCGGTGGACTGAAAACCCAAAAGGGCGGTCCAGGAAAAAATTAGGGATCAAAGTGTAACACTATGTCTCATTGGATCACCTTGCAACCAGACTTCGGTATCAACTGTCAAGCTCGAACGGCACTAATCAATCTGATCTACCGTCAGCCAAGTAGCAAAGTGATGAGATGCTCGAGGACATAAGGGCAATAGCAGAGTTGGAACCCAGTGGATTTATTCACATAGCTGTTTTGTTTAGTTTTTCATGAATTGTGTAAATTCTATTATTCGGCAGCGTTCCCTTACTAGGACATCAGCCTCTTGTACAAAAACGCCTATTTACAGGCCAAACTTCAAAAATCAATACAATTCATTTTCAGAGAAATTTCAAACCGTTTTTCCTTTTTCTGTTTTGTTTTGCAAAGAACGTCTAATGTTCACTTTTGATATATGCATTTGACATTAATTGCTGCTCATAAACATTTATATGCGAAACAAAAGACCATTACCCATAATATCAGAAACAAGGGCAAATAAGAATGGTCTGAACTGTACAGTTTCTCTGCCCACCAGGTACAAGGTAGATTCAACCGAAGAATATGGCTAAGGTGCTTTCACTCCCCGCAAAGAAAGGACAGTAATGTTAACTCTCCCCAGTTGGGACGTGCAACTATGAATCGGTAATATTCTCCCCAAGCAGAGTTTATCTACCATTAGCACTGAAAGGTCTTAATATTCTCCAACGGAGTATAAGAATATTCCCCGGAAGAGTACAAAATATTCCCAGTGGAGTTTGAATTTTTTTTTCCCAGTGCAGTTTGAAAAAGCTCCCCTAAGTGGAATTTGGAGAATCATCCCCAGTAGACTTTGGAAGATTGTCCCCAGCATAGCTCAAAGGATTATCCCCATTAGAGTCTAAAAGGTTATCCCCAATGAAGTCTCAACTGAAAGATCATCCCCCTGCAGAGTTCTTTCCCTTCACAAACAAGAAATTCAATCCCCAATAGGATTCAGTATCACCAGCAACGGTAATTCATCCCCAGCGGAATTTATCGGTGGAATCCTCAGCAGAGCATCTCTCCCCCATAGAGTAATCTCATCATCAGTTTATTCCCCAACAGAGTTATCCTCTCCTGCAGGTTTATTATCGCCATCATCTCCGTTCTCCATCCCCAACGGAAACGAAGAATTCAACTCTCTCCCCCAGCAGCTATCCGGGATTTATTTTCCCCAGCTAAAACATCACATTTTCATACATCATGACACATGCATATACACATCATACAACACAATCTCATTTATTTTGAGAACATCATTGTTTGATACCTATCATGCATTACATACAACTAACCTTTACTTTTCAGGAAGGATGCGGATAGATTCTCATGGAAAATCAAAAGCTATGAAGCTTTTACCCAAGTCGAAATAATGACCGGTTCTTAAATCTCAACTGAATTATCCTCGGTTGCATTACAGATAAGGTTCTAAATCTCGGCAAAGTTCCTCCGTCGAAGTATGGACGAGTTCTTAAATCTCAACATAATTATCCTTGGTTGAATTACAGACAAGTCCTAAATCTCGATGAAGATGTTTCCCTCAGTCAAAGTACTGGCCGATTCTTAAATCTCAACTGAATTATCCTCGGTTGAATTACAGATAAGGTTCTAAATCTCAGCAAAGTTCCTCCATCGAAGTATGGACGAGTTCTTAAATCTCAACAGAATTATCCTCGGTTGAATTACAGACAAGTCCAAAATCTCGATGAAGATGTTTCCCTCAGTCGAAGTACTGACCGGTTCTTAAATCTCAACTGAATTATCCTCGGTTGAATTACAGATAAGGTTCTAAATCTCGGCAAAGTTCCCCCGTCGAAGTATGGACGAGTTCTTAAATCTCAATAGAATTATCCTCGGTTGAATTACAGACAAGTCCTAAATCTTGATGAAGATGTTTCCCTCAGTCGAAGTACTGACCGGTTCTTAAATCTCGAATGAATTATCCTCGGTTGAATTACAGATAAGGTTCTAAGTCTAGCCAAAGTTCCTCCGTCGAAGTATGGACGAGTTCTTAAATCTCAACAGAATTATCCTCGGGTGAATTACAGACAAGTCCTAAATATCGATGAAGACGTTTCCCTCAGTCGAAGTACTGACCGGTTCTTAAATCTCAACCGAATTATCCTCAATTGAATTACAGATAAGGTTCTAAATCTCGACAATTCTCCTCCGTCGAAGTACAGACAGTTCCTAAATCTCAGCAGAATTTTCTCAGTTGAATTACAGGAAAGTTCTTAAATCTTTATGAAGATGTTTCCCCTCAGTTGAATTACGGACAAGTTCTTATAACTCGGCAGAGATGTGCTCTCAGCTGAAGTACAGGCAAGCTCCTAAATCTCAACAAAGATCATGCTTCCCCAGTGGAATCTTCCACAACAACAGCTATGCAAGTTCCCGCTAAGGAATCTCTTATGCGATCGACACCCCTTCAGGTGGCATCTTTAAGCCCATCCTCCCGCCAGCAATCTCCAAATGGCATCTGTAAGTCCATTCCCGACATCACAAGGCTGATACCACTTCATGCGAGTGCAAATTTCTGGGCACTCTAGTGTTCAATCACCTTCCACCTTCAGATCATGAAAGGCAAGAAAGCCAATCTACATCCTCAGGTTTAAGAAGAATGAACAGGGGAAGCTGTTGTACCCCAAAATTTGCCCTCTCATATTCCTCAAAACATTGCAAGAAAAATCTCCAAATGGCTTAAGATAGCTCAAGAGTTGGTCAGACAAGCTATCTCCTAAGGCAGTCTACCCCAAATTAGGGTTTGGTGTTGCATCAAGGTCCTTGAGTCCAAATGACCTCAAGTGCTCCCCAATTCCCTAATATGTTCTCAAGATCATCCATGTCAAGTTTCAAGCCTTGCAGAGGAAGTTTGCTCAGTCAATTGCTCAAAAGTCCAAAAATCGACTATACTAGGGAAAAAGTCAACCGTGACCTACAAACAGTCAAACTTCAATATTTTTTGTCAACATTCTCATTTTGAAGGATATTTCATCATTTGATCAAGGGTTGATCATGATTCATCAAGGATTGCTCAAAATTCATCAAGACTCAAAAGTTGCTAAATTAGGGTTTTGTAGGAAAAGTCAACTCAACTTTGACCAAGCATAACATTCTCATACTTTATGATAAATGACCCATCCAAAGCTAATTTTGAAAAGGATGCAATTCCCTACAATCCATATTCATACCCCAAGATCAAAAAATGCACTCACAAGAAGTTATAAATTTGGACATTATAGGTCATTTTTGAAAGTCAACAAAAACACCTTTTTTCCAAAACTTATAACTTGAGCATGGAATATCAAAATGAGATGATATTAAAAGGGTTGATTAGAGGACATCTCAATCTTTCTAAAAAGTCCAATAACACTTTCAAAAGTTCAAAATTGAAGAAGTTATGCATTGTTGAAGTTGGACTTTTTTTGCAAAATTGCCAAAAGTCAACTATCCCCAAAACTTCAAATTTTGTCAAATGGGCCCATTCTTTCCCACTTGATTTGAGCTTGCATAGTTTCCCACGTGTTCTAGCTTCAGCCATGAGCCCATATTTCATTTCTATTATTTAATTTGATTTTTAATTGAATTTATTTATTTTAAATCAAATAAAATCATAAAAAATCTAAAGCATTGATAATTCATGATCTCTTGGCTATTCCAGGCTCCACATTCAATCATTATCATCATCAAAATCGAATCAGACCAAATCATGTGCAAAAAGATTGAAATGAATCAAATTTGGAAGGTTTTTCATGGAGAATCAAATCAAATTGGCAATCATTATTGGAGCAAGATTTGAACCAAATTTGTTACCCTAATACACTAAGCATTACATAAGCAAGCAGAAGGGACGAAAATCAGGGTTAAAAAGGGCAGAGAGAGGCAGAACCAGAATTGGAAAATTCACAAAAAAGTGAGAGATCAAAGTCCAAGCTAGAGGCGTTTTCAGGACTTGGGACTTATCTCAATCGATTGTTGATCATCTCCAGAAGCTTTTACAATCCAGACCACGTGTTTTCAAGCACTGTAAGTACCTCGCGGATCCGCTTCCTTCTTGAAATCGTAAATCATTTTTCTGGCATCATTTGAACAAAGTAATTGCATATTTGTGATCACATGAACATTTGCAAGCTTTTTGTATTAGTGAATTTCATTTACATGATCTGTAACAAGAATCACCATAGTTAGGGTTCTTGGAGCATTTTTGGGGTTTTCTATTTCAGGAACAATTGACCCACGTGAAGAACATGGCTTTGATCAGGAGGCCATAACGAATCCAACCATGTTCTTGAAATGGATTTATATGGCCTGGAGAGAGTTTTAGCATAAGCCTGCGTTTTTAGCTGCGGATTCAAATCCGCAGGTATTTTTGTTACAGGTCTGAGGACAGGGATGAGTTCGTGTCATCCTCCGGTTGGCCAATTCAAATAATTTTTGCGCGTTTTATTTTTGCTGGCATTTATTTTGTTTTAATATATTATGATTAATATGTATTATAACAACAAATGAAACAGCGTGGCGTAGTGGCAAATGTGCAATGCATTATCCTTCAGGACCTGGGTTCAAATCCCAGGTCCCCCCACTTTCTCAATATTTTTTCTCTTCAGGTATTCCTATGCGCACATAAGCCTCCAGTGCACCATGATCCTCCATCCACTCAAGTGCCAAATGGCCAAAGGCCAGATCTGGTGGTCCATGATTGGAGGTCCACCATAGGCCAAGTCCAGGCGTGCATACCAGATCCCAAAAAATCAAAGAAGGCCAGCAATGTTGGGCCACGAAATTGCTACCAGCACCACAAATTCAGGCCCAATACCTCTCTCTTCTATTTATTTATTTTGTTTATTTAATTGTTTTATTAGTTTTGTTTAATTTCTAACCAATCATAAACTTCCTTTTTATTAAATAAAATCACCAAAAAATGTTTGTTTATTTCAAATCAAATTTTAAAACTTTTATTTTTCTTAATAAATTTATTAATTAATTAGGTTTTAATTAGAAAACTTTAATTCCTTTTGTAAAATAAATAAAATTAATTAGACTTAATTAGTTTTTAACCCTTAATTTAATTATTATTATTTCTTTCCTAAATAATCAAAAACTCAAAGAATAATTTATTTTTTCATTTAGTTAATTAATTTAATTTAATTTAGTAATTAATTTAGGTTTAATTTCTTTCTTAACATAAAAACAAGATAAAAACAAAAAAAAATATTTTCTTTAACCAAAAGGGTCAAAACCCTAATCATGCGCACGATTTAATTTCTCGCACGCGTTGCTTATTTCTATCCAATGATGTACTTGCTCCCAGATTGTAATAGTTAAGTAGGATATTTAATTTATTTTTATCGCTTTACTTTATTTATTTTTCACAAGGGTTTGTCTTTGGCGATGTAAATACCCGACGCCTTGTAATTTAAATTCCGCACTTTTAATTCCGCAAATTATAACTGTTAGATGTTTGATAATAGGGTTTGCATGACAAGACTGAATGTTAATCTTAAAATCAAATTAGATCACCCTTAACATGTGCAAAGATAAAAATAAATTGAAAACGACACACTCGCACATGCTCACTCCTAGGGTACACTCCCACTTGGTTGCCTTCGTACACGGTCATTGAGTATAGGTCGTTTTAGAGGTCGCCCTCTTGTCTAAAAGATCATAGTCACCTCGAAATGGTTGCCTCAGATATTGTTGCCTCAAACAAATGATCTAAGACATTAGGGTTACCGCTAAGGCGTCCTAACATTGCTTTAGTGACCGTAAGTTCCTCATTTGAATTGACCCTTAAACTCCAACGACGGTGCTACCTACTCATAAATAGTAGGATAGCATTGTCTAAAGGACATTAGAATAGAACGATTCCTTTTTCGAGTAGGTAGATGGTTCTTAGATACTTGCTCTTTCAAAACAAAACAAACTTTTACACTTACACTCCTTTTGGAACAAAGTTTTCAAAAAACACTTCATACGCTCTTGAGTACAGAAGCAAGAGTTAAATCGAAGTTTTCAAAACAAAAACTTTTTCAAACCCACAAGCACAAAGAAAACAATTTTGAAAACATTTGAGCAAGTACCTAAGAGCCCGTGGATAACCACGGATAGAAAGGGTGCTAATACTTTCCCTTTATATAATCTACCCTCTGAACCCGAGAAATATCTCGAAAAAGGAATTTTTCTATGCTTTTTTCCTTTCCTTGTTGGATAAAATAAAAGTCGGTGGCGACTCTTGCTTACCGCGACATTTTGCAAACATAAACGCAAAACGCAAACCAGTATTCCAAAAAACAGTCAGTTCTTCCCACCGTATCCCACCCTCCCCACTCACGGGTGGAAACTAGGTCAGGGTAAGTTCGGGTAACCGAGAATCGAGGGTACTACATAGAAACTATCTTCATATCACCTAAGTGAACATGATAGCCCCTTATTCGTACCTCATATGAGCGTGGACGACATGACAGAAATAGTGAAACCTTAGTCCACTAGCCGTTCATATTCCAATTTACTCCTAAGGTTCCTATGGTTGTCACTTGGCCTGGGTATTGGGCCTTTTACCTCATAGTAACACCCATCCCACATGGAAAACCAGAAGTTAGCACATCAGATAACCAATTTGGAAAAAAATATAATGTAATACAAATATATGCTCAAATAATTATCTACAGATGAATAAACCAAAAGCATAAAAATAAACACCCAAAGAAAAGAAAGAGCTAGGATCCACTCTGGGATGGACTAGCATTTGGTCGACCTTTCCCTAGTGAAGTCGCCAGCTGAAACAACCAACATAACAATCAACTGATAATGAAATCAATGAAGTCGCCATCGAATATTTTTTATCCCACGGGAGGGGAAAGGTAAACATCGAGTAAACCTGAGAAGGGTGAAATCCCGATCAAACGACCGAGAGATCGGGTAAGGGAGTCTGTTACGCGAGGGGAAGGTATTAGCACCTCACACGCCCGTAGTACCCTATGGTATCCACTCTTGTTATTCTAATATAATGGGTGTGTTCAAAGTCTATGTCTAAGATTTAAAGTAAAAAGAAATAGGGAATGCATGCAAAAGAAAAGAGAAACAATGTAGGGAAAAATAAAGTTGTGCTCGTTCGGGCCCTACCCCAATGCCTACGTGTCCTTTTTAAGGAATCAGAGAAGTCATAGTTCAGCTTACTTGTTTTGGTGGGTTTGTATTTTTTAATTGAACAATGTTAAATTCAATCATCCACCGCTTCTCGACCTTTGGAGACTTATGACCTGTAGTACAAAGGAAATAACATGCTCTTAGAAGAGAAAAGATGATTGGCAAAAAGAAAATAATTGATTGGTGTTTTTTACCTTAAAAAGGGATTTGAAAGTTTTAGATGTTTTATGCATTTGCCAAGAAAAAATAAGGTTTTTGTTTTAGATGCAAAGGATGCAAAAGAAAAGAAAACATCTAAGGTAGACTAACCTAAATCTACCCCTAATGTTATCATACAATGATTGATCCTAAAGTTGAGTTTTGAAGGGAAATCTCTACTCTATGTTGACATGCATGGACAACCATCCTAATGTCTATCTCGAATCATCATCTATAGATGAATCAAGAAGTCCTAAAGGAGCATAGCAAGGGTGTATCACCTAAAACTATGTCTATCTTGAATCATCATCTATAAATGAATCAATAGCTCTTAAGGGAACATGCCAGGGGTAAAACATCTCAAAACATGCACACAAGAATGAAATCAAGCAAGCAATTCAATAAGCTCAAGAGAGCTAGCTCAAGAGAGCACACACGACATGTCATGAGTAGCACATGCTAACTCAAGTCAAATGCCTAACCAAGATATTAAGGATCAAGGTAGGAAAACAAATAAAAGACCAAAAGGCTCAAGAGAGCACACCTAGAGAAATCCTATCTAGACTAGCATGCCAAAGAAAGTCTCACAAAACTATCATATGGGGAACATGTAATGAGAGCGAAGTCGTGATCTCAATTTCTAAATTGAGTGACTCATCGATCAACAAGAAACAAAGGAAAGCGATAAAATCATATAGGGAGCATGCAATGAGGGCGAAGTCGTGATCTCAATTTCTAAATTGAGTGACTCATCGATCAAAAAGAAACAAAGGAAAGCGATAAAATCCTATATGGTTCATGCAATGAGAGAAAAATTATGATCTCAATTTCTAAATCGAGTGACTCATCGATCAACAACCAAGGTAGAAAACACAAGCACAACACATACATCAAATAAAGTGCAAAATTCCTTCTACAAGTCTTTAAACAATGACTTTGCCACCATGAGGCTCTCAGAACTATTTAGAAAACTGTAAATTGCGAAAGAAACAAAAACGAGGCAGTGCAATACCAAACATATAATAATTTGTAGCAAGCAAGGAAAAATAAGAAACCCGGAGAAACTTCGAGTAAGCTAGCATCATCAAACAAAGCAAGTCAGAAATCATATGTCCAACATAAGCCTCGAAGCAACACCGTGAAAACAAATCACAAATAATGTGCATTGGACATCATCACAAAAGTCATCCTACATAAAAATACAATCTAGATAATCCCTTAGTATGAGCCCTTGTACAACCAACACACATGTCAAAAATAACAAGGAAAAAACTAAGCCGAAAGAGAAAACACAATGAGAAATGAAACAAAATTAAAAAAAAAGGAAGTTGTTAATTTTTGGCCTGGGAACCCGATTACCAGAATTTGGGTAACCGGTTACCCTAACTCAATAACTCTGGAAAATTGCTACTGACTTGAGGTAACCGGTTACCATAACAGGGTAACCGATTACCAAAACTTTTAAAATTTTGGTATTTTGCTTCTGACTTGGGGTAACCGGTTACCATAACAGGGTAACCGATTACCTTCAGGTAGAAAGCAGTTTTTTGACAGTTTTTTGAGATTTGGCTCATGGTTTGTACATGCTTTTAATTCTATTACAAGGAAAGATCATAGTTCAAGCATTTTATCAATCACATGTCATATTCAAATTCAACACATGATTTTGCATAATTCAAAGCATAGATTCCAACAACACATGTTTGATATAAGATCAACAATTAGGCTTCATGCAACATCAACAATTTGATTCAATAATTAAGAACTTTCATGAAAAACACTTAAGTCAAATAAGCACTTAATTCCACTATCCAATTTCAGATTTACACATGATGATCAAATCAAATCATAATTCTAGGATTAGATCTAAGTTTTCAATTCAAAATTCAACCTAGATTCAATTCATGCTTGATCAAAAAGTGCTTCTCAAATAATCACTTATTTCAAAAGTGCTTAATTCAAGAAAACTCACTGATAGAAATGATATGGAGACATAGGTTTGGAGATCGCAACAAACAGATTGAAGATCGGAGGAGAATTGCTCTTGATTTTCTTGATCTTTAAAAGTTGTTGAAAACAATTGTTGAATATTCTAGGCAAAAAGTGTATAACCTTGATTTGATCCTTTAGAGAGTTGAGAGGAAAGTTTAGAGTGTTTATGAGAGTTTTTGAATTATGAGAGCTCTCACCTTTGAAAATTCAGATTTCAAAATTATATACATGGGCCAATTGGGCTTTGGATGAAGAATTGAATTGGGCCTCCATTTGACGGTGTAAGCTCGATACGTACACAAAGTGCCACGTCATCATCCATACGGAATCTCGAACTGACTCCTAAACGAAAAATGAAGATCATCAAATTTATGACGCGTTTCCGAAAGAATGGGCTCAATCGGATAAACGAAGAAGAAGTTATGAATTTTTAAAGTTTTTATGATGTTGTGTGAGGCAAAATAATATCCCGTGCAATATTTTTATTGCGTCACACGGATAAAGGACCAAAAACACAAGTCTTCTAGTCACCGTTTGATTTTGGCATATGAAGAGAAACTGTAGTAGACGAATTTTTCAAAACAACGCCTCAGGGCTCAGCTCAATATGATAAAAATCGAACGAGATGTGAATTCTACCGTATTGAACATTTATATAAATGAATTTCGGTTCAACACAAACATGTCTTCAGAAACTCAAAATTCACGGGTCCTTCTTTAGTGAATCAACTCTTGACTTTCAAAGAAAATATCAAGACGGAATTTTGGCAATCAAAACTGTGTGCATACGATATTCTAGCCGGGAGTTATGAATTTTATAATGCACATGAAACAACGATTCAACACATTTTTCTTCGTATTTTTACTGTATAACTTCCAAGAGAGTTGCATGTTCAGAGACCCTTCTTTGAGGATTAGCCTTTTGTCCGAACATAAAAGTTAGAGAGGACACCCGAATGATTTCAAAATTTCAAGAACCAATCCCAAAACACTGTTCCCAAGCAGGAGATACAAATATTTAAGCTCAGATCAGTTGAAATACTGTTTCCAATTCGCATTGCTTTAGATCCACCGAAAACACTCGAATCTTTCACGGCTCAGCATCCTTTGAAGAAATACGAGAGATTTGTTGTTTTGATGAAATGCCTTGTTCCCATTAGTATGGATCCAATGATATGCATGCTTGTATATTCTAGCAAGAGTATAAGCCGATTAGGGTTAAAAAAAATAAAGAGGGCAAATTTTTTTGGTACAACACCCGCATATTACTACGAAGTTGATACCGATGGAGTAGAGGAAAAGCCTTGGTACCATTAAGTGAAAAAATACCTCGAGGCTCAAGAATATCCTGAAGGGGAATTTATCAACAATAAGAAATTCCTACGGAGGTTCTCTTCCAAACTCATTCTGAGTAATAGAATTTTGTAAAGCGCAATCATGATTCGACTCTGCTTCGTTGTGTAGAAAAAAAGGAAGATGAGAATATCATGGAAGATATGCATGAAGGGGTCTTTGGTACTCATTCCAGTGGTCATACGATGGCTAAGAAAACCGTGAGAGCGGGTTATTATTGGTCGACCATGGAAACTGATTGCCATCACCATTCCAGAACTTGTCACAAATGCCAGATTTATGCTGACAAGGTACACGTGCCTCCAGTTCCTCTGAACATCTTGAATGCTCCTTGGCGGTTTGTGATGTGGCGCATTGAAATAATTGGAGAGATTAAGCCTATTGCATCTAATGGGCACCATTTCATCCTGGTTTCTATTGATTATTTTACAAAGTGGGTTGAAGCAGCCTCGTTTGCCTCTGTTATCAAGAATGTCGTGGTCTGGTTCATTAAGCATAACCTCATATGTTGGTATGGCATACCCGAGAGGATCGTTATCGATAATGGTACCAATCTCAATAATACTATGATCATGGAACTCTATACACAGTTCAAGATTAAACATCATAATTCCTCTCTGTATCGGCCAAAGATGAATGGCACAGTGGAAGCCTCCAATAAAAACATTAAGAATATTTTGTAGAAAATGACAGTGACATACAAAGATTGGCATGACATGTTACCATTTGCTCTTCATGGTTATCCCATGTCGGCATGTACATCAACTAGGGAAACCCCATTCTCTCTAGTCTACGGTATGGAGTTTATCTTACCTGTCGAAGTCCATATTCCCTCTCTGATAATTATGAAAGACGCGGGTTTAGATGAAGACGAATGGATTCAGACTCGACTTGAACAGATAAATTTGATTGATGAGAAGAGGCACACGGTTGTTTGTCATGATCAGAAGTGCATAATTAAGGCCTTTAACAAGAAAGTTAGACCTCAAGTGTACCAGGTTGGTAATTTGGTTTTAAAGTACATCATCTTACCACAAGGTGATCCCACGGGCAAGTGGACTTCCACATACGAAGGGCCGTTTATGATCAAGAAAATATTTTCTGGCAGGGATATGATACTTACCACCATGGATGGTGAAGATCTTCTACACCCTCTGAATGCGGACATAGTTAAAAAATATTGCGCATGAAAGAGACCCACTAGGTTGACTGGCTGGGTAAAAATAAGGGCATCCCGGCGAACCAAAAGGGTTCGGGAAAATATTAGGGATACATATATATATATATATATATATATATATGGTACACCCGGCAAGTCGAAAACCTGAAAAAGGCGGCTTGGGAAAAAAAGGGTATCCCGGTGGACTGAAAACTCGAAAGGGCGGTCTAAAAAAATTTAGGGATTAAAGATTACGACTATGTCCTGTTGGATCATCTACTTACAACAGGCTTTTTTATCAACGTCAAGTTTAAATGGTACAGATCAATCCAGTCAACTTCTTTTAACAGCAAAGGATGAGATGCTTAAAGACATATGGGCAATAGCAGAGTTGAAACTCGACAAGATCATTTCCACATAGTTATTTTTCTTTGTTTTTTCTTTGTACACCATTCCATTTCTACGACAATTTCTTCTTACTAGGATCTCTGTCTCTTTGTACAAAGCTGCCTGTTTATAGGAAAACTCTCAATACAAATATGCTTCAAAATTCAAATTTGTTTTACTTTCTCTGTTTTGTTTGCAAAAGCGTTCAATGGTGATATTGAATGAACATATGCGTTTGAATATGATTACCATGCATGAAAACAAGATTAGCATTTATCGAAGACTCCAGAAGTTGGGATAATGTTTAAGTCATTCCTAAATCCCTACAGAGCAATCTCCATGAAACTATCTCTACAGAGCTATCTTTGCAAGAACATCCCCGACAAAGGTATATCCCCCAACAAGTTTAATATGCCCACATGCATAAATTCGGGCATCTTCCAGCCGTTCACCTTCATATCCCTAATGGAGTGCTTGACCTGATCATCATCCTCAATAGGTCCCCTAGCGGATAAGGAAGTTTGATTATTTCTCTAGCATATTATAGAGACTTCCTCAACGCAGCCTATAACATTCCAACCCCCATCAGAGTTTAGTTCCTCGACACAGTTTACATAAATCTAACTCCCAACAAAGTTTATTGCTCCAACGTCGTAAACCCCTAACAAAATTCTCTTCTCCAACAGGGTTTAATCAAAGTTGTTACCCCTAGAAGAGTTACTACGATATTTGAAACCAGGACAGATAGCACACTAGAGGAATGTCCATCACTTTTATCCCCAGTTAGGGTACATAAGAATTAGATCCTTCAACAGAAATAATGGTGATGGTCCACTCTCCTTACCTGCTTCTATCCTCAAGCAGAAGTAGAAGATCCCCAATGGAGTATCCTCAAATAAAGCGGGAATCCCCGGTAAAATTATTCCTAGCAGAAATTGAAGAATCACTTTCTTCATCCCCAACAACAATCTGGGATTTATTTTCCCCAACTAGACATTGTTACAAAGAGTTATCAATACGCTTCTATAACATATTGCATTCATACATCATTTCACAATACATCATAGGATATGCATACTGAAACACATATAATATTCTCATTTATCTTGAGAGCATCATTAATGCATTACACGCATCATGATATTACATCAAGCTAATTTTATCTTTCAGGTAAAGTTCGCAAACATACGAATATCATCAGTAATTTTCAAACAAGTCAGACATTAATTCCCGAAACAGGACAGGGCAGCTATCTAGATGACCAGGAAGTATGAATTCCCAAAAATAGGACGTGTTTACCAACAAAAAAAGCAGGTCAAAGATTAATTCCCGAAATAGGACGGGGCAACTATCTAGATTACCAGGCAGTATGAATTCCCGAAATAGGACGGGTTTACCAACAAGAAAACAGGTCTGAGATTAATTCTCGAAACAAGATGGGGCAACTATCTATATGACCAAGCGGTATAAATTCCCTAAAAAGGACAGGTTTACCAACAGAAAACAGATTGTAGATCAATTCTTGAAACAGGATGGGGTGACTATCTACATGACCAAATGATTTCATTCAGAGACTGATATCTAATAAGAATTCCCCATAGAGACTGAATTATGGCAAGCATTTTCCTTCTGAAAACATTCTTCAGATACAGTCGAGCGTAGACTCATTTTGATCCTCCTATCAACATTAATTTGGATAGCATATGTAAGCCCATCCCCGACGATATTCTATCATCTCTCTAAATGGCATCTTTAAGCCCATTCAAACAATACTATCAACCAAGAGTGTTACTTCGCGCACCGACGAGTGCAAATTTCTGGGCAATTAAGTGTTTAATCGTCTTCCACCTTCAGATCACGAATGAAGAACATGTTAATCTAACTCTTAAAGTTTAAGAAGATTGAATAGGGGAAGTTGTTGTACCCTAAATTTTCCCTCCCATTTTCTTCAAAACACCTTCTCATGCTCCTAGGGTTTTTAATTGCTCAAGGCTACTCAATGTTTGATCAGACAAATTCTCCTCCTAAGCAACTGACCTACAACTAGGGTTTCACTTTTCTCAAGGAAATTTGAGCTTATAATTCCTCAAGTGGATTTCATGGTTCCTCGTATGTCTCAAGGAATTCTCATGCCAAATTTCAAGCCTTGCATCATAAGTTTTCTTAGTCAATTGCTCAAATGACTAAAAATCAACTATATTGGGTAAAAAGTCAATTTTTGTCAACATACAGTCAAACTTCAAGATTTTTGGTCAACATCAAGATTTTGAAGTCAAGTTCATCATTTGATCAATGGTTGATCATGATTCATCAAGAAAACTCTCAATTCATCAAAAGTCAAAGTTTCCAAATTAGGGTTTTCTTAAGGAGAAATCAAATGAACTTTGACCAAGCATAACTTTCACATGCTTCATCAGATTTTTCTCAACCAAAGCTCATTTTGAAGGAAATTCAATTCTCTATAACTTTGTCTCTCTAAGCTCAAATCCAAAAAAATGCTTCATTTGAGATATATTGACCAAAACATCATAGGTCATTTCAAAGGTCAACAAAAAAACACTTCTTGTCAAGGCACCTTACATCAAGATAAATTCTTCAAATGTAAAAGTGATCATCATAGAGAATGTAGGGGACATCTTGTGCTTTCCAAAAAGTCCTAGATCACCTTCATATGATAAAATTTAGAGAGTTATAATTGCCACAAGTTGGGAAATTTCTAGAAAATGTATGAAACCCAAATTGATCAAACTTGAATTTTTGGGCTAACGGGCTTGTGTTTCAAGGTTCAAACGTGTATTAGGCCTCATAGTGAACCTCTGAACCTTTTTCATACACCCCTTTGATTTTTATTCCATTTTTTTTATTTATTTAAACTCAAAATAAATAAAATAAAATCAAGACTTTCATGCAAAGGTCCAAGCCAACTTCTTTTGACCTATTTTTCCTTTATATATATATATATATATATATATATATATATATATATATATATATATATATATATATATATATATATATATATATATATATATATATATATATATATATATATATATATATATATATATATATATATATATATATATATATATATATATATATATATATATATATATATATATATATATATATATATATATATATATATATATCATATTTAGACAATAACAAGGACACGAAAAACTTGGCAAGAGATCACTATTCCAAAAAACTCCAAAATCATCCAAAACTAGGGCAAACTTCAAACCCTGTTTTCAGCCTCTCTCAAAGCAAGCCAACCATCCCATTCAATTCCAGTAGTGCTATAGAGTAAGTGATGATCGATTATGATGATCCAAGAGGACTGAAACTCATGAGCATGCATCATCGGCTTTCTATATTTGCATGAATTCATATTTTTTGTTTTATCCTGCTATGATTAAAACTAACATTACTAACATGCTTTTGAGATGAATTAGTGCATGATAGAACCATTGCACGAGCCCGATGGTGACTAGGTGAGGTGTTGCCATGTTTACACTAATTTTCCATGTTTGCATTGTATCACTTTGTACAAGGATAATCTTCCAAAATCAAGGACACCATTGAATTCGCAAGGCCCAAATTAGAGGGGTAGGGTACCAACCACCCCTGACATTTGCACTATTTTTATTTTCTAACCCTATTTTCCATTGATTCTTCTTCCGCTGTCTATTTTTTGGTAAGCCATGCTATTGTGAAGGCAAAGGACATGGGTTCAACACCCACCCCTGGCATTTGCACTATTTTTATTTTCTAACCTTATTTTCCATTGATGCTTCTTCATCTATCTATTTTTTGGCAAACTTAATTCTTTTTTATTAATCATTAATCATAAACCTTTTTTAAAATCCTAACTAATTAGGTTTTAGGTTTTTTATTAATTTTTTTCAAAATTAACACTTTTTTTACTAATTAAAATTAATTAGGTTTTAGGTTTTTTAATTAACCTTTTTTTCTTCAAAATTAACCTTTTTTTAAAATTAAAATTAATTAGGTTTTAGGTTTTTTAATTATTATTTTTTTCAAAATTAACCTTTTTTTAATGATTAAAATTAATTAGGTTTTTTAATTAACTTTTTTCAAAATTAACCTTTTTTTAATTAAAATTAATTAGGTTTTTTAGGTTTATTTAATTAATTATCATAAATCATATTTTTCATAAAAAACCACCAAAACATTTTCTCTGTTATTTTTATTTTCCTAGATAAATTGTATATGGTGCGTTCAACTGTAATAGCGTAGCTTTATTTGTTCTGCATTTTTCTATTATGTAACTTGTAACGCTCCAGACTGCCTTCAGGATTACCGACTGACCCCACAAACTAACACGTGTCTTTTCAACATGTTTTATCCTTACTCACACGCTTTCCGGGAAACTTCCCAGAAGGTCACCCATCCCAATACTACTCCAAGTCAAGCACGCTTAATTGTGGAGTTCTTATGGAACAGGCTACCAAAAAGAAGATGCATCTTGTTGGTATAGGTAGTACCAATTAATCCTTATAAGGCTTCCTTCAACCATTCAATCCCATACCTGCATAGCATCGGGATCCCTCCCATTCCGATGTGGCGACCACCTTTGCCCTCTTAGGCCCCGGGTGTTACATGCGGGGCTACCACTCCTCGCCCTTTTTCGGTCTCGAGTGTTAGATGCCCACCAGCTTCCACATAGTTCGTCCTCGAACAATATCGTACTGGGAGAGGTATGGCTCTGATACCATTTGTAACGCCCCAGACTGCCTTCAGGATTAGCGACTGACCCCATAAACCAACACGTGTCTTTTCAGCGTGTTTTATCCTTACTCACACACTTTCCGGGAAACTTCCCAGAAGGTCACCCATCCCAATACTACTCCAAGTCAAGCACGCTTAACTGTGGAGTTCTTATGGAACGGGCTACCAAAAAGAAGATGCATCTTGTTGGTATAGGTAGTACCAATTAATCCTTATAAGACTTCCTTCAACCATGCAGTCTCATACCTGCATAGCCTCGGGATCCCTCTCATTCCGATGTGGCGACCACCTTTTCCCTCTTAGGCCTCGGGTGTTACATGCGGTGCAACCACTCCTCTCCCTTTTCGGTCTCGAGTGTTACATAATTGCTCCTAGTATGTAATAGTTGTAGGTTTTTGTTTTCCGCACTTCATTATTATGTAACTGCCCTAAAACTTTGTAATAGCTTAGGTTTACATTTCCGCTTTTACCTTCTTCTACTATATTTTATGCAACTGTTAGTAATTAGGGTTTGTATGGCAAGATAAAAATGAACGATAGAAAACCCTAATTGCAAGACTAAATAACTGAAATGAACGCACTTGCACAGTCACACCTTTAGGGTAACCTTTCTTTGTTGCCTTTCGTAATAACGGTCATGTCCCTCGAACGTAGGGATGCTTTATCAAAGACCCAAGAATAAAAGAGCATAAGTCCCTCGATGACCATTCGATATTGCCTATGAATAACATGATGTGGCTCTTTACGAAACTGCTAAAGTATCCTTACAAGTCTCCTATGATGACTGTACGATGACCTTGTGTTGTCCCTTCACATCCAATAGATATGGCTACCAACAAACTAATAGTACGGATATCACTATCTCTAAAGAGAAGGAAAATAACAAGGAAGATGTGGTTAAAAACTCTTAAATGCTTGCTCACAACTTTTCTAAAAAACATTTTCACACATCACTTTCAAAAATATTTCCTAAAACACTTTGTACGCGTTCTTGAGGACTGATACAAGAACCATTACAAAGGTAGTCGTACTTTGAATTTTTTTTTTCTTTAAAAATATTTTTAAACAAATAACACACACATAAAGTAAGTTTTTAAAGTTTGCTAAGCACTTAAGAGCCCGTAGATAACTACCGATGAAAAGGGTGTTAACACCTTCCCTTTTCATAACTTACCCCCAAACTCAAAATCTATCAAGGTCTTTCCTGTTCTTTTCACCCTTTCCTTATTGGATAAAAGAAAAGTTAGTGGCAAATCTTGTTATCCGCAACATTTGTGATAAAACGTAAAACAAGTCAGTTCTCCGACCGTATTACATAATGGAACAGTAGAGGAACAAAATATGTTCTTTGGGCATCCAGATCAAGGCATGAAGAACCATATGAAACCCTTATTCATTAGGGGTAACATGGAGAACATGGGGATTAATAAAATCCTTGTAGATGGAGGGTAATCAATTAATCTGATGCCATAATTCATGCTAAAGAAAATTATAATGTTTGATATGGACCTCAAACCACACAATATGGTCATATCAAATTATGAATGCAAAGTGGGCCACACTCTGGGAGTAATACAAGTGGATCTCACTATAGGTTCTATCACTAGGCCCAACGTGTTCATGGTAATTTCCTCAAGGGAAAATTACAACTTTATGCTTAGGCGTGAGTGAATCCATGGCGTGGGGGCAGTTTTATCCTCTCTTCACCAAAGAATTGCAATTTGGAGGGAAGATGTAATCTTCGAAAATATTGAAGCAGAACAAAGCTATTATATGGCCGAGATCAATCATGTTAACAGAAGGAATTTTGACATGAATTTTGCCAACATAGGTTCATGCACTCATGCAAATGTTGCCTACTCACCAATAAAAAATGCCCTCTATTTCCTCACTTTGCATCCAACCCATGGATTCAAAGGGATAGGGAAATAATGGGGGAAGATAATGATGTGGAGGGAGTTCCAAGACTTCGGCCAACAGGATGAGGGGACGAAGATGATTATGTCTGAGTCCAAGTTTTTTTGAAAAGATTTCGGCTTATTTAGCCGAAAACAGGTTAAAAACGATATTATAGGCTGAAGTGAAGTATATGGTTATCGAAGCCAAAAATGAAGCAATTCATGCAAAGGTGCCTGGGGTCAATTTAAAGCCAAAACCCCCTGACGAAGAAGCACCCTTTGACGAAAAAGACCATAGGCTGAATGCAAATCACGATGAAGAGCCTTTAGAATTCGAGAAAGATCCAACAACGCCAATTGGGAAGAGGATGATGCAAGATCCTCTTAAAGAAATTGATTTAGGTGATGGGTCTAATAAAATACCTACTTACATAAGTGAAAAATGTAACCCATAAGTAAAGGTCAAGATGATCCAACTGGTGAAAGAATACAAGGATTTATTTGCCTGGGATTATGATGAAATGCCTGGGTTGAGTAAAGATCTCGTCGAATTGAAACTGCCTATAAAGGATGGCAAGAAGCCAACCAAGAAGACTCCAAGAAGATTCGCGTCAGAGATTCTCTCAAAGATAAAGGAGGAAATTGAAAGACTCCTTAAATGTAAGTTCATCAGGACTACAAGGTATGTCAAATGGATCACAAATATAGTACATGTTATTAAAAAGAATGGATTCTTAAGGGTTTACATTGACTTTCGTGATTTAAATTATGCAACCCCAAAGGAGGAATATCATATGCTTCTGGTAGAAATGCTGATTGATTCAGCCGCAAGCTTCGAGTATCTGAGTATGCTTGATGGATACTCTGAGTACAATTAGATATTCATTGCTGAAGAAGATATGCCCAAAATATCTTTTAGATGCCCAGGGGGGATTTCATGCCTCCTTCTTCGGGATTACTCCCTCAAAGTTAACACGACTATACCGCCCGTCCTATTCTTAAGTGTAACTTAATCCGGGTATAGGATTCGTCCTTTGTAAAATCCCAAACAACCCCAATATAAACACATAATCAAACAAAACAAATAATAATAAAACAGATAAAACAAACTAGGCTTAACCCACTTAGGGATGGACCAGCAAGAGATCAATCTTTTCCCTAGCAGAGTCGCCAATTCTGTAGCGATAAAAAATGTAGCGGGGTAAATCGGAGATCGAACTATTAATTAATTCGTCTCACAAAAACAAGAGTCGCCACCGTGCTTTATTATTTCCAAGGGAAAAGGGGAAAGAGCGAAATAAAACCCTAAAGTATGCAATGTAAATAATACTTTTAAAAGTAATGAAAATACAAGGCGTTTTTTGAAAAGAGGTCTATGGTTCGGGGGTTGGTTATACAATGGGAAGGTATTAGCACCCAATGTATCTATAGTATTCTATAGGAACCTTTTGAAATATCTGTTTATTAAAATGTTTGTTTGATTAAAAATAAATTGTTTTGGCCGAAAATGGGTATGGACGAGTTTTTGAAGATACGAAGACCTAATGTCGAAGTTTTGACTTAAAAGGTGTGAGTTTTTTTGAAGAAATTGGATATTTGGGAAAATTATCCTATGTTTTTAATGAATGAGGGTATTCGCACGATGTTTTTTTGATGACATAAAGTCGACAAAAAATTAGACAATTCCCTTGGATTAAATCGAGCAAGTAAAATAAGATGAATTCACAAAGTATAAGCATTCAAAAATTCACAAGAAAACAAATCTAATGAAACAGATTAATGACCAAAAGCATCGAGAAATTAAAATGACAAAGATATTTAAATAAAAGAAAAGGGAACTAATTATCTAAGTCAAAATTATAAGATTACTTACTAAAATAATTCCAAACTAATTTGTTATCTAAAGTTATAAAAATAATTCTAAAATTGCTACGCTAGATCTAAACTAGATTAAAATTTTAATATTAGAAAATTAGATCTAAACTAAATAGAAATTCCAAGGTTGCTAATCTAAAACAAAAAAAGTTCCAAAATTACTAAACTAAATCTAAATCAAATAAAATTCTAAAAGAATACTAAACTAATTCTAAACAACTAAAATTCTAAAGTTAACTTAAATAAAATCAAATAAAATTCTAAAGTTTACTAAATTAAAACTAAAACAAATAAAATTCTAAAATTTACTAAGTCAAATCTAAATGAAATAAAACCATAAAGTTACTAAAATAAAACTAAAACAAAATAAAATTCTAAAGTTTACTAAGTCAAAACTAAAACAAATAAAATCCTAAAGTTACTAAAATAAAGCTAAAACAAAATAAAATTCTAAAGTTTACTAAGTCAAAACTAAAACAAATAAAATTCTAAAATTTACTAAGTCAAATCTAAATGAAATAGAATCCTAAAGTTATTAAAATAAAACTAAAACAAATAAAATTCTAAAATTTACTAAATCAAATCTAAATGAAATAAAATCCTAAAGTTACTAAAATAATACTAAGACAAAATAAAATTCTAAAGTTACAAAACTAAACTAAATAAGAATTCTAAAGTTACTAACTATACTAAACGAATAAAAGCTAAGAAAATTTAATAAATAAAACTAAACTAAATTGATGAGCAATAAAAACTAAGCAAAGGGAATAGAAATAAATTCAATTGAAACAAAAGTATAAAACATAATTATGGGATGTGTACGTTGAATTCGGATTGGGCTGGGTGAATCTGTTGGGCTCGGGTCAAGGTAAAGCCCAACAGAATTGTAACACACAAAGGAAAAACCCTAGAAACTTAAGTTAATAGCTGTTTGCATTCTTGTTTTAGAGAATAGGTCCATATTCAATTAATTCTGATTAAAGCAGAATATTTGGAAAAAAACAATCTATTAGTAAAGGCCAAAATGCTTCTCTCTCTCAAGATTCACGTGAAACTCTCTTTCTTCTCCAATTTTGCTTCCGCCGCCAGTCCTCTTCACAGTGACACTGTGACTTCGTCCCGCCACTGCACTCTAATTCCATCTCCTTCATTCTTCTCCTTCAATCCGTCGCCTTGGATCACCAACAAAACGCTTTCGCTCTTCTTTACGGATTCAACAAACAACGATATGCATCAGATGCTAAAGAAGCAGAAAAGGCTTACCTACCAGAGTCGAGTCTGACGCTTTTTCTGCTGTTATAATGATGATGTAATAAATCAATAGAAAGAGGTATTCACTTTGTTAATGTTACTTCTTCTACCTTCTGTGTCTTCTTTATATTTTCTGAGATTCATTTTCGGTGTTATTCTTTGTGTCTATTGCTTTTTCATTGGTATGTTGTTGAATCGGAGGTGCAAAAGGACGTGTCTTTCCGGTATGGTGTTGATCGTTTTTTTTTTAGGGTGAATGATTATTGTTAGGGCTGCAGTAAAGGTAGATCTACAAAGGGTTTGAAAGAAGGTTGCGGTTTTGAGAGATTTGTTTGAATTTGATCTGTTTTGAATATCGTACAAACGGGTGAGATTCTGATATAAATAGGGATGGGGTTGGGATTAATGTTTGTAAGAGTATTTTAATGACAAGGTGACGATGATGGTTTTTTTTTTGTGTGGATTTCGCATAGAAGTTTGAGGATATGTTGGCAAGGGAACGAGAGATGACCGTTGAGGAAGAGGTCGTTGTTTTAACTGATGGAATCCCCTTTTGTATTGTCAAATGCCAGCTGATAAAAGAATGGGTTTTCAGAAGTATTGTGAAGGGATGTTTAAGGTGGTTTTTTTTTGTAGTGTTGCTTTTTTGATACAGGTTTTGGTCTTGCTAAATTAGTGTAATGTTGACAGATTTTTTGGAGGAGAGTGGACAGATGGACAGGGATGATATCAGGACCACATGGTGCAGAAATGAGGATGATTTGCAGCAAGCCTTTGAAAAAGTATTCAGACTGTTTTCTTTATTTTTACATTGTATAGACAACAAGGGCAAGTTTGGGACAACATTGGATAAAAACTAGTGCAATTAGGCATCTTTCACAAGGAGACAAATAATACAAATAGAAATAGCATAATAAAAATAATAATAATAATAATAATAATATAATAATAATAATAATAATAATAATGATAACCAAAAATAATAATAACAATGCTAATAACAACTATATATATAAAAAAAAACTAAACTTAATATATATATTTTTTGAATTGAAATGAATAAGAGTAAAATACAATTAAAATAATAAATAGGCTTATATTCTTAAAAAAAATAGAGAAAGACATCGTTATAATTTATTTTTTGGGATTTTTACAAATAAAGTGATGCAAAAAAAAAACGTAAATTAAATGAAACTAAGATTTAAAAAAAAGAAAAAAGAAAATATATTCTAATAAAATAAAAGGAATGCTAATTAACTATTTTTTAGATTCTTTTTAAATGGAAATAGAAATCATGAATACAACAAAATTGAAATAAAATTCCACCGAATTCACAAAATGACTTCTAACGCCAACAATTTTTCATGGCTTTTTAATGCATAATTTTCCCTTGATTTATAAAGAAAAGTTGTAGATGATGTCCAGGAAAATTATGTGCAAAAACAACCGCTCAAAAATGTCGAAATTTGAAGAAGTTATGAATTTTTAAAATCTTCTTTGAAAATTGATAAAATAGGTCAAATCGCTTGTTAACACTTGCAATATAATGATGCAGATGGGAGGTGATATCTTAGGTCAAAAATTGGGGTATGACAGCTGCCCCTATTTAAGTTTCTTCTATCCGGAGATATGAAGATTAAAATCTTCGTCTCGACGAGATTGAAGGTACTTAAATACATAATACGCAATTTTTGCCCTAAGATACCGCCATTAGGTTTGTGATATGAATGTAGTATTTAAATTCAAAGAGAATGATATCGTATGAGACAAGATAATGCTGGAGAAACCAAACACCAACAAATCACAGGAACATAGATTATACACTACTGGGGAAATGAGCCATCGACTTCAAATGATAGACTCTTGATGGTGAATAAAAATTTGAGAAAATACGACCTCTGACCCTAACAAAGGAGGCATATTGCATAGGCCACAAAAACAGATTATTGACCCAAAATAACAGTGAGTTCACAACTCAAGGTCAAAGATAGACAAAAAGTATCAATTTTGCTGGAGACGGATTACCGACCTCTGAAGGTAAAGATTTCATAACGAGCCTCTCTGCGAGATTTCCGGAGATATACTAATTAATGCTGAAATAATAATATGGTTGTAGATACACAAGCTGCTCAAATAAAGAAGCTGCCACTTGCTGTCTTCCAAAAATACTATGACATACAAGCTGCTCAAATAAAGAAGCTGCCACTTGCTGTCGTCCAGGGATGTCAATAACATACAAGCTGCTTAAATAAAGAAGCCGCCACTTGCTGTCTTCCAAAATACTATAACATATAAGCTGCTCAAATAAAGAAGCTTCCACTTGCTGTCTTCCAAAAACACTATGACATACAAGCTGCTCAAATAAAGAAGCTGCCACTTGTTGTCTTCCAAAAATACTATGACATTCAAGCTGCTCAAATAAAGAAGTTTCCACTTGTTGTCTTCCAAAAATACTATGACATACAAGCTGCTCAAATAAAGAAGCTGCCACTTGTTGTCTTCCAAAAATACTATGACATACAAGCTGCTCAAATAAAGAAGTTGCCACTTGTTGTCTTCCAAAAAATAATATGACATACAAGCTGCTCAAATAAAGAAGCTGCCACTTGTTGTCTTCCAAAAAATAATAACGTACAAGTTGCTCATGAAGAGACTGCCGCTTGCCGTTTTCCAAAATAATAATAACGTACAAGTTGCTTATGAAGAGACCACCGCTTGCCATTTTCCAAAAATAATAACGTACAAGTTGCTCATGAAGAGACCGCCGCTTGCTGTTTTCCAAAAATAATAACGTACAAGTTACTCATGAAGAGACCGCCGCTTGCCGTTTTCCAAAAATAATAATAACGCACAAGTTGCTCATGAAGAGACCGCCGCTTGTCGTTTTCTAACGATGTCTATAACGTACAAGTTGCTCATGAAGAGACTGCCGCTTGTCGTTTTCCAAAAACAATAACGTACAAGTTGCTCGTGAAGAGCTGCCGCTTGTCGTTTTCTGAAGAATAACTCAGAAGGAAATTGCGATGATACTGGCAGAGAATAAAATATTCGTCAAAGAGAACCAATGAATCAATCCTTCCCGAGGAGATCACATACTTAAATGCGCAAAATAAATGCATCATTCGTCTAGGTGGCGACTTCACTGGGGAAAATCATGAGATAGCCTATGCAAGAGACAACAACTTCCTCCAGGAATAAATCAGAGAGAAAACAGTCAAACAAGATTCCACCCAATGAGAAAGTAACTTGATTGGGGGATTCATCCTATCCAGAAATGGACAAGGTAGGCTAAATCAAAAAATCATCCACGAGGATTAGCTCAGTTGGGGAATTTAGAAAGGGAGCACATTTTCTGCCTAAGCTAACCTTCTACTTGGAAAGAACATGTACATTGTATTAAAAACAAAGTATACAACCCAAAATCAACGACAAATGTGAATATGCATGTGTGATATAAGTGTAAATGAGTAAATGAATATTATGCTGACAAAACGAACAGATGGAATATCTTGAAAACGATAAGATGTCACGAAATATTAGATACTCGGCCAATCTTAAAAAGACGGAAAATAATTGGAACTGGAACCACAAAGCAACGTCAGAGCATATCACGCTACAAGGCTCAAGTCTTCTGAGGAGAAAAGTATTCAAATCCAATCTTCTAATACCAATAGACCACTGGCATGATACAAAGCGTACCACACTACGGAAATCGCCCAAATAAAGATAACCAGAACAACGCTTAACTGGAAAAACTGGGGAGTCACCAAACTTAGTACCACGAGAAACGCAAGCTTACACAACCAACACCTCATGACGATTTTGAAAGAAAACATGTTCATCATGCAAGGATAAATTACTGTATTGTTTTGCATTTCATGGCTTGACCATCCTCAGAACAATTGTTAATATTCCTTTCATTATTCACGACACATTTTTTTTAAAATAAGAATACTTTAAATAACTTTGTTTCAAATATTTCCGTAAAATTAAAATTTTGCCCACAAAAGTTAAATGCTCAAATTTCATTAATAAGATGGTAGTTCGCTAACAACGCGACTCCAACGGTTTACAAAAGTTTGGGAAATAGTACATGAAAGAAAAGGTTACACAAAAACAATGATCACTATTCTCCCTAACAACTTCGAATTCCAAAATGTGCTCAAATGCCAAGACTGGTCTGACCAAAAGCTTTCCTAAGCCGCCCTTGCGGGTTTTCAACTTAGCAAACTGTCAACTCAAACCTAAGCGAAATATTTCTTCACTGCATCGGCGTTCATGGAGCGCGGGAGCTCTTCACCGTCCATATTTGTGAGAATCAAGGCGCCTCCAGAGAAAACTTTCTTAACGACATACGGTCCTTCATAATTCGGAGCCCACTTGCCCCTAGCATCAGGTTGGAAAGATAATATCTTTTTGAGCACAAGGTCACCTTCTCTGAACTCGCGTGGTCGAACCTTTTTATCAAAAGCCTTCTTCATTCTCTGCTGATATAATTGACCGTGACACAATGCTGTCAATCTCTTTTCTTAAGTTAAATTTAACTGATCATATCTACTTTGACACCATTCAGCCTCAAAAAGTTTAGCTTCCATCAACACTCTCATAGACGGAATCTCAACCTTCACGGGGAGTACTGCTTCCATACCATAAACTAGGGAAAATGGGGTTGCGCCTGTTGAAGTTCGAACTGAAGTACGGTATCTATGCAGAGCAAACGGAAGCATTTCATGCCAATCTTTATAAGTTACCACCATCTTCTGGACAATCTTTTTGATGTTCTTGTTAGCAGCTTCAACAGCCCCATTCATCTTCGGCCTGTAAGGAGAAGAATTATGATGTTCGATCTTGAACTCTTCACAAAGCTCTCTCATCATCTTGTTATTCAAATTCGAACCATTATCAGTGATGATCTTGCTCGGGATACCGTATCGACAAATGATCTGATTCTTGATAAATCTGACTACCACCTGTCTGGTTACATTAGCATAAGATGCTGCTTCCATCCATTTAGTAAAATAATCGATCGCTACCAAGATGAAACAATGACCATTTGAAGCTTTGGGTTCAATCATTCCAATCATATCAATGCCCTACATAGAGAAAGGCCAAGGTGAAGAGATAACGTTGAGGAGGGTCGGTAGCACATGTATCTTGTCCGCATAAATCTGGCATTTATGACATTTCTTCACATATTTGCAGCAATCAGATTCCATTGTCATCCAATAGTAACCAGCTCTCAAAATCTTTTTAGCCATTGCATATCCGTTGGCATGTGTGCCAAAGGATCCTTCATGTACTTCTTGCATCAGCATGTCTGCTTCACGTCTGTCTACACATCTGAGCAAGACCATGTCATAATTCCTCTTATACAAAACTTCTTCATTGAGGAAGAAACTGCTTGCCAATCTTCTCAACGTCTTCCTATCTTTATTGGATGCCCCAGGCGGGTACTCTTGAGTTTGAAGAACACGTTTAATGTCATAGAACCATGGTTTGTCGTCGGTAACCTCTTCTATTGAGAACACATGAGCAGGTTTATCGAGGCGCATAACCCGAATTGTAGGCACATCGTTCCAACCATTCACTTGAAACATTAAAGACAAAGTAGCTAAAGCATCAGCCATTTGGTTTTCATCTCTAGGGATATGATGTAACTCCACTTTGTTGAAGAAAGTTAACAATATTCTAGCATAGTCTCTGTAAGGGATCAAACCAGGATGACGAGTCTCCCATTATCCTTTGATTTGATTAATTACCAATGCCGAATCTCCGTAAATATCAAGAATCTTAATCCTTAGATCCACTGCTTCTTCGAGACCCATAATACATGCCTCATATTCAGCCATGTTGTTCGTGCAGTCAAACTTCAATCTCGCTGTGAACGGGATATGATTACCTCGGGGAGTGACGATGATTGCCCCAATTCCATTTCCATAAGAGTTCACAGCTCCGTCGAATATTAAACCCCAATGGGATTCGGGATCAGGTCCTTCTTCAGGTAACGGCTCTTCATAATCTTTAGCTTTCAAGTACATAACATCTTCATCTGGGAAATCAAACTTGATGGATTGATAATCGTCAATTGGTTGGTGAGCCAAATGGTCGGCTAAAATACTCCCTTTGATTGCTTTCTGAGTGTGATACTCAATGTCATATTCGGATAACAACATCTGCCAACGGGCTATTCTTCCAGATAAGGCGGGCTTCTCAAAGATATACTTGATCGGATCCATTTTGGAGATCAACCAAGTGGTGTGGTTAATCATATACTGGCGCGGACGGCGAGCAGCCCAAGCTAAAGCACAACAGGTTTTCTCAAGCAATGAGTATCGAGTCTCACAGTCTGTGAACTTCTTACTCAGATAATATACGGCATGTTTCTTTCTTCCAGTCTCATCTTGTTGACCAAGCACACATCCCATGGAATCTTCCAATATAGTCAGGTACATAATCAAAGGTCTTCCTTCCACCGGAGGAATCAAAATGGGAGGTTCAAGCAAATATTCTTTGATGCTATCAAAAGCTCTCTGATAATCTTCTGTCCACACACATCCTCGGTTCTTTCGGAGAAGCTTGAAAATCGGCCCACAGGTAGCAGTCATATGAGATATAAATCTAGAAATATAGTTCAGTCTCCCAAGGAATCCTCTTACTTGTTTTTCCGTCTTGGGTGCGGGCATTTCCCGAATAGCTTTGACTTTATCAGGATCTACCTCAATACCTTTCTGACTGACAATGAAACCCAGAAGTCTTCTAGAACATACACCAAAAGTGCACTTGTTGGGATTCAGACGGAGTTTATACTTTCTCAAACGCTGGAATAACTTCAATAAATGTTCCAAATGATCTTCCTCAGTTTGTGATTTGGAAATCATGTCATCTACATACACTTCTATCTCTTTATGCATCATGTCATGGAATAAAGCAGTCATGGCCCTTTGGTATGTTGCACCAGCATTCCTCAAACCAAACGGCATAACCCGATAACAAAATGTTCCCCAAGGTGTAATGAAAGTTGTCTTCTCCATATCTTCTGGTGCCATCTTGATTTGATTGTAACCAGAGAAACCATCCATGAAAGAAAAGAATTTGAACTTTGTGGTACTGTCGACCAATACGTCAATGTGCGGTAATGGGAAATCATCCTTTGGGCTAGCTCTATTCAGATCTCTATAGTCTACACACATTTGAACTTTGCCATCTTTCTTAGCAACAGGCACTATATTGGCTAACCACTGAGGATAGACCGATGTAACAAGGAAACCTGCATTAATTTGTTTTTGAACTTCTTCTTTGATCTTGTCAGCCATATCGGGACGAGTCCTTCTCAACTTCTGCTTAATCGGCGGACATTCAGGTCTCAACGGTAAACGATGCTCTACAATATTGTTGTCCAAACCTGGCATATCTTGGTAGGACCAAGCAAACACATCAACATACTCTTTGAGAAGCTCCAACATTTTCTCTTTGACCTCTGGGATGGGCAATGCTCCGACCTTGACTTCCTTTTTATCTTCTTCGTCACCCAAATTGATCATCTCTATAGGTTCTTCAAATGGCTGAATAGTCTTTTCATCGTGCTCAAGCAAACGGGAAATTTCATCAGGAACTTCTTCGCTATCCTCTTCTTCGGCTCTGAATACAGGGAATTCAAAGTTGGGAGGGGGCATAGGATCATTGTTTTCAATGGTTAAGTCATGGATTAATCTTCACATATGATTATGCTTTATTTTAGAAATCGATTAATATGAATGTTGTACAAATAAAACAAAAGGTCATTATATTTTCCTATTACTACCGATTAATTTTCATTACTATTTCCCAGAAAAAGTGAAAAATAAAACAGTAGTGGACAAAATAACATTTTTATTCATGAGGGGCAATACTTGAAACAAAGAGCCCAGACATTTTCTCTTTTGCCTTGGGCAGAGCAAAAGGATTTATTTTCAACATAGCCCGACACAAATACTTTTCGCCTTGGGCAGAGCGAAATTTTTTTTTTTCAAAAATAAAACAAAACATTACTCAGAAATGTGCATCACAACAGGAACATCAACAGCAATCCAGTTCTGGCAAACCACTCCATGCGTTACAAAATCGGTTTTAGAAAACATGTGAAGTGGAATGTTGGATGATGCATGATATGCGATGCAAATGATCGCTCATTTTGATAGTTTTTTTTCAAAAAATGTTGATGAATGCATGGATGAATGATAATGCAACAATTACACACAAGTTCACAAATATGGGGTTCAAAGGTTCAACGTTTCAAGCATGGAGTCAAAGGTAAAGCCCACCCCAAGGTATGTACTACGGTTTAATCACACATGTAAGAAGACAAGGTTCTAAGAGTTCCCAGAGTCTACATTCCTCCTTCGGATATTACCAAAGTCTTGATTACTCAATAATTAGCAATATTCTCAAGAGAAACTCATCCGAGCGTAGCATCGCGTGACAACTACTTCCGGGTTACTCCGTTATAGTCTCCGCGCTACACCTAAAAGGCCAAGATGGGTTAGGGTTCTACGGTTCCCAGCTTCTCTGGCTCCCAGGTCGAAAATAATAATGTCTTCCCGATTACTCGGTAAACAAATATTACGTTCAAAAGGGCCTTCCACTGAGTGGGGGATTTCATGCCTCCTTCTTCGGGATTACTCCCTCAAAGTTAACACGACTATACCGCCCGTCCTATTCTTAAGTGTAACTTAATCCGGGTATAGGATTCATCCTTTGTAAAAACCCAAACAACCCTAATATAAACACATAATCAAACAAAACAAATAATAACAAAACAGATAAAACAAACTAGGCTTAACCCACTTAGGGATGGACCAGCAAGAGGTCAATCTTTTCCCCAGCAGAGTCGCCAATTCTGTAGCGATAAAAAATGTAGCGGGGTAAATCGGAGATCGAACTATTAATTAATTCGTCTCACAAAAACAAGAGTCGCCACCGCGCTTTATTATTTCCAAGGGAAAAGGGGAAAGAGCGAAATAAAACCCTAAAGTATGCAATGTAAATAATACTTTTAAAAGTAATGAAAATACAAGGCGTTTTTTGAAAAGAGGTCTATGGTTCGGGGGTTGGTTATACAATGGGAAGGTATTAGCACCCAATGTATCTATAGTATTCTATAGGAACCTTTTGAAATATCTGTTTATTAAAATGTTTGTTTGATTAAAAATAAATTGTTTTGGCCGAAAATGAGTATGGACAAGTTTTTGAAGATACGAAGACCTAATGTCGAAGTTTTGACTTAAAAGGTGTGAGTTTTTTGAAGAAATTGGATATTTGGGAAAATTATCCTATGTTTTTAGTGAATGAGGGTATTCGCACGATGTTTTTTTGATGACATAAAGTCGACAAAAAATTAGACAATTCCCTTGGATTAAATCGAGCAAGTAAAATAAGATGAATTCACAAAGTATAAGCATTCAAAAATTCACAAGAAAACAAATCTAATGAAACAGATTAATGACCAAAAGCATTGAGAAATTAAAATGACAAAGATATTTAAATAAAAGAAAAGGGAACTAATTATCTAAGTCAAAATTATAAGATTACTTACTAAAATAATTCTAAACTAATTTGTTATCTAAAGTTATAAAAATAATTCTAAAATTGTTACGCTAGATCTAAACTAAATTAAAATTTTAATATTAGAAAATTAGATCTAAACTAAATAGAAATTCCAAGGTTGCTAATCTAAAACAAAAAAAGTTCCAAAATTACTAAACTAAATCTAAATCAAATAAAATTCTAAAAGAATACTAAACTAATTCTAAACAACTAAAATTCTAAAGTTAACTTAAATAAAATCAAATAAAATTCTAAAGTTTACTAAATTAAAACTAAAACAAATAAAATTCTAAAATTTACTAAGTCAAATCTAAATGAAATAAAACCCTAAAGTTACTAAAATAAAACTAAAACAAAATAAAATTCTAAAGTTTACTAAGTCAAAACTAAAACAAATAAAATCTTAAAGTTACTAAAATAAAGCTAAAACAAAATAAAATTATAAAGTTTACTAAGTCAAAACTAAAACAAATAAAATTCTAAAATTTACTAAGTCAAATCTAAATGAAATAAAATCCTAAAGTTATTAAAATAAAACTAAAACAAATAAAATTCTAAAATTTACTAAATCAAATCTAAATGAAATAAAATCCTAAAGTTACTAAAATAATACTAAGACAAAATAAAATTCTAAAGTTACAAAACTAAACTAAATAAGAATTCTAAAGTTACTAACTATACTAAACGAATAAAAGCTAAGAAAATTTAATAAATAAAACTAAACTAAATTGATGAGCAATAAAAACTAAGCAAAGGGAATAGAAATAAATTCAATTGAAACAAAAGTATAAAACATAATTATGGGGTGTGTACGTTGAATTTGGATTGGGCTGGGTGAATCTGTTGGGCTCGGGTCAAGGTAAAGCCCAACAGAATTGTAACACACAAAGGAAAAACCCTAGAAACTTAAGTTAATAGCTGTTTGCATTCTTGTTTTAGAGAATTGGTCCATATTTAATTCAATTAATTCTGATTAAAGAAGAATATTTGAAAAAAAAAACAATCTATTAGTAAAGGTCAAAACGCTTTTCTCTCTCAAGATTCACGTGAAACTCTCTTTCTTCTCCAATTTTGCTTCCGCCGCCAGTCCTCTTCACAGTGACACTGTGACTTCGTCCCGCCACTGCACTCTAATTCCACCTCCTTCATTCTTCTCCTTCAATCCGTCGTCTTGGATCACCAACAAAATGCTTTCGCTCTTCTTTACGGATTCAACAAACAACGATATGCATCAGATGCTAAAGAAGCAGAAAAGGCTTACCTACCAGAGTCGAGTCTGACGCTTTTTCTGCTGTTATAATGATGATGTAATAAATCAATAGAAAGAGGTATTCACTTTGTTAATGTTACTTCTTCTACCTTCTGTGTCTTCTTCTTATTTTCTGAGATTCATTTTCGGTGTTATTCTTTGTGTCTATTGCTTTTTCATTGGTATGTTGTTGAATCTGAGGTGCAAAAGGACGTGTCTTTCCGGTATGGTGTTGATCATTTTTTTTTTAGGGTGAATGATTATTGTTAGGGCTGCAGTAAAGGTAGATCTACAAAGTGTTTGAAAGAAGGTTGCGGTTTTGAGAGATTTGTTTGAATTTGATCTGTTTTGAATATGTTTTTGGTTGAATATCGTACGAATGGGTGAGGTTCTGATATAAATAGGGATGAGGTTGGGATTAATGTTTGTAAGAGTATTTTAATGACAAGGTGACGATGATGGTTTATTTTGGTGTGGATTTCGCATAGAAGTTTGAGGATATGTTGGCAAGGGAACGAGAGATGACCGTTGAGGAAGAGGTCGTTGTTTTAACTGATGGAATCCCCTTTTGTATTGTCAAATGCCAGCTGATAAAAGAATGGGTTTTCAGAAGTATTGTGAAGGGATGTTTAAGGTGGTTTTTTTTTGTAGTGTTGCTTTTTTGATACAGGTTTTGGTCTTGCTAAATTAGTGTAATATTGACAGATTTTTTGGAGGAGAGTGGACAGATGGACAGGGATGATATCAGGACCACATGGTGCAGAAATGAGGATGATTTGTAGCAAGCCTTTGAAAAAGTATTCTGTTTTCTTTATTTTTACATTGTATAGACAACAAGGGCAAGTTTGGGACAACATTGGATAAAAACTAGTGCAATTAGGCATCTTTCACAAGGAGACAAATAATACAAATAGAAATAGCATAATAAAAATAATAATAATAATAATAATAATAATAATAATAATAATAATGATAACCAAAAATAATAATAACAATGCTAATAACAACTATATATATAAAAAAAACTAAACTTAATATATATATTTTTTGAATTAAAATAAATAAGAGTAAAATACAATTAAAATAATAAATAGGCTTATATTCTTAAAAAAAATAGAGAAAGACATCGTTATAACTTATTTTTTGGGATTTTTACAAATAAAGTGATGCAAAAAAAAAACGTAAATTAAATGAAACTAAGATTTAAAAAAAAGAAAAAAGAAAATATATTCTAATAAAATAAAAGGAATGCTAATTAACTATTTTTTAGATTCTTTTTAAATGGAAATAGAAATCATGAATACAACAAAATTGAAATAAAATTCCACCGAATTCACAAAATGACTTCTAACACCAACAATTTTTCATGGCTTTTTAATGCATAATTTTCCCTTGATTTATAAAGAAAAGTTGTAGATGATGTCCAGGAAAATTATGTGCAAAAACAACCGCTCAAAAATGTCGAAATTTGAAGAAGTTATGAATTTTTAAAATCTTCTTTGAAAATTGATAAAATAGGTCAAATCGCTTGTTAACACTTGCAATGTAATGATGCAGATGGGAGGTGATATCTTAGGTCAAAAATTGGGGTATGACAGGTAGTAACATGAAATTAGGGATTTCTTCTTCAAATACTAGTTTTGATATGTTAGGGTTGGGATTTGAGATTCAAAAGTTTGGTGTTAGAAATCAAGTTTTAATGCTTCTAATTGACGGTACATGTTAGATATATGTTAATATGTATTTAGTTCATGAAACATGACTGATTTGGTGGATTTTAATGGCAAAGTTTGCAACAAGGAGAAATTGTCTATAGTAGAATTTTTCTTGCATAATCGCGAGGCCGCTTAGTGCGACAGGGGCACTTAACGCGGTCTGCAAAAAAATTCTTTTATATTTTTTTAATTGAAGGGGGTCTTGTATGATTATGATTTATCATTGATTTACATGAATTTTAATAATTTACTCGATGTGTTTTGGATCGGTTTTGGATTACTTTTGATGAGAAACAATTACTTAATTTTGTGCATGTAATTGTTGGGGATTGATGTTGATTGAGTATAAAATGGTTGGGACTTGTTTGCTACATGTTATAATGATGTGTTGATATGGTTAATGATATGAGAATGCATTGTGTGTGATTGATGACATAATTGATGTATGTTGTGCAATTTGTTGAAGATAATTCAAATGTGTTGGATTGTGTGAAATATGCTTCTATGATTAAGATATGGAGATGCTCTTAATTGCATATTCATGTTAAGATTGCACATGCATCATTTGTGTTAAGATGTAATGTTTGGTAATTCCGTGGGAATTAGCAACTTGTCCTAAACCTAACGCAGAGGGGTTTGAAAGCTTAAGGCTAAATCGAGCTTTTATTAGTGGTTATCTATCTTAGAGATGTGGACCCGACATGACTGATAAGGATAACATTTGCTACCACATGTATATTTCATCGTTGAGTTGCATTGAGGTCACATATGTCGATGTGATATGTTAAATTGATGTGCATTATGTGATATTGGTGTGAATGTTACATATGTGATAATTGTGATTACTTATCTTTGAATCTTGAATCATTGAGTAATGTTGTATATGTAATCATGTGAAGTATGTTGAAGTATGATGAATATATGATTATGTGAAGTGTGATGAATTCAATTGATTTATGTATGAATTGCATTACTTATTATTATATATTTCTATAAATATATGAATTCTCACCCTTATGGTGGCGCTTCTAGCAAGGAGTAGTTGGAGGAGCTAGTCCTTTATTTATCGGTTTTAGTAGGTAGTGAGTCATGCTCTGGTATGTGTAACACGGGGAACATTTGGGTTCATGTTGTTTTCATTATATTCATATTTGTTTGGGAGATGTTGTTATACTCCTTGATATTATGTTTCATTTAGATTATGTGATGGTTGGCCTTTAGTGCCTAATGATTTACGATATGATTGTTAGTATGAGATTTCAATCATTAGTATTATTTTGAAAAATAATTAATCTTCTGCGAGATGCATATGTCTTATTGTATGAAAAATGATTTTGAATGTGTGTTATGATCATGACCAGTGTGTTGTTATCGTGAAGTAAATGTGACACCCTCATTGATATGCATGCTATTTTACTCTGATTATGTTATTTATTTAATGCAGGGTTAATGAGATGTTACATTAGTGGTATTAGAGCATGGTCTGTCAGTTGGCCAGGTTATTAATGTGTTTATTTCCCTTTGTTTTTGATATGTGGGTTATATACATAATCAATACTATTTGGTTGTTTAGAATCTCATGACGATGGTTGCAGGAAGGAATGGCGATGCTATTTCTGAGGCATTGACATTGTTGGTTGGTGCGATTGGGCAGACTTCGAATGTGAATGTTGGTAATAGGGACGATGATGAATTTTGTGCTTTGGGGAAGTTCTAGAGGAACAATCCTCCAATTTTTGAAGGAGCTCGTGAACCTGACAAGGCACAAGTTTGGCTGAAAGCGATTGAGAAGATTTTTTGGGTTATGAATTATTCGGATGCACATAAGGTGACGTTTGGCACCCAAATGCTTGAGAAGGAAGTTGAGGATTGCTGGATTAACTCTGTTCAGAGATTTGATGAGGATGGTATTGAGGTTACTTGGGCACTTTTCAGAGATGCATTTCTGGAGAAGTATTTTCTAGAAGATGTGTGTGGGAAGAAGGAAATTAAATTTCTTGAGCTGAAGCAGGATAATGGAACCGTGGCTGAGTATGCTGCAGAGTGTGAGGAGTTGATTAAGTTTTGTTCTCATTACAACACTACTAACGCTAGAAGATCTAAGTGTCTTGAGTTTGTGAATGGTTTGATGCATGAGATCAAGAAGGCTATAGGTTATCAATAGATTAGTAGATTTTATGAGCTGCTTAACAAGAGTAGGATCTATGATGAGGAGAGTAGAGATAGTTCTGCTCACTATAAGGCTTTGCATGATAAGAAGGGAAAAGGGAAATTCTGAGGAAAGCCTTATACTGGTAAAGGGAAACACAAAGTTGGTGATGACAAGAAGCTGGGTGGGGGAGGAGTTCCTACTCCGATTAAGTGCTATAGGTATGGTGTTGAAGGACATCGTGTTTCCAAATGTCTAATTGCTGAAGTGAAGTGTTTCAAGTGTGGCAAGTTTGGTCACAAAGCCCATGTTTGCAGAGGTGTTTTGAGTGTGACTTGCTACAAATGTGGTGAGAAAGGACACATTAATACCAAGTGTTATAAACCAAAGAAGGGGAAAGCGAGAGAGAAATGTTTGCTTTATCTGGTTCTGAGACGACTGCTGAGGATAGACTAATCTGAGGTATGTGCTTTATTAATGGTACACCTTTGATTACTATTATTGATACTGGTTAGACAAATTCTTTCATTTCTTTGGATTTTGTTATGAGATTGAATCTAGAGGTATGTGATATGAATGGAAGTATGGTTATTGCCACTTCTGCTATGGGTTCAGTGACTACTTCATATGTGTCTTTGAAATGTTTGTTGCATATTTTTGATAAAGACTTTGGAATTAATTTAATGTGTCTTTCGTTAGATCAACTTGATGTTATTATTTGGATGAACTGGTTTAAATAAAATCATGTTTACATTAACTATTTTGATAAGACGATTATCTTTCTTGATTCTAGTGTTGAGAGAGATTGTTTTATGTCTGCCAAGCAAGTGAATAAGTCTGTGCATGATGGTGATGTGTTGTTGGCTTTGATGGAAACATTGAGTGTTAGTGGGAAATGAACGATTGGTGAATTGTCAATAGTTCGTGATTTTCCTGAGGTATTTCATGATGATGTAAGTGATTTTCCGCCAGAGCGTGAGGTGGAATTTACGATCAATTTAGTTCTAGGAACTAGTCTGGTATCGATGGCTCTGTATCAAATGTCAGCATCTAAATTGAAAGAGTTGAAGAGTTAACTTGAGGATTTTCTTTAGAATAGATTTATTCTTCCTAGTGTGTTATCGTGGGGTGAACTTGTTTTATTGGTTAAGAAGAAGGAAGGTATTTTGAGGTTATGTGTTGACTATAGACAACTGAACAAGGTGACTATAAAGAATACATATCCACTTCCGAGGATTTATGATTTCATGGATCAGTTGGTTGGTGCTTGTGTTTATAACATGATATATTTGAGGTCTAGGTATCATTATATTAGTGTGAAAACTGGATATTTAGAAGACTGCTTTTAGAATAAGGTATGGTCATTATGAGTATTCTGTGATTTCGTTCGGTGTGACCAATGCACCTGGTGTATTTATGGAATACATGAATAGGATTTTTCATCAATATTTGGATCAGTTTTTTTTTGTGTTCATTGATGATATTTTGATCTATTCAAAGAATGAAGAGGATCATGCTGAGCATTTGAGGATTGTGTTATCTGTGTTGAAAGAGAAGCAGTTGTATGCTAAGTTTTCTAAGTGTGAGTTTTGGTTGAAGAAAGTGAGTTTCCTTGGGAATGTGATATCGAAAGGTGGTATTGTTGTTGATCCATAGAAGATTGAGGTTGTATCTCAATGGGAAGCTCTGAAATCTGTTTTTGAGATTAGAAGTTTTCTTGGTTTAGCAGATTGCTATCGAAAGTTTGTTGAAGGCTTTTCCAAGTTAGCTTTGTCATTGACGCAATTGACTAGGAAGGGTCAAGCTCTTATTTGGACTAAACAATGTGAATGTGGTTTCAAGAGTTTAAGAGAAGGTTGACAACCACTCCTATTTTTATTTTGCCTGATCCGGCAGAACCGTTTGTTTTGTATTGTGATGCGTTATTGATGGGTCTAGGAGGTGTGTTGATGCAGAATCGACAAGTTGTAGCTTATGCTTCAAGATAACTTAAATTTCATGAGAGGAATTATCTGACTCATGATTTAGAGTTATTTGTTGTTGTGTTTGTATTGAAACTTTTGCAGCACTATTTGTTTAGATCAAGATTTGATGTGTTTAGTGATCACAAAATTTTGAAATATCTGTTTGATCAGAAAGAGTCGAATATGAGGCAAAGAAGATGGTTAGAATTATTGAAAGACTATGATTTTAATTTTAATTACCATCAGGTTAAAACGAATGTTGTGGCTGATGCATTAAGTAGGAAGTCTTTGTATACATCGATGTTGATGGTGTGAGAGTTGGAACTACTTGAGCAATTTTAAGATATGAGTTTGGTTTGTGAAGAGACTTCTTCTTGTGTTAAGCTTGGTATGTTGAAGCTTACTAGTGGCATTCTTGATGAGATTCGGTAAGGTCATAAATCTGATGTGGTTTGGTGGATAAGTTGACGTTGATCAATCAAGGTCAAGGTGGTAATTTTTGGATTGATGAGAATTTTATCATGAGATGTCGTGATAGAGTTTGTGTTCCGGATATATCCGATTTGAAGAATATGATTCTTGAAGAAGGGCATCATAGTGGATTGAGTATTCATCCTAGATCTACTAAGATGTATCAAGATTTGAGGAAATTATTTTGGTGGTTAGGTATGAAGAAAGAGATTGCGGAATTTGTGTGTTCTTGTTTGACTTGTCAGAAGTCGAAGATAGTGCATCAAAAGTCATTTGGTTTGTTGCAAACTTTATCTATTCTTGAATGGAAATAGGATAGTATTTCTGTGGATTTTGTTTCTGGTTTACCTAGAACACCAAGTAATTTAGAGGCTATTTGGGTTATTGTGGATAGATTGACTAAATATGTTCACTTTATTTCAATGAGAATGGATTATTCGATGGAGAGGCTTGTAAGTTGTACATTGATAGGATTGTAAGTTTGCATGTTATCCCGTCTAGCATTATGTCAGATAGAGATACGAGATTTACTTCGAGGTTTTATAAGGGCTTGTAGAATTCTTTGGGTACGAAGTTGCATTTGAGTTCTACTTATCATCCACAAAAAAATGGTCAGACTGAGAGGATAATTCAGTCACTTAAGGATCTTTTGAGAGCTTGTGTACTGGAACAAGGAGGTGCTTGGGATATTTACTTGCCTTTGATTGAGTTTACTTATAACAACAATTTCCATTCGAGTATTGGGATGAAACTGTTTGAGGCTTTGTATGGTAGAAGGTGTAGGACGCCTTTGTGTTGGTATGAATATGGAGAGAGTGTTATGGTAGGACCTGAGATAGCCCAGCAGACTACGAATGAGATTAAGATGATTTAGGAGAAGATGAAGTCTTCTCAGAGTCGTCAGAAGATTTATCATAATAAGAGGAGGAAATCACTTGAGTTTGAAGTCAAGTAAGTTGACGCAGTGTTTTATTGGTCCTTATCAGATTTCCAAGAAAGTAGGTGAAGTGGCTTATCAGATTGCTTTGCCATCGTCACTTTCTAATATCCATGATGTGTTTCATGTGTCTCAGTTAAGGAGATACATTATGGATCTATCTCATGTTGTCCAATTAGATGATGTTCAAGTGAGAGATAACTTGATTGTGGAGACATCACATATGCGGATGTAGTATCGAGAGTTAAAACAACTTCATAGATTGTCTTGGTGAAGGTAGCTTAGGGAGGACCGGTGGGTGGAAATGTGACTAGGGAACTCGAGATTCTGATGAGGGAGTCTTATCCTGAGTTGTTTGTTTGAGGTAACTTTCAAAGACGAAAATCTTTTAAGTGGAGGAGAGTTGTAACACCATAATTTTATTTACTAATTATATTAGTAGTATTTATTTTGTTAATCATTATTTGGTTTGATAATTATTTAATTATTTGATATTATGTGATTATATGAATAATTGATTTAATTGGAATATATGTGTTATTTGAGTAATTGGGCCAGTAAGTGTAAGAATAGCATTATTAGTCAATTGGGCCTTGGTGATGGTTTAGTGTGAGAGTGGGTTAAGCCCAATAGAGAAAAACAAGGGTTAGTAAGAGTTGTAAAACAAAATATAATTAGAAAGGGAATTAACAAGAGAAGAGAAGAGAGGTGAAGAGGAGAAAAAAGGAACAAATAAGGAAGAACCCTAGAGTATCCGCATCTAAGGTAAGGGTGGGAATTCTTTGATTTATGGGTATATGTAATGGTATGTGATGGGTAGTAACATGAAATTAGGAATTTGTTCTTCAAATACTTGTTTTGATATGTTAGGATTTAGATTTGAGATTCAAAAATTTAGTGTTAGAAATCATGTTTTAATGCTTATAATTGATGGTACATGTTATATATATGTTAATATGTATTTAATTCATGAAACATGACTAATTTGGTGGGTTTTAATGGCGTCGTAGAATTTTTCTGCATAATCGCGAGGCTGCTTAGCGCGACAGGGGGCGCTTAGCGCGGTCTGGAACAAAATGTTTTATAATTTTTGTAATTGAAGGGGGGTCATGTATGATTATGATTTATCATTCATTTATATGAATTTTAATAATTTATTCGGTGTGTTTTGGATTAGTTTTGGATTACTTTTGATGAGAAACGATTACTTAATTTTGTGTATGTAATTGTTGGGGATTGATGTTGATTGCATATAACATGGTTTGGACTTGTTTGCTACATGTTATAATGATGTGTTGAGATGATTAATGTTATGATAATGAATTGTGTGTGATTGATGACATGATTGATGTATGTTATGCAACTTGGTGAAAATAATTCAAATGTGTTGGATTATGTAAAATATGCTGGTATGGTTAAGATATGGAGATGATCTTAATTGCATACTTATGTTGAGATTGGACATGCATTATTTTTGTCAAGAGGAAATGTTTGGCAATTCTGTGGGAATTAGTGAATTGTCCCAAACCTAACACTGAGGGGTTTGAAAGTTTAAGGCTGAATCGAGCTTTTATTGGTTATTATCTATCTTGAATATATAGATCCGGCAGGACCGGTAAGGATAACATTTGGTACCACATGTATATTTCATTGTTGAGTTGCATTGAGGTCATATGTGTCAATGTGAAATGTTGAATTGATGTGCATTATGTGATATTGATGTGAATGTTACATATGTGATAATTGTGACTGCTTATCTTTGAATCTTGAACCATTGATCAATGTTTTATATGTAATCATGTGATTTATGTTGAAGTATGATGAATACATGATTATGTGAAGTGTGATGAATTCAATTGATGTATGTAGGAATTACATTACTTATTATTATATATTTTTATAATGATATAAATTCTCACCATTATGTTGGAATGATGTTTTATACGACATCGCTCAGGTACCGAGGATAGCGGTGGTGCTTCTAGCAAAGAGTAGTTGTAGGAGCTAGCCATTTATTTATCTGTTTTAGTAGGTGGCGAGTCATGCTCTGGTCTATGTAACACGGGGAACGTTTGGATTCATGTTATTTTCATTATATTCATGTTTATTTAGGAGATTTTGTTATACTCTCTGGATATTATGTTTCATTGAGATTATGTGATGGTTGGCCTTTAGTTCTTAATGATTTATGATATAATTGTAAGTATGAGATTTCAATCATTAGTATTATTTTGGAAAAGAATTAACCCGCTGCAAGATGCATATGTGTTAGTGTATGGAATATTGATTCAAAATACGTGTTATGATCATGACTAGTGTATTTGTGTTGTTGTCGTGAAGTAAATGTGACATTGTCGCTGATATGCATGTTATTTTACTCTGATTATGCTATTTATTTTATGCGAGGTTAAGGGGATGTTATAGAAAACATATAAAAAATACACATGGACATTTCATCAAACAAGATCATACCTTGTAAGTTACCGTTAGGTGGCGCAACTAAGTTGGTTTTCGTTTTGTGGAAGTTTCTATTCGACAATATTGGAAATATGATGTGAATTATGTTGGATGTAACTTGCACAAGACCTATATCAGAAATCCATACTATAAACTGTTTGCAAATTAAATGAAATAAGATTTGAAGAAAAATAATTAATTGATTGATTAGGTCTCTGTATAACAGTTTTCATATAGATCAAAACACATAGATAACTACTAATGTCAAATTTTATGAAGGTCCCTTGTCACATAAATTAGGTCCTTACATAACAATTTGCATATAGTAAAGTGCATATGAATGTCTATAAAAGTATGACTTGACTCTGTTGATGACAAAGAGCAATATAGCATGCTCCAAATAACATGAATACATAGATAACTACTAATGCCAAATTTTATGTACCCTAAACAAATTAAGATCCAGATTCCCTAATACTAGCAGATCAAAATATTTATTTTTGCAAAAAACTTTAAACATAATTAGGAGGTACTGCGCAAACACAATATGTGAAGTACACCGTCTGATAAGTTATGAGAAAATATACTTGCTTAGAGGAGGACTAAGGCTTTGTAGGGTCTTCAATCCTAGGATATTCAATTTAATAGGAAAAATCTTAAAAGTTAGCCGACTAAATCTATGATTCAAAGTATAAAACATGAAACACAAATAAATTTTTTTACTACGAACAAATAAAAATCCTTCTAATTTGGTCATTATAAATATTTCTCAAATTAGCTACATTGATCCTCATCATCAAATCAATAAACAATAATTTAAATATTTCGCAATTGTACCCCTATTTCCAGAATACACAACAATATTGCTATCGTATTATTGAGGAAAATGTGAGGGGTTTAGTTATAATATATGCACATAAACACAAAAACCAAAAAATCCCAGAAAGGATATAGAACCGCACATATCCAATGAGATTATCAAAAACCCAAAAAAGTAAAATCACTGAAATAAAAAAATAGAATCACACAAAACAAAACCATTACCCCCAAAAAGAAACCACACTTTTAGAATCTAATCATCGTAAAATCAGTGAATAGATGAAACCATCACAACCTAATTTCAAAAATATTCATTCTCATGATATTGAATAAGATATTGATCAACAAACCCTAATGTTCTACTCTTAAAGATTAAACCCTAATATTCTACCTAAAAGATTAAACCATAATTGAAAAAACATTAATCAATTAGTCTGTTTCTTCATTGTGCATGTCGTCGAGCTGTGAAATGAGCGAATGAGTTGTGCGATGAGAGAAGAGTTTCGGTGAAATGAGCGAATGAGAGAAGGATGCATGTGATGAGTTGATCGATCGATGAATTTGGGTTTTAGTGAAATGAGTTGTGCGATGAGAGAAGGGTGCATGTGATGAGTTAATCGATGGATGAATATGGGTTTCGGTGAAATGAATTTTAATGAGTTAATTGTGTATGAATCTGGGATTCAGATGAAAATGAGTTGATTGTGAAAATGAATTTGGATAATTTGATAATATGTTTAAATTATTTTATTCACGTAATAAATTTATCTATTAATATTCACTCATTAATTTGTTAATAATGTTAAAATTATTTGTTAATATGTCACACAGATTAAATATTGAGTTATAAAATTAAATATTTCTTTTAGTTTATATAAAATTACACCTGTTTTTAATTTAGCGGAAATAAAAGAGATTTAATTTTAATAATATTTTTAATTTAAATCTGTTTTTAGAAAATAGAGTATATATTTTCAACTGATAAAATTTAAATTGATATATTTTTTTAAATTATCGTTGCGTTTCTTATTTACACCCGAATGTAGTATATCGAATATAAAATTTAAAATTATATTAATTGTTTTTTTTTTTTTGGTACTAGTGATGACTTTTACAATATCAGTGTAGATGTCCATAACATTAACAATTGGCACAAATCTAATGTAAGCCTCCATATTCCAATTTATATCAATGACATTTGATATAAACATTACTAAAGACAAGTTTATTCACCCTTGCAAAATTTTCACGCTTGGTATCTAAGGTGTTACGATCGACCTTGATCAGAGTACTGAAATAATTACTAATGCCAACAACACTCATCATAAAATACAATATTCAAATAAGAGTAGTCACTTATTTTTATAATATTAGGTGTTATATAAATCAAATATATAATCTATTCAATAATAGTAAAAGATAACTTTTTTTTTAATAATATATTATAACCGGAGTGTCATATGAATCTTAACATTAAAGAGTATATTGATAAAAAAATTACTCCATTCCAATATTATCACTATTCAGCTAACAGTCAGCTGCAATGACTAACCTCCTAAAAGAAGTATATAGTGAAGAAAATATGAGAAGTAATTTCTATACTATTTAACTCACTACACAGCATGTGCCTTGGATATAAACCTTTAACAAATTTAGAATGACGAACTTGGCAGTACAGTTAACCTGTTTTTATAATTAATAATCGACTAATATTAGTTATATGATCGAAAAGGTTCATTAGCTAACAAAACTGGCCTATATTCTCCAAATAAAGGAGGGTAATAAATATCCATCATGGCAAGCTTGGATACCAAAGTACAAAAAAGTTAAATATGTCATTTGGTTGTTAAAGTTTCTTTTATGTGTAGAAACGCCATGATAAATGATAAAGACTATAACATTTATTTTTACCGAGTTAAAACACTGATTTGTTTTTCATGCCCAATCGATTCTCAATAATAAATTTTACCATCCATCACTATCATTTTATAACTCTTTTTATCTTATAAATCAATGTTTTTATAGTTAACTTATATTAAATTTGAACGAGTGTTTGCAAGGCCTATGGCAAAAGGTAATCTCAGGTTAAAAGGCATGCCGAACAAGTAGACATTTGTTTAATCAAAACTAAACAATTTCACAATTCAACGCATCAATTACTGTTTGATTCAATATAATAGTTGATCTCATAACACGTCGTATCAGACACGAACGTATCAATTGCTTATGGTATATAAGGATAAATCATGATAATTTAGGTATTCAAATTCATTTTTACCTATATATTACTTCTTATTTCTCTCATGAGTTAGACGTTAAAGTGTTAATCTTGCAAAGTCGCCTCACTCTGTCACATCAGAAGTATCTCTCCACCGCAGTGAAAAACAACTCCCCCACATCATCTTTCATTTTTGTTGTACCTCAAAATTTTCCTTCTCATTTTCAAATCAAATTATTTCAAGAGGTCCCCTCATCTTCTTAGGATTCTCAATTGCTCAAGATTACTCAAGGAATTGATCAAACAAGTCTCCTACTAAGCAATGGGTCCACAACGAAGATTTTGTTTTTCTCAAAGAGAATTGGACTTCTAATACCTCAAATGGTTTTCATGACTCTTCATATGTCTTCAAGGATGCTCATATCAAGTTTCAAGCCTTGTATCACAAGAATGCTCAGTCAATAGCTCAGAAGATTGAAAATCAACTATATTGGATAAAAGGTCAACTATGATCAATATACAGTCAAACTTCAAGATTTTTGCTCAACATCAATATCTTGAAGTGATATTCATCATTTGATCAATGGTTGATCATAATTCCTCAAGGAAAACCCTCAAATCATCAAAAATTAAAAGTGGTCATTTTCTTAGGATAAGTCAACTGAACTTTGACCAAGCATAACTTTCACATGCTTCATCGGCTCTTCCCCAACCAAAGCTCATCTTGAAGGAAATTAAATTCTCTACAACTTTGTATCTCTAAGCTGAAGTCTAAAAAATGATTCATTTGAGAGATATGAGTCAATATATTACATGTCATTTCAAAAGTCAACAAAAAGACACTTTTTGTCAAGGCAACTTATGTAACGCCCGTAATTTAATTAAAATATTTTTTTGGAATATTTGTGAAGAAGTGTTATTATAATTGGATTTATTTATTAAGTGGAGAAATAATAATATTAGAGGTATAATATTATTATGTGGTGAAATAATGTTAGAAGCTAATATTATTTAATGTGGGCCTATATTGTGTGAGTGGAAGTAATAAGGGGGTGTAGGTTTGGAGCCCAATGAGAATAATATAATAATATTAGCTTATTTTATTATTTGTGAGAAGAATAGAAGAAGGAAGCAGTAAGAAGAGAAAATAAGGATTTGAGGAGAACGTGAAGCTGCTGGAAATAGAAGGAAACGGCAAGAACAAAGATTCAACCCGGAAGATTGTAGAGCAACCTTCAATCCAAGGTAAGGATGGGGTTCTGACTTTATAATTGGGTTCATGATGTTTTATATGTGGGATTAGAGGATTGTTATTTTTGTTATTGAATTGAATGATGTACGATGAAGCTTGATGGATTCTTGATGAATAATGATGTTATTATGTTGTCTGATCGATAGAGTAATAGAATATAATGTTAGGAGATGAATTATCATGATCATATTAAGGTTTTTAGGGCTGTAGTATAAATTCCCATAGTGAAAATACAGAGGAAATCGCAGAATTTATGCAGGAGGAACCAGGATGTGTCGACCTCAAGCTGGATGAGTCGATACATGGGCGAGGTTAGACTCAGGATGAGTCGACATGAAGAGAGGATGTGTCGACACATGAGTGTGTGAGACTCAGGATGAGTCGACCGGTGCGATGCATGTGTCAATACATGTTGTGTTTTGAAGTCAAGATGAGTCGATCCATAGGGTTTTGCGTCGACCCATGTTGTAAAGGAGAAGCAGGATGAGTCGATCCATAGAGTTTTGTGTCGACCCATACTGACTAATTTTTGACAGAATCAGTTTTAAATTGCTGTAACTTGAGTTTTAAGATGCTTTTCGAGATGTCGTTCGAAGCGTTGATGAGTTAACGCGACGAACTTTATTCTAGATGATTTAAATGATGATGAAGAGGTGTAATCCTAGTAACCAATCTAAGATTTAGAATTAATTCCCGTGATTGACAGTTATGCTGGATTTTGGACAAAACGATGAATATGAGATGTTAGAGACTGCTGTTAGAAATATGATAGTAGGATTAGTGAAAATAATGATGTACAATAGCAGAATAACAATAGGGATTACTGTAGTATTGATATACAACTGAGTTATTAGTGAGATGTGGTCATTAGAGTTGTGTTTGATAATTATGATGAACCAATGACGTTTGATAAATAAATGATGTTTAATAAATTATTTTGAGATGCTGTAATTGAGATGTTTTGAGATGATTGAGATGTTGTTGTTTTGAGATGTTTATGAGATGTTGTTGTTCTGAGATGTTTATGAGATGTTGTTGTTCTGAGATGTGTATGAGATGTTGTTCTGAGATGTTTATGAGATGTTGTTGTTTTGAGATAATTCAGATGTGGTTGATTGAGTGTTGACATTACATTCATGATGAGTCACATACATTGCATTTTTGAGATGGAGCTTATGCTCGTTGAGATGTCCTGGATTGGCAAATTTTGAGATGAAGGCTATGCCTTGTTGATGCCTCTATTAATTGGTAGATTTTTGAGATGAGAGTTCTGCTCCAATGGTACCACATGTATTTGCATAGTTTTGAGTCGCATTATATGATTGAATAATGAAGTGTATTTGATGTTGATGAATGAGTATATATGCTGTAATTATTATTGATTATGAGATGAGAAGTGGTGATATTATTGATCTAATTTAATATATTAATCATCATACGCTTTATTATATTGCTAGATATCTCACCCCTTCTATTTGAATGTTGCCCCTATGTTGGTAACATGCGGGTAATCGAGAGTGAAGGCCATATACCTTTAATAGATCGAGTCGGTGTCATTGCTCTGATATGTAACACTCGGGGGGATGAACGCTTGCTGATTTTTGATTGTTGATTTTTAGTTGTTGAACTTTAAATTGTTTATTTACTAAATATGAGATGTTTCAAAGTTGCTGTTTATTTTAAAGATGTTATTGAAGAATTCCGCTGCATAGTTGTTGAATTATTTTATCAAAGATGCTATGTTGATGGTTCATCCGATGTTTTATTAAAAGTGTTATATATCCATGATGAATGCAATGAATTTGTTAGAAGAATTTGTGATGTCCCGATTCGTTTGTATGAATGAAATTTTATAACTCTGATTTATTTTGCATAATTGCTTGGGGTAGAATTGGGGTGTTACAAAGTTGGTATCAAAGCAAATGGTTGGTCTGACCTTGTCGTCGAGTCTTAGTTGTCTAACAATCGAGTATTGTTATTTTGATGTTCTAATCGTTGTTTATGTTATAAGGAGAAGTTGAGATGGCTGGAAGGAATGATGTTGCCCTTGCTGCTGCTTTAGAAGCAATGGCTCATGCGATGGAAAATCAGCCGAATGCTGACGGGAATGTTGGATCTCGTAGCTTAGCGAATTTCCAGAGAGAGAATCCACCTACGTTCAAGGGAAAGTATGATCCTAAGGGAGCATTGGAATGGTTGAAAGAGATTGAGAGGATCTTTCGCGTGATGGACTGCACTCCAGTGTAGAAGGTTCGTTAAGGGACTCATATGCTAGCAGTCGAGGTTGATGACTGGTGGCTAGAGACTTGCTGGAAGTTAGAAGCTGCAGGTGAGAATGTCACTTGGGCTGTGTTTCGTAGGGAGTTTTTGAGAAAGTATTTCCCTGAACATGTCCGTGGAAAGAAGGAGATTGAGTTCCTTGAGCTGAAGCAAGGAAGTTTGTCTGTTGTTGAGTATGCTGCCAAGTTTGCTGAGTTGGCTAAGTTTTATCCGCATTACACTGAGGAAAATGCTGAGTTTTCAAAGTGTATTAAGTTTGAGAATGGGTTGCGCCCAGAGATTAAGAAGGAAGTTGGATACCAGAAGATCCGTGTCTTTGCTGATTTGGTTGATAGCTGTAGGATTTATGAGGAAGATAATAATGCTCATTACAAGATTATTAGTGAGAAGATGGGTAAGCACCCGCAGAGTCGTGGTAAACCCTATGATTCCCCAGCTGGTAAGGGTAAGCAGAGAGTTGCTCATGGTCAGAGGACTAGTGGGGGAGATGCTCCTGCTGGTGTGATTTGTTTTAAGTGTGGGAAACCTGGACACAAGAGTAATGTGTGCACTACTGAAGTGAAGAGGTGTTTCCGTTGTGGTAAGAACGTACATATTGTATCTGAGTGCGAGCACAAGAATGTGGTTTGTTTCAATTGTAAGGAAGAAGGGCACATTGGTAGTCAGTGTCCAAAACCGAAGAGGACTCAGTCAAGTGGTAAAGTGTTTGCTTTGGTGGAGGATCAGACAGCTGCTGAAGACGGACTTATTAGAGGTACATGTTTCATTAATAGTATTCCTTTAATCACTATTATTGATACTGGTTCTACGCATTATTTTATTGCTGCTGATTGTGTTGAAAGATTGGGTCTTGTGTTGTCTTCTCTGGATGGATAAATGGTCGTCGATACTCCAGCCAAGGGGTCGGTGATTACTTCTTTTGTGTGTGCTAAGTGTCCCTTGTCGATCTTCGACGGAGCTTTGTTGTGATTTGATTTGTTTTCCGTTAAGAGGTTTGGATGTGATTTTGGGTATGAACTGGTTAGAGCATAACTGTGTTCATATTAACTGTTATGACAAGTCGGTGAAGTTTTCTACTCCTGAGGAAGAGGAAGATGGTTTGTTGTCTGCTAGACAGTTGAGGAAGTTGATGCAAGAGGAAGTACAGATGTTTTTGTTTATGGCGTTGCTATCTGTAGAGACTCAAGCTATAATTGAGGAATTGCAGGTGGTGTATGAATTTCCTGAAGTTTTCCCTGATGAGATTTCTAATGTACCGCCAGATAGGGAAGTTGAATTTGCAATTGATCTTGTACCTGGTACCAGGCATGTGTCCATGGAACCATACAGGATGTTTGCATCTAAATTGTCAGAGTTGAAAATTGGAAGAGTTACTCGAGAAGAGGTTTGTAAGACCAAGTGTATCGCCGTGGGGAGCTCCAGTGTTGTTAGTGAAGAAGAAAGATGGAAGTATGAGGCTTTGTGTTGATTATAGACAGTTGAACAAAGTGACGATTAAGAAAATGTATCCGCTTCCAAGAATAAATGACTTGATGGACCAATTAGTGGATGCTCGTGTGTTTAGTAAGATTGATCTGAGGTCGGGTTACCATCAGATTAAAGTGAAGGATGAAGATATTCAGAAGACGGCTTTCAGAACGCGTTATGGACATTACGAGTATTCAGTGATGCATTTCGGTGTTACTAATACGCCGGGAGTATTAATGGAATATATGAATTGTATCTTCATACTTATTTGGATCGGTTTGTAGTGGTGTTCATTGATGATATTTTGTTTTACTCTAAGTCAGAAGAAGAGCATGCTGAACATTTAAGAGTAGTATTGCAGATTTTGAAAGAGAAGAAGTTGTATGCAAAGCTATCCAAGTGTGAGTTTTGGTTAAAAGAGGTTAGTTTTCTTGGTCACGTGATTTCAGGTAGTGGCATTGTTGTAGACCCATCGAAGGTTGATGCTGTGTTGCAATGGGAAACTCCAAAGTCATCTACTGAGATTAGAAGCTTCTTGGGATTAGCTGGTTATTATAGAAGGTTTATTGAAGGGTTTTCTAAGTTGTCACTTTCGTTGACTAAGTTGACTTGTAAAGGTAGAGCTTTTGTTTGGGATGTTCAATGCGAAGAAAGTTTTACGGAATTGAAGAAGAGGTTGACGTTGGCTCCGATTTTGACGTTGCCTAATCCAGGAGAGCCTTTTGTGGTGTATTGTGATACTTCTAAGATGGGTTTAGGAGGTGTGCTTATGCAGAATGGTAAGATAGTTTCTTATGCGTCCAGGAAGTTGAGGACTCATGAGAAGAACTATCCTACGCATGATTTAGAGCTTGCTGCTGTTGTCTTTGTGTTGAAGATTTGGAGGCATTATCTTTACGGTTCTAGATTTGAAGTGTTTAGTGACCATAAGAGTTTGAAGTATTTGTTTGACCAGAAAGAGTTGAATATGAGGCAACGAAGATGGTTAGAATTGTTAAAGGATTATGATTTCGGTTTGAATTATCATCCAGAAAAGGCGAATGTGGTAGCTGATACGTTGAGTCGAAAGACTTTACATATGTCAGCAATGATGATTAAAGAGTTGGAATTGATTGAGCAGTTCAGAGATATGAGCTTAGTTTGCGAGGTTACTCCGCGAAGTGTTATGTTGGGTGTGATCGGTGGAAATAGAACTGACTATTTTTTAGCTGGTTCACGAAATTTCGCGGTAAGCAAGAGTCGCCACCGTCTTTTATGTTCTCAAACATGGAAAGGACAAAAGCACAGCAAAATTCCTTCTTTGAGAATATTTCTCGGTTCGGGAGGTAGATTTATAGAAAGGGAAGGTGTTAGCACCCTTTCTATCCGTGGTTATCCACGGGCTCTTAGGTACTTGCTCTTATGTTTTCAAAAATTGTTTGCTTTTCAAGTGTGTGTGTGGGTTTGAAAAAGTTTCGTTTGAAAAATTTCTAAGTAACTCTTGTATCAGTCCTCAAGAGTGTATGAAATATTTGTTTGGAAAAAAAAACTTTTTGAAAGTGTCAGTGCGAAAAGTTGTTTTTGTTTGTTTGAAAGAGCAAGTACCCAAGAGAATCTACCTACTCTAAGGAATTAGGCTGTGTAAGAGTCCTTTAGATAGTGCTATCCCACCATTGAGAGATAGGTAGCATCATCGTTGGAGGTATTCGGGTCAATTCGATTATTAGGGACATGTGTGGTCACCAAAGCAATGGTAGGACGCCTTAGTGGTAACCCTAATGTCCTAGATCCTTTTTATCCGAGGTAACCGTTTCGAGGCAACTGGATCTTTAGACAGGAGGGCGACCTCTAAAACACCCTATACTTGACGACCACGTTGAGGCAACCAGTGAGGCGTACCCTAAGAGTGGCATGTGCATGTGTGTTATTCCAGTTTATGTTTATCTTGTAAATGTCATTTGTGAGCTACGAGTTGGTTTTATTTGTCATACAAGTCTTTCATGCATATTAACAGTTAAGAGTGCGGAAAATAAATTGCGGAAAGGGTAAATCTAACTATTACAAGGCGCGGGTATATACATCGCCAAAAACAAAACCCGTTTGGAAAATAAATGCGAGAAAATTAAAGAAAACAGTAAAAGATCCTAATTAACTATTACATTTCCGGAGCAGATACAAAATAATGAATTAAAAAAAAATACGCGCGAAAGAATGAATCGGGACGTCCTTAGGGTTTTGACCCTTTTTTTTGAGAAAGAATGAGATTGTCCTTTTTTGTAATTAAATGAAATTAAGCCTAATTACTAATTAATTAATTTATTAAAAGAAAAAATGTTTTTTTGTGTTTTTTATGTTTTTAATGAAATAAAATAAAAGAAATTTAAAAGTCAAAAGTAAAAAACCTAAGTCTAAATTTGTTTTTATTTATTGTAAAAAGAAGATTAAAATTAAACCTAATTTAAACTAAATCAATTTATTAGTGTTTTATTTACAAAAATAATTAATAGTGAATAATAAAAAATATTTACATTTTTTTATTTTCTGAATTTTTATTGTGAAAATGTTAATTAATTTGCTGGTTAGTAATTAATTAAAAAAACAATAAAAAATAAATAAGCAATTGAATGAAAGAAAAATAAAAAAAAATGCAAACCCAAGGGGGGGTTTGGGCCAGATTTGAAGGTGTATTGGCCATTTTCTAGCCCACTAAGAGCTCAGTCCATTGACTTTTGGAGATTGGTTGCGTGTGCTTTGACCAAGGTGTATGGTGTTCTCAATCTTTGGCCACAGGTTCCACGCTTGAGGCCACATGGCGCTTTGTGAACTGGAGGTACATGGTACAATTTCTTTTGAGCCATGCACACAATTATATGAAGAAAAATAACAAATAATTTTGGGGGGACCTGGGGTTCGAACCCAGGTCCTAGCGCTTAACACACAAACGCCTTGGCCAGTTGAGCTGCATGTTTCATTTGATATAGTAATAAGAAGTGATTAATATATTGATGAATCAGCGCATATGCCTAAAAAATAAAAAAAACACGCGTCACTTTTAAATGGGCCAATCACGTTGTGATGTATCATCATCTTCTTCCTCAAAATTCCTGGTTATTTACCTGCAGATTTTTATCCGCAGGTAGTTTCGTAGGCTATGCTTAGAATCGTCCCTAGGCCTCAAAAATCCATTCTAAGACCATGGTTGGTCTCGTCCAAGTCTCTTGAGTTCATCCACGCTTATGATTTCTCTTGATTTCCCCTGAAAACAAAATGCCTAAAAAACACACAAACGAACCCTAGGTACGGGTATCATCATACAATGCCTAAAAATGAAATTGAATATTATGGTTACGTCAGAAATCAAACAAGGAGTATGAATATGCTAATATTTTTGAGAAATCGTGCAAGAATAGAGAAACACGATTCCATGTTCAGAGGTCTGTATTTGAGAACTTACAGCGCTATTCAGTGGATCTTAGGATGCGTTTGTGATCGTCTTAGCTTCAGGGTGTGGCAAGGAAGGGTGTCACGTTCTCCTTTTGGTCTGAAAGTGCTTGCAATACTGTTTTAGATCTCACACTTTTTTGACAATTTTCAGTTTTGCTTTTGGCCGTTTGTGCAGTGCTTGGGTCGTGAATTAGGTCTGGCTTGCTTGCTTATGTATGTATCAATGAAATTAGGTCAGCAGTTGAGCCTTAACCTTGTGCAATTAAGTTTGAAGATTTTGTTTTAACACCATTGAAGAACTTTCCATACTTGGAGCAAAACTTGGATTTTATGCTCAAAATGGCTTGGCACGAATTTGGTAGCTGGCATATGACACATAAAAGCTATTCAAACCAAAAGATGTTATTCCATTAATTTTTTTGACTTTATTTGAATTATTATAGATTTAAAATGAATTAAATCAATAAAAATTAAATAAAATAGAAAAATAAATGTTTGATCTTTAAATTAAGCATGGGACACGTGTATGGCATGACAAGGCTGAATCAAGTGGAAGAAAGTTGGCCCTTTTGTCAAAAATTGAAGTTTTAAGGATAGTTGACTTTTGCCATTTCACAAAAATTTCCCAACTTCTCCAATGCATATCTTGCTCAATTTTGATCATATGAACATGTTCTTGGACATTTTGGAAAGGTCTTGAAGTCATCTAACCAATGCCTTTGATCCCATGTCATTTAGATTTACCAATCTCAAGTTATGGTCTTTGACTTAAAATGCCTTTTTGTTGACTTTTGAAAATGACCTATAATGTAGAAATTGATAACTTTTTGTGAGTGAATTTCTTGGACTTGGAATGTGAAGATGAGTTGTAGGAAATGTCATCCCCTTCAAAATGAGCATTAGATGGGATTTTTCTGATGAACCATGAAAAAGTTATGCCCTAGTCAAGTTACAGTTGACTTTTCAGCTGTCCAAAAATAGAAACTTTTGCATCTTTGATGATTTTTGAGCCATTCTTGTGGAATCATCATCAAGATTTGATCAAATGATGATTGTGTGCTCAAAATAAGATGTTGACCAAAATTTTTGACTTTTGACTGCCAAATGACCATTTTACCCCTACAGTTGATTGTTAAGCAAATGGTACTTTTGACTGTGCAATTTGATGCTGTGAGTCTTGCAACTTGGCATGTAGATGCTTGACAATGTATATAGGCATATGGGACTTGATTGGGCCATTGAAAACCTCAACTTCCTTGAGAGAAGCAAAACCCTAATTTTGACTGGCTTAGGAGGATGTTTGACTGTGCAACCTTTGAGAAGTCTTGAACCATTTGAAGATGATTCTTGCCAAACTTTGAAGAATATGGGAGGGAAAATTTTGGGGTACAACAGTTGCCCCTGTTCAATCTTCTTAGACCTGAGGATGTAGATTGGCTTGCGTGCCTTTCGTGATCCGAAGGTGGAAGATGATTGAACACTAGAGTGCCCAGAAATTTGCACTCGCATAGTGGAGTATCAGCAATGTGATGGAGGGAATGGGCTTACAGATGCCATTTGGAGATATGATGGATGGGAGGATGGGCTTATAGATGCCATCTGAAGATGTGACAAAACTTTGTCGGGAATAGGCTTATAGATGCCATTTGGAAATGTAATGGATAGTTGTGGAGATGGGCTTATAGATGCCATCTGAAGGTGTCGGTCGCGTAAGAGATTCCTTAGCGAGAACTTGCGTACTTTGAGAAAGGAAGATGGTTTCCTGGCCTGTTACAGGTGTTGATCTTCAATCTCTTCATGTAGATATGCCCTGGCTAGATATAGGTATCGAATCCATAATCAATTGCTCACAGATGTGCCCTGGCTAAATACAGGTATCGAATCTACAATCAATTACTCACAGATATGCCCTGGCTGGATACAAGTATCGAATCTGGAATTAGTCGTCTACAGACATGCCCTGGCTGGATACACGTATCGAATCTCTAAACTCTTCATGCAGACATGCCCTGGCTAGATACAGGTGTCGAATCTACAATCAGTTACTCACAGATATGCTCTGGCTAGATACAGGAATCGAATCTGGAATTGGTCGTCTACAGATATGCCCTGGCTGGATACAGGAATCAAATCTCTAAACTCTTCATACAGACATGCCCTGGTTGGATACAGGTGTCGAATCTACAATCAGTTACTCACAGATATGCCCTGGCTAGATACAGGAGTCGAATCTGGAATTGGTCGTCTACAGATATGCCCTGGCTGGATACAGGAATCGAATCTCTAAACTCTTCATGCAGACATGCCCTGGCTGGATACAGGTGTCGAATCTACAATCAGTTACTCATAGATATGCCCTGGCTAGATACAGGAATCGAATCTGGAATTGGTCATCTACAGATATGCCCTGGCTGGATACAGGAATCGAATCTCTAAACTCTTCATGCAGACATGCCCTGGCTGGATACAGGTATCGAATCTACAATCAGTTACTCACAGATGTGCCCTGGCTAGATACAGGTATCGAATCTGGAATTTGTCGTCTACAGATATGCCCTGGCTGGATACAGGTATCGAATCTCTAAACTCTTCATGCAGACATGCCCTGGATGGATACAGGTGTCGAATCTACAATCAGTTACTCACAGATATGCCCTGGCTAGATACAGGAATCGAATCTGGAATTGGTCGTCTACAGATATGCCCTGGCTGGATACAGGAATCGAATCTCTAAACTCTTCATGCAGACATACCCTGGCTGGATATAGGCATCGAATCTATAATCAATCACTCACAGATATGCCCTGGCTAGATACAGGAATCGAATCTGGAATTGGTCGTCTACAGATATGCCCTGGCTGGATACAGGTATCGAATCTCTAAACTCTTCATGCAAATATGCACTGGCTGGATACAGGAATCAAATCTAGAATTGTGAAAGTTGATAGTAATCGTCTTTTGATTGACCTTTTCCTGAAAAGGCAACACATCAGTTGTATGCAATGTCATGATGTATGAAATGCATGATGCCATGATGCTCTCGAAACGAGATTGTGTCGTATGCACTTTATCATGTATGTAAGCAGGATGTATGAAATGTGAAATGTTTATGAATGTATTTTCGTCTAGGAAAATAAACCCTTGACGAATGTCGGGAAGTCAACTCCTGGGCTGATGCTGAAGAGTAGAGTTCTTCATTTCCGCTGGGGATGATGATTGAAAGAATAAACCGGTAGGAGAAGATGACTCCGTTGGGGAATAAACTTGGCGAAGAGATTACTCTGCGGGGAATTACTCTGTGGGGAAGAGATACTTCGCTGAGATTTTGATGAGAACTCCACTGGGGATTCCAATGATAAGTTAGGCTGGGGAATTTGATGAACTCCGCTGGGGGATAGGAAGAACTTTTCCGAGGACGATCTTTTCGTGGTAGTCAGCTGAGGATAACCCAATTATAAGCTCTGGTGAGGAATAACCTTTGAATAAAGCCGGGGAGATGCGTTCGTACTCTGCAGAGGATAAGCTTCCAGAATCTACTGGGGAGATTGATTCAACTCTCCTGGGGAATCTTTTGAGACTGTACTGGGGAAGTGGCTCCACTGGGGTGTCTGTATTCCGCCGGGGAACAATCTTATATTAAGATTGCCGGGGATGCTTGCTTAGGAACATTCGTATACTCCGCTGGGGAATATTGAGATTTTCTGGGGATACCCAACTTCCTTAAGGCTGATAGTAGACTATTCTGCTTGGGGAGAGTGTCGTTGACTTGCTGGAGATATCGTGCCTTGTTAGGGCTGACGGGAGACCAACTCTGCTCGGGGGAGAGTATTGTCGAACCTTGATTTACTCTGCAGGGAGTGAAGATATCTTGGTTATGTTCTTCAGCCGAACCTACCTTGGTACCTTGGTGGACAGAGCAACTAGATCGCTTAGACAACTCTTATTTCCCCTGTTTCTGATGTCACCTGTAATTAGTCCTTTGTTTCGCATGCAAATATTTATGATTTAGCAATTAGTGTCAAATGCATATATCAAAAATGAACATTGGACGTTCTTTGCAAAACAAAACAGAAAAAGGGACAACAATTGGCAGTTTGGCTGGAAAAGTGAATTTGTATTGATTTTGAATTTTGCCCGTAAATAGGCGTTTATGTACAAGAGGCTGACGTCCTAGTAAGAGAACACCGCCGAACAACATAGAGTTTATACAACTTTGTGAAAAGAAAAACAAAACAGCTATGTGAAAAAATCCACTGGGTTCCAACTCTGCTATCGCCTTTATGTCTTCAAGCGTCTCATCACTTTGCTGCTTCAGTTGAAGATGAAGCTGATTGATCGATGCCGCCTGAACCTGATAGTTGATGTCGAATTCTGGATGCAAGGTGATCCAATGAGACATAGTATTACGCTTTATCCCTAACTTTTGCCTGGACCGCCCTTTCGGGTTTTCAGTCCACCGGGATACCCATTTTTGCCCAAACCGCCTTTTCAGGTTTTCGACTTGCCGGGTGTACAGATTTTTTTATTTCATCCCTTATTTTTGCCCGAACCCTTTTGGTTCGCCGGAAAGCCCTTATTTTTGCCTAGGTGTGTCAACCTAGCGGGTCTTTAATTCATGCGTAGTATCTTTTTACTATGTCTGCATTGGCAGGGTGAGGAAGGTCGTCACCATCCATGGTGGTTAGAATCATAGCTCCCCCTGAGAAGATATTCTTAACCACAAATGGCCCTTCGTACGTAGGGGTCCATTTGCCCCTGGGATCACTTTGAGGAAGAATGATGCGCTTGATTACCAGGTCTCCGACTTGATACTCTTGTCGTCTGACTTTCTTGTTAAATGCCCTGATCATCCGTTTTTGGTACGTTTGACCATGAAAAATAGCGGTGAGTCTCTTTTCGTCAATTAGGTTTAATTGATCAAGTCGAGTCTGGATCCAGTCATCTTCGCTCAAATCTGCATCCTTCATTATCCGGAGAGAGGGTATCTGGACTTCAATAGGCAAGACTGCCTCCATGCCATAGACCAAGGAAAAGGGTGTTGCCCCAGTTGACGTCCTTGCTGAGGTACGGTACCCGTGAAGAGCGAACGGTAACATCTCGTGCCAATCTTTGTAGGTCACTGTCATCTTCTGCACAATCTTCTTGATATTCTTATTCGCTGCTTCTACAGCCCCATTCATCTTCGGTCGGTAGGGAGAAGAGTTGCGGTGCTGTATCTTGAATTGCTCGCAGAGCTCAGTGATCATCTTGTTGTTGAGATTGGTACCATTGTCCATAATGATCCTTTCTGGGACGCCGTATCGACAGATCAGGTTATGCCGAATGAACCGTGCCACGACGTTCTTGGTTACTGTAGCGTAGGAAGCTGCTTCAACCCACTTTGTAAAGTAATCAATCGCTACCAGGATGAAGCGATGCACATTAGATGCCGTAGGTCTGATTTCGCCGATCATATCAATGCCCCACATTGCAAAAGGCCAAGGTGTTGTCAATATGTTCAGAGGAACTGGAGGAACGTGCACCTTATCAGCATAGATCTGGCATTTGTGACATGTCCGAGAATGTTGGTAACAGTCGGCTTCCATTGTGGACCAGAAATATCCTGCCCGAAGGATTTTCTTTGCCATAGTGTGCCCACTGGAATGTGTTCTGAAGGTACCTTCATGTAGCTCTGCCATGATCTTTTCTGCTTCAGTTTTATCCACACAACGCAGTAAGGTTGAATCATGGTTCCGCTTGTATAGAATTCCATTGCTGAGGAAGAACTTTGTTGCGAACCTTCTCAGAAACTTTTTGTCATTAACAGATGCACCCTCGGGATATTCTTGAGCTTCCAGGTACCTCTTTACTTCATGATACCAAGGTTTTTCAGTCACTTCTTCAGCCTCAAGATCACAGTAATGTGCAGGTTCATCCAATTTCCAGATAATGATCCGGGGAGCCTCGTTGTCCCATTTGACTTTGAACATAGAAGACATCGTAGCCAGCGCGTCCGCCAACTGATTCTCCTCTCTTGGGAAGTGTTCAAAAGTTATCTCCTCGAAGTGGGGAATCAACGTTAACACATACTCTTTGTAAGGAATAAGATTTGGGTGTTTCGTATCCCACTCGCCTTTGATCTGATTGATCACGAGAGCGGAATCTCCGAAGACACTCAGAAACTTAATCCTTAAGTCAAATGCAGCTTGAAGACCCATGATGCATGCCTCATACTCCACCATGTTGTTGGTGCAGTTGAAACATAGCCGGGCAGTGAGTGGAGTATGAGTGCCTTTGGGGGATATGATCACAACGCCGATGCCATTACCCAAAGCGTTTGAGGCTCCGTCAAAATGCATAGACCATCGGGATCCTTCCTCAGGTCCTTCATCCGGTCCAGGTACTTCACAGTCAGTTACTACCATGATGTTCTCGTCTGGAAATTCAAAGTTCATGGATTGGTAGTCGTCCACTGCCTGATGTGCCAAATGGTCTGCCAACACACTTCCCTTGATTGCTTTCTGAGTCGTGTACTGGATGTCGTATTCTGTCAAGATCATCTGCCATCTTGCTATTCTTCCGGACAAGGCGGGCTTTTTGAAGATGTACTTTATTGGATCCATCTTTGAAATCAACAGAGTAGTGTGAGCTAACATATACTGTCTCAGCCGGCGAGCAGCCCATACCAAAGCGCAACAAGTTTTCTCGAGCAGTGAGTATCGGGTCTCACAGTCGGTAAACTTTTTGCTAAGGTAATAAATAACGTGCTCTTTTCGGCCAGACTCATCATGCTGCCCCAGCACACACCCCATTGAGCTGTCAAGTACTGTCAAGTATAATATTAGAGGTCTCCCTTCAACCGGCGGCATAAGAATGGGTGGTTCTTAGAGATACTCTTTGATTCTGTCGAAAGCGGCCTGACATTCATCATTCCAACGTACTACTTGATCTTTCTTCAGTAGTTTGAAGATTGGTTCACAGGTAGCAGTTAGATGTGAGATGAACCGGGAAATGTAGTTCAGCCGTCCTATAAAGCCTCTGACTTCTTTCTCTGTTTTGGGAACTGGCATCTCTTGTATGGCTTTCACTTTGGCAGGGTCCACCTGAATACCTTTGTCGCTCACGACGAAGCCTAGCAATTTTCCAGATCTCACCCCAAAGGTGAACTTGTTTGGGTTCAACCTCAGCTTGTACAACTTCAGACGGTCAAACAGCTTCTGTAGATGGTCAAGGTGTTCCTCATCAGTTTGGGACCTTGCAATCATATCGTCGACGTATACTTCAATCTCATGATGTATCATGTCATGAAACAAAGCAACCATGGCACGTTGGTAGGTTGCCCCAGCATTTTTCAACCCAAAAGGCATGACCTTGTAGCAAAAGGTGCCCCACTGAGTAACAAAAGTGGTCTTCTCCATGTCTTCAGGAGCCATCTTGATCTGATTATAACCTGAGAGCCCGTCCATGAAGGAGAATACTTTATGCTGAGCGGTGTTGTCAACCAGAACGTCGATGTGAGGTAGAGGGAAATCATCCTTAGGGCTGGCCCTGTTCAAATCCCTGTAATCAACACACATTCGGACCTTACCATCCTTCTTCGGCACTGAAACCACGTTGGCAACCCACTGAGGGTAAGAAGTCACTGCTAGAAATCCGGCATCAAATTGTTTCATAACCTCAGCTTTGATTTTCTCGGACATCTCTGGACGCATACGGCGGACCTTCTGTTTAACCAGAGGGCAGTCTTCCTTGGTAGGCAGGTGATGAACCACAATGTCGGTATCCAACCCAGGCATGTCTTCGTAAGACCAGGCAAAGATTTCCACGTAGTCATGCAGCATCTGAATCAACCGTTGTTTCACACTGAGCTCCAGATTGGCACCAATCTTGACTTCCTTTCTGTCTGTCTCAGTACCTAGATTTACCGTTTCCACTGGCTCTTCATGTGGTTGAATGGCCCTCTCTTCCTGGAGTAACAGTCTTGCAAGCTCACCAGGCACTTCGCAATCATCTTCACCTTCGTCTTCGGCTAAGTTGATCGGATTTTTGAAGTTATAACTGGTAGTAGCAGAGTCGTTACCAGTGAGATCCAGAGTGGATTGGAACCTGTATAAGTGAGTGTGTGTAAATATAGTTGTTTTGCAATATATAAAGAAAGAAAAGGAGCGCAAGATTTGAAATGTAAAAACGTCCAATGCTTTTATTAATGATATATGAAAGTGACACACAAAAGCCTTCACAAATGAAGCCACGGTGCCCCGGGTAAGACACTGGGCCATAAAGTTTCAAATTATTATTTGTTACAAATTCAAAACAAAGGAGTTCATTACTGAGTGACAAAAGTAATAGGTGTAAAGTCTTTCGCAGTCCAGTTGCTTGGTCCACCGTTGGTCGTCGGGTAGATCCAGCTGTCAAATTCGGATTCCTCCACTTCGTCTTCAATAGCATTCACTCCCGGGTTGGTGATGAGCACAAGAGATCTTCCAATCCTTGCCTTACGCACAACTCTCTGAGCTTCTGCAGTGAAACCCAAACCAAATTTGTCAGTCTTCGGAGTGAAATCAGGAAGTCGGCCCCAGTTTGCGCACTCACCCTTCTCAATCACAGCCCGGGCATCCTTTAAGGAAGCCATCTTCAAAGGAGAATCTTCTTCAGTCACAGTCTCTACTGATGCCAGTGTCTGAGGCACCTCTTCAAAGTGTTGAAAGGGAGTCTCAATGAACTTCCCATCCATCTCTACGTACCGGAACGAGTTGAGGTGGCTGACCATATGTTCTTCTTCCCCCTGCACTGTAACAATATTCCCCCTAACCGAGTATTTAAGCTTCTGATGTAATGTGGAGGTCACAGCTTCAGCCTTGTGGATCCATGGATGACCCAGCAAACAAGAATAGGATGGTCGGATGTCCATCACATAAAAAGTAGAGTCAAAAACTTGAGAACCAACCCTGATTGGAATGTCAACTTCACCATGTACCATCCTCTTCGACCCGTCAAAGGCCCGGACAACAAGGTTACTAGGCTTGAGCTCTAAACCCTCACAATCCAACCTGTCTAGGGCCTTCTTGGGTAATACGTTCAACGAAGAACCGGTGTCTACCAACACATGGGCAAGAGTAGTGCCCCTGCATTCAATGGAGACATGCAGGGCGTCGTTATGGTTCTTTCCTTTGGCAGTCAGATCGGCGTCAGAGAAACCCAACCCATTATCAGCAGTCAAGTTAGCCACATAATCGGTAAATTGATCAGCAGACGTTTCTTGTGGCACATGGGCCGTCTTCAGGAAGGAAATCAGGGCCTTGGCATGGGCCTCTGAACACAACAACAGTGATAGCATAGAAATTTTAGAGGGGGTGTGCCCCAGCTGCTCAACTACATTGAAATCACTCTTCTTGATAATCTTGAGAATCTCTTCCATCTCTTGCTTGGAAGCTTCAACATTGACGGTCTTCGGTGCCTCCGTCTGGGCAGGCACATCAGTATCCCTTTGCCCCGAGCGTCAGATGACTCAGCAGCAGGGGTAGAAACAGGAACTTGGTCAGGAAGGGGAGCAGGCACACTTGCAGGTGTGATGACAAGAGGTCTCTGAACAGCTGGTGGCGCAATATCAGGCGAGAAGAGCCTACCACTACGAGTAAATTTAGCAGGCCCGGTAATATTGCTGACACCGGTACTAGTATCAAACTCTTGTTTTACTCCAAGAACATAAACATCTGCCCCATAGTGCCACGGGACAGCTTTGTCAGATTTATAGGGGATGGGCCCCGGAACAGTGATGATGATATGAGCAATCTTCTGAGTAGACATGATTTTGACAGGCTTCTTTGAGGGAGCCTTATGAGGGTTGTTGAAAATAGTGACAATAGAAACTTCTTCGGTACGGACCGCAGGAACAACAATCTTCTTGAACAAGATTTCTTTGTTATCCATCAGGTTTTGGACGCCTGACTTCAGCAAAGGACAACCAGCAGGTGAAACAGCACATAGATGGCAACCTTTACTACATCCCGGAAATAAACCGGCTAGCAACAGGTTCCTCTTGACGGTCAACAGCGGAGTAACAATATCATCCATGGAGGCTACATACAGGTCTTCTTCCACAACATTCACTCCATGCTGGGGCATGGGAGCAGTCACAACATTGGGCCTTTCGGGCGCCTCGAACTGTATTTCCTTAGCATCAATAAGGTCCTGAACCTTATTCCTTAGAGCCCAACAATCATCGGTAGTATGCCCTGAGCTATCGGAGTGGTAAGCGCAGCGGGCGTTGGGGTTGTACTTTGGAGAGGTTGTGTTCACAACCTTCAGAGCTTCCTTGAAAGTTACCAGATTGGTTGACAGCAGTTGCAGCAATATCTGGGACAGGGTCATGCTGAGCTGAGTGTACTGCCTTTTAGGTCTCTCACCCCTTGGCTGGTTGTATTGCTGAGGAGCAGCAGCAGGCTTTGAAATTACCATCGCGTTGACAGCTTGGCGGTGTTCTGGTTTGTTCTGTCTCCTTGGACCATAAACAGCACTAGTTTCCTTCTTGAAGGGCTTCTTTTCAGTACTCGAGGAGGCACCTTTCTGTATCTTCCCCGACTTTATACCGGCTTCTATCCTTTCACCAGTCAGAATCAGGTCTGTAAACCCAGCAGAGGAATTACCAATCGGGTGATTAAAGAATGGACCAGACAGGGTCCCCAAGAACATGTCCATGAGTTCACGATCAGTCAACGGTGGCTGCACCCTGCCAGCCAGGTCTCTCCACTTCTGCGCGTACTCCTTAAAACCTTCACCTGTTCCTAGTGACATACCCTGGAGTTGGGTACTCGTAGGAGCGAGGTCGGAATTATACTGATACTGCTTATAAAAAGCAGTAGCCAAGTCCTCCCAGTTACGAATATTGGTTCCATCCAGCTGATAGAACCATTCGAGTTGAGTCCCTAAAAGACTCTCCTGGAAGAAATGGATCCATATGTTCTTGTCTGCAGTGTAAGGTTGGATCTTCCTTACATAGGATCTGAGGTGCAGCTTAGGACAGGAAGCCCCGTCGTACTTCGCAAAGGCAGGTGCTTTGAACTTGTGTGGGATCACCACCCCAGAAGATAAACCTAGATCTCCAAAATCCAACCCAGGCACGCGTTGAATCTCCATAGCATTTAACCGGTCCTCTAGTTGTTTGTACATGTCCTCAGCAGGAGGGTAGTGTTCGTCATTGAAATCTGTCTCGTTGTCGGAGACTGCAGGACTAGGAACCTCTCTCCCTTGGGGGCTGTCTTTCCCTGTAGAGGAAGTAGCCTGATCAGCCTCATTTTGCAGTGTATTCCCGAACCTCCATCCAGTGTTAAACAACATAGTCCTCTTCTTCTTCTTCTTCTTCTTTTCCTTCAAGAGCAGAATCTTCAACTCCTGTTGACCCTGGGCTAAGCTCATGACCAGCTCTTGAAACTGGTCGTTCTGGGCCTGGAGGGCCTTGATAGCTTGTTCGGTAGTAGGCTCGGAAGACATGATGATTGAGTGTTGAAATAAACAGCGAAGAAGATTAAGCAACCTGTAGAAAAAGGGGTACCTGTTATGCATATGATGCATGATATGTTGTTTATGCAATGCATTCAAGGGTTCGAAAGTTCAAATTCATTGTAGACAAAAAGGAACACACGTTATATTAAGAAATAATATGTTCAATACATCAGGGCCTCATGGGCAAAACATTACAAAATAATTAATCCCAAAAGACACTGCGCATCCTCTTTGGAGCGATGTAGGTGTTGAGGGTCTTTTCCTCGTGAAGTAGACGAGTGAGCTCCAAGACCTTCCTCTCACTGGCATGTAGACTGGTTTCAAGAGAATTCCGTTCTTCCTTGAGTTGGATCCAGCTCTTTTGCATTTCTTCCCAAGACGTTGGCATGTCAGGATGTTGAATGGTGTATGGCACCTCTCCTTCCAAAACTGGCTCTTTGATCACGGGGAGAACATGAGGATATGGCATCACCAGCTTCTGGGAGCGGGCTCGTACCCACTTGAGATAAGGTTCAAGGGGGATGGAGTTCTTGTGCCCCAGTGTCTTACTATCTACCCTGTTGGGCATCCTTCAAGCTCTGGTGAATCTCTAGCGAAGTCCTTGCGTATCGTTGTCGAAGTCAAAAACTATGTCAGGAATCAACATGTCATGAGGGTCGTCCCTCCGAGCATATCCAAACTGTCTCAAAGCCAGACATGGGTTGTAAGTAATGCCCCCTCTAATTCCAAGTAAAGGAACATTAGGAAACTCTCCGCAACGATCAATGATAGTGACATTTTCTCTGGACCGAGAACACCAATGTATATCCGCATGTGTAAGAGTCATTAATCGTTGTGACCATCTCAAACCCCGCTCGTTCTTCAAAACTGATTGTGGAAGGTGCGAAATAAACCACCTTGCCAGGAGAGGAGTGCAGCACATGAGAACACCTCTTTTTCTCATGGTTCGAGTGTAACATGAGTGGAGGATGTCCCCAAGCAACGTAGGTATAGGATTCCTGGACATGAAGATCTTGACAGCATTGATATCTATAAGCTGATCTGGATTCGGGAACAACACCAACCCATAGACAAGGAGTGCCACAATTTCTTCAAAGGCTTGTAGGTCAAGGGAATTCCAACATTCTTGGGCTTTCTCAAACAGGAACTTTGCCAAGAATCCTTTGATACCACTTCTAACTTCCCAATGTCCCTTGATGTCAGATGGTTGTAGACGTAATGCTTTAGCAACCTCTTCAAGTTTGGGTTCCTTTTCCGTACTGTTGTAGGGTAGTTGACTAAGGATAGGAACCTTCAGAAGCTGGGAAAACTCTTCCAAAGTATGCACTAATTGATAATCCGGGAAAGTAAAACAGTGGTGCAAAGGGTCAAAGAACTGGAACAACACTTTCACCATATCCTCTTCAATGTTGGTATTGACCAAGCTGATGAGTCTACCATGCCTTTCACTGAAGGAGGAGTTCTCGGGAATCCTGGATGTAAGCTCCTTAAGCTGAGGAGGGACCCTTACAAGGTTGATCTGAATTGTCTTTCTACGGAGAGATTCCATGTCCTACAAAACAAGAACAAAGATGAAGATTTGAACCCTTGAAGTGGTTAGTAAATGCATATGATGTTGTATGATGTTATGATGTTATGATAAGGACACACCACAAGTATTCACAAAAAGCAAACATGATAAGGCACACAAGTCACACCAGACAGCCCTTAGAGTTTAGGCCAGCATGAGGTTTAGGGTACTACCCTCTTGAAGTTGGTGGGCTAAAAACCTGTCCTATCAAAAGTAACCGGGTTCTAAGGAGCGCAATATCATTGGATTATTTTATGTTTTCATTGTTTTGATTTAGCCACTGAACTGGCGATCAAAATATTCCAAGAAAACAACCCTCAATGAGTGTAGTATCGAGTATCTACCAACTTCGGACTGCACCAAAGTCGGTCATCTCACTACCCCTAAAGAGGCCATGATGGTTCAAGTAAGGTTCCTAAGGTCAGTTGATGCTTCACGACACCACATGGAGGCCCCGTACTCTCCTTGACTTGACTCAAGGGTTACCAGTACTCACCAAAGTGCCGCATCAACGTAGCAAACTGCTTCAACCGTGTCGGTATACCCCGCACAGTTCCCTCACAGTTTGTTGCTACTTTCTAAAAGGTATCCCCCCAGATCCGGGTTAGGATCTATGAAACTCCAAAACAGGCCCACAATATTAAAGCAATCAAAGCAAGCAATTGAAAACATAAGAGTGGTCTAATCCTAAGGTACACCTCACTTTTAAGTTTCCCCAGCAGAGTCGCCAGTTTTGTGATCGGTGGAAATAGAACTGACTGTTTTTTAGCTGGTTCGCGAAATGTCGCGGTAAGCAAGAGTCGCCACCGTCTTTTATGTTCTCCAACATGGAAAGGACAAAAGCACAGCAAAATTCCTTCTTTGAGAATGTTTCTCGGTTCGGGAGGTATATTTATAGAAAGGGAAGGTGTTAGCACCCTTTCTATCTGTGGTTATCCACGGGCTCTTAGGTACTTGCTCTTATGTTTTCAAAAATTGTTTGCTTTTACAGTGTGTGTGTGGGTTTGAAAAAGTTTCGTTTGAAAAATTTCTAAGTAACTCTTGTATCAGTCCTCAAGAGTGTATGAAATATTTGTTTGAAAAAAAAACTTTTTGAAAGTGTCAGTGCGAAAAGTTGTTTTTGTTTGTTTGAAAGAGCAAGTACCCAGGAGAATCTACCTACTCTAAGGAATTAGGCTGTGTAAGAGTCCTTTAGATAGTGTTATCCCACCATTGAGAGATAGGTAGCACCATCATTGGAGGTATTCGGGTCAATTCGATTATTAGGGACATGTGTGGTCACCAAAGCAATGATATGACGCCTTAGTGGTAACCCTAATGTCCTAGATCCTTTTTATCCGAGGCAACCGTTTCGAGGCAACTGGATCTTTAGACAGGAGGGCGACCTCTAAAACACCCTATACTTGACGACTACTTTGAGGTAACCAGTGAGGCGTACCCTAAGAGTGGCATGTGCATGTGTGTTATTTCAGTTTATGTTTATCTTGTACATGTCATTTGTGAGCTACGAGTTGGTTTTATTTGTCATACAAGTCTTTCATGCATATTCACAGTTAAGAGTGCGGAAAATAAATTGCGGAAAGGGTAAATCTAACTATTACAAGGCGCGGGTATATACATCGCCAAAAACAAAACCCGTTTGGAAAATAAATGCGAGAAAATTAAAGAAAACAATAAAAGATCCTAATTAACTATTATATTTCCGGAGCAGATACAAAATAATGAATTAAAAAAAAATACGCGCGAAAGAATGAATCGGGACGTCCTTAGGGTTTTGACCCTTTTTTTTGAGAAAGAATGAGATTGTCCTTTTTTGTAATTAAATGAAATTAAGCCTAATTACTAATTAATTAATTTATTAAAAGAAAAAATGTTTTTTTGTGTTTTTTATGTTTTTAATGAAATAAAATAAAAGAAATTTAAAAGTCAAAAGTAAAAAACTTAAGTCTAAATTTGTTTTTATTTATTGTAAAAAGAAGATTAAAATTAAACCTAATTTAAACTAAATCAATTTATTAGTGTTTTATTTACAAAAATAATTAATAGTGAATAATAAAAAATATTTACATTTTTTTATTTTCTGAATTTTTATTGTGAAAATGTTAATTAATTTGCTGGTTAGTAATTAATTAAAAAAACAATAAAAAATAAATAAGCAATTGAATGAAAGAAAAATAAAAAAAAGGCAAACCCAAGAGGGGGTTTGGGCCAGATTTGAAGGTGTATTGGCCATTTTCAAGCCCACTAAGAGCTCAGTCCATTGACTTTTGGAGATTGGCTGCGTGTGCTTTGACCAAGGTGTATGGTGTTCTGCATCTTTGGCCACAGGATCCACGCTTGAGGCCACATGGCGCTTTGTGAACTGGAGGTACATGGTACAATTTCTTTTGAGCCCTGCACACAATTATATGAAGAAAAATAACATAATTTTGGGGGGACCTGGGGTTCGAACCCAGGTCCCAGCGCTCAACACACAAACGCCTTGGCCAGTTGAGCTGCATGTTTCATTTGATATAGTAATAAGAAGTGATTAATATATTGATGAATCAGCGCATATGCCTAAAAAATAAAAATAAAAACGCGCGTGACTTTTAAACGGGCCAATCACGTTGTGACGTATCATCATCTTCTTCCTCAAAATTCCAGGTTATTTACCTGCGGATTTTTATCCGCAGGTAGTTTCGTAGGCTATGCTTAGAATCGTCCCTAGGCCTAAAAAATCCATTCTAAGACCATGGTTGGTCTCGTCCAAGTCTCCTGAGTTCATCCACGCTTATGATTTCTCTTGATTTCCCCTGAAAACAAAATGCCTAAAAAACACACAAACGAACCCTAGGTACGGGTATCATCATACAATGCCTAAAAATGAAATTGAATATTATGGTTACGTCAGAAATCAAACAAGGAGTATGAATATGCTAATATTTTTGAGAAATCATGCAAGAATAGAGAAACACGATTCCATGTTCAGAGGTCTGTATTTTAGAACTTACAGCGCTATTCAGTGGATCTTAGGATGCGTTTGTGATCGCCTTAGCTTCAGGGTGTGGCAAGGAAGGATGTCACGTTCTCCTTTTGGTCCGAAAGTGCTTGCAATACTGTTTTAGATCTCACACTTTTTTGACAATTTTCAGTTTTGCTTTTGGCCGTTTGTGCAGTGCTTGGGTCGTGAATTAGGTCTGGCTTGCTTGCTTATGTATGTATCAATGAAATTAGGTCAACAGCTGAGCCTTAACCTTGTGCAATTAAGTTTGGAGATTTTGTTTTAACACCATTGAAGAACTTTCCATACTTGGAGCAAAACTTGGATTTTATGCTCAAAATGGCTTGGCACGAATTTGGTAGCTGGCATATGACACATAAAAGCTATTCAAACCAAAAGATGCTATTCCATTAATTTTTTTGATTTTATTTGAATTATTATAGATTTAAAATGAATTAAATCAATAAAAATTAAATAAAATAGAAAAATAAGTGTTTGATCTTGAAATTAAGCATGGGACACGTGTATGGCATGACAAGGCTGAATCAAGTGGAAGAAAGTGGGCCCTTTTGTCAAAAATTGATGTTTTAAGGATAGTTGACTTTTGCCATTTCACAAACATTTCCCAACTTATCCAATGCATATCTTGCTCAATTTTGATCATATGAACATGTTCTTGGACATTTTGGAAAGGTCTTGAAGTCCTCTAACCAATGCCTTTGGTCCCATGTCATTTAGATTTACCAATATCAAGTTATGGTCTTTGACTTAAAATGCCTTTTTGTTGACTTTTGAAAATGACCTATAATGTAGAAATTGATAACTTTTTGTGAGAGCATATCTTGGACTTGGAATGTGAAGATGAGTTGTAGGAAACGTCATCCCCTTCAAAATGAGCATTGGATGAGATTTTTCTGATGAACCATGAAAAAGTTATGCCCTAGTCAAGTTACAGTTGACTTTTCAACTGTCCAAAAATAGAAACTTTTGCATCTTTGATGATTTTTGAGCCATTCTTGTGGAATCATGATCAAGATTTGATCAAATGATGATTGTGTGCTCAAAATAAGATGTTGACCAAAAATTTTGACTTTTGACTGCCAAATGACCATTTTACCCCTACAGTTGATTGTGAAGCAAATGGTACTTTTGACTGTGCAATTTGATGCTGTGAGTCTTGCAACTTGGCATGTAGATGCTTGACAATGTATATAGGCATATGGGACTTGATTGGGCCATTGAAAACCTCATCTTCCTTGAGAGAAGCAAAACCCTAATTTTGACTGGCTTAGGAGGATGTTTGACTGTGCAACCTTTGAGAAGTCTTGAACAATTTGAAGATGATTCTTGCCAAACTTTGAAGAATATGGGAGGGAAAATTTTGGGGTACAACATTGGGTATGTGGAAGATTAATAATGAATTTCTAGACAGTATCAGAGAAGCTCAGAAGTTGGATGTGAAACTGGTAGATTTAAAGGTGGGGATTGATCAATCTGAGAATAATGATTTTAAGCTAGATGAGCAAAGTGTGTTGAGATTTCATAATCAGATTTGTATTCCTGATGATGCTAAGATGAAGAAACTGATACTTGAAGAGAGTCATAGAAGTAAGTTGAGTATTCATCCAGGAGCTACAAAGATGTATCAAGATTTGAAAGGTTTGTTTTGGTGGCCTGGGATGAAGAGTGATGTGGCTCGGTTTGTGTATGCATGTTTGACTTGTCAGAAGTCGAAAGTTGAACATCAGAAGCCTGCAGGATTGATGCAACCATTGGAAGTTCCATAATGGAAATGGGATAGCATTTCAATGGACTTTGTGACGGGGTTGCCTAGTACTATAAGAGGACATGATTAGATTTGGGTGATTGTTGATAGGCTTACGAAGTCAACTCATTTTATTCCTATTAACATCAGTTTTCCAGTGTCGAAGTTGGCTGAGATTTATGTTAGTGTGATTGTGAAGCTGCATGGTGGTCCTTTGTGCATTGTGTTAGATAGAGATCTAAGATTTACTTCTGATTTTGGGAAAAGTTTGCAAGAAGCGTTGGGTTCTAAGTTGAGGTTGAGTTTAGCGTATCATCCTAAGACAGATGTCCAGACTGAACGGATGATTCAATCATTGGAAGATTTGATGAGGGCATGTGTTCTTGAGAAGGGAGGTTCGTGGGATACTTATCTTCCTTTGATAGAGTTCACATATAATAACAGTTACCATTCTAGTATTGGGATGGCACCTTTTGAAGCGTTGTATGGTCGGAGATGTAGAACTCTGTTATGTTGGCATGAATCTTGTGAGAGTGTAGTACTTGGACCTGAACTTGTTCGTGAGACTACTGAGAAGGTGAAGTTGATTCGAGAAAAGATGAAAGCTTCACAAAGTAGACAGAAGAGTTATCATGACAAGCGAAGGAAGGATTTAGAATTTCAAGCTGGTGATCATGTGTTTTTGAGAGTTACACCTGTGACTGGTGTTGGGCGAGCATTGAAGTATAAGAAGCCCACTTCTCGTTTTATTAGACCGTATCAGATTTCAAAGAGAGTGGGGAATGTTGCTTATAGAGTGGCATTACCGCCTAATTTTTCGAATTTGCATGATGTGTTTCATGTGTCGCAACTTCAGAATTATATTTCAAATCCATCTCATGTGATTCATATGGACGATGTACAAGTACGGGATAATCTTACGGTGGAGACGATGCCTGTACGGATCGCGGATCGTGAAATGAAGACTCTGAGGAGCAAAGAGATTGCCATGGTTAAAGTGGTTTGGCTAGGAGCTGCTGGTGAAAGCATGACTTGGGAATTGGAGAGCAAGATGCGAGACTCCTATCCAGAATTGTTTGATTGAGGTAAATTTTCGAGGACGAAAATATTCTAAGTGGGGGAGAGTTGTAACGCCCGTAATTTAATTAATTATTTAATTAAATTGTTTTTTTGGAATATTTGTGAAGAAGTGTTATTATAATTGGATTTATTTATTAAGTGGAGAAATAATAATATTAGAGGTATAATATTATTATGTGGTGAAATAATGTTAGAAGCTAATATTATTTAATATGGGCCTATATTGTGTGAGTGGAAGTAATAAGGGGGTGTAGGTTTGGAGTCCAATGAGAATAATATAATAATATTAGGTTATTTTATTATTTGTGAGAATAACAGAAGGAGGAAGCAGTAAGAATAGAAAATAAGGATTTGAGGAGAATGTGAAGCTGCTGTAAATAGAAGGAAACGACAAGAACAAAGATTCAACCCAGAAGATTGTAGAGAAACCTTCAATCCAAGGTAAGGGTGGGGTTCTGACTTTATAATTGGAATTAAAGCCTTCGCACGGGCCTCGGAGCACAACAGAAAAGACAACATGGATATCTTCGATGGCGTCTTCCCCAGCGGCTCGACCATATTATAGTCACTCTTTTTAATGATTTTCAATATTTCCTCTATTTCTTTCTTAGAGGCTTCCACAATAATTTTCTTAGGCGCCTCTGTCCGGGCAGGATCACCTATAACTTCTTTGTCGCGAGTATTAGACGATTCATGGACAGGGGTAATAACTAGAGTAAGAACAGGAACAGTATCCGATGCACTAGCAGGAACAACAGATGGAATGACAATAGGTTTGTTGAAAATCTTAGGGGAAATCTCGGGAGAGAAGACCCTTCCATTTCGGGTAACCTTGCTGGTTCTGACAATTTTACCAATATCAGGATCAGCTTCTTCGTCTTTCAAGTCTTGTTTGATGCCATGATAGTACACATTGGCACCATAATGCCATGGGACAGCTTTATCCGAGACATACAGGACAGGGCCAGGAACAATGATCATCAGCAGAGCAATTCTTGGAGCAGATGTAATCCTAACAGGTATTCTCGAGGAAACCTTAGAAGGATTGGCGGAAATGGTTATAATAGCAAAATTTTCTCAAACAAAATTTCTTTGCTATCTATCAGGCGCTGAACACCTAACTTCAGCAAACGGCAACCAGAAGGTAGAAACGAACACATGTGACAACCTTCACCCTCAAGGGAAAATTACAACTTTATGCTTAGGCGTGAGTGAATCCATGGCGTGGGGGCAGTTTCATCCTCTCTTCACCAAAGAATTGCAATTTGGAGGGAAGATGTAATCTTCGAAAATATTGAAGCAGAACAAAGCTATTATATGGTCGAGATCAATCATGTTAACAGAAGGAATTTTGACATGAATTTTGCCAACATAGGTTCATACACTCATGCAGATGTTGCCTACTCACCAATAAAAAATGCCCTCTATTTCCTCACTTTGTATCCAACCCATGGATTCAAAGGGATAGGGAAATAATGGGGGAAGATAATGACGTGGAGGGAGTTCCAAGACTTCGGCCAACAGGATAAGGGGACGAAGAAGATGATTATGTCTGAGTCCAAGTTTTTTGAAAAGATTTCGGCTTATTTAGCCGAAAACAAATTAAAAACGGCATTATAGGTTGAAGTGAAGTATATGGTTATCGAAGCCAAAAATGAATAAATTCATGCAAAGGGGCCTGGGGTCAATTTAAAGCCAAAACCCCCTGACGAAGAAGCACCCTTTGACGAAAAAGACCATAGGATGAATGCAAATCACGATGAAGAGCCTTTAGAATTCGAGAAAGATCCAACAACGCCAACTGCGAAGAGGATGATGCAAGATCCTCTTAAAGAAATTGATTTAGGCGATGGGTCTAATAAAATACCTACTTACATAAGTGAAAAATGTAACCCATAAGTAAAGGTCAAGATGATCCAACTGGTGAAAGAATACAAGGATTTATTTGCCTGGGATTATGATGAAATGCCTGGGTTGAGTAAAGATCTCGTCGAATTGAAACTGCCTATAAAGGATGGCAAGAAGCCCATCAAGAAGACTCCGAGAAGATTCGCGTCAGAGATTCTCTCAAAGATAGAGGAGGAAATCGAAAGACTCCTTAAATGTAAGTTCATCCGTACTACAAGGTATGTCAAATGGATCATAAATATAGTACATGTTATTAAAAAGAATGGATTCTTAAGGGTTTACATTGATTTTCGTGATTTAAATTATGCAACCCCAAAGGAGGAATATCATATGCTTCTGGTAGAAATGCTGATTGATTCAGCCGCAAGCTTCAGTATCTGAGTATGCTTGATGGATATTCTGAGTACAATTAGATATTCATTGCTGAAGAAGATATGCCCAAAATATCTTTTAGATGCCCAGGGGCATTAGGCACTTATGAATGGGTGGTTATGCCTTTTGGATACAAAAATGCTTGGGCAACTTACTAAAGTGAAATGAATTCTATATTTCATGATTTCATTGATACTTTCATGCAGGTTTACATTGATGGCATAGTTGTAAAATCTATGTTAGAATAAAGTCATTTGATCACCATCGCCAATCATTCCAAAGAATGAGGAAACATGGGTTGAAGATGAATCTCCTTAAGTGTGCCTTTTTGTGTTGGTAGGTGATTTCATGGGGTTTGTGGTCCATAAGAAGGGAATAAATATTAACCAAAATAAAACGAAGGTCATAATGGAATCAAAAGCGCCATCAATGAAGAAAGAGTTGCAATATCTACTTGGGAAAATAATTTTCTTAAGAAGATTTATATCAAACTTAAGTGGATGCACTCATGCCTTCTCTCCCCTTTTGCGTTTGAAACAAGGAGGCTTTGTATGGAGGCAGGAACATCAAGATGTATTCCACAAGTATGTGATGGGTAGTAAAATGAAATTAGGGATTTCTTCTTCAAATACTAGTTTTGATATGTTAGGGTTGGAATTTGAGATTCAAAAATTTGGTGTTAGAAATCAAGTTTTAATGCTTCTAATTGATGGCACATGTTAGATATATGTTAATATGTATTTAACTCATGAAACATGACTGATTTGGTGGATTTTAATGGCAAAGTTTGCAAAAGGGCGAAACTATCTATAGTAGAATTTTTCTTGCATAATCGCGAGGCCGCTTAGTGCGACAGGGGCGCTTAACGCGGTCTGCAAAAAAAATCTTTTATATTTTTTTAATTGAAGGGGGTCTTGTATGATTATGATTTCTCATTGATTTACATGAATTTTAATAATTTATTCGATGAGTTTTGGATTGGTTTTGGATTACTTTTGATGAGAAACAATTACTTGATTTTGTGCATGTAATTGTTGGGGATTGATGCTGATTGAGTATAAAATGGTTGGGACTTGTTTGCTACATGTTATAATGATGTGTTGAGATGGTTAATGATATGAGAATGCATTGTGAGTGATTGATGACATAATTGATGTATGTTGTGCAATTTGTTGAAGATAATTTAAATGTGTTGGATTGTGTGAAATATGCTTCTATGATTAAGATATGGAGATGGTCTTAATTGCATATTCATGTTAAGATTGCACATGCATCATTCATGTTAAGATGTAATGTTTGGTAATTCTGTGGGAATTAGCAACTTGTCCTAAACCTAACGCAGAGGGGTTTGAAAGCTTAAGGCTAAATCGAGCTTTTATTAGTGGTTATCTGTCTTAGAGATGTGGACCCGAAATGACCGGTAAGGATAACGTTTGGTACCACATGTATATTTCATCGTTGAGTTGCATTGAGGTCACATATGTCGATGTGATATGTTAAATTGATGTGCATTATGTGATATTGGTGTGAATGTTACATATGTGATAATTGTGATTACTTATCTTTGAATCTTGAATCATTGAGTAATGTTGTATATGTAATCATGTGAAGTATGTTGAAGTATGATGAATATATGATTATGTGAAGTGTGATGAATTCAATTGATTTATGTATGAATTGCATTACTTATTATTATATATTTGTATAATGATATGAATTCTCACCCTTATGGTGGCGCTTCTAGCAAGGAGTAGTTGGAGGAGCTAGTCCTTTATTTATCCGTTTTAATAGGTAGTGAGTCATGCTCTGGTCTATGTAACACGGGGAATATTTGGGTTCATGTTATTTTCATTATATTCATATTTGTTTGGGAGATGTTGTTATACTCCCTGGATATTATGTTGCATTTAGATTATGTGACGGTTGGCCTTTAATGCCTAATGATTTACGATATGATTGTTAGTATGAGATTTCAATCATTAGTATTATTTTGAAAAATAATTAATCTTCTGCGAGATGCATATGTCTTATTGTATGAAAAATGATTCTGAATGCGTGTTATGATCATGACCAGTGTGTTGTTATCGTGAAGTAAATGTGACACCCTCATTGATATGCATGCTATTTTACTTGATTATGCTATTTATTTTATGCAGGGTTAATGAGATGTTACATTAGTGGTATTAGAGCATGGTCTGTCAGTTGGCCAGGTTATTAATGTGTTTATTTTCCTTTGTTTTTTATATGTGGGTTATATACACAATCAGTACTATTTGGTTGTTTAGAATCTCATGACGATGGTTGCAGGAAGGAATGGCGATGCTATTTCTGAGGCATTGACATTGTTGGTTGGTGCGATTGGGCAGACTTCGAATGTGAATGTTGGTAATAGGGACGATGATGAATTTTGTGCTTTGGGGAAGTTCTAGAGGAACAATCCTCCAATTTTTGAAGGAGCTCGTGAACCTGACAAGGCACAATTTTGGCTGAAAGAGATTGAGAATATTTTTTGGGTTATGAATTGTTCAGATGCACATAAGGTGACGCTTGGCACCCATATGCTTGAGAAGGAAGTTGAGGATTAGTGGAGTAACTCTGTTCAGAGATTTGATGAGGATGGTATTGAGGTTACTTGGGCACTTTTCAGAGATGCATTTCTGGAGAAGTATTTTCTAGAAGATGTGTGTGGGAAGAAGGAAATTAAATTTCTTGAGCTGAAGCAGGGTAATGGAACCGTGGCTGAGTATGCTGCAGAGTGTGAGGAGTTGCCACATGTTATCAAATTACCCAAATTCATTTTCACGATCAACTCATTTTCATCTGAATCCCAGATTCATACACAATTAACTCATTAAAACTCATTTCACCGAAACCCATATTCATCCATCGAGTAACTCATCACATGCACCTTTCTCTCATCGCACAACTCATTTTACTAAAACCCAAATTCATCGATCGATCAACTCATCACATGCATCCTTCTCTCATTCACTCATTTCACCGAAACTCTTCTCTCATCGCACAACTCATTCGCTCATTTCACAGCTCGACGACATGCATAATGAAGAAACACAAAGTTGGTGATGACAAGAAGCCGGGTGGGGGAGGAGTTCCTACTCCAATTAAGTGCTATAGGTATGGTGTTGAAGGACATCGTGTTTCCAAATGTCTAATTGCTGAAGTGAAGTATTTCAAGTGTGGTAAGTTTGGTCACAAAGCCAATGTTTGCAGAGGTGTTTCGATTGTGACTTGCTACAAATATGGTGAGAAAGGACACATTAGTACCAAGTGTGACAAACCAAAGAAGGGGAAAGCGAGAGATAAATGTTTGCCTTATCCAGTTCTGAGACTGCTGTTGAGGATAGACTAATCTGAGGTATGTGCTTTATTAATGGTACACCTTTGATTACTATTATTGATACTGGTTAGACAAATTCTTTCATTTCTTTGGATTATGTTATGATATTGAATCTAGAGGTATCTGATATGAATGGAAGTATGGTTATTGCCACTTCTGCTATGGGTTCAGTGACTACTTCATATGTGTCTTTGAAATGTTAGTTGCATATTTTTGATAAAGACTTTGGAATTGATTTAATGTGTCTTTCGTTAGATCAACTTAATGTTATTATTTGGATGAACTGGTTTGAATAAAATCATGTTTACATTAACTGTTTTGACAAGACGATTATCTTTCTTGATTCTAGTGTTGAGAGAGATTGTTTTATGTCTGCCAAGCAAGTGAATAAGTCTGTGCATGATGGTGATGTGTTGTTGGCTTTGATGGAAACATTGAGTGTTAGTGGGAAATGAACGACTGGTGAATTGTCAATAGTTCGTGATTTTCCTGAGGTATTTCATGATGATGTAAGTGATATTCCGCCAGAGCGTGATGTGGAATTTACGATCAATTTAATTTTAGGAACTAGTCTGGTATCAATGGCTTTGTATCAAATGTCAACATCTAAATTGAAAGAGTTGAAGAGTCAACTTGAGGATTTTCTTTAGAATAGATTTATTCTTCCTAGTGTGTTATCCTGGGGTGAACTTGTTTTATTGGTTAATAAGAAGGAAGGTACTTTGAGGTTATGTGTTGACTATAGACAACTGAACAAGGTGACTATAAAGAATACATATCCACTTCCGAGGATTTATGATTTCATGGATCAGTTGGTTGGTGCTTGTGTTTATAACATGATATATTTGAGGTCTAGGTATCACTATATTAGTGTGAAAACTGGATATTTAGAAGATTGCTTTTAGAATAAGGTATGGTCATTATGAGTATTCTGTGATTTCGTTCGGTGTGACCAATGCACCTGGTGTATTTATGGAATACATGAATAGGATTTTTCATCAATATTTGGATCAGTTTTTTTTTTGTGTTCATTGATGATATTTTGATCTATTCAAAGAATGAAGAGGATCATGCTAAGCATTTGAGGATTGTGTTATCTGTGTTGAAAGAGAAGCAGTTGTATGCTAAGTTTTCTAAGTGTGAGTTTTGGTTGAAGAAAGTGAGTTTCCTTGGGAATGTGATATCGAAAGGTGGTATTATTGTTGATCCGTAGAAGATTGAGGTTGTATCTCAATGGGAAGCTCTGAAATCTGTTTTTGAGATTAGAAGTTTTCTTGGTTTAGCAGATTGCTGTCGAAAGTTTGTTGAAGGCTTTTCCAAGTTAGCTTTGTCATTGACGCAATTGACTAGGAAGGGTCAAGCTCTTATTTGGACTAAACAATGTGAATCTGGTTTTCAAGAGTTTAAGAGAAGGTTGACAACCACTCCTATTTTGATTTTTCCTGATCCGACATAACCGTTTGTTTTGTATTGTGTGATTGGTGGGAATGAGAACTGACTGTTTTGGAATGCTGGTTCGCGTTTTGCGTTTGTTTTCGCAAAATGTCGCGGTAAGCAAGAGTCGTCACCGCCTTTTATTTTATCCAACAAGGAAAGGAAAAAAGCACAGAAAAATTCCTTTTTGAGATATTTCTCGGGTTCGGGAGGTAGATTATAGAAAGGGAAGGTGTTAGCATCCTTTCTATCCATGGTTATCCACGGGCTCTTAGGTACTTGCTCATTGTGTTTTCAAAATTTGCTTTTCTTTGTGTTTGTGGGTTTGAAAAGAGTTTTTATTTGAAAGGTGTGTAAGTGCGAAAAGTTTTGTTTTATTTTAAAAAGGAGTCAGTACTTAAGAACCATCTACCTACTCAAAAAGGAATTAAAATGTACAAGTGTCCTTTAGATAGTGCTATCCCACTATTGAGGAGTAGGTAGCACCATCGTTGGAGTTTTTGGGTCAATTTGATTAAGGGACGTGTGGTCACTAAAGCAATGTTAGGACGCTTTAGCGGTAACCCTAATGTCTTAGATCATTTTTCCGAGGCAACCGTTTCGAGGCAACTTATGATCTTTGGACAAGAGGACGACCTCTAAAACTTCCTATACTCAATGACCACGTTCGAGGCAACCAAGTGAGGTGTACCCTAAGAGTGGCATGTGCGAGTGTGTTATTTCGGTTAATTTTATCTTTGTACATGTCAATGGTGAGCTATGTTAATTTTAAGTTAAAGATTGATCTTGTCATGCATTGCGTATTTATCAAACATCTAACAGTTAATATTATGCGGAAATTAAATTGCGGGAAATTAAATGTAAGCTATTACAAGGCGTCGGGTATTTATATCGCCAAAGACAAACCCTTTAATTTAAATTGCGGAAAGTAAATCAAAGCGATAAATAATTAAAAGTCCTAATTTAAAAACTATTACATTCCCGAAGCAATTACAAAATTGGAAACAAATGAATCGCGTGCAAGAAAATTAAATCGGCGCATTTTTAGGGTTTTGACCCTTTTTATTAAAGAAAACATATTTTTGTTATTTTTTGGATTAAATGAAATTAAATCTAAACCAATTATTAATTAATTAATAAAAAGATATTTTTTTTGGATTTTTTAATATTTGAGAAAATAAAATAAAAATGGTTAAAAGCTATTAAGAACCCTAATTCTAAATTGATTTTAATTTATTGCAAAAAATATTAATGTTAAACCTAATTAAAACTAAATAAATTAATTATTGTTTATTTACAAAAAATAAAATAATGAAATTAAATTTAATAAATAAAAATATTATATTTTTTTGTTTTATGATTTTATTAAGAAAAATAATTGGTTAGTTAATTAACAATAAAATAAATAATTAGAACAAAATAAATAAATGAAAATATGAAGGGAAAAAGAAATAACCCAGGGGTGTGGGCTTAATTTGATGGTGGAATCAACAATTTCAATCAGCCTGCTTTGACTTTTTGAACCCAATGCATGTGTGTTGACTAGGGTTCATGGTGAACCTTCAATCTGGATCCTTGGATTTGGCCTGAGGGCCATCTGGCAGGAGATCAGGCAATGATGCATGGTGTGCCACGCTTGGAGTGCTGTGTGGAATAACCTGGAGAAAAATTACAACAAATATTGGGGGACCTGGGATTCGAACCCAGGTTCCAATGCTCATTGACACGCTTCCTTTGCCAACTCAACCATGCTGCTTCTTTGTTAATATAATGCAAAACAAATAAAATGTTGTAAATAATTAATTATGCCTGGGAATTAAAAAACGCGCTAAACAATTTGAACAGACCAATGACGCAGGGACACGTCTTCATCTTCTTCAACGAAGACTGTAACTTTTCCTGCGGATTTTATTCCGCAACTAAATCCATGGCATCATCCTATCATGATCTACAGGCCATATAAATTCCAATGGAGACCATCACTGCATTCGTCTCTCTTCCCTGATGATCTCTATACCCATCATTAGTCTCAATTTATCTTGCATCAAAAATGCCTAAAAAACAAGAACAAGAACCCTAGCTTTGGATACCGGGTTATAAGCCATGAAAACAAAGTTAAATATTACAGAATCATTGGAAATTGAATGGCAAGTATGAATGTACAAGAAAATTGGCAAAAAGATACAAGAATGATGAGTTACGTTTTCATGTACAGGGGTATATTCGTGATGACTTACAGCCCGATTTAGGAGGTTTTAGGACTTGGTTTTGATTGCTACAGCTTCAGGAGATTGCCAGCAAGAGAGCTATGTCAAGCTTTTGGACTGAATCGTGCTCTAATATTGATTTTGATCTCCCACTTTTTCACACTTTTTTCAATTCTTGTTTGGCCGTTTCTGCAATGCTTTTGTCGTGTCCTTGCTATGCCTCACTTGTACATGTATATTGGAAGAGAATTAGGTCAAGAGTTGGGCTTGAATCCATAAGAATTGATGAATGGAGATTTTATTTGATCACCATTATCAAGTTTCCATATTTGCATCAAATCTGAGATTTTGTGCATGTTTTGACTTGGCACGAGTTTGATTGAGTTTCTCATGATATTTGCAAGCTGTAATGATCACAAGAATCTCATTCCATTAATTTTAGGATTTTATTTGAATTAATATTGATTTAAAATGAATTAAATAATTAAAAATTAAATAAAATAGAAAAATAAATGATTGGTCATGAAATTAAGGATGGGACACATGTGTGGTGTGATAAGACCAAATCAAGTGGAAAAAAGTGGGCCCTTTTGTCAAAAATTGGAGTTTGGAGGATAGTTGACTTTTGGCAATTTTGGAAAAATGCCCAACTTCAACAATGCATAACTTCTTCAATTTTGAACTTTTGGAAGTGTTCTGGGACTTTTTAGAAACCTTGAGATGTACTATAACCAACCTTTTTGGTATCATATCATTTTGATCTTCCATGCTAAAGTTATAAGCTTTGGAAAAAAAGGTGTTTTTGTTGACTTTCAAAAATAACCTATAATGTCCAAATTTGTAACTTTTTGTGAGTGCATTTCTTGATCTTGGGGTGTGAATATGGATTGTAGGAAATTGCATTCTTTTCAAAATTAGCTTTGGATGGGTCATTTCTCATAATATATGAGAAAGTTATGCTTGGTCAAAGTTGAGTTGACTTTTCCTACAAAACCCTAATTTAGCAACTTTTGAATCTTGATGAATCTTGAGCAATACTTGATGAATCATGATAAACCCTTGATAAAATGATGAATTATCCTTCAAAATGAGAATGCTGACAAAAAAATATTGAGGTTTGACTGTATTTGGGTCATAGTTGACTTTTGCCCTAGCATAGTCGATTTTTGGACCTCTTGAGCAATTAACTGACCAAACTTCCTCTGCAAGGCTTGAAATTTGACATGGATGAACTTAAGAACATATTAGGACATTGGGGAGAACTTTGAGGTCATTTGGATGTGAGGACCTTGATGCAACACAAAACCCTAATTTTGAATTGACTGCCTTAGAAGGTGATTTGATTGTCCAACTCTTGAGCCATCTTGAACACTTGGAGATTATTCTTGACATGTCTTGAGAAATATGGGAGGGAAAATTTTGGGGTACAACAGTTGCCCCTGTTCAATCTTCTTAAACCTGAGGATATAGATTGGCGTTCGGGCCTTTCGTGATCCGAAGGTGGAAGATGATTGAACACTAGAGTGCCCAGAAATTTGCACTCGCATGAAGTTGTATCAGCCTTGTGATGTCGGGAATGGACTTACATATGCCATTTGGAGATTGATGATGGGAGATGGGCTTAAAGATGCCATCCGAAGGAGTGTTGGTCGCGTAAGAGATTCCTTAGCGAGAGCTTGTATACCTGTTGTTGAGAGAGATTCTGCCGAGGAATGCTGCTCTTTGTCTTAGGAGAAATAGAACTTTAGGAGCTTCGGTCGTCTGTTATTCTACTGGGGAATCATCTATGTTGAAGAGGTGAGAGTGAACTACTATTTGGTCGTAACCCAGGCTTTATAGTGATAAGACTGACTGCTATCTGGTCGTAATCCAGGCTTTACAGTGACTTACTGGGGAGATGAGATTAAACTTGCTATCCGGTTGTAATCCAGGCTTTGCAATACCTCACTTCTTATCTGGTCGAAATCCAGGCTTCAGAACAAACCAAGTGGTTATCCGGTCGCCTCCGGGCTTCAACTTGAATTTAGGGCACACTAATATCCGGCCGACTCCGGGCTTCTTAGTAACTGTCCATGTAAACTGCTATTTGGTCGGAATCCAAGCTTCACAGTGCCTTGTACCGCTATATGGTCGTAATCCAGGCTTTACGATGTTTTATACCATTATTTGGTCGAATCCAGGCTTCATGGTGTTGCGTACTGCTATCTGGTCTAATCCAATCTTCACAATACCTCACTTCTTATCTGGTTGAAATCCAGGCTTCAGAACAAATAAAATGGTTATCCGCTCGCATCCGGGCTCCCCTTTGACTGTTGGGTTTACTAGTATCTGGTCGAATCCGGGCTTTACAGTAACTTGCTGGGTAAACTATTATCTGGTCGTAATCCAAGCTTCACATTGTCCCTTAGCGCTATCTGGTCGTAATCCAGTCTTCACAATGTATCATACAACTATCTGGTCGAAATCCAGGCTTCGTAGTACTCTTGGTTGCTATCTGGTCGTAATCCAGGCTTCACAATAACTTGTTGAGTTGTTATCCGGTCGTGATCTGAGTTTTACGGCTTGTGTTTATGATATACCACTATTTGGTCGAATCCAGGCTTCATGGTGCTTACTGAGCTGCTATTCGGTCGTAATCAGGGCTTCACGGCTCACTGGGGGATAAACTATTATCTGGTTGTTCTCCGGGCTTCATAGCTTACTTTTGAGAGACATCACTATCTGGTCGTAATCCAGGCTTCGCGGTAGTCTGATATTGTTATCTGGTCGCAATCCGGGCTTCATAATATGCTGTGGAAATCAAGGTACTATCCGGTCGTGCCCGGGCTTCATTACTTGAATTTTGATTGTATCTTTCCTGAAAAGTAAAGGTTAGTTGTATGTAATGCATGATATGTATCAAACAATGATGTTCTCAACATAAATGAGATTGTATGGTATGATGCGTATATGCATGTATCATGATGTATGGACATGTTATGTTTTAGCCGGGGAAAATAAATCTCGGAGCTACTGGAGAATAGAGTTGAATTCTTCGTTTCCGCTGGGGATGGTGAACGAAGGTGATTGTGAGAATAAGCCTGCAGGAGAAAAGAAACTCCATTGGGGAAAAAACTAATGAAGAGATTACTCTGAGGGGAATTACTCTGTGGGGAAGGGATGCTCTGCTGAGGATTTTAATGATAAACTTCGCTGGGAATTCCATTGATAAACTCTGTTGGGGATTTCAATGATGAACTCTGCTGGGGATGGATTACCGTTGCTGGTGATATTGAATCTTTTAAGGATTGAAGTCCTGCTGGGGGGAAAGAAAGAACTTCGTTGGGGATGATCTTTCCGTTGAAACTTGCTGAGGATAACCCAGTTAGACTCTTGTGTGGATAACCCTCTGAATTTGGCTGGGGAGATTTATTTGCGCTCTGCAGGGGATAAGCTTCCGGAATCTACTGGGGAAGATGATTCAACTTTGTTGGGAAAGATTTTTTAGACTGCGCTGGGGAAATGGCTCCACTGGGGGTATCTTGTATTCCGTCGGGGAACATTCTTATACTCTGTTAAGGAATATTAAGACTACCGGGGATACTCTTATGCTTGCTGGGGATTATCTTTATACCCCGCTGGGGAAGATTAAGACCTTCTGGGGATACCCAGCCTCTTTAGGGCTGAGGGTAAATGAACTCTGCTTGGGGAGAGTATTGCTGATTTGTTCACGGTTGCAAGTCTCAGCTGGGAGAGAGATGCCATTTCGGTCTTACTCTGTGGGGAGTGAAAGTATCGTAGCCATATTCTTCAGCCGAATCTACCTTGTACCTGGTGGACAAAACAACTACACAGCTTGGACATTTCTTATGCCCCTGTTTCTGATATTACTAGTAATTCATCTTTCGTTTCGCATGTAAATATTTATGATCAACAATTAATGTCAAATGCATATATCAAAAATGAACATTGGACGTTCTTTGCAAAACAAAACAGATAAAGGAAAAACAATTTGAAATTTGTCTGAGAATGAATTTGTATTGATTTTGAAGTTTGGCCTGTAAATAGGCGTTTTTGTACAAGAGGCTGACGTCCTAGTAAGAGAACGCCGCCGAACAAATATAATTTATACAATTTGTGAAAAGAAAACAAAACAGCTATGTGAACAATCCCACTGGGTTCCAACTCTGCTATTGCCTTTATATCCTTGAGCGTCTCATCACTTTGCTATTGGTTGAAGATGAATCTGATTGATTAGTGTCGTCCGAGCTTGATGGTTGATACCGAAGTCTGGATGCGAGGTAATCCAATGAGACATAGTGTTACGCTTTAATCCCTATTTTTTTCCTGGACCGCCCTTTCGGGTTTTCAGTCCACCGGGATACCCTTTTTTGCCCAAGCCGCCTGTTCAGGTTTTCGACTTGCCGGGTGTACAGATTTTTTATTTTCATCCCTTATTTTTGCCCGAACCCTTTTGGTTCGCCGGGAAGCCCTTATTTTTTCCTAGGCCAGTCAACCTAGCGGGTCTTTGATTATGCGTAGTATCTTTTCACTATGTCTGCATTGACGGGGTGAGGGAGGTCATCACCATCCATGGTGGTTAGAATCATAGCTCCTCCTGAGAAAATGTTCTTAACCACAAATGACCCTTCGTAAGTAGGTGTCTATTTTCCCCTGGGATCACCTTAAGGTAAGATAATGCGCTTGATTACCAGGTCCCCAACTTGATACTCTTGTCGTCTAACTTTCTTGTTAAATGCCTTGATCATCCGTTTTTGGTATGTCTGACCATGACAAATAGCAGTAAGTCTTTTTTCGTCGATTAGGTTCAGTTGATCAAGCCGGGTCTGAATCCAGTCATCTTCACTCAAACCTGCATCCTTCATGATCCAGAGAGAGGGTATCTGAACTTCAATGGGCAAGACTGCCTCCATGCCATAAACCAAGGAATAGGGTGTTGCCCCTGTTGACGTTCGTGCTGAGGTACAGTACCCATGAAAAGCAAATGGTAACATCTCGTGCCAGTCTTTGTATGTCACTGTCATCTTCTGCACAATCTTCTTGATGTTCTTATTTTCCGCTTCGACAGCCCCATTCATCTTCGGCCGGTAGGGAGAAGAGTTATGATGCTGTATTTTGAATAGCTCACAGAGCTCAGTGATCATCTTGTTGTTAAGATTGGTACTGTTGTCTGTAATGATCCTCTCTGGTACACCGTATCGACAGATCAGATTGTGCCGAATGAACCGTGCCACGACGTTCTTGGTTACGGTAGCAAAGGAAGCTGCTTCAACCCACTTCGTAAAGTAATCAATCGCTACCAGGATGAAACGATTCCCGTTGGATGCCGTAGGTCTGATCTCACCGATCATATCAATGCCCCACATTGCAAAAGGCCAAGGAGCTGTCAAAACGTTCAAAGGAACTGGAGGTATGTGCACCTTATCAGCATAGACCTGGAACTTGTGACATGTCCGAGAATGCTGATAACAGTCGGCTTCCATCGTGGACCAGTAATATCCTACCCGAAGGATCTTCTTTGCCATGGTGTGTCCACTGGAATGGGTTCCGAAGGTACCTTCATGTAACTCTGCCATGATCCTTTCTGCTTCAGTCTTATCCACACAACGCAGCAAGGTCGAATCATGGTTACGTTTGTAAAGGATGTCATTACTGATAAAGAACTTTGTTGCGAACCTCCTCAGAAACTTCTTGTCATTAACAGATGCACCCTCGGGGTATTCCTGAGCTTCAAGATACCTCTTCAACTCATGATATCAGTGCTTTCCTGTTACTTCTTCAGTCTCAAGATCACAGCAATGTGCAGGTTCGTCTAATCTTTCAATAATGATCCGGGGAGCCTCGTTGTCCCAATTGACTTTGAAAATAGAAGACATCATAGCCAGCGCATCCGCCAATTGATTCTCCACTCTAGGGAAGTGTTCAAAGGTTATGTCCTCGAAATGGGGAAGCAACGTCAACACATACTCCTTGTAAGGAATAAGATTTGGGTGTTTTGTATCCCACTCACCTTTGATCTGACTGATCACGAGAGTGGAATCTCCGAAGACACTCAGAAACTTAATCCTTAGGTCAATTGCAGCTCGAAGACCCATGATGCACGCTTCATATTCCGCCATGTTGTTGGTGCAGTTGAAACATGGTCGGGCAGTAAACGGAGTATGAGAGCCTTTAGGAAATATGATCACGGTGCCAATGCCATTACCCAAAGCGTTCGAAGCAACATCAAAGTACATAGACCATCGGGATCCTTCCTCAGGTCCCTCATCCGGTCCAGGTGTCTCACAATCAGTTATCAACATGATATTCTCGTCTGGAAATTCAAAGTTCATAGACTGGTAATCATCCACTGCTTGATGTGCCAAATGGTCTGCCAATACACTTCCCTTGATTACTTTTTGAGTTGTGTACTGGATGTCATACTCAGTCAAGATCATCTTCCATCTTGCTATTCTTCTGGACAAGGCAGGCTTTTCGAAGATATACTTGATTGGATCCATCTTTGAAATCAATAGAGTAGTGTGAGTCAGCATATACTGTCTCAGCCAACGAGCAACCCATGCCAAAGCGCAGCAAGTTTTCTGAAGCAGTGAGTATCGGGTCTCACAGTCGGTAAACTTTTTGCTAAGGTAATAAATAGCATGCTCTTTTCGGCCAAACTCGTCATGCTGCCCCAGAACACTCCCCATTTAGTTGTCAAGTACTGTCAAGTATAAGATCAGAGGTCTCCCTTCAACTGGTGGCATTAGGATGGGTGGCTCTTGGAGATACTCTTTGATCCTTTTGAAAGTGGCCTGACATTCATCATTCCAACGTACCACTTGATCTTTCTTCAGTAGCTTGAAGATTGGCTCACAAGTAGCAGTTAGGTGTGAGATGAATCGGGCAATGTAGTTCAGTCGTCCTAGAAAGCCTATGAGCTCTTTCTCTGTTCTGGGAGCTGTCATCTCTTGTATAGCTTTCACGTTGGCAGGGTCCACTTGAATACATTTGTCGCTTACAATAAAACCTAGCAGCTTACCAGACCTCACCCCGAAGGTGCACTTGTTCGAGTTCAATCTCAGCTTGTACAACTTCAGCCTGTCAAACAGCTTCTGCAGATGGTCAAGGTGTTCTTCCTCAGTCTGAGACCTTGCAATCATATCGTCAACGTATACTTCAATCTCATGATGGATCATGTCATGAAACAAAGCAACCATGGCACGCTGATATGTTACCCCAGCATTCTTTAGTCCAAAAGGCATGACCTTGTAGCAAAAGGTGCCCCACTGAGTAACAAAGGTGGTCTTCTCCATGTCTTCGGGAGCCATCTTTATCTGATTATAACTGGAGAAACTGTCCATAAAGGAGAAGACCTTGTGCTGAGCAGTGTTGTCAACCAGAACGTCAATATGAGGTAGAGGGAAGTCATCCTTGGGGCTTTCCCTGTTTAAATCCCTATAATCAACACACATTCAGACCTTACCATCTTTCTTCGGCACAGGAACCACATTGGACACCCACTGAGGGTAAGAAGTAACTGCTAGAAAACCGGAGTCAAACTGTTTCATAACTTCATCCTTGATTTTCTCAGACATCTCTGGGCGCATTCGGCGAAACTTCTGTTTCACTGGAGGACAGTCTTCCTTGGTAGGCAGGCGATGAACCACAATGTCGGTATCCAAACCAGGCATATCTTCGTAAGACCAAGCAAATATCTCAACGTATTCATGTAGCATCTGAATCAACCGTTGTTTCACATTAGGCTCCAGATTGGCACCAATCTTGACTTCCTTCTTGTCTGCCTCAGTACCCAGATTCACTGTTTCCACTGGATCTTCATGTAGCTAAATGTCCCTCTCTTCTTGGAGCAACATTCTTGCAAGTTCACCAGGCACTTCGCAATCATCTTCACCTTCGTCTTCGGCTAAGTTGATCGGATTTTCAAAGTCATAACTGGCAGTAGCAGAGTCGTTACCAGTGAGATCCAGAGTGGATGCAGACCTGTATATGTGAGTGTGTGTAAAATAGCTGTTTTACAATATATAATAAAGAAAAACAAGAAGCGCAAAATTTAAAATGCGAGAACGTCCAATGCTTTTATTAATGATATATGAAAATGACACACAAAAGCCCTCACAAATGAAGCCACGGTGCCCCGGGTAAGACACCGGGCCATAAAGTTCAAAACATTGTCTGTTACAAATTCAAAACAAAAAGTTTCATTACTGGGTAACAAAAGTAATAGGGATGAAGTCCTTTGTTGTCCAGTTGCTTGGTCCACCGTTGGTCGTAGGATAGATCCAGCTGTCGAATTCAGACTCTTCTACATCCTCTTCAATGGCATTCACTCCCGAGTTGTTGATGAACACGGGAGGTCTTCCGATCCTTGCACTTCGAACGACCCTTTGAGCTTCTGCAGTGGAACCCAAACCAAACTTGTTAGTCTTATGTGTAAAATCAAGAAGTCGGCCCCAATTTGCACACTCACCCTTCTCAATAACAGCCCGTGCATCTTTTAAGGAAGCCATCTTCATAGGAGAACTTTCCACCACAGTCTCAATTGATGCCAGTGTCTGGGGAACCTCTTCAAAGTGCTGAAATGGAGTCTCAATGAACTCCCCATCCATCTCTACGTATCTGAATGAGTTGAGGTGGCTGACCATGTACTCTTCCTCTCCTTGCACTGTCACAATCTTTCCTTTGACCGGATACTTCAACTTCTGATGAAGCGTTGAGGTCACGGCCCCAACTTTATGGATCCATGGAAGACCCAGCAAACAAGAGTAGGATGGCCGAATGTCCATCACATAGAACATAGAATTGAAGACCTGAGAACCAACTTTAATTGGAATATCAACTTCACCGTGCACCATCCTTTTAGACCCATCAAAGGCCCTGACAACAATGTTGCTTGGCTTTAGTTCCAACCCTTCACAATCCAACCGGTCTAGAGCGTTTTTAGGCAATACGTTCAATGAGGAACCAGTATCAACCAATACATGTGCAAGAGTAGTGCCCCTACATTCAATGGACACATGTAGGGTATCATTATGATTTTTCCCCTTGGCAGTCAAATCGGCGTCGGAGAAACCCAAACCATTATCAACAGTTAAATTGGCCACACAATCGGTAAATTGATCAGCTGATGTCTCTTGTGGCACGTGGGCAGTCTTCAGGAAGGTAATTAGAGCCTTGGCATGGGCCTCTGAGCACATCAATAGTGACAACATAGAAATCTTGGATGGGGTTTGCCCCAGTTGCTCAACTACGTTGTAATCACTCTTCTTAATAATCTTCAGAATCTCTTCCATCTCCTGTTTGGAAGCTTCCATAGTAATTGTCTTTGGTGCCTCCGTCTGAGCAGGCATATCAGTGGTGATCCCTTTGCCCCGAGCGTCAGATGACTCGGCGACAGGGGTAGGACTAGGAACTTGATCAGGAATGGCAGTAGGTACACTTGTAGGTGTAATGACAACAGGTCTTCGGACAGTTGGTGGAACAATATCAGGTGAGAAAAGTCTAGCGCTGCGGGTGACTTTAGCAGGTCCAGTAATGTTGCTGACGTCAGTATCAGCATCCAACTCTTTCTTAACTCCATGAAAATAAACATCAGCCCCATAGTGCCAAGGGACAACTTTGTTAGAGGTATAGGGGATGGGCCCCGAAACAGTGATAATCATAGGTGCGATCTTCGGAACAAATGTAATTCTAACAGGCTTCCTCGAGGGAGCATTGGAAGAATTGTCGAAAATGGTAATGATGGCGACTTCTTCAGTAGGAATGGAAGGAACAAAAGTCTTCTCAAACAAGATCTCCTTACTATCCATCAGGTTTTGGATACCTGACTTCAGGAATGGGCAACCGGTAGGTAAAACAGAACACATATGGCAACCTTCATCACAGCCCAGAAATAAACCGGCTAGAAACAGGTTCTTCTTGACAGTCATCAGAGGGGTAACAATGTCATCCACAGAAACTACAAACAATTCCTCCTCTACAGCATTCACTCCATGTTTGGGCATGGGAGCAGTCACAACATTAGGCCTCTCGTGCGCCTCAAACTCAATCTCCTTTGCATCAATTAAGTCTTGTATCTTGTTCTTCAAAGCCCAACAATCATATGTATTATGCCCCGGGCTATCGGAGTGATAAGCGCAGCGGGTGTTAGGGTTATACCTTGGTAACATTGTATTTCAATTCTATGGGGGTTCCCTTAGAGTCACCAGATTAGTCTTCAGCAACTGTGGCAGAATCTGAGATAAGGTCATGCTGAGACGAGTGAATTGCCTCTTAGGTCTCTCGTCCTTTTGTTGATTGTTGTACTAAGGAGCACCAGCAGGTTTTGAAATAACAACCGCGTTGATAGCTTGGCGGTGTTCAGGTCTACTCTGTCTTCTTACACTGTAGACAGCACTGGACTCTTTCTTAAACGGCTTCTTCTCGGTGCTTGATGAGGCACCCTTCTGTATCTTCCCCGCCTTAATACCAACCTCAATCCTCTCACCAGTCAAAATAAGATCTGTACACCCAACTGAAGAGCTTCCAATCAGATGGTTAAAGAATGGACCAGACAGGGTCCCCAGAAACATATCAACAAGCTCATAATCAGCCAACGGTGGTTGCACCCTTTCGGCAAGGTCTCTCCACTTCTGAGCGTAATCTTTGAATCCTTCACCCGTTCCCATTGACATACCCTGGAGTTGGGTACGCGTAGGAGCGAGTTTGGAGTTGTACTGATACTGCCTGTAGAATGTAGTAGCCAAATCTTCCCAACTGCGGATACTGGCTCCGTCCAACTGATAGAACCACTCAAGTTGAGTCCCTGAGAGACTGTCTTGAAAGAAATGGATCCATAAGTTCTTATCAGCAGTGTAAGGCTGGATCTTCCTCACGTATGACCAGAGGTGCAGCTTCGAACAGGAAACTCCGTCATACTTGGCAAAGGCAGGTGCCTTGAACTTATGGGGAATCACCACCCCAGATGATAGACCTAGATCTCCGAAGTCCAGACCGGGCACCTTCTGAATTTCCATACCAGTTGTTTGTACTTATCCTCAATAGGAGAATACTGTTCTTCATCATAGTCCATCTCGTTGTCGTACACCACAGGGCTAGGAGCCCTCCTTTCTTGTGGACTATCTTTCCCTCTAGATGAGGTGGTCAGATCAACTTCATTCTGCAGCCTGTTCCCAAACTTGTGTCCTGTGTTAAACAGGATGGTCCTCTTCTTCTTCTTCTTTTTCTACTTCAGAATCAAGGTCTTCAGGTCCTGCTGACCCTTAGCTAGGCTCATGAACAGCTCTTGAAATTGGGCATTCTGGGACTGGAGGGCCTTGATAGCTTGCTCAGTTGAAGGTTTAGTAGACATGATGATCGCTGAAATAAACAGCAAAGAAGATAAGAGACCTGTAAAAAAGGGTACCTGTTTATGAAGTGCATGGGATGAAATGCGTATGATTTATGATTTCAAAGACAATCGGGATTCAAATTTGTAAACAAGAAAGGAAACACACTTTATTAGATTTAAACTTCAAAATTTAAATTGTTCAACAAATTTCCCTTAAGGCCTTACAAGAATGGAAATACTGAAAAGTAAACAAAAAACTGTAAAAGAAATCATCAAAGGTCCATCAATGCTCCCATGGTCTCTTCTTCTCAGTGCAGACATAGTCATTCAGAATCCACTCATTCTCCAACTGCCTAGTCAGCTTCTAGATCTTTTGCTCTTGCTCGTTGAACTTCTCTCGGTAAGAATCATGTTCATCCCTCAACTGCATCCAAGACCTCTTCAGTGCCCTAATATCAGTGGGCATATAAGGGTGGAGAATGGTTGGAAGAACCCCTTCTTCATTAGCAACTTCAAGAGTGACGGGCCAGACAACTTCATATGGCATACCTAGCTTCTGGGCACGGATGCGGACCCATCTGAGATATGGCTCCATCGGGAGTGAAGTCTTTGGACCCAACTCATGTGGATCATATTGGTGAACTATGTCCCAAGCTCTTATGAATCTACAACATTGCTTGTCGCTATCCCCTTGAAAATCAAAGATGATATGAGGCATTAGCATCTCATGAGGTCCTTCTCTTTTGGCTCTTCCAAATTGACGGAGAGCTAAGCATGGGTTGTAAGAAATTCCTCCATGGGTTCCTATCAACGGGACATTAGGATACTCTCCACAGCGATCGATGACAGTCACCTCATCCATACCTTTGAGAGTCCAGATAATGTCATTGTGAGAAAGAGACATCACCCTATAAGCCCAGCCCATTCCTTCTTTGTTCTTCAATACTGACTTAGGGAGGTGCGAAATAAACCACCTCGACAATAAAGGAACACATCACATCAAGGTTCCCCGCTTTCGGGCAGTACGAGCATAGAGCTGATGAAGAATGTCACATAAGAGAGTGGGTACGGGGTTCTGAGAAATGAAGATCTTTATGGCATTCACATCAACAAAAGTGTCAGGATTCAGAAACAGCACCAAGCCATAAATCAAAAGAGCCAAAATATCCTCGAACGCCTTAAAGTCTAGGCTATCCCAGAAGTAATTAGCCTTGCCAACCAAGAACTTAGTCAGAAATCCCTTAGCTCCGCTCCTAGTCTCCCAATTAGCCATTACCTCCTCTTTGGTCAAATGAAGGGCTGCAGCAATTTCTTCAGGCCTAAGAGTCTTCTCTCAACCAGTGAATGGAGACTGCTCCAAAACAGAGATACCGAGCAGCTCAGAGAACTCTTCTAGGGTAGGGAACAGCTGATAGTCTTGAAAAGTGAAGCAATGGTACAACAGATCATAAAACTGGACCAGGACACTCATCATTTGTTCGTCCAATTTAGAGGTGACCAAACTGAGAAGAGGACCATGCCTCCTGATGAAGGAAGTAGTGCCTGGCATCCTGACAACCAACTCTTTAAGCAAGGTAGGGACTTGGACAAAGTTGATCCGGATAGTGTTCTTACGCATAGGCATCATGATGACCTACAAAACAGAGCAAAGATGAAACCCTCCTGTCTTTGAAATAGGTTAGTCCTTATGCAAGATGTATGCAATGCTATGATGTCATGATGTCATGATAAAGGCACACCACAAGTATCCACAAAAAGCAAACATGGCAAAGGCACACAAGTCACACTGAGAGCCCTTAGATTTCAGGCTGGCATGGAGCTTAGGTACTACCCTCTTTCAGTTCAGTTGGTTTTAAACCTGTCCTAAAAAATAGTAACAGGGTTTTAGAGGATCTCAATATCACTAACTACCCTCAATCGGTCATAATTCCAGTTTAGCAACCTTTTCTTGCAGCCGAAATCATCGCGAGAGTTTAGTCTCAATGAGTGTAGCATACTGCTACTGTTCTATGGCCAAGTTGTTCAATTTAAGGTTCTAAAGTCAGTTGGTGCTTAATGACCCCTTATAAGACCCATATTCTCCTCGTTCAAACACAAGGGATATCGGTACAGACTAAAGTGCCACACTAACGTAGCTACTGCTTCATCCGTATCGGTCTACACCGTACAAATCCCTCACAGTTTATTGCTACTTACCTAAAGGGTATCCCCAAATCCGGGTTAGGATCTATAGAACTCCGATACAAGCCCACAAAATTAAAGCATATAAAGTATACAATTGAAAACATAATGATCTAATCCTAAGGTACACCTCACTTATAGGAGTTTCCCCAGTAGAGTCGCCAGTTCTGTGATCGGTGGGAATGAGAACTGACTGTTTTGGAATGCTGTTTCGCGTTTTGCGTTTGTTTTTGCAAAATGTCGCGGTAAGCAAGAGTCGCCACCGTCTTTTATTTTATCCAACAAAGAAAGGAAAAAAGCACAGAAAAATTCCTTTTTGAGATATTTCTCGGGTTCAGGAGGTAGATTATAGAAAGGGAAGGTGTTAGCACCCTTTCTATCCGTGGTTATCCACGGGCTCTTAGGTACTTGCTCATTGTGTTTTCAAAATTTGCTTTTCTTTGTGTTTGTGGGTTTGAAAAGAGTTTTTGTTTGAAAGGTGTGTAAGTGCGAAAAGTTTTGTTTTGTTTTAAAAAGGAGCCAGTACTTAAGAACCATCTACCTACTCATAAAGAAATTAAACTGTACAAGTGTCCTTTAGATAGTGCTATCCCACTATTGAGGAGTAGGTAGCACCGTCGTTGGAGTTTTCGGGTCAATTCGATTAAGGGACGTATGGTCACTAAAGCAATGTTAGGACGCTTTAGCGGTAACCCTAATGTCTTAGATCATTTTTCCAAGGCAACCGTTTCGAGGAAACTTATGATCTTTGGACAAGAGGGCGACCTCTAAAACTTCCTATACTCAATGACCACGTTCGAGGCAACCAAGTGAGGTGTACCCTAAGAGTGGCATGTGCGAGTGTGTTATTTCGGTTAATTTTATCTTTGTACATGTCAATGGTGAGCTATGTTAATTTTAAGTTAAAGATTGATCTTGTCATGCATTGCCTATTTATCAAACATCCAACAGTTAATATTGTGCGGAAATTAAATTACGGGAAATTAAATCTAAGCTATTACAAGGCGTCGGGTATTTACATCGCCAAAGACAAACCCTTTAATTTAAATTGCGGAAAGTAAATCAAAGCGATAAATAATTAAAAGTCCTAATTTAAAAACTATTACATTCCCGAAGCAATTACAAAATTGGAAACAAATGAATCGCGTGCAAGAAAATTAAATCGGCGCATTTTTAGGGTTTTGACCCTTTTTATTAAAGAAAGCATATTTTTGTTATTTTTTGGATTAAATGAAATTAAATCTAAACCAATTATTAATTAATTAATAAAAAGATATTTTTTTGGATTTTTTAATATTTGAGAAAATAAAATAAAAATGGTTAAAAGCTATTAAGAACCCTAATTCTAAATTGATTTTAATTTATTGCAAAAAACATTAATGTTAAACCTAATTTAAACTAAATAAATTAATTATTGTTTATTTACAAAAAATAAAATAATGAAATTAAATTTAATAAATAAAAATATTATATTTTTTTGTTTTATGATTTTATTAAGAAAAATAATTGGTTAGTTAATTAACAATAAAATAAATAATTAGAACAAAATAAATAAATGAAAATATGAAGGGAAAAAGAAATAACCCAGGGGGTGTGGGCTTAATTTGATGGAGGAATCAGCAATTTCCAGGCCCAATTTCAATCAGCCTGCTTTGACTTTTTGAACCCAATGCATGCGTGTTGACTAGGGTTCATGGTGTACCTTCAATCTGGATCCTTGGATTTGGCCTGAGGGCCATCTGGAAGGAGATCAGGCAATGATGTATGGTGTGCCACGCTTGGAGTGCTGTGTGGAATAACCTGGAGAAAAATTACAACAAATATTGGGGGACCTAGGATTCGAACCCAGGTCCCAATGCTCATTGACACACTTCCTTTGCCAACTCAACCATGCTGCTTCTTTGTTAATATAATGCAAAACAAATAAAATAATGTAAACAATTAATTATGCCTGGGAATTAAAAAACGCGCTAAACAATTTGAACAGGCCAATGACGCAGGGACACGTCTTTGTCTTCTTCAACGAAGACTGTAACTTTTCCTGCGGATTTTATTCCGCAACTAAATCCATGGCATCATCCTATCATGAGCTACAAGCCATATAAATGCCAATAGAGACCATCACTGCATTCGTCTCCCTTCCCTGATCATCTTTATACCCATCATCAGTCTCAATTTATCCTGCATCAAAAATGCTTAAAAAACAAGAACAAGAACCCTAGCTTTGGATACCGGGTTATAAGCCATGAAAACAAAATTAAATATTACAGAATCATTGGAAATTGAATGTCAAGTATGAATGTACAAGAAAATTGGCAAAAAGATGCAAGAATGATGAGTTACGTTTTCATGTACAGGGGTATATTCGTGATGACTTACAACGCGATTTAGGAGGTTTTAGGACTTGGTTTTGATTGCTACAGCTTCAGGAGATTGCCAACAAGAGAGCTATGTCATGCTTTTGGACTGAATCGTGCTCTAATATTGATTTTGATCTCCCACTTTTTCACACTTTTTTCAATTCTTGTTTGGCCGTTTCTGCAATGCTTTTGTCGTGTCCTTGCTATGCCTCACTTGTACATGTATATTGGAAGAGAATTAGGTCAAGAGTTGGGCTTGAATCCATAAGAATTGATGAATGGAGATTTTATTTGATCACCATTATCAAGTTTCCATATATGCATCAAATCTGAGATTTTGTGCATGTTTTGACTTGGCATGAGTTTGATTGAGTTTCTCATGATATTTGCAAGCTGTAATGATCACAAGAATCTCATTCCATTAATTTTTGGATTTTATTTGAATTAATATTGATTTAAAATGAATTAAATCAATAAAAATTAAATAAAATAGAAAAATAATTGATTGGTCATGAAATTAAGGATGGGACACGTGTGTGATGTGATAAGACCAAATCAAGTGGAAAAAAGTGGGCCCTTTTGTCAAAAATTAGAGTTTGGAGGATAGTTGACTTTTGGCAATTTTGGAAAAATGCCCAACTTCAACAATGCATAACTTCTTCAACTTTGAACTTTTGGAAGTGTTATTTGACTTTTTAGAAACCTTGAGATGTCCTATAACCAACCCTTTTGGTCTCATCTCATTTTGATCTTCCATACTCAAGTTATAAGCTTTGGCAAAAATGGTATTTTTGTTGACTTTCAAAAATGACCTATAATGTCCAAATTTGTAACTTTTTGTGAGTGCATTTATTGATCATGGGGTGTGAAGATGGATTGTAGGAAATTTCATCCTTTTAAAAATGAGCTTTGGATGGGTCATTTCTCATAAAGTATGAGAAAGTTATGCTTGGTCAAAGTTGAATTGACTTTTCCTACAAAACCCTAATTTAGCAACTTTTGATTCTTGATGAATCTTGAGCAATCCCTGATGAATCGTGATAAAACCTTGATCAAATGATTAATTATCCTTCAAAATGAGAATGTTGACAAAAACATCTTGAGGTTTGACTGTATTTGGGTCACAGTTGACTTTTGCCCTAGCACAGTCAATTTTTGGACCTCTTGAGCAATTGACTGACCAAACTTCCTCTGCAAGGCTTGAAATTTGACATGGATGAACTTAAGAACATATTAGGACATTGGGGAGCACTTTGAGGTCATTTGGATGTGAGTACCTTGATGCAACACAAAAGCCTAATTTTGAATTGACTGCCTTAGGAGGTGATTTGACTGTCCAACTCTTGAGCCATCTTGAACACTTTGAGATTATTCTTGACATGTATTGAGAAATATGGGAGGGAAAATTTTGGGGTACAACATATTGTGATGCGTTATTGATGGGTCTAGGAGGTGTGTTGATGCAGAATCGACAAGTTGTAGCTTATGCTTCAAGATAACTGAAATTTCATGAGAGGAATTATCCGACTCATGATTTAGAGTTATTTGTTGTTGTGTTTTTATTGAAACTTTTGCAGCACTATTTGTTTAGATCAAGATTTGATGTGTTTAGTGATCAAAAAATTTCAAAATATCTGTTTGATCAGAAAGAGTCGAATATGAGGCAAAGAAGATGGTTAGAATTCTTGAAGGATTATGATTTTAATTTTAATTACCATCAGGTTAAAATGAATGTTGTGGCTGATGCATTAAGTAGGAAGTCTTTGCATACGTCGATGTTGATGGTGTGAGAGTTGGAACTACTTGAGCAATTTTAAGATATGAGTTTGGTTTGTGAAGAGACTTCTTCTTGTGTTAAGCTTGGTATGTTGAAGCTTACTAGTGGCATTCTTGATGAGATTCGAGAAGGTCATAAATCTGATGTGGTTTGGTGGATAAGTTGACGTTGATCAATCAAGGTCAAGGTGGTAATTTTTGGATTGATGAAAATTTTATCATGAGATATCGTGATAGAGTTTGTGTTCCGGATATATCCGATTTGAAGAAGATGATTCTTGAAGAAGGGAATCGTAGTGGATTGAGTATTCATCCTGGATCTACTAAGATGTATCAATATTTGAGGAAATTATTTTGGTGGTTAGGTATGAAGAAAGAGATTGCGGAATTTGTGTGTTCTTGTTTGACTTGTCAGAAGTCGAAGATAGTGCATCAGAAGTCATCTGGTTTGTTGCAACCTTTATCTATTCTTGAATGGAAATGGGATAGTATTTCTGTGGATTTTGTTTCTGGTTTACCTAGAACACCAAGTAATTTAGAGGCTATTTGGGTTATTTTGGATAGATTGACTAAATATGTTCACTTTATTTCAATGAGAATGGATTATTCGATGGAGAGGCTTGTAAGTTGTACATTGAGAGGATTGTAAGTTTGCATGTTATCCCATCTAGCATTATGTCAGATAGAGATACGAGATTTACTTCGAGGTTTTATAAGGGCTTGTAGAATTCTTTGGGTACGAAGTTGCATTTGAGTTCTACTTATCATCCGCAAAAAAATGGTCAGACTGAAAGGACAATTCAGTCACTTAAGGATCTTTTTAGAGCTTGTGTACTGGAACAAGGAGGTGCTTGGGATATTTACTTGCCTTTGATTGAGTTTACTTATAACAACAGTTTCCATTCGTGTATTGGGATGAAACTGTTTGAGGCTTTGTATGGTAGAAGGTGTAGGACGCCTTTGTGTTGGTATGAATATGGAGAGAGTGTTATGGTAGGACCTGAGATAGCCTAGCAGACTACGAATGAGATTAAGATGATTCAGGAGAAGATGAAGTCTTCTCAGAGTCGTCAGAAGAGTTATCATGATAAGAGGAGGAAAGCACTTGAGTTTGAAGTCACGTAAGTTAACGCAGTGTTTTATTGGTCCTTATCAGATTTCCAAGAAAGTAGGTGAAGTGGCTTATCAGATTGCTTTGCCACCGTCACTTTCTAATATCCATGATGTGTTTCATGTGTCTCAGTTAAGGAGATACATTATGGATCTATCTCATGTTGTCCAATTAGATGATGTTCAAGTGAGAGATAAATTGACTATGGAGACATCACATATGCGGATATAGTATCGAGAGTTAAAACAACTTCAGAGATTGTCTTGGTGAAGGTAGATTAGGGAGGACTGATGGGTGGAAATGTGACTAGGGAACTCTAGATTCTGATGAGGGAGTCTTATCCTGAGTTGTTTGTTTGAGGTAACTTTCAAAGACGAAAATATTTTAAGTGGAGGAGAGTTGTAACACCACAATTTTATTTACTAATTATATTAGTAGTATTTATTTTGTTAATCATTATTTGGTTTGATAATTATTTAATTATTTGATATTATGTGATTATGTGAATAATTGATTTAATTGGAATATATGTGTTATTTGAGTAATTGGGCCAGTAAGTGTAAGAATAGCATTATTAGTCAATTGGGCCTTGGTGATGGTTTAGTGTGAGAGTGGGTTAAGCCCAATAGAGAAAAACAAGGGTTAGTAAGAGTTGTAAAACAAAATATAATTAGAAAGGGAATTAACAAGAGAAGAGAAGAGAGGTGAAGAGGAGAAAAGAGGAATAAATAAGGAAGAACCCTAGAGTATCTGCATCTAAGGTAAGGGTGAGAATTCTTTGATTTATGGGTATATGTAATGGTATGTGATGGGTAGTAACATGAAATTAGGAATTTGTTCTTCAAATACTAGTTTTGATATGTTAGGATTTAGATTTGAGATTCACAAATTTGGTGTTAGAAATCATGTTTTAATGCTTATAATTGATGGTACATGTTATATATATATATATATATATATATATATATATATATATATATATATATATATATATATATATATATATATATATATATATATATATATATATATATATATATATATATATATATATATATATATATATATATATATATATATATATATATATATATATATATATATATATATATATATATATATATATATATATATATATATATATATATATATATATATATATATATATATATATATATATATATATATATATATATATATATATATATATATATATATATATATATGTTAATATGTATTTAATTCATGAAACATGACTGATTTGGTGGGTTTTAATGGCGTCGTAGAATTTTTCTGCATAATCGCGAGGCCGCTTAGCGCGACAGGGGGCGCTTAGCGCGGTCTAGGACAAAATGTTTTATAATTTTTGAAATTGAAGGGGGGTCATGTATGCTTATGATTTATCATTGATTTATATGAATTTTAATAATTTATTCGGTGTGTTTTGGATTAGTTTTGGATTACTTTTGATGAGAAACGATTACTTAATTTTGTGTATGTAATTGTTGGGGATTGGTGTTGATTGCATATAACATGGTTTAAACTTGTTTGCTACATGTTATAATGATGTGTTGAGATGATTAATGTCATGATAATGAATTGTGTGTGATTGATGACATGATTGATGTATGTTATGCAACTTGGTGAAAATAATTCAAATGTGTTGGATTATGTAAAATATGCTGGTATGGTTAAGATATGGAGATGATCTTAATTTCATACTTATGTTGAGATTGGACATGCATTATTTTTGTCAAGAGGAAATGTTTGGCAATTCTGTGGGAATTAGTGAATTGTCCCAAACCTAACGCTGAGGGGTTTGAAAGTTTAAGGCTGAATCGAGCTTTTATTGGTTGTTATCTGTCTTGGATATATAGATCCGGCAGGACCGGTAAGGATAATATTTGGTACCACATGTATATTTCATTGTTGAGTTGCATTGAGGTCACATGCGTTAATGTGAAATGTTGAATTGATGTGCATTATGTGATATTGATGTGAATGTTACATATATGATAATTGTGACTGCTTATCTTTGAATCTTGAACCATTGATCAATGTTTTATATGTAATCATGTGATTTATGTTGAAGTATGATGAATACATGATTATGTGAAGTGTGATGAATTCAATTGATGTATGTAGGAATTACATTACTTATTATTATATATTTTTATAATGATATAAATTCTCACTATTCTGTTGGAATGATGTCTTATACGACATCGCTCAGGTACCGAGGATAGCGGTGGTGCTTCTAGTAAAGATTAGTTGTAGAAGCTAGCCATTTATTTATCCGTTTTAGTAGGTGGCGAGTCATGATCTGGTCTATGTAACACAGGGAACGTTTGGATTCATGTTGTTTTCATTATATTCATGTTTATTTGGGAGATTTTGTTATACTCTCTGGATATTATGTTCCATTGAGATTATGTGATGGTTGGCCTTTAGTTCCTAATGATTTATGATATAATTGGAAGTATGAGATTTCAATCATTAGTATTATTTTGGAAAAGAATTAACCCGCTGCAAGATGCATATGTGTTAGTGTATGAAATATTGTTTCAAAATACGTGTTATGATCATGACTAGTGTATTTGTGTTGTTACCGTGAAGTAAATGTGACGCTGTCGCTGATATGCATGTTATTTTACTCTGATTATGTTATTTATTTTATGCGAGGTTAAGGGGGTGTTACAGAAAACATATAAAAAATACACATGGACATTTCATCAAACAAGACCATACCTTGTAAGTTACTGTTAGGTGGCGCAACTAAGTTGGTTTTCGTTTTGTGGAAGTTTCTATTCGACAATATTAGAAATATGATGTGAATTCTGTTGGATGTAACTTGCACAAGACCTATTTCAGAAATCCATACTATAAACTGTTTGCAAATTAAATGAAATAAGATTTGAAGAAAAACAATTAATTGATTGATTAGGTCCCTGTATAACAGTTTTCATATAGATCAAAACACATAGATAACTACTAATGCCAAATTTTATGAAGGTCCCTTGTCACATAAATTAGGTCCTTACATAACAATTTGCATATAGTAAAGTGTATATGAATGTCTATAAAAGTATGACTTTCTTAGAGAAGGACTAAGGCTTTGTAGGGTCTTCAATCCTAGGATATTCAATTTAATAGGAAAAATCTTAAAAGTTAGCCGACTAAATCTATGATTCAAAGTATAAAACATGAAACACAAATAAATTTTTTACTACGAACAAATAAAAATCCTTCTAATTTGGTCATTATAAATATTTCTCAAATTATCTACATTGATCCTCATCATCAAATCAATAAACAATAATTTAAATATTTCGCAATTGTACCCCTATTTCCAGAATACAAAACAATATTGCTATCGTATTATTGAGGAAAATGTGAGGTGTTTAGTTATAATATATGCACATAAACACAAAAACTAAAAAATCCCAGAAAGGATATAGAACCGCACATATCCAATGAGATTATCAAAAACCCAAAAAAGTAAAATCACTGAAATAAAAAAATAGAATCACACAAAACAAAACCATTACCCCCAAAAAGAAACCACACTTTTAGAATCTAATCATCGTAAAATCAGTGAATAAATGAAACCATCACAACCTAATTTCAAAAATATTCATTCTCATGATATTGAATAAGATATTGATCAACAAACCCTAATGTTCTAGTCTTAAAGATTAAACCCTAATATTCTACCTAAAAGATTAAACCATAATTGAAAAAACATTAATCAATTAGTCTGTTTCTTCATTGTGCATGTCGTCGAGCTGTGAAATGAGCGAATGAGTTGTGCGATGAGAGAAGAGTTTCGGTGAAATGAGCGAATGAGAGAAGGATGCATGTGATGAGTTGATCGATCGATGAATTTGGGTTTTAGTGAAATGAGTTGTGCGATGAGAGAAGGGTGCATGTGATGAGTTAATCGATGGATGAATATGGGTTTCGGTGAAATGATTTTTAATGAGTTAATTGTGTATGAATCTGGGATTCGGATGAAAATGAGTTGATCGTGAAAATGAATTTGGGTAATTTGATAACATGTGGCAACTCCTCACACTCTGCAGCATACTCAGCCACGGTTCCATTACCCTGCTTCAGCTCAAGAAATTTAATTTCCTTCTTCCCACACACATCTTCTAGAAAATACTTCTCCAGAAATGCATCTCTGAAAAGTGCCCAAGTAACCTTGTGATACGGTGGGAGAACTGACTTGAGTTTTGCGTTTGTATTCGCACTTGTTCGGTTTAGCAAGAGTCGCCACCGACTTTTTATTTTATCCTAAAGGAAAGGTTAAAAAGCACAGGAAAAACCTTTTTGAGATGTTTCGTGGGTTCGGGGGGTAGATTATGAAAAGGGAAGGTATTAGCACCCTTTTCATCCATGGTTATCCATGGGCTCTTAGTTACTTGGTTTTAGATCACTTGCCTTGATTTTTGATTGCTTGAAATTGTGGTGTGTGCTTGTATTTTGAAAATGTTTTTGGAATAGACGCCTTTGTTTCGGCAACCATTGTAATGACTCGTGTTTGAGTATATACAACGGTGTGTATCTTTTCGAAAAGATGTTTCAAAATGTTTTTGGAAGTTTTGTTTTTTGAAAATGTTTTGTGAAGTGTGGTTTGAAAAATAGGCAAGGTTTTTTTTGGAAGATTGATTCCAAGTAACTAAGAGTTTTGTCTACCCCTATTGTACTCAAAGGTTTTCTCTATGTTTTCAACCCTTTTTAACAATTTTGTTCCACCATTGAATTTGGTGGACAATCTTGCGTTTAGGATGTGATCGGGACAGGCGCGGGTCATCGTATGGACCATGAATGCAATGGTGCCAAGTGTCTTTGGAAATTTGCTTGAAGGGACTTGATCATTTTGATAGGCGACTTTCGAAAGCGTCATCGAGGGACTCATGATTATTTGAATTTGTTTTGCCGAAGAAACTCGACGTGCAAGCATGGCCCATTTTGGAAGGCAACATGTGGGATTACCCTAGGGGGTGCAAGTGTGATTGTGTATCGATTTCATGCATTTTGTTTTTGTATTAGGTTATCTAGCGTTTGATTTTATGTACATACAAACCCTAGGTCTAACCATGGTATAATTTGAAAGCGGTAAATTGCGGGAATTTAAAGTCTACGTTATTACAAAATAAGTATCCGGGAGTTGGGTTACAAATTTACAAATGGGGATGAGACCTAAATAATTACAACCAAATCGAATTGTGATCTCAAATGTAAATGTATCGAATATACAAAAATAAGCAAATGTGTAATGTATCAATGTAATTTATTTACAAGTGACAAAATGTTAAGAAAATTAAGTATTGTTAACCCTAATGAAAAGAATTAAATATTTTTGTTTATTTAATTTTGGTAATCTTGTATTTTTCTTTAATATGTACGGAAAAAGTATTTTTAGAAAAGAAAAGTATTAACTTAAAGAAAAATTGTGTATTGATTTATTTATGGACAAATAAGATATTTTAAGAAAAAGAAAGAAATGTTTTAAGTTTTAATTATATTATGTATTATTGTTTTATGTACAAAAAAGATGTTTTAATAAAAAGAGTATTAAGTTTTTAATTAGAAGAAAAAAGATTTAAAGGAAAGTTTATTTTCTTATGTAAACTAAAAGGTTTTAATAAAACAAAAAAAAACGTTTAAACTTAAATAAAAAGTCTAATATTTATTTTAAATGTGATAAACAAAATTTTGTGAGATTAATGTATTATTCAGATTTTAGTTAAAATATTATGTAAAAAAAAGGTTAGGTTATAAAATAAGTGAAAATTAAGAAAAGGCTAAAAGGGGTTATGTTAATAAACAAAGAAGAAAAAAGGTCATGTGGGCCTAAAGTTTGCACTAATGGCCCAAAACGAATCAAGGAGAGGGGGTACGATAGGAAATAGAAAGGGCTTAGTCGTTCAGAAAGGGACAAGGCCCATTTGTTTCACAAACTATTTTTTAGGGTTCTTTGGTTTTGTTCATTAGGGTTCACGAGCTTGAGAGTTACAACGTCGTTTTGGTTTCATCTTCGTCTTCTCCGGCCAGCTTCTGATAAAACTTCTTCATCCAAAGCCACCGGCGCCACCGTTCCCCTTTCTCCCTCCAGTGGACCGCTTAGGCGACGCTTATAAGGTTCAAACTTTGTCTCCATCGCGTTTAGGGCTTTCGTTATTGTTTGATTTCATGTTTTGATTGAGTTCTGATTTAAGTGTTTTGTTTGCCATTTTGAAATGCATGCAAAGGGTATGAGAAGACTACCTCTTGGAGACGGAGGAGGAGGGAACTAGGAGGCGCGTAGGCGGCTTGACGGCGGAGGAAGCAGTGATGCATGCTAGCTTGCTTGGACCCTGGTATTTCGTACTTTTCTTTAGGTTTTGTGATGCTCCCTGAAAACCTTTTGTCACTTCTTTCTTCTTCTTGCTCGCTTTCTGTATGCTTGTGTTGCCTTTGATGATGTTGCCTTTGATGATGATTTGCTGAGATATTTTGTATGCTTGATGACGATTGATATGCTTATTGGTATGTTGTGCCCCTGTATGTTGCTAAGCTTGAGATTGACTTGAATGTTTGCCCGATGATGAAGTTGGCTGAGGGCTCGTGTTGGTTAGGCTTCTGGTTCAATCAGGCTTAAAGCTTTTGTGGCTTAGGCTTTTATTCAAGGTTTGACAGTTTTGTTTGAACTTCTTGTCTGGACAATGGTAAGGCTTTGGTTTGCTGGTCAGGTTTACTGTGCTTACAGGTTTCAGCAGGTTGTTAGCTTGAAAGGCTTCATAGGTTTGTGCTTTTTGACAGGGGTTAAGGTTTGAATGTTTTGGCTTTAGCTGTTTAGATCTTGGCTTTAGCTTGAGGTCTTTGTTTTGACAAGTTAAGGTTTGAATGTTTGAGCTTGTGTTGAAAACAGGTTTATTGATGGCTTTAAGGTATATGCAGGTTGGGTGTTTTGATAGTTTAAGCTTGGCTTGATGCTTTCAGGCTTCAGGCTTGATGACTGGTGCAGTTTTGTGTTTTTGACAGGGGTTAACAGGTTTTAGGGTGGAGGTTTGCATCAGTTTGAGTTTCTTTTTCTATTTTTTTGACACAGGTTTGGCTTGTTTAGGCTTGCATCAGTTTGAAACAGGTTAATGGTTTAAGGCTTGATGCAGGTTTGTTGTTGTGAACTCGTTTTCTTTTGGTGGAAGGCAGTTCTGTATATTTGTTTGGGGTCCCTTTTGTTTGTGATCTTTTGCCTCCCTCCTTACTGTTTCATTGCAGTTTGTTTTATATATTTTTATGCCTCAAGCCAAAACCTGTAAGCCCAACTTCTTTTCTCTCTTCCTTCTCTCTCTAGTACAGTTAAAACATTAAATAATGTTTATGTCTGTAAATTTTTCTGAAAAGGCCACTGCTGGGAAATGATGAAGTTGACTAGCTTGCTTGCATATGTAGTTTTGCCTCTGCATACTTTGTGTACTGCTTCCATACTTTCCTGTATCTTTGTGACAGTTTTCATATTTTGGACAGTTGTGCACCTTTTGGCAGCTTTTTGACTTAGTTGCTTTGGTTAGGTGATTCAGTTTGCCTTTGGATTTATACTTGCTCATGCTGTTTGTTTTGAACTATGCAGCTTTTTGAATTTGATAGTTTGTATACTTAGTGCATTTTACAATTTTGTGCATTTCATGTTTAGCAAGCAATATTCATCCCTCTTTGTGAACCGGGAGAAATCCCGTGATTTGCAGAGAGGGCTAACTGATTCCAGTCAGCTGCCTTTAATGATGAGCCCAAATTAATTGCTTGCCTTTAATTCAATTTATCTGCTTCTGACTTTTCTTCTTTCTTATTCTTTGCAGATAAAATCAAATGAGGCAGAGGGAGCAAGGGATGGAAGAATGAAGATTAGGAAACTTAGAAAAATTAGGATAGTTTTTTTATTTCATTTTAAATATTTGTAAAATTATCATTGTAAATACTTCGTAAATAAATACGGTATTTAAACAATAATTGTAACAAATAGAATAAAGATGAATAAAAATCTATTTTTTACCAGTTAATTCTTTTTCTTTTTCTCAATTTTTTATTTTATTATTTATAATTCTTGAATTATAATAAATGGAAATAAATTCCAATTATCTTAACTTAGAATAAATAAACAATTAAATAAACATTGGTTTCAGCATTGATCAATTAATAAACTTGGCGTTTCAAAAATCTAAAGCAAAGCACAGTCAATCACAACAACTGCCCAAATGTCTTTTCTTTTTACTGACTTTAATCAAACACTGCAAACTCAATTCAAATGCATCTTTTCACTGATTTAGTCAAACAATGCGAATTCAATCCAACTGCCTCAGTCCATATCTCGGAATAACTTGAAAAGCACTGTATAATTAAATCTTTATGAGAAATCTGCACACAAACCCTAGTTCTTGATTAAAAGCCAAAGAAGCGTCCGCCTGATCAAAACTTGAGCTAAAATCGACCAAACCCTAAGCAAACTATTTGAATCGTTCCAGAGCCATGAAAATCAATGAAAACCCTAATTTTATCTGACTGACAAGAAAAGTCTGTCCGACCGATTCTTGAGCCAGTCTAAAAAATCAGGAAAAGCCTGAGGCTGTGATTTCTTGTGGAAAAATGCGAGGGCAAATTTGGGGGTACAACAGTTTCCCCTGTTCAATCTTCTTGGACCTGAAGAGTTAGATAGGCAAGCTTGCCTTTCGCGACTCGAGGGTAAAAGGAGATTGGACACTAAAGTGCCCAAAAAATTTGCACTCGGCGATGTGATGGTAGAGGGAATGGGCTTACAGATGCCATTTGGAGATGGGCTTAATGATGCCATCTAGGGATGTGATAGAATCTTGTCGGGGGATGGGCTTAGAGATGCCATCTAGAAATAGGCTTAAAGATGCCATTTGGTGACTGCTGATAGGAGGATGGGCTTATAGATGCCATATGGAAATGGGCTTAAAGATGCCATTTGGAAACTGCTGATAGGAGGATGGGCTTATAGATGCCATCTGGAAGTGATTGTTGAACTGTATGTCACTGGTGAATGGACGAGTATCATAAAGGCATCCATGTTTTGGAACGTCTCTGAACTGGGGGTCTGAACAAGCGATAGATTGACATCCATTTTTGGAGAATCCGTAAACTGTTTTCAGAATTTGAAGTTGAATAAGCAATAGAGCAACATCCGTTGTTGGGAAGTGTCCGTAAACTGTTTTCAGAATTTGAAGTTGAATAAGCAATAGAGCAACATCCGTTGTTGGGAAGCGTCCGTAAACTGTTTTCAAAAGTTGAGAAGAATCTGAACAAGTGATAGGTTAACATCCGTTACTGGAGAACCCGTGAACTGTTTTCAGAAGTCTTGAAGTTGAATAAGCAATAGAGCAGCATCCGTTGTTGGGAAGCGTCCGTAAACTGTTTTCAAAAGTTGAGAAGAATCTGAACAAGTGATAGGTTAACATCCGTTACTGGAGAACCCGTGAACTGTTTTCAGAAGTCTTGAAGTTGAATAAGCAATAGAGCAGCATCCGTTATTGGGAAGCGTCCGTAAACTATTTTCAAAAGTTGAGAAGAATCGGAACAAGTGATAGGTTAACATCCGTTACTGGATAACCCGTGAACTGTTTTCAGAAGTCTTGAAGTTGAATAAGCAATAGAGCAGCATCCATTGTTGGGAAGCGTCCGTAAACTGTTTTCAAAAGTTGAGAAGAATCTGAACAAGTGATAGGTTAACATCCGTTACTGGAGAACCCGTGAACTGTTTTCAGAAGTCTTGAAGTGGAGAAGGAACCGGTGTAGGGTTTCCTGATGATGAGTCCGTGTAAAACTGCATCTGGATGAATCTGGAACAAGTATCAGAATGTCGCCGTGTCTGGGTCACATCTGAACTGTCTCCGAGTGAATATGGAATAAATATCAGAATGTCTCCATGTCTGGGTCACATCTGAACTATCTCTGAGTGAATCTGGAATAAGTATCAGAATGTCGCCGTGTCCGGGTCACATCTGAACTATTTCTGGATGAATCTCGGAAGATGATGGTCTTTGTCTGTTAACTGCTCTTTCCTGAAAAGGTAAAGAGTTAGTTGTTATGCAATGTCATGATGCGTGATGCAATGCATGTTACACCAATGTTTATGACATGAATGTGATGAATGCGCATGTAAGCTGATGAGCTATCTTGCTGAGAATAGATGAATCCTGGATGGCTGAAGATAAAAGAATCTTGACTGCTGCCGGGGAGGGCAAATCCTTGGCTGCTGCTGCGGAGGGCAAGAATCTTCTGATCGTTAAAAATGAGAAGTTCTGGGACCACTGTTGGAGAATCAGAAGCTTGGGTTGTATGCCAATCTACTGGGGAATCCTGTCTTGAGGAGATCTCCACTGGAGAATATTCGAATATTCTGTGAGGAGCTGAGAATGAGAGTCTTCACTCTGCTTGGGGATTGATAGTTGGAAGTTTTAGCTCCACTGGGGATATTGAAACTTGATTCTGAGGGGAATTAGATTCCGGAAGGTTCTCAGGTTGGGGATTGCAAGAATCTTCTGATTGTTGTAGGTGTTGATCTCGGGAATGGGCTTACAGATGCCATTTGGAGATAGGATGGATAGTTGACTGGAGATGTGTTGAATTGTAAGTTGAAAGAAGGAACCTGTGTAGGGTTGCTTCATGATGAGTTCGTGTAAAACTACATCTTGGATTTGAAATCAGTATGAGTAGCAGAATGACTTCCGTGTCTAGAGTATATCTGAAACTGTATCTAGGATCTGAATGAGTGACAGAGTGGCTACCGTGTCTGGAGCGTATATGAAACTGTATCTTGGAGTTGGGATCTGTATGAGTAGCAGAATGACTTCCGTGTCTGGAGTATATCTGAAACTGTATCTAGGATCTGAATGAGTGACAGAATGGCTACCGTGTCTGGAGCGTATCTGAAACTGTATTTTGGAGTAGAGATCTGTATGAGTAGCAGAATGACTTCCGTGTCTGGAGTATATCTGAAACTGTAACTAGGATCTGAATGAGTGACAGAGTGGCTACCGTGTTTGGAGCGTATCTGAAACTGTATCTTCCGACAGGTGATGAAGGAAATGGTTGAACACTTTTGGCATTCGAATGCCCCTAGTGGTGATGTAGATAATTTCCTGGCTTGTTACAGGTGTTGATCCACAATCAGTCGTCCACAGATGTTTTCCTGGTTTGTTACAGGCGTTGATCTGGAACTTAAGAAAGGTAACAGAATGGCATCCGTGTCTGGAGCGTATCTGGACCGTATCTTCCAACAGGTGATGAAGGAAATGGTTGAACACTTTTGGCATTCGAATGCCCCAAGTGGTGATGTAGATAATTTCCTGGCTTGTTACAGGTGTTGATCCACAATCAGTCGTCCACAGATGTTTTCCTGGTTTGTTACAAGCGTTGATCTGGAACTTAAGAAAGGTAACAGAATGGCAACCGTGTCTGGAGCGTATCTGGACTGTATCTTCCAACAGGTGATGAAGGAATGCTTGAACACTTTTGACATTCGAATGCCCCAAGTGGTGTTGATCTGGAATAAGTTACCGAATGTCGCCATCTCTGGGTCACATCTTGAACTATCTCTAGATCTCGATTTAGTTCAGGGTCAGAAATTGGGAGTATACCAATCTTCTAAGGCTTCAAGGATGAGAGTCTTCATTCTTGAGGGTTAACTGTTATCTGGTCGTAATCCAGTCTTCACAATAACTTGCTAGGGATTAAACTATTATCCGGTCGAATCCGGGTTTCATAGCTTGCCCTGAGGGGATACCACTATCTGGTCGCAAACCAGGCTTTGCGATAGTCTGACACTGTTATCCGGTCGCAGTCCGGTCTTCACAATGTGCTGTAGAGATCAAGACACTATCCGGTCCAATCCGGGCTTCATAACTTGAATTCTGTGAGAATTTGGTCTTTGACGACTGTAACTTCCAACAGGTGATGAAGGAATTGTTGAACACTTTTGACATTCGAATGCCCCAAGTGAAGATGAAGGAGACTTGCCCCAGGTTATTCTGCAAATTGAGAGATTTTGCTGAAATCTTGACTGGACTGCCCCAGGTTAACTGAATAGTGACATGTCATGCCCCTTGTTGATAGGAGATTTTTGTAATGGAAATGTCATCCTTTTGAAGTGATTTTGCTCACTAAGAGAGTTTTCGTTCCTCCGAATATTCGCTGTATGAATTTCTTCGCTGTCAAACAAAAAGCCAAATGCAAACAGTGATATTCAAGCGATGCAAAGTTTATGTCTGTCTCGAAGTTTTGAAAAGTGCATTTGTTAGCAGAAAACTTTTTGGTAAGACAAGTCAACACAAGATTTAGAGCAGAGCCTTACAGGAGTCAGGATACCTTTTGTAACAGTATGCTTTCGAACTAACCCATGCTTCAATTAGGACTTTTGGAGGGTTGTAACGTGGCTTGGTTCACGGTTTAAGAAACAAAGGATAAAGGCTCAAAGTGTGTTTGTACCCACCCGCTCTTCGTGATGTTCTTCAAACCTAAGCTCAGTTAATTGTGCGTCGCACTTTGTTTTGAGTTTGGAACGACCTTTTGGGTGATGGTTCACCAATCAAATTTTGGGAGACAATCATCATCTCCTTTTTCTTTTGCAACATTTTCCATGTTGTTGAGGATTTGTAATGACCTCACTATTTTGATTTTGATTTGTTATCCCTAACTTTTGCCTGACTGTTCCCGTTTTCGAGATTACAGTCAGCGGGATGCCCCAGCTTAGCCTCCTTTATAGGTTTTGGCTCGGTGGGTTTTTCTCTTTTGAGAGATTGACTGCCTATGTGATAGGGAACCACCCTGTCTTTTGATCCCAAGGGAATTCTTTTCTTTTTCTTTGACGTCGTTCGTTGTGTTATGAACTGAGAGTTTGCGACTTCAATGCACATTTTCTTTTAAATTAACTGAGATACTACCCTGCCCCAGGTTTATATCAAAGGTTTTGATTGTTTAGAACAGAAAACTCCTACTTCTTTGGCTCGAAGGGGTTGACTAGGGATTATCTTCCTTATAACTCCAGTGTTTGGGAATTGAAAGAAATGCCTGTACATCATCAGCAAGGTCTGTTCAAAAGCATACTGTATGAGATTATGGTACTGTTTCGTCATCCTCCCTCTAAAGGCTTACAGCTTTTTATCAAGAGTCAAATATCATAAAGAAAACATAAGAGTAGTGAAAACGAATGGATGAATTCAAGACAAACATATGCAATGCATTAATGAAACAGAGTTTAACATCAACAGTTAATTGTTTGAAAACAAAAGAAATTACAACTTTGAACATTCAAAAAGAAGCAAGAGTCTTTCAGCTCGAGCTTTGCCACTTCATGTCGAGAACTCCTTAACAGAAGATTTTCATCTCGCCGTCTGGCATGAACCTCAGCACTCCAATGTCGATCAGATCTTGAATCTTGTTCTTCAAGGCCCAACAGTCGTCGGTGTCGTGTCCCGGGCTGTAGGAGTGGTAAACACAAAATGCAACGGGATGATAGTTAGGAGCGGAGGTATTGGGCTTCCGAGGAGGATCCCTCAGAGCAGTCAGATTGACCTCCAACAAGTGCTCCATAATCAAAGATGACGGTATGTCAGTCTCTGTGAACTGTCTTCCTGACGTCTCTTGCTTATGCTGATTACCCCGTTGACGCTGGCGAGGTTGTTGGTGGGCTTGTGACCCTGAAGCAAGCAAAGGAGCCTTCCCCTTGTCTTCTTGAGTGGATGGGGGTTGAGTGGTGACTTGCTCTTCAACCTCAGATGTTTGCCCCAATTGGTTGTTTTGAAGCAGTTGGCGGACGAGAACTCTGAGTTCCTCTTGTCTTTGAGACAGATCTTGGATGAGAGCCATCTGGCCCACCAACTGTCCCATCACTTGGATCCTCAATGTTGTCAAATCAAACTGCAGTGCTTCCAACTGATCACTCCTGGCATTGTTTGAATTCTCCAAGCCCTTTGTGAGGAGAGCTTTCATTTCTTCTTGCCCCAGAGACAAGTTCCAGAACATTTCCTGCAGCTGAGCAGTCTGGTCTTGGACGTCTTCGACAAACCTTTCTAGAGCCATCTCTTACTGAAATAAATAGTATGAGAGTAAGGAAACCTGAAAAAGGAAAGATCGTCAAGGTGCAATGCATGATATGTGGATGCATGCTTTCAAGGATCTCTTGGGGTAAACACAAGAGAATGTTAGAGGTTGAACTTCGATCTTTGATTGGAGATCTTTGCACCGGTGGATGCCTTTCCACTAGAATCAAGCTCACCATGTCAAGTGGGTCATAGCCCCTGATTCAAGTTGTTGCACTTGATCTTTGATTGGAGAACTGTGCACTGGTGGATGTCTTTCCACGAGAATCAAGCTCACCATGTCGAGTGGGTCACAGCCACTGATTCAAGTTGTTGCACTTGAACTTTGATTGGCATTTGTTAGAGGAGAACCCTCCTGTCCTTTAGTAGACGTCTGGTTCAACGTAACCCTACATCAACAGACCCTCAAGATCCTTGAAAAGGTTAGTGAAAAATGCTATGGTATGATGTCATGATGTTATGTACATGTATGCAAAAGCCAGTGAGTGTATATACAGGAAATCATATTCACACAAAGCAAACAAGTCCTTAGGTTTAGGCTTGCATGGGGTTGTAGGTAAGTACCCTCTTGAAGTTAGTTGGCTCATCCTGTCCTAAAATAGAAACCGGGTTCTAAGGAGCTCAATATCATTGGATTGTTTTCTGTGTTCATCGTTTCGGTTTAGCCACTTAACTGGCGACCAAAATATTCCAAGAAAACAACCCTCAACGAGTGTAGTATCGAGTATCTACCAACTTCGGACTGCACCAAAGTCGGTCATCTCACTACGCCTAAAAAGGCTAGGATGGTCAATTAAGGTTCTAAGAGTTCGTTAGTGCTTCACGACATCACTCGGCGGCCCCGTACTCTCCTTGACTGAACTCAAGGGTTACCGGTACTCACAAATATGTCACACTAACATAACTTACTGCTTCAACCGTGTCGGTATACCCCGCACAGTTCCCTCACAGTTTTATTGCTATTTACCTAAAAAGGTGCCCCAAATCCGGGTGTAGGATTTACAATAAACCCAAACAAGAACCCGAAAGATAAAGCAAACAAATTAATCAAAGCAAGAATGTAAAGGTGATCTAAACCCTAAGGTAACCCCACTTCTAAACCTCTCCCCAGCAGAGTCGCCAGTTCTGTGATACGGTGGGAGAACTGACTTGAGTTTTGCATTTGTATTCGCACTTGTTCGGTTTAGCAAGAGTCGCCACCGACTTTTTATTTTATCCTAAAGGAAAGGTTAAAAAGCACAGGAAAAACCTTTTTGAGATGTTTCGTGGGTTCGGGGGGTAGATTATGAAAAGGGAAGGTATTAGCACCCTTTTCATCCATGGTTATCCATGGGCTCTTAGTTACTTGGTTTTAGATCACTTGCCTTGATTTTTGATTGCTTGAAATTGTGGTGTGTGCTTGTATTTTGAAAATGTTTTTGGAATAGACGCCTTTGTTTCGGCAACCATTGTAATGACTCGTGTTTGAGTATATACAACGGTGAGTATCTTTTCGAAAAGATGTTTCAAAATGTTTTTGGAAGTTTTGTTTTTTGAAAATGTTTTGTGAAGTGTGGTTTGAAAAATAGGCAAGGTTTTTTTTTGCAAGATTGATTCCAAGTAACTAAGAGTTTTGTCTACCCCTATTGTACTCAAAGATTTTCTCTATGTTTTCAACCCTTTTTAACAATTTTGTTCCACCATTGAATTTGGTGGACAATCTTGCGTTTAGGATGTGATCGGGACAGGCACGGGTCATCGTATGGACCATGAATGCAATGGTGCCAAGTGTCTTTGGCAATTTGCTTGAAGGGACTTGATCATTTTGATAGGCGACTTTCGAAAGCGTCATCGAGGGACTCATGATTATTTGAATTTGTTTTGCCGAAGAAACTCGACGTGCAAGCATGGCCCATTTTGGAAGGCAACATGTGGGATTACCCTAGGGGGTGCAAGTGTGATTGTGTATCGATTTCATGCATTTTGTTTTTGTATTAGGTTATCTAGCGTTTGATTTTATGTACATACAAACCCTAGGTCTAACCATGGTATAATTTGAAAGCAGTAAATTACGGGAATTTAAAGTCTACGCTATTACAAAATAAGTATCCGGGAGTGAGGGTACAAATTTACAAATGGGGATGAGACCTAAATAATTACAACCAAATCGAATTGTGATCTCAAATGTAAATGTATCGAATATACAAAAATAAGCAAATGTGTAATGTATCAATGTAAAAATGTATTGTGTATGTGTAAGTGTGTATGTATATGTAATTTATTTACAAGTGGCAAAATGTTAAGAAAATTAAGTATTGTTAACCCTAATGAAAAGAATTAAATATTTTTGTTTATTTAATTTTGGTAATCTTGTATTTTTCTTTAATATGTACGAAAAAAGTATTTTTAGAAAAGAAAAGTATTAACTTAAAGAAAAATTATGTATTGATTTATTTATGGACAAATAAGATATTTTAAGAAAAAGAAAGAAATGTTTTAAGTTTTAATTATATTATGTATTATTGTTTTATGTACAAAAAAGATGTTTTAATAAAAAGAGTATTAAGTTTTTAATTAAAAGAAAAAAGATTTAAAGGAAAGTTTATTTTCTTATGTAAACTAAAAGGTTTTAATAAAACAAAAAAAACGTTTAAACTTAAATAAAAAGTCTAATATTTATTTTAAATGTGATAAACAAAATTTTGTGAGATTAATGTATTATTCAGATTTTAGTTAAAATATTATGTAAAAAAAAAAGGTTAGGTTATAAAATAAGTGAAAATTAAGAAAAGGCTAAAAGGGGTTATGTTAATAAACAAAGAAGAAAAAAGGTCATGTGGGCCTAAAGTTTGCACTAATGGCCCAAAACGAATCAAGGAGAGGGGGTACGATAGGAAATAGAAAGGGCTTAGTCGTTCAGAAAGGGGCAAGGCCCATTTGTTTCACAAACTATTTTTTAGGGTTCTTTGGTTTTGTTCATTAGGGTTCACGAGCTTGAGAGTTACAACGTCGTTTTGGTTTCATCTTCGTCTTCTCCGGCCAGCTTCTGATAAAACTTCTTCATCCAAAGCCACCGGCGCCACCGTTCCCCTTTCTCCCTCCAGTGGACCGCTTAGGCGACGCTTATAAGGTTCAAACTTTGTCTCCATCGCGTTTAGGGCTTTCGTTATTGTTTGATTTCATGTTTTGATTGAGTTCTGATTTAAGTGTTTTGTTTGCCATTTTGAAATGCATGCAAAGGGTATGAGAAGACTACCTCTTGGAGACGGAGGAGGAGGGAACTAGGAGGCGCGTAGGCGGCTTGACGGCGGAGGAAGCAGTGATGCACGCTAGCTTGCTTGGACCCTGGTATTTCGTACTTTTCTTTAGGTTTTGTGATGCTCCCTGAAAACCTTTTGTCACTTCTTTCTTCTTCTTGCTCGCTTTCTGTATGCTTGTGTTGCCTTTGATGATGTTGCCTTTGATGATGATTTGCTGAGATATTCTGTATGCTTGATGACGATTGATATGCTTATTGGTATGTTGTGCCCCTGTATGTTGCTAAGCTTGAGATTGACTTGAATGTTTGCCCGATGATGAAGTTGGCTGAGGGCTCGTGTTGGTTAGGCTTCTGGTTCAATCAGGCTTAAAGCTTTTGTGGCTTAGGCTTTTATTCAAGGTTTGACAGTTTTGTTTGAACTTCTTGTCTGAACAATGGTAAGGCTTTGGTTTGCTGGTCAGGTTTACTGTGCTTACAGGTTTCAGCAGGTTGTTAGCTTGAAAGGCTTCATAGGTTTGTGCTTTTTGACAGGGGTTAAGGTTTGAACGTTTTGGCTTTGGCTGTTTAGATCTTGGCTTTAGCTTGAGGTCTTTGTTTTGACAGGTTAAGGTTTGAATGTTTTGGCTTGTGTTGAAAACAGGTTTATTGATGGCTTTAAGGTATATTCAGGTTGGATGTTTTGATAGTTTAAGCTTGGCTTGATGCTTTCAGGCTTCAGGCTTGATGACTGGTGCAGTTTTGTGTTTTTGACAGGGGTTGACAGGTTTTAGGGTGGAGGTTTGCATCAGTTTGAGTTTCTTTTTCTATTTTTTTGACACAGGTTTGGCTTGTTTAGGCTTGCATCAGTTTGAAACAGGTTAATGGTTTAAGGCTTGATGCAGGTTTGTTGTTGTGAACTCGTTTTCTTTTGGTGGAAGGCAGTTCTGTATATTTGTTTGGGGTCCCTTTTGTTTGTGATCTTTTGCCTCCCTCCTTACTGTTTCATTGCAGTTTGTTTTATATATTTTTATGCCTCAAGCCAAAACCTGTAAGCCCAACTTCTTTTCTCTCTTCCTTCTCTCTCTAGTACAATTAAAACATTAAATAATGTTTATGTCTGTACTTTTTTCTGAAAAGGCCACTGCTGGGAAATGATGAAGTTGACTAGCTTGCTTGCATATGTAGTTTTGCCTCTGCATACTTTGTGTACTGCTTCCATACTTTCCTGTATCTTTGTGACAGTTTTCATATTTTGGACAGTTGTGCACCTTTTGGCAGCTTTTTGACTTAGTTGCTTTGGTTAGGTGATTCAGTTTGCCTTTGGATTTATACTTGCTCATGCTGTTTGTTTTGAACTATGCAGCTTTTTGAATTTGACAGTTTGTATACTTAGTGCATTTTACAATTTTGTGCATTTCATGTTTAGCAAGCAATATTCATCCCTCTTTGTGAACCAGGAGAAATCCCGTGATTTGCAGAGAGGGCTAACTGATTCCAGTCAGTTGCCTTTAATGATGAGCCCAAATTAACTGCTTGCCTTTAATTCAATTTATCTGCTTCTGACTTTTCTTCTTTCTTATTCTTTGCAGATAAAATCAAATGAGGCAGAGGGAGCAAGGGATGGAAGAATGAAGATTAGGAAACTTAGAAAAATTAGGATAGTTTTTTTATTTCATTTTAAATATTTGTAAAATTATCATTGTAAATACTTCGTAAATAAATACGGTATTTAAACAATAATTGTAACAAATAGAATAAAGATGAATAAAAATCTATTTTTTACCAGTTAATTCTTTTTCTTTTTCTCAATTGTTTATTTTATTATTTATAATTCTTGAATTATAATAAATGGAAATAAATTCCAATTATCTTAACTTAGAATAAATAAACAATTAAATAAACATTGGTTTCAGCATTGATCAATTAATAAACTTGGCATTTCAAAAATCCAAAGCAAAGCACAGTCAATCACAACAACTATCCAAATGTCTTTTCTTTTTACTGACTTTAATCAAACACTGCAAACTCAATTCAAATGCATCTTTTCACTGATTTAGTCAAACAATGTGAATTCAATCCAACTGCCTCAGTCCATATCTCGGAATAACTTGAAAAGCACTGTATAATTAAATCTTTCTGAGAAATCTGCGCACAAACCCTAGTTCTTGATTAAAAGCCAAAGAAGCGTCCGCCTGATCAAAACTTGAGCTAAAATCGACCAAACCCTAAGCAAACTGTTTGAATCGTTCCAAAGCCATGAAAATCAATGAAAACCCTAATTTTATCTGACTGACGAGAAAAGTCTGTCCGACCGATTCTTGAGCCAGTCTGAAAAATCAGGAAAAGCCTGAGGCTGTGATTTCTTGTGGAAAAATGCGAGGGAAAATTTTGGGGTACAACAAACCTCAATACCATCCTCATCAAATCTCTAAACATAGTTACTCCACCAATCCTCAACTTCCTTCTCAAGCATATGGGTGCCAAGCGTCACCTTATGTGCATCCGAACAATTCATAACCCAAAAAATCTTCTTAATCGCTTTCAGCCAAACTTGTGCCTTGTCAGGTTCATGAGCTCCTTCAAAAATTGGAGGATTGTTCCTCTAGAACTTCCCTAAAGCATAAAATTCATCATCGTCCCTATTACCAACACTCACATTCGAAGTCTTCCCAATCGCACCAACCAACAATGTCAATGCCTCAGAAATGGCATCGCCATTCCTTCCTGCAAACATCGTCATGAGATTCTAAACAACCAAATAGTACTGATTGTGTATATAACCCACATATAAAAAAACAAAGGGAAATAAACACATTAATAACCTGGCCAACTGACAGACCATGCTCTAATACCACTAATGTAACATCTCATTAACCCTGCATAAAATAAATAGCATAATCAGAGTAAAATAGCATGCATATCAATGAGGGTGTCACATTTACTTCACGATAACAACACACTGGTCATGATCATAACACGCATTCAGAATCATTTTTCATACAATAAGACATATGCATCTCGCAGAAGATTAATTATTTTTCAAAATAATACTAATGATTGAAATCTCATACTAACAATCATATCGTAAATCATTAGACATTAAAGGCCAACCATCACATAATCTAAATGCAACATAATATCCAGGGAGTATAACAACATCTCCCAAACAAATATGAATATAATGAAAATAACATGAACCCAAATGTTCTCCGTGTTACATAGACCAGAGTATGACTCACTACCTATTAAAACGAATAAATAAAGGACTAGCTCCTCCAACTACTCCTTGCTAGAAGCGCCACCATAAGGGTGAGAATTCATATCATTATACAAATATATAATAATAAGTAATGCAATTCATACATAAATCAATTGAATTCATCACACTTCATATAATCATATATTCATCATACTTCAACATACTTCACATGATTACATATACAACATTACTCAATGATTCAAGATTCAAAGATAAGTAATCACAATTATCACATACGTAACATTCACACCAATATCACATAATGCACATCAATTTAACATATCACATCGACATGTGTGACCTCAATGCAACTCAACAATGAAATATACATGTGGTAGCAAATGTTATCCTTACCGGTCATGTCGAGTCCACATCTCTAAGATAGATAACCACTAATAGAAGCTCGATTTAGCCTTAAGCTTTCAAACCCCTCTGCGTTAGGTTTAGGACAAGTTGCTAATTCCCACGGAATTACCAAACATTACATCTTAACACAAATGATGCATGTGCAATCTTAACATGAATATGCAATTAAGACCATCTCCATATCTTAATCATAGAAGCATATTTCACACAATCCAACACATTTGAATTATCTTCAACAAATTGCACAACATACATCAATTATGTCATCAATCACACACAATGCATTCTCATATCATTAACCATCTCAACACATCATTATAACATGTAGCAAACAAGTCCCAACCATTTTATACTCAATCAACATCAATCCCCAACAATTACATGCACAAAATCAAGTAATTGTTTCTCATCAAAAGTAATCCAAAACCAATCCAAAACACATCGAATAAATTATTAAAATTCATGTAAATCAATGATAAATCATAATCATACAAGACCCCCTTCAATTAAAAAAATATAAAAGAATTTTTTTGCAGACCGCGTTAAGCACCCCTGTCGCACTAAGCGGCCTCACGATTATGCAAGAAAAATTCTACTATAGACAGTTTCGCCTTGTTGCAAACTTTGCCATTAAAATCCACCAAATCAGTCATGTTTCATGAATTAAATACATATTAACATATATCTAACATGTACCATCAATTAGAAGCATTAAAACTTGATTTCTAACACCAAATTTTTTAATCTCAAATCCCAACCCTAACATATCAAAACTAGTATTTGAAGAAGAAATCCCTAATTTCATGTTACTACCCATCACATACTTGTCGAATACATCTTGATGTTCCTGCCTCCATACAAAGCCTCCTTGTTTCAAACGCAAAAGGGGAGAGAAGGCATGATTGCATCCACTTAAGTTTGATATAAATCTTCTTAAGAAAATTATTTTCCCAAGTAGATATTGCAACTCTTTCTTCATTGATGGCGCTTTTGATTCCATTATGACCTTCATTTTATTTTGGTTAATATTTATTCCCTTCTTATGGACCACAAACCCCATTAAATCACCTACAAACACAAAAAAGGCACACTTAAGGAGATTCATCTTCAACCCATGTTTCCTCATTCTTTGGAATGATTGGCGATGGTGATCAAATGACTTTATTCTAACATAGATTTTACAACTATGCCATCAATGTAAACCTGCACGAAAGTATCAATGAAATCATGAAATATAGAATTCATTTCACTTTAGTAAGTTGCCCAAGCATTTTTGTATCCAAAAGGCATAACCACCCATTCATAAGTTCCTAATGCCCCTGGGCATCTAAAAGATATTTTGGGCATATCTTCTTCAACAATGAATATCTAATTGTACTCAGAATATTCACCAAGCATACTCAGATACTCGAAGCTTGTGGCTGAATCAATCAGCATTTCTACCAGAAGCATATGATATTCCTCCTTTCGGGTTGCATAATTTAAATCACGAAAATCAATGTAAACCCTTAAGAATCCATTCTTTTTAATAACATGCACTATATTTGTGATCCATTTGACATACCTTGTAGTCCTGATGAACTTACATTTAAGGAGTCTTTCGATTTCCTCCTTTATCTTTGAGAGAATATCTGACGCGAATCTTCTCGGAGTCTTCTTGATGGGCTTCTTGCCATCCTTTATAGGCAGTTTCAATTCGACGAGATCTTTACTCAACCCAGGCATTTCATCATAATCCCAGGCAAATAAATCCTTGTATTCTTTCACCAGTTGGATCATCTTGACCTTTACTTATGGGTTACATTTTTCACTTATGTAAGTAGGTATTTTATTAGACCCATCTCCTAAATTAATTTCTTTAAGAGGATCTTGCATCATCCTCTTCGCAGTTGGCGTTGTTGGATCTTTCTCGAATTCTAAAGGCTCTTCATCGTGATTTGCATTCATCCTATGGTCTTTTTCGTCAAAGGGTGCTTCTTCGTCAGGGGGTTTTGGCTTTAAATTGACCCCAGGCCCCTTTGCATGAATTTCTTCATTTTTGGCTTCGATAACCATATACTTCACTTCAGTCTATAATGCCGTTTTTAATCTGTTTTCGGCTAAATAAGCTGAAATATTTTCAAAAAACTTGGACTCAGACATAATCATCTTCTTCGTCCCCTCATCCTGTTGGCCGAAGTCTTGGAACTCCCTCCACGTCATTATCTTCCCCCATTATTTCCATATCCCTTTGAATCCATGGGTTGGATGCAAAGTGAGGAAATATAGGGCATTTTTTATTGGTGAGTAGGCAACATCTGCATGAGTGTATGAACCTATGTTGGCAAAATTCATGTCAAAATTCCTTATGTTAACATGATTGATCTCGGTCATATAATAGCTTTGTTCTGCTTCAATATTTTCGAAGATTACATCTTCCCTCCAAATTGCAATTCTTTGGTGAAGAGAGGATGAAACTGCCCCCACGCCATGGATTCACTCACGCCTAAGCATAGAGTTGTAATCTTCCCCAAACAAATCTCATCTTGAAGGAAATTCAATTCTATACAACTTTGTATCTCTAAGCTCAAGTCTGAAAAATGCTTCGTTTGAGAGATATGAGTCAATACATTACATGTCATTTCAAAAGTCAACAAAAAGAAACTTTTTGTCAAGGCAACTTACATCAAGAAAAATTCTCCAAATGCAAAAATAATCAATAGATAAATTGAAGAAAACATCTTGAACTTTTCAAAAACTTCAAGATCATCTTCAAAAGATGAAAATTGAGAGAGTTATGACTATTACAAGTTGGGAAATTTTGAGGAAATGCATGAAGTTCATTTTGAGCAACCTTGAAACTTTTGGACTAATGCACCTATGTTTTAAGGTCTAAACATGTTCATGATGTCTTAGAGGACTCCTAAACTCGTTCTTACCTTACCTTAATTTTTATTTATGTTTATTTGGATTTTTACTCAATTAAATTCAAAATATAATAAAATACAAGTAAAAGGTAATAGGCGCATGGATATTCATGTTGGATCAAATCAAAAGCTCAAATCCTTGCCAACTAATGCCAGAAACCGTGTGGGTTTGTTTTAGAAGTGAATCTTCAAATTTTGGAAAGTATTTGAAATCATTTTGGAAACAAATCATGCTTTGATCACACAAGATTGTTTACCAAGTTTGTTGACCTAATTCCATAAGTCTATAAATAGACAACATCATCAGATGTAAAGGAGAGCGTAGCTACCACAAGAATAAAGGTTTCAAAATTCAACTTTTTCAAAGAAAACTTGCAATTTCGTGTAGCAATTTCCATCCGTATTCGAGTAGAACCAAGCACTCCTATCACTTCCTGAACATCTACAAAGTAAGTACAATTGATTTTTAATGGTTTCCCATGCCTGAAATGATCATGTTCATCACCTCCGATTACAATTTTTTCCATTAGTTGTATTTTTAATTTTATGCATTGACGAATATTTCTAACCATCCAGATCAGTTTATATGAATGTTTAGAGCAGGTTTCATTCATTACATGGAGTTTGTAACATCCAAATCTTGGTTTACCATTATTGAACTGTGCGAGGGTTTCTTATTTGAAACTCGTGATACAGGGACTTTTAACCAAAACAGACCCCAAATTCGAACTCAGGAGGAAATTTTAAGGGGGATAGTATGTCTTGTCTGCTTTGATTTTATGTATTTTGCAGGTTTCAAAAATCTTCTCATCGGAGAAGACAGTGGAAACCACCATGAGCGGTGGTTTGAAAATTCTGACCGTCTGTGTGGCATGATGGAGCGTCATGATTGGATCTCTCTAAATATCAGGTACCCACTCATGCGTGCGTGTTTTTTTGTTTGTCTGACATTAACACTCATTTTATATTATATACGTTTTCATTGATACAAGCTAACAGATGTATGGCCACCCAATGGTAGCGTGCTTGCCCTTAAGAATTTCTATGTCTGTACTTAAGCTCGATCCAAGCGTGGGACACTTTTTACGTTTTGTGATTCTTACATGTATAATACAAGCAGGCCTACCACACATATCATGCGCCTCATGTCATCACCATCAGATATTCACCAAGCTAGATCTAGCGCCCCAGATTCACAGGCGTACCATAGAGCCCTTGGAGCCAACCACACTGGATCTCACGCAATATTGGGCTGGTGTTAATGGTCCTAGTGATTCATGTTTCTCACACCCCCAGAATTACTCATTCAGGTCCATCACTCCTTTTTTATTTTTGTTCCAATTTCTTTTTTTATTACATAATTAACCTTTTTTCTTATCACTTGTGTAACACTTAAATCATGATTCTGGAATTCGTCTTATGCAACGGTTCTTAGGAATGTTAGTACAAGAGGTTATAATCGTGACTTTATGGTTAAGCTTTGGAGTCCTTCTAAAGCTTTGCTTCTGTGTGTTCCAAGTTCTGAAGATTATGAAGACGAGGTTCTGCTGAATAAGTTCTGCTGATCTGAAGAAAAACGAGTTCCTTACAACCTAGTGTTGAAGACTCTGAAGACAAGTTTCTGATGGGATAAGTTCTGAAGACTCCAAGACTTAGGTTCTAAGACTTAAGAGTGATTCTTCTACAACAAGCTTCAAACATTCAAATTATTTGAAGCCTATGAAGATTAAAATAAGTTCAAAATGGTTAACGTGTGATGGTCTACAAATGGTACAAAACATGCTCTGTAACCTCTACCATCTAGGGTGGCGTAAGGACAATCCTTTCGTACTGTATTGTCAACCACTCTCATTATGACCGTTGGGAACAAACAGATGTTTCCTATATTCTTTTTCTAGCCTTAACGGATCTATATCTACAAGCTAACTAGAAAACATCTATTGAAGATAAAGTTAAAGTTAAACATTGTAAAGTGACATACAATGATTAGTATCACTTTGTACTGTCCAAACTCTTACACCTTATTCTATTCGTTGGGAACTAACCGTTGATGCAGAAAAGGATTTTTTTAATCCTCACAACGTCTCTCACTCAAGGCTATAAAAGAAGATCAAAGATTTGAAGTAAATCGCTATTGGCCATAAAGATTAAAAGCCATGAATGTTGAAGCTGTCAAAGATGCGGTGTTAAACATGTTGAAGACCACTACACAAAAATGAGGGAAAAGAAAGAAAGATAAAGAAGAAGAGATCTACAAGATGCTATACAAACTATCATCATATACATCTTGGTAGATCTCAGAAGAAGCAAGGAGTTGTTGCTCATAACTTTCTCAATAAGAAGATGAAAAAGAAAAACACTACAAGATTCTATCAATCTTCTGATCAAATACATCATTATAGAACATTGTAATATACATAAGAGTTGTTGCTCGTATTGTATTATATGGCTAATCTCTTCATGTAAATCATTTTAACACAAGAGTTGCTGCTCGAAATTCTGTTAAACAATATGTGCTTAAAATATTTTGTAATCTTCTTAGAAGAAGAAATCATATAAACAAAAAATCTTATCAACCTGTTGATTGAATCTTTGAGTGACCAAGTGAAATTATGATGTCAAGAAGACAGTGGCTGCGGGTCATTATAGAAAATCCTGATAGGAGATCTTAAGTGATCTGATTTTGTTGGGTCAATGATTGTTATATCCGTTAAATTAGATCACTGAATATATCATTGAAAGGTTCCTTGAGTGACTTAGGGAAGGTCTGATCTCAAGAAGACAGTGGTTGCGGGTCATTGTAGAAAATATTGATAGGAGATCTTAAGTGATCCGATTTTGTTGAGTCAATGATTGTTATATTTGTTAAATCGAATCAATGAACATATCATTGAAAGCCTCCTTGAGTGATTGAGGGAAGGTCTATTCTCAAGAAGATAGTGGTTGCTGGTCATTATGGAAAACCCTAATAGGAGATCTTAAGTGATCTGATTCTATTGGTTCAATCAACATTATATATGTTAAGTTGGATCATTGAACATATAGTGGATTAGGTCTTTGTTAAAGGCAAATCACCTTGAGGGATGGACAAAATTAACCTTGTTAAGGTGAACCTGGACAAATCACTTGTGTTCTTTACTCTTCATTGTCTTTATAGTTTTTATCATTTGAGAGATTATAATTTCTAAAGGGGAATGTATTCTATAAACCCAATTCATCCCCCTTCTTGTATTTTCTCTACCTTCATCTACCACGGTGGATCCTTTCATATGTCCCAACAGATTCAAAATAAGTTCATCATACAAAAACTAAACTATGAGTGTTTAACTACTGATACTGAGACAAATACATGCCAAGTGATGAGATGAAGATTGCATGAGAAAATCTCTGAAGATATGGCCTCCAATGGCTTTCAATGCTCTCAAAATTGCACTCAAGATACTCTTTTCGGTCACTTTCAGTCTAAATTCGCAGAACCCCACAAAAGACGACAAAAATCCCCTTTTAAAGCAGCCAGAATGCGTCAGAAAAGCCCATAAAAAGGATCATCGCGTGCGCCATAGGATGCATCGCGCACGTGATGCTGTGTGTACAACTCTATCGTGTGTTTGATAGCGCATAATATAGTACGTGGTTATTCCAGTAACTTTGTTCTTTTTCTCCTTTTTAGCCAATTTTCACCAAGTTCGGCCTATTTCTTCATACTTATTGATTTTTACACATTCTTTGGCTTTATACTTCATATTTGCTCATTTTTTATTGATTATTCAACGAAATATATGTAATGACAGCGTGTCATCATGCATTGTTATCTTTTTTTTAACAGAGTGAAGCTTATAATTGTAGATGCAATTATTTTGAGTGATATGAAAATGATGAAGTGCAACTAGAAATACAACAGTCACACATTTCTAAATGTTTAAAATGCGAGAAAAATGATGTAGAAACCACTCTAAAGACCATATTGTTACAAAAAAAAACTTAAATGTTTAACTTGTTATAAAAAAATAACTTAAAGGACATCTGATGTAATTTTGTCTTTTTATACTTTGAATGTGGTTGAAGGATTGCATAACTCATAACTATATTTCTGGAGAAAATCAAAAGTAAAAGGAATAAAAAATGATTGAAGGCAGTGAATGATGAGATTCACACACTGATGAAGATCCTTTCTTGTAGGTTTGTGAGACTTAGAAATAACGAGTGGTTAGATGCACGTGAGTGCAAGTTTCTAGATCAATGTTCTAGCATTTGGTGGACTTGATCAAGTTCGTTGAATAATTATTCAAGCTTTGAAGATAGTAGTAAGGTGGTTGATGGTTAAATTGACATCATGATTGGTTTAAAGTCAATGTGAAAAGTTGTGGAAGTCCTATGCCTAAAAACCTTAAAGCGACAAAGAGAAAAAAAAAACATGTTTCGAGATTGTGCGATTTATATATTAAGAGTTAGTGAGATTGAGAAATATTTGGGTAGAAAATATGTTTTATTTTTTAAAAATTAGAAGACTATTTTGATATAACTCATTGGTATCTATTGTAACAACTTTGGAAGTTTAATAAATTGGAAGCCATCCTCTCCTCATAGTATACCATTTTTATTAAATTAGGTACAAATGTTATGTCTACTCGTCTCTTTTATCTTAGTCTTGTTGGTTTAGATTTGCTTACACTATTTATAAATTGATTAATTTTGTTTGAAACTATTTATTTATTTTAGTTACTATTGTTTTTTTGTCATTCGTTTGTATTATTTAGTTTAGTATATTTTCTTACACAACTCAAAAAGTATAATAACTATGAATGAGTTTTTTTTGTTAGTTTTTAATGTTATTGAGAAATATCAATAGCAACACATGCAAAGAGATTATGCGTATGATTGAAAAGAAAACTTGATAGATAAGAAATATAAAATAACATAGCAGGTACAATTGGTAGTTAGTAGAAGCAGAAAAACACACATATGAATAATAAACATGAGAATTAATTTCAAAGCTAGATATGGTACCATTTTATCCATAGTCTACTAGTCACCTAAAGAGAAGCAATTAAAACGAGTAATAGGAATACACATCAAAGGATGAGCCCTAGGAAGTGTCATAGCAGGTTTCTCTTCCATGTTAACTTTTCCATCACCATCAACCTTCCATTCAAAACATTGAATCATAGCAGCAAGATTTGTTGGAACAACTTGAAGTGCTAATGAAGTTCCAGGACAAGCCCTTCTTCCAGTTCCAAACGGCATAAATTGAAAATTTTGTCCTCTCACATCAAACTTAATATCTTCACTCATAAACCTCTCTGGCTTGAACTCAAGTGGGTTTTCCCACAATTTAGTGTCCCTTCCCATTGACCATAAATTAAGAAATAAAATGGTCTCTGCTGGAACATCATAACCATAAACAACACAATTTTCAGATGTTTGTCTCCCTATAATTGGTGCTGTAGGGTGGATTCTTAGGGTTTCTTTTACTATTGCTTGCAAGTATGGAAGCTCGGGAAGATCTGATTCTTGTATTAATCTACTTTTTTGTGTTATTAAATCAATCTCTTGTCTTGCTTTTTCCATCACATCTGGGTTGTTTATTAACTCAACCATAGCCCATTCAATTGTTGTAGCAGATGTGTCTGTTCCTGCCATAAATAAATCCTGCATAAACCATACTCTAAAATCATAATCCAAACAAGACTTTATCAATTTTTATTGCAAAGCATCAACTAAGAAATTTCACTACCTACTCCTTTCATTGGTGTTTTTGCTATTTTGTCGATATTATAATTAAATATTGTATACTTGCTCCATCATGAAGGAACTCTATTTCGTACAAGTTAGATAAAAAGATTTTATAACTAAATAATATCTTACTTACAAAATGAAACAAAAATAAACAGTAAGTAAAAAAATAGCATATCATCTTTTTTTAACCAATAGCATGATTGTCTTTAAAGGCGTGTAAGATGGATTACCGTACATAGTCTAAAATTTAACAATGTTAAATGATAAAAAAAGACGTAATAAAATATTTGTCACATTTAAACCTCCTGTGTGATGTATACACAATATGATGGACACAAATGGATAGAGAATTCATGTATTCACATGCTGATAAAAATAGTTATGAATAATATAGAAGTAGAAATAATGCTTACCAAAATGAAAGCCTTCACATTCTCCATGCTGAACTTGATTTCACCGTTCTCATTTTCATGAACTTCCAACAAAATATCAAGTAGATCCCTAACATGATCATCTTCACCCTTTTCCATTCTTTTCATCCTTTCTTCTTGATGCTCCCTTATCACCCTCTCCATCATTGTGTCAAACCTCTCCATAATCCCTTTAAGCCTTTTGTTCATTCCCTGCAAATCCAAATTCTTACAAAACCAAATATAATCAGACACATTAAACTTCCCTCCTAGCTCTGCCGCATCTCTCACCATCTTCCTAATTACTTCAGCATCACTATCATTCTCAGAACAAATTTTTCTCATAGCCATCCTTGATATAGTGCTGTTTGTAAGTGTCAAGAGCTCGCCGCCAACATCAACTGCCTCACCGGCTTCCCCTTTCTTCTGCAAGAGTCTCACAAACCTCAAAGTCTCTTGTTGCCTTAAAGGAAGGAAATGATCAAGTGTTCTTGCACCAAGAAGCTCTGACATGCACATCTTCTTCATGAACTTCCAATAGTCACCATATGGAGCAAACAGAAAACCCTTTGAGCCATAAGAAAGGTAGTCAACTGCAGCACTTCTGAAACGATTGGAGAAGTAAGTTTCATTGTTTTTAAGAAACTCCTTTGCTATTTCTGGACTTGAAGTTACTATACATCTCTTAGATCCAAGGAAAATTTGGATTATGGGACCATAGTGTGTTGAGAGCTTGTGAAAACTTTGATGAGGTAGTTTAGATATAAGGTGAAGGTGTCCAATGATAGGTAGTGATGGAGGGGATGGTGGAGTAAGATGGTTTTTGTTCTTCATTCTATTTAGTATGGCACGAACTGCTATTGTGGAGAGGAGCCACAGGAAGAAAAGTTGGATATAGTATTGCATTTCAGCCTTACTTGAAATTTTTTGAAGAAAAAAATTATAGTTTAGGTGACTTCAAACATAAGCTTAGGGGTAGCACATTAACTATTTGTATGTACATGAATAATAACTAGTTTCTATATATAATGCAAAGTTGATGTGATGGTGTACCTGTACCAGGATATATCAAATTATAATAAGTAGTTGTTCCTCCCTCATTATCCGTTAGTCAAGGTCAAACTATAGAATGTTAGATTTAATATTGATATCATAATTGATATATATTTTTTAATATATTTTCTGTATCAATGAATCATATATTCTAGTGAAAAGCCTCACACTCTATGTTGGTTTATGATTTTGAAAATTTTGTCAAAGAAATTAATGGATCGACTCGTATATTAGGCTATTCTCTTTAATTTATTTTGCGATATTGTTTAAAATTATGTAAAGAAGTTACTTAACCACTACACTTCTAAGATAAAGCAGTTTAATTTTATACTTTTTATACTATATAATTACTACTTGTATAATATATAATCGATCTAGAAATACACTCTCTAATGATATAAAGATCAATCATATCTGATATAAATTTTACTCATATTTAATATAAAGCCTGATCATAATAACTTTTTAAATGAGAAGAATTCAAATAGTTCTCCAAAATTAAGGTTATGTAACTTTATTAATTATTATTTTTTTGAATTCTTTTGATTACTAGTTTATTGGTGTATTTTGTTGGGTAGAAACAATGTTGTTTTTAATAACAAGGTTTGGAATTGTAGCGATTATTTGTTGTTAATTAAAATTTTGGGTTGGGATTGATTTTTCGTTGTTAATTAAACTTTTGAGTTGGGATTGGTTTTCCATTTTTTGAAAGGTATTTGCAATTTGGTTGGGATTAGCTTTCCATTCTTTCGAGAGGTATTTGTGATTTGGATAAGAATTTTTTGTTCTCAAATCCTAGCATTTATGTTGGCAAGTAGTTGGTTGTTTTTGTAAGGGGTTGTTTAATATAATTTTTTTATAAAAAAATTAATGATTATTTGACCACTTAAAATAACTTCTCAAACAAAAAAATTCAAATAATTCTCAAAAAAGAATCTAAAAAAAATAATAATATTTGATAATTTATCAACTCAAACAAAGATACACTAACATATTTCTCTAAAGAAAATTTTAAAAAATACCTCGAGAAATAGAAAGTAGGAGAAATTGACACTTTGACGATTCGAAAGATGCAAAATTTTGAGAGTGAAGAGGGAAATACTCAATAGAATTTTTTGGTGTGTTTTGGAATGAAAGAAATATTTTTCTTTTATAATGAAATAAGCTAGCCAATATATTTAATCTAAACAATGTGGGACTAAGGAATTTTTTTTCAACTAACACACAAATACAGTTCTTTTTTCTAACAATGTGGGGCATAAGAAACTTTTTTCAAATTCATCTTCCTATTGAAATATTTACCTGTTTCAACAATCTCCCACTTGAATTTAAAAAAAAAAGTGTTTCAGTAATAACATAAAACATTTTGAATTTTGTGCATAAACAGAGGTGTCTACGACTTAAACTTTTGCGTAGTAAGTAGGATTCTGATTTAAAAAGAGTTACAAAATCGTCTTGAACTCTATCTCATACTACAATCCCACACACAATATTTTCTTAATGTGTATTCTAATAAGCCCGTTCTTCAATGGCCCTGCAAGTGTATCCTGGTTTATTGAAGGATCTAGAAATTATGCCTCGAATTTTTATAGAACCGACCTTAATCCTACAATCACATAGTGAATCTATCAAGAATACTCTTGTATCTAGGTACTCCCCCATACAAAGTATAGATCTAATTAAGAGTTTCTATTATATCATTCTCTTTTCACTTCGGGATTTATGCTTCTCTTACTTATACTAGTATGATCACACCATATTATTCATAACTTGTTATTACCCATTGAACATATTTCTTGGGATCTCCAGTCTATTAGGTCAGGTTATCATCATGATTAACTCATTTCTCTATAGATATTAGTCCCATCATCTTAGATGCATTATGGTTTTTCTCTCTAGCTAATTCTACCATCAAAGGGTATGCTAAATTTTCATTAGTGTGTATATGATCCGCTCTAACTACTCTTACTACAATAAATAATATATTTTATGACAAAACTATCACCTCAACTAACCAAAAACTGAGGTGTAAACCATAGACGCGTTACATTTTTTTTAATTTTAAATACCACATATTCCCTCGGTTGAGCTACTACCAACTGAGGGGTAAAGTATTTAGAGGACACGCCTTCGAATCCCAACAACTATATTTTAACACTATTTAATTTTTTAAAATATTTATATGACATATTAATTCAGTTGAGCTGAAAACCGATGGGTAAAGTATTTAGAGAACATGCCTTCGAATCCTCTTAATAACATTTTAGCACCTTTTATTTTTTTAATTTTTTTACAACATAGTACCTCGGTTGAGCTAGAAACCAAAGGATAAAGTATTTAGAGAATACACTTTCGAATCTCAGTAACTACACTTTACCACCTTTGGATTTTTCAATTTATGTCTGACCCATTACCTCAGTCGAGCTGAAAACCGAGGGTAAAGTAGCGTTTTTTTTTTATTTGTGATCAATTTAATAAAAAAAATTAAGTAACAAATCTTTTCCATCCATTTTTAAAGTAACAATGGTCAAGACATTGTCAACTCGTCAATCCATATGAAATATTAGTAATCGGTGTGAAACTCTCACTAGTCAATTAGAACATGAATGCCATAACTATCCATCTTGGATACAAAGTGTTTAAATGTAAATTTAACATAATAAAAATAACGATAATGAAAGAAAAAGCAGAAAAAAATTTCAAGGTTGGTTTTCGTAATGTAATCTCTTCTCTAGTAATTCATTGTTAAAAATGTTTAATGTTTGTTAGGAAAGTATGAAAGTAACTTATTAATGTTAGTTATAGATATATCAAGTAAAATGTTTAACATTAATTGTTGTTGTTTTTGTTGTTGTTGAGACTTAATATTTAACTATTATATTGATTTTCTTTATTAGTTGTTGGCTGTTGTTGAAATATTTGTTGTTGTTGTTGAGATTTAAAGTTTAAATATTCCATTGATTTTGTTGTTGTTGAGATTTAATGTTTAAGGATTCTATTGATTTTGTTTTTATTGTTGTTGTTGTTATTGTTAATGATGATGATGATGAAAATTGAGGATTTGTTAATAAATTTAATTCTTTGCAAATTAAAATTATAAAAAAACAGGTTAAAACTAAAATTTTGTAAACATGACTTTACCACTTGGGTATTATTTAAAACCTAGGTAAAAAGTAGCGCAGTTTTGAAAATCCAAAAAATATTGTTGCTGGGGATCAAACCCATGACCATTCCCACTATCCCCTTAGTTATTTAGAAACTGAGGGAGTAAAGTGATAAATTTTCATGTCGTCATTTGTTACCTTGCTTGACTAATCAAGGTAAAATCTCTTTCGCGCCCGAGGTAATATGGTGCTATTTGTAGTATTGTCCTTTAGAGATTCAGTCTCTAAAAGTGTAGTGTTTCCTTCTTACTTGACGTCTCTTATCATTATAATAATGATTCTCAATTTTTAAAATTGTCGTAGTACTATCATTGTGGATCAACGTTACTAGAATAAGTTATTCCCTTAAAGGGATCTCAGGTAGCAAGCATCTTAACCAACTTGCTTCTTCACTAGCGTCGCTAATGCTATCATTTCAGACTCCATCCTAGAGTGAGCCAAAATAGTATTTTTTATTTTTATTTTTAGGATACAAATCCTCCAACTATACTAAATATATAATCACTAGTTGCTTTAAAATCATTTTATAAGGTGTTATAATCCGCATCACTATTTTTGGTCGATAGGATATGACCTAGAGGGGGTGAGTATATTGTAAATAAATTTTTCTTGTTAAAATTATGTTTTGAAAATGTTTTAAGTATGGAGCGCAGGTAAACATGGATCGATAATCATCTATCCAAACCGTTATCGAAAATATAGGATATGTGTTAAACCGATAGAACGAATACGTAAGATGAGAAAAATAATCAATATATTTTTTAGCAACTATGTCTGAATATAAACCATACAATAGTAATTGATCCAATGAAATAACTAACAAAAATAGGTTTAAGAAATTTGTTGAACATTCTCAAATCAATCCTTGATCGTGGTAGAAAACCTCAAATGGATTTATCGTTAAAACCTGAAAGACTTTTCAACCCAATTGATTACCTCAAATTCTAATTAGACTTTATCAAACTATCTCTTGATCCCACAAAAAAAGAATTTTTGAAATATGCTTTTGTGGGTATCGATGCATAACACGTGGAAGTTGACTACTTCGTGTTTTGTATCAACTCCAAAGACTTGGGATTCGACCCATTCTAAACAGAGATAAAAAAATGGAAAAAGGCTTTCAGTGGGTGTCAACCCACATATCGAGGGAGTCGACTCCTTAATGATGTGTATCGACTCCAAGGCTTTATGTATCAACTCCTTTTTTATAGAAAATAATATTTTTAAAATGCTTTTAGTGGGAGTTGACTCCTAATACGGGTGAGTTGACTCCAAGCATGGTTTTTCATGAAAGTGAATATTTTTTATATTTTTAACTTGTCCAAATGCTTTTGACTTGTTCACTAAGTTTCCTAAGATGAAAATGAAACCTAGACATATAGAGATAAGGTCTAATATACAAATACTACATATTTCCTAGTTTTGACATCATTCAAAACATCTAAGAGATGATATTGCACTCATATACTCTCTCTTTTTTATGATGGCAAAATATACAACGTATTTGTAGTCTCTAATCATATCTCACCCTGATTATATGCATCTTCCCTTTGATTGAAAAACTAGACGATGCTCTTTGTTCTTGCATAACTTCTTCCCCTTTGGCAACATCAAGAAGAGAAAAAGGCCACAAAACATAAGAAGCACCAAGTAATAGAAAATCACATATAAACCACTTAGAGGCGTTGCAAATATATTTTGATCAAGAAAAACAGCACTCACATAGAATGATGTTAAATTGAAAATGTATAATCATAAATAACCAACAATGTAGAAGATGCAATAGAGATAAATAACATGTCCAAGCATACTATCATAAGATATTTAAAATGTGATGACTTTATACCATGAAATACAAATGATGAAGAAATAAAAATGATTAAAACATTAAGTAACTATAAACATATGGATTGAAAACTCTCATAGGTTAACAATAAAATATTTGGAAGTGAACATTCATGGGATTGCATTACACATCAATATATCACATAATTTTGGAGAAAAAAAACACAAAATCAAATTACAAGAGACATGGATAAGCAACGCAAGAAAAAAAACTTACAAACAAAGAGATAAGTGAAACGATATTACCTCATTGGATGATAAAAGGAGGATGCACTCACATGATAGTGCATGCATCAAACTATTTGGGTAAATTTTGAGATATTGAGAATGCTCAATTCCTAACGAATATTGAAAAAGGCTCAATTGCAAGAGGTTTCGTGAAAATATTGGCAAGTTGATTTTTACTATCAACATGCTCAAAAACTACATCCCATTTTCAACTTGATCGTTGGAAATGGTGACATATCTCATTATTTTAAGTACATGAGTGTAGCACATGATTTTTAGTTAGGTTAATAGCCTAGTATTGTCGCACATTATCATAATATGTTGAAGTTTAATTTAGAAATCAAATATTGTTGTTTAAGCTACAAAATTTTAGTGTAACAACTACCCGCAGCGACATATTCCACCTCAACAATTGATAAGGATACATAGACTTGCTTCTTGCTATGTCAACTAACTAAATAATTAGAAAATAAGTGGCAAGTTCCACTAGTGCTCTTCCCATCTGATTCCCAACCAGTAAACCTTGGAATCAGAGTATCCAACTAAACTACAATCGCATCCTTTAGGATACCAAAGACCATACTTATAAGTGAAGGTTCGGAAAAACACAAGAAAAGGGAGGGTGTTGAATTGGGTTTTCAAAAACTTTTTCTTTTAGAAGTTCTTCTCACAAACCATCAATGATAGACAAGCTATAAGGAAAAATGATACAATCAATTTATACAAGTTCACCTTAGAAAAACGTTACTCTTGTACATCCGCCAAGGTAATTTGCCTTAGAAAAAGACTTAATCCAATAATCTTGAAAAATTACAACAACCTGTAAGAGTTTAGAAAAACACCTTAGTCCTCTCAAGTATACAAACTACAACTTATTCACTTGAGGAAAACAAATCTTGAAAGATTTACAATCAAATAGTGTTTACAATAGTGCTTCTAAAAAGCAGATTTAACACTACAATGAAGAAGAAATGTTTACACACAAATATGAGCAATAACTCTTGTGTATACAACAATGAAAATAAAAACACAAATATGAACAATAACTCTTGTGTTTTTAGAGAAAAAAGTTAACACAAATGTGAGCAATAACTATTTGTGTTGTGATTTTCTCTTGAGTATTTTCTCTCTTGAATTATTTTGCACAGTCCCTTTTCTTTTTGAATTTCTTGATAGTAAAATCGTTCATTTCCAATGAAGTAGTCATCCTAATATATAGGTTGAGAAAGAAGGCCATTGGATAGTATAAAACATCACTTTCATTTTCCAGTTGTTACAACGGTAGCATGTGATCATGGGAGACAAGAGCACAATAAATCATCAACTCGTACATTGCATCTTCACCATAGTGAAATAGGCATTGTACATTGTACTGTATTCTTCTTGTGGAAGTTTCTGATGAGATACTTCTGATATAAAGTAATGAATAAAGTGCATAAGAGATCATATATGTGTTATTTAATCTTCTTATGGAGTTTTTCTGATGTGAAATGATACATATTCCATAAGGCATTTCATCGTAATATTTCCAAAGGTATCAGAGTCTTCAGAATTAGAACCTTGTCTTCAAACTTAGAACAACATCTTATCTAATAAACAAATCTTGATATATGAGCAGGAAGCAAAAACTTATCTGATGAAGCACATCTTTGAATTTTCTGAGCTTGAAGCAAAAGCTTACACAAAAATTATTTTCTTAGAAACACATCTTGACTTCTGAGTTGAAAACAAAAGCTTATACAGAAACGCATCTTGGTTTCGGATCTGAAGTAAACACGTATATTCTATTCTAGCAAACATTCAACATTCCTTAGAACTGTTGATGTTTCTTGAGAAGTGAATACAATAGTTCTTCTGATGGTGCCATAAATGATTCTAATGATCTTATCCTGAATCAAATAGAATATTATTTCTACACACTTAAAGAAACTATTAGAACATAAATTGTTACATATAAAATATATACATTGTTATCATCAAAACTAAAGATTAGATGCAGAACCAAATCTTGTTCTAACAAAAAGTTCCATGAATAAGTCTAAGAATGTGCTTATGGATTTTAAATGAGATTCCTTATAAGTATATTGATATCGAGCGCACATGCATACACTAAAAATAATTTTGGGCCTAGATTCAGTAAAATATAAGAGAGACCCAATCATACCTCTATACCTTTTGACGTCAACATCCTTATCATTTTCATCTTTGTCTGAGTTTCTGTTTGTGAGCATTGAAGTGTCGATTGACTTTTCATCTACCATTCTGAAGCATTTAAGCAACTCTTGGCAATAATTTGTTTGACACACAAATGTCCCTTCTTATAATTTTTTGATTTGAAGTCTTAGAAAGTAATTTAACCCTCCCATTATACTCATTTTAATCTCTCCCTGCATTTTTGTTCTAAAACTCTTTGACTAATTGCATGTCAGTAGAACCAAATATGATATGGTCAACATAAATTTGAACAAAAAAATGTTTTCCTTGACTTTTAATGAAAAGTGTTGTATCCACCTCCCCTCTAGAATATCCTTGATCAAGTAAGAACTTACAAATTCGCTGATGCAAAGCCCTAGAGGCTTGTTTGAGACCATATAAAGCTCGTTTAATTTAAAAACATGATAAGGATACTCAATGTTTTCAAAACCCGGAGGTTGTGAAACATACACTTCTATGTAACCATTTAGGGAAGCACTCTTCATATCCATTTGAAATAATTTTAAATTTTTGGAACATGTGAATTCTAGTAAAAGGCTCATAGCCACAGGGCGGGAAACTGGAGCATAAGTTTTATCATAGTCTATGCCCTCCTCTTGGTTATATCCTTGAACCACTAGTCGGGCTTTGTTCCTCGCTATCACTCCCTTGTCGTCAATTCTATTTCTAAAAATACACTTAGTGCCTATAACTTGATGATCTCGTGGAGGTGGGACAAAGTCTCACACATCATTTCTCTTAAATTGATTTAACTCATCTTGCATGGCCATAAGGTAATGCTCATCAAGTAAGGCCTCTTTTGCATTTTTAGGTTCAATTTGTGACAAGAATTTGATGACTTCTTGGCAAGTGTACCAATAATGTCGAAGTAATAAATATATTGAATCCACAGGGACTGCTATATAAAAAGATGATAATTATGCAATGTTTAGAAAATATTGAATGGGGGGGGGGGGGGGGTGTTTCGAGTTTTAATGCGAAAATGAATAAAAGTTTGTTTTGAAAATAATACAAAAGTTGTTAGGTTTTATATGGAATCCCCTATTTCTCTATTGTTTATGTTTAATGTATTGCATAAACGATATCGTTGTTATACTTCCACGACGAATTAACAAAACTATTATACTCATAGTTTCTTATCCCTAGTCCACCATGTGATACGGTGGAAGAGAACTGACTGTTTTGGAATGCTGGTTCGCGTTTTGCGTTTGTTTTCGCAAAATGTCGCGGTAAGCAAGAGTCGCCACCGTCTTTTATTTTATCCAACAAGGAAAGGAAAAAAGCACAGAAAAATTCATTTTTCGAGATGTTTCTCGGGTCCGGGGGGTAGATTATAGAAAGGGAAGGTGTTAGCACCCTTTCTATCCGTGGTTATCCACGGGCTCTTAGGTACTAGCTCAAAGTGTTTTCAAAATTTTCTTTTCTTTGTGTTTGTGGGTTTGAAAGAAGTTTTTGTTTGAAAGGTGTAAGTGCGAAAAGTTTTTGTTTTGTTTTAAAAGGAGCAAGTACTTAAGAACCATCTACCTACTCGAAAAAGGAATCAATCTGTGCTAATGTCCTTTAGACAATGCTATCCCACTATTGATGAGTAGGTAGCACCGTGGTTGGAGTTTTACGGGTCAATTCGATTAAGGGACATGTGGTCACTAAAGCAATGTTAGGATGCCTTAGCGGTAACCCTAATGTCTTAGATCATTTTTCCGAGGCAACCGTTTCGAGGCAACTATGATCTTTGGACAAGAGGGCGACCTCTAAAACTTCCTATACTCAATGATCACGCTCGAAGGCAACCAAGTGAGGTGTACCCTAAGAGTGCGCATCTGCGAGTGTGTTGTTTCGATGAATTTTATCTTTGTACATGTCATGGTGAGCTATGTTGATTTTAAGTTCATACATTTGATCTTGTCATGCATTCCCTATTTATCAAACATCTAACAGTTAATATTGTGCGGAAATTAAATTGCGGAAATTAAATCTAAACTATTACAAGGCGTTGGGTATTTACATCGCCAAAAGCAACCCTTAAAATTAAATTGCGGAAAGTAAAAATAAAGCGATAAATAATTAAAGTCCTATCAAAACTATTACATTCCGGGAGCAAGTACAATGATATGATAAATGGATCGCATGCGGAAAAATTAAATCGGGCGCATTTTTTAGGGTTTTGACCCTTTTTTGAAAGAAAGCATTTTTTGTTTATTTTTGAATTAAAAGAAATTAATTTAAGTTAATTAAATAAATAATAATTTAAGAAAAAGATTTTTTTTTTTTGGATTTTTGGAGATTTAAGGAAATAAAATAAACTTGATTAAAAATTAGTAAAACCTAATTATCTACATTGATTTTAAATATTGCAAAAATATTAAAAGTTATACCTAATTCAAACTAAATTAATTAATTAATTAATTTACAAAAATAAAGTGATGAAATTAATTTTAATAAATAAAATATATTTTTGTGTTTTTGATTTTATTAAGAGAAAAAGATTAATTGGTTAGTGATAATAATTAAAATAATTAATAAAACAAATAAATAAAATAAGATAAAAAAAGAAAGAAATACTCAAAGGGGGGTGTTGGGCCCAGATTGGAGGTATGACCAGCATTTTTGAGGCCCAAACGCAAATAAGCCTGGTTGACTTTTGCAATCCCACGTGTGCCTGTTGACTTAGGAATATGGTGAGCTTTCAATCTTGACCTTCAGATTTGGCTTGGAGGCCATCTGGCGCCTGGAGATTTGAGGTCCATAGTAGACTGCTATGCATGAGGTACACTGGAACGCCTGAAGCAAAATAATAAAAAATATATGGGGGACCTGGGATTTGAACCCAGGTCCCATTGGACTATGCACTAACGTGTTTACCAACTGAGCCAATGTGTTTCATTGTTAATGGGATAAGCAATGAATATTATATGTGAAAAACAAACAATATGCTGGAAAATAAAAAAAGGAGCGCGAAATATGAATGGACGAATAGGGAGGGGGAACGTAGTCGTCTTCTTCGCTGAACCCTGGTTCGTTTACCTGTGGATTTGAATCCGCAACTAAATCCGTGGGTTCATCCTAAAACAAATTCCAGGCCATGGAAATTAATTCCAAGTCCACATCCATGTTCATCTTCACCTCCTGAACCCGTCCATGTCCATTATTGGTCCTAATTTTTCTTGCAAAACAAACGCCCGAATACAAACCTCCAAAACCCTAGGTTCGGGTATGGCGCTACAGGCTACAAAATACAATTGAATATTGCAGAAAGTTTGAAAATTGAATGATAAGCATGATTGTACCAAAAATTCATTCAAAAGATGCAGAAACATGGAGTCACGATTTCAAGTGCAGGGTCATGTTTCAAGAGACTTACAGCGCGTTGGAGAGGGTCTGGGACCTTGCTTTTGATTCCTATAGACTCAGTGGATGTCTAGCAAGAAGATAGTGTTGAGTTTTTCCTTTGAATTCACCTCTAACCAAGATTTCAGTTCCAAGCTTTTTCAAGCTTTTTCAAGTTTTTGCTTTTGTGATTTTGCATCCTCTAGCCCCTAAGCTCGTAGGCTTTGTGTTGTATAAGTATAATGGAATGAATTAGGTCAGGTTTTGGGCTTTCAATCTTTGTGCATTGATGCTTGAAGATGTGATTTGATTCACCATTAAAAAAGCTTCCAAAAATGTCAAAAACCAATATTTTGTGCATGATATGGCTTGATCCGGATTTGATTGTATACATGATGATATTTAAGACCTATATCAATCAAAAAGATACCAAGTGATTAAGATTTGGATTTTATTTGGATTTAAATTGATTAAAAGTTAATTAATTTAATAAAAATCAAATAAAATAGAAAAATTAATGAATGGACATAAAACTGAAGATAGAACACGTGTGTAGTGTGACAAGATCAAATAAAGTGGAAAAACATGGGCCCATTTGACAAAATTTGATGTTTTGGGGATAGTTGACTTTTGGCAATTTTGGAAAAATGCCCAACTTCAACAATGCATAACTTCTTCAATTTTGAACTTTTGGAGGTGTTCTTGGACTTTTTAGAAACCTTGAGATGTTATCTAACCAACCCTTCCGGTATCATCACATGTTGATATTTCATGTTCAAGTTATAAGCTTTGGCAAAAAAGGTGTTTTTGTTGACTTTCAAAAATGACCTATAATGTCCAAATTTGTAACTTCTTGTGAGTGCATTTCTTGATCTTGGGGTGTGAATATGGATTGTAGTAAATTGCATCCTCTTAAAAATGAGCTTTGTATGGGTCATTTCTCATAAAGTATGAGAAAGTTATGCTTGGTCAAAGTTGAGTTGACTTTTCCTACAAAACCCTAATTTAGCAACTTTTGAATCTTGATGAATTTTGAGCAATCCTTGATAAATCATGATCAACCCTTTATCAAATGATGAAATATCATTCAAAATGAGAACGTTGACAAAAAATCTTGAAGGTTGACTATTTGTAGGTCACAGTTGACTTTTGCCCTATCACAATCGATTTTTTGGACCTCTTGAGCAATTGACTGACCAGACTTCTTCTGAAAGGCGCGAAATTTGACATGGATGAACTTGAGAACATATTAGGAAATTGGGGAGCATTTGAGGTCATTTGGATGTAAGGACCTTGATGCAACACAAACCCTAATTTGGGATTGACTGCCTTAGGAGATGATTTGACTGTCCAACTCTTGAGCAACTTAAGCCACTTGGAAATTATTCTTGACATGTCTTGAGAAATATGGGAGGGAAAATTTTGGGGTACAACAACTTCCCCTGTTCAATCTTCTTAAACCTGAGGATATATATTGGCTTTCGGGCCTTTCGTGATCCGAAGGTGGAAGATGATTGAACACTAGAGTGCCCAGAAATTTGCACTCGCATGGTGTGGTATCAACATTGTGATGTCGGGAATGGGCTTATAGATGCCATTTGGAGACCGCTGGTAGGTGGTCTGAACTTCAACTGGAATACGAATCAGGGAGATCTTGTCGGCGACCTGACTGAACCAGAGGAGGTCTTGTCTTCTTTGACTGGATTGGCATCAGAAAAATCTTTAGGAATAGATTTAACTGGTTTTGTCTCCATTGATTGCATTCGCATCAAAAAATATTTAGGAATCGATTTAACTGGTTTTGTCTCCTTTGACTGCGTTCGCATCATAAAAATCTTTAGGAATCGATTTAATTGGTTTTGTCTCCTTTGACTGAATTTGTATCAGAAAAATCTTTAGGAATCGATTTAACTGGTTTTGTCTCCTTTGACTGTGTTCGCATCAGAAATATCTTTAGAAATCGATTTAACTGGTTTTGTCTCCTTTGAATGCGTTCGCATGAGAAAAATCTTTAGGAATCGATTTAACTGGTTTCGTCTCCTTTGACTGAATTGACATCAGAAAAATCTTTAGGAATCGATTTAACTGGTCTTATCTCCTTTGACATAGTTGAGAATTTAACTACATCTTTCCTGAAAGGTAAAGGTCAGTCATATGCAATGCATGATGTGGATCAAGCAATGATGTTCTCAACATAAATGAGATTGTATAGTATGATGCGTATATGCATGTATCATGATGTATGGAAAGGTAATGTTTTAGCAGGGGAAAAGTAAATCCCGGAGTTGCTGGAGAATAGAATTGGATTCTTCGTTTCCGCTGGGGATGATGATCGAAGATGATAAACTTGAAGAAGAGGATAACTCCGTTGGGGAATAAACTCATGAGGAGATTACACCGAGGGGAATTACTCTGTGGGGAAGAGATGTTCTGCTGAAGATTCGACTGATAAACTCTGATGGGGATGGATTACCGTTACTGGTGATACTGAATTTGTTGAGGATTGAATTCCCGTTTGTGAAAGGAAATAACTTCGTTGGGGGATGATATTTCAGTTGCAACTTGCTGGGGATAACCCTTTAAACTCTTGCGGGGATAATCCTTTGAATTCTGCTGGAAATGATCCTTTGAACTTTGCTGGGGAGATTTATTTTGTACTCCGCTGGGGACAAACTTCCAGAGTCTACTGAGGATGATGATTCAACTCTGTTGGGGAAGCTTTTTAGACCGTGCTGGGAAAATTGACTCCACTAGAGGTATCTTGTATTCTGCCGGGGAACCTTCTTATACTTCGCTAAGGAATATTCTTATACTCCGCTGAGGAATATTAAGACCTTTTTAGTGTTGATGGTAGACCAACTCTGCTTGGAGAGAGTATTGCTGATTCGTTCACGGTTGTAAGTCTCAACTGGGGGAGCTATCTTTACTGTCTTACTCTGTGGGAAGTGAAGGTATCTTAGCCATATTCTTCAGCTGAACTTACCGTCGTACCTGGTGGACAGAGCAACTATACAGCTTAGACAATTCTCATTGCCCCTGTTTCTGATATTACCAGTAATTCATCTTTTGTTTACATGTAAATATTTATGAGCAGCAATTAATGTCGAATGCATATATAAAAAATAAACATTGGACGTTCTTTGCAAAACAAAACAGATAAAGGAAAAACAGTTTGTAATTTTTTTGAAAATGAATTTGTATTGATTTTGAAGTTTTGGCCTGTAAATAGGCGTTTTTTGTACAAGAGGTTGACGTCCTAGTAAGAGAACGCCGCCGAATAATAGAATTTATACAATTTGTGAAAAGCTAAACAAAACAGCTATGTGAATGATCCCACTGGGTTCCAACTCTGCTACTGCCTTTATGACCTCGAGCATCTCATCACTTTGCTACTTGGTTGAAGGTAGATCAGATTGATTAGTGTCGTCCGAGCTTGATAGTCGATACCGAAGTCTGGATGCAAGGTGATCCAATGAGACATAGTGTTACACTTTGATCCCTAACTGTTTCCTGGACCGCCCTTTCGGGTTTTCAGTCCACCGGGATACCCTTTTTTGCCCAAGCCGCCTTTTCAGGTTTTTGACTTGCCGGGTGCACATATTTTTTATCATTTTCATCCCTTATTTTTGCCCGAACCCTTTTGGTTCGCCGGGAAGCCCTTATTTTTGCCTAGGCCAGTCAACCTAGCGGGTCTTTGATTATGCGTAGTATCTTTTCACGATGTCTGCATTGACGGGATGAGGAAGGTCGTCACCATCCATGGTGGTTAGAATCATAGCTCCTCCTGAGAATATGTTCTTAACCACAAATGGCCCTTCGTAAGTAGGGGTCTATTTGCCCTTGGGATCACCTTGAGGTAATATGACGCGCTTGATAACCAGGTCCCCAACTTGATACTCTTGTCGTCTAACTTTTTTTTAAATGCCTTGATCATCCGTTTTTGGTACGTCTGACCATGACAAATAACAGTAAGTCTCTTTTCGTCAATTAGGTTCAGCTGATCAAGCCGGGCCTAAATCCAGTCATCTTCACTCAAACCTGCATCCTTCATGATTCGAAGAGAGGGTATCTGAACTTCAATGGGAAAGACTGCCTCCATGCCATATACCAAGGAATAGGGTGTTGCCCCTGTTGACGTCCGTGTTGATGCCTAAGGTTATAAAACATAAGGTTAATGCCTAAGCCACTACTTGAGGTCTTTTATCCCTATCTGTCGCTACCACAAAAAATATCGACGCTAAATGAGTCGCCATTGAATGTTATTTATCCTAAAGAAGGGAAAGGAAAAGATCAAGTAAACCTCAAGTGGGCAAGAACAAGGTCTCGCAACAAAGAACAAGGTACGGAAGTTGGTTACGCAAGGGGAAGGTATTATCACCTCTCACGTCTATGGTACTCCACAAGATCCACTATAGTTGTTCTAATCAAAGGGTGTGTTATATCTAAATCTTACTTGCTAAGGGAATGCACAAGTGGATTTTTAATGAACAAAAAAAGGTTTATTATTATTGCGCTCCCCTCGGTTTCGAAACCTCGTGCCTAGTATCCTCATTGTGCAATAGGGAATCAAAGCATCGTAGATCTTCTCAAATATTTTGGTTTATTGGTGTTTTTTGTGGATAACAACACTTTTTGAAAAGTTTTCAAAAGAAAAGCCAAACAGAAAAAGAGAGTTTAATTGGTTGAGTGTTTTTGCTAGGAGAATACCTCAGATGGTCCTCCAAGGCCGGAGGTATCCGAGTACTTTCCCTTTATTTGTGAAAGTGTTTGAGTAAAGTTATAATTTTTTTTTGAATTTGCTCAAGAAAAGAGGATTTAGTGTTAGAAAAATGCAATGCAATAGGACTATCAAAACAAAAGGGAACTCAACCCTAATTCTTGTCATGCGAGAATGGACGTAGAGTCATGATACAAGGAATCCTACTTAATTGTTATCATGCATGGTTATCAAACCTAAAGTCTAATCAATTCAAATCTTAACCAAGATTGAACCAAGACCATAAGGGTGCATGTTAATCACAACAAAATGGTATCAAGCAAGGAGGAGCAATCTTGACATGATATTGGATAAACTCTAGTGAGGGTGCCTAAACATGAATTAGGTAAACAAATACAATAGCTAAACCAGCAATAGGCAAACATGTATTAAAGAAATTCAAGAAAGCACCTAAACAAGTAATATGTAACTTGTGATCAAGATAAAGTACCTACACAAGTAAGGTAAACATATAACGAATAAACATGCTATCAAGATCTCACACCAATCATCAAGGTGAACATGTAACAAGCAAACATGTTATCATAATATCAAGAAAGTAGCTAAATAAGCAATAGATAATTGTCAATATCAAGTACCGATAAGCAAGTAAACATGCATCATCTAAACAAGTAATAGATAGCATGTTATAATAGATCATACCTAAATAAGCAATAGGTAAGTATATGGGAACAAGATATAATATCTAAACAAGTCAAAGGTACACCAGCCAATCCTAAACAAGCATTTAGGATATCCATGTTATCAAGACAAAAATGTAATAGATATAGAACAATCATAAACAAGCAATAGGATAAACATGTTATCATGACAAACATGTATAAGAGATATCAAACAAACATCTAAACAAGCAATAGATGAACATTTATCAAGAAAAACATGTTATAAGATATATCAAACAAACATCTAAACAAGAAATAAATGCACATGTTATTAAGATAAACATGTATAAGAGATATCAAACAAACATCTAAACAAGCATTAGATGCACAAATTATCAAGACAAACATGTTATAAGAGATATCAAACAAACATATAAGCAAGCAATAGATACACATGTTATCAAGACAAACATGTATAATAGATATAAAACAAACATCTAAACAAGCATTAGATGCACATGTTATCAAGACAAACATGTATAAGAGATCTAAGAATCCTAAACAAGCAATAGTATAGACATGTCATCAAGACAAACATGTTAAATCTCAAGAATAACATCTAAACAAGTATTAGATGCACATGTTATCAAGACAAACATGTAATCAAAGATATCAAACCAACAAGTAAGGTAACATGTTATCAAGACAAACATGCATATAAGATATCTCACCAACAAGTAAGGTGACATGTTATTAAGACAAACATGTGATTAAAGATATTAAACCAACAAGTAAGGTAACATGTTATTAATACAAACATGCATATAAGATATCACATAACAATTAAGGAGACAGGTTATCAAGACAAACACGTGATCATGATATCAAAGTAAGGACCTAAACTTGAATTAGGTAAAACATACATGTAACACGTAAACATGTATTCAAAGAAAAACTAAACTTGAACTAGGTAGACATGTTATCATGAAAGCATGCAAGAGAAGAAAGCCTAAACTTGAATTAGGATAAACATGTTATTATGTCAAACATGTGTCAAAGGATATGGACATTCATCAAAAGATATAAACATGCATTACCAAGGAATTGAACAAGTATCACAATGGAATGGAATAAGTATCACAATGGAATTGAACAAGTATCATAAGGGAATTGAACAAGTATCAAAAAGAATTGAACAAGTATCAAAGAGATTTACCATGAATCAAAATTTAAGGACAACTACTAAAGTATTTGAACAAGTATCAAAGAGATTGAACATGCACCGAAATTTGAGGACAAGTACTAAAGCATTTGAACAATTATCAAAGAGATTGAACATGCATCAAAATTTAAGAGTTGAGCAAGTATCATAAAATTTGAACATGCATCAAAGCCTTTTAACAAGTATCAAAGAATGTAAACAAACATCAAAAGTGAACAAGTATCAAAAGGATTGAACAAGCATAAAAAATAATAGAACAAGCATCAAAGTATAGGAAAAAATATCAAAGAATGTGAACATGCATCACAAAAGAATTAAACATGCATAAAAGAATAGGAACAAGCATCCAAGAGATTGAACATTCATCAAAAGAATATAAGAGGTGAACAAGTATCACAACATTTGAATATGCATTAAAGCCTTTGAACAAGTATCAAAGAATGTAAACAAATATCAAAAGTGAACAAGTATCACAAGGATTAAACAAGTATCAAAGAGGTACAAGCTTACAACAAACAATGAAAATGAATAAAAAAAGGTTAAACAAGTTTTCAAAAATCGATGAATCATGAATCAAAGTGTTTGAACATGTATCAAAGATTGAACATTTCACTTATCATGACAAAGGTTTCAATAGTTAGCTACAAGTAAGCATTCATATTTCAAGTCAAAGAGAAAATGAACAAGGTTAAAGTATTAAGATAACAATATTATCATGCTTCAAGACAATCAAGTTTCTAATCATAGCATCAACATATAGGAAAAGGTGTATCAAGATACCAATCCAATCAAGACTAGGGCTCAAGTCCTAAGGGTCATGCAATTGAGGTTTTAAACCTACACTAAACAATTTTAACAAGTTTTGAAGAAATAAGATTTTGAACCTAACAAGGTAATCAAAACATGGCATATAAGAAAGGAACAATCTCTAAAAGGATCAAGATTTATCATCACAAATTGACTCATAACTACAAAAATACATAGCCTACAAAGGTAGGACTTCAGCTCATGGCATCTTTATCCTGCTTCTCATGTCAAGAGTAATTTAAAATGATGCTTAAATGAGATAGTAAAGAGAGCTTAGGTGATACCTAACGGAGAAGGTTTGTTTCCTCTTCGATGCCACACAAGCGATAACAATACTCTACATAAAGATTCCTTGATGAAGATTGCGTTCTTAGTTCACTTCAAAACCAAGTATCTTTTATTCAACAGTATCACTCAAAATTGGTACTAAAATTGACCGGATCATGGAAAAAGTAGCAACAAAAAATTAATCATGACATGAGTACTAGAAACTATAATTAAATTTTAAAGACAAAATCCTAAAATCAATTAGCATATTTCTACTATTTTTATCTCCTTTTATGTCTAATCAATTATCAAAATTACCAAAAGAAAGATTAAAAGAAAACAAAAAAATAAGTAAAATAATAAAAGTGTGGAATAGTGTGTGAGAAATTAGGATTATCAGCTTATGACTCTTCAAGCTATTTTTAACAAAATTTTGCTTTCCTCTCTCACTCAAAATCACGCTGTGTCTAACCTTCACTTTCTCTCCTCCATGAGCTCACCATCGAGAGGCCAAACAACCATCACAATCCACTCTCTTTTCTCTCTGTCTTACCTTTGATTCCACTTCATTCTTCGCACTTATGTTTTGCTTTGTTCATCCTCATCTCCATCTCAACTTCTCTTCTGATCTCGCCATCAAAATTTAAGGATGATAACAAGAAAACACACACAGAAAAAGAGAGAAGAAAGAGTTTGATGCTTACCTTTCGGAGTTCGTCAAACGCGTCTTCGACGGCGGCAACGAGAAATAGAAAATCAGAGATATAGAAGATGTTTTAGGTACGAGTTCCTTTTGTTTTCGTCTGTTCTTCACTCAAATATTCTTTTCTGATTCTTTTTATCCACGAAATATTGTGTGGTACGTATATTGTGCTTTGATGCGACCGGTTGTTGTTGTTTACAATGAAGAAGTTGTTGATATTATGGATGAAGAGTGATGGTGAAGATGTGAAAAAGTTGCAGAAACCAAGAGAATGCTGAGGATGATGAAGATTATTAAAGACTTTTGAGGAGAGAGAGCAGAGAGAAATATGATGCAGAAGTAGATTTCAACTTACCACAAGTTGTGTTATTCACTTTTTCAAGAATGACCAAAAATGGATATTGGCTAAAACTTGAGGAAAACTTGCAAAAAGAGTTTCACTCTGATCACACTCCATCTAGACCTAAGAAACAAACTTATCCCAACCCTAAAAGCTCATTCAAATGTCACCATTATCCACTAATATCTCACTTGGCATCTTGTGCATTTTGGAGCCATTTCAAGTCTCTGACCAAATATCCAACTCCAATCCTCCAATTATATCCTGTATGTTATTTTAGCCTAAATGAACCCTCTATAAAATCCAACTCGATCCTAATGCACTTGTACATAAAAATCACCTTAAAAACTCCATTTTGAACCATCCAAACCAAATTTTCGAAACTCCCTCCTCTCTCAACCTTCCTCCATTTTTATTTCATATTCTCCATCCCTAAGCATCACATGACCTTCTATAAGAATTAGTTTGTCAATGTAACCACCAAATTGCACCACCCAACCTCAATTTTTTCACTTTGTAACTTGACTTGGGTAGAGAGTTTTAGACAGTTTCAAAGGAAACTAAGCATAATATTACACTTCTATAGACTCAGAGGAAGCTAATAGCATCTTCATCTTCTTTCTGTAGAATCATTTGATGGGGCGTCAGACTCACTCTGATAGGTAACTTTCGACACACATGGTTTTCACTCATACAAGCATCATTTTTTCCATTTCTTTTTTCTACCATGTATGTTTAAATGTGAGGAACAAAAGCCCTAACTTAACTTTAATTGATTGTTCATGTACAAAATTTAATTTTGTTCAAAAAATTTAGGTTTTTAGTAGTTTTCTTGAGTTTGTGTGTTATGTGTTTTGATTCAATAAAATTAAAGGCCATACTATTAATCCTTGTGAAATTTTGAGCAAAATGGTATACTCATATGTTATTTTTTATGCAAAAATCATTTTGGACTTGGTTGTGTTGAAGTTGTTTCAATGAAGAAGATGACACAGACCGTACATGCATTTCCTTGTTTCAAATATTTAAGTTGTCATGTTTTAAGTGGTATACGGGTTTGTTTCTTTTTTATTTTAGTTGAATCATATTTATGAACTATTAGAACAAGATTTAGATCAGTGTAAATCTCTATGTTTTGATGATAACAATGTATATATTTTATGAAGAACAATTTTAGTTCTAATGGTTTCATTGAGTGTGCATATATTAGAATTCTAGATAGTCTTAGTCAAAGATATCATCAGGATCACTTTATCACTCAAAATAATAACCATTGAGTTTGTTTCTAATGAAACATCACTAGTTCTGTTGAATGTTCGATAAGAAAAGAATCTCAACGAGTTTCTAAGAAGAGCTCGAGCTTAAAAGGATAAAAGATTAAAGAGCCAAGAAGTCAAGATTCAAAGATCAGCTAAGTATCTAAAACAAGAGCTATGAAGTCAAAATATTAGAAATCAAAGAATTAGTTGATAAAAGCTTTTGCTTACAACTCAATATCAAGAATGAAGATATCAGAAATGAAGATTTACAGTGTCATACCCCAAATTTGTCCTACCTTTAACTTTTGTATGGCTTAGAATTCACATTTCATCTACATCATATCCACTAATTCATTTGCATATCACGCATTTCATTGAATAAAGCACTTTGTTTCAAGAAGCAATATTTGTGCAAGACTAGGGCTTCACATTGGTTTTGAGGATTCTACATCAATAAGACTGGTCCTTCTAGTTTTTCTTGTTTGAGTAATGGATTGTAAGATAGGGTTTTGATTCATTATTGTGCACTTATTTCTCCACCCACATTCACCAAGGTCTTGGATTAGAGTGTACTTCTCTGTATTTCTCAGAAGATTGGGGTTGCAATCCTTTAAGTTTGGAGTGAATTAGGGTTTTGGGGTTTCTCTTAGCATAAAGGGCTTTCTGGTGTCAGTGTACTTCATGATTATGGTTTCTTATCCTTGGAATGGGATTTTGTTAGTGTTTCTAAATTAAAGAATGATTAGGGTTTCAATGACAAATATTATACAATCTTGAAGATACATTTTGAGATCATTGATCATTATTTCAAGGGGTTGTTGGTGTGAACTACAAAGAATAAACCATGGCCCGAGAGATGAAGTTGTGATCAAGGTTTTTGCTTATTGCTTTCAATACACGATAATAACGAGATGAGAGTTTGAATTGCTAGAATATGGAGCCATGATACAAGTGATATAAGGAGTTTCATTGAGTTGATTTCTGAAATTGCATTAAAAAAATATCAATGAATTCAAATTGAGTTCAAAGTAATTCATCATCATCCATTCATCGATTGAACCTCTACATTGTTCAAACACTTCACTCAAATTACTCAAATACTTATCATTCAAGTTCCGAATACCATTGTTCAAGTTCAATTTTCAAGTTGCAATCCTTCATTCCATTACAAATCATTGTACAAAAATAACATTACAAATGAAGCATTTCTAAATCTAAAAATTCCTAAGTCCTAAAGTTGCTAAAATTACATTTTCAAAGCTTCAATATTCATTCCTTTTTATTCAAGACCTACCTTTCTATTTGCCAACTCCAAAGACCTCCAAAATTCATGTTTAAGCCACAACCTCTTTATCTTTCGACCTCGCCTTTGCCATCCAATCATCATTTCTCATGAAACAAGAAAAGGAGAAATGGTTAGCAAACCATCAATATTTGAATAAAAAATCCAAACATGAACAAATTATTAAAGAAAAGTTTTCTTCTAATCCCATTATGAGGGTTTGTGTTTGGAATCATAAATTTAGAGGGTGTTTTCAATCATGTGCTAAGCCCAATTCAAGGCCTCATACAAATCAGAATTCTAAATTTTAAATCATGGGCCATGTTCCAATTGCAAATCACAAAAGTAAATTTTGGTTCACAAAAAGAAAAGAGATTCATAAACAAGTTTACTGCAGTAACAAGGTCAATAAAAATATTGCGAACAATCTTCTTTACAGAAAAACAAAGTCATCCAAAATAGTCCCAAAAGTCAGAATTGCTATACTGTGGCAAACCTGCCCAAAATATAGTTCAAAGCAGTCCCAAAAATTAGAACTGCTGCCCTGCACATTTTCTACCCAAAACCAATCCAAACTGTCCAAATATAACAGTCCAAAACCTGTCAAAAACTTGCACAAAACTAGAAAGCTAAAAGCAGCATCAAAAAGTAACAAAGCAGGGCAACAAAACAGTTAAAAATCATGTTATTGTCCCCCCTCCCAAAATCCTTTTCTCTTGAATATATAGCAGGGAAAAAGTAGATAGAAAAGGTATGACTATTAGAAGAAACCACAAAAAAACAACAGCAACCACTGTTAGCAGAAACCACAAAAAGCAGCAACATACACACAAACCCTAGGATACTGTCATCATCTCCCATTGACTCAAACCATTCAGAGAAAGAGAAAGAATCATTCACAAATTTCATGAACAAAAAAAAGAAGCCGCAAACATAACATTAAAACCCTAATCATCATCATCTCCCACGTTATTCAAAAAACCTTCAGAAAATAGTAAAGAAAGAATATTATTCACAGAGGCCACAATTCACGTTCAACCTAAAATCACATAATACTCATCAAGCAATCAAGCCAAGAAAAACCATAAAATTATTTCATCATTTTTCGCTAACACAAAACCCTTTAGAAGGAAAAGAGATCGCGATTTTCGCGACTGAGAAGAAGAAAGAAAAGGAGAGATCTCACCGCGAAATCATCAAAAAAGGTAGCGAAATCATAAGCGATCCGTGGAGAACAAGGCTCCGTTTCTTTGCCCCTTTTCCTTATTCTATCACCGATTTGCATTCACCAGCATCACCATCATCATTTGCTTGAACCTTGAAAACTAGGGTTTTCGTCACCCCCTTTTAGATCTAGCCCTTAATATTAAGAATCTGCAAAAATCAACCGTAGGTTAGTGTCTAGAAGAAGAAGATGATTTAGAACACGTAAAAAAAGTAGGATTGGAGCTATTATGCCGTTAACCGCCGCCTCCTCCGAGAGGCGATTTCCAGCGCGGCCGATGGGTCTTCTCCGGCAGGGAGAAACTTAGAGAGAGGTCAGAGTGTTGGCTCTTTTAGAGAGAGAGAGAGAGATTTTAGTCTAATTTGGGTCTAATGAAACAATTACTTTGTTTTTTATTTTTTTATTTATTTTACTATTAAAATCAATTGTTTAATTCTGTGATGACAAGTGTCCCTGTCCAGTTGGTTTGTCCTCTGCGGATCCTGTGTGTATGTTGTCTTAGGGTCTACCATGCACACTCGCTTCTCATCAGCCTTTGGATCTCATCAGATCTGGATCTTGCACTCCATATGCGCAGCTCACCATAGGCCTCCCTAGAGTCGCCACACTAGATCAGTAAACCATCTATTGGGCCTAGACATACCCTCCTTTCAGCACCCCCCAGGTTACACTACACTCAGTCCCATTTCTTTTTTTAAACATATTATTTTTTCTTTGTTTTAATCATTTTATGAAATATTAAAAATACAAAATATTTTCTTATTTTAAATAAACAATTAAAATGAAAAATATTATTTTAATATTATTAATTAATTTTATTAAATAGATTTAAAATGGTTTAGTTTAATTAGTTTATTTTTTATTTTTCAATTTGGTTGTATTGTTTGTTTAACTAGATTTTTAATTAAACTTTCAATTCGATTCATCCTCATTCATAAACTTGTACCCCCATCCCCATATGGTTTGTAATAGCTTAGAATTTTAGTTTCTTTGATATTTATTTATATGTTTAAATTGCTAATTATGCATATTTTATCCAATTAGAACACCTAGTCTCCTCTTGGGCTTGTCATCAATGAAAAGGTATCCACTTGCAAATGCACACTTGCACATATTTAATAGTTTGGTCCTGGACTTTTGTACAGCCACAACTACTCGATCAATTTTTCCAATGAGTAGTTTAGAATACTAGTGTCACGCTAGTCCCACTTTCTAGGAGCATGCATATAACCACCTTGTATGGGCTTCTGATTTGTATCTTATACATTGATGCAACTATCTTCTCTCTCTTTGGTTTACATACCAAGCATCTTTGTAACGGGTCTCACAGTTGAGTTTGGGCATGGCCATTCTCACGAGGTTAATCAAGTCTTGCCCTTGGTTAACCATAACCCGAATCAACCACTTTGGTCCATATACCAAGTGTTTCCATGCACAAAGGGTCTCATGGTTAAGGATAAGAGCACCTAATCTCACGAGATTAATCATGTACACCCTTTGTTAATCATAACCAGGTTCAATTTTCATACACCAAGCATTTTATTTACGCCTTTCATGATCCTACTCATTGTGTCATCACTTTTTTCCATGATCACCATGCATGATCACTCTTCACAAACATTGTCTCCTTTTACTTTATGCTTATAACATGCTCCCTTAGGATGATAGTTTCCTCTTCTTTAAGATGCGAACTAATTAGACTTTAGGTTAGAAACCATGCATGACAACATTAGGTTTTTTAGTCTCCCTAACTTTTTTATTCTTTTGTAATTAAAACTTTCCATCCACAAATAAAAAATCCAAAAACATTTAATCGTTATTCAAATTCATTTTAAAATTCATAAAACACTCGACCAATCAAAACTTCCCCCGAAGGGCATGTTATCTCCGTTCTACCATGATATAGGCCGTGCCTATTGCTAGAATGCGTGCATTAACATCACCCACTAAAGAAACCAATAAACCAACCATTTTCTAGAAGAACTACGGTGTTCTGATTCCTTCACTAGATACGTAGGCAAAGGGTGGCGACACCCTCACGAACGCACTAATAAAAAATCATTTATTTCCCCTTAGAAAGTATAAGTTATATATAAACACACCCTTAGAAGAAAACAAACAAAATGGATCCCTTTGAGTACAATGGATGTGAGGGGTGCTAATACCTTCCCCTTTCATAATTGACTTTGTTACCCTCTCTCTTGGTCGCAAGACCATCTTATCCATCCTCTTGTGGTTTTCTCGATATTTCCCCTTTCCGTTGGGATAAATAAAGTTCAGTGGCAGCTCTATGTTTTTTGCCGGTAGCTTCATACAGAAAAAAAGATATCAGAAGCCATAGCAATTGAGGATCTCAAGATATCAGAAATGAAGATCTCAGATCATAAAGGAAAGAATTCAAGATCAAAAATCAAGATGTAGATGACATAAGTTGTTGCTTTCAACTTAAGTCAAAGATCATAATTCAAGAGATTAGAAAGAAAGAATTCAACGTCAAAATCAAATGTACTGATATAATATTTTGCTTCAGAAATCAGACATCAGATATGCAGCTCAGAAAAGCTGTCATAAAAAATTCAAGATCAGATGAAGACATAGTGGATCAGAAAACTTTCACTTATAAACAAGATGTTGTTCCTTAGATTAGTTGTTGCTTGTATATATGAAGACAATATTCAAATATCTGAAAGACTCTGACTCTATAAAAAGTGAAATATCTTCTTGATCACTATCATTCTTCTATCAAAATAAATCCAGCAAGAAGAAAAGAATCAAAGCTCAGAACTCAATGACTTGAGAATCAGTTAGGTTGTTGCCACAATATCTGATTTCAAGATCCAAACATCAGAAAAGCTTTTGATATCAACCTCAAAAAATATTTCTCCTACAACGACAAGTATTGTTCTCAGATAAGTTTTCTTATATGTCTGAAGACAAGAATCCACTAATTAGAGATTCTGAAATGAAACATCTTCTCACTTAATCTTGATCTCTCAGATCAGATAAGACATATGCCTTCAAGACTAGTTCTAAGATCAGAAGTCAAACTTTGTGTTTCATAAAAGTTGTTTCTATTATTTATGAAGATAAGTCATGGTTCTGATAAACTCATATGTTCCTATGCTACAACAACAAAGTAGTTTCTGAACTACTTATAAGTTGTTCATCAGAAAAACAAAGAAAAAGTAATTGATCTCTTCCAAGCTTAGTACTTCAGAATCAAAAGTACTTCATTAGAAAATAAAGATCAAGAAACTTAGTCAATAAGAATAGAATACAAATAGTACACCACAAGGTCTACCATCATGATATTGGTTGTATTATTCACAGAAGTTGCCTCCCACGATTTTATGCTATCAAATGCAAGCAGCACTAAGGAAAATGAAGTTTCATACTATTATAAACCTCTCTTAAATATAACAGTTGGGAATCAACTGTTGGAAGGAGAGATGACTTTTCTACCCTTACAACGACTCTTTTTGAAGGCTATAAAAGAAGATCAATGAAATGAAGTCAAGTTGCTGAAAAGTCATGGATGCAGATGTTGTTGAAGTTGTTATGCTGAACACGCTGAAACTAACTGTAACACCAAAAAATAATGAGAGTATTTACTTAATTATTTGATTGATTATGATGATTAATTGTGACACATTTGTGATGTATCTATGAGTATATGTGATGTTTTGATGTATGTGAAGTGATATTGGATATTTTAGTGATTTTAGATAATTAGTTTTAATTATTTAGAATTATTATTAATAAAATAAATAGAAGTATAAGGTGTAGAAATAATGAGGGAAATGTGGTAATCGTGAATGGATAAGTGAGGATAAGATGGGAAGATCATAGTAAGATGTCCTCGGGTTAAACTAGGAAAAAGAGTGTCATACTTTTCATTATGTGCAATCGTGAGAATTTGGGAGAAGCGGTGAAAGAGAGCAAGGGCACATGAACTCGGAGGAACATAGAGATTTTGATAGAATGCAAAGTGAAAGATTTACTGCTAGGAATCTAAGGTAAGTGGAGTTTATCATTGTTATTATAATCGATCTAAGGTTTACATAATTGCAGGTTTGTGTTGGGGTTTTGGGGATGATGTTGTTAATATGATGCTTTGAGGAAAATTGATGAAATTGTGAGTTTATTTTGCAATGATTTGATGCCTATGATGTGTAATAAGATGTGTTATTGTTGTATAATAACACAAAGTGAATCTATGGTGAATTGATACCTGTAATGTTAGGATATCGTGTAAAAATTAGATTGGTGCAGTACCAAGATCGCAATAGGGAAGTCCTATTCGCGCAGACTCGTCGGGAAAGCGTGATGCATCACCGAGCGAAGGAGTTTCTCCCTTGTTGCACTGGGATATCCAAAGGCAATGGGAAAGGGGTGCAAATAGGGCCTCTGGAAATTATATGGAGAATGGTGACTCGCCTAAGCTTCATCGGGCGAAGCAGCGGTGAGAGGTGTCTCGCCGGACGAGTAAAGTGCTTCGCAGGGCGAAGGATCCAAGAGAAAAACAACACCCTATAGTTTTGAATGAGGAAGGGACTGTCGCCCCATCCTCACAGGGTGAGCCTCAAGTGAGGGACAATAGGAGAATTTAAAAGGGTCGTAACTTGAGTTTCAGAACTTCGTTGGATGCGCCGTTCGAAGAGTTAGAAAGTTAACATGATGAATTATACTTTGGTGGAATAAAATGAGTCATATTATGTGTTTTCCATTGTCTATGTTTTGATGAATAAGATGATTTGGTGATTGTTTTATTATGATGTATGTGTATATGATCAATTGTCGTTGCTATGATGATGACGTGTGTAATATGAAGTATGTGATGATATTATGATGATTATATAAATGTTGATGTGTTTTGACTAGAAGTGGTCATGTTGTTATTAAGATGTTTCGTATCATGCATTCATGGCATATGATTAAGACTTCGGTCCAGTGATGTTGTTAGGACTTCCATCTAGTGAAGTTTTTAGGACGATTAGTCCAGTGATGGCCTTAATCCCATAGTGTGGAATTGATCCTATTGGTCGGGATCTTTGGAGAAACAATGACTATGTCATTAGTGAAGTTTTGGTACCACATGCATGAGATAATGATGTTGCATTGCATTATATTTCACATTGCATAATGATTGATTAAGTGATGAATTTTGAATATGTGTACTAATGATGTCTTGATGATGATTGATGAATCATGATATGATAATGCTATGAATAAATAATGAATTGAAGGTGTGGGTATAACATGAAGTTTTGATGGTGTGTGGTGCCTTGCCGTTGTGTTATAACTACTATATTTGTTCCTTATGTCTTTTATAATGATTAAGATTACTCACCCTTTCTGCTTGGAAATGTTGCCTCTATACGTGGGTAACTTGCAGGCGATCAGGATTAGTGCATTAAATCTTAGAGGATTAGCTTCAGAGTGCATCATTTATTTCTGTTGAATAAGAGGGTCTTGATCTGATATGTAACATCACAATTGGGATTGTTTTTTGTGAAACTATTATATTTTTTTGTTTATTTTGAGATGATGAGTTACCTTTCATGATATTTAGTTGTTTTATTTATGAATCATGAATGATGAAGTGTGAGGAAGACTCTATGAAGTATTTTCACTGAAGATGTTTCAAGATTATGATTCGGCTACAATAATCTGAATTTTTAATATTCAATGATATTAAAGAAATTTTTGTGTTAAATGTTTTGAAAACCCGTGTTACGGAGTAAGATACATTTGTATGATGTTTATATGAAGATGTGACACCCTTGTTGGTGATTTATTTGATTTAATTTTGTAAAATCTATGAGAAATATATGTGGGTTTAGAAGTGTGTTACACTAACCACAAAGGAAAGAGAGAAGAGAAATAAGATAAAAAAGAATTCTAAAAGATGCTACACAAATTCTCATTATATACATCTTGGTAGACATATGAAGAAGCAAGGAGTTGTTACTCATAACTTGCTCAACGAAGAAGATGAAGAAGAAGAACACTATAAGATGCTACTCAACTTCTAATCAATTACATCTTTGTAGATCAATGTAAAAGACACAAGAGTTTTTTCTCATGTTGTGTTATAGTTTTAGTTATTCATGTAAATTGTTTGAACACAAGAGTTGTTTCTCAGAATTGTGCCAAAAGATTAGGTCTTAATCATTTGTGTAATCTGCTTAAAAGAAGCAATCATGTAAACACAAACATTATCAACTGAAGATTGATGGTTCGTTGAGTGACTAAGTGAAGGTCATATACTAAAGAAGGCAATGGTCGCGTGTCATCATGGAATCCTGTTAACAGATCATGATTGGACAATTCTTATAGGGTTAATGATCACTATATCTCTTACAGAACCAGTAAGGTCATAATTCTTAAGAGATCGCTAGCAGAGGATCATTGTGAGAAATCCCATTTAGAAAGAGCTGGTTGGTCATATTTCTTATAGAGTCAATGATTTTTATATCTCATTGAGATCACTGAATGTATCATTGTATTATTCCTTGAGTGACTAGTGTTAATAAGATATTCAAGATAATAGTGGTTCCAGGTCATTGTAGATGAAATCCTGTTAAGAAATACCAGGTTGGTCATATTTCTTAAGGGTTCAATGATTGTTATATCTCGTGGAGATCAATGAAAGTATCATTTTATTGTTCCTTGAGTGACTAGTTTCGTCAGAAGACTCAAGATGATAATGAATGTGGGTCATTGTCTGGTCGTTAGTCACCGGTGGGTATCCTGTGAATTTGTAATCAGTTTGGTTATAGTGGATTAAGTCCTTGTTGAAGGTAAAATCATACGAGGAGGGTGAAAAAAATGTAGCTAATTTATCAACTAGTTTTTCAAAAGGGAAAGTTTTAAAAACTCAATTCAAACCCCCTTTTCGTGTCTTTTTCTCTACCTTCAATTGGTATCAGAGCATGGCTATGTTATTTATTTTTGAATGAAACTCTTAATCCTGTAGAGAGTTCCAGAAAGAGAATAACTATGAATGCTATAGATTCAAATGAGAGAAATAGGGATCAATTTCAAACATTCAGTTTTATCTGAAAAGGCATCTTGGTTCCGAAAGTAACTCAGAGATATCAAGAACAAGATGCATCAGAAGATATTCTCTCAACCACTAGATGAGCTAATCATGAGAAGAAATCATCAGAGGATTGTAAAAGAAATGAAAGTCATGTATGTCAATGAAACTCTATACAAATCAACTATGGAAGGAGAAGCTTCTAGTTCTCAAAAGCGTAACTGCGTATGTCAAAGGTTACCAATAAAAAAATCAAGATCAGAAAAACCCATGGTCAGAAGATGTGTTCATCCATCAGAAAAGATAATCAAGAGAACCTCTTAAGAAATCCAGTTTGTTCATCTCAAAAGGAAACCAAGTCATTTGCACATCCAACTAACATTATGGAAAAGGGTAACTTCAAGAAGAAGAAAAAGAGAGTCAATTTTGTTATGAAGAAGACACTTCAGAAGAAAAATCAAATTGTTAGAATAAGATCCATCTTCGTTAAGAAATAATACTATGATAAGTGTCTCTAATCACTTATTTCAAGATATGTGTACAAAGTCAGAGAAAGAGAATCATCTGAATCCAAGGAAATAAGAAGATAGGATTATCTTCTTAATCGATCATATCTTTCTAACTCTTTTTATTTACCTGGATTAATTTATATTTTATATATATATATATATATATATATATATATATATATATATATATATATATATATATATATATATATATATATATATATATATATATATATATATATATATATATATATATATATATATATATATATATATATATATATATATATATATATATATATATATATATATATATATATATATATATATATATATATATATATATATATATAAGTTAGAAATCTATTTACTTTCTTATTTTTTATTTTCTTTCCATGTACACTTTTCAAACGTGTGGCTATAATTTATTTTGACACCTGTTAAAATTTGTCATAAATGCACCAATTAATTGACATCCTAGATTATGGGATTTTTCTTGAGATTAGGTTAAAAAATCATCATTACTCTCCCACTAGATACATTTTCTTAAAGCTAGTAATTATTTCACTTGTTTTGCTCTCCTAAAATTATTTACCATCAAACACTATAACTTGTCACTTTTCACATTTCCCTCTTTCAAAACCCTAGATAAATCCTTTTCTCTGAAACCTCTCACTCATGGATGTTCATCTAGAACAAGCATGCAAACTGCTTATGTTTTAGCCTCTAAAGAAAACTCCTCAAAAGGTGTCTTCAGATTCTACACCACCATCACCCACTACAATGCAACAATCCTCATCTCTAACTCAATAATAGCAAGATCATATTATTGATCATCTAGAGTGCGTTCATTTTTATTCTCTAGTAGATAAACTAGAAGTTCTACAAGAACTATTGGTAGCCTTTGAAAATCTGAAAAATAACACTAGATCTCACTGAACAACTGAACTTTCAAGGATGGAGCAATTACTTCAACCGTCTCTACGACCCTATTTACTCAAACCTTGTGAGGGAATTTTAGAAATTTGTTGAAACAAATGACAAATACGTCATCTCATATGTTATGGGTACGAAGGTTGTCATCACTATAAAATCAATTTCAATCTTGCTTGGAATAAAGGAAGCAAAAGGAATATTGGTTCATTGCATCAAGTCAAAATTAAATTATCTAACAGATGTTGTAACTCCTACTATTTTCACTGAGCAAGGAGTAAATCTTACTATAGGAACAAAACCCTCTAATGTCATGAATCTCTCTAAAAATCTTCATGTATGGAGCAGGATTATTCTGGGTTGTATTAATCCTAGACCTAGTAACAGTTCAGCAGACTATATGAATGCTGATCAAAAGTTCATTCTTTTCTATCTGCTGAAAGGAACTAAGGTACATCTTCCATCTCTCCTTTTCAACTATCTGAAATACATTGTTATAGAAAACAGAGATAATGGAAAATATAATAAGTATTTTATTTCATTTGGAAGATTAATTTCAAATATTCTTATTGAAAGTGGTGTAGTGGAACATCTCATTTTACATCTTCTTGTGAAAGACTTAGTCACTGAAACTGGAAAATCATTTAATGGGACAAATTTGATATTTATGAATGTAGTAGAAAAAGATTGGGAAGTTATATCATCAACAATATCTACAGATCATTAGAACATTAAAGCTCAAAGAATACCAGTAGATGGATATCCTCACTTCACAAAAGATGTTTCATCTAGTAACCTTGAAGCCTATCTTAGTGAAATTGAAGCTGAAGGAACTGACATCATTGCAAATGAGTATGATGTAGCTCGTGTAAAGTCTTCTAAAACTATCAAAAGAAAAACCAGCTCTCCTCTGAAGAAAACTAAGGTTAAGAAGCTAAAAACTATTAAAACATAAGAACCAGAAAAGTTTTGACTATCTCAAATCAAAATCCTGATACCACAGTTGGATTAGAAACCAATAGTGTAAACCAAGTTTTCTCATCCATTCCTCCACCTCCTCCATCAACTTCGACCACAACTACATATACCTCCACCCTTTCACCATTAGAAAAGACATCTCCCAGTGAAAAATCCAAACCAAACAATGCTCTTATCAAGAACAACCCACCAGATTCTACTGAAAACCAAGCCTATCTTAATGGAGAAATCTCTCTTATTCATTAGATCTCCATTGACATTATTCCTGATCTTTATTTTGCTGGGAAAACTATCTCAGCTCAAAATCAATGCTAAAAGAAAAATGGAGAGACTCAAAGGAAAGTCTGGTTCAAGCAATAGTTCTTCTCAAGTAAAAGCTTTATGGAGAAGGTTTGACAGATGGATGAATGTTGAATATTTGAAAATCCAAAGGCTATCTGCTAAAATGAAAAACAAATATGCTAAGGATGTTGAAGAAAGACGTAAGGCTCTTGATGCTCAAGAGGCTCCTAAAAGGGAAGAAATTGAGAAAGAGGAAGCAGAAAAGAAAAGATAACATCTGAAAAACTTGAAGCAGAAGACAATGATCAGAGAAATTCTAAAAGAGCAAGTTGAATTCAACAAATACATTCAATAAATACTTGAAAAACCTCTTCATTAAATCCAAAATTCTTCCAAGTATTAGGCATTCTAATTCTGTTTTTTTGTTGTTGGATGTTCCTTTAAGTGTTGTGAATGTTTTATCTTTGAAATATGTATTTAATTTTCTAACAATTATTTCCTCTACAATTGTATTGTTTTTTTCTTTATGAACTCACTATTGCATGCTTAATAATGTTTCAAAAATAATTCAAGCATTTCTTGTATATTTTTTATCATGACAAAAGGGGGGGGGGGGGGGGGGGGGTGAAAGATTAATGTTTTTGATTGATATCCATTTTCTAAACCCTATGATTTGCATGACATGTACTGCAAAATTACTTATAATGTACATGGCTACAAGAACATTTTGAATGAAACACTGAATTATGGATAGTCTTAATCAAATATATCATTAGAATCACTTTATCACTCAAAAGAAGAACCATTGAGTTTATTTCTAATGAAACATCGGTAGTTCTGTTGACGATAAGAAAAGATTCTAAATGATTTTCTAAGAAGAGATAGAGCTTTAAAGGATCAAAAAACAAAGTTCCAAGTCAAGCTTCATGTTTCATTAAATTTGTTGCTATTATTTCTGAAGACAAGTCAAGGTTCTGATAAACTCTGATGTTCATATGCTACAACAACAAAGTAGTTTTTAAACTACTCATCTGTTATTCATCAGAAGAACGAAGACAAAGTAATTGATCTCTTCCAAGCATAGTACTTCAGAATCATAAGTACATCATCAGAAGATAAAGATCAAGAAACTTAGTCAAGAAGAATATAGTACAAACAATACACCAGAAAATTTCACTATCATGATATTAGTTATACTATTCACAGAAGTTGTCTCCCACGACTCTACGCTAACAACTATAAGCAACGGGCTAAGAAAAGTGATGTTTCTTACTGTTCCAAACCTCTCTTAAATCTATCCTTTGGGAATCAACCTTTGGAAGGATAAATGACTTGTCTACCCTTAGAACGACTCTTTTTGAAAGCTATAAAATAAGATCAATGAAATTAAGTCAAGTTTCTAAAAAGTTATTGCTCATAATTGTGTCAAACAATTATAACTTAATCATTTGTTTAATCTTCTTAAAAGAAGCAATTATGTAAACAAAAACATTATCAACCGAAGTTTGATGGTTCCTTGAGTGACTAAGTGAAGGTCAGATACTCAAGAAGGCAATGAGTGCATGTCATTATGGAATCCTGTTAAGAGACCGTGATTAGTCAATTCTTATAGGGTCAATAACCGCTTTATCTCTTAGGGGATCAGGAAGGTTAGAATTCTTAAGAGATCATTAGTAGGGGATCATTGTGAGAAATCCTATTTAGAAAGACCAGGTTAGTCAGATTTCTTATAGGGTCAATGATCATTATATCTCATGGAGATCACTGAACATATCATTGTATTGTTTCATGAGTGACTAGTGTTAGTCAGATACTCAAGATGACAATGGATGTGGGTTATTATAGATGAAATCCTATTAAGAAAGACCAGGTTGGTCAGATTTCTATAAGGGTTCATGATTATTATATCTCATAGAGATCACTAAACGTATCATTATATTATTCCTTGAGTGACTAGTGTTGGCCAGAAGACTCATGATGACAATGGTTGCGGGTCATTGTATGGTTGTTAGTCATTGGCAGGTAGCCCTGCACCTGTAATCAGTTTAATTATAGTGGATTAAGTCCTTGTTGAAGACAAAATCATTCTGTATTCTTTATAGTTTTATCAAATAGTTGAACTTGAATAAACTAAATGTGTCTCTTTATATTTCCAGCATTCTGTATTCTTTCATAGCTTTATCAAATAGTTTTCAAAAGGGAAAAGTTTTAAAAACCCAATTCAAACCCGCCTTTCTTGTGTTTTTCTCTACCTTCAGTTGGTATCAGAGCATGGCTCTGTTATTGATTTTTGAATCAAACACTTAACCGTGTAGAGAGATCCAGAAAGAGAAAAACTATAAATGCTATAGATTGAAATGAAATAAATAGGGATCAATTTCAAACATTGAGCTTATCAAAAAAGGCATCTTGGCTCTGAAAGTGACTCATAGATATCAAGAACAAGATGAATCAAGAGATATTCTCTCAACGGCTAGCTGAGCTAATAATGAAAAAATATCATCAGAGGACTACAAAATAAATGAAAATCATGCATGTAAACAAAATTCTAGACGAATCAACTCTAGAAGGAGAAGCTTCTAGTTCTCAGAAGTGCAACTACGTCAGTTGTAACACCCTTCTAACACATATATATTTATCATGTATTTTTACAAAAATAAAAAAATTTAAACCACAAAAGGGCGTCACATCTTCATGTAAGCGTCATACCAAACATAATCGTGCTCTGTAACACGGGTTGCAAAACACTTTAAATTATATAATACTTTGGTGTCATCACGCATCACTTTAAATAACACATCAGATTCATAGTATTAAAACAACCCTTATTATTAAGGTACTTCACAAAAATCCTCGTCATAATTTGTCAATTAAAATTAATAATTCAAAACAATTCACAACACCAAGAAAGGTAGTTTATAAATCTCAAAATAAACTAAAGACATAAAGTTCGCAATCAAACGATCCCAACCCCGATGTTACATATCAGAGCAAGACTCCCTTTATTCAATGGAAAACAAATAAACACACTCTGAAGCTATCATATAAGCTTCGATGGACTATTCCTGATCACCTGCAAGTTACCCACGGAAAGAGGCAGCATTTCCAAGCAGAAAGGATGAGTAAATCATAAATATTATAAAAGACATAAGGAATAAATATAGTAGACATGCACATAGATAAGGCATCACACCTCATTAGAACCTCATGTTAAACCCACACCTTCACAACATCATCAATACATAACGACATATCATCAATGAACTATTTATCAACAAACATCATTTAATAAACTCATTATGCAATGTCACATATAATGTAATACAACTTCATAGACTCATGCCTGTGGTACCAAAACTTCACTGATGACTTAGTCATCGTTATCTTCAAAGATCCCCATCAATAGGATCGATTCCCACTTGGAACCAAATCACTTCACAATTTTACACTCAATCTACACTATGAGAATGATGATTTTACTGGACTATTGTCCTATCATCTTCACTGGACCAAATTCATAATAACAACACTGGACTGAAGTCCTAAACTATGCCATAAATTCATGATGCGCAACAACATAATAAATACGAACATAACTAGTCAAAATGCATCATCATTCATATTCATCATAACATCATCATATCATTATAATAAACAAAACATCAACACAACATCATTATATCATCATAATCAACATAATATCATCACAACATCATCATAATCCAACATAGGAAACCTAACTTCATTATACTTTGGTACTGGAATACAATTCTTATTACTCATTTTATTCCATCTAAATGAGGTTCATTGTGTTAGCTATCCAAAACTTTGAATGACACCTCAAACCGAGTTCTAAAACTCAAGTTATGGCCTTCTAAAAAATCCTGCACAACCATTCCTATCTAGGGATCATCTCCCGACGACACCACTTCATAGCCCGACGATGCACCTTCGCGCCTGCTTTGCCTGATGATGCTTGGAGTAATATTCATCTTCTCTACCCTTTATATCTTAGTTTTTATTCTAGAGACGGCCACGCGAAACCACCATCGCCCGATGACACTTCTGATCGCTCGACGATTCTACGCAAACAAGGTTTTCCTGTTGCGATTTCCTGCTTAAAAACCATTCCTAATTCTTGCGATTTTGCACCTAAACAGTCCCTATCCTCATATATTTTAACATATAATCATCATATAATAACAATACGATATCATAGGCATTATATACATAAAGTGATGGTAATTCAATAAGGTATCTTCACCAATTCTAACACAAATTCATCAATTGCGACACAATCATCAAATCCCCAAAACCCAACACATCCTACATTTATCTAGACCTTAGATAAATTATAATAACAGTGATAAACACCCCTTACCTTAGATTTCCTAGCTGCAAGCCTTTCTCTTCGCGTTCTACCAGAAACCCCTTTGTTTTCTTGTGCCCTAACTCTCTTTCTCCACAACGTCTGTTCTTCCAATATTTTGACGATTGATCCCCAAAGAAATATTCTCCTTATTCATTATTTTAATCTTAGGACACCTAATAATGAACTTCTCATTAATAAACACCCCTCACTTAACTCTTCACTAATTACCACCTTTCCCTCATGGCCTCTATTTAACAATATTATTCCATTTAATTAATTAAAATAATTTTAAATAATTATTCTAATTTTTCTAAGTCATCAAAAAATCCTCCTAATCACCTTAACTCCCAGTACATCACATATAACCATCACATAACCATTATAATCATCAAGACACCATAGTTACGTCACAAATACATCACTAATATGACATAAATACATCACAAATACGCATCATAACTAATTAAGAAATCAAATAAATAATTTAATTAATTTGGGGTGATACACCTCTCCCCTACTTGAAAGAATTTTGGCCCACGAAAATTACCTGGAGAAAACAAGTTCGAATAAGATTCTCTCATATCCTCACATTCCCAAGTCCAACTTTCACCAGCTGGTCCACCCCATGATACCTTCACTAAGGCGATGTCCTTGCCCCGTAATTGCTTCATTTCTCGACCTTTTATTCGCAATGGTAATGGCTCAAAAATTAAGTTATCTCTCACATGTACATCATCCATTTGAATCACATGCGAAGGATCTAGAATATACTTTTTCAACTGAGACACATGAAACACTTCATGCAGATTTGCAAGTGATACCAGAAAAGTAATCTGATAGGCCACCTTATCTCACATCTCTGAAATGTGATACAGACCAATAAAATAAAGCATAAGTTTTCTCGACTTCAAAGCTCTACCAACACCCGTTACCGGAGTACCTCTCAAAAACATATTATCATCTTTTAGAAACTCGAGATCCTTACTCTTCTTATCATGGTAAATCTTATGATGACTCTGAGATGCCTTCATATTCTCTTGGATCATCTTTATCATTTCAGTCGTCTCTTGTACAACTTCAGGTCCGAGTACAACACTCTTTCCTGACTTATACTAACACAATAGAGTTCTACACCTCCTACCATATAATGTTTCATACAGTGTCATCCTAATACTAGAATGGAAAATGTTATTATAAGTAAACTCAATCAATGGCAAGTTACTATCCCAAGCTCCCTCTCGTGTTAGCTTGTAAGCCCTCAACAAATCCTCCAAATACTAAATAGTTCTCTCTATATGACCGTTCGTGTGTGCATTATATGCGGAACTCAACTTCAACTTAGTACCAAAAGCATTCTGCAAACCATTCCAAAATTTTGACGTAAACCTCAGATCTTTATCTGACACAATACTCAAAGGTATTTCATGTAGCTTCACAATCTCATCGATATATATGTCAATTGTCTTCTCCATAGGATGATTGATCTTCATCAAGAATAAATGAGCCGACTTAGTCAACCTATCCACAATTATCCAAATTGAATCATTGTCTTTATCAATCTTCGACAAACCTGACACAAATCCATGGAAACATTGTCCCATTTCCACTCTAGAATACTCAAAGGTTGCATAAGACCCACATGCTTCTGATGTTCAATCTTCAACTTTTGACAAGTAAAACAAACATAAACAAACTTAGCGATCTCCTTCTTCAAATCAGGCCACCAGAATAACATTTTCAAGTCTCGACAAGTCTTCGTAGCACCGGGATGAATACTCAACCTGCTTCGATGTCCTTCTTTGAGAATACTTCTCTTAAGTTCTTGAATATTCAGAACACACGTTCTATCTCCAAACCTCATTACACCATTCTCATCAATCTTGAACTTATATCCTTTACCTTGGTTAATCAAAGTTAGTTAGTTGACTAACCTTAAATCAAACTTCTGACCTTTACGGATCTCCTCTATTATACAAGTAGTCAGTTTTAACATTCCCAACTTCACGTTATCGTGAGTTTCTTCGCATACTAAGCTCATATCCCTAAATTGTTTGATCATCTCTAACTCTTGAACCATAAGAATTAACATATTCCGCGACTTCCTACTCAATGCATCAACAACTACATTTCCTTTACCAAGATGGTAACTTGAATCAAATTCATATTCTTTCAACAATTCAATCCATCTTCTATGTCTCATATTTAATTCCTTCTGATCAAACAAGTGCTTCAAACTTTTGTGATCACTAAACACATCGAATTTAGAACTAAAAAGATAATGTCTCCAAATCTTCAATACAAACACCACTGTTGCTAACTCTAAGTCATGTGTAAGATAATTCCTTTCATGAACTCCGAGTTGTCTAGAAGCATAAACAATAACTTTCCCATTCTGCATTAGTACACCCCAAGACCCATCTCTGACATATCACAATACACCACAAAAGACTTACTCGGATTAGGAAAAATTGATACAGGAGAAGCCGTCAACCTCTTCTTTAATTCTACAAAGATTTCTTCACACGTAACATCCCACACACAAGCTTGACCCTTTTAAGTCAACTGAGTTAACGGTAAACCAACATAGAAAATCCTTCAATGAACCTTCGATAGTAACCTGCCAAACCAAGAAAACTTTGAATCTCAGTTGCAGACTTCAGAGTCTCCCATTCCAACACTACATCAACCTTAGAAGGATCCACAACTATCCCTCCACTAGAAATCACATGCCCAAGAAAACTAACTTTCTTTATCCAAAATTCACATTTCGACAACTTTGTATTTAATTTCTTTTCCCTTAACACTTGCAACGCTATTCACAAATGCTCAACATGCTCTTCTTCTAATTTAGAATAGATCAGAATATCATCAATGAGCACCACTACAAACTTATCCAAATATAAATTAAAGTGATATTCATATTACTCCATGAAAACACGTGACACATTAGATACACCAAATGACATCAAAGTGTATTGGTAATGAACATACCTTATTCGGAAATTTGTATTCGAAATATCATCTAGTTTAAATCGAATCTGATGATAACCCGACCTCAAATTAATCTTGCTGAAAACACAAGCACCTCGCAACTGATCCATCAAATCATCGATCCTTGCAAGTGGATACTTATTCTTAATTTCCACCTTATTCAATTGTCTGTAATCTACACACGATATCATACTTCCATCTTTCTTCTTGACCAACAACACAAGCGCACCCCAAGGTGAAACACTCAGTCTCACAAACTTCTTCTCAAGAATCTATTCTAGTTGTTTCTTCAACTCGCTCAGGCTGGAAGCCGACATCATGTAAGGAGTCATCAATACAAGACTCGTACCTAGCACCAAATCTATAGAAAACTCCACTTCACGTTCAGGAGGTAAATTACTGATGTCATCTTGAAACACTTATAGAAATTCACAAACAACCAGTAACTCCATATTCACATCTTTACCATCAACTCGCAATGACACAAACATTGCAAACATCAAGGCTTTATTTCCTAAAATTTCATTCACTTGCTTAGCGGTCAACAATATCAATTCTCCATTATCACCAAACCTAGGGAACCTCAAAATCTTATTATAGCAATTTATATGAACATAGTTGAACTCCAACCAGTTCATCTAAAGGATAACATTGATTTGGTGTAAGGGTAGACACACACAATCCATCACAAAACTCTTTCCATAAACAGTGAAGGGAAATTTCGAACAAACATAAGTAGTAGTAACAGAACCACTAGAAGGAGTATCTATTATCATACTACCGTTCATATCAGACAATTTCAATTCCAACTTAGTAGCACATTCAAGCAAGATAAATGAATGAGTAGCACCGGTATCAATAATAGCAACCAATTCCACACCATTAATAAAACAAGTACCTCAAATCAAGTTATCATTCTTCGAATCTTCTGATCCACTGAAAGTGAACACCTACCGTTGGTATGGGCAGCAGCGTCTCTCTTTGGCTTCTGACATTGGGTAATGATATGACCATGCTTTATGCAATTGGAATAGTTTGGGCCATCGTTCTTGTATTCAGTAGCACGATGACCCTCCTTCCCACATTTGTAGTACCTTAGCACCTTATTCTCACATTCATTAGAATGGTAACCTTGTTCACCACACCTGTAACACTTGCCAGAAGCATGAGCTCTTCCCCCACTTATCTTCTTCCCATCATAAGCCTTATGTTTCCCCTAATCAGCTGGGGAATAATAAGGCTTCATACGGTCTTGATACTGCTTTCCTCTTTTCTCGCTCAAACTCTTGTAGTGAGCTGAAATAACTTTGTTATCTTCTTCTTAAAGTCTACAACTATCCACCAACTCTAAAAATACACGTATCTGTTGAAAAATACTCTTAAACATAATACACCTCGAGAATTCAGCAATCGCTTCATCATAATATGGATAATACTTAGCTAGTTCCACAAACCTTGAAGCATACTCAATCACAGTCAAGTTCCCTTGTTTCAGCTCTAGAAACACAATCTCTTTATTTCCGCACACATGATCTAGAAAGTACTTCCTCAAAAAATCTCTATAGAACACAAATCAAGTAATAACTTCACCCACCGCTGTCAGTCTCTGATAGATGCCAATGCACCAGTCATCAGCTTCCTCTGCCAGTTGATGTGTATCAAACTGCACCTTATGCGCTTCTGAGCAACCCATGACTCGAAATATTTTAATCTCCTTGAGCCAAACTTGTGCTCCATTAGTATCTAATCTACCCTTGAAAACAGGAAGCTGATTCCTCTGAAACGTCTCCAAAACACGAGATCAATCATTAGGCTAATGTTGCATAGCCTGAGCCATAGCCTGCAAAGCAGTAGCAATCGCATCATCGTTTCTTCCAACCATTTTTCAGTTTCACATTAATAACCGTCATAATGGTTAGAAACTATCTCGACAGTATTCCACTATCATACACTACAGACTCAATAACCTGGCCGGACAGAACGACCTGCTCTGATAGCACTAATGTAACACCCTTTTAACCCACATATATTTCGCATGTATTTTTATGAAAATAAAACAATTTTAAACCACAAAAGGGCGTCACATCTTCATGTAAGCGTCATACCAAACATATCTCTTCTCCATAACACGGGTTGCAAAACACTTTAACTCATATAATACTTTGGTCTCATCACATATCACTTTAAATAACATAGAAGATTCATAGTCTCAAAACAATCCTTATTATTAAGGTACTTCACAAAAATCCTCGTCATAAGTCGTCAATTAAACTTAATATTTCAAAATAATTTACAACGACAAGAAAGGTAGTTTGTATAACTCAAAATAAACTAAATACATAAATTTCTCAATCAAAAGATCCCAACCCTAATGTTACATATCAGAGCAAGACTCCCTTTATTGAACGGAAAGCCAATAAACAAACTTTGAAGTTATGCTCTAAGCTTCGACAGACTATTCCTAATCACCTGCAAGTTACCCACGGAAAGAGGTAACATTTCCAAGAAGAAAGGTTGAGTAAATAATAATTATTATAAAAGACATAAGGAATAAATATAATAGACATGCACACAGGCAAGGCATCACACCTCATTAGAACCTTATGTTATACTCACACATTCACAACATCATCAATACATAACGACATATCATCAATGAACTATTTATCAAAAAACATTATTTAATCAACTCATTATGCAATGTAAAATATAATGTAATGCAACGTCATAGACTAATGCATGTGGTACCAAAACTTCACTGATAACTCTGTCATCGTTATCTTTAAAGATCACCACCAATAGGATTGATTCCCACTTCAGAATCCAAGGAAATATGAAGATAGGATTATCTTCTTAATTTGCTAGATATTTCTAACTCTTTTTACTTACCTAGTTTAATTTGTATGATATCTTTATATTTTAGTTAGGAATCTCTTTACTTTCTTATTTTTTATTTTCTTTCCATGTACACTTTTCAAACCTGTGTCTATAATTTACTTTGACACATGTTAAAAATAGTCATAATTTCACCGATTGATTGACATCTTGAATTATGGGATGTTTCTTAAGATTAGGTTAATAAATCATCATTATTCTCCCACTCGATACTATTTTTTAAAGCTAGTAATTATTTCACTTTTTTGTTCTCCTAAAATTATTAACTATCAAACACTACAACTTTTCACTTTTCCGTCTTTCAAAACCCTAGAGAAATCCTTTTCTCCGAAACCTCTCACTGATGGATGTTGTCGTACCCCAAATTTGCCCTACCTGTTACTTTTGTTTGGCATAAACTTTGCATCCCATTTGCATCATTTTCACTAAGTCGTTTGCATATCATGCATCCCATGGAATCAGGCGTCTTGGTTCAAAGCATTGGGTTTGTGCCATTCTTATGTTTAACTTTGGTTTTAGGTTTTTCTTTATTAGGTAAAAGGCAAATTCATCTAGTTCTCAATTAGTGGATCATGGAATGAAGTTTTGATATCCTAGGGCTTTGGATCCTTGGATTTTCGTGAAATGTTTATTTCAACTTCCTCAAAGATAACCTGAAGTCAAGTACTTTTGGTTAGGTATTTCATCTCCTCGCACGTCAAGCTTTCTTCTTAAGATCTCTAAGTCACCGAGTAAAGAGTTTGAAGTTTAAGTTGAAGAATATGGAATCTAGGTGGGAGGTTCATGATGATCAAGGCATGTCTTTGTTATTTAAGTTACAAGTTACTTGTGGTTTGGATATCCAAGTTAAATTTCTTGATTGAGAGTGAAAGTTTGGTTTAGACATGATATGAAGATTGAGGACTTAAAGACAAAGCACGTGGTTTACTTGAAATACAAGTTACAAAGGTCATGTTTTATTTCTTAAATTTCAAGTTACAAAAGTAAGGTGTATCGTTCAAATCATCCAAGTGGGAATTTCCATTATTTTATCAAGATTCAAATTTGTTTGATTTCAATACAATATGTTTATCATTCATATAATTCAAAGAAATATCATTCAAGTTACATTTTTTATGGAAAATTTAGAAATGGGATTACAATGTGAAATAAAAGTTACAATTGTTTGTTTACAAAAAAAGAAAGAAATGCTTCTTCTTCAAGTCTCTTTGCTTCGTCTCTAAATAATTCGTCCTCCTTTACCGCTGTGACTTTTCTTCATCTTTCAATTTTTGCTTTAATTGTCCAACCCTCGTGTTCATGAAACAAGGAAGAGAGAAAGTTAGCAAACAATCAACATGTGAAAAATTCAAGCAAGAATTAATTATTAAAATAAATTTGTATCTCATCATTAGGATTTGCATTTTGGAATAAGAAATTCAAAAGGTTTTTGTTTTTAATCATAAGCTATGTCCTCCTATTTTTCAAATCACAAAAAAACTTTTTGGTTCACAAAAGGAAAAGAAATTAACATACATTTTTTTCACTGCCAAAAACAAAGTAAAAAAACTGCCAACAGTAGCAAAACAGCAGGCCAACAAGCATAAAAACAGAGCAAAACAAGCGCAAGCAACAAAACAACGCAGAAAAATTACAACACAGTAGGCCAAGGCAGCACAATAAAAAAAACGCAGCAACAACCAGCAGCGACTGCAAGTTAGCAGCAAGCTGTTAAAGCCATAAAACAGCAGCAAAGCACCCAGACAGCAGCAGCGCAACAAACAAAAACAAACAAGGAAGCAACAAGTAAAACAAGTAAAATAACAGTGGATCATAAAATGGCAAGCTATTAAATAGCTCAAAGCCCTGCACCATCATTTTCCTAATTTTGCAAACCCTTCAGAAATTTCAAAGAGAAATATAGTTTGCATCATTGAATGATAAAAGAGGAAAAAGAGACAGGTTTGAAAAGATATCACCTAGCCCATACAAGACTCCAAACAACCTGGAAAACCTGCACCTCATCTGTGCCACACCTGCTCCAAACAGGCTGAAAATAATATCAAAATAGGAAAACAAAACCTGTACTCAAAAGCTCAAAGTCAACATACTAACAATGTTCAAAAACTTCACAAATTCCCTCCAATTTTTTCACCCTTATCTCATTATAAGAAGGGCCATTGTTCCATTGAAAAAAGGAAGATATTTGGACACAACCAAAAATCGAGAGAGAGTGATTTTAACCAAGCCAAAAACCCAGAGAGAACATAGAAAAACCACCAACACACAAAAGGGGCCAGAAAACCGTAAAGGGAGAACACCGAGAAAAAAATACTATCTACACATACAGCCAGCAAAACCCCTACACAAAAATGATCTCACTCTCCATTTTTTCTTTTTGCCAAACCTTACTAGTACAATAATAACTAGCCGCACTTACCACAACCACATTGTTCCATAAAATGAAATGACATACAAGCAGTCAACAAACCTGCAACGGAAGAAGAACCTCATTCATATTCCAAATGGCCAAAAATTAGAATTCTAGCAAAGGGGGAAGGAACTAAAGAGCGCACCTCTGTTTTTTCTTTGTAACTTTATCATCGACAGTCGAATCCTTGGACTAGCTCCAAGCAAGTAAGTTCTTTTATTTTCCTCAAATGCATTGATTAGGGGCTTTGTTATGGTGATGCTAACATGCTTTTTTTCTTTTTGAGCCTTGAACCAAGGTTGTGAGAGAGTGTTAGGCCATTACCGTTGGTAAACGAGAGAGTAAGAACCTGTGCGGAAGTCATAGGAAATAAGAGAAAGAATAGAGTTTGTTAAAATGGAAAAATAGGGCTATACCAACACGAAGACAAGAAAAACATAACAAAAAATACAAATTACAACTTACCTTCCAAAAAAAAAAACTATCCTCCGAAAATCTATTCCGCATCTTCTATCTTCTTTCATCAATCATCCTTAAATTTCGGAAAGCACCAACGTTATCGTCTCTTCTCGCTCCTCATTATCACTTCTTCATATGACCCATAGCCTCATCACCTTTGTATCGCACCGTCTGCAACACATCCACAGTCCTGCAATAGTTTTGACAAACTGCATCACAGTGTGTCTCTGGTTAGTAACATCAACAAAACGCATTTCAAAGCATAAGAGAAGAAAAAGGGATTGAACACTTAATTGAGGATTTTTTTCCACACCATCGCAAATATGTTTTGTCTCTAAAATCACGGAGATGAAGCTCTGTTACATAAGTAGGTCTCCATTTCAGTTGTTAGTTTTAAAGCGTGAAACACGAAGGCAACGATGAAGAAGATGGAGGAGAAGAAGAGACATTGAACCAAAATTGAGAGCAGTAAAATTTAAATCCGCGAAGGTAAGCTGGAGAGTGACGTGTTTGAAGCAGAGGAGAACGAAATCGAAGGCCTTGATGTTTTGAATTGCGGAGTAGTCGACGGAGGGAGTGTTCGTGGCGCATGGAAGATGCGAAGAAGAATGTGTCTGAGATTGGACTTGTTATGCTTTTTCCCTAATCCCTTTCTAACTCTACTAACCATCTAATTTTGCTTCATTGTTTTAATTCAATAAGTATTGGTTTTTTTTAATTGAAAAAAATAGTAATTATAGGAGTTGGGCCGGACTGCACCCACCTTATGGCCAGCTTTTTTTCTAAGAAGCTTGATAGCCTAAACAAAAATTCCCCCTGGCTTTTATATCCTGGGCCTAGCGCCCAGGTTTGTGTACTGACCATACACTTTGTTTCAGGTTTACGCCCCCCTGTGTTTTGTTTCTTTTAAATTCTTGCTCTAATTTTACTTTCGATGAATTTATGTCCGACATATTTTCATGAGTTATTTCTTCCCTTTACATAATAAAATAACAAAAATATTTAGAGTTATATTTTGATTTCCTTTCAATATTTCCTTTACTTAAAATTCACAAAAGATATTAGAATATTTTAGAAGTAGGTATTAATTCAACATTTATTTAATTTAATATAAAACCACAAAAAATATTTAGAATTTAAGTTTCTTTATTTGTTCGTTCAAAACCCGATGCCATACTCCCTTAGGTATCTCCATGAGGCGATTAATCCCATTTTCGTTCGCCTTATGTCGAAGTTGACTTTTAGCTCACTTATACATAAGAAACAATTAGGTTTTTAGTCTCCCTCTTAACCTTTTTCTTTATTTTGTAATTAAAACTTATCATTCAAAAAAACAAAAATTCAAAAACACTTAATCATTACTCGAATTCATTTAAAATTCATAAAATACTCAACAAATCAAAACTTCCCCCAAAGGGCATGTTATCTTCGTTCTACCACGATACCAGTCGTACCTATTGCTAGAATGCGTGCATTAAAGTCATCCACTAAAAAACACCAACAAACTAACCGTTTTCTATAGAAACTACAGTGTTCTGATTCCATCACTAGATACATAGGAAAAGGGTCGCGAAACCCTCACGAACGCAATAATAAAAAACATTTCTTTCCCCTTTAGCAAGTATAGTTGTAGATAAACAGACCCTTAGAGATAAACAAGAAAAATGGATCCCGTTGAGTATAACGGATGTGAGGGGTGCTAATACCTTCCCCTCGCATAACAGACTCTCTTACCCTTTCTCTTGGTCGCAAGACCATCTTTTCCATCCTCTTGTGGTTTTATCGATATTTCCCCTTCTTTCGGGATAAATAAAGTTCGGTGGCGGCTCTGTGCTTTCTGTCGGTAGCTTCAGCTGGCGACTCAGCTGGGGACCTTTTGCGAGTCTCTCCTAGTTTTGTTTATTTGTATTTTGGGTGTTTATTTATTTGATTTATGTTTCTTTACTATTTTTTTTCTTTATTGCTTTATTGTATTCTTTTTTATATATATTGTTGATACTCACATATTCTGGATATGCTGTGATGTTGGATCGGGTGATTACATTTGATAAGTCCTATACCTAGACTTAGGTTACACTTAGGATTAGGACGGGCGATATAGTCATGTTAACTTTGAGGGTGTAATCCCGAAGAAGGAGGCATGAAAATCCCCCACTCAGTGGAGGTCCCCTTGAAAGTAGTGATGTTTACCAAGTAATTGGGAATACATCATTGCTTTCAACCTGGAAACTCGAGAAGCTGAGGGTCGTAGAACCATTAACCCGTCCTGGCCTTTTTAGGTGTAGTGCGAAGACTATAACAGAGTAATCCAGAAGTAGTTGTCACGCGATGCTGCACTCGGACGAGTTTTTCCTGTGAACCATACTGATTACCATGTGATTGGGACGTCGATAATATCCAAAGGAAGAGCGTAGACTATGAGATTTCCCTAGAACCTTATTCAGCAGGTGATAAACCCCTAATACATACATTATGGATGGTTACTTTGACTTCATGCCTGTGACGTTGAACTTTTGATCCTGTACTTTCAGTTTGTGCAAAAGACTACACAACCGTTATCAATAATATGTGGAGCTATAACTTCATGCCATAGCATACCATGACATCATATCATCATGTATATATATCTCATATCTAAGGAAGTCCAACGACATGTCTCATTGGTATAGCTTTTCAAAAAGGAAAACAAAATTTTCAAAGATAGACGCATCTTTGGGCTTCCTCAGAAATGAAGATAAAACATTCATTCATACTATCATGCATTCATTTTTCACAATAAAAACTCATTGGGATCCCTTTTATGACATACTTCAGTAAACAACAAATACGACTTCTCCACATCCTTACCGTACAAGAAGCAACCAATGAAAACTTATGGATCATTTTGAAGAGAATCAGAATGCTCTCTGTCGAGATATGGACACCATGAGCACTCACATGGATCATCTTATAGAAATCCTTCATGCTGTTATCAAGGGTCAAGAAGAGTTACATTAGAGTGTTGCCAATGGGAGGAACGATAATTCAAATCTCGAAACCCCTACTAGAGTTCCTAAGAATGATGTTGATGATCATCACGACATTATTGATCTCGATGAACCTCAAGTGAATCTTGTCGCTGGAGTTGCTGAAACTGTAAAAATGTACCATGCTCTCGAAGAGTGTCTCAAAGCCATGGAGGGTATTAAGGCTTCTGGATTAATTACTGATGCAACGTGTCTCGTGCCTGAGGTAGTTATTCCTCCCAAGTTCAGGGTTCCTGATTTTGACAAATACAAAGGAACTTCCTACCCAGAGACTCATCTCTGTTCCTATTGTCGCAAGATGGAGGCATATGCTGAAAATGAACCATTACTCATGCACTTCTTCCAAGATAGTTTGACTAGGGCACCGTTGGACTGGTATATGCAACTAGAAAGAACTCATGTCAGTACTTGGGGAGAACTTGCTGATGATTTTTTGAAACATTACCATTATAATACTACCATGGCTCCTAGCCGTACTCAGCTTCAAGGGATGATACAGAAATCTGAAGAGTCATTCAAAGAGTATGCTCAAAGGTGGCGTGAACTAGCTGCAAGGGTCCAACCTCCTCTCTTTTATCGTGAATTGATTGGTTTATTTATGGGTACTCTACGAGGTCCTTATCTCCAACACATGCTCAGCAGTACCTCCACTTCTTTCTTTGACATGGTCATTATTGGAGAACATGTTGAAACTTGTATTAAGGATGGAACAATCCAAGGTGTCCCTAACAATACCAACAACAATATTGGCATTGGTAGAAAGCTATTTTCTGGTTTCGTCAAGAAGAAAGAGGGTGAGACTAGTGTTGTCACCATCAACCAAGGAAAGGATCCTGCATATCCTTAAGTTCGGTTTCCTTATTTCCTAACACACGCTGATGTTCCTAATTAATATGTTCCTCAAGTGTATACTACTACAACTCCAACACCATGGATGGCCCAGCAACGACCTTTCACTCCTCAACCACAATATATTCCACAACAACCATTTGCACCACCTCTAACTTATCAACAATAGAATCAACAACCTCAAGGTCCGAGAGCTCTTCAAAGACAAAGAGAGACTGAAAGAAGATTTGATCTCATTCCTATGTCCTATGCTTAGCTTCTCCCTCAGTTACTTGCCAATTAGTTGGTTCAACTACGTGAACTGGGTTCTCCACCAAACCCTCTCCCTAGGGGGTATGACATTAATGCTCATTGTGAAATTCATTCTGGAGCCCTAGGCCACACGATTGAGAATTGTAGAGCATTCAAATGTAAAGTTCAAGACCTCCTCGATGCAAAGGCCATCAATTTCAACCCTGTTGGTCCCAATATTTAGAATAAACCCATGCCTCGTCACCCAAGGGTAACAGTCAATGCTATTGAAGAAATTAGTGAACAAACTCTTGTAACCAAGGTTGATGAGATCAAGATATCATTAAGAATTGTTAGAGATCATTTGTTGGAGCACGAGGTGCTGCAAGAACTCCATGATTTTTGCTTAACATGTTCCTCTAAACCTGAAGAATGTACTGGTTTGAAGATGGCTATCCAACAACTAATGGATGAAGGTGTCCTAAAGACAGAGAAGATATTTCGAGAAGAAGAGATTGATGTCTTGGAAAATCCTTATTATCCAAGAAGATTTTCAGCAACAACGGTTATCCCATTGACAATTCAGGCTCCTACTACCCCAATAATGATTCCAGCTCCCTCTACCCCCGCAATAACTCAATCTCCTATTCCTCCTATAAGTAACAACTCGAAGGCAGTTCCGTGGGAGTATAATATGGTCTATATTCATGGGAAGAAGTACGAGTGTCCTCTAGTGGTTGACAATAATATTACCAACATTGCAGGAAAACCAGTAACACGACTCGTAGTGGCCGAATATTTTTCCCCCCACCACCGCCTCCCAAAGAAACTAACAGTGATGCTCTGGCCAAGGCTAGGGGCAAGCAAGTGATTGATAGTCAGCCTGAATCTTCTGTAGGACAAGAAGCAGAGCAAATTTTAAGGATTCTTAAGCAAAGTGATTACAAAGTTGTGGATCAACTTAACCAGACGTCGTCCAAGATTTCCATCTTATCTCTCCTTTTGTGTTCGGAGACCCACTGTAATGCTTTACTGAAGATTTTATGTTCCGCCCATGTTACTCAAAACATCTTTATGGCCCAGTTTGAAGGAATCGTCACCAATATTATTGTGGGAAATTGTTTGGGTTTCTAGGATGATGAGCTCCTAGTTGAAGGCAGAGTCCACAACAAAGCACTGCATGTTTGTATGAAGTGTATGGATACGGTTTTATCTCGAGTTTTGGTAGATACGGGTTCTTCACTCAATGTGATGCCTAAGGCTACTCTGTTTAAGCTGAATATGGACGGGGTAATGATGAGGCCTTCCATCCTAAGTGTTCGAGCATTTTATGGTTCAAGGAGATATGTGGATGGAGAAGTGGACTTGCCTATCAAGATTGGTCCCCACACTTTCTATTTGTCATTCTATGTTATGGACATCCATCCATCCTACACTTTCCTTTTGGGTCGTCCATGGATCCATGTAGCAGGAGCTGTGACATATAATCTTCATTAACTCCTGAATTTCATTGTAAATGACCAAGTTGTTATCATTTGTGGATAAGAAGATATAATGATTAACAATCTGACAACCTACCGTTATGTGGAAGTGGAAGGTGAAGTGCAAGAGTTGCCTTTTTAAGCTCTGGAGATTGTTACTGTTGACAAGTTCCTCGTCGTGGAAGGTAAGAAGTATGAAGCACCCCTGACCTCTTTGAAGGATGCCAAAGCCCTCATAGAAGATAGACCTCCCCATGACAGTTGGGGCAAATTGATTGATGTATCAGAGAAGAAAGATCGCTATGGTCTTGGGTATCGGCCATCGTCCTCCGTGCAAGCCAGTTGGGTTCCTCTCAAAGGAAGGCATGTTCCCCCAATTTCTGAAGTGTTCGTCAGTGCTGGTATAAGCAAAGACGGACAAGTGCCCTCAACAGATGATACAGGTGAAGATGAAGATGTTTCCAGATTTATCTATCTGATTGCCCCTAACTAGGAGCTCAACAATTGGACTGCCGTGGACATCCCTAAAGTTGTTTTCCTTGATGTGTAAGTTTCCGTTTCCATTAAGTCATATGTCCTACCCAAGGCATAATGACAACTTGTAGAAGGGCCCCTTATGTTTCAATCTCCGTTTAGATTGAATGAAAAATCACACTTTCGCATACAATTTTGTTCCCTGTCTTTTCTTTTACTTTTACTTTTTCAAAATAAAAATGGCAATACTTTTCTTTTCGTATTCTTAATATTTACCTGTGCTTTCTAAAATAAAACATAAAAATCATCAATCATGCAGATCCATCTCGAACTCCATCGGAAATGATAGTGATATGGTTCCTTATATCCCTGAGAAATTATTTGACCATGCTAATGAAGATAGTGGGGAAGATTGTGAATCCCCTAAAGAACTAGTAAGACTCTTGAGATAGGAAGAGAAGGTCATCCATCCATATCAAGAAGAAACATAATTCATCAATCTCGGTACTAAAGAGGTAAAGAGAGAAGTTAGGATAGGTGCTGCCTTGCAAAGTGAAGAAAAGAAGGGGTTGATTGAGTTACTTCAAGAGTATGCTGACATCTTCGCCTGGTCGTATGAAGACATGCCCGGTTTAGACACTAATATAGTGATGGACAAATTTCCACTCAATCCAGAATGGCCTCTCGTAAAGCAAAAGCCGAGAAGGACCAGACCCGACATGGCCTTGAAGATCAAAGCAGTTCAGAAACAGCTTGATGCAGGTTTCATATCTATGATAAATTATCCGCCTTGGATTTCTAACATTGTGCCTATACTTAAGAAGGAGGGTAAGGTACGCATGTGTGTTGACTACCGAGACATAAATAGAGCAAGCTCGAAGGATGATTTCCCGCTGCCTCATATTGATGTATTGGTTGATAATACTTCTCAGTCTTCAGTATTCTCTTTCATGGATGGATTCTAGGGTTACAATCAGATAAAGATGGCTCCCGAGGACATGGATAAAACAACTTTAACAACTCCTTGTGGTACCTTTTTCTATAGAGTCATTCCTTTTAGTCTCAAAAATGCTAGTGCAACATATCAGCATGCTGTGGTGACTCTCTTTCACGACATGATTCATAAAGAGATCGAGGTGTATGTGTATGATATGATTGCGAAATCAAAAACTGAGGAAGAACATTTGGTCCACTTGCAGAAGTTGTTTGATCGTCTATGAAAGTTCAGGTTAAATCTTAATCCCAACAAGTGCACCTTCAGAGTTCGACCGGGAAAGTTGCTTGGTTTTATCGAGAGTCAACGAGGAATTGAAGTAGATCCAGACAAAGTAAAAGCAATACAGGATACCCCGGTGCCGGAAAATGAAAAGGAAGTGCGAGGTTTTCTTGGAAGGTTGAATTACATAGCCAGGTTCATCTCTCATCTTACTTCTACATATGAACCCATCTTTAAGCTGCTCCACAAGAACCAATATGTCCGCTGGGATGAAAGTTGTCAAGAGGCTTTCAAAAATATTAAGCAGTACCTTCAGGAACCACCAATACTCATACCTACAGTTCCAGGGAGACCCCACATCATGTATTTGACTGTGCTTGAAGGATCTATGGGTTGTGTGCTCGAACAACATGATGATACTGGATGCAAAGAACATGCCATCTATTATCTGAGCAAGAAGTTCACTAATTGTGAATCAAGGTATTCCTTATGTGATCGGTGGAAATAGAACTGACTGTTTTTGTAAGCTGGTTCGCGAAATGTCGCGGTAAGCAAGAGTCGCCATTGTCTTTTATGTTCTCCAACATGGAAAGGACAAAAGCACAGCAAAATTCCTTATTCGATAATGTTTCTCAGTTCGGGAGGTAGATTTATAGAAAGGGAAGGTGTTAGCACCCTTTCTATCCGTGGTTATCCACGGGCTCTTAGGTACTTGCTCATTGTGTTTTCAACAGTGTTTGCTTTTCAAAGTGTGAGTGGGTTTGAAAAAAGTTTCTTTGAAAGATTTCAGAATAACTCTTGTATCAGTCCTCAAGAGTGTTTGAAAAATTGTTTTGAAAAACTTTTTGAAAGTGTCGGTGTGAAAAGAGTTTTTTGATTTGTTTTTGAATAGAGCAAGTATCTACGAGTCATCTACCTACCCTAAGGAATTAGGTTGCATAAATGTCCTTAAGGTAGTGCCATCCCACCATTGAGAGATAGGTAGCACCACCGTTGGAGGTGTTCGGGTCAATTCGAGTTTAGGGACAGTGTGGTCACCGAAGCAACAGTTAGGACACCTTAGAAGCTACCCTTATGTCCTTGATCTTTTTTTTATTCGAGGCAACCATTTCGAGGCAACTTGTTTTTAGGAAACTGGATCATGGACATAAGGACTTACCAAGACGTCCTATACTTGACGACCACGTTTCGAAGGCAACAGGTGAGGCGTACCCTAAGAGTGGTGTGTGAATTTGTGTGTTGTTTTCATGTTATGTTTTATCTTGTACATGTATCATGGTGATCTACGCTTGTTTTTAATTAACCATACATTCTTTCAGGCAATTTAGAATTCAAGAGTGCGGAAATTTAAATGCGGAAAGATAAATCCTACGCTATTACAAGGCGCGGGTCTATACATCGCCAAATTATAAAGACCCATTTGATAAAAATGCGGAAAGTAAAAAGACCTAATTACTATTACAATCCTTGAGCAGTTACATAATATTCGAAAAGAAAATAAATACGCGAAAAGAATAAAAATAGAATGTCCGAGGGCGTTGGACCCTTTTGAAATTAAATTGAATTAAAAGCTAATTAATTATTTAATTAAAGAAAATAAATTGTTTTTTTTTATGTTTTTTGGTATTTATGAAAATAAAGAAAATTAAAAATCAAGAGAAACCCTAATTCTAAGTTATTTTAATTATTTAAGAAAATATTCAAGTTAATCTAATTTACACTAATTAATTAAATCACATGTTTATTTACAAAGATATTTAGTAATTAATAATAATAATGAGAGAAAATTATTTATTTAAGAAAAAGATGAAAAGGTCAAAAACCCTAATTCTACTTATTTTATTTATTAAGAAAAGATTAAAGTTTAAAACCTAATTTACTAAATTAATGGTTAGAGTTTATTTACAAAATAAATTAATGGTGAATTAAATAGTAATTAAACATATTTTGTATTTTTCTGTTTTTATTATGGAAAAATTATTTTTATGGAATTAAAGAAACAATTAAAAGAATTAAAATTGAAAAGAAAATAAAATTAAAAGATTGCAAACCAGGGGGTTTCAGGCCCCAAAGGGAGGTAAATTGTAAGAAATTCAGGCCCACTGGAACAAAGCCTTGTTTGACTTCCCTGGTTGAGTGCACGTGGGTTGACTATCGCGTATCATGGAGTTCCTTCTGAGGCCCTTGGATTAATCAACGTGAGTGCGTGGCAGGCTAACGTGTGAGGACGTATGGTGGGACGTTGAGAGCACGCTGCATATGAATACGTTAGGGAAAAAATTATGAAATAAATGGGGGGACCTGGGAATCGAACCCAGGCCCCAGCGTTTACCAAGTCACGTTCCCACCATCTGAGCTGTTTGCGCGCGTTTGTATATGTAATAGACAACAAATAATATGTATGAAAAAGGCCCTTATGCTGGAACGTTGAAAAACCGCGCCAAGGTTTGAATTATCCTATCACGCCTGGACACCTCAGCTTCTTCTTCATCTTTGTACCTGCAACATAAACAAGTAGCGGGGGTTTTAAACCCCCACTAAATAGAACAGTAGAAAATAGCGAACACGCGTACAGGTAACATAAATTAAGCGCGAGGAGATGGTTTGCTTCGTCTTGATGTCACGAATTCATCCACACAGGTTTTAAGGGCCAATTTTACCATATAGGGAAAGCCCTAATTTTCAAGTCCTGGAACCCTAGATATCCTTCAATGGTAGGTTTCAGTTTAGGAAGAGTTAGGTCAATTAACCTATGCCAATCGCTTCAGAAAGATGTTAGTAGTATAAATCAACAATTAAAAAACAGGAAGGATGCATGAAATTTAAAAACCGATTATGGAAATGTTTGTGACAAACGCGATGCTATTCTACCAATTCTTGGAGTATGGAGACTGGAAAGTGGTTGCAACACGTTCAAAGAAGTCTCAGCAAGGGTTTGGAATAGGTTTTAGGCTTTGAATGATCCTGCAAATACGAAATAAGTTTTCAAAATTTCTATGAAAAGTTGTGACTTTGTTCTATCTTTTTGAGCAGCTTTTCGTGTATCTTTTAATAGGGTTTCACTATGCCTTTGTATCTGAATGAAATTAGGTCAAGAAACAAGCCCATAATCCATTGAATTAATGATTTCAATATTTGATTTTTTCCATATCTTTTCAATCTTTTTTTTCATGAAACCCTTGCCAATTATGGAAGATATTGCCTTGTTGATTGATGCACGAAATCTTTAGCACATAATGAGTGAATTTGCTGCACAAAAAGATTTGAAAGGCATAATTTGATATTTTCTCATAATTAAATCTAATTAAATGAATTAATATGAATAAAAATTCAATTAATTAATTAAAAATAAGAAAATAAATCATTTTTAGCTCAATGGGTCGTGCATAGGCTTTGGGTAATGATTCAAGGAAGAATTTGAGGCCCATTAGCATTTTTGAAGCTTTTGAAGCAAAGTTGACTTTTCAAAGTTCCCAAACATTTCCCAACTTCTCCAAGGCATATCTTGCTCAATTTTGAAGCTATGATCATGTTCTTGGACATTTTGGAAAGGTCTTGAAGTCCTCTAACCTTTGTCTTTGGTCCCATGTCATTTTGATTTACCAATCTCAAGTTATGGTCTTTGACTTAAAGTGCCTTTTTGTTGACTTTTGAAAATGACCTATAATGTTGAAATTGATAACTTTTTGTGAGGGCATTTCTTGGACTTGGAGTGTGAAGATGAGTTGTAGGAAATGTCATCCTCTTAAAAATGAGCTTTGGATGGGATTTTTCTGATAAACCATGAAGAAGTTATGCCTTGGTCAATTTGCAGTTGACTTTTCAGCTGTCTAAAAATAGAAACTTTTGCATCTTGAGACTTTTTGAGCCATACTTTGAGAATCATGATCAAGAATTGATCAAATGATGTTTGTGGCTTCAAAATAATATGTTGACCAAAATTTTTGACTTTTGACTGTCAAATGACCATTTTGCCCCTGCAGTTGACTGTGAAGCATTTAGGGTTTTTGACTGTGCAATTTGATGCTGTGATTCTTGAAACTTGACATATGGATGCTTGACAATGTATGTAGGCATATGGGACTTGATTGGACCCTTAGAAACCTCAATACCTTTGCAAGAACCAAAGCCCTAATTTTGACTGTGTTAGGAGGCAATTGGACTGTGCAATCCTTGAGGGATTTTGAATCATCTGGAGATTGATCTTGGCAAATCTTGAAGAATATGGGAGGGCAAATTTTGGGGTACAACAGTTTCCCCTGTTCAATCTTCTTAGACCTGAGGATGTAGATTGGCTGGCGTGCCTTTCGTGATCCGAAGGTGGAAGATGATTGAACATTAGAGTGCCTAAAAATTTGCACTCACATAGTTGCGTATTAGCAGTGTGATGGCGGGAATGGGCTTACAGATTCCATTTAGAGACTGATGGATAGGAGGATGGGCTTATAGATGCCATCTGGAGATGTGACAGAACCTTGTCGGGAATGGGCTTATGGATTCCATTTGGGACTGTAATGGTAGTTGTGGAGATGGGCTTATAGATGCCATCGGGTGTTGATCGTGTAAGAGATTCCTTAGCGAGAACTTGCGTACCTGAGAAAGAAAATAATTACCTGGCCTGTTACAGGAGTTGATCTTCAAATTCTTTATGTAGATGTGCCCTGGCTGGATACAGGAATCGAATCTTTAAACTCTTCAGACGTGCCCTGGCAAGATACAGGAATCGAGTCCGGAGAATATAGTCGTCAACAGATACACCCTGGCAAGATACATGAATCGGATCTTCGAACTCTTCAGAAGTGCCCTGGCAGGATACAGGAATCGAGTCTGGAATTAGTCGTCAACAGATACACCCTGGTAAGATACAGGAATCGGATCTTCGAACTCTTCAGACGTGCCCTGGCAAGATACAGGAATCGAGTCTGGAATTAGTCGTCAACAGATACACCCTGGCAAGATACAGGAATCGGATCTTCAAACTCTTCAGACGTGCCCTGGCAAGATACAGGAATCGAGTCTGGAATTAGTCGTCAACAGATACACCCTGGCAAGATACAGGAATCGGATCTTCGAACTCTTCAGACGTGCCCTGGCAAGATACAGGAATCGAGTCTGGAATATAGTCGTCAACAGATACACCCTGGCGAGATACAGGAATCGTATCTTCGAACTCTTCAGACGTGCCCTGGCAAGATACAGGAATCGAGTCTGGAATATAGTCGTCAACAGATACACCCTGGCGAGATACAGGAATCAGATCTTTAGTTGCGACCGTTGATAGTAATCATCTTTGTACTGATTTTTGTCCTGAAAAGACAATCGTTAGTTGTATGCAATGTCATGATGTATGACATGCGTGATGTTCTTAGAATAAATGAGATTGTATGTTCATGATGCGTATGTGCATGCTATAGTGTATGAAGATATGATGTTTATGAATGTATGTTTTTGCCTAGGAAAGTAAATCCTTGACGAATGCCGGGAAATTGAATCCTGGGCTGATGTGGAAGAGTAGAGCTCTGTTTCCACTGGGGATGATGGTTGCAAGAATACCGGTAGGAGAAGATGACTCCGTTCGGGGAATAAACTTGGCGAATAGATTACTCTGCGGGGAGTGACCTCTGTGGGGAAAGAGTGGTACTTTGCTGAGATGCTGATGATAACTCCGCTGGGGATACCATTGTTGAGTTCTGTTGGAAGAATTGATGAACTCCGCTGGGGGATAGGAAGACTCCGTCGAGGACGATCTTTCCATGGCAATTGGCTGAGGATAACCCAGTTATATCCTGGTGAGGGGAATAACCTTCTGAATAAAGCCGGGGGAGCATTCGTACTATGTGGGTGACAAGCTTCCAGAATCTACTGGGGATAAGCTTCCTGCTGGGGCTATGGATTCCACTTTCCTGGGGAAACTTTTCAGATTGTACTGGGGAATGGCTCCATTAAACGTCTGGTGTACCGCCGGGGAACAATCTTAGATCAAGACTGCCGAGGATGCTTGTTAGGAATGTTTGTATACTCCGCTGAGGAATGTTGAGATCTGCTGGGGATACCCAACTTCCTTAAGGCTGACTGAGTAGGCTAACTCTGCTTGGGGAGAGTGTCGCTGACTTGCTGGAGATATTGTGTCTTGTAGGGCTGATTGGAGATCAACTGCTTGGGAGAATTGTTGAATCTTAGCTCACTCTCTGGGGAATTAAGATATCTTGGTTGCATTCTTCAGCCGAACTTACCTTGGTACCTTGGTGGACAGAGCAATTAGATCGCTTAGACAACTTATTATTGCCCCTGTTTCTGATGTTACCTGTAATTAATCCTTCGTTTCGTGTGCAAATATTTATGAGTTAGCAATTAGTGTCAAATGCATATATCACAATCGAACATTGGACGTTCTTCGCAAAACAAAACAGAAAAAGGAAAAAACAATTGGCAATTGGTCTGAAAGAGTGAATTTGTATTGATTTTTTTTGAATTTGCCTGTAAATAGGCGTTCATGTACAAGAGGCTGACGTCCTAGTAAGAGAACGCCACCGAACAACAGAGTTTATACAATTTATACAAAGAAAGCAAAACAGCTGTGTGAAAAGAATAATCCCACTGGGTTCCAACTCTGCTATTGCCTCTATATCTTCGAGCGTCTCATCACTTGGTTGCTCCGTTGAAGATGAAGCTAATTGATCGATGCCGTCTGAACTTGAGGTTGATACCGGATTCTGGATGCAAAGTGATCCAATGAGACATAGTATTACGCTTTAATCCCTAACTTTTGCCTGGACCGCCCTTTCGGGTTTTCAGTCCACCGGGATACCCATTTTTGCCCAAGCCGCCTTTTCAGGTTTTCGACTTGCCGGGTGTACAGATTTTTTCATTTCATCCCTCATTTTGCCCGAACCCTTTTGGTTCGCCGAGAAGCCTTAATTTTTGCCTAGGTATGTCAACCTAGCGGGTCTTTTATCATGCGTAGTATCTTTTTACTATGTCTGCATTGGCGGGGTAAGGAAGGTCGTCACCATCCATGGTGGTTAGGATCATGGCTCCTCCTGAGAACACATGTTTAACCATAAATGGCCCTTCGTATGTAGGGGTCCATTTGCCTCTGGGATCACTTTGAGGAAGGATGATGCGCTTGATTACCAGGTCCCCAACTTGATACTCTTGTGGTCTGACTTTCTTGTTAAATGCCCTGATCATCCGTTTTTGGTACGTTTGACCGTGACAAATAGCAGCGAGTCTCTTTTCGTCAATTAGGTTTAATTGATCAAGTCGAGTCTGGATCCAGTCATCGTCTCTCAGATCTGTATCCTTCATTATCCGGAGAGAGGGTATCTGGACTTCAATCGACAAGACTGCCTCCATGCCGTAGACCAAGGAAAAGGGGGTTGCCCCGGTTGACGTTCTTGCTGAGGTACGGTAACCATGAAGAGCGAACGGTAACATCTCGTGCCAATCTTTGTAGTTCACTGTCATCTTCTGCACAATTTTCTTGATATTCTTATTAGCTGCTTCTACAACCCCATTCATCTTCGGCCGGTAAGGAGAAGAGTTGTGGTGCTGTATTTTGAATTGCTCGCAGAGCTCAGTGATCATCTTGTTGTTAAGATTGGTCCCATTATCCATAATGATCCTTTCCGGGATGCCGTATCGACATATCAGGTTATGCCGAATGAATCGTGCCACGACATTCTTGGTTACTATGGCATAGGAAGCTGCTTCAACCCACTTTGTGAAGTAATCAATCGCTACCAGGATGAAGCGATGCCCGTTGGATGCCGTAGGTTTAATCTCGCCGATCATATCAATCCCCCACATTGCGAAAGGCCAAGGCGCTGTCAAGACATTCAGAGGAACTGGAGGAACGTGCACCTTATCTGCATAAATCTGGCATTTATGACATGTCCGGGAATGTCGGTAACAGTCAGCTTCCATTGTGGACCAGAAATATCCTGCCCGAAGGATTTTCTTTGCCATGGTATGTCCACTGGAATGTGTTCCAAAGGTACCTTCATGCAACTCTTCCATGATCCTTTCTGCTTCAGTTTTATCCACACAACGTAGTAAGGTCGAATCATGGTTTCGCTTGTATAGAATACCGTTGCTGAGGAAGAACTTTGCTGCGAACCTTCTCAGAAACTTTTTGTCATTGATGGATGCACCTTCAGGGTATTCTTGAGCTTCCAAGTACCTCTTCACCTCATGATACCAGGGTTTTTCAGTTACTGTCTCAGCCTCAAGATCACAATAATATGCAGGTTCGTCCAGTTTCCAGATAATGATCCGGGGAGCCTCATTGTCCCACTTGACTTTGAACATAGAAGACATCGTAGCCAACGCGTCCGCCAACTGATTCTCCTCTCTTGGGAAATGTTCAAAAGTTATCTCTATGAAATGGGGGATCAACGTCAACACACATTCTTTGTAAGGAATAAGATTCAGATGTTTCGTATCCCACTCGCCTTTGATCTGATTGATCACGAGAGCGGAATCTCCGAAGACACTCAGAAACTTGATCCTTAAGTCAATCGCAGCTTGAAGACCCATGATGCACGCCTCATACTCCGCCATGTTGTTGGTGCAGTTGAAACATAGCCGGGCAGTAAGTGGCATATGAGTGCCTTGAGGGGATATGATCACAGCGCCAATGCCGTTACCCAAAGCGTTTGAGGCTCCGTCGAAGTGCATAGACCATCGGGATCCTTCCCCAGGTCCTTCATCTGGTCCAGGTACTTCACAATCAATCACTATCATGATGCTCTCGTCAGGAAATTCAAAGTTCATTGATTGGTAGTCGTCTACTGCCTGGTGTGCCAAATGGTCTGCCAACACACTTCCCTTGATAGCTTTCTGAGTCGTGTACTGGATGTCGTATTCCATCAAGATCATCTGCCATCTCGCTATTCTTCCAGACAGAGCAGGCTTTTCGAATATGTACTTTATTGGATCCATTTTTGAAATCAACAAAGTAGTGTGAGTCAGCATATACTGTCTCAGCCGGCAAGCAACCCATACCAAAGCGCATCAACTTTTCTCGAGCAGTGAGTATCGGGTCTCACCGTCGGTAAACTTTTTGCTAAGGTAATAAATGGCGTGTTCTTTTCGGCCAGACTCGTCATGCTGCCCCAGCACACACCCCATTGAGCTGTCAAGTACTGTCAGCTATAGTATTAGTGGTCTCCCTTCAACCGGTGGCATAAGAATGGGTGGTTCTTGGAGATACTCTTTGATTCTGTCGAAAGCGGCCTGACATTCATCATTCCAACGTACTACCTGATCTTTCTTCAGTAGCTTGAAGATTGGTTCACAAGTAGCAGTTAGATGCGAGATGAATCGGGCAATATAATTCAGACGTCCCAAAAAGCCTCTGACTTCTTTCTCTGTCTTGGGAACTGGCATCTCTTGTATGGCCTTAACCTTGGCAGGGTCCACTTGAATACCTTTGTCGCTCACGACGAAGCCTAGCAACTTCCCAGATCTTACCCCGAATGTGCACTTGTTCGGATTCAACCTCAGCTTGTATAACTTCAGACGGTCAAACAGCTTCTGTAGATGGTCAAGGTGTTCCTCCTCAGTTTGGGACCTTGCAATCATATCATCGATGTACACTTCAATCTCATGATGGATCATGTCATGAAATAAAGCAACCATGGCACGTTGGTAGGTTGCCCCAACATTTTTCAACCCGAATGGCATGACCTTGTAGCAGAAGGTGCCCCACTGAGTAACAAAGGTAGTCTTTTACATATCTTCAGGAGCCATCTTGATTTGATTATAACCTGAAAATCCGTCCATGAAGGAGAACACCTTGTGCTGAGCAGTATTGTCAACCAGAACGTCGATGTGAGGTAAGGGGAAATCATCCTTGGGGCTGGCCCTGTTCAAATCCCTGTAGTCGACACACATCCTGACCTTACCATCTTTCTTTGGCACTGGAACCACGTTGGCAACCCACTGAGGGTAAGAAGTCACTGCTAGAAACCCGACATCAAACTGTTTCATAACCTCAGCCTTGATCTTCTCGGACATCTCTGGACGCATACGGCGGACCTTCTGTTTAACTGGAGGGCAGTCTTCCTTGGTAGGCAAGTGATGGACCACAATGTCGGTATCCAACCCAGGCATGTCTTCGTAAGACCAGGCAAAGATTTCCACATAATCATGTAGCATCTGAACCAACCATTGTTTCACGCTGAGCTCTAGATTGGCACCAATCTTGACTTCCTTTCTGTCTGTCTCAGTACCCAGATTTACCGTTTCCACTGGCTCTTCATGTGGCTGAATGGCCCTGTCTTCCTGGAGTAGCAGTCTTGCAAGCTCATCAGGCACTTCACAATCATCTTCACCTTCGTCTTCGGCTAAGTTGATCGGATTTTCGAAGTCGTAACTGGCAGTAGCAGAGTCGTTACCAGTGAGATCCAGAGTGGATTGAAACCTGTGTAGGTGAGTGTGTGTAAATATAGCTGTTTTGCAATATATAAAGAAAGAAAGGGAGCACAAGATTTGAAATGTGAAAAACGTCCAATGTTTTTATTCATGATATATGAAAATGACAAGTAATAAGCCCTCACAAATGAAGCCAACGGTGCCCCGGGTAAGACACCGGGCCATAAAGTTTCAATTTATTGTTCATTACAAAATTAAAAACAAAGGAATTCATTACTGCGTAACAAAAGTAACAGGTATGTAGTCTTTTGTAGTCCAATTGTTCAGTCCACCGTCGGTCGTCGGGTAGATCCAACTATCAAACTCTGATTCCTCCGCATCGCCTTCAATAGCATTCACTCCCGGGTTGGTGATGAACACGGGAGGTCTTCCGATCCTTGCTTTGCGTACAGCCCTCTGAGCCTCTGCAGTGAAACCCAGCCCAAACTTGTCAGTCTTAGGAGTAAAATCAGGGAGCCTGCCCCAGTTAGCACATTCACCTTTTTCAATTACAGCTCGGGCATCCTTCAAGGAAGCCATCTTCAAGGGAGAGCCTTCTTCAATTACTGTTTCAGCTGACGCCAATGTTGGAGGTACCTCTTCAAAATGTTGAAAGGGGGTTTCAATAAACTCCCCGTCCATCTCAATATACCGGAATGAATTCAGATGACTAACCATGTATTCTTCCTCCCCCTGCACTATAACAATTTTCCCTCTGACAGGGTACTTGAGCTTCTGGTGTAGAGTGGAGGTCACAGCCCCAGCTTTGTGAATCCAAGGTCGACCCAGCAGACAGGAATAAGATGGACGAATGTCCATCACATAGAACGTTGAATCAAATACTTGGGAACCAACACGAATCGGAATATCCACTTCACCATGTACCATCCTCTTCGACCCGTCAAAGGCTCGGACGATGATGTTACTAGGCTTTAACTCCAGACCCTCACAATCCAACCTGTCCAAGGCCTTTTTGGGTAACACATTCAGCGAAGAACCGGTGTCCACCAACACGTATGCGAGAGTAGTGCCCTTGCATTCTATGGAGACATGCAAGGCATCATTATGGTTCTTTCCCTTAGCGGTAAGATCAGCATCAGAGAATCCCAACCCATTGTCAGCCGTCAAATTGGCCACACAATCAGTGAATTGATATGCAAATGTCTCTTGTGGCACATGGGCCGTCTTCAGAAATGAAATCAGGGCCTTGGCATGGGCCTCTGAGCACAGCAGCAATGATAGCATAGAGATCTTGGAGGGGGTATGCCCCATTTGTTCAACGATGTTGAAATCGCTCTTCTTAATGATCTTAAGGATTTTCTCCATCTCTTGCTGGGAGGCTTCAACATTGACAGTCTTTGGTGCCTCCATCCGGGTAGGCTCATCATCAATCCCTTTGCCCCGAGTGTCAGGTGACTCGGCAGCAGGGGTAGAAATTGGATCAGAAGTGGAAACGGGCGCACTTGCAGGCGTAATTATAAGAGGTCTTCGGATAACTGGTGGCGCAATGTCAGGCGAGAAGAGCCTGCCACTGCGAGTAACTTTAGCGGGACCAGTGATGTTACTGATACTGGTACCGGTGTTGAACTCCTGCTTTACTCCAAGTACATACACATCTGCCCCATAGTGCCATGGGACAGCCTTGTCAGGTTCATAGGGGAGAGGCCCCGGAACAGTAATGATAATAGGTGCAACAGACATGATTTTGACTGACTTCATCGAGGGAGCCTTGGTAGGATTATTGAAGATGGTGACAACAGATACTTCTTCGGTAGGAACAATAGGAACAGCGGTCTTCTTGAACAGAATCTCTTTGCTGTCCATCAGGCTTTGGATGCCTGACTTCAGCAACGGACAACCAGTAGGGGAAACAGTGCACAGAAGGCAACCCTTGCTACAACCCAGAAATAAACTGGATAGCAACAAGTTCCTCTTGACAGTCAATAAAGGGGTAGCAACATCATGCACAGAATCTTCATACAGGTCTTCCTCAATAGCATTTACTCCATGCTGGGGCATAGGAGCAGTCACAACGTTGGGCCTTTCAGGTGCCTCAAACTGTATTTCCTTGGCATCGATAAGGTCCTGCACCTTATTCCTTAGGGCCCAACAATCATCAGTAGAATGCCCCAGGCTATCAGAATGATAAACACAGCGGGCATTTGGATTATACTTCGGAGAGGTTGTGTTTACCACCTTCGGAGCCTCTCTGACGGTTACCAAATTGGTCGATAGCAGTTGCGGCAATATTTGTGACAAGGTCATACTAAGCCGAGTATATTCTCTTCTGGGTCTCTCACCCCTTGGTTGGTTAGGTTGCCGAGGAGAGGCTGCAGGCTTTGCAATTACCACCGCGTTGACAGCTTGGCGGCGTTCTGGTTTGTTTTGCCTTCTAGGCCCATACACAGCACTGGCCTCCTTCTTGAAAGGCTTTTTCTCGGAACTTGAGGACGCACCTTTCTGAATTTTCCCTGATTTCATACCGGCTTCGATCCTTTCCCCAGTCAGAATGAGATCTGTGAACCCTGCAGACGAATTGCCAATGAGATGATTGAAGAACGGCCCAGATAGGGTACCCAAAAACATGTCCACAAGCTCACAGTCGGTTAATGGTGGTTGCACCCTGCCAGCCAGGTCCCTCCACTTCTGCGCATACCCTTTAAAACCTTCTCCCGATCCTAGCGACATACCCTGGAGTTGGGTACGTGTAGGAGCGAGGTCGGCATTATACTGATACTGCTTGTAAAAAGCAGTAGCCAATTCCTCCCAGTTACGAACCTTGGTTCCATCTAGCTGATAGAACCATTCGAGATGAGTCCCTGAAAGACTCTCCTGGAAGAAATGGATCCACAAGTTCTTATCCACAGTATACGGCTGAATCTTTCGCACATAAGATCTGAGATGTAGCTTAGGGAAAGACGCCCCGTCATACTTTGCGAAAGATGATGCTTTGAACTTGTGTGGGATTACCACACCAGAAGATAGACCCAAGTCTCCGAAATCCAACCCAGGCACTTGTTGAATTTCCATGGCATTCAGACGATCCTATAACTGCTTGTACTTGTCTTCAGCTGGAGGATATTGCTCCTCATTGAAATCAGTCTCGTTGTCAGAGACCACCGGACTGGGAACCCTTCCCCCCTGGGGACTGCCTTTTCCCACAGAAGAACCAGCTTGATCAACCTCATTCTGCAGTGTGTTACCAAACCTCCGGCCAGTGTTGAATAGTACAATTCTCTTCTTCTTCTTCTTGACCAGCAGAGCCTTCAACTCCTCTTGACCTTGGGCCAAACTCATAATCAACTCTTGAAATTGGGCGTTTTGGGCCTGGAGGGCCTTGATAAACTGCTCAGTAGATGATTCAGGATTCATGATGCTGAAATAAACAGCGAAGAACATTAAGCAACCTGAAAAGAAGAGTACCTGCTATGCACATGATGCATGATATGTGTTTATGCAATGCATTCAAGGGTTCGAAAGTTCAAATTTGTTGTAGACAAAAAGGAACACACGTTATCATTAAGAAATAATTGTTCAGTACATCAAGGCCTCATGGGCAAAATTACAAGGTAAATCAATCCCAAAAGACACTGCACATCCTCTTCGGAGCTATGTAGGTGTTGAGAGTCTTTTCCTCGTGCAGTAGGCGGGTGAGCTCCAAGACCTTCTTCTCACTAGCATGTAGACTAGCTTCAAGAGAATTCCGTTCTTCCTTAAGCTGGATCCAACTCTTCTGCATTTCTTCCCAGGATGTAGGCGTATCAGGATGTTGAATGGTGTAGGACACCTCTCCTTCCAATACTGGCTCTTTGATCACAGGGAGAACATGAGGATAAGGCATCACTAACTTCTGGGAGCGGGCTCGTACCCACTTGAGATAAGGTTCCAACGAGATGGAGTTCCTGTGCCCCAGTGTCTTGCTGTCTACCTTGTTGGGCATCCTCCAAGCTCTGATAAATCTCTGGCGAAGTCCTTGTGCATCGTTGTCGAAGTCAAAAACTATGTCAGGAATTAACATGTCATGAGGGCCATCCCTCTGAGCATAACCAAACTGTCTCCAAGCCAGACACGGGTTGTAAGTAATACCCCCTCTGATTCCAAGTAAAGGAACATTAGGAAACTCCCCGCAACGATCAATGATAGTGACATCTTCTCTGGACCGAGAACACCAATGTATATCAGCATGTGTAAGAGTCATCAATCGTTGTGACCATCTCAAACCCCGCTCATTCTTCAAGACTGATTGTGGAAGGTGCGAAATAAACCACCTTCCCAGGAGAGGAGTGCAACACATAAGAACACCTCTTTTTCTCATGGTTCGAGTGTAACATGAGTGAAGGATGTCCCCAAGCAACGTAGGTATAGGATTCCTGGACATGAAGATCTGGACAACACTGATATCTATAAGCTGATCGGGATTTGGGAACAACACCAATCCATAGACAAGGAGGGCCACAACTTCTTCAAAAGCTTGTAGGTCAAGGGAGTTCCAACATTCTTGGGCCTTCTCAAACAGAAACCTGGCCAAGAACCCTTTGATACCACTTCTAACTTCCCAATGTCCCTTGATGTCAGATGGTTGTAGGCGTAATGCTTTAGCAATCTCTTCAAGTTTGGGTTCCTTTTCCGTACCGTTGTAGGGTAGTTGACTAAGGATAGGGATCTTCAGAAGCCGGGAGAACTCTTCCAGTGTAGGCACCAGCTGATAATCCAGGAAAGTAAAGCAGTGATGCAGAGGGTTAAAGAACTGGAAGAGGACCTTTATCATGTCTTCCTCAATGTTGGTGTTGACCAAGCTGATGAGTCTTCCATGCCGCTCACTGAAAGAAGAGCTCTCGGGAATCCTGGATATAAGTTCCTTAAGCTGAGGAGGGATCCTTACAAGGCTGATCTAAATTGTCTTTCTGCGAACAGTTTCCATGTCCTACAAAACAAGAACAAAGATGAAGATTCGAACCCCTGAAATGGTTAGTCAATGCATATGATGCTGTATGATGTTATGATGCTATGATAAAAACACACCACAAGTATTCACAAAAGCAAACATGGTAAGGCACACAAGTCACACCACAACCCTTAGAGTTTAGGCCATCATGGGGTCTAGGTATTACCCTCTTGAAGTTGGTGGGCTCATACCTGTCCTATCAGAAGTAACCGGGTTCTAAGGGTCCCAATATCATTGGATTGCTTTCATTGTTCATCGTTTCGATTTAGCCACTGAACTGGTGACTGAAATATTCCAAGAAAACAACCCTTAACTGAGTGTAGTATCGAGTATCAACCAACCTCGGACTGCACCAAAGTCAGTTATCTCACTACCCTAAAGAGTCCAAGATGGTTTAATTAAGGTTCCTAAGGTCAGTTGATGCTTCACGACACCACGCGGCGGCCCTGTACTCTCCTTGACTGAACTCAAGGGTTACCGGTACTCACCAAAGTGCCACATCAACGTAGCAGACTGCTTCAACCATGTCGGTATACCCCGCACAGTTCCCTCACAGTCTTGTTACTACTTTCTAAGAAGGTATCCCCAGATCTGGGTTAGGATCTATAGAACTCCCAAGACAGTACCCACAATAGTAAAGCAAACAATTCAGACAATTGAAAACACAAGTGATCTTAGTCCTAAGGTACACCTCACTTTAAGTATCCCCAGCAGAGTCGCCAGTTCTGTGATCGGTGGAAATAGAACTGACTGTTTTTGTAAGCTGGTTTGCGAAATTTCGCAGTAAGCAAGAGTCGCCACCGTCTTTTATGTTCTCCAACATGGAAAGGACAAAAGCACAGCAAAATTCCTTATTCGAGAATGTTTCTCGGTTCGGGAGGTAGATTTATAAAAAGGGAAGGTGTTAGCACCCTTTCTATCCGTGGTTATCCACGGGCTCTTAGGTACTTGCTCATTATGTTTTCAACAGTGTTTGCTTTTCAAAGTGTGAGTGGGTTTGAAAAAAGTTTCTTTGAAAGATTTCGGAATAACTCTTGTATCAGTCCTCAAGAGTGTTTGAAAAATTGTTTTGAAAAACTTTTTGAAAGTGTCGGTGTGAAAAGAGTTTTTTGATTTATTTTTGAATAGAGCAAGTATCTACGAGTCATCTACCTACCCTAAGGAATTAGGCTGTGTAAATGTCCTTAAGGTAGTGCCATCCCACCATTGAGAGATAGGTAGCACCACCGTTGGAGGTGTTCGGGTCAATTCGAGTTTAGGGACAGTGTGGTCACCGAAGCAACAGTTAGGACACCTTAGAAGCTACCCTTATGTCCTTGATCTTTTTTTTATTCGAGGCAACCATTTCGAGGCAACTTGTTTTTAGGCAACTGGATCATGGACATAAGGACTTACCAAGACGTTCTATAATTGACGACCACGTTTCGAAGGCAACAGACGAGGCGTACCCTAAGAGTGGTGTGTGAATTTGTGTGTTGTTTTCATGTTATGTTTTATCTTGTACATGTATCATGGTGATCTACGCTTGTTTTTAATTAACCATACATTCTTTCAGGCAATTTAGAATTCAAGAGTGCGGAAATTTAAATGCGGAAAGATAAATCCTACACTATTACAAGGCGCGGGTCTATACATCGCTAAATTACAAAGACCCGTTTGATAAAAATGCGGAAAGTAAAAAGACCTAATTACTATTACAATCCTTGAGCAGTTACATAATATTCGAAAAGAAAATAAATGCGCGAAAAGAATAAAAATAGAATGTCCGAGGGCGTTGGACCCTTTTGAAATTAAATTGAATTAAAAGCTAATTAATTATTTAATTAAAGAAAATAAATTGTTTTTTTTATGTTTTTTGGTATTTGTGAAAATAAAGAAAATTAAAAATCAAGAGAAACCCTAATTCTAAGTTATTTTAATTATTTAAGAAAATATTCAAGTTAATCTAATTTACACTAATTAATTAAATCACATGTTTATTTACAAAGATATTTAGTAATTAATAATAATAATGAGAGAAAATTATTTATTTAAGAAAAAGATGAAAAGGTCAAAAACCCTAATTCTACTTATTTTATTTATTAAGAAAAGATTAAAGTTTAAAACCTAATTTACTAAATTAATGGTTAGAGTTTATTTACAAAATAAATTAATGGTGAATTAAATATTAATTAAACATATTTTGTATTTTTCTGTTTTTATTATGGAAAAAATTATTTTTATGGAATTAAAGAAACAATTAAAAGAATTAAAATTGAAAAGAAAAGAAAATTAAAAGATTGCAAACCAGGGGGTTTCAGGCCCCAAAGGGAGGTAAATTGTAAGAAATTCAGACCCACTGGAACAAAGTCTTGTTTGACTTCCCTGGTTGAGTGCACGTGGGTTGACTAGCGCGTATCATGGAGTTCCTTCTGAGGCCCTTGGATTAATCAACGTGAGTGTGTGGCAGGCTAACGTGTGAGGACGTATGGTGGGACGTTGAGAGCATGCTGCATATGAATATGTTAGGGTAAAAATTATGAAATAAGTGGGGGGACCTGGGAATCGAACCCAGGCCCCAGCGTTTACCAAGTCACGTTCCCACCATCTGAGCTGTTTGCGCGCGTTTGTATATGTAATAGACAACAAATAATATGTATGAAAAAGGCCCTTATGCTGGAACGTTGAAAAACCGCGCCAAGGTTTGAATTATCCTATCACGCCTGGACACCTCAGCTTCTTCTTCATCTTTGTACCTGCAACATAAACAAGTAGCGGGGGTTTTAAACCCCCACTAAATAGAACAGTGGAAAATAGCGAACACGCGTACATGTAACATAAATTAAGCGCGAGGAGATGGTTTGCTTCGTCTTGATGTCACGAATTCATCCACACAGGTTTTAAGGGCCAATTTTACCATATAGGGAAAGCCCTAATTTTCAAGTCCTGGAACCCTAGATATCCTTCAAAGGTAGGTTTCAGTTTAGGAAGAGTTAGGTCAATTAACCTATGCCAATCGCTTCAGAAAGATGTTAGTAGTATAAATCAACAATTAAAACACAGGAAGGATGCATGAAATTTAAAAACCGATTATGGAAATGTTTGTGACAAATGCGATGCTATTCTACCAATTCTTGGAGTATGGAGACTGGAAAGTGGTTGCAACACGTTCAAAGAAGTCTCAGCAAGGGTTTGGAATAGGTTTTAGGCTTTGAATGATCCTGCAAATACGAAATCAGTTTTCAAAATTTCTATGAAAAATTGCAACTTTGTTCTATCTTTTTGAGCAACTTTTCGTGTATCTTTTAATAGGGTTTCACTATGCCTTTGTATCTGAATGAAATTAGGTCAAGAAACAAGCCCATAATCCATTGAATTAATGATTTCAATATTTGATTTTTTCCATATCTTTTCAATCTTTTTTTTCATGAAACCCTTGCCAATTGTGGAAGATATTGCCTTGTTGATTGATGCACGAAATCTTTAGCACATAATGAGTGAATTTGCTGCACAAAAAGATTTGAAAGGCATGATTTGATATTTTCTCATAATTAAATCTAATTAAATGAATTAATATGAATAAAAATTCAATTAATTAATTAAAAATAAGAAAATAAATCATTTTTAGCTCAATGGGTCGTGCATAGGCTTTGGGTAATGATTCAAGGAAGAATTTGAGGCCCATTAGCATTTTTGAAGCTTTTGAAGCAAAGTTGACTTTTCAAAGTTCCCAAAAATTTCCCAACTTCTCCAAGGCATATCTTGCTCAATTATGAAGCTATGATCATGTTCTTGGACATTTTGGAAAGGTCTTGAAGTCCTCTAACCAATGTCTTTGGTCCCATGTCATTTTGATTTACCAATCTCAAGTTATGGTCTTTGACTTAAAGTGCTTTTTTGTTGACTTTTGAAAATGACCTATAATGTTAAAATTGATAACTTTTTGTGAGAGCATTTCTTGGACTTGGAGTGTGAAGATGCGTTGTAGGAAATGTCATCCTCTTCAAAATGAGCTTTGGATGGTATTTTTCTGATAAACCATGAAGAAGTTATGCCTTGGTCAATTTGCAGTTGACTTTTCAGCTGTCCAAAAATAGAAACTTTTGCATCTTGAGACTTTTTGAGCCATACTTTGAGAATCATGATCAAGAATTGATCAAATGATGTTTGTGGCTTCAAAATAAGATGTTGACCAAAAATTTTGACTTTTGACTGTCAAATGACCATTTTGCCCCTGCAGTTGACTGTGAAGCATTTAGGGTTTTTGACTGTGCAATTTGATGCTGTGAGTCTTGAAACTTGACATATGGATGCTTGACAATGTATGTAGGCATATGGGACTTGATTGGACCCTTGGAAACCTCAATTCCTTTGCAAGAACCAAAACCCTAATTTTGACTGTGTTAGGAGGCAATTGGACTGTGCAATCCTTGAGGGATTTTGAATCATCTGGAGATTGATCTTGGCAAATCTTGAAGAATATGGGAGGGAAAATTTTGGGGTACAACACCTTACTTGAGAAGAATTATTGCGCTCTTACGTGGGCAACTCAGCGTTTGAGGTAGTACATGTTGACACATTCTACACTTCTGATATCTAAGATGGATCTGATCAAGTACATCTTTGAGAAACCAACACTTACAGGCAGATTGGCTCGATGGCGAATGCTCTTGTCTGAGTATGACATCTAGTACATCACACAAAAGGCTATCAAAGGTAGAATTCTTGTTGATCATCTCGCCCACCAGCTATTACAAGAGTATCAGTCAATGAAGTTCGACTTTATAGACGAGGATGTTATGAAACTTGATGATACAGAAGGACCTGAACTAGGGGAGCAATGGACTCTCACGTTATATGGTGCATCAAATGCTATGGGCCATGGCATTGGAGATGTTCTGACCTCTCCACGTAACACTCACATACCTTTCACAATCAGGTTATGTTTTGATTGTACGAATAATGTCGCCGAATAGGAAGCTTGTGTAATGGGTCTTGAAGTAGCCATTGATTTGAAGATCAAGATTCTTGAAGTTTATGGGGACTCTGCCTTAGTGATACATCAAGTACTAGGTGATTGGGATACACGACACCCTAATTTAGTCCCATACCGGGATTAAATATTAGAGTTGTTGCCCGCTTTCGATGAGATCACCTTCGAGCACATTCCTAGAGAAGCAAATCAACTGGAAGATGCTCTGGACACTTTATTAGCAATGTTTAAAGTCAAATATCCAAATCATGCACCTAATATAAGAATTTGTCGTTATAAGCACCCATCATACATTTTCCATGCTCATTGTCTCACAACTGAAGATGTGTCAGGTGAAAAGCCGTGGTACTTCGACATTAAAAGATATATTGAGAAGCAAGAGTACCCCGAGGGTGCTACAATTTGTGATAAGCAGTCTCTCAGAAGGTTGGCATCTAAGTTTTTACTGTCAAGCGACGTACTGTACAAGAGAAACTATGATTCGGTTCTGCTCAGATGCATGGATAAACACGAAGTATAATCCATCATACGAGAAATACACGAGGGCTCTTTTGGGACTCATGCCAGTGGACATTCCATGGCCAAGAAAATCCTACGAGCAGGTCATTTCTGGATGACAATGGAAAGTGACTGTTGTGTATATGTGAATATGTGCCACAAATGTCAAGTTTATGCAGACAAGATACATATCCCTCCCACTCCGTTGAATTGGATGACTTCTCCATGGCCCTTTTCAATGTGGGAAATTGATATGATTGGACGCATCGATCCGAGTACTTTAAATGGACACAAGTTTATTCTCGTTGATATTGACTACTTCACCAAGTGGGTGGAAGCAGCTTCGTATAAGAATGTGACCAAGCAAGTTGTTACCCGCTTCATCAAAAAAGAAATCATTTATCGTTATGGAACTCCTAACAAGATCATCATTGATAACAGGTCAAATCTCAACAACAAAATGATTAAGGAAATATGTGAATAATTCAAGATTGAGCACCATAATTCAGCACCTTATCGACCAAAGATGAATGGGGAAGTGGAAGCTACTAACAAGAACATAAAGAAGATCGTCCAGAAAATGGTTAGAATATACAAAGATTTGCATGAGATGTTTCCTTTTTCCTTGCACGTCTATCGAACTTCAATGCGTACTTCCACTGGGGAAACTCCTTTTTCATTGGTCTATGGTATAGATGAAGTGCTTCCATTCGAAGTGGAGATTCCTTCCCCGAGAGATCTGATGAATTCAAACAAGGCTCGACCAACTCAATCTCATCGAAGAAAAGCGCCTAGCAGCCATTTGTCACGGTCAGTTATATCAACAACGTCTCAAGAGAGCATTTGACAAGAAGATTCGACCTCGAGAGTTCCACACGGGTGACCTGGTCTTAAGGAAGATTCTCCCAATCCACACTGATCCAAGAGGCAAGTGGACTACCAACCATGAGGGGACGTACATTGTGAAGAAAGCTTTCTCAGGAGGTGCTCTAATCCTGACAAACATGGATGGGGAAGACGTTCAACTTCAAGTCAATTCAGACTCAGTCAAAAAATACTACGCATAAAAAGACCCTCTAAGTCGAAAACTAGAAAGGCGGCTTAGGCAAACGTTAGGGATAAAAAAAAGAATAACCCGCTAAGTTGAAAACCTGAAAGGACGGCTTAGGCAAAAATGGGTGTCCCAGTGGATTGAAAACCCGAAAGGGCGATCCAGGAAAAAATTAGGGACCAAAAAGTGAGAGACTGCGGTTTGAATACTCTTCACGAATAACGAGTACACCTTCCTAACATGGGATGGATCATTTCAACTATTATCCTTCGGAAGCACAACACTAGGAGATCTAGGATATGGGAACTATAGCAATATCAGTTTTGATGGAAGTTCGAGATTTTCTTATTGCCATTTTACTCGTTGTATTTTGTCTTTTCTTCGCGACTTCCTCATTTAGGAGTTGTCTCCATGTACGAATGCCTATTCACAGGCCAAACTCTTCAACAAAATTTTCCCTTCCACCAAAAAGTCTTTGTTAAGTCCTCTTTTATTTTCGTATGCGGATTGTGATTTAAGTTCTTTGTTAAGCATTGCATTGAAAACAATAAGGAAATAATAATCATAAGCTAAGATATGAAACATGACATTACATGGATATAAAGGCATCCCAAGGGAATTCCATGGCGTTCAAGTGTTTGTTTTCCTGTGCAGGTAGAAAGTCATAATGGTTACCTTGACCAAGCTTTCATCCTCGTCACCTCCTTACAATCGACCGAGCACCCGATTCTCCAACACTAAGAAACTTGGGGCATTTGATGAGATCCACGTCTTTGCTCATTCATTCACAAGAAGTCCAACATATGAAGAAAGTCAGATTAAGCTACTCCTCCTCAGCAATATTTAATCCCCAGCGAACTCGACAAGGCTATAACTCAATTCTCTCAGTTTTCAAGCACCAATCCATATTGGTATCTCAAGACAAAAAGAAACGGACTCCAATGCTTAACATTTGACACTTCGCATACAATAATTATAATTGCATATTATATTGCATCCTCAAACGCATAACATATCCATGGATCATCATGCCACACTTCAAATGCATGTGAAGCATGAGCCAGATTTGGCACCTCGGCCAAAATCCCCCAAATCAATCCCAAATCAGCAAAACATCCCCACAAAGAGTATCATCCTTATAATTCCCAGTTAACATCTACCATTACACTACCAACCAAAAATTAGCCATGGTGCTGGTACGTCGTGCTCCCCAACTCTCAATACTCACTTTACTTTTCCTAAGATCATAGATCGTCCGTATATCTTACCTTCGCTTTATCCTATAGGGTCGTACGTTATCTGTAGATCTTACCATCACTTTATCATTGTTTAAGGTCGTAGGTCGTCCATAGATTTTACCTTCACTTTATCTCTCTTAGGGTCGTAGGTCATCCGTAGACTTTACCCTATCCTCATCTTATTTTTAAGGTCGTCGGTCGCTCGTAGATCTTACCTTAGAATTATCATTTTAGGATCGTAGGTCGTCCGTAGACTTTACCCTCATGTCATCCCTCTTAGGGTCGTAGGTGGTTTGTAGACTTTACCCTCGTGTTATCTTTTTAAGGTCGTAGGTCACTCGTAGATCTTACCTTCGCATTATCGTTTTAAGGCCATAGGTCGCTCGTAGATCTTACCTTCGCATTATCATTTTAGGGTCGTAGGTCGTCCGTAGACTTTACCCTCACGTCATTTCGCTTTGGGTCGTAGGTCATTCGTAGACTTTACCCTTATGTTATCTTTTTAAGGTCGCAGGTCGTCTGTAGGTCTTACCTTCATAGATATTACCTTCGCATTTTCTGTTTCAGATCGTGGGTCGTCTGTATACTTTAACTTCATGTTATCATTTTAAGGTCGTAGGTTGTTTGTAGATCTTACTATCGCGTCATCATTCCTAGGGCCGTAGGTCGTCCGTAGACTTTACCCTCGTGTTAACTTAATCTTAGGGTCATAGGTCGTCCGTAGATCCTACCCTCAAGTTATCTTTTTAAGGTCGTAGATCGTCTGTAGATCTTACAATCGCGCTATCTTTTCTAGGGTCGTAGGTCTTCCATAGATCTTACCCTCGTGTCATCTTTTCTTGGGTCATAGGTCACTCGCCGGTCTTACCCTCATGAGCTCCTTTCTCTCGAGTTATAGATCATACGTCAATCCTTACGCGTCGTCTTTACTTTTCTTTTGGGTCATAAATCCCACACGATAGATTCTCTATTGTCGTCGAGTTCTACCCATCGTCTTTAACTCATCATGTTGTTATTATTCCTATTTTCAGTCACCACGACATCGTCAACCATATCTTTTCAGTCGCTTTAACACCCACTTCCCCGAGAACCTTGTATTGGCACCGTTACCCCTGTAAAAACTCTCATTTTTCAAGCAGCATTTACCCATCATGCCCAGTTTACCTGAAAATTCATTTTTCTCATCCCCAACTGACGTCACAAATAAATAACACTCTCACCATCTCTCCAGGGAAAATTTCAGGTAATGGTATTTAATCATCTTCCACCTTGAACTTTCGAAAGGCTGACGCCAATCTCACCTTCAGGTTTAAGACGATTAAATAGGGGCAGCTGTTGTACCCCAAATTTTCCCTACCTCTTACTTTTGTCTTGCATGAACTTTGCATCCCATTTGCATCATTTTCACTAAGTCGTTTTCATATCATGCATTCCATGGAATCAGGCGCTTTGGTTCAAAGCATTGGGTTTGTGCCATCCTTATGTTTAACTTTGGTTTAAGGTTTTTCTTTATCAGCTAAAAGGAAAATTCATCTAGTTCTCGATTAGTGGATCGTGGAATGAAGTTTTGAGATGCTAGGGCTTTGGATCCTTGGATTTTTGTGAAATGTTTCTTTCTCCTGCCTCAAAGATAACTCGAAGTCAATTACATTTGGTTAGGGATTTCATCTCCTCACACGTCAAGCTTTCTTCTTAAGATCTCTAAGTCACCGAGTCAAGAGTTTGAAGTTTTAGTTGAAGAATGTGGAATCTGGGTGGGAGGTTCATGATGATCAAGGCATGTCTTTGTTGTTTAAGTTACAGGTTACTTGTGGTTTGGATACCCAAGTTAAAGTTCTTGATTGAGAGTGCAAGTTTGTTTTAGATGTGATATGAAGATTGAGGACTGAAAGACAAAGCGCGTGGTTTACTTGAAATACAAGTTACAAAGGTCATGTTTGATTTCTTAAATTTCAATTTACAAAAGTGAGGTGTATCATTAAAATCATCCAAGTGGGAATTTCCATTTTTTTATTAAGATTCAAGAGTTGTTTGATTTCCAAACAACAAGTTTATCATTCATATAATTCAATGAAATATCATTCAAGTTACATTTTTTGTTGACAATTTACAAAAGGGATTACAATGTGAGATACAAGTTACAATTGTTTGTTTACAAAACAAAATTCTTCTTCTTCAAGTCTCTTTGCTTCATCTCCAAATAATTCGTCCTCCTTTACAGTTGTGACTTTTCTTCATCTTTCAATCTTGCTTTGATCGTCCAATCCTCGTGTTCATGAAACAAGGAATAGAGAAAGTTAGCAAACAATCAACATGTGAAAAATTCAAGCAAGAATTTATTGTTAAAAGAAATTTGTATCTCATCATTAGGATTTGCATTTTGGAATTAGAAATTCAAAAGGTTTTTGTTTTTAATCATAAGCCTTGTCCTCCTATTTTGCAAATCACAAAAAACCTTTTTGGTTTAAAAAAGGAAAAGAAATTAGGATAAATTTTTTTCACTGCCAAAAACAAAGTCAAAAAATTGCCAACAGTAGCAAAACAGTCGGCCAGCAAGCACAAAAACAGGGCAAAACAAGTGCAAGCAAAAAAACAACACAACAAAACTGCAACACAGTAGGCCAAGACAACAAAATAACAAAAATGCAATAGCAGTTACAAGTTAGCAGCAGGCTGCTAAAGCCACAAAATAGCAGCAAAGCACTGAGACAATAGCAGCGCAACCAACAAAAACAAACAAGGCAACAACAAGTAAAACAAGTAAAATAGCAGTGGATCATAAAATGACAAGCTATTAAATAGTTCAAAGCCCTGCATAATCATTTTCCTAATTTTGCAAACCCTTCAGAAATTTCAAAAAGAAAAATAGTTTGCATCATTGAAAGTTAAAAGAGGAAAAAGAGACAGGTTTGAAAAGATATCACCTAGCCCATACAGCAGTCCAAACAACCTGTAAAACCTACACCTCATCTGTGCCACACCTGCTCCAAACATCCTGAAAATAATATCAAAATAGGAAAACAGAAACTGTACTCAAAAGCCCAAAGTCAGCATACTAACAATGTTAAAAAACTTCACCAATTCCCTTAAATTTCCACCCTTATCTCATTATAAGAAGGGCCACTGTTCCATTGAGAAAAGGAAGAGATTTGGACACAGCCAAAAACACAGAGAGAGTGATTTTTACCAAGCCAAAAAACCAGAGAGAACACAGAAAAACCACCAACACATAAAAGGGGCCAGAAAACCGAAAAGGGAGAACACAGAGAAAAATACTAGCTATATATACAACCAGCAAAACCCCCACACAAAAATGATCACACTCTCCATTTTTTCTTTTTGTCAAACCTTACCAGTACAACAATAACTACCTTCCCTTACCACAATCACATTGTTCCATAAACTGAAACGACACACAAGCAGTCAACAAACCTGCAACGGAAGAAGAACCTCGTTCATATTCCAAATGGCCAAAAATCAGAATTCTAGCAAAGAGGGAAGGAACTAAAGAGCACACCTCTGGTTTTTCTTTCTAACTTTATCATCGGCAGCCGAATCCTTGGACTAGCTCCAAGCAAGTAAGTTCTTTTCTTTTCCTCAAATGCATTATTTAGGGGCTTTTCTATGGTGATGTTAATATACTTGTTTTCTTTTTTAGCCTTAAACGAAGGTTGTGATAGAGCGTTAGGCCATCGCCGTTGGTAAACGAGAGAGTAAGAACCTGTGAGGAAGTCATAGGAAATAAGAGAAAGAACGAAGTTTGTTAAAACGGAAAAACAGGGCTATACCAAAACGAAGACAAGAAAATCATAACAAAAAATACACATTACAACTTACCTTCCAAAAACAAAAAAACAACTATCCCCTGCAAATATATTCCGCATCTGCTATCTTCTTTCATCAATCATCTTCAAATTTCGGCAAGCACCAACGTTATCGTCTCTGCTCGCTCCTTATTATCACTTCTTCATCCGACCCTTAGCCTCATCACCTTTGTATCGCACCGTCCACAACACATCCACAATTCTACAATAGTTTCGATAAACTGCATCAGAGTGTGTCTCTGGTTAGTAACATCAACAAAATGCATAATTAAAGCATAAGAGAATAAAAAGGTATTGAACACTTACTTTAGGATTTTTTTCCAAACCATCGCAAATATGTTTTGTCTCTGCAATCACGGAGACAAAGCTCTGTTTCATAGGTAGGTCACAATTTCAGTTGTTCGTTTTAAAGCAAAAAACACGAAGGTGATGATGAAGAAGATTGAGGAGCAGAAGTGGCGTTGAACCAAATTTGACGGCGTTAAAGTTTGAATCCGCGAAGGTAAGCTGGAGAGTGACATGTTTTAAGCAGAGGAGAACAAAATCGAAGGCCTTGATGTTTTGAATCACGGAGTAGTCGACGAAGGGAGTGTTCACGGTGCATGGAAGGTGCAAAGAAGAATGTGTCTGAGATTGGATTTGTCACGCTATTTCCCTAATCCCTTTCTAACTCTATTAACCATCTAATTTTTCTTAATTGTTTTAATTCAATAAGTATTGGTTTTTTTTAATTGAACAAAAAAATAGTAATTATAGGAGTTGGGGTGGACTGCACCCACCTCGTGGCCCGCTTATTTTTTTAAGAAGCCTGATAGCCTAAACAAAAATTCCCCCAGGCTTTTCTATCCCGGGCCTAGCGCCCAGGTCTTTGTACTGACCATACACTTTGTTTCTAGCTTACGCCCCCTGGGTTTTCTTTCTTTTAAATTCTTGCTCTAATTTTACTTTTGATCAATTTTTGTACGATATATTTTCATGAGTTATTTCTTCCCTTTACATGATAAAATAACAAAAATATTTAGAGTTAGATTTTGATTTCCTTTCAATATTTCCTTTGCTTAAAATTCACAAAAGATATTAGAATATTTTAGAAGTAGGTTTTAATTCACTTTTAATTCACCATCTATTTAATTTAATATAAAACCACAAAAAACATTTAGAATTTAAGTTTCTTTATTTGTTCGTTCAAACCTCAATGCCATACTCCCTTAGGTAGCTCCATGAGGCGATTAAACCCCATTTTGATCGCCTAATGTCGAAGTAGACTTTTACCTAACTTGTACATAACAAACAATTAGGTTTTTAGTCTCCCTCTTAACCTTTTTCTTTCTTTTGTAATTAAAACTCAATATTCAAATAACCAAAAATTCAAAAACACTTAATCATTACTCGAATTCATTAAAAAATTTCAAAACACTCAATAAATGAAAAATTCCCCCAAAGGGCATGTTATCTCTATTCTACCGTGATACCGACCGCGCCTATTACTAGAATTCACGCGTTAACGTCGGCCACTAAAAAACACCAACAAACTAACCATTTTCTAGAGGAACTATGGTGTTTTGATTCCTTCAGTGGATACATAGGCAAAGGGGTGGGAAACCCTCATGAACGCAATAATAAAAAACATTTATTACCCCTTTAGCAAGTATAGTTATAGATAAACACACCCTTAGAAACAAACAAACAAAATGGATCCCGTTGAGTACAACAGATGTGAGGGGTGCTAATACCTTCCCCTCGTATAACCGACTCCCTTACCCTTTCTCTTTGTTGCAAGACCATATTGTCCATTCTCTTGTGGTTTTATCGATATTTCCCCTTCCTTCGGGATAAATAAAGTTTCGTGGCAGCTCTGTGTTTTCTGCCGTAGCTTCATATGTTCATCTAGAACAAGCATGCAAACTTGCTTATGTTTTAGCTTCTAAAGAAAAATATCCTTAAAAAGTGGCTTCAGGTTCTACACCACCATCACCCACACCATCATCCAGAGCGTGGTCATTTTTCTTCTCTAGTAGATAAACTAGAAGTTCTTCAAGAACTACTGGTAGACTTTGAAAATATGGAAAAAAAAACTAGAGATCTAACTGAACAACTGAACTTTCAAGGATGGAGCAATTACTTCAACCGTCTCTACGACCCTATTTACTCAAACCTTGTGAGGGAATTTTGGATATTTGTTGAAGCAAATGACAAATCATAGTCTCATATGTTATGGGTATGAAGGTAGTCATCATTGTAAAATCAATTTCTGTCTTTCTTGGAATGAAGGAAGCAAAAGGAATAGTGGTTTGTCACATCAAGTCAAAATCAAATTATCTAACATATGTTGTAACTCCTACTATCTTCACTGAGCAAGGAGTAAATCTTACTATAGGAATGAAACCCTCTAAAGTCATGAATCTCTCTAAAAATCTTCGTGTATTGAGCAGGATTATTCTGGGTTGCCTTAATCCTAGACCTAGTAACAATTTAGTAGACTATATGAATGTTGATCAAAAGTTCATTCTTTTCTATCTGCTGAAAGGAACTAAGATACATCTTCCATCTCTCCTTTTCAACTATCTGAAAGACATTGTTATAGAAACCAAAGATAATGGAAAATATAAAAAGAATTATATTCCATTTGGAATATTAATTTTAAATATTCTTATTGAAAGTGGTGTAGTGGAACATCTCATTTAACACCGTCTTGTGAAAGACATAGTCACTGAAACTGAAAAATCATTTAATGGGACAAATTTGAGATATATGTGAAGTGATACCATCAACAATATCTATACATCATTAGAGCATTAAAACTCAAAGAATACTAGTAGATGGATATCCTCATTTCACAAAAGATGTTTCATCTATTGACCTTGACGCCTATCTTAGTGAAATTGAAGATGAAGGAACGAACATCACTGCAAAGGAGTATGATGCAGTTTGTGTAAAATCTTATAAAAATCTCAAAAGAAAAAATAGCTCTCCTCTGAAGAAAACTAAGGTTAAGAAGTTAAAAACTATTAAAACATCATAACCAGAAAGTATTTGACTATCTCAAATCAAAATCGTGATACCACAGTTAGATTATAAACCAATACTATAAACCTAGCTTCCTCATCAATTCCTCCACCTCCTCCATCAACTTTGACCACAACTACATATACCTCCACCCTTTCACCATCAGAAAAGACAGCTCCCAGTGAAAAATCCAATACAAACAATGCTCTTATCAAGAACAACCCACTAGATTCTTCTGAAACCTCTCTTATTCATCAGATCTCCATTGACATTGTTCCTGATCTTGATTTTTCTAGAAAAACTATCTCATCTCAAAATCAATTCTAAAAGAAAAATGGAGAGACTCAAAGGAAAGTCTAGTTCAAGCAGCAGTTCTTCTCAAGTAAAAGATTTCTGGACAAGGTTTGACAGATGGATGAATGTTGAATATTTGAAAATTCAAAGGCTATCTGCTAAAATGAAGAAAAAAATATGCTAATAATATTGGAGAAAGACGTAAGGCTCTTGATGTAATTACGAAGTGCGCATAAGAGGGGGGGGGGGGGGTGAATTAGGTACTTTAAAAATTTTTGGTTTTAGTGATGATGGATATTATTTTTCTGGATTATGGTGAGTTTAAGAAAGAGTAAAGTGAAGAAAAATAAAGAGACACAAGCAATATATCCTGGTTCCCTTCACAGTCCGAGAGTACTCCAGTCCCCTTTCAACATGAAAGAGATTTCCTTATTGTGGCAAAATTAAATAAGAACTACCCAAAACCAAGACAATCCTCTTGGACCAAGAAAAATCCTCTTGGATTTTCACTATGTCAAAAATGAGAACAGTCCTCTCAAAGTGACTTTACTTGTATCCAACAATCCTGGAAAAACAAGATTTATAAAACCACTTAAACTTATTTCCAACAATCCTGAAAAATAAGCAAGTATATAGCAATATTTGATTTGAGTAAGTTTGAGTAGAAATGATCATTTTGAGTGATTTAATCAATGAATTGATCTTTTCTTCAAGTGATAATAGTATACAATGAATAAATATATATAATGCTCAAAGTTTTCTAGTTAACAATTTGTGAAAGTGTGCAAAAAACTTGTGTATGAAAATGTATAACAACTTGAGTTTGATTTTTGAAAATTCATAAAATATAATTGGAAGAGGTGTTGAAATGATTTTGAAAATGAGTATTTATATGTCCATAACACCTTTTTGAAACAACATAAAGTTCTATAAATGAATTATGAACAATTGCCAAGATTGAGTGAAAGGTTTCCATGAAATGGTGTTATTAACAGGCATGTGTAAAGCTGTTGTTTTTCAAAATCGTACAACATGCAATCGATTGCACCCTTTATGTAAATCGATTGCACGGAGTTTCAACAGCTAGAAATTTAAATATTTTGAGTGTGCAATCGATTTCACAAGAGTGTAAATCGATTACATTTGAAGTCAGTAGCAAAAATTGATTGAGTGTAATCGATTGCATAAACATGAAAATTGATTGGACTTAGAAACAATAGCAAATATTTTGAAAAATTGAAGCATGCAATCGATTGCACTAATAATCAAATCGATTGCACTCAAGTGAAAAATGATTTTTAGCTTAGAAAAACTTGAGTAAAGATTTGGACAATATGAAATATTTATTTTGACCATTGAGCATATATGTCTTAAGTTCAAAGTAAGTATTATCATTATACCTTGAAATTTGCTAAGTGCTTGAACTGAAGACTTTATCCACAAATGATTTTAGCTTGATCAATAATCTTTGTCTTCTTTGTCAATCATGGTTTGTCTTCATCAAAATAAAAGTGCATTTGACAAGCTGGATTTTACATTCTCCCCCTTTCTAATGATGACAAACGATCTTGCTTGATGCGTTGTAATTTCCGGAAAGAAGCTTCTCCCCTTAAGATGTATAACTCCCCCTTTGTATGAGAAGGTTGTAATCCTTTTAATTTGTTCATCTTGGTTGAAGAGTACCTTAAAAATTTAAGACAAGGAAATATACAAGCATAAAGTGCCACATCCTTCTCCCCCTTTGACATTATCAAAAAGAAGGGAAATATGCAATAAAAATGGACAGTTATAAAGAAATATTGAGAAAACTTAATTAACCATGCATCACAAATTTTCATAGACATAGTAACATAAAGATTACAAAGAAATCTAACAATAAACAAAACATAGCATAACTAAACAAGGACATAACAAAAAACAGTAGACATAATAAAGTTGGACAAAACTTTATGGTTGATTCATGTCCCAATTGTTATAGAACCAAGATCCTTGATTTGGAAATTTTTGTTGTATAGGAGGTTTTGTGTAATGTTGTGGAGGTGCGGCTAGATTATTTGGATCATATGGTGGAATGTGAAGATGAGAGTAAAGGTAAGAAAATTGTTGATTCACATTTGTGCGGAAGTCATTAATCCGGGTTGTTGTAGAATTGTTGATAGCATTCCATTGGTTGTTGAAGTTGGTATTCATGGAAGTAAATTTTTGAGACATGAAATCCATAAGATCTTGGTTGCTTGGACCAGAGGGAGCAGTAGGTGGAGGAGGTACAACTTTACCACCTTCAAATTCTTGATCGTTTCCTTCATTACCGACCATATCTTCACCAATGTAAGTTACATTTTTTGTTTCTGGATTATAATGAACACCCATTCTTGAGTCAACATTTTTTATTGAAATGTTATGAAAATTTGGATCCATATTAACTTTCTCAAACCCAGCAAAATCAACTCCAAATTCTTCCATAATTAATGTAACAAAGTAAGCATATGGTAGAAATTTCAATTTTGCATCAACCCTCAGCATATGAACCATTATGAGCCTTGCCCAATTTACACTTATACCTTTCTTTCTTGCATAGATCAACTGCATTTCCAGGTCAGTCACGGTGCAGTGGTTTCCAGCTCGTGGAAACATAATATAGACCATGAAATAATGAAATAGTCGATCGTCTATAAAAGTTACCTGCACTCCATGAGTCTCTACAGGGAATCACTCCTCCTAGACCATGAATCCTTTTTGGCACATAATTCAGCTTCGCTTAATCTCCCAATGCTGTAATAAAATTCCTTTTTCCTTTAGTCATCCCATGCCTCGTTTTCAGGGTCGTACAAAGAGCTTCTAGTGTAGGGAATATGTCGAATCTCACCAACAATCTCAGGGGTTAGAGAGATTCGTGTACCCAACACATATGTCACCATCTTGCCTTTGTGAGGAGTTAAATTGCTGAAAAATACTCTTACCAGATCTAGGTAATATGGACAAAATGATGAAATTAGTGGTTCTAGTCCATAAGCAGTTAAATCATTTTGAAAAGAGAAAAATTCATGGGGAAAAGATGATAGCATACCATATTTAGGATTGGACACTATCTTTCTTTGAAAATCCTTTGTAAATATTGCTTCTTGTTCTTCGGTGAGAGATGAAATTAATGGATTCTCAGAGGATGAACCAACCTTTTTCTTCCCTTTCTCTGAAGCTGACACCTTTCGTTTTTTTCCTTGAAGCCATGGGTAAGGTGTTTTTAGGGTTTGGAGGGTTTTAGGTTTTTTTGAGAGGAAGATGTTTGATGAGCTGAAGTTTGGATATGATTTGTGAGTAAATAGAAATGAGTGGGTTGTATTATATGTGATGAAGTTTAATTGAATTTTCAATAATAGAGATGAGGTTGGGAATATGAGAGAGAGAGAGAGAGAGGAATTATGACCAACAAATATTTATGTCATAAAAGAATGTTACAGTGGGTGCAATCGATTTGCATATAGATGCAATCGATTTGCACATAAAACAGAAGCAAAATAAAACTGAAACGCATAGAGTGCAATCGATCTGCACTTATGGTGCAATCGATTTACACTGAAATAGAAAGGCCAAAATTAAAAGCATTCAGTGAGAAATTGATTTACACTACTTTGCAATCGATTTGCATCAACTAAAAACGACCAAAAACATATTTTTCTTTAACTTAAACACCACTTAACATATATATATTCGCATACAACAAGGTTAAGACAAATTTATAAAATCATAACAAGGATAGAAACCACCTTATATGTCGTGTTCATCAAGAATGCCAAGCTCTCATCGAATCTTGTAAAATGGTTCTCTTGCCAAAGGTTTAGTGAAGATATCGACAAGTTGAATATGAGTATCTACAAATGTCACCTCGATATCTCCTTGAAGTACATGATCATGAATGAAATGATGTCGTATATCTATATGTTTGGTTCTTGAATGCATGACCAGATTCTTCGTAATGTTTATTGCACTTGTATTGTCGCACCGTAGAGGAATGCAACCTAGATCGAGTCTGTAGTCACGAAGTTGTTGTTTGAGCCACAAAATTTGAGCGCAACTACTACCCGCTGCAACATATTCTGCTTTGGCTGTGCTAAGAGCAACACATGCTTGTTTCTTGCATGCCCATGATACTAATGCATTTCCCAGGATGTGACAAGTACCACTTGTGCTTTTTCTATCAGTTTTACAACCTGCATAATCCGCGTCAGAATAACCAACTAAGTTACAAACACTACCTTTAGGATACCATAATCCAACATTTGTTGTTCCTTTGAGATACTTCATGATCCGTTTCACCGCCATGAGATGAGATTCCTTTGGATTTTCTTTAAAGCAAGCACATATACAAACACTAAACATTATGTCAGGACGACTTGCCATCAGATATAATAAGGAGTCAATCATACCTCGATACTTTGTAATGTCAATTGAAACACCTGATTCATCTTGATTAACTTATGTACCGGAACCCATTGGTTTAGACATTTCCTTACGGTTATCCATGTCAAATATTTTCAAGAGTTCCATGCAATACTTGGATTGGTTGATGAAGATGCCATCTCTTAATTTTTTGATTTGAAGTCCAAGAAAATAATCCATTTTACCCATCATGGACATCTCAAATTCTCCTTGCATCATTGCTGAAAATTATTCACATATTTCTTTGTTTGAAGATCCGAAAATGATATCGTCAACATAGACTTGAACTTGTAAGGTGTCATCTTTGATTTTCTTGATAAACAAAGTCTTGTCAACTTTACCCTTTTCAAAACCTTTTTCGTATAAGAAGTTGCTTAGTCGATCATACCATACCCTTGATGCTTATTTCAACCTATAGAGAGCTTTTCTCAATTTAAATACATGAGATGGATTCTTGAAATCTTCGAACCCCTGGGGTTCCTTAACGTAGACTTCTTCATTGATATATCCATTCAAGAATGCGCTTTTGACATCCATTTGGAAAAGCTGAAAATTTAATGAGCAAGCATATGTGTTGTACCCCAAAATTTTCCCTCCCATATTCTTCAAGGTTTATCAAGAATCATCTTCAAATGGTTCAAGATTTCTCAAGGTTTGCACAGTCAAACCATCTCCTAAGACAGTCAAAATTAGGGTTTTGGTTCTCTCAAGGAATTTTGGGTTCTCAATGCTTCAATCAAGTCCCATAGGCCTATATATATCCTCAAGCACCTACATGTCAAGTCTCAAGACTCACAGGGTCAAACTCCACAGTCAAAAGCTCCAATTGCTCTATAGTCAACTGCAAGGGTAAAATGGTCATTTTGCAGTCAAAAGTCAGAAATTTTGGTCAAAATCTTATTTTGAGCTCACAATCATCATTTGATCAAGTCTTGATCATGATTCCTCAAGCGTGGCTCAAAAATCATCAAGATGCAAAAAGTTACTATTTTTGGACAGCAGAAAAGTCAACTGTATCTTGACCAAGGCATAACTTTTTCATGGTTCATCATAAAAATCCCATCCAATGCTCATTTTGAAGGGGATGAAATTTCCTACAACTCATCTTCACATTCCAAGTCCAAGAAATGCTCTCACAAAAAGTTATCAATTTCTACATTATAGGTCAATTTCAAAAGTCAACAAAAATGCACTTTAAGACAAAGACCATAACTTGAGATTGGTAAATCCAAATGACATGGGATCAAAGGCATTGGTTAGAGGACTTCAAGACCTTTCCAAAATGTCCAAGAACATGTTCATATGATCAAAATTGAGCAAGATATGCATTGGAGAAGTTGGGAATTTTTTGTGAATTTGCAAAAGTCAACTTTGCTCAAAATACCTTGTTTTTGCTAATGGGCCTCAAATTTCTTCTTGAAACATTGTGCAAGGCCTATGCACGACCCATTGGGATTATTTGAATTTATTTTCTTATTTTTTATTAATTATTTGGATTTTTAATCAATTTTAATTCATTTAATTAATTTAAATTGTAGGAAATTCAAAGATATGATTTCTCAATCTTTTTGTGAAGCAAAAGTGGTCAACATATGCTGAAGATTTCGTGTGCCAATCAAGGATGTCAAAAACTCCAAATTTAGCAACTTTATTCAATCAAAAAGATTGAAAAATATTTGATTTCCAATCAAATATTGAAACCATAATGCCATGGATCTTTGCCCAAGGATTTGACCTAGTTCCATTCTACTATATATGCATAAGCTAAACCTAATGCCAGGGACGTGAGAATTGCTGCAGAAAGCCATATGCAACATTAAAAAAATCAAGAAAAACTTGAAAACTGTTTTCCATAATTTAACGTGATTCAAAGCTTTTAATTGTTTCTAACACCTTGCAGGAACTCTCAGAAACGTATTGGAATCAAAACCAAGTGCTAAGGCCTAAGAAATCGCTCTACACGAATCCACGGTTTGCATACTTTTGCCATAATCGAAACTCATGATTCATAAGCATTTGATGTGATTTATGATTTGTTTTATATTGCTTGCATCCATACAAAGCTAATGATATTAATTAATTGGATTATAATGCACAGAATTGTGAATTGCCATTAACGAGTTTTAGGGTTCTTGAGTTCTTGAATTAGGGCTTTATTACTCAGGCAAAATTGGGACCTCTAAGACCCATGGTTGAGACCGTCAAGACGAGACGAATGCATTGAGACCATCGCGCCATATTTATATTTAGCGTACGCCTAATCACTATTATTCGTGGATGCAGGTTATGGGGGTTAAAAACCCCCGCTATCTATTTGTTCTTTTTACAGGGAAACGAAGAAGATGACTGCGTGTTGGTTCATGATTGGACAATTCAAATGGCGCGCGTATTTTTGTTGGGTCCAACATAATTATTATTCTTGATATATTATATTCATTGCTTATCTTATTAACAAACGCAGGCAAGTGGCTGAGTGGCTAGTGAGGTGGACGTTAACCATTGGGACCTGGGTTCGATTCCCAGGTCCCCCAAACGCTTGTTTCTATTTTTTCTAACGTATTCACGTGCAGCTTGCCAATGTATTCCACCATGTACCTTCAGTGATCAGCATGCCTTGTGTCCCTAAGCCTAGATCTAATGGCCATGAAGTGCTGACCATGATGTACCCTAGTCAACCATGCGCTGGACAACCAGAAAGTCAAACGTGGCTGAATGTACAAATGGGCCAGAATTGCCAAACTCACCTCCATTTGGGCCCAACAGCCCCTGGGTTTTGTTTTCTTATTTTCCTCTTTTATATTTTATCTTTAATTCTTTTAATTATTATTATTATTAATATTTAATTAACAAACTTTTATTTTCATAATAAATTCAGACAGTTAAAAATGTAAATATTATTTATTTTATTATTTATTATTTTCACTATTAATTATTATTTTGAAAATAAATGTAATTAATTAATTTATTTGTTTTAAATTAGGTTAACTTTAATCTTTTTCATAATAAATAAAATTAACATAGAATTAGGTTTTTTTTTTCTTTTGATATTTTAATTCCTTTTATTTTATTTTCATTAAATCATAAAAACACAAAAATACTTTTTTTTCTTTTAATTAATTAATTAATTAGTAAATTAGGTTTAATATTTAATTTAATTGCAAAAAAGGACCAAATTTCATTCTTTTCTCAAAAAGGGTCAAAACCCTAAGGACGTCCTGATTCAATTTCTTTGCATGCACTTTATTATTTTGATCATATTTATGTATCTGCTCCGAGAATGTAATAGATAATTAGGGCTTTTATCACTTTCTTTATTTTCTCGCATTTATTTTCAAGGGTTATGTTTTTGGCGATGTAAATACCCGACGCCTTGTAATAGCGTAGATTCACTTTCCGCAATTTATTTTCCGCATAATTATTAATCGTTAACTATGCATGACAAGACTTGTATGAAATTAAAATCAACCCGTAGCTCACAATGATGCATGTTCAAAGATAAACATAAACTGAATCCTGACACACTCGCACATGCCACTCCTAGGGTACGCCTCACTTGGTTGCCTCGACGTGGTCATTGAGTATAGGGTGTTTTAGAGGTCGCCCTCCTGTCTAAAGATCCAGTTGCCTCGAAACGGTTGCCTCGGATAAAAAAAAAGGATCTATGACATTAGGGTTACCGCTAAGGCGTCCTACTATTGCTTTGGTGACCACACATGTCCCTATAATCGAATTGACCCGAATAACTCCAACGACGGTGCTACCTACTTCTCAATAGTGGGATAGTATTGTCTAAAGGACATTTACACAGCTTAATTCCTTAGAGTAGGTAGATTTCTCCTGGGTACTTGCTCTTTCATAACAAAAAACAACTTTTCGCACCTACACTTTCAAAAAGTTTTCAAACAAACACTTCATACACTCTTGAGGGCTGATACAAGAGTTACCTAGAAGTTTTCAAACAAACTTTTTCAAAACCCGCAAACACAAGAAAAGCAAACATTTTTGAAAACATAGTGAGCAAGTACCTAAGAGCCCGTGGATAACCACGGATAGAAAGGGTGCTAACATCTTCCCTTTCTATAATCTACCTCCCGAACCGAGAAACATCTCGAAAAGGAATTTTGCTGTGCTTTTGTCCTTTCCTTGTTGGAGAAAATAAAAGACGGTGGTGACTCTTGCTTACCGCGACATTTTGCGAACCAGCATTTCAAAACAGTTAGTTCTATTTCCACCGATCACAGAACTGGCGACTCTGCTGGGGAAATACTTAATAAGTGAGGTGTACCTTAGGATTAGATCATTCTATGTTTTCAATTGAATGCTTTGTTTGCTTTTATATTGTGGGCTTGCATCGGAGTTTCATAGATCCTAACCCGGATCTGGGGAATACCCTTTAGGTAGCATAAGCTGTGAGGGACCTGTCCGGCGTAGACCGACACGGGTGAAGCAGTAGCTACATTGGTGTGACACCTTGGTCTGTACCGATATCCCTTGTGTTATAACGAGGAGAATATGGGTCTTCTGAGGAGTCATTAAGCACCAACCGACCTTAGAACCCTAAATTGACCCAACTTGGCCATAGAACAGTAGCAGTATGCTACACTCATTGAGGCTAAACTCTCGCGATGGTTCTGGCCGCAAGAAAAGATTGCGACGCTGGAGTTATGACCGATTGAGGGTAGTCAGTGATATTGAGATCCTCTAGAACCCGGTTACTATTTTCTAGGATAGGTCTGAACCAACTGAAACTGAAAGAGGGTTGTACCTAAACTTCATACCGGCCTGAAATCTAAGGGCTCTTTTGTGTGACTTGTGTGCCTTCAAACTTGAACTACTTGCACATTCTTGTTATCTGACACATGAGTTCCTTGCAGATTTTGTTTACAGTCCTTAATCTGGACTTATTACAGGACTTACTTACACCTCACACCTTTGCATCCATGTACATAACATCATACCATCATACCATTGCATACATCCTACATAAGGACTAACCCATTTCAAGGATCTCAAGGGTTTGTGATGCAGGTCATGATGAACCAACTGTCTAGCAAGGGGCAAAGGGGATTTATTTTCCTCTAGCCAAGGTTGTTCGAAGATCCAAACAGGATAACTTGAGTCAGGGGCTATGACCCACTCGATATGGTGAGCTTGACTCTTGAAGAAGGACTCTCAGCAACATGAAGTTCCTTCAATCAAGCTACCAGATTCAAATTCTAACAAGTTTCTTTGTTTACCCCGCGAGATCCTTGAAAACATTGCATGCATATCATACATATCATTGCATTACAGGTACCCTTTTTACAGGTCTCTTATCTTCTTCACTGTTTATTTCAGCAATCATCATGTCTTCTGAACCTTCCACTAAACAAGCTATCAAGGCCCTCCAGGCCCAGTTCCAGGAGTTGGTTATGAGCCTAGCCCAGGGTCAACAGGACTTGAAAACTCTGATTCTGAAAGAGAGGAAGAAGAAGAAGAAGAAGAGGACTATGTTGTTTAACACCGGACACAGATTCGGGAATGGACTACAAAATGAGGCTGATCTGGCTACCTCATATGTAGGCAAAGACAGTCCCCAAGAGAGAAGGATTCCTAGTCCCGTGGTCTCCGACAACGAGACGGATTATAATGATGAGCAGTACCCTCCTGCTGAGGACAGGTACAAACAGCTAGAGGACCGCTTAAGTGCTATGGAGATTCAACATGTTCCCGGGTTGGACTTTGGAGACCTAGGCTTATCCTCTGGGGTGGCGATTCCCCACAAGTTCAAGGCGCCTGCTTTTGCAAAGTATGACGGAGCATCCTGTCCTAAGCTGCATCTCCGTTCGTATGTAAGGAAGATCCAACCTTACATTGCTGACAAGAATTTGTGGATCCATTTCTTCCAGGATAGTCTTTCAGGGACTCAACTCGAATGGTTCTATCAGCTGGATGGGGCCAGTATCCGCAACTAGGAAGATTTGGCTACTGCGTTCTATAAGCAGTATCAGTATAATTCTGACCTCGCTCCTACGCATACTCAACTCCAGGGTATGTCACTAGGGACGGGTGAAGGATTTAAAGAGTACGCCCAAAAGTGGAGAGACCTTGCCGGAAGGGTGCAGCCACCTTTAACTGACCATGAGCTTGTTGATATGTTCCTGGGGACCCTGTCTGGTCCGTTCTTCAACCATCTGATCGGGAATTCTTCTGCCGGGTTTACAGACCTTATCTTGATTGGGGAAAGAATTGAAGCTGGTATCAAGGCTGGGAAGATTCAAGAAGCTAAACCTTCTGATGCTCATAAAAAGCCTTACAGTGGGAAGAAAGAGTCCAATGATGTGTACAGTCAAAAGAGTCGTCGTGACCAACACGTAGGGGCAGTCATGATCTCTGGTTCTGCGACACGCCGACAACAGCAAAAAGGAAATCAGCAAAGGCCGGACGAGCCTAAGAGACAGTTCACCAACATCAACATGCCACTGTCACAAGCACTGCAGCACATGTTGAAGATGAACCTTATTGCGGTGATAAAACCTCCTGCGAATCCTAAGACTTCTTCTCCAAACTACAACCCAGATGCGAGGTGTGTTTATCATTCCGGTAGCCTGGGGCACGATACTGACGATTGTTGGGCGCTGAAATACAAGATCCAGAATATGATTGATGCTAAGGAGATCGAATTCGAGCCTTCTGAGACTCCTAATGTGATCACTGCCCCCTTGCCAAAACATGGCTAGGATTGAGAGACTTTTGTTCATTTAAATTCTGATATTGTATTTTTCTTTGCTCATTCAAACAATTATCATGTCAAACTCTCTTATTTCATTAATGCATTACACGTGTCTGTTTTGAAGTAATTGTGTTCACTATATTCAAAATTGCTCTTATTTTTTTGATGTTCAACTCTCGACTAAAAAAATTCTAAGCCTTTTGAGGGAGGATGACGAAAACGATACCACGATCTTTATAGTATGCTTTTGAACATACCCCGCTGATGAGGTACAGGCATTGTTTCAAATCCTAAACACTGGAGTTATAAGGAAGATAATCCCTCGTCAACCCCTTCGAGCCAAAGAAGTAGGAGTTTTTTTTCTTTCCACAATTTTTTTTTATTAAAACCCTTAATCATAACCTGGGGCAGGGTAGTTCTCGCAGTTGATCCAGATGCACAACGAATGGCATCAAAGAAGTCCTTCCAAAATAAAAGACAGTGATGGTTCCGTATAATCGTCAAGACAGGCAGTCATTATCTCTCAAAATAAAAGCCCAATAAGTCAAAACCTATGAAGGAGACTTACAAAAACTGGGGCATCCCGCTGACTGTAATCACAAAAGAAACAGTTCAGGCAAAAAGACAGGGATAACGCAATAAAAAAGAAAGAGGTCCTACAAACCCTCAGCCAAAAAAAAATGACTGCCTATTCAAAATAAACTGTCAATATCCGAACCATCACCAGAATATCAGAGCAAAGACTCAAACAAAGTCTAATGCACGATTAGATGAGTTTAGGTTTGAAGAACATCACGAAGAGCGGGTGGGTACAAATAAAATTTGAGCCTTTATCCTTTGTTTCTTAACCGTGAACCAGGCCACATTATAACCCTTAAAAGTCCTAGCTGAAGCATGGGTTAGTTCGAAAGCATACTGTTACAAAAGGTATCCTGACTCCTGTAGAGCTTGCTGTAAAATCCTGAGTTGACATCACATTTTACAAAAAATTCACTTGTTTTATTGAAAACTGCACTTTCAAAGAACTTCAAAACAGACATAAGCTTTGCATTCTTAAAATAATATTGTTTGCATATGACTATTTGTTCAAACAACAGAGAAATTCGCACGACGAATATCTAGTGAACAAACGCCTTCTCAATAAAAAGAGTCACCTCAAATGGAAAAACATTTCCAACCAAGGGGCAGACATGGTCATGGTCCGTCATCTGGGGCAGTCCAGTCAAGATTCAAGGAATCTCTCAAATGCCAAATAGCCGGGGGCAGATCTACATCTGAATCAACTGGGGCATTGGGCGTGAATTCCAGCGATAAATCTAGTGCGATCAAACATCTTCTGGTAATATGACAACACAATACTACTGACAGTGACAACTCCCTACATTCTGAGAGCATGGACATAGTCGAAAAAATACTACACACAACCAAATACCCGCTAGGTTGACACACCTAGGCAAAAATAAGGGCTTCCCGGCGAACCAAAAGGGTTCGGGCAAAAATAAGGGATGAAAATGAAAAAAATTGTACACCCGGCAAGTCGAAAACCTGAAAAGGCGGCTTGGGCAAAAAAGGGTATCCCGGTGGACTGAAAACCCGAAAGGGCGATCCAGGCAAAAGTTAGGGATCAAAAGCGCACGACTATGTCCCCCCATGTCGTCACTTGCCTACCAGAAGAAGATTTGTCAGTCGGCAGTCATCAAGCACCTTCACAGGCACCTTCTCCCGCAGAAACTGGGGCAATAAGAATTTTCCGAACGGTACAAGTTGCTCTGTCCACCAGGTACCAAGGTAGGTTCAGCTGAAGAATGTGACCAGGATACCTTCACTCGCCGCAGAGTAAGACAAGATTCAGCAAGACTCTCCCCAAGCAGAGTTGGTCTCCCATCAGCCCTAAGAAGGCAAAGTATCTCTAGCAAATCAGCAATACTCTCCCCCGAGCACAGTTAGGCTACTGTCAGCCCTAAGGAAGTTGGGTATCCCCAGAAAATCTCAATATTCTTCAGTAGAGTATACAGATAAACCTCAGGGAAGCATCTCTTCCCGCAGAGTAATTCCCCGCAGAGTAATCTCTTCAACAAGTTTTTTCCCCAACGGAGTCATCTTCTCCTACCAGTTTATTCTTGCAATCATCATCCCCAGCAGAAACGAAGAACTCTACTCTTCAACATCAGCCCAGGATTCCACTTCCCGGCATTCGTCAAAGATTTATGTTCCCAGACGAAAATACATTCATAAACATCACATTTTCATACATCATGACATGCATACGCATCATACAACCCAAATCTCATTTATTCTTGAGAACATCACGACAGCATGCAGTTCATGCATCATGACATTGCATACAACTAACGTTTTGCCTTTTCAGGAAAAGGTCAATCAAATGATGATTACCATCTACCTTTGCAGTTCCAGATCAATACCTGTAACAAGCCAGGAAAATTCTGTGGACGACTGATCGTGGGTTAATACCTGAAATCAGACAGGACAATTATCTACTTGATCATCATGAAGCAACCCTACACCGGTTCCTTCTCAATCTCAGATGTAGTTTTACACGGACTCATCGTCAGGCAACCCTACACAGGTTCCTTCCTTCCAAGATGAAGTTTTACACGGACTCATCCCAAGGCAACCCTACACCGGTTCCTTCTATTTCAGACGAAGTTTTACACGGACTCGTCCTCAGGCAACCCTACACCGGTTCCTCCTCAGTTCCAAGATGAAGTTTTACACGAACTCATCGTCAAGATAACCTTACCCCGGTTCATCCTGAAGTCTTACACGGACTGATTCCAAAGTAACCTTACCCCGGTTCATCCAGAAGTCTTACACGGGCTTATATCGAAGTAACCTTACCCCGGTTCATCCCAAAGTTTTACACGAACTTATCTCAAATAACCTTACCCCGGTTCATCCAGAAGTTTTACATGAACTTATCTCGAAGTAACCTTACCCTGGTTCATCCCGAAGTTTTACACGAACTTATCTCAAGTAACCTTACCCCAGTTCATCCATAAGTTTTACACGAACTTATCTCAAATAACCTTACCTCGGTTCATCCAGAAGTATTACACGAACTTATCCTGAAGTAACCCCACACAGGTTCCTTCTCCATTTCAGATGCAGTTTTACACAGACTCGTCATCAAGAAACCCTACACAGGTTTCCCTCCTTCAAAGATGCAGTTTCACACGGACTCATCATCAAGAAACCCTACACAGGTTTCCTTCTCAATTCCAGATGCAGTTTCACACAGACTCGTCATCAAACAACCTTACACAGGTTTCCTTCTCAACTCAAGACGCAGTTTTACACGGACTCGTCACCAAGAAACCCTACACAGGTTCTCTCTTTCCAAAGATGAAGTTTTACTCAGACTCGTCATAAAGAAACCCTACACAGGTTCTCTCTTTCCAAAGATGAAGTTTTACATGGACTTGTCATCAAGAAACCCTACACAGGTTTTCCTTCTTCCAGGATGCAGTTTTACACGGACTCATCATGAGGCGACCCTACACCGGTTCCCTTTCTCTCTCCAGATGCAGTTTTACACGGGTTCATCGTCAAAGTAACCCCACACAGGTTCCTTCTCCATTTCAGATGCAGTTTTACACGGACTCATCATCAGTCAACCCTACACAGGTTTCCTTCCTTCAAAGATGTAGTATCATACAGGCTCATCATCAGTCAACCCTACACAGGTTTCCTTCTTTCCAAAATGCAGTTTTACACGAGCTCATCATCAGGCAACCCTACACAGGTTCCCTCGTTCAACTTATAAGATCACAATTTAACCAACAATCTCCAAATGGCATCTATAAGCCCATTCCCGACAAGGTTCTGTCACTCTCCAGATGGCATCTATAAGCCCATCCTCCTATCCATCATCTCTCCAAATGGCATCTGTAAGCCCATTCCTGACATCACATTGTTGATACCCCACTATTCGAGTGCAAATTTCTGGGCACTTTAGTGTTCAATCATCTTCCACCTTCGGATCACAAAAGGCACGCAAGCCAATCTACATCCTCAGGTTTAAGAAGATTTAATAGGGGCAACTGTTGTACCCCAAAATTTGCCCTCCCATATTCTTCAAGGTTTATCAAGAACCATCTTCAAATGGTTCAAGATTTCTCAAGGTTTGCACAGTCAAACCATCTCCTAAGACAGTCAAAATTAGGGTTTTGGTTCTCTCAAGGAATTTGGGGTTCTCAATGGCTCCATCAAGTCCCATAGGCCTATATATATCCTCAAGCACCTACATGTCAAGTCTCAAGACTCACAGGGTCAAACTCCACAGTCAAAAGCTTCAATTGCTCTACAGTCAACTACAAGGGTAAAATGGTCATTTTGCAGTCAAAAGTCAGAAATTTTGGTCAGCATCTTATTTTGAGCTCACAATCATCATTTGATCAAGTCTTGATCATGATTCCTCAAGCGTGGCTCAAAAATCATCAAGATGCAAAAAGTTACTATTTTTGGACAGTAGAAAAGTCAATTGTATCTTGATCAAGGCATAACTTTTTCATGGTTCATCAGAAAAATCCCATCCAATGCTCATTTTGAAGGGGTTGACATTTACTACAATTCATCTTCACTTTCCAAGTCCAATAAATGCTCTCACAAAAAGTTATCAATTTCTACATTATAGGTCAATTTCAAAAGTCAACAAAAATGCACTTTAAGTCAAAGACCATAACTTGAGATTGGTAAATCCAAATGACATGGGACCAAAGGCATTGGTTAGAGGACTTCAAGACCTTTCCAAAATGTCCAAGAACATGTTCATATGATCAAAATTGAGCAAGATATGCATTGGAGAAGTTGGAAAATTTTTGAGAATTTGCAAAAGTCAACTTTGCTAAAAATAACTTGTTTTTGCTAATGGGCCTCAAATTTCTTCTTGAAACATTGTCCAAGGCCTATGCACGACCCATTGGGATTATTTGAATTTATTTTCTTATTTTTTATTAATTATTTGGATTTTTAATCAATTTTAATTCATTTAATTAATTTAAATTGTAGGAAATTCAAAGATATGATTTCTCAATCTTTTTGTGAAGCAAAAGTGGTCAACATATGCTGGAGATTTCGTGTGCCAATCAAGGATGTCAAAAACTCCAAATTTAGAAACTTTCTTCAATCAAAAAGATTGAAAAATATTTGATTTCCAATCAAATATTGAAACCATAATGCCATGGATCTTTGCCCAAGGATTTGACCTAGTTCCATTCTACTATATATGCATAAGCTAAACCTAATTCCAGGGACGTGAGAATTGCTGCAGAAAGCCATATGCAACATTGAAAAAATCAAGAAAAACTTGAAAACTGTTTTCCATAATTTAACGTGATTCAAAGCTTTTAATTGTTTCTAACACCTTGCAGGAACTCTCAGAAACGTATTGGAATCAAAACCAAGTGCTAAGGCCTAAGAAATCGCTCTACACGAACCCACGGTTTGCATACTTTTGCCATAATCGAAACTCATGATTCATAAGCATTTGATGTGATTTATGATTTGTTTTCTATTGCTTGCATCCATACAAAGCTAATGATATTAATTAATTGGATTATAATGCACAGAATCGTGAATTGCCATTAACGAGTTTTAGGGTTCTTGAGTTCTTGAATTAGGGCTTTATTACTCAGGAAAAATTGGGACCTCTAAGACCCATGGTTGAGACCGTCAGGACGAGACGAATGCATTGAGACCATCGCGCCATATTTATATTTAGCGTACGCCTAATCGCTATTATTCGTGGATGCAGGTTGTGGGGGTTAAAAACCCCCGCTATCTATTTGTTCTTTTTACAAGGAAACGAAGAAGATGACTGCGTGTTTGTTCATGATTGGACAATTCAAATGGCGCGCGTATTTTTGTTGGGTCCAGCATAATTATTATTCTTGATATATTATATTCATTGCTTATCTTATTAACAAACGCGGGCAAGTGGCTAGTGAGGTGGACGTTAACCATTGGGACCTGGGTTCGATTCCCAGGTCCCCCAAACGCTTGTTTCTATTTTTTCTAACGTATTCACGTGCAGCTTGCCAACGTATTCCACCATGTACCTTCAGTGATCAGCATGCCTTGTGTCCCTAAGCCTAGATCTAATGGCCATGAAGTGCTAACCATGATGTTCCCTAGTCAACCATGCGCTGGACAACCAGAAAGTCAAACGTGGCTGAATGTACAAATGGGCCAGAATTGCCAAACTCACCTCCATTTGGGCCCAACACCCCTTGGGTTTTGTTTTCTAATTTTCCTCTTTTATATTTTATCTTTAATTCTTTTAATTATTATTATTATTAATATTTAATTAACAAACTTTTATTTTCTTAATAAATTCAGACAGTTAAAAATGTAAATATTATTTATTTTATTATTTATTATTTTCACTATTAATTATTATTTTGTAAATAAATGTAATTAATTAATTTATTTGTTTTAAATTAGGTTAACTTTAATCTTTTTCATAATAAATAAAATTAACATAGAATTAGGTTTTTTTCTTTTGACAATTTTAATTCCTTTTATTTTATTTTCATTAAATCATAAAAACACAAAAATACTTTTTTTCTTTTAATTAATTAATTAATTAATTAGTAAATTAGGTTTAATATTTAATTTAATTGCAAAAAAGGACCAAATTTCATTCTTTTCTCAAAAAGGGTCAAAACCCTAAGGACGTCCTTATTCAATTTCTTTGCATGCACTTTATTATTTTGATCATATTTATGTATTTGCTCCGAGAATGTAATAGATAATTAGGAATTTTATTGCTTTCTTTATTTTCTCGCATTTATTTTCAAGGGTTATGTTTTTGGCGAAGTAAATACCCGACGCTTTGTAATAGCGTAGATTCACTTTCCGCAATTTATTTTCCGCACAATTATTAACCATTAACTATGCATGACAAGACTTGTATGAAATTAAAATCAACCCGTAGCTCACAATGATGCATGTTCAAAGATAAACATAAACTGAATCCTGACACACTCGCACATGCCACTCCTAGGGTACGCCTCACTTGGTTGCCTCGACGTGGTCATTGAGTATAGGGTGTTTTAGAGGTCGCCCTCCTGTCTAAAGATCCAATTGCCTCGAAACGGTTGCCTCGGATAAAAAAAAGGATCTAGGACATTAGGGTTACCGCTAAGGCGTCCTACTATTGCTTTGGTGACCACACATGTCCCTATAATCGAATTGACCCGAATAACTCCAACGACGGTGCTACCTACTTCTCAATAGTGGGATAGTACTGTCTAAAGGACATTTACACAGCTTAATTCCTTAGAGTAGGTAGATTTCTCCTGGGTACTTGCTCTTTCAAAACAAAAAACAACTTTTCGCACCTACACTTTCAAAAAGTTTTCAAACAAACACTTCATACACTCTTGAGGACTGATACAAGAGTTACCTAGAAGTTTTCAAACAAACTTTTTCAAAACCCGCAAACACAAGAAAAGCAAACATTTTTGAAAACATAGTGAGCAAGTACCTAAGAGCCCGTGGATAACCACGGATAGAAAGGGTGCTAACACCTTCCCTTTCTATAATCTACCTCCCGAACCGAGAAACATCTCGAAAAGGAATTTTGTTTTGCTTTTGTCCTTTCCTTGTTGGAGAAAATAAAAGACGGTGGCGACTCTTTCTTACCGCGACATTTCGCGAACCAGCATTTCAAAACAGTCAGTTCTATTTCCACCGATCACAATATGCAAGTAAGAGATGAAGAGCTTCTAACCTTGCAACCGGAGCGAAAGTTTCTTCAAAATCTATTCCTTCTTCTTGATTGTAGCCTTGTGCTACCAACCTTGCTTTTTTCTGAACAATTATTCCAATTTCATCAAGTTTGTTTTTAAACACCCATCTTGTTCCAATAATGTGTTTGTTACTTGGCCTAGGGACAAGTTCCCAAACTTGATTCCTTTAAAATTGATTTAATTCTTCTTGTATAGAAATAATCCATTAGTCATCGCCTAAGGCTTCATCAACTTTAGAAGGTTCAATTTGAGAGACAAACACCATGTTTAGGCAAGCATCTTTGAGATTTAGTCTTGTTGTCACACGTTGACTTATATCACCAATTACTTTATTGATAGGATGATCTCTATGAGTTCTCCATTCTTTTGGTAGATAATTGAAATTTGATTCTTGTTGGGATGATTCTTCTTGTTGAATTGGTTGATCTTTGGAAGTATTTTCTTGAGGACCTTCTAGTATTTCATCATCATCATTGTTACAAACAATATTATCCTCCATAGAGGGGTTAGTTTCATCAAAAGATACATGCATTTATTCTTCAATTGTTAAAGTTCTTTTGTTATAGATTCTATATGCCTTACTAGAAAGAGAGTAGCCAAGAAAAATACCTTCATCGGATTTTTCATCAAACTTACCAAGGTTATCTTTGTTGTTGTTTAAGACAAAGCATTTGCAACCGAAAATGTGAAAGAAAGAAATGTTTGGTTTCCTCCCTTTGAATATTTCATATGGATTTTTCTTCAAGACCGGTCTTATGTTAACTCTATTGCTAACAAAACATGTTGTGCTTACCGCATCCTCCCAAAAATAGTTTGGAAGGTTTGAATCGCTAAGCATCGTTCTTGCAAGTTCTACAAGAGACCTATTATTTCTTTCCACCACTCAATTTTGTTGAGGAGTCCTTGGTGTCGAGAAGTTGTGAGATATTCCATGTTCTCCACAAAATTCTTCAAATAGAGCATTTTGAAATTCTCCGCCACGATCACTTCTTATGGAAGAAATTGTTAGAGACTTCTCATTTTAAATTTGTTTAGCATACTTCTTGAACGCATTGAATTAATTAATTTTCTGCACTAAAAAGAATGTCCAAGTATATCTAGAGAAATCATCAACAATAACCAAAGCATATACATTACCTCTGAAACTTCTTGTTCTTGATGGACCAAATAAGTCCATATGTAACAATTGTAGTGGCCTTGTAGTAGACACCACATTCTTAGATTTGAAAGTTGATTTTGTTTGTTTCCCTTTTTTACAAGAATTACAAAGTCTATCTTTGACGAAATTTCTCTTAGGCAACCAAATGACAAGATCATGCTTTATTAGTTTATTCAAGTGTTCCATGTGAATATGAGCAATTCTTTTGTGCCACAACCATGAATCATCGTTGTTCGCCATGAGACATTTTACCTTCAAAGATGGATCATCAAGGGAAATCATGAATATATTATTAATTCTTTTACCTTTAAGTATAACATCATGTGTGACTTCGTCTTCTATCAAGCATTCATCCTTGGTGAACTTGATCTTGAAGCCTTTGTCACAAAGTTGGCTAATACTAAGAAGATTTTGCTTTAGTCCTTCAACATAAAGAACATTTTCAATGGATGTGAAAGGTGGAGCACCAACTTTGCCTTTGCCAAGAATTCTTCCCTTATCATTGTCTCCATAAGTGACAAAACCCTTGGCCTTTAGAGCTAGATTTGAAAATTGGTTTATGTCTCCCGTCATATGCTTTGAACAACCACTATCAAGATACCAAAGATTGCATGTGGTCTTCAAGCATACCTGCAAAACAGATTAGGTCTTGTTAGGTACCCAAGTTGCTTTGGGTCCTTCATAATTTGTGCCTTTCTTTACCCACACATAATGCCCACTTGCCACAATGAAGTTTTTAACATAGCAAGAATTAGGTGTATGGCCTTTAATACCACAATAGAAACAAGTAGGTTCAAAGTTACTTCTATATATAAAAGGATAAGATTTCTTCTTAGGGAATGCTTTACTTTTGGGATAGTGATGAACCATTTTAGGTTTGTTTACTTTCTCTTTGGATGATTGATCACTAGCCTTAACAGAGATAGTTTTATTAGAACTTGGTTTTGAAAGCTTTAAATATCCAAGTCCACTTTTATCATTGGAGTATCTTTGTTGGATAAGAACACCTTCCAATCCAATTTGGCCTTTTTCATATCTTTCAATGACTCTTTTTAATTGAACAATTTGGAGTGATTCACAATTTTTGCATAATTTTTTTTTTGTTCATCACTTAATTTTTGTTTTTCTTCTTTGAAATCTTTTTCCATAGATTCACATTTTTCTTCTAAAGATGAAATTTGTTTTTTTAGATGAAATAGTTTTATACAGAATTTTGCATTCATTTAATAGTTCATCTATAGCACCTTGTGCATCACTATCAAAAAGAGAAAATTCATTACTAACCTCATTGTCTTCATCATCAGAATGGTGTGAGGCCATCAATGCTATATTTGCACTTTCATCTCTATCAGAATCAGATGAGGAAATTATTTCATTATCCTCCCATGCAACATAGGCCTTTGTGTTCTTGAATCCCTTTTTGCTTTTATAGCCACCTTTCTTGGAGAGTTTCGGACAATCCAGCTTGATATGACCTTGCTTACCACATTTATAACATGTGACTTCTTGTGTTGATGTGGAAGCTTCCTTTTTCTTGAATTGTTTCTTTCATTTTAAATGAGAAAAGGATTGGTCATTTCTACCAAAGAACTTACGAATCCTTTTAATAAGAAGCATTCAATTTTCATCTTCTTCCGGATTGTCTTCCTTTTCAACTTCCTTGGAATTTATCTTTAAAGAAATATTCTTGGATTTCTTCTCTTGATTTTCATGTTTTTCAAGTCTTCTGAGTTCTGTTTCATATTCTTGAAGTTTCCCAAACAACGTTGCAGAAGTCATGGAGGAGAGACTTTTCTTTTCTGAAATTTCTGTTACCTTTGGCTGCCATTCCCTAGTTAAGGACCTAAGTACTTTCAGATTTAGTTCATCATTCGTCAAAGTCTTACCAAGAGCACTTAGATGATTTGTCAAGTGCACTAATCTCTTTTATAGGTCAAGGATGGTTTCTCCAGTCTGCATTCAAAATAATTTGTACTCTTGCTCAAAGTATTTAGTCTTGATCTTGTAACTTCAACAGTTCCTTCACGAGTTTGTACCAAGGTATCCCATATTTCTTTCGTTGTTTTACATGCCGAGACAAAGAAGAATTCATCCATGCTAAGTGCACATTGAATAAGATTTATTGCCTTTTTATCATAGAGAACCTTGTTCTTATCATCTTCGTCCCATGCAGTGTTAGTCTTTGATGAGCTAGCACCATTGATTACCGTTATAGGAATAAATAGACCATTCTCGACGGCATCCAATATTTCTTCTCCTTGTGCTTCTAGATGTTCCTTCATGCGTATTTTCTAGAATTCAAAATATTCACCACAAAATAGAGGAGGCTTGTTGTTACTACCACCATCTCTGAAAACGGGATTTTGATTTGCAGAAGCCATTCTGGATCTTTTAGGAACATGTTACCTATAATCTGCTCTAATTCCAATTGTAAGTATGAAGTGCGCCTAAGAGGGGGGGGGGGGGGGGTGAATTAGGTACTTTAAAAATTTCTGGTTTTAGTGATGATGGATATTATTTTTCTGGATTATGGTTAGTTTATGAAAGAGTAAAGTGCAGAAAAATAAAGAGACACAAGCGATATATCCCGGTTCCCCTTACAGTCCGAGAGTACTCAAGTCCCTTTTCAACATGAAATAGATTTCCTTATTGTGGCAAACTTAAACAAGAACTACCCAAAACCAAGAAGAATCCTCTGCGACCAAGAACAATCCTCTTGGATTTTCACTATGTCAACAATGAGTACAATCCTCTCAAAGTAACTTTACTTGTATCCAACAATCCTGGAAAAACAAGATTTATAAAACCACTTAAACATATTTCCAACAATCCTGAAAAATAAGTAAGTATATAGCAATATTTGATTTGAGTGAGTTTGAGTAGAAATGATCACTTTGAGTGATTTAATCAATGAATTGATCTTCTCTTCCAATGATAATAGTATACAATGACTCAAGATATATAATGCTCAAAGTTTTCTGGTTAACAATATGTGAAAGTTTATAGAAAACTTGTGTATGAAAATGTATAACAGCTTGAGTTTAATTTTTGAAAATTCTGAAAATATAATTGGAAGAGGTGTTGAAATGATTTTGTAATAAGTATTTATATGTTCATAGAACCTTTTTGAAACAACATAAAGTTCTGTAAATGAATCATGATAAATTTCCAAGATTGAGTGAAAGGTTTCCATGAAACGGTGTTATGAACAGGCATGTGTAAAGCTGTTGTTTTTCAAAATCGTGCAGCATGCAATCAATTGCACCCTTTGTGTAAATCGATTGCACAGGGTTTCAACAGCTATAAATTCAAATATTTTGAGTGTGCAATCTATTGCACAAGAGTGTAAATCGATTGCATTTGAAGTCAGTGGCAAAAATTGATTGAGTATAATCGATTCCATAAACATGCAAATCGATTGCACTTAGAAACAATAGCAAATGTTTTTAAAAATTGAAGCATGCAATTGATTGCACTAATATGCAAATCGATTGCAGTCAATTGAAAAATGATTTTTAGCTTAGAAAAACTTGAGTAAAGATTTGGACAATATAAAATATTTCTTTTGACCATTGAGCATCTATGTCTTAAGTTCAAAGTAAGTATTATCATTATACCTTGAAATTTGCTAAGTGCTTGAACTGAAGACTTTATACATAGATGCTTTTAGCTTGATCAATAATCTTTTCCTTCTTTGTCAATCATGGTTTGTCTTCATCAAAATAAAAGTGCATTTGAGAAGCTTGATTTTACACTTGATGCTTAAGAGGCTCCTAAAAGGGAAGCAATTGAGCAAGAGGAAACAGAAATAAAAGCTACTATATAAAAAATAGCGAAGTCCAAAATGGGGAAATAAAAAGTAAAATTCCTAAGTTTACAACTATTACCTCGTTTTTGCAGTTACATCAATATAAAAAACGAGAAATTTAAAATGAGTGTGTGAATATGGAAAGCGAGGTAAAAACCCTAAAATACTTTTATACACTTAGCATATTTTATTATTTTTATTAATAAAATACTTAAATTGAACTAAAAAACTAATCTTAATTGAATAAAAAAGTGATAAATAATTGCAATTAAATTTAATCAAGAGAGGAAACTAATTCTATCATTTTTTGTATTTTTATTTGGAAAAAAGATTTGAAACAAATAAACCTAATTCTAAGTGGTTAATCAAAATAATTTAATTAATTAATTAATTAATTAGTTTACAAAAATAAAATTTAATTGAAAAAATCTAAATCTATTTTTTTGTGATATTTTTTGATTTTATCATAAAATAAAAATGGTTTTGAAAAATAAATATAAAATAATTAAATATATAAAGCTAAAAAAGAATAAAAAGAAAAATATACTGGGCTTGATATACAAAGTAAATGGGGGGGGGGGGGGGGTGCATGGAATTTGTTAAGGCCCAGATACAGCAAGCCCACTCCTTCGCGCTCCAATGTTGCTGACTCCTTAAGGGTATAGCATGGCCACTCCAATCTGGGGCGCTAGATCTGCTATTCGAAGGACCCAAAGAAGATGAGATGATAATGCATGGTGTGCGTATTTGGCCCTAGAGTACTGGATCTGCAAATAGAATTTGGAAAAATAATATGGCAAGAGGCAGGGATCGAACCCCTGCCCTAGCCCTTTGTAACGCCTTAACACCTATTGCTTTTACCGCTGGACCATTTCACTCAATCGTTAGTATAATAAAGTAATAATAATATAAGAGAACATGCATAAAATCCCAGTCAGCAAAATGTGTGCACTGTAACATTCAAATGAACCAATCAAAACGCATGATCTTGCCACGCAGACTCCCACTCGAGTGAACACAGGTGAAAGACACCGAAGCAGATCTCTGGTCGTCTTCTCCGAACATACAAAAATGGGATCTTCCATTTTATGAGCTTTAAATCCGGAATAAAGGGTTTATTCCACACAAAGTTACCTCCTAAATTAGAATATGGCCTTGGTTTTAACAGATCGTGGCTAAATCGTTCAACTCGAACCAAGATCCGAATTATGCCCTAAACATGGAAAATCCTTGTTTCTGCATCCAAACTTTCATGTAGCACGCTTGAATCAATCAAAAGGATGATATGAACATGAATATATGCATTAGATTCATTTAAATCGCGTGTATTAAAAGATTCAATATGAAAATTTTACCAACAATGAGGTGATTCGGTTGGCCGGTTTCAGGCTGCTTCAAGCATGGATAAAGGTTTATATGGCTTCCTGGAACCTTCAGGAGATGGATAGGACGTTTGGTTTTGTATGGAAGTGACTGGATCACGAAATACAAATTATCAATATTCTTTGAAATTTTGAAAATTTTCTAGGGTTCTTTTCAGGCTGGTTGTGCATCCCTTTGCTTGCACTTTTGTCCCATATTTGTAAAGGGATTTGAGGATCAACAAACATGGCAAGAATCATTACATTTAACCATGTTTTGAATACAAAATCACAAATTGAAAACATGCCATTTTTGATGATTTTCTTGCCATTTTTTAAATACATTAAATCTGGCCCTTTTTTTGCATGAATTTTAGGCCCAATACTGATTTAAAACATCAGCCCATGTGTCCAAACCATTTATCTATTATTTTATGCAATTTATTTTGTATTTATTTGAATAAAAAACAAAAATAAATATTAATAAAATATAGAAAAATGCAAAGAAAGCTAAGAGTGAATTTAGGAGTCCTTGGCATGATCATGGAAATGTTTGAAGTTCAAAAAGTAGGCCCATTAGTCTAAAAATGCAATTTTGCTCAATGTGTAATTTTTGAAATTTTCTCAAAATTCCTCAACTTATGCAACTCCTATCTTACTCAATTTTTATCCTTTTAATATTATCTTGTACTTTTTGGAAATCCCAAGATATCCTTTATAATCTATATGTTGACCATTTTTACATTTGGAGAAATCATCTTGATGTAACCTGCCTTGACAAAAAGTGCCTTTTGTTGACTTTCAAAAAGACATGTAATGTATTGGCTCATATCTTCCCAATGATGCATTCTTTGAACTTGAGGACAAAAAAAGTAGTAGGGAATTGAATTTTCTTCACAATGAACTTTTTTTAGGGCTAAATGGATGAAGTATGTGAAATTTATGCTTGGTCAAAGTTCAGTTGACTTTCTCTAGGAAACCCTAATTTAGAAATTTTTGATTTTTGATGATTTGAGAGCATTCCTTGAGGAATAATGATCAACCCTTGATCAACTTATGGATATAACTTCAAAATTTTGATGTTGAACAAAAATCTTGAAGTCTCACTGCATATTAACCATAATTGACTTTTAACCTAATATAGTTGATCTTCAATCATCTGAGTAATTGACTGAACAAACTTATGATGCAAGGCATGAAACTTGGCATGGACATTCTTAAGGATATATTAGGGACCATGGAAATCATTTGAGGCCTTTGAAACCCAAACTTCTTTGTGAAAAGTGAAACCCTAGTTTGAAATCCATTTCCTAGGAGGGGAATTTGTCTGGTTAATTCTTGGTCAACCTTGAGCATTTGAGGACCTCTAGGAGCATGTTTTGAGTAAAGTGAGAGGGAAAATTTTGGGGTGAAACACACCTTTTCAGGTTTTTGACTTTTCGTGTGTACAATCTTTTAATATATATCCCTGATTTTTGCTCGAACCCTTTTAGTTCGCCAGAATGCCATTATTTTTGCCTAGGCCAGTCAACCCAGCGGGTCATTTTTAGGCGTAGTATCTTTTGATTATTTCTGCATTAACAGGGTGCGGGAAATCTTCACCGTCCATGGTGGTCAGTATCATAGCTCCACCAGAAAATATCTTCTTGATTATAAATGGTCCTTCATAAATGGGAGTCCATTTTCACCTAGGATTACCCTGCGGTAGAATGATGCACTTTATTACCAAGTCATCATCCTGATATACCCGATGCTTGATCTTTTTGTTGAATGCCTTGATCATGCATTTCCGATACATCTGACCGTGACAGATAGTTACAAGCCTTTTCTCGTCAATTAGATTTAACTGATCCAACCTGGTCTGAATCCACTCGTCTTCGTCTAAGTATGCATCTTTCATGATTCTTAGAGAGGGGGTCTGAACTTCGACAGGTAGGACAATTTCCATACCATAAACCAGAGAGAATAGGGTAGGCCCAGTTGATGTTCTAGCCGAGGTGCGATAGCCATGAAGAGCAAACGGTAACATCTCGTGCAAATATTTGTATATCACAACCATCTCCTGTATAATCTTCTTGATGTTCTTATTGGCAGCTTCCACTGCACCCTTTATCTTAGGTCCATACGGAGAATAGTTATGATGCTTGATCTTGAACTGCGTGTAGAGCTTAGTGATCATTGTATTTTTGATATTGGTACTGTTGTCTGTGATGATTTTTTTAGGGATGCCATATCAACAGATCAAGATGTGTTTGATGAACCAGGCAACTACATTTTTGGTGACAGAGGCGAACGAGGCTGCTTCAACCCACTTTGTAAAGTAATCAATGGCGACGAGGATGAAGCGATGTCCGTTAGAGATCGCAGGCTTAATTTATCCAATCATATCAATGCCCCACATTGCAAACGACCAAAGAGAAATCATGATGTTCAAAGGTGCTAGAGGTACATGAACTTTATTAGCATAGATGTGACACTCGTGACAAGTTCTTGAGTGATGGTGATAGTTAGTCTCCATGGTCGACCAATAGTGACCGGCCCTTATGATCTTTTTTAGCCATAGTGTTCCCATTGGAGTGAGTATCGAAGACACCTTCATGCATATCATGCATAATTTCTCCTGCTTCCTTATTGTCCACACAACAAAGCAGGGTTGAATCATGATTGCACTTGTATAGAATTCCATGGATCAAGAAGAATTTGGATGAAAATATTCGCAATAATTTCTTGTCATTGATGGATGCCCCCTCAGGGTATTCTTGAGCCTCAAGGTTCCTTTTCACCTCCTGAATCCAGGGTTTTTCATCTACTCCATCAGTATCGATTCCATAGCAGTGTGCAGGTTCGTCGAATCTTTCAATGGTAATTCCGGGTGCCTCATTGTCCCATCTGACCTTGAACATGGATGGCATGGTAGCCAGAGCATCCGCCAGCTGATTCTCTTCTCTTGGTATTTGCTTGAAGGTAATCTCCTCGAAATATGGGATCAGGGTTAGTACATTCTCTTTATAAGGAATGAGATTCAGGTGCTTCATATCCCAATCTCCCTAAACCTAACTGATTACCAAAGCTGAATCCCCATGCACGCTTAAGAATTTGATTCTTAAGTCAATAGCAGCCCTAACACCCATGATACAAGCTTCATATTCGGCCATGTTGTTGGTACAGTCAAAGCACATTCTGGCAATAAAAGGTGTGTGGCAACCTTCGGGGGAAATGATTAAAACACTAATTTTGTTGCTAAGAGCGTTGGAAGCTCCATCAAAAACAATAGTCCATCAGGATCTTTGTTCAGGTCCTTCATGCGGTCCAGGTTCTTCATAATCTGTTACAAGCATAATGTTATCTTCTGGAAACTCGAAGTTCATTGACTAATAGTCATCCACAGCCTGGTGCGCCAAATGGTAGGCTGTGATACCCCAAATTTGTCCTACCCTCTCACTTTTATCTTGCTTATGCATCACGAACTTTCCTCATGTATATAATTTCCATTACGTCATTTTACGCATCATGCATCATTGATTAGTAACTTAGCATGGGATCAATGATCTTGCTAATTAGGGTTCCTATGGATTTAAGGTTTCATCCAATAAAGATGATTCATCTGGTTCTTTCTGCAAGTAGTGAATTATGGAATTAAGATCAGAGGTTTTCACCTATTATGCTTCAATTGAGGTTCATTGGATTAAGGTTGGTTATATGGTTATCCTGATCAATTTTACTTCAATACCTCATGCTTAGATTTGATTTGAAGAACTCTCCTAATTACTTACGTTACAAGTCAAGACCAGGGTTTGATGCATTGAGTCTTTATCAAGCAAGGAAGCATCTTAAAGTTTGAGCTAGGGATCAAGGTTTCACTTATCCGTCCTTCATGAATTAGGATTTTCTTTAATCAAATGGTGTGTCAAAGGCAAGGCATTTTGAATTGGAAATCCAAACATGAATTAGGGTTCTTAAAAAGTGCAAGCGTGTCACATGAGTGCTCAATTGGATTCAATTAGTGTGGAGATATGAAAGGTATACAAGCTTGGCTCCAAGGTTTTCACCATGTTTCATACAAATATTTATCCATGCAAAGGCTTTAAGACAAAGTTTCCTTCATTACTCAAATTTGATTCCAACTATATTCATAGTTACCATTCATACAAGAAATACAAAAACTATAGTCCTTAAAAAGAACTTAGAGGCACAAGGATCAATTTGGAAAAGAAGATTACATAGAATACTTTACAACATCTTTACAAGTTTATGCTTATGCCTTGTCTTGCTAAGATTATAAGTCTTGAAGCAACATTTCTCTTCAACTATTCCAGCTTTACACCATGCTTCATGTTTCTCATTACAAAATCCGAACCTTGCATCCATATATAAATATAAAACCGCAACCATGCAAACCAAAAATCCAATTCAAAATTCACAACAAGTCCACTAATAACAAAACCAGTTTAACATTCAGTCAGAGGAAATCAGGGATAGGAAACTCACTAGAAAAACCTCTCATTGATCTCTCTGTTTTCTATTTTCATCACTTTAAAAGCCCCTACAAAACAAATTCAGAACAGATGATCCAAAACCTCATAATAGTTTCCTTCTAACCATAACAGAACCCTAACAGATAAACTAACAACCGGTAACCAATCATAATAGAAAATAGTAAACCAAAACTTATCCCTAATTGCCTTTTCTAACCCCATCCAACTTCTAAACTGTCACTACAAAAATTACAACAGAAAATCATAACTACTTTCTAACATAATATAAATACCTCTAACTTCACTAACCAGCCTAACTAACTTCACAAACTCTAATAACCTATAATTGTTCTGTAACTAATTCCTAACAAAATTTCAGCTCAGTAAAAGAATAACTAAACCCTCACTAACTGTCAAAACATAATTCATAACAGAAAGAGATAAGAGAAAATAGAAAAAGGAAAAGGGGGATTCACGATTCTTCACAAGATTCAGAAAACAGAAAAAACTCACCAAAAACAGATCTCAATTTTCTCCCTGCAACTTCTTTGGCAATCCCTCTTTTACCATCAACCTTAACTCAACCTTAATTCACCTTTATCCTTCTTTTTCAATTGGCGACATCTTCTTCAATCTTCATTTTTTTCATCAATCTTAAACATCATCCTCATATTAACTTGTCGCCATCAACATCATAAATACCACTTGGTTCAATTTTGCACCGTGTGAACATCAACAATAATAGTATCAAGTATCTTCAAGCAACGACTAAAACATCAGAATCTTTGACATGTGTAATCGTCTTCATCGACCTTGCTTCAATCTATAACAACAACAACTCAGCGTGTTAAGAACTCTTCATCAACAGAGAAATACACAAACATAGTAGAAGTCGAAATCAAAGAAAAAGAGAAGAATATCAAGAATTCACCTCTAAGCTATCCTCCGCAAACTTCTCTGTAGATTCTTCATCATTTTTCTTCATGTTCTTCAAGTAGCATCTTACTCTGCATTTTATTGAAGCTTCAAGACACCTTTAACACATTTCATCCAGCTTCATCCTTAATCATCATCGCAACGTTCGATCTGCACCATTAAAACAACAACGTTACGACATCTCATATGCGAAATAAAATCACAAATGAAGCGAATTGCAAAATCAAAGCATACAAAACTTGAGTTGAATTTTAATGCTGAGATGAAGGGGATGACTGAAGCTTCCTCGAAGTTGGTGCAGTGTGTTCATGGAGTTAAATCATTTCATAAAATGGTGAAGCAGAGACAGAATCGAAGTACGAAGACAGACACATAGGTTGTGAATTAGCGAACGAAAATCGAAACCGCATAGGTTTTGATTGGAACTGCGGCGAGTGAAGAGAAAATGCAGTGGAGGTGAGAAGATGGGGCCATGGATTCGCGAAATAGGAAGGAGAAGTTGAATCGTCTCAATTACTGGAACCCTATCCTTTGGCCTAAACGGCAGCGTATCCACTCCTCTCTTTCAACTCTACTGTTAATTATTATTTTTAATTATTTTTGTAGACCAAATAACAATAAGCTGGGTAATGAAGATTTGTTAAAAGTGTTGTTGGACTGTTCCGAATAGGCTTGGACCGAAGCAGTAAGCCCATGTCGCCAATTTTTGGAGTTGTTGTCTTATGAATACAAAAAAGGAGCTATTGGATTATAAGATTGTGATTTGTGCCATTATTATTGATCCATAACACCTGACCCTGATTTTACACTCCCCCTTGTTCATAGTGTTTAGGTTATTCTTTAATTCCTTTTCATCAATTTTTTTCTAATAGAATTAGTAAATTTTAGGAGATAATAAAAATTGCTAATTAGGAATATATTAGAATAGAATTTGATTTCTTTTTTATATTCCTTATGTGAAAAATCCTAAAAAAAGTAGAATGTTTTAGATTTCTCTTTAGGATTTTATTAGAATTTTCTATTATTACTTTTATATTTGGTAATCGTTTTGTTGCCATTTTAGCCAAGATTTTGTGATAAGAATGTCGATATAACTTTCGCAATGTGGAATGCTTGGAGACTAATTCTTTAACCACTTGTGTGAAGAAGCTTCGGTAGAGTTTCTTATTGCTTGTGTGGTTTTGAAGGGGCAACGGACCTTCTCCATTTAGTATCGTTGTAACTTCATTTTATTCCTCATTTCTGCGCTTTACTGCATTTCTTTACTGATTTCTGATGCCATGAGAAGTAGGGTAGAGATCTATGACAGGGGTCTCCATTGCTGATCATGTCAGGAACCCCCTCTGGTTTATTTAAAGACCATTTTAGGGTAATTATGTATTTTATGCATTTTGTTTGCTACTTATGCATGGTTTGTTTAAAACCCTACTTTTGAGTATGTATTTCACACGTGTGTTTATATTTGTGCCCGCATATGTACAGGTTCAAGTCCTCAAAAGGAGGTGAGCATGAAGGGTTAGAAATCAACCCCCGTAATTTCGTCTATGTAATCCTTAGCTCATGACACACCATAATGCTTCGGAGTTGTGCCTGCTCTTGTGTATCGGTTCGTTAAGTGGGGAATGGTTCTGCAATCGAACCCCCACGCTTTTTCAGGAGTTCGCGATGGCCGATGTTGATACTCCGTGATCGTTCATATTGTCTTCTGTCGCCTACCTTGATCTCCTATATCTTGGTTAGGTATTCAGTTTCTTTGGACATCACATTTTGCTTTCATCTCACTCCTGCTTATTTGTCTCGGGTGATATGCTCCCCTTGGCTAAAGAATTTTGCTTCTTCTCCTAACTCTTTTATGTGTGTGCTCTTCCGAGCTTGCTTGTTTTATCCTTGTACATACCATGTTCCCTTAGGATACGCTTATTCCTTTAGGATTCAAGTTAGACATTAGGTTGCAAGCCATGCATCCTAACGTTAGGTAGAGATTTCCCTTTCATCTTGACGTAGGGCTACCATTGTATGATAATATTAGGTTAGAAATAGGCTGGTCTCATGTAGATCTTTTTCTTCCCCTTTTTTGCATCCATGCATCTAAAACTAAAACTCCATTTTTGTAGCAAACCTAAAACATGCTAATCATACCTAAACCCTTTTTCAAATGTGGAATCTTTCCTCGAGGGCGTAAGTCGAAACTATTTTCAAGAGAGGACATGATTAATTTAGTTCTGTGTCAACGCGTGAGTCTCCAAAGGTCGAGCTGCGGTGGAAGGCAGAATTAACACTGTTCATAAAAAACACAAAACAAACAAAAACATGTTAGTCGAACTACGGTAGTTTTGATTCCTCAAAAAGGATACGTAGGTGTGATACGATGGCAGAACCGACTGTTTAATACTGGTTTTGCATTTGTATTTGCAAATGTTGCGGTAAGCAAGAGTCGCCACCGACTATTCTCTTATCCAAATTAAGGAAAGGGTGAAAAGAACAGAAAAAGACCTTTTCGGGAGTTTTCTGAGTAATGGGGGTAGATTATGGAAAGGGAAGGTGTTAGCACCGTTTCCATCCATAGTTTTCTATGGGCTCTTAGAGGTTTGCTCATTTTAAAATACCTTTGTGCTTTGTGTGTTTGAAAATGTTTTGAAAAATGCCTTAGTGCGACGATTTACTTTGCGTTTAACTCTTGTATCAGTCCTCAAGAGTGTTAACAAAGCAAACGTTTTGAAAATTGTTTTTTTAGAATGTTTTTGTGTAGGTGAAAATTTTGTTTTGAGAAAACTTCTCACAGGTATCTACTTTTATACTCGAAAAGGTTTGTTCTTTTCCTCCTATCCTTTAAACAATACTATCCTACTATTAGTGAGTAGGTAGCCCCATCGGTGGATGTTTGAGGGACAATTGAAGGGACATTTACAGTCACGAAGGAAACTTGTGGAGGCGCTTTAGAAATTTTGTTTAGGGACTAGATCATTTACCGAGAAGGCAACTGTAGGGTCATCGAGGGACTATGATCTTTTGGTTTACGGGTCTTTGCTAAAGCGTCCCCGTTTCGAGGGACATGAATATTTTTCCGAAGGCAACCGAAGTAGGGGTACCCTAGAGGTGCATATGTGCATATGTGTTAAGTTCGGTTATTTATCTTGCAATTATTAAGTTTGCTAACGTTTTAATTTTCAGTCTTATCATGCACGCCTAGTTACTAACAGTCAATATTTACAGAAATTTTAAGTGCGAAAATGTAAATCCTAGACTATTACAACACTTTGGGACAATTACATAAAAAAGTGTAAGAAAATAAAAATGCAGGATTTAAAATCTAGACTACTACATCCCATAATCAGTTATATTATTTATATAAAATGCGAGAACAAAAACAACACGCGCGAAATTGAAAAGACGTCTAAAAGCCTAAAAAAAATTCTAAGTAAAAGGAGAAAATATTTTTGTTTTATGTTTATCTTTGATTAAGAAAAATAATTTAACTAGATAAATATTAAATGAAATTAAACATGATTCTATTTTTTTGGCATTTTTTATTTATGGAAAATATTAAAATGACATAACCCAAGTCTAATTGATTTGAAAATTAATAAAATTAAGTCAAGATAATTAATTCAATTAATTTACAAAATTAAAAAAAAAAATTTAGAAAAACTCCTAAGTCTAATAATTTTTATTTTTTGCTTGATTTTATATTATCATAAAACAATATTTAAAAGAGAAAAACAATAAAAGAAAAGAAAAGAAATAAAATGGGCCTGATACAATCAACAAACGGGGGGGGGGGGGGGGGTGCGTGTTGCAATTTCGCTAAGCCCAAAATGATGAGCCCAACGTTCAAACAAAAAACCTGCAAAAAGAAATGTTAATGAAAAAACCAAAATCCAGACCTGGGTATCAAACCCAGGTCTCTTCCTTTCACAAACGATCCCTTCACCAACCGAGCTGCTATTTTAGTCGTTAATTATATAACATAAAAACAATATATTATAAAACAAATTAGACGTTATTCAAATTAAAAACACGTTCCCAGTGGGTCCCTGTAATATTCAAATGGACGAGTTAGGGAAAGCCACTTGGCCAACAAGCCCTTGACCGCCGTCTGGAAAAGTTTGGCCAGCCGAAGATGGTGGAAACCATTGTCTTCTCCGACGGTCTCCAACACCAAACCTGTAAAACATATCAAACTAAAAAAGAAAAAGCCCTATCTCGTATGAAATTTCACCCTGAGTCCGATTCCGGCCTTAAATTGTCCTGAAAACCACTCTACCTCCCAGATCAAAACCCAACAGTTTCAAAGCCTTATCAATGGAAGGGTGGTTTCTAAGCCTCAAATCATACATGTTTTACGTCAAACCTATCTTATGGATCATCCTGAGCACGAAGAAAACATCAAAAAGCATTAAAACATCACAAAAACTAAAGATTCAAATTTGAAAATTTTACCAAATGAGTGGTTCCGGTTTGGTACTTCCAGACATGTGATAGCTTGAATAAGGAGTGGTATGTGCTCCTGGGAGTCCTGGGATGTTGATAGAGTGTTTGGAAGGAGTGGAATATGGATGGGGATGGGAGTTTGAAATTGGACAACTTTGAAAAAAAATTTGTAGTTTCGTGTGACTCTCTTAGGCAATGTCAGCGTGTGTTAAGCTTGAAAGCGTGATGTATATATAGAGGAGGTGGAGGAGACACGATAACATGGAAAGAATCTCAACCATAAAGCCATGATGAAGGCCATTATCTCATTTTGAAAAATTGCCATAATTTGAGATTTCATGCCATTTTCATATTTGGATGAACCTGGACACTTGTGCACGAAATCTTGGGCTTCAAGACAAGTAAAAAAACATCCCAAATGCCAAGGCACATCTCCATTCATTTTATACAATTTTACTTTGTATTTATTTGAAATAAATCAAAATAAATATGAATAAAATAGACAAAAATGGTAAGGCAATGTAAAAATGGGATTAGAGGTCCTCCATAATGTTAGGAGAATGTTTGAACCTCAAAAAGTTAGCCCATTAACCCAAAAGTTCAAATTTGCTCAATGCACCATTCTTGAAATTTCTAAAATTTTCCCAACTTGGGCAAGCCATAACTTGCTCAATTTTCATCTCATGATGATGATCTTGATATTTTGGAAAGTCCAAGATGTCTACTTCAATCCCTATTTTGACCAATTTTGCATTTGAAGAATTTATCTTGATGTAAAAGGTCTTGGAAAAAAGTGGCTTTTGTTGACATTCTGAAAATGACCTGTAATGTTTGAGCTTGTATCTTTCAAATGATGCATCTCTTGGACTTAAAGATTGAAGAGAAGTTGTAGGGAATTGAGTTCTCTTAAAAATGAGAATTGGTTAGAGAAAAATGGATGAAGTATGTGAAAGTTATGCCTGGTCAAAGTTTGGTTGACTTTTCTTATAGAAACCCTAATTTAGCAATTCTTGACTTTTGATAAATTAGGAGCATTTCTTGAGGAATCATGATCAAAACTTGATCAAATGATGGATACCACTTCAAAATGTTGATGTTGACCAAAATCTTGAAGTTTGATTGTATGTAGGCCACAATTGACTTTTGACCTAGTACAGTTAATTTTCCAACTCATGAGCAATTGATTGAGAAAATTAGGGTAATCTTGAAGGCATGAAATTTGTCATGGACAATCTTGAAGGCATATTAGGACCGTGGAAAGCATCTGGGACCTTTGGGGTTCAACCATCTTGATGAAAATTGAAACCCTAATTATAGGTTCATTGCTTAGGAGGAGAATTTGTCTGATCAATTCTTGGTCAACCTTGAGAAATTGGGGACCTCTAGGAGCATGTCTTGAGTAAAAATGTGAAGCAAAATTTTGGGGTACAACAGCTGCCCTTGTTCAATCTTCTTAAACCTGAAAATGTAGATTGGCTCGTCTGCCTTTCATGATCTGAAGGTGGAAGATGATTGAACACTAGAGTGCCTAGAAATTTGCACTCGCATGAAATAAAACTGATGGTTGATGATGTTGGGAATGGGCGTATAGATGACATTTGAAGATGACATAGAGTTGTCAGAGATGGGCTTAAAGATGCCATCCAAAGTAGATACTAACTTTATAAGAAGTTTCTTTGTGGGGATTCTTGTTCTTGTTTTCTGAGGAGGAGTCCGCTGGGGAATGTTGATTTCTATTATTCTCTTGCTTGAGGAAAATTCTTTGGGGAATAGAGTCTAGGAACTTCAGTTGTCGAAGGCTCTACTGAGGAGTTATCTCTATACTGGAGAAATGAAAGTTTGCTGCTTTCTGGTTGAAATCCAGGCTTCACAGTAACTTGATGGGGATAATGGAATTAACAGTCATTTGGAAATGTATCAGAAGGAACCTATGTAGGGATGCTTTAGGATGAGTCTGTGTTAGACTGCATCTGGAGATTATGAGAAGAAACCTGTGTAACATTGTTTCGTTTGGTCATGTAGATAGTTTTCCTGTCAGGTTTCAAGTGTTAATCTGCAACCAGTTGTTCAAAGATAGTTGTCTTGTCTGGTTTTAAGGTATTAATCTGGAACTTGTAGATTATCGATCGTTGAGATAGTTCTCCTGGCTTGTTACAGGTATTAATCTCTAACCTGAGAGAGAAAGATAGTTTTCCTGGCTTGTTACAGGTGTTAATCTCCAATCTCTTCATGTAGATAGTTCTCATGGCTTGTTACAGGTATTAATCCACAGTCAGTCGTCCACAAATAGTTTTCCTGGCTGGTTACAGGTATTAATCTGGAACTTGAAAATTATCGGTCATTGAGATATTTGTCCTGGCTTGTTACAGGTATTAATCTCCGACCTACTGCATTTGTTGGTAAACCTGTCTTGTTTCGAGAGTTCATACCACCTGGTCGTGTAGATAGTTTCCCCGTCTGGTTTTCGGCATTAATCTTCGACCTGTTGTAAAAGTTGATAGCATTTGTCTATTTGCTAATTTAACCTAAAAAGGTAAAATCAGTTTCATGCGATGTCATGATGTATGAGTTACATGATGATCCCAAAATAAGTGATATTGTGATATATGAATTTGTATGCACATGCCATGATGTATTAACATGTAATGCTATTGTGCAGGATCTTTGTCTGGGAAAATAAATCCCTGACTTCTGCTGGGAAGCTGATTCCCGGACTGTTGTTTGTGAGTGGAGAAAGTGATTCTTCAATTTCTACTGGGGATAATGAATGGAGATAGTTTTGTTGGCAATTCCCTTTCTCTGTGAAGGATCCTCAACTTCTATTTGAGAATGATCTTACCGAGGAGAAGAGTCTTGTTGGAAGATTTCACTAATTTGGAGAAATAAACTCCGTTGGGGGATGAACTCCCGTTGTTAGAGCAATAAACTCTACTGGAGATAAGGCTTTATAAACACTTGAGATTTATAAAACTCTGTTGCGGGAGGTGAACTCCATAAACTGCTCGGGGATTTTGTTAGAATCTTATTAGAGAATTTTGAGAAGCTTGGTGACTTCACTAGGGAATTTTTATTGTTGGAGCAGTAATTGGATATTTTGCTCTGCCGGGGATATGAGAACTCCTGACGTCACTATGCTGCATGCTGGGAATATGGCAGTGTTCTTGTAGTAGGATGTCTCTGCCTCTGTACCTGTTGAAAAAGGTATCTGTTGGAGGAAATATCTGCGAGGATCTTGTGGATGGCCCTTAGATATTGTCTTGTTCCTTAAAGTCATTAGCAACTGTCTTTCTGTTTTTAAGTGTATATTTGTAAGCAGTAATCACATTAAAATGCATATGTTCAAAAATAATCATTGGACGTTTTTGCACACAAAATAGAAAAAATAATTAAAAAAACAGGAGTTTTGCACTTTCAAAGGAATAGCTTTGTATTAACTTGAATAAAGGTTTTTGTACAAGGAGATAGACATCCTAGTAAGAGAATGTTGTCGTAAGAATGAAAACTATACAAAGAAAAACAGCTATGTGAAATGATCCCATTGGGTTCCCATTCAGTTATTTCCTTTATGTCTTTGAGTGTCTCATCTCTTTTGCTGCTTGTCTGAAGTTGACTGGATTGATTAGTACTACTTGAGCTTGATAGTTGATACTGAAGATTAGCTAACAGGTGATCCAATGGGACATAGTTATACGCTTTAAATCCCTAACTTTTTACTGGGCCTCCCTTTTGGGTTTTCAGCCCACTGGGATACCCTTTTTTGCATAAGCCGCCTTTTCAGGTTTTCGAATTGTCGGGTCTACAGATTTTTTTCATGTACATCGCTAATTTTTTCCCGAACCCTTTTGGTTCATCGAGATGCCCTAATTTTTTCCTAGGTCAGTCGACCTAGCGGGTCTTTGTTTATGCGTAGTATCTTTTAACTATGTTTGCGTTTACCGGGTGTGGAAGGTCGTCACCGTCCATAGTGGTTAAGATCATGTCTCCTCTAGAAAATATGTTCTTGATCATAAATGGCCCTTCGTATGTGGGAGTCCATTTGCCTTTGGGATCACCTTGTGGTAGTATGATTCTCTTTATTACCAAGTCACCAGCCTGATATACGTGACGTCTAACCTTCTTGTTAAAAGCCTTGATCATACGTTTTTGGTACATCTGACCGTGACAGACAGCCACGAGCCTCTTCTCGTCAATTAGGTTTAATTGGTCAAGTTGAATTTGAACCCATTCATATTCACTCAACCCTGCATCATTCATGATTCTCAAGGAAGGGATTTGGACTTAAGTGGGTAGGACAACTTCCATACCGTATACCAAGGAGAAAGGAGTTGCCCTTGTTGATGTGTGCATTATGGTGCGGTAACCATGAAGAGAAAATGGTAACATCTCATGCCAATCTTTATATGTCACCGTCATCTTCTGGATGATCTTCTTGATATTTTTATTAGCAGTTTCTACAGCTCCATTCATCTTCGGCCGGTTGGGGGAAGAGTTATGATGCTGGATTTTGAATTGCGTGTAGAGCTTAGTGATCATAGTGTTGTTAAGATTGGTACCATTATCTGGAATGATTCTTTCTGGAATACCTCACCAGAAGATAATGTTATGTTTGATGAATCATGCCACAACGTTCTTGGTAACAGAAGCGAATGAAGCTGCCTCGACCCACTTTGTGAAATAATCAATGGTGACCAGGATGAAATGGTGTCCATTAGAAGTCGTAGGTCTGATTTCCCCAATCATATCGATGCCCCACATTGTGAATGGCCAGGGAGAAGTCAAAACGTTTAAAGGAACCGGAGGCACATGTACTTTATAAGCATAGATCTGGAACTTGTGACAAGTTCGTGAATGCTGATAACAGTCTTCTTCCATAGTGGACCAATAGTATCCTTCCCGTGGGATCTTTTTAGCCATCATGTGTGTCCACTAGAATGGGTGAAAAAGGTACCTTCATGCAAATCTTCCATAATCTTTTCTGCTTCAATCTTGTTACACACCGAAGCAAGGTAGAGTCATGGTTGCGCTTATAGAGGATCCCTTTATTGAGGATGAACTTGGCACAGAACATTCTTAGGAACTTCTTATCATTGACAGAAGCTCCTTCAGGATACTTTTGGGCTTCAAGATATCTTTTGACTTCATGGAACCAAGGTTTGTCCACTACTTCTTCAGTGTCAATCTCGTGACAGTATGCTGGTTCATCCATTCTCTCAATAGTGATCTGAGGAGCCTCATTATCCCACCTGACCTTGAACATTGATGAAGAAGTGGCTACCGCGTCCGCTAATTTATTTTCCTCTCGTGGAAAATGTTCAAAAGTAATTCCTTAAAAGTATGGGATTAATGTCAACACATGCTCTTTGTACGGGATGAGATTAGGATGTTTCGTGTCCCATTCTCCTTTTATATGGCTGATTACCAAAGCCGAGTCTCCGAACACACTTAAGAACTTGATCCTTAAATCAATTGCAGCTTTGAGACCCATTATACATGCTTCATAGTCAACCATATTGTTGGTACAGTTGAAACATGGCCTAGCAGTGAAAGGAGTATGACAGCCTTCAGGAGATATGATCATAGTGCCGATGCCATTGTCAAGTGCATTGGAAGCTTCGTCAAAAACCATAGTCCATCGGGATCCTTTTTCAGGTTCTTCGTCTGTTCCAGGTTCTTCATAATCAGTTGCTAGCATTATGTTCTCATTCGAGAACTCAAAATTCATGGATTGGCAGCCGTCCACAACCTGGTGAGCCAAATGATCAGCTAATAAACTTCCCTTAATTGTTTTCTGGGTTGTATACTGAATGTCATATTCGGTAAGGATCATTTGCCATCATGTTATTCTTCTAGAGAGAGCGGGCTTCTCGAAGATGTACTTGATAGGGTCCATTTTAGAGATCAACAAGGTAGTGTGGGTCAACATATACTGTCTTAGTCAGTGAGTGGCCCATGCCAAAACACAACAAGTTTTCTCGAGCAGTGAGTATCTTATTTCACGATCAGTAAACTTTTTGCTAAGGTAGTATATTGCATGCACTTTTTGACCAGACCCGTCATGCTGCCCCAACACACACCCTATTGAGTTCTCTAATACTGTTAAGTACATGATTAGATTTCTTCCTTAAACTGGAGGCATCAGAATTGGAGGCTCTTGAAGGTATTCCTTGATTCTTTCAAAGGCGTACTGGCAATTGTTATTCCACTTCACTGATTGATCTTTCTTCATTAATTTGAAGATTGGTTCACAAGTAGCGGTTAGATGTGAAATGAATCTGGATATGTAGTTTAAGTGTACCAAGAATCCTCTAACTTCCTTCTCAGTGCGAGGAGTTGGCATTTCTTATATAGCTTTGACCTTTGCAGGGTACATTTCAATGCCCTTGTTGCTGACAATGAAACCTAAGAGCTTACTAGATCTTACTCCAAAGGTGCACTTATTCGTGTTCAACCTCAGTTTGTACATTTTCAACCTTTCAAATAGCTTCTGCAGATGATCAAGGTGTTCTTCTTCAGTTTGAGACCAGGGTATCATGTCATCAACGTATACCTCTATCTCGTGATGGATCATATCATGAAATAGAGCTACCATGGCGTATTGATAGGTTTCCCCAACGTTCTTCAACCCAAATGGAATAACCTTGTAATAGAAAGTGCCCCACTGTGTGACGAAGTTCGTCTTCTCCATATCTTTAGGTGCCATCTTGATCTGATTATACCCGGAGAAACCATCTGTGAATGAGAATACTTTATGTTGTACGGTGTTGTCAACCATAAAATCAATATGGGGAAGCGGAAAGTCATCCTTGGGGCTTGCCCTGTTCAGGTCTTTGTAATCCACACACATACATACCTTACCGTCCTTATTAGGTACCAGCACTATGTTAGCAACCCATTATGGATAGGAAATAACAGTTAAGAAACCGGTGTTGAATTGTTTCATGACTTCGGCTTTGATCTTTTTTGACATATACGGCCGCATATGATGAACCTTATGTTTCACGAGAGGGCAATCCTATTGTAGTTAGGAGATGAACCACAATATCTGTGTCAAGTCCCAGCATGTCTTCATATGGCTAGGAAAAAACCTCAACATAGTCATGTAACATTTGTATTAAATTCTCCTTGACACTATGCTCCAGATCGGCACCTATATTGACTTCTTTCTTGTCCTCTTCAGTACCTAAGTTCACTATCTCAACTGGCTCCTCATGAGGCTGTATTGCCCTTTCTTCCTGTTGTAACAGTCTGGCAAGCTCTTCTGGTACCTCAAAATTTTCTTCACCTTGGCCTCGGTTTGGTAGATCGGATTTTTAAAGTCATAATGAGCAATAGCAGAACCGTTATCAATGGGATATAGAATGGATGTGGATCTGCAGTTTGATATGTTGGTGTGTATAAGAGCATAAATGTATATTTTTGATAAAGTAAAGAAGCAGAAAAGAAAAACAAAGAGCGTAAAAATTGCATGCGAAATGTCCAATGTTTTATTAATGACATATGAAAATGAAACAATGACCCTCACAAATAGACCATTGTACCTCGAGTAAGACACAAGGCTTTAACATTCCAATTGTTCAAATATTACATTTCCTTAAAACAAAAAGACAAATTACTCTTGAATAAAAGAGATGGGAACAAAATCTTTGGCCTCCGTATTGCTGAGTCCACCACAACTAGTTAGGAAGGTTCACTTGTCCAGGTCATAATCACTATCACTGTCCTCCAAGGAACTGACTCCATGGTTGCTGATCCGCAAAGGTGGTCCCCTGGTGTGAGCACAACGAACAGCTCTCTGGGCTCCTGAAGTAAAACCCAAACCAAATTTGTCAGATTTGTAGGGAATATCTGGAAGTTGGCCCCAAATTGTACACCCACCTTCTTCAGCAACAACTCTGGCATCTTTCAGAGAGGCCATCTTTAATGGAGGTCTAGCGGTCCTTGGAGCATTGGTAGCAGTCTTGGTTACAACAATTGTTTGTGGCACCTCCTCAAAGTTCCTACAAGGGGTCTCAATGAACTTGTCGTCCATTTCAACGTACCTGAAAGAGTTCAGGTGGCTTACCATGTACTAATCCTCCCTGTGGACCGTGATAATTTTCCGATTGATTGGGTATTTCAGCATCTGATGTAAGGTGGAAGTCACAGCGCCAGCCCCATGGATCCAGGGTCGACCCAATAAACAAGAGTAAGATGGACGGATGTCCATGACATAGAAAGTGGAATTAAAAGTCTGGGTACCCACTTTGATAAGGATGTCCACCTTCCCATGCACCATTCTTTTAGAACCATCGAAAGCACTCACCACAATGTTGCTATGCTTCAAGGTCAATCCTTCGCAATCCAACTTGTCCTAGGCCTGCTTGGGCAGAACATTCAGTGATGAACCTGTATCCACTAGAACATGGGCCAAAGTAGTGCCCCTGCACTCGATAGAGACGTGCAGGGCATCATTATGTCTCCTTCCTTTGGGAGTCAGGTCAGCATCAGAGAAACCTAGCCCATTGTCAGATGTTAAACATGCCACACAGTCTTCGAATTGATCAACGGAGGTTTCTTGTGCTACATGAGCAGTCTTGAGGAATTTTACTAAAGCCTTGGCATGGGCTTCAGAGCACAGTAACAGGGCCAGCATTGAGATTTTAGAAGGGGTTTTCCCCAGTTGTTCAACCACATTGTAGTCGCTCTTTTAATTATTTTTAATATTTCTTCCATTTCCCTCTTAGAGACCTCAGGGATGGCTTTTGGGTGCGCCTTCATCTGGACAGGCTCAACCAATATCTATTTTCCCCGAGTCTCGGCCGACTCGGTGACAAGGGTAGAAGCAGGGACAATCACAAGAGTAGTAACATGAGTATTAGTAGGAGTAGCAGCAAGAATGATCACAGGAGTAGTGACAATTTTAGAAGGAGAGATCTCGGGAGAGAAAACTCTTCCACTTCTTGTTATATTATTGGTCCCAATGATATTACCGACGTCAGGATCAGTACCTTCAGTAACTTTGTCTTCAGCAGCCAATATGTCTTACTTGACGCAATGGTAATAGACGTCAGCCCCATAATTCTAGGGAACAGCTTTACCCGAGGAATATGGTATTGTCCCTGGCATGGTAATGATCAGGGGAGCAAACTTTGGAAAAAATGTAATCCTGACGGGTCTTTTGGTGGAGCCCCTAGGAGGATTGTCGGAAATGGTGATTATGGAGATATCTTCATAAAAACTTGTAATTGGAATCTTTTAAACAGGATTTCTTTATCATCCATCAGACGTTTAACGCCTTGTTTCAATAAGTGACAACCGTTAGGTAAGGACACAAACAAGTGGCAACCTTCACCACAACCCGGAAATAAACCAGCCTGCAAGAGATTCTTCTTAATATTCAAGAGTGGAGTATCCAATTCATCAACAGAAGCAACAAACATGTCATCTTCAATAGCATTAACACCATGGTCGTGCTTGGGCATAGGGGAAGTAATAACATTAGGGGTCTCCGGAGCATCAAACTCGATCTCCTTTGCTTCAATCAAATCCTGCACTTTATTCTTCAAAGCCCAACAGTCGTTTGTAGCATGGCTCGTACTTTCAGAATGGTAAAGCACACTGAGCATTTGCATTGTAGTGAGGAGATGTAGTATTAGGATTCTTGGGTGCCTCTTTCAGGGTAACAAAATTGGACTTCAGCAGGTGTGATAAAACCTAAGATAGGGTCATATTGATCCGGGTAAACTGCCTCCTTGGATTATCTGTTATGGACTGATTATTCTGTTGCCGGTTAGATGCAGAATTGGAAATCATAACAGCCTCTACCGTCGGACGACGCTCGATTTTGTTAAGATTTCTTTTACCATAAGCAACACTTACCTCCTTCTTCCCTATGAATGGTTTCTTTGCAGTTCTGGAGAATGCATCCCTTTGTATCTTACCACTTCTAATTCCTGCTTCCACTCTTTCTCCTGTCAAGATCAGCTCAGTAAATCCAACAGAAGAACTCCCAATCAGATGGTTAAAGAATGGCCCGGATAATATGCCCAAGAACATGTCCACCAACTCTCTATCAGACAATGGAGGCGGGACTCTTCCCGCAAGGTCTCTCCATTTTTGTGCATAGTCCTTAAAGCCCTCATCAGAACCCATAGACATGCTTTGCAACTGTGTACGAGTCGGGGCGAGGTCAGCATTATATTGGTACAGCTTATAGAAAGCAGCAGCTAAGTCCTCCCGATTATGCACATTGGTTCTTTCTAGTTGATAGAACCATTCCAGCTGAGTCCCTGCCAAACTTTCCTGGAAGAAGTGTACCCACAGATCTCTATCAGTAGTGTGAGGTTGAATTTTCCTGACATACGACCTTAAATGAAACTTAGGACGGGAAATACCGTCGTACTTAGCAAATGCAGAAACCTTGAATTTTTGCGGGATGACCACCCCTGATACCAGCCCTAGCTCCTCAAAATTCAGTTCGGGTACCCTCTGTATCTCTATAGCACTGAGGCGATCCTCCAGCTGTTTGTACTTATCATCATCAGGAGGATACTTCTCGTCAGTATAGTATTCTTCTTCTTCTTCAGACCCAGGGTTGTTGTTTTCTTTTGTGGGCTTCTCTCCTTGATTGTCCCCTTCTTCCGACGTAGTTGCGAAATCTATAGCTCACCTAACGGTCCTCTGATCCTTCTTCCCAAATTCACTACACAAGTTGGTTTCTTTGTATTCTTAGTCTTCTCTTTGAAAATCAAGGCTTTCAGCTCCTCTTGCCCCTTGGCCAGGGCCATGATCATTTGTTGAAACTGAGTATTCTGAGCTTGAAGGTCCTTCACTATTTGTTCGAGAGCCATCTCTTTTGCTGAAATAAACAGCGAAAAGAAATTAGAAACCTATATTGAAGACCTGCTTATGCAATGAAATGTATGATATGCTTATGCAATGCTTTCAAGGACCTTATTGGATTTAAGCTCTTTTAAATAAAACAGAAAACAAAACTCTTTATTAGTAAGTTTTTAAGGAAACAAAAGATTACGCAGAAATAAACATTGAAAGGAAATCCTAAACGCCTAAGTATCCCATGGGCGGTTCCTCTTGGTGTTGAGGTAGGTGTTGAGATTCTTATCTTTGTAAAGCTGCTTTGTTAATTCCAACATTTTCTTCTCACTAGCATAGAATTGAGTCTCAAAAGTATCTCGTTCTTCCTTGAGTTGGATCCGAGACTTTTGCAACTCTTCGAAGTTGGTTGGCATATCAGGATGGAGAATAATGTGGGACTCGTCCCCTTTAACAATAGGTCCCAAGATCACCAGTAAGATAGCATCGTATGGCATCATAAGACTTTAGGCTCTAGCTCGTACCCATTTGAGGTAAGGTTCCAAAGGGATGGAGTTCTTGTGCCCCAAAGTCTTACTATTAGTCTTCTTAATAATGCCCCAAGCGCAGATGAATCTCTGACGATAATTTTGCAGATCATTTGAGTAGTTAAATACAATACCCTGGATGAGCATATCAGGTGGACCATCTCTCCGTGCGTAACCAGGAGTGGCACATTAAGAAATTCTCTGCAGTGGTCAATAAAAGAGATGTCTCCTTAAGAGCAAGGATGTAACACCCCATTTCTACCCAACGAGTTAAATAAAATCAGAGTTATAAAAATTTCCAACAAACAAATGGAATGCTACACTTTCAACTTAAGACTACGACATTCAATCAGCTATAGTTCAGATACATAACACATGAACTTCGGATGAACCGATAACAACCTGCTTAGTCTTTAAAAATAAAACAACTTTCATTACTATGCAGCGGATTAACAGAATTCAATTGAAAACACCATAACATCTTATCCAACTCAAAACAACTTTAAGACAACAAGTCTTTAATGGAAACAACTTAGAAGTTCAGCAACATAATGAAAATCAACAATAAAGAAAACATGCGCTCATCCCGATGAGTGCAACATATCAGAGCGACAACACCGACTCAAACTAATGAGGGTAACAACTAATCTTCTTGATTACCTGCATGTTACCAACAGAGGACAACATTCAAACAGAAGGGGTGAGATATCGAACCATATAATCGGATATACAATAAATAATATATTAGTATTAGATCATGCAATTCACCACTTCACAGCTTTTTATCAACATTCAACATAATTAATTCATCCACACGACAACTCAGAATGCAACATGAAATGCGACTCGTTTTTATGCACATGCATATGGTACCAATGGAGCAGAACTCCCAACTTAGAAATATGCTAATAAATAGAGGCATCAACAAGGCATAAGCCTTCAACTTTATAATTTCCAATCCAGGCCAACTTGATGAGCATCAGCTCCAACATGATATGCTATGTATACATTAACGACATGAACGTAATAACAACAACAACAACAACAACAATAATTCAACTTAATTCAACATTGGCCATAAGCCTGCAACTTAATATTTTGCCCATAAATAAAGGCAATGAAATCACCTGCAAATTCACATTTTTCAACAAAAATGCCACCCAACAGATCAACCAAAAATTACTACAATAAACCGCATAATTATTCGGACTATTTTGGCTAAAATCGGTTAATTAATTATCGGCCAAAAATTCTATTATTTCCACTTTATAAATCCTACAAAATTATTTATTAAAGTTATTAAATCCTTATTATTAAATATTTTGTATTATAAACCGGAACGTAGTAGCTACAGTATATCTACTAATTATTCTATACCAACTTATTATTTGCATCATAGTACAGTATACAAAACAATTGCTACTTCATGATTTCGCTACAGTAAGCAACCAATTACCTTTAAATACTACTACACTTTCTATGCGCTACAGTATGCAGATTAATTCTCCTAAATACCATTTTCTTATTTGCGCTACAGTAGCAACAATTTATCTTATATACTACTTCCTCCTTGCGCTGCAGTATGCAGAACAAATGTCCCCAACATACTACTTCATTAATTTGCGCTACAGTATTGCAAAATAATGTGTCTCCAAATGCTACAGTATGCAAGCTAAGTATTACCAAATATTAATTCAATTCATCGCTACAGTATTCAGCCACTTGCCTATTAAAAATTACTTCTAAGTGTTATTGTATTACAAAACATATTCCTATTAAATATATTTCGTTATATGCGCTACTGTATTGCAAGCTAAGTACCTTTAAGTGCTTCTTCATAAATACAGCTACAGTATTATAAGCATAATGCCTCCAATTTCTATTTCCCTTACGCTACTGTATCAAGAAATTACTTCTAAATGCTACCTCTGCACAGCGCTATAGTAATGAAAGCATGTGCCATTAAATATATTCCATTCTATGCGCTACTGTATTGCAAGCTAAGTACCTTTAAGTGCCAATTCATTTCATCGCTACAGTAGCAAATAAGCACCTCCAACATACTGCTTCATTATTTTGGCTACTGTATGCAAGCTACTACTTTTAATCGCTACAGTACTAAGGTACTTCTCACCTCAATTGCAAGGAAAAATACTAAGGTACTTAAATATATGTATTATCTAATTATATTGGGTCCTAAATCATCTCTCAATTTCATCAATATACCAATTTCAAACACAACTAGGAATAATTTTTATAACCCAAATTCACATATTATTAATCATACACCCTATTATAGAGTCAGAACCCCACCCTTACCTTGGATTAAGAGCAGCTCTAAGAGACTTCAACCGAATTTTTGGGGAATTTGGCACTTGAAGAAATTTCCTCTTGTTCTTCTTCTCCTCTCCCAAACCCTATTTTCTTCTTTGTTCTTTTCTTCCTAATACAACTAACTCTCTCCTATTTCTTATATTCTAATAAAATATATTATTATATTGATCCAAATAAATCCAATTGGGCCTAAATGCTACACCCCACTTTTACTACACAACACCACCAATTAAACCCAATATCATATTTAAGCTTAATAATAAAATAACACTTTAACTTAATTCCACCAAATTAAATCTGATTAATTATTATTCCAACTTAATAAAATAATTCCAACTTCGACGATAAAAATTTGAATTAATAAAAAAATATTCAAAAATATTTAATTAAATAAATAATTAAATACCGGGGCGTTACAACCCTCCCCCACTTAGAATATTTTCGTCCCCGAAAATAAAATTTTACCTGGTTCAAATAACTCAGGATAGGAGTCTCGCATCTTGCTCTCCAACTCCCAGGTCATGCTCTCTCCAGTAGCACCTAACCAGACAACCTTCACCAATGCAATCTCTTTTCCCCTTAGAATCTTCATCTCGCGATCTGCGATTCTCACAGGCATCGTCTCCATCGTGAGATTATCTCGTACGTGCATATCCTCCATCTGAATCACATGAGACAGATCGAGAATATACTTCTGGAGTTATGACACATGAAACACATCATGAAAATTCGAAAAATTAGGCGGTAAAGCCACTCTATAAGCAACATTTCCCACTCTTTCTAAAATCTGATACGGACCAATAAAACAAGGAGTGAGCTTCTTAGACTTCAGCGCTCACCCAACACCAGTCACAGGTGTGACTCTCAAAAACACATGATCACCAGCTTGGAATTCCAAATCTTTCCTTCTCTTGTCATGGTAAGTTTTTGGTCTATTTTGTGAAGCTTTCATCTTTCTCGAATCAACTTCAACTTCTCAGTAGTCTCCCGAACGAGTCCAGGTCCAAGTACTACACTTTCACCAGATTCATGCCAACACAAAGGAGTCCTGCACCTCTGACCATACAACGCCTCAAAAGGTGCCATCCCTATACTAGAATGGTAACTGTTATTGTAAGTGAACTCAATTAACGGAAGATAAGTATCCCATGAACCTCCCTGCTCAAGAACACATGCTCTTAATAGATCCTCCAATGACTGAATAGTCCTCTCGGTCTGACCTTCCGTCTGAGGATGATACACCTAACTCACCCTCAACTTAGACCTCAACGCCTCTTGCAAACTTTTCCAGAAATCAGAAGTAAACCTCGGATCCCTGTCCGACACAATACACAAAGGAACATCATGCAACTTCACAATTACTCTGGTGTAAATCTCTGCCAACTTCAAAATCGGATATGTGATGTTAATAGGTATAAAGTGTGCCGAATTCGTAAGCCTATCAACAATCACCCAAATCGAATCATGTCCTCTCAAGGTACTAGGTAATCCCGTTACAAAATCCATTGAAATGCTATCCCATTTCCATTCTGGAATCTCTAACGGTTGTATCAACCCTGCAAGCTTCTGATGTTCAACTTTCGACTTTTGACAAGTCAAACATGCATACACAAACCGAGCCACATCATTCTTCATTCCAGGCGACCAAAACAAATTCTTCAAATCTTGATACATCTTTGTAGCTCCTGGATAAACACTTAACTTGCTTCTATGACTCTCTTCAAGAATCACTTTCTTCATCTCTGCATCATCAGGAATACAAATCTGATTACGAAATCTCAACACACCTTGCGCATCCAACTTAAAATCACTGTTCTCAGACTGATCGATCCCAACCATCGAATCTAACAACTTCACATCTAAATTCTGAGCTTCTCTGATACTATCCTAAAATTCATTATTAATCTTTAACATTCCCAACATAACACTTCGCGGTGTCACTTCACAAACCAAACTCAAATCTTAGAATTGCTCAATCAACTCCAACTCCTTAACCATCATTGCCGACACGTGCAAAGTCTTTCAACTTAAAGCATCAGCCATAAAATTATCTTTTCCTAGATGATAATTCAAACTGAAATCATAATCCGTCAACAATTCTAACCACCTTCGCTGCCTCATATTCAACTCTTTCTGATCAAAAATATACTTCAAACTCTTATGGTAACTAAACACTTCAAATCTAGAACCATAAAGATAATGCCTCCATATTTTCAACACAAAGACAATTGCAGCTAATTCTAAATCATGCGTAGGATAATTCTTTTCATGAGTCCTCAATTGCCTCGACGCATAAGCAACCACCTTACTATTCTGCATGAGCACACCACCTAACCCCATCAGACAAGCATCACAATACACAACAAAAGGCTCTCCTGGACTAGGCAAAGTCAAAACTGGAGCCGACGTCAATCTCTTCTTCAACTCGATAAAAATTTCCTCACATCGAGTATCTCACACAAAAGCCTTACCCTTACAAGTCAACTTAGTCAATGGAAGTGCTAACTTATAAAAACCTTCGATAAACTATCTATAGTAACCGGATAATCCCAAGAAGCTTCTAATCTCAGTAACCGACTTCGGAGCTTCCCATTGCAACACAACATCGAATTTAGAAGGATCCACGACAATGCCACCACCAGAAATGACATGACCCAGGAAACTAACCTCTTGTAACCAGAATTCACACTTGGACAACTTCACATACAACTTCTTCTCTTTCAAAACTTGCAATACAACTCTGAGGTGCTCTTCATGTTCTTCTTCCAATTTAGAGTAAATCAGAATGTCATCAATGAATACCACCACAAACCTATCCAGATAAGTATGAAAGATATGATTCATGTACTCCATGAATACTCCCAACGCATTGGTCACACCGAAAGGCATCACTGAATACTCGTAGTGTCCATACCGAGTTCTGAACGCGGTCTTCTGAATATCATCTTCCTTCACTCTAATCTGGTGATATCCTAACCTCAAATCAATCTTAGAAAACACACTTGCACCCACCAATTGATCCATCAAGTCATCAATTCTCGGAAGCGGGTACTTGTTCTTAATCGTCACTTTATTCAGCTGTCTATAATTAACACAAAGTATCATACTTCCATCTTTCTTCTTTACTAACAACACATGCGCTCCCCACGGCGACACACTTGGTCTTACGAACTTTTTCTTAAGCAACTCTTCTAACTGCTTCTTCAATTCAGATAATTCAGATACAGACATCATGTACGGTGCCATAGAAACAGGTCTGGTACTAGGTACAAGATCGATCACAAGTTTAACTTCTCTTTCTGGCGGTACACCAGGAATTTCATCCGAAAACACTTCAAGAAATTCGCGCACCACCTGCAACTCATCAATTCTAACTTGGTTCCCCATTGATAACGACGCCATCAACGAGAACATCTACGCTTCGTATTGCATCAGTTGCCACAACTGTTTACCAGTCAACAAACCGACTCCTTCCTCTTCAGGAGTAGAAAACCTCACAGACTTGTCATGGCAATTTATATGAACATAGTTATACTCTAACCAGTTCATACCCAAGATCACATCCAATCCTCTTAATGGAAAACAAATCAAGTCAACAACAAAGTCCTTATCGAAGATCGACAAAGGGGAATTCAAACACACACGAGAAGTAGTCACCGATCCCTTAGCCGGAATCTCGACGACCATTTCTCCATTCATGGAAGATAATATAAGACCCAATCTTTCAATACAATCAGCGGAAATAAAACAATGAGTAGCACCGGTATCAATAATAGTAATTAAAGGCGTACTATTAATGAAACATGTACCTCTGATGAGTCTATCCTCACTAGCTGACGGAGTCCTAGCCAAAGCAAACACCTTTCCACTGGTTTGCGCCTTTTTTGTTTTCTGACACTGACTACCAATGTGTCCTTCTTCACCACGGTTGAAACAAATCATATCTTTATGCTTGCATTCAGATACAACATGTCTAGTCTTACCACAACGGAAACACCTCTTCACCTCAGCAGCACACACATTACTCTTATGACCAGGTTTTCCATATTTGAAGCACACCACACTAGTAGGAGCATCTCCCCCACTAGTACTTTGACTCTGAGAAACTTTCTGTTTACCTTTACCAACTGGGGAATCATAAGGCTTACCACGGTTTTGTTGGTGCTTACCCCTCTTCTCATTGATAATCTTATAGTGAGCATTATTATCCTCTTCATAAATCCTGCAACTATCAATCAAATCAGCAAAGACACGAATCTTCTAGTATCCAATTGCCTTCTTGATCTCTAGGCGCAACCTGTTCTCAAACTTGATGCACTTCGAAAACCCAGCATCTGCCTCACTATAGTGTGGATAAAACTTAGTCAACTCATAAAACTTTGCAGCATACTCAATAACCGACATACTCCCTTGCTTCAGCTCAAGAAACTCGATTTCCTTCTTACCACAAACGTCTTTAGGAAAATACTTCCTCAAAACTTCCCTACGGAACACAGCCCAAGTGACATTCTCTCATACAGCTTCCAATCTTTGACAAGTCTCTAACCACCAGTCATCAACTTCGACCACTAGCATATGAGTACCATAATGAACCTTTTGTGCTGGAGTGCAATCCATCACACGGAAGATTCTCTCAATATCTTTCAGCCAATCCAACGCTCCGCCAGGATCATACTTACCCTTGAAGGTAGGCGGATTCTCACTTTGGAAAGTTGCCAAACTGCGAGATCCAGTATTCTCGTCAGCATTCGATTGATTCTACATAGCCTGATCCATCGGTTGCAGAGCAGCAGCAATTGCAGCATCATTTCTTCCAGCCATCTCAACTTATCACTACAACATAAATAACAATTGGAATTCAGACTAACAATACTCAATTGTTAGACAAAACTACGACTCGACAACTTGACCCGACGGATCAACTTGCTCTGATACCACTAATGTAACACCCCATTTTTACCCAACGAGTTAAATAAAATCAGAGTTATAAAAATTTCCAACAAACAAATGTAATGCTACACTTTCAACTTAAGACTACGACATTCAATCAGCTATAGTTCAGATACATAACACATGAACTTTGGATGAACCTATAACAACCTTCTTAGTCTTTAAAAAAAACAACTTTCATTACTACGCAGCAGATTCACATAATTCAACTGAAAACACCATAACATCTTATCCAACTCAAAACAACTTTAAGACAACAAGTCTTTAATGGAATCAACTTAAAAGTTCAGCAACATAATGAAAATCAACAATAAAGAAAACATGCGTTCATCCCCCCGAGTGCTACGTATCAGAGCAACAACACTGACCCGAACTAATGAGGGTAACAGCTAATCTTCTTGATTACCTACATGTTACCAATAGAGGGCAACATTCAAACATAAGGGGTGAGATATCGAACCATATAATCGGATATACAATAAATAATACTCCCTCCGTTCTTTTTTAAGTGTCGTTTTAGAAGAATTTTTTTGTTTCTATTTAAGTGTCGTTTTTATAGTTTAATGTTATCATTTGTCAATTATATCCCTACTTTTTCAATAACTCCACTTCACATTTTCCATAAAATTAATTATTTTCTCAATTAGTTATTGGAAAAATAGAGATGATGTATGATTGAATTTATTTGGAAAGAGAAAATAAATGAGGGTATAATAGGGAAAATAACTCTAATGATCCACTATCTTGGTTGAAGAGCTTTATGCTAAAATGACACTTAAAAAGAAACGGAGGGAGTATATTAGTATTAGATCATGCAATTCACCACTTCACAACTTTTTATCAACATTCAACATAATTAATTCATCCACACGACAACTCAGAATGCAACATGAAACGCGACTCGTTTTTATGCACATGCATGTGGTACCAATGGAGCAGAACTCTCAACTTAAAAATCTGCCAATAAATAGAGGCATCAACAAGGCATGAGCCTTCAACTTTATATTTTCCAATCCAGGCCAACTTGATGAGCATCAGCTCCAACATGATATGCTATGTATGCATTAACGACATGAAAGTAATAATAACAACAACAACAATAATTCAACTTAATTCAATATTGGCCATAAGCCTGCAACTTAATATTTTTCCCATAAATAGAGGCAATGAAATCACCTTCAAATTCACATTTTTCAACAAAAATGCCACCCAACAGATCAACCAAAAATTACTACAATAAACCGTATAATTATTCGGACTATTTTGGCTAAAATCGGTTAATTAATTATCGGCCAAAAATTCTATTATTTCCACTTTATAAATCCTACAAAATTATTTATTAAAGATATTAAATCCTTATTATTAAATATTTTGTATTGTAAACCGGAACGTAGTAGCTACGGTATATCTACTAATTATTCTATACCAATTTATTATTTGCATCAGAGTACAATATACAAAACAATTTCTTCTAATTGCTACTTCATGATTTCGCTACAGTAAGCAACCAATTACCTTTAAATACTACTACACTTTCTATGCGCTACAGTATGCAGATTAATTCTCCTAAATACCATTTTCTTATTTGCGCTACAGTAGCAACACTTTCTCCTATATACTACATCCTCCTTACGCTATAGTATGCAGAACAAATGTCCCCAAAATACTACTTCATTAATTTGCGCTACAGTATTGCAAAACAATGTGTCTAAAAATGCTACAGTATGCAAGCTAAGTGTTACCAAATATTAATTCAATTCATCGCTACAGTATTCAGCCACTTGCCTATTAAATATTACTTCTAAGTGCTATTGTATTACAAAACATGTGCCTATTAAATATATTCCATTCTATGCGCTATTGTATTGCAAGCTACGTACCTTTAAGTGCTTCTTCATAAATAAGCTACAGTATTGTAATCCAAATGCCTCCAATTGCTATTTCCCTTACGCTATTGTATCAAGAAATTACTTCTAAATGCTACCTCTGCACAGCGTTACAGTAATGCAAGCATATGCCATTAAATATATTCCATTCTATGCGCTACTGTATTGCAAGCTAAGTACCTTTAAGTGCCAATTCGTTTCATCGCTACAGTAGCAAAACAAGTACCTCCAACATACTGCTTCATTATTTTCGCTACTGTATGCAAGCTACTACTTTTAATCGCTACAGTACTAAGGTACTTCTCACCTCCATTGCAAGGAAAAATACTAAGGTACTTAAATATATGTATTATCTAATATACTGGGTCCTAAATCATCTCTCAATTTCATCAATATACCAATTTCAAACACAACTAGGAATAATTTTTATAACCCAAATTCACATACTATTAATCATACACCCTATTATAGAGTCAGAACCCCACTCTTACCTTGGATTAAGAGCAGCTCTAAGAGAATTCAACCGAATTTTTGGGGAATTTGGGACTTGAAGAAATTTCCTCTTGTTCTTCTTCTCCTCTCCCAAACCCTATTTTCCTCTTTGTTCTTTTCTTCCTGATACAACTAACTCTCTCCTATTTCTTATATTCTAATAAAATATATTATTATATTAATCCAAATAAATCCAATTGGGCCTAAATGCGACACCCCACTTTTACTACACAACACCACCAATTAAGCCTAATATCATATTTAAGCTTAATAATAAAATAACACTTTAACTTAATTCCACCAAATTAAATCCGACTAATTATTATTCCAACTTAATAAAATAGTTCTGACTTCGACGATAAAAATTTGAATTAATAAAACAATATTAAAAAATATTTAATTAAATAAATAATTAAATATCAGGGCATTACAAAGGACACCAATGGATGTCAGAGTCAGAGAGAGACATTAATCTTTGACTCCGCCTTAAGCCTAATCATTTTGCATGACTGATCGAGGAAGGTGCAAAATAAACCACCTATATAGTAGAGGGGTGCAACATATGAGAGTTGCTCGCTTCTTCAGAGTACGAGTATGGAGAGAATGTAGGATATCCCCGAGCAATGTAGGAACCTGATTGTGAGCAAGGAAGATGTTGATGGCATTCACATCTATAAATTGATCTGAATTAGGAAACAGGACCAACCCATGGATCAAGAGAGCTAAAACATCTTCGAAGGCATGGTAACTCATATTATCCAGGAAAATCTAAGCTTTCTCCATTAGAAATTTTGCAAGAAGGCCTTAAACTCTGCTTCTTCTTTCCCAATGGGATTCAATATCTGATGGCTTCAAGTGCAAAGCTATGGAAACATCTTCAGCAGTTGGATCTTATTCTAAACCAGTGAAAGTTACTCGCTCCATTATAGGTAAACCAAGTAACTTAGAGAATTCATCTAGTGTAGGTACCAGTTGATAATCGGTAAATGTGAAGCAATGGTGCTCAGGATCAAATAATTGGAATAGAACACTCATCAAAACTTCGTCAAATCCGGTGGTAACCAAGCTAAGAAAATGACCATGTCTTTTGTTGAAAGATGAGTCATCGGGAACTTTCAAGACCAATTCCTTGAGCTTGGGAGGAATTTCTATGAAGTTAATCCGTATGGTTTTTCTGCGACCTGAATTCATATCCTACAAAACAACAAAGAGGTAAATCCATTGGTCCTTGAAATGACTAGTATATATGAATGTCATGATGTTTATGATGTCATGATTATGCTTAAATCACAGATAAACACAAGCAAATCACACAATAGACCTTAGGTTCAAAGGCTCGCATGAGGAATTGTTTCAGCTCACACACCAAAGTATTGCGGCCAAAAAAACACGAAAGTCCAGTCTCAATGAGTGTAGTATCGAGTATCAACCAATCTTCTGTCAGAACCAAAGCCGACTATCTCACTACTCTCTAATGGCTAGGATGAGTTAATTAAATGTTCTAAAGGTCAGTTAGCGCTGAGTAACACTATGTTGAAACCTAATGTTTTCCTTGACTTACTCAAGGAACATTAGTAAAATCTAGAGTATCACGCTAATGTAGCCACCACTTCATCCGTATCGGTCTACACCGTACAGCTTCCATGATTTATTGCTACTTACCTAATAAGGTGCCCCAGATCCGGGTGTAGGATCTTTACAAGAATACCCCAGCAAACCCTCAAAGATAAAGCAAGAAAACACACAATAAAGCATTTAAAATGATGAACTAAAACTCTAAGGTAACCCGACTTTTTTATTCTTCCCTAGCAGAGTCTCCAGTTCTATGATACGATGGCAGAACCGATTGTTTAATACTGGTTTTGAGTTTGTATTCGCAAATGTTGCAGTATGCAAGAGTCACCACCGACTTTTCTTTTATCCAAATTAAGGAAAGGGTGAAAAGAACAGAAAAAGACCTTTTTGAGAGTTTTCTGAGTAAGGGGATAGATTATGGAAAGGGAAGGTGTTAGCACCCTTTCCATCCGTAGTTTTCTACGGGCTCTTAGAGGTTTGCTCATTTTAAAATACATTTGTGCTTTGTGTGTTTGGAAATGTTTTGAAAAATTCCTTAGTGCGGCGATTTACTTTGCATTTAACTCTTGTATCAATCCTCAAGAGTGTTAATAAACCAAATGTTTTGAAAATTGTTTTTTTTTTAAATGTTTTTGTGTAGGTGAAAAAAGTTGTTTTGAGCAAACTTCTAACAACTATCTACTTTTATACTCGAAAAGGTTTGTTCTTTTCATCCTATCCTTTAGACAATGGTATCCTACTATTAGTGAGTATGTAGCCCCATCGTTGGATGTTTGAGGGACAATCGACGGGACATTTACGGTCACAAAGGCAACTTGTGGAGACGATTTAGCAATTTTGTTTAGGGACTAGATCATTTAAGAGAAGGAAAATGTAGGGTCATCGAGGGACTATGATCTTTTGATTTACGGGTCTTTGCTAAAGCGTCCCCGTTTCGAGGGACATGACTATTTTTCCGAAGGCAACTGAAGCGGGGGTACCCTAGAGGTGCATATGTGCATATGTGTTAAGTTCGGTTATTTATCTTGCATTATTAAGTTTGCTAACATTTTAATTTTCAGTCTTATCATGTACGCCTAGTTACTAAAAGTTAATATTTACAGAAATTTAGAGTGCGAAAATTTAAATCCTAGACTATTACAACACTTTTGGACAATTACATAAAAAGTGAAGAAAATAAAAATGCAGAATTTTAAATCTAGACTCTTACATCTCATAATCAGTTACATTATTTATATAAAATGCAAGAATAAAAATAATGCGCGTGAAATTGAAAAGACGTCTAAAAGCCTAAAAACATTCTAAATAAAAGGAGAAAATCTTTTTGTTGTTATGTTTATCTTTGATTAAGAAAAATAATTAAACTAGATAAATATTAAATGAAATTAAACCTGATTCTATTTTTTTGGCATTTTTTATTTAAGAAAATATTTGAATGACATAACCTAAGTCTAATTGATTTTAAAATTAATAAAAATAAGTCAAGATAATTAATTCAATTAATTTACAAAATTAAAAAAATAATAATTTTAGAAAAAATGCTAAGTCTAATTATTTTTATTTTTTGCTTGATTTTATATTATTATAAAAAAATTTAAAGAGAAAAATAATAAAATAAAAGAAAAGAAATAAAATGGGCTTGATACAATCAGCAAACGGGGGGGTGCGTGTTGCAATTTTGCTAAGCCCAAAATGATGAGCCCAATGTTCAAACAAAAAACCTGGAAAAAGAAATGTTAATGAAAATACCAAAATCCAGACCTGGGTATCGAACCCAAGTCTCTTCCTTTCACAAACGATCCCTTCACCAACCGAGCTACTGTTTTAATCGTTAATTATATAACATAAAAAAATATATTATAAAACAAATCAGAAGTTATTCAAATGAAAAACATGCACCCAGTGGGTCCCTGTAATATTCAAATCGACGAGTCAGGGAAGTCCACTTGGCCAACAAGCCCTTGACCGCCGTCTGCAAAAGTTTGGCCGACCGGAGATGGTGGAAACCACCATCTTCTCCGGAGGTCTCCAACACCAAACCTGTAAAATGTGTCAAATTGAAAAAGAAAAAGCCCTATCCCGCATGAAATTTCACCCTAAGTCCGATTCCGGCCTTAAATTGGCCTGAAAACTATTGTACCGCCCAGATCGAAACCCAACAGTTTCAAAGCCTTATCAATGGCAAGGTGGTTTCTAAGCCTTAAATCATACATGTTTTATGTCAAACTTGTCTTATGGATCATCCTTAGCACGAATCAAACATCAAAAAGCATTAAAATATCACAAAAACTATAAATTCGAATTTGAAAATTTTACCAAATGAGTGGTTCCAGTTTGGTACTTCCAGACGTGTGATAGCTTGAATGAGGAGTGGTATGTGCTCCTGGGAGTCCTGGGATGTTAATAGAGTGATTGAAAGGAGTGGAATATGGCTGAGGATGGGAGTTTGAAATTGGACAAGTTTGAAAAAAAATTGTAGTTTCGTGTGACTCTCTTAGGCAATGTCAGTGTGTGTTAAGCTTGCAAGCGTGATGTATATATAGAGGAGATGGAGGAGATAAGATAACATTGAAAGAATCTCAACCATAAAGCCATTATGAAGGCTATTATCTCATTTTGAAAAATTTCCATAATTTGAGATTTCATGCCATTTTCATATTTGGATGAACCTGGACACTTGTGCACGAAATCTTGGGCTTCAAGACAAGTCAAAAAAAATGTCCCAAATGCCAAGGCCCATCCCCATTAATTTTATAGACAAAAATAGTAAAACAGTGTTAAAATGGGATTAGATGTCCTCCATAAGGTTAGGAGAATGTTTGAACCTCAAAAAGTTAGGCCATTGACCCAAAAGTTCAAATTTGCTCAATGCACCATTCTTGAAATTTCCAAAATTTTCCCAACTTGGGCAAGCCATAACTTGCTCTATTTTTATCTCATGATGATTTTGACTTTTTTGAAATCCCAAGATGTCTACTTCAATCCCTCTTTTGATCAATTTTGCATTTGAAGACTTTATCTTGATGTAAAAGGTCTTGGCAATAAGTGGCTTCTGTTGACTTTCTGAAAATGATGTATAATGTTTGAGCTCGTATCTTTCAAATGTTGCATATCTTGGACTTTAGGGATGAAGATAAGTTGTAGGGAATTGATTTATGTTCAAAATTAGCTTTGGTTGGAGAAAAATGGATGAATTATGTGAAAGTTATGCCTGGTCAAAGTTTGGTTGACTTTTCCTATAAAAACCCTAATTTAGCAGTTCTTGATTTTTGATAGATTAAGAGCATTTATTGAGGAATCATGATCAACCCTTGATTAAATGATGGATATCACTTCAAAATGTTGTTGTTGACCAAAATCTTGAATTTTGACTGTATATAGGTCACAATTGACTTTTGATCTAATATAGTTGATTTTCCAACACCTGAGCAATTGACTGAGCAAACTTATAGTGCAAGGCATGAAATTTGTCATGGAAAATATTGAAGGAATGTTAGAACTATGGAAATCATTTAGGATCTTTAGGGTTTAACCATCTTGATGAAAATTTAAACCCTAGTTAGAGGTTCATTGCTTAGGAGGAGAATTTGTCTGATCAATTCTTGGTCAACCTTGAGCAATTGAGGACCTCTAGGAGCATGTCTTGAGTAAAAATGGCAGGGCAAATTTTGGGGTACAACAATAGGCATTGGGGTAGGGCCCAAGGGAGTACAACTTTATTTTCCCTAAACCCTAAACCCTAAACCCTAAACCTTAAACCCTAAACCCTTAAGATGCCATAGATTAACATAAGATAGATAACAAGGGTGGATACCATAGAGTACTACAGGCGTGTGGGGTGCTAATACCTTCCCCTAGCATAACATACTCCCTTACCCGATCTCTTGGCTACAAGACCGTGACTTCTCCCTTCTCAGGTTTTCTCGATGTTTACCTTTCCCTTCATGTGGGATAAAATACGTTCGATGGTGACTTCATTGTTTGATGATTTTCAGCCGGTTGTTTCATCGTCAAGTACACTTCCTTTGATTTCCTTTTGAGTTGTGTACTGGATATCATATTCTGTTAAGACCATCTGCCATTGGGTAATTCTTCCGGAGAGAGCTAGCTTTTCAAATAGCTACTTGATGGGATCCATCGTAGAGATCAATAAAGTGGTAAGGGTCAACATATATTGTCTTAGTCGGAGATCAGCTCATTCCAAAGAGTAACAAGTTTTCTTGAGTAGTGAATATCTTGTTTCACAGTCGGTAAACTTTTTGCTAAGGTAGTATATTGCATGCTCTTTTCGACCAGAATCGTCATGCTGCCCCAGTACACACCCCATTGAATTTTCTAGCACTGTTAAGTACATGATTAGCGACTTCCTTCGAGTGGTGGCATCACAATGGGAGGTTCTTGTAGGTACTCCTTAATTTTATCAAAGGTTGTTTGACAACCGTCGTTCCATTTTACTACTTGATCTTTCTTTAGCAGCTTGAAGATTGGCTCACAAGTAGCAGTCAAATATGAAATGAAACGGGAAATGTAGTTCAGTCGTCCTAAGAAACCTCTGACTTCCTTATGGATACGAAGAGCTGGCATCTCTTGAATGGCTTTAACTTTTGCAGTATCAACCTCGATACCCTTACCACTGATGAGGAAGCCTAAGAGCTTACCAGATCTCACCCCAAAGGTGCACTTGTTCAGGTTTAGCCTCAGTTTGTACTTCCTCAATCTCTCAAATAGTTTGTGCAAGTGATCAAGATGCTCTTCTTCAGTTTGTGCCTTGGCTATCATATCATCAACATAGAACTCTATCTCGTGCGGGATCATATCATGAAATAAGGCTACCATGGCACGCTGATAGGTTTCCCCGACATTCTTTAACCCAAAAGGCATAACCTTATAACAAAAAGTGCCCAACTGTGTGACAAAGGTAGTTTTATCCATGTCTTCAGGTGCCATTTTCATTTGATTATAACCTTAGAAGCCATCCATGAAGGAGAATAACTTATGCTACGCGATGTTGTTAACCAAAACATCGAGGTGTGGTAGTGGAAAGTCATCTTTGGGGCTCGCCCTATTCAGATCCCTATAGTCTACGCACATACATACCTTGCCGTCTTTCTTTGGTACCAGAACAACATTAGCCACCTGTTGTACCCCAAAATTTTCCCTCTCATTTCTCAAGGATTCTCTCACAAGATCTTCTATGACGTCAAGTTTGCAGCACTAATACATCAATTTAGGCTCAGAATTTGCACAAGGGTAAAATGGTCAATTGCATACTGGAAAGTCAAACTTTGACTTTTTAGTCAACATTACATTCCAAAGATCAAATTTCATCAAGACATTCAAGAATATCAAGCTTGATCATCAAGAAGTCAAGAAAGTCAAAAGTCAACTTGAAAAGTCAAGATTTCCAAGACTTAGAAATTTTCTAAGTGTTTTTATACATGATAATTTCATCACTTCGTGCCATTCTTTCACCAAGATGCAAGATGATTCAAGGAAAACTTCCAACTTGAAAGTTGTAGATCTCAATGAGATCTAAAACAATGTAGAGTAGGAATTTTCTAGAAATGCTTGGATTTTAAGTTATAATTTCATGAAGTCATGGCATTTTTGAATAAACACTTAGAGAAATTTTCAACAGATTTTGGTCAGGATTTTATCCCAACTTCTTGGCATTTTTTCACATAGTTTCAAGATGATTTTGTAAAAATGGCCAACATGAAAGTTGAAGAGGGTGTTTCAAGCTTTCCAAAACATCCAAGAGCATGAATTTATCATATTTGAGCTAGGAAATTCAAGGGCCTAAAGTTGGGCATTCATTCTTGAATTGCAAGCCATTTTTGTTGAAGAACACATAACAAAACTCGTATGATTTGCTGCATAATATTATGTTGCAGGCTTCCTTGCTTTCAAATCTCATCATAATTTAATGCTTACACCCACTCTTGAGCTATTACCCAAGTGTTTAAACCATTGTCCAAAAGATCTTTCCATTTATGGCATAAAGGCACCATTGCTATTCTTGAAAAGCAAGATTTTTGTACAAAGTTTGTCTTGAGCCCATACCTTATTGGTTGCTGATTATAATCCACCACAAATCATAGAAAGTAGATCCTCAATACCAGCAACTTTGGTACTTCATCTTGGGACTATGGAGTACTTGACATAGTTTGATCTTTGTAATCCAACCAAACCATAACATGCTGTCTTGCAAACCTAATCAGCTCATATGCACAAACCCCTTGCCTATAAATAGAGGAAGCATTTGTAAGAGAAGGCAATAGAGAGAAAATCCAGAAGTTTTGTTGTAAACTAGCCATCAAGATCCCATACTCTCCAAAAAATCCATAAGTGTCCAAAAAAGCTTCCACTCTTGAGTTTTAAAGTCCAAATATTTGGGGGTCTCACACCTTGAAAGCTTTGTCCAAACATCTAAACACCTCACATAAATCACCTAGAAATTGTTCAAACTCAAGAACAAGCTTCTACAACATCTATGTTTTCTTTTCCAAGTTCAAGAATAGTCAAGACAACAAATCAAGCTCAGAGTATAAGATCCAGCTCCAAGGTAAGTTTGTTGACATTAGTTCTTCATTTCAAGCATCATTAGTATTTCATTTTTAAAGACAAAGTGTAGTAACCATTGTCCTTGAAGTTAGCCTTTCATTTATCTTCCATTCTTTCATTATGTGTCGAGAACTAACCCATGTATGCAGCAAAACAATGTTGAAGTAAAAAAAATGACAGTATGAGTCGACACATAGCCTTATGAGTCGATACATACTGTTGTACAGGCCCAAAACAGAAGGGAAATTGACAGTATGAGTCGACACGAAGAACGTATGAGTCGACACATACCATTATGTATCGACTCATACTGAGTTGATTTGGCAATACAGGGGCAAGGAAAGTTATGTGTCGATGCATAGGAGCTTATGTGGACACATAATAGTTCAAAATGCATTTTTTTCCTTCTTTTTACATTCTTTTTACATTTCCTTCATTGTTACTCGATATGGTTGTAATATTTAAGTTCTTATTTCATCCCCGTTTGTAAATTGTACCCCCATCCCCTAGATGATGTAATAGCGTAAGACTTTATTTTCCGCAAATTAACGCTTTCAAATACCAATGCTAGTAATTAGGGTTTTGTATGGAAAGACTAAAACCAATCAATAGAAAACCCTAATCAAAGACAAAAACAATGCATGTAAATCAATACACTTGTACACAAACACCCCTAGGGTAAATCCACTTGGTTGCCTTACAAAAATGGCCATATTACGCATGTGAGGTATCTTAGCAAAGACGAGAAAAATACAAGAGCATAGCCCCTCGATGACGCTATCTATGTTGCCTTTTAAAATGATCTTAGTCCCTAAAGAAAAATGCGAAGATACCTTGTAATATTGCTAATCATGGTTATACGATGACCCAGGCCCATCCCTTTTACATCCGAAGATAGGTTTACTTACCAAATCAATGGTAAGATAACAACTTCAAAGGAAAAAGGAAATGAACATGAAATACTTTTGAGTAGGTAGAATATTCCTAGTTACTTGCTCCATTTCAAAACAAACACCCACACTTCCAAAACATCTTTCAAACTTGAAAACATTTTCAAAAGATCAACAATTTGTATACATTTTTACGAACGAGAATCATTACAAAGTTTTCCTAAATAATGGCCTCTTTTCAAAAATACTTTCAAAACTGCACAAAGCACAATTTCAAACAAAAGCAAGTGATCTAGCAAGTAACTAAGAGCCCATGGAAAACCATGGATGAAAAGGGTGCTAATACCTTCCCTTTTCATAATCTACCCACCGAACTCAAGAAATAATCTCAAAGGTCTTTCCTGTGCTTTTTCACCTTTCCTTTTGGATAAAAGAAAAGTCGATGGCGACTCTTGCTAATCCGCAACATTTGCGATAAAACGCAAAACACCCAAGTCAGTTCTCCCACCGTATCATAGAACTGGCGACTCTGCTGGAGAGAAGAAGTTAAAAAAAATTGGGGTTACCTTAGGGTTAGATCACATTTATTTGCTCTCATTGTTTGACTTGTATGCTTTACATTTTGGTTCTTTTTTTCGGTTTAAATCCTCTACTCGGATTTGGGATACCTTATAGGTAAGTAGAAATACATTATGGAAATTATGCGGGGTATACCGACATGGTCTAAGTAATAGCTACGTTAGTGTGACATATTTGTGGGTACCGGTAGCCCTTGAGTAGTCAAGGAGAATACGGGGCCGCTGAGTGATGTCATAAAGCACTAACTAACTTTAGAACCTTTACTCGACCAACTTGGCCATTACGACGTAGTGAGATGACCGACTTTGGTGCAGTCCGAAGTTGGTAGATACTCGATACTACACTCATTCTGGTTTGGTTTTTTGGGATATTTCGGTCGCCATTAAAGAGGCTTGCGCTGAAACAATGCCCAAGGAAAAAAACCAGTGATATTGAGCCCCTTAGAACCCGGTTACTATTACTGGGACAGGTTTAAGCCAACTAAAATTCAAGAGGGTACTTACCCATGAGACTCCATTCAAGCCTAAACCTAAGGACTTGTTTGCTTTGTTTGTGTATATATACTTGTACATAACATCATAAACATAATAAACATCATACTCATATTCACTAACCATTTCAAGGATCTTGGGATTTATCTTTGTTCTGTTTTGTAGGACATGGATTCCGTTCGCAGGAAAAACATTCAAGTAAATCTCGTAAGGATCCCTCCGCAACTCTAAGAGTTAGCATCAAGGGTTCCCTAGAATTCTCCATTTACCGAAAGACATGGTCACCTCCTAAACTTGGCTACCTCTAACACTGATGAAGATATGATGAAGGTGCTTTTCCAATTCTTTGATCCTCTACACCATTGCTTCACTTTTCCCGACTATCAGCTTGTGCCAACTTTTGAAGAATTCTTCCAACTCTTGAGGATCCCCGTTCTCAATTAACTACCCTTCAATGGTACAGAAAGAGGTCTAAAACCTGAAGAGATTGCTTAAGCCCTACACTTGCAACAATCTGATGTCACAAATAATTGGGAAACAAGGAGTGGTGTCAAAGGTTTCTTAGCCAAGTTCTTGTCTAAGAAAGCTCAAGATTGTTGGAACTCCTTGGACTTACAAGCTTTTGAGTAAATTGTGTCCCTTCTCATCTATGGGATGGTTTTGTTCCCAAATCCTGACCAACTCATAGATGTAAACACTGTAAAAATCATCATGTCTCGTAACCCGGTGCCTACTTTGTTAGGAGACATCCTACATTCTTTTCACTCTCTTACTTTGAAGAAGAGAGGTATCCTCATGTGTTGCACTCCTATATTGGCAAGATGGTTATTTCGCATCTTCCCCAATCTGTGTTGAAAAATGAGCAAGGTTCAAGATGGTCCTATAGGTTGATGACGCTCAGACATTCAAATATTCATTGGTGTTCCCGCTCTTTGGAGAATGTTACTATCATTGACCGTTGTGGAGAATTCCCTAATGTCCCTTTGCTTGCCATTAGAGGAGGTATCACTTACAACCCCTGCTTATCCCTACGACAGTTTGCTTATGCTCGGAGGGATGGTCCCCACGAGATGCTTATCCAAGGAGTGGTATTTTACTACGAGAATGATAATCAAGGTTACCATCATAGGTTTATCTGAGCCTGGAGGATGTTGAACAAAGTGGTTAGAAAGAAGTTAGGACACAAGAACTCCATTCCCCTCGAGCCTTACCTTAAAATGAATGCGAGCTCGTCCTCAGAAACTTGTGATGCCTTATCCTTACATCTTACCAGTCATCATGGAGCTTGGGGTCGAAGGAGATGTTCCCTACACTATCCTTCATCCCGACATGCCTACCTCTCTCGAAGACTTGCAAAAGGGTTGGATTCAGCTTAAGGAAGAACGAGATACTTTCGAAGCATAATTCTATGTGTTGTACCCCAAACATTTCCCTCTCATTTATCAAGACTTTTTCTCACAAGATCTCTTTGACTCAAGACTGGATTAGGGTTTGACCAGCTCAAGACACCTCTTCATGCACTGATAACCAAAATTAGGGTTTTGAGTTTGCACAAGGATTTTTGGACTATCAATGTTTCATATGGCTTTCAAGTATGATTATGGACCCCTAAGATTACTCATGTCAAGTTTCAAGCCTTGAAACACATTTTTGATTAGTCAATTGGATAGTTGACCTAAAAATCAACTGTATTGGGGGAAAAGTCAACCATGGCCAATTTACAGTCAAACTTCATAATTTTTTATCAACATCAACATTTTAGACTCATATGTATCATTTGATCAAGTTTGGACCACAACTCTTCAAGAAATTTGATCAAATCATCAAAAGGGCAAAATGGTCAAAATTAGGGTTTTGATTGAGAAAGGGAAATTTCTGGTTTTTGACCTAGAAAATGACCAATTGGTTTGAAACATCTCGAAAGGCTCAATTGCATCATCATGACCTAATGACATGGTTCAAAACATTGCAAATCCATTGGATTGACAGATGAAATTTGTAGTCAACTGCATACTGAAAAGTCAAACTTTGACTTTTGTGTCAAAATCAAATGCCAAGGATCACAATTCATCAAAACATGTCAAAAGATGAAACTTGTTCATCAAGAAATCAAAGATTGAAGATTTTTATTGAAAATTGAAATTTTCTTAACTTAGAAAATTTCTTATTTTTTCTCAACTTTAAGCCAATTTTCCACCATGATACAAGATGATTCAAAGATAGTTCCCAACATGAAAGTTGTAGATCTCCATGAAATCTACAACATTTCTTCACATATTTTTCCCTAAAGATTCTTGGATCTCAAGATACAATTTTGTGAATACATGCTCATAAAGCAAAATAACTTAGTGAAATTTTGCCCTAATTTAGCCAGGTTTTTTACCTAACTTCATGGAAATTTTTCACCTAGTTCCAAGAGGAATATTGAAATGCATTTCAAAGATGAGTTATAGAGCACATTGAAAGCTTTCCAAAATGTCAAGGAACTCATTAAGATCATTTTTGGTTAAGGATAATCGAAGAGATGAAGTTGGCAATTTCTCACTTTGATTTCAAGCCATTTCATGAAGAACAAAATTCAAATCTGAACCTATGCTGCCTAATCCTTGCTTTACAGGTCTCAAACGTATTTCTCACTTCATAATTTAATGCTTACACAGATGATAAAGCCTTAATCCAAGCACAAGAGTCTTTGTCCAAGCTTTAATTCCATAAATGGCACAAAGTTGTCATTGCCATTTTAGAAAAGCATAACTTTTGCAACTTTTCACTTCTTGAGCATTTGACCTGTTTTCTCTGCACACACAAGTCCTATTAACTAAAAGCAAGTTGTCTAGGACTTGTACCAAATCCAAGAAGGCTTGTACAAGCATGTAGAGAGTGGTCTCTTCACCTTTCTTAAAAAGCAAGTAAGAGTGCAAAAAGGCTAGAACTCAAAAAAATATGTTGTGGAGCTGACTTGAAACCTTCTATATACTTATACACAAATAATTTGTAACCTAACACACAATTGCTCAAGGCCAGAGACTCTTAAAAACTCCCTATCACCAAAAACCTGTCAAGAACTTGCAGTTGGAAACTAAGCATAGCAATCCAGAAATTTACTCGTGTGTTTCAAGTTCTAATCACTCAAACACTTAACCTACCTCATATCTAAGTGTTCTAGACCATCGCCCCTCCACTGTAACTCCTCCTTCTCCATCTGCCATTTTTGTTTGCCAATCTTGCAGATTGACTTGGATAGAGAGATTCATGCACTTTCAAAGCAAGGTAAGGATTGGAACACACTCAGGGAGGTTCAGGCAAGCTAAAGGAATCTTCAGGCCTCCATAAATCTCACTCAAACTCCATTCATGATCTCAGCTGAAAGAGGTAAGAACTTCAACTTCTATCTCTTCATACAAGCATCTATTAGTCATGATTTATGAAGATAAAATGTAGATATTATTGTGCTAAAGCCAACCATGTTCATAGATTTCATTTCTGTTCATTATGTATAAAGAATTTTAGAGTTCAAATTTCATTAAAAATTAGGTTTAAAATTAGGGCCTTTAAAATTCGTTTTGATCTTTGATTGTTAGTTTACATGAATTACATGGTTGAAATCATGGGAAAGAGTACTATCATTTTCATGTTAGAAGTTTCCATTTTCATGGAGAAATGAGAAAGATACAGAGGTTCTGGCCAACTTGAGAAAGAAGATGAAGTACAGGGCAAGGAGGCTTTATATGTTATGTTTTTCTTGTTTCATTTAAACTAACAGATGTACAGCCACCCTAGTGGTAAGGCAGCGCGCTAAAATGCTTAAGGTCACAGGTTCGAGCCTTGGCGCTGCCTTTTTTCATTTTTCACATTTTTTCATCCATTTTTTGGCTGTTTGCAGCGTGGGCTTCAACATTTGGGCCTTGTGTTTTTTTTTTCTAACATGCTACCTCCTGATTACTTAGGGCACCCTTGGCCCAACTATTTTCATTTATTTAGTTTTATGTTGTTTTATTTCATTAAATATATTTTTCTTAAATATTAAAAATCATAAAAAATATTTTAAAAAAATGATAAATATTTTATTTTATTTTCTCATAAAAAATATATTATTTTTAGTTATGTATTAACTATTTTTCCCTAATAAATTTGTAAATAAAAAATAGAATTAGGTTAATTATTTATTCTTTTTCTCACTTATAAATATTTATTTTAACATATAAAAAGACTAAATATTTTCATAAATATTATTTATTATTATTTTAAGACAAAAAAAATACACCAAAATAATATTTAAGGAACTTTATTTTCTTTTAACAAATTAGAATTAGGATTAACCAATTTCTAAAAATAATTTCTTTTTCTTAAATCATTAGATTTAGTTTAAAACTCTTTTTTCACATAAAAACAAAGCAAATTTCTTTTTTCTTGTATACATAACATTGCATATTTAAATTATATTGTATATTGTTTATTTAAATACTTGTACAAGTTCGATTTGGTTGTAATAGATTAAATTAGGTTTACATTATTGCAAATCCCCATTCATAATTTGTATACCCCCCCTCCCATAAAATGTTATAATAGCGTAGGAATCTTTAAATTTCGTAATTTATCGCTTTTACACAACATGTTAGTAATTAGGGTTCGTATGACAAGATCAAAACAAATCAAATAGAAAACCCTAATCCAAAACAAAATCAAGCATGAAAATAACACACTTGCACACAAGCATCCTTAGGGTTTCTCCACTTGGTTGCCTTATACAAAAATAGCCATATTACGCATGCGAAGTATCTTGGCCAAACAAACAAATATAAGATCATGGTCCCACGATGACGCTATTCAAAGTTGCCTTACAAAATGATCTTGGTCCCTCAAAATGCTAAGATACTTTGCAACATTGCTAATCATGATTATACGATGACCCACGCCCATCCCTTTTACATCCAAAGATAGGGTTGCTTACCAAACCAATGGTAAGACAACAATGTCAAAGGAATATAAAATAAACAAGAAAGACATTTGAGTAGGTAGATTACTTCTAGTTACTTGCTCTATTTTCAAAACAACTATCCTTGCCATTTTCAAAACAAAACACACACATTTCCAAAACATTTTACAAACATTGAAAACATTTTCAAAAAGACAAACATCTTAGTATACATTCTTACGAACGAGAATCATTACAAAGATTCCCAAAACAATGGCCTCTTTTACAAAATACTTTCAAAAACCACACAAAGCACAATTTCAAAACAAAAGCAAGTAACTAAGAGCCCATGGAAAGCCATGGATGAAAAGGGTGCTACTACCTTCCCTCTTCATAATCTACCCCCCGAACTCAAGAAACAAATCTCAAAGGTCTTTCCTGTTCTTTTTTACCTTTCCTTTTGGATAAAAGAAAATTCGATAGGGACTCTTGCTAACCGCAACATTTGCAAACAAAAAACGCAAAATCCTCAAGTCAGTTCTCCCACCGTATCACAGAACTGGAGACTCTGCTGGGGAGATATTATAAAAGTGGGGTTACCTTAGGGCTAGATCACATTTATTTGCTTACATTGTTTGACTTGTATGTTTTACATTATGGTTCTTTGTTTGGGTTTGAAATCCTCTACCCGGATTTGGGATACATTATAGGTAAATAGAAATACATTGTGGAAACTGTACAGGGTGTACCGACATGGTCTAAGCAATAGCTATGTTAGTGCGACATATTTGTGGGTACTGGTAGCCTTTGAGTTAATCAAAGAGAATACGGGGCAGCTGAGTGATGTCATGAAGCACTAATGAACTTATAGAACCCTTTACTTGACCAACTTGGCCTTTAGGATGTAGTGAGATGATCGGCTTTGGTGCAGTCCAAAGTTGGTTGATACTCGATACTACACTCATTGAGGATTGGTTTCTTGGGATATTTCGGTCGCCATTAAAGAGGATTGAGCTGAAACAATGACCAAGGAAATAATCCAGTGATATTGAGCTCCTTAGAACCCGGTTACTATTACTAGGACAAGTTTAAGCCAACTAAACTTCAAGAGGGTACTTACCTATAAAACCCCATGCAAGCCAAAACTAAGAACTTGTTTGTTTTGCTTGTATATGCATACTTGTACATAACATCATGGACATCATGAACATCATATACATCCACTAACCGTTTCAAGGATTTTGGAGATTCATCTTTGTTCTTGTTTTGCAGGATATGGATTCACTTCGCAGGAAAACTATCCAAGTCAACCTTGTAAGAATTCCTCCACAACTTAAGGATCTAGCTTCAAGGATCCCTGAGAACTCTCCATTCACCGAGAGGAATGGTCGTCTACTCAACTTGGTCACCTCCAACACAGATGAGGATATGATGAAGGTGCTCTTTCAGTTCATTGATCCTTTTCACCATTGCATCACATTCCCCGACTATTAGCTTGTGCCTACTTTGGAAGAATTATCTCACCTCTTGAGGATTCCCATTCTCAATCAACTACCTTTCAGCGGTACGGAAAGAGACCCAAAGCAAGAAGAGATTTCTCAAGCTCTGCACTTGCACTCATCTGATGTCACAACTCATTGGGAAACTAGAAGTGGTGTCAAAAGCTTCTTAGAAAAGTTCCTATTTGAGAAAGCCCAAAGTTGTTGGAATTCCTTAGACTTGCAAGCCTTTGAGGAAATTGTGGCTCTTCTTATCTATGGGATGGTCTTGTTCCCCAATCCTGACCTACTCATAGACGTGAACTCCGTCAAAATCTTCATGTCACGCAATCTGGTGCCTACATTGCTAGGGGATATCCTACCCTCTTTTCACACTCGCACAATGAGGAAAAGAGGTATCCTTATGTGTTGCACTCCTCTCCTGGAAAGATGGTTTATTTCTCATCTTCCCCAATCAGTTTTAAAGAATGAGCAAGGTTCAAGGTGGTCACAAAGGTTAATGATAACCAAACATTCAGATATGCATTGGTGCTCTCGATCCAAAGAGAATGTTATCATTGTTGACCGTTGTGGGGAATTCCATATTGTACCTCCACTTGGCATTAGGGGAGGCATCACCTACAACCCTTGCTTAGCTCTAAGACAGTTTGGTTACACCCGAAGGGATGGCCCGCACGAGATGCTGATTCAAGGTTTGGTATTCGACTACGACAACGACGATCAAGGTCTTCGCCAGAGATTCATCCGAGCTTGGAGGATGCTAAACAAGGTGGATATCAAGACTTTGGGACACAATAATTCCATCCCTCTTGAGCCTTACCTCAAATGGGTACGAACCCGTGCTCAAAGTATTACGATGCCTTATCCTTCCATCCTTCCGGTGATCATTGAGCCTGTTAGGGAGAAGTTCCATACACTATCCTACATCCTGACATATCCACATATCTTGAAGACCTACAAAGGGATTGGATACAACTCAAATGAGAGCGAGATACTTTCGAAGCCCAATTTTACGCAAGCGAGAAGAAGGTTTTGGAACTCACTAGGCTACTTCATGAGGAGCAGACTCTAAATGCCTACATAGCACCAAAGAGGATGCATACTACTTTTTTATCTTAGAGTTTTGTATTATTTTGTCCAAAGGGCATTGATGTACTCAAGCTTTATCTTATTAATATAACGTGTGTTTCCTTTTTGTCTAAAACGAACTTGAATCTTTGAAATCCTTGAAAACATTGCATATGCACATATCATTCATCATAACATAAACATGTCTTTTGCAAAGAGTTTCCTCATATCTCTACTATTTATTTCAGTAAGATGGATCTCGAACAGACAGTCAAAGATCTCCAACCTTAGAACACACAGTTTCAATAATTGCTCATGACCCTAGCCAAGGGGCAAGAAGAGTTGAAGACTCTTCTAGCTGAGTAAAGGAAAAATAAAACAAAGAAAGTCACCGGGGTTTTAAACATGGAGAGAAGGTTTCAAGGGCAGACTAGAAGAACCTTGAATTTTGCAACAACATCCGGTGAAGGAGAGGGGAAAGGAAAGGAAACAGCGGTCCCGTCAGAATCTGAAGAGGAGGAAGAAGAGGAAGACTACTCTGAGGAACAGTATCCTCTGGCTGATGATAAGTACAGACATCTTGAAGAGCGTTTGAGCGCTATGGAAATACAAAAGGTTCCAGGTCTAAACTTTGAAGAATTGGGACTAGTGTCGGGGATTGTGATTCCTCCAAAATTCAAAGTGCCTTTGTTTTCAAAATATGATGGAGTGTAATGTCCTAAGATGCACCTCCGATCATATGTGAGAAAGATCCAACCACACTCCACTGATAAAGACTTGTGGGTGCATTTTTTCCAAGATAGTCTATCTGGAACACAACTCGATTGGTTTTACCAACTGGAAAGGGCCAACGTCCACAATTGGGAAGATCTTGCTGCAACTTTCTACAAGCAATATCAATATAATGCTGATTTGGTGCCTACCCGTACTCAACTTCAGAGTATGGCTATGGCTTACAATGAGGGTTTCAAGGATTACGCGCAGAAATGGAGAGATCTAGCTGGAAGAGTTCAACCCCCTCTGTCCGAAATGGAATTGGTGGACATGTTCTTAGGCACTCTATCGGGCCCTTTCTTCAACCATTTAATTGGAAGCTCATCTGGAGGATTTATTGAGTTAATAATGACCAGAGAAAGGGTGGAAGCTGGCATAAAAAGCAGAAAGATTCAGAAGGATTCATCTTCCTCTATAGCTGTAAGGAAGCCTTTTAATGAGAAGAAAGAAATAGTTGTTGTATATCCACAAAGGAACCAATGGAGAGCCGAACATCGACCAATGGTAGGGGATGTTATGATCCCGAAGTCAACATCTGATCAACCAAGAAGTAATCAACCAAAGGGTGGAAAGGTCGGTACGGAAATTCACCAAAATAAATATGACTCTGTCCCAAGTATTACCGCATCTTCTAAAATCCAATTTGGCAACTCTGAAAGAAGCTCAAAAAAACCCCAACACAGCTTCCCCTCATTATCATCCGAATGCCCGTTGCACATATCACTCCGAAAGTCCGGGTCATGACACCAACAACTGTTGGGCCTTGAAAAACAAAATACAAGACCTTATAGAGTCAAAAGAAATTGAGTTTGATGTGCCCGAGAAGCCAAACGTCATTTTTGTTCCTATGCCCAGACATGGTCACAACTCCAATGCTATTGAAGAAGATTTGTTTGTTACCACTGTTGATGAACTCGTGACTCCACTCCCAATCATTAAGATAAACTTGTTGAAAGTCAGTGTATTCCCGGGTTGTAATGACGACTACCACCTCTGCTTATCCTCACTAACTGATTGCCTTTTGTTGAAAACAGACATTCAACGCTTGATAGACAATAAAGAGATTCTGTTTGAAAGTACTCTTGTTTCACCTGTTCCTATTGAAGACGTTTCAATCATCACCATCTCCGCCAATTCTTTTAGGGTCCCCAAAAGACCCGTTAGAATTACATCGGTTCCAAAAACTACTCCTCTTATAATCACAATGCCTGGGCCAGTCCCATATGAATCAGATAAAACTGTGCCATAGAATTACGGTGGGGACATATACTACCATGGCATCAAACAAGATGGGCTGGCCACCGAAGAGACAAACTCAGAAGAATAAGATTCCGACATTAGCAATATTTCCGGAACTAGTAAGATTACCCGAAGCGGTAGAATCTTCTCTCCAGAAATTGCCCCCCCAAAGGCAGTTTTTGGACCCGTGGCTACGCCAAAGGTTACTTCTGTACCGCTAATCATCTCTGCAAGTGCTCCTATTGACAAAGACGATACAACCCCTGCTGTCATTCCTACCAACACTCCTGCTGCTAAAACTCGAGGAAAGAGTATTCAAGTGGAGTCTGTCTGGACGAAGGCTCAATCACTGACTACCCCCGAGACCTCCAAGAAAGAAATGGAGGAGATCCTAAAAATAATAAAAAGGAGCGACTACGACGTAGTTGAACAGTTGGGGCAAACTCCCTCAAAAATCTCCATGCTGGCATTGTTACTGTGTTCTGAGGCACATGTGAAATCCCTAGTGAAGTTACTAAATACAACCCATGTGCCTCAAGAGACGTCTGTTGATCAATTTCAAGATTGTGTGGCCAGCTTGACAGCGGATAACAGCCTAGGCTTCTCAGATACTGATCTGACACCAAGGGGAAGAAATCACAACGAGGCATTGCATATCTCTGGAATGTAGAGGCATAACTCTAGCCCATGTCTTGGTGGACACTGGCTCATCTTTGAATGTTTTACCGAAGAAAGCTCTCGACAAACTAGACTGCGAAGGACTGAAGTTAAAGCCAAGTAACATAGTCGTAAGGGAATTTGATGGCTCAAAGAGAATGGAACACAGGGATATGGATATCCCCATAAAGGTTGGGACTCATACTTTCAATTCAACCTTTTATGTAATGGACATCCTCCCCCTCTTACTCCTGTCTTCTAGGACGGCCGTGGATCTATAATGTCGGCACTGTCACCTCTACACTGCACCAAATGTTGAAATATCCAGTCCAAGGAAAGATTATCACTGTCCACGGAGAGGAAGTATATATGATTAGCCACCTCAATTCCTTCAGGTATGTGGAATTGGACGGCGAGTTCATTGAAACTCCTTTTCAACATTTCGAAGAAGTCCCCCAAGAGGAAGCAGTGACCAAAGTTGTGTCCCAGATTCCCAAGATTATAAGACCTCCACTCCGGATGTCATCTCTGAAGGACGCCAAGGCAGTAGTGGAAGAGGGTGGATGCACCATCTGGGGTCAACTTCCGGATACTCCATATAAATCTGACAAGTTTGGCTTAGGGTTCACTTCAAGTGCTCAGAAGGTTGTACGCCGTGCCTGTGCTGGAGGGCCACCCTTGAAGATTAGCAATCGGGAGGTCAATGCGGTAGAAGATGGTGAAGAGGACTGCAGCTTGGAGGATTGGATATTTCCAACTGTCAACAGAGGACTTCCCAATTGGGAGGCCAGAGACTTTGTCCCAATAACTTTCATCCCTCAGTAATTTATCTCTACATTTTGATTGGACTTGTAATATTCAAAAACAATTCGCACACTTAAAACCTTGTGTCTTGCCCGAGGCACAATGGTCCATTTGTAAGGGTTATTATTTCATCTTCATATGACATTCAATGAATCATGGACATTTTTCGCAGACAAACTTTTGTGCTCATTGTTTTTCTTTTACATTTTATTTTTAAGGATGGCTATAACCTTACACACACCCACACTCACAAATGCAGGTACCCTTCCATTCTGGATCCCATGGGTAATGATACTGCTATGGCCTTTGGTGACTCTGGGGATCTAATCTACCAAGCCGAAGGCGAAGGTGAGGAAGATTGTGAAGTACCAAGGGAACTCGCCAGACTATTACAACAAGAGGAAAGAACCATTCATCCTCACGAAGAACTGGTGGATACAATCAACCTGGGTACCGAAGAGGATAAAAAAGAGGTCAAGCTAGGTGCCAATCTGGAACCTAGTGTCAAGGAGCGTCTAATTCAGCTATTGCATGATTATGTTGAGATCTTTGCTTAGTCATATGAAGATATGTCGGGACTTGATACGGACATCGTGGTACATCGTCTACCTACAAGAGAATATTATCCGCCAATAAAACAAAAGGTTCACCGTATGAGACCTGATATGTTAGAAAAGATCAAAGCAGAGGTCATGAAGCAATTCAATGTTGTATTCTTGGCTGTCACTTCCTACCCTCAATGGGTTGCCAACATTGTTCCCGTATCTAAAAAAGACGGCAAAGTACGAATGTGCATGGACTATAGAGATTTGAATAGGGCAAGCCCTAAAGATGATTTTCCACTCCCCCACATCGATATCCTGGTTTACAATACGGCACAACATAAAGTGTTTTCCTTCATGAGCTGATTCTCAGGTTACAACCAAATCAAAATGGCACATGAGGACATGGAGAAAACTACATTTGTCACACAGTGGCGTACATTCTGCTACAAGGTAATGCCGTTCGGATTGAAGAATGATGGGGCAACCTATCAGTACGCCATGGTAGCCTTATTTCACGACATGATACATCATGAAATAGAGGTCTCCGTAGACAATATGATAGCCAGATCACAAACAAAAAAAAGAGCATTTGGATCACTTACAAAAGCTGTTTGAGAGACTAAAGAAGTACAAGCTGAGGTTGAATCCAAACAAGTGCATATTCGGAGTACGGTCCGGTAAACTCTTAGGTTTTGTCATCAGCAACAAAGGTATTAAGGTCGATCCTGCCAAGGTTAAAGAAATATAAGAGATGCCTGCTCCTCGTACTGAGAAGGAAGTCAGAGGATTCTTGGGACGCTTGAACTATATTTCCATATTCATTTCTCACCTAACAGCTACTTGTGAGCCAATCTTCAAACTATTGAAGAAAGATCAAGTAGTCAGATGGAATGATGAATGCCAGGTTGCTTTTGACAAAATTAAAGAGTACTTACAAGAGCCTCATGTGTTGATGCCACCAGTCGAGGGAAGATCACTGATCATGTATCTGAATATTTTAGAAATTTCAATGGGGTGTGTATTGGGGAAGAATGACGAGTCTGGCCGAAAAGAGCACGCTATTTATTATCTAAGCAAAAAGTTTACCGACTGTGAAACCATATATTCACTGCTCGAGAAAACTTGTTGCGCTCTAGCATGGGCTGCTCGCCGGCTAAGACAGTATATGTTGACTCAAACTACCTTGTTGATTTCTAAGATGGATCCGATAAAATACATCTTCGAGAAGCCTGCTCTATCTGAGAGGATAGCTAGATGGCAGATGATCCTAACAGAATACGACATACAGTATACTACCTAGAAAGCTATAAAGGGCAGTGTATTGGCTGACCATCTCGCTCACCAAGTTGTAGAAGACTATCAGTCCATGAAGTTTAAATTCCCGGATGAAGACATCATGACATTAGACAACTATGAAGAATTTAGACCATATGACGGACCTGAACAAGGATCCCGATGGACCCTGTTATTTGACGTCAATGTATCCTCAGTGGATTGCCAATATTGTCCTAGTACCTAAAAAATACAGAAAAGTCCGCATGTGCGTAGATTATAGAGATCTAAATAAAGCTAGTCCAAAAGATGATTTTCCTTTGCCTCACATTGATATGTTAGTGGATAGCACAGCAAAATTCAAGGTATTCTCGTTCATGGACGGATTTTCCAGGTATAATCAAATAAGAATGGCTCTAGAGGACATGAAAAAAACAACGTTTATCACACTCTGGGGAAAATTCTGTTACAGAGTGATGCCCTTCGGGTTGAAGAACGTTGGTGCAACGTACCAGAGGGCCATGGCAACCTTATTCTATGATCTGATGCATAAAGAAATCGAAGTATATGTTGATGATATGATTTCCAAATCCCAAACTGAAGAAGGGCATATAGAAGATTTGTTGAAGTTGTTTCAGCGTTTGAGGAAATATCGTCTCCGCTTGAATCCAAATAAATGCACCTTCGGAGTTAGATCAGGGAAATTGTTGGGTTTTATTGTTAGCCAGAAAGGAATTGAAGTTGACCCTGACAAAGTCAAAGCAATTCAAGAAATTCCAGCACCAAGAACTGAAAAGCAAGTCAGGGGTTTCCTCAGGCGTTTGAATTATATATCCAAATTCATTTCCCACATGACTGCAACGTGTGAACCGATCTTTAAGTTGTTAAAGAAAGATCAAGGTTGTGTGTGGACGGATGACTGCCAAAGGGCATTTGAAAGTATTAAAGAATATCTGCTTGAACCTCATATCTTGCTCCCTCCCGTAGAAGGAAGACCGTTGATTATGTATCTAATAGTGTTGGATAAATCCATGGGTTGTAATCTGGGACAACAGGATGAAACAGGAAAGAAAGAGTTCGCCATTTATTATCTCAGCAAAAAGTTCACTGATTGTGAGTCGCAGTATTCCATGCCAGAAAAGACATGTTGTGCTTTGGCCTGGGCGGCAAAGCGTTTGCGACAATATATGTTGAATCATATCACTTGGTTGATCTCCAAAATGGATCCAATCAAGTATATTTTCGAAAAGCCTGCTCTTACTGGGAGAATTTCCCATTGGCAGATGTTGTTGTCTGAATATGATATCGAGTACCGCACTCAAAAGGTTATCAAAAGTAGTGTGTTGGCAGATTACCTTGCTCACCAGTCGGTGGAAGATCATCAGTTTGCAGAATATGAATTCCCCGATGAAGATGTGATGTTCTTGAAAGTGAAACATTGTGATGAACCATTGATCGAGGAGGGCCCCGACCCTGAATCTCGTTGGAGTATGGTATTTGATGGAGCTGTGAATGCTTATGGTAAAGGAATTGGTGCTGTGATTGTTACTCCTCATGGATCGCACATTCCTTTTACTGCAAGGTTAACATTTGATTGCACTAATAATATGGCGGAATATGAGGCTTGCATCATGGGTCTGGAAGAAGCTATTGATCTCAGAATCAAGATTCAATATGTTTATGGTGATTCAGCTTTGGTAATGAATCAGATTAAAGGAGAATGGGACACTTGTCACCCTGGCTTGATCCCTTACAAAGATTACGCTAGAAGATTACTACCCTTCTTCAATAAAGTTGAATTCCATCACATTCCTAGGGATGAAAATCAAATGGCAGATGCTCTGGCAACTCTGGCTTCCATGTACCAAGTAAATGTTTGGAATGATATACCCTGAATTACTGTTCGACGGTGTGATACGGTGGGAAGAATTGACTGTTTTTTGGAATGCTGGTTTGCTTTTTGCGTTTGTTTTTGCAAAATGTCGCGGTAAGCAAGAGTCGCCACCGACTTTTATTTTATCCAACAAGGAAAGGAAAAAAGCACAGAAAAATTCCTTTTTTGAGATATCTCTCGGGTTTGGGGGGTAGATTATAGAAAGGGAAGGTGTTAGCACCCTTTCTATTTGTGGTTATCCACGGGCTCTTATGTACTTGCTCAATTGTTTTCAAAATTGTTTTATTTGTTCTTGTGGGTTTGAAAAAAGTTTTTGTTTGAAACTTCGATTTAACTCTTGCTTCTGTCCTCAAGAGCGTATGAAGTGTTTTTGAAAACTTTGTTCGAAAAGTGTAAGTGTGAAAAGTTTTGTTTTTGAAAGAGCAAGTATCTAAGAACCATCTAGCTACTCGAAAAAGGAATCGTTCTATGCTAATTTCCTTCAGACAATGCTATTCCACTATTGATGAGTAGGTAGCATCGTCATTGGAGTTTGAGGGTCAATTCGATTGAGGGACATACGGTCACTAAAGCAACGTTAGGACACCTTAGCGGTAACCCTAATTGTAGTTGTTTAGGTATTGGCTTGCATTTTTGGCAAAACCAGGTGTATGAATGTCATGACTGATGTCATAACATTCTAGTTTATTAGGTACAAATTTATTAGGTACCTTTGCAGAAAAATATTGTCATACAAGTACTGATGTTTATGAGTGTGTATCTGAGCATTTTGCAAAATGATCACATTTACAAAAATCAGTAAACAGGAATTCAGATGTCATAACAAATGTTAAGACATCCTGTTCTGTACTAACATGTTTGCAGTTTAGTTAATTCTGAGTTTTTTCAGGAAAATGACTCAGTCTTTCCAGAACATAATCCTGCATTTTCTTTGGGTTAACCTAGCTCAACCCTAACCTGGTTGATAAAGTCCTGTGACCTAGTCTTAAGGTCAAATGTAATTAACCCTAGCTTTTTGGGGAAACCCTAACTGAAGATGCAGCTGCTATATATTCAACAGAACTGCTGTTTTGAAAGGAATCCCTTTTTGATAGAAGATCATTTAGAAGCTGTATAGTTTTAACTATTGTAATCCAAGCAATTATCATTGTGATAAGTGACTTGGAATAGGTTTTTAATTGTAAGGGTTGTGTAGCACTCAAAGCTTTGAAGCAAGAGTGTTTGTATGTCTCTTGACTAAAGCTGTGAAGCAGAGTCAAGTTAGGTGTGTGTATCACTCAAAGCTGTGAAGCAAGAGTGTTTGTGTTGCTTGATTAAAAAGCTGTGAAGCTTAATCAAGTGTATGTTTTTGAAGAGTGTCTTCATCAATTCATTAGTCAAATTGTTTTATGTATCACTGCTGTGATTGAGGGGGAGTGAGTAGGAACTCAGGTTTAAGTTGTACTTAGATTGAAGTTGCATTGGGTAGGTCTTAAGTGAAGGAGATAAACTGGTTGGTTTATTCCTGAATTAACATCTCTTATAGTGGATTTCCTCCCTGGCTTGGTAGCCCCCAGAGTAGGTGTTGTTGCACACTGAACTGGGTAAACAATTGACTGTGTTCTTTACTGTTTTTGTATTTACTGTCTTATAGAAAGTCAGATACGGTGTCACAACATTGAACGTGACATTGAGTATCTGCAGCCAGAATTTCAATTGGCATCAGAGCAGGCACCCTGCCTGTATTACTGGGTGAGATCTAGGGATATCACTTTCTGGCACTATGGACAAAGAAGGAGTTTTTGGAAATAGACCACCCATTCTGGATGGAACTAATTATGACTACTGGAAACCTCGTATGATTGCCTTCTTAAAATCTCTGGACAAAAAGGCTTGGAGAGCTGCTGACAAAGGATGGAACCATCCCACCATAACTGAGAAAGATGGGACAATCAGTCTGAAGCCTGAGGAAGATTGGAGTAAAGAAGAAGATGAGTTAGCCCTGGGAAATTCCAAAGCTTTAAATGCCTTGTTCAATGGAATTGATAGAAACATTTTCAGACTAGTACATCAATATGAACTGGCCAAGGAAGTTTGGGACACTCTCAAAACTACTCATGAGGGCACTTCCAAAGTAAAAATGTCAAGGCTTCAGATGTTGACTACCAAGTTTGAGAATCTAAAAATGATGGAAGATGAAACCATTCATGAGTTTCACATGAACATCTTGGAGATTGCCAACACCTCAGGAGCACTGGGAGAAAAGATGTCAGAAGAAAAACTGGTGAGAAAGATTCTCAGATCCTTGCCTAAAAGATTTGCAATGAAGGTAACTGCCATAGAGGAAGCCCAGGACATCAACAAGTTGAAAGTGGATGAACTTATTGGGTCTCTTCAGACTTTTGAGATGGGGATCACTGATAATGGTGACAAGAAGAACAAGAGCATAGCACTTGTATCCAACACTGATGTTGAAAACAAGGAGGATGAAGAAGAAAATATTTCAGAAGCTATAGCCATGCTTGGAAGACAGTTCAACAAACTCATCAAAAGAATAGATCCAAAGTCAAGGTCTAATGTTCATAACATTCCCTCTGACATTGACAGTTCCAGCAGAAGACCAAGGTCAGAAGAGAAGGGAAACCAAGGCAGAGGAATTCAATGCCATGGCTGTGAAGGATATGGGCATATTCGAGCTGAATGTCCAACCTTTCTTAAGAAACAAAAGAAAGGAATGACTGCTACTTGGTCTGACTGTGATTCAGAAAGTAATTCTGAAGAAGAATCTTCCAAACTAGTTACTGCTCTAACTGGTGTTTGTACATCTGAAAGTGACACCAGTGATGAAGAAGTGACATTTGAATAACTGGCGGATACCTACAAGAAATTGTGTATCAGAAGTGCTGAAGTCTGTGTGCAGAATGAGAAACAATCAAAACTCATTATAAAGCTGGAGGCTGAAAAAAGGGCAGATCTTGAAACTATAAGTCATCTAGAAGGGGAAGTTCAATTGCTGAACTCACAACTGAACCAAATGACCAAATCTGTCAAGATGCTGACCAATGGAACAGATAAATTGGAAGAGATTCTTCAAGTTGGACAAAATGTGGGAAACAAATCTGGACTAGGATTTGTGGAAGCTAAGAAATCTGGTGCAGACAAGAAGATCAGGCCTGTTAAACAATTGTCAAAGCAGATGTCTCAACACAACTCTCAACATCAGAAACAGAAATATATGAAGAAAAAATACCAAAGATGGAGATGTCATCATTGTGGGAGGTATGGACACATAAAGCCCTTCTGCTTCAAATTGCATGGATACCCTAATCAAAACTCAGGTGTTAAACCTAAGTCAAAAAGGGTACCACATGCTCCTCAATGGAAGAAAAAGGCTACTGCCCTGATAGCCCACACTTCCCTGAGAGTGTCTGCAAAGGAAGGCTGGTACTTTGACTGTGGGTGTTCTAAACACATGACTGGAATAAAGAACATTCTCAATCATGTTAAACCTCACAACACTAGTTATGTGACCTTTGGAGATGGTGCTAAAGGTGAAATCAAAGGAGTTGGTAATTTGGACTGCCCTGAAGTTCCAAGTCTGAGTGAAGTACTGCTGGTAAAAGGGCTGACTGCTAATCTCATTAGTATCAGTCAATTGTGTGATCTAGGATTCAAGGTCAACTTCTCAAAATCTGAATGTCTAGTAATTAATGAAAAACTAGAAGTTGTAATGAAAGGAATCAGATCCTAAGATAACTGTTACTTGTGGCAGCCTGAGAACACTAATAACTCCACTATGTGTCCAATTACCAAAGAAGAAAAAGAGATGAAACTGTGGCACCATAAGCTTGGTCATCTTCATCTAAGAAGAATGAAAAGAGCTATCTCTATGGAAGCAGTCAGAAGGACTCCAAAACTACAGATTGATAAAAGAAGGGTTTGTGGTGAACTTAAAATTGAAAGGCTTGGTAAAAAGAAACATGTCTATGATGTGGTGAATAAACTTGAAGAAGGATGTGTTGTCAGAACCAGAAGTAATCATGACAAGGATGTTGGAAACAACAAGTCTAATAAATTATGTTTCCCTGAAGAAATGAGTCGTGAAGTCTCTTCTCCTATAACTCACCATCAAAATGGAGTGGACAAAAAGAAAAATAAGATCATTCAAGAATCAACCAGAACTATGATTCATGTCAAAAGAATGCCTTCCCAACTCTGTGCTGAAATGGTTGCAGCTAGGAGTAACTGTTCTCAAAATATCTGGACAAAACAGATGCTCACTGAGTATAATGTCTCACAAGATGTTGTGACATTATATTGTGATAATCTGAATACAATCAATATTTCCATGAACCCTATTCAGCATAGCAGGACCAAGCACATTGACTTTGTAGAGAAGAAGTCAATTAAACTGGAACATGGTATCATTAAGCTTCAGCTGGCTGATTCTTCTACCAAGGCTCTTGTTGGAAATAAACTTGAAAACTTGAGGGGCAGGTTGGGTATTTGCCAACATGCGAAATTATAGCAATTAATTTTTCTTAAAACAAGGGTTGAAGGAGTTAATTTTGTTAAGTCTATTTTTAGTGGGTTAATCATATGTTTTCCCAATTCTTTCAAAATCTTTAAGAAGTTGAAAAGACTCTCTTTTGCCTCCTACCTCTCTCGACTTTGCAACCTGTTCCCTTCTCTCAATCAAAATTTTCTCTCAAATTGCTACTGGTGCTCTAAGTCAATCAAAATGTCTCAAACATCATCTTCAACCAAGGCGACTTCATCATCCTCATCATCTTCATCATCTGACCAAGACTCTAGAGCAATCACCACATGCATAGAATATGAAGTTCTTGAGGTCACTCCTCTCAGAGAGATGGCAACTGACCCCGCCAAAGTCAAAAAGCTGAGAACTAGACATGCAGGAAGAGCTCAAGCTGCAGCCTCTGGTAATCCTTCTCATCCTTCTTCTTCTGTACCAAATAGAGAAGGATCAGTTCAAGTTCATCAAGCTATTGCTAGGCTTGTTACTAGTATACTAAGCGGAAACCAACCTGTACCGGGGATTTCTGTCCCTTTAAATCAATCAGGAAGCCCAAATGTGGACGTCTCTGAGAATGTAGATGTCTCTGAGAATGTTGTGACACAAAATGACAACATTCAGAACCCTTCAGAAAAGACTGTTGATCCACCTATCATTGATGTGGATGAGGATTACTCAGATAATGATCTGATTGCCAATGTAAACCCTAGCATAGCTAGGAGATTGATGAAAAGAAAGGGTAATCAGAATGATGCAAAATGTGTGTCCAAAGATAAACTTGTTGTTAAGAAATCCAAGGCTGAAGGCAAGGCTGGGGTAGAATCTGTGAAAACTGGTCAGTCCAAAGGGAAGGTGAAAGCCCAGGTGTATACTGGTAGACAACCAATTACAAAGAAGAGAAAAGATCCTGAATGTTCTGATTCTGATGAGGAATCAGAGTTTGAGATTGATGCTGAAGAAATTCCTATCAGAAGGAAACTGCCCTCCAGTAAAATTGCTAGAGTTCCTGAAGTCCCAACAGACAACATCTCTTTCCACCACCCTGACAATGCAAACAGATGGAAGTATGTTTGCTTGAAGAGAATAGCTTTAGAAAGAGAACTCAACAATGATGCCATGGAGTGCAAAGACATCATGGACCTGATCAAGAATGTTGGACTGATGAAGACAGTGATAAAATTTAACAAGTGTTATGAAAATCTGGTCAAGGAGTTCATAGTTAACTTGTCTAATGATTGTGCTGATGGAAGGTCAGCTGACTTTGAAAGTGTTTTTGTTAGAGGAAGAAGGGTTAATTTCTCTCCATCAGAAATTAACAAATTTCTTGGAAGAACAAATGAGGATTGTCCTGATCTGGAAGTCACTGACAATGAAGTTTGTCAAACCATCACAGCAAGGCAAGTGAAGTGATGGCCCTTGAAAGGCAAGCTGAATGCCAGCAAACTTAGCATGAAATTTGCCATCCTGCACAAGATTGGTGCAGCCAACTGGGTGCCTACAAACCATAAATCAACTATCTCCACAGGATTGGGGAGATTTATTTATGCTGTGGGAACCAAGACTGCTTTTGACTATGGCAGGTATATTTTTGAACAAACTTTAAAACATGCTGGTAGTTAAGCTGTCAAAGGACCAATTGCCTTTCCCTCCCTCCTTTGTGGAATTATCCTTGCACAATACCCTGATATCCTGGTGGCAAGAGATACTGCTTGCAAAAGAGCTCCTGCCCTTGGCTTGCACTACAAACTGTTTCAGGGATCTCATGCTCCTGATATTGTCATAACATCAGCTGAGACATCGTCTGTGAAGACCCAGTCCAGGACATCTGATGTCATAGCTGTATTAAAAGAGACCTGCAAAGAACTGGAAGCTAGGAAAAAGACCCTAGAAAACCTAATTGCCAGGATAGAAAAGGAGGAAGCTGAAGGAAACAGAAGGGAAGAGGGTGTAGAAGCTGAAGGTCATCTCAATACTGAAGAAACTAGCTCCTCTGAGTCTGATGACAGTGCTTAAAGGTTGGTGGAGTTGCTGTTTGGTGGAGTTGATGCTGGTCCCTGGTGGAGTTTGGAAGTGTGTTCAGTTTTTAGTTGCTGCTCTTATTACTTTTTCTGGATGACTGTATAATTTTTATGAACATGTATCTTTGGCACATTTGTGGCTAAAGAGGGGGAGATATATTGTGATACTTTATTTGACATTCCATTTTTCTGCAGTCATTTTTATTCTGCTGCTATCTATCTCTGATTGCTTAGGGGCTTTAGCCAAAAATCTGCCAAAGGGGGAGTTTGTAGTTGTTTAGGTATTGGCTTGCATTTTTGGCAAAACCAGGTGTATGAATGTCATGACTGATGTCATAACATTCTAGTTTATTAGGTACAAATTTATTAGGTACCTTTGCAGAAAAATATTGTCATACAGGTACTGATGTTTATGAGTGTGTATCTGAGCATTTTGCAAAATGATCACATTTACCAAAATCAGTAAACAGGAATTCAGATGTCATAACAAATGTTAAGACATCCTGTTCTGAACTAACAGGTTTGCAGTTTAGTTAATTCTGAGTTTTTTCAGGAAAATGACTCAGTCTTTCCAGAACAGAATCCTGCATTTTCTTTGGGTTAACCTAGCTCAACCCTAACCTGGTTGATAAAGTCCTGTGACCTAGTCTTAAGGTCAAATGGAATTAACCCTAGCTTTTTGGGGAAACCCTAACTGAAGATGCAGCTGCTATATATTCAACAGAGCTGCTGTTTTGAAAGGAATCCCTTTTTGATAGAAGATCATTTAGAAGCTGTATAGTTTTAACTATTGTAATCCAAGCAATTATCATTGTGATAAGTGACTTGGAATAGGTTTTTAATTGTAAGGGTTGTGTAAAACTCAAAGCTTTGAAGCAAGAGTGTTTGTATGTCTCTTGACTAAAGCTGTGAAGCAGAGTCAAGTTAGGTGTGTGTATCACTCAAAGCTGTGAAGCAAGAGTGTTTGTGTTGCTTGATTAAAAAGCTGTGAAGCTTAATCAAGTGTATGTTTTTGAAGAGTGTCTTCATCAATTCATTAGTCAAATTGTTTTATGTATCACTGCTGTGATTGAGGGGGAGTGAGTAGGAACTCAGGTTTAAGTTGTACTTAGATTGAAGTTGCATTGGGTAGGTCTTAAGTGAAGGAGATAAACTGGTTGGTTTATTCCTGAATTAACATCTCTTATAGTGGATTTCCTCCCTGGCTTGGTAGCCCCCAGAGTAGGTGTTGTTGCACACTGAACTGGGTAAACAATTGACTGTGTTCTTTACTGTTTTTGTATTTACTGTCTTATAGAAAGTCAGATACGGTGTCACAACATTGAACGTGACATTGAGTATCTGCAGCCAGAATTTCACTAATGTCTTAGATCATTTGTTTGAGGCAGCAATATCCGGGCAACCGTTTCGAGGCGACTATGATCTTTTAGACAAGAGGGAGACCTCTAAAACAAACTATACTCAATGACCGTGTACGAAGGCAACCATGTGGGGTGTACCCTAGGAGTACGCATGTGCGAGTGTGTCGTTTTCAGTTATTTTTATCTTTGTACATGTTAAGGGTGATCTAAGTTGATTTTAGGTTAAAACATTCAGTCTTGTCATGTTATCCTATTACCAAACATCTAACAGTTATAATTTACGGAAAATAAAATGCGGGATTTAAATTACAAGGCGTCGAGTATTTACATCGCCAAAGACAAACCCTTTAAAAATAAATAAAGCGATAAAAATAAATAAAAGTCCTACTTACTATTACAATCCGGGAGCAAGTACATTATTGGTAAAAGAAAGTAAATCGCGTGCGGGAAATTAAGTCGAGCGCATGATTAGGGCTTTGACCCTTTTGGTTAGAGAAAATGTCTTTTTGTTGTTTTTTATTTTAAGAAAGAAATTAAACCTAAATTAATTACTTAATTAAATTAATAAATAAATTAATTAAATGAAAAATTAATTATGACATATTTTTTTGATTTTTGTTATTTTAAGAAAGAAAATGAAATTAATTAAATTAGTGGTTAAAACTAATTAAGTCTAATTAATTTTAATTATTTACAAAAAATAAATTAAAGTTTTCTAATTAAAACCTAATTAATCAATAAATTTATTAAGAAAAATAAAATTTGATTTGAAACAAAAAATATTTTTTGGTGATTTTATTTTATAAAAAAAGAAATTTGTGATTGGTTAGAAGTTAAATAAAAATAATAAAACAATTAAAATAAATAAACAAAATAAATAAGTAGAGGGGAGTATGGGCCTGATTTGGTGGTGTGATTAGCAATTGGGAGGCCCAAAAACGCTGGCCTTTGTGGACTTTTTTGAGATCTAGTGCTTGTGCATTGACTGATGCTTTGGTAGACCTTCAGCTTTGGACCACCAGATCTGGCCTTTGGCCATCTGGCCTTTGGATGTATGAGGATGTATGGTGGACAACAAGCCAACGCGCGCATAGGAATACCCGAAAGACAAAATTATAGAGAAAGTGGGGGACCTGGGATTTGATCCCAGGTCCTGAAGGAAATTGCTCACTTGCCTTGCCTCTACGCTGTGATGTTCTGTTTGTTAATATAATATAAATAAACAATAATATAATAAACAAAGTTAATGGCCAGAACAAAAATAAAAAACGCGCGCTATTTGAATAACGCAATGGATGGACGCCATGTATTGTCTTCAACCTCTTGTCTATGGCTAAAAGTGCACAGACCTATACCAACGGACAGAAGTCCGTAGCTATAACGTTGCTCATCTCAAAAATTCTTCTCAGTCCACAAAAATGAATTCCAAGGGCATGGTTATGTTCGTCTCACTCTCCCGGTCACAACCATACCCTTCTTGTAGCCTAATTTCGCCTGAAAAGAAAACCCCCAAAAATATCCAAGAAAACCTAGCTATGGCGAATTGCAGTATAGGTTACATAAACGAAATTAAATGATGCAAATAGCTTGGAAATGTTGTGAGGATTACAAATATGCAGTTAGTTTTCATTATAGATGCAAGAATAGATCAAACCGAATTCAAGAACAGGGGTGGTTATCGTGACACTTACAGCGCGTTTGGACGTCTGAAAAAGCTTGCTTTGGATTGGTTTAGCTTGAGTGAATGCCCAGGAAGCGATTGGGACAGGTCTTGGCCTCTGAAAATGCCTCCAACTATGATTTTGATCTCAAGCTTTTTTGTGTATTTTTCAAATCTTGTTATGCCTCTCTCTGCACTTGCCAACCCTTGTGTCGTTCCCTTTGGCTTGCTTATGTAACATGCTTTGCATTAGGGTAGAAATCATGGATTGAATCCCTCCAAATCAATGCACATGAATATGATTTGATTCCCATTTACAAACTTGCCAAATTTGATTTGATTCTATCTTTTTGCACATGATTTGCCTTGGTATGAGTTTGGAGATATGCTAGCTGTCCATTGAAGCCTACAATCAATAAAAAATCTTTGGTTATCATTTTTTTTTTGATTTTATATGATTTAATTTGATTTAAAATGAATAAATTCAAATAAAAATCAAATTAATTAATAAAAATGATATATGGACACATGGCTGAATTTAGGACACGTGGGCAACTATGCAAGCTCAAATCAAGTGGAAAAGAATGGGCCCATTTGACAAAATTTGATGTTTTGGGGATAGTTGACTTTTGGCAATTTTGCAAAAATGTCCAACTTCAACAATGCATAATTTCTTCAATTTTGAACTTTTGGAGGTGTTCTTGGACTTTTTATAACTCTTGAGATGTCCTCTAACCAACCCTTTTGGTCTCATCTCATTTTGATATTCCATGCTCAAGTTATAAGCTTTGGCAAAAAAGGTGTTTTTGTTTACTTTCAAAAATGATCTATAATGTCCAAATTTATAACTTCTTGTGAGTGCATTTTTTGATCTTGAGGTATGAAGATGGATTGTAGGAAATTGCATCCTATTAAAAATGAGCTTTGGATGGGTCATTTCTCATAAAGTATGAGAATGTTATGCTTGGTCAAAGTTGAGTTGACTTTTCTTGCAAAACCCTAATTTAGCAACTTTTGAGTCTTGATGAATTTTGAGCAATCCTTGATGAATAATGATCAACCCTTGATCAAATGATGAAATATCCTTCAAAATGAGAATGTTGGCAAAAAATCTTGAAGTTTGACTGTATTTGGGTCACAATTGACTTTTGCCCTAGCACAGTCGATTTTTGGACCTTTGAGCAATTGACTAAGCAAACTTTCTCTGCAAGGCTTTAAATTTGACATGGATTATCTTGAGAACATATTAGGACATTGGGGAGAACTTGAGGTCATTTGGATTAAAAGATCTTGATGCAACACAAAACCCTAATTTGGGATTGACTGCCTTATGAGATAGCTTATATGTCCAACTCTTGAGCAAACTTGAGCAACTTGGAGATTTTTCTTGTAATGTTTTAAGGAATGTGAGAGGGCAAATTTTGGGGTACAACAGCTGCCCTTGTTCAATCTTCTTAAACCTGAGGATGTAGATTGTCCGTCGTGCCTTTCGTGATCCGAAGGTGGAAGATGATTGAACACTAGAGTGCCCAAAAATCTGCACTCGCATGAAGCGGTATCAGCCTGGTGATGTCGGGAATGGGCTTACAGATGCCATTTGGAGAAGTTTCGATCGCAAAAGAGATTCCTTAGAGAGAGCTTGTATACTTTTTGTTATGGAAGATTCCGCTGGGGATGTCTGATCTTGTTGATATTTAGGAACTTGCATGTACCTCAACTGAGAGAACATCTCTGTTGAGTTTTATGAACTTGTCCGTAATTCAACTGGGGGGAAACATCTTCATCGAGATTTAGGAACTGTCTGTAATTCAACCGAGACTAATTCAGTTGAGATTTAAGAACTTGTCCACACTTTGACGGAGGAAAATTGTCGAGATTTAGAACCTTATCTGTAATTCAACCGAGACTAATTCAGTTTAGATTTAAGAACCGGTCAATACTTCGACTGAGGAGAATTGCCGAGATTTAGAACCTTATCTGTAATTCAACCGAGAATAATTCAGTTGAGATTTAAGAACCGGTTGGTACTTCGACTGAGGGAAACATCTTCATCGAGATCTAGGACTGTCTGTACTTCAACGGAGGATAATTCTGTTCAGATTTAAGAACTTGTCCACACTTCGACGGAGGAAAATTGTCGAGATTTAGAACCTTATCTGTAATTCAACCGAGACTAATTCAGTTGAGATTTAAGAACTCGTCCACACTTCGACGGAGGAAACATCTTCATCGAGATCTAGGAACTGTCTGTAATTCAACCGAGGATAATTCAGTTGAGATTTAAGAACTTGTCCACACATCGACGGAGGAACATTGTCGAGATTTAGAACCTTATCTATAATTCAACCGAGACTAATTCAGTTGAGATTTAAGAACAGGTCAGTACTTCGACTGAGGGAAACATCTTCATCGAGATCTAGGAACTGTCTGTAATTCAACCGAGGATAATTCAGTTGAGATTTAAGAACTCGTCCACACTTCGACGGAGGAACATTGTCGAGATTTAGAACCTTATTTGTAATTCAACCGAGACTAATTCAGTTGAGATTTAAGAACCGATTAGTACTTCGACTGAGGGAAACATCTTCATCGAGATCTAGGAACTGTCTGTAATTCAACCGAGGATAATTCTGTTGAGATTTAAGAACTCGTCCACACTTCGACGGGGGAAAATTGTCGAGATTTAGAACCTTATCTGTAATTCAACCGAGAATAATTCAGTTGAGATTTAAGAACCGGTCAGTATTTTGAATGAGGGAAACATCTTCATCGAGATCCAGGAACTATCTGTAATTTAACCGAGGATAATTCTGTTGAGATTCAAGAACTCGTCCACACTTCGAAGGAGGAAAATTGCCGAGATTTAGAACCTTATCTGTAATTCAACCGAGAATAATTCAGTTGAGATTTAAGAACCGGTCAGTATTTTGACTGAGGGAAACATCTTCATCGAGATCTAGGAACTGTCTGTAATTCAACCGAGGATAATTCTGTTGAGATTTAAGAACTTGTCCACACTTCGATGGAGGAAAATTTTCGATATTTAGAACCTTATCTGTAATTCAACCGAGACTAATTCAGTTGAGATTTAAGAACCGATCAGTACTTCGACTGAGGGAAACATCTTCATCGAGATCTAGGAACTGTCTCTAATTCAACCGAGGATAATTCTGTTGAGATTTAAGAACTCGTCCACACTTCGACGGAGGAAAATTTCCGAGATTTAGAACCTTATTTGTAATTCAACCGAGAATAATTCAGTTGAGATTTAAGAACCGGTCAGTATTTCGACTGAGGTAAAAGCTTCATAGCTGAGAATTTAACTGCATCTTTCCTGAAAAGTAAAGGTCAGTCATATGCAATGCATGATATATGTCAAGCAATGATGTTCTCAAAATAAATGAGATTGTGTCGTATGGTGCATATATGCTCGTGTCATGATGTATGGAAATGTAATGTTTTTAGCTGGGGAAAACAAATCTCGGATAGCTGTTGGAGAAAAGAGTTGAATTCTTCGTTTCCGCTGGAGATAGATGAACGAAGATGACTGTGAGCATAAACCTGCAGGAGAGGATAACTCCGTTGGGGAATAAACTGATGAGGAGATTACTCTTGTGGGGAAGAGATGCTCTACTGAGGATTCCACCGATAAATTCCGCTGGGGATGAATTATCGTTGCTAGTGATACTGAATCCTGTTGGGGATTGAATTCTTATTTGTGAAAGGAAAGAACTCCGCTGGGGATGATCTTTCAGTTGCGACTTCACTAGGGATAACCTTTTAGACTCTAATCGGGATAATCCTTTGAACTTGCTGGGGACAATCTTCCAAAGTCTACTAGGGATGACTCTCCAAATTCCACTCGGGAAGCTTTTTCAGACTGCGCTGGGAAAAATTTCAGACTCCACTGGGGACATCTTGTACTCTGCCAGGGAATATTCTTATACTCCGTTGGGGAATATTAAGACCTTTCAGTGCTGATGGTAGATAAACTCTGCTTGGGGAGAATATTACCGATTCATTCATAGTTGCAATTCTCAGCTGGGGAGAGCTATCATTATTGTCTTACTCTGCGGGGAGTGAAAGTACTTTAACCATTCTTCAGCTGAATCTACCTTTGTATCTGGTGGATAGAGCAACTGTAAAGCTTGGACAAATCTTATTTGCCCCTGTTTTTGATATTACCAGTAATCGTCTTTTGTTTCGTATGTAAATATTCATGAGCAGCCATTAATGTCAAATGCATATATCAAAAATGAACATTGGACATTCTTTGTAAAACAAAACAGAAAAAGGAAAAAACAGTTTGAAATTTCTCTGAAAATGAATTGTATTGATTTTGAAGTTTGGCATGTAAATAGGCATTTTTATACAAGAGGATGGCGTCCTAGTAAGAGAACACCGCCAAATAATAGAATTTACATAATTTGTGAAAAACAAAACAAAACAGCTATGTGAATAATCCCACTGGGTTCCAACTCTGCTATTGCCCTTATATCCTCGAGCATCTCATCACTTTCCTACTGGTTGAAGGTAGATCAGATTGATTAGTGTCGTCCGAGCTTAATAGTCGATATCGAAGTTTGATTGCGAGGTGATCCAATAAGACATAGTGTTACGCTTTAATCCCTAATTTTTTCCTAGACCTCCCTTTCGGGTTTTCAGTCTACCGAGATACCCTTTTTTGCCCAAGCCGCCTTTTCAAGTTTTCGACTTGCCGGGTGTACAACTTTTTTTATTTTCATCCCTTATTTTTGCCCGAACCCTTTTGGTTCGCCGGGAATCCCTTATTTTTGCCTAGGCCAGTCAACCTAGCGGGTCTTTGATTATGCGTAGTATTTTTTCACTATGTTCGCATTGACGGGGTGAGGAAGGTCGTCACCATCCATGGTGGTTAGAATCATAGCTCCGCCTGAGAAAATGTTCTTAACCATAAATGGCCCTTCATAGGTAGGGGTCCATTTTCCCCTGGGATCACCTTGAGGTAGGATAATGCGCTTGATAACCAGGTCCCCAACTTGATACTCTTGTCGTCTAACTTTCTTGTTGAACGCCTTGATCATCCGTTTTTGATACGTTTGACCATGACAAATAGCAGTAAGTCTTTTTTCATCAATTAAATTTAGTTGATCAAGCCGGGTCTGAATCCAGTCATCTTCACTCAAACCTGCATCCTTCATAATCCAAAGAGAAGGTATATGAACTTCAATGGGCAATACGGCCTCCATACCATATACCAAGGAATAGGGTGTTACCCCTGTTGACGTTCGTGCTGAGGTACGGTACCCATGAAGAGCAAACGGTAACATCTCGTGCCAGTCTTTGTATGTCACCGTCATCTTCTGCACAATCTTCTTAATGTTCTTATTAGCCTCTTCTACAGCCCCATTCATCTTCGGCCGATAGGGATAAGAGTTATGATGTTGTATCTTGAATTGCTTGCAGAGCTCGGTGATCATCTTATTATTGAGATTTGTACCATTGTCCGTAATGATCCTCTCTGGTACACCATCGACAGATCAGATTATGCCGAATGAATTGTGCCACGATGTTCTTGGTTACAGTAGCAAAGGAAGCTGCTTCAACCCACTTTGTAAAGTAATCAATTGCTACCAAGATGAAACGATGCCCGTTGAACGCTGTAGGTCTGATCTCGCCGATCAAATCAATGCCCCACATTGCAAAAGGCCAAGGAGCTGTCAAGACATTCAGAGGAACTGGAGGTATGTGCACTTTATCAGCATAGACTTGGCATTTGTGACAGGTCCGAGAATGCTGATAACAGTCAGCTTCCATTGTGGACCAAAAATATCCTGCCCGAAGGATTTTCTTCGTCATGGTGTGTCCACTGTAATGAGTTCCAAAGGTACCTTCATGTAAATCTGCCATGATCCTTTCTGCCTCATTCTTATCCACACATCGCAGTAAGGTTGAATCATGGTTGCGCTTGTAAAGAATGCCATTGCTGATGAAGAAATTCTCTGCGAACCTCCTCAGAAACTTCTTATCATTAACAGATGCACCCTCGGGGTATTCCTGAGCTTCAAGGTATCTCTTCACCTCATGAAACCAGGGTTTATCTGCTACCTCTTCAGTCTCAATATCACAACAATGTGCAGGTTCGTCCAATCTTTCAATGATAATTCGGGGAGCTTCGTTGTCCCAATTGACCTTGAACATAAAAGACATTGTAGCCAGCGCGTCCGCCAACTGATTCTCCTCTCTAGGGAAGTGTTCAAAGGTTATCTCCTCGAAGTGTGGAAGCAAAGTCAATACATACTCCTTGTAAGGAATAAGATTTGGGTGTTTCGTATCCCACTCGCCTTTGATCTGACTGATCACGAGAGCAGAATCTCCGAAGACACTCAGAAACTTAATCCTTAGGTCAATTGTTTCTCGAAGACCTATGATGCACGCTTCATACTCCGCCATATTGTTGGTGCAGTTGAAACATAGTCGGGCGGTGAACAGAGTATGATAGCCTTTAGGAGATATGATCACGGCGCCAATGCTATTACCCAAAGCGTTCGAAGCTCCGTCAAAGTACATAGACCATCGGGATCCCTCCTCAGGTCCTTCATCCGGTCCAGGTGTCTCACAGTCAGTTACCAACATGATGTTCTCATCCGGAAATTCAAAGTTCATAGACTGGTAATCATCCACTGCTTGATGTGCCAAATGGTCTGCCAACACACTTCCCTTAATTGCCTTTTGGTTCGTGTACTGGATGTCATACTCAGTCAATATCATCTGCCATCTTGCTATTCTTCCGGACAAGGCAGGCTTCTCAAAGATATACTTGATTGGATCCATCTTCGATATCAATAGAGTAGTGTGAGTCAGCATATACTGTCTTAGCCGGCGAGCAGCCCATGCCAAAGTGCGGCAAGTTTTCTCGAGCAACGAGTATCGGGTCTCGCAGTCGGTAAACTTTTTGCTAAGGTAATAAATAGCATGCTCTTTTTGGCCAGACTCGTCATGCTTCCCTAGTACACACCCCATTGAATTGTCGAGTACTGTCAAGTATAAGATCAGAGGTCTCCCTTCATTTGGAGGCATCAGAATGGGTGGCTCTTGGAGATATTCTTTGATCCTTTCGAAAGCGGCCTGACATTCATCATTCCATCTTACCACTTGATCTTTCTTCAGTAGCTTAAAGATTGGCTCACAAGTAGCAGTCGGGTGTGAGATGAATCGGGCAATGTAATTCAATCGTCCCAGAAAGCCTCTGACTTCTTTTTCTGTTCGGGGAGCTGGAATCTCCTGTATACCCTTCACCTTTGTAGGGTCCACTTGAATACCTTTATCGCTTATGACGAAACCCATCAGCTTACCAGATCTCACCCCGAAGGTGCACTTGTTCGGGTTTAACCTCAGCTTGTACAACTTTAACCTGTCAAATAACTTCTAAAGATGGTCCAAATGTTCCTCCTCAGTTTGGGATCTTGCAATCATGTCGTCGACGTATACCTCAATCTCATGGAACAAAGCGACCATGGCACGCTGATACGTTGCCCCAGTATTTTTCAATCCGAAAGACATGACCTTGTAGCAAAAGGTACCCCATTGAGTAACAAAGGTTGTCTTCTCCATGTCTTCGGGAGCCATTTTAATCTGATTATAACCGGAGAAACCATCCATGAAGGAGAAGACTTTATGTTGTGCAGTGTTGCCAACCAGAATGTCGATATGAGGCAGAGGGAAATCATCCTTAGGGCTTTCCCTGTTCAGATCCCTATAGTCAACACATATTCGAACTTTACCATCCTTCTTCGGCACAGGAACTACATTGTCCACCCACTGCGGGTAAGAAGTAACTGCTAGAAAACCGGCGTAAAACTGTTTCATAACTTTAGTCTTGATTTTCTCAGACATATTCGGGCGAAATTCGGCAGACTTTCTGTTTTACTGGAGGACAATCTTCCTTGGTAGGCAATCGGTGAACCACAATATCGGTATCTAACCCAGGCATGTCTTCATAAGACTAGGTGAAGATCTCAACATAGTCACGCAACATCTGAATCAACCGTTGCTTAACACTAGCTTCCAGATTTGCACCGACCTTGACCTCTTTCTTGTCTACCTCTGTACCCAGATTCACTGATTCCACCGGCTCTTCGTGTGGCTGTATGGCCCTCTCTCCCTGAAGTAGCAGTCTAGCAAGTTCACCAGGCACTTCGCCATCATCTTCACCTTTGTCTCCGGCTAAGTTGATCGGACTTTTGAAGTCATAACTGGCAGTAGCAGAGTCGTTACCAGTAGGATCCAGAGTGGATGTAGACCTGTATATGTGAGTGTGTGTAAAATATCTGTTTTGCAATATATAATAAAAGAAAAACAAGGAGCGCAAAATTTGAAATGCAAGAAACGCCCAATGCTTTTATTAATGATATATGTAGATGACACACATAAAGCCCTCACAAATGAAGCCACGGTGCCTCGGGTAAGACATCGGACCGTAAAGTTTAAAAATTGTCTGTTACAAATACAAAGCAAAAGTCTCATTACTGGGTGATAACTGAAACAGGCATAAAATCCTTCATTGTCCAGTTGCTTAATCCACCATCGGCAGTTGGGTATATCCAGTTGTCAATATCAAACTCTTCATCATCGTCATCCCTGATAGCATTCACCCATGCGTCTTGTTTAGGCTTTTCTGGTGCTCCAAACTCGATCTCCTTAGCATCAATTAGGTCATGTACCTTGTTCTTCAAGACCCAGCAGTTATCTGTATCATGCCCCGGGCTATCAGAGTGAAAAGCACAGCGGGCATTTAGATCGTACATCGTTGATGTTGTGTTGGGACTCTTCGGGGCCTCCCTCGGGATAACCAGACTGGTCTTTAATAATTGTGGCAGAATCTGGGATAAAGTCATGTTGAGCTGAATGAATTGTCTTCGCGGCCTCTCGGCCCTTGGCTGATTGTTACGTTGTGCGACAACAGTTGGTCTTGAAATAACAACCACATTAACAGCTTGGCGGTGTTCAGGTCTATTATGGCTCTTTGAACTGTAAACAGCACTAGATTCTTTCTTAAAAGGTTTCTTCTTAGTGCCTGACGAAGCACCCTTCTGTATTTTTCCAGATTTGATACCAGCCTCAATTCTTTCCCCGGTCATAATCAGCTCTGTAAATCCGGACGATGAACTTCCAATCAGATGGTTGAAATACAGACCAGACAAGGTCCCCAAAAACATATCCACTAGCTCCCTATCAGCCAAGGGAGGTTGTACTCTACCAGCAAGGTCCATCCACTTCTGAGCATAATCTTTGAAACCTTCACCCACACCCATAGACATACCCTGAAGTTGGGTACGCGTAGGAGCGAGGTCGACATTGTATTGGTACTGCTTGTAGAAAGCAGCAGCCAAGTCCTCCCAATTATGGATATTAGCTCCTTCTAGATGTTAAAACCATTCAAGCTGAGTCCCTGAGATACTGTCTTGAAAGAAGTGGATCCAGAGATTCTTGTCAATGGTGTATGGCTGAATCTTCCTAACATACGAATGGAGGTGCAGCTTTGGGCAAGAAACCCCGTCGTATTTAGCGAAGATCGGTGCTTTAAACTTGTGGGGAATTACCACCCCAGATGACAGACCTAGATCACCAAAGTCCAACCCGGGGACCTTTTGGATCTCCATGACACTTAATCGGTCTTCAAGCTGTTTATACCTATCCTCAGTCGGAGGATACTGGTCTTCGTCAAAGTCAGTCTCGTTGTTGGAAACCACTAGTCTAGGAGCCCTCCTTTCTTCCTGATTATCTCCCCCTCCAGATGAGTGGGTCAAATCAACCTCTTCTCGCAAATCGTTTCTGAATCTGCGACCCATATTAAATAGGACTGTCTTCTTCTTCTTCTTCTTCTTCTTCTCTTTCAAGATAAGGGCCTTCAGATCTTCCTGACCCTTAGCTAAGCTCATGAACAATTCCTGGAACTGGGCGTTTTGAGCTTGCAGAGCCTTGATTGCTTGTTCATTTGATGGTTTAGAAGACATGATGCTGAAATAAACAGCGAAGAAGATGAGAAAACCTGTAGGGGTACCTGTTATGAGGTGCATGGGAATGATATACGCATGATATGATTTCAAAGTCTTTAGGGATTCAAATTCGTAAACCACAATGAAACACACTTTTATTAGATAAACTTGAAATTCAATTGTTCAACAGCTGCCTTTAAGGTGTTACAAGAAAGAAAAACTGAAACGTAAATTAAAACTAGAAATAATCAAAAGACAAATCAGTGCTCCCATGGTCGTTTCTTGTCATTGCGGACATAGTCATTGAGGATCTCCTTGTTCTCCAGCTGCCTTGTCAACTTATGAATCTTCTACTCTTGCTCATGATACTTTTCTCTATAAGTATGTCGCTCTTCTCTTAGTTGCATCTATGATCTCTTTAATGCCCCAATGTCAGTAGGCATGTAAGGGTGTAGGATGGTAGGAGGAACCCCTTCTTCATCAGCAACTTTAACAATTATAGGCAAGACAACTTCGTAGGGCATTCCCAGCTTTTGGGCACGTATGCGAACCCATCAGAGATATGGTTCCATTAGTAGAGAAGTCTTCGCACCCAACTCGTGTGGATCAGACCTGTGTACCCTATCCCAAGCTCTTATGAATCTGCAACGTTGTTCGTCACTATCCCCTTGGAAATCAAAGACAATACTTGGCGTTAGTAACTCATGAGGTCCTTCCCTCCTAGCTCGCCCAAATTGACGTAAGGCCAAACATGGATTATAGGTGATTCCTCCATGGGTTCCTAGCAGTTGAACATTGGGGTATTCCCCACAGCGACCAATAATAGCCACGTCTTCCATACCCTTGATAGTCCAAATGATGTCATTATGAGAGAGAGACATAATCCTGTAGGCCTAACCCATGCCTTCCTTGTTCTTCAAAACTGATTTAGGGAGGTGAGAAATAAACCACCTTGCCATCAATGGCGCACATCACATAAGGGTTCCCCGTTTCTGAGCAGTACGGGCATAAAGAGAGTGCAAAATGTCACCCAAGAGAGTGGGCACAAGATTACCGGATATGAAAATCTTCACTGCATTCACGCTGACGAAAGAATCCAAGTTAGGAAACAACACCAAGCCATATATGAGAAGAGCCAGAATGTCTTCAAATGCCTGAAAGTCTAGACTGTCCCAGAACTGATTAGCCCGATCAACCAGAAATTTAGCCAAGAAACCTTTTGTACCACTTCTAGTCTCCCAGTTTGACATTACCTCGGCCTTTGTCAGATGAAGGGCTGAAGCAATCTCTTCTGGCCTAAGGATCTTCTCCCAACCTGTAAACGGGGTCTGCTCCAGAATAGAGATACCCAGTAGATCAGAGAACTCTTCCAAGGTAGGGACCAACTGGTAGTCCGGAAAAGTAAAGCAATGGTACAGTGGATCAAAGAACTGGACTAAGACACTCATCATCTATTCATCCATCTTGGAAGTGACCAAACCAAGGAGGTGACCATGTCTTCTAATAAAGGAAGAAGTATCTGGCATCTTTCCAACCAATTCTTTAAGCAGAGTGGAAATCTGGACAAAGTTGATCTGAATAGTGTTTCTACGCATGGGTGTCATGACCTACAAAACAGAACAAAGATGAATCCCCTCTGTCTTTGAAATAGGTTAGTCTTGATGCAAGATGCTTGCAATGTCATGATGCATGATGTTATGATAGAAACAAATCACAAGTATCCACAAATAGCAAACATGGTAAAGGCAAACAAGTCACACAGATAGCCCTTAGATTTCAGGCTAGCAAGGAGTTTAGGTATTACCCTCTTTCAGTTTAGTTGGTTCAAACCTGTCCTAAAATAGTAACCGGGTTCTAGAGGATCTCAATATCACTGACCACCCTCGATCGATCATAATTCCAGTTTAGCAACCTTTTCTTGCAGCCAGAATTATCGCAAGAGTTTAGTCTCAATGAGTGTAGCATACTGCTACTGTTCTATGGCCAAATTGGTCAATTTAGAGGTTCTAAGTTCAGTTGGTGCTCAATGACCCCTTAGCAGACCCATATTCTCCTTGTTGTGCCACAAGGGATATCGGTACATACTACAGTGCCACAACAACGTAGCTACTGCTTTAACCGTATCGGTCTACGCCGTACAGTTCCCTCACAGTTTATTGCTACTTACCTAAAGGGTATCCCCCAGATCCAGGTTAGGACCTATAGTAACTCCGATACAAACCCACAAAGATAAATCATACAAGTCAATCAATTGAAAACATTATGAACTATTCCTAAGGTACACCCCACTTAAATATCCCCAGCAGAGTCGCCAGTTCTGTGATATGGTGGGAAGAACTGACTATTTTTGGAATGCTGGTTTGCGTTTTGCGTTTGTTTTTGCAAAATGTCGCGGTAAGAAAGAGTCACCACCGAGTTTTATTTTATCCAACAAGGAAAGGAAAAAAGCACAGAAAAATTCCTTTTTTGAGATATCTCTCGGGTTCGGGGGGTAGATTATAGAAAAGGAAGGTGTTAGCACCCTTTCTATCTGTGGTTATCCACGGGCTCTTAGGTACTTGCTCAATTGTTTTCAAAATTGTTTTCTTTGTGCTTGTGGGTTTGAAAAAAAGTTTTTGTTTGAAACTTCGATTTAACTCTTGCTTCTGTCCTCAAGAGCGTATGAAGTGTTTTTGAAAACATTGTTCGAAAAGTGTAAGTGTGAAAAGTTTTTGTTTTTGAAAGAGAAAGTATCTAAGAACCATCTACCTACTCGAAAAAGGAATCGTTCTATGCTAATTTCCTTTAGACAATGCTATCCCACTATTGATGAGTAGGTAGCATCGTCATTGGAGTTTGAGGGTCAATTTGATTGAGGGACATACGGTCACTAAAGCAATGTTAGGACACCTTAGCGGTAACGCTAATGTCTTAGATCATTTGTTTGAGGCAGTAATATCCGAGGCAACCGTTTCGAGGCGACTATGATCTTTTAGACAAGAGGGAGACCTCTAAAACGACCTATACTCAATGATCGTGTATGAAGGCAACCAAGTGGGGTGTACCCTAGGAGTGCGCATGTGCGAGTGTGTCGTTTTCAGTTATTTTTATCTTTGTACATGTTAAGGGTGATCTAAGTTGATTTTAGGTTAAAACATTCAGTCTTGTCATGCAATCCTATTACCAAACATCTAACAGTTATAATTTGCGGAAAATAAAATGTGGGATTTAAATTACAAGGCAAAGACAAACCCTTTAAAAATAAATAAAGCGATAAAAATAAATAAAAGTCCTACTTACTATTACAATCCGGGAGCAAGTACATTATTGGTAAAAGAAAGTAAATCGCGTGCGGGAAATTAAGTCGAGCTCATGATTAGGGTTTTGACCCTTTTGGTTAGAGAAAATGTCTTTTTATTTTAAGAAAGAAATTAAACCTAAATTAATTACTTAATTAAATTAATAAATTAATAAATTAATTAATTAAATAAATAATTAATTATGACATTTTTTTTATTTTGGTTATTTTAAGAAAGAAAATGAAATTAATTAAATTAGTGGTTAAAACTAATTAAGTCTAATTAATTTTAATTATTTACAAAAAATAAATTAAAGTTTTAGAATTAAAATCTAATTAATCAATAAATTTATTAATAAAAATAAAATTTGATTTGAAACAAAAAATATTTTTTGGTGATTTTATTTTATAAAAAAAGAAATTTGTGATTGGTTAGAAGTTAAATAAAAATAATAAAACAATTAAAATAAATAAACAAAATAAATAAGAAGAGGGGAGTATGGGCCTGAATAGGTGGTGTGATTAGCAATTGGGAGGCCCAAAAACGCTGGCCTTTGTGGACTTTTTTGAGATCTGGTGCTTGTGCATTAACTGATGCTTTGGTAGACCTTCAGCTTTGGACCACCAGATCTAGCCTTTGGCCATCTGGCCTTTGGATGTATGAGGATGTATGGTGGACAACAAGCCAACGCGCGCATAGGAATACCTGAAAGACAAAATTATAGAGAAAGTGGGGGACCTGGGATTCGAACCCAGGTCCTGAAGGAAATTGCTCGCTTGCCTTGCCACTACGTTGTGATGTTCTGTTTGTTAATATAATATGAATAAACAATAATATAATAAACAAAGTTAATGGCCAGAACAAAAATAAAAAACGCGTGCTATTTGAATAACGCAATGGATGGACGCCACGTATTGTCTTCAACCTCTTGTCTGTGGCTAAAAGTGCACAGACCTATACCAAAGGACAGAAGTCCGTAGCTATAACGTTTCTCATCTCAAAAATTATTCTCAGGCCACAAAAATGAATTCCAAGGGCATGGTTATGTTCGTCTCACTCTCCCGGTCATAACCATACCCTTCTTGTAGCCTAATTTCGCCTGAAAAGAAAAACCCCAAAAATATCCAAGAAAACCTAGCTATGGCGAATTGCAGTATAGGTTACATCAACGAAATTAAATGATGCAAATAGCTTGGAAATGTTGTGAGGATTACAAATACGTAGTTAGTTTTCGTTATAGATGCAAGAATAGATCAAACTGAATTCAAGAACAGGGGTGGTTATCGTGACATTTACAGCGCATTTGGACGTCTGAAAAAGCTTGCTTTGGATTGGTTTAGCTTGAGTGAATGCCCAGGAAGCGATTGGGACAGGTCTTGGCCTCTGAAAATGCCTCCAACTATGATTTTGATCTCAAGCTTTTTTGTGTATTTTTCAAATCTTGTTCTGCCTCTCTCTGCACTTGCCAACCATTGTTTCGCTCCCTTTGGCTTGCTTATGTAATATGCTTTGCATTAGGGTAGAAATCATGGACTGAATCCCTCCAAATCAATGCACATGAATATTATTTGATTCCCATTTACAAACTTGCCAAATTTGATTTGATTCAATCTTTTTGCACATGATTTGCTTTGGTACGAGTTTGGAGATATGCTAGCTGTCCATTGAAGCCTACAATCAATAAAAAATCTTTAGTTATCATTTTTTTTGATTTTATATGATTTAATTTGGTTTAAAATGAATAAATTCAAATAAAAATCAAATTAAATAATAAAAATGATATATGGACACATGGCTTAAGTTAGGACACGTGGGCAACTACCCAAGCTCAAATCAAGTGAAAAGAATGGGCCCATTTGACAAAATTTGAAATTTTAGGGATAGTTGACTTTTGGCAATTTTGCAAAAATGTCCAACTTCAACAATGCATAATTTCTTCAATTTTGAACTTTTGGAGGTGTTCTTGGACTTTTTAGAAATCTTGATATGTCCTCTAACCAACCCTTTTTGTCTCATCTCATTTTGATATTCCATGCTCAAGTTATAAGCTTTGGCAAAAAAAGGTGTTTTTGTTGACTTTCAAAAATGATCTATAATGTCCAAATTTATAACTTCTTGTGAGTGCATTTTTTGATCTTGGGGTATGAATATGGATTGTAGCAAATTGCATCCTCTTAAAAATGAGATTTTTATGGGTCATTTCTCATAAATTATGAGAACGTTATGCTTGGTCAAAGTTGAGTTGACTTTTCCTGCAAAACCCTAATTTAGCAACTTTTGAGTCTTGATGAATTTTGAGCAATCCTTGATGAATCATGATCAACACTTGATAAAATGATTAAATATCCTTCAAAATGAGAATGTTGGCAAAAAAATCTTGAAGTTTGACTGTATTTGGGTCACAGTTGACTTTTGCCCTAGCATGGTCGATTTTTGGACCTTTGAGTAATTGACTGAACAAACTTTCTCTGCAAGGCTTGAAATTTGACATGGATGATCTTGAGAGCATATTAGGACATTTGGGAGCACTTGAGGTCATTTGGATTCAAATATATTGATGCAACACAAAACCCTAATTTGGGGTTGAATGCCTTAGGAGATAGCTTATCTGTCCAACTCTTGAGCAAACTTGAGCAACTTGGAGATTTTTCTTGTAATGTTTTGAGGAATATGAGAGGGAAAATTATGGGGTACAACAAACGGCTAGATAGGCCCGCTCATGTGTTTGCGATAGAGGAAGTAGAAGATGAAAAACCTTGGTATTATGATATCAAGCATTTTCTTCAGACTCAGAAATACTTGTTTGGTGCGTCGAAGAAAGATAGAAAGACACTGAGATGGTTGGCAGTCAGTTTCTTCCTCAGTGAAAATGTATTATACAAGAGAAATTTCGACATGGTCTTGCTCAGATGTGTGGATTGACACGAAGCAGACATGTTGATGCATGAGATTCATGAGGGTTCATTTGGCACTCATGTTAATGGACATTCAATGGCTAAAAAGATGCTAAGGGAAGGATATTATTGGTTGACAATGGAATCCGATTGTTACAAATTTGCACAGAAGTGCCATAAATGCCAGATTTATGCAGATAAGATCCATGTGCCTCCGACACTTCTCAATGTGATTTCCTCCCCATGGCCTTTCTCCATGTAGGGTATTGACATAATCGGGATGATAGAACCAAAAGCTTCGAATGGACACCGTTTCATCTTGGTAGAAATTGACTACTTTACCAAATGGGTAGAGGCTGCTTCATATGCCAATGTTACTAAACAAGTGGTTGTATGTTTCATCAAAAACAACCTTATATGTCGGTATGGTGTGCCGAACAGAATCATCACTGACAATGGCTCAAATTTGAACAACAAGATGATGACAGAGTTGTGTGAAGAATTCAAGATTGTCCATCACAATTCATCTCCATACAGGCCAAAGATGAATGGGGCTGTTGAAGTTGCTTATAATAATATCAAGAGAATTATCCAGAAAATGGTTGTTACTTATAAGGATTGGCATGAAATGCTTCCTTTTGATCTACATGGATATCGAACATTTGTTCGCACTTCAACAAGAGCAACCTCGTTTTCTCTAGTTTATGGAATGGAAGTTGTACTCCCTGTCAAGGTAGAGATTCCCCCGTTGCGTGTGGTAATGGAAGCCAAATTGATGGAGACTGAATGGGTTCAGAACAGGTTTGACCAATTGAATTTAATTGAAGAGAAGAGAATGACAGTTTTGTGTCATGGGCAGTTATATCAGAAAAGAATGAAGAAAGCATTTGACAAAAAGGTCAAACCTCGTGAATTCAGAGAAGGCGACCTCGTGCTCAGGAAGATCATGTCTTTCAACGCTGATTCTAGGGGCAAGTGGACTTCTAATTTTGAAGGCTCGTATGTTGTCAAGAAAGCCTTCTCTAGTGGTGCATTAATTCTTGAAACTATGGATGGCGAGGAGTTCTCACACGCCATGAATGCTGACGCAGTCAAGAAATACTTCGCCTAAAGAAATAAAAAAATAGCTCGCTAAGTTGAAAACTCGAAAGGGCGAGTTTGGCAAAAAAGGAGCGTCTCGGTAGGCCGAAAACCCGAAAGGGCGGTCTAGGCAAAAATTAGAGACATAAACAGAATAAATTTCCCACTAAGTTGAAAACACGCGAGGGCAGCTTAGGTAAAAATTAAGTATTTTTCTTGGCAAGTAACTACGTTAGACAAGACTTGATCGTTGAAGTAACAATCTTCTCGGATCCTCACCATACTTCAACAAAAGCTGTTGCTCAGGACTTCAAAAGTTGTTAGGGGGAATATTGGTCATTGTATCTCAATGTATCTTTTCCATTATGTATTACCATTTCCCAAACTTTGTAATCATCCATGGAGTCTCTCCATTCTCAAACTACCATTCTATTAATGAAATTCGAGCTTTTGCCCAACTCTTTGTGTTCTTATTTTTATTTAGCTTGCAAAGAATTCATTTATTACTGGTAATAACTGTTAAAGCAAAGAGATTAAAAAGGAAAATTGACTTTTCAAAAGAAAAGAGAAGAGGTCTTTACAAGTCAATTTACTTTTGGATTTGTGTTGAAACAATGACAACAAAAATGGTGATCCCAAGAATGAACAAACTCCGTTTGTTTTAAGAAGATTTACTCCCCTCATGAAAATTTTCTCAGTTCATTTTGCTGGTGTGCGCAATATTTGTGTGTTTCTCAGATAGTTAAAAACGATATCAGTGGGTACAAGGTACAATATTGGGTTGGTGATCCCATTATCCCCAGTCAAGTCTTGATTCGCTTTTGATTTTGGGTTTGCATGGTCGGAAGCCTCTGTCACAGTTTCCCCAGCAAAGTTTCCCCTCATATGATGAAATGTTTTTTCCCTTGGTGTGCTGAGATGTCGCTCTTTTTACAGTATCGACACTAGGGTTGACTTCTTGATTTCCTGGGAAGATTATCCCAGGGCATCTCTTGTTGGAATGGGTATTCGTGTAAAGTTTCAGTCTGCGGTTTTTTCTCCAGGGAGGTAGGCTTGAATCCCCCCAGTGAGACTTGGTTGTTTCGGCGTCAGTCTGCTTTATTAAAGGTTGGTCTTGCAATCTCCAATGGGCATTTTTCTTTTGGAAAACTATTTCTCTGTTGAAACTGAAAGAAGGATGTTCTATCCCGGTGTCTGTTTGATTTAAGCTACATTCGGATGTTGTTTCCCCTCAGTGAAGTTAATGTAATACGTTTGGTTTCCACAATCGCTTTTTACCTTTCCTGGATTGATCTTTCTGGTTGAAGCTTAGCCCAATGTTGTTAGTAACTGAGGCGGTTTCGTTTGTCTACACTGATTATGTAACCTTTTTATCAGCATACGCACAATAGCACTCATACATTCATACATACATCATGCATTTCTAAAGTCATCATTCATTGACATTGTGTTCTGACCTTTCCTGCAGCGCTCTTTGCTTAGTTGAATTTGGTCTTCCCCCTTGAGTTTATTTCTCAAAGGATGAACCTGCTTTGGCCGTCTAGCTCCGGTATATTTCTAAATTGGATTTGTGGTTGCATGATGATATCATGGATTTCTGAAAATTTTGAGCTTTTGTTTGTGCATTTATTTTGCACAAGAAGACTTTATCTCCTCAGCGGGAATATTGTGGCATTTCTCCGGGAAGTCATATTTCTATCCCTAGAAAGTCATTTCTCTTTGCATTTCCCCTTTGACAATAAGTGGAAGTCCCTTTATTTGAGACAGGTTACGCATTACCCTTTCCAAGAAGATTTCCTTGGTTAAAGAAGAAGTTGAGACCCGTTCTTGGAGAAACACCAGAATCTTGGGTGATATGATTTATTTTTCTCTTTGTACCTTCAGTGAACGTTGGTAGTACATCGGCAGTCAACTTCGATGTTTGTTATCTTTTTGCTATCTTCAGTAAACGTTGATAGTTCATCGTCAGTGAACGGCGGTGATATGATATTTTTCTCTTCCTACCTTCAGTGAAGGTTGGTAGTACATCGGCAGTGAACGTCGGTGTTTGTTATCTTTTTGCTATCTTCAGTGAACGTTGATAGTTCATCGTCAGTGAACGGCAGTGATATGATATTTTTCTCTTTCTACCTTCAGTGAATGTTAGTAGTACATAGGCAGTGAATGTCGGTGTTTGTTATATTTTTGCTATCTTCAGTGAACGTTGATAGTTCATCGTCAGTGAACGGCGGTGATATGATATTTTTCTCTTTCTACCTTCAGTGAATGTTGGTAGTACATCGGCAGTGAACGTCGGTGTTTGTTATCTTTTTGCTATCTTCAGTGAACGCTGATAGTTCATCGTCAGTGAACGGCGGTGATATGATTTTTTCTCTTTCTATCTTCAGTGAACATTGGTAGTACATCGGTAGTGAACGTTGGTGTTTGGTATATGTGGCGGTAGAAATGTACAAGACCAAGTCATTGGATTGACTAGACTTTATACAAATCAAAATAAAAATCGCCACCGCGCTTTATTGTTTCCAAAGGAATGGGAAAAGAGAGAATAACCCAAAAAGAGGGGGAAAGATTCAAGGTAAGGGGGTTGGTTATACAAAGGGAAGGTATTAGCACCCTAAACATCTACGGTACTCTGCAGGAACCTCTTTGAAAAATCTGTATATTTTGGCTATAAAAATGTGTTGTATATAAAATGGATGGTGGAGGTGAGAAAAGAAATATTTTTATGATTTTTGCACCCGTCGCGGTTGCGAACCTTTAGTGCCTACGTACCACCTTTCGTGCAATAGGGGATCAGGGTACACGTAGTTCCTATTTAAAAAATTTGAAACACAAGTGTGTTGGTTGATTTTATGAGATAAGACATCATCGCAATTGTCCGTGTGAGAAAAACATACTTACTACCCACAATCATGAGAAAGGAGAATTTGCATCATCTCAAAATGGAGGATATGGCTTGGATTTTAAAATCAATAATGCCTCACTCAACACCCAAGTGGAAAATATCTCACTTCACTACATATTGTAGAAGTATAGTTGTTTGCATCACTACAAGGATTGACAAGAGTCTAATCTTTTGAGAAAAGTTTAAAGATAAAAGCCAAAGTGGCAAAATGGTTTGAAATGAGATTGATTGACTTTTAGTCTTCTCAAAAAAAAAGGTCAAGGTATTATTAAATTGATTGAAACTTATTTATGAAAATGTTTCGAAGATGCATGGACCTAAGTCCAAGTTTATTCTGAAAATGTTTCAAGTTTCAAAACAAGAAGAGTTTTTTTTAAAAGGAGGGAGAAGATTTTTGAAATTAAAGAAGATGAGAGGAGAAGAAGAGGCTATCCTAAAGCATAAGGTAAAAGCTAGGGATAAGAACCATCTAACCAACAAGAAGCCAATACTTGACATTATGAGTCAATATAGAATTCCCATTCTTCGGATTGAAACCAAGCAAGCAAAGATACTAGACCTCTTGAGAAGACCAAGCTTTAATTGCATCAAGTCTTCAAAAAATTAGGCAGAGTAATGGCTGTATACGGGTGAATTCCAGATTACAAACAAAGATCGTAATCTCAATAACCTGCACACAAAACAAACAAACAACCCAATGTCTTGAGGTAAACCTCAAGAACTCCAGATAAAATATCAAATAAAGTCACAAAGTCTCCAAGATAGGCCAAGGTCTCTAATCCTAAGTCCCAGAAGTCCATCACTCCATAATGCAAAGGATAGTAACCATGTAGTCCAAGTATCATTAATGATTTTTATGGTTCATGTTGATTATTAGGTGTCTTTAAAAAAGAAAGAAAAGCTCAAGTGAGCAAAATAAAAATGACATAAAAGTAAATGCTCAAGTGAGCAAAGATGAAAATAGCATGAAATGTAAAATGCTAAAAGTAAATGTTACATAAAGCATGAAAATAAAAGCGTAAAGTAAAGCTAATTGTTAGTAATTAGTCGTTAGTTGGATGACCATATTGAAGCTTGCATTTGGAACTCATTAGAGGATTGGTAGAACCAAAGCCTCCACACAACAAGTTGCATTTGCTTTTTGTCAAGTATATCATCCATTTTGGAATTCTCACAAGGCAACATGTAATAATCAATGATGTTTAAGTGATCCGCGTTGACCAAAGGTGTTGTAGATCCATTAGAGGATTGGTAGAACCAAAGCCTCCACACAATGAATCTCAAGGTTATTGGATCAAAGAGATCAAATTAACATACTTGGGCTTGCAATCATAAGTTTGGGCCACGAATGATCATTTATTCGAATCGGAACAAAATGTAGGGCTATGTTAAGCAATCGTAAGTGGACTTATGTAGAAGTCACACCTATTTTGAGGTCGGTCAATAGCAATCTATGTACTTCATGTTTGGATAAATGATATAGAGATCACCATCCCTTAACATGTAGCGCAATTAAAAAAAGAAATGGATAAGATGAAGAGGGAGGGAAATGATAAGCTAATTTGGATCACCATTTCAAAATTCTTTCATCTTTAAATTCAACCACTCCTCTAGATGGATTAAAGCACTAAACACGTCATTAATCCAAAGCACCAAAAATGAATTAAATAATTCACTCTTAGGTAGATTTGAATTGATGAACATTTATCCAACTTCATCTACATCACAAAGTCCATTGAGTTTAAAGACAAATTGGACATTTAAAATTGCAATCCCAACCAACAATCAAAAAGGAGTGAGTAGAAAAAGCATTTTGGATCAAAGCTGCCCCAAAACAAAGCAAAAAAGTGCATTCTGTTCCTGTGTAAATCGATTGCACTATTGTGTAAATCGATTTACACAGTACAGTTTTCTAAAAATTATGCAAAATTGCTTATGTGCAATCGACTGCACTACAGTGCAAATCGATTGCATACAGTAACAATAGCAAAAACAGCATTTTAAAAGGGCAATTTCTTGTTCAAACTTTCCATCAAACACCTTATGATCATGGATCCAATTGAGCATGAAAATTCCATCAAATTATGAGAAAATAACACCATTGGAATCACAAAATAATGCTCAATGAATCAATTCCAAAGATCACCAAGAGATCACATTGTGAAAGATGAATTATCCAACTTACCAAAGGTAGATCTAGAGAATCAAAATAACTTCAAGAATTTGCTTCAATTCAACCACAAGAATCAATTGACCAAGCTTGGATGTAGAGAATTGATGGAGAAAAAGTGTTTGGATGAAGGTTTAGCTCAAAGATTAGTAAGCTTCAATGCAAAGCTTACTAACTTTTTGAAAATGGAGCTTTGAGTGAATTTGGTAGATGGAGAGAATTGAGAGATTTTTTAGCAACGTGGATTTGGCTATCAAAAGCTTGAAATTTAAATGAAATGAGAGCTCTATTTATAGAGTTTTAGGATTGGGATTAGTGGTAATTTGGTAATTGATTCTTGAAGCCAAAATTTGAATTAATGATAATTCTTTCAAATATTAGAACCAAAATTTGAATTAATGATAATTCTTTTTAAAAATGAAAGATTGGCACTAAAATTTGAATTAATGATACATCTTTCAAAAATGAAGGAAAATTGGAGCCAAAAATTTGACAAGCTTGAAATGCTGATTTTTTTTCCAAATTTTCACGCTGTGCAATCGATTGCACTATAGTGCAAATCGATTTGCACAGTGTATTTTTCCAAAAATTGCGTAAAATTCACTTTGTGCAATCGATTGCACTCTAGGAGCAATCGATTGTATAGTGAAAAAAATGAAATTTTTTAATTCTTTTTCTTTGCAAATAGAGATTTTAGGGAAATAATACCAGAAAACCTTATTTGCCATATGCTTCGACTTGGTACCTACAAAACAAAAATATACAAAGACAAAGACAAATATTTTTTGTATTTTGATTAGAAGTTAGTCAACAACACATATACAAAATACACAACCAATGTGCTTGGAGATTCCTCAAGAGAAAACTTAAAGATAGGAGATAGAAAAAGAGGAAGAACCAACCCTAATGTGATCTTGTTATGATCGAGTTGATATGATATGATAAAGTAATCTTAGGGGCAAAAATTGGGGTACAACAGCTGCCATTATTTAAGTGTCTTCTATCTGGAGATACGAAGGTTAAAAATCTTCGTGTCGACGCGATTGAAGATACTTAAATATAAAACAAGCCATATTTTTGTCTCTAAGATGCCATGCAATGCTTATGATTATGGATGCATATGAACAGAATAAAAGAGACGCAAAGTAACACTGGGGATGCCACAAAAATGAAGAAACAAAGGAGCAACCCCACCAGGAAAATAAATCACTGGTGAACAAAAGACATGACTCTATTGGTGTAAAACCCAAAGAAGATATAAGGTAGCATCAGCTCAAATATTGAGGAAAAAGTGAAGAATGATAACGATCGACAGATAACTGTGAACTACCAACTCAATGGATGAAGGTAGAAAAGTAATAAGATATCGGCTTACAGATGACGGTGAAATACCAACTCAATAGTTAAAGGTAGAGGATAAAGATATACCGACTCACAGATGACGATAAACTACCAACTTAATAGTTGAAGGTAGAAGATAAAAAATATACCGACTCACAGATGGCGGTGAAATACCAACTCAATAGTTGAAGGTAGAAGATAAAGATATATCGACTCACAGATGACGGTAAACTACCAACTCAATAGTTAAAGGTAGAAGAAAAAGATATACTGGCTCACAGATGACGGTAAACTACCAACTCAATAGTTGAAGGTAGAAGATTAAGATACCGACTCACAGATGACGGTAAACTACCAACTCAATAGTTGAAGGTAGAAGAAAAATATACTGACTCACAGATGACGGTAAACTACCAACTCAATAGTTTAAGGTAGAAGATAAAGATATACCGACTCACAAATGACGGTGAAATACCAACTCAATAGTTGAAGGTAGAGAGAAAATATACCGACTCACAGATGACAGTGAAATACCAACCCAATAGTTGAAGGTAGAGAGAAAAATATATACCGACTCACAGATGAAGGTGAAATACCAACTCAATAGTTGAAGGTAGATTTGAATATCATAAGTTTTCCCCAAAATTCTGGTATTTCACCTGGAACGGGTCTCAACTTCTTCTTTAACCAAGGCACTCTGCCTGGAAAGGGTAATATGCAAACTTATCTCAAATAAAGAGACTTCCACTCATTGTCAAGGGGAATTGCAAAGAGAAATGACTTTCTAGGGATAGAAATATGACTTCCTGGGGAGAGAGATATGACTTCCTGGGAAAGAGATATGACTTCCTTGGAAATGCCACAGTATTCCTTTTGAGGAGATAAAGTATTCTCGTGCCAAAATAAATGCACATTCTCAAACCATGGCTCAAAGCTTGTAAAAATCCAAAGTAATAATATTGTTGGGGATCACATATTCAAACCCGAAATGAACTGGAATGAAACAGACAATCGTAATACATCCTTTGAGAAACAAACTCAAGATGGAACATCAAATCCATCCAGACAAAGAGCTGTACAGGAAGGTTAAAGCAAAAATCTTCCACGAGGGATAACTCAGTGGGCAAGTTGAAAGAATGTATATTTTCTGCTTAAGGCCGACACTCTATTGGAGAGAGGACAATACAACTCTGTAAAACAGGGTAATATGTCAACAAAATAAAATTAATTAATGCAAATGAGCAATGATTTGCTAAATTCAACTATGTATGATGTATGTATGAATGTATGAGTGATATCGTGCATATGCTGGTAAAAGGATACATAATCAGTATAAACAAACAAAACCGCCTTGGGTACCAACAATATTGGGCTAAACTTCAACCATAAAGATCAATCCAAGAAAGGTAAAAGCAATTGCGGAAACCAAACCTATTATCTGCCCTAACTTCACTGAGGAGAAACGTAATCCGGATGTAGCTAAATCAAACAGATACCGGGATAGAACATCTTTCTTTCGGTTTCATCGGAGAAGTCAATTTTTCAAAAGCAACATATCTACTGGAGATCGCAAGACTAGTCTCAAATAAAGCAGACTGACGCCGAGACAACCAAACCTCACTGAGGAATTCAAACCCACTTCCCTGGAGAAAAAAATGAGGATTGAAAACTTTTCATCATGAATACTCATTCCAACAAGAGATGCCATGGGATAACCTTCCCAGGGAATAACACACAGACTTCCATGGGGGAAACAAATGTTTCACAGTCCGTACTCCTACTGGGGATTTCGATACTGATTGTGAATAAGGCAAATGGAAACCAAATTGTCAAAACATTCACTGGGGAAATCAGGCCCACTTTGAAGGAAGAAAAACATACGGACTTCACTAAGGGAGACAATACTTCATCATCGAGACCTCTATCGGGGACTTCATGTTGACTTCATTGGGGAGGTCGACACCACATCATCGAGGGGAAACCAAGATACGTTTTTCACTGGGGAAAAAGGACTTCTATCAAATAAACAAGGCCTTCACTGGAAAATACTGGATTGAGTCTTCATATCAACCAAACCTATTCCAATAAAAGATGCCCTGGTGTAGCCTTCCTGGGAAGTCAAGAAGTCAACACTAATGCCAATACTGCAAAAAGAGCGATATCTTAGCACACCAAGGGAATAAAACCTTTCATCATATGAGGGAAAACTTTGTTAGGGAACCTGGGACAGAGGCTTCTGACCATGCAAACCCAAAATCAAAAGCGAACAAGACTTGGCCAGGGATCATGGGATCACAAACCTAGTATTGTACCTTACGCCAATTGGTATCGTCTTCATATCCGAGAAACACACAAATATTGCACACATACCAACAAGATGACTTGAGAGAACCTTCCTGGGGAAACAAGAAGTTAACACTATAGTAAGAAGTCAAAATTATGGGGATTTTAAATCAAACTCAACACTTGGTGAGAGAAAACCCAAAAACTTCACAGTTGTCTCAACACCTCTTAGAAAATATACTGCCCTTGTATAGCTACTTGGGAAGCACATAACAACAATAATGTCGTAACAAGAGAAAGCACTGCTCTACAAGAGATTCCATATCAATAAAAAGGGAGAAAGAACTCCATCAAATGAGCAAAGGCTTCATATCTCTTTTTAATCTTCGTTTGATCACCACCTGGATGGGTAAAGAATCACACTCAGCTGGAGAAGTCTGCAGCAACACTGGAAAAAATGGGATTATGAACCCAACATCATAACACAACTTGAGGAAGGTTCTCAGCTTGGTGTAGACATAGTAACTATCTTGACGAAATCTGGATATGCCCTTGGAAACCAATGTGGTGTCTAAAGCTTACCATGCTGATCAAAGTAACTTTCGTAACTTGCCATTGGCTGCATGCTTTTAGAATAACCTTTCTGATCAAATGGCTTTCATAGATTTGTTGAATCTTGACATAACTGCCCTAGATTGGCTGAATGTTGCATCCTCTTTGCTCCACAACTCTTCTCGGCAACATGCCTTTTGCTGATACTCAAACGTAAACTTTCATGATATCAAGCAGTTGTTTTACAAGAAGAAAATGTTTATTCTAAGAATGAAAAATCTAATGCAACAATTATGTAAGTCTTGAAGATTTTATTTGAAAAGATGTCGCAAAACCCTGTGAACGAATCACTAGCCAGGATGCGACATGAATTTTTTGTGTGAAAGATAACAAAAGCATATGATACCAATCACAATAATTTATAAAAATTAATGGGAGTCAGGAAACACTATTTCATTGGAGTATGCTTTCGAAATAAACCCTGTTTCAATTAGGACTTTTGAGGGTTGTAACGTGGCCTGGTTCACGGTTTTAGAAAAAAGATTTAAGGCTCAAAAATATTTGGTGCCCACCCCCTTCGTGATGTTCTTCAGTCCTAAGTTCAGTTAACTTGACACGAACATTCATCTCTCAAAAGAAGTTTCGAGATGGTTGAGGAATCAAACAAGGTTTTCTTTGGACATGCAAGTCACTCATTCCTGCTTCTTTTGGGTTTCTTGTCACGCGACTCTATTCTTTACTGAGGATTTCACATTGTAATACTTTATCGCATTTTAGGCTTTCCATTTCTTCCTTGCCTTCGGGACAAATTCCTTTTGACTTTGACTCTGAAGTGCAGCGGGATGCCCTGACTTTTGCCTAAGTGACTTGTTTTTTCATGTTCCGACTTAGCGGGGCTTTTTGTCTCTTTATTTTTCATCATAATTTTTTATTCATGTCATCTTTTTTTCTTTTTTAACATGTCACGTGACTTCGAATCATTTGTGACTAGTTGGAAGAATTGTGACTGCCCTATTTCTGGGTAGATGAAAGATAACCATTGTTGTATCGTCATCTATTGATCTCCTGATATGTGAGAGATACCCATTAAGATATTGTCAATTGACGCACCCTCCTGATAAGTGAAGATTAACCATTGTGTTTTTTACTTTCCTCAACCTCTTGAAGGATAACCATTGTTGTATCCTTAGATGTGCACTCTTGATGAGATTTGAATACTCAATCAGATTAACTGAACACTACCATGCCCCGGGTCAAAAATGAGGGTTTTTTCTGAATAAAAAAAGAAACTCCTACTTCAAGGCTCAAAGGGGTTAACGAGGGTTTCACTCCCTTATATCTCCGATGTTTGAGGATTTGAAACAATGCCTGTACATCTTCAACAAGGTATTATCCAGAAGCATACAACCAGAAAATTTGTGTTTTAATATCATCATCCTCCTCCCAATATCTTCCTAGGCAAGAGAATGGGTAACAAGTTGGTATCATAAAGCAATTTAAAATTGAAAACAAATACGAGTGAAACGAATGAATTTCTTCAAGACAAACATACTCATTATATTAAGATTAAACATTCAAATGCAAATAAGTTCTTACATGCAAACAGTGCAATGATAAACAAGAAAAATTACAAGTGAGAAAGCAGTAAAAATGCTAATAAACTAAGAAGGCTAATCATCCATAAACTCCAGGGCATTCTTCAATCACCTTTATCCTTCGGCAAAGACTTGACTTAAACTTCAAGACAAATATCCTTAAACGACAAGATATCGCTTCGGACCAACTTCTGAACTTCAATTTTCAATGGATAACAATTTTAGATGCTATGCCCCGGGGCTCCCTGATGAAAGGCACAAGTCAAATCAGCTTTGTAGTACCACGGCATCTTCTCAGGGACCTTTGGTGGAAGTCGGGTCTGAACCAAATTTCTCTGCATCAGGATGGGAAACAATTCTGTATAGTTCGTTGGGATTGGATCAAACTGATTTTTCCTCTGATCAGGAACTTGCTGATTCTGTTGACAAACTGGAGTAAAAGGAGGTAAGTTGAACACAGGGATGACAGGAGGAACATGTTGATTCTGACGATAATTGTTTCTTCCTCTGGTTCTCTTCTTAGAAAAGTTATTATCGAACTTCTTCACACCACTAGCTGAGACACCATCTTCAGATGAACACCCCTTTTGGACATCCTCTTCTGGAGGCACTCCCACATTTACTTTTTCAGGGAAGTCATTGGACGCATTGACCATCACCTTCTCATGAAAGAATGATCTCAAAGTTTCTGTGAAGACCTTTGCCATCTCTTCTTCCTTCCTAGAAGGATCGACTTGGGCAACAACCAAAGTTTTAACCAAAGCAGTTAGATACTCCATGCCAGCCTTCAAAGTAGTTACCTCTTTGCGTAGTTCAAAGATCTCTTTCTTAATGTTTTCCATCTTCTCTTTGAAATTAGCCCGAGTGTTGTAGTGATGAGTCAGCTTGCTGAGTGAAGTAAAGAAGCTGGGTAAGACACCTGGATATGAATAACAAATGCAAGAAATATGTGCAATATGATGCATGATATGCAATGCACATGATTATTTTTATTTTATCATTTAATATTTCAAGGGATTTATGGTTTATAGACACGTTGCCAACATCCAAGTAATAAGGCTTTTGTTTCTCTTTCCAGATTCCATGGTTTAAAAGTACCTGAGATATTCACAAATAGTCAACCTTTAAATCCCTTAAAATACTGTTTTCTTCAAAAGATGCTTATGAGTGCATGGATGCATGATGCAACAATCACACACAAGATCACACATATAGGGTTCACAGGTTCAACGTCACGAGCATGAGGTCGAAGGTACTACCCATAAGGTATTGGTCTAAAAAGTTATCACCTACCGAACAAGGTTCTAGAGGTTCCCAGAGTCTACATCCTTCCTTCGGATATTACCAACTTCCCGATTAACTTGGTAATTAGTAATATTCTCAAGAAAGACTCGTCTGAGCGTAGTATCGCGTGACAACTACTTCCGGATTACTCCGTTATAGCTTCCGCACTACACCTAAAAGGCCAAGAGGGGTTAGGTAATCTATGGTCCTCAGCTTCGGCAGGCTCCCAGGTCGAAAGCAGTACGTCTTCCCGATTACTCGGTAAACGACACTACAGTCAAAGGGGCCTCCACTGAGTGGGGGATCTCATGCCTCCTTTTTTGGGATTACTCCCTCAAAGTTAACATGACTATACCGCCCGTCCTATCTTAAAGTTTGCCCAAGTCTGGGTATAGGACTTATGAGTAATCACCAAGCACCCTATAAACCAGGAAAATCCAGACAAACATATATACAAAATATAACACATAAACAACAATAGCATATATACAGATATAAACAAAGATAGGTTTAACCCACTTAGGGATGGACCAGAAAAAGGTCAATCTTTCCCCAGTGAAGTCGCCATTTTTTCTATGGCGGTAGAAATGTGCAAGACTAAGCCATTGGATTGACTAGACTTTATACAAATCAAAATAAAAAATCGCCACCGCGCTTTATTGTTTCCAAAGGAATGGGAAAAGAGCGAATAACCCAAAAATAGGGGGAAAGATTCAAGGTAAGGGGGTTGGTTATGCAAAGGGAAGGTATTAGCACCCTAAACATCTACGGTACTCCGCAGGAACCTCTTTGAAAAATCTGTATATTTTGGCTATAAAAATGTGTTGTATATAAAGTGGATGGTGGAGGTGAGAAAAGAAATATTTTTATGATTTTTGCACCCGTCGTGGTTGCGAACCTTTAGTGCCTACGTACCACCTTTCGTGCAATAGGGGATTAGGGTATACGTAGTTCCTCTTTAAAAAATTTGAAACACAAGTGTGTTGGTTGATTTTATGAGATAAGACATCATCGCAATTGTCCGTGTGAAAAAAACATACTTACTATCCACAATCATGAGAAAGGAGAATTTGCATCATCTCAAAGTGGAGGATATGGCTTGGATTTTAAAATCAACAATGCCTCACTCAACACCCAAGTGGAAAATATCTCACTTCACTACATATTGTAGAAGTATAGTTATTTTCATCACTACAAGGATTGACAAGAGTCTAATCTTTTGAGAAAAGTTTAAAGATAAAAGCCAAAGTGGCAAAATGGTTTGAAATGAGATTGATTGACTTTTAGTCTTCTCACAAAAAAAGGTCAAGGTATTATTAAATTGATTGAAATTTATTTATGAAAATGTTTCGAAGATGCATGGACCTAAGTCCAAGTTTATTCTGAAAATGTTTCAAGTTTCAAAACAAGAAGAGTTTTTTTTAAAAGGAGGGAGAAGATTTTTGAAATTAAAGAAGATGAGAGGAGAAGAAGAGGCTATCCTAAAGCATAAGGTAAAATCTATGGATAAGAACCATCTAACCAACAAGAAGCCAATACTTGACATTATGAGTCAATATAGAATTCCCATTCTTCGGATTGAAACCAAGCAAGCAAAGATACTAGACCTCTTGAGAATACCAAGCTTTAATTGCATCAAGTCTTCGAAAAATTGGGCAGAGTAACGGCTGTATACGGGTGAATTCCAGATTACAAACAAAGATCGTAATCTCAATAACCTGCACACAAAACAAACAAACAACCCAATATCTTGAGGTAAACCTCAAGAACTCCAGACAAAATATCAAATAAAGTCACAAAGTCTCCAAGATAGGCCAAGGTCTCTAATCCTAAGTCCAAGAAGTCCATCACTCCATAATGCAAAGGATAGTAACCATGTAGTCCAAGTATCATTAATGATTTTTATGGTTCATGTTGATTATTAGGTGTCTTTAAAAAAGAAATAAAAGCTCAAGTGAGCATAATAAAAATGACATAAAAGTAAATGCTCAAGTGAGCAAAGATGAAAATAGCATGAAATGTAAAATGCTAAAAGTAAATGGTACATAAAGCATGAAAATAAAAGCGTAAAGTAAAGTTAATTGTTAGTAATTAGTGGTTAGTTGGATGACCATCTTGAAACTTGCATTTGGAACTCATTAGAGGATTGGTAGAACCAAAGCCTCCATACAACAAGTTGCATTTGCTTTTTGTCAAGTATATCATCCATTTTGGAATTCTCACAAGGCAACATGTAATGATCAACGATGTTTAAGTGATCCGCGTTGACCAAAGGTGTTGTAGATTCATTAGAGGATTGGTAGAACCAAAGCCTCCACACAATGAATCTCAAGGTTATTGGATCAAAGAGATCAAATTAACATACTTGGGCTTGCAATCATAAGTTTGGGCCACGAATGATCATTTATTCGAATCGGGACAAAATTTAGCGTTATGTTAAGCAATCGTAAGTGGACTTATGTAGAAGTCACACCTATTTTGAGGTCGGTCAATAGCAATCTATGTACTTCATGTTTGGATAAATGATATAGAGATCACCATCCCTTAACATGTAGCACAATTAAAAAAAGAAAGGGATAAGATGAAGAGGGAGGGAAATGATAAGCTAATTTGGATCACCATTTCAAAATTCTTTCATCTTTAAATTCAACCACTCCTCTAGATGGATTAAAGAACTAAACATATCATTAATCCAAAGCACCAAAAATGAATTAAATAATTCACTCTTAGGTAGATTTGAATTGATGAACATTTATCCAACTTCATCTACATCACAAAGTCCATTGAGTTTAAAGACAAATTGGACATTTAAAATTGCAATCCAAACCAACAATCAAAATGGAGTGAGTAGAAAAAGTATTTTGGATCAAAGCTGCCCCAAAACAAGGCAAAAAAGTGCATTATGTTCCTGTGTATATCGATTGCACTATTGTGTAAATCGATTTACACAATACAGTTTTCTAAAAAGTATGCAAAATTGCTTCTGTGCAATCGATTGCACTACAGTGCAAATCGATTGCACACAGTAACAATAGCAAAAACAACATTTTAAAAGGGAAATTTCTTGTTCAAACTTTCCATCAAACTCCTTATGATCATGGATCCAATTGAGCACGAAAATTCCATCAAATTATGAGAAATAACACCATTGGAATCACAAAATAATGCTCAATGAATCAATCCCAAAGATCACCAAGAGATCACATTGTGAAAGATGAATTATCCAACTTACCAAAGGTAGATCTAGAGAATTATCAAAACAACTTCAAGAATTTGCTTCAATTCAACCACAAGAATCAATTGACCAAGCTTGGATGTAGATAATTGATGGAGAAAAAGTGTTTGGATGAAGGTTTAGCTCAAAGATTAGTAAGCTTCAATGCAAAGCTTACTAACTTTTTGAAAATGGAGCTTTGAGTGAATTTGGTAGATGGAGAGAATTGAGATATTTTTTAGCAAGGTGGATATGGCTATCATAAGCTTGAAATTTGAATGAAATGAGAGCTCTATTTATAGAGTTTTAGGATTGGGATTAGTGGTAATTTGGTAATTGATTCTTAGAGCCAAAATTTGAATTAATGATAATTCTTTCAAATATTAGAGCCAAAATTTGAATTAATGATAATTCTTTCAAATATTAGAGCCAAAATTTGAATTAATGATAATTCTTTTTAAAAATGAAAGATTGGCACTAAAACTTGAATTAATGATACATCTTTCAAAAATGAAGGAAAATTGGAGCCAAAAATTTGACAAGCTTGAAATGCTGATTTTTTTCCAAATTTTCACGATGTGCAATCGATTGCACTATAGTGCAAATCGATTTGCAGTGTATTTTTCCAAAAAATAGCGCAAAATTCACTTTGTGCAATCGATTGCACTCTAGGAGCAATCGATTGTACCTTGAAAAAAAATGAAAATTTTTAATTCTTTTTCTTTGCAAATAGAGATTTTAGGGAAATAATACCAGAAAACCTTATTTGCCATATGCTTCGACTTGGTACCTACAAAACAAAAATATACAAAGACAAAGACAAATATTTTTTGTATTTTGATTAGAAGTTAGTCAACAACACATATACAAAATACACAACCAAGGTGCTTGGAGATTCCTCAAGAGAAAACTTAAATATAGGAGATAGAAAAAGAGGAAGAACCAACCCTAATGTGATCTTGTTATGATCGAGTTGATATGATATGATAGAGGAATTTTAGGGGCAAAAATTGGGGTACAACATTATCTTTTTGCTATCTTCAGTGAACGTTGATAGTTCATCGTCAATGAACGACAGTGATATGATATTTTTCTCTTCCTACCTTCAGTGAGCGTTGGTAGTACATCGGCAGTGAACGTCGGTGTTTGTTATCTTTTTGCTATCTTCAGTGAACGTTGATAGTTCATTGTTAGTGAACAACGACGATATGATATTCTCTTCCTACCTCCAGTAAACATTGGTAGTACATCGGCAGTGAACTTCGGTGTTTGTTATCTTTTTTCTACCTTCAGTGAACGTTGGTAGTACATCGATAGTGAACGTCGGTGTTTGTTATCTTTTTGCTATCTTCAGTGAACATTGATAGTTCATCATCAATGAACGGCGGTGATATGATATTTTCTCATTCCACCTTCGGTGAACGTTGGTAGTACATTGGCAGTGAACGTCGGTGTTTGTTATCTTTTTTCTATATTCAGTGAACGTTGATAGTTCATCGTTAGTGAATGGCGGTGATATGATATTTTTCTCTTTCTACCTTTAGTGAACGTTGGTAGTACATCAGCAGTGAACGTTGGTGTTTGTTATCTTTTTGCTATCTTCAGTGAATGTTGATAGTTCATCGTCGGTGAACGGCGATGATATGATATTTTTCTCTTTCTACCTTCATTGAACGTTGGTAGTACATCAGTAGTGAACGTCGGTGTTTGTTATCTTTTTGCTATCTTCAGTGAACATCGATAGTTCATCATCAGTGAACGGCGGTGATATGATATTTTTATCTTTCTACCTTCAGTGAACGTTGGTAGTACATCGGCAGTGAACGCCGGTGTTTGTTATCTTTTTTCTATCTTCAGTGAACGTTGATAGTTCATCATCAATGAACGACGGTTGTGATACGGTGGGAGAACTGACTTAATGTTTTGCATTTTATCGCAAATGTTGCCGTTAGTAAGAGTCGCCACCGACTTTTCTTTTATCCAAAAGGAAAGGTGAAAAAGCACAGGAAAGACCTTTGAGATGTTTTCTTGAGTTCGGGGGGTAGATTACGAAAAGGGAAGGTATTAGCACCCTTTTCATCCATGGTTTTCCATGGGCTCTTAGTTACTTGCTTAGATCACTTGCTTTGGTTTGTCTGAAATGTGTGTGTGTTTGTTTTTGAAATGTGTTTTGAAAATGGAACTTCGTAATGGTTCTCGTTTCTATAAGAACGTCTACAAAGTGTTTGTTTCGAAAATAGTTCAAAGGTGAGAGTGTGGGTGTATAAAAATGTTTTTTTTTGTGAGCAAGCGAGTAACGAGGAGCGAATCTACCTACTCGAAAGGTCTTAAATGTGCTTTTCCTCTTCCTTTAGATGTGGCTATCTTACCATTAATTTGGTAAGAAGCCCCATCATTGGATGCGAAGGGACGGGCGTTGGGACATTTGTATAGTCATAGAAAGCAACTTATGAGACGTTTTAGCAATGTCGTTTTAGGGACTAGATCATTTACCGAAGGCAACGTCGAAGGTCATCGAGGGACTACGATCTTTTATCGAGGGTCTTTGCTAAAATGCCCATGTTCGAGGGACATGACTATTTTCCGAAAGGAAACAAGTGGAATTACCCTAAGTGTGCATGTGTGCAAAGTGTGTTTGGTTGCATGCATTTTGTCTTGATTAGGGGTTGTCTACTTGTTGGTTTTATCTTGCCATACATGCCTAATTACTAACATTTGTATAAAGCAATAAAAATGCAGGAAATAAATATCCTACACTATTACAACCATATCGAAAGACAATAAAATGTAAAGGCAAAGAAAACAAAATAAAAGAAAGGAAAAAAAGAGCTCTTCGACCCAGGCAGTAGCATCCTTCGACTTGCATTCTGTTGGCCTCCTTCGATTGGGGCTAGCACCAGTGAGGTCCTGTCCTTCGATTGGCCTGGAAGTCAGAGTCTGGCAAAGCCTTCTAGTTCTGCCTTGTTGTCTTCTTCGACTGGAGGTTGAAAGCAGTGAGGGAATTCCTTTCGACTGAGCCTGGAATCAAGGAAGGCATGCTTTTCGTCTGGGCCTAGAAGTCAACATGGTTTTCCTCCTGGTTGTCTCTTTCGTTTGACCCGGAGAAAGAGGGTAGAAGCCAGAAGCTTCGTTTCCTATTTCCTATTTCTTTCATTTCAAGCATTAAATGGCAACATGGCCTTAGGCCATGCTAGTATTTGTCTTGTAAACAGTTTAATAGTTAAAGCAAGTTTACGTAAACAGAAAGCAAAACAAAAGGGTTAAATCTAAAAAACATGTTAAAAGGGTGGAAACGAAGGGAACAATGGTATATACATGCTTGAAATGAATGAAAAGATTACTTACATGTTGGTTTAGTAGATGAATCAATAAATATATTTGAAATGAAAGAGTTAAAGTCAGAAAGACTTACCTCAAAGCTGGTGTGTGGGATTCGAACTTGAACTTCTACCTGAACGTTTCTGGAATTTGAAGAGTAGTCACAGGGGGTTTGCTTTTGGTTCGAAGAGTTGTCACAGAAGGTTGTCTTTGAGTCTGAACAAACTTCTATGTGTGGGGTGTTCTTCAGAATCGAAAGAGGTGAATGTGATTCTGGGTTTTTTTGTGATTTCTCAAGTGTTGATGAACTTTGAGAGTTTTATTGTGTTTGAGAAGATTTGGGGGATTCGTTCCTCTGGTCCAAAGATCCTCCCTTAGCTTTGCAAATGTTCCTCTATTTATAGAGAAAGAATAGACATGTTGTCCAATGCCAACCTTGCAATGAAATGATAAAATAATGTAACGTGAAAGTACATGTGGGGGCCTATTGGCAGTTGGGGTGCAGAAGATGTGACTTATGCTTCTGGCCTTGCTTGTGCTCAGACCAAAATCAGGTTGAAAGCTGATTTTGTGACTAAAGTACTCTCCATGAAAAGAAAGAGTATGTAGCCTTTAACCAAGAATATTAGTATCTAAAAGACAAAGTTTAAAACCCTTGTACAAGCCTCTGATTATATAAAGATTTGGAAGCAACATAGCCTGGAAAACGAGATTTGGTCTTGAGTCGAATGCAAGAGTGAGGTCGAAGCACACCTGTTCGAAGGAAGCCTTTGCCTCAGTCGAAGCTTGTGGTCGAAACAAGCTAATGCCCAGTCAAAGCTTGTATTGAAGAAATCATATTGCCAAATAGAAAGCTCATGCTCAAAGGAAGCATATTGCCCAATCGAAGCTTGGGTCAAAACAAACATAAAAGGGAGTCATTGCCTTTTAGCGTGAGGGAAGTTCCTGGCTTCTGAGCCGAAGGGTATTCCCAAGTTGCATTAGAAGGTGGCTCTTGCTCAAAATGAAGGATGTAATCCAAGTTGCATTCGAAGGAGGCTTTAAGTTCAAAATGAAGGACATGCCTAAGTTGCATTCGAAGGAGGCCAAGAGTCAGTCGAAGGGTGTTGAATCGAAGGAGACCTGTTTTTCTCCAAATTTGTCAAAATGTTATTTTTATCTGTTTTCTCCCTTTTTGACAGTTTCCTTTTAATTCTGGTGCTGGAAAATCCCAATCTACTTTGTGCAAGCTTGAACCTTGAGAATCCTTGAAAAATGAGAGGGAAAATTTTGGGGTACAACAACTGCCCCTGTTCAATCTTCTTAAACCTGAAGAATTAGATTGGGGAGTTCTGCCATTCGTGACTCGAAGGTGGAAGATGATTGGACACTAGAGTGCCCAGAAATTTGCACTCGATGATGCGATGATAGGAGGAATGGGCTTAAAGATGCCATTTGGAGAGGTGATAGAATCTTGTTGGAGATGGGATTGTAGATGCCATCCAAGAATGCTTGTTGAATTGTAATTTGTAAGTTGAAAGAATGAGTATCAGAATTGCGTCCATGTCTGGAGTGTATCTGAACTGTATCAAAAGGTGGGTTGTTTGGTGATGAGTCCGTGTAAAACTACATCTGAAATTTCCTAAGAAGGAACCTGTGTAGGGTTTCCTGATGATGAGTTCGTGTAAAAATTCATCCTGTGTAGGGTTTCCTGATGATGAGTCCGTGTGAAACTACATCTTGGAAGGAAGGAACATGTGTAGGGGTTTCCTGATGATGAGTCCGTGTAAAACTTCATCTGGAAAGGAAGGAACTTGTGTAGGGTTTCCTGATGATGAGTCCGTGTGAAACTTCATCTGGAAAGGAGGAACTTGTGTAGGGTTGCCTGATGATGAGTCCGTGTAAAACTGCATCTTGGAAGGAAGGAACCTGTGTAGGGTTGCCTGATGATGAGTTCGTGTAAACCTGCATCTTGGAAGGAAGGAACCTGTGTAGGATTGCCTGATGATGAGTTCGTGTGAAACTTCATCTGGAAAGGAGGAATCTCTGTAGGGTTTCCTGATGATGAGTCCATGTAAAACTGCATCTTGGAAGGAAGGAACTTGTGTAGGGTTGCCTGGTGATGGGTCCGTGTGAAACTTCATCTGGAAAGGAGGAACCTGTGTAGGGTTTCCTGATGATGAGTCCGTGTAAAACTGCATCTTGGAAGGAAGGAACCTGTGTAGGGTTGTCTGATGATGAGTCCGTGTAAAACTGCATCTTGGAAGGAAGGAACCTGTGTAGGATTGCCTGATGATGAGTCCGTGTGAAATTCATCTGGAAAGGAGGAACCTGTGTAGGGTTGCCTGATGATGAGTCCGTGTAAAAACTTCATCATGGAAAGAAGGAACCTGTGTGGGGTTTCTTCAGCTGGTCAAGTAGATAGTTGTCCTGTCTGGTTTCAAGTATTAATCTACAATCAATCGTCCACATATAGTTTTCCTGGCTTGTTACAGGTATTAATCTGGAACTTGAAAATGGTTGATGGTAACCATCTGTTGATCGATCTTTCCTGAAAAAAGGTAGAATGTTAGTTGTATGCAATGTCATGATGTATGAAATACATGACGTCATGATGTTCTCAAAATAAATGAGATTGTGTCGTATGCACTTATCATGTATGTAAATAAGATGTATGAAATGTGAAATGTTTATGAATGTATTTTTTGTCTGGGAAAATAAATCCTTGACAAAATGCAGGAGAGTTGTTAAATCCTGGACTATTGTTGAAGAGTATGTGTGTCTTCAAACTTTTCTTAGAATGTTTCCACCGGGGATTCCTGTTTTGTTGTTTGAGGTGAACTCCGCTGGGAAATATTGAAAACTCCGTGGGGAGTGTGTTTATTCCTTCTTGGGGAAAGAGTTCAGGAGTCTTGATTGTCCGTTGCTCTTACTGGGGAATCTAAGTTGAACTAATATTTGGTCGGGTCCAGGTTTCACAGTAACTTGTCGGGGATTGTAGGGTAGTCTACTGGGGAAGAGGAGTTGTGGTCCTTTGATTTGTAGTAGTCGGAGAGGCAAACTCAAGTTGGGGAATCCTACCGTTTGTTGGGGAAATAAACCTTGTTGTCGGTCCGCTAGAGAGGTGACAACTTTGTTGGGGGAAGCCCTCGAGGATTCTTGAGGTTGTTTCAGCTGGGGAAAGGTGTTCAGAGATTAAACTCTTTCTGGGGAATCATCCTATGAGAAGGAATTTAGGGAGACTTGTCATTGCCCCTAGTAGCGAATGTTTGTGGCATTGCCAAAAAGTTTGATTGTACGCAACCCTTTGTTGGGATTGACGCTCAATGTCCCAAGTGACGGAGATGGAGGCCTGCCCCTGGTTACTCTGCACTTCTTGAGAGGTTTCCTGGAATCTTGACTGGACTGCCCTAGGTGTGCTAGATAATGACATATCATGTCCCCTTGTTGATAGGAGATTTGTCAATGGAAGTGTCATCCTTCTTGAATTGATTTTGTTTACTGAGAGAGCTTTCATTCACTGGACATTCATTGTGTGAATTTCTCCACTGTCAAACAATTAGCCATATGCAAACAATGATATTCAAGTAATGCAAAGTTTATGCTTGTCTTGAAGTTTTGAAAAATGCATTTTTAGCAAGTAAAGAAGTTTTGTAAGAAAAATTTAACTCAGGATTTTGAGTAAAGCCTTACAGGAGTCAGGATACCTTTTGTAACAGTATGCTTTCAAACTGACCCATGTTTCAATTAGGACTTTTGAAGGGTTATAACGTGGCTTGGTTCACGGTTTAAGAAACAAAGGATAAAGGCTCAAAGTGTATTCGTACCCACCCGCTCTTCGTGATGTTCTTCAATCCTAAGCTCAGTTACTTGTGCGTTTGAACTCCAATTGAGTCTGGAATGACGTTTTGGTGATGGTTCAGACATGTTAAGTTTGTCGGAAGGCCGTCATTTTCTGCAACATTTTTTCATTTTCTTGAGGATTTGTAGTAACCTCTTTTGATTGATTTGTTATCCCTAATTTTTGCCTGACTGTTCTTGTTTTAAGATTACAGTCAGCGGGATGCCCCAGTTTTCTTAAGTCTCCTTTGTAGGTTTTGACTTAGTGGGCTTTTCTTTTTGAGAGATAATGACTGCCTATTTGGTAGGAAACCATCACCGTCTTTTGATTTTTTTGATGTCATTCGTTGTATTACAAGATGAGAGTTTGTGGTTAAACGCGCGTTTGAAATAACTGAGAGACTACCCTGCCCTAGGTTTTGATTAAAGGTTTCAATTTGTGTTAAAATAGAAAACTTCTACTTCTTTGGCTCGAAGGATTTGACTAGGGATTATCTTCCTTATAACTCCAGTGTTTAGGATTTGAAAGAATGCATGTACATCGTCAGCAAGGTTTGTCCAAAAGCATACTGTATGAGATGAAGGCATTGTTTTCGTCATCCTCCCTCTAAAGGCTTGTAACTTTTAGCAAGAGTTGAAAGTCATAAAGAGAATATAAGCATAGTTTAAATATAGTGAAAGCGAATGGATGAATTCAAGACAAACATATGCAATGCATTAATGAAACAAAGTTTGACATTAATATATAATTGTTTGAATAACAAAAGAAATTACAATTCAAAATTCAAAATGAAACAAATTGCTCTCAATGATTTGGCAAAGGAGTAGTGATCACGTTTGGAGTCTCCGGAGGGTCGAATTTGATCTCCTTGGCGTCAATCAAATTCTGAATCTTGTACTTCAATGCCCAACAATCGTTAGTGTCATGCCCGGGACTGTCAGAATGATAAGCACACGTTGCATTAGGATTGTAGTTAGGAGAATAAGTTTTGGGGTTTGGATGAGGTCCTATTAATGCAATCAAATTCATCCTCAACAAGTGTTGTAGCACTTGAGACAGCGGCATGTTGATGTTGGTAAACTGTCTTTTAGGCTCGTCTGGCCTTTGTTGATTTCCCCTTTGCTGTTGTCGGTGTGACGCAGAACCAGAGATCAGGACTGCCCCTACGTGTTGGTCACGGCGACTCTTTTGACTGTACACAGCATTGGACTCTTTCTTCCCACTGTATGGCTTTTTCTGAGCATCAGAAGGTGTAGGTTCTTGAATCTTTCCACTTTTGATGCCAACTTCGACCCTTTCGCTGGTCAGTATTAGCTCGGTGAACCCGGCTGAAGAGTTTCCGATCAAGTGTTTAAAGAAAGGCCCTATCAAAGTTTCCATGAAGATGTCAATCAGCTCCCTGTCAGTTAAAGGGGGCTGCACCCTACCAGCCAGATTTCTCCACTTTTGGGCGTATCCTTTGAAGCTCTCGTTGGAACCCATGGTCATGTTTTGCAATTGCACACGAGTTGGTGCAAGATCAGCATTATACTGATACTGTTTGTAAAAAGCAGTAGCTAAATCCTCCCAGGTGTGGATGCGAGAACTCTCCAGTTGATAGAACCACTCGAGTTGAGTCCCTACCAGGCTTTCTTGGAAGAAATGGATCCAAAGCTTCAGATCAGTTGTGTATGGTTGAATTTTGCAGACAAGAGACTTTAAGTGCATCTTAGGGCAAGAGACTCTATCGTACAGGGCAAAGGTAGGGACTTTAAAGTTTGGCGGGATGACCACTCCAGAAACCAAACCCATGTCTCCTAAATCAAAGCCAGGTATTTGTCGAATATCCATAGCACTGAGGCGATCCTCCAACTGTTTGTATTTGTTATCAGCGGGAGGATATTGTTCCTCGGAGTAGTCAGCTTCAACTTCATCAATCTCCAAATTATGGTCTTCTTCAAGACTATCCCCTATGTTAGATGGAGTTGAAAGATCTAGGGCTTTAGGTCTTCTTCTCAAGTTCAGGATGCCTACTGACTTCTTGGACTTTTTCTTCTTGTCTTTGAGAAGGAGATCTTTCAGGACCTCTTGCCCCTTAGCCATAGCCAGAAACATTTGTTGGAATTGAGCGTTTTGAGCTTGGAGATCTTTCACTGTTTGTTCCATATCCATCTTACAAAAATAAACAGTAGGAAGATAAGGAGACCTGTATGGGAGAAACCTGTCATGATATGATGCATGATATGTGGATGCATGTTTTCAAGGATCTCGCGGGGTAAACAAGAAACTGTTAGAATTTGATTGCAGCTTAATTGAAGAAACTTCGTGTCGTTGAGAGTCCTTCTTCAAGAGTCAAGCTCACCATATCAAGTGGGTCATAGCCTTTGACTCAAGTTTGATGTACTTGATCTTTGACGGCGTTTGGTTCGTCATAACTTGCATCAAAGGCCCTCGAGATCCTTGAAATGGTTATTGAAAATGCTATGGTATGATGTTATGATGTTATGTACAAATATGCGAGGTAAGCAAGTGTATATACAAATAATCATATTCACATAAAGCAAACAAATCCTTAGGTTTAGGCTTGCATGGAGTTTGTAGGTACGTACCCTTTTGAAGTTTAGTTGGCTCAACCTGTCCTAGTTAATAGTAACCGGGTTCTAAGGGATCTCAATATCACTGACCTTTCCCACAAGCTTCATTTAATAAGCAATTGACTCGCAACCGAACAAAACTCAGGGGTCAAGTCTCAATGAGTGTAGCATCGAGTATCAACCAATTTTCAGCTCTACACCGAAACCGGTCATCTCACTACGTCCTAATGGCCAAGTTGGTCATGTAAGGTTCTAAGGTCAGTTGATGCTTCACGACACCATGCGGCGGCCCCGTACTTTCCTTTATTCGACTCAAGGGTTACCAGTACCAACCAAAGTGCCACATCAACATAGCTACTGCTTCAACCATGTCGGTATACGCCGCACAGTTCCCTCACAGCCTTTTGCTACTTACCTAAAAGGTGCCCCCGAATTCGGGTGTAGGATTTAAAACAAACCCAAACAAGGAACAAAAAATGTAAAGCAAACAAATCAAACAATGTAAGCAAGTAAAGGTGATCTAACCCTAAGGTAACCCCACTTTTAAGTATTTCCCCGGCAGAGTCGCCAGTTCTATGATGCGGTGGGAGAACTGACTTGATGTTTTCCGTTTTATCGAAAATGTTGCGGTTAGCAAGAGTCGCCACCGCCTTTTCTTTTATCCAAAAGGAAAGGTGAAAAAGCACAGGAAAGACCTTTGAGATGTTTTCTTGAGTTCGGGGGGTAGATTACGAAAAGGGAAGGTATTAACACCCTTTTCATCCATGGTTTTCCATGGGCTCTTAGTTACTTGCTTAGATCACTTGCTATGGTTTGTCTGAAATGTGTGTGTGTTTGTTTTTGAAATGTGTTTTGAAAATGGAACTTCGTAATGGTTCTCGTTTCTATAAGAACGCCTACAAAGTGTTTGTTTCGAAAATAGTTCAAAGGTGAGAGTGTGGGTGTATAAAAATGTTTTTGTTGTGAGCAAGCGAGTAACTAGGAGCGAATCTACCTACTCGAAAGGTCTTAAATATGCTTTTCCTCCTCCTTTAGATGTGGCTATCTTACCATTGATTTGGTAAGAAGCCCCATCGTTGGATGCGAAGGGACGGGCGTTGGGACGTTTGTATAGTCATAGAAAGCAACTTATGATACGTTTTAGCAATGTCGTTTTAGGGACTAGATCATTTACCGAAGGCAACATCGAGGGTCATCGAGGGACTACGATCTTTTATCGAGGGTCTTTGCTAAAACACCCATGTTCGAGGGACATGACTATTTTCTGAAAGGCAACAAGTGGAATTACCCTAAGGGTGCATGTGTGCAAAGTGTGTTTGGTTGCATGCATTTTGTCTTGATTAGGGGTTGTTTACTTGTTGGTTTTATCTTGCCATACATGCCTAATTACTAACATTTGTATAAAGCAATAAAAATGCAGGAAATAAATATCCTACACTATTACAACCATATCGAAAGACAAGAAAATGTAAAGGCAAAGAAAACAAAATAAAAGAAAGGAAAAAAAGAGCTCTTTGACCCAGGCAGTAACATCCTTCGACTTGCATTTTGTTGGCCTCCTTCGATTGGGGCTAGCACCAGTGAGGTCCTGTCCTTCGATTGGCCTGGAAGTCAGTGTATGGCGAAGCCTTCTGGTTCTGCCTTGTTGTCTTCTTCGACTGGAGGTTGAAAGCAGTGATGGAATGCCTTTCGACTGAGCCTGGAATCAGTGAAGGCATGCTTTTCGTCTGGGCCTAGAAGTCAACATGGTTTTCCTCCTGGTTGTCTCTTTCGTTTGACCCGGAAAAAGAGGGTAGAAGCCAGAAGCTTCGTTTCCTATTTCCTGTTTCCTGTTTCTTTCATTTCAAGCATTAAATGGCAACATGGCTTGAGGCCATGCTTGTATTTGTCTTGTAAACAATTTAATAGTTAAAGCAAGTTCAGGTAAACAGAAAGCAAAACGAAAGGGTTAAATCTAAAAAAACATGTTAAAAGGGTGGAAACAAAGGGAACAATGGTATATACATGCTTGAAATGAACGAAAAGATTACTTACATGATGGTTTAGTAGATGAATTAATAAAGATGTTTGAAATGAAAGAGTTAAAGTCAGAAAGACTTACCTCAAAGCTGGTGTGTGGGATTCAAACTTGAACTGCTACCTGAATGTTTCTGGAATTCGAAGAGTAGTCACAGGGGGTTTCCTTTTGGTTCAAAGAGTTGTCACATAAGGTTGTCTTTGAGTCTGAATAAACTTCTATGTGTGGGGTGTTCTTCAGAATCGAAAGAGGTGAATGTGATTCTGGGTTTTTTTGTGATTTCTCAAGTGTTGATGAACTTTGAGAGTTTTATTGTGTTTGAGAAAATTTGGGGGATTCGTTCCTATGGTCTAAAGATCCTCCCCTAGCTTTGCAAATGTTCCTCTATTTATAGAGAAAGAATGGACATGTTGTCCAAAGCCAGCCTTGCAAAGAAATGATAAAATAATGTAACATGAAATTACATGTGGGGGGCCTCTTGGCATTTGGGGTGTAGAAGATGTGACTTATGCTTCTGGCCTTGCTTGTGCTCAGACCAAAATCAGGTTGAAAGCTGATTTTGTGACTAAAGTACTCTCCATGAAAATAAAGAGTATGTAGCCTTTAACCAAGAATAGTAGTATCTAAAAGACAAAGTTTAAAACCCTTGTACAAGCCTCTGATTATGTAAAGATTTGGAAGCAACATAGCCTGGAAAACAAGATTTGGTCTTGATTCGAATGCAAGAGTGAGGTCTAAGCACACTTGTTCGAAGGAAGTCTTTGCCTCAGTCGAAGCTTGTGGTCGAAACAAGCTAATGCCCAGTCGAAGCTTGTATCCAAGAAAACATATTGCCAAATCGAAAGCTCATGCTCGAAGCAAGCATATTGCCCATTGAAGCTTGGGTCGAAACAAACATAAAGGGAGTTATTTCCTTTTAGCATGAGGGAAGTTCCTGGCTTCTGAGTCGAAGGGTATTCCCAAGTTGCATTCGAAGGAGGCTCTTGCTCAAAACGAAGGATGTAATCCAAGTTGCATTCGAAGGAGGCTTTAAGTTCAAAATGAAGGACATGCCCAAGTTGCATTCGAAGGAGGCCAAGAGTCAGTCGAAGGGTGCTGAATCGAAGGAGACCTGTTTTCCTCCAAATTTGTCAAAATGTTATTTTTATCTGTTTTCTCCCTTTTTGACAATTTCCTTTTAATTCTGGTGCTGGAAAATCCCAATGTACTTTGTGCAAGCTTGAACCTTGAGAATCCTTGAAAAATGAGAGGGCAAATTTTGGGATACAACAGCGGTGATATGATATTCTCTTCCTACCTCCAGTAAACGTTGGTAGACCATCGGCAGTGAACGTCGATGCTTATTATCCTCCCCTCTAATTATTTTCTTGTGGTTTACCAGTGATTTATTTTCCTGGTGGGATTTCTCTTCTATTGCTACATTTCATGTTGCATCCCCAATGCTACTTTGCATCTTTTTGTTCCATTCATATGCATTCATATGCATAAATGTTTGCATGGTATCTTAGGGCCAAAATCAGGGTTTGTTTTATATTTATGTATCTACGATCATGTCGAAACGAAGATTTTTAACCTTCGTATCTACGGATAGAAGAAACTTAAATAAGGGCATCTGTTGTACCCCAATTTTTGCCCCTAAGATCCCTTCATCATACCATATAGTTTCAATCACCACAAAATCACATTAGGGATTGTGGTTCTTCTCCCTATCTTTAGCTTTGCTCTTTGAGGAGTTACCAAGCACCTTGATTTGTTTTCTTTTGTGATCATAGATGTTGTACTTTGATTTTTCTCTCTAATTAAAAAAATTCAATGTTGGTTTGTCTCACTTGTTGATAATGTAGGTCAAGGCAATGAGGTTTAGCAAGTTGCTTCATGGGTTCATGAGTTTATTTCCATGCCCTAGTCAAAAGCTTGAGAGATTCAAACCTCACCATTGAAGTTGTTTTGAAGTTGGTATAAAATTGGTTTTGATGGCCATAGGTCCTCATCATCATCCTCAACAAATTCTATTCACAAAGGAAGAATATTGGCACAAAAAGTTTGTTCAAACTTGGCAAAGTTCCACCAAGCATTCTCTTGATCTAGAGGCTAGGGTTTTGGACTTCAAAGGGGCATATCTTACTCATCTTGTGGTATTTTTGAGTGTTTCCAAAAAAATCCTTTTCTTAAATGAGTTACCAATAAATCACTTCAAAAGTTCCAAGGAGTTTTCATGTGGAAGGAACTTAGTGAAGAAGAAAGATTACAAGTCATCCAGATGAATCCCTCATTTTTCATATGAGATCTCAAATGATCATAACTTGGTCAATTTTTAACACCTTTATCCCATTCTTTTTCCATGATTATCTTAAGGATGTGTACTTCATGCCTTCTTTTATGTGCAAAGAAAGAAAATGGATGGAAGTTTCCTTAAGAATGCAAAAGATTATAGGTCTTTTCATAATTTTTGACCAACTTCAACAAGTCACAACTTGCTCAATTTTTGGAGATTTGGAGTGGTTCAAATTGCAAAATGTCATTCAAGAGGTCTAATTCATTCTATCTTTTTTTATCAAAATCAAATTCTAAGTGGAAGGCCATGTTTGGATGCAAGAGATTATAGGTCATTTTTAAAGAAGAATTTGAAATATTTCTAAGTATGGAAAGTCAACTCTTTTTCTTCAACTTTGACTCCATGTAACTTTCAGCTCAAGCATCCATTTGACTCCATTCTTTTTCCATTGCAAAGCTTGTTACCTCATCTTTCCAAAGCATCAATAATCTTGCCCTAAGACTCCTTGAGGTGGAAATGCTATTGGAATAAACTTGGTAACTTGGAACTGAAGTTTCACCATAAGTCAGAATTTGAAATCCATGTTTTGGCCTTTAAACCTCAAATTAGCACGCGTTTGTGATCTAAACATGTTTAACCAAGTTGCCAAAGTGGATTAGAGCCTTGAAACGCAAGGATTTGATGAGTTTTGATGCAAATCAGGTCACACTTTGCTCGTGTATCAGGTTCACATGATTTCCCTCCAATTTGCATCATTCCACACGCTTGAGCATCCCATTTGATTCCCTATAAATAGAGGGTCATCCCCCATTCAATTTCCCAAGCTTAGATAGCCAGAATCACCCTGCCAAACTTGCTTCACAACTTAGAATTCAGCTACTTCGAATCCTATTCTCAAGCCTTTTTCAATCCATTTTTTCCATCAATTCACCTTCCTTGATCTTCCCTGAACCTAACCATATAATCACATTCAAGAATCGTGCCCTACATTGCTCCATAGAAGTCCAGCTTCAGAGCTCTGCAACTCAACTTCAATAGGTTGATTCCTTCATCAATTCTTCAAATCTTTGGTATCATTGTGTTGCTCTCATTGCCCTGGTTCTAGTTGCAACACTTACTTTTATCTGGAAGCACGTTTTACCATGAATTTTCAAATCCCTTTTCAAAACTTTCTTTCCAAATTGCTTAAGTTACAGTTTATATAAATATGGCGCGAGGGTATGGTTGTCTTCGTCTTGAAGAGACGAAGCGAATGGCATAGATCTGAGCTTCAGATTTTACAGTTTGAGAGACCTGCAATTTGTGAGGCTGGAGGTTGAAGATGACCAACATGTCACCTTCTAACCAATGAAAGCGTGACATTTGTTATTTTCAAATTCTGATTTATTTAATGATCTTGTACATTATTCAGTAAAGACCATGATATGCACAGTGCTCCAGATCCCTTGGATTTGATTACTAACGCGTTTTGACTCTCATCCAATGGTCCACATATTTTTCTTTTATTTTCTTTTCTGATTTTTATATTTTAATTGTTTTAAATTTCAAAAAATTATAGAAAAATCATTTTTAGTCCAAAAAATCTGGAAAAATTATGAAAAATATTTTTGATTATTCTCTTTCTGATTTTTATTTTTTCACAATTTATTTTTGTACTTTTGTATTTTTTATGAATTTTACACTTATTTGATTTGTTTAAAATGTTTAAAAATACTTTTACACATTTTTAAATTCTGAAAAAATTATAGAATGATCCAATGATATTGTGACAAATATTGGTGACTTTATTTTATTTTTATTTCTGACTTTACTATTTTTTACCATTTTTGTTTATTTTACCCATTTATTTTAATTTTTAAAAATAGTTTCTGACTTTTAAAAATTCCCAAAAAATTTGTTAAATTACTTGGCCTCTTTTCTGATTTTTCTATGGTCTTATTTTTCATTTCTTGATTAATTTGAATATAATTGTCATTTTCTTCATTATTTTCCATTTTTCTAAAACATTTTTAAACCCTTTAATATACATATTAATTATATTATTATTTTATGAATATTTTCTGGCTGTCTGGGGTTGATTTTTTGGTCATGGCTTTATTAACATCATTGGATACATGGTGTTGAGTTTAACTCCACAAAAAACGGATGAATGATTTTAATAATAGTTTGATTAAATATTAAGTCAAATGTGGTTTTCTTTTTTACCCTAATTCCTCTTCATCTCATCCCCTTCTCATTGCACTAAGTGTTGTTGGAGCATGATCTCTATATCATGTCTCAAAACAAATGGTGCATAGATTGCTATTGACCGACCTCAAAATAGGTGCGACTTCTATATAAGTCCACTTACGATTGCTTAACATAGCGCTAAATTTTGTCCCGATTCGAATAAATGATCATTCGTGGCCCAAACTTATGATTGCAAGCCCAAGCATGTTAATTTGATCTCTTTGATCCAATAACCTTGAGATTCATTGTGTGGAGGATTTGGTTCTACCAATCCTCTAATGGATCTACAACAATTTTGGTCAACGCGGATCACTTAAACATCGTTGATCATTAAATGGTACTTATGAGAATTTCAAATGGATGATATACTTGACAAAAAGCAAATGCAACTTGTTGTGTGGAGGCTTTGGTTCTACCAATCCTCTAATGAGTTCCAAATGCAAGTTTCAAGATGGTCATCCAACTAACCACTAATTATTGACTTGTTTTATTTTATGCTTTTATTCTTTTTATGCTTTATGTACTATTTATTTTTTTAGCATTTTACATTTCATGCCATTTTCATATTTGCTCATTTGAGCATTTATATTCTTGTCATTTTTACTTTGCTCACTTGAGCTTTTCTTTTTCTTTTCCTAAGATACTTAATAATCAACTTAAACCCTAAAAAACTCTTAGTGATACTTGGACTATTTGGTTACTATCCTTGGTATTATGGAGCAGTGGACTTTTTTTTGGACTTAGGATTAGAAACCTTGGCCTATATTGGAGACCTTGTGATCTTATCTGATTATTTTGTCTGGAGCTCTTGAGGTTTACCTCAAGACATTGGGTTGCTTGTTTGTTTTTGTGTGCAGGTTTTTGTGATTACATCCTCCGTTTGTAATATGGAATTCACCCGTATACAACCGTTACTCTGTCCAATTTTTGTGAAGACTTAATACACTTGAAGAGGTCTAATATCTTTGCTTGCTTGGTTTCAATCCAAAGAATTGGAATTCTATCTTGGCTCACAATGTCAAGTTTTGGCTTCTTGTTGGTTAGATGGTTCTTATCCTTAGCTTTTACCTTATGTTTTAGGATAGTCTCTTCTTTTCCTCCCATCTTCTTTAATTTAAAAAATCTTCTCCCTCCTTTTGAAAACTCTTCTTGTTTTGAAACTTGAATCATTTTCATAATAAACTTGGACTTATGTCCATGCATTTTCAAACATTTTCATAAATAAACCTCAATCAATTTAACAATACTTTGACACTTTCTTTTATGAGAAGACTAAAAGTCAACCAATCTCATTTCAAACCATTTTTCCACTTTGGATTTTATCTTTAAACTTTTCTCAAAAGATTAGACTCTTGTCAATCCACTTGTAGTGAAGAGAGGTATTTTCCACTTGGGTGTTGAGCGAGGCATTATTGATTTTAAAATCCAAGCCATATCCTCCACTTTGAGATGATGCAAATTCTCCTTTCTCATGATTGCAGGTAGTAAGTATGTTTTCCACACGGACAATGACGATGATGTCTTATCTCTTAAAATCAACCAACACACTTGTGTTTTAAATTTTTAAAAGAGGAACTACGTGTACCCTGATCCCCTATTGCACGAAAGGTGGTACATAGGTGAAATTCTGGTGTATGCCAGTCTTCAGATGTTATACTCAATGTCTAGACATCTGATATGACATAATAAATACACTGCAAGGTAGATATCCAATTTTTCGTGATTCAGTACTAAAGAATAACAGAAGCACAGTTTTATCCAAGCTGCGTCAGATATACTTTGAAGGTGCAGAGGATAGAACACACGATGTACCTAGTTCTGCACATGATCAGCAGAGAGCAAACAACCTTCACAGTTCTGTTTCTCCTGCACAGATATCAGCATGATGTCTTAACATGTTCTGAGACATCATCTGTTACAACATTACAGTTTTACCTTGATATATAACAGACAGAATTATAAAGTGTTGAAGGTAAAAACACAAGTCAGTTGTTGACCCAGTTCGGTGAAACACACCTACTCTGGGGGCATACCAAGCCAGGAAGAAGATCCACTATCAGCAATATTAATTAAGGACTAAACTTCACAAGTTCCCATCCCTCACTTAATCATTTACCCAGTGCAACCTATACCTAGGAACTCCTAGATAGAAACCTACCAGTTTCCATTCCTATTGTCGCAACAACAGAAGTCTTACTCCTACTCAAGAAGTAGTGCCCTCCCACTTGGTTTCCTACATTACAATGAATATGAAGTAATGCAAAAATACTTAGACTTGCTTCACAGCTTCGTCCAAGAACACTCAAACTCTTACCTACAGGTATCGAGTTATACACATGGTAACCTTGCCACAGACCGACAGGTTTACCTAACAGAACACCCCCAATATTACATTATATCAGCCTTGCAAACCCTAGGTTACAATCTGCTATTTATAACCTATTACCCAACTGGATTTGGGCCTTCAAAATCGCAGCAAGCTTTTCTCCTTGCTGTTACAAAACAGCAACAAACTTCTGCTACAATCAAGGTCTTCAATCTTCTAGTTCCTAAAATATCTCCATATTTAGAAACAACATTTTCTTCAAATATTCTGATTGATTCTTGATTTATCTTCAGATTTTCCATAAGAAACGCCACATATATTCTCAGAATATTTAAGTACCAGAACTGTAACTGAATTACCAATTCTGTTGGCGTGATGTCTAGTCAGATGTCATGACATTACATCTAACATGTTGTCCCAGATGTTGAACTTCTTCAATACAACATGTTTAGGAGAACCACGCTCATTTGCTGATACAACAAATAACCTCTTTCATAAATTAGATCACTTAAAACAATTAGGTTATAAGTCACAGCTGTTACAAACATTCAACATATAACATAGTTAACTAATATTAACTTAATTTCAGGCGCGATGTCATATGCTGATGTTGTGACATCTTACATAACATGTTGGTCCAGATGTTGAACTTCTTCAACCCAACATATTAAAACAACAGAGAGAATATGGGTAAACTTGCTTTCTTATTTGTTTTACAAATGAAGCCAACTCTCCAGCCAGGGCACTTACAATAGGCACTAAAGGTTCGTAACCGCGGCGGGTGCAAAAATTATTTAAAAAATGTATTTCTTTTCTCACCTCTGTTAGAACAAAGTTTGAATCTACTACCCTAAGTTTAAGTTTTGATGATAACAAAATGAAAAGATATATTAATTATGTGATTCATGTAAGAACTATTTGCTACCTAAAAATTACTTTCTGTTTTCCAGAAACTCTGATGGGTATCAGCATGAGAACATCCTCATCAGCATCAGAAAATTGGATATCAACATCAGCATCAGATGATGCTATATCAGATACCAGAATCAGAAGAATAACTCACGCTTATGCTGAAGCTTTATGAACAGAACTGCGCTCAACACTCTGAACTCTGATAAAGACAACAACAGTTCATCAGCACTTAAGCAGCGTCAGAATGAGCCAAAGCCAGAACATGCTTAAGTAGCAACGGTACTGTGCATTCAAGATGAGTTATTACCAACGACATCATTCCAGACAAGATCTGCTTAATAAGGAAAGATTATTATTGGCATTGAAACAGAATTATGGCTCCAACGTTCACTAATTCCAATGCTATATAAACAAGTCAATGAAGATTGAATTGGCTAATGCTCTACATCAATTTACACGACTAAAAGCTAATCATCATCTTCCTTACTCTCAGTTTGCTAAAAGCTCCAAAAATTCTTATTCAATTATTTTAGCAATCTAGTTTCCATAAGCTTAAGTTGTGTAGTATCACAGTTGTGATAAACAGTTTTGTAGAAAACATTCACACACCTAGATTTCAATTCTTTGTAAGAAAATAATTCCTTGACAAACCGGTTTGTGGTTTGCATCAAGAAGGCTTTAGCAGTTGTTAAAGCAGATTGTAATATTCAGTTGAATATAGTGGATTAAGACCTCGTTGGAGAGAGGCGAAATCACCTTGACGGGTGGACTGGAGTAGTTTGAGATCAAACGAACCAGGATAAAAATATCGTGTTCATTGCATTGATTTTCAGTTTTACAATTCAACCCCCCTTCTTGTGTTTTTCACTTCTTCAATTGGCATCAGAGCGCCTGGTTCTGAGCTAAAACACTTAACCGTGTCAGTACAAGATCCAGCGTCAGAAAAACACAATGGCAGGAACTTATCATCACACCAGCAATGACAACAATGAAGACAGAGACAGATTCAGCGGCAAACCTCCAGTCTTTGATGGAGAAAATTTTGATTACTGGAAAGACAGAATTGAAAGCTTCTTTCTGGCACATGATGCTGATCTATGGGACATGGTGACAGATGGATACACGCACCCTGTGAATGCAAGCGGTCAGAAGATTGATAGGAAGGCAATGTCTGACCAACAAAAGTGTGACTTCAAAAATCACCACAAGGCCAGAACCATCCTTCTCAGCGCCATCTCTTATGCTGAATATGAAAAGATCTCTAACAGAGACACAGCAAAGAACATGTTTGACTCACTCAGAATGACGCATGAGGGCAACGTTCAGGTCAAAGAAACAAAAGCTCTTGCGCTTATTCAGAAGTATGAGGCATTCAAAATGGAGGAAAGTGAATCCATTGAAACAATGTTCTCAAGATTCCAAATTCTGGTGGCTGGTCTCAAGGTTCTGGACAAAGGATACTCTACTGCTGATCACGTCAAGAAGATCATCAGAAGCTTACCAAAGCAGTGGAGGCCAATGGTTAAGCTCTGAAGCTAGCAAAAGATCTCAACAAAATTTCTCTGGAGGAACTTATCAGCTCCCTCAGAAGTCATGAGATAGAGCTAGAAGCTGATGAACCTCAGAAGCAAGGTAAGCCTTTAGCATTAAAATCTAACAAAAAATCTGAGTCTAAAGTTTTGCATGCAGTTGAAGAAACATCTGATGGATCCTCATCAGAAGAAGACAAACTTTCTCTCCTCTCCAGAAGAGTGAATCAACTGTGGAAGCAAAGGCAAAGGAAGTTCAGAAATTCCAGAAGATCTAATCAGAACGAGTCTTCTTCCAGATACAGAAGGACAGATTCTTCCTCTGGATACAGAAGATCTGAAGGCTCCTCAGGAAGCAGAAAGCCAAACACCAAGGACATCATTTGCTATGAGTGCAATGAGCAAGGACACTACAAGAGTGACTGCCCAAAGCTTCAGAGGGAAAAGCCCAAAAAGAAGTTTGGAAGAGAAAAGAAGAAAAGTCTCATGGCTACATGGGATGACTCTGACTCGTCTGAAGCTGACTCAGAATCAGATGATGAGAGAGCAAACATAGCTCTCATGGCCAACATTTCAGAAGATAGTGAAGCTTCTGAATCAGACTCAGAATCAGATACTGAAGAGGTATTTCCTTACTTTGCGGTTAATTTTACCAAGGCTGAACTTGCTGAAAGCCTTAACGAAATTCTGGAAAGGTACCAGCAAATTAGAGTTAAATTCAGAAACCTGAAAAGGAATCTTGAATCTGACTCTGATAAGACTGAGAGTCTTAAATTGGAAAATTCTGAGCTGAGAAATAAAATTTCAAAATTAGAAAATGTTTTACAAAACTCTCAGAAGGAACCAATTTCTGAAACTCCCAGCAGCGCTGATGAGATCATCAAGGAGTATGATCACAGTTTCCAGAAGTTCCTTGCTAAAAGCATAGATAGAAGCAAAATGGCTTCAATGATCTATGGAGTTAGCAGAAACGGCAGGAAGGGAATAGGATACCAAGGTAAGGTTCCTACACCAAAGAATGTCATGGATTTAACCATTAAACACACTCCTCTGAACTCACATTTTATGTATGGTCACACACATGATATAAAATACACTAGCAGTAAGTATTCTGTGAAACCAAAATTCAACCAGAGTTTTGGTAAATCTAACAAATCAGGACCCAAGAAAATCTGGGTACCTAAGGATAAAATAATACATGTTGCAGATATCTTTAGCAGCAAATCAGAAACACCAGTCATGGTACCTGGACTCTGGCTGCTCGCGACACATGACGGGAAGAAGGCATATGTTCCAAAGCTTGGAACTTAAGCCTGGAGGCCACGTTGGCTTTGGAGGCAATCATAGGGGAAAGATAATTGGCTCTGGAACTGTAGGTAATGGAAATCTTCCCTCTATAAATAATGTTCTGCTAGTAGATGGATTAATGCATAATCTGTTATCCATAAGTCAATTAAGTGATAACGGTTATGATATAATCTTCAATCAAAAATCATGTAAAGCTGTTAGTCAGAAAGATGGGACTATCCTGTTTAATGGAAAGAGGAAAAACAACATCTATAAAATCAAACTTTCTAAACTAAAAAGTCAGAATGTAAAGTGTCTTCTGTCTGTTAACAACGAGCAGTGGATCTGGCACAGAAGATTGGGGCATGTTAGTATGAGAAGAATATCTCAGATTAACAAACTCAATCTGGTCAGAGGACTTCCTAATTTGAAGTTCAATTCAGATGCTCTGTGTGAAGCATGTCAGAAAGGCAAGTTTGAAAAACCTTCTTTCAAATCTAAAAATGTTGTTTCTACCTCTAAGCCATTAGAACTTCTGCACATTGACTTATTTGGACCAGTTAAAACTGCTTCAGTCAGTGGCAAGAAGTATGGGTTAGTAATCGTGAATGACTATAGCAGATGGACATGGGTAAAGTTCTTAAGACACAAGGACGAGTCACACTCTGTGTTTGTTACCTTCTGTAACCAAGTTCAGAATGAAAAGGATCTTAGAATCGTTAAAGTCAGAAGTGATCATGGTGGAGAATTTGAAAACAAAGATTTTGAGTCATTCTTTAATGATAGAGGCATTCTGCATGATTTCTCTTGTCCTAGAACTCCCCAACAAAATGGAGTTGTAGAACAAAAGAACAGAACATTGCAAGAAATGGCCAGAACCATGATCAATGAGACAAATGTTGCTAAGATCTTCTGGGCAGAGGCAATAAACACAGCGTGCTACATTCAGAATAGAATCTCAATAAGACCTATTCTGGAAAAGACTCCATATGAATTGTGGAAGAACAGAAAGCCCAACATTTCATATTTTCATCCATTTGGATGCACTTGCTTTATGTTAAATACAAAGAATTATTTGAACAAGTTTGACTCTAAAGCACAGAAGTGTATTATGTTAGGATACTCTGAACGCTCAAGAGGGTACAGAGTATACAATACAGAAACACAGATTGTGGAAGAATAAATCAGTGTTCGTTTTGATGATAAGCTTGACTCTGAAAAGTCAAAGCAGAATGAAGTTTTTGCAGGTATGGAAATTGAATTTACAGGTTCTGAAGACAAGTCATCAGAAGCTCTCAACACAGACACTCCTTCCACACCTGAAAGGAGCATTGCTAACAATCCTACAACAGCTGCTGATCAACCTCAGAAGAGACTACCCAGAAGCAGCTTGGATCACCCAGAAGAAACTATCTTATGAAGAAAGGAAGATCCAATCAGAACAAGAGCAAGCTTCAGAAACTCTGAAGAAACCCTCATGGGACTTGTGTCTCTGATTGAACCTTATTCTATTGATGAAGCACTTCTGGACAACGACTGGATTCTAGCAATGCAAGAAGAGCTGAATTAATTCACCAGAAATGACGTATGGGATCTTGTTCCCAGACCAAAAGGATTCAACGTCATTGGAACAAGATGGGTGTTCAGAAAAAAGCTTAATGAACAAGGTGAAGTCATCAGAAACAAAGCACGACTAGTAGCACAAGGTTATAGTCAGCAAGAGGGAATAGACTATACAGAAACCTTTGCTCCAGTCGCCAGGTTAGAATCTATCAGACTTTTAATTTCATTTGCTGTTAATAGAGGCATCACTCTATATCAGATGGATGTCAAGAGTGCATTCTTAAATGGTTATATAGAAGAAGAGGTTTATGTGCACCAACCCCCTGGTTTTGAAAATACAAAACATCCAGAACATGTTTTCAAACTAAAGAAGTCACTATATGGTCTGAAACAAGCTCCCAGAGCTTGGTATGAAAGACTAAGTAACTTTCTGTTAGAAAATGAATTCACCAGAGGGAAGGTGGACACTACCTTATTCTGTAAGTCAGTTAAGAATGACATCTTAGTCTGTCAAATTTATGTTGATGATATTATTTTTGGATCTACTAATCCTTCTCTTGGAAGAAAATTTGCTAAGTGTATGCAGGCAGAATTTGAGATGAGCCTCATGGGGGAACTGAAATTCTTTCTAGGAATTCAGATCAATCAAACTCCGGAGGGAACTTACATTCATCAGAGCAAATATGTCAGAGATCTTCTGAAGAAATTTGACCTCTCAAAATGTAAGCCATCAAAGATTCCAATGCATCCCACGTGCATTCTGGAAAGAGAAGAGGTAAGCAAAAAGGTAGAACAGAAGGTCTACAGAGGTATGATTAGTTCTCTCCTTTATCTGACAGCTTCAAGACCTGATATCTTATTCAGCGTATGTATTTGTGCTAAATTCCAATCAGATCCTAGAGAATCTCACTTAACAGTTGTTAAGCGAATTTTCAAGTATCTGAAAGGTACTACTAATCTGGGTTTATTTTATAGAAAATCTAGTGATTACAGCTTAGTAGGCTACTGCGATGCTGACTTTGCTGGAGACAGAGTAGAGCGTAAAAGTACTTCTGGAAGCTGCCAGTTTCTGGGAGAAAATCTGATCTCTTGGTCCAGCAAAAGGCAATCCACAATTGCGCTATCAACAGCAGAAGCTGAGTACATAGCAGCAGCAGGATGTAGCACACAAATGCTCTGGATGAAAACTCAGCTTGAAGACTTCCAGATTTTTGAGAGTAACATCCCTATACTCTGTGACAATACTTCTGCTATTTGCTTAAGTAAGAATCCCATTTTACATTCTAGAGCTAAGCATATAGAAATAAAACATCATTTCATTAGGGACTATATTCAGAAAGGAATTTTGAACTTAAAATTTATTGATACAGACCATCAATGGGCTGATATCTTCACTAAACCCCTTTCTGAAGATAGATTCAATTTCATTCTGAAACATCTCAGCATGAAAATCTGCCCAGAGTGAAAATGCTTTAATTTTATATATTTATCTTTAGAATGTATTTATTTTACTGTGAACTTCTGATCAATCTCTTTTCAGAAAGATAGAACATGCGGATTGTATCAGATGCTATTCTTAAAGATCTGAGCATTTCAGCTTAAGGATAGACGTGCTGCTCACTAAATCAAACAAGTGTCATCCAATCATCAGAAAATCTCTGAAGCAGAACGCGTGCACGCTTCTGAGAAGGCAAAACGCTGATTGGGTGCATTGAGACACATGTCTGGTAACCGTTTCAAGTATCTTTCTCAAATCCCCCAAAATCAGCAAGCATTAAATGAAAGTAATCATGTTTTAAAACTTAATCATGATTTTATTTCTCTTTCTTGAAACTGTTTACACTTTCAAAAAGTATTTTGAAATCTATTTAAGCACGTTAACTTCTCACATTAATCTTTTACCGTTTCCTTCAATCTCACAAATATTTTTCTGCATTTTCTCTGTTTGTTCATCTCTCTCAAAAGAAACCCATTTTTCAGTTTTCTCAGAAAAACCCTAAGTGTGAACATGGAAACCTCCAGCAATGCTTCTGCAGGTTCCCAGAAGAAGGCTTCTTCTGAACAGTACCAAGTTCCATTCAGAACACTCCTTACACCAGTGAAGAATTTAGAAGTGTTGTCTGAACTGATTATTGACTTCTCCAGTCTGAAAGAAAATGGTTTTGACTTGACAAAAGAAGTTAGGGCACAGAAATGGGAGAGATATTTTGATAGGTTGGTTGGACCAACGTTCCCAGTCTTGGTCAAGGAGTTCTGGATTCATGCGTCCTCATCAACGCATCAAGTCACCTCCTACATAATGGGAAAGAAGATTGTGATCACTGAGGATCACATAGCAAAATTGATTGGTTACAGTGGCGGTGGCGTCCGCTGTATTGATATGGCTGAAAGATGCTCTGACGTTGGTGTCATTGCAGAACAAATTTTCACCCTTGGGGTGCCCAGCAGCAAAATCAGAGACTTAAAGGATCACCACAGAGTTTGGGCGAAGATCATTCTGGGGTGCTTTAATCACAGGAAGCCAACAAGCTCCCCTGATTATATAAATATAGATCAGCAGTTTCTGATCTATTTTATTAATCAGAAGGTAAAAATCAACTTGGCTCATCTTATGTTTAATCACCTCAGGACCAGCGTCAAGGAGACCAGGGAAGAAGAAAGAACAAAGAGGGATTGGATACCCTTTGGCAGGTTAATAACAGATATTCTGACTGAGAATAGGCTGATAGAGCACCTTATAGAAGCTCAGGAGTTAAGTAATATTGAACCAACTGTTGGCAAGCCTCTGAACACAAAGAATCTGAAGAAAATGAAACTGATAGAGAATATCATAAAGGAGCCCAGTGCTACTCCTCTTGATGACATCACCAGCAGAAGAGTCCCTCTGGACGACTTTCCGTTATTTTCTGAGATTGAATCAAAACCAGTGGTGGTTCTTAGATACTTGGACGCGTGCAAGGCTGATGGTACAGATCCCAAGCTGAATATCAAAGATCTGCACCAACCTCAACCAGAAGTTTCTCTGAAGAAGACAAAGAAAAGGAAGGCCACTTCAGAAGGATCATCCCAACAGACTCCCAAGAAAAGAGGTAATTTATCTGCTGCTTCTGTTTTAAATTCTTCTGCTATTCCAACACCAATTCCAACTCCAGCTTCACATGAAATCCCAATCCCCATACCAACTATTGATGAAACCGAACCAGAAGATGACCCTTCTGAGTCACTGACTCTCAGAAGACCCCGCACCAAACATCCAAAACCCATAACTTCAACAGCATCAGAACTTGACAAAGTTCTGTCTGACATTGATCAACGTGTTTCTGATCACCTCTCAAATAATCCAAACACTGAACCAGAAATTGCCCACTCTCCTCAACCAGCACAACCTCTTTCACCCATACCAGAAGAACCACAAATTCCACAACAACCAGAAATTCAACCAGAAATTCCTCCTCCCTCTCCTCAACCAGAAATTCATCCACCATCACCTCAACCATCACCTCCACCATCACCTCCTCAACCTGAGTTTCATCACTCTGAAACTCCATCACCTGAACCTCATTCTCCTCAATCCTCTGAGCCACAACCCTTGGCAACTCAGCTGCCATGTGGAAAAAATGTAACCATGGCCCAGCTGCCATCCTCGCCAGAAACTACCCCTCCAAATACTCCAAAAACTCCACACAGTCCAATTATTATTTCTGACTCTCCCACTCCATCTCCCAAACAAACATCTCCCAAACAAACTACAGAAGAACCCAGCAGGACCTTCATCGATTTAACAATCCTTGACCGTCTTGCTGATCTCAAACATAAAATAGCCATTCCAAAACCAAAACAGCCAGATGTTGGCTCTGGCATTGTGAATTTTGAAACAGGTTTGCAGCAATGGATTGCTTCTCTGAAGCAAGTCTGTCCTGGAATAATTGATCCTGCTGCCTCAGACCAGCTCTGGACACGTTTCAGAATATGGGTACGTGCTGAAGCCCTCAAATTGCAAGACATCAATTATGAGCAGGCACAACAGAACTTCAGCAAGCTGCTGCAGGAAGTTGAAAGTCAGCTGCCACAGGAAGACGTGCTCCTTCTGGATAGTGAGCCATGGTCTGAGAAGCGCCCAAATTCAAAGGTGCAGCCAGAAGAAGATCAGACAACTCAAGCTGAAGTCAGTCAAGCTGAAGATGTTGCAGAAAGCTCTCAGAAGCTTCCTGCTTCTGATGTTTCTCAAGCTTCCTTGGACAGGCAGACTCTGGAAGAACTTAAGCTAAATGATATTCGTCTGCAGCAAAGAATGGATGAAAATGATCAGAAGATGAAGGAAAGGATGGATGTGCAAGACAGCAAGATAGATACAGTAGTCAGCATGGTGCACAAGAAGACTGAAACTGCTGATCAGATTAAGGCAATGCTGGAGACTCTGTTCACACGCTTCCCACCCCAACCTTAGTTTTTCATTCATGATATTTTCAATGTTTTTCTTTGCATATCTTTTGTATTGTTTTGTCTGGCTCTAAATATTTTAATATAACAAGTTTTTCTGCTCTGATCGTTTTAGCACATCACTTACACTTTTTGATTGCTGACAAAAAGGGGGAGAACAAGAATGATATTTTTCAATAACGGATTACTGAGACAAAAAGTCTCAAACATTCTAACACTCTGACATACTTGAATGTTTTCTGTTTTTGCATAAGTCTACAGGTACAAGAATGCTCTCTGATACAATGTAGCTCTGAAGCTCTGATATTCTGATCTGAAGTTCTGATAGTCAAAGCTCTGATATTCTGATCTGAAGCTCTAACATTCTGATGTTCAAAAAAAATTCAATAAAGATCTGATCCTGAAGAACTCTTGGAATTAAAAAGGGAAGTAATAAATTCAGGGGGAGTATCTCCGATCCCAACTCTGATATCTCTTTATCCCTTATCTTTGATAACTTCCTATTTAATTCTGATGCAACTTATCATTTAGTTATCTCTGACACTTTTCACGTTATTTTCAATTTTAAAAAAATATCTAGTTTTTGTCATCATCAAAAAGGGGGAGATTGTTAGAACAAAGTTTGAATCTACTACCCTAAGTTTAAGTTTTGATGATAACAAAATGAAAAGATATATTAATTATGTGATTCATGTAAGAACTATTTGCTACCTAAAAATTACTTTCTGTTTTCCAGAAACTCTGATGGGTATCAGCATGAGAACATCCTCATCAACATCAGAAAATTGGATATCAACATCAGCATCAGATGATGCTATATCAGATACCAGAATCAGAAGAACAACTCACGCTTATGCTGAAGCTTGATGAACATAACTGTGCTCAACACTCTGAACTCTGATAAAGACAACAACAGTTCATCAGCACTTAAGCAGCGTCAGAATGAGCCAAAGCCAGAACACGCTTAAGTAGCAACGGTATTGTGCATTCAAGATGATTTATTACCAACAGCATCATTCCAGACAAGATCTGCTTAATAAGGAAAGATTATTATTGGCATTGAAACAGAATTATGGCTCCAACGTTCACTAATTCCAATGCTATATAAACAAGTCAATGAAGATTGAATTGGCTAATGCTCTACATCAATTTACACGCCTAAAAGCTAATCATCATCTTCCTTACTCTCAGTTTGCTAAAAGCTCCAAAAATTCTTATTCAATTATTTTAGCAATCTAGTTTCCATAAGCTTAAGTTGTGTAGTATCACAGTTGTGATAAACAGTTTTGTAGAAAACATTCACACACCTTGATTTCAATTCTTTGTAAGAAAGTAATTCCTTGACAAACCGGTTTGTGGTTTGCATCAAGAAGGCTTTAGCAGTTGTTAAAGCAGATTGTAATATTCAGTTGAATATAGTGGATTAAGACCTCGTTGGAGAGAGGCGAAATCACCTTGACGGGTGGACTGGAGTAGTTTGAGATCAAATGAACCAGGATAAAAATATCGTGTTCATTGCATTGATTTTCAGTTTTACAATTCAACCCCCCTTCTTGTGTTTTTCACTTCTTCAACCTCCACCATCCATTTTATGTACAACACATTTTTATAGCCAAAATATACATATTTTACAAAGAGGTTCCTGCGGAGTACCGTAGATGTTTAGGGTGCTAATACCTTCCCTTTGTATAACCAACCCCTTACCTATAATCTTTCCCCCTTTTTGGGTTATTCGCTCTTTTCCCATTCCTTTGGAAACAATAAAGCGCGGTGGCAATTTTTATTTTGATTTGTACAAAGTCTAGTCAATCCAATGACTTAGTCTTGAACATTTCTACCGTTACACATCTCACATACCTGCAAAGAAGAGAGGAGAAGATATTAGAGGAAGAGAACTAGAAGAATCATAAGAGGAGAATTTATACAAGAAGATTCACGGCACAAACGGTAACTCTCAACACTTAGCTTTTAGGGCTCGATTGATTGTTGTGGTTGGGACATAATTCTGGGGTTTTGGTTAGAACTTGGGTTTTCTGGATTGATTTGGGGTTATGGTTCATATTTAGGGTTAGGGTTCTATAAATTAAGGGTTAGGGTTCATCATTTGTTGAAGGTTTCTGGGTAAGACAGGTTAGGGTTCTTAGTGTTCTTCGTGAACCCCTTAGGGTTCTTTGGGTTCTTAAACCCAGATGAACATTCACGGCGGAGGGTGTGAATGTTTAAAGTTTCAAGTTGAATATCAACCAGAAAACAGGAGAAAAGGGGTGGTTGGGGGTGGCTAACGAAGGACGGCGCAGCCAGGGATATTTTTGGCCGACTAAGTTTTAGAGAGAGTTCAGAGCCTCTCTCTCTAGGTTTTAAAAAAGGGTTTCGTTGTTTTGTGTAGAGAGAGAGAAATAAGAGAGAAAATGGGCCTTCAACCAAGAAATTTTAATATATAATCCTCGCTAATCCTGTATTGGTACTCCCACCCCCGTACCATACGCCTCTACTAGATTATCCTTTGATCATCATCAAATGTCCCAAAAACCCACTCCCATTATGATATTGTGCACCTGCCCACAAGATGTCCAAATGGACCTTATGTTGTTTTAGGCCTAAGCCCATGATATTCACACCCATATTCTGTTTGCTTTTGCTACGTCAATAAAATCCACACCCCCTAACGCTAATGGGCCAAGTCCAACATCTGGACTTGGGCCCCCTTCTAACTAAACCCCCCTATTTTTACTAACTTACGCAAGAACTCACCCCCCGCGTTTAGACCTGAATTCAACATCTGAATTCAGGGCCCTACTGCATTTTTATTTTTCTTTTAATTACTTACAATTATTATTTTTTATTCTAATATTATTTTACTATTATTTTTAAAAATCAAATATTTATTTTCTAACTCATCCAAGTATTTATTTATTGCGTTAAAATTATTTTAACCATATATTAATAAGATAATTATATACTAATATATTTAAAAAATACTTAACCAACACTAATTTTTTTTAATAAATTAATTAACTCTAAAATATCTTTCAAAAATAATTACAAAAATATTTTAATCGAATGTGAACTTCGTCTAATAATGCCGTTATTCACACACCCGGACTAAGTACAAGGGAAATTCAAAACATCTTCGTAATCCATAAAAAAACATCAACCAACTATGAACTATGAATTGGGACTCTGATTCCTCCTAAGAAGATACGTAGGAATACGACTAAAGTTGCGGTGAGTTCCCCTAATTAGAAATAGTTTATGATTTCTTGAGGTATTTCCTGAAGATGTAAGTGATTTACCTCCCAAGCGTGAGGTGGAGTTTACGATCGTCTTAGTTCACAGAACTAGTCCAATATCGATGGCTCCATGTCGGATGTCAGCATCTGAATTTAAAGAATGGAAGAGTCAACTTGAGGATTTATTTGAGAAGAGATTTATTCATCCTAGTGTGTCACCACGGGGTGCACCATTTTTGTTGGTTAAGAAGAAAGAAGGTACTTTGAGGTTATGTATGGATTATAGACAACTAAACAAAGTGATTATCAAGAATAAGTATCTTCTTTCGAGGATTAATGATTTGATGGATCACTTGTGTTGCAACTGGTTTTTAAATTAGAGTCGCCACCCTTAATTTTTATCCTAAAGGAAGGGAGTATAAAAGAATAACCCTAAAAGAAATTCAGAGATTCTAGGTTTGGACTAGGTTCTAGACGAGGGAAAGGTGTTACGCACCCCTTATCTACCTTGTTCACAAGGATACTAGGTTTAGAAGTGCGATGTTTAGCAAATATGGTTTTAATTATTTATTAGGGAAAAGGGTTTGAATTTTAGTTAGGGGGAACTCGCCACGATTTTAATCGTATACCTACGTATTCTCCTAGGAGGAATCTGAGTCTCATTTCGTAGTTTACAAGGTTGTTTGTGTTTTTTATGGATCACGCAAAATTGCTTTCGAATTAACCTTGAACCTTGCCTGGGTTGAAGATTGTATGATGGTAGTCGCAGTTCACAGTTTAATTCGAAGATAATGCTTATTTAATATTTTTCGAAAACATCTTATTTTTTATTTATGTTAGTAGAAAATGATTTGATGTTGTTGGTTAGTTGTTTTGAGACGTGGGAAGGGAAAGTCTATAAAGTCTTTCTCCTCACGTGACTAGATATTAGCCACGTGTGGCTCGTTATGAAGGATGCGGAGGAAGTCTGATAAAGTCTCTCTCATCACGTGGCCGAATATTAGCCACGTGTTGCTCACGGATGAAGTATTTGGTGAGTTACGTGAATTGTAATTGCGTAATTTTGAGAATATTTGAATGAAAAAAGGTTGAGTTAGTAAAAAAATGATCAATGAATTTATGTTGAGATTTGTGATCTTAGTAAACTAATAAGTTTGAACCGGAATTGAACCTATTATAATAACAAAAAATAATCTACAAATATAATATAATATAATATTATTTCTTTAAAATAGTATATAAATAAAAAATTAACATCATTTATCCTTAAGATTATTATAATATAAAATTAAATAGAAAAAGAGAAAAAAAGAAGAATTGAGTGAATTAGAATACTTAATAAAATATATAAACGGACTATTATGCACGTTAGTTTTTTTTTAGTCCTCATAGAATATACGGTACCACAATATTATTACCTTTATAGAAATTTTTTTTTTAAGAAATAGAACAATCCTATATTAATGATAACAGAAACAAAATAGAAAGGAGTTTGGGTTAAAGACGTTACCACTTTCCTCTCTTCTTCGTGACCCTCCCTCAATCCTCTTCTTTCTTTCACTAACCCCTTTTCTTTTAAACACAAACAACAACAAAAAAATGGAGATACAGAACAATCTAAAAGAAGAGAGAGGAATACTGATAACGTGGAGGAGCGGAGACTCGCAAATGTTCCGGCTTATGGTGGCAGTAGTCATGCTCGCGGAGTCACATTCTAATAGGCGTCGCTTGGAGATTCGTCGGAGCCCCGTGTGAGAGTGATACCTGAGAATCCAATCGCGAATCTATTGTAAGTGCCAGTTCCGGCAAGTTGAGCGGAGGAATCGTCGATGGCTGGTATTTTGCAAAGGAGCTCTGGAGGTTGGGAATGGCGCTTGCGAGCGGCGGAGAGTGGGGTTGATGGCATCGGTGAAGAGAGGCGACAGCGAGATTTGGGATTTAGGTTTTTGTTTTCATCTCTTTCCCTCTATTAGGGGTGTTCGTGGTTTGGTTTGGATTGATTTTAAGACAAAAAATCATCCGATCCACCGATATATTTACGTGCGGTTTGGTTCGATTTTGGATGATATATTAAAAAAATCAATCCAATTCGATCCAATTTTATGCTGTCTAATTTGGATCGGTTTTTGGATATCCAAATTGCACAATATATTTTTATTAATATTATAAAACTACTAATAAATCATAGATTTGATATAATATATAAGATATAATATATTAAAAGTTAATATTAGAAAATGAGAATAGTTGATTATGATTAAAATTATAAAAATAAATAAATTATACCAAACTAATAACTATTATTTAAAAAACTATTATCATCTAATAATAATTTCATGTAGCATATCACACTAATAAAAAGTAAATAAGTATAAAAATATACGTATGCGGTTTGGTTTGGTTTGGATTGGTTTTGAAAAATTAATCTGAAATCTGATCCGAACCGATCGGTTGACATCCAAACACATCCAATAAATTTCGGTTTTTTGCGATTTCGGTTTTTTGGATTGATTTTCGGTTTTGTATTTGGATTGGTTTGGATTTGAACACCCCTACCCTCTACTGTAAATAATCTCTTCCTCTCTATTGTAATCTGTTTTTGTTTTTTCTTTTTGTTTCCTTTTTGAATCTCAGAATTGATTAGTTTTTTTGAAATAGGAAATTCTTTTGAATTTTGGTCTATTAATTTAAGAACGTTTTTGATGTTTCTGTCTTCGCATTGATTTTGTTTTCGTAAATTTTCTCCGATGTTGTTTATGCAATTTGAACAGCGGGCGTTTGGATGCTTTGGGCTTAGGCTACGTTTTTGCTTCTTTAGACAACAGTATGTTAAAAGAAACTGCTGGTTTGGGCTCTACCTTCAGTATTTTAATCAATATTTTAATCAGTAAAATAAAATAACACTTATTAAGTTTTAAAAAGTAATGTTTAGATCAAAATAAAAATTAGTATAATTATAAAATAATAATAATAATAATAATAATAATAATAATAATAATAATAATAATAATAATAATAATAATAATAATAATAATAATAGTAATAATAATAATAATGTTATAATAAAATATTTTTCAAAACACAACTCAAAAATTAAAATGGGCCACTGTATTAATCTATTTGAGCCTTTTAACCCAAAACAAAATTCTTTATATACTCCTCTCTTCAATATTAAAAGGACTAAAAGAATTCCACATGGCCCGTTTCTGGTTTGTGTTGGGGCTTTAATAACAAAAAGAATTTGATTTTTTTATACACTAAAAAAAATTTAATGGGCCTTATTAAAAAGTGATTTGTCCACACCTTCTTTAAAACAAACACCCCTCTTATTAATTTAAAAATGGATCTTTATTAGAGCCTAATGAGCCATCAGATATTGATGGTCCATTTTGAATCGATACACCTCTCTCTGATGCTTTACACCCCCATAGAAATAAAAATTATATAATATGATTTATTTTATAAAAAAAAAACTCTAAATATAAATAAGGGTAGGGCAAATTTGGGGTATGACAAGTTGGTTGGTGAAAGTGTGTTTAGTAAGATAGATTTGAGGTCTGACTATCATCAGATTCGTGTGAAGGGTGAAGATATTCAGAAGACTGCTTTTAGAACAAGGTATGGTCATTATGAGTATTTTGTGATACTGTTTCGTGTGACTAATACACCTTGTGTATTTATGGAATACATGAACAGGATTTTCCATCAGTATTTGGATAAGTTTGTTGTTGTTTTCTTTGATGATATTTTTATCTATTCGAAGAGTGAAGAGGATCATGCTAAACATATGAAGATTGTACATTCAAAAATACTGGAGGACACAACATTACAAACCAGTTGCACTGGAATCTAGCCACAATTGTAAAACTATTGTGGAATATCCAGTCCAAAGTTGATAAGTTATGGGTCTGATGGATAAATGCTTACTGCCTTAAGAATCAAGATGTAATGCAGTGGCAGCCCCATAAAATTGCTCTTGGATGCTGAAGAGGATATTGAAAACCAGAGACCAAGTGATCCAGACAGATTATTGAGAGACTGCAGTGTAGAAGAAAAAGTTTATAACTTTTAGCATGTATGAGAATTTGAGAGTTAAGCTAGACCAAATGGACTAGAAAAAACTTTTCTTCTCTAATTATGCAGGGCCTCAAGCAGTTTTCAGTTTGTGGCTTGCAATCAAGGGAAGACTTCCAACAAAAGATAGGCTGATTCAACATGGTTTAAATATGGATGCTAACTGTGTTTTCTATACTGAAACTGAATCCCTGGACCATTACTATTTGAATGCAGTAGAACTAGGGATATTTGGCAGAACATCCTCATGTGGACTGGTTTTAACAGGGCCCCCTCCAACTGGAATAATGATAAGACTTGGCTTATCAATGAAAAAAGGAAAAAAGGTTGGAGAAGGTGTATTCTTAAAATTGCGGCTGCAAAAATAGTGTATTCTGTTTGGAGAATGCACAATGGTCTTATTTTTAACCAACATATGCCGGATGATACAATAAAGAAAAGGATTATAGAAAATATTGTCTTAAAATGTATAGGATATAAGCAAGTTGCTAACCACATAAATAGGGAATTTATTTGTATTGAGTAAAGATGGTTAGGTTGTTTTTTTCTAGGTTTCTTGTTTCCTGGATCCTTATGGATCAGTTTGTACTTATATGTTTTTGGAAATATAAAATTTCTCTTTTGCTCCAAAAAAAAAAAGAAAAGCAGTTGTATTCTAAGTTTTCTAAGTGTGAGTTTTTGTTGAAGGAAGTGAGTTTCCTTTGGCATGTGATATCACAAGGTGGTATTGTTATTGATCTATCAAAAATTAAGGATGTGTCTCAATGGGAAGCTTCGGAATTTGTTTATGAGATTAGAAGTTTTCTTGGTTTAGAGGTTTATTATCGGATATTTATTTAAGGGTTTTCCAAGTTAGCTTTGTCGTTGACGCAATTGACTAGGAATGGTCAAGGTTTTAATTGGACTGCACAATGTGAAGCTGGTTTTCAAGAGCTTAAGAGAAGGTTGACAACCGCTCCCATTTTGATTTTTCCTAATCTAGCAGAACTGTTTGTTGTGTATTGTGACACTTTATTTATGGGTTTAAAAGGTGTATTAATGCAGAATCAACAAGTTGCAGCTTATTCTTCAAGGCAACTTAAAGTGCATGAAAGGAATTATCTGACTCATGATTTGGAGTTAGCTGTTGTTGTGTTTGTATTGAAACTTTGAAGGCATTATTTTTTATCAAGATTTAATGCTTTTAGTGATCACAATGGTTTAAAATGTCGTTTGATCAGAAAGAGTTGAATATCAGGAAAAGAAGATGGTTTGAATTCTTGAAGGATTATGATTTTGGTTTGAATTACCATGGTAAAGTGAATGTTGCAGCTGATGCATTAAGTATGAAGTCTTTGCATATGTCGATGTTGATGGTGCAAGAGTTGGAATTACTTGATCAATTTTGAGATATGAGTTTGGTTTGTGAAAAGACTTCTTATGGAGTTAAGCTTGGTATGTTGAAGCTTACTAGTGGCATTCTTGATGAGATTCGAGAAGGTCAGAAATCTGATTTGAGTTTTGTGGATAGATTGACATTGATCAATCAAGGTCGAGGTGGCAATTTTTGGATTGATGAGACTGGTATCATGAGATGTCGTGATAGAGTTTATGTTTTGGATATAGCCGATTTGGGGAAGAGGATTCTTGAGGAAGGGCATCGTAGTGGAATGAATATCCATCATAGAGCTACTAAGATGTATCAGGATTTGAGGAAATTATTTTGGTGGCCAGATATGAAGAAAGAGATTGTGGAATTTGTGTATTCTTGTTTGATTTGTCAGAAGTCGAAGATTGACCATCAGAAATCATCTGGTTTGATGCAACCATTATCTATTCCTGAATGGAAATGGGATATTATCTCTATGGATTTTGTGTCTGGTTTACTTAGAACACAGAGTAATTGTGAAGCTATTTTGGGTAATTGTGGACAGATTGACAAAAGTTGCTCACTTTATTCCAATGAGAATGGATTACCCAATGGAGAAGCTTGCAAAGTTTTACATTGATAGGCTTGTAAATTTGCATGGTATTCCATCTAACTTTTGTGTCATAAAAGGATACGCGGTTTACTTCGAGATTTTGGGAAGGTTTGCAAAATGCTTTGGGTACTGTAACACACTTTTCTGTGCTCAATTGCGACAGTGATGATATGTAAAGAAATATAGCGGTAAAGATTTGAGATTAAGCCATCAATTGACTTATCTCAACACAATGAAGTCTCCACCGCACTTTATTGTTTCCAAAGGGAAATGGGAAAAAAGCGAACAAAACCCAAAAAGATCAGAGATTGAGGTACGGGGGGTCGGTTATGCAAAGGGAAGGTATTAGCATCCTAGACATCTACGGTACTCCGCAGGGTCCACTTTGTTTGGTTTCTTTTAAAAGGAGTGTTATGTAAAGTTTTACTTGCTAAAGGAAAATAATGAATGTTTATTTGTAAACAAAAGAAAATGAAATGTTTTTTTATTATTTTTGTTGCTCGCCTTGGGTCGTAAGACTTAGTGCCTACGTACTCCCTCGTGCAATGGGAAAGTCAGAGCACCGTAGTTCGACTAGAAAAGACTTGTTTGTTGATTGTTTTTAAACAAGGAGACAAGTCATCATTGTTAGGAGAGAAATCTCGACTAACGCCCACAAGGTGTGAGAAAGATGGACCCTGCGTCAGCAAGAGTGAGGGTTTGAGAATGCCTCTGGTACTCAAGTGGAAAAGTCGGCACCTTTATAACCATGAGGATAGGAGAATGTTGCTCAACTATCAATGAATCATGTCTCAACTCGAAAAAAGTTTTAAAGGGTAAAGGTGCTCGAGCGCACAAAAAGGTTTGAATGAGTTGAATTGTTTTTGTTAATTTTGAAAGATGTCAAAGTATGCTTAAATGAATTAAAGTTTGTTTAAAGAAAAGAAATTTTAAAAGAGAAGGCACTCGATAAGTTCTAGGTTTATTATGAAAGCGGTTCGATTTTATAAACAAAGAAACTTTTGAAAAAGATGAGAAAGTTTTGAAAATTAAAGAAAGGGGAAAATAATGTCCTTATGTACAAGAGGGCAAACGATACGGTAAAGCGAATCCGACCGAATAAGAAACTAGTACTTGACACGATGAAGTCAATACTGTATTCCCATTCCTTTGGGTTTAAAGCCACAGACAGGAAAAAAAAAGTAAGCTAAGAGTATACCAAACCTCAGGTGAAAATAAATCATAAGTTGACAGCATCAAAAAACCAGATGTAAGATAATACTCCAAGCAGCGAATAAAGCGCAATGAATCATGAGCGAGAGGTGCAACACGTGAAAATAAATCACGGATAAAAAAATCGTAGATGAAGCTCGCGGTACCGGATAAGGCTCAAGATATCAAATAAAGCTCACGGTATAAGATTCCTTGCATCACATGAAATGTACAGACAAAACTAACAGCACAGGAAAACTTATGTGCGTCCGTACAATTTTCAAAAGTTAGTTGGAATTAAAAAGATAAAATCGCAATGCGATGAAAATAATATTTACATCACCTGAATTTATTTACAAATGAAGTGAGTAAAATATACAGTCAAAATATTATGTACAAGTATATATTTACAGTACCAAATATTAAATCAAAATAGTGAAATACAATAAAAAGGTAAAGGGAGAAGTGTATGAATTTTGGATGCGTTATGCGGGAATGAATTGCTTGAAACAATTTTCAGAAACCTTCACAGTAACAAACGCGTTAGTAGCATAAGCAGTATAAAAATTAAAATGAATGAAATTGCAACAATTAAAATATGTGTTTAGAAAATAAAAAATAAAAAATGAAATTGTATGATGCATATGAATAAATGAATATTTACACAAATAGAAATCAAGAATTCATGACATTATTCCATGTAAACACAAAAAATTAGCATTGCACACATTATTTCAAATGTATCAAAAGCAACCGCTATTTCAAACACAACGGAAAACAAAAAACCAAAGTTCACTTTGCAACATGAGAAATTGAATTCAAAGCATGAACCAAACAAATGATGATTATCCAAGAATTTCAATTCACAAACAAATCCAAAGAAACCCATGCTATAATTCAATTCAAACCATGAAAAACCAAACATTATTCATGCAAATCAAAAGTTGGACAGCAACTAAAAACTTCACGGACTTAAAGTCTCAAAACAAATTCAAATGTTCATTCCATTTATGAGTATTCAAAAACCAATTAGCGTCTATTTATGTGCTACTCAAAACATATTCAAAGCATGGAAAACAAAATTGAATTGAGCCATAATCGATCAAATTGAAAAAACTGGGCAGCAACTCTATAAAACTATTATGTCCCAAAAATTCCAATGTAAACATGGTTTGTAACAAAAGGAAATGGCAAAGTAATACCAACCGAAACATCTATCAAAATCAAAACCAATTGTTCAACAAAAGTTAACCAAGTCTCCTTCCTATCGAATCAAGCAAAATGATGTAACATTAAATTCAAACTCAACAACTAAACCATTCCGAGAAGCCAATAATTAAACTATTATCGCACAATAAAATTCAATGCAAACATACTCAAACAACTCAAAGAAACGGTCACAAGGCCATGAGCGAATCTAACAACCAAAATCTAAATTGAATTGTATCCATACAGCATCAACATCCCAAATTCAACACGAAAAACACAAGATGAAATCTAGACTAGCATTTAGATTTAACTCGCATAATAATGTCGTCGAAACTTTATTCATTAGAGTTAACACAAACGAAACGAAACTAATATCAAAACTATAATTCAAATCAAAGCAGCATGGCAGTTTCACAAACAACAAAAGCAAAGTGATATCGAGATTTACCGAAACTTGCCAAAGTCGAAAGCAGATGGACTATTGCCTCGCGTTGCAGGAGCGGGTATTTGGAGCTGTGGCAATTGATGATGCTGAAGCTTGCGATTGAGAAATCGAAATGGCGATTGTTGTATGTTGTCGCTGGAAATTATAGAAGCAGAAAATTGATGGTGGATAGCGTTAACAGTGGCGATGGAGAGGGTTGGTCGTGAGCGGAAATTGGGTGGAAAATTGACGGAAGGTGATGCTGTTGGAGATTAACGGTTAACAGTGGCGGAGGTGAGATGAACATGGTGAGGTTACGGTGAATACGGTAATTGGAAGATGGAGGTGACAGCATCACGGAATTGAGATGCAGTGTTCGTTATTTGCTGGATTGGGGTTTCGAACAGAGGCGAAGCTTGCAGAATTGAGGTATAACATGGATGCAGAGCTACGGTGGGGATTAGGGATGGTGATGGTAATGGCGGGTTGTTCACGGTGGGTTGATGGGTGATGAAAGGTGATTACTGTTTGCCGTTGTTGTTGTGAGCGTGGGTGAAGGGAAAACAAGGGTGGAGAAATAGAATATGAGAGGGAGTTGATGTGGGTTGGAAAGAGAGAAGAGGTGGACGAAAAATATTATTGTTATTGTTATTGCTTTTTTTTTTTAATTTTGAAATGAAAAGAGGATTTAATGCTAGTAGAAAAATGGGGATTGAAAGTTAGATAAAAGTACTGCTATGGTTTTTTGTTTTTTCTTTACAAAGAATAAGAGCCTCTTTAAATAGGAAATGAAAAGGAAATTGTGATTTCCAATTCAATCATGATTGTTCATTATTTCTTCAATCTGTATTAATCCGCAAATTATACTATCAATCAATAGAAATAGAGTAAGGTGTAATATATTTTTTATGACAAAAATGAAATAAAAAACTGAAAGTATTAAAATTAATTCAATTTAAAATAATTTATTTGAATTTTTTCTGAATAAAAAATAAAGACCCAAAATGACCAAAAACGATAAAAAACGGATAAAAATTTATCCGAAAAAATAAAATGATGACATTAAAATAATCTACATGTCACAAAGATTAAAGAAAAAATATTCAAAAAGTCGAAATCAAAATAAAATGATAATAAAAATATCAGGCTAAACAGACGTTTAAGGTTAAAAACGAGACTTCAAACTGTACCGGAAAATATAAAGCGAGCATACCATCATAATCTACGCGACATGCAGATTCATAAAATGATCGGTAAAAGGTGAAAACTTGAAATATTTTTCTCGCTATTTTTTCGCACAATATCGAATCGCTTTTAACAGTCTGTCTATAAAACCGAAATATTTTTATTATCGACACATAAACAACTTGAAGTCATGCAAGAAATGAGTAAACAGATAAAAATGCATGAAGTGAAATGTCGGGTATTTTTTCAACTACAGAATGATGCAAATGTCGATTTAAACTGACCTTTGGTCAACTTAAACACGATTAAATTATGCAAATGTGATGAATGAAGCTATATATTAATAACTGTGACCAAATGACAAAATATGTTATGAAAGTGCAACTGAAAAAAATTAGGGGCGAAATTTAGGGTACAACAGGTACAAAGTTGTGTTTGAGTTTTGCATATCATCCGCAAACAGATGGTCAGACTAAGAAAATGATTCAGTCGCTTGAGGATCTTTTAAGAGCTTGTGTATTGGAACAAGGAGGTGCTTGAGATAGCTACTTGGATTTGATTAAGTTTACTTATAATAATAGTTTCCATTCGAGTATTGGGATGATATCGTTTGAGGCTTTGTATGGTAGAAGGTGTAGGACACCTTTGTGTTGGTATGAATCAGGAGAGGGTGTTATGGTTGGACTTGAGATAGTCTAGCAGACTACTAATAAGATTAATATGATTCAGGAGAAGATGAAGGCTTCTCATATTCGTCAGAAGAGTTATCATCATAAGAGGATGAAAGCACTTGAGTTTGAGAAGGGAGTGTTGCACCCCAAAATTTTCCCTCTTCATTTTTAGTCACATGGCTTGTGCTTCATCATATACATTCATACATTCTCATGATAAGGATTCGGGTATTCAAGTTCCCAAGTTATTTTACAATCTCTAGAGGATGTTTGCTTGGTCAAACAGTGCAAAAGAGGGTCTCATATCTCAAATCTTTAAACCCTCTCAAAGATATAAGGTTTTATTATATTGGTAGACATTCCATTTGTCCCATGTGATCATTAGAAGATGGAAATTTGCAAAGTTTGAAGATGAATCAAATTTCCACTATTCATCTCTCAAGATTAGGGTTGTGATCAATTGAGGAGTCTGAGGATTACAAAAGACAAATGTGTCAAGCATCATCTCATCATTATCATATAAGACATATTTTTTCAAAGAATTTCTCAATTTGTCCAGGAGAATGAGGGTTTTGAAGTTTGGTCATCATCTCCTAATATAGAGAGCCAAAATTAGGGTTTTTGGTTTAATCAATGAATCTTTAATTTGTTGGGCAGTACTTGATTCCATGTTCCTTAACATGTTTATGAGCATCTATGATAGGAAGGTTGACCATCAATTTTAATTTAAAGAAGTTCAATTGATCAAAAGGGGAAAAATAGCCTTTTTGATCAAAATTCAACCAAAGTCAAATTTAACCAAGTGAACTTTTGGTCAACCATCAATTCAAGTATTCTATTTTTATATTTCATAATCATTGGTGTCACAAAATCAAGGGAAAGTATCAAAGTGGAGATAACTTGTTCAAGATGGTATTGGGACATTTAGAAAGAAAATTCTAAGTCTTTTAGTACTGAATTATGGACATTCATAACTCTCTCATTTTTTATCCAATAGAAGCAAATCTTATATGCTTGGAAAGCTTGAGAAAAGACCTACAAGTTTGTTATTGTGTGATTAAGTCCAAAAAATGAAGTATTTATGAGTTATGAAGGTTAGAAGTTTTGGCCACAAAAATATGTCAACTTGCCTTCTCGTTGGCAAGTCATGCGCATATTTTGATCAAACACATGGTGTGCCAAATGTATGAGCCTATTACTTCAAATCTAAGCATAAATTTGAAAATATAATAAAAGCATATTAGAGTTTTCCATGAAATATGATTATTAAGTTTTGAATCACTCAAAATGGTCAAAGGTTAATTGAGATGTGGGTTCTCAAAGTTGGTACCACAAACTAGTCAAGCATGCCTCCATGCAGGCCCAGGCACACGCGTGCAGTCTGCCTTCCCCAATATCACTTTTCCTCAACTTCCCTCCATCATATCTTTATCATTTCAACTCCAAATTAAGAGATTCAAAGCACCATGATGATCTACATGAAAAGAGCTTTTTAAAGGCCCCAAGAATTTAAAATTTGCACGAGTCAATTGGAAGATTTTTGAGGTGGAACTGAGCTAGTCATGAACAAAATAGACAGCAAATCAGTTTGTTGCTATTTTTGTACACACCCTTAAAGCACATGTTGTGCATGCCTCATAATTTATTTCTTTCCCTTTTAAGTGTCCAAAACGACTGCAATATTGAACATAGAAAGCCCAAAATGCAACAGTTCATAAACTTGCCTCCAACGACTCTAAAATACAAAAGACTGTCCTACCCTTTTGCAAAGCTTCTATAACACACTTCTTGGCTCTATATAAACTCAAATTTATTCTCATTTCAAAGGAGGCTCGATCAGAATTCGTACCAAAGCCATTTAAAGCTGATTATCATAATTCAACTTTTCCCTCCAAACGGATTCTCCATCTTTCTCTCAAAATTATTTTCTCAAGGTTCAAGTTACTGCATAATTACTTTTCATAGAGGAAAAAGAGAGAGGCTGATAGGATTTCCACTCAATTTCAGAGGTATAGAGTGAATTTATTTTTCATTCATTCAAAGTAAGTGATTCATGAACCTCAATCTGAATTCCTACTTGCATTTCAATGTATATATTATGTATGATAATGTAACTGGCCAAATCTTAGATCTGATGAGTGTTTGCATCCATTTCGAAGCTTGAGTCATGCTTTGCAACTCATGTACAAGCTGTTTGATACAATAGTTTCATAATCGATTTTTGTTTTGCTCTGGCGATGATTGAAGAAACTAATAGCATATTCTTATTCCTGGCCATTTTCTAATGAACTTTAATGTTTGGATCGTTCGATTTAGTGGAGAAACGAAAAATGTCGACGGATCTGAAATTGGCTTGGTGAAATTTTGCTTTTAAAATGTTCATAACATGTTGAATTCAGTGATCTTCACGCGCACCTTTCTCTTTGATTCGTGAATCATTTTTGAAAATCTTTGATCATGCGTTATTCTACTAAGTGAGATCTTTAAACTGATCACAATTTCATGCGTTTTCATCAAGAATCAAGGGAGTAATCGTGATCTGAAATAGCCTTGAAAAACTGGACAAAAGGTGTTAGGGCTTGGTTCACTAACCGGGATGATTACGTGGCGTTGTGTACTTGAACCTGGTGCATTTTTATTTTACAGCGCATTTGTTTAAAAACAGGTGTAATTAGCCTTGTTTCTTTTTAAATTTTTAATGCATTTTTCTTATTTTTTTCTTTAATGTTTTCCATTGTCCAAAAATTATCAAAAAAAATATAGTGAACCTCTTTTTTAGTATATTTTCACATTATGGATTTTATTTCATTTTTTATCATTTTTTGTGTGATTAAATAAATCAATTAGTTTAATTAGGGTTTTAATCATGTTTAGGTTTTAATTTTTTATTTTCTAATTTTCACTAATATAAAAAATCCCAAAAAAATATATTAGGTTCCATTTTCAATATATTTCATGGAAATAATTTTTTTTTATTTTTGTTTGACAATATCATTTTCTTTTCTTTCTTTTTGTTGTCTTGAGCAAATTATTTTGTTTTGATATTTTCCTTTAATAATAAAATTCCACAAAAATAACTTTGCTGAATCTTAGGTATTAAACTTATTTACTATAATTTTTAATTGAATTTACACTTCAGTTTTCTTTTTTCCCTAATTTTAGAAACTAATTTTGGTCTTTGACCTTCCTTCTTGCTTAGGTATTAAGAAGCATTTTAAAACCTAATTTCTTCTACTTATAAAAATCAAAGAAAATGTGCTTTAATTCCTGGGATGAATTAAGATAACAAAAATATATTTTTTTTAAAATTTTAACTTTTGACTTTTACATTTTTTACAAATATTATACCAAGACTTTCTAGTTTGACCCCTTCATCCACTAGCCTTTATAAATCCCAATAATTTCGAACTCTTCAATTTATTCCAAGGAATTTAAATCATGTTTCTAACTTTTACAGGCCTTGAGAAAGTTAGGTTTTAATTGGCTCATTTTTTCTATTTTTAAACCTAATCTTGATTAAAGAACATATTAGGGTTTTACTTTAACTAATTAATTATGTTTAAAAGTTTGTATGCATAGTTTAGGTTTTGATCTTATCCCTCCTTATTATCTCATACCTCAAGCACCTTCTCTCCTATCAATGTATGATCACTTCTTATCCATCTCTCTTGGTGTGAATAAGATTTTCATCCCTTGCTTTGTTTGATAGTGTTGACTAATCTTGATTCTTAGCCATCTCTTTCTTCTTCTCTAAGTAGACCTACCTCTTGTATGATTCCCTTAGGTTTTCAATTCACCCTATTACAAGTGTGAATTGAATAGACCTTAGGTTTATAACTATGCATGCCAACATAGGGTAAAGATTTCCCTTCAAAACTCAAACTATAGGATCAATCATTGTATGATAACATTAGGGATGTATTTTAGGTTAGTCTCCCCTTAGATTTTTCTCTTTCCCATTTTGCATCCTTGCATTTAAAAAAAACTTCTTTTTTCTAGAAAACTTCAAAACACTTTAAAAATTAGTGATGAGAATCATATCTTTGTTGAACTTGGGAAATGATAAGCGTGTTTCTTCTTGATCTTATTACTTTTCCATTCAAATCTTTGGTTTGGTTCATGTCTCAAATACCTATTTCATGAATAAGTGGATAAATGGCTAAAATCTCTCTCTTGAGATTAATTAGTTGTTATCCACAGCAAAAACACCAACCAATGCAAACTCTTTTTGCCTTCGGGCTTTTCTTTCAAACTCTTTTCAAAAGAACATGTTAATTCACTTCTTTAATGACGCGTAAGTCTCTACAGGTCGAGTTACGGTAGAAGGCAAAATTAATATCGTTCATTAAAAAATACAAACCAAAAAAATATTTGAAGTCGAACTACGACTTCTCCGATTCCTTAAAAGGGATACGTAGGCATTGGGGTAGGGCCTGAGCGAGCACAAGTTTTTATTTTCCATACATTATTTTCTCTTGCATGCATTCCCCATATTATATCTTCTTAGCTCTTAAGCTTTAGACGTAGAATTCACACCCTTAGATCAGAACAAACATAAATGGATCCTGTAGAGTACTACAGACGTGTGCGGTGCTAATACCTTCCTCTCGCGTAACTGACTTCCTTACCCGATCTCTATGGTTAAAAGACCTTGATTTCACGCCTTCAGGTTTTCTCGATGTTTACCTTTCCCTTCCTATGGGATAAAATACGTTCTACGATGACTTCATTAAATTTTATCTTTGATGATTTTCAGTTGGTTGTTTCAGGGAGATCATGTGTTTCTTCGAGTTACTCCAATAATAGGTGTTGGTCGAGCATTGAAATCTGTAAGTTAACGCCTCATTTTATTGGTCTTTATCAGATTTTATAGAAAGCGGGTGAAATGGCTTATCAGATTGCTTTGCCACTGTCGCTTGCTAATCTCCATGATTTGTTTCATGTGTCTCAGTTGAGGAGATACATTGCAGATTCGTCTCATGTGGTCCAATTAGATGATGTACAGGTAAGAGAAAACCTGAATATGGATACATCACCTATGCGGATAGACGATCGAGAGTTGAAGCAACTTTGTGGTAAAGAGATTGCCTTGGTGAAGGTACCTTAGGAAGAACCAACAAGTGGAAACGTGACTTAGGAACTCGAGAGTCAGATGAGAGAGTGTTATCCTGAGTTTTTTATTTGAGGTAATTTTCGAGGGAAAAAATATTTTTAGTGGGGGAGAGTTGTAACACCCTGATTTTTATTTACTAGTTATTTTATTAATTGTTTATTTTATTAATTATTATTTAAGATATTAATTAATTAATTGTGTGATTTTTTGAATATATGTGTTATATTTGTATTGGGTTATTGGGTGTGATAATAACATTTTAAATTAATTTGGCCTTGGTATGATGGGTTAGAGTGAGTGGGTGAGATAAGCCCATTAGTGAAATAAGAGTTAGTAAGAGTTTTGTATAACAAAGAAAGAGAATTCTTAAAACAAGAGAAGAGAAGAAAGAGGAAAAGAGGAGAAAAGAGAGAAAAGAGAAGAGAATAAGATATAACCCTAGAACGTATCTACATCTAAGGTAAGGATGGGTAATTTGCATTATTATGGGAGTATGTGATGTATGTAATAGGTAGTAAGCATGATTAGGGACTTTGTTCTTCAATTTCTAGATTTTGATATGTTAGGGTTTGAATGTGAAATCATGAAATTGATGTTTGAATCATGTTTTGATGTTAGTAATTGATATTATATGTTGGATATATGTTATAGTTCTTTTAATTACATGAAAGTGACTTATTGGAGTGGGTTTGGTGACCCCAATTCATGGAGGATAGAATGTTGTCCAAAATAAATATTTCTAGTTTTTCGCGATGTTGCTTAGCATGGTAAAGGCCGCTTAGCGCGGTGTGGGATGAAAAGTTTTATATTTTGAGTAATTGAACGAGGGTTTTGTATGCTCGTGATCTGTAAAGGATTATCATGAATTTTAATATTTTAATTGATGTGTTTTGGATTGGTTTTGGATGACTTTTGGCGAGAAACATAATACTTAAAATTGTGTATATGTGTGGTACGGTGGGAGAACTGACTTGGTTGTTTTGCATTTTATCGCAAATTTTGCAGTTAGCAAAAGTCGCCATCGGCTTTTCTTTTATCCAAAAGGAAAGATGAAAAAGCACAGGAAAGACCTTTGAGATTGTTTCTTGAGTTCGGGGGGTAAATTATGAAAAGGGAAGGTATTAGCACCCTTTTGTAATACCCCAAATTTGTCCTACCTTTTTACTTTTATCTGGCTTACGCATCTCACATTTTTCTCATGTACATAACCTTCATTAGGTCATCTAACATATCATGCATCATTAGTCAGTAATTTGGCATGAGATCGGAGATCTTGAAGAATTAGGGTTTTCGCCTGTAATATTCAATTAAGGATCATTGGATTTTCAAGTCAAGGCTATCTTCCGTATTCCTATGTTCATTCTCCAGATTCCCTCAAGGCTTTGTTGTTGTGTTAAGACCACTGTTGAACCATGATACAAGGTGTTGAGTTTGGAGATCCATTGTGCCCAGGGCGTCATTATTCCAAATACTTGTTGCTTCAATTACAAGTTAACTAGGATTTCAAGAGAAATGAGATGTCAACTTAGGTTCATTAAAGCTTCTAAATTGCACTCAAGATTAATATTGGTTTAAGGTCTCGGTTTCACGATTTATCATTTGGTTGATTCAAGATAAGGTTGGATAGTTCATTCATATGGTTCTCTTGGTATACAACTTATAAATTTTCAAAGACTTACAAGCCCATGAAACCATTTAAGTTTCAATAAATTTATAACCACTCATCATTCATTCAAGTCTCATCCAAAATTCCATCATTGGACCAAGTGTGCAAGTTTGTACAAAAATATCAAGTTTTATTCAAGTTTGGGACAAAAGGTACAAGTACAAGATATTTCATGGTACATAGACATTACACCAAAATTACAAAATAACACATTACATTAAACCTATGACTTTATCCTCATCTATAACCTCCTTTTCCAAAACTCCATGAGATCCACATTTTAAGCCCTTTTCAAGCTTCTAAATCATGACCATGATCAATTCTCCAGCTATGCTAAAACCTGCAGCCCTGTATCAAATAAATAAAACTAGCTTAGGGAAAAATGCAAAACAATTAGCAAATGTTTAACTGTTTCATTCAGATTCCAGAATAACCACAAACAGAATAACCAAAACAGATTCTAACAACCCTTAACTGTCAAAACCATTTTTTCCCTAACTGCTAACTAACTTCCTATAACCATAACTGCAATAACCAAACTGCTAACCTGTAACAGAAAATCAACACTAAGCCCCTAACCAACTGTATCTACCCTTAACCAACTTCCAATTGTCAAAAACAGTCCCAACCATATAACTAACTTCTCTAACTGATTCCTAACAGATTTTCTAACTGAACCAATCTCAAACAGCCTAAAAAAAAACTTCCAGCAGCAGGAAAATAGAAAGAAATCAAGGGACTCATCTTTAACCACCTCTAAACTCTCTCTGAAATTTCTTCCCTATCGACAATCATCTTCAATTCCCTCTTCATTGAAGCTCTTCAATCTCCACCACCATAACCTATTGCAACTTCTCAGCATATGCGACATTCTCTTCAAGTTCTCCATGCTACATATTTAAGAAACGATCATCATCATCTCCTGCAAATTCGTCACACAATCGCGTCAAGATATTTGCATCAAGATCGTAGTTCAACAACAGCTTCTGTGCACCGCAAGAACAACAACATATCAATTCAATCGTGCAGAAAAGAGGTGTACAAGAAATAGAAGGGGAAGAGAGGAGTATGAAGCAATTAAGGAAGCAATAACGTTACCTGTGGTTTTCCCATCGTTGGAGCCGCCGTCAAAGATGCATCGGACAAACTCCGATTGGTAAGCTGCAATTTCTACTTTTCTCGCTTCGATTTTCATAATAACTTCTGTGAATGTTTGTGATCTATGACTGGATTCAGAAGCTTCAAAGATTCATTTTATTTGCAAAACTCCGATGAAGAAGAGACAAACTGATGAAGATATTCGGCGGTGGAACGGAAGTGGAATCATAAACTCAAATCGAAAGAAACAGAGAGGAGAGGTTGATGAGAGTTCCCACAGTTGAGGAGTAAACTATTGGCGTTTTGTTCGGCGGTGATGAAACGAAGAAGAAAAATAAAGTGTTGATTTGGCGGTGAGACGAAGAAGGTAAGGGCTGGAACCACGATGGAAAAGCGGATCGGTGTTGAGAAGAAGAATGTCGCCGCCGATTGCAAACTGGATTTGCGTTTGTCGCCTTTGTGAAGAAGAGGATGAGTTGGATTGCCACACAATTTCTCAACCCTATCCAAGCTCTCCAATACGCAGCGTTTCAGGCTACTCTTCTTGTTTTCCCTTTTTTAATTAATTCTTTTTTTTTTGTATTAAAAAAAGGGATGAAGGATAAGTGTGTTGATTAATAATGTGATGATGAATTGGGCTGGGTGATTATCTAGACCGAATCTTTTCCTTTGAGGGTCCATTACATTTTTTTTGGAAGCCAATTGTTGAAGCACAACAAAAAAACTCTCCTGGGCTCAATCTGCATGTGCCTAACACCTTTGTTGCTGATTTCACACTAATATCCAGAACACCCCCCCTGATCTTCTAACTTCTCTTTATTATTTCAATTTTTTTTCTTCTAGTTTAATGTTTCTCTTAATTGATAATAAAAATGATACAAAAATATTAGAATACTTTAGTATTTCTCTTTAGGATTTCAATTAGAGTTTTCTACTTTTATTTTTATGTTTGGTAATAATTTTGTTGTCATTTTTTGCTAAGAGTTCGTGATAGTATTGATGTAACTTTCGCGATGGGAAATGCTTGGAGATTAATTTTTGATCACTCATGCGGAGCAACTTCTGTAGAGTTTTCTTATCACTTACATGGTTATGAAGAGGCAACGGACCTTCTCCGTTCGGTATCGTCACAACTCTATTTTATTCCCGCACTTTACCACTTTCTAGATATCATGAGAAGTAGGAAATAAAGAGCGTGCGCTCGAAGTCACTGTTTAAAGACCTGTAGTAGGCATTCCGCACTTCATTTACCATATGTGTTGTGCTTGTGTTTGTTTACTTTCTTGTCGATCGATGAGTCACTCAATTTAGCAATTGAGATCACGACTTCGCTCTCAGTGCATGCTCCCTATAGGATCTTATCGCTTTCCATTCTTTCTTGCTGATCGATGAGTCACTCAATTTAGAAGTTGAGATCACGACTTCGCTCTCATTGCATGCTCCCTATAGGATAGTTTTTTTAGACTTTTCTTCGACATGATAACCTTGGAATGATTTCTTTAGGTGTGCTTTATTGCTGGCTTGCTTACTTTATCCTTGTACATACCATGTTCCCTTAGGATGCGCTTGCTCTGTTCGGACACAAGTTAGACCTTAGGTTGTAAACTATGCATGCTGACATTAGGTAGAAACCTCCCCTTTCATCCTTAACGTAGGACTACCATTATATGATAACATTAGGTTTAGAAATAGGCTAGTCTCCCTTAGACTCTTTTCTTCCCCTCTTTGCATCCTTGCATTCAAAACAAAAACTTCTTTTCTTAGCAAATCAAAAACATGCTAATCATACCTAAACCCTTTTTCAAGGTAACAAAAATACAAAACAAATTCAAATCATTTTGTGCGCTCGAGCACCTCTCTCTAAAACCCTTTTCAGGTAAGGACATGATTAGTTTAATTCTGTGCCAACGCATAAGTCTCCAAAGGTCGAGCTGCGGCAGAAGGCGGAATTAACATTGTCCATAAAAAACACAAAACAAACAAAAACATATGAGCCGAACTACGATAGCTCTGATTCCTCAAAAAGGATACGTAGGCATTGGGGTAGGGCCCATGCGAGCATAATTTTATTTTCCCTACATTCTTTTCCCTTTTCTTTTGCATGCATTTCCCTTCAGTAGTATAATAGACAGCAAGCATAGATTAAACACACCCATAAGATAGATAACAAGAGTGGACACCGTAGAGTACTACGGGCGTGTGGGGTGCTAATACCTTCCCCTCGCGTAACAGACTCCCTTACCCGATCTCTCGGTTGCAAGACCGTGACTTCTCCCTTCTCAGGTTTTCTCGATGTTTACCTTTCCCTACATGTGGGATAAAATACGTTCGATGGCGACTTCATTGTTTTGATGATTTTCAGCCGGTTGTTTCAGCTGGCGACTTCACTGAGGATAGGTCGACCAAATGCTGGTCCATCCCGGAGTCGCTCCTAGCTCTTACTTTATTTTCTTTGGGTGTTTATCTTTATGCTTTCAGTTTATTCATTCATTTTGTATATACTTGAGCATATGTATGCATTGCATTTTACTGTCTTCCATATACTACTGTTGTACTAGATCTGCTTCTTATTGGGTGGGTGTTACTATGAGGTAAAAGGCCCAATACCCAGGACAGAGTTGTATACCATAGGAACCCTAGGAGTAGAGTGGAACATGAACGTCTAGTTGACTTAGGTCTCACTATCATCGCCATGTCGTCCACGCTCAGATGAGGTACAAATGAGGGGCTATCGTTTTCACTTAGGTGATACGGCGATAGTTTTTCAGGAGTACCCTCGATTCTGAGTTACCATTGCCTTACCCTGACCTAGTTTTCACCCGTGAGCGGGGAGGGAATTCTTATTACAGGTACAGGTGGTGACTATGTTCAGATGGTTACTCATGCTCAGATGGTGACTATGATCAGACGGTGACTATTGGTTCTAATGGCTATATTCTGGATTTCTGTTATGACTTTATGCAGATGATATATCCTGTTGGTGACCGTATGGTTCTCAGATTTATTTTCTGAGTTTCTGACTTGTTTACCTAGAGGTTCATTCAAGCCTTCAATCTTGGTATTCCCAGCATTATTCAGAAGTGCTCAACAATATCCAGTCCCAGAAGCCTTGACCCCGTACAATGGGAGATCCACATGGTACTTGGTTCTTATATATGCAGAAGCTATGTCGGACCTTTAATCTGATGACACTCACATGGTTAAGAACAGTACAACAATCATATTCAGAAATGATGGAACCTTGATCCTCTTTGATCTCATGCCTTTGCATACATAACATGGCTAACCACATGCTTAACATACATGTTCTGTTATTTCCAAGGAATCACATTTGCAAGCCTTGTGCTAAACCCTTCCATTCCTTACTTGCGTAAAATCAAAATCAAAGCACGCAAATTCCTTGGAAATGACAGAACATGACATGGCACTCATTCATGCACCCCATGCATAATCATGCATTCATAACAGGTACCCGAAGATTGGGGATTCTTATTCAGACCTGGGGTTATCTTCAAAGATTCAACTTGATTTCTCACCGCACATGCTCAGAGATTAGTTATGGAATAACTCCGAGTGGTACATGCAAGCTTTGGCTCGTAGTCAGAAACTTCTTCAAGCAGGAAGATAATGGATTAAATACTAAGATAAGCCAGGTCATGGAAACTCTGATGATGATGTCTATCATTTCTTTAAGACATGATATGCTTGGTGATGCATATTATACTGGGGCACTTGGCCAATCGATTGAAGATGGTATGTCATCCAAAGACAATGTCCAAGACAGGCTCAATCCAGAGACTACTGTGTTCACATCAGATCTGAAATGGAATTCTCTCGTACACTCGAGCATCAAGACTACAGAAAGTCGTCAGAATCAGCAAGTCCATACGGAGTCAAGTCTCCTCAACAATGGCAATCATTGGTTTCTTTACTGCATTTTCATTTGCATTCTTGCTTGTTTGTTTAAACATTGCTTGTATATGGAAACTTATCTATTTTTGAACGAAAATCTTAATGCAATAAGTATGCTTGTCTTGAAGTGTTCCTTTCACCTTTACTCATCCATTCGTTATCACTCTTTAAATGTTTTACTTGCATATTGATGCCAGATTTCCTAGTCTTATGCGTAGGTAAAGATTGGAAGGAGGATGATGACAATCTGAAAACGCAAAAATCTCTGGTTGGTACGCTTTTTGAGTAGGACCCTGCTGACGATGTACAAGCCTTGTTTCAATCCCTAAACATTGGAGATATAAGGGAGATAGACCCTAGTTAACCCCTTTGAGCCTTCGAAGTAGGAGTTTCCTTTCTGTTCAGAAAAAACCCTCATTTCAACCCTGGGGCGGGTAGTGTTCAGCTAATCTGATCAAGCATTCAGAACTCATCAAGAGTGTGCATCTAAGGATACAACAATGGTTATCCATAAAAAATTTGAGGAAATTCAAAACTGCAATGGTTAACCCTTATCTAACAACAACATGTGTCTTTTGACTATATCCCAATGGGTATCTCTCGCACATCAGGAGGTCAACAAATGATGATACTATAATGGTTATCCATCATCTACTAAAGACTCAGGCAGTCACAATCACTTCCAACAAATCAAAGACAATGCAAAGATCAGCGACTTGTTCAAAATGAAAAATACGAATAAGAAAGAAACAGAAATCCCCGCTAAGTCGATGCTTGAAAACAAGTCACTTAGGCAAAAAATTGGGGCATCCCGCTGGACTTTCAAATCGAAATTCAAAAGAATTTGTCCAGGCAAAAATTAGGGAAAACAAGAAAGAAATTGAAAAGCCTAAAAGGCGAGAAAAGGATTACCAACGAAAATCCTCATCAAAGAACAAAGTCGTCTGATCAGACACCAAAGGCAAAAAAGTTAGTGATTGTCGTGTCCAAGAAACCACAGTGGTTCCTCAATCATCGCAAACTCTTCTTGAGAGATGAACGCTTGTGTCGGGTTAACTGAACGTAGGAATGGAGAACATCATGGAGAATGGGTGGGCACCAAATAATTTTGAGCCTTAAATTCTTTTTCTAAAACCGTGAACCAGGCCATGTTACAACCCTTTCAAAGTCCTAACTGAAGCATGGGTCAATTCAAAAGCATGCTACAATGAGATAGCGTTTAACTTACTCCTAAGAGGTATGTTTGAATATCTGTGTTGGCATCATATGCTTGCATTATCTTCATGAAAAAAGAATTTGCAAATGTTTCTCTTTAGCTAGTGACTCGTTCACAACAGAGTTGGGACGTCATTTCATTCAAAGTTTTTTCAAACTTCAAGACTTACATATGTGTTGCATTAGAATTATCATTCTCATAATAAACATTCTTCTACATACAAAACAACTGATTGACATCAAGTAAGTTTACACAATGAACAATCGGTAAAGAGCCCAATCTTGTCAGAGAAGAGAGGTTTGAATACCCTGTTGAAGCAAGAGTCAGCTGCCACAAGAGAAATGACTAATCCAGAGGCATGTTAAACCAGAGATTCAGTCAAGAGAAATCACCTTGGTACTTTACAGTCTGGGTACCATTCAGGGATGAAGTTAGTAGAGCCTTCCAATCTGAGGCAATCCATTCGAGAATTGATCTCTCTAAGTTTAGCCAAATCTGGGGCATTCCCTCAAAGATGTCAATTAGAGGCTATCACGTCGATAAATCTATTCAAGCTCGATCAATCAGAGGCTATCACATCGATAAATCCCCTCAAAGCTGTCAATCAGAGGCTATCACGTCAATAAATCTCTTCAAGCTCGATCAATCAGAGGCCATCACGTCGAGAAACCTATTCAGAATTCATTCTACCTGGGGAAGTTACGTCGAGATTCGACAAATCTCTCCAAGAAAGTTGTAATCAAGAGTAGTTTATTTCGTGGCTCATGACATTGGGGCAGGCCACCTCATATCGTATTGTGGCACGAATCTTCTGGTCTTCTATTCAACATAGATCTTCTCAGAGACCCTCCAGACAGGGGCATTCCTCATCCATACTTGCAAAGTTTCTCAAGCCAATTATGTTGCACGAGACCACTACGATCAAGCTAAAAGCATTATAACGGTCGTCATGACTTAGCCAGGGCACGAAGCTGCCTTCATCTGCTACAGACAACTTCAAACCTGATTCCCCAAGTGAATTCAGAAAGTCTAGAATCGTCTTTTGACTCAGCACGCGCAAGTGCATCCTCAGTGGAGTCAATAAAGAACATCCCCAGTGAAGCTAAACTGGGGCATTCGCAAAGCTAAACCAGGGCATTTGCCGAGCTAAACCGGGGCATTCATAGGTGTCCATGCCCATCTTTTATTCCCAAGTGATTCAAGAGATAATCCCCAGTGTGCGTAAACTTGGGACATGTATTCAAAGGGATCCATATGGTGTTCAGTATCCATTCTTCGGCATATTCAGTTCTACCATCCTCTCAACGGTTCATGATGTTTGGAAGTCTGACCTGGTTATCTCTTCCCAACGGTATGATTCAGAATCCAGCATCGTACCTGAATACTCGCTTCGTCAGCAATTCAATCCTCAGTAGAGTCAACAACGATCTTTGGTCTTCAAGAGATCCCTAGTTCGAATTTTTATCAGTATCCCCAACAATATTTGGTACTGCAGACTTCCAGCATCGATATGTATTGACATCCCCAATGATGAGCAATGGTTCCCAGCAAGCCTACTCTTATCCCCATGAAGTTTATTTCTTCACATTGCATATAGTTATCACTGCATAACATTTCATCCTCAAAAGCGCGTAGCTGATCCATCAGAGTGGATCGTTGCGCCAAAAGAAATTCAAACATGCATACAAAGCATAAGCCAGATCAGGTACCTTACACAAAGACCTGAATTATTCAAGGACAACGATACATCCCTACAAAAGGGTATCATGCCCAAAGTCCCCAGCCGGTGACCTTCACCTTTTCAATGCCAAACAAAATCAATACACTTTGTCATTCTAAACCCAGTTCTTGTCTGGTAGTCAGTTCCCTAAATACTCGTATGTGTCAGGTTTCCTAAACACTCGTATGTGTCAAGTTTCCTAAACACCCACCCGGGTCAGTTATTCAAACACTCGTCCGTGTTTAAACTTTTGATACTCACCTGTATCTTCTTTCAATACTCGTCCGTATTGATTCAAACACTCGTCCATGTTTACCTTGGATACTCGTCCGTATCTTCTTTCAATACTCGTCCGTATTGAATCAAACACTCGTCCGTGTTTAACCTTTTTGATACTCGTCCGTATCTCCTTTCAATACTCGTCCATATTGATTCAAACACTCGTCCGTGTTTAAAATTTTGATACTCGCCTGTATCTCCTTTCAATACTCGTCCGTATTGATTCAAACACTCGTCCGTGTTTAACCTTTGATACTCGTCCGTATCTCCTTTCAATACTCGTACATATTGATTCAAACACTCGTCCGTGTTTAAACTTTTGATACTCTCCTGTATCTTCTTTCAATACTCGTCCGTATTGATTCAAACACTCGTCCGTGTTTAACCTTTGATACTCTTCCGTATCTTCTTTAAATACTCGTCCGTATTGATTCAAACACTCGTCCGTGTTTAAACTTTTGATACTCTCCTGTATCTTCTTTCAATACTCGTCCGTATTGAATCAAACACTCGTCCATGTTTAACCTTTTGATACTCGCCTGTATCTTCTTTCAATACTCGTCCGTATTGATTCAAACACTCGTCCGTGTTTAAACTTTTGATACTCGCCTATATCTCCTTTCAATACTCGTCCGTATTGAATCAAACACTCGTCCGTGTTTAACCTTTTGATACTCGCCTGTATCTTCTTTCAATACCCGTCCGTATTGATTCAAACACTCGTCCGTGTTTAAACTTTTTGATACTCGCCTGTATCTTCTTTCAATACTCGTCCGTATTAATTCAAACACTCGTCCGTGTTTAACTTTTGATACTCGTCCGTATCTCCTTTCAATACTCGTCCGTATTGAATCAAACACTCGTCCATGTTTAAACTTTTGATACTCGTCCGTATCTTCTTTCAATACTCGTCCGTATTGAATCAAACACTCGTCCGTGTTTAACCTTTGATGCTCGTCCGTATCTTCTTCCAATACTCGTCCGTATTGATTCAAACACTCGTCCGTGTTTAACCTTTGATACTCGTCCGTATCTTCTTTCAATACTCGTCCGTATTGATTCAAACACTCGTCCATGTTTAACCTTTCTTGATGCTCGTCCGTGTCGCTTATCTAAACAATCATCATGTCGTAACCCATGTTTCCTTCTTCGAACCTGAGATTGCCTCTTGGCTAAGTTCTTTCCATCTACTTTGTCTTAGAACCTGAGATCGCCTTTTGGATAGGTTCTCTGTCAAATCACTCTCATGTGTCACCTTAGGATCGTAGGTCGCCCGTAGACCTCGTCCGCTGTTTTTCATACCAAACATTTGTCTTGTATTGGCATCAAGCCACGTTATAAGCCAAATCTCTGTCTCTTCATTGAAAAAACAAATTTCTTTTCCACAGCAGATAACACAAAAATAAATAAATAAAACACTTGCTCTTCCTCCCAGGACAAATTTTCGGCATTGATATTTAATCATCTTTCACCTCGAACTTCCGAAAGGCACGCCCCAATTGTACTTTCAGGTTTAAGACGATTAAATAGGGGCATCTGTAATACCCCAAATTTTTCCTACCTTTTTACTTTTATCTGGATTATGCATCTCACATTTTTCTCATGTACATAACCTTCATTAGGTCATCTAACACATCATGCATCATTAGTCAGTAATTTGGCATGAGATCGGAGATCTTGAAGAATTAGGGTTTTCGCCTGTAATATTCAATTAAGGATCATTGGATTTTCAAGTCAAGGCTATCTTCCGTATTCCTATGTTCATTCTCCAGATTCCCTCAAGGCTTTATTGTTGCGTTAAGACCACTGTTGAACCATGATACAAGGTGTTGAGTTTGGAGATCCATTGTGCCCAGGGCGTCATTATTCCAAATACTTGTTGCTTCAATTACAAGTTAACTAGGATTTCAAGAGAAATGAGATGTCAATTTAGGTTCATTAAAGCTTCTAAATTGCACTCAAGATTAATATTGGTTTAAGGTCTCGGTTTCACGATTTATCATTTGGTTGATTCAAGATAAGGTTGGATAGTTCATTCATATGGTTCTCTTGGTATACAACTTATAAATTTGCAAAGACTTACAAGCCCATGAAACCATTTAAGTTTCAATAAATTTTTAACCACTCATCATTCATTCAAGTCTCATCCAAAATTCCATCATTGGACCAAGTGTGCAAGTTTGTACAAAAATATCAAGTTTTATTCAAGTTTGGGACAAAAGGTACAAGTACAAGATATTTCATGGTACATAGACATTACACCAAAATTACAAAATAACACATTACATTAAACCTATGACTTTATCCTCATATATAACCTCCTTTGCCAAAACTCCATGAGATCCACATTTTAAGCCCTTTTCAAGCTTCTAAATCATGACCATGATCAATTCTCCAGCTATGCCAAAACCTGCAGCCCTGTATCAAATAAATAAAACTAGCTTAGGGAAAAATGCAAAACAATTAGCAAATGTTTAACAGTTTCATTCAGATTCCAGAATAACCACAAACAGAATAACCAAAACAGATTCTAACAACCCTTAACTGTCAAAACCATTTTTCCCTAACTGCTAACTAACTTCCTATAACCATAACTGCAATAACCAAACTGCTAACCTGTAACAGAAAATCAACCCTAAGCCCCTAACCAACTGTATCTACCCTTAACCAACTTCCAATTGTCAAAAATAGTCCCAACCATATAACTAACTTCTCTAACTGATTCCTAACAGATTTTCTAACTGAACCAATCTGAAACAGCCTAAAAAAAACTTCCAGCAGCTGGATAATAGAAAGAAATCAAGGGACTCATCTTTAACCACCTCTAAACTCTCTCTGAAATTTCTTCCCTGTCGACAATCATCTTCAATTCCCTCTTCATTGAAGCTCTTCAATCTCCACCACCATAACCTATTGCAACTTCTCAGCATCTGCGACATTCTCTTCAAGTTCTCCATGCTACATATTTAAGAAACGATCATCATCATCTCCTGCAAATTCGTCACACAACCGCGTCAAGATATTTGCATCAAGATCGTAGTTCAACAACAGCTTCTGTGCACCGCAAGAACAACAACATATCAATTCAATCATGCAGAAAAGAGGTGTACAAGAAATAAAAGGGGAAGAGAGGAGTATGAAGCAATTAAGGAAGCAATAACGTTACCTGTGGTTTTCCCGTCGTTGGAGCCTCCGTCGAAGATGCATCGGACAAACTCCGATTGGTAAGCTGCAATTGCTACTTTTCTCGCTTCGATTTGCATAATAACTTCTGTGAACGTTTGTGATCTATGACTGGATTCAGAAGCTTCAAAGATTCATTTTATTTGCAAAACTCTGATGAAGAAGAGACAAACTGATGAAGATATTCGGCGGTGGAACGGAAGTTGAATCATAAACTCAAATCGAAAGAAACGGATAGGAGAGGTTGATGAGAGTGCCCACAGTTGAGGAGTAAACTATTGGCGTTTGTTTCGGCGGTGATGAAACAAAGAAGAAAAATCAAGTGTTGATTTGGCGGTGAGATGAAGAAGCTAAGGGTCGGAACCACGGTGGAAAAGCGGATCGGTGTTGAGAAGAAGAATGTCGCCGCCGATTGCAAACCGGATTTGCGTTTGTTGCCTTTGTGAAGAAGAGGATGAGTTGGATTGCCACACAATTTCTCAACCCTATCCAAGCTCTCCAATACGCAGCGTTTCAGGCTACTCTTCTTGTTTTCCCTTTTTTAATTAATTCTTTTTTTTGTATTAAAAAAAGGGATGAAGGATAAGTGTGTTGATTAATAATGTGATGATGAATTGGGCTGGGTGATTATCTAGACCGAATCTTTTCCTTTGAGGGTCCATTACATTTTTTTTGGAAGCCAATTGTTAAAGCACAACAAAAAAACTCTCCTGGGCTCAATCTGCATGTGCCTAACACCTTTGTTGCTGATTTCACACTAATATCCAGAACACCCCCCTGATCTTCTAACTTCTCTTTATTATTTCAATTTTTTTCTTCTAGTTTAATTTTTCTCTTTATTGATAATAAAAATGATACAAAAATATTAGAATACTTTAGTATTTCTCTTTAGGATTTCAATTAGAGTTTTCTACTTTTGTTTTTATGTTTGGTAATCATTTTGTTGTCATTTTTTGCTAAGAGTTCGTGATAGTATTGATGTAACTTTCACGATGGGAAATGCTTGGAGATTAATTTTTGATCACTCATGCGGAGCAACTTCTGTAGAGTTTTCTTATCACTTACATGGTTATGAAGAGGAAACGGACCTTCTCCGTTCGGTATCGTCACAACTCTATTTTATTCCCGCACTTTACCACTTTCTAGATATCATGAGAAGTAGGAAATAAAGAGTGTGCGCTCGAAGTCGCTGTTTAAAGACCTGTAGCAGGCATTTCGCACTTCATTTACCATATGTGTTGTGCTTGTGTTTGTTTACTTTCTTGTCGATCGATGAGTCACTCAATTTAGCAATTGAGATAATGACTTCTCTCTTAGTGCATGCTCCCTATAGGATCTTATCGCTTTCCATTCTTTCTTGCTGATCAATGAGTCACTCAATTTAGAAATTGAGATCACGACTTCGCTCTCATTGCATGCTCCTTATAGGATAGTTTTTTTAGACTTTTCTTCGACATGCTAACCTTGGCAGGATCTCTTTAGGTGTGCTTTATTGCTGGCTTGCTTACTTTATCCTTGTACATACCATGTTCCCTTAGGATGCGCTTGCTCCGTTCGGACGCAAGTTAGACCTTAGGTTGTAAACTATGCATGCTGACATTAGGTAGAAACCTCCCCTTTCATCCTTAACGTAGGACTACCATTGTATGATAACATTAGGTTTAGAAATAGGCTAGTCTCCCTTAGACTCTTTTCTTCCCCTCTTTGCATCCTTGCATTCAAAACAAAAACTTCTTTTCTTAGTAAATCAAAAACATGCTAATCATACCTAAACCCTTTTTCAAGGTAACAAAAATACAAAACAAATTCAAATCATTTTGTGCGCTCGAGCACCTTCTCTCTAAAACCCTTTTCAGGTAAGGACATGATTAGTTTACTTCTGTGCCAACGCATAAGTCTCCAAAGGTAGAGCTGTGGCATAAGGCGGAATTAACATTGTCCATAAAAAACACAAAACAAACAAAAACATATGAGCCGAACTACGGTATCTCTGATTCCTCAAAAAGGATACGTAGGCATTGGGGTAGGGCCCAGGAGAGCACAATTTTATTTTCCCTACATTCTTTTCCCTTTTCTTTTGCATGCATTTCCCTTCAGTAGTATAATAGACAACAAGCATAGATTAAACACACCCATAAGATAGATAACAAGAGTGGATACCGTAGAGTACTACGGGCATGTGGGGTGCTAATACCTTCCCCTCGCGTAACAGACTCCCTTACCCGATCTCTCGGTCGCAAGACCGTGACTTCTCCCTTCTCAGGTTTTCTCGATGTTTACCTTTCCATACATGTGGGATAAAAGACGTTCGATGGCGACTTTATTGTTTTGATGATTTTCAGCCGGTTGTTTCACCTTTTCATCCATGATTTTCCATGGGCTCTTAGTTACTTTCTAGATCACTTGCTTTTGTTTGTAAAATGTGCTTTTTGTGTGGTTTTTGAAAGTATTTTGTAAAGATGCCATCGCTTAGGCAAACTTTTTAATGATTCTCGTTCGTAATAATGTATACGAAGTGTTTGATCTTTTGAAAATGTTTTCAAGTTTTGAAAGTTGTTTTGAAAGTGTTGGTGTTTGTTTTGAAAATAGCAAGGATGTTTTGTTTTAAAATTGAGCAAGTAACTAGGAACAACTTACCTACTCAAAAGTCTTTCATGTTTATTTCCTCTTTCCTTTGACATTGTTATCTTACTATTGATTTGATAAGTAACTCTATCTTTGGATGTAAACGGGACGGGCACGGGTCATCTTATAACCATGATTAGCAATGTTGCAAGGTATCTTAGCATTTTTCTTTAGGGACTAAGATCATTTTGAAAGGCAACTTTTGATAGCGTCGTCGAGGGACTATGATCTTGTATTTTTCTTGTTTTTGCTAAGACACCTCACATGCATAATATGGCTATTTTTTGTAAGGCAACAAAGTGGATTTACCCTAGGGGTACTTGTGTGCAAGTGTATTGATTTTCATGCTTTGTTTAGTCTTTGATTAGGATTTGCTACTTGTTGATTTTATCTTCTCATACAAACCCTAATTACTAGTATTTATATAAAGCGATAAGTTGCGAAAAATAAAATTACTATGCTATTACATCATTAAGGGGGGGGGGGGGGGGTGTACAAATTTACAAATGGGGATTGCAAAAAAATTAAACCTAATTATCTATTACAACCATATTGAATATTGTACAAAATTGAAAATAAAATGCAATTATATAAATGGAGAAAGAAATGATTTTTGTTGTTTTTATGAAAGGGTTTAGTCTTGACCTAAATAAAGGAAATGATTAATTAAAATTAAATAAAATTAACTTAAACTAATTAAGAAAAGAAATTAACTTAAAAAGGATTTTTTAGGGTTTTTTATGAAAAAGGTTTTAAGTTAATGAATAATGAAGATTAATTCATTAAAATAAACATAAGTTCTAAATTAATTTTAACTAAGAAAATAAGATAATATATTAATTTATCCTAAGTCTAAAATTTAATTATTTAAGAAAAGAAAGAAATTAATTTGTTTTAAGAAAATATTTTTTAGTATTTTTGTTTTATGGAAAGAAAATAAAATACATAATTATAAATAATAAATAAAAATAAATTTGGATTTTTTATGATTTATGAAAATAATAATAGTAACAATAATAATAATAATAATAATAATAATAATAATAATAATAATAATAATAAAAATATTAAAGAAGAAAATAAATAAAAACAAAAATAAGAAAAAACAAAATAATTAAAGAAATTTGGGCCATGGGTGTTAAAAACAGTCAGGAGGGTGGAAGGCTAGCAAAAATTCTCAGGCCCAAAGGAGGAAGGCCCAAGCGCTTGTTGGCTGCAAAGAAAAAAATGGAAAAAAGTGTAAAAGAATGAGAAAATTGCCAAAAGGTCTCGCTGGGGCTCGAACCCAGGACCTCCTAATACGCGCGCGCTTGTTGTATTACTAGGGTAGCCTGTTTCATCCGTTCATTATACAACAATCAATAAACTTAAAACAAAACAAGTCCATGTTATCACTTCATCTTCAACCTCCAGCCAAAATCTCAGCAACTTGTTCATTTCTCAACCATTTGCAAAAATGTAAACATGAAAATTGCTCCATTTTGTCACACGAATCCAACCATATAAATATCATAAGCTATAAATCAAAGATGAATGAGAATTTCTAAAAGTACCAAATTCTGACCTAAATATTTCAGAAATTTCAAACTCAAAATTCTCCTAGCTCAATCAAAATAAATGAAATCTATGGACTTGTATAGTTTCAGGGCAATGATGTCTACATTTTATCTTCACAAATGCAAGCCTAACAATGCCTAAATATGAAGATAGAAGTTCAAGAAAAATACCTCAAAACTGGAAATTGTGAAATGGATTTGAGCTTGTTTCAGGCAGTGTTGATGATCAGGTTAACTTCCTTGGACCTCTTGGAGGCTAATGCAATGGCTGGCTTGAGCTGAGAGTGGCTGGAATGATCTGGAGAAGTCCAACCGTGATGCTCTATTTTTGAACTTGGAAATGGATGGAGATGGTGTTACAGTCCTGTAACAGGGATTAGGATGACTTATGTATGATGTTTGGAAGCTTTTGGAAGCAAAAGACCAAGAAATGCACGAGTGGTTTTGAAGATTGAAGTCCGAAGTCAGAAATGACACAAAAATGGAGGTTTTGTGCAATATGAGTTTTCAGGGAGTTTGGGAGTTTTGTATATTCGTGTGTTAGCTTGCCAATAACTTGTATAGTTATATGAAAAAGGTTAGAGAGTTTGAAGTTGACAGAACTGTGAGATATAGAGTTATGGCTATGTTACTTGATTTTGAAGAAAAGTGGGAAAACAAGTTTCAATGTGTAGTACAAGCATGACCTGAGTTTATGGGAGTCTCTAGACATGTTTCTTTTGCCTTTTACATTGCTTGTGTTCATATGAAACAAGTTAGGAGCTCTATGCATTTACTTTTTGATTAAAGTCACTTTTCAAAAATGCAAGTGTGAACTTTATTCCATTAATGGAATAATCACTTGGACAAAGAATCAAACACTTGGATCATAGCTCAAATAGTTGTGTAATCTTCTAATTATGGATAGATTTAGAGGTTAGAATCCTGCAAAGTAAGATTCATGCAGCATAGGCTTGGATTTGAATTCTTGTTCATCACAAAATGACTTGTAATTAAAGTTTGAAAACCCTAACTTCCTCTCTTTGATTATCCCTACTCAAGAATGATCTCAAGGAGTTCTTGGACATTTTGGAAAGCTTGTAATGTTCTCTACAACCCCTCTTTTAATCACTTTTAAAAATTCCCCTTGAAACTATATGAAAAGTGCCACGAAGTTAGGTCAAAATCCTGACCAAAACTAGGGCAAAATTTCACTAAGTGTTCAATTTCAAGACCATGACTTTATGAATTAATAACTTGAGATCCAAGAATTTTTAGAAGAATTTGTGTAAAGTAATGTTGTAGATATCATGGAGATCTATAACTTTCATGTTGAAAGTTTCTTCTGAATCCTTTTGCATCATGGTGAAAAATTGGCTCAAAGTTATGAAAAAAACATGAAGTTTGAAACACTTAGAAAAATTTCTAAGTTAGAAAACTTTGACTTTTCAAAATGAAATCTTGACTTTTTGATTTATTGATGAATAAGTGTCATATTTTGACATGTTTTGATGAATTGTGATCTTTGACATTGGATTTTGACCAAAAAGTCAAAGTGTGACTTTTAAGTGTATAGTTGACTTTTGATCAGTTGATTGAAAATTCACTATCAATCCAATTGATCTTGAGCAATGTTTTAGGTCATGCCCTTAGGTTAAAATGATGCAATTAAACTCTTGAAACCATGATTTAAAACAATTGACCATTTTTTAGGTAAAAAAAAAATCAGAAATTGCCCTTTCTCAATCAAAACCCTAATTTTGACCATTTTACCCTTTTAATGATTTGATCAAATTTCTTGAGGAATTATGGTCCAAACTTGATCAAATGATACATATGAATTTATAATTTTGATGTGGATCAAAATTATGAAGTTAGACTGTAAATTGGCCATAGTTGACTTTTTCTTCAATACAATTGAGTTTTAGGTCAGCTGCTCAATTGACTGGGCAAAAGTGTGATCCAAGGCTTGAAACTTGACATGATTAATATTGGGGGTCCATAATGATCCATGAAAGTCATATGAAGCATTTATAGTTCAATTATCCTTGTGCAATCTCAAACCCTAATTTTGGTCATCAGTGCTTAAGGAGGTGTCTTGAGCTGATCAACCCTAGTGCAGTCTTGAACCAAGAGAGATCTTTGTGAGAAAATATTTGATGAATGAGATGGAAAATTTTGGGGTACAATAGCTTCCCTTGTTCAATCTTCTTAAGCCTGAAGAGTTAAATTGGCGGATCCGCCATTCGTGACTTGAGGGTGAAAGATGATTGAACACTAGAGTGCCCAGAAATTTGCACTCAAAGATGGATGGTGAATAGGATTATAGATGCCATTTGGAGGAATGTTAGTGAACACTAGAAGAAGTATCAGCACAAATCTCTTGTTGATTTATACTAAAACTTGATGTTTTACCTATGAGAAAAAAGAGTTAGTAAAATGCAGATGCCTGCCTGATGTTCACCAGATGTGGTATTATGTTAAATGAATATGGTATGTACATGATATGATGTATGAATGTGAGATGTATGTTTTTGTCTGGGAAAATAAATCTCTTACTACTGTTGAGGAAATTCTGGGGGGTTGAATCCCTGATTGCCGTTGGGGATGAAGAATAAGCATATCTTTAAACTTTGTTGAAAGGATGCTTTCGCTGGAGAATATCTCTTAGATGTCAGTTATTATCTGGTCGGATCCAGGCTTCACAATTTGCTGAGGATGAAGTAGTCAACTGCTATCTGGTCGGATCCAGGCTTCACGAAAACTTAACTGGGGGAAGAGACGAATTAACTGTTATCTGGTCGGATTCCAGGCTTTGTAGAAAATTTTCTTGAAATTGAATAGTTATTTGGTCGGATCCAGGCTTCACAACAACTTGCTGAGGATATGGAAGTTATCTGTTATCTGGTCAGATCCTGGCCTCGCAGTAACTTGAAGTGGTAACTACTATCTGGTCGGGTCTAGGTTTCATGGTTTTTGGAGAGTTATACTATTATCTGGTCGAGTCCAGGCTTCAACGTGTCTCTCTGGGGATCATAGTTAATTGTTATCTGGTCGGGCTCCAGGTTTCATAATAAACTGTTTGAAAAAATGTTATCTGGTCGGGTCCAGGCTTTGTGGATTTCTGAGGTTGATGAGGTCAATTGCTATCTGGTCGGGTCTAGGTTTCACAATAAACTATTTCGGGATTTAGTTGTCATCTGGTCAGTTTCCAGATTTTCACAATGAATCTATGAGGGTAATTGCTATCTGGTCGGATCCAGGCTTCATAACAACTTTCTTGAAAAGATGAATTTGAAAAAACTGATATCTGGTCGGATCCAGGTTTCACAATAGTTTGTTGGGGCAGAGGAAAACTCTATTAGGGAGAAGAAGTTAAACCTTGGTCGGGTTGAGTCCAGGTTCTTCTATATCTTTGATGAGTTAAACTATTATCTGGCCAGGTCCAGGTTTTATAGTATCTTGAAATGGATATCAACTGTTATCTGGTCGGGTCCAGGTTTCAGATGCTCAAATTGTTATCTAGTCGGGTCCAGGTTTCAGATGCTCAAACTGTTATCTGGTCGGGTCCAGGTTTCAGTAATTCACTAGGGATAATGGAAAACTCTACTGGAGAGGAGGAGTTTTGCTAATGATTTTGTAGGAATTAAACTTCTATCTGGTCGGGCCCAGGCTTCGGCAATTGAAGAAGTCAAACTATTATCTGGTCAGGTCCAGGCTTTAGTAATAACTTGAAAATTATGCTAATATCTGGTCGGGTTAAGGTTTCATAGTATTTTTTTAGAAATAGTAAAGGCTTTGCTGACGGCTTTACTGGGGATTAGGGGTTGTGGCCCTATGATTTGCAATACTTCGAAAGGAAAATTCAAACTGGAGAGTGTAGACTCAGTCGGGTAGGACAGACTCAGCTTAGGGAGGATATACTCAACTGGGGAGGATATACACAACTGGTGAATAACGGACTCAGCTGGGGAGGATGTACTCGGCTGGGGAATTTTGTGATTCCTTGATTGTTATTGGGGAAATAAGACCTTTTGGGGAAATAAACCCTGTTGGGGAGGTAAACCCTGTTGGGGAAGTGAGTTTCTTTTAGGAAGAGATTCACGAGGCTTCAACTTGTAAAAATCGACTTAGCTGGAGAGAGAGATGCCAAGAGATTGAGACTCTGGTCGGGGATTATCCAATGCAAAGAGACTTTGTGGGCAACTCCGTTGGGGAAAGGTTTATTGTAGTTGTCCTTGTAGGGATAATGATAATGAGATGACTCCACGGGAATATTTCATATACATTAAAGAGGTGCTTGCTGCTTCTTAGCAGGACACATGGGCCAAATAGTTTTGATTATGTTCATATGCATATGTTCATTCAATTTTAGTCATTGGACAAGTTTGCATTCAAAACAAAGACATAAATTTTGTACTTCAAAGTATATTTGTATTGATATTTTGCCCATGAATAGGCGTTTTTTGTACAGAGAGACTGAGATCCTAGTAAGAGGAAATCGTCGAGAGGAAAACAAAAATAAGAATGAAAACAAATAGCCATGTGAAATGATCTCATTGCCTTCCAACTCTGCTATTGCCCCAATGTCTTCGAATGTACATTGCTGTTGATAGAAGTTAATTGGATTGATCTTGGACGGTTTGAACTTGGACCTTGGTGATAAAATTAACCGTGTTGATTCCATGGGACATAGGCATACACTTTTAATCCTTAACTTTTTCCTGGACCGCCCATTCGGGTTTTCAGCCCACCAGGATACCCTTTTTTGCCCAAGTCTCCCTTTCGGGTTTTCAACTTGCCGGGTGTACAATCTTTTTCATATATCCCTAATTTTTGCCCAAACCTTTTGGTTTTCCGGGATGCCTTTATTTTGCCTAGGTGTGTCAACCTAGTGGGTCTCTTATGCGTAGTATTTTTTAACTATGTCCGCGTTTATAGGATGTTGGAAATCTTCACCATCCATGGTAGTCAGCATCATGGAACCACCAGAGAAAACTCTCTTGACAACAAATGGCCCTTCATATGTGGGAGTCCATTTGCCTCTATGGTCGCCTTGTGGTAGAATGATGCGTTTTATCACCAAGTCACCAACTTGATATACTCGAGGCTTGATCTTTTTGTTGAAAGCCTTGATCATCCGTTTTTGGTACGTCTGACCATGGCAAACAACAGCTAACCATTTTTCGTCAATCAAGTTCAGCTGATCCAATCTCATTTGAATCCACTTGTCTTCGCCTAGGCCTGCCTCATTCATAATTCTCAGCGAGGGAATCTGAACTTCCACTGCCAAAACAGCTTCCATGCCATAGACTAGAGAAAAGGGAGTTTCCCCATTTGATGTTCTAGCTGAAGTACAGTAGCCATGTAGAGCAAACGGAAACATCTCATGCCAATCCTTATAGGTTACTACCATTTTTTGCACAATCTTCTTGATATTTTTGTTGGCCGCTTCAACTACGCCATTCATTTTCGGTCTATACAGAGAAGAATTGTGATGCTTGATCTTAAACTGAGTGCAAAGCTCAGTGATCATAGCATTGTTGAGGTTAGTCCCATTGTCAGTGATGATCCTTTCGGGGATACCATAATGGCAGATGAGGTTGTTTCTGATGAATCTGGCTACCACAATCTTGGTGACTGAGGCAAATGAGGCGGCTTCGACCCATTTGGTAAAATATTCGATAGCAATAAGAATGAAGCGATGTCCGTTGGAAGCGGTGGGCTTGATCTCTCCAATCATGTCGACGCCCCACATTGCAAATGGCCACGGAGCGGTCATGACATTCAGAGGGATATGAGGCACATGGACCTTGTCAATGTAGATTTGGCATTTGTGACAAGTTCTTGAATGTTGATGGCAATCAGTCTCCATTGTTGACCAATAGTAATCGACTCTTAAGATTTTCTTAGCCATCGTATGTCCACTTGAGTGAGTACTGAAGAGACCATTGTGCATGTCTTCCATGATCTCCTCCACCTCCTTCTTACCCACACATCGGAGTAGAGTTGAATCATGGTTGCGCTTGTACAATATCCTATTACTTAGGAAGAATTTGGCTGCAAATTTTCGCAAGAACTTTTTGTCGTTGATAGATGCCCCCTCTGGATACTCTTGTGCTTCAAGGTATCTCATCACCTCATGGTACCATGGATTTTCCACATCGGTGTCAAGCTCACAACAATGTGCAGGTTCATCGAATCTTTCAATTGTTATCATAGGGGCTTCATTGTCCTATCTGACCTTGAACATTGAAGACATGGTTGCCAAAGCGTCAGCCAACTGGTTCTCTTCCCTAGGGAAGTGCTCAAAAGTGATCTCTTCGAAGTAAGGAACTAGGGATAACACAAGTTCCTTGTAAGGGATAAGATTAGGGTGTTTAGTGTCCCAATATCCTTTTACTTGGCTGATCACTAGGGAGGAATCCTCGAACACATCTAAATGCTTGATCCTTAAGTCAATAGCAGCTTTAAGACCTAAGATGCATGCTTCATACTCGGCCATATTGTTTGTGCAATTGAAGCATAATATGGCAGTGAAAGGAGTGTGGCAACCTTCAGGAGAGATGATCACAACACCAATTCTGTTAACTAAGGCGTCAGAAGCCCCATCAAATACCATAGTCCATCGGGATCCTTATTCAGGCCCGTCATATGGTCCAGGTTTCACACAGTCAACTACCAGCATGATGTTCTCATCAGGGAAGTCGAAGTTCATTGACTGATAATCATCCACAACTTGATGGGCCAAATGATCTGCTAGTACACTTCCTTTGACGGCCTTTTGTGTTGTGTATTGAATGTCGTACTCAGTTAAGATCATTTTCCATCTGGCTATCCTTCCGGAAAGGGCGGGTTTCTCGAAGATGTACTTGATTGGGTCCATCTTAGAAATCAATAGAGTGGTATGAGTCAACATATACTGTCTTAGCCGGAGAGCAGCCCATGCCATAGCGCAACAAGTTTTCTCGAGCAGTGAATATCTGGTTTCCCAGTCGGTAAACTTTTTGCTTAGGTAATAAATAGTATTCTCTTTTCGGCCAGACTCGTCATGTTGGCCCAAAACACACCCCATAAGTTCTCTAATACTGTCAAGTACATGATCAATGGTCTTCCTTCAACTGGAGGCATGAGAATAGGAGGTTCTTGTAGATATTCTTTGATTTTGTCGAAGGCAGCTTGGCATTCATCGTTCCATCTGACTACCTGATCTTTCTTCAAGAGTTTGAAGATTGGCTCACAAGTAGCAGTCAAGTGAGATATGAAACGGGCAATGTAATTAAGAAGACCCAAGAATCCTCTGACTTCTTTTTCAAAATGAGGGACTGGAATATCTTGGATGGCCTTTACCTTGGAAGGATCAACTTCAATGCCTTTATTATTGACAACAAAACCTAGAAGCTTTCCAGATTGTACTCCAAATGTGCACTTGTTAAGGTTTAACCTCAGCTTGTACTTCTTCAGCCTCTCGAATAATTTGTACAGGTGATCGAGATGTTCTTCTTCGGGTTGTGATCTGGAAATCATAACATCAACATATACCTGTATCTCATGATGAATCATGTCATGAAATAAAGCTATAATATCCCTTTGACATGTTGCCCCTGCATTCTTCAGTCCGAACGACATGACCTTGTAGCAGAAGGTGCCCCATTGCGTAACGAAAGTAGTCTTTTCCATGTCTTCAGGAGCCATCCTTATTTGATTATAGCCTGAGAAGCCATCCATGAAAGAGAAGATTTTATGCTGAGCAATATTATCAACTAAGACGTCAATGTATGGTAGAGGGAAATCATCCTTGGGGCTTGCCCTATTCAGATCCCTATAGTCTACGCACATGCGAACCTTTCCGTCTTTCTTTGGCACTGGAACCACATTAGCAACCCATTGGGGATAGGATGTCACAGCTAGGAACCCTGCATCAAACTGCTTCATCACTTCAACTTTGATCTTTTTAGACATATCAGGCCTCATGCGACGAACCTTTTGTTTAACAAGAGGGCAGTACTCTCTTGTCGGCAGACGATGAACTACAATGTCGGTATCCAACCCAGGCATATCTTCATAAGACCAAGAAAATACTTCCACATAATCATGCAATATCTGAACCAACCTCCTCTTGACACTGCTTTCTAAATTAGCGCCAATCCTGATTTCCTTCTTATCTGACTCAATACCCAAGTTGATAACTTTAACTGACTCTTCATGCGATTGAATAGCTTTTTCCTCTTGTAATAGAAGTCTGGCGATTTCTCCCGGTATGTCACAATCTTCCTCGCCTTCGTCTTCAGCTTGGTTGATAGGACATTCAAAGTCATAGTCGGAAATAGTAGAGTTATTGGTAATAGGATCCAGAGTGGATGCGGACCTGCAAGAGTGTGTGTGTGTGTGTGTGTGTGTGTGTGTGTGTGTGTGTGTGTGTGTGTGTGTGTGTGTGTGTGTGTGTGTGTGTGCATGTAAGATACATGGCTATTTTTTTGAAAAATGTACTTGCAAGAAAAGGAAAGACAATGAACACAAATATTTGAATGCAAAAGAGTCCAATGTACTGAATGATCATATGATTAGATGAACATAAATAAAACCCTTGACAAATGGACCAAAGTGCCCCGGGCCAGGCAAATGGATGAAAAGTTATTGTTAAAATATTACAGACAACATGTTCTTGAATTGAAAGAAAAGCAATAACAAGTAGATTACTCCTCAATGAAGGAGATGGACACAAAGTCCTTTATATGCCAATTCTTCAGCTCCGTTGTAGTTGGATACACCCACTCTTCAAATGCAGCTTCTTCTTCAGAATCACCCACGGCGTTGACTTCATGGCTTCCAATGCGGAGAGGTGGCTTTCCAGCACGAGCACGTCTCACTTCCTTATGAGCTTTGACGGTGAAGCCCAAACCAAACTTGTCCGCTTTAAATGGGATATCGAGGAGTTGCCCCCAAGTATCGCAGTTTCCTTCTTCAATTGCTGCACAAGCGTCTTTGACTGAAACCATCTTTGGCGTGGCCTTAACAACTTTAGACTCATCAGAAGAACATTTGGTAGCATCAATCATCGATGGTACAACCTCAAAGGCTTGACACGGGATCTCAATGAATTATCCATCGATCTCTACGTACTTGAAAGAGTTAAGGTGGCTCACCATAAACTCTTCTTCTCCACAGGCGGTGACTATTCTGCCCTTGACTGCATATTTGAGTTTTTGGTGGAGGGTTGAGGTTAATTCCCCAGCTTTAAGGATCCATGGGCGACCTAACTGACAATAATAGGCAGGACGAATATCCATAATATAGAAGGTGGAGTTGAATATTTGGGAGCCCACTTTGATTGGAAGATCTACCTCCCCATGAACAGTCCTCTTTGATCCGTCAAATGCTCTTACAATGATGTAACTTGGCTTCAAGACTAAACCTTCATAGTTTAGACGGTCTACCGCCCCCTTGGGTAATACATTCAGAGAAGAACCAGTGTCGACTAGCACATGTGCTAAGGTAGTCCCTTTGCACTCGACAGAAACATGTAAAGCTTTATTGTGATTCTTCTCGAGAGGTGTTAAGTCAGCATCTGAAAATCCCAAGCCATTATCAGCTGTCAGGCTAGCCACACAATTCTCAAATTGGTCTGTTGTTGTCTCATGGGGGACATGAGCATTTTCAGGAACTTGATTAATGTTCGAGCATGGGCATCAGAGCAAAGCAGCAATGACAATATTGAAATCTTAGAAGTGGTTTGCCCTAACTGTTCTACAATCTTGAAGTCGCTTCTTTTTATGATCTTCAAAATCTCGTCCATCTCGCGAGCGGGGGGTTCTTCATCATCTACGTCCTTGGAGGGCACTTCAATCACATCAGGCTCAACAACCTTCTCCTTCCCTCTTGTATCGGTAATTGGCTTGGAAGCAGTAATGCAGATGGGCGTCTTTGTAACAATTGGTGGTGATATATTGGGTGAAAATATTCTCCAATTTCTAGTTACTTTGCTTGAGCCAGCTATGTTGCCAACATTGTCATCTTTTTCTTCTTCGATCCAAGCATCTTGTTTAATCCCATGATAGAACACCTCAGCACCATAGTTCCATGGTACCGCTTTGTTTGAAGAGTAGGGAATCGGTTTGGGATTGGTAATTATTAAGGGAGCAACAATGGGTTCATTTGAAATCCTAATAGGACCTTTAGAGGTGATCCTAATAGGTTTTTTTAAGATGGTAATAATGGAGAGGTCTTCACATTTGTTAGTCAAACTTTTGGCAAGTGGGGTTTTCTCAAATAGAATTTTGTGGCTATCTATCAGGCGTTGAATGCCTTTCTTCAGCCCTTCACGTCCATTGAGTTGTTTTGTACAACACACACAATCCTTTACACAGCCAGGGAAGATCCCAACCTTCAACAGATTGTTTTTGATTATATTCAGCAGAGTAGTCAATTCATCAATAGAGGCGACAAAAATTGCATCTTCGACAGCATTAACACCTTTGTCATGCTTCGGCATTGGAACAGTGATTACATTTGGTGTTGGAGGAGGATCAAATTCAATAGCTTTGTTATCAATCAAATCCTGGATTTTGTTCTTCAAGGCCCAACACTGGTCAGTCTCGTGCCCGGGGCTGCTTGAATGGTAAGCACACTTAGTGTTTAGATTATACTTTGGTGACGAGGTGTCAAGGTTGGCGGGAGGATCATGCAATATCACTAAATTAGCCTTGAGAAAATGTTGAAGGGCTTGAGACAGTGACATGCCTAACCTGGTAAATTGTCTTCTTGGAGTTTCAAAATGTTGATGATTTGCAGATGGTCTTGGAGTAGGAGTTGGATTGGAGATTTAGACAGCATTGACAAATGGGTAATCGTTCTTCTTGATATGGGCCCTTGCTTTGTACACAACATTAACTCCCTTCTTTGCAGCAAAAGGTTTCTTGATAGGATTTTGAGTGGACGTGGATGCCACAGAGATCTTCCCACTTTTGATGCCACTTTCAACTCTTTCACCGGTTAAGATCAATTCGGTGAAACTAGAAGAAGAGAAGCCAACCAACAGATTAAAGAAAGGACCAGATAAAGTGCCCATGAACATGTCGATGTTCTCCCTATCAGTCAAGGGAGGTTGGACCCTACTAGCAAGGTCTCTCCACTTTTACGCATATTCCTTAAATCCTTCATTCTTCCCCATTGTCAAATCTTGCAACTGAACCCTCGTTGGCGCCAAGTCGATGTTGTACTGATACTGATGGTAGAAGGCAGTAGCTAAATCCTCCCAAGTATTGATACGAGAACCATCTAACTGATAAAACCATTCAAGTTGCGTTCCAGCCAAGCTCTCTTGGAAAAAGTGGACCCAAAGCTTCTTATCAGCAGTGTGCGGCTGTATCTTGTGCACATAAGATTTCAAATGGATTTTTGGACAAGAAACCCCATCGCACTTTGCAAAGATTAGTATTTTGAATTTATGGGGAATGACTACCCCAGAGATCAAACCCAAATCATCAAAATCTAATTCGGGGACGACTTGGGTTTTAACAGCTTTCAATCTGTCTTCTAACTGCTTGTATTTAATATCAGCGGGTGGATACTGCTCATTGAAATAATCATCATCGGATACTTGATCATTGATACAGTTAGCCTGAGTACTCTTGACCTCACCAATATGGTTCTCGTCCTCTTTAGATGAATCTCCTCCCACTGGGATTTGACGGATTGTCTCCTTGAACCTTCTACCCATGTTGAGTAGAGCTTTCTTCTTTGGCTTCTTCTTAACGGCCAGCAAAGCCATCATATCTTGCTGCCCCTTGGCTAGGGCGAGTAGAGCTTCCTGAAACTGAGAATTCTGGGCTTGGAGATCCTTCACAGTTTCTCTAGATCCATCTTGCTGAAATAAACAGCTGAAAGATAAAGAAACCTGTTATGCGAAAACCTGTCATGTTATGATGCATGGAATATGTACATGCAAATGATTTCAAGGATTAATGAAATTTAAATTTGTATAGACAAAAGAATGAACAAACGTTAATCATTATACAAAAACAAGAAAGATTACATCATGCCTCTTGGGCTTATAAAATACCTTTCTAAGATAAAAAGACCGAAAGCATCCTCTTTGGCGCGAGATAAGCATTCACACTTTGCTCTTCTTGTAACTTCTTCGTAAGCTCCAAGACCCTCTTTGCACTAGCATAGAATTGAGCCTCGAAAGTATCTCGTTCTTCCTTCAGTTGGATCTAACCCTTTTGCAAGTCTTCGAGAGAGGTAGGCAAGTCGGGATGGAGGATAGTGTAGGGAACATCTCCTTCAACCACAGGCTCTATGATGATTGGTAAGATAGAGGGATAAGGCATCACAAGTTTCTAAGCACGAGCTCGCACCCATTTAAGGTAAGGCTCGATGGGAATGGAATTCTTGTATCCTAGTGTCTTGCTATCTACCTTGTTCAACATCCTCCAAGCTCGGATAAATCTCTGGCGGTGACCTTGATCGTTGCTCTCGTAGTCAAATACCAAACCTTGGATAACCATCTCATGGGGACCATCCCTCCGGGCATAACAAAACTGTCGTAGGGCTAAGCATGGGTTGTAAGTGATACCTCCTCTAATGCCAAGCAAAGGGACATTAGGGAATTCTCCACAACGGTCGATGATAGTAACATTCTCCAAAGAGAGGGAACACCAATGAATATCTGAATGTCTGAGCGTCATCAACCTATGTGACCACCTTGAACCTTGCTCGTTCTTCAATACAGATTGGGGAAGATGTGAAATAAACCATCTTGCCAAGAGAGGAGTACAACACATAAGGATACCTCTTTTCCTCATAGTGCGAGTGTGAAAGGAATTTAGGATGTCCCCTCGCAAAGTAGGCACCGGGTTACGAGATATGAAGATTTTGACGGTGTTCATATCTATGAGTTGGTCAGGATTGGGAAAAAAAACCATCCCATAGATGAGGAGAGCCACAATTTTCTCAAAGGCTTGCAAATCCAAAGAGTTCCAACAGTTTTGGGCTTTCTCAAACAAGAACTTTGCTAGGAAACCTTTGACACCACTCCTTGTTTCCCAATTAGTTGTAATATCAGATGGTTGCAAGTGTAGAGCTTGAGAAATTTCTTCTGGCTTTGGATCTCTTTCCGTACCGTTGAAAGGTAGTTGATTGAGAATTGGAATCCTCAAGAGTTGGTAGAATTCCTCCAAAGTTAGCACAAGTTGATAATTAGGAAATGTGAAGCAATGGTGTAAGGGATCAAAGAACTGGAAGAGCACCTTCATCATGTCTTCATCAGTGTTGGAGATAACCAAGCTTAGTAGACAACCATGTATTTCGGTAAATGGAGAATTTTCAGGAATCCTTGATGCTAACTCTTTGAGTTGAGGAGGGATCCTTACGATATTTACTTGAATGGTTTTCCTACGAATAGAATCCATGTCCTACAAAACAGAACAAAGATAAATCCCAATAATCCTTGAAATGGTTAGTGAGTATGAGTATGATGTTATGATGTTTATGATGTTATGTACAAGTATATATATACAAACAAAGCAAACAAATCCTTAGGTTTAGGCTTGCATGGAGTCTCATAGGTAAGTACCCTCTTGAAGTTTAGTTGGCTCAAACCTGTCCTAGTAATAGTAACCGGGTTCTAAGGAGCTCAATATCACTGGTTTGTTTTCTCGAGCATATTTTTAGCACAAGCCTCTTTAATGGCGACCGAGATATCCCAAAAAACCAAATCTTAATGAGTGTATTATCGAGTATCTACTAACTTCGGACTGCACCAAAGCCGGTCATCTCACTACGTCCTAAAGGCCAAGTTGGTCAAGTAAAGGTTCTAAAGTTCATTAGTGCTTCATGAAATCACTCAACGACCCTGTATTATCCTTGACTACTCAAGGTCTACCGGTACCCACAAATATGTCGCACTAACATAGCTATTGCTTAGACCGTGTCGGTATACCCCACACAGTTTCCATAACGTATTGCTACTTACCTATGAGGTATCCCAAATCCGGGTATAGGATTCAAACCCAAACAAAGACCCATAATATAAAGCATACAATTCAAACAAAGAAAGCGAGTAAATGTTATCTATCCCTAAGGTAATCCCACTTTTAAAAATTTCCCCAGTAGAGTCGCCAGTTCTGTGGTACGGTGGGAGAACTGACTTGGTTGTTTTGCGTTTTATCGCAAATGTTGCGGTTACCAAGAGTCACCACCGACTTTTCTTTTATCCAAAATTAAAGGTGAAAAAGCACAGGAAATACCTTTGAGATTGTTTCTTTAGTTCGGGGGGTAAATTATGAAAAGGGAAGGTATTAACACCCTTTTCATCCATGGTTTTCCATGGGCTCTGAGTTACTTGATAGATCACTTGCTTTTGTTTGAAAATGTGCTTTGTGTGGTTTTTGAAAGTATTTTGTAAAGATGCCATCGCTTAGGCAAACTTTGTATGTTCGTAAGAATGTATACAAAGTGTTTGATCTTTTGAAAATGTTTTCAAGTTTTGAAAGATGTTTTGAAAGTCTTGGTGTTTGTTTTGAAAATAGCAAGGATGTTTTGTTTTGAAATTGAGCAAGTAACTAGGAACAATCTACCTACTCAAAAGTCTTTCATGTTTATTTCCTCTTTCCTTTGACATTGTTATCTTACCATTAATTTGATAAGTAACCCTATCTTTGGATGTAAACGGGACGGGCGTGGGTCATCGTATAACCATGATTAGCAATGTTGCAAGGTATCTTAGCATTTTTCTTTAGGGACTAAGATCATTTTGAAAGGCAACTTTTGATAGCGTCATCGAGGGACTATGATCTTGTATTTTGCTTGTTTTTGCTAAGCCACCTCACATGCATAATATGGCCATTTTTTGTAAGGCAACAAAGTGGATTTACCCTAGGAGTGCTTGTGTGCAAGTGTATTGATTTTCATGCTTTGTTTAGTCTTTGATTAGGGTTTGCTACTTGTTGATTTTATCTTTTCATACAAACCCTAATTACTAGTATTTATATAAAGCGATAAATTGCGAAAAGTAAAATTACTACGCTATTACATCATTAAGGGAGGGGGTGTACAAATTTACAAATGGGGATTGCAAGAAAATTAAACCTAATTATCTATTACAACCATATTGAATATTGTATAAAATTGAAAATAAAATGCAATAATATAAATGAAGAAATGATTTTTGTTTTTTTTATGAAAGGGTTTAGTCTTGACCTAAATAAAGGAAATGATTAATTAAAATTAAATAAAATTAACTTAAACTAATTAAGAAAAGAAATTAACTTAAAAAGGATTTTTTAGGGTTTTTTATGAAAACAGGTTTTAAGTTAATGAAAAATGAAGATTAATTAATTAAAGTAAACCTAAGTTCTAAATTAATTTTAACTAAGAAAATAAAATAATATATTAATTTATCCTAGGTATAAAAATTAATTATTTAAGAAAAGAAATAAATTAATTTGTTTTAAGAAAATATTTTTTAGCCTTTTTGTTTTATGGAAAGAAAATAAAATACATAATTATAAATAATAAATAAAAATAAATTTGGATTTTTTATGATTTATAAAAATAATAATAGTAATAATAATAATAATAATAATAATAATAATAAAAATATTAAAGAAGAAAAGAAATAAAAACAAAAATAAGAAAAAAGAAAATAATTAAAGAAATTTTGGCCAGGGGTGTTAAAAACAGTCAGGAGGGTGGAAGGCTAGCAAACATTCCCAGGCCCAAAGGAGGAAGGCCCAAGCGCTTGTTGGCTGCAAATAAAAAAATTGGAAAAATGTGTAAAAGAATGAGAAAATTGCCAAAAGGTCTCGCTGGGGCTCGAACCCAGGACCTCCTAATACACGCGCGCGTGTTGTACCACTGGGGTGACCTGTTTCATTCGTTCATTACACAATCAATAAACTTAAAACAAAACAAGTCCATGTTATCACTTCATCTTCAACCTCCAGCCAAAATCCCTGACACTTGTTCATTTCTCAACCATTTGCAAAAATGTAAACATGAAAATTACTCTATTTTGTCACACGAATCCAACCATATAAATATCATAAGCTATAAATCAAAGATGAATGAGAATTTCTAAAAGTACCAAATTCTGACCTAAATATTTCAGAAAGTTCAAACTCAAAATTCTCCTAGCTCAATCAAAATAAATGAAATCTATGGACATGTATAGTTTCAGGGCAATGATGTCTACATTTTATCTTCACAAATGCAAGCCTAACAATGCCTAAATATGAAGATAGAAGTTAAATAAAAATACCTCAAAACTGGAAATCGTGAAATGGATTTGAGCTTGTTTCAGGCAGTGCTGATGATCAGGTTAGCTTCCTTGGACCTCTAGGAAGCTAATGCAATGGCTGGCTTGAGCTGAGAGTGGCTGGAATGATCTGGAGAAGTCCAACTGTAATGCTCTATTTTTGAACTTGGAAATGGATGGAGATAGTGTTACAGTCGTGTAACAGGGGTTGGGATGACTTATGTATGATGTTTGGAAGCTTTTGGAAGCAAAAGGCCAAGAAATGCACGAGTGGCTTTGAAGATTGAAGTTCAAAGTCAGAAATGACACAAAAATGGAGGTTTTGTGCAATCTGAGTTTTCATGGAGTTAGGGAGTTTTGTATATTCGTGTGTTAGCTTTCCAATAACTTGTATAGTTATATGAAAAAGGTTAGAGAGTTTGAAGTTGACAGAACTGTGAGATATAGAGTTATGGCTATGTTACTTGATTTTGAAGAAAAGTGGGAAAATAAGTTTCAATGTGTAGTACAAGCATGGCCTGAGTTTATGGGAGGCTCTAGACATGTTGCTTTTGCCTTTGACATTGCTTGTGTTCAGATGAAACAAGTTAGGAGCTCTATGCCTTTACTTTGTGATTAAAGTCACTTTTAAAAAATGCAAGTGTGAACTTTGTTCCACTAATGGAATAATCACTTGGACAAAGACTCAAACACTTGGATCATAGCTCAAATAGTTATGTAATCTTATGATTATGGATAGATTTAGAGGTTAGAAGCCTGCAAAGTAAGATTCATGCAGCATAGGCTTTGATTTGAATTCTTGTTCATCACAAAATGACTTGTAATTCAAGTTTGAAAACCCTAACTTCCTCTCTTTGATTCTCCCTACTCAAGAATGACCTCAAGGAGTTCTTGGACATTTTGTAAAGCTTGTAATGTTATCTACAACCCCTAATTAAATCACTTTTGAAAATTCCCCTTGGAACTATATGAAAAAGTGCCATGAAGTTAGGTCAAAATCCTGACCAAAACTAGGGCAAAATTTCACTAAATGTTCAATTTCAAGACCACGACTTTATGAATTAATAACTTGAGATCCAAGAATTTTTATAAGAAGTAGTGTAAATAAATGTTGTAGATATCATGGATATCTACAACTTTTATGTTGAAAGTTTCTTCTGAATCCTCTTGCATCATGGTGAAAAATTGGCTCAAAGTTATGAAAAAAACATGAAGTTTTAAACACTTAGAAAAATTTCTAAGTTACAAAACTTTGACTTTTCAAAATGAAATCTTGACTTTTTGATTTCTTGATGAATAAGTTTCATATTTTGAAATGTTTTGATGAATTTTGATCTTTGACATTGGATTTTTACCAAAAAGTCAAAGTTTGACTTTTTAGTGTACAGTTGACTTTTGATCAGTTGACTGAAAATTCACTATCAATCCAATTGATCTTGAGCAATGTTTTAGGTCATTCCATTAGGTCAAAATGATGCAATTGAAATCTTGAAACCATGCTTCAAAACAATTTACCATTTGTTTGGTCAAAAAATCAGAAATTGCCCTTTTCCAGTCAAAACCCTAATTTTGACCATTTTGCCCTTTTGATGATTTAATCAAATTTCTTGAGGAATTATGGTCCAAACTTGATCAAATTATACATATGAATTTATAATGTTGATGTGGATAACAATTTATTAAGTTTGACTGTAAATTAGCCATAGTTGACTTTTTCTCCAATACAATTGATTTTTAGGTCAACTGCTCAATTGACTGAACAAAAGTGTGATCCAAGGGTTGAAACTTGACATGAGTAATCTTGGGGGTCCATAATGATCCATGAAAGTCATATGAAGCATTGAGAGTTAAATTTTACTTGTGCAATCTCAAACTTTAATTTTGGTCATCAGTGCTTAAGGAGGTGTCTTGAGTTGATCAACCCTAGTGCAGTCTTGAACCAAGAGAGATTTTGTGAGAAAATATTTGATAAATGAGAGGGAAAATTTTGGGGTACAAAAATATGTATGTTGTAAATTGAGGTTGAATAAGGATAACATGGTTTGACTATTGTTGGTTACACGTTATGTGATGTGTTGAAAGGATAAATGCTATAAGTATGCATTGTATGTGAACATTGACATGATGTATGTATGTTGTGAAATTTGGTGAGATCACTACGCCAAAATTGACTTTTGGCATCACCAAAAAGACAACTCTTTTATGAGAAAACTCTGATGTAGGTCTTTTAAAAAATTCACTAAAAAAAGCGTTGCTACAGACAACCTTTAGAAAGCACTTTTAAAAAGTGCTGCTAAATGCCCTACCTTAGAAAGCGCTTTAATGAGATAACGCTGTTGTAGGTCTTTTAAAAAATTCGCTAAAAAAAGCACTGCTACAACCAGCCTTTAGAAAGCGCTTTTACAAAGCGCTGCTAAAAGCCTTAAAATCGCCACACTTACTTAAGAAAGCGCTTTCTCATGAAAGCGCTTCTAGATCTTGTATGATAGAAAGCGCTGGCTTAGGTCAAATTATAAAATTAAAATATAAAATTTCCCCACTTAAGAAAGCATTTTCTCGTGAAAGCGCTGCTATATCTTATATTATAGAAAGTGCTTTTAGAAAGCGCTGTCTTAGGTCAAATTATAAATTTAAAATATAAAATTTTCAGAACCCTATTCATTCATTTCTAATCGCTGTAATCATTTCTTCTCCACGAACGTTTCTTCTCCTCTCTGACCGATTCTTCTCCGTCCGTTCATAAACTTTTTTCTCTGTAGTTCAGGTACGTCATTCTTACTATTGTATGTCTTCAGTGGTTCTTGTTGTTGTATGTGTTCAGTGTTCAGTGTTTAGTCTTAGATGGAGTAGAAAAGAACATGGTTTAAGTAGGAAGTTGAAATGATGAAATTATTAACTACTGCATAAACTGTTCATGGATGAGGATATTGTATTGCATAGTTTGATCTGTGTTAGCCCCATATACTTGTCATTTCATTTTTATTTTTTTCTTTATTACAGGTCAATGGCTAGTAATCAAGAAAACTCACAAGATACAAATGCTCCAGATAAGACATCAGAGGGAGAAATTACACGAGGCATCACTATTATGAGATTAATCATTCTTGATAGAGATAAAGGAGTAAAATATGATGTAAATTGGAATGATGATAACCAACTATCGATCCTAATGGTGCAAAGTTGACAAGCTACATTGGTACACTTGCTCGTATGCACGTTCCAATCACCTTTGATAAATGGACTAATAAAGATTTGGATTCCTACAAAGACAAAATTTGGACTGATATACACGTACCATATAATTTAGCTTTAAAGTATAATGTTTTTGTTATTTTAGTCCCTAACTAAGTAAGGCTTGGGAATGTCTTATATGTATGCTTAATATTTGTTCCCTTAATGAAGATCACATGGTGTGATACGGTGGTCAGAACCAGACTGTTTTGAAATGCTGGTTTGCGTTTTGCGTTTGTGTTTGCAAAATGTCGCGGTAAGCAAGAGTCGCCATCAAATTTTATTTTATCCAACAGGAAAGGAAAAAAAGCACAGAAAAATTCCCTTTTTCGAGATTTTGAGTACGAGGGGTAGATTATAGAAAGGGAAGGTATTAGCACCCTTTCTATCCGTAGTTTTCTAAGGGCTCTTAGGTACTTACTCATCATTTTAAAAATTGCTTCCTTGTTTGTGTGTTTTGAAAAGTTTTTGTTTTACTTCGATTTAATCCTTGCTTCTGTCTTCAAGAGTGTTACGAAGTTGTTTTGAAAAATTTGTTTGAAAATAGTGTAATTGTGAAAAAGTTTGTTTAGATTGAGCAAGTACTTAAGAACTAATCTACCTACTCGAAAAAAGAATTGTTCTATGTTTATTTCCTTTAGACAGTGCTATCCTACCATTAGTGAGTAGGTAGCACCGTCGTTGGAGTTTTAAGGGTCAATTCGAAAGGGACGTACGATCACCAAAGCAATGTTAGGACGTCTTAGTAATAACCCTAATGTCTTAAGATCAATATTCGAGGCAACGTATCCGAGGCAACCTTTCCGAGGCAACTTTTCCGAACGGGACTTTGATCTTTGTTTAGACAAGAGAGCGACCACTAAAACATTCTACCTAATGACCGTTTATCAAAGGCAACCAAAGTGAGAGTATACCCTAGGAGTGCGCATGTGCGAGTGATTCAATTTCAAGTTATTATCTTTGCACATTTAGGGTTTGCTAACTGTTTTAAAGTTAATCATACATTCTTGTCATGCAACCCTAATATCATACATCTAACAGTTTAATATTTTTGCGGAAATTAAAGTGCGGAAAGTAAAGCTACGCTATTACAAGGCTTCAGGTATTAATTACATAGCCAAAAACAACTCGTCAAAACGATAAATGAAAAAAAAAGAGAAAAATCCTAATTAATCTATTACAACTTGTGAGCAATTACATTAATATGGTAAAAATAAATAAACGCGATTAATCGAGAACGAAAGAGAACTAGGGTTTTGACCCCGTCTAACCTAATCGAAAGAGAAAATATTTTTGTTGTTTTTTAATTATTTTTAAGAAAAAGAGTTAGATTCGTAAATTAAATATAAATCTAATTAGTAATTAAATTAAATTAAAGAAAATAATTTACATGGCCTATTTTTGTATTTTTGGTTATTTTTAAGAAAAAAGAAAATGGAATTTAAAATTAAACAAACCCTAATTGTTCTAACTAATTTTAATTTATTTACAAAATAATTAAAGTTACCCTAAAATTAAATAAAACTAATTAAATTAATTTTTGTGTAAAAAATAATTTCTAATCTAATTGGATGAAAATATTTTTTTTTTTGTGATTTTTATTAAAAAAGAATTAATTTTTATTGTTAGTAAAATAAATAAATAAATTAAATAAAGGGAAATATAAAATGAAAAGAAAATAGAAAATGGGCATGAGAAAGTAATTTGGAGGGGTGTGTTGTTAGCAATTCTGGGCCCAAAAGGAATTGGTCCACGTTGACTTCTTGGATCCCCTGCTGCACGTTGACCAAAGCCTTTGGTGGACCTTCATATGATAGCCATCAGATCTGGCTTCCTGGGCATCTAGCTGGTTGGATGATGATGGACCATGGTGGTCCATCCACCTATACACGCGCCTGATTATTGAAAGAAAAACAATATGAAATAATGGGGGGACCTGGAATTCGAACCCAGGTCCTGTGACCTTTTCCAATAGCCTTGCTACCAGCAGCGCTGGACACGTTAGTTGTATACAAAAGAAGCAATAAGCATTATATTGAAAAAAAAACAGAATAAAAGTATCCGCGCGAAAATTCAGACGAGGCAATCAGGGGCTGCCACGCCTTCATCCATGTCCTCTCTCCATGGTTAAAAGATGCAGTAACTTTTACCTACGACAACGTCCGTCACTACAAACCCTGCAATTCTCAAAATCAAACACAAGCATGATAAATAAAATCTAAGGCCATGAATCAACTCGTCTTGGCCTGCTGGGCATGATGGTGCCCTTCTTGGGGGCCAATTTTACCTGTACCAAAAGATCCTAAAACGAAGCATAAAACCCTAATAATGGAAAATTCTGATACAGTCCAAAAAAATGCAATTGAATGTCATAGATAACTTTCAAATGTTTCAAGGAGCAAGAATATATAAGTATTTCATGCTGTAGATGCCAGAATCATGCAATTCGATTTTAAGAAGAAGCCATGGTCGTGGCTGACTTACAGTGAGTTCTAGCGTTGGAAAGTCCTTGTTCTTGATTGGTATAGCTTGCTTGTGATCCCAGGAAGTGAATGAGATGGTCAGGGAGCCTTGTAATCGCCTGGAACTATGAAATCAACTCAACACTTTTTTTGTGATTTTTCCAAGTCTGTTCTGCCTTTTCACGCCTCTCAAGCCTTGTGTTTTAGGTCTGCAATTGTATACTATATACCAAGGATTGGATTAGGGTTGAAATTCTGCTCTCAATCTTTATCCATTATAGCTTTTGATCTTGATTTGATTCACTTGAAGATATTTCCAAAAATAGGCCAAAACCAATCTTTTTGTGCCCACCTATGCTTTGCACGAATTAATTCAATTTCTAGCTGGATATAGGAGCTGAAACATGCACAAGATCTTGAAATTTGAATGATTTGGATTTTTCATGATTTGTTTTGATTTAAATTTATTTAATTGCAATAAAAATCAAAATAAATAGAAAAAATAAGATAAAGATAAATGGGAAGAGCTAGGGCTCGTGGACCATGCTACCAACTCAAAACAAGTGCAAAAAGGTAGGCCCATTTAGCAAAAATTGCAATTTGATGTATAGTTGACTTTTGACAATTTTGCAAAAAAGGTCAACTTCACCAATGCATAACTTCCTCAATTTTGACTCTTTGAAGGTGTTCTTGGACTTTTTAGAAATCTTGAGATGTCCTATAAGCAACCCTTTTGGTTTCATCTCAATTGGGACTTCCATGTTCATGTATGAAGCTTTGACAAAAAAAGGTTTTTTTGTTGACTTTTCAAAATGACCTATAATGTCCAAATTCATAACTTCTTGTGAGTGCATATTTTGAACTTGGGAGATGAATATAGATTTTAAGGAATTGCATCCTCTTCAAAATGAGCTTTGGATGGGTCATTTCTCATAAAGTATGAGAAAGTTATGCCTGGTCAAAGTTGAGTTGACTTTTCTTACAAAACCCTAATTTACCAACTTTTGGTTCTTGATGAATTATGAGCAATCCTTGATGAATCATGATCAAAAATTGATCAAATGATGAAATATACTTCAAAATGAGGATGTTGACCAAAAATCTTGAAGTTTGATTGTATGTAGGCCACAGTTGACTTTGCCCTAGCATAGTCGATTTTCAGGCCTTTGAGTAATTGACTGAGCAAACTTCCTCTGCAAGGCTTGAAACTTGACATGGATGATCTTGAGAACATATTAGGACAATGGTAAGCATTTGGGATCCCTTGGACTCAAGTATCTTGATGCAACATGAAACCCTAATTTGAGGTAGATTGCCTTAGGAGAGAGCTTATTTGGTCAACCCTTGGACTTCCTTGAGCAACTTGAGGATCTTTCTTGAAATGTTTTGAGAAATATGGGAGGGAAAATTTTGGGGTACAACAGCTGCCCCTGTTCAATATTCTTAAACCTGAGGATGTAGATTGGCTTGTCTGCCTTTCGTGATCCGAAGGTGGAAGATGATTGAACACTAGAGTGCCCAAAAATTTGCACTCGCATGAAGTGATATTTGTCTTGTGATGTTGGGAATGGGCTTACAAATGCCATTTGGAAATGAATGACAGGAGATGGGCTTAAAGATGCCATCCTAAGGAGTGTCGATCGCATAAGAGATTCCTTAGCGAGAGTCAGTATACCTGTTGTTGAGGAAGACTTCGCTGGGGAATGTTGATCTCTGTCTTGAGAGAAATAGAATTTGAGGAGCTTCGGTCGTCTGTTATTCTACTGGGGAACCATCTCTTGGTCGAAGAGGTGCAAATGGACTGCTATCTGGTCGTACTCCAGGCTTCTTAGTGATTTGCTGAGGGAAATAAGATCGACTGCTATCTGGTCGTGCTCCAGGCTTCACAGCGACTTACTGGGGAGATAAGATTAAACTTGCTATCCGGTCGTGATCCAGAATTCGCAATTTCTCAATTCTTATCTGGTCGTAATCCAGGCTTCAGAAGGAAATAAGTTGTTATCCGGTCGCATCCGGGCTTCAACTTGAACTTAGGGCACACTAATATCTGGTCGACTCCGGGTTTCTTAGCAACTGTCCAGGTAAACTTCTATTTGGTCGAAATCCAAGCTTCACAATGTCTTGTACTGTTCTCTGGTCGTAATCCAGGCTTCAGTCCTTTTATTATTATCTGGTCATAATCTAGGCTTCACGATGCTTTGTACCATTATCTGGTCGAATCCAGGCTTCATGGTGTTCTGTACTGTTATCTGGTCGTAGTCCAGGCTTTATAATACCTTACTTCTTATCTGGTCGTAATCCAGGCTTCAGAAGAAATCAAGTGGTTATTCGGTCGCCTCCGGGCTTCCCTTTGAATTTTGGGCCTACTAATATCCGGTCGAATCCGGGCTTCATAGTAATTGGCCAGGTACATTGCTATTTGGTCGTAATCCAAGCTTCATAGTGTCCCTCACTGTTATCTGGTCGTAATCTAGGCTTCAGTGCTTTTCACTGCTATCTGGTCGTAATCCAGGCTTCACGATGTCTCATACCATTATCTGGTCGAATTCAGGCTTCATGGTGTTCAGAGAAATCAAGATACTATCCGGTCGAATCCGGGCTTCATAACTTGTATTAAAGATGTACCACTATCTGGTCATAATCCAGGCTTCGCGGTGTCTTTGGCTGCTATCTGGTCGTAATCCAGGCTTCACAGAAACTTGTATTGCTATCTGGTCATAATCCAGGCTTCACAATAACTTGTTGAGCTGTTATCCGGTCGTAATCTGGGCTTCACGGCTTGTGCTTATGATAAACCACTATCTGGTCAAATCCAGGCTTCACGGCATTTGATACTGTTATCTGGTCGTTCTCCGGGCTTCACAATATGATGTAGAAATCAAGATACTATCCGGTCATATCCGGGCTTCATAGCTTGAACTTTGTGAGAATTTGATTGTATCTTTTTCCTGAAAGGTAAAGAGTTAGTCGTATGAAATGCATGACATGTATCAAGCAATGATGTTCTCAAAATAAATGACACTGTGTTGTATGATGCTTATGCATATGTCATGATGTATGGACATGCAATGTTTTTATGATGTTCTCTAGCTGGGGAAAATAAATCCTGGATTGCTGCTGGAGAAAAAGAGTTTCCCTCGCTGGGGATAACGAAGATGATTGTGAGAATCATCCTGCTGGAGAATAAACTGACGAGAAAATGACTCTGTAGGGAAGAGATATTCTGCTATAAGATCTGTTGATTTGGAGAAATAACCTCAACTGGGGATGAATTACCATTGCTGGCGATAATGAAACCTGTTGGGGGTTGAGTTTCCGCTTGTGGAAGAAATAAACACACTGGGGATAATTTTCTAGTGCTGGTGATAGATAAACTCTGCTTGGGGAGAATCACTGTTTTTTAGATATCTTTTGCTCTACGGGGAGTGAATATACCTTTAGTCATATTCTCCAGCTAGGTGTATCCCTATACCTGGTGGACAGAGCAACCGTAAGGTTTGGACATTTCTTGTTTTCCCCTGTTACTGATATTACGAGTAACCGTCTTTTGTTTCCCATGTAAATATTTATGAGCAGCAATTATTGTCAAATGCATATATCAAAAATGAACATTGGACGTTCTTGCAAAATAAAACAGAAAAAGGAAAACAATTTGAAATTTCTTTGTGAAAATGAATTGTATTGATTTTGAAATTGACCTGTAAATAGGCGTTTTTGTACAAGAGGCTGACGTCCTAGTAAGAAAACGCCACTGAATGATAGAAATTATACAATTTGTGTAAAACAAAGAAAAACAGCTATGTGAACAATCCCACTGGGTTCCAACTCTGCTATTTCCTTTATATCTTCGAGCATCTCATCACTTTGCTACTTGGTTGAAGGTAGATCAGATTGATTAGTGCCATCCGAGCTTGATAGTCGATACCGAAGTCTGGTTACAAGAAATGAGACATAGTGTTACGCTTGAGTCCCTAATTTTTGCCTGGACAGCCCTTTCGGGCTTTCAGTCCACCGGGATACCCTTTATTGCCCAAGCCGTCTTTTCAGGTTTTCGACTTGCCGGGTGTACATATTTTTCATTTTCATCCCTTATTTTTGCCCGAACCCTTTTGGTTCGCCGGGAAGCCCTTATTTTTGCCTAGGCCAGTCAACCTAGCGGGTCTTTGATTATGCGTAGTATTTTTTCACTATGTCTGCATTGACGGGGTGAGGAAGGTCGTCACCATCCATGGTGGTTAGAATCATAGCTCCTCCTGAGAAAATTTTCTTAACCACAAATGGCCCTTCGTACGTAGGGGTCCATTTTCCCCTGGGATCACCTTGAGGTAATATGATGCGTTTGATCACCAGATCCCCAACTTGATACCCTTGTCGTCTGACTTTCTTGTTAAATGCTTTGATCATTCGCTTTTGATACGTCTGACCATGACAAATAGCAGTAAGTCTCTTTTCGTCGATTAAGTTCAGCTGATCAAGTCGGGTCTGGATCCAGTCCTCCTTGCTCAAACCTGCATCCTTCATAATCAGAAGAGAGGGTATCTGGACCTCAATGGGTAAGACTGCCTCCATACCATATACCAAAGAGTAGGGTGTTGCCCCTGTTGACGTCCGTGCTGAGGTACGGTACCCATGAAGAGCGAATGGTAACATCTCATGTCAGTCTTTATATGTCACCGTCATCTTCTGCATAATCTTCTTGATGTTTTTATTAGCCGCTTCAACAGCCCCATTCATCTTCGGCTGGTAAGGAGAAGAGTTGTGATGCTGTATCTTGAACTGCTTGCAGAGCTCGGTGATCATTGTATTGTTGAGATTTGTACTGTTGTCCCTAATGATCCTCTCTGGTACACCATATCGACAGATCAAATTGTATCGAATAAACCGTGCCATGACGTTCTTGGTTACTGTAGCAAAGGAAGCTTCCTCGACCCACTTTGTAAAGTAATCAATAGCCACCAGAATGAAACGATGCCCGTTAGACGCAGTAGGTCTGATCTCGCCGATCATATCAATTCCCCACATTGCAAAGGGCCAAGGAGTTGTCAAGATGTTCAGAGGAATTGGAGGTATATGCACCTTATCAGCATAGACTTGGCACTTATGACAGGTTCGAGAATGCTGATAATAGTTGGCTTCCATAGTAGACCAATAGTATCCTTCCCGTAGGATTTTCTTTGCCATGGTATGTCCACTGGAATGAGTCCCGAAAGTACCTTCATGTAATTCTTCCATAATCCTTTCTGCCTCGTTCTTATCCACACATCACAGTAAGGTCGAATCATGGTTACGCTTATAAAGAATCCCATTACTGATGAAGAACTTCACAGTGAACCTCCTTAGAAACTTCTTATCATTAACAGATGCACCCTCGGGGTACTCTTGAGCCTCAAGATACCTCTTTACCTCGTGAAACTAGGGTTTATCTGTAACCTCTTCAGTCTCAATGTCGCAGCAATGTGCGGGTTCGTGCAACCTCTCAATGGTAATCTGGGGAGCTTCATTGTCCCACCTGACCTTGAACATAGAAGACATGGTAGCTAGCGCGTCCGCTAACTGATTCTCCTCTCTCGGGAAATGTTCAAAGGTTATCTCCTCAAAATGTGGAAGCAACGTAAATACATACTCTTTGTAAGGAATAAGGTTTGGGTGCTTCGTATCCCACTCGCCTTTGATCTGACTGATCACTAGAGCGGAATCTCCGAATACACTCAAGAACTTAATCCTCAGGTCAATAGCTGCTCGAAGGCCCATGATGCACGCTTCATACTCCTCCATATTGTTGGTGCAGTTAAAACATAATCAGGCGGTGAGCGGAGTATGACACCCTTCAGGAGATATGATCACGGCGCCAATTCCATTACCCAACGCGTTCGAAGCTCCATCAAAATACATAGACCATCAGGATCCCTCCCCGAGTCCTTCATCCGGTCCAGGTTTTTCACAGTCGGTCACCAACATGATGCTCTCATTCGAAAACTCGAAATTCATAGACTGGTAATCATCCACGGCCTGATGCGCCAAATGATCCGCCAACACACTTCCCTTGATTTCCTTTTGGGTTGTGTACTGGATGTCATACTCAGTTAAGATCATCTGCAATCTGGCTATTCTTTCGGACAAGGCAGGCTTTTCGAAGATATACTTGATTCGATCCATCTTTGATATCAATAGGGTAGTGTGAGTCAGCATATACTATCTCAGCCGGCGAGCAGTCCATGCCAAAACGCAGCAAGTTTTCTCAAGCAGTGAGTATCGGGTCTCACAGTCGGTAAACTTTTTTCTAAGGTAGTAAATATCATGCTCTTTTCGGCCAAACTCGTCATGCTTCCCCAACACGCACCCCATCGAATTGTCGAGTACTGTCAAGTATAAGATCAAAGGTCTTCCTTCAACTGGAGGCATCAGAATAGGTGGCTCTTGGAGATATTCCTTGATCCTTTCGAAAGTGGCCTGACATTCATCATTCCATTTTACTACTTGATCTTTCTTCAACAGCTTGAAGATCGGCTCACAAGTAGCAGTCAGATGTGAAATGAATCAGGCAATGTAGTTCAGACGTCCCAAAAAGCCTCTAACTTCTTTTTCCATTCGGGGAGCTGGCATTTCCTATATATCCTTCACCTTTGCAGGATCCACTTGAATACCTTTATCACTAACGACGAAACCCAGCAACTTACCAGACCTTACCCTAAAGGTGCACTTGTTCGGGTTTAACCTTAGCTTGTACATCTTCAACCTGTCAAACAGTTTCTGGAGATGGTCAAGATGTTCCTCTTCAGTTTGAGATCTTGCAATCATGTCATCAACGCATACCTCAATCTCATGGTGAATCATGTCATGGAACAAAGCAACCATGGCACACTGATACGTTGCCCCAGGATTCTTCAATCCGAACAACATGACTTTGTAGCAAAAGGTGCCCCATTGTGTAACGAAGGTCGTCTTCTCCATGTCTTCGGGAGTCATCTTAATCTGATTGTAACCAGAAAAACCATCCATAAAGGAGAAGATCTTATGTTGCACGGTGTTGTCGACCAGAACATCAATGTGAGGGAGCGGAAAATCATCCTTGGGGCTCGCCCTGTTCAAATCTCTATAGTCCACACACATCCGCACCTTACCATCTTTCTTCTGCACCGGAACCACGTTTGCAACCCTCTGCGGGTAAGAAGTGACAGCTAGAAAACCGGCATCAAACTATTTCATGACCTCAACTTTGATTTTCTCAGACATATCTGGGCGCATACAGAGAACTTTCTACTTTACCGGAGGACAGTCTTCTTTGGTTGGCAAGCGGTGAGCCATAATATCGGTATCCAACCCAGGCATATCTTCATGAGACCAAGCGAAAATCTCAACATAGTCGCGTAGCATCTGAATCAAACGTTGCTTGATACTAGGCTCCAGATTCGCACCGATCTTGACCTCTTTCTTGTCTTCCTCCGTACCTAAATTTACTGATTCCACTGGCTCTTCATGAGGTTGTATGGCCCTTTCTTCCTGTAGTAACAGTCTAGCAAGTTCCCCAGGCACCTCACAATCATCCTCACCTTCATCCTGGGCTTGGTTGATCGGACTTTCAAAGTCATAACTGGAAGTAGCAGAGTCGTTATCAATGGAATCCAGGGTGGATGTGGATCTGCATTATGATATGTGAGTGTGTGTAAGACAATAGCTGTTTTAATAAGGTGCAAGATAGAAAAGAAAAACAAGGAGCGCAAAATTTGTAATGCAAGAAAACGTCCAATGCTTTATTGATGATATTTGAAAATGGAAAATATTAGGCCCTCACAAACAAAGCCACGGTGTCTCAGGCAAAGCACCGGGCCGTAAAGTTTCAAATTGTCTGTTACAAATCTCAAAACAAAAGTATATTATTGTGTAATAAAAGAAACGGGCGCGAAGTCCTTTGCCGTCCAATTGTTCAATCCATCGTTGGTAGTTGGGTAGATCCAACTGTCAAACTCTGAATCTTCTTCGTCATCTTCAATTGCATTCACCCCCTGATCATGTTTAGGAATAGGGGCAATTATGACGTTGGGATTTTCTGGAGCGTCAAACTCGATCTCTTTAGCTTCAATCAAATCTTGCACCTTATTCCTCAAGGCCCAGCAGTTGTTGGTATCATGCCCTGGGCTATCGGAGTGACAAGCGCAGCGGGCGTTTGGATTATACAGCGGAGATGTGGTGCTGGAATTCTTCGGGGCTTCCCTCAGAGTTACCAGGTTAGTCTTTAACAATTGCGGCAGAATTTGAGACAAGTTCATACTGAGCCGAGTATACTGCATTTGCGGTCTCTCTACTCTTTGCTGATTATTGCGTTGTGGGGCAACAGTGGGTCTCGATATTACTACCGCATTAACTGCTTGGCGACGTTCAGATCGGTTTTGGCTCCTCGAGCTGTAAACTGCACTAGCTTCCTTCTTGAAAGGTTTCTTTTCTGTACTTGATGCAACACCTTTCTATATCTTGCCACTTTTGATACCTGCTTCCACTCTCTCCCCAGTCAAAATCAATTCAGTGAACCCGGATGACGAACTACCGATCAAATGGTTGAAAAATGGACCAGACAAAGTCCCAAGAAACGTATCCACCAACTCCCTATCAGACAGAGGGGGTTGGACTCTTCTAGCTAGATCTCTCCACTTCTGAGCATAGTCCTTAAAGCCTTCGCCTGCACCCATAGACATACCCTGAAGTTGAGTACGCGTGGGAGCAAGGTCAGCGTTATATTGGTATTGCTTGTAAAAAGCAGTAGCAAGGTCCTCCCAGTTGCGGATATTAGCTCCTTCCAATTGATAGAACCATTCAAGTTGAGTCCCTGACAGACTATCTTGAAATAAATGAACCCACAGATTTCTATCAGCAGTATAAGGTTGGATCTTTCTGACGTATGAGCGGAGATGAAGCTTTGGACAAGATACTCCATCATAATTAGCAAAGACAAGAGCTTTAAACTTGTGAGGGATCACAACCCCAGATGCCAGTCCTAGATCTCCGAAGTCCAACCCAGGGATCTTTTGAATCTCCATTGCGCTCAGACGGTCTTCAAGTTGCTTATACCTATCCTCGGCAGGAGGATACTGTTCCTCATCAAAATCAGTTTCATTATCAGATACCACAAGACTAGGACCTTTTTCTTCCTCTTGATTCTCTCCTCCTTTAGATGAATGAGACAGATCAGCCTCTTGTCTCAACCTATTCCCAAATCTGTGACCCATATTCAGGAGGACCACCTTCTTCTTCTTCTTTTTCTTCTCTTTCAGGATGAGAGTCTTCAAATCCTGTTGTCCTTTGGCCAAGTTCAAGAATAACTCTTGGAATTGGGCATTCTGTGCTTGAAGAGCCTTAATGGCTTAATCGGTAGGTATTTCAGAAGACATTCTGTGCTGAAATAAACGGCAAAGAAGATGAGAAACCTGTAATGATACCTGTAATGAGGTGCATGGTAATGGAATGCGTATGAAATGATTTCAAAGACTTTGGGAGATTCAAATTTGTAAAACAAAATAAACACACTTTATTAGATTAACTTGTAAAAATGTTTAACAATGCCTTTAAGGCGTTACAAAAAGAAATAAACTGAAAACAAATCTAAACTAGAAACAAGCAGAAATCAGAAATCCCATGGTCACTTTCCCTTCGTGCTGACATAATCATTGATTGTCCTTTCATTCTTAAGCTGCCTCGTAAGCTTCAGGATCTTCCTCTCTTGCTCATGATACTTCTCTCGATAGGTATCCTTTTCTTCCTTTAACTGGATCCAAGATCTATTCAATGCCCCAAGATCAGTAGGCATATAAGGATAGAGGACCGTATAAGGAACACCTTCTTCATTAGTATGCTCTACAATCACCGGCAAAACAGCTTCATAAGGCATCCCCAGCTTTTGAGCACGGGCTCGAACCCACTGGAGATAAGGTTGCATTGGGAGAGAAGTCTTTAGTCCTAGCTCTTGAGGGTCAGACCTGTTCACCATGCTCCAGGCTCGTATAAACCTTCGGCGATGCTCTTTAACGTCCTCCTTATAGTAAAAAACAATGTCTGTAAGAAGTAGCTCATGAGGTCCGTCTCTACGAGCGCGACCAAACTGTCGTAAAGCCAAGCAAGGACTGTAGGTTATTCCCCCTCTAATTCCAAGCAATGGGACATTAGGGTATTCCCCATATAGATCAATAATAGCAACATATTCCATATCCTTAGAACTCCAAAGAATGTCCGTATGAGCAAGGGACATTATTCTGTAAGACCATCATAACCCTTCCTCATTCTTCAACACAGACTTGGGGAGGTGCGAAATAAACCACCTCGCCAGCAGCGGCGTGCAACACATGAGGGTCCCCCTTATTCACACAGTACGAGTATAGAGAGCATGTAAAATATCACCCAGAAAAGTAGGCACTGGATTACGAGACAAGAAGATCTTGACCGCATTCACATTAATGAAGGAATCTGGATTCGGGAAAAGAACCAAGCTGTAGATGAGGGGAGCCAAGGTGTCTTTAAAAGCTTGAAAGTCTAAGTTATCCCAGAACTGTTGAGCTTGATCCATTAGAAACTTGGCCAAGAAACCTTTAAGCCCGCTCCGTGTCTCCCAATTAGACACTACATCAGCCTTTTTCAAGTGTAAAGCTGAAGCAATGTCTTCTGGCCTAGGAGTCTCTTCTAAACCCGTGAAGGGCATCTGCTCGAGGATGGATATACCCAACAAATGAGAAACCTCTTCCAAAGTAGGAACTAGCTGATAATCCGGAAAGGTGAAACAATGATGCACTGGATCGAAGAACTGGAATAACAGACTCATCATTTGCTCATCAAACCTGGAGGTAACCAAACTAAGAAGCTTACCATGTATTCTAATGAATGAAGAAGTATCAGAAATTCTCGAGGCCAAATCTTTGAGTTGAGCAGGTATTTGCACTAAGTTAACTCGTATGGTGTATCTGCGCATGGAAGCCATAATCTGCAAAACAGAATAAAGATAAATCCCCTCGGTCTTTGAAATGGTTAGTCTAATGAAGTATGCATGCTATGTTATGATGCATGATGTCATGATAAAGCACACAACAGGTATAACAGATAATAGACATGGTAAAGGAAAACAAGTCACACAATAGCCCTTAAGTTTCAGGCTTGCATGGAGTCTAGGTACTACCCTCTTGAAGTTCAGTTGGTTTCAACCTGTCCTAATAATAGTAACCGGGTTCTAGAGGTTCTCAATATCACTGACCATCCTCCATCGGTCATGGTTTCAGCTCACACAATCTTTTCTTGCGGTCGAAACTATCTCGAGAGTATGGTCTCAATGAGTGTAGTATCGAGTATCAACCAGTTCTCAGCTCTATACCGAGGCCGGCTATCTCACTACTTCCTATGGCCAAGTTGGTCAATTATAGGTTCTAAGGTCAGTTGATGCTTAACTATCCATATAGCAGCCCTGTATTCTCCTTGTTTCTCCACAAGGGATACCAGTACCAACCAATGTTCCACATCAACATAGCTATTGCTTCAACCGTATCGGTCTATGCCGTACAGTTCCCTCACAGTCTATTGCTACTTACCTAAAAGGTGTCCCTCAGATCCAGGTTAGGATCTATAGTAACTCCAATACAAAGCCCACAAAGATAAAGCAATCAAATCAAACAACAGAAGCAATATGATGAACTAATCCTAAGGTATACCCCACTTATTAATCCCCAGCAGAGTCGCCAGTTCTGTGATACGGTGGCCAGAACCGGACTATTTTGAAATGCTGGTTTGCATTTTGCGTTTGTGTTTGCAAAATGTCGCGGTAAGAAAGAGTCGCCACCGAATTTTATTTTATCCAATAGGAAAGGAAAAAAGCACAGAAAAAATCCCTTTTTTGAGATTTTGAGTACGGGGAGTAGATTATAGAAAGGGAAGGTATTAGCACCCTTTCTATCCGTAGTTTTCTACGGGCTCTTAGGTACTTTCTCATCATTTTAAAAATTGCTTCCGTGTTTGTGTGTTTTGAAAAGTTTTTGTTTCACTTCGATTTAACCCTTGCTTCTGTCTTCAAGAGTGTTACGAAGTTGTTTTGAAAAATTTGTTTGAAAAGAGTGTAATTGTGAAAAAGTTTGTTTGGATTGAGCAAGTACTTAAGAACTAATCTACCTACTCGAAAAAAGAATTGTTCTACGTTTATTTCCTTTAGACAGTGTTATCCTACTATTAGTGAGCAGGTAGCACCGTCGTTGGAGTTTTAAGGGTCAATTCGAAAGGGACGTACGATCACCAAAGCAATGTTAGGACGTCTTAGTAATAACCCTAATGTCTTAAGATCAATATTCGAGGCAACGTATCTGAGGCAACCTTTCCGAGGCAACTTTTCCGAACGGGACTTTGATCTTTGTTTAGGCAAGAGAGCGACCAATAAACATCCTATACTTAATGACCGTTTATCGAAGGCAACCTAAGTGAGAGTATACCCTAGGAGTGCGCATGTGCGAGTGATTCAATTTCAAGTTATTATCTTTGCATATTTAGGGTTTGCTAACTGTTTTAAAATTAATCATACATTCTTGTCATGCAACCCTAATATCATATATCTAACAGTTTAATATTTTTGCGGAAATTAAAGTGCGGAAAGTAAAGCTACGCTATTACAAGGCTTCAGGTATTAATTACATAGCCAAAAACAACTCGTCAAAATGATAAATGAAAAAGAGAAAAATCCTAATTAATCTATTACAACTTGTGAGCAATTACATTAATATGGTAAAAATGAATAAACGCGATGAATCGAGAACGAAAGAGAACTAGGGTTTTGACCCAGTCTAACCTAATCGAAAGAGAAAATATTTTTGTTGTTTTTTAATTATTTTTAAGAAAAAGAGTTAGGTTCTTAAATTAAATATAAATCTAATTAGTAATTAAATTAAATTAAAGAAAATAATTTACATGGCCTATTTTTGTATTTTTGGTTATTTTTAAGAAAAAAGAAAATGGAATTTAAAACTAAACAAACCCTAATTGTTCTAACTAATTTTAATTTATTTACAAAATAATTAAAGTTACCCTAAAATTAAATAAAACTAATTAAATTAATTTTTGTGTAAAAAATAAATTCTAATCTAATTGGATGAAAATATTTTTTTTTGTGATTTTTATTAAAAAAGAATTAATTTTTATTGTTAGTAAAATAAATAAATAAATTAAATTAAGGGAAATATAAAAAGAAAAGAAAATAGAAAATGGGCCTGAGAAAGTAATTTGGCGGGGTGTGATGCTAACAATTATGGGCCCAAAAGGAATTGGTCCACGTTGACTTCTTGGATCCCCTGCTGCACATTGACCAAAGCCTTTGGTGGACCTTCATATGATAGCCATCAGATCTGGCTTCCTGGGCATCTGGCTAGTTGGATGATGATGGACCATGGTGGTCCTCCCACCTATACACGCGCCTGATTATTGAAAGAAAAACAATATGAAATAATGGGGGGACCTGGGATTCGAACCCAGGTCCTGTGACCTTTTCCAATAGCCTTGCTACCAGCAGCGCTGGACACGTTAGTTGTATACAAAAGAAGCAATAAGCATTATATTGGAATAACAAATAGAATAAAATTATCCGCGCGAAAATTCAAACAAGGCAATCAGGGGCTGCCACGCCTTCATCCCTGTCCTTTCTCCGTGGCTAAAAGATGCAGTAACTTTTACCTACGGACAACGTCTGTCACTACAAACCCTGCAATTATCAAAATTAAACACAAGCATGATAAATAAAATCTAAGGCCATGAATTAACTCGTCTTGGCCTGCTGGGCATGATGGTGCCCTTCTTGGGGGCCAATTTTACCTGTACCAAAAGATCCTAAAACGAAGCATAAAACCCTAATAATGGCAAATTCTGATACAATCCATAAAAATGCAATTGAATGTCATAGATAGCTTGCAAATGTTTCAAGGAGCAAGAATATATAAGTATTTCATTCTATAGATGCCAGAATCATGCAATTCGATTTTAAGAAGAAGCCATGGTCGTGGCTGACTTACAGTGAGTTCTAGCGTTGGAAAGTCCTTGTTCTTGATTGGTATAGCTTACTTGTGATCCCAGGAAGTGAATGAGATGGCCAGGGAGCCTTGTAATCGCCTGGAACTATGAAATCAACTCAACACTTTTTTTTCCTGATTTTTCCAAGTCTGTTCTGCCTTTTCACGCCTCTCAAGCCTTGTGTTTTAGGTCGTATACTATATACCAAGGATTGGATTAGGGTTGAAATTTTTCTCTCAATCTTTATCCATTATAGTTTTTTATCTTGATTTGATTCACTTGAAGATCTTTCCAAAAATAGGCCAAAACCAATCTTTTTGTGCCCACCAATGCTTTGCATGAATTAATTCAATTGCTAGCTGGATATAGGACCTGAAACATGCACAAGATCTTGAAATTGAATGATTTGGATTTTTCATGATTTGTTTTGATTTAAATTGATTTAATTGCAATAAAAATCAAAATAAATAGAAAAAATAAGATAAAGATAAATGGGAAGAGCCAAGGCTCGTGGACCATGCTACCAACTCAAAACAAGTGCAAAAAGTTAGGCCCATTTAGCAAAAATTGCAATTTGAGGTATAGTTGACTTTTGACAATTTTTAAAAAAGGTCAACTTCACCAATGCATAGCTTCCTCAATTTTGACTCTTTGAAGGTGTTCTTAGACTTTTTAGAAATCTTGAGATTTCCTATAAGCAACCCTTTTGGTTTAATCTCAATTGAGTCTTCCATGTTCATGTATGAAGCTTTGACAAAAAAGGTGTTTTTGTTGACTTTTCAAAATAACCTATAATGTCCAAATTCATAACTTATTTTGATTGCATATTTTGAACTTGGGAGATGAATATGGATTGTAGGGCATTGCACCCTATTCAAAATGAGATTTGGATGGGTCGTTTCTCATAAAGTATGAGAAAGTTATGCCTGGTCATAGTTGAGCTGACTTTTCCTGCAAAACCCTAATTTAGCAACTTTTGGTTCTTGATGAATTATGAGCAATCCTTGATGAATCATGATCAAACCTTGATCAAATGATGAAATATACTTCAAAATGAGGATGTTTACCGAAAATCTTGAAGTTTGACTGTATGTAGGCCACAGTTGACTTTTTCCCTAGCATAGTCGATTTTCAAGCCTTTGAGCAATTGACTGAGCAAACTTCCTCTGCAAGGCTTGAAACTTGACATGGAAGATCTTGAGAACATATTAGGACAATGGTGAGCATTTGGGATCCCTTGGAATCAAGTATCTTGATGCAACATGAAACCCTAATTTGAGGTAGACTGCCTTAGGAGAGAGCTTGTCTGGTCAACCCTTGGACTTCCTTGAGCAACCTGAGGATCTTTCTTGAAATGTTTTGAGAAATATGGGAGGGCAAATTTTGGGGTACAACACATGGTAATGTCTTTAAATTACTTATACTAACACACTATAATGCATATGTTTTTACGTAGAGGTCTTTTAACATTGAAGACAACCGAAAAGTTATTGTCTTCAAGTGGTCGGAAAAAGACACCGAGGGTGGAGAACTTTTTTAACAAACAAATTTCTTAAGGACGAGCAAGGAAATCTTGTTAAAGCGAATCGTCCAATGAAGTATAGCAACTTCATTGGACCTGAAGAATGGGATGAATTTGTATCCAAATGAATAGAAAATGAGAAATTCAAGAAAGTGAGTGACACAAATCGTGAGAGAGCATCAACACCCACGTATCCATACAGAAAAAGGCGTTTGGGATATGCACACTTACAGCAAAAATTTGTAAGTATATATAAGTTCTACGGTCTTATTAGTTGTCTAAATGTGTTACAATTGATGATCGTATGATTTATATCAATGCGTAGTTAGAGGATACGAATAGTGACGAAACATCACTTCCGACGTATGGTTTGTGGAAGGAAGATCTGGTGGGCAAGGATGGAGTTGTTAGGGAAGATGTTCGACATATTTATGATGAATGTGTAAGTATAACATTGTGTCTTTAAGTAAATAAAAAGTTTATTAGTATATACTTAATTTTTTATCTCCACTAATAATTTTCTATATATATGTAAATGAATTTCAGGAGACTCTATCTCAATCGGTAACCACATATGAGGACCAGGATAACAGGAGCGTACTTAGTCGTGCACTAAATGTTGCTGAGCATCCGGGTCGGGTGTGGGGTAAAGGACATGGTCTGACTCCATCTTCCTTGCATAAGCATCCAAGGAAAAGAAATTCTATCAATTAAGAAGTGATGCAAACGTTGTAGGAATTAAAGGCGCAAGTCCGTGAATTGCAACAAGATAGAGAGAGATATATGGTGCAACAGTGCAGTTCAGAGGCGAAAGAAACTAGTGATAAAGCTAGTATCAATTGTCAAAATAAATTTCCCGAGGTAATTATATATGTTATTATGAAATTAAACTAGCACATTTATTTTAATTGACATATATACACATTAACAGTAACATATTTATTATTGGTTTAGGGCATTTCATCTTCTCAGCTATACTTATCATCACCGACTTATCACTTAGTTGGCAAGGGAAAATGCATAACACTTCGGGAGATTTACTTCACCATAGACCGCTCCCTGATGGACATCTGAAAGTATCAGTTGATGTTACATTAGATATGGATGCGTTGCTACCGGTACCTGACATTATTTCAGAGACAACATTGCTACGAGATGCAATAGGATCATTTGTTGCATGGCTGTCGGACCTCATTTTCATAGATGATAAGGAATGTTGAAAACCATTATGAATCTTTTAGTATTCAAGTTTCAATTCTGAACCATTACGTACATTTTTATTACATGTTAATTTCAGACTCCTACAAAACATGGATCTAAGGATAAAGAGATTTTGCGGCACAACGAGTCTATTGCATCACAAAAAGAGGTACATTTAAAGTGTTAATTATATGATCTGAATTCAAAAACTGCATGATTTTATAATTTACCTAAGTTATATGATTTTTAGGTACCTGCTCAACGGTCACAACAATGAGCCAGAAATTTAGTAGCGTACCCAACAAGAAAAATGATCTTCCAAGATCCGGGGCAAGAAAACCTTTTGTACCTCAATTCCGGATATGTCTTGAAACACTTGTGGGAAAATCATATTTGATGAATGGTGCTATTCGTCAAATGTATATGGAGGAAGGTATATTTGGTTTTTCTTACTTCGAAACAATTGCAAAAGAGGAAATGGAGCAAATTTTTCAGCATACAGAATTAAGCATCGGTGCTGTACACTCATACATCCGGTAATGCGATCAATCTATTATTTAATTAGTCGAACAATTTATTTACACATTTCAATGAAAATAGTCTAATATTTATTATGTTTTTATTTAAGGTTCTTGTATGAAACATTGATGTGCGGGAATCAATTGTCAAACAGATTTCATTTCGTGTCTGCATCCCGTGTCAACGGAGTGTCAATTATCCAGGGTCCAGATTCAGTAAGAAATCACTTAGTTAGGAGATTCATGGCCAGCAGTACAAAAAGCTTATATATTTTACCGTATAATACGATTCCTGTGGGGTTAATACTTCATTCTAAGTTCATTCTAATCTTTGTATCTTTTATGTTGAATATTTTCATCTAAACTTTTGTTTTAATTTATAGACATCACTTGTTGTTGGTTGCTATTGATCCTTTCAAAAAAGTGGTGTATTATCTGAATTCGGTAGATGGTGAATGGACAAATTATCCAGATATAAAGTTAATATTGATACGTAAGTGAGATTGTTCTAAATATTCGTGTGTATTTGTATATTTAATTATATCTTTGAGATTGTTCTAAATATATGTTTTTATTTTGTTAGATCAATACAAGTATTCCGCTCTCAAAGAGAAGCTCGAGTATCACGGTCTAGATCAAGCAACATTACATGGATCAAAGTGAAGATACATTAATTTTCACAATTTTGCTTATAATAGTGATGCTACTTGATAAAACAAGACAACTATACATTGTTATTTGTTTTTCTATGTAGTGTGCTCAACATCGTAACAATATAGATTGCAGATACTTTGTTTTGAGGTTTATGAAAGAAATCCTTCTTTTGAATCGAATAGAGATTCCAATCACGGCATGGATTTATAACTTAGGATTTATTTTAATATTTATCGTATATTTAATATAATTTATTACTTTTAAATAAATTATGCATATTATGTTTTGTTATGTAGTAGTTTAATGAATGCAAGTGTGCTCATTACACGAAAAATCAATTGGAAGAAATCAAGGAGGAATTGTGTGAATACTTTATTCAGAAAAGAATCACATAAGGTATTGGAAGTTGAAAAGTGTTATAAATTTTTTTAATTGTGTTGGGCCCAAGTTAGTTTAATTGACAGTGTTGTTCTGTTCATATATAAGCGGATTCGAATAGAAGGTTTTGTTGTACTTGAGTATTGAATTATAATGGTGTTTATATTTTGGTATATAATGGTATATAATGCCTTTTGTATGTGATGGTATTTATATTTTGTATGTAACGGCTTCTTCGTTGAAATAAAGGGTCGTTGAAATGTAAGGCTTGAAGTACAAGTTTATGGGATTATTCCCAAAAATATGCCTTCTAAAAAAGAAAAAATATGCAGCGTTTTTACATAAAAAATCTTAAATTTACGTGAAGCAACGAAAGCGCTTTTTAGGAAAAAGTGCTGCTAAATGGCTACTTTAGAAAGCGCTTTTCCTAGAAAAGCACTGCCTAAAGATGGCTTAAAAATACATTAGACAGCGCTTTTGAAAGCGCTGTCTAAAGGGGGTCAATAGAAAGCGTTTTTTCAGGAAAAAGCGCTGCTAGAAGCCTACCTTAGAAAGCGCTTTTTCAAGGATAAGCGCTGCTAAAGAATACATATGGCAGCGCTTTTGCGTAAAAAAATCATTGTCTATACCTACGGCAGCGCCACCACAAGCATCACTTTTAAGCGATGCTAAAGGGCAAAAAAAGCACTTTCTTAGGTCTTTTTTGGCGTAGTGGATACTTCAAATGTGTTGAATTATCTAAGATATGTTTGTATGATCAAGTTATAAAGATGGTCTTAATTGCATATTTTGATACGGTGGCAGAACCGACTGTTTAATACTTGTTTGCGTTTTTTGTTTGCAAAATGTCGCGGTAAGCAAGAGTCGTCACCGACTTTTATTTTATCCAATCAGGAAAAGGGAAAAGAACAGAAAAAACCTTTTTTCGAGATATTTTGAGTACGGGGGGGGGGGGGGGGGGGGGGGTGGGGTAGATTATAGAAAGGGAAGGTGTTAGCACCCTTTCCATCCATGGTTTTCCATGGGCACTTAGGTACTTGCTCATCATTTTAAAAATTGCTTCTGTGTTTGTGTAATTTGAAAAAGAAAAAGTTTTTGTTTGACTTCGATTTGACCCTTGCTTCCGTCTTCAAGAGTGTTACGAAGTGTTTTGAAAGCTTTGTTTAAAAGAAGAGTGTAAGTGTGAAAAAGTTTGTTTGGATAGAGCAAGTACTTAAGAACTAATCTACCTACTCGAAAAAAAGAGAATTGTTCTATGTTTATTTCCTTTAGACAGTGTTATCCCACTATTAGCGAGTAGGTAGCACCGTTGTTGGAGTTTTGAGGATCAATTCGAAAGGGACGTACGGTCACTAAAGCAATGCTAGGACGTCTTAGTAGTAACCCTAATGTCTTAGATCAATTATTCGAGGCAACAATATCCGAGGAAACCATTCCGAGGCAACTTTTCCGAACGGGACTTTGATCTTTATTTAGACAAGAGAGCGACCACTAAAATATCCTATACTTAATGATCGTTTATCGAAGGCAACCGAAGTGGGAGTGTACCGTAGGAGTGCACATGTGCGAGTGATTCAATTTCAAGTTTATTATCTTTGCATATTTAGAGTTAGCTAACCGTTTTAAAGTTAATCATACATTCTTGTCATGCATCCCTAATTATTCATACATCTAACAGTTAATATTTATGGAATTTAAAGTGCGGAAAATAAGCTAAGCTATTACAAGGCTTCGGGTATTTACATAGTCAAAAACAAACCCTTAAAAAAACGATAAATGAAAGTAAAAAGGTCCTAATTAATCTATTACAACTTGCGAGAAATTACATTAATATGGTAAAATAAAATAAAGCGCGCGCGAATAAAGAACGAGAGAGAATTAGGGTTTTGACCCCGTCTAACCTAATAGAAAGAAAAATTATTTTTTTGTTGTTTTTAATTATTTCTAAGAAAAAAGAATTAAGTTTTTTAAAATTAAATACAAAATTAATTAGTAATTAAATTAGTTAAAAAAATAATTAAATGACCTATTTTTGTGTTTTGTTATTTTAAGAAAAAAAGAAAATAGAATTAAGTTAGAAACAAAATCCTAATTGTTCTAATTAATTTTAATTTATTTATAAAACAATTAAAGTTACCTAAAATTAAATTAAAATCTAAAATTAATTATTCGAGTTTATTATAAAAAATCAAAGGTTTGTGAAAAATGTTAAGTTTTATGAAAAAAAAGTTTTAAACAGAATGAATAAAAATAGGTAAAAGGATAAATAGAAAGGAAGAAAATCAAAACCAATAGGGTTGGTTGTTGAACCCACGCCCTTAACCTTCTCAGGATGTCTGCCTCGCCATGTATTGGTGTCATGTGTTGGCTGTTCTTTTTGGCCATTTGTGTTTTGGCCTCAACGTTCTGTAATGAACCTGCATGAGATCCTGTCTAAATCTACAGTGTTGAATCTCATGAACACATTAAATAAATTACTATATATCATGAAATACAAATAAAGCCAATATATAAAAAAATTTAATGTTAAAACCGATATGACATGTATGAATGATTATACCCTTTTGATCATTGAGATCAAATCAGCCTTACCCTTACTGGAAAAGTAGTGATATGAATGCTTTTATTCCCTTTTGATCATGGAGATCAAACCAGCCTTACCCTAACTGGAGAAGTAGTGAGATGTGGGTTTGTAACAGGGATGACTTGTTTGTAGTGAGATGATGATTTGTAATAAGGATTTCAAGGTTTTAGGGTTCTTGAAAGAATTTGATATGCTGACAGCGTTGTGGCAAAGGCTTTTTTTGTCTCTTTTCCTGTTTGTGTGAAAAGAATGAGATTATATAATAGAAATTAGAGAGAAAAAATGGGCTTTGAATGTGCAATTGGGCCTCCAATATTCACTTGAGTTTGTCATGTTCCAGGCTAAATCGCAGGGGCTTAAGTTAAATTTTTGAATTTGAAATGTGAAAATAAAATGTAGCCGACATCGAGAACTAACTCCTGTCTGAAAATGGGCTCAATCAGATAAACGGTGAATTAGTTATGAATTTTTGAAGTTTCAGCTCAGACAAACTTATTTTGGGCTCCAGTATCGACTCTGACACGTTCTTCAATAAAATACTGGTATTGATCGGAGCATAATCCGGTCTCGACTTTGGAAGCAAAGTTGTAGATCTCTGAGTCAGTGACCTTGTGTAAAAAGATGGGCCCGATCCGATAAAAATTGACCGAGTTATGAATTTTCGAAGTTTCGGCCCAGATGAAATAATATTCAACATTCACGATTTTCGGCGCGTCACACGGACTCTGAGAAAAAAATGGAGGCCTTTTGAATACCATTCGAACTCGATACCTCCTTTGAAAACGTAGCCAACTCAATTTGTGAAATTTTGGCGCCGGAACCAGCTCGATACGATGAAAATCGACCAAGTTATGATTTTCTCAACATGACGCAAATAAACTTGTCACAAATTTTATGTACGAAAATACTTGATAAATCCGCATTTTTTGAAGACCTTCTGATCGAAATTGGCTTCCAGCCGTGAGAGATGAAAATGTAAATGGCATCAAGACGGAATTTCGGCCACCAGAACGGGTTCAAAATGAGCCACGATCTTCAAGTTATTAATTTTTTAGCGCGTAAAAACTGCACTTTCAGCATACTTTTTCACCATATATCTTCGAGAAACTCACCCATTCGGATACCTTCTTTAAAAAGTTGACTCTTGAGCCGAACCTAAATTTAAGAATATGTTATCAGAGATATCTTGGTGAAAGAACACCTGAATATGACGCGCCGGGTTGGACTTGTGAATCTTTGAACCCCGAATCGTTACAAAACGGCGAACCGATCTTCAGCACGGAAAATACTCTGAGAATATCCATTAACGAAATAAACGTCACTTGTAACCTGAAGAAGCTTGATAAATATGCCTTTATTCCATAACCACAAAACCAATAATATGCGTGAATGAAAAGAGGGCAAATTTTGGGGTACAACACATATATATGTTGAGATTTCACATGCATAATGAGTTGTCAAGAGGCAATGTTTTCTACCTTTTGCGAGAGATGGTACTTGTCCTAAACCTGGAGATGGGGGTTTGAAAGCTTAGATAACAAGCTTTTTAATGGTTATTTTTCTTGGAGATGTGTACACGATTTAAACGTAAAAACCATTAAGGATAACAATTGGTACCACATGCATATTGTATTGAGTTGCATTTGAGTCACATGTGTCGATGTGAAATGTTGAATTGGTGTGTAATATATGATATTGGTGTAAATGTTACATTTGGGGTATTTATGATTGATTATCTTTGAATCGTGATTCGGTGAGCAATGTTGTATATGTGAATATATGAATTGTGTTGGAATATGTTAAATACATTTATTATGTGAAGTGTGATAAATTCAATTATATGTATGTATGTATGTATGTGATGCAATTACTTATTATTATATATTTCTATAATGATGTGAATTCTCACCCTTCTGTTAGAATGATGTTTTATACGACATCACTCAGGTACTGAAGATAGTGGTGCTTTTTACAAGGATTAGTTAGATGATCTAGTTTTTGTTTTATCCGCTTATTAGGTAGTGAGTCATGCTCTGGTCATGTAATGCATGGAACATTTAAACTCATGTTGTTTTAAGAGATGTTTGTGACACTCTCATTTATGTTATTGTGTATTGAGATTATGTGATGGTGGCCTTTAGTGCCTAATGTTTTATTATATAATTGTCAGTAGGATTTCAATTATTGGTATAATTTTGAAAAGGGAATTATTTCGCTGCGAGATGAATATATGTATGAAAACATGATTTTAAATGCGTGTTATGAGCATGGCTGGTATAATTTGTGTTATTGTTGTGAAGTACATATGACTCCCTCTTTTGATATGTATGCTAATTTACTCTGATTATGCCATATATTTGCGCAGGGGTTTAGAAGGGGGTGTTACACTACTCAACTTCAAATCAATTACATCATTGTAGATCAATGTAAAAGACACAAGAGTTGTTGCTCATATTGTGTTATATTTTTAGTTCTTCATGTAAATTATTTGAACACAAGAGTTGTTCCTCCAAATTGTGTCAAACAATTAGAACCTAATCAATTGTGGAATCTACTTAAAAGAAGCAATCATGTAAACACAAACATTATCATATGAAGGTTGATAGTTCCTAGATTAACTAAGTGAAGGTCACATACTCAAGAAGACAATGGTTGTGTGTCATTGTGGAATCCCATAAAGAGACCATGATTGGTCAATTCTTATAAGGTCAATGATCGCTATATCTCTTAGGGGACCAGGAAGGTCATAATTCTTAAGAGATCACTAGAAGATGATCATTGTGAGAAATCCCATTTAGAAAGAACATGTGGTCAGATTTCTTATAGGGTCAATGATTGTTATATCTCGTGGAGATCACTGAACATATTGTTGTATTGTTCCTTGAGTCACTAATGTTAGTCAGATACTCAATATGACAATGGTTGTGGGTCATTGTAGATGAAATCTTGTTAAGAAATACTAGGTTGGTTATATTTTTTAAGGGGTCAATTATTGTTATATCTCATTGAGATCACTGAATGTATCATTGTTTTGTTCCATGACAAACTAGTGTTGGTCAGAAGTCTCAAGATTAAAATACATGCGGGTCATTGTATGGTTGTTAGTCACCGGAGGGTAGCCCGTGCATTTGTAATTAGTTTGGTTATAGTGAATTAAGTTCTTAATGAAGGAAAAATCATCTGAGGGGGTGGATAAGATGTAGTCTAGTTAAAGGTGAACTTGGATAATATGAATGTGTCTCTTTATATTTATAGAATTTTATATTCTTTCATATTTTTATCAAATTGTTTTTCAAAAGGGAAAAGTTTAAAAAAACCAATTCAAACCCCCATTTCTTGTGTTTTTCTCTACCTTCATGAACGACTAAGAGCGCGTGGTGTAGTGGTAATGGAGCATGGTTTGTATGCATGAGGGCGTGGGTTTAACACCTAGGGGAAGCATTCTCATATTTTTGGCCATTTTCTCATGTTCTTTTCATTTTTCTTATTTTTCTTTCCTTTTTATTTTCTTTTATTTTTATTTCAACTTGATTTTGTGTTAACTTAATATTTGTTCCTTGTATTTTATTTTGTCCTCACATTTTATTTTCCATCAAAAAATACCAAAAATATTTATTTATTTGATACATTTTATTAAGGTTTTAATTAGGTTTTTTTTCCAGGGTTTTACGACTTTTCATGTTTCTATGCTTGATTTAGTTTTAAGCTAATTAGAACCATGTTATTATTCCATTCATTGATTATTCCTTGATGTTATGCCTTTTGTTTCTTAAACAACATGATTATTGTTTGGTTTGATTTAGGGTATAGTGTAAATTGATGCATGAATGTTTGAATATTTTGTTTGTTGTTATTAATGTCAAAACCCTAGTTTTTCCATATTGCTTATTTTTCCTTGTTTCAACAAATGGTGCTATGTTTCTTTAAATTTGCAAGTTGTGACACTTTAAGATGTTTAATCTTGATGAATGATTAGGGTTTTTCCAGTTTAATGTTGCTTAAGTTACTTTCTTTTGAAGTTGTTTTGATTGTTGAATTATTTCTAAGTGCCTTGATGCCTTGTCTTGACAAATGTTGTGACTTTAGGGTTTTGAGTTTGACATGTTTTGATTCCTTCATGGACTTATGGGTATTCTTTGATGCATTTTTGATGCACTTTTTAGGGTTTAGGTTTTAAAACTTGTCATATTCTAAATTTGATTGATTTTTTACTTGAACTTTAAGCGTGATAGTTGTATGATCTTGCATGGTTTATGTTGACTTGTTCTAGCATGACTTCTTTGTTCATTCTTGGTTTTATGCATGATGATCCCTACTTGGTTTAGTATTTGATCATTTTTCTTTCCTTGTGCATCTTTTGAGAAAATATTTTACCATGATAGTTAATGCTCTCTTGATTAATACTTGACCATTTCTTTATTTTTGAGCTTGACTGGTCAACTTTATTTCTTGGTCTTTGTTCACTTGTCATTTGATTGATCATTACTTGTTTTATTCACACACTCCCTTAGGTTTGCTTAGTCCAACTTAATCTTTAATTAAGATTTGGATTGAGCTAGACATAAGGATTCAATCCAAGTATGACAACTTCAATTGGGGTTCCCCATTTCAATCCAAACTTTAAGATTATTGATGTATGATAACTTTAGGTTAGACTTTCCCTTTTCATCTAAATTTTAGGTCCATCTTTGCATGAAAAAATTTAGGATCAAGTGTCCCATTATACCTTGTTCCTTTTTCTTTGCATTGCATCCTTTAAAAAAATCATTTTCTTAATCAAAAATCCAAAAATACTTAATAAAATATCTCAAATATTTTCAAGACTAAAGGTATGAAAGTAGCTAAGTGCCCTCTGATAGAAGACCACTTACTACTCTCCCATAACAAAAAACACTCCAGCAAATCCAAATCATTTTTTCCTTAGGGATTTTTCCCTTTAAACCTTTTCAAAAAGGACATGTTAATTCCTTTCTACACAATACAACAATGCGTGAGTCTCCAATGGTCGGGCGTAAAATGTTAACTGTTAGAATGCAAACTTAGAATCTTCCATAAAAAACATACAACAAACCAACATTTTTTAGAAAAACTACAGTGTTCTGTTTCCTTAGGGATACGTAGGCACGAGGTTTCACAACCGAGGCAAACTCAATAATAAAAACCCTTTTGTTTTTCTTTAACAATTCAGCCATACATTCCCTTAGCAAGTAAATTTTAGATATACACACCCTTATATTAAAACAACAATAATGGATCCCTTTGAGTATGACGGATGTGAGGGGTGCTAATACCTTCCCCTTGCGTAACCGACTTTCGTACCCTTCTCTTGGTCGCAATAGCATGTTCTTTCCCACCTTAAAGGCTTTCTTGTTATTTTCCTTTCCCTCTTTGGAGATAAATAAAGTCCGATGGCGACTTCATTGTTTAGGTTTTTAGAGGCGTGAGAAGTTTGTCTAAAAATCTGTTAGTAAGTTAATCTGCAGTTATGTTTTTGTTAGAGTAATGTTAAATGTGTATGGTTGTTTGTGAATGGACTGTTTTGGTTAGCCTTGGTTAATGTAACTTTATTTTTTATGATTTTTGTGTTATGCCTTTGTATATAATGGTCATGGTGAACTGTTTTTGGTTTAATTAGTGCAGGTGGAAATGGCATGATTCATGGTCTCTTATTGCAAAGCACTTAGCATGAAGTTGATGAATATGTGAGGAAAAGTTGGAGAAGATTTAAGATTGGAAGCTTGGCCAAGAAGATGGAATTTTGATGAAGTGTTGGAACATGAAGACTTTTTGAAGCATGAAGAATTATGTGCATTAGGGTTTAGACTTAGGCTACATTTTAGTGTAATTGTTGTATGCATTTTTGTAATGGCCATGATGTAATGTACTTGAATAATATTTGTAATGTGAACTCCTTTGTAATTGGTTTTTCATCAATCATATTCAACCTATAATTTCTTCTCTTTTGGTTTTTTTAATGGCATGATGCCTTGACTTTTTTCAACTTGAATGAATGAAGTCCTTGATATTGTGATGTTTCTTGATGAATTCATCCATATGAAACCCTTCTTTGAATTCCACGTGATTTGGGAAATAAACCCTAATTCATGTGGAGACATCAAACATAAGAGGATGATAAAATCCTTAGCTCATGGCCTCTTGGATGAACCATGTGGGTAACTTGGGTTGTAAGTAACCAATGAACATCTCATGTGTTGAGTGAAGAAAAAGAATTTTGAGAAGATAAGAGTCTTAGATATCATGTATTTAAGCCTTGAGCATTCATCATATGACCTTGAGTATAAGGGTCAAAACCCTAATCATAATACTTGAGTCCTCAATTGAGATAACCCTACAAAATACAAAACCCTAATGCATAATTGAAACCATAATATTATGAATATTGATCTTAACCACCAAGCCTTGTTGTTAATGAATGCATGGATTATTGGATGACCTAATGGAGAGGGTATGTACATGAGGAATATGAGATTAATCCATATGATTTAGATGAAAGTGTAGGATAAATTTGGTGTATGAAAAACCATTCTAGGTGGAATACTAAAAGTTCTGGGAGGCTTATTATCAATTCAAATCTTGTCACTAACTTCATCTATAAGTTGGTAGTATACTTTCATCTATGAGTCAGTATTACATGTTTCTCAATCGTCCTTTATGAGTCAGTTTTATCTTGTCACTACCTTCATCTATGATTTGGTAGTATATTGTCATCTATGAGGCGGTATTACCTATTTTTAACAGTCATCTATAAGTCGGTTTTATCCTATTTCTCTACTTTCATCTATGAGTTAGTAGTACATTGTCATATATGAGTCGGTATTTTCCTGCTTACTGCCTCATCTATGAGTTTGTAGTATGACCAGGTCCTATTTACTACCTTCATCTATAAGTTTGTAGTAATTCTTTTTCTGACTAGCTACTCATGAGTTTGTTCCCCAGAGAGTCAGCACATCTTTCCTAGAGGCATGTCCCCAATGGAGTTTTCCATTGTCACTTGTTGCATGATGTCATCCCCAGTGAATTGTATCTCTCTGATGGACTCTTTTCTTTTTATTTGCTCCAACAGATTCAAGTTGTAGTTCATCTACACAAAGTTTGGTCTCCCTTATAGTTTTTCCCAGAGTCCTATCATTTGCATGCATATCATAAGCATTTTTGCGGTATTTTAGCACCAAAAATTAAGTCTTATGTATTTAAGTATCTTCAATCTCATTGATACGAAGAGTATCGATATTCATATCTCCATATATAAGAAACTTAAATTGGGAAATCTGTCATACCTTAATTTGTACCCCTAAGATCCCACCTATCAATCATTTGCAAGCATGGTATCCTCATAACCTTTGGGGTTGTCTCGTGGGAGAGATGATCAACTATCCTCGTGTTTCATTTTTATTTTATATTTTATGCTTCAATAACCCTTATTCAAAATACAAAAATATGTCTTGCTTTGTTTTCTTTTTGTGCAAGGTAGGGTTTTTCAATCAAAGGATCAAGTGAAGTTGCTAAATTAGGGTTTTTGTTTCTAAAGCTCAAAGTTTGGTAAACAAGTTGCCCATCAAAGCTTATTCATCAAGGCATGGCCTATAATCTTAGGACTCATTCATCTCAAGCTTCATTCAACATGGTTTGATAAAAAAATAATTCAAGTTTGATGCATATTTTCAAGTTGATTCAAGATTGGTTCATGTGTTTGTTTCCATGCCATCTTCATCAAGTTATCAAGTATTTATCAAGTTTCTTCTATGCACAATCTATCTTTCTTCCTTTGGACTTCAAATGGTCAACATTGAGCCTTTGAATGCAAGAAAAGTCAAGAAAAGTCAAGTTGGTGGACCTAAAATCAGGAATGGCATATCATTTGGTTAAAAGATCACAACTTATTCAATTTTCAACATTTTTGGACGCTTCATTGAGCCAAATTCCCATTTTAATGTCCAATACAACTTTACTTCAGAAGTCAAATGCCAATTATGCTCCTAAGTCAATTAATTTTTGAATTTGCTCAAAGGCCACTTACGCATAAAAGCTAGTTCATGACATGTTTGACCTAATGTCAAACCTGCAACTTAGTGCCAAGACCTCAGCTTTGCAACCATGCCATTTTCAGCTCAAGCATCTTTTTGAGTTGATTGATTTTTCATTTGATTCCTTGCCATTAGAGGAAAATTTGGCACAAAGAAAATTCAGAAACACACGAGTGGATTGCATTTGGCTTAAGCTTCAACATGGCACCATGGTCTCTATTCTAAACTGTGACCTGTAATTTGGTAATGAAGCAAATCTTCAATTGGGACCACCAAATCATGTGCAACTTTTTTCCTTATTGCAAAATGCATTTCTCACAACACAAAACGACTTGATTCCACTCCAAAACTCACACATTTCATGCTTCATTTCACACAGTTTGCAAGAGAAAAATATCTGACTTGGTTGGCACTATAAGAGAAGGATTTCACACACACCATGAGCTCACTCACTCTCTTATAAACAAAGCATCATTCTTCATTATAAATAAAGCTTTGAGAGCCACAAAACCCTACTATTTTCACTCATGAAACCTCTTAAAAACCCTAAACCCTAAACTCAATCTCTCTTTGTTTTAACTTCAATTCTCAACCCATAAACCTTCATTGGCATCATCTGAAGTTGTTTAAAGCGTTACAGAAGTTTGAAACACCTTGCAAGCACCAGTTCAATTTCACCATTTTTGGACTTTGAAGCTTCAATTGGAAAGGTACTTACGAGTTCCTATTTCATCCAAACGAGTTACGAATGTCTTTGACTTATTCCGCTTATTTAAAACCCCCACTCGCCTTTGATTTATTCATTATGTTCATCATTTAATTTTACTTTGGCACAATAAGAGAAGTATTTCACACACACCATGAGCTCACTCACTCTCTTATAAACAGAGCAGCATTCTTCATTCTAAATGAAGCTTTGAGAGCCACAAAACCCTACTATTTTCACTCATGAAACCTCTTAAAAACCCTAAACCCTAAACTCAATCTCTCTTTGTTTTAACTTCAATTCTCAACCCATAAACCTTCATCGGCATCATCTGAAGTTGATTAAAGCGTTACAGAAGTTTGAAACACCTTGCAAGCACCAGTTCAATTTCACCATTTTTGGACTTTGAAGCTTCAATTGGAAAGGTACTTACGAATTCCTATTTCATCCAAACGAGTTACGAATCTCTTTGTCTTATTCCGCTTATTTAAAACCCTCACTCGCCTTTGATTTATTCATTATGTTCATCATTTAATTTTACTTTGAAATAGATAGGTTTTTTGTGTTTTCTGCAAAATTATCTCTTCTTAGAGCCAATCAATGGATCTAATGTAGAGATATAAGAATGATGAGATGAGTTGAAGCTTGCACGCATGGTGTTTGAGCTCAAAACTCCAAGTTCTTGATCCGTAAAATTGAAAGGCTAGGGGTTGAAGACAACTAAATGTGTGCATTTTGTTGCCAATATTCAATTTATCTAATCGACGTCTAACACGCCACTAGTTGTTGGTTTTAATTTGATTTAAATTAATTTTTAATACTTCAAACTTCTCTAATTTAATTCTCATAGTTCTTTTGACCTTTTTGCCTCCAATTTTTTTCATATATCACTAAAAAATATATTCTCTACTACAACTATGAATGTCTACTACCTTTCTAAGTTTCCAAGATAGTCATTAGGAAACTTAGCACAATAAGATTACTATTTACATCCATATTTACACCTAATCCTGACCTTTATCTTGTCATTTTAGTGTACTTTAAATTTCTTCCTGATTGGACAGCATATGAGGTAATTGCTTCCTTAAAATCATCTTTTGTACTAAAATATGTTTCCACATCCAATTTATAATTGGACATGTCCTTTTGTATCTTGAATATTGGATACTTCTTTCTCCTAACTCCACTCTTATCATCACTATCACACCCACTTTAATTATCACTACCTTTAAACTCTTTGTTTTCTTCCCACTTTTCTTTATCTTTTTTCTTTTCACCTCACTACTAAAAAACGCGCAAACAAAAACTTTCAATTCACCACGGTTCTTCCCAACACTGTGGTGCCATCTCTAAACCCAAACACTAACATTTTATTTTATTTCTTTATTAAAAATTGTTAGCATATAATAACGGTTGCAACCATAACTGTGGTTATTGAATCCAGGATTTCTTGGGTTCTAACCTCAATGCCCTCACATATATTATTCATTTAACGTTAAGGCACACCTTTTATATTTTATTTATTTTTATATATAAAATAAAGGGTTACGACTTCAGTTGTTTTGTTTAACCATTGTGAGTATATTTATATTTAAGAAAACTAACTCTCGTCCTTTCACAGTAGGGTCGTATCTTTCACAGCAAAACCCTAGAACCCATTTTTTCTCTTCTTCTTCTTACATAAAGATATTCTTCTTTTTACTTATTCTATCATTTTCATGAATTTTTTTGTTATGTTTCACATGGTTTTTATTCTTGTTAGATAGTTTATGGTTCTTTTATTATTGTATGTTGTTCTAAGTTTGTGGTTTCACATGTTGATAATTTTCATGGTGTTTGTAGGAATCAAGAAAAGTAAATGAAGAAACAACAACAATAGAAAACTTCATCTAGTTTTAGAAGCTATGAAAATAAATATAAGAAGTATGGAGCTATTGTGTTAACTTCATCCACGTTATATTTCTTTTTCATTACTTCACAAACTAGATGAACCTCATATTGTGATGATTATGGTGGTAGCAAGCGTATGGTATACTCTCATTCTCTCTATTTTAATTTCTTTGTTGATACTTATAAGTTAGGATTTATGGGTTTAGGGTTTTGCTGATATGTGTGGTTGTATTCTAATGATGCTCATGATTGAAATTTGTTATGTTTCATTGCAGATTATGGTGTTAGATGGTTAAGGGGATGATAACAAGCGTATAGTAGGATTTAATGGTAGGCAGGGGATGATTGATGGCAATTTGATTAAGTACTTTAATTTCTTATACAAGTTAACAAAATGGTTAGTTATTCGATTCTCCCAATCCATGTAAATTAATTTGATGTTTTTGTTGATAAATTTGTTAGTGAGTTTTGAAATTCTAGCATGCACACAATATCAGAATTTAAGACTGATGTCTTAACAACACACAATCACAATGTCACAACATATGTTATGATATTTGTTGACATAACAACAAACAAAAACACCAATACAACACAGACTTGCAGAAAACGAAAGAACATAAGGATATGTTAACCCAATTCGATGCAACTTATCTATTCGTAGGGCTACAAAGCTAGGAAAGAAATCCACTATCAGTAGTACTAGTTCAAAGCTAAACTCCCCTATTTACAACATATCACCTAATCCATACCTAGCGTAACTTCTACCTAGGTCCTCCCTAGTATGAGAAATTGCCATTCCACTTCCAATCACCTCAATGATAAAAGACCTATACCAATCACAGGGGACGTCAATAAACAAGTCATAGTCACAACAACTTGAAACCAAAATACGAAGGACACATTTCCGAATTACAAATACTTAGTCTTACTTAAAAGCTTCGACCAAGAATAATACTCAGATTTGCTTAGAAGCTTCCTCCAAAAACAATACTCACTTTTGCTTCAGCGCTTCGAGGAGAACAATAACTTGACAAGAAAGTAGCAATCAGTCAACTCAAATGTATCAGAGATACATGAGGATGTATAAACAAAACATATGGAGAACCTAAGGAAATACAATCCACGGCTCACATCCTATAGGGATCAAAATAACATTGTTTTCGGGGACCACAAATTCAAACTAGGAACACACCGAAGTGAAACAGTCAACCAAGACACCATCCAATGAGGAGTAAACTCAAATAGGGATCAAATTCCATCCAGATAATGACCTGGTTAGGAAGGCTAAATAAAAATTCTTCCACGAGGGATAACTCAATGGGTAAATTGAAAGGATATACACTTTCTGCTTATGGTTGAAACTCTATTGGAGAGAGGATAATATAACTCTGTAAAGAGGATAATATGCCAACAAAAACATCAATGAATGAAAATGAGCAATGAATTTTAATTCAGCTGTGCATGATGTATGTATGAATGTATGAATGATATCATGTATATGCTGACAAAACATACATATTGCACTAGGATAACCAGACAAAAACAACTTGGGTAAGGATAACACTCGGCTAAATCACATCCAGGATGAAAAAATCCATAAGAGAGTAAGCACCAACTGAGGAAACAAAGTCCTACTTCAAGGCTTAACTTCATTGGGAAGAAACATGGCTTGAAAAATAATCAAAGAAAAATCTTATAGAAATAAATCAATACACTTTCAGGGATATAACACCCTCCTCTAGGCTTCACCATGGAATATCATACAAACTTTGCAAGGGAAAACAATGCCAGATCATCTAGACTTCAACTAGGGATGTCATACCGACTTCACTAGGGGAGACGAAACCACACATGCCAAGGGGAGCCCAATACATTCTTCAATATCAAAAGTAGTGGTTGTGCAAACTTCTTTAGGGAAAACCTATGAAAATTCACGGGGACAACAACTTTAGAGGTAAGCATCACCTTCGATTCATCTGGGGATTTAAGAAGTTAACATCACAACAAGAAGTCTAAATTATGGGGATTTTAAATCAAACTCAACACTTGGCGAGAGAAAACCAAAAAAGTTGACATCCTCTGTTGTACCCAAAAATTTTCCCTCTCACTTATCAAGAATTTTCTCACAAGATCTCTTGGACTCAAGACTGCATTAGGGTTTGGTCAGCTCAAGACATCTCATCTTACACTGTTGATCCAAAATTAGGGTTTGAGATTGCACAAAGATTTTTGGACTATCAATGCTTCATATGACTTTCAAACATCATTATGAACCCCTAAGATTTCTCATGACAAGTTTCAAGCCTTGAACCACATTTTTGATCAGTCAATTGGACAGTTGACCTAAAAATCAACTGTATTGGGGAAAAAGTCAACCATGGCCAATTTACAGTAAAACTTCATAATTTTTTATCCACATCAACATTTTAGACTCATGTGTATCATTTGATCAAGTTTGGATCACAATTCCTAAAGAAATTTGATCAAAACATCAAAAGGTCAAAATGGTCAAAATTAGGGTTTTGATTGAGAAAGAGTAATTTCTGATTTTTTTGACCTAGCAAATGACCAATTGTTAAAGCATGATTCCAAGGATTCAATTGCATCATCTTTACCTAATTACATGGTTCAAAACATTTCAATTTCATTGATAGACAGATGAAATTTGTAGTCAACTGATCAAAAGTCAACTATATACTGAAAAGTCAAACTTTGACTTTTTGGTCAAAATCAAGTGCCAAGGGTCACAATTCATCAAAACATGTCAAAATGTGAAACTTGTTCATCAAGAAATTAAGGATTGAATATTAGGTTTTAAAATTGGAAATTTTCTTAACTTAGAAAATTTTCTAAGTATAGAAAATTTCTTATTTTTTCCCAACTTTAAGCCATTTTTTCACCATGATACAAGATGATTCAAGGAAAGTTCCCAACATGAAAGTTGTAGACCTACATGAAATATAAAATTTTGATTCACGCAATTTTCCCTAAATATGCTTGGATCTCAAGATATAATTTTATGAATACATGCTCATGAACTAGATAACTTAGTGAAATTTTGCCCTAATTTAGGCAGGTTTTGGACCCAACTTCATGGAAATTTTTCACCTAGTTCCAAGAGGAGTCTTGAAATGAATTTCAAAGATGAGTTATATAGAATATTGCAAGATTTCCAAAATGTCCAATAACTCCTTGAGATCATTTTTGAGTAGGGAGAATCGAAGAGATGAAATTGGCAATTTCTGACTTTGAACTCAAGCCATTTCATGAAGAACAAAATTCAAATTTGAACCTATGCTGCCTAATTCATGCTTTACAGGTCTCTAACTTGTTTCTCACTTCATAATTTAATACTTACTCAGTTGACAAAGCTTTAATTCAAGCTCAAGATCCTTTGTCCAAGTTGTAATTTCATAAATGGCATAAAGTGGCCATTGCCATTTTGAAAAAGCTTCACTTTTGCAATATTTCAATTCTTGAGCATTGGACCTGTCTTCTCTGCACACACAAGTTTTACAGGCCTAAAGCAAATTGTACAAAGCTTATACAAACCCTAAGCAAGCCAGTACAAGCATGTGAAGACTTGTCTCTTCACTTTGCTTTAAAAGCAAGAAAGGGTGCCAAAAGGCTAGAACACACAAATCTGTTGGAGAGCTGACTTGAAACCTATCCCATACAAATATACAGACACATTACAACAGAAAAAATGATTGCTAGAGGCCTGAAACATTCAAACACTCCATATCACCAAAAAAGTGTCAAAAATCTCAGTTTTTGCATAAGCATAGCAATCCATCATTTGGCTCGTGCGTTTCAAGTTTTAACCATCAAAACACTTTACCTACTTGATATCTAAGTGATCCAGACCCTCATCCCTGCACTGTAACTCCTTATCCATCATCTGCCATTTTTGTTTTCAAAGCTTGCAGGTTGACTTGGATAGAGAGTTCCAGGCACTTCCAAAGCAAGGCAAGGATTGGAGCACACTCAGGGAGGTTCAAGCAAGCTTAAGCAATCATCAGGCCTCCATAAAACTCACTCAAACTCCATTCACGATTTCAACTGAAAGAGGTAAAAATCTCAACTTCTATCTCTTCATACATGCATCCATTGGCCACAATTTGTGAATAAACAATGTAGACCTCATTGCTACGAAGCTATACATATGTATATCTTGCATTGATTTGGCCTGAGTTGAGAGGATTTTGAACTTGAAGTTCCTGGAAAAATTAGGTTTAAATTTAGGGCTTTTAAAATTCGTTTTGATCTTTGATTGTTAGCTTACATAATTTACATGGTTAGAATCGTGAGACAAAATGCTACAACATTCATGTTATCAGTTTCCATTTTTATTGAGAGATGAGAAAGTTATAGAGCTTCTGGCCAGCTTGGGGAAGAAGATGAAGTACAGGGCAAGGACCTTGTTCATGTTATATTATTTTTGTTTCACATAAATCAACGAATGTATAGCCACCCCAGTGGCAAGGTAGCACGCTGGTGAGACCCAGGTCCTGGGTTCAAACCTTTGCGCTACCTTTTATTTTTTTCACATTTTTCCATTTCCAACTTTTGCTGTTTTGCAGGATGGGCTTGCTTCTTTGGGCTTTAGCGTTTTTTACTAACATACTGCTCCCAGTTTCCTTACAGCACCCCTGGCCCAACTATTTTCATATATTTTAATTTTTTTATTTTATTTTCATTTTTGTTTATTAAATATTTTTCTTTAATACATAAAAATCCTAAAAAATATAAATATGATAATATTGCATTTTTATGTTATTTTATTTTATTTTTTCATAAAAAAATATATTTTATCTTCAATATATACTAACTATCTTTTTTTAAATAAACTTCTAAACATAAATAAAATAGGTTTAGTTTAATTTGTTTTATTTTCTTTTCATTTCATACTTGTAAATATTTATTTTTGCATATATAAAAAAAACTTTATATTTTTATACAATATTATTTATTATTTTAATACAAAGAATACACCAAAAAAATAATACATGAGAACCTTATTTTCTTTCAAACTAGAAATTAGGGTTAACCCCCTTTCTGTGATACGGTGGAAGAACTGACTGTTTTTGAAATGCTGGTTTGCGTTTTGCATTTGTATTTGCAAAATGTCACGGTAAGCAAAAGTTGCCACCGTCTTTTATTTTATCCAACAAGGAAAGAAAAAAGGCACAGAAAAATTCCTTTTTTCGAGATATTTTTGAGTACGGGGGTAGATTATAGAAAGGGAAGGTATTAGCACCCTTTCTATCAGTAGTTATCTACGGGCTCTTAGGTACTTGCTCATCGTTTTCAAAATTATTTTCTTTGTGTTTGTGGGTTTTGAAAAGTTTTTGTTTTAACTTCGATTTAACTCTTGCGTCTGTCTTCAAGTGTGTAATGAAGTGTTTTTTGAAAACTTGTTCGTAAAAGTGTAAGTGTGAAAAAGTTTTGTTTTGATTGAGAAAGTACTTAAGAACTAATCTGCCTACTCGAAAAAGGAACCATTCTATGTTTGTTTCCTTTAGACAATGCTATCCTACTATTAGTGAGTAGGTAGTACCGTCGTTGGAGTTTTGAGGGTCAATTCAAAAGGGACGCACAGTCACTAAAGCAATGTTAGGACGTCTTAGTAATAACCCTAATGTCTTAGATCAATTATTCGAGGCAACAATTCCGAGGCAACCTTTCCGAGGCAACTTATGATCTTTTAGACAAGAGGGCGACCTCTAAAACAACCTATACTCAATGACCGTTTTAACAAAGGCAACCAAGTGGGAGTGTACCCTAGGAGTGCGCATGTGCGAGTGTGTTGATTTCAGATTATTTATCTTTGCACATGTTTAGAGTGATCTAACTGTTTTAAGATTAAACATTCATTCTTGTCATGCAAGCCCTATTATCAAACATGTAGAGTTAAATATTTGCAGAAATTAAAGTGCGGAATTTAAACTAAGCTATTACAAGGCTTCGGGTATTTACATAGCCAAAAACAAACCCTTTGAAATTTAAAAGCGGTAAGAATAAATAAATATCCTAATTTAATTATTACAAACCGGGAGAAGATACAATAATTGGATAAAAATAAAGCGCGCGAGAAAATTAGATCGAATGCGAAACGTAGGGTTTTGACCCTCTATCCTAATTAAAAAAAAGAAAATGTTTTTGTTGTTTTTTTAATATTTTTTAAGAAAAGAAATTAAGTCTTTGAATTAAAATGCAAAATTAATTGGTTATTAAATAAATTAATGAACAATAATTAAATGACATATTTTTGGTTTTTTTTTGGTTTTTTAGGAAAAAATGAAATGATTAAATTAGTAATAAAGACCTATTGATTCTAATTAATTTTAATTATTTACAAAATAAGTTAAAGTTGTCGAACATAAATAACCTAATTAATAATTGATTTTTTTACTAAAAAAAAATAAATATCTAAAATTTAATTGGACCTAAAAATATTTTTTGTGATTTTTGATAAAAAGAAAAATCATTTTATTGGTTAGTAAAAAAAATAATAACTAATTAAATGAAATATAAACAAAAAATATAAAAGATGAGAGATGGGCCTGAAAATGGGGTGTGCATAGCAAGAATCTGGGCCCATTAGTGCTGATCCACATTGACTTTTGTGATCCTGTATGGTGCACTGACCCTGGCTTATGGCGTGCTTTCAATGGTGGCCACCAGATCTGGCCATATGGCCATCTGGCGCGTTGGATGATGAGGGAGTATGGTGGGTGTTAGGCTCAAGCGCGCACTGGATTTCCTGAAATAACAATGAAAAATAGCAAATGCTGGAAGCAGGGAACGAACCCCTGACCTCCAGCCTCTAACGCCTTAAGAACCTGCGTGGCCACCACTGGGGAATTTGGTTTTGATTGTTATCATAATACAGAATAATAATAATATATGAAACAAATAAATTAATTGGATTTTCCGCGCGAAATTCAAACGAACGAATGGAGGCTGGCCACGTATGCATCTTCTTCCTTGCATCATGGCTAAAAGTTTTGGGACCTATACCCACGGATAATGTCCATCACTATAACCAGGCCAATCCTCAAAATCACGTACAGGTAACATAAATGACCACCAAGGTCATGGTTAGAACCGTCTCCTTCTTCTGAACACAGTGGTACCTTTTATCAAGGTCAATTGTTCCTGAAATCAAAGACCCTAAAAAAACTCCAAAAAACCTAACAATGGTGATTCACGATTCAGTCCATTAAAATGCAATTGGCTATTGTAGAAAGTTTGCAAACAATATGGTGATCAAGAATGTACCATAATTTTATGCTATACGTGCAAGAATGATGCTAATCGAATTCAAGAATATAGTGATACCGTGACGGACTTTCAGTGTATTGTAGGGCTTGAAAACACTTGCTTTCGATTTCTTTCGCTTGTGGAGACTCCCTGGAAGTGATTGGGAGAGGTATCGAGCCTTGAAACTGCCTCTAAAGGGGATTTCGAACTCACACTTTTCTTGGTTTTTTCCAAATCTTGTTTTTGCTCTAGCGCCTCTTTCTAACCTGTAAATAGGTCTGCCTCACCTCCTTATGTATCAAACAATGCATTGGGGTTGGTCATTGTGTCCAAATCCTTCTCTTTCAATGCTCTTTGATTTGATTTGATTTGCTTTTAAGATCTTTCAAAACATGGATTTTTTAAATCTTTTTGTGCACTCTAAAGCCTTGCACGAATTTAAATGATTGCTAGCTGTGTAATAAAGCCAGAAACAAGCATCAAATCTTTGTTTTCAATCATTTGGATTTTATATGATTTATTTTGATTTAAATCAAATTAATTCAAATAAAAATCAAAATAATTAATAAAAATAAGACATGGACAAGTGGAAAAGGTTAGAGCACGTGGGCTATGTTTCCAACTCAAAACAAGTGAAAAAGATTGGGCCCAATTGGCAAAATTTGAAGTTTTAGGGATAGTTGACTTTTTGCAATTTTGCAAAAAAGGTCAACTTCACCAATGCATAACTTCCTTAATTTTGACTCTTTGGAAGTGTTATTGGACTTTTTAGAAAGCTTGAGATGTCCTCTAAGCAACCATTTTGGTCTCATCTCATTTTGATATTCCATGCTCATGTATGAAGCTTTGACAAGAAAGGTTTTTTTGTTGACTTTTCAAAATGACCTATAATGTCCAAATTCATAACTTCTTGTGAGTGCATATTTTGAACTTGGGAGCTGAAGATGGATTGTAGGGAATTTCATCCTCTTCAAAATGAGATTTGTATGGGTCATTTCTCATAAAGTATGAGAAGGTTATGCTTGGTCAAAGTTGAGTTGACTTTTCCTACAAAACCCTAATTTAGCAATTTTTGAATCTTGATGAATTATGAGCAATCATTGATGAATCATGATCAACTCTTTATAAAATGATGAAATATACTTCAAAATAAGGATCTTGACCAAAAATCTTGAAGTTTGACTGTATGTGGGCCACAATTGACTTTTGCCCTAGCCTAGTCGATTTTTTGACCTTTGAGCAATTGACTGAGCAAACTTCCTCTACAAGGCTTAAAACTTGACATGGATGATATTGAGAACATATTAGGACATTGGTGATCACTTGGGATCACTTGGACTTAAGTATCTTGATGCAACATGAAACCCTAGTTTGGGGTAGACTGCCTTAGGAGAGAACTTGTCTGGCCAACCCTTGGACTACCTTGAGCAACTTTAGGATCTTTCTTTCAATGTTTTTGAGAAATATGGGGGGGAAAATTTTGGGGTATAATAGCTGCCCCTGTTCAATCTTCTTAAACCTGAGGATGTAGATTGGCTTTCGTGCCTTTCGTGATCCGAAGGTGGAAGAGGATTGAACACTAGAGTGCCCAGAAATTTGCACTCGCATGAAGTGGTAATTGTCTTGTGATGTCGGGAATGGGCTTATAGATACCATTTGGAGATTGCTGACGGGAGATGGGCTTAAAGATGCCATCAGAAGAAGTTTCGATCGCATAAGAGATTCCTTAGTGAGAGCTTGTATACCTGTCGTTGAGGAAGATTCCGCTGGGGAAGTCTGATCTTTGTTGAGAGAAATTGAATTTTAGGAGCTTTGTCGTCCGTTATTCTGCCGGTGAGTCGTCTCGGTTGATATTTAGGAACTTTGGTCGTCCATACTCAACTGAGGAGTCGTCTCTGCTGATATTTAGGACCTTCGATCGTCCGTACTCAACGGAGGAAACATCTCTATTGATATTTAGGAACTTCGATCGTCCGTACTCAATGGAGGAATACATCTCTGCTGAGATTTAGGAACCCGTCCATAATTCAATTGAGGAAACATCTCTGCTGAGATTTAGGAACTCGCCCGTAATTCAACTGAGGAAACATTTTTACTGAGATTTAGGAACTCGTCTGTTGTACCCCAAAATTTTCCCTCCCATATTCCTCAAGACATGTCAAGAATAATCTTCAAGTTGCTCAAGTTGGCTCAAGGGTTGGACAGTCAAATCACCTCCTAAGGCAGTCAAGTCAAAATTAGGGTTTTGTGTTGCATTAAGGTCCTCATATCCAAATGGCCTCAAGTGCTTCCCAATGTCTTAATATGTTCTTAAGTTCATCCATGACAAATTTCAAGCCTTGCAGAGAAACTTTGGTCAGCCAATTACTCAAGAGGCCCAAAAATCGACTGTGTTGGGTCAAAAGTCAACTGTGGCCTACATATAGTCAAACCTCAAGATTTTTTGTCAACATTATCATTTTGAAGGATAATTCATCATTTGATCAAGGGTTGATCATGATTCATCAAGGATTGCTCAAAATTCATCAAGATTTAAAAGTTGCTAAATTAGGGTTTTGTAGGAAACGTCAACTCAACTTTGACCAAGCATAACTTTCTCATAATTTATGATAAATGCCCCATCCAAAGCTCATTGTTAAGAGGATGCAATTCCCTACAATCCATCTTCATACCCCAAGATCAGAAAATGCACTAACAAGAAGTTACAAATTTGGACATTATAGGTCATTTTTGAAAGTCAACAAAAACACCTTTTGTTCCAAAGCTTATAACTTCAGAATGGAAGATCAAAATGAGATGTGACCAAAAGGGTTGATTAGAGGACATCTCAGGGTTTCTAAAAAGTCCAATAACACCTCCAAAAGTTCAAAATTGAGGAAGTTATGCATTGTTGAGGTTGGGCATTTTTCCAAATTTGCCAAAAGTCAACTATCCTCAAAATTCCAATTTTTGACAAAAGGGCCCACTTTTTTCCACTTGATTTAGTCTTGTCATGCCACACACGTGTCCCATGCTTAATTTCATGACCAAACATTTATTTTTCTATTTTATTTCATTTTTATTGATTTAATTCATTATTAATCAATATTAAATCAAATAAAATCCAAAAATTATTGAAAAGGGATCTTTGTGATTTGCACAGCTTGCAAACATCATGTGACACCTAATCAAATTCGTGCCTTGGCTTTTTGTGCACAAAATCTCAGATTTGGCCATATTTGGAAAGCTTGTTAATGGTGATCAAAGTTCAATCCTAATTCTTCAATACACATGGAAATTGGCCCAACTCTTGACCTAAAATCATTCTATTATATTCACACAAGCCACACAAACCTAATTCACGACCTAAGACCTGCTAAAACGGCCAAACCAAAAACTAAAAAAGCTTGGAAAAAGAGAGAGATCGAATTCTTGGTTAGAGCTTGCTTCTATCAAAAATATCAATGTGGTGTTCTTGCTTGCAATCTCCTGAAGCCATAGAAACCAGAACCAGACCTTAAGACCCCCTGAAACGCACTGTAAGTTGTCACGATTATGGCTCTGAGCATGATATCGTAAAACCACCTCCTTGCATCCTCTTGCCAATATTTTTGTATAATCATGCTTGCCTTTAAATTTCCATTCATTCTGCATCGTTCAATTGCTTTTTTCTAGCCCATAACTCCCTACCCGAACCTAGGGTTTTGGAGGTTTCCATTTGGGGTTTCGTTTTGCAGGGACAATTAGGATGAATCTTGGCCATGGTTGAACTCAGGAGGAAGAGGCGACCACATCCATGTGCTTGGATGGGATTATTATGGCCTAAAACACATTTTTGAATCGCCCCACGGATCTTCCTGCGGATAAAAATACGCAGGTAACAAAACCAGAGTTTGGTTGGAGAAGACGACCATACGTCGCCCTCCCATTGGTCTATTTGAAAAACGCGCGCTTTATTTTTTTTATTTACAGCGTTTTGATTATTTTCATATATAATAGTTTCTTATTATTATAATAACAAAGAAGCAGCGCAGTTGAGTTGGCAAGCAGGTTGAAGCATTATACCTTGGGACCTGGGTTCGAATCCCAGGTCCCCCAGAATTTGTTATGATTTTGTTTCAGATTATCCCATGTATCATTCAAGGCGTGGACCATCATACTCTACCCAGATCTCAAACGCCAGGTGGCTATAAAGCAAATCGAATGGTCATGAATGAGGGACCACCATGGTCTCAGGTCAACGCACGTATAGCAAATCACAAAAGTCAAGCAGGCTAGACGAAAGTGGGCCTCAAAAAACTGCTGATCAAACACCCTCTTTCGGCCCAGACCCCCTGAGTTTGCCTTTTTTTTTATTTTCTTTCATTATATTTTTTTATTTACTTGATTTATTTTCTTAATTAATTACTAACAAAAATAATTAACATTTTCTTAATAAAATCAGAAAACAAAAAATATAATATTTTTATTTATTAAATTTAATTTCATTAGTTTATTTTGTAAATAAATATTAACATAATTTGTTTAGTTTTAATTAGGCATAATATTAATATTTTTGCAATAAATTAAAATTGGTGTAGAATTAGGTTTTTAATGTATTTAATCATTTTTTTATTTTTTTCCTTAAACATTCAAAAACCCAAAAAATATTTCTTTTTATTAATTAATTAGCTTAGGTTTAATTTAATTCAAAATAACAAAAAATCTCTTTCTTTATGAAAAAGGGTCAAAACCCTAAAAAACTCTCTGATTCAATTTTTCTTGCGTGTATGATTTTTTTTATTCATATTATTTATCCAATAATGTAATTGTTCCTAGGATGTAATAGTTTTGGACTTAGGACTTATTTATCGCTTTTATTTACATTTTCCGCATTTACTTTTTCAAGGGTTTGTTTTTGGCGATGTAAATACCCGACGCCTTGTAATAGCTTAGTTTTATTTCCCGCAACCATTAACTGCTAGATGTACGAATAATAGGCTATGCATGACAAGATCTATCTTAACTTAAAAACAACTGTAGCTCACTATAACATGTACAAAGATAACATAACTGAAAATTGACACATTTGCACATGCCACTCCTAGGGTACGCCTCACTTGGTTGCCTCGAATGTGGTCATTGAGTATAGGAAGTTTTAGAGGTCGTCCTCTTGTCCAAAGATCATAAGTTGCCTCGAAACGGTTTCCTCGGATAAAATGATCTAAGACATTAGGGTTACCGCTAAGGCGTCCTAACATTGCTTTAGTGACCACATGTCCCTTAATCGAATTGACCTAAAAACTCCAACGACGGTGCTACCTACTCCTCAATAGTGGGATAGCACTGTCTAAAGGACATTTGCACAGTTTAATTCCTTTTGAGTAGGTAGAGGTTCTTAGGTACTTGCTCTTTCAAAACAAAACAAATTTTTCGCACTTACACTTTTCAAACAAAGTTTTCAACAACACTTCATACACTCTTGAGGATAGAAATAAGAGTTAAATCGAAGTTTTCAAACAAAACTCTTTTCAAAACCCACAAACACAAGAAAAGCAAAACTTTTTGAAAACACAATGAGCAAGTACCTAAGAGCCCGTGGATAAGCATAGATAGAAAGGGTGCTAACACCTTCCCTTTCTATAATCTACCTCCCGAACCCGAGAAACATCTCGAAAAGGAATTTTTCTGTGCTTTTGTCCTTTCCTTGTTGGATAAAATAAAAGACGGTGGCGAATATTGCTTACTGCGACATTTTGCAAAAACAAACGCAAACGCAAACCAGCATTCCAAAACAGTCAGTTCTATTCCCACCGATCACAGAACTGGCGACTCTGCTGGGGATTAAACTTATAAGTGAGGTGTACCTTAGGATTAGATTACTTGTGTTTTCAATTGTGTGCTTTGTATGCCTTAAACTTTGTGGGCTTGCATCGGAGTTCTATAGATCCTAACCCGGATCTTGGGATACCCTTTAGAAGTAGCAACAAACTGTGAGGGAACTGTGCGGGGTATACCGACATGGTTGAAGCAGTAGCTATGTTGATGTGGCACTTTGGTGAGTACCAGTAACCCTTGAGTCAAGTCAAGGAGAGTACGGGGCCGCCGCGTGGTGTCGTGAAGCATCAACTGACTTTAGAAGCTTACTTGATCATCTTGGCCTTTTTAGGGGTAGTGAGATGACCGACTTTGGTGCAGTCCGAAGTTGGTAGATACTCGATGCTACACTCATTGAGGGTTGTTTTCTTGGAATATTTTGGTCGCCAGTTAAGTGGCTAAATCAAAACAATGAACATAGAAAACAATCCAATGATATTGATCTCCTTAGAACCCGGTTACTACTTATAGGACAGGTTTTGAGCCAACTAACTTCGAGAGGGTAATACCTAAACTCCATGCTAGCCTAAAATCTAAGGGCTCTTTGTGTAACTTGTGTGCTTTCAAACTTAAACTACTTGCACATTCTTGTTATCTGTCAACATGATTTCCTTGCAGGTTTTGTTTACAGTCCTTATCCAATAATTTGGACTTATTGCAGGGCTTAGTTACATCACCTCACACTTTTTCTTAAATGCATGGCATACACATCATAACATCATACCATAGCATTTTCCTTAACCATTTCAAGGATCTCAAAGGTTTGTGATGCAGGTCATGATGAACCAAATGTCTAGCAAGGGGCAAAGGGGATTTATTTTCCTCTAGCCAAGGTTGTTTGGAGATCAAAACATGATAACTTGAGTCAGGGGCTATGACCCACTCGATATGGTGAGCTTGAGTCTTGAAGAAGGACTCTTAGCAATATGAAGCTCCTTCAATCAAGCTGCAAAATTCAAATTCTAACAAGTTTCTTTGTTTACCCCACGAGATCCTTGAAAATATTGCATACATATATCATACATATCATTGCATTACATGTACCATTACAGGTCTCTTATCTTCTTCGCTGTTTATTTCAGCAATCATCATGTCTACCGAACCTTCCACTGAGCAAGCTATCAAGGCCCTCCAGGCCCAGAATGCCCAGTTTCAAGAGTTGGTCATGAGCCTAGCTAAGGGTCAGCAGGACCTGAAGACCCTGATTCTGAAAGAGAGGAAGAAGAAGAAGAAGAGGACTGTCCTGTTCAACACCAGACGCAGGTTTGGAAACGGGCTGCAAAATGAAGTTGATCTAACCACCTCATCTGGAGGGAAGGATAGCCCACAAGAAAGGAGGGTTCCTAGCCCTATAGTCTCCGACAACGAGACGGACTATGATGAAGAACAATATCCTCCTGCTGAGGATAAGTACAAACAGCTGGAAAACCGTTTGAGCGCTATGGAGATACAGAACGTGCCCGACCTGGACTTTGGAGATCTGGGTCTATCATCTGGGGTGGTGATTCCCCATAAGTTTAAGGCACCTGCCTTTGCCAAGTATGACAGAGCTTTCTGTCCAAAGTTGCACCTTCGGTCATATGTGAGGAGGATCCAACCTTACACCGCTGATAAGAATTTGTGGATCCATTTCTTTCAAGACAGTCTCTCAGGGACTCAGCTTGAGTGGTTCTATCAGTTGGATGGAGCCAGTATCCGTAACTGGGAAGATTTGGCTACTGCGTTCTATAAGAAGTATCAATATAATTCCGACCTCGCTCCTACGCGTACCCAACTCCAGGGTATGTCAATAGGGACGGGTGAAGGATTTAAAGAGTATGCTCAGAAATGGAGAGACCTTTCCGGAAGGGTGCAACCACCTTTGGCTGATCGTGAACTTGTCGATATGTTTTTGGGGACCCTGTTTGGTCCTTTCTTTAACCATTTGATTGGAAACTCTTCAGTCAGATTTACAAACCTTATATTGACTGGTGAGAGAATTTAAGTCGGCATCAAAAGTGGGAAGATTCAAGAAGCTACACCTTCTGATGCTCAGAAAAAGCCTTACAGTGGGAAGAAAGAGTTCAATGCTGTGTACAGTCAAAAGAGTCGTCGTGACCAACATGTAAGGGCAGTCTTGATCTCTGGTTCTGTGTCACACCGACAACAACAAAAGGGAAATCAACGAAGGCCGGACGAGCCTAAAAGACAGTTCACCAACATCAACATGCCATTGTCACAAGCATTGCAGCACATGTTGAAGATGAATCTGATTACGGTGATAAACCCTCCTCCAAACCGTAAGACTTCTTCTCCTAACTACAACCCAGATGCAAGGTGTGCTTATCATTCCGGTAGCCCAGGGCACGATACTGACGATTGTTGGGCACTGAAATACAAGATTCAGAATATGATTGACGCTAAGGAGATCGAATTCGAGCCTCCTGAGACTCCCAATGTGATCACTGCTCCCCTGCCAAAACATGGCTAGGATTGAAAGCACTTTTGTTCATTTGAATTCTGAAGTTGTATTTTTCTTTGCTTATTCAAACAATTATCATGTCAAACTCTTTTATTTCATTAATGCATTACACGTGTCTGTTTTGAATTAATTGTTTTCACTATGCTTAAAATTGCTTCATTTTGTGATGTTCAACTCTCGATCTAAAATTCTAGACCTTCTGAGGGAGGATGACAAAAACGATACCACGATCTTTACAGTATGCTTTTGAATAGACCCCACTGATGAGGTACATGCATTGTTTCAAATCCTAAACAGTGGAGTTATAAGGAAGATAATCCCTCGTCAACCCCTTCGAGCCAAAGAAGTTGGAGTTTTTTCTTTTCACAAATTAAAACCCTTAATTATAACCTGGGGCAGGGTAGTTTTCTCAGTTGATCCAGGTGCACAATGAATGGCATCAAATAAGTCCTTCCGAGACAAAAGACGGTGATGGTTCCGTATAATCGTAAGGACATGCAGTCATTATCTCTCAAAATAAAAGCCCAATAAGTCAAAACCTATGAAGGAGACTTACAAAACTGGGGCATCCCGCTGACTGTAATCACAAAAGAAACAGTTCAGGCAAAAAGACAGGGATAATAAAATAAAAAAGAAAGAGATCCTACAGACTCTCAACAAAATGAAATCATGTTCAAAATAAATTGTCAGTATCCGAACCATCACCGGAATATCAGAGCAAAGATTCAAACAGGATCTAAATGCACGATTAGCTAAGTTTAAGATCGAAGAACATCACGAAGAACGGGTGGGTACAAATAAAATTTGAGCCTTTATCCTTTGTTTCTTAAACCGTGAACCAGGCCATGTTATAACCCTTAAAAGTCCTAGCTGAAGCATGGGTTAGTTCGAAAGCACACTGTTACAAAAGGTATCCTGACTCCTGTAGGGCTTGCTGTAAAATCCTGAGTTGACATCACATTTAAAAAAAAATCGTTTGTTTTATTGAAAACTGCATTTTCAAAGAACTTCAAAACAGACATAAGATTTGCATTCTTAAAATAACATTGTTTGCATATGACTATTTATTCAACAACAGAGAAATTCGCACGACGAATATCTAGTGAACAAAAAACCTTTTCAATAAAAAGGGTCACCTCAAGTGGAAGAAACACTTCCAACCAAGGGGCAGACATGATCATTGTCCATCATCTGGGGCAGTCAAGTCAAGATTCAAGGAATCTCTCAAAATGCCAAATAGCCAGGGGTAAATCTCCGCCTGAGTCACTTGGGGCATTGGAAATGAATTCCAGCAACGAATCTTGCATGATCAAATATCTTCTGGTAGTATGGCGACACAACACTACTGACAGTTACACCTCCCTACATCCTGAGAGCATGGACATAGTCAAAAAAGTACTACGCATAATCAAAGACCCGCTAGGTTGACTGGCCTAGGCAAAAATAAGGGCTTCCCGGCAAACCAAAAGGGTTCGGGCAAAAATGAGGGATGAAAATGAAAAATCTGTACACCCGGCAAGTCGAAAACCTGAAAAGGCGGCTTGGGCAAAAAAAGGGTATCCCGATGGACTGAAAACCCGAAAGGGCGGTCCAGGCAAAAGTTAGGGATCAAAGCGTACGACTATGTCCCGTCATCTTGTCGCTTACCTACTAGAAGAAAACTTATCATTCCAAACACCTCATAGGTTGGGATAATACTCGATCCACAAGGCCTCCGCAGGCACCTTCTCCCGCAGAAACTGGGGCAATAAGAATTGTCTGAACTGTACAAGCTGCTCTGTCCACCAAATACAAGGTAGATTTAGTTGAAGAGTATGACCAAGATTCCTTCACTCCCCGCAGAGTAAGACAGTAATGGAAGCTCTCCCCACTGAGACCTGCAACCATGGACGAATCAACAATACTCTCCCCCAAGCAGAGTTAGTCTACCGTCAGTCCCGAAAAGGCTCGGTATTCCCAAAAGGTCTTAATATTCCCCAGCAGAGTATAAAGATATTCCCCAGCAAGCGTAAAGAGCATCCCCGGCAGTCTTAATATTCCTCAACAAAATATAAGAATGTTCCCCGGTGGAATACAAGATACCCCCAGTGGAGCCATTTCCCCAGCGCAGTCTAAAAAAGCTTCCCCAATAGAGAATTGAATCATCTTACCCAGTAGATTCTGGAAGCTTGTCTCCTGCAGAATACAAATGCATCTCCTCCGCCAAATTCAGAGGTTATCCCCACAAGAGTCTAACTGGGTTATCCTCAGCAAGTTGCAATTGAAAGATCATCCCCAGCGAAGTTCTTTCTATCCCCAGCCGAGTTCATCATCAAAATCCCCAACAGAGCTTATCAACGGAATTCCCTTCAGAGTTATCGTTAAAATCTCAGCAAAGCATCTCTTCCCACAGAGTAATTCCCTGCAGAGTAATATCTTCACCAGTTTATTCCCCAACGGAGTCATCCTCTCCTACAAGTTTATCACCTTCGTTCATCATCCCCAGTGGAAGCAAAGAATTCAACATCATTCTCCAGCAGCTATCCGGGATTTATTTTCCCCAGCTAAAACATCACATTTTCATACATCATGATACATGCATATACGCATCATATCATACGATCTCATTTATTTTGAGAACATCATTGCTCGATCCATATCATGCATTGCATATGACTGACCTTTACCTTTCAGGAAAGATGCAGTTAGATTCTCAAATTATGTCAATGGAGACAAAACCAGTTAAATCGATTCCTAAAGATTTTTCTGAAGCCACGCCAGTCAAAAGAGAAGAAATCAGTTAAATCGATTCCTAAATATTTTTCTGAAGCAAAGTCCAGTCAAAGAAGACAAATCCAGTTAAATCGATTCCTAAAGATTTTTCTGATGCAAACCCGTCAATAGAGACAACCCGTCAATAGAGACAACTCGTCAATAGAGACAACCCGTCAATGAAGACAACCCATCAATGAAGACAACCCGTCAATGAAGACAACCCGTCAATGAAGACAACCCATCAATGAAGACAACCCGTCAACGAAGACAAAACTACCTACCAACAATCTCCAGGTGTCATCTATAAGCCCATCCTCCTATCCACCATCTCTCCAAATGGCATCTGTAAGCCCATTCCCGACATCACAACGCTGATACTACTCCATGCGAGTGCAAATTTCTGGGCACTTTAGTGTTCAATCATCTTCCACCTTCAGATCACGAAAGGCACGCAAGCCAATCTATATCCTCAGGTCTAAGAAGATTGAACAGGGGCAACTGTTGTACCCCAAAATTTCCCCTCCCATATTCCTCAAGACATGTCAAGAATAATCTTCAAGTTGCTCAAGTTGGCTCAAGGGTTGGACAGTCAAATCACCTCCTAAGGCAGTCAAGTCAAAATTAGGGTTTTGTGTTGCATTAAGGTCCTCATATCCAAATGGCCTCAAGTTCTTCCCAATGTCTTAATATGTTCTTAAGTTCATCCATGACAAATTTCAAGCCTTGCAGAGAAACTTTGGTCAGCCAATTGCTCAAGAGGCCCAAAAATCGACTGTGCTGGGTCAAAAGTCAACTGTGGCCTACATATAGTCAAACCTCAAGATTTTTTGTCAACATTATCATTTTGAAGTATAATTCATCATTTTATCAAGGTTTGATCATTATTCATCAAGGATTGCTCAAAATTCATCAAGATTTAAAAGTTGCTAAATTAGGGTTTTGCAAGAAAAGTCAACTCAACTTTGACCAAGCATAACTTTCTCATACTTTATGATAAATGAACCATCCAAAGCTCATTTTGAAGAGGATGCAATTCCCTACAATCCATCTTCATACCCCAAGATCAGAAAATGCACTCACAAGAAGTTAAAAGTTTGGACATTATAGGTCATTTTTGAAAGTCAACAAAAACACCTTTTGTGCCAAAGCTTATAACTTGAGAATGGAAGATCAAAATGATATGAGACCAAACGGGTTGATTATAGTACATCTCAAGGTTTCTAAAAAGGCCAAGAACACCTCCAAAAGTTCAAAATTGAGGAAGTTATTCATTGTTGAAGTTGGGCATTTTTCCAAATTTGCCAAAAGTCAACTATCCTCAAAATTCCAATTTTTGACAAAAGGGCCCACTTTTTTCCACTTGATTTAGTCTTGTCATGCCACACACGTGTCCCATGCTTAATTTCATGACCAAACATTTATTTTTCTATTTTATTTCATTTTTATTGATTTAATTCATTATTAATCAATATTAAATCAAATAAAATCCAAAAATTATTGAAAAGGGATCTTTGTGATTTGTACAGCTTACAAACATGATGTGACACCTAATCAAATTCGTGCCTTGGCTTTTTGTGCACAAAATCTCAGATTTGGCCATATTTGGAAAGCTTGTTAATGGTGATCAAAGTGCAATCCTAATTCTTCAATATACATGGATATTGGCCCAACTCTTGACCTAAAATCATTCTATTATATTCACACAAGCCACACAAACCTAATTCACGACCTAAGACCTGCTAAAACGGCCAAACCAAAAACTGAAAAAGCTTGGAAAAAGAGAGAGATTGAATTCTTGGTTAGAGCTTGCTTCAATCAAAAATATCAACGTGGTGTTCTTGCTTGCAATCTCCTGAAGCCATAGCAACCAGAACCGGACCTTAAGACCCCCTGAAACGCACTGTAAGTTGTCACGATTATGGCTCTGAACATGATATCGTAAAACCACCTCCTTGCATCCTCTTGCCAATATTTTTGTATAAACATGCTTGCCTTTAAATTTCCATTCATTCTGCATCGTTCACTTGCTTTTTTCTAGCCCATAACTCCCTACCCGAACCTAGGGTTTTGGAGGTTTCCATTTGGGGTTTCGTTTTGCAGGGACAATTAGGATGAATCTTGCCCATGGTTGAACTCAGGAGGAAGAGGAGACCACATCCATGTGCTTGGATGGGATTATTATGGCCTAAAACGCATTTTTGAATCGCCCCACGGATCTTCCTGCGGATAAAAATCCGCAGGTAAAAAAACCAGAGTTTCGTTGGAGAAGACGACCACACGTCGCCCTCCCATTGGTCTATTTGAAAAACGCGCGCTTTATTATTTTTATTTACAGCGTTTTGATTGTTTTCATATATAATAGTTTCTTCTTATTATAATAACAAAGAAGCAGAGCAGTTGAGTTGGCAAGCAGGTTGAAGCATTATCCCTTGGGACCTGGGTTCAAATCCCAGGTCCCCCAATATTTGTTATGATTTTGTTTCAGATTATCCCATGTATCATTCAAGGCGTGGACCATCATACTCTGCCCAGATCTCAAATGCCAGGTGGCTATAAAGAAAATCCAATGGTCATGAATGAGGGACCACCATGGTCTCAGGTCAGCGCACGTATAGAAAATCACAAAAGTCAAGCAGGCTGGACGAAAGTGGGCCTCAAAAAACTGCTGATCAAACACCCTCTTTGGGCCCAGACCCCCTGAGTTTGCCTCTTTTTTTCTTTCTTTCATTATATTTTTTTATTTACTTGATTTATTTTCTTAATTAATTACTAACAAAAATAATTAACATTTTCTTAATAAAATCAGAAAACAAAAAATATAATATTTTTATTTATTAAATTTGATTTCATTAGTTTATTTTGTAAATAAATATTAACATAATTTGTTTAGTTTTAATTAGACATAATATTAATATTTTTGCAATAAATTAAAATTGGTGTAGAATTAGGTTTTTAATGTATTTAATCATTTTTTTATTTTTTTTCCTTAAACTTCAAAAACCAAAAAAATATTTCTTTTTTTAAATAATTAGCTTAGGTTTAATTTAATTCAAAATAACAAAAAATCTCTTTCTTTCTGAAAAAGGGTCAAAACCCTAAAAAACTCTCCGATTCAATTTTTCTCGCGCGTATGATTTTTTTTATTCATATTTTTTGTCCAATAATGTAATTGTTCCGAGGATGTAATAGTTTTGGACTTAGGACTTATTTATCGCTTTTATTTACCTTTTTCGCATTTACTTTTTCAAGGGTTTGTTTTTGGCGATGTAAATACCCGACGCCTTGTAATAGCTTAGTTTTATTTCCCGCAACCATTAACTGCTAGATGTACGAATAATAGGCTATGCATGACAAGATCTATCTTAACTTAAAAACAACTGTAGCTCACTATAACATGTACAAAGATAACATAACTGAAAATTGACACATTTGCACATGCCACTCCTAGGGTACGCCTCACTTGGTTGCCTCGAACATGGTCATTGAGTATAGGAAGTTTTAGAGGTCGCCCTCTTGTCCAAAGATCATAAGTTGCCTCGAAACGGTTGCCTCGGATAAAATGATCTAAGACATTAGGGTTACCGCTAAGGCGTCCTAACATTGCTTTAGTGACCACATGTCCCTTAATCGAATTGACCCGAAAACTCCAACGACGGTGCTACCTACTCCTCAATAGTGGGATAGCACTGTCTAAAGGACATTTGCACAATTTAATTCCTTTTGAGTAGGTAGAGGTTCTTAGGTACTTGCTCTTTTAAAACAAAACAAATTTTTCGCACTTACACTTTTCAAACAAAGTTTTCAACAACACTTCATACACTCTTGAGGATAGAAACAAGAGTTAAATCGAAGTTTTCAAACAAAACTCTTTTCAAAACCCACAAACACAAGAAAAGCAAAACTTTTTGAAAACACAATGAGCAAGTACCTAAGAGCCCGTGGATAACCACAGATAGAAAGGGTGCTAACACCTTCCCTTTCTATAATCTACCTCCCGAACCCGAGAAACATCTCGAAAAGGAATTTTTCTGTACTTTTGTCCTTTCCTTGTTGGATAAAATAAAAGACGGTGGCGAATCTTGCTTACCGCGACATTTTGCAAAAACAAACGCAAACGCGAACCAGCATTCCAAAACAGTCAGTTCTATTCCCACCGATCACATTGTCCATAATTCAACTGAGGAAACATCTATGCTGAGATTTAGGAACTCGTCCGTAATTCAACTGAGGAAACATCTCTGCTGAGATTTAGGAACTCGTCTGTAATTCAACTGAGGAAATATTTTTGCTGAGATTTAGGAACTCGTCCGTAATTCAACTGAGGAAACATCTCTGTTGAGATTTAGGAGCTCGTCCGTAATTCAACTGAGGAAACATCTCTGCTGAGATTTAGGAACTCGTCCGTAATTCAACTGAGAAAATATTTTTGCTGAGATTTAGGAACTCGTCCGTAATTCAACTGAGGAAACATCTTCGCTGAGATTTAGGAACTCGTCCATAATTCAACTGAGGAAATATCTTTGTCGATATTTAGGAACTCGTCCGTAATTCAACTGAGGAAACATCTCTGTCGAGATTTAGGAACTCGTCCGTAATTCAACTGAGGTAAAAGCTTCATAGCTTGAATTTTGCGAGAATTTAACCGTATCTTTCCTAAAAGGTAAAGGATAGTTGTATGTAATGCATGATATGTATCAAACAATGATGTTCTCAAAATAAATGAGATTGTTTTGTATGATGCGTATATGCATGTGTCATAATGTATGTAAATGTAATGTTTTTGAGCTGGGGAGAATAAATCCCGGATTGCTGCTGGAGAAAAGAATTGAATTCTTCGTTTCTGCTGGAGATAGTGGATGAAGATGTTTGTGGGAATAAACCTGCAGAAGAGGATAACTTCGTTGGGGAATAAACTGATGAGAGAATGACTCTGTGGGGAAGACATGCTCTGCTGAGGATTCCATTGACAAATTTAGCTGGGGATGAGTTACCGTTACTGGTGATAATGAAACCTATTGGGGATGAGTTACCGTTGCTGGTGATAATGAAACCTGTTGGGGATTGAATTCCTGTTTGTGAAGGGAAAGAAACTCCATTGGGGATGATTTTCCAGTTGCGACTTCACGGGGAATAATCTTTTAGACTCTAGTGGGGATAATCTTCCCGAGTCTACTGGGGACAATTCTTCAAACTCCACTGGGGATATTTTTATACTCCGCTGGGGATGATAAGACTCTTTAGTGCTAATGGTATATAAACTCTACTTTGGGGAGAATATCACCAATTCATTTGCGAGCCTCAGCTGGGGAGAGCTAACACCACTATATTTCTGTTACTCTGCGGGTAGTGAATGCACTTTCAATCATTTCCTCTAGCTAGGTTTATCCTTATACCTAGTGGACGGAGCAACTGTACGGTTTGGACATCTCTCGTTTGCCCCTATTATGATATTACAAGTAATTGTCTTTTGTTTCGCATGTAAATACTTATGAGCAGCAATCAATGTCAAATGCATATATCAAAAATGAACATTGGACATTCTCGCAAAATGAAACAGAAAAAGGAAAACAGTTTGAAATTTATTGGTGAAATGACTTGTATTGATTTTGAAGTTAGCCTGTAAATAGGCGTCTTTTGTACAAGAGGTTGACGTCCTAGTAAGAGAATGCCGCTGAACAATAGAGTTTAAACAATTTGTGAAAAACAAAGAAAAACAACTATGTGAATAATCCCACTGGGTTCCAACTCTGCTATTGCCTTTATGTACTTGAGCATCTCATCACTTTGCTACTTGGTTGAAGGTAGATCAGATTGATTAGTGTCGTCCGAGCTTGATAGTCGATACCGAAGTCTGGTTGCAAGGTGATCCAATGAGACACATTGTTACGCTTTGATCCCTAATTTTTGCCTGGACCGCCCTTTCGGGTTTTCAATCCACCGGGATACCCCTTTTTGCCCAAGCCACCTTTTCAGGTTTTCGACTTGCCGGGTGTACAAATTTTCATTTTCATCCCTTATTTTTGCCCGATCCCTTTTGGTTCACCGGGAAGCCCTTATTTTTGCCTAGGCCAGTCAACCTAGCGGGTTTTTAATTATGCGTAGTATATTTTCACTATGTCTGCATTGACGGGGTGAGGAAGGTCGTCACCATCCATGGTGGTTAGAATCATAGCTCCTCCTGAGAAAATGTTCTTAACCATAAATGGCCCTTCATACGTGGGGGTCCATTTGCCCTTGGGATCACCTTGTGGTAGTATGATGCGCTTGATTACCAGATCCCCGACTTGATATTCTTGTCGTCTGACTTTCTTGTTAAATGCCTTGATCATTCGTTTTTGATACGTTTGACCATGACAAATAGCAGTAAGTCTCTTTTCGTCGATTAAATTCAGCTGATCAAGCCGGGTCTGAATCCAGTCATCTTCGCTCAAACCCGTGTCCTTCATAATCCGAAGAGAGGGTATCTAAACTTCAATGGGCAAGACCGCCTCCATGCCATAAACCAAGGAATAGGGTGTTTCCCCTGTTGACGTCCGCGCTGAGGTACGGTACCCATGAAGAGCAAATGGTAACATCTCATGCCAGTCTTTGTACGTTACCGTCATCTTCTGCACAATCTTCTTAATGTTCTTATTAGCCGCTTCTACAGCCCCATTCATCTTCGGTCGGCAAGGAGAAGAGTTGTGATGCTGTATCTTGAACTGCTTGCAGAGTTCGGTGATCATTTTATTATTGAGATTTGTACCATTGTCCGTAATGATCTTCTCTGGTACACTATATCGACAGATCAGATTGTGCCGAATGAACTGTGCCACGACGTTCTTGGTTACAGTAGAAAATGAAGCTGCTTCAACCCACTTCGTAAAGTAATCAATCGCTACCAGATTGAAACAATTCCCGTTAGATGCCGTAGGTATGATCTCTCTGATCATGTCGATGCCCCACATTGCAAAAGGCCAAGGTGTTGTCAAAACATTCAGAGGTACTGGAGGTATGTGCACTTTATCAGCATAGAGTTGGCACTTATGACAAGTCCGAGAATGCTGATAACAGTCTGATTCCATTGTAGACCAATAATATCCTACCCGTAGGATTTTCTTTACCATGGTATATCCACTGGAATGAGTCCCGAAAGTACCTTAATGTAACTCTACCATAATCCTTTCTGCTTCGTTCTTATCCACACAACGCAGCAAGGTTGAGTCATGGTTACGCTTGTAAAGAATGCCATTGCTGATGAAGAACTTCGCCGCGAATCTTCTCATAAACTTTTTATCATTAACAGATGCACCCTAAGGGTATTCCTGAGCCTCAAGGTACCTCTTTACCTCGTGAAACCAGGGCTTATCTGCTACCTCTTCAGTCTCAATGTCACAGCAATGTGCGGGTTCACCTAACCTCTCAATGGTAATCTGTGGAGCCTCATTGTCCCATCTGACCTTGAACATAGAAGACATCGTAGCTAGCGCGTCCTCCAACTGATTCTCCTCTCTAGGGAAGTGTTCAAAGGTTATCTCCTCGAAGTGGGGAAGCAACATCAATACATACTCTTTGTAAGGAATAAGATTTGGGTGTTTCATATCCCACTCGCCTTTGATCTGACTGATCACGAGAGCGGAATCTCCGAATACACTTAAGAACTTAATCCTTAGGTCAATAGCTGCTCGAAGACCCATAATGCACGCTTCATACTCCGCCATGTTGTTGGTGTGGTTGAAACATAGTCGGGCGGTGAACGGAGTATGAGAGCCTCCAGGAGATACGATCACGACGCCAATGCCATTACCCAAAGCGTTCGAAGCTCCATCAAAATACATAGACCATCGGGATCCTTCCTCAGGTCCTTCATCTGGTCCAGGTGTTTCACAGTCGGTCACTAACATGATGTTCTCATCCGGTAATTCGAAGTTCATAGACTGGTAATCGTCCACTGCCTGATGCGCCAAATGATCTGCCAACACACTTCCCTTGATTTCTTTCTGGGTCGTGTATTGAATGTCATACTCAGTCAAGATCATCTGCCATCTCGCTATTCTTCCGGACAAAGCAGGCTTCTCGAAGATATACTTGATTGGATCCATCTTTGATATCAATAGAGTGGTGTGAGTCAGCATATACTGTCTCATCCGGCGAGAAGCCCATGCCAAAGCGCAACAATTTTTCTCAAGCAAAGAGTATCGGGTCTCGCAGTCGGTAAACTTTTTGCTAAGGTAATAAATAGCATGCTCTTTTCGGCCAAACTTGTCATGCTGCCCCAGCACGCACCCCATTGAATTATCGAGTACTGTCAAGTATAAGATCAAAGGTCTCCCTTCAACCGGAGGCATCAAAATAGGAGGCTCTTGGAGATACTCCTTGATCCTTTTGAAAGCAGCCTGACATTCATCGTTCTATCTTACCACTTGATCTTTCTTCAGTAACTTGAAGATTGGCGCACAAGTAGTAGTTAGGTGCGAGATGAATCGGGTAATATAGTTTAGACGTCCCAGAAAGCCTCTGACTTCTTTTTCTGTTCGGGGAGCTGTCATTTCATATATAGCCTTCACCTTTGCCGGATCCACTTGAATACCTTTATCACTTACAACGAAACCCAGCATCTTACCAGATCTCACTCCGAAAGTGAACTTGTTCGGGTTTAACCTCAGTCTGTAAAAATTCAACCTGTCAAATAGCTTTTGAAGATGGTCAAGGTGTTCTTCCTCAGTCTGGGATCTTGCAATCATATCATCAACATATACCTCAATCTCATGATGGATCATGTTATGGAACATAGCGACCATGGCGCCCTGATACATTGCCCCAACATTCTTCAATCCGAAAGGCATGACCTTGTAGCAAAAGGTACCCCATTGAGTAACAAAGGTTGTCTTCTCCATATCTTCGGGAGCCATTTTAATCTGATTGTAACCGGAGAAGCCATCCATAAAGGAAAACACCTTATGTTTTGCGGTGTTGTCAACCAGAACGTCGATATGAGGCAGAGGGAAATCATCCTTGGGGCTTGCCCTGTTCAGATCCCTATAGTCAATACACATATGAACCTTACATCCTTCTTCGGCACCAGAACCATGTTGGCCACCCACTGTGGGTAAGAAGTAACTGCTAGAAAACCGGCGTCAAATTGTTTCATAACCTCAGCCTTGATTTTCTCAGACATCTCTGGGTGCATTCGATGAACTTTCTGTTTCACTGGAGGACAGTCTTCCTTGGTAGGCAAGCGGTGAACCACGATATCAGTATCCAACCCAGGCATATCTTCATAAGACCAGGAAAAGATCTCCATATAGTCACGCAGTATCTGAATCAACCGTTGCTTAACAATAGGTTCCAGATTTGCACCGATCTTGACCTCTTTCTTGTCTACCTCTGTACCCAGATTTATTGTTTCCACTGGCTCTTCGTGCGGCTGTATGGCCCTCTCTTCCTGAAGTAACAGTCTAGCAAGTTCACCAGGCACTTCGCAATCATCTTCACCTTCTTCCTCGGCTTGGTTGATCGGACTTTCGAAGTCATAACTGGCAGTAGCAGAGTCGTTATCAGTGGGATCCAGAGTGGATGTAGACCTGTATATGTGAGTGTGTGTAAAATAGTTGTTTTGCAAGATAGAAAAAGAAAGAAAAAGAGCGTAATATTTGTAATGCAAGAAAACGTCCAATGCTTTTATTAATGATATATGGAGATGACACATAGTAAGCCCTCACAAACAAAGCCACTGTGTCTCGGGCAAGACACCGGGCTGTAAAGTTTTAAACTGTCTGTTACAAATCCAAAACAAAAGTCTATTATTGTGTAATAAAAGAAATTGGCACAATGTCCTTTTCCGTCCAATGGCTTAATCCACCGTCGGTAGTCGGGTAAATCCAGCTGTCAAACTCAGACTCTTCATCATCGTCTTCAATCGCATTCACTTCAGGATTAGTGATACGCAGGGGAGGTCTTCCAGTCCGCACACGCCAAACAGCCCTTTGAGATTCTGCAGTAAAACTCAAACCAAACTTGTCAGTCTTGTGTGCAAAGTAAGGGAGTTGACCCCAATTCGCACACCCATATTTCTCAATAACAGCCCGAGCATCCTTGAGGGAAGCCATCTTCATTGGAGGATCTTTAGTGATGGTTTCAGTCAACGCCATCGTCTGGGGGACTTCTTCAAAATGTTGACACGGGGTTTCAATGAACTCCCCATCCATCTCCACATACCGAAAAGTGTTGAGGTGGCTTACCATGTACTCCTCTTCTCCTCGTACCGTAACAATTTTCCCCTTCATTGGGTATTTCAGCATCTGGAGGAGCGTAGAAGTTACTGCCTCAGCTTTGTGGATCCACGGGTGACCCAGCAAACAAGAATAAGATGGTCGAATGTCCATCAAATAGAATGTATACGCGAAAGTCTGGGAACCAACCTTAATAGGAACATCCACTTCTCCATGTACCATCCTCTTGGACCCGTCAAAGGCCCTGACCACAATGTTACTCGGCTTCAGCACCAGCCCTTCACAGTTCAACCGATCTAACGCTTTCTTGGGTAAAACATTCAACGAGGACCCAATATCTACCAACACATGAGCTAGAGTAGTGCCCCTGCACTCGTTAGAAACATGCAGAGCGTCATTGTGATTCTTCCCTTTGGCAGTCAAATCTGCGTCGGAGAAACCTAACCCGTTATCAGCAGTCAAACTAGCCACACAGTCTTTGAACTGGTCAGCAGATGTTTCCTGGGGAACATGCACAATTTTCAGGAAAGCAATCAGAGCCTTAGCATGGGCCTCTGAGCATAGCAATAAGGACAACATAGAGATCTTCGACGGGTTTTACCCTAGCTGTTCGACTACGTTGTAATCGCTTTTCTTGATGATCTTTAAAATTTCCTCTATCTGCTGTCTAGAGGCTTCAACAATAATCTTCTTCGGTGCCTCCGTCTGGGCAGGCTCACCGGTGATCCCTTTGCCCCGAGTGTCAGATGACTCAGGGTCAGGGGTAAAGATTGGAACATGAACAGGGACAGTAGCAGAAGTACTGGCAGGTGAAATAACAACAGGCTTCTGAACAATTGGTGGAGAGATCTCAGGGGAGAAAAGTCTTCCGCTTCAGGTGACTTTACTAGATCCAACAATATTACTGACATCAGTATCAGCCTCTTCATCCTTCAAGTCTTGTTTAATCCCGTGATAATACACATCGGCCCCATAGTGCCACAGGACAGCCTTATCCGACGTGTAAGGGATAGGTCATGGAACATGAAATTCTGGCTACAGATACTCAATGTCACGTCCAATGTTATGACACCGTATCTGACTTACTATATGACAGTAAATACAAAAGCAATAAATAACACAGTCAATTGTTTACCCAGTTCAGTGTGCAACAACACCTACTCTGGGGGCTACCAAGCCAGGGAGAGAATCCACTATAAGAGATGTTAATTCAGGAATAAACCAACCAGTTTATCTCCTTCACTTAAGACCTACCCAATGCAATTCTAATCTAAGTACAACTTAAACCTGAGTTCCTACTCACTCCCCCTCAATCACAGCAGTGATACATAAATCAATTTGACTTGAGAATTGATGAAGACACTCTTCAAAACACACACTTGATTAAGCTTCACAGCTTTTTAATCAAGTAACACAATCACTCGTGCTTCACAGCTTTGAGTGATGTACACAACTAACTTGACTCTGCTTCACAGCTTTAGTCAAGTAACATTCAAACACTCTTGCTTCAAAGCTTTGAGTGCTACACAACCCTTACAATTGAAACCTATTCCAAGGAACTTATCACAATGATAATTGCTTGGAGTACAATAAACAAATCTATACAGATTACAAAATTGATCTTCTACTCAATCAGCAGGGATGTCTTGAAAAACCGCAGCTCTGTTGAATATATAGCAGCTGCAACTTCAGTTAGGGTTTCCAAAAACCTAGGGTTGATTCCGTTTTACCTAAAGACCAGGTCACAGTACTTTGTTGATCAGGTTAGGATTGAGCTAGGTTACTCCTCAGAAAACGCAGGATTCTGTTTAGAGGGGACTGAGTTATTTCCTGAAAAAACTCAGACTTATCCAATCCTGCAATCCTGTTAGTTCAGAACAGGATGTCATAACATCTGTTATGACATCTGAGAAAACCTGTCTACTGATTAGCAAAATGTGATCATTTTGCAAACATGCTCAGATACACACTTCTAAACATCAGTATTTGAATTACAATATTTTTCTGCACATGTACCTATTGAGTTAGTACAACCTGAACTAGAATGTTATGACATCAGTCATGACATTCACACATACACTTGGAATTTACCAAAAATGCAAGCCAATACCTAAACACCTACAAACTCCCCCTTTGGCAGATTTTTGGCTAAAGTTCCTAAACAATCAGAGATAGATAGCAGCAGAAAGAAGTGACAGCAGAAAAATATAGTGTCAAGTACTAATTAAGCAGTGCCAAAATATTCTCCCCCACTTTAGCCACAAATGGGCCAAAGATACATGTTCATAAAGTTATACAGTTATCCAAAACAAAAATAATGAGATCAGCATCTGACAACAGCAGAACACACTTCAGCAACACCACCAAGCATCAACCTTCAAGCACTGTCATCAGACTCAGAGAATTCAGGCTTCTTTCTTTTCTTGTGAGCAATGTCAGTGTATTGTGCAAGGATGATTCCACAAAGGAGGGAGGGAAAAACAATTGGTCCTTTAACAGCATAACTGCCAGCATGCTTCAAGGTTTGTTCAAAGATGTACCTTCCATAGTCAAAGGCAGTCTTGGTTCCTACAGCATAGATGAATCTCCCCAATCCTGTGGAGATGGTTGATTTGTGATTTGTAGGCACCCAGTTTGCTGCACCTATTTTATGCAAGATGGCAAATTTCATGCTGAGTTTACTAGCATTCAACTTCCCTTTCAATGGCCAGCACTTTACTTGCCTGGCAGTGATGGTCAAACATACTTCATTGTCAGTTGCCTCTAGATCAGGACAGTCCTTATTTGTTCTTCCAAGAAACTTGTTGATTTCTGATGGAGAGAACTTGACCCTTCTTCCTCTAACAAACACACTCTCAAAGTCAGCTGACCTCCCATCAGCACAATCATTGGACAAGTTCACTACAAACTCTTTAACCAGATTTTCATAACATTTGCTAAACTTCATCACTGTCTTCATTAGCCCAGCATTCCTGATCAGCTCCATGATGTCTTTGCACTCCAAAGCATCATTGTTGAGTTCTCTCTCCAAGGCTATTCTCTTCAAGCAAACACACTTCCATCTGTTTGCATTATCAGGATGATGAAAGGAGATGTTGTCTGTTGGCACTTCAGGCACTCTAGCAATCTTGCTGGAGGGGAGCTTCCTTCTGATGGGAGTATTGTCAATGTCAACCTCAAATTCTGATTCATCATCAGAATCAGAAGTTTCAGGTTCTTTACTTTTCTTGGAGATTGGTTGTCTAGCAGTCTGCACCTGTGCCTTCTTCCCTTTTGTCTGAATTTTCTCAGCCATCCCTTCAGCCTTGGATTTCTTAGCATCAGGTTTAACAGTCTCACTACTCTTTCTTTTCATCAATCTCCTAGCAATGCTAGGGTTCACATTAGCAATCAGTTCATTATCTGAGTAATCTTCATCCACATCAATGATAGGTGGATCAGCAGCCTTTTCAGAGGGATTCTGAATGTTGTCTTTTGGTGTCACAACATCCTTTGTGACATCTATATTTTCAGAACCTTCCACATTTGGACTTTCTGATTGATTCAACGGGATAGAAATCCCCGGTACAGATTGGTTGCCACTCAGAATGCTAGAAACCAGTCTAGCAATAGCTTGGTGTACTTGAACTGATCCTTCTTTATTAGGTGTAGAAGACGAAGGAAGAGAAGAGTTACCAGAGACTGTAGCTTGAGCTCTTCCTGCATGTCTGGTCCTGAGCTTTTTGACTCTGGCTGGGTCAGTTGCCATCTCCCTGAGAGGAGTGACCTCAAGAACTTCAGATTCTATGCATGTAGTGATTGCCCTAGAATCTTGATCAGATGATGACGATGATGAGTGAGACGAAGCCGCCATGGTGGAAGACGATGTCTGAGACATTGTGTGTAACGTTGAGTGATAGTAGCAGTTTGAGAAAATTCTTTGATTGGGAGGAGGAAACAGGTTGCAAGGACGAGAGAGGTAGGGAGTACAAGGGAGTCTCTTCAACTTCTTAAGGCTTTTGAAGGAATTGTGAATGAATATGATTAACCCACTGAATATAGACTTAATAAAATTAATCCCTTCAACCCTTGTTTTCAGCAAAACTAATTGCTATAATTTCTCATGTTGGTGAATACCCAATCTGCCCCTCAAATTTTCAAGTTTATTTCCAACAAGCGACTTGGTAGAAGAATCAGTTAGCTGGAGCTTAGAGAACCTATGTTCCAGTTCAAATGACTTCTTTTCTCCAAAGGAAATGTTGAATGTTTTCAGATTATCACACCACAATGTCACAACATCTTGTGTAACATTGTCCTCAGGTAGCATCTGTTTTGACCAGAGTTTATGAGACTTGTTCTTTGCCACATCACATATATTATCAGCCTGTAGTTTAGAAGTTCTTCTGACATCTTCCATAGGAATAGCTCTTTTCATTCCTTCAAGCTTACGCTGCCACTGTTTCATCTCTTTTTCTTCTTTGATGATTTGACTCATAGTGGAGATATCAGTGTTCTCAGGCTGCCACACATAACAGTTATTTTTGGATTTGATTCCTCTCATTACAACATCTAGTTTTTCATTAAACACTAGACATTCAGATCTTGAGAAGTTGACCATGAATCCTAGATCACATAATTGACTGATGCTGATGAGATTAGTAGTCAACCCTTTTACCAGCAGTACCTTATTCAGACTTGGAACACCAGGGTAGTCCAAATTATCAACTCCTTTGATTTCTCCTTTAGCACCATCTCCAAAGGTCACAAAACTGGTGGTGTGAGGCATAACATTATTGAGGAGATTTTTGAATCCAGTCATGTGTCTGGAACATCCACTGTCAAAGTACCAATCTTCCTTTGTAGAGATCTTTAGGGAAGTGTGTGCTATCAGTGCAGTAGCCTTTTTCTTCCATTGAGGAGCGTGTGGTACCTTTTTAGACTTAGGTTTGACATCTGAGTTCTGTTTAGGATATCCATGTAATCTGAAGCAGAAGGGCTTTATGTGACCATATTTCCCACAATGATGACATCTCCATCTTTGGTACCTTTTCTTCATATGTCTCTGTCCCTGATGTTGATAGTAATGTTGAGACATCCGTTTTGACATTTGCTTCCCGGTACCAAATTTCTTTGTTTCCACAAATCCTAGGCCAGATTTATTTCCCATATTTTGACCAGCCTGAAGGATCTCTTCCAATTTGTCTGTTCCATTGGTCAACATCTTGACAGATTTGGTCATTTGATTCAGTTGTGAGTTCAGCAGTTGAACTTCTCCTTCTAAATGATTTATAGTTTCAAGATTTGCCCTCTTTTCAGCCTCCATCTTTATGATGAGTTTTGATTGTTTCTTATTCTGCACACAGACTTCAGTACTTCTGATACACAATTCCTTGTACGTTTCAGCCAGTTCTTCAAAAGTCACCTCTTCATCACCGATGTCACTTTCAGAGGTACAAACACCAGTTAAAGCAGTAACTCGTTTGGCAGTCTCTTCTTCAGAATTACTTTCTGAATCACAGTCAGACCAAGTAACTGTCATTCCTTTTTGTTTCTTAAGAAAGGTAGGACATTCAGCTCGAATATGCCCATATCCTTCACAACCATGGCATTGAATTCCTCTGCCTTGAACTCCCTTCTCATCTGACCTTGGTCTTCTGCTGGAACTGTCAATGTCAGAGGAAATGTTATGAACATTAGACCTTGACTTTGGATCTATTCTTTTGATGAGTTTGTTGAACTGTCTTCCTAGCATGGCTATAGCTTCTGAAATGTTTTCTTCAACATCAGTGTTGGACATAAGTGCTATGCTCTTGTTCTTTTTGACATCATCATTAGTGATTCCCATCTCAAAAGTCTGAAGAGACCCAATAAGTTCATCCACTTTCAACTTGCTAATGTCCTGGGCTTCCTCTATGGCAGTCACCTTCATTGCAAATCTTTTAGGCAAGGATCTGAGAATCTTCCTCACCAGTTTTTCTTCTGACATTTTTTCTCCCAGTGCTCCTGAGGTGTTGGCAATCTCCAAGATGTTCATGTGAAACTCATGAATGGTTTCATCTTCCATCATTTTTAGATTCTCAAACTTAGTGGTCAACATCTGAAGCCTTGACATTTTTACTTTGGAAGTTCCCTCATGAGTAGTTTTGAGAGTGTCCCAAACTTCCTTGGCCAGTTCATATTGATGAACTAATCTGAAAATATTTCTATCAATTCCATTGAACAAGGCATTTAGAGCTTTGGAATTTCCCAGGGCTAGCTCATCTTCTTCTTTACTCCAATCTTCCTCAGGCTTCAGACTGATTGTCCCATCTTCCTCAGTTATGGTGGGATGAATCCATCCTTTGTCAGCAGCTCTCCAAGCCTTTTTGTCCAGAGATTTTAGGAAGGCAATCATACAAGGTTTCCAGTAGTCATAATTAGTTCCATCCAGAATGGGTGGTCTATTTCCAAAAACTCCTTCTTTGTCCATAGTGCCAGAAAGTGATATCCCTAGATCTCACCCAGTAATACAGGCAGGGTGCCTGCTCTGATGCCAATTGAAATTCTGGCTACAGATACCCAATGTCACGTCCAATGTTATGACACCGTATCTGACTTACTATATGACAGTAAATACAAAAGCAGTAAATAACACAGTCAATTGTTTACCCAGTTCAGTGTGCAACAACACCTACTCTGGGGGCTACCAAGCCAGGGAGAGAATCCACTATAAGAGATGTTAATTCAGGAATAAACCAACCAGTTTATTTCCTTCACTTAAGACCTACCCAATGCAATTCTAATCTAAGTACAACTTAAACCTGAGTTCCTACTCACTCCCCCTCAATCACAGCAGTGATACATAAATCAATTTGACTTGAGAATTGATGAAGACACTCTTCAAAACACACACTTGATTAAGCTTCACAGCTTTTTAATCAAGTAACACAATCACTCGTGCTTCACAGCTTTGAGTGATGTACACAACTAACTTGACTCTGCTTCACAGCTTTAGTCAAGTAACATTCAAACACTCTTGCTTCAAAGCTTTGAGTGCTACACAACCCTTACAATTGAAACCTATTCCAAGGCACTTATCACAATGATAATTGCTTGGAGTACAATAAACAAATCTATACAGATTACAAAATTGATCTTCTACTCAATCAGCAGGGATGTCTTGAAAAACCGCAGCTCTGTTGAATATATAGCAGCTGCAACTTCAGTTAGGGTTTCCAAAAACCTAGGGTTGATTCCGTTTGACCTAAAGACCAGGTCACAGTACTTTGTTGATCAGGTTAGGATTGAGCTAGGTTACTCCTCAGAAAACGCAGGATTCTGTTTAGAGGGGACTGAGTTATTTCCTGAAAAAACTCAGACTTATCCAATCCTGCAATCCTGTTAGTTCAGAACAGGATGTCATAACATCTGTTATGACATCTGAGAAAACCTGTCTACTGATTAGCAAAATGTGATCATTTTGCAAACATGCTCAGATACACACTTCTAAACATCAGTATTTGAATTACAATATTTTTCTGCACATGTACCTATTGAGTTAGTACAACCTGAACTAGAATGTTATGACATCAGTCATGACATTCACACATACACTTGGAATTTACCAAAAATGCAAGCCAATACCTAAACACCTACAGAACAGTAATGATCAATGGAGCAATTCTTGGAATAGATGTAATTCTAACAGGCTTTCTCGAGGAAGCCTTGGAAGAATTGGCGAAAATGGTGATTATGGAAACTTCTTCAACAAGAACCAATGGAATAAAAGTTTTCTCGAACAAGATTTCTTTATTATCCATCAGGCGTTGGACACCTGACTTCAATAGATAGCAACCAGTAGGTAGGATGGAACACAGGTGGCAACCTTCGCCACAGACCGGAAATAAACCGGCTAACAGAAGGTTCTTCTTCACAATCATCAATGGAGTAGAAATGTATTTCACAGAAGTCACAAACGAGTCATCATCCACAACATTCACTCCATTATTAGGCATAGGAGCAGTCATGACATTAGGCTTTCTGGCACTTCAAACTCGATCTCCTTAACATCAATCAGATCCTGCACTTTATTCTTCAAAGCCCAACAGTTATTGGTATCATGCCCTGGGCTATCAGAGTGATAAGCACAACGGGTGTTTGGATTATACAGCAGTGATGTAGTATTGGGATTCTTTGGAGCTTCCCTCGGAGTCACCAAGTTGGTCTTCAACAATTGCAGCAAAATTTGAGATAAAGTCATGTTGAGATGAGTAAACTGTCTCTGCGGTCTCTCCACTCTTTGCTGATTGTTGCGTTGTGGGGTAACATTTGGTCTTGAAATAACTACCGCATCAACCGCTTGGCGGTGCTCAGGTCGGTTATGGCTCATCAAGTTGTAAACTGCACTTGACTCCTTCTTGAAAGGCTTCTTTTTTGTACTTGACGTAGCACCCTTCTGTATTTTTCCGCTCTTGATACCGACTTCAACCCTCTCCCCAGTCATAATTAACTCCGTGAAACCAGACGATGAACTACCGATCAAATGGTTGAAATACGGACCAAACAAGGTCCCCAGAAACATATCCACCAACTCCCTGTCAGCCAGAGGGGGTTGGACTCTACCAGCAAGATCTCTCCACTTCTGAGCGTAATCTTTAAAACCTTCGCTCGCACCCATAGACATACCTTGAAGTTGGGTACGCGTGGGAGCAAGGTCGGTATTATATTGGTACTGCTTGTAAAAAGCAGCAGCAAGGTCCTCCCAGTTATGGACGTTAGCTCCTTCTAGTTGATAGAACCATTCAAGTTGAGTCCCTGAAAGACTATCTTGAAAGAAATGAACCCAGAGGTTCCTATTAGTGGTATATGGTTGAATCTTCCTGACATACGATCGAAGGTGTAGCTTTGTGCTGGAGACCCTGTCGTACTTAGCAAAGACATGCGCTTTAAACTTATGGGGGATCACCACCCCAGATGCCAGACTCAAATCACCGAAGTCCAACCCAGGTATCTTCTGGATTTCCATCGCACTTAACCGGTCCTCAAGTGTCTTATACCTATCCTCAGCAGGAGGATACTTGTCTTCATCAAAGTCAGTGACGTTGTCAGAAACCACAGGGCTAGGAGCCCTTCTTTCTTCTTGATTCTCTCCCCCTCCAGATGAGTGAAACAAATGAACTTCCTATCTCAATATGTTCCCAAACCTGTGACCCATATTCAAGAGGATCATCTTCTTCTTCTTCTTCTTCTTATCTTTCAAGATAAGAGTCTTCAGATCTTTCTGTCCCTTGGCCAGGTTCATGAACATTTCCTGGAACTGAGCATTTTGAGCTTGAAGAGCCTTAATAGCTTGATCAATGGATGTTTCAGAAGACATGATATGCTGAAATAAACAGCGAAGAAGATGAGAAACCTGTAAGGGTACCTGTAATGTGGTGCATGGGAATGAAATGCGTATGATATGATTTCAAAGACTTTAGGGAGATTCAAATTCGTAAACCAAAATGAAACACACTTTTATTAGATAAAAACTTGAATTCAATGTTTAACAAATGCCTTTAAGGCGTTACAAAAAGAAAAAATGAAAAGTAAATCAAAACTAGAAATAGCAAAAGACATCAGCGCTCCCATGGTCGTTTTCCGTTGGTGCTGACATAATCGTTGATGACCTTCTCGTTCTCCAGCTTCCTTGTAAGCTTCAGGATCTTTCGTTCCTGCTCATGATACTTTTCTCTGTAAGTATCCCGTTCTTCCCTCAACTGGATCCAAGACCTCTTTAATTCCCCAATGTCAGTAGGCATGTATGGATGGAAGACAGTATGAGGAACCCCTTCTTCATCAGTAATCTCAATAATTACTGGTAAGACAGCTTCGTATGGCATCCCCAGTTTTTGAGCACGGGCTCGAACCCACCGGAGATACGGTTCCATCGGAAGAGAAGTCTTCATTCCTAGCTCATGCGGATCAGACCTGTTCACCGTATCCCAATATCGTATGAACCTGCGGCGATGTCCCTCAACATCTCCCATGAAGTCAAAGACAATGTTTTGAAGTAGCAACTCATGAGGTTCGTCCCTCCTAGCTCGCCCAAACTATCGTAAGGCCAAACAAGGATTATAGGTGATCCCTCCTCTGATTCCAAGTAAAGGAACATTGGGGTATTCTCCGCACCGGTCAATGACAGCTACCTCTTCCATGTCCTTAGTACTCCAAAGGATGTTTGTGTGAGCAAGGGACATAATTCTGTAGGCCCAACCCATGCCTTCCTCGTTCTTCAAAACAGATTTGGGGAGGTGAGAAATAAACCACCTCTCCAGCAATGGTGCACAATACATAAGGGTTCCCCGTTTCCGAGCAGTACGGGCATAAAGAGCATGTAGAATGTCACCTAAGAGAGTTGGCACTGGATTACGGGACATGAAGACCTTGACTGTGTTCACGTCGACGAAAGAATCTGAATTAGGAAACAGAACCAAGCCATAGATGAGAAGGGCCAGGATATCTTCGAATGCTTGAAAGTCCAAACTGTCCCAAAACTGTCGATCTTGATCAATCAAGAACTTAGCTAAGAAGCCTTTAACCCCACACCGAGTCTCCCAATTAGACACTACGTCAACCCTTGTAAGATGGAGGGCTGAAGCAATATCCTCGGGCCTAGGAGCTATCTCCAAACCTGTAAATGGTGTCTGCTCTAAAATAGAAATACCAAGTAAATAAGAGAACTCCTCCAAAGTAGGGACCAATTGATAGTCCGGGAAGGTGAAGCAGTGATGAAATGGGTCAAAGAACTGGAACAAGACACTCATCATTTGCTCGTCTAACTTGGAAGTGACCAAACCAAGGAGATGACCATGTCTTCTGACAAAGGAGGAAGTATCTGGAACTTTAGAAACCAACTCTCTAAGTTGAGCAGGGATTTGTACGAAGCTGATGCGAATAGTATTTCTGCGCATAGATGCCATGATCTGCAAAACAGAACAAAGATGAATCCCCTCGGTCTTTGAAATGGGTTAGTCTGATGAAACGTGCATGCAATGTCATGATGCATGATGTTATGATAGAAACATACCACAAGTATTCACAAATAGTAAACATGGTAAGGGCAAACAAGTCACACAATAGCCCTTAAATTTCAGGCTGGCATGGAGTTTAGGTATTACCCTCTTTCAGTTCAGTTGGTTCAACTTGTCCTAGTAATAGTAACCGGGTTCTAGAGGATCTCAATATCACTGACCACCCTCGATCGGTCATAATTCCAGTTTAGCAACCTTTTCTTGCGGCCGGAATCACCGCGAGAGTTTGGTCTCAATGAGTGTAGCATACTGCTACTTTTCTATGGCCAAGTTGGTCAATTATAGGTTCTATGGTCAGTTGGTGCTTAATGACCCTTATCAGCCCCATATTCTCCTTGTTCCACCACAAGGGATATCGGTACAAACTAAAGTTTCACACCAACGTAGCTACTGCTTCAACCGTATCGGTCTATGCCGTATAGTTCCCTCACAGTCTATTGCTACTTACCTAAAAGGTGTCCCCCAGATCCAGGTTAGGATTTATAGTAACTCCGATACAAAGCCCACAAAATAAAGCAAACAAATCAAACAATTGAAAACAATATGATGAACTAATCCTAAGGTACATCCCACTTATTCACTCCCCAGAAGAGTCGCCAGTTCTGTGATACGGTAGAAGAACTTACTGTTTTTGAAATGCTGGTTTGCGTTTTGCGTTTTTATTTGCAAAATGTCGCGGTAAGAAAGAGTCGCCACCATCTTTTATTTTATCCAACAAGGAAAGGAAAAAAGCACAGAAAAATTCCTTTTTTCGAGATATTTCTGAGTACGGGGGGGGGGGGGGGTAGATTATAGAAAGGGAAGGTATTAGCACCCTTTCTATCTGTAGTTATCTACGGGCTCTTAGGTACTTGCTCATCGTTTTCAAAATTGTTTTATTTGTGTTTGTGGGTTTTAAAAAGTTTTTGTTTTAACTTCGATTTAACTCCTGCGTCTGTCTTCAAGAGTGTAATGAAGTGTTTTTTGAAAACTTGTTTGTAAAAGTGTAAGTGTGAAAAAGTTTTGTTTTGATTGAGCAAGTACTTAAGAACTAATCTACCTACTCGAAAAAGGAATCATTCTATGTTTGTTTCCTTTAGACAATGCTATCCTACTACTAGTGAGTAGGTAGCACCGTCGTTGGAGTTTTGAGGGTCAATTCGAAAGGGACGCACGATCACTAAAGCAATGTTAGGACGTCTTAGTAATAACCCTAATGTCTTAGATCAATTATTCGAGGCAACAATTCCAAGGCAACCTTTCCGAGGTAACTTATGATCTTTTAGACAAGAGGGCGACCTCTAAAACAACCTATACTCAATGACCGTTTTAACAAAGGCAACCAAGTGGGAGTGTACCCTAGGAGTGCGCATGTGCGAGTGTGTTGATTTCAGATTATTTATCTTTGCACATGTTTAGAGTGATCTAACTATTTTAAGATTAAACATTCATTCTTGTCATGCAAGCCCTATTATCAAACATCTAGCAGTTAAATATTTGCAGAAATTAAAGTGCGGAATTTAAACTAAGTTATTACAAGGCTTCGGGTATTTACATAGCCAAAAACAAACCCTTTGAAATTTAAAAGCGGTAAGAATAAATAAATGTCCTAATTTAATTATTACAAACCGGGAGCAGATACAATAATTGGATAAAAATAAAGCGCGCGAGAAAATTAGATCGAATGCGAAACGTAGGGTTTTGACCCTCTATCCTAATTAAAAAAAAGAAAATGTTTTTGTTGTTTTTTTAATATTTTTTAAGAAAAGAAATTAAGTCTTTGAATTAAAATGCAAAATTAATTGGTTATTAAATAAATTAATGAACAATAATTAAATGACATTTTTTTGGTTTTTTAGGAAAAAATGAAATGATTAAATTAGTAATAAAGACCTATTGATTCTAATTAATTTTAATTATTTACAAAATAAGTTAAAGTTATCTAACATAAATAACCTAATTAATTAATTGATTTTTTTACTAAAAAAAATAAATATCTAAAATTTAATTGGACCTAAAAATATTTTTTGTGATTTTTGATAAAAAGAAAAATTATTTTATTGGTTAGTAAAAAAATAATAACTAATTAAATGAAATATAAACAAAAAATATAAAAGATGAGAGATGGGCCTAAAAATGGGGTGTGCATAGCAAGAATTTGGGCCCATTAGTGCTGATCCACATTGACTTTTGTGATCCTGTATGGTGCGCTGACCCTGGCTTATGGTGTGCTTTCAATGGTGGCCACCAGATCTGGCCATCTGGCCATCTGGTGCGTTGGATGATGAGGGAGTATGATGGGCGTTAGGCTCAAGCGCGCACTGGATTTCCTGAAATAACAATGAAAAATTGCAAATGCTGGAGGCAGGGATCGAACCCCTGACCTTCAGCCTCTAACGCCTTAAGAACCTGCGTGGGCACCACTGGGGCATTTGGTTTTGATTGTTATCATAATACAGAATAATAATAATATATGAAACAAATAAATTAATTAGATTTTCCGCGCGAAATTCATACGAACGAATGGAGGCTGGCCATATATGCGTCTTCTTCCCTGCACCGTGGCTAAAAGTTTTGGGACCTATACCCACGAACAATGTCCGTCACTATAACCAGGCCAATCCTCAAAATCACGTATAGGTAACATAAACGACCACCAAGGCCATGGTTAGAACCGTCTCCTTCTTCTGAACACAATGGTACCTTTTATCAAGGTCAATTGTTCCTGAAATCAAAGACCCTAAAAAACTCCAAAAAACCTAACAATGGTGATTCACGATTCAGTCCATTAAAATGCAATTGGCTATTGTAGAAAGTTGGCAAACAATATGGTGACCAAGAATGTACCATAATTTTACGCTATACGTGCAAGAATAATGCTAATTGAATTCAAGAATATAGTGATACCGTGACGGACTTTCAGCGTGTTATAGGGCTTGAAAACACTTGCTTTCGATTGCTTTCGCTTATGGAGACTCCCTGGAAGTGATTGGGAGAGGTATCGACCCTTGAAACTGCCTCTAAAGGGGATTTCGAACTCACACTTTTCTTGGTTTTTTCCAAATCTGGTTTTATCTCTAGCGCCTCTCTCTAACCTGTAAATAGGTCTTCCTCCCCTCCTTATGTATCAAACAATGCATTGGGGTTAATCATTGTGTCCAAATCCTTATCTTTCAATGCTCTTTGATTTGATTTGATTTGCTTTTAAGATCTTTCCAAACATGGTTTTTTTCAATCTTTTTGTGCACTCTAAAGCCTTGCACGAATTTGAATGATTGCTAGCTATGTAATAAAGCCAGAAACAAGCATCAAATCTTTGGTTTTCAATAATTTGGATTTTATATGATTTATTTATTTAAATCAAATTAATTCAAATAAAAATCAAAATAATTAATAAAAATAAGACATGGACAAGTGGAAAAGGTTAGAGCACGTGGGCTATGTTGCCAACTCAAAACAAGTGAAAAAGATTGGGCCCAATAGGCAAAATTTGAAGTTTTAGGGATAGTTGACTTTTTGCAATTTTGCAAAAAAGGTCAACTTCACCAATGCATAACTTCCTTAATTTTGACTCTTTGGAAGTGTTCTTGGACTTTTTAGATATCTTGAGATGTCCTCTAAGTAACCATTTTGGTCTCATCTCATTTTGATATTCCATGCTCATGTATGAAGCTTTGACAAGAAAGGTTTTTTTGTTGACTTTTCAAAATGACCTATAATGTCCAAATTCATAACTTCTTGTGAGTGCATATTTTGAACTTGGGAGCTGAATATGGATTGTAGGGAATTTCATCCTCTTAAAAATGAGATTTGTATGGGTCATTTCTCATAAAGTATGAGAAGGTTATGCTTGGTCAAAGTTGAGTTGACTTTTCCTACAAAACCCTAATTTAGCAACTTTTGAATCTTGATGAATTATGAGCAATCATTGGTGAATCATGATCAACTCTTGTTCAAATGATGAAATATACTTCAAAATAAGGATGTTGACCAAAAATCTTGAAGTTTGACTGTATGTGGGCCACAATTGACTTTTGCCCTAGCCTAGTCGATTTTTGGATCTTTGAGCAATTGACTGAGCAAACTTCCTCTGCAAGGCTTAAAACTTGACATGGATGATCTTGAGAACATATTAGGACATTGGTGAGCACTTGGGATCACTTGGACTTAAGTATCTTGATGCAACATGAAACCCTAGTTTGGGGTAGACTGCCTTAGGAGAGAGCTTGTCTGGCCAACCCTTGGACTACCTTGAGCAACTTGAGGATCTTTCTTGCAATGTTTTTGAGAAATATGGGAGGGAAAATTTTGGGGTACAACACTTGGCAAAACAAACAAATATAAGATCATAGTCCCTCGATGACGCTATTCAAAGTTTCCTTACAAAATGATCTTGGTCCCTCAAAAAATGCCAAGATACTTTACAACATTGCTAATCATGGTTATACGATGACCCACGCCCGTCCCATTTACATCCAAAGATAGGGTTGCTTACCAAATCAATGGTAAGACAACAATGTCAAAGAAATAGGAAATGCACAAGAAAGACATTTGAGTAGGTAGATTACTTCTAGTTACTTGCTCTATTTCCATACAACTATCCTTGCTATTTTCAAAATAAACACACACACTTCCAAACATTTAACAAACATTGAAACATTTTCAAAAAAGACAAACATCTTTGTATACATTCTTACGAACGAGAATCATTACAAAGATTGCCTAAACAATGGCCTCTTTTACAAAATACTTTCAAAAAACCACACAAAGCATAATTTCAAAATAAAAGCAAGTGATATAGCAAGTAACTAAGAGCCCATGGAAAACCATGGATGAAAAGGGTTCTAATACCTTCCTTTTTCATAATCTACCCCCCGAACTCAAGAAACAATCTCAAAGGTCTTTCCTGTGCTTTTTCACCTTTCCTTTTGGATAAAAGAAAAGTCGGCGGCGACTCTTGCTAACCGCAACATTTGCGATAAAACGCAAAACCCTCAACTCAGTTCTCCCACCGTATCACATCCTCCTCAACACTTCTTAGACAACGATATTGCTCTAGTTCGGCTACTTAGGGATCACACAACAACAACAATGTCATAACTGGAGAGAGCAATGCTTTGAAATAGATTCTACATCAATTCTTAACACACAAAGGGAGAAAGAACTCCATCAAATGACCAAAGGCTTCATAATTTTACAATCTCCAGCTGGAGAAATAATCAAACTCAGCTAAAGAAATTCGCATCAAGACATGATTGGGGAATATGGGATAAAGGTATCAAACCACCCAAACCTAAAACTATATAACAACTTTGATAAAATCTGAACCGGGACTTAACTGGGAAAAATGGGATCACAAACCCCAACACCACACCATATATCAATTGGTACGAAATCCAACAAACATAAGTGGATTATGCGCATATCAATAAGAGTAACCCGATATACTTCTTAGGGAATCTTTTCAAAACTTTGGAGTTTGTCCATTATTTGAATCACTACTTTTGTCTCACTTGAATCACAAAATTGAGGTAAAAAGTAATTTGCAAATTCTTTTCAAAAACATGTTTTTATTATTAAGTCTTTTGGTTTTGAAAATTAATATAAAAAATAAATGAAATTTTTGTAAACAGGACAAAATAAGAACTACAAAGAATTGGATAATGGCTCAAAATTTATTAATAGAATGATAGTCCACAAATGGCATGACTCCATGGATGATTACAAAGTTTTGGAAAATGGTAAATACATGGAAAAGATACATTGAAATACAATGACAGTTATTCTCCTTCACAACTTTGAACTCCTGAGCATAGACTTCAGTTGAAGTGTGATGAGAATTCGAGAAGATTGTTGCTTCAATGATCAAGTCCTGTTTGATGCAGTTACTTTCCAGGAAATCCCTAAATTTTTCCTAGGTTTCCCTTGTGAGTTTTCAACCTAACGGGAAAATTTATTATGTTTATGTCTCTAACTTTTTCCTAGACCGCCCTTTCGGGTTTTCAGCCTACCGAGACACTTTTTTTTTACCTAAGCCTCCCTTTTGGGTTTTCAACTTAGCTAGTTGTTCTTTTATTTATTTAGGCAAAGTATTTCTTGACTGCATCAGCATTCATGGGATGTGGGAACTCCTCACCATCCATAGTTTCAAGAATCAATGCACCGCCAGAGAAGGATTTCTTGAAAACATAGGGCCCTTTATAATTGGGAGTCCACTTACCCCTAGAATCAGCGTTAAAAGACATGATCTTTCTGAGCATGAGGTCACATTCTCTAAATCCACGAGGCTTGACCTTCTTATCAAAAGCTTTCTTCATTCTTTTTTGGTATTATTGACCATGACACAAGGTCGTCATTCTCTTTTCTTCAATTAAATTCAGCTGATAAAACTTGTTTTGGACCCATTGAGCCTCTGACAACTTGGTTTCCATTATTACACGCAAAGAGGGAATCTCAACCTCAACGGGGAACACTGATTCCATACCATACACAAGAGAGAACAGGGTTTCCCCTGTTGAAGTGCGGACGAATGTACGATATCCATGCAAAGAAAAAGGGAGCATCTCATGCCAATCTTTATAGGTAATAACCATCTTCTAGATGATCTTCTTTTTGTTTTTATTAGCAGCTTCAACAGCCCCATTAATCTTATGCCTGTAAGGAGACGAGTTGTGATGGACAATCTTGAATTCTTCACAAAGTTTTGTCATCATCTTATTATTCAGATTTGAGCCGTTATCAGTGATTGTTCTAATTGGAACACCATAACGACATATAAGATTATTCTTGATAAAGCGTACTACCACCTGCTTTGTGACATTAGCATAAGAAGTTGTTTCCACTCACTTGGTGAAGTAGTCAATTTCCACTAAGATGAAACGATGTCCATTCGACGCCTTGGGTTGAATCATTCGAATCATATCAATACCTCACATAGAAAAAGGCCATGGGGAAGAAATAACATTGAGTAGCGTTGGAGGCACATCAGTCTTGTTAGCATAAACCTGACACTTATGGAACTTCTTCGCAATTTTGTAACAGTCAACTCCATTGTCAGCTAATAGTAACCTTCCATAAGCATCTTCTTTACCATCGAATGTCCATTGGCATGGGTACCAAAGGAACCTTCATGAATCTCATGCATCAACATGTCTGCTTCGTGTCTACGCATCTGAGCAAGACCGTGTCATAATTTCTTTTGTATAACACATCTTCATTGAAGAAAAAGCTACCTGCCAACGTTCTTAATGACTTCCTATCTTTGTTTGACGCACCAAGAAGGTATTCTTGAGTCTGAAGAAAGTGCTTGATATCATACCAAGGTTTTTCATGTGACGTCCCCTCTGTAGAAAACACATGAGCTGGTCTATCAAGACGTCAAACTATAATCTGAGGTACATCTTTCTAAGCATTCACTTGATACATGAAAGCCAAGTGGCTAAAGCATCTGCCATCTGATTCCCATCTCTGGGAATATGATGGAATTCAACTTTTTTGAAAAAAGGTAATACTCTTCTTGCATAATCTTTGTAGGGAATCAAGGTAATATGACGAGTCTCTCATTCTCCTTTGATATGATTTATTACTAAATCTGAATCACCATATATATCCAGAATTTTGATTCTGAGATCTATAGCCTCTTCAAGACCCATGATACAAGCTTCAGACTCCGCCATATTATTTGTATAATCAAATGTCAACCTTGTAGTAAAATAGATATGTGACCCATGTGGAGTGATAATCGCAACACCAATTCCTTTTCCATAAGCATTTACATCCCCATCAAACACCATACCCCATCGGGATTCAGGATCAGGACCTTCCTCAGACAAAGGTTCATCACAATCTTTTACTTTCAAATACATCACATCCTCATCAGGGAAGTCAAACTTAATAGACTGATGATCGTCAATTGGTTGGTGAGAGAGGTACTATGCTAAAACACTACCTTTAATAGCCTTCTGAGTACAGTATTCAATATCATATTTGGACAACAACATCTCCCAACAGGAAATTCTTCCAGTAAGAGCAGACTTTTCAAAAATATACTTAATTGGATCCATTTTGGAAATCAATCAAGTAGTGTGATTCAGCATATATTACCGCAAACACTTTTCCGCTCAGGCTAAAGCACAACATGTTTTTTCTAGCATAGAATACCGTGACTCACAGTCAGTGAACTTCTTGTTGAGATGATAAATGGAATATTCTTTTCTTCTTGTTTCATCTTGTTGTCCCAAAATATAGCCCATGGAATTATCCCACACGGTCATATGCATAATCAATGGTTTTCCTTCAACGGGAGGGAGCAAGATAGGAGGCTTAAGTAGATACTCTTTAATTCTTTCAAATGCCCTTTGGCAATCATCCGTCCATACACAACCTTGATATTTCTTTAACATCTTGAAGATTGGCTCAAATGTTTCAGTGATATGGGAAATAAATCTGGAAATGTAATTTAAACGTCCAAGGAAGCCTTTAACTTTCTTTTCAGTTCTTGGTACAGACATTTCTTAAATTGCCTTAACTTTATCAGGATCACCTTCAATTCCTTTTTGGATGACAATGAAACCTAACAACTTCCTGAACGAACACCAAAAGTACACTTATTTGTATTCAAGCAAAAACAATATTTCCTCAAACGCTGAAACAATTTCAACAAGTCTTCCATATGCCCTTCCTCAGTCTGAGATTTGGCGATCATATCATCAACATATACTTCGATTTTCCTTATGCATCAGATCATGGAATAGGGTTGTCATAGCCCTCTGGTATGTTGCACCAGCGTTCTTCAACCCAAAAGGCATCACTCTGTAACAGAATGTTCCCCAGGGTGTGATAAATGTTATTTTTTCCATGTCCTCGAAAGCCATCCTAATTTGATTGTATCCGGAAAAGCTCTCCATGAATGAGAACACTTTGAATTTTGATGTGCTATCAACCAACATATCAACACGGGGCAATGTGAAATCATCTTTTAGACTTGCTTTATTTACATCTCTATAATCAACACACATGCGAAATTTTTCGTCTTTCTTTAGTACTGGAACAATATTGGAAATCCATTAAGAGTACATTGATTTCACAAGAAAACCAGCATCAATCTACTTAAAAACCTCTTCTTTAATATTCACTGCCATGTCAGGATGAGTTCTTCGTAGCTTCTCCTTAATTGGTGAACATTCTGGCTTTAGCAGAAAATAATGTTCCATAATATCGATGTCCAAACCAGGCATGTCTTGGTAAGACCATGAAAAGATACCCACATACTCTTTTAGCAACTTAACCAACCTGCTCTTCAAATCGGGATGAAGCCTTTCCCCAATCTTGTCTTCTTTCGGATCTTCCTCTGAAACCAAGTTAATTATCTCCAGTAGCTCTTTATACGGTTGAATGGTATTTTCATCGCGCTCGAGCAACCGTGAAACCTCTTATGGGATTTCATCATATTCTTCTTCTTCGGCCATATACACAGGATATTCAAAGTTAGGAAAGGGTGCAGGGTCATTGCATTCAACGGGTTTTTTAATTAATATGCACATATGATTTATGATTGATTTTAGAAACTGACACATGTAACAAGTGATTATGCATATTTATTTACAACTATTATTTATTTTGAAAGGTTTTTTTTATTACCATTTTCCAAGAGAAACAGAAAATAAAGACACAATTTAGAAATCAAAAACAACTTTTATTAATGAACTTAAAAATCAAAACAACAGACACGTCCATACATCATTACTTTCACCTCGGGCAGAATGAAAGATTTTTGAAAAGACAAACAAAAAACAAATTACTTTGAAATGTGAATGCAAGAAGGAACTTCAACAGGACTCCATGTGTCACAAAGTTTGGCATCTCTTGCTCTGACTCATCTTTGAGAATAGTGTTGATCTTTGAAGTAGTCGGATGGAGATATCCTGCACTGTGAAAGATGTCTTGATATTTACTTAAAGCGGACTTCGGCTTCATAACTTCATTCTTCATGGAGAAGCCCAAACCAGTCCCATTCTTGTTCACAGATGGATTGATAACCTGCCTTCACACCTTGCTAGGGTCCTTTTGCACTACCTGATGCGCATCCTTAAATGAGGTGATATAATCTTCATTCTTCCTTATATTATCAAATAGACAAAGCTTGGAACTGAGTTCGAACAACAACTTCATCAGCTTCTACAATGCTAAAGGAAGAGAAATAAGATATCAACAAAGCTTGATAACCATTCATAATAACTACTTTTCCTTCACGGACAAATTTAGTTTCTGATGCAAGGTTGAAGTAACAGCTCCTGCTTCATGGATCCAGGGTCGTCCCAATAAACAACTATAGGCTGGGACAATATCTATAACAGAAAATGTAATTTGGAATAAGTGTGGACCTATGTGAATAGGTAAATTCACCTCTCAAATGACAGGTTTTCTTGATCATAAAAAGGTTTTACTATAATCCACTAGGACGCATATGAGTTCCCTGGTACTTGAGCTTCATGAGAGTGCTTCTTTGTATGACATCCAAAGAAGATCCATTGTTTATCAACACATTGGACAAAGATTCATTCTTACGATTCATAGATATATGAAGAGCCAAGTTATGGTTTCTTCCTTCATCAGGCAATTCCTCATCACAAAAACTCAGATTGCTACAAGACATAATATTCTCCACAACATTGTTGAACTGATCCAGAGGCACATCCCTTTCAACAAAAGCCTGATCCAACACCCTCATCAGAGATTCCTGATGAGAAGGAGAATTCATCAACAAGGCTAAAATTGAAGTCTTAGATGGAGTTTGCTGCAACTAATCAACAATCTTGTAATCACTCGTCTTGATGATTTTTTAACAGATCATCAACGTTCTTTTCCAAGGAGGTGCCACTAGATTCTCCTATCACTTTCTTAGGTTCAGCAATCTCAACGACCTTCTTACCAAAATTAACATCTTCTTGAAAGGTAGGCGTGAAGACACGACAACTACGAGTTACCCGACTAGCTTCATCAATATTCTCAACATGTGACAAAGGTTGGATAGGAATTTCCACACCATCTTCCAAGATAATTGAATTGTACCTATAAGGAAAAGCTTTATTTGATTCATAATGGATGGGACCAGAAAAACAAATACTACAGGAGCCATAGCAGGTTCGCTGTGATACGCAATCTCTACAGGAGCGAGAACACAAAAATATGGAACAATGACGTTCACCCCTACTTCTTCAGAATACTCAGGAATCACATAATTATTATCAGAAAATATACCTTCATCAGAAGAAAAGAACTCATCAGCAGAAATGCATTCATCATCAGGCATGGCCTCAACAGAGTAGTCTTTAATCATACTAACTCCATTATAATCATCTATGTTTCCTATGACTCTGGTAGTACCTTTATCTAACATCAATTAAACACCTCTTCTTACAACAGAACAACCATAGAAATCCCAACAACAGATCTGAAAAGACCCATAATGATGTACCACATGGCCATCCATGTGACAAAATGTGGCATGCAGTCGTACTAGATTGTCATACCCCAAAATTTTCCCTCACCTCTTGGATATATTTTGACTCAACAATTTCCTTACACTTATAGGGATCTCAAGAGCTCAAGTTATCTTAAGAATGGGCCATGCATATCCTCCTCCTAAGCAATGGTCTCAAACTAGGGTTTTGGTTTTCACAAGGAATATTGGACTTTCAAGATCCCAAATGGAAATCATATGGCATCATATGCTCCAAGTAATCTCCATGTCAAGTTTCATGCCAAATAATGCAAGTTTGCTCAGTCAAATGCTTATAAGGTCAACAGTCGATTATGAGGATTAACAAAGTCAAACTGTGGTCAACATGCAGTCAAACTTCAAGATTTTTGGTCAACATCAAGGTTTTGAAGTCACATTCATCATTCGATCAAGGTTTGATCATGATACATTAAGAAAAACCCAAGATTCCACAAAGGTCAAAAGTTACTAAGTTAGGGTTTCTCAGGAAAAGTCAACTGAACTTTGACCAGCCATAACTTTCACATGCTTCATCAGAAATTCTCCAACCAAAGCTCATTTTGAATAGAATCCAATTCCACACAATTTCTCTTGAGGTCCCAAGTCCAAGAAATGCGCCGTTTGAGAGATATGGTTCAAAACATTATAGGTCATCTTAAAAGTCAACAAAAAGTCATCTTTTTCCAAAGAAGCATACATGAACATGGAAGACTCAATTGAGATGAAACCAAAAGGAGCTCTTAGAGGACATCTTGAGCTTTCAAAAATGGTCAAGAACATCTTCATAGGACAAAAATTGAGAGAGTTATGACTTATAGAAGTTGGGAAATTTTATGAAAATGCACAAAAGTCAATGTGAGCAAATTGGATTTTTTGAACTAATGGGCCTAGGTTTTGGATCTCAAACATATCTGTGGACTTATTCAAAACATTTAAATACATTATTTTATTTTTATGGTATTTTTTTTTATTTATTTCAATTTTTATTCATTTAAATATTAATAAATCAAATAAAATAGTAAAATGATGAATTAAATCCAAAAGATTTGTTTTATGATCATATCACGAACTTAAAGTCAGAAGATTGAGTCAAGAATTCGTGTGAGGGGTGATTGGAGAGAGATGAGAAAGTTTTGGCCAAATTTAAAAACATAAAATTCCAAGATTCAAATAAAATCTTTTCCATTCAATCTCCATGATTCTAACCATTTTTGTTGCCCTAATACATCCCAATATATAAACACGACATTGCCAGACCAAGAGAACAAGGGTTGGTCGCACAAAACTCACGTTTCAATTCCAAATTTTCAAGAGAAAAGTTTCAATCAGTTTTAGAGTTTGATGTAAATTTAAAGGATTTTGAGGACTCAACAACAATCCTTGGACATCATTGAAGGTGCCACGATCACCCTAAAGCCCTGAAGCATCAAAAAATGATCCCTACAAGTCACAGTTTGCCACACTTTTTTCAAATTCGTATTCTTACATTCTTGCATTATTAATCAATTTCGATTGCATATTTGTGTTTGTATGGATGCATAAAAGGTTTATAGATTGTACAATTGAAGCTTAGGTACCAGTATGGCGTTTCACCATTGTTAGGGTTCGAAACTCTAAGTTTGGGGTTTTTCTAATTCCAGGAAAAATCAGGCCAAATTAGGGCCACCGACGTGACCAGAAGAACAAGACGAGTTGAACCATGGGCATGGGGAAATTTTTGGTTGATATTTCACAAGTTTGATGTTTGCAGATGCTATAGCTACGGAGAAGAGTGTCACTAAAGCCTTTAGTGACGATAACGACCGTCACTAAAGGGTTTGTGTATTTCAAACGAAGACGATGATGAGCTGTCACCTGCGCGCGTTTTTCAAATTCAAATTTAATGTTTTATATATATTATTTGTTTTCTTTTTTTTCTAACAGGAATAGCAAAATGACTGAGTGGTCAAGCTGCAAGCAAATGAAGCAGGGGTCCTGGGTTCAAGTCCCAGCGACCCCCCCTGTTTCTTTTCCTTTTTTTTCTTCCATTATTTTTGCTATTATTATTTTATAAAAAAACAAAAGACTTTTTTTTTTATTAAAACTAATTCTAATTAACTTTTTCAAACCAATCAAATTTCACCAGACAAATTAATTTTCTTCATGAACACAATTTTTAAATAATTAACATTTTTTTGTAAATAAATTTAATTATTTAATTAACTTGATAATTAGGGATCATTCACATGCTTAATTTAATTTCTTTTATATAAAAAAAATATGTGTTAATTAATTTTATTTTTCTTTTAAATAAATCATCAATTAATTTTATCTTTGTAATTAAAGCTAATTATGTTTAAATATATTTTTGTAATTAACATTATTTAGATTTAGATATTTTTTCCAATTAAAATTAATTAGACTTAGGATAATTTAATCAAATCTTTTCTTAAATTAATTCAATCAAATTTCTTTCTTCTCTTCTTAAAATAATCAGTTTCGATTCTTTTGTCATTAATTTTTAAATATTTCTTTTTCTACTAACCCTAATCCTCTCAACCTCCTTTCTCCTGATTCTAATGCCACTTTATTTTGTTAGTTTATTTTCTCGTAAATTTTAATAATGTAACTGTTTCTCGGTTTGTAATAACTTTACTTAGGGTTTAAATTTCCACATCTAATTATGTAATTTCCCCAAGGCCTTGTAATAGCTTAGGAATTTTATTTTCCGCAATTTACTTATTGCACCCTACTAAACTACTTAGATGTATGGCTAATAGGATTGTATGGAAAGATAATGATTAATTCAACATAGCATAACTTAATTCAAAGATGATATATCAGAATCAAGCACAATTTCACACTCGTACCTCTAGGGTACCCATTTTGGTTGCCTTCGGAAAGACAATGGTCATGTTCCTCGAACGTAGGGATACCCTTAGCAAAGACCCTCGTATAAAGTCATCATAAAGATCATAGTCCCTCAATGTCCCTCGAGTTGCCTACGAGAAATGACCTTGTCCATCGATGTTGCCTACGAATATATGATGACAGTCTCTTCGAACTTCTAAGGTATCCCTACATGTTGCCTTCAATGACCATAACGACTACCCTACGCTTGTCCCTCGAACATCCAAAGATAGTTTTACCTACTCACTAATAGTAGGATAGCACTATCTAAATGTTAGGAGGAAAAGAACGACCTTTTCGAGTATAAGTGATAAGTTCTTAGATGCTTGCTCAAAACAACTTTTTGCACCTACACAAAAACATTTCAAAACACTTTCAAAAACATTCGCCTTGTCAACACTCTTGAGGACTGATACAAGAGTTATCACAAAGTGAATCGCCACACTAAGGCATTTTCAAAAAAAATTTCAAAACACACAAAGCACAAGCAATTTTCAAAACATGAGCTAAACATATAAGAGCTCGTAGAAAACTACGGATGGAAGGGTGCTATCACCTTCCCTTTCCATAATCTACCCCCTTACTCAGAAAACTCTCGAAAGGTCTTTTTCTGTTCTTTTCACCCTTTTCTTTGTTGGATAAAAGAAAAGTCAGTGGCGACTCTTGCTTATCGCAACATTTGCAAACATAAACGCAAAACCAGTATAACAGTCAGTTCTGCCATCGTATCACAGAACTGGCGACTCTGTTGGGGATAAAAAAAAGGTGGGGTTACCTTAGAGTTTTAGTTCATCATTTTACTGATTTTTTTGTGCTTAGTATGCTTTACCTTTGGAGGGTATGTTTGGCTTACTATAGATCCTCGCCCGAATCTGGGACACCTAGTAGGTAAGTAGCAATAGATCGTGGAAACTGTGCAGGGTATACCGACACGGTTGAAGCGATAGCTACGTTGATGTGACACTTTGGTTGGTATCGGTATCCTTTGAGTTAATCAAGGAGAATACGGGGCCGCTGTGTGGTGTCATGAAACATCAACTAACCTTAGAACCTTTAATTGGCCAACTTGGCCATTAGGAAGTAGTGATATATCTGTCTTTGGTGTAGTCCTAAGTCGGTTGATACTCGATACTACACTCATTGAGATTTGACTCTCGGGTTTTGTTTGGTGGTAAGTCAGTTGTCGATCAGAACAAAACTTGTGGGAAAGATCAGTGATATTGAGATCCCTTAGAACCCGATTACTATATCTAGAATAGGTTGAACCAACTAAACTTCAAGAGGGTACTTACCTTGAAACCCATGCAAGCTTTAAACCTAAGGTCTTTGTGTGATTTTCCTGTGTTGGCTATATTTGTGTTTTTCTTAGCATAATCATGATTGTCATAGCATCATAACATAGCATATCATACTAACAATTTCAAGGATTTTTGGGACTTATCTTTATCTTGTTTTGTAGGACATGGCATCCACTCGCAGGAATACTATCCAAGTCAACCTCGTAAGGGTACCTCTTCAACTCAAGGAATTAGCATCAAGAATTGATAAAAGATCTCCATTCACTGGAAGACATGGTCGACTTCTCAACTTGGTCACCTCAAACCCTTATGAAGAAATGTTAAATGTGCTTTTTTAGTTCTTCGACCCTTTACATCACTGCTTCACCTTTCCTGATTACCAGTTAGTGCCCACTATGGAGGAGTTTTATCAGTTATTGGGGATGCCCATTTTTGATCAGTTACCCTTTAATGGTATGGAAAGAGACCCAAAACCTAAGGAAATTGCTCAAGATCTATCTTTACAGCGGTCAAATGTCGTGGAAAATTGGGAAACAAGAAGAGGCGTCAAAGGGTTTCTGGCTAAGTTTCTATTTGAGAAGGCTCATCATTTTTGGGATGCCCTGGATTTACAAGCTTTTGAAGAACTGTTGGCCCTTCTCATCTATGGGGTGGTACTATTTCCTAATTTGGACCAACTCATAGATGTGAATGCAGTCAACATTTTTCTGTCCCATAATCTGGTGCCTACTTTACTTGGAGACATTATACACTCTCTGCATACTCGCAGTGTAAAGAGAAGAGGGACTCTTTTGTGTTTCACTCCTCTGTTGGCTAGGTGGTTTATTTCGCACATACCTCGATCTGTTGTGAAGAATGAGCAGAGAATGAGATGGTCTAATAGTTTGATGTCCCTCACACACTCGAAAATTCATTCGTGTTCTCGGTCCTTGGATAACGTTACCATCATCGATCGCTGTGGGGAATTCCCTAATGTACCTCTCCTAGGCATTAGGGGAGGAATCACTTATAATCCTTGTTTGGCATTGTGACAGTTTGGGTATGCTAGGAGAGATAGTCCTCATAATGTATTGGTTCAAGGCATTATGTTCAACTATGAGGATGATGTTCAAGGTTACCGTCAGAGGTTTATACGAGCTTGGGGCATGGTAAGCAAAGTGGATAGAAAGACACTAGGGCATAAGAACTCCATCCCTTTGGAGCCTTATCTTAAGTGGGTGTGAGCACGCGCTTAAAACATCATGATGCCTTATCCCGCCGTTCTACCCATCATCATGGAACCCGTTGCAGATACAGATATACCTCATACTATTCTCCGTCCTGACATGCCAATTACTCTTGAGGAATTACAGAGATCTTGGATTCAGATCAACGAGGAATGAGACACCTTTGAGACCCAGTTCTACGCCAGCGAGAAGAAGGTTTTAGAGCTCACCGGGCTACTTCATGAAGAGAAGAGTATAAATGCCTATATTTCTCCAAAGAGAATGCGCTTGTGGGGAGTTTGAGTCCTTTTCTGCTTTGAGAGTTTATTTTTTCTTGGTTCTCCTATTGTAAGCCCAAGAGGCATCTTTGTAACCGTTGAAACTTCTTAATGTAATTAACATTTGTTCTCTTTCTGTTTAGGCAAATTTAGGTCTTAGAAATCCTTGAAAACATGGCATACGCATATCATACATATCATTGCATAAACATGTTTCAAGACAGGTTTTTTATTCTTTTCGCTGTTTATTTCAACAAAAGAAATGACTCTCAAACAAACAGTGAAGGACCTCCAAACTCAAAATGCTCAGTTTCAACAAATGATCATGGCTCTGGCCAAGGGGAAAGAAGAGCTGAAAGCCCTGATCATCAAAGAAAAGACCAAGAAGCCAAAGAAACCAATTGGTGTAGTGAATTTGGGAAGAAGGATCAGAGGACCAGTGCGGAGAGCTTCAGAACTAGCAACTTAGTCAAAAGAAGGAGACACTCAGGAAGAGGAGACAACAGAGGAAGACCCCAGCCCAAAGGGATCTGATAATGAATCTAATTATAATGAGGAGTAGTATCCTCCTGTTGATGATAAATACAAACAGCTGGAGGATCATCTGAATGATATGGAAATCCAAAGGGTACCTGGGCTAGATTTTGAAGAAATGGGTTTGGTTTCTGGGGTTGTCATCCCATAGAAGTTTAAGGTTCCGGTGTTTGCTAAGTATGATGGGGTCTCATGTCCCAAGATGCATGTCCAATCTTATGTGAGGAAGATTCAGCCTCACACCTCTGACAGGGATTTGTGGGTCCACTTCTTCCAAGACAGTCTATCCAGGACTCAACTAGACTGGTTTTATCAGTTGGAGGGAACCAATATTTGTAACTAGGAAGACCTGGCTGCTTCTTTCTATAAGAAGTACCAATATAATGCTGACCTTGCTCTGACCCGTACACAACTCTAAAGTATGTCCATGGGTTCTGGAAAGGGCTTTAAAGACTACGCCCAAAAGTGGAGAGACTTAGCAGGAAGAGTCCAGCCTCCTCTGGCTGATAGAGAGTTGGTGGACATGTTTTTGGGTACTCTATTTGGTCTGTTTTTCAACCATCTGATTGGAAGCTCCTCAGCTGGTTTTACTGGGCTGATCTTAACTAGAGAAAGAGTGGAAGCTGGGATTAAGAGCGACAAGATTCAAAAGGATACCTCTTCAAGTGCAGGAAAGAGACCTTTCGTGGGAAAGAAAGAGGTCATTGCTTCTTATAGTCAATGAAATCAGGGCAGAACCGAACACCGTCCAACGGTAGAGGCTATAATCATATCCAAGCCTACAGTTGCTCAACAACGGAACAATCAACCCAGAGCAGAAAGGCCTATGAGATAGTTTACCCAGATCAATATAATCTTGTCTCAAGTTTTACCACACTTAATGAAATCCAATCTGGTAACTTTGAGGGAAGCTCCAAAAAATCCCAACATTGCATCTCCTCGCTATAATTCAAAGGCTCAATGTGCCTACCATTCTGAAAGTCCAGGCCATGATACAAACCACTGCTGGGATTTGAAGAACAAGGTGCAGGATCTGATCGAGGCAAAGGAGATTGAATTGGATGCTCCAGAGACTCCTAATGTTATAACTACCCCATGCCCAAGCACGACCATGGTGTTAATGTTGTTGACAATGATATGTTTGTTGCTTCTGATGATGAACTCGTTACTCCTCTCATGACTGCTAAAAAGAATCTTTTGCAAGCCAGTTTATTCCCGGGCTGTGGTGAAGGTTTCCACTTATGTTTATCTCTACCAACTGGTTTCCATTTGTTGAAAGAAGGTGTTCAGTGCCTGATGGATGATAAAGAAATTTTATTTGAGAAGACTCCAGTCACAAGTGTTTCATGTAAATACGTTTCTATTATAACCATTTCCGTCAATCCTTCCAGGGTCTCCACCAAAAGACCCATCAGGATAACATCTGTTCCAAAGTTTGCTCCCCTGATTATCACCATGCCCGGGTCAATACCATATTCCTCAGATAAAGCTGTTCCCTGGAATTATGGGGCTGACGTCTATTACCATGACGTCAAGCAAGACCTGTTGGCTGCTGAAGACAAGGTTACTGAAGGTACTAATCCTGACATCGACAATATAGTTGGGACCAGTAAAATAACAAGAAGAGGAAGAATTTTCTCTCCTGAGATCTCTCCTCCTAAAACTGTTACTACTCCTGTGGTCATTCCTGTTGTTGCTCCTGCTAATACTCCCATTACTACTCCTGGGATTGTCCCTGCTGCTACTCCTATCGGTATTCCTATGACAACTCCCGCTGCTAGCCCTGCTGCCACCCCTGTCACAGAGTCGGACGAGACTTGGGGCAAAGAGATATTGGTTGAGCCTGTCAAGACGATGGCGCATCCAGAAGCTATCCCTGAGGTTTCTAAGAAGGAAATGGAAGAAATCTTAAAAATAATTAAAAAGAGTGACTACAATGTGTTTGAACAAATGAGGCAGACTCCTTCCAATATGTTAATGTTGGCCCTACTGTTGTGCTCTGAAGCCCATGCAAGGGCTTTGGTAAAATTCCTCAAGACAGCTCATGTGCCACAGGAAACCTCCGCTGATCAACTCGAAGATTGTGTGGCTAGTTTGACTGCTGATAATGGATTGGGTTTTTCTGATGCTGATTTGACACCCAGAGGAAGAAAACACAATGATGCGCTTCATGTATCCATCGAATGTAGGGGCACTACTTTGGCCCATGTTCTAGTGGATACTAGTTCATCGTTGAATGTTTTTCCCAAGAAGGCTCTTGATAGATTTGATTGCGAAGGTTTGACTCTGAAGCTTAGTAACATTGTGGTGAGGGCTTTTGATGGTTCGAAAAGAATGGTACATGGTGAGGTGGACATCCCTATCAAAGTTGGTTCCCAAACCTTTGACTCTACCTTCTATGTGATGGATATCTGACCATCTTATTCTTGTTTGTTGGGACGCCCTTGGATCCATGGGGCTGGAGCTGTTAGTTCCACTCTACATCAGATGTTGAAGTACATAGCGAGGGGAAAGATTTTCACAGTACGTGGTGATGAGGAGTACATGGTAAGCCACCTGAACTCTTCCAGGTATGTCGAAATGGACGGCGAGTTCATCGAGACCCCTTGCCAGAACTTTGAAGAGGTGCCTCAGACCATGGACGCAACCGAGACTGTTACTAGTGTGCCGAAGATCACCAGACCTCCATTGAAGAAGGCTTCTCTCAAGGATGCCAAAGCAGTAATTGAAGAAGGTGGGTGTACCATTTGGGGCCAACTCCCTGACATTTCATACAAATCTGATAAGTTTGGTTTGTGTTTTACTTTAGGAGCTTAAAGGGATTTTCGTCGTGCTCGTGCCGGAGGACCTCCCCTACACATCAGCAATCACGGGATCAATGCTTTAGAAGACAATGATGGTGACTGTGACATGGATAGTTGGATCTTCCCTACTACCAACGGTGGACCCAGTAATTGGACGGCTAGAGACTGTGTGTCGATTAATTTTAGTCAAGAGTAATTATCTTTCTTGTTTTCGGTTATGTAATAAATAAACAATATAAACTATATGGCCTTGTGTCTTACTCGAGGCACCATGGTTTATTTGTGAGGGTTGTCATTTTCAGTCTCATATGTCATTTAATAAAGCATTGGACGTTTTTGCACTCTATGTCTTTCTTTTCTGCTTTTTACTTTATTAATTCAGCTATGCTCTTACACATACTCACATATCAAACTACAGATCCAAATCCACTTTGGATCCCATTGATAACGGTTCTGCTATTGCCAGTTATGACTTTGAAAATCTGATCAACCAAGACGAGGACAAAGGTGAGGAAGATTGCAAAGTACCTGGAGAACTCGCCAGACTGTTACAATAGGAAGAAAGGGAAATACAGCCCCATGAAGAGTCGGTTTAAACAGTGAACTTGGGTACTGAAGAGGACAAGAAAGAAGTCAAGATAGGTGTCGATTTGGAGCTTAGTGTCAAACAGCGTTTGATTTAGATATTGCATGATTATGTCGAGATCTTTGCCTGGTCATATGAAGACATGCCAGGGTTGGACACTGATATTATGGTTCATCTTCTGCCAACTAAATAAGATTGCCCTCCAGTGAAGCAGAAGGTTCTTCGTATGCATCCTGAGATGTCATAAAAGATCAAGGCAGAAGTTATGAAGCAGTTCAATGTTGGGTTCTTAGCCGTCACATCCTATCCACAATGGGATGCTAACGTAGTTCCAGTTCCTAACAAGGACGGTAAGGTACGTATGTGTGTGGACTACAAAGACCTGAATAGGGTGAGCCCCAAGGATGATTTCCCGCTTCCCCATATTGAGGTTCTGGTTGATAACACCACACAACATAAGGTATTCTCCTTCATGGACGGGTTCTCTAGTTACAATCAGATCAAGATGGCACCCGAGGACATGGAGAAAACAACTTTTGTCACATAATGGGGAACTTTCTGTTAAAAAGTGATGCCATTTGGGTGGAAGAATGCTGGGGAAACCTATCAGCGTGCTATGGTAGTTTTGTTTCACGACATGATCCATCACGAAATAGAGGTCTATGTTGACGACATGATAGCCAGGTCTCAAACTGTAGAAGAGAACCTTGATCACCTGCAGAAGCTATTTGGAAGGCTGAAGAAGTACATACTGAGGCTGAACCCGAATAAGTGCACCTTTGGGGTAAGCTCTTAGGCTTCATTGTCAGCGGCAAGGGTATTTAAGTATACCTTGCAAAGGTTAAAGCTATACAAGAAATCCCAACTCCTTTCACTAATAAGGAGGTTAGGGGATTCTTGGGATGCCTAAACTACATTTCTAGGTTCATTTCTTATCTGACCACTACTTGTGAGCCAATCTTCAAGCTACTAAAGAGAGATTAAGCAGTGAAGTGGAATGACGAATGCCAGAATGCCTTTGACAAAATCAAGGAATATCTTCAAGAGCCTCCAATTTTAATGCCACCAGTTAAAGGAAGACCTTTGATCATGTACTTAATGGTATTAGAGAATTCAATGGGGTGTGTGCTGGGGCAGCATGACGAGTCTGGTCGAAAAGAGCATGCAATATACTACATTAGAAAAAAGTTTACCGACTGTGAAACAAGATACTCACTGCTCGAGAAAACTTGATGCGCTTTGGCATGGGCTGCTCGCCGACTAAGATAGTATATGTTGACTCACACTACCTTGTTGATCTCTAAAATGGATCATATAAAGTACATCTTCGAGAAGCCCGCTCTCTTCGGAAGAATAAGAAGATGGAAAATGATCCTGACCGAATACGAAATTCAATATACCACCCAGAAATCAATTAAGGGAAGTGTACTAGCTGATCATTTGTCTCATCAGGCTATGGACGACTACCAATCCATGAATTTTGTGTTCCCAGACGAGAACATTATGTTAGTAACTGATTTTGCAGAACCTGGACCGGATGAAGGACCTGAAAAGGATCCCGATGGACTATGGTTTTTGACGGAGCTTCCAACGCACTTGGCAATGGCATCAGTGCCTTGATCATCTCTCCTGAAGGCTGTCATACTCCTTTCACTGCCCGATTATGTTTCAATTGTACCAACAATATGGATGAGTATGAAGCATGTATCATGTGTCTCAAAGCTGCAATTGATTTAAGGTTCAAGTTCTTAAGTGTGTTCAGAGACTCAACTTTCGTAATCAGACATATCAAAGGAGAATGGGACACGAAGCATCCTAATCTCACCCCTTACAAAGAACATGTGTTGACACTGATTCCACATTTTGAAGAAATTACTTTTGAGCATTTTCCACGAGAGGAAAATCAACTAGCGGACGCGCTAGCTACTATGTCATCCATGTTCAAGGTTAGGTGGGATAATGAGGCTCCTCAGATCACTATTAAGAGAATGGATGAGCCTTCATACTGTCACGAGATTGGTACTGAAGAAGTAGCTGACAAACTTTGGTTTCATGAAGTCAAACGATATCTCGAAGGCCAAGAGTATCCTGAAGGAGCTTCAGTCAATGATAAGAAGTTCCTAAGAAGGCTCTCTGCCAAGTTCTGTCTCAGTAATGGAATCCTCTACAAGCGTAACCACGTTTTACTTTGCTTCGGTGTGTAGACAAGAATGAAGTGGAGAAGATTATGGCTGATTTACATGAAGGTACCTTCGGCACCCATTCTAGTGGGCACTCGATGGATAGAAAGATCCTACGGGCAGGATATTATTGGTCCACTATGGAAGCATACTATTATCAACATTCGCGGACTTGTCACAAATGCCAGATCTATGCTGATAAGGTACATGTACCTCCAGTTCCTCTAAATGTCTTGACTGCTCCTTGGCCCTTTGCAATGTGGGTCATTGACATGATCGCAGAAATGAGACTTGCCGCTTCGAATGGGCATCGCTTCATCCTTGTTGTCATTGATTACTTCACAAGTGGGTTGAGGCTGCTCCTTTTGCTACTGTTACCAAGAATGTTATGGCGCGGTTCATCAAGCATAACCTTATCTGTCGGTATGGTATCCCCGAAAGAATCATTACAGATAATGGTATAAATCTCAATAACACTATCATCACCGAACTCAGTAAGCAATTCAAGATCCAGCATCATAACTCTTCTCCTTATTGGCCGAAGATGAATGGTACTGTAGAGGCTGCTAATAAGAACATTAAGAAGATCATCTAGAAGTTGACAGTGACATATAAAGATTGGCATGAGATGTTACCATTTTCTCTTCATGGTTACCGCACCACAGTATGCACATCAACAGGGGAAACTCCTTTCTCTTTGGTATATGATATGGAATTTGTCCTACCTATTGAGGTCCAGATCCCTTCTTTGAGAATCATGAAGGATGCAGGGCTGAATGAAGACAAATGGGTTCAGACTCCACTTGACCAACTGAACCTGATTGATGAGAAAAGGCTTGCGGCTGTCTGTCATGGTCAGATGTACCAGAAGAGTATGATTAAGGCTTTTAACAAGAAGGTCAGACGTCAAGTATATCAAGTTGGTGGTCTAGTAATCAAGCGCATCATACTGCCACAAGGTGATCCAGGGGGAAAATGGACTCCCACGTATGAAGGGCCATTTGTGATCAAGAACATATTTTCTGGTGGAGCCATGATCTTGACCACTATGGACGGTGACGACCTTCCTTACCCTGTGAATGCAAACATAGTTAAAAGGTACTACACATGAATAAATACCCGCTAGGTTGTCTGGCCTAGGCAAAAATAAGGGCATCCCGGCGAACCAAAAGGGTTCGGGAAAAATTAGGGATAAATACAAAAAAATATATACACCCGGCAAATCGAAAACCTGAAAAGGCGTCTTGGGCGAAAAATGGTATCCCGGTGGGCTGAAAACCCGAAAGGGCGGTCCAGGAAAAAGTTAGGGATTTAAAGCATATAACTACGTCTCGTTGGATCACCTTGCAACCAGACTTCAGTATCTATTATCAAGCTCAAACTGTTCCAATTAATCCAGTCAGCTTCAGACAAGTAGCAAAGTGATGAGACACTCAAGGACATAAGTGCAATAGAAGAATTAAAACTCGATGGGATTATTACACATAGTTGTTTTCTATTTATACTATAGTTTCCACTTTTACGACGGCATTCTCTTACTAGAATGTCAGTTTCTTTTTGTACAAAAATGTCAGTTATAGGAAAACTTCAAAATCAATACAAATCATTTCTTTCAAAGTACAATCAAATTTTTGACCTCTTCTTCCCCAACAGAGTTTTTATAATCTCAAACAGTTTATAAATACTCATCCTCGGTAAAGTTTATTTCTCTAGCTGCGGAAGTTCATCCCCCAACGAAGTTTATTTCTCTACATTTGGTAAAATCTTCCAACATAGCATCTTCTCCCCAACGGAGAATTCTCAAGAAGAAGTCAAAGATCCCCGACAAATAATCTCCCCAGCGAAATAAAAGAACCACTCTCCTCATCTACCAAACAACAGTCCAGGATTAAGCTCCCTATTACTCTCCAGCAGCAGAAAGGGACTTATTTTCCCAGACTAGGAAATGTCGCAACAACATTCCATATTCATACATCATGGCATACACATACATATTGCATACAACACAATCTCATTTATTTTGAGATCATTACACAATGCATTTCATACATCATGACATTGCATACAACTAATTCTTTACCTTTTCAAGAAAGATCAATCAACAAACATCATTAATTACTTATATGGCCTGACAGTCTTCTTAAAGGCTACATCTGACGAAGGGCTATTTCAGCATTAACCTCAGAAAGATAATTCAAGACCTCTGCTGGTTCAATTTTAAATCGACCAATGATTTATTTTGATTATTTTCCGGTAGACACTTTCTCTGGTTCAGTTAAATTGACCCTAAGATTTCTCTGATTCTATTCCAGTTAAAGATAATTCAAGACCTCTGCTGGTTCAGTTTTAAATCGACCAATGATTTATCCTGATTCTTTTCTAGTAGATACTTTCTCTGGTTCAGTTAAATCGACCCTCAGATTTTCTGATTCTTATATAGTTAAAGATACTGTAAAGCCTAGAATCTGACCAGATAGCAGTTTACCCCGTCAAATTACTAGAAAGCCTGGATACGATCAGATAACAATTCAATATCTATAATTACTATGAAGCTTGAAACTGACCAGATAGCAGTTAATTTCATATTCCTCAGTAGGTCGCTGTGAATCTTAGAATACAACCAGATAGAAGTCAGCCTTATTGTCCTCAGCAAGTCGCTGTGAAGCCTGGATCTCGACCAGATAACAGCTCACTTTCGTCTCTCCAGTTAAGAGATAACTTTCCAATAAATGGACAACTGAAGCTCCTAGACTCTATTTTTTAAAATAGAAACCCACATTCCTTAGTGAAGTCCTCCTCAACGATTGGAACAGGAATCCCAACAAAGGAATCTCTCATGAAATTAGCATGTTCTTTATATGGCATCTTTAAGCCCATCTCTGACGAATCTTCGTCACTTTCTCTGGATGGCATCTTTAAGCCCATCTCCGACAGTCTTATGTCACCTTTTCCAAATGGCATCTGTAACCCCATTCCCGACATCATCAACAGTCAGTGTTACTTCACGCGAGTGCAAATTTCTTGGCACTCTAGTGTTCAATCCTCTTCCACCTTCAGATTATGAAAGGCAGACAAGCCAATCTAAATCCTCAGGTTTAAGAAGATTGAACAGGGGCAGCTGTCATACACCAAAGTTTTCCCTCACCTCTTTGATATATTTTGACTCAACAAATTCCTTACACTTATAGGGATCTCAAGAGCTCAAGTTATCTCAAGAATGGGCCATGCACATCATCCTCCCAAGCAATGGTCTCAAACTAGGGTTTTAGTTTTCACAAGGAAGATTGGACTTTCAAGATCCCAAATGGACATCATATGGCATCATATTCTCCAAGTAATCTCCATGTAAAGATTCATGCCAAATAATGCAAGTTTGCTCAGTCAAATGCTCATAAGGTCAACAATCGATTATAAGGGTTAACAAAGTCAAACTATGGTCAACATGTAGTCAAACTTCAAGATTTTTGGTCAACATAAAGGTTTTAAAGTCACATTCATCATTTGATGAAGGGTTGATCAGGATCTATCAAGAGAAACCCAAGATTCCACAAAGGTCAAAAGTTACTAAATTAGGGTTTCTTATGAAAAGTCAACTGAACTTTGACCAGCCATAACTTTCACATGCTTCATCAGAAATTCTCCAACCAAAGCTCATTTTGAATAGAATCCAATTCCACACAATTTCTCTTGAGGTCCCAAGTCCAAGAAATGCGCCGTTTGAGAGATATGGTTCAAAACATTATAGGTCATCTTAAAAGTCAACAAAAAGTCATCTTTTTCCAAAGAAGCATACATGAACATGGAAGACTCAATTGAGATGAAACCAAAAGGAGCTCTTAGAGGACATCTTGAGCTTTCAAAAATGGTCAAGAACACTTTCATAGGACAAAAATTGAGAGAGTTATGACTTATAGAAGTTGGGAAATTTTATGAAAATGCACAAAAGTCAATGTGAGCAAATTGGATTTTTTGAACTAATGGGCCTAGGTTTTGGATCTCAAACATATCTGTGGACTTATTCAAAACATTTAAATACATTATTTTATTTTTATGGTATTTGTTTTTATTTATTTCAATTTTTATTCATTTAAATATTAATAAATCAAATAAAATAGTAAAATGATGAATTAAATCCAAAAGATTTGTTTTATGATCATATCACGAACTTAAAGTCAGAAGATTGAATTAAGAATTCGTGTGAGGGGTGATTGGAGAGAGATGAGCAAGTTTTGGCCAAATTTAGAAACATAAAATTCCAAGATTCAAATCAAATATTTTCCATTCAATCTCCATGATTCTAACCATTTTTGTTGCCCTAATACATCCCAATGAATAAACACAACATTTCCAGTCCAAGAGAACAAGGGTTGGCCGCATAAAATTCGCATTTCAATTCCAAATTTTCAAGAGAAAAGTTTCAATCAAGTTTGGAGTTTGAGGAAAATTCAAAGGCTTTTGAGGACTCAACAACAATCCCTGGACATCACAGGAGGTGTCACGATCACCCTCAAGCCCTGAAGTATCAGAAAACGATCCCTACAAGTCATGGTTTGCCACACTTTTTTCAAACTCATATTCTTAAATTCTTGCATTATTAATCAATTTCGATTGCATATTTGTGTTTGTATGGATGCATATAAGGTTTATGGATTGTCCAATTGAAGTTTAGGTACTGGTATGGCGTCTCACCATTGTTAGGGTTCGAAACCCTAAGTTTGGGGTTTTCTAATTCCAGGAAAAATCAGGCCAAATTAGGGCCACCAATGTGATCAGAAGAACAAGACGAGTTAAACCATGGGAATGGGGGAAATTTTTGGTTGATATTTCACAAGTTTGATGTTTGCAGGTGCTATAGCTACGAGCGCCACTAAAGCCTTTAGTGACGACAACGACCGTCACTAAAGGGTCTGTGTATTTCAAACGAAGACGATGATGAGTTACCACCTGGGCGCGTTTTACAAATTCAAATTTAATGTTTTATATATATTATTTGTTTTCTTTTTTTCTAACAGGAATAGCAAAATGACTGAGTGGTCAAGCTGCAAGCCAATGAAGTAGGGGTCAAGCTACAAATTCAAATTTAATGTTTTATATATATTATTTGTTATATATTATTTTTGCTATTTATTATTTTATAAAAAAAGAAATTACTTTTTATTTTATTTTATTAAAACTAAATATAATTAACTTTTTCAAACCAATCAAATTTCACCAAACAAATTAATTTTCTTCATGAACACAATTTTTAAATAATTAACATTTTTTTGTAAATAAATTTAATTATTTAATTAACTTGATAATTAGGGATCATTCACATGCTTAATTTAATTTCTTTTATATCAAAAAACACAAAAAATTATGTGTTAATTAATTTTATTTTTCTTGTAAATAAATCATCAATTAATTTCATCTTTGTAATTAAAGCTAATTATGTTTAAATATATTTTTGTAATTAACATTAATTGGATTTAGATATTTTTGCCAATTAAAACTAATTAGACTTAGAATAATTTAATCAAATCCTTTCTTAAATTAGTTCAATCAAATTTCTTTCTTCTCTTCTTAAATTAATCAATTTTGAATCTTTTGTCATTAATTTTTAAATATTTCTTTTTCTACTAACCCTAATCCTCTCAACCTCTTTTCTCCTGATTCTAATGCCACTTTATTTTGTTAGTTTACTTTCTCGTATTTTTTAATTATGTAAATGTTTCCCGGTTTGTAATAGCTTTAATTAGGGTTTAGATTTCTGCATCTAATTATGTAACTTCCCCAAGGCCTTGTAATAGCTTAAGAATTCTATTTTCTGCAATTTACTTAATGCACCCTACTAAACTGCTTAGATTTATGGCTAATAGGATTGTATGGAAAGATAATGATTAATTGAACATAGCATAACTTAGTTCAAAGATAATATATCTGAATCAAGCACAATTTCACACTCGCACCTCTAGGGTACCCACTTTGGTTGCCTTTAGAAAGATAATGGTCATGTCCCTCGAATGTAGGGATACCCTTAGCAAAGACCCTCGATTAAAGTCATCATAAATATCATAGTCCCTCAATGTCCCTCGAGTTGCCTACGAGAAATGATCTTGTCCATCGATGTTGCCTACGAATACATGATGACAATCCCTTCCAACTGCTAAGGTATCCCTACATGTTGCCTTCAATGACCATAACGACGACCCTATACTTGTCCTTCGAACATCCAAAGATAGGGCTACCTACTCACTAATAGTAAGATGATACTATCTAAAGGTTAGGAGGAAAAGAACGACCTTTTCGAGTATAAGTAGATAAGTTCTTAGATGCTTGCTCAAAACAAGTTTTTGCACCTACACAAAAACATTTCAAAACACTTTCAAAAACATCCGCCTTGTCAACACTCTTGAGGACTGATACAAGAGTTATCACAAAGTGAATCTCCGCACTAAGGCATTTTCAAAACACACAAAGCACAAGCAATTTTTAAAACATGAGCTAAGCATCTAAGAGCCTGTAGAAAACTACGGATGGAAAGGGTACTAATACCTTCCCTTTCCATAATCTACCCCCTTACTCAGAAAACTCTCGAAAGGTATTTTTCTGTTCTTTTCATCCTTTCCTTTGTTGGAAAAAAGAAAAGTCGGTGGCGACTCTTGCTTACCGCAACATTTGCAAACACAGACGCAAAACCAGTATAACAGTCAGTTCTTCCATCGTATCACATAAATCATCATCCATATAGCTTACATTAAAAATCTGGAATTCTCCGGGATAACCATAAACCTTATTCACCTCTTCTTCATATTAAGCCCTTGGTCTAATTATGTGAATAAGACCTTCATCCATCATCTCTTGAAGATTATCTCTCACTTTATCACATCCATGAACATCCATACTGCAAACACTACAAGAGGCATGATCATGTGTATAATAGTTTAACTAACAGAGATCAGCATGCATCTTCATTAAGTCACCTCTGACCAGATTGATATCAATAATCCTGAAGTCCCAAAAATAACTAGCAACCATATTCACAACACTTCAACCTCCATGTTTGGGAAGTGGATTATCCTTCACATTGGGACCAATGTCTTTAAAAGATAAGAGACCAGATCTTACCATCTCCTGCACTTCAGACTTCAACCGATAACAATTTTAAATGTTGTGCCCTGGGGATCCTTGATGAAAAGCACAAGTCTAATCGTCTTTATAATACCATGGAAAAGTTGAAGGTATAGTAGGGAGAGGCCTAGTCTGTACCAATTTCTTTTGATTAAAGATGGAAAAAATTATGCATAATTCATCGGAATAGGATCAAAATCTTCTCTCTTCTGACCTTGCCTTTGATTACCTTATTGTTGTGCTCTCTGATAGGCAATAGTAGTCGGAGCCATGTTGACAACCGGAGTTGCAGAAGAAACCTGTTGTTGATATTGATGACATCTTCTTGGAGGTCTAACCCTTCTTTCTTCAGCAACATCATTTGTTTAACTTTCTTTTTTTTAGAAAACCCATATGATGGTTTCTTTGTTCCATTGAAACCTTCATCTTTTGTCAATCGTCTTTCCCTGACGGCTTCCTCTAGATGGACACTCATAGTTACCATCCTCATTGAAACCACTCGGTGCACTCGCCGCCATTATTTCATCGTAAAATGAACCAAGGGTTTTTAGGAAGACCTTATTAATTTCTTTCCCATCATCGGGGGTACCACTTGGGCAGCAACCTTGTGCCAACACTGCGCGTACTCTTTAAATGAATCCTTATCTTTTTGAGCCATCACTCTCAATTGGTCACGGTCAGGTGCCATAAACATGTTGTATTTATACTGCATCATAAAAGCTTCACCCAAATTATTGAATTTGTGGATGTTGCTACTGTCAAATCCCATATACCATTTCAAGGCAGAATCAATTAAATTATCCTGGAAGAAATGAATAAGAAAATGTTGGTAATTAGTATGAGTGGACATCCTTCTTATATACATCATAAGAGTTTCCCTTGTACTTCTCAAATTCTGGCACCTTAAACTTTGTTGGCACTTTCACATTAGAATATAAGTAGAGGTCATTGACATTCTATCCAAATAACTCTTTCCCTTGGAGAGCCTTCACTTCTTTCTGCATTTCATTGAATTGATCCTGAAAGTCATCTACTTGGTCATAAAAGCCTAAACTTTCACTTGGTGGAGGAGAAGGATGATAAACTTCATCATTAATAACAGGCATAACATTCATTGCAACTGTAGCATGATGAATCTTATTATTAGCAACGGGAGTAGTATGCATCACAGGAGGTGCAAAAGAAGCAGTAGTTTGAGCAAATGGGGCAACTTGAGTAGCGGGGTTGTAACCTTCTGGCATGAAATTCTCAGGTATTCCACCATGGGTTACCGCGAGGCATACATTATTGAGTAGCAGTAACTGAAGTAATGAAGATGGGAACTGACAGAACCTCTGAAATAATGGTTGTTGAATATGGTGGCTGAGTAGCATGAGGAGACAAGGCAGGATGAGGTGGTGGATGATTCTGAGCAACCACCAATGATTCTACCAAAGCAGTCAGATTAGCCATATCGGCTCTCAAAGAAATAACTTCTTCGTGCATCTCACGATTGTCTTATTCAAGGTTTTCCATCGTCTTTCTAGAATTAGCCTGAGTATTGTAGCGATGAGACAACTTGCCGACTGAACAAAGTAGAGAAACAAGTAAGACACATGCGAAAGATAGGAATGCAAAAAATATGTGTGAAATGTTGCATGATATGCAATGCATATGATTTATTTTGTTTATTTAAAGAACTCAAAGAATCATAAACAATTTCAAATATTGAGGAACTAACACATTTAGAAATACTGGAAATTCTCATTTTAATAATAACTTTGGAATGAATTACAAATTTTAGTACAAGTTTCAATAATACTATATGCAACATAATAAAGATAGAATTTAAAAATCCTAAGGAGCCAAAGCTGATAAAGATCTCTCCACACACTGATGCTTTCCCTTGAGTCTTGCAATCTGAGCTTTCAACTGCTTATTCTCTTCTGCATACTTGTCAGTGACTTCTTTTCATTCACTAGAATCAAAAAATTGGTGACCGGGACCTAGTTAAGCTCTAGAGGAAAATAAATCCTCTTACTTCTCATTCATATCTACAACATGACTCTCAAGAATCTCAATCAAGTCATCCTTCTATTTCAATTCTGTTGGGTAGGACACCTCCAAAGTCTAGTATTTATTCTTCCATGCTTCCTTCTCTTGTTGCATCTTAACTAAGGAAAGCTGAAGATCTTCCATATTATCTAAGAGAGGAGGAGTATTCCTCATAAACATATCAGATATAGGATCTTCACGATAATAAGGCATCTTCAACTGAGTTGCCCTTGCTTGTACCCAATGGAGATGAAGCTCTAAGGAAACAGCTCCTATTGATCCCAAAACTTTTCTACCCTTCCTATGAATAGGGCGCCAAGCCTTTTCAATCTCTTACTTATCTTCCTTGTGATCTTCTCATTCTTTGAGAAATAAACCACTCTAATGAATGTTGTTTGACTTGTCTCTCATTGGATATCCAAATTGTCAGTGTGCAAGAACAGGATTTTAGTTAATTCCCCTCTTTGTACCAAGAAGAGGTACATTGGGAAAAAAACCACAACTATCAATAATCTTCACATCATATAAGTCTGATGATACCAATCAATGTCTGAATGAGTGAGAGCCATAATCTTTGGTGCCCAAATTGGTTCCTTGATATCCCAAAAAGTAGAAGACCGAGGTAAGTGAGAAATAAACCACAAATATAACAACCATGTGCAACAAATGATCATTCCTTCCTGATAGAAATTTTGAAGATGGATAGAATAATAAGTATCTCCTAATAGTGTAGGGACTGGATTCCCAATCAGAAATATCATAGTGGTATTAACATCCATAAATTTGTCGACGTTTAGAAACAAGAACAACCCATAAGCAAGCAAAGCAAAGATAGCCTCAAAAGCATATGTACTTTTCATCTTGGAAATATAACGAGCTTTCTCCAACAAAAATTGAGCAGATAAACCTCCAATTCCTCCTTTGGTAGTCATGTTAGCTTCAATCTCAGACCTTCTCAAGTGAGTTATAGTGGAAATCTCATGAGATCTGGGATCACCTCCTAAGCCGGTGAAAGGAACACAATTAATAATAAGTAAACCAAGTAAATAAGAATATTCTTCCAATATGGGCATCAGCTGATAATCAGGGAAAGTAAAACAATAATATAACGGATCATAGAACTGGACCAATTTAGAAAGAATATCCTCCATCATCTTGAGCTTCATAAGAGGCACAATGGCTCCATACTTCTTCTGGAAATTTGTAGGACTCTCAATCTCAGGAATCAAACTCATCAGTTCCTCTATCTTAGGATCCTTGTAACTGTACTTATGAGTATTTCTCCTTCCAAAAACCATGGTCAAAAAAGTACTTGAGATATTTGCAAAAGTCAACCTTAAGTTCCTCGAAAAATTGTTTAAAGAATTCTCATGGGTGCATGAATGCATGATAATGCAACAATCACACACAAGATCACAAACATGGGGAGGTTCATAGATTTGACGTCGCGAGCGTGAATTCAAAGGTACTACCCACAAGGTAAGGACTAATGGTTTATCACCCGCTGAACAAGGTTCTAAGGAAATCCCATAGTCTACATTCTTCCTTCGAATATTACCAACGCCCCGATTATCTCAGTAATTAGAAATATTCTCAAGAAAAACTCGTCTGAGTGCAGCATCGTGTGACAACTACTTTCGGATTACTCTGTTATAGTCTCCACACTACACCTAAAGGGACAAGATGGGTTAAGGATTTTATGGCTTTTCAGCTTCGCGGTCTCCCAGGTCAAAAGCAGAAATGTCTTCCCGATACCGCGGTAAACAAATACTACAGTCAAAGGGGCCTCCGCTGAGTGGGGGATCTCATGTCTCCTTTTTTGGAATTACTCCCTCAAAGTTAACATGACTATATCGCCCGTCCTATCTTAAGTTTTCCCAAGTCCGGTTATAGGACTTATAAGAGATCACAAAGCACCCTGAAAACCAGAAAAATCCAAACATACATATATATAAAAAATAATATACAACAAATAATAGCACATACATAGATAAATAAAGATAGGCTCAACCCACTTAAAGATGTATTCCCCTACAGAGTCGTCAGTTTTCAGTAGCGGTAGAAATGTTGAGACTAAGCCATTAGATTGACTTAACTCATACAGATCAAATGAAAATAACCATTATGCTTTATTGTTTCCAAAGGAAATGGGAAAAGAGTAAATAAACCCAAAAAAGGAGGGGGAGAATCTAGGTACAGGGGTTAGTTATGCAAAGGGAAGGTATTAGCACCCTAAACATCTACGGTAATCCGTAGGAACCTCTTTGAAAATCTATGTATTTTTGGATAAAAAAGGAGTATACAAAAAATAGATGGTGGAGATGAGAAAAGAAGTGTTTTTTTTACAATTTTTTCACCCGCCGCAGTTGCGAACCTTTAGTCTAACACGACCCTTGTTGGGCAACACGGTCGCCCGTGTTGGCATTCTGGATTTTAAGTATCAACTTCAACTCCCAGGGGTTGCAACACGGCTGCCCGTGTTGCACCCTTGACTTCCCTCTTTCTTCACTCGCACATCCTGATATGGCCTATGTTGGGCAACACGGGTGGCCCTATCAGGCCTCCTATAGGTGGATTTTTGACTATCTCTGAAACTCTGAATTTTTGTACTTTTTCGCCCTAAATTGTCCTATTTTATTCCTATGACTCTGAAAATACTAAAACATGCAACCAAAGCATAAAATGTGGTAAAATAAAATAAAATACTTGTCAATTAAAAGAAACGATAACAAAAATAAATGCTAAATACTTGTGTAAAAACCATTGATCAAACTCGCCCAAACTTAAATTGTTGCTTGACCTTACGCGACCATTACAAGAACGCATTAAAATCACAATAGACCAGTACTCATACGTGAGATATCCATTCCAATTGATCAAAATAAATTTTGTCCTATGTTCACATGACGTGAAGAGTTTTTGTAAGAACCTTTAAATCTCGAGCTTCCTCTTCAGACACCTCTCTAACTATGCTTTGTACTTAAGTATTTTTCCGATTTTTTTTCCTTTTTCATTCGGACAGTCAAATTAAGGCCGTGAGAATTTTTTATGATCATCACACACACAAGACTGATCAAGAAAGTTTTTGCTCAGGCACCAAATAAAATATTTTACTCCTTTTTAATTTCAGATGAAACTTTCACAACTTTTCAGTTTATATATTGTCCTTTATGGATGATGTTTAGGGAACAACCCCATTTGGGCTGAATAACTTGGTGAGGGATACCCAATTTAGCGAGCCAATTGCCTTTTACCTCCTTTTCATCATTTGGTGCTAGCTTTATTTATTTTTCAATCAGTCATACATGCATGTGAATCTATATTATGCCAGACTGTCAAGATAAACTACTCAAGGAATACTTCTCAGGATTCAATAAATAATTAAAAAAAGAAGAAAATCAATAACCCGCTCCAACTTGAACTAAACATTGACCCCCAATGTTTTAGATAAATTTTGAGAAGGTGACTCACAGAGGGTAATGCAACACATGTTGCTGCCCCTAGCTTTCACCAACAAGACTCCCTTTTTATTACCTGCAAACAACACAAAAAGAAAACTAAGTTATTAGAAGCGTGGGTTGCCTCCCACGAAGCGCTTCGTTTAACTTCACATGGATCTACGGTTCATCCCTGTTGTACCCCAAAATTTTCTCTCTCATGTTTTCCAAGGTTTTCTCTTACATGGGTGGTCACAAACACTTGATTAAAGAAAAATAAATTTTTTGAAAATAAACAAGGTGTTTTCGATTGGCTTTGAGATAAGGTGTTTTCAATTGGCGCCTGAGCAATTTGTTTTTTGATTGGCATCTGGACAAGGAGTTTCAATTGGGCATCTAAAACCCTCCGATCAGGCTTTGGTCCGCAAGTCTTCGATTGGGCGTTGGGCCTCCTTCGATCAAGATAAGTTCACAAATTTTTTGATTGGGCGCTGGGATTCCTTCGATCAAGTTAAGTTCACAAGGCTTCGACTGCGCAAGGCAAGAACCACCTACAAGTTTGTTTCGGTTCACAAGGGTAGAGGCTTCCTCTGTGCTTGCCTTTAACGCACAAGGCAAAATGCCCCTTTCAATGCCTTTCGATTCACAGAGAAATGACCTCCTCGTGCTAACATCCATAAGGCATTAGCTTCCTTTGTGCTAGTTTCGACTGGACAATGGTTCCCTTCAAAACTGCTTACGTCAACTTTATCTCTGAACCTTTTCAGCATATGATTGCCACATTATGATCCCACATTGGTGAACCATTCGAAGAATGCACGAGGAATACATGTGCGCTATTTGAAAGATACACAAATGGACCATTCGAAGGATGCACAGGTGTTCCATTAGAAGGATGTACAGGTGTTCCATCCGAAGGATGTACATGTGTTCCATTTGAAGGAAGTAACAAAAGGTACATTTGAAGAAGCATTCAGAAGGTCCATTTGAAGGGTACACAAGAGGTCCATTCGAAGGAATAAAGTCATAGCCAATCGAAGGGCAGGGACTAAAGGCATTCGAAAGACAAAGGTGTCCAGGTTCATTCAAGATTCAAAAGAGGCATGAATATTTCAAAAAGGAAATCTTTTAATATGTCTGATTTTGGTCTCATTGCTTTCAAAGATGGTTAATGACTGTCTCTTGCCATTTCCATGCACATCACACTCCTATAAATACAAGGCCTAGGACACATTGCAAAGGGGAGGAAAACAGGGGATACCACATACATACGCACACACTAGAGACATAAGCCCAAGAACCATACACATATGTTGCCTTACACGCATACACAACCTAAGAGAAGCACACCAAAAACTCTCAAAACTCAACAAGATCACACCAAAGTTGCCTCTCTCCTTTCGAATCCAGGAGTATCCAATAAACTCCAGTCCACACACAAGTTCCAATTCCAAGCAAGGTAAGTCCTCTTGACCTAGCATCTTTTCGTTTCAGCATAACATGTAAATAGCATTTTACTTACTTTTCATTTCAGCATAATATGTAGATAGCCTCTTAGTTATGTTCTTCGTTTCTGCCCTCTTGGTTTGTTTGCTTTTCTTGTCTGTATATATGTTTGAACTAACCTGTACAGATTCAAATGAAAGATAAAAAGAGTGTGAACGAAGGATATACACTCATGCTTCTCTACAGGTCCATATTACTTCATAGTCTAAATCGAAAGAAACAGAGAAGGTTGCAATCGAAGGTGGATCATATCCACTTCCAAGCTCATTCGAAAGAAGTAGGAAAGGGTGCAATCGAAGGTTGCTCATACCAACTCCTAAACTCAATCAAAAGAGGAATGAAAAGGTGCAATCGAAGGTTACTCACGTCAACTCTCAAGCTCAATCGAAAGAAGGCAAAAGAAGGGTGAATCGAAGGAGTCCATTTCCTGGATCGAAGAATTCATTTCTCTTCTTTATTTTGTTCTTTATTTTTACATTTTTTCTTGTCTTCCAATTTGGTTGTAATAGCGTAGGACCCTTACTTTCTGCATTTTTTATTGATTATCATATTAACTGCTAGATGTATGACTAATAGGATTGTATGGAAAAGACAAAAATCAAATGCTAGCAAACCTAACAAAAAAGATAAATAACCAAAACAAGCACACTTGCACATATACACCTCTAGTGTACGCCCACTCTGGTTGCCTTCGGAAAAAAACAGTCATGTCCCTCAAAACGGGAACGCTTTAGCAAAGACCCGTAAAACAAAAGATCATAGTCCCTTGATTACCCTACAGTTTCCTTTCGGTAAATGATCTAGTCCCTAAACAAAATTTCTAAAGTGTCTCTACATGTTGCCTTTATGACTGTACGTCCCTTCGAATGTCCCTCAAACATCCAATGATATGGCTACCTACTCACTAATAGTAGGATAATACTGTCGAAAGGATAGGAGGAAAAGAACAAACCTTTTCGAGTGTAAGTAGATAGTTCCTAGATGCTTGCTCAAAAAAAACATTTTCACCTACAAAAAACATTTCAAAAACAAATTTCAGAAACATTTGCTTTGTAAACAGTCTTGAGGACTGATACAAGAGTTATCACAAAGCGAGTCACCACACTAAGGCATTTCAAAAAAAAATTCAAAAACATACAAAGCACAAGGTACTTTTAAAATGAGCTAAGCATCTAAGAGCCCGTAGATAACTACGAATGGAAAGTGTGATAACACTTTCCCTTTCCATAATCTACCCCCTTACTCAGAAAACTCTCGAAAGGTCTTTTTCTGTTCTTTTCACCCTTTCCTTTGTTGGATAAAAGAAAATTCAATGGTGACTCTTACTTACCGCAACATTTGTGAATACAAATGCAAAACCAGTATTAACAGTCGGTTCTACCACCGTATCATAGAACTGGAAACTCTACTGGGGAATATGAATAAAAAGTGGGGTTACCTTAAGAGTTAGTTCATTTTAAAAATGTTGTAATTGCTTTCTTTTTATGATTTTTTCTTGGAGGGTTGTTTGGGTTGTTACTATAGATCCTACACCCGGATCTGGGGATATCTTTTTACATAACCAACAATATATCGTGGAGATTATACGGTGTAGACCGATATGATTGAAGCGATAGCTGTGTTGGTGTAACACTTTTGTTGGTACCGATATCCCTTGTGTTAAATCGAGGAGAATACGGGGCCGCCGCATGGTGTCGTGAAGCACTAACGGACCTTAGAACCTTAGTTGAACAAACTTGGCCATTAGAAAGTAGTAAGATAGCCGGCCTCAGTGTAAACCTGGGGATTGGTTGATACTCGATGCTACACTCATTGAGATTGGACTTTCGAGATGTTTCAGCCGTAAGAAAAGATTGTTAAGCTGAAACAATTCCCGATAAAGAAATATTAGTGATATTGAGGCTCCTTAGAACCCAGTTACTTTTCTAAGACAGGTTGAACCAACTAAACTTCAAGAGGGTACTTACCTACAAACCATATGCAAGCCTGAACCTAAGGCTACTTGCGTGATTTGTTTTCTTTCATTATCTAACGAATTAAACTCTTTGAACGGTTTTGTTTATTATCTGATGATATGAGTCATTGTCCAATAACCTGGATTTCTAACAAGACATACTTGTCTTCATCACCCTACATTTTTGCTTGTCGCATAGCATACACATCATATCATCATACCATAGCATTTCCTTAACCATTTCAAGGATCTCAAGGGCCTGTGATGCAGGTTATGATGAACCAGATGTCTAGCAAGGGGAAAGGGGATTTATTTTCCTCTAGCCAATGTCATCAAAATATCAAAACACGATAACTCGAGTTAGAGGCTATGACCCACTCGACATGGTGAGCTTGATTCTCGTAAAAGGACATTCATTCAACAATAAGAAGTTCTTCAATCAAAGCTGTAGTCAACTCCTAACATTTTCTTGTGTTTACCACGTAAGATCCTTGAAAACATTTACACATCATGCATGTCATTACATAACAGGTCTTCCAGTATAGGTCTCTCGTGTTCTCACTGTTTATTTTAGCAAGGAACATGGATTTCAAATAGAACAACAGAGATCTCCAAACTCAAGAGGCTCAATTCATGGAAATGTTCTTCAACCTATCCAAGGGGCAGGAAGAATTGAAAGCACTCCTCAACGGGAACTTGACCAAGAAATATCCTGACAACAACAAGGATGACCAGTTGGAACAACTGCAAGCTGGGGTGGAAAGAATGAGAATCCATATGAGTAGTCAGATGGCCCTTATCTAAAGTTTAGCTCGGGAACAAGAAGAATTGAGGACTCTCATTAGCAAGCCTCTTCAGGACAGATACGACAGTCTGGGGAAAACTTCTAGAGCTTGGATCCTAATCAATGATCAATTTCTCTTAGCAGATAAGGAATTGGGTGACATGTTCATACGGGGGTGTGATACGGTGGGAGAACTGACTTGAGGGTTTTGCGTTTGATCGCATTTGTGCGAATAGCAAGAGTCACCACCGACTTTTCTTTTATCCAAAAGGAAAGGTAAAAAAGCACAGGAAAGACCTTTCGAGATCATTTCTCGGGTTCAGGGGGGTAGATTATGAAAAGGGAAGGTATTAGCACCCTTTTCATCCATAGTTATCTACAGGCTCTTAGTTATTTTCCAGATCACTTGCTTTTGCTTTGATAATGTGCTTGTGATGTGGGCTTTGAAAGTATTTTGAAAATGTCTATGTAATGGTTCTCGTTTCCATAAGAACGCGTACAAAGTTTTGTTTCGAAAAATAGTTCATAGATGCGTTTGTGGAATGTGTTTTTGAAAATATTTTTTTTTGCAATGGTTCTCGTCTCTATAAGAACGTATACAAAATGTTTTGTCTTTTAAAAAATGTTTTGAGATGAAAGTGTCGGTGTAAAAATGTTTTTGTCGTGAGCAAGCGAGTAACTAGGAGCGAATCTACCTACTCGAAAGATCTTAAGTGTTCTTTTCTTTCTCCTTTAGATGTTGCTATCTTACCATTGATTTGGTAAGAAGCCCCATCGTTGGATATGAAGGGACAAGCGCAGGTCAATTTTACAGTCATCGAAGGCAACTTATGAGACGCTTTAGCAATTTTTCATAAGGGACTAGATCATTTTACCGGTGGCAACGTCGAGGGTCATCGAGGGACTACGATCTTTTTTATCGAAGGGTCTTTTCTAAAACGTCCCATATTCGAGGGACATGACTGTGTTTCCGAGGCAACAAGCGAGGTTACCCTAGAGGTGCGCGTGTGAAAAGTATGCTTGATTCAAATTAATTTTGTCTTTGAAATTAGGTTATCTAGCGATTGATTTTAAATCTTGTCATGCACGCCTAATTACTATAAAGTATAAGGAAAACAATAAATTGCAGGAATTAAAATTCTACGCTATTACAGAGTTTTCAGGAATGGGGGTACAAATTCACAAATGGGGATGAGTCGAATGCGATTAAAAGTCCAAATAGGCAATCAATACAACCAAATCGAATTGAATCGATTAATTAAAATTATAACAATCCAGGATAATTAATTAACAAAGTATGGTAATAAAAATTCTAAGTTATTTTGTTTGTAAAGTTTGAAAAGAAAAGAAAATAATTGATTAAAAGAAATTAAGTCAATTGTATATACATTTTTGTTTGGTATTTTGTGTTTGTGGGAATATATAAAAATAAAATAAAATCTTATTCTATATACTTTTTGATATTTATTATATATAGACTAAATTTTTTTTAAAAGAATGTTTATTAGGAAAAAAAAATGTTGATAAAAATTACTTACAAAGTCTAAACTAAGTAACTATAAAAATTGTATATTTTAAGTTTAATTGAATTTTAAGAATTAAAACTAAATATAAACTAATAAAATAGGGAAGTAAGATTAAAAGAATTAAAAAAAAAATAGAAATGCCCAAGGGAGGAGTCGAACTCAGGTCTTTTGAGTTGTCACGGATACGCCTTACCAACCGAACTACGTTACTTATTTGTTATATCTACACTTCAATTAAAATAAAATGGGAAAATGGTAAGGAGGATCGGGCCAGCAGCCCAATGGGCTGACCCGATTGACAGAGGAAATGAAGGGTTCGATGCAAACCTAAACACACAAAACGCGCCGCAGGTTTTGTTGTTGGGAAAGGGAAGCAGATTAAATATTTTTTTTACTGTTTGGGGAAGAAGAAAAAACGCAGAATCATCATTGTTAACATGGGGAAGGAAAACGCAAGTTCAACATTATCAATATTCTATTCTTATCTTACTGTAAAAACATAAATCTCTTTCTAAACAACTTCAAACCCCTTCTGTCATCCAAACGTAAAAAATCGTCTAGAGATCGATCTCCTTTTGTTCCTGAGCGGGACCTGAAAGCTTCCGACGAATCCGTAAATTAATGAGGGTGAGATTCACGAGTTCTGTTGTGATGGCCATGAGAGTGAGAGAGGTTTGATGAAGTAGGAAAGGAATAAGACAATGATGAAAGTTGAAAGCAACTCCTTCTTTTCCTCTTCGGTCGGATCGGTGACTGGATGATGGCAGGTTGTTTTTCGAAGGATGGAGTACGAGAACTTGTTGGGAGGAAGACGGAAATAGGGAAGCCTTGGTATGGTCTGAAGGTAGCGGAGACAGAGGGATTTACAGTGTATGAAGGAAGAAGAAAAGGGCATTCAGAAGGAAAAAAACATTTAAAGGTATATTACTGTTTTCATCTCTGGTTTTTTCTTGTTATTTTGTGTTGCGAATTTAATATTGTGATGTTGATTTGAAGATGCTGAATCGATGATGAAACGATGATGATGATGAAACGAGTTATTTCATAAAAATGTAGTATAGCGACAATGGCTCAAGTCGTATCTCAAGGATTCTTGATTTTATTATTAACTAATAGAAATCAAATGTAGGGTTGATTTTAGGATCGATTTATAACACGAAATAAGTGATTATAAAAATAAGTCGATCTACTGTTTTCAGATTCCTACTAATCATTGGTTTTTACCTTACCAATTCCCTAAGCGGCTTCGACCTCTATTCGATTTCAATACCAATTGACAAGCGCAATAGATATAAAATATATTGAATTCTTATTCTGAATTAAGCAAACGGATTAATACAATCGTGAATTAAGCAAACACGATATAAAACGCGATTTAACAACTAAGCAACATAAACAACGATTAAAGATTAGGAATACAATCATACGAATTTAATCAAGACATTCCATGAAATAACGGATTAAGCAAATGCGATTTCATAAAATAGAATTGAAAGAGAAACGAAATTGAATTGATAAGTTAAAAACCTCAAAGCAGCGGAACACGATTACAGTAGATCAACTCTAGATGATTAGTTCTTCATTCAAGCGTAAAAGCAAAATGTACTTTTTTTCTTCTGAATAATGAAAAGGTCCAAAAACTAAATTACTGTAGCGGCTTCTAGGTTCAGCAAGGACAAGGATTCGTTTCATAACCCAACTGGGTCGAAAATATAACCCAGACCCAAAACAAATGACCCAAAACTTAAATATAAAATGTTGCAACTTCAACGAATTTTATGGCCCTACTACAGTCCGATTCAGCTCTCGGCTTCTGAATGAAAATCGTAGCTCTTTCTCTTAGCTTTCCAACAACTTGTAGCACGCCTCATTCCGACTCCCGTAGCTTAAGTTATGAATTTATTCTTGCAGGATGCTAATGCTTAAAATAAAATACGAAAATCAATTAAAGGTAAAAATAAACTAAATTATAAAAACATTATAAAATAGAAAAATAAACAAAACAAACCATGGAAATGTCTAATTACAAACATAAGAAAATATGCATCAATATGCACTGATCAAATTCCCCCACACTTTAACTTTTGCACTCCGAGCAAAATAAAATCAAAAGAAACACAACAACATCATCAACTACTCATTCTAGGCTACAAACTCTTCTTCGGTTAAGATTGCATCAATATGTACTAATCTTACACACTAAGGATATCATAGGAATGCTAATCTTGTCTCTTGAATATGCAAACTAATCCGAATTATATTATTATGCCAAAGTCTAACTTACTCATCCTCCTTTTTTCTCTTTTCATTCAGGTGCAATCACATTAAGCCCGTTATCTCCACACACTCATAGCAAGGCGACCGGTTAGTGACTCTGATCCTTTTTGCACGGGGTTCTGGTACTTACGTGTCATAACCCTTTGCTTACTCGATTATAGTTGTGGGGGATCAGACTCTAATCCTCCTTACCAAGTTCAGCACCAGAAACCACTGAACCAACTAACAACGAGTCTTATTATCAATTTTTTTGTAGGTTCTATGACCGTTGGGTTAAGTGACCGGGTAAGGGTCACCAAACTTAGAAGGCGTATACCTTTTTCTTTCTTTTTTTTTACAAATAAAACTTGAATCACTCACTTATTTTCATCGGCTTCCCTGCGTAGAGTGCGTGTGAGATGGTGCTGACTGCTGAAATAAACTACTCAAGAACTATTAAAAGATGAGAATTCAAGGCTACGTCATAATAAGAATTCAAATTAACTTCCATATGCATGAGACTTACAGTGTTAAGATGATATCGATCTTGTGAACTTTTCCCAAGTCTCCACAACTAACCTCCGATTAATCTATAACCCAAAACTTTCAAAAAGATGCATTTTTAATAATAACTAAAACAAAACAAAACAACGAACAAAAGCAAAGAAAACAAAGAAAATAAGTGATCCCCTCCCCCACACTTTAAACATGCATTGTCCTCAATGAAAGGACATAACTATTAAATAAGAGTGAGAGAAAGGAAAGAACACACCCGAATAGTCAAGGAGGATAAGTGATCACATAAGAAGCCTTTTCCAAAGAGAGATCTTCTATATTATCTTCTTCTAAAGTGGGGCTCCCATGTAGTAGCTTTGGGTAATGTCCACTGAACTTAAAATTTTTATTAGTGCCTTCGCCTTTTATTCCAGGATCAAATAATAATCTTTGATAAGTAAAAGTGTCGAATGGGCACGTGATCTTCTTTTCCATAACACCTAAGATCAAAAGATTAAGGGGCTGCCTCATTATATTTGTTACATCTTTAAGTGAGATCCTAAGCATACACATGTACGGACTAGTATCATAAATATCATCCAAGATCCATCCAATTCCTTTCTTATGCTTCTTCAATACCTGCAAAAATTTACTTTCTTGATCAAAATAAAGTTTAGAAGAAATTATAACCAAAAGTTTTTCATTCATCTCTAAATAAGCATATTTAAGATGTTCAGGAATTAGTTTCAGCTCTCGGGAAGGTGGTTGTTTGATGGATGATTTGTTTCGGGAAGCCGGAGTGTTGAGAGCTTCATCCACATGAACAACTTCATTTGCAACCTCATATGCAGTAAGAATATCAACTTCAAGGCGGCCTCAATTTCAGCACAAACAGAGCAAATTTTAATATCAGTACAAACATCACAAGAGTAAACATCATCAAAATCAGATAATGATGGAAAATCAGCTGCAAATAAATCAGTACAAGTGTCATCAACAGCCTCAGAAAGAAACTCTATTGGAAAAACAAAATTCTCTTCCAAGGGTTGTTGGTTAGATCCTTGAGCTTGTTGCATGATATTCATCAAAGAGGCAAGTTGTTCAATCTTTGTTTGCAAAGTCTGGAGAGTAGAATCTATTTGTTGTTCATACTGGAGATTATTTGCAGCCATTTGTTTGACAATGTCCTCTAGCGAAGGTTCAGAAGGTTCTGAGCACACAACCTGGAATTCTGTCAGATGCTTATGCGGATCCTCACCTGTAAGACTATTAAGCTTTGATAACAAGTATATTAAATCAGATTTCAATTCAAAAGGTGTATCAGCTGCATGATAGTCAATATATAAACCATTATAGCTCACATCAAGGCCAGCCAACTACCTCAAAGTTCTTTGTTCAGCCATGTGTTGGCTGAAGATTTTGATGATATAGTTCGAAACGAAGCAAGTTAGATGTTTCGTTGGAATAAAGCAAGATGTTATGGTTCGGAATGGTAGAAGCAGTTCTTCGAATGAACATGTCAAAGCTTGGAGCTTCGAGTGACAGTTGTGGAGACATATTCAAAAGAAGTCTCGAAGTGGTAACGAGGCTCTGTCCAAGAAATGAGTTCGAAGCGAAAAGTGCCAAAACATTTGAAATTCAAACGCAAGCGGGATGTTCGAAATTTAAAATATATGCGGTGGAGCATTCGAAGACGCGTGGAAGCTAGAGAGGAGCAGTGCTCTGCATGTTCTGAACGTGGCAGAATCTTATAGGCAAGACCGTTATGGTCGAAGTAGTATAAATAGAAGTCTTAGCGTTAGGATTTCGTGTGTCATATCTATTGTACAAAATTCAGTAAACATTCAAAATACCACATGGCTAGGGAAACGAATGCTCAAACAATGTACGTATGATAACACCAAATATTTATGATTCAGCAAAACTCTTTATCATTTCCAGTTTATCTTCTATCTTCATGTCAATATCATTAAAAAGCCTTTACATTAAAGTATTTTCATTCAAAGTCATTTACTGAGTTCTTGCATTTAAACGCTTTCTTTCTATTTCAAATCCTTTACATTTCAGAAACTCTTGTACATTTCATGCTTCTATCTTCATGCTTTTGTCATTCGAATACCTTTTCAGTCAAAGTCATTTACTGATTTCTTGCATTTAAACGCTTTCTTTCTATTTCGAATCCTTTACATTTCAGAAATTATTTTACATTACATGCTTTTATACTTCAAAGTTATTTACTTGTTTCTTACAGTTTTACATTTCTTTACAATCGAATCTTTATTCATGAAATTTAGTTTCGCACGTCTTTACTTGACCATGTCATTAGATCTTTTTAATATGGTAATTGAAGTAAGTTGAACGCCTACACAACATTCTGAATACTAACCATGAATATCAGTTCTACAATGAGAATTATCCAAACGACCAATACACCATAGGATCAATCTAGTCGATCCTGCAAGTTACCAGAGAGATTAAATAACAGTCATTAAGATTATTTGATAGTTTGGAGGACTAGCGGTTATTTACCAGAAATCACTGTAAACAAATTCGCACACCCGGTGGGACCCTAATTGGTCGTTACGAAATTTAGAACAAAGTAAAAAATTGTTGAGACATAACCATTGTAAAAGTACTTTTTGAGTGATAAGTTCGTTGTTATATGAACCTTAGAAGTGGTAGAATAACCAATAGCAACCAACCCTTACCCAGAAGAAAACGTTTAAACAAGATGTCTAATCCAGACAATCAACATGGGGAATAAAATATCCCACATGCAACAGGCACTAATATGTCCGCTTCGACGGGAACATCTAATACGATCCCTTCGAACGCACAGTCTGTTGCATCTTCTACCAGTAGTATAGCCACGAATGGGACAAGTGGCATGTCGACTAACAGTTCGATCCTAGGAAATACAGGAACCATTGGTTATCCTGGGGGATTCGTCCCACCATCAGGGACACAAACCCATTTCGCCACCCCACTAACTAGACCACCCGGGTTCGATGCTAACAGACATAGAAATTCCTCTCATGGGATGCCAACATCTTTTATGGCGGGTCTGCACACTTCGACATCGAATACGTCACCACAATTAGGGTCTGGGTCTGGGGCAAATCAATTTATGACAAATAACCAAGGGTCAGTGGGTTATAGTGCAATGCCTATCTTAACCACAGAAAATCAGTTGGCCTTTAGGCAATTAATGGATGACAGTAACCATAATATGATAGGAGTATTAGCGCAAACTATGCAGGAGATCTTTGCCCCAATAGTACAAAATGCAACTGTGACAAACAGAGAAAACGCGGATAACATGAGTCGAATAGCAGATTTTTTCGATCCCCCAGAAAGGCGTAGGCAGAATCAGGCGGGAGTTCGAGCAAACGTACCTATCATAGAACAAGTTGCTGATGACCCACCCTATAGACCAGCCAGAGAGGGGGTTAATTTGGGGGCAAGGGCACAAAGGTTAGAAGCCCCAATGATTCAAGGCCCACAAAGGGAAATTATGGAACTAGGGGCAAGGATCGAAAGGTTAGAAGTCCCAGAGTTTCGAGAAGAACAACCTAGAGGAGTTGTCATGGTGGGTCGAAATCAAGATGCTGATGCAGTCGTTCACAGAATTCGAAATGATAACATCTTGGCAGAAAATAATTTAACCACCATGATAGAGAGAATCATGGCCCAGAATGGCCTCAACACAGGAATTAAAAGGCCAAATTATGCCTCTCCTATATTAGATTACATAATGCACACTGACTTACCAAGGGGATATAAAGTCCCTAAGTTTACAAAGTTCGCTGGAGATACCAATGAATCAACAGTCGAACACATAGCCAGGTATCTAACTGAAGCAGGAGATATAGCAAATAGTGAAGACCTTAGGATCAAATATTTCCCAAGTTCCCTAACTAAGAACGCTTTCACATGGTTCACCACTTTGCCTCCTGGGTCCATAGATACTTGGGCTCTGTTGGAGAGATTATTCCATGAACAGTTCTACATGGGACAATCTAAAATAAGTATGAAGGAACTAGCCAGTGTCAAGAGGAAGTTTAATGAACCCATAGACGATTATCTGAATAGATTCAGGCTCTTGAAATCTAGATGCTTCACAGTAGTTCCTGAACATGAGTTAGTCGAAATGGCTGCTGGCGGCTTGGATTACTCTATTCGAAAGAAATTAGATACACAATACTTGAGGGATATGGCTCAATTAGCCGATAGGGTTCGACAAGTCGAAAGGCTAAAGGCCGAAAAGGCCAGAGTTTTTAAAAATAACAAGAAAGAAAGGGTCTCCTATGTTGGAGCTGAGGAAGCAGAAGATTACCCTGAATTCGAAGAGGTCGAAATTGATCTCGCTGAATTAAAATAGGCCCCACCTTACTCTTGCAAATTATTAGTTCCCACAAAAGGGAAAGAAATTGTTGAAAATGAGAAAAGTGACAAATTCCCAAAGAAGGTTTATACCTTCGATGTAACTAAGTGTGACGAGATTTTTGATTTACTTGTCAAAGATGGCCAACTCATTGTGCCATCAAATGTCAAAATACCTCCTTTAGATCAAAGGAAGAAAAGAGGATTTTGTAAGTATCATAGTTTCCTAGGCCACAAAACCTCACAGTGTTTTCTTTTCAGGGATCTAATTCAAAATGCAATTAAGGATGGCATATTGAAATTCGCTGACAAACCAAAAATGAAAGTAGATGAAGATCCTTTGGATGTCGCAGACACCAATTACTCTGAGCCTGTATGCATTGGAGAAATCAATATGGTGGAAGCAGATCAAGATGTCACTCCATTAGGAGAGAAAGGCACTGCGAATGAAAAATGGGTGTTAATCGAAGTCAACAAGGGGGTCACTGAGGAGGTCAACAAGCAATCAGAGGCTTCGATCGAAGCAGCACCTTTAGATGTTGCAAAAGAAATCCAGGCTACTGAAGGCCAGGAAAACCAAAAGCAAGAGTTGACACAGGTTACTGAAGGCCTGAGGCTAAAATTGGAGAAAGTCCAAATCACAAAGCCACCCTCCCCTCAGAAAGAAATATGGGATACTTTAGGAGAGCCCAGTGGAAAGTTTGACTACTTGGTAAAGTATTCTGCCCCAGAAAGTTCAGAAATCCAAATTGAAGATATAAAACCTACAGGATGGGGAGATGATGACATAAAGGGGGAGGATGCAGATGTAAACATGGTGAATATGGAGAGACCTCGTTCTGAAATGGAGGAGGTGGAGAGATACTTAGAAAAAGAAAAATATAAAATGGAGGATAATTATGCTGGGGATGCCAGTCTTAAAGATTACCTCATGTTGTGCCACAAAGGAGATGCAGAAATGATACTATGCCCTAGGTGCAGCATCATCTGCAACCAGAGAATTGCTGCAAATTTCGAGAGGGTACAAAGGGCACGAACTGGCATCAACTGGCGCCAGGATAACCAGTTATTCAGGTGTTACCCTAAAGCTGGAGAAAGTTTGTTGGAGTTTTTGGTTCGCTGTTACAAAGGGGCAACCAAATGCTTGGTATGCCCAAGGTGTTCTGCAGTGTACGATCAAAGTACGGCCAGGGCCTTCGAAACAATCCCTTTCGCCCCATGCTAGAACCACCAAGAGACTGGTCAGATGGGCCAACGTTTCGATAGCAAATACAATCAACAAAGGCCTGATAGTCCTCATCCCAAAGGCGCTCGAAGAGTGACGTTCAAAATTCCTGCTGAAATACCAATAGACAAATGGTTGCAAGTCAGAACTGACAAAGGAAAAGACAAGTGGAGAAACAATGAACGGAACGCATGCCACGCTATGACATATAGAAGGCAGTTCAACATGGCGAAGAGGGAGGAAGTGAGGTTAGAAAACTACAAAGGAAGAAACCCCATGTCAAGATCTCAATGGCGAAGGCAACAAAGAATTCGAAAGGCTGAAAGGGAAGCTACAACAAATAAAGGAACAACTTCGATAAAAAACCAAGGGGAATCAAGCACCAAAAAACCCACACCAAATAATCAAACTGAGGACAAACCCCCAGTTAGTAGGAGACTCTTCTCTGAAGCACAACCAAATGAATCGAAGGAATACACTCCAGGTCCAGAAGAAGACGGAGATATGCTAACGGACAACTTCGAATCAAAGGGGGAGTCTTTTCTCAATATCAATTGCAACGTGGTATCTGTACTACCTTGTGAGTTTGGACAGGAAACTGAAATCGAAGAGTATGAGGAGGATGATACAATAGATCTGATGAAGCATAGGCCTGTGTGTTACTACGTGATGGATAACGGAGCTGTCGAGGAGTAGAATGCTTTCTTCGAACACCCAGAGCCAGCTATGAAAAATCATCTGAAGCCATTGTTCATTCGGGCAAAGGTTGGTGCCCATGGAGTAAACAAGGTTTTAGTGGATGGGGGCGCTGCAGTTAACTTAATACCCCATTTCATGCTGAAAAAGTTAGAAATACGCGAAGGTGACATCAAACCACACAACATGGTTCTGTCCAATTATGAAGGGAAAGTAGGCCAAACATTGGGAGTAATTCAACTGGACTTGACGATCGGATCAAGCTGTAGGCCCACCATGTTCATGGTGATCGAAGCCAAGGCCAACTACAACTTTTGTTGGGAAGAGAGTGGATCCATGGCGTAGGAGCAGTTCCTTCGTCAATGCACCAGAGGTTGGTTTTATGGAGAGAAGATGGGATCGTGGAGAACATTGAAGCGGGCCAGAGTTACTTCATGACAGCAGTCAACTTAGTTGACAAGAGGAATTATGACAAACATTTGGCCAAGATTGCTCCTTGTGTCCCTAATGATGAAATCAACGAAACCAGGAACGCACACTATTATATGACCCTCCGCCATGATGGCATATACTGGGATAGAAGAATAGTCAGTGAAGATGAAGGAGTCGAAGGTACTATGCAAAGACGGCCAACAGGCTGGGAATTCGACAACCTTGCTCATGATTGAGTCCTCCTTCTTCGAAAGGATTTCGACCTATATGGCTGAGAACGAATCGAAAGCGGCCTTAGAGGCTGAAATAAATAAATTGGCTGTAAAGGTGAACGAAATAAATGGGGATGGCTCGAAAGACTCACCCTTTGAAGAACACGAAATAGATCAAAGGCTGGATGCCATCTATGATAAAGAACCCTTAGGCTTCGAGAAGGACCCCATAGACTCGGGTGCCAAAATGTTGGCGCAGGATCCACTCGAAGAGGTGAATTTAGGGGATGAGAACACGAAAAGAATAACTTATATAAGCGCAAAACTTAATCCAGGCCTCAAGCAGGAAGTGATCGAAGTACTCAAGAGAAACAAAGATTGCTTCGCGTGGGATTATGATGAAATGCCTGGTTTGAAGAGGGAGTTAGTGGAGCATAGACTTCCAATCAAGGATGGCAAGAAGCCCATCAAGCAAACTCCTAGAAGATTCGCACCAGTGGTTCTCACAAAGATCAAAGCTGAGATCGAAAGGTTGCTGCGCTGCAGATTCATCAGAACCACAAGGTATGTCGAATGGTTAGCAAATATAGTGCTTGTTATTAAGAAAAATGGCTCTCTGAGAATTTGCATAGATTTTAGGGATTTAAATACTGCAACCCCTAAAGATGAGTACTCCATGCCTGTGGCAGAAATGTTAGTAGACTCTGCTGCGGGATTCGAATATTTAAGTATGTTAGATGGATACTCTGGGTACAATCAGATTTTTATTACTGAAGAAGATGTTGCCAAGACAGCATTTCGTTTCCCAGGAGCCTTAGGCACCTACGAATGGGTGGTGATGCCTTTTGGTTTAAAGAATGCTGGGGCAACTTATCAAAGGGCAATGAATTCGATTTTCCATGATTTCATTGAAACCTTTATGTAGGTGTATATTGATGATATAGTCATCAAATCTATATCTGCAGAAACCCATTTGCATCATTTGAGCCAATCATTAGAACAAATAAGAAAACATGGCTTAAAGATGAACCCCCTTAAATGTTCATTTTTTGTGCAGGCTGGAGATTTCCTTGGCTTTGTGGTTCATAAAAAAGGAATCGAGATCAACCAAAATAAAACCAAAGCCATAATGGAGACGAAAGCACCTACGTCAAAAAGGGAGCTGCAATCTTTGCTAGGGAAGATTAACTTTCTCAGAAGGTTCATTTCGAATCTGAGTGGAAGAACCCAAGCTTTCTCTCTGTTGCTTCGTTTGAAGCAATTCCAAGCCTTCAAGTGGAACGAAGCCCATCAGGAGGCATTTAACAAGATAAAAAGATATCTCTCTCAGCCTCCCATCTTGTCTCCACCTTCATGGGGAAAGCCCATGAGATTGTACATATCTGCCTCTGAAGTTAGTATAGGTAGTATGTTAGCACAAGAAGATAGCAATGGCATCGAAAGAGCCATATACTATTTAAGTAGGGTATTGAATGATGTAGAGACTAGATATAGCAATATAGAAAAGCTATGTCTCTGTTTGTACTTTTCCTGTATGAAACTTAAGTATTATATAAAGCCTGTTGATGTTTATGTTTCATCTCATTTCGATGTTATTAAACACATGCTTTCGAAACCAATAATGCATAGCAGAGTTGGTAAATGGGCTTTAGCCTTAACAGAATATTCTTTGACTTTCATGCCTTTAAGAGCTGTGAAAGGCCAAGTAATTTCTGATTTTATTGTGGACCATTCACTGGTTGAAAAGACTGTCATGGCTTACGTTGAAATACAACCTTGGAAATTATACTTTGATGGTTCGACCCATAGGGATGGTAGTGGTGTTGGAGTTCTCATAATTTCTCCTGAAGGAATTCCAACAAAATTCAAGTATAAGTTAGATGGTCCTTGTTGCTCGAACAACGAAGCTGAGTACGAAGCGCTTATTGTTGGACTTGAAGCTTTGTTGGAATTGGGGGCAACTAGAGTCGAAATTAAAGGAGACTCAGAGTTAGTGGTCAAGCAAATAACAAAGGAGTATAAATGCATAAAGGAAAATCTGATGACATACTTTGTCATAGTTAACAGGCTACTTAGAAAATTCGAATACATGGATATTCAACATATACCAAGAATAGAAAACCAAGAAGCAAATGACTTAGCACAGTTGGCTTCAGGTTATAAAGTTTCTGCCAAAAACTTTGAGGATTTGGTTGAATTAAGAGGCAGAGTTATGGCTACTAGATTCATACCATCAGATCTAGAGAGTATAAAATTAGGTTATGCTGAGAAACAGGGATTCGAAGTACTAGCCATAGACACCTTATCAGATGCAGATTGGAGAAGTCCACTTGTGAGTTATTTAACAAATCCAACTTTGAATGTTGATAGGAATATAAAATATAGAGCATTATCATATGTCCTCATGGGAAATGAATTGTTCAAAAATACCCAAGAAGGCGTATTACTGAAATGCCTAGGAGAAAGTGAGGCATACTTAGCATTGTTAGAAGTCCACAATGGGGCATGTGGGGCACATCAAGCAGGTCATAAAATGAAATGGTTGTTATTTCGATATGGTATGTATTGGCCCAACATGCTCAAAAATTGTATAGACTTTTCTAAAGGGTGTGAAGAATGCCAGAAACATGCAGGGATTCAACATGCTCCTACAAGTGAGTTGCATTCGATCATTAAACCATGGCCCTTTAGAGGATGGGCATTGAATTTAATAGGAGAAATAAATCCTGCTTCGTCTAAAGGACAAAAATATATCTTGGTAGGAATAGATTATTTTACCAAGTGGATCGAAGCGATACCATTGGTAGCTGCTGATCAAGAGGCTATTATTGAGTTCATACAGAAACAAATTATCTATAGGTTCGGATTGCTAGAGAGCATAACCACATACCAAGGTTATGTGTTTACTGGTAGGAAGATGCAAGAATTTGCTCAAGAGATGGGGTTTAGATTACTGACATCAACACCATATTATGCTCAAGCAAATGGTCAGGTCGAAGCAGCCAATAAAGTGATAATAGGATTAATTAAGAAACATATTAGTAAAAAGCCAAGGAACTGGCACAAAACTTTGGACCAAATACTATGGGCCTGTAGAACATCTCCTAAAGAAGCTACTAACACCACACCTTTCCAACTAACATTTGGTCATGATGCAGTTCTGCTAGTAGAAATTCATCTACAATCAGTTCGAATTCAAAGACAAAACGAAATCCCATCTGCATTATATTGGGAGATGATGATGAATGAGTTAGTTGAGTTAGATGAAGTTAGATTGCATACATTGCAAATCCTAATGAGACAAAAGGAAATGGTAGCCAGGGCATATAACAAAAGGGTGAAAGGAAAAGCATTCACTATTTATGACTTAGTCTGGAAAGTCATATTGCCCATGGACAAGAAAAATAAAACATTAGGTAAATGGTCACCTCATTGGGAAGGACCTTTTCGAATAATAAAGATATTTTCAAACAATGCATATGAAATCGAAGAGTTGGCTGATGATAAGCGAATCCTAAAGGTTAATGGGAAATATTTAAAGAAATATAAGCCACGCCTGCAGGAGATTCGAATAATAACAACGTAATCAAAACATCATAAAGGAATGCCAAAATGGTAATATAGGATTGCCAAAATGGCATTGTTCGGATATTACAGACCAAAACCAAATTTCAAAACTAATTAAAACTAAGGTTTAAAAATAGGCATTGTTCCTCAATCTATTAAAGGTACTCAGAAAGGACTCAAGCCTTTGTTGGGTGAAACGCCTTGCTCCTTCTAGGGTAGCTACTTCTCCTTTAAGTTGCTCTGTTGCCTCCATTTCTACAAGTCCTTTGTTGAGGAGCTCTTCGAACTGATCACCAGCAGTATTGGTTTCGTAGGCCAATTGTTGTTGTTGAGCCTCCTTAACCTTTTGTTGAAGTTCTTGAATTTGCTTTTCCCAGAGAAGAATAGACTCAGCTCGAGCTTCATAGTCAGTTTTGGCTTGCTTTATGTGCATGGCTTGACCTTCAGCTTCTTTAGAGAGCTTTGAAGCATGCTCATAAGCAGCGTCCATGGTAGTTTGTTTCTCTTTGACCTTTCTGGTAGAAAAATTCGTCTTGGAGAAGACACCCAGTCACGTTGTCTAACAGAGATTGAAGATCGAATAAGATGGTGCTGACTGGCAAAGAGCAGGTGGCGAAGTTAACTTGCGTAAGTAGCTCCTTCATGGAATAGCAAGCTGTACTATCCTGTTTGAGCACTTCGAACAAGTCCACATCAAGGATTGTTCTCCTAATTCTGTTAAGGAGTACAACTCTATCATCTGAGGGAAACGGATTGCTAGTCGAACTAGTACCAGCCCTAGCAAGAGGAATATCCCTTTGAGCTAGTTTCGCCTTCATATACCCAATTGGGTCATTTCGTCTCAGGAGAGCTAGCTCCTCTTCAGTCATTTGAGATTGAGACGATTGAGGAAGTTCCATGCGCAAGGGAGTCACATCCATTTTGACTTCCATGGGCTCATTGGTCCGGTCACCGTCACCTTCACTCGTTTCCTGCTCATTGCCTTCTTCATTATCAACCAGATCCACCACTTCGATATCACTGTTCTCACTGCTATTGGCATCTTACTCTGTTCCAGCAGTCGAACCACTGTGGGCATCTTCTTCCTCAGATCCTTCCTCTGCAGATTCTTCATTCTCATGATCAGAAGCAGCCTTCTCTTCTTCAGCATGAATGTCTGTTGGGTTCTCTTGAAGGGTTTCAAGAGGGGACTTTTGAAGAGAAGTTTCTGGTAGAATCTCTGCAGATTCATGAAGGGTTGCTTCATTTGTTTCTTTCAAAGGAGGAGAAGTACTTTGGTCATCTTGCTGCTCTGAAGCCCCAGTCAGAACCGCCATATTGGAGGATCCTTTGTTTTGCACCAGGTTACTGGAGTCCCCATGAGGAGAAGAGTTTATGGGAGCAGCAGTCTTTGATGGAGAAGTCGAAGTGGTAAGAGTTGGGTTCAAAATGTCCTACAGAGGCAAAGAATATTAAGAGCACGCACCAAGGTAATGAATAATTATTTTATTAAAAAATTAGAGTTCAACTTACCTGTGGATTCTCAGAAGAGAGGTTGCTATCTATATGTTCCAACATTACGTTGGAGGTCGAAGGTGGATTTTTGGATTTATTTGAGGGAGCAGCATCTCTGGAATCAAGTCCAGAAATGCTAGTTGGTGCAGCGCCTTTGGAAATTTCCTTCTTCTGCTTCTTCTTCGAAGCAGTTGGTGAATTCCCTCCAACATTGGGATTCTTCCCAGTAGTGTTGGTTTTTCTTTTCTTCGGAGTGGTTGGGGGGAGTTTGTTAGTCTGAAAAGATTTAAACATGAGTTAGATCCAAATCATGAAACTCAGTTTATTCGAAACATCAGGGCTAATTGATTACCTGTGGAGTTGGAACCGTTGTTATTACTGGTGTTGTTGTTGTTGCAGTAGTTGTTGTTGGTTTGGATAAGGTCACATCATCAGTGGTTTTGACAGATGTTTGGGAGGCACTTCCTTCCTTAGACTTCGAAGCAGCGGTCTTTATCCTGATGGCTAAAAATCGAAACAATTAAGGTAAAAGTTAAAAATGTAGAAAGTAAGAAACATTTGGGATTTTCCCAAGCATTCGCACATGCGCCTTGATTAGATATAATCGACATGGCAGAAAGGTCATAGCGAAGATGTCCTGGGAAATCATGGAGCCAATGACGAGCCCATGTCACAGTCTCAAATGGCTTTGGTTTCTTTTGAAGATATTTGAACATTTCTTTGCAAGTGAACCACCAAGGGTATGGAGGAAACCAAGCCAGAGCCAGTTCTGAGGTAGGCAATCTAGGGAATTTAGGTGGATGCATTTCGAGTGCCAACCTATACCTATCCTCAGGTGACAACCCTGAAGGAAGTTTTAGCTTAGAAATTTTTTCTTTAAATTTTTCCTTCAAGGTCTCAGCCGCTTGATGCACAGTGGATTCCAAGTGTGTGGGATCATAAGTGGTTTCGAAATAATTTTGAAAAGCCCTAATCTCTTTGTCGTGAGTGAACATACCTTTCTTGGAGTGTACCTGCACATCGAACGCATCAGTTAGTTTTTGTTGAATAGAGAGGGTATCGAACATATAAGATTGGTAGAACTTTGTCCACCATTCCAGAAAACCCTTTGCTGTGAAATGTGTGGGTTCAAAAGGTATTAGTTCAAAGTGGGCAAAGCCTTGATATTGTTCCTGTTGCAGTTTGGCTTCTCTGGCTTTAAAGGTTCGACCAGAGGTGATGGCACTTTCTGTTTGGAACAGAGGTTCAGGGATTAGTTGACACAGGCCAAATTGTCTAGAAACAAAGTTGGGTTGATAAGCAAAAAGGAAGATTTGATTCTTGGAAGGAGTGATTCGTGAGGAGATTAATCTGGGAAGCAAAAAGGCTTTCCAAATATCTTGAATTTCTTTGCTTTTAACTGCTTCTGAGAGAGCCATGGTGAACGATGATGGTCCATGAGTCCTTGAAGCAAAAGGCGCCATGGTCTCTTCAAATTTGTGTCTCTTGGAGAAAATCATGATATAGTTTGAAAAAAGGACCTTGAAGTCATCTTTATCATCGTTTGGGGTAAGTTTTCGCAGCCTCGTACCTTCAATGATTCTATCCGCTATCTCCGGATCTTGTTCAACAATAGTGTTAGCAGTTGATAGTGAGGGTTCAAACATGGCATTAAGCCATAACTGGAGTAACCAGAAGGGGCCAGCTAGAAGGATGTTTTTGGGAGTGTGGTATTTCAAACTCGAAACGGTTGATCTTAAACTTTCGTAAAGATCAACGAGTAACAGTTCGCTTAAACACACCCTCATATTCTCATGTAAGTCTCTAGCTAGAGGGATGAACCTGCTTGCTACCTGTAAGGACCTGCTGCAGAATACATACCTTGATAACCATAAGGTGAGGAAAGCAATATGTTCCACATCAGACACACTATCTCCTTCAGTGTGGTAGTGGCTAATGAACTTTGAAAAGCTGGCTAATTTGACTTCGAAGTCAATAATACTGGAGTGCTCTTCATTGTCAGGGATGTAGGTTTCTCCTACTGGTGACAAACCAGTAATGGCTGCTATATCAAAAAATATGGGTGTAATCATTCCCCCAGGGAGATGAAAGGTGTTGTAGGTGTTGTCCCAGAAATATAAGGACGCAAATAATAATGGATGACTATAGGTGAAGCCTGGTTTCGATAACTTAATCAAATTGTAAATTCATAATTCCTCCCATTGCTGGGATTTCTTGGCTTCTACTTTGGTAAACCAGTTTTGATAAGCTGTGTCAGAGGTAGGGCAGGATCGGAATGGTTTAAAGTTGCTCTTCACATAGTCTAGCACAAATGGGTCTTTTGGGGGAACGATTAGAGTTTCCACGGTTGTCGAATCAGAAGACTCGCCTGTCTTAGGGATATCCATTTTATTAAACAAAGGCTTAAAGTTATAACAAACAGGGAAGATTTTTCTAGTATCTTTTAAGATTTCAAAGACTGTAAGAGGACCCATCAGAGCAAACCTCTTTCCAGCAGCGTTAGTTGGAATTAGTACCTGAGAGGCGTAAAGCATTTCCTTCTCTTTGGAGATCATTTGGGGGATAAGCATAGATTGACCTTGATAAGTACCAACCTTGCTTTCCATTGTTGTTCATGTGTTCTTTCCTTTATTTTTGGAAGTTTTCTTCAGTTGGGATGATGTTGTAGAAGACATTGTTGGAGATTGTTGGAAGTTTTAGGGTTTCGGTGAGAAGAAAGGAAGAAAAAGTTTCAGAAAGTGGAAGAGAATAAAAGACTACGTTGATTGGTTTTTATAGTGTGGAAGTTTAAACATCCACTAAGTGAGACTAGGATACGTGGGAGTCGTGGGTTGGATTGAGAAGGAGGTGGCGTAAAGGCTGATATTGGTAATAGGCGTGATTAATAATAATCATTATTTTATAACTGCGCTATGCTGTGAAGTACTGATTCAAGACGGTTAAGGAATCCAAGAGGCGTCGTGATTGACGTGACTGGAGTCATACTCAATAAATGTTACGATTACTCAAAGGTCACATCAAAATCTTGCATATATATTTAAAATAAGTGTTTCTCAAAGGATCGAAATACATATTTTAAAGGGGCATTTTGTTGGCTGAAGATTTTGATGATATAGTTCGAAACAAAGCAAGTTGGATGTTTCGTTGGAATAAAGCAAGATGTTATGGTTCGGAATGGTAGAAGCAGTTCTTCGAATGAACATGTCAAAGCTTGGAGCTTCGAGTGAAAGTTGTGGAGACATATTCAAAAGAAGTCTCGAAGTGGTAACGAGGCTGTGTCCAAGAAATGAGTTCGAAGCGAAAAGTGCCAAAACATTTGAAATTCAAACGCAAGCGGGATGTTCGAAATTTAAAATATATGCGCTGGAGCATTCGAAGACGCGTGGAAGCTAGAGAGGAGCAGTGCTCTGCGTGTTCTGAACGTGGAAGAATCTTATAGGCAAGACCGTTATGGTCGAAGTAGTATAAATAGAAGTCTTAGCGTTAGGATTTCGTGTGTCATATCTATTGTACAAAATTCAGTAAACATTCAAAATACCACATGGCTAGGGAAACGAATGCTCGAACAATGTACGTATGATAACACCAAATATTTATGATTCAGCAAAACTCTTTATCATTTCCAGTTTATCTTCTATCTTCATGTCAATATCATTAAAAAGCCTTTACATTAAAGTATTTTCATTCAAAGTCATTTACTGAGTTCTTGCATTTAAACGCTTTCTTTCTATTTCAAATCCTTTACATTTCAGAAACTCTTGTACATTTCATGCTTTTATCTTCATGCTTTTGTCATTCGAATACCTTTTCATTCAAAGTCATTTACTGATTTCTTGCATTTAAACGCTTTCTTTCTATTTCGAATCCTTTACATTTTAGAAATTCTTTTACATTACATGCTCTTATACTTCAAAGTTATTTACTTGTTTCTTGCAGTTTTACATTTCTTTACAATCGAATCTTTATTCATGCAATTTAGTTTCGCACATCTTTACTTGACCATGTCATTAGATCTTTTTAATATGGTAATCGAAGTAAGTTGAACGCCTACACAACATTCTGAATACTAACCATGAATATCAATTCTACAATGAGAATTATCCAAACGACCAATACACCATAGGATCAATCTAGTCGATCCTGCAAGTTACCAGAGAGATTAAATAACAGTCATTAAGATTATTTGATAGTTTGGAGGAGTAGCGGTTGTTTACCAGAAATCACTGTAAACACCATGTTATCAATAAACACAAAAATACCAACTATGTCCCAAACAGGCAGAAACAAATAGAAAAAAAGAAAACGATTAAAATAAATTCAAAAAATAAAATAACACCAGATTTAATCTAATTAGGAAAAATAACAATTTTGAGAATTTTTTTGATTTTTTTAGACTCTATGAAAACAGTAAAAAAATTCGTTAAAAATAGAAAAAAGATGAATTTGCGATTTTGAGGGCCGAAATCATTTAGAATTTTATTCTAAAGGACTATTGTTCATCGATTTTTTTCGGAACTTCGGGAAAAAATTCGGAGCAAATCGAAATAGTAGGTTTCAAACTTACCTGGTAGGCTGAAAAACTGTACTGCAACCGAAATTACAACCCTGAAAATCAACAAACACAACAAAAAAAAGCAAGACAAAAAATAACAAGAACACTACACCTATGACTAAAATATTAATTAATAACAACAAGAATCCCCGGCAACAGCGCCAATTTGATCCGCTGTCGCGGGCAGATCAAAAACGAGTTATTTTATAAAAATGTAGTATAGCGACAATGGCTCGAGCCGTATCGCAAGGATTCTTGATTTTATTATTAACTAATAGAAATCAAATGGAGGGTTGGTTTTAGGATCGATTTATAACACGAAATAAGTGATTAAAATAAGTGATTATAAAAATAAGTCGATCTACTGTTTTCAGGTTCCTGCTAATCATTGGTTTTTACCTTACCGATTCCCTAAGCGGCTTCGACCTCTATTCGATTTCAATACCAATTGACAAGCGCAATAGATATAAAATATATTGAATTCCCATTCCGAATTAAGCAAACAGATTAATACAATAGTGAATTTAGCAAACACGATATAAAACGCGATTTAACGACTAAGCGACGTAAACAACGATTAAAGATTAAGAATACAATCATATGAATTTAATCAAGACATTCCATGAAATAACAGATTAAGAAAATGCAATTTCATAAAATAGAATTGTAAGAGAAACGAAATTGAATTGATAAGTTAAAAACCTCAAAGCATCGGAACACGATTACAGTAGATCAACTCTGGATGATTAGTTCTTCATTCAAGCGTAAAAGAAAAATGTGTTTTTTTTCTGAATAACGAAAAGGTCCAAAAACTAAATTACTGTAGCGGCTGCTAGGTATAGCAAGGACAAGGATTCGTTTCATAACCCAACTGGGTCGAAAATATAACTCGGGCCCAAAACAAATGACCCAAAACTTAAATATAAAATGCTGCAACTTCAACGAATTTTATGGCCCTGCAATAGTCCGATTCAGCTCTCGACTTCTGAATGAAATCGTAGCTCTTTCTCTTAGCTTTCCAACGACTGGTAGCACGCCTCATTCCGACTCCCGTAGCTTAAGTTATGAATTTATTCGTGCAGGCTGCTAATGCTGAAAATAAAATACGAAAATCAGTTAAAAGGTAAAAATAAACTAAATTATAAAAACATTATAAAATAGAAAAATAAACAAAACAAACAATGAAAATGCCTAAGTAAAAACATAAGAAAATATGCATCAATATGCACTGATCATTCATCTCTGATTTTTTCTTGTTATTTTGTGTTGCGAATTTATTGTTGTGATGTTGATTTGAAGATGCTGAATCGATGATGAAACGATGATGATGAGGTTGTTGTTCTTACAGGTGCGAGAAGGATTGGTTGTAAGGATAAAAGTTATGATGAAAGGTTTTGCACATTGATGGAAATTGGGAACCAGATTCGATTCAGAGAATTATGTCTGTGAATTTGTGAAGAGTTTATTCTTGTGCCATAACAATAACAACGACATGTTTCTCAGATTTCATCCAGTTAACACAATATACAAAAGCAAACAGACAGTAATCCAATGCAACAAGTATTTGAAGAATAAAGAGGATGGCACTTACCTACTTGGAACCAGTCCGAGATTTCGATTCTTAATGTCGACGATGAAACACGAAAATTAGAGGTGATCACTACAAGAAAATTGGCAGATTGCGACAGGTATTTTTGTAGATTACGACGGTTAAAACCGTCGCAATTTGCTTTCCACGACGGTTGCTTTACCGTCGCAGAAGTGTGTGTCCCCAACCTATTTCGCGACGGTTACAAAAACTGTCGTTCAAGTTTACGACGGGTTGATACCGTCGTGACTATCTTTTGAGTTTCTTTTAATTATTGATGGCGACGGTTCGATACTGTCGTGAATATCTTTTGAAATTTATTAAATTGTTTATGGCGACGGTTCGATACCTTCATGACTTTTGTTGATTATTTTTAATTGTTGATTACGACGGTTCGGTACTGTCGCCATGACTTTTGTTTATGTCTTGATGTTTTTTTATTTTTCTATTATATATATTTTTTATTTAAATTATTATCTATGTAAAAAATTTTAAATATAGTTTTTTTTTGTGTTATTTTTTTCTTTAAATTATTTCTTCTTTAATATATTTATTTATAGTATTATTTTTTGTTTTATTTTCTATCACTTTGTAATATAGTAAAAATAATTTCAATAAAAAATATTTAACATCAAATAAGCATTATAATATCCAAAAAAATATGTGTTCCATAATCATGTAAAATGCGAGTTCCATAATCATGTCAAGTAGTACAAAAAACCCAAAATATATCAATTCCTAATCTTATAATAATAAGTATCATTATGCCAAAAATACATGAGAAAGTTCACAATCTAATTATCTCGATCATAGCAAACTCTAATTTGTCCCCCCTGAAGTTCCATTATCTCCAATACGGTAGCTAGACTCAGATGAACGTCTACCATCAGCGGGTGATTCCAATCCCTAAAAAAAGGTATTAAAATAATAATCTTTAAAATAATACTCATAAAATTTAACTTTAAATGCGTCAAAATAATATACCTGTCTTCCACTAAAATTATGCATTTGCATTAAGAGTTCAATTTCCTATGATGAACTCCTTTTATCTAGTTATTATGCAAATTTGTCACTCACAATAGAACCCGATGAATGATGATAAAATGTTGTAGAACCCTTAGGGTGATGATAAACAACACCAGTGTGAATGCTGGAGCTGCAATAGGCTTTGCCTAACATCTTTCCTCTGAGCAAAAGCAACATACAATGGTTTTCCGTGAAACATGCGTCCTGTGGCATATAACATCAATTTAAATAATCAATAAGTAACATTTATGTAGAAAAACAAAAACCTTCCAGTGAATTGTTTCTACCAATCATCATAAGGCAAAGCGAACAACTCCATATTGATAATCACTAAATGCTCTATTTTCTACATTATCTACTTCATGCTTTGAACTTTACAGCATTTTAAGGAAGTAATTAAAAAAATGCATCCTCCAATATTAAATCTACCTAAAGCAATGTAATTTACCTGCACAGACCTGCCACCATCAAGGCACCCCACTGGAAGCATGTTAAAAGCTTGGATGGTTTAACCATGCCTGCATAATTGAAAGCGACAACAGAGTTTCTTTCAGCCACGGAACACAAAATAAAAAGCAATCAATATTTTATTTGTTTATGTTTCTAAATTGCATATCTGCCTAAGGATATTACAAACAATATAACTTCCTATTCCACATAGAGTAAATCATATCATGTATTTGGTGTTTAACCATTACTGATAATTTGGCACAAATCATATAACTTCAATTCAAACTCAAACCTAATCAACTCTATTCAAGACTATGTTTGCGAAACACTCATCCATAATAACAATTCACTCATTATCTTCAAAAAAATAGAAACTAACCGTGCAGCGCATCACCCTAATCAGCATGATCAAGTGTACAAGACAAAATATCAGGTTGTGATGATAACTTTGAAGCTCTAAAATGCATGTAAGTCATGTTTATAGACAAGTAATTAGAAATTTAGTATGATACTAATATAACTTCAATATTAGATTTTGAAATAAAGTTGAAGTCGAATCGTGCAGGTAATACTTGAGTTTGATCTTGTTAGGAGATTTGGGGGCAAAAATGGTTCCAATGCCAAGATTTAGTATATGACCAGATATGATATTTCTATCATGAATATTATTTACCTCTATCAGATCTTCCTTTTCACTTGTGTGGTACGGTATGCCAAGCTCTACAAGTACTTCATAATCATCTTCACTGTGTCAAAATATCTACTAATCAAACAAATTGCAGACATCAGATCTGCTTGTTGAGTCCAATCATTTATTCTGTCCTTTGGGAGACTGCACCCTCGGACAATTGGACTCTAACTGAGATTGACAGCAGGAGACTGTCCACAACATATGCGATTGCCAAAGTCAGGCTAGTGAACTGAAGAATGGAAAAAACATCCAAGTTGAACTTTGGTAATGGAACTGCATAAGCCTTCTATGACCACTAAGATTGAAAATAAGGCAAGTGGGCTAGCATCTAGAATGGGAAAAATACTAACTATTAACAATATTGATTAGTATTGTAAGAAAATTTGTGAATTTGTATTCTCTGAAATTAGAGCAACGCAACTACATTAGGTAATGCAATGGTACTAAATAACTCAGAGACTAAAATTGTGCACCTGTAATTTGATAAGGAAGCTGCTTGCGATTCTCTTTGTTGATTTGCACAAACTGACTCTTTAGTTCTTCGTCACTAACACTATCATCAATGTTCTTCACATAAATGTTTGATCCCTGAAAGTTAAAATGGTGGCAAACTAAGAAAGCTGAAATTAATTAGTCAACTATAGGAAAAAGGGTATGGAATTACCTTGTATTTCAAGTTTTTCTCCATGCATCTTTCTGCAAACCACTGATGCAAGATCTTCTCACGTTCAACCTTTTTTTGTGCTCTTGCAACATACAGGTTCTTTGAGATCGAAGGAGAAAATTCCACTATTTGGTTGAATTTCTAGAACATTGGAAGTCCGCGACATGAATTTAGTCATAGCAGTTGTATCTGCCATTAGGTCTGCTGTATTTGAGCAGAATGAAATTCCATCTTTTGTCATTTGAACCGAGCAATCTATAATGTCAGCTTCGTCGTCTATTGCTTGTTGATAAGCAAGATTGGTAGAACCTATATAAACTCCACTTGCTCCGTTATTGCTAATGATCAAAGGTTGTCCTGCAAAAAACAAACGCATTAGCATCTTTTTGCATCTTATTTATAAGGTTCTATGACTGTTGTGAGAAGTTCAAGAATAATACTATTACCTTTTTTCGGCAGTGTATTGTTGAGTGCAAAGCATGCTGAAAAAACAAGAAATTCAGTTCCATATAGCCCAGTTATCTTCTTTTGAACTAGTCTTCTAATAAGCATAGTTTTGAATATCTCTTCACTCTCACCGCAGAAAATGTTAATAAGAAAGGTCTAGTGTTTTCAACTCACCTATAGAATTTGATGCGGTTGAAGGAAAATCAGTAACAAGACCATCAACACATTCGTATTTCGCTATAAATTGTAGGTACTCAGCAGTAGGATCATAGTTATAATCATAGCTTGAAAAGAAATCATTCGCAAAACTAGAAGCATACACTTCCAGTCCTTGTTTATGTGCATCAGATACTAGGGTTGTGAGAGGCCCCAAGTAATTGTCTGGTTTAACTGGCCATATGTATTCTTTCGGCACTATTATGCCAGATGCATATGACTTGATTGCCGCAAGATCTTTCACAATGGTGCCATACGGTTGCATTGTTGTTGGTTCGACATCACTTGCGTTAAAAAATTGAAAGACGAACTTTGTTTTCTTCTTAACTTTCTCATTGACACTTGTTAAGAAACCGATCTCTGGAGATGAAATAAAGTCTATAGTATAAAGTCTCAACATTTCTAGTACTTTATCAACTAGCTTTACGTCGTGTTGGTCATAAAATGCTTGGTACTGCAACAAAACAATCAATTTGAAAATAAGAACTGTGTATAAAATGATTATGCGTCACGAGATAGAGATGGAGAGAACCTGAAAATTCAACCAAACCCTTGGTGGAGTTTTGCTACTTAGAATACCATCAACATTGAGTACGGGAGATAAGCCGTCGTAGAAACTTGGACGCGAAAAAATGGCCTGATTCACTGCAACATAGGATAAGAACATAAACCTCAACTTTATAATAAATAAAGAATCTCTTAGTTGAAGACTTACTCGACACATTGTGGTCAATCTGAGCAGCAGTGTAATCCACCATGAAGTGTCCTTGCACATCCTTTCCATTAATGTTGTAGGTTTTCTCATTTGGATCAAACGTTGCTATAGTTGTTGCATTGTCAAGTTTAACTCCTGTCACACAAAAGGCACCAGCTTAATATAAGAAATTTGAAAAGAAATAAACTTTAAATTGAGAACGTGAATCAGCTTCCAACTTTTTGTAGAAGGCCCGCTCTTCATGCGAGAAATTCACCTTACTCAAATTAACAGAGTGCCCTATTTACCCTATTTACAGCTTTAAGCTATATAGCAGTTGGGAGGACAAAAATGCCCTCGAGGGCTTTCAAAACATATAAGTTACTACATGGATCAATCAGGCCTCACCAGCTAACTTGATCAATAAATGTTAGCAGCCAACAAAAAACAGCCATACACCTTCATAAGGGATCTATACCAGTCACCATACATACCATACCATAGTCATCAGGGTTTCCTTGGCATTAAAAGCAAAATAGGGTAGGAATTCCATAAAGCACTTGTCAGTTGAAACATACCTTTTCGCCACATATATAGGTCGTTGAATTCCATCAAGTCCTTTCATGTTAACCTGAAAAAGGTCAAGGTTAGGAATTGCATAAAGAATTGTGAGAACTGCAGACACCCTCACCCTCTCTTTCAAACCTCGCAGAGAGCCTATCAGTATAAGCAACCCTATTGATAGGAGACCATTTAGGGAGCTGATCCAACACCCAGGAAAAGTGAAGCCAAATGAGTAATGTTAAACACTTTCATGCTTGGATAAAGAGGAAGAGCATTTGGGGTCCATGATACAACACTTTCATCCCACATAATCTGCTCATTTGAATAAAGAGGGAGAGCATTGATAGCTTCCTTTTGAGACTGCTGCTTCTCAAAAAAGGACACCATTATTTCAATAAGAAAGTCCACCCTCTCCGTCCAAGGATCTTCCTTTGAGACCAGTTTGAGCTGCATAAAGCCACAATGTCAAAAACAGAAGTTGTGTCCATTTACATGTGCATTTAGGAACATGTAAAGATACATTCTAAAATCATAAAAACAATTCGGTAGAACATAAAAAGAAAGATATTAACGGCTAGCGGCAGCTGCCATTCCACCGCGAGGTACTGCTCTTCATGTTTCGCATCCTGGGAACTTTCTTCGGTGTTGCATTTTAATTTGTCGCGCTCATCATTTGACATTTGTAAATTGTCTACAGAAGAAGGTATCACCATGTCCAAGAGTGCCGGCGGAATGCGCGTTAGAAGGGGACGCACCCTTGCTGCCACCAATCTATTTCTGTTTCTCAAACATCATCTAAAGATGTTTCCCTTGGTTTTCAATTTGATTCCGCAACTTCCTTTGAATTAGTAGCAGTTTATGTTTCTCTTATAGCCTATCATCAGAGAAAACTTACACAGTGCATTGACTTTATCATGTAAAAATGAAAAAAACTAAAATGTGAAGTTAGTGGGGTTATGTGTTTGGACACGCACACCATAAACTGATGCTCACAATTCTACATGTTGCACACTATCAGAAGTGCCATAGATTATTTTATGCTATAACATGTTCATAGAGTTGAGTTTGTCCGTATTGATCAGAAAAATCTATATTGAAAGAAACAAAGATGTAGTTGAAAGAAAGACCCACATGTTAAACTCACAAAATAGAAGAACAATGTTGTATTTTGAACATATAGCAAAAACATCAACAAAACTGAGCACATAAATTATAACTGAGTTTTTTCATGCCTGAAGCTTCTTCCACGATTGCCTCCGACTACCCAGGAAATCATATATCATCACTCCAAATCATCAAAAAGAAGGGGGGAAAAAACAAAGAGCCCGTATGCCCCCATCTAGAAGTTATATGAACAAGAAAAATCATATTAAACAAGGATAAAATGTTTGATGGAAGATCAAACTTAGTAGCTATATGAATCAATCACGGAAACTAGAAGCTAGGTATTTATATAGACTAGAAAACCAAACCTGCAAAGAATCCAAAACTCTCGATCAAATCCTGAAACCTTTCGTGTCGGTTTATTAGTTGTCTTTGAAACAGGTTTCAACCTAAACCATCTCGGGGGATTACTACTCAACAATCCATGCAAAATCAACAACAATTCATTGGATATGTACTAACCACTACCACTATTTTCAATACAAACTTCAATGTTATCTCAATGATGATACCCATACTTACAAGATCCCCTAATTACTCCTGTAAAATTTGTTACGGGTTCTCTTTACCTCAGTATCTAAACTTGTGTAAATCACAAAGTGGTCTCGAGGCTAAGCATTAGTAAGCCAACGTTGGAGATTTTCCTGTGAGTGAAATGAAAAGCATAGTCAATCATATTGATAAAAGGCTAGTAGACATCATGGCAAAGATGATAATTTAGAAATCATATCATAGGCACATAGACATCATGGAAAAGATGATAAACTAGAAATTATATCATAGGCACGTGTTTATAAAACGTTTATCTATCCAATAAGTAAACCAATCACAGTTTCAACTCAACAAGGAGAATTAGATAGTAAAAATTAGAAACTATATTGGATCAACAGAAAGTAACAGTGCCAAACCTTCAATTGAATCTCACATGTCTTCTAATTTGAGTTGAGAAACTATATTAGATCTCTCTTGCAATTAATCCTACCATAAAATTTGACAATAATTATATGCTTAATTAAACTCTCTTTTGACACTAATTTACTTTATGAATAGTAATGATCACTTAGAAGAATTCATAAAAAAATATCATGAATAAAAATATAAAAATATGACAATAATTGAGTGAGAACATATTTATCATAAGTTATCACAAATGACCAATGCAGTTAAAGTATAGACAGCTTGACTCACAGTTTTCCCATCTCTGGTGCGAACATGGACGTTCTCACCACTGATTTTAGTAACTTCACCACCAATCCATGCTAGTGTTGGATCTTCAACCCAAACATGAGAACCAACAATAATGTTCACTGGTGCAGACTGCAAAAACATATTAAGCATTCAAAGGAAACAGGTGAGTTTAGAGAAACACAACTGATATTCCAAAGAATCAATCACAACTTCACAAGGAATGCATTAATTTTGAAATTTTTAGATAGGTATTTAACAAAATATATCATCCACTAAAACTTATAAAATTTCTAATTCGAATATAAGTTAGTTTTCTACAATGGAAGAGATACAATGGAAGAATTCGGAACAGATGGTGGTTGGCAAGAGAAAGAGCGCCACATAGAGGGAGAGAGCACAGGCATTACAGCTTGAATACGCCATCGGATAGAGTCTGGCAGGCATTGCAGTCTAAGTGAAGCAAGAAATAAAGTAAGAAATTCAGCAATTCTCCATCAATTTGCCAACCACAATCGATCACAACACAATAACAAAAACTCGGAAATGCAACCAAGAGATTTCAAGACCGAAAAACAAAACAACATGGTTCAGGAATTTCACCGAACACTTGGTTAACAACCTACAACAACAATGATTAACAACAGAATAACGACCCCGCATAAAAAATCGAGCTTAAAAGTGAAAAAAAAGAAGAAGAAGATAACTCACGACGATTCGACATCTAAAGACAATCAATGATATGCGACTACGACCACGAATTCCCGATGCCGCGAGTCAGAACGTGCCACAACCATTGATGTTCTTCCAGCCACCCTATTCTGATTTAAAAAAGAACACATATTTATGAGCGAAGGAGAAGATTGACTCTGATACTTCCTGGAGCAGATTCGATTTCCTGAGTGAGAGAGCGACCATTGCGATGAGATTCAGAAGTTCAGACGAGAGAAGGAAGAGCCTGGGAAACTGCCCTAGCTAGTCGGGTGATGGCTTTGCCTATGCTTGATGCCCTAATTTCCAGAACCAACACGACGTCACCAAACACAAAACACACAAAAAATGGATTTCAAATTGGGAATAGCGAGAGAAGATGCTCAAATTTAAAGGGAAGCCATCGAAGCTTCTTAAGGTTCTCATCGAATTGATGTGGTTGAAGTTTGTACAGAGAAAAAACAAAAGTATGAAGAAATTTGGAGAAAGATACGTGAACAATAAATAAAAAGAGAAATAGACGAAGCGGGGTAAAGGATTTAGGGGGACGACGGGTGTGGTTACCGTCGTGCCCTTTCATAACTTTTGCATGTTTTTTAAAGGTTTAGGGGGGCGACGGTTGTTTTACCGTCGTGATGTCTATTTTAGGACGGTTTCTTAACCGTCGCAACATTCATTTTAGGGCGGTTTAATGAAAAATTGTCGCGATATTTAATATTTTTTTAAATATGTAAGGACGGTAGGTGTATACCGTCGTGACATGGGTCCCTATATTAGAATTACGACGGTTATTAAGTAACTGTCGCAATTTTTGTGTCGTAAAATCCTAATTTTCTTGTAGTGGATGGCCAATGCTTCCTTCTTCTTTTTTTTAATTGTTGAATCCTGTTGGTTGCAAGATTGATGAATTTGTAGAGCTAATGAAGCAAGCTTGTGAGTTGCTTGGAGGAAGACTTTGAAACAATTTTTCTAGAGGATATTGAAGTGGTGAGTATCTTTGGTGTTTTCTGCAGATGGCCCCCCTTTTTCTTCTCCCAAATGCTTCTGTTATATAAGTGAGACAGTGAGAAAATGGTGGGAAACAAATGATATTTTGGTATGCTGTTATAATGGCTTTTGCTTGTAGTTTTGGTTTTGCCATTTATATGCAAATTATGGACAGATTTGGACAGGGGCAGCAGGGCTGTTTTTGCAGCAAGTTTTGATTGGTTTTATTGGCTTATTATGCAGGTTTTTGGCTTTGTGTGCTTGGGTGATATTTTTCAAACTGTCTCTTTCTCTTTTTCCTCTTTCAATGAAAATAAACAATTTTTGTTTACTTATTGAAACTCTGAAGGATTTGCCATATTAGGAAGATGATGACATAGAGCATGGAGCTATTTGATAGCTTTCCATTTTTGAATTGTTGCTGTTGTGCTTGGTTTTTTTTTTTGCTGTCATATACTGCCCTTTGCTATTGTTGGCTACCTTGTTTTGTTTGCAGCCTGGTTTTTGTTGTTGTCTTGTGTTTTTCAGCTCGCATATTTGACAGTTTTGACTTACTTTTGCAGCAGAAAAATAGTTGCAAACTTCTTTTCTCTTTTTTTTTGTGAACCAAAAGGAACAAACTTTTTGTGATTTGCAAAAAAAAAGGAGAAGACAACCTATGATTTAAAACAAAAATCCTTTTAGTTCTGATTCCAAATGCAAACCTAATGATGAGATTTCTTGTTTAATAAATATTTTTTGCTTGAATTTTCACATGCTTGCTAATTTTTCTTTCTTGTTTCATGTACGAGCAACTTGGGAAATAGGGAGAATCAGTGAAGAGCGGCCTACTGTGCTTGATGGAGACTTGAAGAAAACAAAAAATCATTTTTTTAGGAATCTTGTATTATTGTGATTTTTGTAACATTGTCGTTTTCATTTGTAACTTGTATTTTAGGACTTGGAGACTTGTAAAGTATATTCAAATAAAAATGACGTCTTGTTGTAAATCTTGAATTCTTGAATAAACTTGAATAATCTTGAAATCCAAAGCGGCTTAGAAAGTCTTGCATTTGAATAATGACGCGCTTGAAGAAATTAGCTTTGACAATTTGATTTGATTCATGAGAATTGTGACCTTGAATTTAAAATAATTCACGTGAGTGAACCATAGAAAATTTGGACGAAACTTGTGATATCGCATAGCGCTTTGCTGACTTGAATTGAAATCCAAAATTTTATTCAAATGAAATCCTCAAACCATTTCCCTAATATCCTAAGCTCAATTTCCAACATGGTGACTTGGATCCAAAATCATGGTTGTTTAAATGACAGTCTTAATCTTCACATCTTGTCCAAATCAAATTTGACTTCAAAATGAACACACATGCCATGCTCGATTATAAATGGAACTTCATTATCAAACAAACATGTTCTGAGAACATTCTTCGATCTTTCAACAAACTGCGGTTAAGAACAATCAAAAATCAAAAGATGTCTTGCGACGATTCGATAATTTTTAAAGTCTTCCAAACACGATTTTCTTTTGATCTCTGAAGATAAACTCATGAGTGACATCACTTATGACCATAAACAGAAATAATCGTCTCAAGGTTTTGTAATTTGAAGAAAACACAATTCTTAGAAATCAGACGACTGTTATTTAAAATTAGGTCAAATTTCATGATGCAACTTCTAACGCATTTGAATTTTGGTGATCTTCTACACATAATTAGCTCTTGATTTGTGAAGAGAAATTGGAGGTGGCATCAAGGAGAATCATACGCAAGAAAAGCCACTCAAAAATATCGAATATTGAATAAGTTACAAGCATTTAAACTTGTTCTCGCAAAAGGTCAAATTTTGGATTAATGTAGTCGTTTTCAGTTATATGGACCATTGATTGAGAAAACTTGCAATGCGAGGTTTGAAAACTGGCTTAAACAACCTTGAAGAGATATGAAAACCCATGAAGACCAATTGAGACCTTGAAGACTCAATTTTCTTTGAGAAATGCAAAACCCTAATTGTTGATTTACTGCTTAGGGAGAGAATCTGTCTGATCAAATTCTGAGCCAAATTGAGTATTCGAGAAACCCTAGGATAGTATCTTGTATGAAAAGTGGGAGGGCAAATTTTGGGGTACAACAGGGGGCATGTTGAAAATAAACTCAGGAGCAGTGACATTCAAGGGACTGCATCTTCAAGTACTCATAAGAGACCATACAAAAGGAAGAAAGAGTCCAATGCCATGTACGACCAGAAGGGCCGCAATAAGAGTAATCTCAACCAATCTGTGGGGGTAATGATGACTTCTATTCCAGCACCGACGCGGAAACAACGGCAAGGCAATCAGCAAAAGCAGGACACACCCAAAAGGCAATTCACCAAAATCAACATGTCCTCGGCTCAGGTATTCCAACACATGTTGAAGATAGAGTTCATTACGTTAAGGGATCCTCCTCGAAATCCCAATGTCTCCGCTCCTAGATATCGTCCTGATGCAATGTGCGCATACCATTCTGATAGTCCTGGGTATGATACAAATTACTGTTGGGCATTGGAAAAAAAAGATTCAATACTTGATCAACGAAGGACTGGTGGAGTTTATACAAGATGGTCAAGCTAAATTATTCCGCTATCCCTTAAAGGCACACCATCTGAAGTGACAAATTCAGACAAAGAGGCTTTTTTTTTTGAATTATCAATTTTTAATTTTCTTTTGATTGTTCATTCATATCAAACTTTGTTATTTCATCAATGCATTTCATATGTTTGTCTTGAATCATTTCCTTCGTATTCATTATATTCAAACTATGTTTGTACTTCCTTTTTATGATATTCAACTATCGATCAAAAGCTTTAAGCCTCTATAGGGAGGACAACGAAAATTATACCATAATCTCTACAATATGCTTTTGAACAGACCCTGCTGACGATGTACAGACGTTGTTTCAGATCCTAAATATTGGATTTATAAGAAAGATAATCCCTAGTCAACCCCTTTAGGCCTAAAAAGTAGGAGTTTTTCTTCTCAAACAAATTAAAACCCTTAATCATAACCTGGGGCAGGGTAGTTTTCTCAGTTAATTCAGATGTGCATTCAATCACAAATTTTCCCCTTCGTGCACGACAAATAGTGTAGAAGATACCTTCCAAAAGATGGTGATGGTTCTGCATAATCATTAAAGCAGGTGGTCATTATTTTTCAAAAGAAGAGCCCGCTAAGTCAAAACCTATGAAGGGGACTTATGAAAAAAAACTGGGGCATCCTGCTGATTGTAATCATAAAAGAAACAGTTCAGGAAAAAATTAGGGATAGTAAAAACAAAAAAAAAGGAGGTTACTACGAATCCTCGACAAAAAGAAGTTTACAAAAATGACTGCCTCTTCAAAATAAACTTTCAGTATCTGAACTATCACCGGAACATCAAGGACAAGATGCCAGACTCAATCGGGATTTAAACGCACAATTAACTGAGCATAGGATTGAAGAACATCACAAAGAGCGGGTTGGGTACAAATAAAATTTTAGCCTTTATCCTTTGTTTCTTAAACCGTGAACTAGGCCACAATACAACCCTCAAAAGTCCTAACTGAAGTATGGGTTAGTTCGAAAGCATACTGTTACAAAAGGTATCCTGACTCCTATAGGGTTCTCTATAAATCCTGAGCTGATATCACACTCTTACAAAAAAAAATATTTTACTAAAAAATGAATTTTCAAACTTCAAGACAGACATAAGATATGCATTCTTAAAATACCATTGTTTGCATATGACTATTTGTTCAACAGTAGACAAATTCGCACGACAGATATTCGATGAACAGAAATCCTCTCAATAGACATAATCACCTCAGATGGAAAGACATTCCAGTGACAGACCTTTCATAATCAAGGGGCATAACATGGTGTCCAACTAATCTGGGGCAGTCAAGTCAAGATTCGGGGAACCTCTCAAAAATGCCGAATAACCAGGGACAGATCTCCATCTGAATCACATGGGGAATTGGACATGAATTCTAGCAGCGAATCATATGCGATCAAACAAACACCTTCTGGCAGTGTGACAACACTTACTACTATAGACAATGAAAATTATCCGTACCCGGTGAACATGGACATAGTCGAAAAATACCACGCATGAACAAAGACTCGCTAGGTTGACTGGCCTAGGCAAAAATAAGGGCATCCCGGCGAACCAAAAGGGTTCAGGCAAAAATTAGGGATATACATATGAAAAAATTTGTACACCCGGCAAGTCGAAAACTTGAAAAGGCATCTTGGGCAAAAAAGGGTATCCCGATGGACTAAAAATCTGAAAGGACAGTCCAGGAAAAAGTTAGGGATTAAAGCATATGACTATGTCCCATCATATCGTCACTTGTCTATCAGTAGAAGGTTTATTACCCTGATCTGCATTCACCAGGGACTCCAAGAGTTGGGATAACAGTCAAACCATCTACAAAATCCTAACAGATACCTTCTCCAATAGGTACAGAGGCAAGGGAATTCTACTACAGGTCACTGCATGTTCTTAGCATGAAGCCTATTGATGTCAGGTATTCTCATAACCTCGGCAGAGCAAGAATATCCAATTACTGCTCCAACATCTAAGATCCCCCAGTGAAGTCGCCAAGCTTCTCAGGATTCCCCAACAGGATCTCATAAAATCCCCAAGCGTATTACGGAGTTTCCCTTCCCCAACGGATTTCTTATCACAACAACAAAACAAGAATTCCCAATGGAAATATTCTAAAGAAGACTACTCTAGAAAACGGTGCAGATACGATCCAGAGACGGATGTCATTTTGACACTTATTCCAGATTCTCATCTAAAAACGATGCAGATACGATCCAGAGACGGATGTCGTTCTGACACTTACTCTAGATTCCAGTCTAAAAATGGTTCAGGCACGATCCAAATACAGATGTCATCCTGACACTTACTCCATATTCTCATCTGGAAACGGTTCAGGTACGATCCAAATACGGATGTCATCTTGACACTTACTCCAGATTCTCATCTAGAAACGGTTCAAGTACGACCTAAAGACGGATGTCATCCTGACACTTACTCCAGATTCTCATCTAGAAACGGTTCAAGTACGATCCAAAGATGGATGTCATCCTGACACTTATTCCAGATTCTCATCTAGAAACGGTTCAGGTACAATCCAGAGACAAATGCCATCCTGATACTTATTCCATACTATCTTCTAACAACGGTTCAGGTACGATCCAGAGACGGATGTCATCCTAATACTTATTCAGATCATCTTCTAGAAATGGTTCGGGTACGATCCAGAGACGGATGTTATCTTGACACTTACTCCAGATTCTCATCTAGAAACGGTTCAGGTACGATCCAAACACGGATATCATCCTGACACTTACTCCAGATTCTCATCTAGAAACGGTTCAGGTACGATCCAAAGACGGATGTCATCCTGACACTTATTCCAGATTCTCATCTAGAAACGGTTTGGGTATGATCTAGAGACGGATGTCATCCAGATGCTTATTCTAGACTATCTTTAAGTAACAGTTAAGGTACGATCCAGAGACAGATGTCAGCCTGATACTTATTCAAATCATCTTCTAGAAACAGTTCAGGTATGATCTAGAGACGGATTTCATCCTGATACTTATTCCAAACTATCTTCTAGCAACAGTTCAGCTCACAAAGTTTACCTTCCCCAACAGAGTTTATTTCTCTAACAACAGAAGTTTATCTCCTAGCGTTTTAACTTAAACATATTTGAAGACCTACATTCTTCACCCCTAGCAACAATTAGGGATTTATTTTCCCTGGTTCAACAATACTGCAATAGAACAACTGATACATTCATACATTGCAATCATAAATCATTTTACAAACATCATAGCATATGCAGGACAAATACATATATCACAATCTCGTTTATTTTGAGAGCATCATGCAATTCATACATCATGTCATCGCATGAAACTGACTTTACCTTTTCAGGTTGAATTCGCAGACAGACAAATACTATCAACTAATACAGCAAGTCAAAGATTAATGCCTGAAACCAGACGGGGAAACTATCTACACGGTAAAGTATTGTGAACTCTCGAAGCAAGACGGGTTTACCAACAAATACAATAGGCCATAAATTAATGCACGAAACCAGACGGGGAACTATCTATGTGACCAACATTTTCAAGTTCCAAATTAATACATGTAACAAGCCAGGAAAACTATATGTGGATGACCGACTGTGGATTAATACCTGTAACAAGCCAGGAGAACTATCTACATGAGGAGATTTAAGATTAATACCTATAATAAGACAGGAAAACTATCTTTCTTTCTCATATCAGAGATTAATACCTGTAACAAGCCAGGACAACTATCTCAATGATCGATAATTTTCAAGCTCCAGATTAATACCTGTAACAAGCCAGGAGAAATATCTGTAGACAACCGACTGTGAATTAATACCTGTAACAAGTTGTGATACGGTGGCAGAACCGACTGTTTAATACTGGTTTGAATTTTTGTATTCGCAAATGTCGCTGAAAGAAAGAGACGCCACCGACTTTTCTTTTATCCAATAAAGGAAAGGATAAAAAGAACAGAAAAGACCTTTTTTCGAGATTTCGGAGTAAGGGGGTAGATTATGGAAAGGGAGGGTGTTAGAACCCTTTCCATCCATGGTTTTCCATGGGCTCTTAGGTACTTGCTAATTTTTTTGAAATTGTTTGTGTTTGTGTTTTGAAAAGCTTTGAAAAGTGCCTTAGTGCGGCGATTCACTTTATGGTAACTCTTGTATCAGTTCTCAAGAGTGTGATAAAGTGTTTTGAAAACATTTGTTTGAAAAGTATTTGAAAGTGTGTAAAAAAGGATTGTTTGAGCAAGCACCTAATAGTTATCTACCTACTTGAAAAAATATTGTTTTTCCTCCTATCCTTTAGACCGTGTTATCCTACTATTAGTGAGTAGGTAACCCTAGTCGTTGGATGTTTTAAGGACTATCGAAAGGGATGTAATGGTCATTGAAGGCTACATGTAAGGATACCTTAGCATTTCGAAGGGACTATCATCATAAGATCATTTCTCGTAGGCAACTCAAGGGAAATTTAGGGACTATGATCTTTATGATGATTTTAAACTGAGGGTCTTTGCTAAGAGTATCCCTATGTTTGAGGGACATGACCATTGTTTTTCTGAAGGAAACAATGTGAGGTAATACCCTAGGGGTGCAAGTGTGCAAAAGTGTGATTTTTCAGATATATTTATCTTGATATTAGTGATCTATTGATTAATTACTCATACATGCCTAGGTTGCTAGAAATTTATATACAGGCATATAAAACATAAAAGAAAGAAATACAGGCCCTAAGCTATTACAAGGCTTTGGTGTAGATACATGAGGAACTGACTGAAAATAAAATGAAGAAATAAAACCCTAATTAAGCTATTACAAACCGGGTGCAGTTACATCAATAGTAAAAGTTAATCGTACGGCAAAATTAATTATGTGTGAGAATAAAAACTTACAATAAATTTGAAACCCTAAAAAAAACCAAATTTGATCATTGAAAATATTTTTGGGATTTTTATGAAAAAAGATTTGAAGTTTGACCTAGTTTTTTCTAATTAATTTTAATTAATAAAACAAATTAAACTTGATGAAATTAATTAACTTACAAAAATTAATTTATTGAAAAAACTAAATCCTATTTTTTGTGATGTTGATTTTATGGTTTTATGGAAAAAAATGATTAAAAAAAATAAACTAAATTAAATAAAACAAAATTAAAAGGGAAAATCGAGTAAGCCTGAGGGGTGTAAACCCAAGTTGGAGGGTGCATGCTGAATTTATGTTCAAAGCCCAATCCAGTTGGCCCATAGCAACGTGGGATCCAGTGTGATTGGGCCAGGAGTGTCCACCATGGGGAGCTTCGTTAGGAGCATTAGATCCAGGCATTGACTGATCCAAGAATGAGGATCTGGGGGCCCATGGTGTGCGCGCTTGGAAGGATAACATGGGATCTGCAAAGAATTCTTAGGAAAAATAAAATGTAGGAGGCAGGAATCAAACCCCTGACCTCCTACACACACGCGCTGAAAAGCCTTCCCCTTTGCCACTGAGCCAGATGTTCAATCGTTAACATAAACAAACAACATATATTATATGTGATGAAAAGTCAGTGGCTGCAATAAAAACGCACAAGAATTCAAACGGGCCACTCAGGTTTTGACACGCAATCATCTTATTTTTTGAGACTGTCGTTTTAGCCTAAAGGTTTTACCTACAGACAGCGCTGTAGCTACAAACACGCGCATCTCAAAAATCATAATTATGCAATATAAATTCAAATCAAATATGCAGATCAATTGGGTTTGGTCTCATGAGTACAATGGTACTCATCTTTTGCCCTGATTTTGCTTAAAATAAAAAACCCTAAACAGAACCTAGAAACCCTAACCATGGTATTCAATCAGATATGCATCAAAACACATAATTAATTATACAGACATGTTCTAAATGATTATACAAACATGAATATATATTTAGAATTCATTCATCATGCGTATATTTCAAAAACCAATTTCATGAACTAGAGCCAACCGTGATACCTGTGTTGACTTGTTCTTGAATATATTGATGCATGAGAGTAGTCCGGAAAGCTTCCAAATACGCCTAGGAATGGATTGCATTCTTTGAAATGCCTTGAATCTCCCTCTAGAGCAAAATTCGATCAACACTTTTTGTCAAAATTCTGAGCAGTCTTATATGTTCTACACGGCCAAAATTCCTCCTCTTTTGATCAGGGTTTGTTATATATATAGTAGAATGAATTAGGTTAACAAATTTGAACTGAATCTTGAAGATTGAGTAAGAAAAGATTTTATTTGTCTTGTATCTTTTGTTTCTAAAATGGCCAAATCTTTGTGTTTTTCCCACGCATTTTCCTTGATTTGCCAGCCTGCTTCATTCTTTACTTGATTGAGAAAATCCTCTTTCAATTATGGGCTTTCTGCCTTGTTTTGGAACAAGTCCCAACTTCATTCCTTCGAATGCCTTCCTTGCCAGCCTTACTTCAATTCGAACTAATCAGGACTTTCCTCATTAGAGCCTTGCTCTCCTTGATGGTTCTGAGTAGAACTGTGCCAACTTCAGTACTAAGACTTCTTCGATTGGACCACCCTTTGCTTCAATTTCCTGTCTGTTTAAAGAGAAGTCCCTGGTTGAATCAACTCTTATGGAATTATGTCCCAACATGGCAAGAATCTAGCCTGGACATATTTTCAGAGTGCCTCTTGATGGCCTCTTTCGAATGGCCTGGAAGGAGTTCTTCGAATGGCCCTTGTCTAAATACCAATCGAAGGGTTTTGACACAATGCTAAATCGAAGGCTCTCTCGCCATGCCAATCGAAAGGCTTTGACATAATTCCCATCGAAAGGATTTGACACAATTCCCATTGAAAGGCTTGTCAAGAGGCCAATCGAAGGGCCTTTTGCAGATGTCAATCGAAGGACGCTATGTAGATGTCATTCGAAGAGCATTTTGGAGATGCCAATCGAAAGGCACTTTGGAGATGCCAGTCGAAAGGAACTTTTGAGATGCCAATCAAAAAGCCTCGATAACAGGCCAATTGAAGGAAACTTAGAAATAGGCCAATAGAAGGAAACTTAGAAACTGGCCAATCGAAGGAAAATTAGAAACAGGCCAATCGAAGGAAACTTAGAAACATCATTTGAAAAATTTCCTTGTCTTTAGTCAAAGGTTTGTAACCACCTATGCAAGAGGAAAATATTGGAAAAATATGAGAGGGAAAATTTTGAGGTACAACACAAGCCAAGAGAACTATATACATAAGGATATTGAAGATTAATACCTGTAACAAGCCAAGAAAACTATCTTTCTTTCTCAGATCAGAGATTAATACATGTAACAAGCCAGGACAACTATCTCAACGACCGATAATTTTCAAGTTCCAGATTAATACCTGTAATAATCCAGGAGAACTATTTGTGGACGACCTACTGTAGATTAATACCTGTAACAAGCCAGGAGAAATATCTACATGAGGAGATTGAAGATTAATACCTGTAACAAGCCAGGAAAACTATCTTTCTTTCTCGGGTCATAGATTAATACCTAAAACCAGCCAGGACAACTATCTCAATGACCAACAAAAACAAATCCCAGATTAATACTTGTAACAAGCCAGGAGAACTATTTGTGGACGACCGATTATGGATTAATACCTATAACAAGCCAGGAGAACTATCCACATGAAGAGATTTAAGATTAATACATGTAACAAGCAAGGAAAACTATCTTTCTTTCTAAGGTCAGAGATTAATACCTGTAACAAGCCAGGACAACTATCTTAGCAACCGATAATTTTCAAGTTCCAGATTAATACCTAAAACCAGATAGGACAACTATCTGCGAACAACTGATTTGTAGATTAATACCTAAAACCAGATAGTAAAACTATCTACACGACTAGACGAAGCAATCTTACACGGGTTCCTTCTCATATATCTTCGGGTGCAGACTAACACGGACTCATCCTGGAACAGTCCTACACAGGCTCTTTCTAATACATTTTCGGGTAACGGTTAATTCGATTATCCCCAGCAAGCTACTGTGAAGCTTGGATTTCAACCAGAAAACATCAAACTTTCATCTCTCCAGAGATAACTCTTTAGCAGATCTTTTGACAATTGAAGTTCCTAAACTTTATTCCCCAGAGCAGGAGAACAATAGAAACCCACATTCCCCAGCAGAGTCCTCCTCAGACAGCAGGAACAGGAATTCCCCATAAAGAGACCTTTTAGGAAGTCAACATCTACTTTGGATGGCATGTTTAAGCCCATCTCCGACGACTATATGTCATCTTCTCCAAATGGTATATGTAAGCCCATTCTATACAAAATCAACTGACACATCATCAAGTGTAAATTTATGGGCACTCTAGTGTTCAATCATCTTTCACCTTCAGATCACGAAAGGTAGACAAGCCAATCTACATCTTCAGGTTTAAGAAGATTGAACAGGGGCAGCTGTTGTACCCCAAAATTTTCCCTCTCATATTTTCCAAGGTTTTCTCTTACATGGGTGGTCACAAACACTTGATTAAAGAAAAATAAAAATTTTGAAAATAGACAAGGTGTTTTCGATTGGCTTTGAGATAAGGTGTTTTCGATTGGCGCCTGAGAAGTTTGTTTTTAGATTGGCATCTGGACAAGGATTTTCGATTGGGCATCTAAAACCCTTCGATCAGGATTTGGTCCGCAAGTCTTCGATTGGGTGCTGGGCCTCCTTCGATCAAGATAAGTTCACAAATTTTTCGATTGGGCATTGGGCTTCCTTCGATCAAGTTAAGTTCACAAGGCTTTGACTGCGCAAGGCAAGAACCCCATATAAGTTTGTTTCGATTCACAAGGGCAGAGGCTTCCTTTGTGCTTTATTTCAATGCATAAGGCAAAAGGCCCCTTTCAGTGGCTTTCAATTCACAGAGCAATGACCTCCTCATGCTAACATCCACAAGGCATTGGCTTCCTTTGTGCTAGTTTCGACTGGACAATGGTTCCCTTCGAAATTGCTTGTGTTAACTCTATCTCTGAACCTTTTCAGCATATGATTGCCACATTATGAGCCCACATTGGTGAACCATTCGAAGAATGCATGGGGCATACATGCGCACTATTTGAAAGACACACAAAAGGGTCATTCGAAGGATGCACAGGTGTTCCATTCAAAGGATGTACAAGTGTTCCATTCGAAGGATGTACAAGTGTTTCATTCGAAGGAAGTAACAAAAGGTTCATTCGAAGAAGCATTAAGAAGGTCCATTCGAAGGGTACACAAGAGGTCCATTCGAAGGAAGCAAGTCATAATCAATCGAAGGGCAGGGACTGAAGGAATTCGAAAGACAAAGGTGTCCAGGTTCATTCAAGATTCCAAAGAGGCATGAATATTTCAAAAAGGAAATCTTTTAATATGTTAGATTTTAGTCTCATTGCTTTCAAAGCTGGTTAATGACTGTCTATTGACATTTCCATGCGCATCACACTCCTATAAATACAAGGCCTAGGACACATTGCAAAGGGGAGGAAAAATGGGATACCACATACATACGCACACACACTGGAGACATAAGCCCAGGAACCATACACATATATTGCCTTACACGCATACACAGCCTAAGAGAAGCACACCAAAAACTGTCAAAAGTTAACAAGATCACACCAAACTTGCCTCTCTCCTTTCGAATCCAGGATTATCCAATAAACTCCAGTCCACAAACAAGTTTCAGTTCTAGGAAAGGTAAGTCCTCTTGACCTAGCATCTTTTCGTTTCAGCATAACATGTAAATAGCCTTTTACTTACTTTTCGTTTCAGCATAATATGTAGATAGCCTCTTAGTTATGTTATTTGTTTTTGCCCTCTTGGTTTGTTTGCTTTCTTTCTTGTATATATGTTGGAACTAACCTGTACAAATTCAAAAGAAAGACAAAAAGAGTGTGAACAAAGGATATACACTCATGCTGCTCTACAGGTCTATATTAATTCATAGTCTAAATCGAAAGAAGCAGAGAAGGTTGCAATCGAAGGTGGCTCATACCCACTTCCAAGCTCATTCGAAAGAAGCAGGAAAGGGTGCAATTGAAGGTTTCTCATACCAACTCCCAAACTCAATTGAAAGAGGCAGGAAAAGGTGTAATCGAAGGTTACTCACATCAACTCTCAAGCTCAATCGAAAGAAGGCAAAAGAAGGGTGAATCGAAGGAGTCCATTGCCTAGATTGAAGAATTCATTTCTCTTCTTTATTTTGTTCTTTGCTTTTACATTTTTCCTTATCTTTCGATTTGGTTGTATTAGCGTAGGACCCTTACTTTCTGCATTTTTTACTGCTTTTCATATTAACTACTAGATGTATGACTAATAGGATTGTATGGAAAAGACTAAAATCAAATGCTAGAAAACCTAACAAAAAAGATAAATAACCAAAACAAGCACACTTGCACATATACAGCTCTAGGGTACGCCAACTCTGGTTGCCTTCAGAGAAAAAAATAGTCATGTCCCTCAAAACTGGGACGCTTTAGCAAAGACACGTAAAACAAAATATCATAGTCCCTCGATGACCCTACAGTTGCCTTTCGGTAAATGATCTAGTCCCTAAGAAAAATTTCTAAAGTGTCTTTACATGTTACCTTCATGACTGTACGTCCCTTCGAATGTCCCTCAAACATCCAACGATAGGCCTACCTACTCACTAATAGTAGGATAGTACTGTCTAAAGGATAGGAGGAAAAGAAAAAATCTTTTCGAGTGTAAGTAGATAATTCCTAGATGCTTGCTCAAAACAAACTTTTGCACCTACACAAAAACATTTCAAAAACAACTTTCAAAAACATTTGCTTTGTCAACACTCTTGAGGATTGATACAAGAGTTATCACAAAGTGAGTCGTCGTACTAAGGCATTTCAAAAATTTTTTCAAAAACATACAAATCACAAGGTACTTTTAAAATGAGCTAAGAATCTAAGAGCCCGTAGATAACTACAGATGGAAAGGGTGTTAACACATTCCCTTTCCATAATCTACCCCCCCTTACTCAGAAAACTCTTGAAAGGTATTTTTTTGTTCTTTTCACCCTTTCCTTTGTTAGATAAAAGAAAAGTCGGTGGCGACTCTTACTTACCGCAACATTTTGAATACAAACGTAAAACCAGTATTAACAGTCGGTTCTACCACTGTATCACAATCCCCTTATGGGGGGTACTTCCTCTTTCACACCTTGTTTCTTGTCTCTTCCGCAATCCAAAACTCATTCAGATCAAAAGTATCAACCCATTTGTGCTTCCAACCACTTACAACTTCCATCTTCTCATCTCGGTGTTCCTTCTTATTTCTCTTCTATCCTTCTTGGTTGAGCTTAGGAATTTTTATTGATGCCACCTGAGATATTTTTTCAGAGACTTCTTCTGGGAGTGATTTTGAACTGTTTCTTTGTCCTTCTACTTTGATCATTCCGACTGGAGATTTATTTTTACCACATGCACCTTGCTTCTTGATTCTTAAAGGTTATCTCCTCATCAAATAATTTCAGTGTCAGATTACCTGTCTCGATATCAAACTTGCATCGACTAGTCAGCATAAATGGTCGACCAAGAATGATAGGAGTCTCTTCATCTTCAGGTATGTCCACGATTTCAAAATCAACTGGGAAAATAAAATTGTCAATTTCAACTAATACATCTTCAGCTATCCCATATGACTATTGGATGGTGTGATCAGCAAATTCAATTTTGTCCCACTCTCGCTTATCTTCTCTGTGATACGGTGGGAGAACTGACTTGGAGGTTTTGCGTTTGTGTTTGCAAATGTTGCGGTTTAGCAAGAGTCTCCACCAACTTTTCTTTTATCCAATAAGGAAAGGTGAAAAAGCATAGGAAAGACCTTTAGAGATGTTTTCTTGAGTTTGGGGGGTAGATAATGAAAAGGGAAGGTATTATCACCCTTTTCATCCATGGTTTTCCATGAGCTCTTAGTTACTTTCTAGATCACTTGCTTTTGTTTGAATGTGTGCTTGTGATGTGGGTTTTGAAAGTATTTAGAAAATGCAACTTTGTAATGATTCTCGTTTCTATGAGAACGCATACAAATTGTTTGTTTCGAAAATAGTTCAAAGACGTGTTTGTGAGATGTGTTTTTGAAAGTGATTTTGAAAAGGTGTCTTTGTAATGGTTCTAGTTTCTATAAGAACGCGTACAAAGTGTTGTCTTTTGAAAATGTTTCAAAATGAGAGTGTCGGTGTATATAATGTTTTTGTTGTGAGCAAGAAAGTAACTAAGAGCGAACCTACCTACTCAAAAGGTCTTAGATGTTCTTTTCCTACTCCTTTAGATGTTTCTATCTTACCATTGATTTGGTAAGAAGCCCCATCGTTGGATGTGAAGGGATGGGCGCGGGTCATCGTATAACCATGATAGAAATGTTGTGAGATGACTTAGCATTTTTTCTTTAGGGACTAAGATCATTTTAAACGGCAACATTGATAGCGTCATCGAGGGACTATGATCTTGTATTTTTGATTTGTTCGTGCTAAGACATCCCACATGCGTAACATGACCATTTTTAGGCAACAAGTGGAGTTAACCTTATGAGTGCTACTGTGCAAGTGTTTTTGATTTTCATGTATTTAGTCTTGATTAGGGTGATCTATTTGTCAATTTCATGTCTTGCCATACACACCCTAATTACTAGCATTTACATTCAAAAGCGATAAATTATAGAAATGTAAAGTCCTACGCTATTACAATATTTAGGGGGATGGGGTGTACAAATTTATGAATAGGGGTTGCAAATAAAATTAAATCCTAAGTTACTATTACAACCATATTGAAATGTACAATATAAGAAAGAAAAAAGGATTTGTTTAGAAAATGGTTTTTTCTTAAAAAAGGAAATAAATTAATAAAAGAAAGAAAATATTTTTATGTCTTTTATGTTAAAAAATGAGGAAAAGTAAAATAAATGAGACGTAGACTCAGCGTGCTGCTACAAGAAAAACGAACGAGATCAGAAGTTCTGGAGTCAGGAGCGCTGTGACTCAGCAGGAAACGTCAGTGGGTATCAGAAGTTCTGAGTTGGTAAACTCTGAGGTCTTGCAAGACACGTTAGAGGGAAAACACAGAAGTTATGTGTTGCTATGTGCTGAACTTCTGAATGTTAGAACAATGAGAAAATCTTAGAAGTTATGTATATTAAAACAGTGAAGAGAACTCAGAGGTTCTATATGTGCTAAGGCAGTGAGTGAACATCAAAAGTTCAGTGTGCGTTAACAGCGAGTGAACATTGTTGCACCCCAAAATTTGCCCTCTTATTTTTCCACAAGAAATCACAGCTTCGGGCTTTTCCGGACTTTTCAGATTGGTTTAAGAATCAGTCAAACAGACTTTTTCTTAGCAGTCTATCCAAATTAGGGTTTTCATGGACTCTGGAACAGTTCAAGCAGATTGCTAGGTTTTGTTTGAGTTTGGCTCAGGGTTTGGTCAAGCGGGCGCTTCTTTGACATTTAATCAAGAACTAGGGTTTGTGAGCACATTCTCAGAAAGAATTAATTCTACAGTTCTTTTCAATTTACTCTGGGATATGAGCTGAGGCATTTGAATTGAGAACTTGCAGTGTTTGGTTTAATCAGTAAAGGCAAAGGAATATGGATGTTTGTTTGATTTGACTGTGCAATGCTTATGGCTATTTGCAACGCCGGGTTTATTATTGATTGATGCTAAGTGACAAGACCACAGTGTTTATTAATTGTTTATTTATTCTAAAGTTAGAATAGTTGGGATTTACTTCCAGTTATTTTAATTTAAGAAACTTAAATAATTAAATGGACAGTGAATTGAAAAAAGAATTAACTGACAAAGAAGGATTTTTATTCATCTTTAATTGTTTGTTACAAATTATTATTTGAACAACTGTAAATTTATTTACATTTTTGTTTACAATAATAATATTACAAATGGTTAAAGTAAAATAAAATTGCATCCTAATTTTTCTAAATCTTCATCCTCTATTGCTGCTCCCCATTGCTCAATTGATTTTCATCTGCAACAAAGAAAATAAAAGAAGTCAGCACAGATGAAATCAAAAGCGGACAGTTAATTTAAAGTTCATCATTAAAAGTAACTGGCCGGAATTAGTTTATTCACCCTCTCTGCAAATCCTAAGAATACTCTTGGTTCACAAAGAAGGAAAGAGAAATATGCTTGCAAAAAATATGAATTGCATAATTCCAAAATTGTCAACCAAAGAGGCAAACTGAACAGCTACTGAATATGCCAAAAAACAAATTGCACAGTTCAAAATTTCAAAACCAATGCACAAAGTCCAAACTGAACTGATTGCAAACTGAAGAAACTAAACCAAGTCCAATGTCAACCAAACTGTCCAAAGAAGATATCAAAGATATGCAGAGAATCTTGAAAAGCTTTCAACAAGTTCAAGATGCAGAGGAAAGAAACATTGCAAGCAAGATATTCAAAAATACATCACTTTCCAGCTAATACTTTTTCAGAAAGTACAATCTAAAGCAATAAAAATGCTTTTTAAATCTGTGGAGAGAGAAAGAGAGAGGAGAGAAAGGCTTACAGCAGGCTTGAGGCTTAAAGATATAACAAAGTTATCAGAACACAATAGAAAAGGAGGCAGAATACACCAAGCTCTCAACCTGGTAATCTCAAACAAAAAAGCCTAAAACTACAAACTGTTGCATAACACAAAGAGCCTGCCTCAAGCCTTAACCAGCTTATAAACAAAGCCTTGCATCCTATCACAACAAACTAAACACAAGCCTTCACCTGCTAACCTGTATTAAAAGCCTTGACCTGCATAAACACAAGCCTTCAATTACATAACATAGAGCTGCCTCAAGCTTGCTTGAAGCAAACAGCAAAACCTGTTTCAAACACATAAATCTCAAGCAAGCATTCAAGCTCCAAGCCATACAAACCTTGAAGCCTTCAAGCCAGAAAAAGCCATACAAACTGAAGCAAACTCACAAACAGAAGCCTTTCAAAACCCAACAAAAGCAACTCAGATTCAAGCAATCCAAACCCTCAGAGCTAGGCTCATCATAGGGCCAACATTCCAACAACAATACTCAAATCAACATCAACATTTCAACAAATATTCTCAGAGCAAGCATACAGAAGCAAAGAGCAAGCATACAGAAGCAAAGAGTAAGCATACAGAAGCAAAGGGCAACCAGTCAGAAGAGGAAAAGAAGCAACAATCAGGGTTTTCAGTTATCATCATAAAACCACAAAGGAGAACAAGATACTGAATACCAGATTTCCAAAGCTCACAACATCACACTCCTCGCCTCTGGCCGCCTAAAGCGCCTCTAAGTCCATCTCTTCACTCCTCCGTCTCCAAAAGTCTCCAAAGGTATAACTCTTCTGCCCTTTTCTTTCACATCTCACGCAACAATAATAATGATCAATGATTAGAAATTGTCAAAGATTAAAAAACATGTGAAAACTGGAAACCCTAATGCGTTAAGACAGAAATCATACCTCTTTTTATCACTGCTTGAATAAACGCGAGGAGATGATGGACGGTGGAGTTGGGTGGCCGTAAGCGGAGGGGAATTTCGTTCAGAGGCTTGGGCTCAAGACGGATGAAGTGAAAAGATGAAGAAAACGATGAGGAACGACGCCGCTCTCAAGCTTGCAACCCTAATATGAAACAAGAAATGAAAACCCTTAGAAAACTTGTGAAACGCAATGGGCCTTGCCCCATTCAGAATGCCTAAGCCCATCAGAAATCCGGAATACCCCCCCCCCCCTTTGTTTTTCTGTTTCAATCATCATTTGCCTTTTGGGCCGGCCCTCACAAATTCCCCTTAAGCCCATTTTAATTTTTTTTAACTAATACTTTTTTTTATCACATCATATCTTTTTTTTGTTAAATAAATTAACATACTAATTTTTTTACATTAAATTTTATTAACAATACTCTTTTATTTTCTTTTTATAACATAATTGAATTTTGTAAATAAAAAAATAACACTTTAACCTTTTTATATATACATACAAAATTTTCTAGATTGTTTTATATTTTATTTTAGAATAATTAAAAAAGCATAAAACTTAGGTTTATTAAGTTTAACATTTTTGCTTAATTTAAACTTTGTATATAAAACATTAGCATTAATACATAAAAATAGAATTTCCTAAGCAATTTCTTTTCTTTTATTAAATCTTTTTGTTTGTACATAATCAACAAAAACCCAAAAAAAGATAATAATACTTAATAAATACTTACTTAATTTTGCATTAAGTTAATATCTTACATCACTTGTAAATAATTATATACACTTACACAAATACTCTTGATACATTGCTTTTTTATTCTTGTACATTGCTATATTGATATTGAGAATGCGATTGGATTTGGTTGTAAATATTATTTGGACACTACTATCCTAATAAGTCTCATCCCCATTTGTAAATATTTGTACCCCCATTCCCGGATACTTATTTGTAATAGCTTAGACTTTAAATTCCCGCAATTTATCGCTTTCTATATACTGTATAGTAATTAGGGTTTGTATGCGAAGATTTAAAATCAACCGCTAGATAACCTAATACAAGACAAATGCATGACAATCAATACACAATTCACACTTGCACCCCTAGGGTAATCCCGCTTGTTGCCTTCCAAAATGGGCCATGCTTGCATGTTGAGTTTCTTTGGCAAAACAAAAAAAATCAAATGATCATAGTCCATCGATGACGCTTTCGAAGTTGCCTAAATAAAATGATCATAGTCCCTTCAAGCAAAAATTGCCAAAGACACTTGGCACCATTGCATTCATGGTCCATACGATGACCCGCGCCCGTCCCGTTAACATCCTAACACAAGATTGTCCACCAAATACAATGGTGGAACAATATTGTTAAAAGGGTTAAAACATGAGAAAAATCTTTGAGTAAATTTAGGGGTAGACAACTCTTAGTTACTTGATCAAACTTGAAAAACACACTTGCCTACTTTTCAAAACACACTCCACAACACGACTTTCAAAATAACTTTCAAAAACAACCTTCAAAAACTTTGAAACATCTTTTCGAAAAGACAAACACCTTTGTAAAACATTCGAGTAAAGAATTGTTACAACGGTTGCCTAGACAAGGTATCTTTTTCAAAACATTTTCAAACACACACACACACACACCACCATTTCAAGCAATTGAAAATCAAAGGCAAGTGATCTAAAATAAGTAACTAAGAGCCCATGGATAACCATGGATAGAAAGGGTGCTAATACCTTCCCTTTCAATAATCTACCCCCCGAACCCACGAAACATCTCAAAAGGTTTTTCCTGTGCTTTTTAACCTTTCCTTTAGGATAAAATAAAAAGTCGGTGGCGACTCTTGCTAAACCGAACAAGTGCGAATACAAACGCAAAACCTCAAGTCAGTTCTCCCACCTTATCACAGAACTGGCGACTCTGCTGGGGATAATTTTAAAGTGGGGTTACCTTAGGGTTTAGATCACCTTTACATACTTGCTTTGATTGCCTTGTTTGCTTTACTTTTTGGGTCCTTGTTTGGGTTTGTTGTAAATCCTACACCCGGATTTAGGGCACCTTTTTTAGGTAAATAGCAATAAAACTGTGAGGGAACTGTGCGGGGTATACCGACATGGTTGAAGCAGTAAGCTATGTTAGTGCGACATATTTGTGAGTACCGGTAACCCTTGAGTTCAATCAAGGAGAGTACGGGGCCGCCGAGTGATGTCGTGAAGCACTAACAAACTCTTAGAACCTTACTTGACCATTCTATCCTTTTTAGGGGTAGTGAGATGATCGACTTTGGTGCAGTCCGAAGTTGGTAGATACTCGATACTACACTCATTGAGGGTTGTTTTCTTGGAATATTTTGGTCACCAGTTAAGTGGCTAAATCAAAACAATGAACACAAAAAATAATCCAATGATATTGAGCTCCTTAGAACCCGGTTTCTATTTTAGGACAGGATGAGCCAACTAACTTCAAGAGGGTACTTACCTACAAACCCCATGAAAGCCTAAACCTAAGGACTTGTTTGCTTTGTGTGAATATGATTACCTGTATATACACTTACTTGCTTTTGCATACATGTACATAACATCATGACATCATACCATAGCATTTTTTACTAACCATTTCAAGGATCTCGAGGGTCTGTTGATGCAGGGTCACGTTGAACCAGACGTCCACCAAGGGGCAAGAGGTTTTCTCCTCTAAAAAAATGCCATCAAAGATCAAGTGCAACAACTTGAATCAGGGGCTATGACCCACTTGACATGGTGAGCTTAATTCTCGTGGAAAGACATCCACAGGTGCGAAGTTCTCCAGTCAAAGATCGAAGTTCAACCTCTAACATTCTCTTGTGTTTACCCCAAGAGATCCTTGAAAACATGCATCTGCATGTCATGCATCGCATCATAACAGTTTTTCCTTTTCAGGTTTCCTTACTCTCCTAATGTTTATTTCAGTAGAGATGGCTCTAGAGCAGACTCTCAAGGACATCCAAGCTCAAAATGCCCAACTTCAAGAGATGTTCTTGAACCTATCCAAGGGACAAGAAGAGGTCAAGACGCTCCTCACCAGGGGCATGATCGTGGGAAATCCTGGGGACGATAGAGATGACCAGTGGGAGTTACACATTGAGATAGCCATATTGAAAGGGGAACTGGTGAGTCAGAGGGCTCTCATCCAGGACTTGGCTCAAAGACAAGAAGAGCTCGGGGTTCTCGTCAACAAACTGCTTCGGGACAACCAACTGGGACAAACAACTGGGGCTGAAGATTAAATCATCATTCCACCTTTTCTGAGACAAGAAGACAAGGGAAAAGCTCCTCAACTTGCTTCAGGGTCACAAGCCCAACAACATCTTATGCCTGTTCAACAAAGACAGGGGCATCAGCGTAAGAAAGTCGCGCCTAAAAGACAATTCACCAAGATCAACATGTCGTTGGCTCAAGCGCTACAACGCCTGTTGCAGGCAGGGCTGATTACATTGAAGGCTCCTCTCCGGAACCCAAATACTTCTGCTCCTACCTATCATGCCAATGAAAGGTGTGCATACCACTCTTATAGTCCAGAACATGACACTGATAACTGTTGGACCCTGAAGAACAAAATCCAAGACTTGATTGACGAAGAAGTGCTGGAATTCATGCCGGATGGTGAGATGAAAATCTTCCACTTTGGGTGCTCCACTTGAAATGACCAAGCTCAAACTAAGATACTTTTGTTCCATTTGAATCTTCAAGTTGTAATTTCTTTTGTTGTTCAAACAATTATCTATTAATGTTAAACTTTGTTTCATTAATACATTGCATATGTTTGTCTTGATTTGATCCACTCATTTTCATTACACTTGAACTATGCTTTCTACTTTATTTATGATATTTGACTCTTGATAAAAAGCCGCAAGCCTTTAGAGGGAGGATGACGAAACAATACCATAATCTCATACAATATGCTTTTGAACAGACCTTGTTGATGCTGTACAGGAATTTCTTTTAATTCCCAAACACTGGAGTCATAAGGAAGATAATCCCTAGTCAACCCCTTCGAGCCAAAGAAGTAGGAGTTTTCTGTTCTAAACAAATCAAAACCTTTGATATAAACCTGTGGCAGGGTAGTATCTCAGTTAATTCAAAACAAAAAAAAAAGATGCGCATTGAAGTCGCAAACTCTCAGTTCGTAATACAACGAACGACATCAAAAAGAGAAAAGCATTCCTCTGGAATCAAAAGACAATGATGGTTCCTTATCTCATAGGCAGTCATTATCTCTCAAAAAAAAAGAAAAAAGCCCACTGAGCCAAAACCTGTAAAGGAGGCTTAAGAAAGCTGGGGCATCCCGCTGATTGTAATCTCGAAAACAGGAACAGTCAGGCAAAAGTTAGGGATAACAAATCAAAAGAAAGAGGTCATTACAAATCCTCAACAACATGAAAAATGTTGCAAAAGAAAAAGGAGATGATAACTGCCCTCCAAAATCCAACTTGTGTGAACCATCACAAAAAAGGTCGTTCCAAATTCGAATAGAATGCGATGCACAATTAACTGAGCTTAGGATTGAAGAACATCACGAAGAGCGGGTGGGTACAAATATACTTTGAGCCTTTATCCTTTGTTTCTTAAACCGTGAACCAAGCCACGTTACAACCCTTCAAAAGTCCTAATTGAAGCATGAGTTAGTTCGAAAGCATACTATTACAAAAGGTATTCTGACTCCTGTAAGGCTTTGCCCTAAATCTTGTGTTGAATTTGTCTTACAAACAGTTTTCTGCTAAAAAACACATTTTTCAAAACTTCGAGACAAACATAAACTTTGCATTGCTTGAATATCACTGTTTGCATTTGGCTATTTGTTTGACCGCGGAGAAATTCACACAACGAATATCCGATGAACGAAAGCTCTCTCAGTGAACAAAATCACTTCAAAAAGGATGACACCTCCATTGACAAATCTCCTATCAACAAGGGGGCTTGACATGTCACTATCCAGCACGCCTGGGGCAGTCCAGTCAAGGTTTCAACAGATCTTTCAAAGTTCAGTTAACCTGGGGTAGTCCAGTCAAGGTTTCAACAGATCTTTCAAAGTTCAATTAACCTGGGGCAGTCCAGTCAAGATTTCAACAAAATCTCTCAATTGCAGATTAACCTGGGGCAAGTCTCTGTCACCATCGCTTGGGGATTTCGAATGTCAATCTCAAGGGTTACGAACAGTCCAAGTTTCCTGGTAATATCACAAGCATCTGATACTGGGGGCAGTGATGAAACCTCTCTAGCATTTCTGCAGTCATGGGTTTATTTCCCCAACATTTATCAAGGATTTATTCTCCAAAACAAATTACCTTTCAACAGCATTCTTAACATATGCAGATTGATCGACATCAAAGGTTCCTTCATCATTTGAAGTAGTAATCATCAAGGTTCCTTCATCATTTGAAGTAGTAATCATCAAGGTTCCTTCATCTTTTGAAGTAGTAATCATCAAGGTTCCTTCATCTTTTGAAGTAGTAATCATCAAGGTTCCTTCATCTTTTGAAGTAGTAATCATCAAGGTTCCTTCATCTTTTGAAGTAGTAATCATCAAGGTTCCTTCATCTTTTGAAGTAATAATCATCAAGGTTCCTTCATCTTTTGAAGTAGTAATCATCAAGGTTCCTTCATCTTTTGATGTAGTAATCATCAAGGTTCCTTCATCTTTTGAAGTAGTAATCATCAAGGTTCCTTCATCTTTTGAAGTAGTAATCATCAAGGTTCCTTCATCTTTTGAAGTAGTAATCAAGGTTCCTTCATCTTTTGAAGTAGTAATCATAAAGGTTCCTTCATCTTTTGAAGTAGTAATCATCAAGGTTCCTTCATCTTTTGAAGTAGTAATCATCAAGGTTCCTTCATCTTTTGAAGTAGTAATCATCAAGGTTCCTTCATCTTTTGAAGTAGTAATCATCAAGGTTCCTTCATCTTTTGAAGTAGTAATCATCAAGGTTCCTTCATCTTTTAAAGTAGTAATCATCAAGGTTCCTTCATCTTTTGAAGTAGTAATCATCAAGGTTCCTTCATATTTTGAAGTAGTAATCATCAAGGTTCCTTTATCTTTTGAAGTAGTAATCATCAAGGTTCCTTCATCTTTTGAAGTAGTAATCATCAAGGTTCCTTCATCTTTTGAAGTAGTAATCATCAAGGTTCCTTCATCTTTTGAAGTAGTAATCATCAAGGTTCCTTCATCTTTTGAAGTAGTAATCATCAAGGTTCCTTTATCTTTTGAAGTAGTAATCAAAGATTCCTTCATCTTTTGGAGTAGTAATCGTCAAAATTCCATCATCACCTGCTGGAAGTTACAACCACCAACAAGATAACAGACAACTGAAAAATCTGTTTCTCTCAAGAATGAAGACTCTCATCCTTAAAACCTCAGAAGATTGGTATACTCCCAGTTTCTGACCGTTAACAGCATGAAGATTATCATCACCTCAGAAGATTGGTACACTCCCAATTTCTGACCCCCAACAGAATAAAGATTCTCATTCCCAAAGTGGCATATAACCTGAGTTCTCAATTCCCGAAACAGAGTTTAACTTCAGGATCCTCAGCAGAACAAGAGCTTTCTCAAAGCTGATTTCCCCAGCCAGAGAGCCTTACAGAATCTAATTCCCCTCAGAGTCAAGTTTCAAGATCCCCAGCGGAGCTAAAACTTCCAACTATCAATCCCCAAGCAGAATGAAGACTCTCATTCTCAGTTCCTCACAGGATATTCGAATATTCTCCAGTGAAGATCCCCTCAAGACAGGAATCCCCAGCAGATTGGCATACAACCCAAGCTCCTGATTCCCCAACAGTGGTCCCAGGACTTCTCATCTTCAACGATCAAAGGATTTTCAAGCCCCTGCAGAAGTCAAGGAATTACTTTCCCCGACAGCAGTCAAGATTCTTTTATCTCCGGATATCCAGGATTCGTCTTCCTCAGCAATACAGCTCATCAGCCTACATGCGCATTCATTACATTCATATCATAAACATTGATATAACATACATTGCATCATACATGTCATGCAACATGACTTTTTGTTTCAGCTAATATCTTACCCTTTTTCAGGATAAAGATTAATAAGCTTCAAACTCAACTTCTGAAAACAGTTCACGGGTTCTCCAGTAACGGATGTTAACCTATCGCTTGTTCAGATTCTTCTCAATTTTTGAAAACAGTTTACAGACGCCTCCCAACAACGGATGTTGCTCTATTGCTTATTCAACACCAAGACTTCTGAAAACAGTTTACGGGTTCTCCAGACACGGATGTTAACCTATCTCTTGTTCAGATTCTTCAACTTTTGAAAACAGTTTACGGACGCCTCCCAACAATGGATGTTGCTCTATTGCTCATTCAACACCAAGACTTCTGAAAATAGTTTACGGGTTCTCCAGACACGGATGTTAACCTATCGCTTGTTCAGATTCTTCAACTTCTGAAAACAGTTTACGGACGCTTCCCAACAACGGATGCTGCTCTATTGCTTATTCAACTTCAAGACTTCTGAAAACAGTTCACGGGTTCTCCAGTAACGGATGTTAACCTATCGCTTGTTCAGATTCTTCTCAACTTTTGAAAATAGTTTACGGACGCTTCCCAACAACGGATGCTGCTCTATTGCTTATTCAACTTTAAGACTTCTGAAAACAGTTCACGGGTTCTCCAGTAACGGATGTTAACCTATCGCTTGTTCAGATTCTTCTCAACTTTTGAAAACAGTTTACGGACGCTTCCCAACAACGGATGCTGCTCTATTGCTTATTCAACTTCAAGACTTCTGAAAACAGTTTACGGGTTCTCCAGACACGGATGTTAACCTATCGCTTGTTCAGATTCTTCAACTCCTGAAAACAGTTTACGGATTCTCCCAACAACGGATGTCAATCTATTGCTTCTTCAGACCCCCAGTTCAGAGATTTCCAAAACATGGATACCCTTCTGATACTCGTCCACTCACCGATGACATACAGTTCAACAATCACCTTCAGATGGCATCTATAAGCCCATCCTCCTCCAAACATTTCCAGATGGCATCTCTAAGCCCATCCTCCTACCAGCAATTTCCAGATGGCATCTCTAAGCCCATCCCTCGACAAGATTCTGTCACATCCCTAGATGGCATCTTTAAGCCCATCTCCAAATGGCATCTTTAAGCCCATTCCCTCAAATTACGCTTTGACGAGTGCAAATTTTTTTGGGCACTCTAGTGTCCAATCTCCTTTTACCCTTGAGTCGCGAACGACAAACTTGCCAATCTAACTCTTCAGGTTCAAGAAGATTGAACAGGGGCAACTGTTGCACCCCAAAATTTTCCCTCTTATTTTTCCACAAGAAATCACAGCTTCGGGCTTTTCCGGACTTTTCAGATTGGTTTAAGAATCAGTCAAACAGACTTTTTCTTAGCAGTCTATCCAAATTAGGGTTTTCATGGACTCTGGAACAGTTCAAGCAGATTGCTAGGTTTTGTTTGAGTTTGGCTCAGGGTTTGGTCAAGCGGGCGCTTCTTTGACATTTAATCAAGAACAAGGGTTTGTGCGCACATTCTCAGAAAGAATTAATTCTACAGTTCTTTTCAATTTACTCTGGGATATGAGCTGAGGCATTTGAATTGAGAACTTGCAGTGTTTGGTTTAATCAGTAAAGGCAAAGGAATATGGATGTTTGTTTGATTTGACTGTGCAATGCTTATGGCTATTTGCAACGCCGGGTTTATTATTGATTGATGCTAAGTGACAAGACCACAATGTTTATTAATTGTTTATTTATTCTAAAGTTAGAATAGTTGGGATTTACTTCCAGTTATTTTAATTTAAGAAACTTAAATAATTAAATGGACAATGAATTGAAAAAAGAATTAACTGACAAAGAAGGATTTTTATTCATCTTTAATTGTTTGTTACAAATTATTATTTGAACAACTGTAAATTTATTTACATTTTTGTTTACAATAATAATATTACAAATGGTTAAAGTAAAATAAAATTGCATCCTAATTTTTCTAAATCTTCATCCTCTATTGCTGCTCCCCATTGCTTAATTGATTTTCATCTGCAACAAAGAAAAGAAAAGAAGTCAGCACAGATGAAATCAAAAGCGGACAGTTAATTTAAAGTTCATCATTAAAAGTAACTGGCCAGAATCAGTTTATTCACCCTCTCTGCAAATCACAAGAATACTCTTGGTTCACAAAGAAGGAAAGAGAAATATGCTTGCAAAAAATATGAATTGCATAATTCCAAAATTGTCAACCAAAGAGGCAAACTGAACAGCTACTGAATATGCCAAAAAACAAATTGCACAGTTCAAAATTTCAAAACCAATGCACAGAGTCCAAACTGAACTGATTGCAAACTGAAGAAACTAAACCAATTCCAATGTCAACCAAACTGTCCAATGAAGATATCAAAGATATGCAGAGAATCTTGAAAAGTTGTCAACAAGCAGAGGAAAGAAACATTGCAAGAAAGATATTAAAAAATACATCACTTTCCAGCCAATACATTTTCAAAAAGTACAATCTAAAGCAATAAAAATGCTTTTTAAATCTGTGGAGAGAGAAAGAGAGAGGAGAGAAAGGCTTACAGCAGGCTTGAGGCTTAAAGATATAACAAAGTTATCAGAACACAATAGAAAAGGAGGCAGAATACACCAAGCTCTCAACCTGGTAATCTCAAACAAAAAAGCCTAAAACTACAAACTGTTGCATAACACAAAGAGCCTGCCTCAAGCCTTAACCAGCTTACAAACAAATCCTTGCATCCTATCACAACAAACTAAACATAAGCCTTCACCTGCTAACCTGTATTCAAAGCCTTGACCTGCATAAACACAAGCCTTCACTTACATAACACAGAGCTGCCTCAAGCTTGCTTGAAGCAAACAGCCAAACCTGTTTCAAACACATAAATCTCAAGCAAGCATTCAAGCTCCAAGCCATACAAACCTTGAAGCCTTCAAGCCAGAAAATACCATACAAACTGAAGCAAACTCACAAACAGAAGCCTTTCAAAACCCAACAAAAGCAACTCAGATTCAAGCAATCCAAGCCCTCAGAGCTAGGCTCATCATAGGGCCAACATTCCAACAACAATACTCAAATCAACATCAACATTTCAACAAATATTCTCAGAGCAAGCATACAGAAGCAAAGAGCAAGCATACAGAAGCAAAGAGTAAGCATACAGAAGCAAAGGGCAACCAGTCAGAAGAGGAAAAGAAGCAACAAGCAGGGTTTTCAGTTATCATCATAAAACCACAAAGGAGAACAAGATACTGAATACCATATTTCCAAAGCTCACAGCATCACACTCCTCGCCTCCAGCCGCCTAAAGCGCCTTCAAGTCCATCTCTTCACTCCTCCGTCTCCAAAAGTCTCCAAAGGTATAACTCTTCTGCCCTTTTCTTTCAAACCTCACGCAACAATAATAATGATCAATGATTAGAAATTGTCAAAGATTAAAAAACATGTGAAAACTGGAAACCCTAATGCGTTAATACAAAAATCATACCTCTTTTTATCACTGCTTTAGTAAACGCGAGGAGATGATGGACGGTGGCGTTGGGTGGCCGTAAGCGGAGGGGAATTTCGTTCAGAGGCTTGGGCTCAAGACGGATGAAGTGAAAAGATGAAGAAGACGATGAGGAACGGCGCCGCTCTCAAGCTTGCAACCCTAATATGAAACAAGAAATGAAAACCCTTAGAAAACTTGTGAAACGCAATGGGCCTTGCCCCATTCAGAATGCCTAAGCCCATCAGAAATCCGGAATACCCCCCCCCCCCCCCCCCCCCCTTTGTTTTTCTGTTTCAATCATCATTTGCCTTTTGGGCCGGCCCTCACAAATTCCCCTTAAGCCCATTTTAATTTTTTTTAACTAATACTTTTTTTTATCACATCATATCTTTTTTTTGTTAAATAAATTAACATACTAATTTTTTTACATTAAATTTTATTAACAATACTCTTTTATTTTCTTTTTATAACATAATTGAATTTTGTAAATAAAAAAATAACACTTTAACCTTTTTATATATACATACAAAATTTTCTAGATTGTTTTATATTTTATTTTAGAACAATTAAAAAAGCATAAAAACTTAGGTTTATTAAGTTTAGCATTTTTGCTTAATTTAAACTTTGTATATAAAACATTAGCATTAATACATAAAAATAGAATTTCCTAAGCAATTTCTTTTCTTTTATTAAATCTTTTTGTTTGTACATAATCAACAAAAACCCAAAAAAAGATTATAATACTTAATAAATACTTACTTAATTTTGCATTAAGTTAATATCTTACATCACTTGTAAATAATCATATACACTTACACAAATACTCTTGATACATTGCTTTTTTATTCTTGTACATTGCTACATTGATATTGAGAATGCGATTCGATTTGGTTGTAAATATTATTTGGACACTACTATCCTAATAAGTCTCATCCCCATTTGTAAATATTTGTACCCCCATTCCCGGATACTTATTTGTAATAGCTTAGACTTTAAATTCCCGCAATTTATCGCTTTCTATATATTGTATAGTAATTAGGGTTTGTATGCGAAGATTTAAAAGCAACCGCTAGATAACCTAATACAAGAAAAATGCATGACAATCAATACACAATTCACACTTGCACCCCTAGGGTAATCCCGCTTGTTGCCTTCCAAAATGGGCCATGCTTGCATGTTGAGTTTCTTTGGCAAAACAAAACAAATCAAATGATCATAGTCCCTCGATGACGCTTTCGAAGTTTCCTAAATAAAATGATCATAGTCCCTTCAAGCAAAAATTGCCAAAGACACTTGGCACCCTTGCATTCATGGTCCATACGATGACCCGCGCCCGTCCCGTTAACATCCTAACACAAGATTGTCCACTAAATACAATGGTGGAACAATACTGTTAAAAGGGTTAAAACATGAGAAAAATCTTTGAGTAAATTTAGGGGTAGACAACTCTTAGTTACTTGATCAAACTTGCAAAACACACTTGCCTACTTTTTAAAACACACTCCACAACACGACTTTCAAAACAACTTTCAAAAACAACCTTCAAAAACTTTGAAACATCTTTTCGAAAAGACAAACACCTTTCTAAAATATTCGAGTAAAGAATTGTTACAACGGTTGCCTAGACAAGGCATCTTTTTTAAACATTTTCAAACACACACACACACCACCATTTCAAGCAATTGAAAATCAAAGGCAAGTGCTCTAAAACAAGTAACTAAGAGCCCATGGATAGAAAGGGTGCTAATACCTTCCCTTTCTATAATCTACCCCCCGAACCCACGAAATATCTCAAAAGGTTTTTCCTGTGCTTTTTAACCTTTCCTTTAGGATAAAATAAAAAGTCGGTGGCGACTCTTGCTAAACCAAACAAGTGCGAATACAAACGCAAAACCTCAAGTCAGTTCTCCCACCGTATCACAAACATCATAAGTTCAGTGTGTGTCAACAGTGAGAAAAGTCATAGAAGTTATGTGTGTTAAAATAGTGAAGAGAACTCAGAAGTTCTGCGTGCTTAAACAGTGAGAAAATCCTAGAAGTTCTGTGTGTGATAACTGCATATGAAAATCAGAAGTTCTAAGTGTTAAAACAGTAAGTGAACATCAGAAGTTCAGTGTGCATTAGCAGTGAGTGAATATCTGAATGTTAGTGTGTTTGACATGAGAGGAGAACTCAGAAGTTTTGTGTTGTGCTAACAGCTGGGAGTGAACATCAGAAGTTCTATATTTCAACTCTTAATCAACACATCAGCAATTTAATCAATTCTTAATAAACAGAAAATCAGAAGGATAATAGCACAACAATTTATAGAAGTTCTGATCCTAAATCTGAGTCTAGCCCTAATCAAGAAGTTCTGATCCATAGTTTTTCTATTCATGCCTTTGGATGTTTTGGAATCAGCAAGAGTGATGGAAGAGAAAATGCCAAGTTCTTTGATTCAAAGGGAAGAACAAAGGTTTGGTTTTCTGTTTGGTAAATCTGGATTTTTATGAAGGGTTTCACAGGTTTCTTTTTCTCTTTTGATAGTTCTCTCTTTCAAAAAGCTAGCCCCTTGAACGTGTGATGGAGCAAAGTATTTATAGGTGAATTTGTTGTGATTTTGGGGGGAAAGACAAATGGGATTTGAACCTTTTTGGCACCCTGTTCCCTTGCTTTTTCATCACTGTTTTTGTATGCTAGTTTGGTGCAATTATGGGATGCAGACGTAGGCTGAACTAGCTGTTGGGTATAGGTCTGCAGTAGGTTGTATAAACAAGGTTTTGAGATTTGGTCAAGTTCTGACCAAAGCGTTGAATATAAACTTCATATGCTAAAGCGATGCCTTGTTCTTGAAGCAAGCATGGTGGTTGTCAGCAGGAATTAAGGAAAAGCAAAAAGAAAATCATAGGCCTAGTACCAAAGTTTGCTATCCCAAGACAGTAGAGGTACACGTGGTGAAAATCCTTTGGATAAAGACTCAGAAAGTGTTTGTGAGCATTAAATGATGATGAGACTTATCACAACCAGAAATCCTGCAATGTGAGATTCTACACCAAGGCTTAGTTCTGGATCAGAAGTTCTGAGCTTGCGTAGCATCCAATCTTCTGATCCCTTTATCTTCTGGTGCCAGCATGTTCTGAAGGAGCTTTCAAACTTTCTAGAAAGCTTGCAGCATGCTTCTTAACCTTCTTTGAATTACCCTGGTAAGATCTGACTGAACTTTTGTAAAAACTTGCCCAGAAGTTCTGACCAAACTCTGTCTTGAGAATATCCAGAATTTGCTGAGCGTTATGGTGATAATCTGGTCAGAAGTTCTGAGCTTGTCATATTTTCTTAAACACTTAGAAGAAATTCTAAGTATTTAGAATTTTGACTTCTCCAAAGTAGTTTTGACTTTTGAATTTCCTGATGAAACAAACTTCATATTTTAACATGTCTTGATGAAAAATGATTTTTGAAATTTGATTTTGATCCAAAAAGTCAATGTTTGACTTCTCAGTATGCAAATGACCATTTTTCCCTTGTGAGTGATTTTCTTTGAAAATTGATAATTCAAGGCTTGGAAATAGATGGAAGCAAACTTGGGGTCCAGGGTGATTCCTTGAGAAATGAGAGGGCAAATTTTGGGGTACAACAGCTGCCCCTGTTCAATCTTCTTACACCTGAAGAGTTAGATTGGTAATTCTGCCATTCGTGACTTGAAGGTGGAAGATGATTGAACACTAGAGTGCCCGGAAAATTTTCACTCGAAGATGTGTTAGTTGATCATGTGGGGAATGGGCTTAAAGATGCCATTTAGAGAGATAATGGATAGTTGTTGGAGATGGGCTTAAAGATGCCATCCATAAATGTTTGCTGGATTGTATTTGTAAGCTGGAACTGAATGATTATCAGAATGGCATTCGTATCTGGAGCGTATATGGAATGTATTTGAATGAGTGACAGAATGACATCTGAATCTGGATCGTATCTGGACTGTATTTTGAATGAGTGACAGAATGACATCTGAATTTGGATCATATCTGGACTGTATTTGAATGAGTGACAGAATGACGTCCGAATCTAGATCGTATCTAGACTGTATTTGAATGAGTGACAAAATGACATCCAAATCTGGATCATATCTAAACTATATTTGAATGAGTGACAGAATGAAATCTGAATCTGGATCGTATCTGGACTATATTTGAATGAGTGACAGAATGACATCCGAATCTGGATCGTATCTGGACTGTATTTAAATGAGTGACAGAATGACATCCGAATCTGGATTGTATCTGGACTGTATTTGAATGAGTGACAGAATGACATCCGAATATGGATCATATCTGAACTATCTCTAGAAGGAATCTTGAATAAGTATCAGAATGTCAGCCATATCTGGATCGCATCTGAACTGTCTCTAGAAGGAATCTGGAATAAGTATCAGAATGTCAGCCATATCTAGATCGCATCTGAACTGTCTCTAGAAGGAATCTTTGGCCACCTGTTATTAACTCAACGGATGATGAAGGAATCTGAGACGATTGCTACTCCAAAAGATGATGACCTTTATTTGTTGACTGATCTTTCCTGAAAAGGTAAAGAGTTAGTTGTATGCAATGTCATGATGTATGCATTATGTAATGATGTTCTCAAAATAAATGAGATTTGTGTTATATGTATTTTGTATGTATATGCTATTAATGTTATTGAGATGTAAGTGTGTCTTCAAACTTTGCTCAGAATGTTTTCACTGAGGATTCATGTTTTATTGTTTGAGGAGAACTCCGCTGAGGAATGTTGAAAGCTCTGTATAGAGTGTTGATTCCTGCTTGGGGAAAAGAGTTCAGGAGTCTTAGTCGTCTGTTGCTCTATTGGGGAATCAAAGTTGAATTGATATCTGGTCGGGTCCAGGTTTCACAGTAACTTGCTGGGGATTGTAGAGTAGTCTACTGGGGAAGGGGAGTTGTGGTCCTTTGATTTGTAGTGGTCGGAGAGGCCAACTCAAGCTGGGGAATCCTACCGTTTGTTGGGGAAATAAACCCTGTTGCCGGTCTTCTTAATAGGTGATGACTTTATCGGGGGAAAGTCCTCGAGGATTCTTGAAGTTGACTCAGTTAGGGAGAGGTTTTCTAAAATCTGGTTGGGGAATCATCCTATTGAGAAGGATTATGGGGAAACTTGTCATTGCCCCTAGCAGAAAATGTTTGTGGTATTGCCAAAAATGTTTGATTGTACGTAACCCTTTGCTGAGATTGACGTTCAATTCCCCCAAGTGACGGAGATGGAGACCTTCCCCTGGTTACTCTGCATTTCTTGAGAGATTTCTTGGAATCTTGACTGGACTGCCCCAGGTGTGCTTATATAGTGACATATGATGCCCCCTTGTTGATAGGAGATTTTTCAATGGAAGTGTCATCCTTCTTGAATTGATTTTGTTCATTGAGAGAGCTTTCGTTCACTGGATATTTGTTGTGTGAATTTCTCTGCTGTCAAATAAGTAGCCATGTGAAAACAGTTATATTCAAATAAATGCAAATTTTATGCTTGTCTTGAAGTTTTGAAAAATGCGTTTTTAGAAAGTAAAGAAGTTTGTAATTCAACTCTGGATTTTGAGTAAAGCCTTACAGGAGTCAGGATACCTTTTGTAACAGTATGCTTTCGAACTAACCCATGCTTCAATTAGGACTTTCGAAGGGTTGTAACGTGGCTTGGTTCACAGTTTAAGAAACAAAGGATAAAGGCTCAAAGTGTATGTGTACCCACCCGCTCTTCATGATGTTCTTCAGTCTTAAACTCAGTTAATTGTATGTTCGAACTCCAGTTAGGTCTAGAATGACGCATTGGTGATGGTTCAGACAAGTTAAGTTTTTCGGAAGGCAGTCATTTTCTGCAACATTTTTCATGTTGTTGAGGATTTGTAGTGACCTCTTTCTTTTTATTTTTTATCCCTAATTTTTTCCTGACTGTTCTTGTTTTGAGTTCACGGTCAACGAGATGTCCCAGTTTTTCTCAAGCCTCCTTTGTAGGTTTTGACTTAGTGGGCTTTTCCTTTTGAGAGATAATGACTGCCTATTTGGTAGGGAACCATCATCATCTTTTGATTCCAGAGAAATGTTTTAATGTCATTCGTTGTATTTACAAGATGAGAGTTTGCGATTTGAATGCGCATTTGAATTAACTGAGAGACTACCCTGCCCCAGGTTTTGATTATAGGTTTAAATTTTGTGAAAAAAAGGAAAAACTTCTACTTCTTTGGCTCGAAGGGGTTGACTAGGGATTATCTTCCTTATAACTCTAGTGTTTAGGATTTGAAAGAATGCTTGTACATCATCAGCAAGGTCTGTCCAAAAGCATATTGTATGAGATTATGGCATTGTTTTCGTCATCCTCCCTCTAAAGGATTGTAAGTTTTAGCAAGATTTGAATGTCATGAAGAGAGTAAAAAGCATAGTTTAAATGAAATGAAAACGAATGAATTAATTCAAGACAAACATATGCAATGCATTAATGAAACAGATTTTGACATTAATAGATAATTGTTTGAATAACAAAAGGAATTACAACTTGAAAATTCAAATGAATAAAAGCTTTCAATGACTCATCATAGGATCAGTGATTATGTTTGGAGTCTCCGGAGGGTCAAACTCGATCTCCTATGCATCAATCATGTCTTGGAACTTGTTCTTCAGAGCCCAACAGTTGTTTATGTCATGTCCTATCAGAGTGGTATGCATACCTTTCATTGGGATGATAGGTAGGAGCGGAAGTATTTGGGTTCCGGAGATGAGCCTTTAACGTAATCAGCTCTGCCTTCAACATGTGTTGTAGCGCTTGAGCCAGTGACATGTTGATCTTAGTGAATTGTCTTTTAGGCGCGACCTCCTTACGCTGATGTCCGTGTCTTTGTTGAGCGGGCGTAGGATTAGAGATCAAGATTTCTCCTACGTGTTGGTCATGACGACTATTTTGATCAGCCACTGCATTGGACTCTTTCTTCTCATTGTATGGCTTTTTCTGAGCATCAGGAGGTGTAGCTCCTTGGATCTTTCGACTTTTGATGCCAGCTTCGACCCTTTCTCCGGTCAGTATTAGCTCAGTGAACCCGACTGAGGAGCTTCCGATTAGGTGTTTGAAGAAAGGCCATGTCAAAGTTCCCATGAAGATGTCAATCAACTCCTTGTCAGTTAAAGGGGGCTGCACCCTACCATCCAGGTCTCTCCACTTTTAGGCGTATCCTTTGAAGCTCTCATTGGAACCCATGGTCATGTTCTGCAATTGCACACGAGTCGGTGCAAGATCAACGTTGTACTGATATTGTTTGTAGAAAGCAGCAGCTAAATCCTCCCAGGTGTGGATGCGAGAACTCTCCAATTGATAGAACCATTCAAGTTGAGTCCCTATTAGGATTTCTTGGAAGAAATGGATCCAAAGCTTCGGATCAGTTGTGTATGGTTGAATCTTGCGAACATAAGACTTTAAGTGCATCTTAGGGAAAGAGAATCCATCGTACAGGGCAAAGGTAGGGACTTTGAACTTTGGCGGGATGACCACTCCAGAAATCAAACCCATTTCTCCTAAATCCAAGCCAGGTATTTGTTGAATCTCCATAGCACTGAGGCGATCATCTAGCTGTTTGTACTTGTCAACAGTGGGAGGAAATTGTTCCTTAGAGTAGTCAGCTTCGGCTTCATCAATCTCCAGACTGTTGTCTTCTTCATGATTATCCCCTATGTTGGATGGAGTTGAAATATATAGGATTCTAGGTCTTCTTCTCAAGTTCAGGATGCCTATTAACTTCTTGGACTTTTTCTTTTGTCTTTGAGAAGATTTTTCAGGTCCTCTTGCCCCTTAGCCATAGCCAGGAACAATTATTGGAATTGAGCGTTTTGAGCTTGGAGATCTTTCACTGTCTGTTCCATATCCATCTTACTGAAATAAACAGCAGGAAGGTAAGGAGACATGTATGGGAGAAACCTATTATGATGACATCCATGATATGTGGATGCATGTTTTCAAGGATCTCGCGGGGTAAACACAAGAAAAAGTTAGAAGTTAAACTTTGATCAACATCTTTGATTGGAGAACTTTGTATCAGTGGATGTCCTTCCACGAGAATTAAGCTCACCATATCAAGTGGGTCATAACCCTTGACTCAAGTTTGTTGTACTTGATTTTTTTGACGGCATTTGGTTAGAGAGAAATAAATCCTCTTGCCTCTTGACAAACGTCTGGTTCAACGTGACCCTGCATCAAAGACCCTCGAGATCCTTGAAATTCTATGGTCCAATGTTATTGAAAATTCTATGGTATGATGTTATGATGTTATGTACAGATATGCGAGGTAAGCAAATTTATATTCAAATAATCATATTCACACAAAGCAGACAAGTCCCTATGATTTAGGCTTGCATGGAGTTTGTAGGTAAGTACCCTCTTGAAGTTTAGTTGGCTCAACCTATCCTACTTAATAGTAATTGGGTTCTAAGGGATCTCAATATCACCGACCTTTCTTTTAGGAATTGTCTCAGCTCAATCAATCTTTTCTTGCGGCTGAGATATCCCAAAAGTCCGGTCTCAATGAGTGTAGCATCGAGTATCAACCAATTTTCAGCTCTACACCAAAACCGGTTATCTCACTACGTCCTAATGGCCAAGTTGTTCAATTAGGGTTCTAAATTCAATTAGTGCTTCACGATGCCACTCAACGGCCCTGTATTCTCCTCGATTCACCACGAGGGATACCGGTACCCACAAATGCATCACACTAACGCAGCCATTGTTTCAACCATATCGGTCTACGTCCTACAGTTTCCACAATCTATTGCTACTTACCTAAAAAAGGTGCCCCAAATTCGGGTAGAGGATCAAAACAAACCCAAACAAGGAACCAATAATGTAAAGCAAGCAATTCAAACAAATGAAGGCAAGTAAATGTGATCTAACCCTAAGGTAACCCCACTTTTATATTTCCTCAACAGAGTCTCCAGTTTTGTGATACGGTGGGAGAATTGACTTGGAGGTTTTGCGTTTGTGTTTGCAAATGTTGCGTTTTAGCAAGAGTCGTCACCGACTTTTCTTTTATCGAATAAGTAAAGGTGAAAAAGCACAGGAAAGACCTTTAGAGATGTTTTCTTGAGTTTGGGGGGTTGTTGCACCCCAAAATTTGCCCTCCCATATTCTTCAAGAAATTGCCAAGCCAAGTCACAAAATTCCCCAAGGGTTGTACAATGCAACTGTCTCCTATACAGTCAAAACTAGGGTTTGAGTCCTGATCAAGAAAATGAAGTTTTCAAAGGCCCAATCAAGTCTCATATGCCTACAAATATGGTCAAACATCCTCATATCAAGTTTCAAGGCATTCAGCTCAAAATTGCACAGTCAAAACCCTAAATTGCACTACAGTCAACTGTAGGGGCAAAATGGTCATTTGGCAGTCAAAAGTTCAAATTTTTGGTCAACACATCATTTTGAAGCCACAAACATCATTTGATCAATGCTTGATCATGATTCTCAAAATTTGGCTCAGAAATCATCAAAGATGCAAAAGTTGTTATATTTTGACAGCTGAAAAAGTCAACTGAAATTGACCAGGGCATAACTTTCACATGGATTATCAGAAAAATTCCATCCAAGGCTCATTTTGAAGATAAAGACATTTCCTACAACTCATCTTCATATTCCAAGTCCAAGAAATGCTCTCACAAAAAGTTATCAATTTCAACATTATAGGTCATTTTCAAAAGTCAACAAAAAGGGACTTTAAGTCAAAGGCCATAACTTGAGATTGGTAAATCAAAATGACATGGGACCAAAGGCATTGGTTAGAGGACTCAAAGACCTTTCCAAAATGTCCAAGAACATGTGAAAAGCTTGAAAATTGAGCAAGTTATGCCTTGTGGAAGTTGGGAAATTTTTGGGAATTTTGAAAAGTCAACTTTGATCCAAATGACCTAAAAATGCAAATGGGCCCATTTTTCTTCCATGATTCATCATTCTAAGCCTATGCACGACCATTAAGCCCAAGGGGAAGTATTTTCTCATTTTTTAATTATTTATTTGAATTTATATTAATATTAATTCATTTAAATTATTTAAATATGTAGAAAATATAAATTTGACCTAAAAAAATCTTTTTATGCACATTCTAGGCTCAAGATCTCGTGCTTAGCCAATTATGGAAGGATTTGGTTTGATTTGAGCTGATTGAACAAAATTGCACATGGAAAAGATTTGGAAAAATCTTAAGAAAATCAAAGATTGAAAACAATGAATGCCTTGGATATTATCCAATTTTGTTGACCTAAAAGCTTCACTATATGATCAGGAATCAAAACCTAATTGCATTACACTAAAGGCTGCGCAGAAAACAAAAGTTCAAAACTTGAAAATTCTTGAAAAAGTTCAAAACTGAAAAGCATCCTAGAGGTCGATTCAAGGCTCCAAACTTGTCTCAATAGCTTCCTTGACAATCTCTGAACGTGTGCCAATCCCTAACATCAACCAAAACGCGAAGAATTGGTATAATGACTCAAAACTGTACAGATGAAAACTTGGAGTCGTGCATCATGATTTAAGCATCTTTCTTAAGTTTTATTTGTTGATTCATGATTGTTATTATGTTCTGATGCTAACCATACCAATTAATTTCGTTTTTGTGCAATATCCATGATTATGCCATTGATGCAGATTAGGGTTCTTCAACCTTAAAATTGGGGTTTTTGCAATCAGGCAAAATTAGAGGCTGGGACTAAGACCATTAAGTTCAACGCGTCTGGACGATTAGATTGATGTAGTCGCGATCAATTTATGATTCACATAGCGCTATTCGCTATTTCTTCTAAAGCTGTCTAAACCCACGCATAAGAAACCGTGGCCTTTGTTTTGTGTTTTCAGGAAAATTGGAGAAGACAACATCGTGTCAATACGTGATAGGCCAGTTTGAAATTCGCGCCAGAAACCCACTAACGCATTTGTTTCTTTTTTTATTATTTGTTTCTTATAATATATTAACATATGTTTCATGGCTCAGCTGGCAAACCACCAAGGCATTAGCGTCCAAGACCTGGGTTCGAACCCCAGGTCTGTATAAATTTCAATAATATTTTTCAATACAAGATCTTATGCAGCGCTAACGTCCAGGGCATACCATACACCTCAAAGCCTGATCGTCCACGCGTCCAGTTGGGCCAATTCAAAGGCAAGGATTCAAGGAGCACAATAAACTCCAGTCAACGCTGAAGCAAGTTAGCAAAAAGTCAGCAAGGCCATAACACAAATGGGCCTGAAATGCTAAGGCCTTACCTCCAAATTGGGGCTACCCCCCCCCCCCCCCCCCCCCCCCCCCCCCCTTGGTTTGCCTTCTCTTTCTTTCTATTTTATTTCTTTTCAAATTATTATTTTCTTTATTAGTTTAATTAATTTATTTTTTAACAAAATACAAAAACATCAAAAAATCAGAAAAAGGATAAAAACATAAAAAATATTTATTTTATTTATTTTCTTGTAGATAATTAACATGTAAATTAATTTAGTAAAATAGGTTTTAACTTTAATTCTTTTAATAAATAAAAATCCAAAAATATGTAGAAATAGGTTTAATTAATTTTGATTCTTTAATTCCTTTTTTTTACAATAATAATATTCATTTTATTTATTTTCTATAATTAAATTAGGCATGTAAATTAACTTAGATTTAAATTAGGTCAAAACTTAATATTTTCACAATAAACTTAAAAAACATTAGAATTAGGGTTTGACGCTTCATTTTAATTTTAATTAATTATTTTTCTTTAAAATCTTAAAAAACACAAAATACAAAAAAAAAACATTTGACTTTAATTCTAATTAATTCACCAACTTTAATGTTTTGCAAAAGGGTCCAACGCCCATGTTCATAATGTATTTAATTTCGCACATTTATTTTATGTCGTTTATTATAATTATGTATATGTCCCAAAGCCTTGTAACAATTTCAATTTCTCGCACTTTTACTTTGCTTTATTTATTTTCCGTCAAATCGGGTCCGGTTTAATTTTGGCGATGTGGACCCGCGCCATTTGTAATAGTCGTAGATTTATTTTTTCGCAAATATATAGCTGTTAACAAAAAGCATGAAAGAATGTATGTCCTAATTAAAATCAAGCGTAGATCACAATGAACATGACAAGACAAAATAACTGAAACACGACACACAAATCGCACACACCACCCCTAGGGTACGCCTCACTGCTGCCTTTCGAAAGGTGATCGTCGAGTAGAGGATGTCTTAGTAAGTCCTCATGATCCGGGAACCTGGCATGAGGGTAGCTTCTAAGGTGTCTTCCCATTGCTCTGGTGATCACCACGTCCCTACAAACTCGAATTGACCCGAACACCTCCAACGGTGGTGCTACCTACCTCTCAATGGTGGGATGGCACTTCTTTAAAGGACATTTACCCAGACGAATTCCTTAGGGTAGGTAGGTTCTCAAGGATACTTGCTCTAATCTCAAAACAAACTCAAAAAGACTTTTCATACCGACACTTTTCAAAAGCTTTCAAAGCAAAATTTTCAAATACTCTGACGTACGAGTCGAACTGAAATTTTTCAAAGAAAACTTTTTTAAAACCCACAATTGAAAAGCGAGCAAACATTTTTGAAAACACATTGAGCAAGTATCTAAGAGCCCATGGATAACCATGGATAGAAAGGGTGCTAACACCTTCCCTTTCTATAACCTACCTCCCGAACCGAGAGCAATCTCTTTAAGGAATTTTTCTGTGCTTTTGTCCTTTCCATTTGGAGAAAATAAAAGACGGTGGCGACTCTTGCTTACCGCGACATTTCGCGAACCAGCTTTAAACAGTCAGTTCCAGATCCACCGATCACAGAACTGGCGACTCTGCTGGGGACCTTATAAAGTGAGGTGTACCTTAGGACTAAGATCACTTGTGTTTTCAATTGTCTGAATTGTTTGCTTTAAATTGTGGGAATGTCTCGGGAGTTCTATAGATCCTAACCCGGATCTGGGGATACCTTATTAGAAAGTAGCAACAAGGCTGTGAGGGAACTGTGTGGGGTATACCGACATGGTTGAAACAGTCTGCTACGTTGATGTGGCACTTTGGTGTGTACCGGTAACCCTTGAGTTCAGTCAAGGAGAGTACGGGGCCTCCGCGTGGTGTCGTGAAGCATCAACAGACCTTAGGAACCTTAATTGAACTATCTTGGCCTCTTTAGGGTAGTGAGATAACTGACTTTGGTGCAGTCCGAGGTTGGTTGATACTCGATACTACGCTCAATTGAGGGTTGCTTTCCTGGAATATTTCGGTCGCCAGTTCAGTGGCTAAATCGAAACGATGAACAATGAAAGCAATCCTGTGATATTGGGAACCTTAGAACCCGGTTACTTTGATTAGGACAGGTTGAACCCACCAACTTCAAGAGGGTACTACCCAGACCCCATGCTGGCCTTAAACCTTAAGGGCTTGTCTTGTGTGCCTTGTGTGCCTTACATGTTTGTCTTTGTAAATATATGTGGTGTGTTTAATCATAGCATCATGACATCATCCAGCATCATATGCATTGACTAACCATTTCAGGGGTTCGGATTTTCATCTTTGTTCTTGTTTTGTAGGACATGGAAACTGGTCGTAGAAAGACAATTCAGGTCAATCTTGTAAGGGTCCCTCCTCAGCTTAAGGAGCTTATATCCAGGATTCCCGAGAACTCTTCATTCAGTGAAAGGCATGGAAGCCTCATCAGCTTGGTCAACACCAACATTGAGGAAGATATGATTAAGGTCCTGTTCCAGTTCTTTGACCCTCTGCATCACTGTTTTACCTTCTTGGACTATCAGTTGGTACCTACATTGGAGGAGTTCTCCCGGCTCCTGAAGATCCCTATACTTGATCAGCTACCCTTCAACGGTACAGAAAAGGAACCGAAGCTGGAAGAGATTTCTAAAGCCTTGCACCTACAGCCATCTGACCTCAAGGGACATTGGGAAGTTAGAAGCGGTGTCAAAGGGTTCTTAGCCAGGTTTCTGTTTGAAAAAGCCCATGAATGTTGGAACTCCCTTGACTTGCAAGCTTTTGAAGAAGTGGTAGCCCTCCTTGTTTTTGGTTTGGTGTTGTTCCCTAACCCAGATCAGCTCATTGATATCAGTGTCGTTCAGATCTTTATGTCCAGGAATCCCATACCTACATTGCTGGGGGACATCCTTCACTCATGTTGCACTCGAACCATGAGAAAAAGAGGTGTCCTTATGTGTTGCACTCCTCTCCTGGGAAGGTGGTTTATTTCGCACCTTCCGCAATCAGTCCAAAAGAATGAGCGGGGTTTGAGATGGTCACAACGGTTGATGACTCTTACACATGCAGATATACATTGGTGTCCTAGGTCCAGAAGAGAGGTCACTATAATTGATCGTTGTGGGGAGTACCCTAATGTTCCTTTACTTGGAATCAGAGGAGGTATTACTTATAGCCCATGCCTGGCTTGGAGACAGTTTGGTTATGCTCGGAGGGACGGTCCTCATGATATGTTAATTCCCGACATAGTTTTTGACTTCGACAATGATACTCAAGGACTTCGTCAGAGATTTATCAGAGCCTGGAGGATGCCCAGTAGGATAGACAGCAAGACACTGGGGCACAGGAACTCCATCCCTTTGGAGCCTTATCTCAAATGGGTACGCGCCCGCTCTCAGAAGTTAGTGATGCCTTATCCTCACATGATCCCAGTAATCAAAGAACCAGTCTTGGAAGGGGAAGTGTCCCACATTATTCAGCACCCTGATATGCCCACGTCCTGGGAAGAGATGCAGAAGAGCTGGATCCAGCTTAAGGAAGAGCGGAATTCTCTTGAGACTAGTCTGCATGCCAGTGAAAAGAAGGTCCTGGAGCTCACTCGCCTGTTGCATGAGGAGAGGAATCTCAACACCTACATAGCTCCGAAGAGGATGCGCAGTGTATTTTGGGATTGACTTGATTTTTGTACTTTTGCCCATGAGGCCTTGATGTATTAAACAATGATTTCTTTAATGATAACGTGTGTTCTTTTCTTGTCTACAACAAATTTGAACTTTCGAACCCTTGAATGCATTGCATACGCATTTCATACATCATGTGCATAGCAGGTTTTTCTCCTTTTCAGGTTGCTTACAGTTCTTCGCTGTTTATTTCAGCATCATGAATCCCGGATCTGAATCAACTGAGACATCGATCAAGGCTCTCCAGGCGCAGAATGCGCAGTTTCAAGAACTAATCAAGGGGCTGGCTAAAGGCCAAGAAGAACTGAAGGCTATGCTCCTGAAGAAGGAGAAAAAGAAGAAGAGAAGAACTGTTCTGTTCAACTCGGGCCGAAGGTTCGGCAATACTCTGCAACATGAAGAGGCTGGTTCTTCTGTTGGCAAGAGTCCTTCTCAGGCAGAAGTAAAGGTTCCTAGTCCGGTCGTCTCCGACAACGAGACAGATTTTGATGAAGAGCAGTACCCTCCTTCAGATGACAGGTACAAACAACGGGAGGACAGGTTGAAGGCTATGGAGGTGCAACAGGCACCTGGGCTGGATTTCGGAGATCTGGGTTTGTCGACTGGTGTGATTATCCCGCATAAATTCAAAGCACCATCCTTCTCGAAGTATGACGGGGCGTCTTGTCCCAAGCTGCACTTAAGGTCCTATGTTCGGAAAATTCAGCCGTACTCTGCGGACAAGAATCTATGGATCCACTTCTTCCAGGAGAGTCTTTCAGGGACTCATCTCGAATGGTTCTATCAGCTGGATGGGACCAAAGTTCGTAACTGGGAGGAGCTGGCTACTGCTTTCTACAAGCAGTATCAGTATAATGCCGACCTTGCCCCCACACGTACCCAACTCCAGGGTATGGCGTTAGGCGCAAGCGAAGGTTTTAAGGAGTACGCTCAGAAGTGGAGAGACCTGGCTGGCAGGGTGCAGCCACCATTGACTGATCGGGAGTTGGTTGACATGTTCTTGGGGACCCTATCTGGGCCGTTTTTCAACCATCTCATTGGGAATTCTTCTGCTGGTTTCATTGATTTAATCTTGACTGGAGAGAGGATTGAAGCTGGGTTAAAATCTGGAAAAATTCCGAAGGGTGCATCATCCAGTGCTGAGAAGAAACCCTTCAAGAAGGAGTCTAGCGCCGTATATGGTTCCAGGAGATCAGAGAGAAATGAACACCGCCAATCTGTCAGTGCGGTAATGATTGCTAAGCCTGCTGCCGCTCCCCGGCCAAACAATACTCAGAAGGTGGAAAGACCCCGGAGAGGATTCTCCCGTTTAAACATGACCTTGTTGCAGATCCTGCCACAGTTGCTCTCAACTAATTTAGTGACTGTCAGGGAGGCGCCGAAGTTTCCAAATACTGCATCCCCCAAGTACAACCCGAATGCTCGTTGTGCTTACCACTCAGATAGCCTGGGGCACTCTACTGATGACTGTTGGGCGCTAAAGAACAAGCTGCAGGACCTCATTGACGCTAAGGAGGTACAGTTTGAGGCATCTGACAAGCCTAACGTAGTGACAGCTCCCCTGCCTGCTCATGGAGTTAATGCTATTGGTGACGAAGAGGAAGTTGATGAAGCTGAGTTTAATAGCTGGATCTACCCGGCTGCTGACGGTGGACTTAACAATTGGAGCGCAAAGGACAATCTCCCTGTTACCTTTGTGACGCAGTAATGAATTCCTATGTTTTGTTATTTTGTAATAAACAATGATAAACTCTATGGCCCGGTGTCTTACCCGAGGCACCGTGGTTCTATTTGTGAGGGCATACAAACTGTCATTTTATACATCATGAATGAAAATCTTGGACGTACTTTTCGCATTGCAAATATTGTGTTCCTTTTCTGTCTTTCTTTTCCTTTACATAATTTTCAAAAAAAAACAGCTGTATTTACACACACACTCACTCATACAGGTTCCAATCCACTCTAGATCTCACTGATAACAACTCTGCTAATGCCAGTTATGACTTTGAAAATCCGATCAACTTAGCCGAAGACGAAGGTGAAGATGATTGCGAAGTGCCTGGCGAGCTCGCAAGATTGTTGCTTCAGGAAGAGAGGGCAATTCAACCCCATGAAGAGCCAGTGGAAACCATAAACCTGGGTACTGAGGCAGACAGGAGAGAGGTAAAGATTGGTGCCAACCTAGAGCTCAGCGTGAAGCAACGGTTAACCAAGATGTTACATGACTATATGGAGATCTTTGCCTGGTCCTACGAAGACATGCCAGGGTTGGATACTGACATTGTCGTTCATCACTTGCCGACTAAGGAAGACTGCCCTCCAGTTAAACAAAAGGTCCGTCGGATGCGTCCAGAGATGTCTGAGAAGATTAAAGCCGAGGTCATGAAACAGTTTGATGCCGAATTCCTTGCAGTAACTTCTTACCCTCAGTGGGTTGCTAATGTGGTGCCGGTACCAAAAAAGGACGGTAAGGTCAGAATGTGTGTCGATTACAGGGATCTGAACAGGGCCAGCCCCAAGGATGACTTCCCCTTACCTCACATTGATGTCCTTGTTGATAATACAGCTCAGCACAAAGTGTTCTCTTTCATGGATGGCTTTTCAGGTTACAACCAGATCAAGATGGCACCTGAAGACATGGAAAAGACTACATTTGTTACTCAGTGGGGCACCTTCTGTTACAAGGTCATGCCATTCGGGTTGAAGAATGCTGGGGCAACCTACCAACGAGCCATGGTTGCCTTGTTTCATGATATGATCCATCATGAGATCGAAGTGTATGTGGACGACATGATCGCTAGATCCCAGACTGAGGAAGAGCATCTGAATCATCTGCAGAAGTTGTTTGACCGGTTGAAACTGTACAAGCTGAGATTGAACCCGAACAAGTGCACCTTCGGGGTAAGATCTGGGAAGTTGCTAGGCTTCGTGGTCAGTGATAAAGGTATTCAAGTGGACCCTGCTAAGGTCAAAGCTATTCAAGAGATGCCAGTTCCTAAGACAGAGAAGGAAGTCAGAGGCTTTTTAGGACGCCTGAATTACATTGCTCGATTCATCTCTCATCTGACTGCTACCTGTGAGCCAATCTTCAAGCTGCTAAAGAAAGATCAGGTAGTACGTTGGAACGATGAATGTCAGGCTGCTTTCGACAAAATCAAAGAGTATCTCCAAGAACCACCCATCCTTATGCCACCGGTTGAAGGGAGACCTCTGATACTATACCTGACAGTGCTGGACAACTCAATGGGGTGTGTGCTGGGGCAGCATGACGAGTCTGGCCGAAAAGAGCATGCCATTTATTACCTTAGCAAAAAGTTTACCGACTGTGAGACCCGATACTCACTGCTTGAGAAAACTTGCTGCGCTTTGGTATGGGCTGCTCGCCGGCTGAGACAGTATATGCTAACTCACACTACCTTGTTGATCTCAAAAATGGATCCAATAAAGTACATATTCGAAAAGCCTGCTCTGTCTGGGAGAATTGCAAGATGGCAAATGATCTTGACGGAATATGACATTCAGTACACAACCCAGAAAGCCATCAAGGGAAGTGTATTGGCAGACCACTTAGCTCATCAAGCTGTAGATGACTACCAATCAATGAACTTCGAGTTTCCGGATGAAAGCATTATGATTGTAACTGACTGTGAAGTACCTGGACCGGATGAAGGACCTGAGCCAGGATCCCGATGGTCTATGCACTTTGACGGAGCCTCCAATGCTTTGGGAAATGGTATCGGCGCCATCATCATATCTCCTCAAGGTACTCATACTCCACTCACTGCCCGGCTGTGTTTCAACTGTACCAACAACATGGCGGAGTATGAGGCGTGTATCATGGGTCTTCAAGCTGCGATCGACCTAAGGATCAAATTTCTAAGTGTCTTCGGAGATTCCGCTCTAGTGATCAATCAGATTAAAGGAGAGTGGGATACGAAACATCCAAACTTGATTCCTTACAGAGAATGTGTGTTGACCCTGATTCCCCACTTTACAGAGATAACCTTTGAACACTTTCCAAGAGAAGAGAATCAGTTAGCGGACGCGTTGGCTACAATGTCTTCAATGTTCAAGGTCAAATGGGATAATGAAGCTCCTCGGATCATCATCTGGAAACTGGATGAACCGGCATACTGTTGTGATCTCGAAACTGAATTGGTAACTGAGAAGCCTTGGTACCACGAAGTGAAGAGATATCTGGAAGCTCAGGAATACCCTGAAGGTGCATCCATCAACGATAAGAAATTCCTGAGGAGGTTCGCAGCCAAGTTCTTCCTAAGCAACGGCATCTTGTACAAGCGAAACCATGATTCAACCTTACTGCGTTGTGTGGATAAGACTGAAGCGGAAAGAATCATGGAAGAGCTACATGAAGGGACCTTTGGTACGCATTCCAGTGGACATACTATGGCTAAGAAAATCCTACGGGCAGGATATTACTGGTCCACCATGGAAGCTGATTGCTACCAACACTCCAGGACATGCCACAAGTGTCAGATCTATGCGGATAAGGTGCATGTTCCTCCGGTTCCCCTGAATGTTCTGACTGCGCCTTGGCCGTTTGCAATGTGGGGTATAGACATGATCGGCGAGATCAAACCTACGGCATCTAATGGACATCGCTTCATCCTAGTGGCGATTGACTATTTTACAAAATGGGTTGAGGCAGCATCCTATGCTACAGTAACCAAGACTGTTGTGGCACGGTTTATTCGGCACAATCTGATCTGTCGGTACGGCGTCCCTGAGCGAATTATTACAGACAACGGTACCAATCTGAACAACAAGATGATTGCTGAGCTTTGCGAACAGTTCAAGATACAGCACCACAATTCTTCTCCTTACAGACCGAAGATGAATGGGGCTGTAGAAGCAGCTAACAAGAACATTAAGAAGATCGTGCAGAAAATGACAGTAACTTACAAAGATTGGCACGAGATGTTACCGTTCGCTCTGCATGGGTACCGTACCTCAGCCAGGACGTCAACCAGGGCAACTCCCTTCTCTCTGGTTTATGGCATGGAGGCAGTCTTGCCGATCGAAATACAAATTCCCTCTCTCCGGATAATGAAGGACGCAAATCTAGACGAAGATGATTGGATCCAGACACGACTTGATCAACTCAACCTCGTTGACGAAAAGAGACTTGCTGCTATCTGTCATGGTCAGACATATCAAAAACGAATGATCAGGGCATTTAACAAAAAGGTCAGGCCGCAGGAATATCAAGTTGGGGATCTGGTTATCAAGAGAATCATCCTTCCTCAGAGTGATCCAAGGGGCAAATGGACCCCTACGTACGAAGGGCCATTTGTGGTTAAACATGTGTTCTCAGGAGGAGCAATGATCTTAACCAACATGGATGGTGACGACCTTCCTCACCCCGCCAATGCAGACATAGTTAAAAAATACTACGCATGAAAAAGACCCGCTAGGCTGACATGCCTAGGCAAAAATTAGGGCTTCCCGTCGAACCAAAAGGGTTCGGGCAAAATGAAGGAATGAAAATGAAAAAATCTGTACACCCGGCAAGTCGAAAACCTGAAAAGGCGGCTTGGGCAAAAATGGGTATCCCGGTGGACTGAAAACCCGAAAGGGCAGTCCAGGCAAAAATTAGGGATAAAGCGTAAAACTATGTCTCATTGATCACTTTGCATCCAGAATCTGGTATCTACATCAAGTTCAGACGGCATCGGTCAGTCAGCTTCACCTTCAACCAAGGTCATCAAGTGATGAGACGCTCAGAGTTATAAAGGCAATAGCAGAGTTGAAACCCAGTGGGATCATTCATATTTCACACAGCTGTTTATTTTCTTTTGTACAAAATCTGTATAAACTCTCTTGCTCGGCAACGTTCCTCTTACTAGGACGTCAGCCTCTTGTATACAAAACGCCTATTTTCAGGCCATTCAAAAATCAATACAAATAAATTTTTCAGTTAAACGTACCAAGTGTTTTTCTTTTTTCTGTTTTGTTTTGCGAAGAACGTCCAAGGTTCAATTTGTGATATATGCATTGACAATAATTTGCTAACTCATAAATATTTGCATACGAAACAAGGGAATTAATTGCAGGTGACACTAGAAACAGGGGCAATAAAGAGTTGTCTAAACAATCCAATTGTTCTATCCTCCAAGGTACCAAGGTAGGTTCAGCTAAAGAACACGACCAGTACATATTAGTTCCCCAGAGAGTAAAACAATACATTCTTCTCCAAGCAAATCATCAAATATCAAGGAAATTGAGTATCCTCCAGCCAATCTCAAACATTCCCCAGCAGCAATACATATATTAACAAGCATCCCCGGCAGTCTTGGTCTAAAGATTGTTCCCCGGCGGCATACCAACATTCAAAGGAATCACTTCCCCGCAGTCCAAAACTTCCCCAAGAGTCCAGTCCAATCCAGCTCCCCAGGAAAGATGGAATTCATATCCCCAAGCAATAAGCTTATCCCCAGTATATTCTGGAAGCTTATCCTCACAGAGCACGAACGCGTCGTCCGGCTTTATTTAAAGAGTTATTTCCTTAACAGGATATAACTGGGTTATCCTCAGCCAAGAGCCACGGAAAGAGCGTCCTCGACGAAGTCTTCTTACCCCAGCGAAGTCCATCAACACTTCCTATACAACAACGGTATCCTCAGCAAGTCATTCTCAATAATTCAAGCAAAGCATCTCTATCCCCACAGAGTATTGCTTCCCAGCATGACCGTCAGAGTATCTTTTCTCCCCGCAGACTCTTCATTTGCCAAGTTTATTCCTCAACGGAGTTATCTTCTCCTACCAGTATTCTTGCAGTTATCATCCCCAGCGGAAGCAAAATCTATTCTTCAACGTCAGCCCAGGATACAACTTCCCGGCACCCGTCAAGGATTCACTTTCCTAGACGAAAACATACATAAAACTTCACATACATCATCATAGCATGCATAACGCACTGCATCATACAAGTCTCCTTTATGTTGAGAACATCATTGCTTGATCCATATCATGCATTGCATATGACTGACTTTTACCTTTTAGGAAAGATGCAGTTTAAAGTCTCAATCACATTTCAAGGCCTTCTCTGGTTCAGTCAGATCGACCCTAAGATCTCCCTGATGCTTATCCAGTTGAAGATATTCCAAGACCTTGTCCGGTTCAGTTAAATCGACCCTAAGATTTTCCTGATTCTTATCCAGTCAAAGGCCTTCTCTGGTTCAGTCAGATCGACCCTAAGATCTCCCTGATGCTTATCTAGTTGAAGATATTCCAAGACCTTGTCCGGTTCAGTTAAATCGACCCTAAGATTTTCCTGATGCTTATCCAGACAAAGGCCTTCTCTGGTTCAGTCAGATCGACCCTAAGATCTCCCTGATGCTTATCCAGTTGAAGATATTCCAAGACCTAGACCGGTTCAGTTAAATCAACCCTAAGATTTTCCTGATGCTTATCCAGTCAAAGGCCTTCTCTGGTTCAGTCAGATCGACCCTAAGATCTCCCTGATGCTTATCCAGTTGAAGATATTCCGAGACCTTGTCCGGTTCAGTTAAATCGACCCTAAGATTTTCCTGATGCTTATCCAGTCAAAGGCCTTCCCTGGTTCAGTCAGATCGACCCTAAGATCTCCCTGATGCTTATCCAGTTGAAGATGTTTCAAGACCTAGACCGGTTCAGTTAAATCGACCCTAAGATTTTCCTGATGCTTATCCAGTCAAAGGCCTTCTCTGGTTCAGTCAGATCGACCCTAAGATCTCCCTGATTCTTATCCCAGTAGAAGACGCCCAAGATTTTTCTCAACGAGCGTTGTTGAAGTTAAAATCGCCCAAGGTTCTCTTACCATCCATGCTAAGGCAGTAACCATCCCTGGTTCATTCATCAGCGTTTGAAGCTCCAGACTCAGCTCCTGTAACCAGTCAGGACACATCTATACCAAGCATCTAAAATCAGCTCCTGCAACGTGTCAGGTACTCATTTTCTCTTTTGCAGGAATGCAGGTTCTCGCTAAGGAATCTCCTACGCGATCAACATCCAGATGGCATCTATAAGCCCATCATCCTATCCAGCAATCTCCAAATGGCATCTATAAGCCCATTCCCCCATCACTGTTACTATGTGAGCGCAAATTTCTGGGCACTCTAGTGTCCAATCATCTTCTACCCTCGGATTACGAAAGGCACGTCAGCCAATCTGCATCCTCAGGTCTAAGAAGATTGAACAGGGGCAACTGTTGCACCCCAAAATTTGCCCTCCCATATTCTTCAAGAAATTGCCAAGCCAAGTCACAAAATTCCCCAAGGGTTGTACAGTGCAACTGTCTCCTATACAGTCAAAACTAGGGTTTGAGTCCTGATCAAGAAAATGAAGTTTTCAAAGGCCCAATCAAGTCTCATATGCCTAAAAATATGGTCAAACATCCTCATATCAAGTTTCAAGGCATTCAGCTCAAAATTGCACAGTCAAAACCCTAAATTGCACTACAGTCAACTGTAGGGGCAAAATGGTCATTTGGCAGTCAAAAGTTCAAATTTTTGGTCAACACATCATTTTGAAGCCACAAACATCATTTGATCAATGCTTGATCATGATTCTCAAAATTTGGCTCAGAAATCATCAAAGATGCAAAAGTTGTTATATTTTGACAGCTGAAAAAGTCAACTGAAATTGACCAGGGCATAACTTTCACATGGATTATCAGAAAAATTCCATCCAAGGCTCATTTTGAAGATAAAGACATTTCCTACAACTCATCTTCATATTCCAAGTCCAAGAAATGCTCTCACAAAAAGTTATCAATTTCAACATTATAGGTCATTTTCAAAAGTCAACAAAAAGGGACTTTAAGTCAAAGGCCATAACTTGAGATTGGTAAATCAAAATGACATGGGACCAAAGGCATTGGTTAGAGGACTCAAAGACCTTTCCAAAATGTCCAAGAACATGTGAAAAGCTTGAAAATTGAGCAAGTTATGCCTTGTGGAAGTTGGGAAATTTTTGGGAATTTTGAAAAGTCAACTTTGATCCAAATGACCTAAAAATGCAAATGGGCCCATTTTTCTTCCATGATTCATCATTCTAAGCCTATGCACGACCATTAAGCCCAAGGGGAAGTATTTTCTCATTTTTTAATTATTTATTTGAATTTATATTAATATTAATTCATTTAAATTATTTAAATATGTAGAAAATATAAATTTGACCTAAAAAAATCTTTTTATGCACATTCTAGGCTCAAGATCTCGTGCTTAGCCAATTATGGAAGGATTTGGTTTGATTTGAGCTGATTGAACAAAATTGCACATGGAAAAGATTTGGAAAAATCTTAAGAAAATCAAAGATTGAAAACAATGAATGCCTTGGATATTATCCAATTTTGTTGACCTAAAAGCTTCACTATATGATCAGGAATCAAAACCTAATTGCATTACACTAAAGGCTGCGCAGAAAACAAAAGTTCAAAACTTGAAAATTCTTGAAAAAGTTCAAAACTGAAAAGCATCCTAGAGGTCGATTCAAGGCTCCAAACTTGTCTCAATAGCTTCCTTGACAATCTCTGAACGTGTGCCAATCCCTAACATCAACCAAAACGCGAAGAATTGGTATAATGACTCAAAACTGTACAGATGAAAACTTGGAGTCGTGCATCATGATTTAAGCATCTTTCTTAAGTTTTATTTGTTGATTCATGATTGTTATTATGTTCTGATGCTAACCATACCAATTAATTTCGTTTTTGTGCAATATCCATGATTATGCCATTGATGCAGATTAGGGTTCTTCAACCTTAAAATTGGGGTTTTTGCAATCAGGCAAAATTAGAGGCTGGGACTAAGACCATTAAGTTCAACGCGTCTGGACGATTAGATTGATGTAGTCGCGATCAATTTATGATTCACATAGCGCTATTCGCTATTTCTTCTAAAGCTGTCTAAACCCACGCATAAGAAACCGTGGCCTTTGTTTTGTGTTTTCAGGAAAATTGGAGAAGACAACATCGTGTCAATACGTGATAGGCCAGTTTGAAATTCGCGCCAGAAACCCACTAACGCATTTGTTTCTTTTTTTATTATTTGTTTCTTATAATATATTAACATATGTTTCATGGCTCAGCTGGCAAACCACCAAGGCATTAGCGTCCAAGACCTGGGTTCGAACCCCAGGTCTGTATAAATTTCAATAATATTTTTCAATACAAGATCTTATGCAGCGCTAACGTCCAGGGCATACCATACACCTCAAAGCCTGATCGTCCACGCGTCCAGTTGGGCCAATTCAAAGGCAAGGATTCAAGGAGCACAATAAACTCCAGTCAACGCTGAAGCAAGTTAGCAAAAAGTCAGCAAGGCCATAACACAAATGGGGCTGAAATGCTAAGGCCTTACCTCCAAATTGGGGCTACCCCCCCCCCCCCCCCCCCCCCTTGGTTTGCCTTCTCTTTCTTTCTATTTTATTTCTTTTCAAATTATTATTTTCTTTATTAGTTTAATTAATTTATTTTTTAACAAAATACAAAAACATCAAAAAATCAGAAAAAGGATAAAAACATAAAAAATATTTATTTTATTTATTTTCTTGTAGATAATTAACATGTAAATTAATTTAGTAAAATAGGTTTTAACTTTAATTCTTTTAATAAATAAAAATCCAAAAATATGTAGAAATAGGTTTAATTAATTTTGATTCTTTAATTCCTTTTTTTTACAATAATAATATTCATTTTATTTATTTTCTATAATTAAATTAGGCATGTAAATTAACTTAGATTTAAATTAGGTCAAAACTTAATATTTTCACAATAAACTTAAAAAACATTAGAATTAGGGTTTGACGCTTCATTTTAATTTTAATTAATTATTTTTCTTTAAAATCTTAAAAAACACAAAATACAAAAAAAAAACATTTGACTTTAATTCTAATTAATTCACCAACTTTAATGTTTTGCAAAAGGGTCCAACGCCCATGTTCATAATGTATTTAATTTCGCACATTTATTTTATGTCGTTTATTATAATTATGTATATGTCCCAAAGCCTTGTAACAATTTCAATTTCTCGCACTTTTACTTTGCTTTATTTATTTTCCGTCAAATCGGGTCCGGTTTAATTTTGGCGATGTGGACCCGCGCCATTTGTAATAGTCGTAGATTTATTTTTTCGCAAATATATAGCTGTTAACAAAAAGCATGAAAGAATGTATGTCCTAATTAAAATCAAGCGTAGATCACAATGAACATGACAAGACAAAATAACTGAAACACGACACACAAATCGCACACACCACCCCTAGGGTACGCCTCACTGCTGCCTTTCGAAAGGTGATCGTCGAGTAGAGGATGTCTTAGTAAGTCCTCATGATCCGGGAACCTGGCATGAGGGTAGCTTCTAAGGTGTCTTCCCATTGCTCTGGTGATCACCACGTCCCTACAAACTCGAATTGACCCGAACACCTCCAACGGTGGTGCTACCTACCTCTCAATGGTGGGATGGCACTGTTTTAAAGGACATTTACCCAGACGAATTCCTTAGGGTAGGTAGGTTCTCAAGGATACTTGCTCTAATCTCAAAACAAACTCAAAAAGACTTTTCATATCGACACTTTTCAAAAGCTTTCAAAGCAAAATTTTCAAACACTCTGACGTACGAGTCGAACTGAAATTTTTCAAAGAAAACTTTTTTAAAACCCACAATTGAAAAGCGAGCAAACATTTTTGAAAACACATTGAGCAAGTATCTAAGAGCCCATGGATAACCATGGATAGAAAGGGTGCTAACACCTTCCCTTTCTATAACCTACCTCCCGAACCGAGAGCAATCTCTTTAAGGAATTTTTCTGTGCTTTTGTCCTTTCCATTTGGAGAAAATAAAAGACGGTGGCGACTCTTGCTTACCGCGACATTTCGCGAACCAGCTTTAAACAGTCAGTTCCAGATCCACCGATCACAGGGGTAGATTATGAAAAGGGAGGGTATTAGCACCCTTTTCATCCATGGTTTCCCATGGGCTCTTAGTTACTTGCTAGATCACTTGCTTTTGTTTGAATGTGTGCTTGTGATGTGAGTTTTTAAAGTATTTTGAAAATGTAACTTTGTAATGATTCTCATTTCTATGAGAATGCATACAAAGTGTTTGTTTCGAAAATAGTTCAAAGACGTGTTTGTGAGATGTGTTTTTGAAAGTGATTTTGAAAAGGTGTCTTTGTAATGGTTCTCATTTATATAAGAAACCATACAAATTGTTGTCTTTTGAAAATGTTTCAAAATGAGAGTGTCGGTGTATATAATGTTTTTGTTGTGAGCAAGCAAGTAACTAAGAGAAAACCTACCTACTCAAAAGGTCTTAGATGTTCTTTTCCTCCTCCTTTAGATGTTGCTATCTTACCATTGATTTGGTAAGAAGCCCCATCGTTGGATGTGAAGGGACGGGCGCGGGTCATCGTATAACCATGATAGCAATGTTGTGAGATGACTTAGCATTTTTTCTTTAAGGACTAAGATCATTTCGAAAGGAAACTTTGATAGCGTCATCGAGGGACTATGATCTTGTATTTTTTATTTGCCCGTGCTAAAACATCCCACATGTGTAACATGACCATTTTTAGGCAACAAGTGGAGTTAACTTTATGGGTGCTAGTGTGCAAGTGTGTTTGACTTGAATGTATTTAGTCTTGATTAGGGTGATCTATTTGTCAATTTCATGTCTTGCCATACACACCCTAATTACTAGCATTTACATTCAAAAGCGATAAATTGCAGAAATGTAAAGTCCTACGCTATTACAATATTTAGGGGGATGGGTGTACAAATTTTTGAATGAGGGTTGCAAATAAAATTAAATCCTAAGTTACTATTACAACCATATTGAAATGTACAATATAAGAAAGAAAAAAGGATTTGTTTATAAAATGATTTTGTCTTAAAAAAGGAAATAAATTAATAAAAGAAAGAAAATATTTTTATGTCTTTTATGTTAAAAAATGATGAAAAGGAAAATAAATGAGACGTAGACTCAGCGTGCTGCTACAAGCAAAACAAACGGGAGCAGAAGTTCCAGAGTCAGGAGCGCTGTGACTCGGCAGGAAACGTCAGTGGGTATCAGAAGTTCTGAGTTGGTAAACTCTGAGGTCCTGCAAGACACGTTAGAGGGAAAACACAGAAGTTCTGGGTTGCTATGTGTTGAACTTCTGAATGTTAGAACAATGAGAAAATCTTAGAAGCTCTGTATATTAAAACAGTGAAGAGAACTCAGAGGTTCTATATGTGCTAAGATAGTGAGTGAACATCAGAAGTTCAGTGTGCGTTAACAGCGAGTGAACATCAGAAGTTCAGTGTGTGTCAACAGTGAGAAAATTCATAGAAGTTCTATGTGTTAAAATAGTGAAGAGAACTCAAAAGTTCTACGTGCTTAAATAGTGAGAAAATCCTAGAAGTTCTGTGTGTGTTAACAGCGTATGAAAATCAAAAGTTCTAAGTGTTAAAACAGTAAGTGAACATCAGAAGTTTATTGTGCATTAGCAGTGAGTGAATATCAGAAGTTCAGTGTGTTTGACATGTGAGGAGAACTCAGAAGTTCTGTGTTGTGCTTAGAGCTGTGAGTGAACATCATAAGTTCTATATTTCAACTCTTAATCAGCACATCAGCAAGTTATTCAATTCTTAATAAACAGCAAATCAGAAGGATAATATCACAACGATTTATAGAAGTTCTGATCCTAAATCGGAGTCTAGCCCTAATCAAGAAGTTCTGATCCATAGTTTTTCTATTCATGCAGTGATATAGACAACATCAATACTATGATATTTATATGTTAATGATGTTCAGAATGAAAAACAAGCAAAGTCAGAGAGACTTATCTTGAACTTGGAGCGTTCTTGGAGCTTTGAGTGGCTGCCTTTGGATGTTTTGGAATCAGCAAGAGTAACAGAAGAGAAAATGCCAAGTTCTTTGATTCAAAGGGAAGAATAAAGGTTTGGTTTTCTGTTTGGGAAATATGGATTTTTATGAAAGGTTTCACAGGTTTCTTTTTCTCTTTTGATAGTTCTCTCTTTCCAAAAGCCAGCCCCTTGAACGTGTGATGGAGCAAAGTATTTATAGGTGAATTTGTTGTGATTTTGGGGGGGAAATACAAACGAGATTTAAACCTTTCTGGCACCCTGTTCCCTTGCTTTTTCATCACTGTTTTCATATGCTAGTTTGGTGCAATTATGGGATGCAGGCGTAGGTTGAACTAGTTGTTGGTTATTGGTCTGCAGTAGGTTGTATAAATAAGGTTTTGGGATTTGGTCAAGTTCTGACCAAAGCATTGAATATAACCTTCATATGCTAAAGCGTTGCCTTGTTCTTGAAGCAAGTATGGTGGTTGTCAGCAGGAATTAAGGAAAAGCAAAAAGTAAAGCATGAGCCTGGTACCAAAGTTTGCTATCCCAAGACAGTAGAGGTACACGTGGTGAAAATCCTTTGGATAAAGACTCAGAAAGTGTTTGTGAGCATTAAATGATGATGAGACTTATCACAACCAGAAATCTTGCAACGTGAGATTCTACACCAAGGCTTAGTTCTGGATCAGAAGTTTTGAGCTTGCGTAGCATCCAATCTTCTGATCCCTTTATCTTCTGGTGCCAGCATGTTCTGAAGGAGCTTTCAAACTTTCTAGAAAGCTTGCAGCATGCTTATTAACCTTCTTTGAATGACCCTGGTAAGCTCTGACAGAACTTTTGTGAAAACTTGCCCAGAAGTTCTGACCAAACTCTGTCTTGAGAATATCCAGAATTTGCTGAGCATTATGGTGATAATCTGGTCAGAAGTTCTGAGCTTGTCATATTTTCTTAAACACTTAGAAGAAATTCTAAGTATTTAGAATTTTGACTTCTCCAAAGTAGTTTTGACTTTTGAATTTCCTGATGAAACAAACTTCATATTTCAACATGTCTTGATGAAAAATGATTCTTGAAATTTGATTTTGATCCAAAAAGTCAAAGTTTGACTTCTCAGTGTGCAAATGACCATTTTGCCCTTGTGAGTGATTTTCTTTGAAAATTGATAATTTAAGGCTTGGAAATAGATGGAAGTAAACTTGGGGTCCAGGGTGATTCCTTAATAAATGAGAGGGCAAATTTTGGGGTACAACATTCTCAATACCGAGCTTCTTGAAAATTGATAATGGCATTAAACTCACACTAGAGCCAGAATCAACCAGAACCCTCTTGAAATTTGTCTTTTATGGTGCACGGTATTGCAACTGACATCGGATCCTTCTGCTTGACAGGTATTTTCCTCTCGGGTGCAATTACACACACTTTCTCATCACAGGGCACCGATCCCTCTCCTGTTGATCTCTTCTTTGATAATGCCTCCTTCATAAATTTTTGATACAAAGGCATTTTCTCGAGTGCTTCAAAGAATGGTATATTGATCTCTAACTTTTTGAATAACTGGACAAATTTATCAAATTCTTTCTCATTTGTATCCTTCTTTGCCACTCGAGATGGATACGGTAACTTGATCACAGGTTTAGTATTCTCTTCAACTCGCTTCACATGTGATACCACTTCTTCCTGTTTTATCCTGTTCTCTCTCACTTCCAACTCTACTTCTATGATACTATCATCACATTTTACCTCATATTTCTTCTATTCAGCATCTTTCTCATTCCTTGTTGTGACAACATTAACATTCTCATGATTTTTCTGATTTTCTTGTGCTCGCAGTGCTACCTGTTGTGCAATTTGTCCCATTTGAACTTCCAAAATTTATATTACAGTTGTGGTATTCATGTGATTACTCCTTGTCACTTCTTAAAATTGATAGGTGTGTGGAGCCATCTTTTCAATAGCTACCTCCCACTCTTCCTTTTTAGGATCTTGTTGTTGTTGATCTTTCTAGGAGAAGTTAGGATGAGTCTTCCACCCAGGACTATAGGTGTTAGAATATGTGTTATTTTGCCTCAAAAATTGTATCCCCTCAATTGGTTATGGAGTTGCAAGACATTGCACCGTAAGGTGTGGTCCATTATAAGTTTCACAACCTGTCTTGTGTGCCTGTTGAACCTGAGCTACCTGTTGAGTACCCATGTTCATTGTTTTCTGCTTTTTCTCCTTTTTGCAGCAATAACCTCTTAAATTTTTAGTTGCTTATTCACTTCCAACTTCAAATCAATCACTCCCTCTAGATTGCTTACAACTCTATCATATAGCTCAAGATGCTCAATTGCAGCAATGGCTTCAATAATCTTCTTCACACCAGTGGTTATCGTGAAGTTGGATAAGCCACCAGTAGCTGTATCAATAAGCTGCTTTGTCTTCATTCGAAGGCCATTTACAAATATCTGCATTTGCTTAGTTTGACTCATGTTATGCATGGGACAGGCTACCAGGAACCTCTTGAACCACGTATTGGCATCACCTAATGACTCTCATTCCTTCTACTTAAAATTCACAATATCATATCTTTTGCAAATATAAAAAGAAGTAGGAAAGTACTCATCAAGAAAATTCTTCTCCATTTGTTCCCAAGTGGTGATACTTCCAGCAGGCAATGAGTAAAATCGCTCTTCAGCATCTTCAAACAGCGTGAATGGGTACATCCTTAATTTCTTATCTTCTTCAGAGTGCCCCTCAATCTTCAAAGTAGTACTCATGGTGAGGAATCCATGCAAATGCTTATTGGCATATTCATTGATCTTTCCGGTGAAACATATGTTCTCGAGCTGGTGGATGGTTGAAGGATGCAGTTGAAAATATGCAACATTGACCGGTTGATTTTCAATAGTCAACCGACATGCTGGAGCATTTGTTGCTCCGTAATCCCCAAGAAGTCTCTCTGATAGTGGTGGGTTTTCCCCCATAGATTCGGGTTCTGATTCTGAACCTGGGTCTGTATATTAAAGGAAATTAAGCTGAGGGTTGTCATCGTATGCAAAGGTTAGAAAAAATCAGTAATAACAAAACTATAAAAATTACAGAAAAGAAATGTTAGTTGCAAAGCAACAAAATTTTAATTGAACTCAAACTACACTCAATAACTCGGCAGCCCCAAGCAACGGCGCCAAAAACTTGATAGGAAAAATAACAAGTATAGTATTTTTTTCCTTGTAGTAATAATGGGAAATTCCCAAAATATCCATCTCAAGGACTGCGTGTAATTATCGAGTTAAATTTGTGGTTCAATTAAACAAAACTTTATATGGGTTTTGGTTTTGAAATTATCACTTAACAGAAATTAAAAATATGCAGAATGTAAATTATGGCTTTTCACAGATATGATAAACATGCTAGGGTGTGGTGTGTAGTTTTCCTTATAACGATCTTGAATCCTGATTTCTTCAATAAGTTCATAACCTTCAACTACCAGCCTTTTAGATTATTTTCCTCTAAGTCCTTAGTGAGAAAATCTTTAACTATCCATCCTAAATCCTAAGCACTTAGAGATATCTGATGGAGTCAAGCCTTTATTTTATCAAGAGTGATATGGTAACTACAGGGTATCGCTAGTCCTAGGTGATATATATTATAGCCTAATCATACAAAACCTTAACAACCGTGGTCCAACTGGTTATTAACCGTGATTCAATCCTAAATTGTCCGATCAAGAAAGCATAAAAAATTGCACGATTAAATTGAATAAGAAAACAACTTTATTAAAGAACTCAGGAATTCATAGTCATTACAGATTCAAATCAGGGACACTTTCTAACATTGGGGGAGTTTAGCCATTCATATTGTTTAAAATAATCACAAGGAAAAATATAGACATTACAAGGATTGGGATGAACTTTGATCTCCAATTGCTTCCACGAATGAGAATCTTCCGCTCTCCGAAAACCATGACTTCTCCAATCTTCAGTCGTGTAAAATATTATTCGCTGCCAAAAGTCCCTTAATTCAACATGGAAAGTCCTCTAAATAGAAAAAACTCTTTTAGGTCGGTTGGAAGTATCCAAAACGCCCTCACAGCTTAACAGATGGGCATAATAGAGAAAAAAATTAGAAATGAACGCGCACGCCAACACTCCTCGTGTTGGGCAACATGGTCGCCTGGTCGCCCATGTTGGCCTTCTGGATTTTAAGTATCAACTTCAACTCCCATGGGTTACAACATGGCCTGTGTTCAGAAACACGGCCCGTGTTGGGAAACACGGCCACCCATGTTGCACCCTTAAATTCCTTCTTTCTTCACTTGCACATCCTGACACGACCTTTGTTGGGAAACACGGGTGGCCGTGTCAGGCCTCCTGTCAGTAGATTTTTTACTTTTTTCAAAACTCCGAATTTTTGCACTTTTTTTTGCCCTGAATTGTCCTTTTTTATTCCTCTGACTCTGAAAACACTAAAATATGCAACCAAAGCATAAAATTCGATAAAATGAAATAAAACACTATTTAATTAAAAGAAATGATAACTAAAATAAATGCTAAATACCTATGTAAAAACCACTGATCAATCGTCATATCCGAGTGGAAAACATACTTACTGCCCACGATTATGAGAAAAAATTTGCATCATCTCAAAGTGGAGGATCTAGCTTAGATTTTAAAATAAACAAAGCCTCACTTAACACCCAAGTGGAAAACATCTCACTTTACTGCATATTGTAGAAGTATAGTAGCTCGCATCACTACAAGAATCGACAAGAGTCTAATCTTTTGAGAAAAGTTTAAAAGTAAAAAGCCAAAGTGGAAAAATGGTTTGAATGAGGTTAATTGACTTTTAGTCTTAAAAAAAGATGTCAAAGTATGATTAAATTGATTAAGGGTTACATTAAGAAAAGCTTTTGAAAATGCATGGACCTAAGTTCAAGTTTATTATGAAAGTGGTTCAAGTTAGAAAACAAGAAGAGTTTTGAAAAGGATGGAGAAGAGTTTTGAAAATGAAAAAGAAGATTTTTGAAATTAAACAAGATAGGAGGAGATAAAGGGATTATCCTAAAGCACAAAGTAAAAGCTAAGGAAAAGAATGATCTAACCAACAAGAAGCCAACACTTGACATAAGAAGTCAATGTAAAATTGTCATCCTTTGGATTAAAACCAAGCAATCCACAATACTAAACCTATGAGGAATAACAAGCTTCATATGAATTAAGTCTTCACAAAAATTGGGCAGAGTAACAACTGTGTACGGAAGAATTATCAATCACATACAATTCATGAAGTTCATTAGAGGATTGATAGAATCAAAGCCTCCTAACAGTGAACTTCAAAGTTATTAGATTAAAGTTTTCAAATTAAACATAGTTGAGCTCGCAAACATAGGTTTGAGCCATGAATGATCATTTTTCAAATCGGGACAAATTTAGCGCTATATTAAGAAATTGTAAGTGGACTTATGTAGAAGCCACACTTATTTTGAGGTCGCTCAATAGAAATTAATGTACCAAACATGTTAGAGAAATGATATGTAGATCATTCTCCCAAAATATGTAGCATAAGTAAAAACAAGAAATGGATAAGATGAAGAGGGAGGGGAATGATAGTATAACCAATGTATCAGATGAAATTAGGGTTTAAAATATCATCAACATCATTCATCCATTTTGGTAGATTTGGTTTTTCAACCTATCAATACCCAAGATCCAATGAAGTTGAGGAACTTGTCCCAAAATAACACCCAAGTGTCTCTAAATCAGGACCAATAAAAAAATAGTAAAATATATTTAATATAAAACAAAATTTAAATGATTTAAAGAGGAAATAATTGGTAAAATATACAACATATATTAAAACACGAAATAAAAATCCTTAAAAAATATCAGAGGTTAAACTTGAGTCAATAAGTGTTGACAAATTTTTTTAGAATTTTTTTAAGTCATAAACTATTTTTAAAATGTAAAGAAAAAAGTAAAATAAACTAAGATTTGTGAAAATAGTAAAATCAAAAATAAAAATAAAATGAGGTCACCAATATTTGTCAAGAGGTCATTGGATCCTTCCATAGAAAATTTTAGATTTTAAAATCAAGAAAAGTATATTTAAACAACTAAAACAAGTCAAATAAAGTGAAAAATCATTAAAAAAATACCAAATCACAAAATTAAATTGTGAAAAAAATAAAAATCAGAAAGAGAAAAATCAAAAGTATTTTTGATAATTTTTTCACACATTTAGAAGTTGAAATGACTTTTTTTATGAATTTTTGAAGTTTAAAACAATTAAAAATAAAATCAGAAAATAAAAATAATAAACCAAAAAAATGTGGACCAACTGATCATTATAAAAACTCATTAGTAATCAAATCCAAGGGATCTGGTGCACTGTGCATGTTATGGCCATTAGTGAATAAAGCATTGGAACATTAATTTAAAACAGACTTTGAAAACATAGTGTGGCATCATGTCATTGGCTGAGAAATGACATGTCATGGTCTTCAACCTCCAGCCATACGCGAATTATAGATCCTTCAATCTATAAAATTAGAAGTTCATACCGGTGTCAATGTCTTCGTCTCATCAAGACGATTCCAATGGTACCCTCGCGAAAAACTTATATTAACCACAACTTAGTCGATTTGGAAAAAACCATAAGGAAACAGTTGAAAGGGGATTTGAAAATTCATGAGCAAAACTCACTTCGAGTTAAAAACCAATGATGTTATGAGTATCATAGTGATGAGAGATACAATGTAGTAACAAGGCTTGGTTCTTCTTCTGTTAGCTTCAGTGAAGTTCAAGGATGAAGAATGAATAAAGAAATTAGATTGAAAAATAAGGAAAGAGTGAGTTTGAAAACTCAGAATTGTGAGCTATGGAGAGAGTTTGGCAGGGTGATTTTGGTTGTTCAAGCTTGCGGAAATGAGTGGGATGTATCCCTTATTTATAGTTGAGCATGATGGAAACAAAAAGTGAGAGAAATGATCAAGTATGAGTGGTATTCATGTGGACCTTCATCATGAACAAAGTGTGACATGTAATCCATCTAAACTCACCCAATTCTAATGCTTTTATGCTTAAACAAGTCTGAGCAAGTTTATTAAATATGTTTAAGTGAAAAACACACACAAAATTGGTGATTAGAGGCGACATTATGGAAATCAAACTCTGACTTCAAACCCAAACTCTGTTTTATGGAGGCAACTTCAAGAGCATGAGGCACACAATGTAGGAGGCTTTATGATCTCATTCATTTTGCAATGGGAAGATCTCATAACAAAATTCACAATATGCCAAGAAAGGTAGCACTTGGATGCTTGATAAAAAATTTATTCAAGTTTGAAATCAGGAAAAACACACAGGAATTTGTACTTAGAAATATTTCTAAGTGTTGAGCTTCAAAATGACCTATAATGTTTTTCAAAATTACACGTCCTTCCATTTAAAATTAACTCTTGATCCTTGAATATGAAATGAAGTATACCTCTTGAATTGAATTGTGGATTTTAGATCACTCAAAAATCATAAAAATTGAAAGAGTTATAGTCTTTGGAAGATGATGAACAAGTTTGGGGAAATTAAAAAAAGACATATAATCTTTTCAATTCTTTAACAACTTTCCAAGCATTTCAATTTTTGCATATTGAATCAAAGTTGTAGTAGACATACCAAAGATTATTTTAAACAAATAATGAGATCAAGGAGATAAAAACTGACCAATTTATGATCCTTTGAAGTCATTCAAGAGAATTTCATAGCTTTCCCAAAGGACTTATAATCTTTCCTAATCATTAGTGATGTTCCATTTAAAATTAACCTTAAACCCTTGAAGGGAACTTGTTAAGTACCCTTTGAAAAGAATCATGGCTTTGGAATCAATAAAAAATCTCAAAAAATGAGAAATATATGGTCCTTGGAAGTCAGCAAACCCTAGCTCAGAGAGTGTCAAAATGACTTGGAACCCCTTTCAACTGTTGATGATTTTTCTTGCACAATTGGATCTTGTCATGTGAAGAGAAGTTCTTGTAGATGATGATAAGAACCCATGTTAAAAAGAACCAACTCAAAATATGGAAAATTGAGGGAGTCATGCACTTGTGATCACTGAATCAAGCACTTGCTCAATTAGGTCAAACTTGTTGAATCAACCTTGAATTTTTTGAACTTCCTTTGCAAAATAGAGCATGATGAATCACACTATCCCTTGAAATTATGTTATATTGAAGCACACTCAAATATGGAGCTTTAATCTCGATGAAACTTATTGAAGAATGCATGGAAATAAACACATGAACCTATGAATCTTCTTGATGAATGCCACCACCAACCTTGATGAAAACTTGACCTAATTGAAGTAAGAGAGCTCTTTGAACAAAAACTTTGATAACAATGACGTAGCCTTGGAGCTTAATCTCTTGCAATACATTGAAGAACCATTTGACTGAGGACCATCCCTTAAAACCCTAGGTTAGATGGTTTGATGGATGACATTGTATCATCACCTACAATATGAGCATCCAAAGAAACATATATGCATATCATCACCTACAATTCAAGTGCTTGGCGATCCCTCAAGAGCAAACATAAATATAGGATAAAGTAGAAAGGGAGAACCAATCCTAATGTGTGATCTTGATGTATTGATAATATGAGATGATGAGAGATCTTAGAGGAAAACATTGGGGTATAATAGATATATATTAAGAAACTAATGATTGAAGACCTTGTTTGTAGTAGAAGTTTATGCTAATTTGTAATATCTAATGTGTTGTGATTAGAAGTCCAAATCCAGTTGGGAATAGATTATAAATACAATTCTTGTAACCTAGAAAAGGCACGGGTCCAATATGTAGAAGTTTAGGGCTTTGTCTTTGTGCCACTCTCTAGGAGAGTTGGTATTGTTTTCCTAGAAGCTGTGAAGCAAGAGTGAGTATTGTTCTTAGAGGAAGATTTTAAGTAACTCCAAGTTATGTTCTTATTTAGGATTAAAGTTGTAAATGGTGGAGATTAGCTTGAGGTCTTGACTAGGTATTGTCATGGAAGTGTGTCTTCTGTTTTGCTGTCATTGAAGTGTGTTTTCCTGTGTGTTATCCAATCACTGTCTGTGATTGATAAGGGATTGAGGAGGGCCTCGTATCTAGGTGAGTCTTAGATAGAAGTATAGCACAGATAGTGATTAAGTGAGTAGATTGTAAACTGGTATATTTATTATAGGGTCTATGAATTAATACTAACATAGTGGACTTGTCACTTGCTTGATATGCCCCCATAGTAGGAGAGTTTCTCCAAACTGGATTAACAATCTCTGTGTGCTATTGATGATTTTTAGTACTGTTTTACATGTGTAGACCTTGCATGTGTTGTTTTAAGTTGGATCAGATGTTCCAACATGTTATAGGACATCTGAGTTATGACCTACTAGAATTTCAATTGGTATCAGAGCAGTCATCTTGTTCCGTTTCTAGGTGAGATCACGAGAAGATACTTTCTGGACATGGGAAAGGAACGAGGTTTTTATTGAAAAGTTGTTTGAACTTGGATAGTTCATATTGTTATTTGAATGGTCGCTTGAAGTGGAGGATGGAATATTCATGATAGGGTTGTGTTAGACATGTATGTTGTGTTCAGGCTGATAGCTTTGGTGGTGAGTTATTTTGTTAGGTTTGATTTATTTTCAAACCTAGGTTATTTTGCTTGCACTTGGACTGTGGTGATTCTATGCAAGGTAGTTGTGTTGTGCATGGAGGATGTTAAGGAGCACTTGGTGTGTGTTTCTGCTGCATGGCATCTGTTGTAACTCTGGTCATCATGGCATTAGGGTTTGGTCTCCTCAGCGGGTTTATCCTATGGTGATAGAATATGTGCAAGACTGTTTCAACCATCTATGTAAAGTTTCCAATGATACTTGAGTTTTATTTCTCAAGACCACTCATAAAGGCACTTTAGTGTGTGATTGATATATTTTTTAAGAAACCTGTTGATTTCCTGACAGACTATTGAAGAAAAGACAGAGCCATTTATTTTGGCCTCTGGAGGAGTCTTCCTAATTCTTGACCTAATTAGGAAAGTGACTCTGAGTATTATTGTTATTGGTATAGATGGAACTTGGACTAGTTTTGAAGATCTTGAAGGTGATCAAGGGATATTTTGATATTCTAGAAGTAGTAAAGGCTTCAGAACCAAGCTTAGTTTTGTGTTCCAGAATAAGGGAACTAATGTCCTAGCTGATGTTGGGACATCATGTTAGCAGGTCTGCAGATTCATGTTGCATGACAGATTCTCTTGGTGTTAGACAAAAGTGTAATTATCATATATGTTTGGAACCTACTCCTGATTTTGAAGATGAGGCATTAAGAATGTGTATCTAAGATGTTTTATCCATAAAACTTGTTTTAGATGGTGATCTGGTTGAAAGGTTATTAACAAATTGGTTAGTTCTTGGTTCAGTTTATTTTTGATCCAATAAGTGCAGAGGTTAAGCTCTAGTGCCTAGTATGGTATCTCATCCAGGTTCCTTGTACATAAAGGTCAGGTGTTAAGGACATTCTCTCTGACATCTGGTTTATTCTTCTAATCAAAGAAACCAGGTTTGTATGGAATCTTGTTTATGGCCACGAAACAGATTCTGTTTAAAGGGAGTAATGTTGGTATGCAATAACCACGTTATGATGTTGTACTACTTTTTAGGGGGAGAATGTATGATTCTCGGAGGTTAGTGGAAGCTGTTGAAGAAAGTCCCTGGTCTGGAATTAAAGGGGTCTTGGAGAAATGTCAAACGTAGTGTCTTGACATTCTTGTATTGAGAATTTATTTTTCTCAATATGACTGGTAGTGTTCTCATTAACAGGATAGAGGTTGTTTACTCAAACTTGATGTCACTTATCAAGTCTGTGAGAGCATGGAACTCTTGTTCTATTGTTGTGGAAAGGTCTTTCAAGGTTTATGTGCATTGGAGACTGTTGTACCCCAAAATTTTCCCTCCCATATTCTCCAAGAATTGCAAAGAGCATGCTTCAAAATCTCCCCAAGGGTTGCACAGTTCAAGGGTCTCCTAACAGTCAAGAACTAGGGTTTTGGTTCTGGCAAAGTAATTGAAGTTTCCAAGGGTCCAATCAAGTCCCACATGCCTATAAACATGGTCAAGCATCCACATACCAAGTTTCAAGACTTACAGCACAAAATTGCATAGTCAAAAACCCTAATTGCCCTACAGTCAACTGCAGGGGCAAAACGGTCATTTGACAGTCAAAAGTCCAAATTTTTTGTCAACATCTCATTTTGAAGCCACAAAAATCATTTGATCAATTCTTGATCATGATTTTCAAAGCTTGGCTCAAAAAGTCTCAAGATGCAAAAGTTTCCATATTTGGACAGTTGAAAAAGTCAACTGTAACTTGACCAAGGCATAACTTCCACATGGATTATCAGAAAAATCCCATCCAAAGCTCATTTTGAAGAGAAAGACATTTTCTACAACTCCTCTTCATACTTCAAGTCCAAGAAATTCTCTCACAAAAAGTTATCAATTTCAACATTATAGGTCATTTTCAAAAGTCAACAAAAAGAGACTTTAAGTCAAAGGCCATAACTTGAGATTGGTAAATCAAAATGACATGGGACCAAAGGCATTGGTTAGAGGACTTCAATACCTTTCCAAAATGTCCAAGAACATGAGCAAATCTTAAAAATTGAGCAAGCTATGCCTTGTGGAAATTGGGAAATTTTTGGGAATTTTGAAAAGTCAACTTTGCTTCAAATGCCTTAAAATTGCTAATGGGCCACATTTTCTTCCAAGAATCATCATCCAAAGCATATGCACGACCATTTGGCCCAAAGGGGATTTATTCATCATTTTTATTTATTTATTTGAATTTTTAATTGCTATTAATTCATTTAATTAATTAAAATATGGAAAAAATACTAAACCAATGCATTTGAATCTTTTTATGCAGTGTAATCATTCATTAAAGGCTCAAGATTCGTGCACAACTCAAATGGGGAAGACTGGCTATGATTGACATCAAAAACATGTGAAAAAGATTTGAAAAATTATGCATGAAAATCAAATATTCTTTTCATCAATACAAAGGGATTTGGATCCAAATTTTAACCCTAATCTGATCCTATACATATACTAATGCAAACCCTAGTGCAAGAGAGCTGAAAGTTGCGCCCAAAAGCCATAAACAACTTTGCACTTTTCAAGAAAAATTCCAAAACTGAAAACACGATTTCAAGGAGTTTCAAGGCAAAACATTGATTCCATTGCATTCTTGAGGCTTCAAGGAAGGTTTCTGGATCAAAACCATCATCTCTAACGCAAAGAAACGGTAGAACGCAGCTACCCTGTACCTGATTTTTTCTTTAATCGTATTCAAATCTACACGCCATATCCATGCATTTTTATTGTTGATTTATACTAATGTGTTGATTCTGAAGCTAGTAGTATGATTTAATTGAAGAATAATTGCATATATGAAGAGTTGCCATGAACGATGCCTAGGGTTTCAGGAACCTTGAATTGGGGACTTTGGCTTATGGTAAAATTAGAACACGAGACTTGCACCATTGAATTCGTGACGTTCCAAGGGATCTAGAACATCCATCGCGCCCTTTTTATGTTTTGTTAATTCCTATTCGTTGTTTTTCTGCATCTCAGATTGTGGGGGTTTAAAACCCCCGCTATTTAGCTTGTTTTTTCAGGTAAAAGTGCAAACGAGTGGAGAAGAAGATTTTGTGGTGTGATATGATTGGGCAATTTGAATTCAGCGCGCGTCTTTTTTTGTTTCCATGCCACTAACCAATTTTCTTTTATATTATTTATCTTCTATTCCATATACAAAGTAACAACGCAGCACAGTTGGTGGAATGTCATGCTGGCAAGCTTTGGGACCTGGGTTCGAACCCCAGGTCCCCCTTCTTATTTCCATATTTTTCTTCTAAGCGTGTTTCTATGTAGCTCGTTCCCTGAGGTATACCATGTAGCCTCATGATCTGCCATGCCACATATCCCATGGCATCAGTTCAATGGTCCAGATCTAAAGCCTATGGAATGGTTCAGTCAATGCCTATACACATGATTACCAGAAGTCAACGAGGCCAGGAACTCAATGGGCCAAAAATGCTGGATGATACCTCCCACTTGGGGTCAACACCCCCTAGGGTTTGTGTTTATTTTCTTTTTCTATCTTTTTTTATTATTTGTTTAATTTAATTATTTCCTCTTAAAACTTTAAATTAATATTTTCATAAAACATAAAAATAATAGAAAAAAAATCAGAAAGACAAAATAAAAAAATATTTTATTTAAATGTTATTTTTGTAAATAAATCTCATTAATTAATTTAGTCTTAATTTTAGGTTTAAATGTTAATATTTTTTTAATAAACTTAAAAATTGTAGAATTAGGGTTTTAATCACTTTTTTATCTTTTTCTTTTCTTTTACCATTATAATGATTAATTATTTTTGTAAATAAAATTGAATTAATTAATTAGGTTAATTTTAGGTGCAACTTTAACATATTTCTTAATAAATAAAAATAGTTAGAATTAGGGTTAATTAATTAATTTTTTAATTTCATTTAATTCTCTCATAAAAATCCATAAATACAAAAACTCAAAAATCTTTTCTTTTTATTTTAATTTAATTAATTTGTTCATCGTAATTTAATTTCATTAAAAAGTGTCCAACGCCCTCGCTTTCAATTTTAATTCTCTTCGCATTTTTATTTCCGTTCTTATAATATTCATGTAATTCTCCCAAAGCCGTGTAAATTTGATATTTATCTTTCGCACTTTATTTTATGTCAAATCGGGTCCTGGATTTAACTTGGCGATGTGGACCCGCGCCATTGTAATAGCGTAGGAACTTTTAATTTCCGCATCTTTTTAACTGTTAATAAATTTGCATGCAAGAATGAATGTCAAAATAAAAGCAACGCGTAGATCACCCACGACATGAACAAGATAAATGCAAATGAACATGACACACAAATCACACACCACCCCTAGGGTACGCCTCACTGTTGCCTTGCCCCTCGAAAGGTGATCGTCGAGTAGAAGATGTTTTAGTAAGTCCTCATGATCCGGGAACCTGACATAAGGGTAGCTTCTAAGGTATCTTCCTATTGCTCTGGTGATCACCATGTCCCGAACCTCGAATTGACCCGAACACCTCCAACGGTGGTGCTACCTACCTCTCAATGGTGGGATGGCACTACTTCAAGGACATTTACACAGACGAATTCCTTAGGGTAGGTAGACGACTCTAGATACTTGCTCTAATTTCAAAAACAAATCAAAAATACTTTTCACACCGACACCTTTTCAAAAAGCTTTCGAAAGCAATTTTTTCAAACACTCTTGAGGACTGATACAAGAGTCGAACTGAAATTTTCAAAGAAACTTTTTAAAACCCACAGTTGAAAAGCAAACAAACCATTTTTGAAAACACAATGAGCAGGTATCTAAGAGCCCATGGATAACCATGGATAGAAAGGGTGCTAACACCTTCCCTTTCTATAAATCTACCTCCCGAACCGAGAGCAATATCTATAAGGAATTTTTCTGTGCTTTTGTCCTTTCCATTTGGAGAAAATAAAAGACGGTGGCGACTCTTGCTTCCGCGACATTTCGCGAACCAGCGTTAAACAGTCAGTTCCAGATCCACCGATCACAGAACTGGCGACTCTGCTGGGGATTTAAACTTAAAGTAAGGTGTACCTTAGGATAGTTCATAATTGTGTTTTCAATTGTATTGACTTGCTTGCTTTATTATTGTGGGACTGTCTTGGGAGTTCTATAGATCCTAACCCGGATCTGGGGGATACCTTCTTAGAAAGTAGCAACAAGGCTGTGAGGGAACTGTGCGGGGTATACCGACATGGTTGAAACAGTCTGCTACGTTGATGTGGCACTTTGGTGTGTACCGGTAACCCTTGAGTTCAGTCAAGGAGAGTACGGGGCCTCCGCGTGGTGTCGTGAAGCATCAACAGACCTTAGGAACCTTAATTGAACTATCTTGGCCTCTTTAGGGTAGTGAGATAACTGACTTTGGTGCATTCCGAGGTTGGTTGATACTCGATACTACACTCAATTGAGGGTTGCTTTCCTGGAATATTTCGGTCGCCAGTTCAGTGGCTAAATCGAAACGATGAACAATGAAAGCAATCCCGTGATATTGAGACCATTAGAACCCGGTTACTTCTAATAGGACAGGTTGAGCCCACCAACTTCAAGAGGGTAATACCTAAACCCCATGTTGGCCTTAAACTCTAAGGGCTTGTCTTATGTGACTTGTGTGCCTTACATGTTTGCCTTTGTAAATATTTGTGGTGTGTTTAATCATAGCATCATGACATCATCCAGCATCATATGCATTGACTAACCATTTCAGGGGTTCGAATCTTCATCTTTGTTCATTGTTTTGTAGGACATGGAAACTGTTCGCAGAAAGACAATTCAAATCAGCCTTGTAAGGGTCCCTCCTCAGCTTAAGGAACTTATATCCAGGATTCTCGAGAGCTCTTCATTCAGTGAGAGACATGGAAGACTCATCAGCTTGGTCAATACCAACATTGAGGAAGATATGATAAAGGTCCTGTTCCAGTTCTTTGACCCTATGCATCACTGTTTCACCTTCTTGGATTATCAGCTGGTACCTACATTGGAGGAGTTCTCCCGGCTCCTGAAGATCCCTAACCTTGATCAACTACCCTACAACGGTACGGAAAAGGAACCCAAGCTTGAAGAGATTGCTAAAGCCTTGCACCTACAATCATCTGACCTCAAGGGACATTGGGAAGTTAGAAGTGGTATCAAAGGGTTCTTAGCCAGGTTTCTGTTTGAAAAGGCCCATGAATGTTGGAACTCCCTTGACTTACAAGCTTTTGAAGAAGTTGTGGCCCTCCTTGTCTATGGTTTGGTGTTGTTCCCTAACCCAGATCAGCTTATAGATATCAGTGCTATCCAGATCTTCATGTCCAGTAATCCTATATCTACGTTGCTGGGGGACATCCTTCACTCATGTTACACTCGAACCATGAGAAAAAGAGGTGTCCTTATGTGTTGCACTCCTCTCCTGGGAAGGTGGTTTATTTCGCATCTTCCACAATCAGTTTTGAAGAACGAGCGGGGTTTGAGATGGTCACAACGGTTGATGACTCTTACACATGCAGATATACATTGGTGCCCTCGGTCTAGAGAGGATGTCACTATCATTGATCGTTTCGGGGAGTACCCTAATGTTCCTTTACTTGGAATCAGAGGAGGTATTACTTACAACCCATGCCTGGCTTGGAGACAGTTTGGTTATGCGCGGAGGGATGGCCCTCATGACATGTTAATTCTTGACATAGTTTTTGACTTCGACAACGATGCACAAGGACTTCGCCAGAGATTTATCAGAGCCTGGAGGATGCCAAGTAGGATAGACAGTAAGACACTGGGGCACAAGAACTCCATCCCATTGGAACCCTATCTCAAGTGGGTACGCGCGCGCTCCCAGAAGTTAGTGATGCCATATCCTCATGTGCTCCCTGTGATCAAAGAGCCAGTCTTGGAAGGAGAAGTGTCCTACATCATTCAGCATCCTGATATGCCCACATCCTGGGAAGAGATGCAGAAGAGCTGGATCCAGCTTAAGGAAGAACGGAATTCTCTTGAGACCAGTCTACATGCTAGTGAAAAGAAGGTCCTGGAGCTCACCTGCCTATTGCATGAGGAAAGGAATCTCAACACCTACATAGCTCCAAAGAGGATGCGTAGTGTCTTTTGGGATTGATTTGCTTTGTAATATGTGCCCATGAGGCTTTGATGTACTGAACAATTGTTTCCTTAATGATAACGTGTGTTCCTTTTTGTCTACAACAAATTTGAACTTTCGAACCCTTGAATGCATCGCATAAACACATATCATTCATCATATGCATAGCAGGTTTTCTTCTTTTCAGGTTGCTTACCGTTCTTCGCTGTTTATTTCAGCATCATGAACCCTGACTCATCATCAACCGAGATGTCCATCAAGGCTCTTCAGGCGCAGAATGCGCAATTTCAGGAGCTATTCATGGGTTTGGCTCAGGGCCAAGAAGAGTTGAAGGCTCTACTCCTGAAGAAGGAGAAGAAGAAGAAGAAGAAGAGAACTGTTCTTTTCAACTCGGGACGAAGGTTTGGCAACACTCTGCAGAATGAAGAGGCTGGTTCTTCTATAGGCAAGGGTAGTCCCCAAGGGGGGAAAGGTCCTAGTCCGGTAGTCTCTGACAACGAGACTGATTTTGATGAGGAACAGTATCCTCCGGCTGAAGACCGGTACAAGCAGTTGGAGGACAGACTGAATGCAATGGAGATCCAACAAGTGCCTGGGCTGGATTTCGGAGACTTGGGTTTGTCCACTGGTGTGATTATTCCTCACAAGTTCAAAGCACCATCCTTTACCAAGTATGACGGGGCGTCTTGTCCCAAGCTACACCCCAGGTCTTATGTGCGGAAGATTCAACCGTACTCAGTGGACAAAAACTTGTGGATCCACTTCTTCCAGGAGAGTCTTTCAGGGACTCATCTCGAATGGTTCTATCAGCTGGATGGGACCAAGGTTTGTAACTGGGAGGAGTTGGCTACTGCTTTTTACAAGCAGTATCAATATAATGCCGACCTTGCTCTTACATGTACCCAACTCCAGGGTATGTCGCTAGGGTCAAGCGAAGGTTTTAAAGAGTACGCACAGAAGTGGAGGGATCTGGCTGGCAGGGTGCAGCCTCCGTTGACTGACCGGGAGTTGGTAGACATGTTCTTGGGGACCCTATCTGGGCCATTTTTCAATCATCTTATCGGTAACTCATCTGCAGGGTTTACTGATCTTATTCTGACTGGAGAAAGAATAGAAGCTGGGATGAAGTCTGGTAAAATTCAGAAGGGTGCATCTGCAAGTTCTGAGAAGAAACCCTTTAAGAAGGAGGCCAGTGCTGTATATGGGTCTAGGAGGCAAGAGAGACCAGAACGCCGCCAATCTGTCAGCGCGGTGATGATTGCTAAACCCGCTGCCGCTCCTCGGCCAACCAATCCACCCAGGGCTGAAAGACCCAGAAGAGAGTTCACCCGTCTAAGCATGACTTTATCGCAAATCTTGCCGCAGTTGCTGTCCACCAACTTGGTGACTGTCAGGGAGGCCCCGAAAGTTGTGAATACTGCCTCTCCGAAATACAATCCAAATGCTCGTTGTGCTTATCACTCCGATAGCCCGGGGCACTCCACTGATGACTGTTGGGCCTTAAGGAACAAGCTGCAGGACCTTATTGATGCGAAGGAGGTACAGTTTGAGGCATCTGAGAAGCCTAATGTAGTGACAGCTCCCTTGCCTACTCATGGAGTGAATGCTATTGGGGATGAGGATGAAGTGGATGAAGCTGAGTTCGACAGCTGGATTTACCCGGCAACCGACAGTGAACCTAGCAATTGGATTGCAAAGGACAACCTACTTGTTTCTCTTGTTACTGAGTAATGAACTCTTTTGTTATGTGTAATAAGTAATAATTTGAAACTCAATGGCTCGGTGTCCTACCCGGGGCACCGTTGGCTTCATTTGTGAGGGCATATAAATTGTCATTTCATATATCATGAATAAAAATCTTGGACGTTTTCTCGCATTTCAAATCTTATGCCCCTTTTCTTTCTTTCTTTTCTTTATATATTGCAAAACAGCTGTATTTACACACACTCACTCATACAGGTTTCAATCCACTCTGGATCTCACTGGTAACGACTCTGCTACTGCCAGTTATGACTTCGAAAATCCGATCAACTTAGCCAAAGACGAAGGTGAAGATGATTGCGAAGTGCCGGGCGAGCTTGCAAGACTGTTACTCCAGGAAGAGAGGGCAATTCAACCACATGAAGAGCCAGTGGAAACAATAAATCTGGGTACTGAGGCAGACAGAAAGGAGGTAAAGATTGGTGCCAACCTAGAGCTCAGCGTGAAGCAACGGTTGACTCAAATGTTACATGATTATATGGAGATCTTTGCCTGGTCCTACGAAGACATGCCCGGGTTGGATACCGATATTGTGGTCCATCACTTGCCTACTAAGGAAGACTGCCCTCCGGTTAAGCAAAAGGTCCGTCGTATGCGTCCAGAGATGTCTGAGAAGATCCAAGCCGAGGTTATGAAACAGTTTGATGCCGGGTTCCTTGCAGTGACTTCTTACCCTCAGTGGGTTGCTAATGTGGTGCCGGTACCAAAGAAGGATGGAAAGGTCAGAATGTGCGTCGACTACAGGGATCTGAACAGGGCCAGCCCCAAAGATGATTTCCCCTACCTCACATTGATGTCCTTGTTGACAATACAGCTCAGCATAAGGTGTTCTCTTTCATGGATGGTTTTTCAGGTTACAATCAGATCAAGATGGCACCTGAAGACATGGAAAAGACTACCTTCGTCACTCAGTGGGGCACCTTCTGCTACAAGGTCATGCCTTTCGGACTGAAAAACGCTGGGGAAACCTACCAACGTGCCATGGTTGCTGTATTTCATGATATGATCCATCATGAGATAGAAGTGTATGTTGATGACATGATCGCAAGGTCCCAGACTGAGGAAGAACACCTTGATCATCTGCAGAAGTTGTTTGACCGTTTGAAACTGTACAAGCTGAGGTTGAACCCGAACAAGTGCACCTTCGGGGTAAGATCTGGAAAGTTGCTAGGCTTCGTTGTAAGTGATAAGGGTATTCAAGTGGACCCTGCCAAGGTCAAAAGCTATTCAAGAGATGCCAGTTCCTAAGACAGATAAGGAAGTCAGAGGCTTTTTAGGACGCCTGAATTACATTGCTCGGTTCATCTCCCATCTAACTGCTACTTGCGAACCAATCTTCAAGCTGCTGAAGAAAGATCAAGTAGTACGTTGGAATGATGAATGTCAGGCCGCTTTTGACAGAATCAAGGAGTATCTCCAAGAACCGCCCATCCTTATGCCACCGGTTGAGGGGAGACCCCTGATACTATACCTGACAGTACTTGACAACTCAATGGGGTGTGTGCTGGGGCAGCATGACGAGTCTGGCCGAAAAGAGCACGCCATTTATTACCTTAGCAAAAAGTTTACCGACTGTGAGACCCGATACTCACTGCTCGAGAAAACTTGTTGCGCTTTGGTATGGGCTGCTCGCCGGCTGAGACAGTATATGCTGACTCACACTACCTTGTTGATCTCAAAGATGGATCCTATAAAGTACATATTTGAAAAGCCTGCTCTGTCTGGGAGAATAGCAAGATGGCAAATGATCTTGACAGAATACGACATCCAGTATACAACCCAGAAAGCCATCAAAAGAAGTGTATTGGCAGACCACTTAGCACATCAGGCAGTAGACGACTATCAGTCAATGAATTTCGAGTTTCCTGACGAAAGCATCATGATTGTGACTGATTGCGAAGTACCTGGACCGGATGAAGGACCTGAGGAAGGATCCCGATGGTCTATGCACTTTGACGGAGCCTCCAACGCTTTGGGTAACGACATCGGCGCTGTGATCATATCCCCCCAAGGCACTCATACTCCATTGACTGCCCGGCTATGTTTCAACTGCACCAACAACATGGCGGAGTATGAGGCGTGCATCATGGGTCTTCAAGCTGCGATCGACTTAAGGATCAAGTTTCTGAGTGTCTTCGGAGATTCTGCGCTCGTGATCAATCAGATCAAAGGAGAGTGGGATACGAAACATCCGAATCTTATTCCTTACAGAGAATGTGTGTTGACCTTGATCCCCCACTTCACAGAGATAACTTTTGAACATTTCCCGAGAGAGGAGAATCAGTTAGCGGACGCGTTAGCTACAATGTCTTCTATGTTCAAGGTCAAATGGGATAATGAGGCTCCCCGGATCATCATCTGGAAACTGGACGAACCGGCATATTGTTGTAATCTCGAGGCTGTATTGGTGACTGAGAAGCCTTGGTACCATGAGGTGAAGAGATATTTGGAAGCTCAGGAATACCCTGAAGGTGCATCTGTCAACAATAAGAAGTTTCTGAGGAGGTTCGCAGCGAAGTTCTTCCTTAGCAACAGTATCCTGTATAAGCGAAACCATGATTCGACCTTACTGCGTTGTGTGGATAAGACTGGAGCAGAAAGGATCATGGAGGAGCTACATGAAGGGACCTTCGAAACACATTCCAGTGGACACACTATGGCGAAGAAAATCCTTCGGGCAGGGTATTTCTGGTCCACAATGGAAGCAGACTGCTACCAACATTCTCGGACATGCCATAAATTCCAGATATATGCAGACAAGGTGCATGTTCCTCCAGTTCCTCTGAATGTTCTGACTGCACCTTGGCCGTTTGCAATGTGGGGCATAGACATGATCGGTGAGATTAAACCTACTGCATCCAATGGGCATCGCTTCATCCTAGTAGCGATTGATTACTTCACAAAGTGGGTCGAAGCAGCTTCCTACGCTACGGTAACCAAGACTGTTGTGGCACGGTTCATTCGGCACAACCTGATCTGTCGATACGGCATCCCTGAAAGGATCATTACAGACAACGGTATCAATCTTAATAACAAGATGATCACTGAGCTCTGCGAGTAGTTTAAGATACAGCACCACAACTCTTCTCCTTACAGACCGAAGATGAATGGGGCTGTAGAAGCAGCAAATAAGAATATCAAGAAAATCGTGCAGAAGATGACAGTGACTTATAAAGATTGGCACAAGATGTTACCGTTCGCTCTACATGGGTACCGTACCTCAGCCAGAACGTCAACCGGGGCAACTCCGTTCTCCTTGGTCTACGGCATGGAGGCAGTCTTACCGATCGAAGTGCAAATACCCTCTCTCCGGATAATGAAGGATGCAGATCTGAACAAAGATGATTGGATCCAGACGCGACTTGATCAGTTAAACCTTATTGACGAAAAGAGACTTGCTGTTATCTGTCATGGTCAGACGTACCAAAAACGGATGATCAGGGCATTTAACAAAAAGTTCAAACCACAAGAATATCAAGTTGGAGATCTGGTAATCAAGCGAATCATCCTTCCTCAGAGTGATCCAAGGGGCAAATGGACCCCTACGTACGAAGGGCCATTTGTGGTTAAACATGTGTTCTCAGGAGGAGCCATGATTCTAACCAACATGGATGGTGACGACCTTCCTCACCCCGCCAATGCAGACATAGTAAAAAGATACTACGCATAATAAAGACCCGCTACGTTGACATACCTAGGCAAAAATTAGGGCTCCCGACGAACCAAAAGGGTTCGGGCAAAATGAAGGGATGAAATAAAAAAAATCTGTACACCCGGCAAGTCGAAAACCTGGAAAGGCGGCTTGGGCAAAAAGGGGTATCCCGGTGGACTGAAAACCCGAAAGGGCGGTCCAGGCAAAAGTTAGGGATAAAGCGTAATACTATGTCTCATTGGATCACCCTGCATCCAGAATCCAGTATCTACATCAAGTTCAGACGACATCGATCAGTCAGCTTCATCTTCAACTAAGGTCATCAAGTGATGAGACACTCAAAGACATAAAGGCGATAGCAGAGTTGAAACCCAGTGGATCATTCATTTCACATAGCTGTTTTATTTTCTCTTGTACAAATTTGTATAAACTCTTTTGTTCGGCGGTGTCCTCTTACTAGGACGTCAACCTCTTGTACATAAACCCCTATTTACAGGAAAATTCAAAATCAATATAAAAATCACTTTTCAGTTAAAATTGCCAATTGTTTTTCCTTTTCTGTTTTGTTTTGCGAAGAACGTCCAAGGTTCAATTTGTGATATATGCATTGACAATAATTTGCTAGCTCATGAATATTTGCATACGAAACAAAGGATTAATTACAGGTAACATTAGAAGCAGGGGCAATAAAGAGTTGTCTAAGCAATCTAATTGTTCTGTCCTCCAAGGTACCAAGGTAGGTTCAGTTGAAGAACATAACCAGTATATCACAATTCCCCAGAGAGTGAAACAGCAAATTAGTTCACTCTCCCCAAGCAAAGTTACAATCAAACCTTAAGAAAGTTGGGTATCCTCCCGCAGATCTCAACATTCCCCAGCAGTATATATGCACTCTTAACAAGCATCCCCGACAATCTTGGTCTAAAGATTGTTCCCCGACGGTATATCAAACATTCAGTGGAGTCACTTCCCCGATACAGTTCAAAACTTCCCCAGGAGAGTCCAATCTAGTTCCCAAGGAAAGTTGGAATCCATCTCCCCAAGTAGTAAGCTTATCCCCAGTAGATTCTGGAAGCTTACCCCTGCAGGGCACGAACGCGTCTCCCGGCTTTAATCAAAGAGTTATTTCCCTACCAGGATATAACTGGGTTATCCTCAGCCAAAAGCCACGGAAGGATCGTCCTCGGCGAAGTCTTCTTATCCCCAGCGAAGTCTATTAACACTTCCAACACAACAATGGTATCCCCAGCGAAGTTACCATCAGCATTCCAGCAAAGTATCTCTCTCCCCACAGAGTATTGCTCCCCAGCAAGATCACTAGAGTACTTTTCTCCCCGCAGAGTAATCCATTCGCCAAGTTTATTCCCCAACGGAGTTATCTTCTCCTACCGATATTCTTGCAACTATCATCCCCAGCGGAAGCAAAGATCTAATCTTCAACATCAGCCCAGGATATGACTTCCCAGCACCCGTCAAGGATTTACTTTCCTAAGACGAAAACATACATTCATAAACATCACATTTACATACATCATTATAGCATGCATATACGCATCATATCTTACAAATCTCATTTATGTTGAGAACATCATTGCTTGATCCATATCATGCATTGCATATGACTGACCTTTACCTTTCAGGAAAGATCCAGTTGAGTTCTCAGCTATATTCAAGACCTAGACCGGTTCAGTTAAATCGACCCTAAGATTTCTCTATTTCTTATCCAGTCAAAGGCCTTCTCTGGTTCAGTCAGTTCGACCCTAAGATCCCCCTGTTTCTTATCCAGTTGAAGACATTTCAAGACCTTGACCGGTTCAGTTAAATCGATCCTAAGATTTTTCTGTTTCTTATCCAGTCAAAGGCCTTCTCTGGTTCAGTCAGATCGACCCTAAGATCTCCCTGTTTCTTATCCAGTTGAAGACATTTCAAGACCTTGACCGGTTCAGTTAAATCGATCCTAAGATTTCTCTGTTTCTTATCCAGTCAAAGGCCTTTTCTGGTTCAGTCAGATCGACCCTAAGATCTCCCTGTTTCTTATCCAGTTGAAGATTTCAAGACCTAGACCGGTTCAGTTAAATCGACCCTAAGATTTCTCTGTTTCTGATCCAGTCAAAGGCCTTCTCTGGTTCAGTCAGATCGACCCTAAGATCTCCCTGTTTCTTATCCAGTTGAAGATTTCAAGACCTAGACCGGTTCAGTTAAATCGACCCTAAGATTTCTCTATTTCTTATCCAGTCAAAGGCCTTCTCTGGTTCAGTCAGATCGACCCTAAGATCTCCCTGTTTCTTATCCAGTTGAAGATTGCAAGACCTAGACCGGTTCAGTTAAATCGACCCTAAGATTTTTCTGTTTCTTATCCAGTCAAAGGCCTTCTCTGGTTCAGTTAAATCGACCCTAAGATTTTTCTGTTTCTTATCCAGTCAAAGGCCTTCTCTGGTTCAGTCAGATCGACCCTAAGATCTCCTTGTTTCTTATCCAGTTGAAGATTTCAAGACCTAGACCGGTTCAGTTAAATCGACCCTAAGATTTTTCTGTTTCTTATCCAGTCAAAGGCCTTCTCTGGTTCAGTCAGATCGACCCTAAGATCTCCCTGTTTCTTATCCAGTTGAAGATTTCAAGACCTAGACCAGTTCAATTAAATCGACCCTAAGATTTTTCTGTTTCTTATCCAGTCAAAGGCCTTCTCTGGTTCAGTCAGATCGACCCTAAGATCTCCCTGTTTCTTATCCAGTTGAAGATTTCAAGACCTAGACCGGTTCAGTTAAATCGACCCTAAGATTTTCCTGTTTCTTTTCCAGTCAAAGGCCTTCTCTAGTCCAGTTAAATCGACCCCTAAAAGATTTTTCAGATAAAGACTCAGTAGAAGACATCCAAGATTCTCTCAGCGTCACTGTCGAGGTTGAAGTCGCCCAAGATTCTCTCAACGTTACTGTTGAGGTTGAAGTCGCCCAAGATTCTCTCAGCGTTACTGTTGAGGTAGTAATCGTCCCCAGATTCTCTCAGCGTTCCTGTTGAGGTAGTAATCGCCCCAAGATTCTCTCAGCGTTCCTGTTGAGGTAGTAATCGTCCAAGGTTCTCTCACCGTACCGTTGGGGTAGTAACCATCCCTGGTTCATTCATCGTCGTTTGAAGCTCCAGATTCAGCTCCTGTAACCAGTCAGGACATATCTACACAAAGAATTTGAAGACCAGCTCCTATAATAGGCCAGGTAATCATTTTCTTTTTTCCAGGTACGCAAGTTCTCGCTAAGGAAGCTCTTACGCGGTTGACACCCAGATGGCATCTATAAGCCCATCCACCTTCCATCATCTCTTAGAATGGCATCTATAAGACCATCATCCTATTCATCAATCTCCAAATGGCATCTATAAGCCCATTCCCCACCATCACACTACTATGTGAGCGCAAATTTCTGGGCACTCTAGTGTTCAATCATCTTCCACCTTCGGATTACGAAAGGCACGTCAGCCAATCTGCATCCTCAGGTCTAAGAAGATTGAACAGGGGCAACTGTTGTACCCCAAAATTTGCCCTCCCATATTCTCCAAGAATTGCAAAGAGCATGCTTCAAAATCTCCCCAAGGGTTGCACAGTTCAAGGGTCTCCTAACAGTCAAGAACTAGGGTTTTGGTTCTGGCAAAGTAATTGAAGTTTCCAAGGGTCCAATCAAGTCCCACATGCCTATAAACATGGTCAAGCATCCACATACCAAGTTTCAAGACTTACAGCACAAAATTGCATAGTCAAAAACCCTAATTGCCCTACAGTCAACTGCAGGGGCAAAACGGTCATTTGACAGTCAAAAGTCCAAATTTTTTGTCAACATCTCATTTTGAAGCCACAAAAATCATTTGATCAATTCTTGATCATGATTTTCAAAGCTTGGCTCAAAAAGTCTCAAGATGCAAAAGTTTCCATATTTGGACAGTTGAAAAAGTCAACTGTAACTTGACCAAGGCATAACTTCCACATGGATTATCAGAAAAATCCCATCCAAAGCTCATTTTGAAGAGAAAGACATTTTCTACAACTCCTCTTCATACTTCAAGTCCAAGAAATTCTCTCACAAAAAGTTATCAATTTCAACATTATAGGTCATTTTCAAAAGTCAACAAAAAGAGACTTTAAGTCAAAGGCCATAACTTGAGATTGGTAAATCAAAATGACATGGGACCAAAGGCATTGGTTAGAGGACTTCAATACCTTTCCAAAATGTCCAAGAACATGAGCAAATCTTAAAAATTGAGCAAGCTATGCCTTGTGGAAATTGGGAAATTTTTGGGAATTTTGAAAAGTCAACTTTGCTTCAAATGCCTTAAAATTGCTAATGGGCCACATTTTCTTCCAAGAATCATCATCCAAAGCATATGCACGACCATTTGGCCCAAAGGGGATTTATTCATCATTTTTATTTATTTATTTGAATTTTTAATTGCTATTAATTCATTTAATTAATTAAAATATGGAAAAAATACTAAACCAATGCATTTGAATCTTTTTATGCAGTGTAATCATTCATTAAAGGCTCAAGATTCGTGCACAACTCAAATGGGGAAGACTGGCTATGATTGACATCAAAAACATGTGAAAAAGATTTGAAAAATTATGCATGAAAATCAAATATTCTTTCCATCAATGCAAAGGGATTTGGATCCAAATTTTAACCCTAATCTGATCCTATACATATACTAATGCAAACCCTAGTGCAAGAGAGCTGAAAGTTGCGCCCAAAAGCCATAAACAACTTTGCACTTTTCAAGAAAATTCCAAAACTGAAAACACGATTTCAAGGAGTTTCAAGGCAAAACATTGATTCCATTGCATTCTTGAGGCTTCAAGGAAGGTTTCTGGATCAAAACCATCATCTCTAACGCAAAGAAACGGTAGAACGCAGCTACCCTGTACCTGATTTTTTATTTAATCGTATTCAAATCTACACGCCATATCCATGCATTTTTATTGTTGATTTATACTAATGTGTTGATTCTGAAGCTAGTAGTATGATTTAATTGAAGAATAATTGCATATATGAAGAGTTTCCATGAACGATGCCTAGGGTTTCAGAAACCTTGAATTGGGGACTTTGGCTTATGGTAAAATTAGAACACGAGACTTGCACCATTTAATTCGTGACGTTCCAAGGGATCTAGAACATCCATCGCGCCCTTTTTATGTTTTGTTAATTCCTATTCGCTATTTTTCTGCATCTCAGATTGTGGGGGTTTAAAACCCCCGCTATTTAGCTTGTTTTTTCAGGTAAAAGTGCAAACGAGTGGAGAAGAAGATTTTGTGGTGTGATATGATTGGGCAATTTGAATTCAGCGCGCGTCTTTTTTTGTTTCCATGCCACTAACCAATTTTCTTTTATATTATTTATCTTCTATTCCATATACAAAGTAACAACGCAGCACAGTTGGTGGAATGTCATGCTGGCAAGCTTTGGGACCTGGGTTCAAACCCCAGGTCCCCCTTCTTATTTCCATATTTTTCTTCTAAGCGTGTTTCTATGTAGCTCGTTCCCTGAGGTATACCATGTAGCCTCATGATCTGCCATGCCACATGTCCCATGGCATCAGTTCAATGGTCCAGATCTAAAGCCTATGGAATGGTTCAGTCAATGCCTATACACATGATTACCAGAAGTCAACGAGGCCAGGAACTCAATGGGCCAAAAATGCTGGATGATACCTCCCACTTGGGGTCAACACCCCCTAGGGTTTGTGTTTATTTTCTTTTTCTATCTTTTTTTATTATTTGTTTAATTTAATTATTTCCTCTTAAAACTTTAAATTAATATTTTCATAAAACATAAAAATAATAGAAAAAAAATCAGAAAGACAAAATAAAAAAATATTTTATTTAAATGTTATTTTTGTAAATAAATCTCATTAATTAATTTAGTCTTAATTTTAGGTTTAAATGTTAATATTTTTTTAATAAACTTAAAAATTGTAGAATTAGGATTTTAATCACTTTTTTATCTTTTTCTTTTCTTTTACCATTATAATGATTAATTATTTTTGTAAATAAAACTGAATTAATTAATTAGGTTAATTTTAGGTGCAACTTTAACATATTTCTTAATAAATAAAAATAGTTAGAATTAGGGTTAATTAATTAATTTTTTAATTTCATTTAATTCTCTCATAAAAATCCATAAATACAAAAACTCAAAAATCTTTTCTTTTTATTTTAATTTAATTAATTTGTTCATCGTAATTTAATTTCATTAAAAAGTGTCCAACGCCCTCGCTTTCGATTTTAATTCTCTTCGCATTTTTATTTCCGTTCTTATAATATTCATGTAATTCTCCCAAAGCCGTGTAAATTTGATATTTATCTTTCGCACTTTATTTTATGTCAAATCGGGTCCTGGATTTAACTTGGCGATGTGGACCCGCGCCTTTGTAATAGCGTAGGAACTTTTAATTTCCGCATCTTTTTAACTGTTAATAAATTTGCATGCAAGAATGAATGTCAAAATAAAAGCAACGCGTAGATCACCCGTCGACATGAACAAGATAAATGCAAATGAACATGACACACAAATTACACATCACCCCTAGGGTACGCCTCACTGTTGCCTTGCCCCTCGAAAGGTGATCGTCGAGTAGAAGATGTTTTAGTAAGTCCTCATGATCCGGGAACCTGACATAAGGGTAGCTTCTAAGGTATCTTCCTATTGCTCTGGTGATCACCATGTCCCGAACCTCGAATTGACCCGAACACCTCCAACGGTGGTGCTACCTACCTCTCAATGGTGGGATGGCACTACTTCAAGGACATTTACACAGACGAATTCCTTAGGGTAGGTAGACGACTCTAGATACTTTCTCTAATTTCAAAAACAAATCAAAAATACTTTTCACACCGACACCTTTTCAAAAAGCTTTCGAAAGCAATTTTTTCAAACACTCTTGAGGACTGATACAAGAGTCGAACTGAAATTTTCAAAGAAACTTTTTAAAACCCACAGTTGAAAAGCAAACAAACCATTTTTGAAAACACAATGAGCAGGTATCTAAGAGCCCATGGATAACCATGGATAGAAAGGGTGCTAACACCTTCCCTTTCTATAAATCTACCTCCCGAACCGAGAGCAATCTCTATAAGGAATTTTTATGTGCTTTTGTCCTTTCCATTTAGAGAAAATAAAAGACGGTGGCGACTCTTGCTTCCGCGACATTTCGCGAACCAGCGTTAAACAGTCAGTTCCAGATCCACCGATCACAGAGACGTATCAACCGGAATTCTGTGGTTGATTGGTGTTTGGACTATTGAAGTGTCATTTGAATCACCTAGGATGACCATTTCAGATTTCTGTGTGGAGTAAGGAGGAGGAGTTTGTTTTGGAACCAAACGATCATGGTTCGTATTATTTGGGAAGTTTCTACTCAAGCATGGGTTCAGTTATATGGTGTCCTCACATGATGGAACATGTGATTTTTGCAAGGATTGAAGGGCATCCTTATGTTTTGAAGGATTCAGAGAAGCAGACTTAGTCAGAACAGTCTGCTTATGGCGTATAATGATTAGTCAATACCATGTTTGTTGAAATATGCTCCAGATACCTGTTAGAGGGAATCTCCTCTATAGGTACAGAAGAATGACGTCTAACACCTCAAAGTTAGATAGGAGGTCTAGACATTGTGCTTTTGAGAAGAATATTCTTGACGTGTGCATGCTCTACATGCATTTTGATCTAGTCTTAAAGGTTGTTCATCTAATGATGGTTGATCCTCTTGTGTACCTTGTAAGAGTTATGGATTACTATGGTGACTCAAGACTATAGTTAAGGGGAAATCCATGTGATTGAGTTTGATGTCAGAACTGATGTTGGAACATCATTTCAGTTCCTTAATTCTTCATCCAATGAAGTTTATTTTGTTCATGGTGGAGTATAAGGTCAAGACATTGGCCTAATTTGAAGTAGTGTGTGGTTTGAATGGCTGCCATGAATGGTTGTCATGAAGAAGAATAAGTTAGTTTTAGAGGTGTGTAGAAGAAGAATGTCAGACTGAATGTTCTACCTTGTATGAGAATGTAATCTCAACTGACTTATGATAAATACTTTGACAGGAGCTGAGTACTTGTCTATCCTTTGATGAGGTAGTGTATAAGAGTGATGGTAGATACTTTGACGGGAGATAAGTATTTGTCTTAGGGGGTATGCAAGTCTGTAGTCTGAACCTTATGATTCAGAAGGAGTATAGAGAATTTATATTGCTCTTTATGGCTGTGTTGAGTAGCTCGGGATAGGAAGCTACTAACTACTAAGAGTTTATTTCTCTCTATGGTGCTCTGGTGTGTGATAACCTAAATTGGTTGTTGAAGTTGTCATTGGATATCCTCTGGTGTGATATTTTTATCTTATGTATAGTAGCATGTTCTGACAATGCATGACTACTATTTCTGAAGACTTCACTAGTATCAACAACTACTAGTGGATGTAAGGGCAAAAGAAAGTTATCAGATACTGAGGTATGATTTGATTAGGATTTTTTTAAGGTGGGTTCTTATACTACAAGTAAAATATGGTGGCAATCTAGAACTTATGTAGCAAGCTAAGAGCATTTGCTCTAAAAGATATGAGAAATTCCAAATTAAGTGTGTCTTGTATGTGTCTCAGGTGTGTGAAATGGTTGCCCCCCACTGTGAAAGTATGAAGACTTTCCTGTGCTCAAGTGTCCATCTTTAGAAGGAGCATTGATTATCCTTAACAGGGGGAGTGAAATACTTGTCTATGGATTGCTATTGCAATGGTGAAAATATTTTTGTTGTCTTGCATGCTGAGATTGGTGATCTTGAAAGGGCATGTTTGATTTAAGACATGTGAAGTCGTGTGATTAAATCAGAAGTACACATATCTCTCTATTGGTCAATAATTGTGTTTGGGAGAATTTATTTTTCTCTGTAGATTTTAGAAGGACTCTATCAGGGTCTTTGTTATTAAGAGATGTCACATATGTGATATTCTGATGTTTTGGTGTGTGTCACTAAGTCTGGGTGAAAGGAGTACACTTAGAGTCCAATGTAAGGCATTGTGTTAATGCGTTAGAGCCTAATTGGATAAGTTTATGGAGAATATTTAGACTGATAGTTGGAGTTGTTTTGGTCACGGGTTTGTGCATTCAAGATAAATAAGACAATGTCTGACTGGATGTCAGGATATTATTCAAGACATGTTTGATGTGCGATCAACAAAGGAGTTATGTGGATGGTGTGATCAAACATGTTTCAGAAGTGAGTATATAAAGTATGTTTGAATGTACATGTGCATGTATTGGGACTATTTCTTTTTCAGCGGAAATAGTCCAGAGCTTATAAAGTCACTCAAGCTGTTTTGGACAATGCACATTGATTTTGGTGGAAGTTTTCACCTCAAATAATGTTTCCTTTTGACCAAGACCATTGCTACAACCAAGGATCATTATTTCCCAAGAAAATATTCAACTATTTATATAGGTTTATTATTTCCTCTTTAACCTTGTGAGTGTTCTGAGTTTTTCACAATCCTAATGGGTTTTGTTTGAGTTTGGGTGAGCTGTGTTTGGGTTTGGTTTTGTGAGGGCCTTCTTTGTCAACTTTTGGACAAAAAGGGGGAGAAAGGGTTTTCTCAAATGTTCATTCTGGATTTTGTGTTTCCAGATGTTGTACACATATGTCAAATAAGATGCTCGATCTTGTGCCTGTGTTTTTGTTTTGGAACTTATGATCTGAGTTATGAACATAATTGTGACCCGTGTTCTGTGTTACCCAGGGTGATGGCTGGATACTTATTAAGTTTCCTCTTATGCCACAAGTTTACTGGTGGCTTCTTCATGGTTCTCTTATGCCACTTCATGGAAGGAAGACGTATTCATTTTTTATAATAATAGGTTCTTGTGTTGAGGGGGAGTGTTTTCTTCCTCATATACATAAAATGACTTCAGGACTTTTTACTCCTTTATTATGAGGTTGTTGTTCTTTGGTGTTGAAGTTATTGTTGAAATGGAGTTGTTATGAAGACGATTTTGAATATGATGTCCTAACATCATAGTGTTTGTGAAGATTGGCTCCATATTGCTATGTTGTTGTGTTCTGTAATTTTTTAGGACTACTTTTGATGGGTGTAATTTATGTTTATTGTTGTCATATGGGTTGTAATTTTTATCATTTGTTTTAGCCAAAATTTACCAAAGGGGGAGATTGTTAATTATATATTTTTAGGATTGGCACTAATATTAGTAAAACAAATATATCAGTAATATGTTAGATAGGATATGTTAACTTGCTAAACATGAACATGTTGAGCAAGAAGTCCTATCTGATGAAGGAACATGTTGAGTTGAAATGTTTCAACATCTGGTGCAACATGTCGGATAAGATGTCCAACGCAGGGTCATATGACATCGCGCCTGAGTTGAGCTGGATTAGTGAATTCAGTTATGATTTAACAGTTGAAGAATATTCTGGGAATATTATGCAATCTTATGTGACGCTGATTTAAAGGTCTGAATGAATTAAGTCAGAATATTGAAGAATATGAAATTTCTAGATATGGAGATATATTAGGAAGCTAATGATTGAAGACCTTGTTTGTAGCATAATTTTATGCTAATTTGTAACAGCTAATGTGTTGTGATTAGAAGCCCAAATCCAGTTGGGAAGAGGTTACAAATAGAATGTTGGTAATCTATAAAAGTCACGGGTCAAAGACGTGGAATTTTAGGGATTTTTCTTTGTGCCACTCTCTAAGAGAGTTGGTATTGATCTCCTCGAAGTTGTGAAGCAAGAGTTACTATTGTTCTTGGAGGAAGCTTTTAAGCAACTCCAAGTTGTGTTCATAGTTAGGAGTAAAGTTATAAACGGTGGAGTTTAGATTTAGGTCTTGACTAGGTATTGTCATGGAAGTGTGTCTTCCGTTTTGCTGTCATGGAAGTGTGTCTTCCTGTGTGTTGTCAAATCGTTGTCTTTGATTGATGAGGGATTGAGGAGGGCCTTATATTTAGGTGATTCTTAGATAGAAGTATAACATAAGTAGTGATTAAGTGAGTAGATCTTAAACTGGTATGTTTATTGTAGGGTCTATGAATTGATAATATCATAATGGATTTGTCCCTGGCTTGGTATGCCCCCAGAGTATGAGAGTTTCTCTGAACTGGGTTAACAATCTTTGTGTGTTATTTATGCTTTTCAGTACTATTTTAGATGTTTATACCTTTCTTGTGTTGTTTTAAGTCGGATCAGATGTCTCAACATGTCATAGGACATCTGAGTTCTGACCTACCAGAATTTCAGGGTGTTAATACATTCCCTTTGTATAACCAACCACCATACCTAGATCCTTCTTTTTTGGGTTTTATCAATATTATCCCATTCCTTTGGAAACAATAAAGTTCAATGGTGACTCTTGCTTTTTATTTTTGCAAGTTAAGTTAATTAATGGCTTAATATCAATTTTCCCGCCGCGAAAGAATCTAAAAGAGAATACCTTATTAGGAGCATGAAATGTGTTATGCTTTTCTATTTAACTCAGGGGATACTAGTACTTGGAATATTTGACATGTTCCTCATTTTAATTTGCTACTACTTTGTTTTAGTGTCAGGGAAGTAGGAAAAATTCAAGACTTGGCGTTTCGACCCTCGGAGTTTCTCATTCAAAACTCTTATGATGCAGACTATATATTTTCCTTGACGACCAAGTCATTTCACAAGTTGTTTCTTTTAGTGTTTGTCATCTAGTTCACCGGAGTGAAAATTTGAGGTGTCTTATTAACGTCACTTGGGTGTGGATCCTAGTTTACCTCAACCATTAGTAGTGGTCTGTAATTTGGATGAAGGGTGTAGATTTTTGTTTTAGCAGTTGGTGAAGGCTAGATCTAGTTCTCCAGGTGTGTGTAGGATGTCATGAATCCTTCTTCGACTTCATGGTTTCTCCTCACGACCATGCTAGTAACGAAATTGGATGGTTGAAGTCATGTGTTGTTATGTTTCCATATTTTCCACTCTGACGTTTGAGTAAATGGTTGGATGTTAACCATCGATTACACATGACGCCAATGACCTTCTCGTAAGGAATCATTCACATTGTTGTGAAGTTGATTAGATGCGGGAAGTTCTGAGAAATGGTGTTGATATGGGTAATAACTGTAAACACTCTAACATACATGTAAGTTTATATCATATGTGAGAGGTATTCATATGTGACATTTCACAACTCCTTTTATTGGAAGTTTTAGAAGGAATAAAATCTTTCAATATAAAATTAATGTCCAAATAAACAGATGTCAAAATATACTTCGTTCAATCATCCAATGTTCCTTCTTCGGAAATTTTTTCAATTCAATTCAATCCCCTGAAGGTTCAATCTTACGAAGCCGCTCATCAAAGCAAAACAACAAGTCACATAGGAGCGGTCAATTCAAGGAGGGTCCCGAACACGATATGGTGAATAAGATATAGAAGAAAATTACACATTGGGGATTTCATGAAGTGATAAAGATGTTATGTTTATGATGCAATAAGAGGAATGGAAAAAAGAGATATAGAAGGATTGAATGCAAGGAAGGATAGTACAACAGAGTTAACATGGATACGGTTTCTCTCAACATAAAAGGGTGCAACATTTAGATGAAGAGAATGAGGTTAAACCAAATCATTATGAAGGGTAATGCAAATATTGTATTTATTCAAGAAAATAAAACTTAACATATGGATGAATAAATGGTAACAAGCACGTGGAGCAATAAAGATGTAGAATGGTCAATGAAGGACTCAGAAGGAGCCTCTGGGGGGATGCTAACTATGGGGAGGAAATGAGTAATAACGCCTTTATTCATTTTCAATATAGAAGGCTCCTTGGGGGTTTGTGCATAATACAAAGATCATAGGTGTTATGTTGTCAACATATATTCCTTATGTGTGCTAGATATGAAGAGAGAGCTATGGTTAGAAGTTGCAAAGTTGAAAAACAATTTAGGAGAGAGTTGGTGGTGCATTGGAGAGGACTTTAACACTATAAGAGATAAAAATGAAAGAGTGGGGAAGAACAACCAAATTAGAGCAACATACATGAATGAATTTAATGATTTCATTAATTATATGGAATTGGATGATGTACCATCAATAGGCAACATATACACATGCTCAAATAAGGAGGGCAGTGCAAGAAGCATATTAGATAGATTCTTACTATCTAAATATATGGTTGATGGATGGAAAATTGTGGGACATATGGTAGGTGACGAGGACATATCTGATCACTCACCAATATGGATCAAAGAAAACGAGATTTAATGGGGCCCAAAACCATTTAGGGTCAATAACTGTTGGTTAGATAACAAATAATTTGTAGGAATCCTGGAGGAAGCATGGAAATCAATAGTGGTGGAGGGAAAACATGAATTTGTTTCGAAAGAAAAATTCAAAATCTTGAGAAACAGAATTAGAGTTTGGAATGAGGAGAGTTTTGGATGGTTGGACTTTAGAGAGGAGGAGGTAGTCAAGAAAATGAATTAATGTGATGAGCTAATTAAAGATAATGGTCAAAACAACAAATTTAGAAAATATAAGAAAGGAAGTGTAACACCTGAGGCACACGAAGGCAAGGGGAGTGGTTGTTGATGCATGAGGCATGACAGTGAGACACTCGTGAGGCCAAAGAGGGTGAGGAGTGGTCTTGAATTCACATCGGAATGAGAGGGATCTTGAGGCTGTACAGGGATATGAATGCATGGTTGAAGAAAGGCTTATAAGGATTGATTGGTACTAGTTATATCATCAAAATGCATCTTCTTTTCGATATCCTATAACATAAGAACTCCACAGTTAAGCGTGCTTTAATTAGAGCAATTTTGGGATGGGTGACCTTTTGGGAAGTTTCTCGAAAAGCGTGCGAGTGAGGACAAATATGCTGAAAATACCAGTGTTAGTTTGTGGGGTCAGTCAATAATCTTGAAAGCAGTCTGGGGCGTTACAGGAAGCATTAAAGGAATTTTGGAAAAATCTACATTTGAAGGAAAGCTTAATGAAGCAGGTATTTTCACTTAGTAATAAAGGAAAGAAGGAGAAGAAATGCCATAGTTTCACTTAAGACAAGTGAATGGGCCAGAGTTGAAGATGTTGTAGGGTTTAGAAGTGAAATTATTTTCACTCAGTAATAAAGGAAAAAAGGAGAAGGAACACCATAGTTTCTGGTAAGACAAGTGAATGGGCCAGAGTTGAAGATGTTCCAGGGGTTAGAAGTGAAATTCTCGTAGTGTTTTAAAGAATGTTTAAAGAAGATGTGATAGACATACCTATACTATCAGGATTACAATTTAAACATATTTCATCATGGGAGAGAGCATCAATTGAAACTAAATTCACAAGAGAAGAAATAAGAAGTGGTGTGTGGGATTTAGATCGAGAAAAAAGTCTTGGACCTGATGGACTAAATTTCAGATTTATCCAAGAATGATGGAGTTTCTTAGAGGAAGATTTAGTCATGTTTGTTAAGGAGTTTCACAATAATTTTATTCTCCCTAAGGAAATAAAAACTTCTTTTATTGCTCTTATTCCAAATATTCTCAATCCACAGGGCCTGAACGAATATCGACCAATATGCTTAATTGGTTGGTTCTACAAAATCATGTCCAAATTACTTGCAACCGGACTTAAAAGGGTCCCCAATGGCATAATATTACCAAGCCAAACAACTTTTGTGTCAGATAGACAAATTTTAGATGGTGTATTGGTCCTAAAACATCAAGCATGTCCTTGAAGAGAATGTTATGCTTAAATGGTGGTCAAATCAAGATGAGAACTTCATTGTGAAAAGCTGCTATGGTTGCTTTTGTGTTTTAGATAATCTTGATATGAACATTTAAGTGTTGTCTTGGCTTTGGCATGGTTTAGGTATAGGAGGTAGAGTTTTCACAATAATGTACAATTGGTTGCAATCCCCTATTGACTACCTTAACCTTGTTTGATCTTTGTATGATGGTAAGAGTGTATCCCTTATACTCTCAATATATAATATACTTTTCTTATAAATAAATAAAAAATTAAGTGTTAGTGTAGGGTAACTCCACCGGTTGAACATTTCCAACTCAACTCAAATCAGAAAATCTAAACTTATCATATTTCATAGTTACTATTTCAAAACTTACTTAAACCAATATTCGACATTTTACATATGGATCTAGACATTAAAGAGTGTAAATGGTCCTCATACATAAAAATTTTACTACATTGCAATTTTCTCACTATTCATCTAACAGTCAGTCAACTTTAATGCCTAACCTCGTAAAATTAGTATGTACTGAAGACAATATGATAGAATCAAGGAGGAAGGAGAAGTGACTTCAATACTACGTTTAACTCACTACAATACACAACATGTGCCATGGATATTAAGTGTTAACAAATATACCATCATGAAACTGGTACCACAGATAACCTGTTTTTATAATTAATAACTGACTAATTTTAGTTTTAGTAGTACTAATTGTTGGTCCACAAAGGAGAGATGAAAGACAAAAGGAATATATTGAATGACGCTACAAAATAAGGAGTAATGTATAATTACGTTGACCTACTACTAGGTTATTTATACACAAAATTAGGGTATAATAAAATTATAAAATACCCTCTAACAAACTTAGTTATTAAGACATTCCTAAAATATAAATTATTTCCAACACCGTCCCTTAATAGCCTTTGTTAGAACGTCTGTCAGCTGCTTATGGATGCTACAGTGCACAACTTCTAATATTCCACTATGAACCTAATTCCTCAAAAAGTGATACTTGGTCTCAATATGCTTGCTTCTCCCATGCAACAATGGGTTCTTGGCAAGATTAATTGCATACTTGTTATCAATCATCAGCTTCAGAGGCTTGTTTACCTCAATCTTCAGATCTTGTAGCAAGTTCAGAATCCACACAGCTTGGCATACAGTCAGAGCTCCTACAATATATTCAGCTTCACAGGTTAACAATGCAATAACAAGTTACTTCTTGGAACACCAAGAAATAGGACCTCCTAGAAATTTTAATAAGTACCCATAAGTACTTCTTCTGTCAACTATGTCTCCACACCAATTAGAGTCTGAATAACTCAGAAGTTCAAATTTAGTCTTTCTTCCAGAAGGAAATAACACTCCATACTTCAGAGTTCCCTTCGCATACCTTATAATCCTAACAACAGCTTGTAGTGGGACCACTTTGGTTTACTTATAAATCTGCTAACCATTCCAACTACATATCAAATATCAGGTCTAGTATTACACAAATACCTTAGAGAACCAACCAATTGTTTGAAGGTTATAGCATCCACATCTTCTCCATCAGAATCAGAGTCTAACTTCTGATTTGTATCAGTAGGTGTGATAGCATCTTTGAAATTCTCCAGCTTAATTCTCTTCAGAAGCTCAAGTTCATACTTCATCTGATGCAAAATGATTCCTTTCTTAGAGTACATAAAATCCATCCCTATAAAGTAACTCATTTTCCTAAGATCTGTCATCTCAAACTCATTCATCATAACCTTCTCGAACTTAGCTATCTCTTGTTCATAACTTCCTGTTAGCAATATGCCATCAACATACAAACATACCAGAATCATATTACCTTCTAAAGTGTTCTGAACATAAACACAATACTCCATCTCACACTTCTCAAACCCTTGTTCCTTTAAAAATGGCTCTGGGCGCTTGCTTCAATCCATACAAGACTTTGTGTAATTTAAACACCACCCCTTCCTGATTCTATTTCTCAAATCCAGGAGGTTGTGACACTTATACCTCTTCTTGTAATGGACCATTTAGAAATACATGTTTTACATCTAAATGCATCAGAGGACAATTCCTATTAGAAGCTATTGCAATCACTAGTTTGATTGTTTCATGTCTCGCTACAGGTGCAAACACTTCAGAGTAATCCAGCCCAGGCTTTTATAGAAAAACTCTTGCTACTAATCTTGCTTTGCATTTGCCAATTGATCCATCTGGCGTTAGCTTCTGCTTAAAAACCCATCTGACGTTGATGGCTTTCTTGCCTTTTGGAATTTTTGTCAACTTAAAAGTATTGTTTATCTCTATAGCATCAAGTTCTTCTTTCATGGCCTGCAACCAGACTTTCTGCTTAAGAGCACCTTCTATACTCACGGGTGTTCAGAGTCTACTAACATTGCACACTGAATAGTTTCTCATTCGGAGTCTACTTCAGTGTCTTGCAACATGTAAAACTCGGCAAATCTTCTTGGGATTCTTCTGATTCTTTGTTGCCTCTGAACTTGAACTTCAGAACCTCGGACACCAGAACTTTCCCATTCATAGGCTCTTGCTTTAGAAAATGGAATTTCTCTAGAACCTTGACTGTCTTCAGAGTTTGGAAAATTCCCAGAGTCTGAATCACCATCGGAGTCGGAGTCAAAATGATATACACCTTCTTAATCTTCTTCAGAGTCAAAGTCACCACCAGACTCGTCTTTAGAGTTAAAAAATTTACCAGCTTCAGAAACATGTTTTCCTGACTTTTCTTCAGGATTTCTCTCATCAGAGTCAGGACGAGACTTTTCCAAATTCCTGAGTTCTGATTCTTTTGCAATGACGTCTATGTTGAACTCAACTTTGTTAGTTTCTGAACAATAAATTTGTATGAACCTAAACTGTGGTACCCCACCAGTAACATTAATGTACTTCTATCATCCAGCTTTTGTCTTTTGGGATATGTTTCTAACATTGATAACACGAAAAGTTATAGCATTTTTCGCTCGATTTACATAGGTAAAACTTCTGATTCCTCGTTTATTATGTCACCTTTTATCTCTATTTGTAGTATTTACAGCATATTTTAGGTACTTAGCTTTTGCAAAACATAAACGAGGAAAGGAAGAAAACCAATGGAGAAATGAAGAAGAAATGGCCATTTAGTAGCAAAACGCAACAATTCTGTATTAGAAGCGTGCCACCCGTCACATGTGCATGCCGCCCGTCACAACTTGCAAAAGTGTGCCCCTCGGCACACTTCATGTCCCGACCGGCCAAATTCAAAACACGTTCCCCACGTCACAGCCCGCATGACACTTGTGACAACACATATAACTGCTATGGAAATATCTCCACAAATCGGACAGAACGGACAATTTGCTAGAATTTTTCCATGATTGAAGAACGAGGATCAAGGGGATTCTTCCTATTATTGGTCACCATTTGGAATCTATAAATTGAAGTAAGTTGCCAACTTTGTTACGTTCGAAGACTTGCACCAATGTTATTGTTTCTGCTACTTACTGCAATATTGCTATTTTTTTCTAGTTCTACAATTTTTCGTTTATTATTCCAGATTAATAGTTTTTGATATTTGAGTTTCCAATTTCGTTAGAATTTATGTAGGTAATAGAAAACCCTCACCATTAAAGCAGTATTTCTTCACATCGGAGGGATGCTGCAACTTTAGTTTTCTTCCTAGCTTCCAGAATTTGTTTAGGTTCATTTTTATTAATTCAAGATATTTTATTATAAGTTAATTATGCCGGCTTGTGGAGGATACACACTGCTCAATTATTTTGTTCAAGTATTTATTTCAGGTTCCTATTCTAATTATAATTTATTTATTCTTACCATGCACGTGTTATTAAATTTATGTTTCAATTTTATGTTATCCTGCAATAAAATTATATCTGGCTAAATTCCCCGATACCGGTATGTGAAGTCCTAGACCGAAGGGATTCGGTAACTAATTGACATTAATATTTTATAAAAGAACTTTTCTGGTTTTGATTTCCAATTTGGATATTTAATTGGTTTTGTACGAGAGTAAAAGATAACCTAAGGTTAAAATCAACAGAGCGAGAGTTTGAGGTTTTAACCAGATAGTGGTTATCAAACATTAATTTTAAAAACAACGAGAGCGCTTTAAAATTAATTGGACTCTATTTGTTTTCAAAAAATAGTTTTGAATTTTAAATGAAATAGAGAGAGCACTCATTTGAGTTTAATATTATGACCTGAAACAATAGAACGAAAGTGTGAGATAATGGTTTTTAATTAAATAGTTTCCACTGAAACAATGTTTTAAATACTCAAAACAATGTCAATGACTTATTGAATCTCTGAAGTTGACAAATTACATACCAGTGTCCCGTTATATATATATATATATATATATATATATATATATATATATATATATATATATATATATATATATATATATATATATATATATATATATATATATATATATATATATATATATATATATATATATATATATATATATATATATATATATATATATATATATATATATATATATATATATATATATTAGATTTTAGTCAATTCCTGTTTAACCCCAAACACCCTAATTTTATAATTAGCCTTAGCTTTACACAGTGACCCTAAGATAACAGTAGTTTGACCATCAATCCTTGTGGGTTCGATATCTTTTAAAACTATGCGATAAGACTGTGCACTTGCATTCACAACACCCGACAGACTCATAAAGTTGGATCAAGTTTTTTGCGCCGTTATCGGGGACTGATTTAGTCAATACTGTAAATCCCCTGTTATGCAGTATAGACTAAGGCAACCACTTTTTTATCTGTTGATTGTACGCCAAGCACTCGCTCTAAAGGAGAAGAATTAGAGCAACCAATCGACAAGGTCGAGCGTTTTGTTAAATAAGACACCAAATTAGAGAGTACCAAGCCAAGTACACTCTTCCCAAATTCAATCTTCCTAACTATTCTCTTCCTACCGCAAGAATGGCTGAAGGACCCTAAAATCTTCCTCTGAAGGATTATGCTGCCCCATCACAAGAGGAACCCCACAATAGTATTTCTTCTCCCGCCATCGCACAAAATGATTTCGAGTTAAAACCTTCATTATTTCAAGTTGTTCAACAAAAACAATTTTCAGGATATCTACGGACAATCCAAATCTTCATTTATCCATGTTTATGTAGTATGCAGACACAAGTGAAAGCAAATGGTGTCAGCTCTGAAGCAATAAGACTTTGTCTTTTTCCTTTCTCGTTACGAGATAGAGCTAGAGCATGGCTCAAATCTCTACCATCCAACTTTGTTACCACATGGAACAAATTGAAGACAATTTTCCTAGCGCGATATTTTCCACCGAGTAAGATGGCTATGCTAAGAGCCAATATCAACGGTTTTAAACAAAAGGAAAATGAATATATTTTTTAAGCATGGGAAAGATACAAAGACATGTTGCGACTCTTTCCGCATCACAGTCTAGAAGAATGGCTGATCATTCACACCTTTTACAATGGTTTCTTATACAACACAAGACTAACGATTGACGCAGCTGCTGGTGGGTGCACTGATGGGTAAAGCATACCACGATGCCTATCAACTTATCGAAAGTATGGCTCAAAATCACTATTAGTGGAGAAGCGATAGAACCATGATGGAGAAACCTCAAACGAAAGGCGGTATGCACTAAGTTAGTAGCTTAGACCAAGTTAACGCCAAGGTAGAAGCCCTTACCTAAAAGATAGAAAGCTTGACCACAACTCCCGCAGCCATCGTGGATGCAGTAGCTCCAACATGTGATTTATGCAGACTTCACGTGCATGTTGTACCTGAATGTCCACTCTTAACAGGAATACCAGTTGATCAAGTGAACTATGCTCAAGGAAACCCTATAACTATAACCCTGCTTGGAAGAACCATCCAAACTTCTCATACAAAATCAACAATGCTTTGTACGCACCAGGGCAAGCTCCTACTACACCCCCAGGATTTCAGAAATCCACCAAAATGTCTCAAATATTCCGAATATCCCTAGGAAGTCCAACATTTAAATAATGATAGAAAACTTTGTAGCCACCCAAGCTCAAACTAATAAAGATTTCATGAATCAAAATATTCACACCAGTGAGCAAATAAAGCAACTTGACGCTAGAGTCGAGAACTCAGCCATGTATCAGAAATGCGGAAAAGGATTTGAGAAGGAAGCTGAGCCGAAGGAAGTAGAAAAAGAAGGTGATATAGAGGCCATGAAAAAGGAATAAACTTAGGTGCCTCCACCACCCTATAAACCACCTATTCCATATCCTCAAATATTTTCTAAGTCTAAAAATGTAGGGGCAAGTCAAGAAATTTGTTGAACTTCTAAAACAACTTAACATTACCATACCTTTTACAGAAGCTATCACACAAATGCCCTCCTATGCTAAATTTCTTAAAGAATATCATATCTAATAAAAAAAAGCTTAAGGATAATGAAACTGTACTGCTCACCGCTGAATGCATTGCTATAATCCAAAATAACATGCCTCCTAAACTCAGGGACCCAAGTAGTTTTTCCACACACTGCGTAACCGGAAAGTTTGTCATAGACAAAGCACTATGTGATTTAGTATCTAGTATTAGTCTGATGCCCTTATCAATTTGCAAGAAAATCAACATGGGAGAACTAAGACCAACACGGATGTTCGTACAATTAGCGGATCGATCAGTGAAATTTCCTTTAGGAATGTTAGAAAATGTTCTTGTACGTATAGGACAATTCTATATCCCCATTGATTTCATAATCATGGACATTAAAGAAGACTCCAATATTCCTATTATATTAGGTAGACCATTCCTAGCCACTGCAGGAGCCATCATAGATGTTAAAAATGGAAAACTGACTTTCAAAGTCGGGGAAGAAAAAGTTGAATTCATCTTGTCTAAATTCTTTAAGGCACCAGCCATCGATTATTCATGTTGTTTCTTAGATGAAATCGATAAAGGCGTAAAACAATTGGAGAAACAACAACCACTTATTCAGAAGTATTGAAGATTCATATACCTCCAATTCTTGAAGATGATAAATGGCGCCCTGAGTATCAAGATGAAAATATGAGTGAATGCCTAGTCTCTAACTCCTGATCCTATACCCTTGTCCAAATAAGCCAACCATAGAACTCAAAACATTACCCAAAGACCTAAGGTATGAGATCCTAGACACATAACTTGAATGACCAGTTATAGTAAATGCAGACCTAGGACAAATAGAAACTGAAAAATTATTACATGTCCTAAGAAAATACCCAACCGCTTTAGGGTATAACATCTCAGATCTAAAAGGAATAAGTCCTTCTATCTGCATGCACCGTATTATGTTGGAGGAAGACTTTAAGACCTCTAGGGAACATCAAAGAAGAATCAATCCTATTCTGAGCGATGTAGTCAAAAAGGAAGTAGAAAAGCTATTAGAAGCAGGAATAATATATCCAATATCTGACAGTAAATGGGTTAGCCCAGTACGTGTCATACCTAAGAAAGGAGTTGTTACAGTTGTAAGCAACGCTAAAGGAGATTCGTAGCGCAAGAAACTCACACCGGGTGGAGAATGTACATCGATTATAGAAAGTTAAACAAAGCCACACGTAAAGATCATTTTCCTTTACCTTCTGTTGATTAAATGCTCGAACGACTAGCTAAACACTCTCACTTCTGCTATTTAGACGGTTATTCAGGATTTTTCTAAATTCCTATCCATCCCGATGACCAGGAAAAGACAACTTTCACTTGTCCTTATAGTATGTTCGCCTATCGACGAATGCCATTCGGATTATGTAATGCCCCTACAACATTCCAGAGATATATGATGTCCATCTTCTCTATTTTTCTAGATGGTGTAATGGAAGTTTTTATGGATGACTTCTCTGCCTGTGGAGAAAGTTTTGAAGGATGTCTATCGAACCTTGAAATGGTACTAAAAATATGCGTAAGTGTCAACCTCGTGCTAAACTGGGAAAAATTCCACTTCATGGTCCGACAAGGAATTCTCTTAGGGCACATCGTATCCGATAGAGGGAATTGAAGTAGATAAAGCAAAGATCAAAGTAATAGAAAACCTTCAACCACCCAAAACTGTTAGAGAAATAAGAAGTTTTCTAGGACACTTGGTTTTTATCGATGTTTCATTACAGACTTCTCTAAAATAACCAAACCTCTAACCAAACTGCTAATGATAGATGTTGAGTTCATTTTCACCGGAAAATGATTGGACGCATTTACAACACTAAAAAGGGAATTAATTTTAGCACCTATTATGCAACCTCCTAATTGGAACGAACCATTTGAGATAATGTGTGATGTCAGTGACTATGCCGTACGCGTAGTTCTAGGACAAAGAAAGGATAAAAAGCTTCATGCAATCTACTACGCAAGTAGAACCCTAGATTCTGCGCAGACGAATTACGCCACCACTGAAAAAGAATTGTTAGCTATTGTGTTTGCTTTAGATAAATTTGTTCTTACTTAGTAGCGAGCACGAATAATTATATATACCGACATGTTGCAATCTGGTACCTCTTAAATAAGAAAGACGCCAAATCAAGATTACTAAGGTGGATCTTACTTCTACAAGAGTTTGATTTAGAAATCAAAGACAAGAGAGGAACTGAGAATGTAGTAGCTGACCACCTATCCAGAATAGAAGGCATCAAACCAAATCATGTATCCATCAATGATGATTTTCCTTATGAACTCCTTGTAGCCCAATTAGAATTGGAGTGTAGTACAAACCGAATACCCTGTGACTTATGAAGACACCGAACACAAACAAAATTATGGGATCAGTCTGCACTAAAACCATATTGCCATGGTATGCCAATTTTGTCAACTACTTGCTTCTGGAGTGCTTCCACCTGGTATGTCGTATCAATAAAAGAAGAAAATTCTTTCATGACCTTAAACACTATTATTGGGATGAGCCTTTTCTTTTAAAGAGAGGCGCCGATGGTATTTTCCGTTAATGTGTTCCCGAAAATGAGATTGAAAACATAATTTTCCACTGTCATGCTGCTCTCCTACGAGGACATGCAAGTACTTCAAAGACCTTCGCTAAGATATTACAAGTTGGCCTCTATTGGCCTAATCTGTGGGAAGATGTCCATTTCGTGTTTAAAAATTGCGACCAATGCCAAAGCACTGGAAATATCTCTAGATGCGATGAGATGCCTCAAAAGGGAATTCTAGAAGTTGAAGTCTTTGACGTGTGGGGAATTGATTTCATGGGACCCTTCCCATCTTCCTTTGGAAATCACTACATACTAGTTATTATCGACTATGTTTCAAAATGGATCGAGGTTGTAGCCTCTCTAACAAATGACACATTGAGTAGTAGTCAGGCTTTTCAAGAACATAATCTTCCGAAGATTCGGTGTACCGAGACTCGTCATCAGTGACGGTGGCTCCCACTTCATTTCCAAAATCCTAGAAAAAGTATTAGCAAAGTGTGGAGTCCGACATCATGTTGCAACACCTTATCACATATAAACAAGTGGGCAAGTAGAGGTCTCCAACAGAAAGATTAAGCAAATCTTAGAAAAAACGGTAGCAACCTCTAGGAAATATTGGTCATCTAAGTTACACGAAGCTCTGTGGGTATATAGGACGGCATACAAAACTTCGATCGAAACCATGCCATTTAAACTAGTCTATGGAAATCATGTCATTCTGCTGGTAGAAATAGAACATAAAGCTTATTGGGCCATTAAGACCCTTAATTTAAATTACACCACCACGGGTTAGAAAAGAATCTTAGATATCCACGAACTTGAAGAACTTAGACTAGACGCTTACGAAAATTCTTGGATTTATAAGGAGAGAACTAAAAAATGGCATGATAAACACATTTCTAGGAAAGAATCCAATGAAGGCAATATAGTAATCCTATTTAAATTCTAGACTTAAACTATTTTCGGGAGAATTTCGCTCTAGATGGCCAGGTCCCTTCGAAGTCACTAAGGTTTTTCAAAATGGTGCAATAGAAATCAAAGGAATGTGTAAGTACACCTTTTATAGTCAACGGGAATCGTTTAAAAAATTATCATAGCATCGATAATAACGAATATTACACAATATTTAGGCTAGATGCGTTGCCACCCCACTCATTAGACTAATCACCATGTTATGTCAAGCTTACGACGTAAAACAAAGCGTTTAATGGGAGATAACCCACTTTTTATTCTTTTCTTTTTGCTTTACTTATTTTTAGTTTCTCTTTTCTTATTTTTTTTATTTCTATATCTATAAATTTATGCAATATTATTTCTCTAATTTTACCCTCTACTAACTTAATTCTAACTGTCAACCCTACTTAAGGCTAACTTTACTATTAGCTAATTGCACTAACCACGATGAATCCAGTTGACACATATAGGCATTGTTTTTAGAGGAAGATATTAGCAGTGGCGGTTTGAGTCTTTATCTTATAGGGAGATAGGATTGAGTGTCTACCCTGACGGACCTGCTATGATGACATTAAGAATCTGAAGTATTTTGTTTTTGTTAAGCCAATAAGTTGGGACGCATCTGCCTTAAGAAGAAGGTTTAGTTCCTACCGTAGATTGACCGTAGTGTTTCACAAAGCTCTCTTGTCTACAAACCTAACCATGGTCTAGGGTTTAATAGGGGGACTAATTAGGTTTAGGCTGTTTAATATTGAATACACCTATACCCATAGGTAGATGGTAAAAACTGTTAGGATTTCCATACAGCCTAGATACATTCACAGTAATCCAAGAGAAACTTTTCAATGTGGCTGAGGTAGACTATTTCTGGGGGGATATTATGGGTATAAGTAACCCTGAGCCTCATGACATGCACTCAGAAAACATTCATAAACCTCGCCTTAAGATGTTTCATAAGATCCTAGCACACACCCTCTTTGGTAAACCAGAAAACATAACCACAGTATCTAGAGCCGAGCTTTTCACTATGTTTTGTGCTTTGCAAAATCGTCCCATAAATGGAGCTACCTTTATGATAGCCAACTTTCACTGTCTTGCGAGAGCTGTCCATGAACCAATCCTGATAGGTAGCTTAGTAACCATGATAGTAGATGTTATCGGCTTAAGACAACCACTGCTAAAACCTGTCCCTCTAGGTAGATTCCAACCAACGAATATTAATTTTTGTTTCAATAGGGGAATAATTGGAAACCTGAGACCCGGGTAACTTTGAACTACTCATTAACAATCAGTTAATTCCCCTTTTCACCCCGCCTGACCCTAGGACTAGTGTGCATAGACAGAAAAATTGGTTATATGATTGGGCCGAACCATACATTTCACCACCACCCACTCCTGAGACACCAATGATTTATGACCACCTTGACTCCTTCCTGTTTGATGAGGAAACCTACCCCGAAACCCCTCCATTTTACCATCATTCTCCATCTCCCGATCAGGTTGACTCAAACCAATCCGCTGCTCTAGTTGCTACTCCCACCTTGCGTATTTGATCAAGCTCTGCTATAAATTCTCTACAATCTGAGCTTGATTTGTTGAGAGATGAGCTCATTATTCTGAGGATCGACTTTCATTCCTTCATGGGTCTGGTGGTCGAACAGTTGGACTATCTTTACCAGCATGTCTACTCCGCTTCTTTTCCTAATAATCGATGTGGCTAATTTTTCGGACTTACTGCATTTTTCCTTTTCACATTTAAACATTGTGGACAATGTTTTGTTTAAGTGTGGGGAGAAGACTTATTAGATTAGAATTTTCAGTATTTTCTATTTTAAATTCTTAAGTAAATTTTTATCATTTATTTTCAGTTCAGTAAATTTTTCATTCGTTTACCTTTGGAATTTACAGTACCTTTCATTAAATGCACTATTGTCATGTTCATATATATATATATATATAATATATATTATGTATATATATATATGATATATAATATATATATATATATATATATATATAGTATATTATATTATATATATATATATATATATATATGTATATATATATATATATAATATATAATATATTATATAAATATATATATATATATATATATATAATATATGATATATATATATATATATATATATATATATATATATATATATATAATATATATATATATATATATATATATATATATATATATATATATATATATATATATATATATATATATATATATATATATATATATATATATATATATATATATATATATATATATATATATATATATAATATATATAAATATATATATATATATATATATATATATATATATATATATATATATATATATATATATATATAATATATATATATATATATATATATATAATATATATATACTATATATATATATATATATATCTATATATATCTATATATATATATATAGATATATATATCTATATATATATATATATATATATATATATATATATATACAATTATTGAAAAATGTATACGTTTAATGTTTGAAATATATGGGAAGTCTAGGAGACAAAATATTATATTTTATTCTGTTTCTGCATTGTGTGCCATTCGCCATACATGCGTGACATCTGTCACGTTTCACAAAAATTATCCCGCTCGGCACAATAGCGTGCCCCTCGGCACGAAGTTAGAAATAGAAGCGATTCTATTCTAAACACATAAACCCTTAATCGACTCATCTTCTTCATATTTTCTTCAACCCCCACTTTAACTCCATTAAAACTCCGCCTGATTCACTACCTCCATTATCATTATCATCAAAATTCATTAATCCCCACACATTACCCTCATTATATTTCTCTACATATACACCCTTCAAACCCACTTCCATTCCAAAACCCCCAACTTCTCATGCAAACTCCTACCCATCTTCCATCTTTGCTTCAACAATGGCACGCAGAAGTTCAAGACCAGAGCCAGACCTTTCCAGAATTACATTTCAAAATGGTGAAGCCAGAGAGCACCAGAGGAATCAGTATCTCAAATTTTATCAACGCTCCTTAGTTCGTACACGGTATATTGATACTGAGTGTTTCCGCAAATTAGGATTTCTTGATAGTGTGCAGTGGTTACTCTAAAACTCTGATTTAGCATTCGTTTGCACACAGAATCTTCCTACGTATGAGTCGCTAACTTTGGAATTTTTAATTTCATTCTCATACAATCCACCATGCGACGAAAGTCATCACCTATCCGACTCATCAACTTTTATAATGTTCAATGATGAATATTCTATTACCCAAACAACTCTGAGTGATTTCTTCTGCTTTCCTCGTGAAGGGGTGGTACACCACCGTATTCCTACAGAAACAGATTGGGAACCTACAACTTTCAAGATTTGAAAGGATATCACTGGTGAGGAACCGAACAGTTGGGAGGGAATTTATGCATCATCCATTCATAATCCCGCAATCAGTTATTTTCACTGAGTCATCTCCAACACTATTTTTGGGAGGATTAGCAACAATATAGTTAATTCTAAAGAATTGTTCCTCCTCTATTGTACCTTCACTCCTAACCAAAAGATCAATGCGAGCACCTTCCTCCTGTCGCATATCCAGTATTTGTGTGCAAGAGGGTCTACACCTCTCTGCATTTGAGGGCTAGTCACCTCTATAGAACTTGGCATGCGCCTCGAAGAAAAGCTTGCAAATATGCCTCCACTGCCGCCTACTTTCATTAACTTCGACAACTGTCGGGCTGGCCACTTGATTAAGGTCCGATGAGATGGTAGGTACAATCTTATGGTGTATAACATGGTAGTTCCTAGTGTCATTTTTCCAAACATTGCACTAACTAATGTAACAAACATAGAAAAGTGGCATTATGATCTTAATGCTCCTGCACCCGGAGATAATGCACAAAACAACCAAGGGAATTCCCAACCTGATGAAATTAAGCAAGAAATGGAACAAGGAGATATTGAATTACAAGCTCCTCCTGAAAACATTGCAAGCACGTCCATAAGACCTAGAAGAAGATGGGAAAGAGTATCGGCCTCAAATGATGACATAATGGCTACCATCATGCAACAAGATGAAAGAGTGGAAGCTATGCTGAACAATCAAAATGCAATGATGCAACTTATGGTAGCTATGCAAACTCGGCAGCAGTAATATGATGAAAGAAATGAGTGTCGGGCTTCAAGATTGACCAAGGAAATAGCAGCCTTAACTGTACGCATGGATAGTTTTCAAGATTATATATACCATGTGGTTATGCCTCATCCTCCGGGTGCACGTGGACGAGCATGAGGGCAAGGAAGAGGATGTGATAATGAGCAATAATAGATCAATTTTTCCTCTCTTCCCGTTTCCTTTTTGTTTTTTTCTAGCATTGGGACACTACTTGTTTCAAGCTTAGGGGAGCTAGTTAGTTAGGGAACTCTTTATTGATTTCTAAGTAGATCTTTCATTCCCATTTGTAAATCTTGTAATAAAAAATATCTTTGTACTTTCGAGTTCGTTTATGCAATTTTTCAAACATTATATAATTTCCCCACTTTCTTGAGCCATAACAAATTTTTTTCGTTACTTGCATAACCTGACGCATTCGAAGAGTATACAGGTTGCTCACTTTTTAAAATATATGAGAAACCTTGAGTGAAACAGAAGTACGACGGATACCGTCGTAACACTATAAATCCCCATATTGAGCTAGATCGATTTCAGTACCCTTTATACCGAAACCTTAAAATTTAGTTTTAAAGAAGCCCCAAATAGTTTATTTAGCAGTCAGCATCGTCTTAAACACAAACTACATATGGAGTCGATGAATATAAGTGAATGATCTAGAGTATTTCAAAAGATACATGCTTTATTGTAAGAAAATAGGGAATGCACCAATTAAGTTAGGCGACCCTCACCCAGTCACTTAATCCAATGAATGCAGAACCTACATGATATAACATAGAAACCCATTGTCAGTTGGTCCAGAGGTGTCTGGTACTGAACTTGGTAGGGCGGACTACAGTCTGATCCCCCACAACTTGCAATTGGGTGAATTAAAGGAGGTTACTGCATTTATGTTCTAGAACCTCATGCTTAAAAGGATCATAGTCACTAATCGGCTACTCTACTATGTACGTGTAAAGATAAAGGGCTTAATGTGATTGCGCTAGAATGAAAACGGGTGAAATTTAGCGAAAAGAATTATGTTGAGCTATAATGGCATGACTGAAGTTGGTCTGCACAATGGGGGGCGTTTAGTGTTATTACCGTTTCTTGTGTGTTATGTTGAGCTTATGTTTCCACAAAAACATTGGCAACCTCTTACGATTCGAACTGCATCGTGAATTTGCATTTAACTTATTCCTTATTGGTTTTTATAATGACTTTATTTCTTAAGGACAAGAAAAGGCTCAAGCTCAGGGGAGTTTGATTACATGAAAAGTTATAGCATTTTCCGCCCGGTTTACATAGATAAATCTTCTAATTCCTCGTTTATTGTGTCACATTTTATCTCTATTTGTAGCATTTGGAGCATATTTCAGGTACTTAGCTTTTGCAAAGCATAAATGAGGAAAAGCAGAAAAAAAATGGAGAAATGAAGAAGAAATGGTCATTTAGCAGCAAAATGCAGCAATTCTGTATTAGAAGTGTGCCGCCTGTCACAGGCGCATGCCACCCGTCACAACTTGCAAAAGTGTTCCCCTCAGCACACTTAATACCGACCGACACCAAAGTCAAAACACGTTCCCCATGTTACAGTGCGCATGACGCTCGTGATAACTCATATAACTGCTACGGAAATATATCCACGAAGCGGACAGAACGGACAGTTTGGTGGAATTTCTCCACGATTGAAGAACGGGGATCAAAGGGATTGTTCCTATGTTTTCTCACAATTTGGAATCTATAAATTGAAGTGAGTTGCCAACTTTGTTACATTCGAAGACTTGCACCAATTTTATTGTTTCTGGTACTTACTACAATATTGCTATTTGTGATACGGTGGGAGAACTGACTAGTGTTTTGCGTTCGTATTCGCACTTGTGCGGTTGAGCAAGAGTCGCCACCGACTTTTTATTTTATCCTAAAGGAAAGGTTAAAAAAGCACAGCAAAAACCTTTTGAGATATTTCTTGGGTTCGGGGGGTAAATTATGAAAAGGGAAGGTATTAGCACCCTTTTCATCCATGGTTATCCATGGGCTCTTAGTTACTTGGTTTTTTAGATCACTTGCCTTGTTTTTTCGATTGCTTGAAAATGGTGTGTGTGCGGGTGCTTTTGAAAATATTTTGGAAGAAGATGCCTTGTCTTAGGCAACTAATGTATTTGACTCGTGATTGAGTGTTTTACAAAAGTGTGGATCTTTTCGAAAAGATGTTTCAAATGTTTTTGAGAGTTTGTTTGAAAGTGTTGTGGATTGTGGTTTTTGAAAAGAAGGCAAGTGTTTTTGCAAGTTGATCTCAAGTAACTAAGAGTTTTGTCTACCCTATTGTACTCAAAGGTTTATGTTTTAACCCTTTTTAACAATTTTGTTCCACCATTGAATTTGATGGACAATCTTGCGTTTAGGAAATTTATTCGGGACGGGCGCGGGTCATCGTATGGACCATGAATGCAATGATGCCAAGTGTCTTTGGCAATTTGCTTTGAAGGGACTATGATCATTCCGTTTAGGCAACACTTTGAGACTTATGATCATTTGATTTTGTTTTGCCAAAGATACTCCACGTGCAAGCATGACCCATTTTGGAAGGCAACGTGTGGGATTACCCTAGAGGGTGCAAGTGTGATTGTGTATTGATTACATGTATTTGTCTTGTATTAGGTTATCTAGCGTTTGATTTTATGTACATACAAACCCTAGGTCTAACCATGGTATAATTGGAAAACTGTAAATTGCGGAAATGTAAAATCTACGCTATTACAAAATAGTATCCGGGAGTGGGGGTACAAGTGTATGAATGGGGATGAGACTTATAATATCCAATAAGTTACAACCAAATCGAATGTGCGATCAAATGTAAATATTGAATATACAAATATAAGATAAACAAATGTATAGGAGCAATATGAATGGATTTGCATTGTGTAAGTGTAAGTGTGTATATGTATTGTATGTAATTTATTTACAGGTTTGAGATATGAATTTAAATGCGTATTTAGGGTATTTGACCTAAATATGTGTTTTAAGGAATCTTTGATTTGTATATTTAATATGTACAAAAGAAAAATGTTTTAATCGAATGTTCTTATTTCTAATTAAATTATGAAATGATGTTTTTTAAGAAAAGAAACTATTTCTAGGTTTTCATTATGTATAAAAAGTATGTAAATGTCAAGAATTGAATTTTGTATAAAAAGGAGTGTATTTTTTATATTGTTATGTACAAAGATATTTTTTAATTAAAAAATGTTTTCAATTTTAATTATATGATAAAAAAAGCATTTTATTATTTTTATGTACAAATATATTTTAATTGTCTATGCACAAATGTATTTTTTTTTACTTAAAAGAAAAAATAAAAAATAAAAAATAAAAAAAAGAAAGTATTTTCAATGATAATTATATGATAAAAAAGTATTTTATTATCTCTATACAAATGTATTTTAATGTGTATTAAAAATGTTTTCAAGTTAATTGAATTAAGTATATATATAAAAAAAGTGTTTTAATTATATTGTAAATATTAAAGAATGTAAAAAAATATATTTTAAAATGATTTTGTAAAGAAAAAAAATGTTTATATAATACATATATATAAAAAAGGGTTAGTGTTTAATAAAAATGGAAGTAATTTTATGGGCTTTTGGGATGGTGCAGAATGGGCGAAGCCCATTTGTTTGAAACGAATTTAGGGTTAGGCGTTTGTTTGTTCAGTAAAGGGGATTAGGGTTTGAACGGCGCCGCGTTCGTATGTTCGTTCATCATCGTCTTCTTCTGATCAGCTCCTCCGTCCAGCCACCAGTGTCGCTCCCAAAACCTCTCTTCCCTCCATGGCACGGGCTCAGTGTCCTTGATACAAGGTTCATTTCAATGTTTATGTTCCTTTCTCTTTTACGAACTTGCGTGCGTTTCTGATTTGAATCTTACTTTTATCTTTTACTATGAGATGAAGGAGAAAAGAAGAGGGAGAGAGCTTACTACCTAGCCTTGGAGAAGGAGGAGAGAAAAAGGATGCGGCGCTCAGGAGGCTGGAACAGTCGAGGAGCGTGACGCTTGCTCTTTGAGCTTTCCTGGTATCTTTTATCTTGCTCCTTAGGGTTTTGATGATGATCTTCTGAAAAGCCCTATCTTGAAATAGATTCACTCCTTTATCTTTTCTCTTCTACTATATGTTGCCTTTGGGAATTCGTATGTTTTTGAATATGCTTCCTTGCCTATGATGAAGCTTGCTTCTGAGGCCCTTGAATTGCCTTCTGAGATTGATGCCCTTGGAATGTATTTTGCTTATGATGAAAAGCTTCTGAGTTCACCTCTTTCCTCTTCTCTACTGCTCATGTTGCCTTTGGATGAACTTTCTCTCTTCCTCTTGAACACTGTGTACTTGTTGCCACTGTACGCTTGTTTATGTTGCCCTGTGATGTTTATACTGAGGGCCTAGGTTGCCTTGAACATTTGCTTCTGAGTATGCCCTTGATGCTTTTTGTTGAGTTGGATGCCCTGAATATTTATTGCCTATGATGAAGGGATTCTGAGGCTTAGGGGTTGGTTTTTGAATGCTTTGAGATTTGAACTGGACAGGTTATGTTTGTGCTAGCAGGTTGGTGTGTTGACAGGTGAATGGTTGTTAGGTTGTACTTGGCCTGGGATTTGTGTGCTTTTGTATTGGTTCTAGTATGTGGTATGTGTTTAGTAGTGCAGTAGGCTTGAAGTTTGAGTTTTGGTCATTGCAGATTTGCTTCAGTATGTTTTATGGCTTGAGTTTTGTATATACAGGTTGTGCTTGGTTTTTAGGTACAGGCTTAACAAGTTTGGTGTTTGCTTAGCTTGATGAGGCTTGGCCTGGTAATTTAGGCTTCAGCAGGTTGTTGGTTCTTGGAGGGGTTCGCTTCATATCTTAGCAGGTTTTTTGTGTTAGAGGTTATACTGATGCAGATTTTTCTGTATGCTTCAGGCCCTTTGAGTTTGTATATTTTTTCTTCTCCTTGAACTGTGTTGTACTGGCCTGGTTTTATCAGTTTGCAGGTTATCTCTTTTTTTGTTGTGAGGCCTGTGTATCTTTTCTTTTGAGTTTGTATATTTTCTGTCTTTTCTGCCTAAGCCTAAAACCTGCCTCTTATCTCTCTTCTTCTGATTTTTTAGTACAGTTTAAAGAATTTAATATGATTTTATTTCTGTACTTTTTGAAGGGGCCTATTCTGATGGGAAATGATGAAAAAAATTTGCTTTGCATAAAAGATTTTTCTTTGCATCCTTCTCTTTCTTTGACAGCTTGCTACACTTTGTCTTTTCTTTGATATCTTTTCCAAATCCTTTTTGACAGCTTGGGTACTTGTGACAGCAAATTGTACTTCTTTGATTTTTCTTTGATATCTTTGAGTAGACTTTGGCATTTGACAGCAAACTGTACCTTTTGCTTTTGATAGAAAGTGGAATTGGATTTTCAGTTTGGTTTGCATTTGAAGTTTGAGATTTTGAAACTATGCAGTTTGAGATTCTATGCATTTGACATTTTGCATTCATGAATAAAAATGAAATTCTTCCCTCTTTGTGAACCGGGAGAAATCCCGTGATTTGCAGAGAGGGTTAACTGATCCCAATCAGTGGCCCCTAATGATGAGCAAATTTTATCTGTCTTTTTTAATTCAACTGCTTTCTGACTTTTCTTCTTCTTTTTGCAGATAAAAAATGGAGCACCGGAGCGAAGTGAAGAATGAAGAATTAGAAATAGGATAGAATTTTTTATTTTCAATTTAATTTTTGTACACTATTATTATTTTAAATACTTCGTAATAAATACTTGTATCCAAATAATAATAATTGTAACAACTATTAAATATGAAATAAAAATTCCATTGACATTTAATTCTTTTCAATTCCTTTTCTTTATTTACTTGTTATTTATAATTCCTTAAATTAAATAAAATGAAAGTTAAATTTCAAGTATTTAATTCTTAGAACCATAAATAATCAACTAAACCTTGTTGATCAAAATAAATGAACTGGACGTCTCCATCATTCAAAGCAACGCACAGTCGAACACAAAAACTGATCAGATGCAATCCTTTCTTACTGATTCTTTGCCAAGCACTGTAATTCCAAACTGCACATATCTTTTGACTGGCCCAAACAAAACAAACTGAATTCAAACCACTGTCTCTTTTACTGATTAAATCAAAACAACGCTAATTCAATCCGAATCTCGGAATAACTTGCAAAGTGCTGTGGAATTTTAATTTTGCTGAGAATATGCCCGTAAAACCTTAATTCCTGATTAAATGCCAAACAACATTCGCCTGATCAAAATTGAGCCAAAATCAACCAAAACCCTAAGCCAACTGTATGAAACAATCCAGAGCTCTGAAAATCAGTAAAAACCCTAATTTTGCTTGACTGACAAGAAAAGTTCGTTTGTCCGATTCTTGAGCCAGTTTGAAAAAGTCAGGAAAGGCTTGAAGCTGAGATTTCTTGTGGAAAAACGCGAGGGCAAATTTTTGGGTACAACAGTTGCCCCTGTTCAATCTTCTTTGACCTGAAGAGTTAGATTGGCAAGTTTGCCTTTCGCGACTTGAAGGTAAAAGGAGATTGGACACTACAGTGCCCAGAAAATTTGCACTCGGCGATATGATGGTGGAGGTGAATGGGCTTAAAGATGCCATTTGGTGATGGGCTTAAAGATGCCATCTGGTGCGAGAAAATTTTGTCGGGGGATGGGCTTAGAGATGCCATCTGAGAATGGGCTTACAGATGCCATTCGGCGACTGCTGGTAGGAGGATGGGCTTATAGATGCCATCTGGACATGTTGAACTGTATGTCAATGGTGAGTGGACAAGTATCAGAAGGGCCTCCATGTTTTGGGACATCTCTGAATCGGGATCTGAACAAGCAACAGATTGACGTCCATGTCTGGAGAATCCGTAAACTATTTTCAGGAGTTGGGATTGAATAAGCAATAGAGCAGCATCCGTTGTTGGGACGTGTCCGTAAACTATTTTCAAAAATTGTGAAGAGTCTGAACAAGTTGGTAGATTGGCATCCGTTGTTGGGAAGAATCCGTAAACTATTTCAGAAGTTAAGCAGAGTCTGAACAAGTCGGTAGATTGGCATCCGTTGTAGGGAAGAACCTGTAAACTGTTTTCAGAAGTTGAGAAGAGTCTGAACAAGTCGGTAGATTGGCATCCGTTGTAGGGAAGAATCCGTAAACTATTTTCAGAAGTCTTGAAGTTGAAGAGGAACCGGTGTAGGGTTTCTTGATGATGCGTCTGAATGAATCTGGAATAAGTATCAGAATGTCGCCGTGTCCGGGTCACATCTGAACTATTTCTGGATGAATCTTGGGAGTTGATCTGTGTCTGTCGACTGATCTTACCTGAAAAGGAAAAGGGTTAGTTGTATGCAATGTTATGATGCATGATGCAACGTACGTGACATCAATGTTTATGACATGAATGCGATGAATGCGCATGTAAGCTGATGAGCTAATCTTGCCGAGGATACATGAATCCGAGATGGCTGAAGATAAAAGCATCTTGACTGCTGTCGGGGACATAATTCCTTGGCTGCTGCTGGGAAAGAGAATTCCTGATGACCTCTACTGGGGAGTTCCAAACTAGTAGACTCATGCTAGGGAGGCCAGATTGAGAATCTTCGGCTTAATGGGAAGTAACTCTGGTGATCTCACTGGGGCACTCAAGATTTTCCCTCCCAAAACTCTGTGGGGAGAAGGTTCAATGGTCTGGCTCCGCTGGGGATGGTAATTGAAGTTTTTAGCCTTGCTGGGGAATTTTGATGAACTCCGCTGGGGATAGGGAGAATTTTGGCGAGCGCGATCTTCCGTGGTGGTTAGCTTGAGAAGAATCTGAACAAGCGATAGGTTAACATCCGTTTACTTGGAGAACCCGTGAACTATTTTCAGAAATCTTGAAGTTGAATCAGCAATAGAGCCGCATCCATTGTTGGGAAGCGTCCGTAAACTAATTTCAGAGGTTGCATCTGAATAAGCTGATAGATTAACATCCGTTACTTGGGACGAATCCATGAACTGTTTTCAGAAGTCTTGAAGAAGAATCTGAACAAGCGATAGGTTAACATCCGTTTACTTGGAGAACCCGTGAACTGTTTTCAGAAATCTTGAAGTTGAATCAGCAATAGAGCCGCATCCGTTGTTGGGAAGCGTCCGTAAACTAAATTCAGAGGTTGCATCTGAACAAGCTGATAGATTAACATCCGTTACTTGGGAAGAATCCATGAACTGTTTTTAGAAGTCTTGAGAAGAATCTGAATAAGTGATAGGTTAACATCCGTTTACTTGGAGAACCCGTGAACTATTTTCAGAAATCTTGAAGTTGAATCAGCAATAGAGCTGCATCCGTTGTTGGGAAGCGTCCGTAAACTAAATTCAGAGGTTGCATCTGAACAAGCTGATAGATTAACATCCGTTACTTGGGAAGAATCCATGAACTGTTTTCAGAAGTCTTGAAGAGGAACCGGTGTAGGGCTTCCTGATGATGAGCTTGTGTAAAACTGCATCGGTTTTTGAACACTTTTGACATTCGAATGCCCCAAGTGGTGATGTAGATAAATTCCTGGCTTAATACAGGTGTTGGTCTACGATCGGTCGTCCACAGATGTTTTCCTGGGTTGTTACAGGTGTTGATTTGGAATTCTTCAGACATGCCCTGGCTGGATACAGGAGTCGAATCTGGAAATGTGGTCAACAGATATGCCCTGGCTGGATGCAGGAATCGAATCTTCGAACTCTTCAGACGTGCCCTGGCTAGATACAGGAATCGAGTCTGGAAATAGTCGTCAACAGATATGCCCTGGCTAGATACAGGAGTCGAATCTGGAATGGTGATAGTTGATAGATATGCCCTGGCTGGATGCAGGAATCGAATCTTCAACTCTTCAGACGTGCCCTGGCTAGATACAGGAATTGAGTCTGATTTGTTGTCAACAGATATGCCCTGGCTAGATACAGGAGTCGAATCTGGAAATGTTGTAGTTGATTTGTTGAATACTTTTGACATTCGAATGCCCCAAGTGGTGGTGAAAGAGTCTTGAATCAGATTACTCTGCATATTGAGAGATTTCTTGAAATCTTGACTGGACTGCCCCAGGTTAATTGAACTTTGAAAGATCTGTCGGACCTTGACTGGACTGCCCCAGGTTAATTGAACTTTGAAAGATCTGTTGGACCTTGACTGGACTTCCCCAGGTTAATTGAACTGTGACATGTCATGCCCCTTGTTGATAGGAGATTTGATGGAAGTGTTATCCTCTTGAAGTGATTTTGACTTACTGAAAGAGTTTTCATTCCTCCGAACATTCGCTGTATGAATTTCTTTGCTGTCAAACAAAAAGGTCAAATGCAGACAGTGATATTCAAGCAATGCAAAGTTTATGTTTGTCTCGAAGTCTTGAAAAATGCATTTTTAGCATAAAACTTTTTATAAGACAAGTCAACACAAGATTTAGAGCAAAGCCCTACAGGAGTCAGGATACCTTTTGTAACAGTATGCTTTCGAACTAACCCATGCTTCAATTAGGACTTTTGAAGGGTTGTAACGTGGCCTGGTTCACGGTTTAAGAAACAAAGGATAAAGGCTCAAAGTATATTTGTACCCACCCGTTCTTCGTGATGTTCTTCAACCTAAGCTCAGTTAATTGTGCGTCACATTCTGATTTGAGTTTGGAACGACTTTTGGGCGATGGTTCACCATTTGAATTTGGGGAGACAATCATCATCTCTTTTTCTTTTTCAACATTTTTCATGTTTGTTGAGGATTTTGTAATGACCTCACTATTTTGATTTTGATTTGTTATCCCTAACTTTTGCCTGACTATTACCGTTTTTCGGGATTACTGTCAGCGGGATGCCCCAGCTTTCTTAAGCCTCCTTTATAGGTTTTGGCTTGGCGGGCTTTTGTCTTTTGAGAGATTGACTGTCTATGTGATAGGGAACCACCCTTGTCTTTCGATTCCAAAGGAATGCTTTCTTTCTTGACGTCGTTCGTTGTGTTACGAACTGAGAGTTTGCGACTTCAATGCGCATTTTCTTTTGAATTAACTGAGATACTACCCTGCCCCGGGTTTATATCAAAGGTTTTGATCGTTTTAGAACAGGAAACTCCTACTTCTTTGGCTCGAAGGGGTTGACTAGGGATTAACTTCCTTATAACTCCAGTGTTTGGGAATTGAAAGAAATGCCTGTACATCATCAGCACGGTCTGTTCAAAAGCATACTGTATAAGATCATGGTATTGTTTCGTCATCCTCCCTCTAAAGGCTTACAGCTTTTTATCAAGAGTCAAACATCATAAAGAAAAGCATAAGAGTAGTGAAACGAATGGATGAATTCAAGACAAACATATACAATGCATTAATGAAAACAGAGTTTAACATCAACAGATAATTGTTCGACAGCAAAAGAAATTATAACTTCGAAAATTCAAAAAGAAGCAAAAGTCTTTCAGCTTGAACTTCGTCACTTCGAGTGGAGAACCCTTTAACGGAAGATCTTCATCTCACTGTCTGGCATGAATTCCAGCACCCCAATGTCAATCAGATCTTGAATCTTGTTCTTCAAGGCCCAACAGTCGTTGGTGTCGTGTCCCGGGCTGTAGGAGTGGTAAACACAGAATGCGTCGGGATTATAGTGAGGAGAGGAGATATTGGGCTTCTGAGGAGGATCCTTTACGGTAAGCAAGTTAACCTCCAACAGGCGCTTCAGTATGAAGAATGATGGTATTTCAGTCTCCGTGAACTGTCTTCCCGACTTTTCTTGTTTACGCCGATTGCCCCGTTGACGCTGGCGAGGTTGTTGATGGGATTGTGACCCTGAAGCAAGTAAATGAGCTTTCCCCTTGTCTTCTTGAGTGGAGGGAGGCTGAGCGGTGACTTGCTCCTCAGATGTTTGCCCCAGTTGGTTGTTTGGAAGCAGTTGGCGGACAAGAACTCTGAGTTCCTCTTGTCTTTGAGATAGGTCTTGGATGAGAGCCATCTGGCCCACCAACTGTCCCATCATTTGAGTCCTTAGTGTTGTCAGATCAAACTGCAGCTCCGCAATCTGATCACTCCTGGCATTGTCGGAATTCCCCAAACCCTTGGTGAGGAGAGCTTTCATCTCTTCTTGCCCCAGAGACAAGTTCAGGAACATCTCTTGCAGCTGAGCAGTCTGGTCTTGGATGTCTTTGACGGACCTTTCTAGAGCCATCTCTTGCTGAAATAAACAGCAGGAGAGTAAGGAAACCTGAAAAAGGAAAGATTGTCAAAATGCAATGCATGATATGTGGATGCATGCTTTCAAGGATCTCTTGGGGTAAACACGAGAAGATGTTAGAGGTTAAACCCTGATTGGAGATCTCTGCGTCGGTGGACGTCCTTCCACGAGAATCAAGCTCACCATGTCGAGTGGGTCATAGCCACTGATTCAAGTTGTTGCACTTGATCTTTGATTGGAGAACTTTGTGTCGGTGGATGTCCTTCCACGAGAATCGAGCTCACCATGTCAAGTGGGTCATAGCCACTGATTCAAGTTGTTGCACTTGATCTTTGATTGGAGAACTTTGTGTCGGTGGATGTCCTTCCACGAGAATCGAGCTCACCATGTCAAGTGGGTCATAGCCACTGATTCAAGTTGTTGCACTTGATCTTTGATTGGAGAACTTTGTGTCGGTGGATGTCCTTCCACGAGAATCAAGCTCACCATGTCGAGTGGGTCATAGCCACTGATTCAAGTTGTTGCACTTGATTTTTTTGATTGCATTGGTTAGAGGAGAAACCCCTTGCCCCTTGATAGACGTCTGGTTCAACATAACCCTGCATCAAAAGAACCCTCGAGATCCTTGAAATGGTTATTAAAAATGCTATGGTATGATGTCATGATGTTATGTACATGTATGCACAAGCAGTGAGTGTATATATACAGGCAAGCATATTCACACAAAGCAAACAAGTCCTTAGGTTTAGGCTTGCATGGGGTCTGGGTATTACCCTCTTGAAGTTGGTGGGCTCAACCTGTCCTATTTAAAAGTAACCGGGTTCTAAGGGTCCCAATATCACTGGATTGCTTTCATTGTTCATCGTTTCGATTTAGCCACTGAACTGGCGACCGAAATATTCCAGGAAAGCAACCCTCAATTGAGTGTAGTATCGAGTATCAACCAACCTCGGACTGCACCAAAGTCAGTTATCTCACTACCCTAAAAAGGCCAAGATGGTTCAATTAAGGTTCCTAAGGTCAGTTGATGCTTCGCGACACCACGCGGCGGCCCCGTACTCTCCTTGACTGAACTCAAGGGTTACCGGTACACACCAAAGTGCCACATCAACGTAGCAGACTGCTTCAACCATGTCGGTATACCCCGCACAGTTCCCTCACAACCTTGTTGCTACTTTCTAAGAAGGTATCCCCAGATCCGGGTTAGGATCTATAAAACTCCGATACAAAGCCCACAAATGTAAAGCAAACAAAGCAATCAATTGAAAGTAAAGGTGATCTAAACCCTAAGGTAACCCCACTTCGAGTAGATATTCCCCAGCAGAGTCGCCAGTTCTGTGATACGGTGGGAGAACTGACTAGTGTTTTGCGTTCGTATTCGCACTTGTGCGGTTGAGCAAGAGTCGCCACCGACTTTTCATTTTATCCTAAAGGAAAGGTTAAAAAAGCACAGCAAAAACCTTTTGAGATATTTCTTGGGTTCGGGGGGTAAATTATGAAAAGGGAAGGTATTAGCACCCTTTTCATCCATGGTTATCCATGGGCTCTTAGTTACTTGGTTTTTTAGATCACTTGCCTTGTTTTTTCGATTGCTTGAAAATGGTGTGTGTGCGGGTGCTTTTGAAAATATTTTGGAAGAAGATGCCTTGTCTTAGGCAACTAATGTATTTGACTCGTGATTGAGTGTTTTACAAAAGTGTGGATCTTTTCGAAAAGATGTTTCAAATGTTTTTGAGAGTTTGTTTGAAAGTGTTGTGGATTGTGGTTTTTGAAAAGAAGGCAAGTGTTTTTGCAAGTTGATCTCAAGTAACTAAGAGTTTTGTCTACCCTATTGTACTCAAAGGTTTATGTTTTAACCCCTTTTAACAATTTTGTTCCACCATTGAATTTGATGGACAATCTTGCGTTTAGGAAGTTTATTCGGGACGGGCGCGGGTCATCGTATGGACCATGAATGCAATGATGCCAAGTGTCTTTGGCAATTTGCTTTGAAGGGACTATGATCATTCCGTTTAGGCAACACTTTGAGACTTATGATCATTTGATTTTGTTTTGCCAAAGATACTCCACGTGCAAGCATGGCCCATTTTGGAAGGCAACGTGTGGGATTACCCTAGAGGGTGCAAGTGTGATTGTGTATTGATTACATGTATTTGTCTTGTATTAGGTTATCTAGCGTTTGATTTTATGTACATACAAACCCTAGGTCTAACCATGGTATAATTGGAAAACTGTAAATTGCGGAAATGTAAAATCTACGCTATTACAAAATAGTATCCGGGAGTGGGGGTACAAGTGTATGAATGGGGATGAGACTTATAATATCCAATAAGTTACAACCAAATCGAATGTGCGATCAAATATAAATATCGAATATACAAATATAAGATAAACAAATGTATAGGAGAAATATGAATGGATTTGCATTGTGTAAGTGTAAGTGTGTATATGTATTGTATGTAATTTATTTACAGGTTTGAGATATGAATTTAAATGCGTATTTAGGGTATTTGACCTAAATATGTGTTTTAAGGAATCTTTGATTTGTATATTTAATATGTACAAAAGAAAAATGTTTTAATCGAATGTTCTTATTTCTAATTAAATTATGAAATGATGTTTTTTAAGAAAAGAAACTATTTCTAGGTTTTCATTATGTATAAAAAGTATGTAAATGTCAAGAATTGAATTTTGTATAAAAAGGAGTGTATTTTTTATATTGTTATGTACAAAGATATTTTTTAATTAAAAAATGTTTTCAATTTTAATTATATGATAAAAAAAGCATTTTATTATTTTTATGTACAAATATATTTTAATTGTCTATGCACAAATGTATTTTTTTTTACTTAAAAGAAAAAAGAAAAAATAAAAAATAAAAAAAAGAAAGTATTTTCAATGATAATTATATGATAAAAAAGTATTTTATTATCTCTATACAAATGTATTTTAATGTGTATTAAAAATGTTTTCAAGTTAATTGAATTAAGTATATATATAAAAAAAAGTGTTTTAATTATATTGTAAATATTAAAGAATGTAAAAAAATATATTTTAAAATGATTTTGTAAAGAAAAAAAATGTTTATATAATACATATATATAAAAAAGGGTTAGTGTTTAATAAAAATGGAAGTAATTTTATGGGCTTTTGGGATGGTGCAGAATGGGCGAAGCCCATTTGTTTGAAACGAATTTAGGGTTAGGCGTTTGTTTGTTCAGTAAAGGGGATTAGGGTTTGAACGGCGCCGCGTTCGTATGTTCGTTCATCATCGTCTTCTTCTGATCAGCTCCTCCGTCCAGCCACCAGTGTCGCTCCCAAAACCTCTCTTCCCTCCATGGCACGGGCTCAGTGTCCTTGATACAAGGTTCATTTCAATGTTTATGTTCCTTTCTCTTTTACGAACTTGCGTGCGTTTCTGATTTGAATCTTACTTTTATCTTTTACTATGAGATGAAGGAGAAAAGAAGAGGGAGAGAGCTTACTACCTGGCCTTGGAGAAGGAGGAGAGAAAAAGGATGCGGCGCTCAGGAGGCTGGAACAGTCGAGGAGCGTGACGCTTGCTCTTTGAGCTTTCCTGGTATCTTTTATCTTGCTCCTTAGGGTTTTGATGATGATCTTCTGAAAAGCCCTATCTTGAAATAGATTCACTCCTTTATCTTTTCTCTTCTACTATATGTTGCCTTTGGGAATTCGTATGTTTTTGAATATGCTTCCTTGCCTATGATGAAGCTTGCTTCTGAGGCCCTTGAATTGCCTTCTGAGATTGATGCCCTTGGAATGTATTTTGCTTATGATGAAAAGCTTCTGAGTTCACCTCTTTCCTCTTCTCTACTGCTCACGTTGCCTTTGGATGAACTTTCTCTCTTCCTCTTGAACACTGTGTACTTGTTGCCACTGTACGCTTGTTTATGTTGCCCTGTGATGTTTATACTGAGGGCCTAGGTTGCCTTGAACATTTGCTTCTGAGTATGCCCTTGATGCTTTTTGTTGAGTTGGATGCCCTGAATATTTATTGCCTATGATGAAGGGATTCTGAGGCTTAGGGGTTGGTTTTTGAATGCTTTGAGATTTGAACTGGACAGGTTATGTTTGTGCTAGCAGGTTGGTGTGTTGACAGGTGAATGGTTGTTAGGTTGTACTTGTCCTGGGATTTGTGTGCTTTTGTATTGGTTCTAGTATGTGGTATGTGTTTAGTAGTGCAGTAGGCTTGAAGTTTGAGTTTTGGTCATTGCAGATTTGCTTCAGTATGTTTTATGGCTTGAGTTTTGTATATACAGGTTGTGCTTGGTTTTTAGGTACAGGCTTAACAAGTTTGGTGTTTGCTTAGCTTGATGAGGCTTGGCCTGGTAATTTAGGCTTCAGCAGGTTGTTGGTTCTTGGAGGGGTTCGCTTCATATCTTAGCAGGTTTTTTGTGTTAGAGGTTATACTGATGCAGATTTTTCTGTATGCTTCAGGCCCTTTGAGTTTGTATATTTTTTCTTCTCCTTGAACTGTGTTGTACTGGCCTGGTTTTATCAGTTTGCAGGTTATCTCTTTTTTTGTTGTGAGGCCTGTGTATCTTTTCTTTTGAGTTTGTATATTTTCTGTCTTTTCTGCCTAAGCCTAAAACCTGCCTCTTATCTCTCTTCTTCTGATTTTTTAGTACAGTTTAAAGAATTTAATATGATTTTATTTCTGTACTTTTTGAAGGGGCCTATTCTGATGGGAAATGATGAAAAAAATTTGCTTTGCATAAAAGATTTTTCTTTGCATCCTTCTCTTTCTTTGACAGCTTGCTACACTTTGTCTTTTCTTTGATATCTTTTCCAAATCCTTTTTGACAGCTTGGGTACTTGTGACAGCAAATTGTACTTCTTTGATTTTTCTTTGATATCTTTGAGTAGACTTTGGCATTTGACAGCAAACTGTACCTTTTGCTTTTGATAGAAAGTGGAATTGGATTTTCAGTTTGGTTTGCATTTGAAGTTTGAGATTTTGAAACTATGCAGTTTGAGATTCTATGCATTTGACATTTTGCATTCATGAATAAAAATGAAATTCTTCCCTCTTTGTGAACCGGGAGAAATCCCGTGATTTGCAGAGAGGGTTAACTGATCCCAATCAGTGGCCCCTAATGATGAGCAAATTTTATCTGTCTTTTTTAATTCAACTGCTTTCTGACTTTTCTTCTTCTTTTTGCAGATAAAAAATGGAGCACCGGAGCGAAGTGAAGAATGAAGAATTAGAAATAGGATAGAATTTTTTATTTTCAATTTAATTTTTGTACACTATTATTATTTTAAATACTTCGTAATAAATACTTGTATCCAAATAATAATAATTGTAACAACTATTAAATATGAAATAAAAATTCCATTGACATTTAATTCTTTTCAATTCCTTTTCTTTATTTACTTGTTATTTATAATTCCTTAAATTAAATAAAATGAAAGTTAAATTTCAAGTATTTAATTCTTAGAACCATAAATAATCAACTAAACCTTGTTGATCAAAATAAATGAACTGGACGTCTCCATCATTCAAAGCAACGCACAGTCGAACACAAAAACTGATCAGATGCAATCCTTTCTTACTGATTCTTTGCCAAGCACTGTAATTCCAAACTGCACATATCTTTTGACTGGCCCAAACAAAACAAACTGAATTCAAACCACTGTCTCTTTTACTGATTAAATCAAAACAACGCTAATTCAATCCGAATCTCGGAATAACTTGCAAAGTGCTGTGGAATTTTAATTTTGCTGAGAATATGCCCGTAAAACCTTAATTCCTGATTAAATGCCAAACAACATTCGCCTGATCAATATTGAGCCAAAATCAACCAAAACCCTAAGCCAACTGTATGAAACAATCCAGAGCTCTGAAAATCAGTAAAAACCCTAATTTTGCTTGACTGACAAGAAAAGTTCGTTTGTCCGATTCTTGAGCCAGTTTGAAAAAGTCAGGAAAGGCTTGAAGCTGAGATTTCTTGTGGAAAAACGCGAGGGCAAATTTTGGGGTACAACACTATTTTTTTCCAGTTCTACAGTTTTTCGTTTATTATTCCAGTTTCGTAGTTTTTGGTATTTGAATTTCCAGTTTCGTTAGAATTTCCGTAGGCAATAGAAAACCCTCACCATTAAAGCAGTATTTCTTCACATCAGAGGGATACTGCAACTTTAGTTTTCTTCCTAGCTTCCACAAATTCGTTTAGGCTCATTTTTATTAATTCAAGATATTTTATTATAAGTTAATTCGGCCGGCTTGTGGAGGATACGCACTGCTCAATTATTTTGTTAAAGTATTTATTTCAGGTTCCTATTCTAAGTATAATTTATTTATTCTTACCATGCATGTGTTATTACATTTATGTTTAAATTTTATGTTATCCTGCAATAAAATTATGTCTGGCTAAATTCCCCGATACCGGTATGTGAAGTCCTATACCAACGAGATTCGATAATTAATTGGCATTAATATTTTATAAAAGCATTTTTCTTGTTTTGATTTCTAATTTGGATATTTAATTGTTTTTGTACGAGAGTAAAAGACAATCTAAGGTTAAAATCAACAGAGCGAGAGTTTGAGGTTTTAACCAGATAGTGGTTATCAAGCATTAATTTTAAAAACAGCGAGAGTGCTTTAAAATTAATTAGACTCTATTTGTTTTCAAAAAATACTTTTAAAATTTTAAATGAAACAGCGACAGCGCTCATTTGAGTTTAATATTTTGACCTAAATCGATAGAACGAAAGTGTGAGACAAGGGTTTTTAAATAAATAGTTTCAACAGAAATAGTGTTTTAAATACTCAAAACAATGCCAATGACTTATTGAATCCCTGTGTTGACAAATTACATACCGGTGTCCCGTTATTAATTATTAGATTTTAGTCAATTCTCGTTTAACCCCAAACACCCTAATTTTATAATTAGCCTTAGATTTACATAGTGACCCTAAGATAACAGTAGTTTGATCATCAGTCCTTGTGGGTTCGATATCTTTTAAAACTACGCGATAAGATTGTGCACTTGCAGTCACTACACCCGATAGACTCATGAAGTCGCGAACAAACATACAGAACCAAACACCTTCAGATGACTAACACTTTGCTTATCTCCAATCCACTTCTGAATAGGAACTATTTCCTTCAGCTTCTTCGTTGGACATGTGTTGAGCACATAACATGCTGTGGCAACAGCTTCTCCCTATAAAGTATGCGAAAGCTTCTTCTCTTTCAGCATGCTTCTCATCATATCAAGCAAAGTACAATTTATTCTTTCAACAAGGACATTGTGTTGAAGACTATAAGAAGCAATAACATCATGCTCAACTTCATTCTCCTCACAGAACCTTCTGAATTTTATGGAGTTATACTCACCACCACCATCAGTTCTAAGAATCTTCAGAGTCTGACTACTCTGATTCTCAACCTCCAGTCTGGACTTCTTGAATTCAGCAAACACCTCGTGTTTAAATTTTATAAGAGATACCCATGTCATTATGGTGAACTCATTAACAAATGACACAAATTATTTATTCCCTCCAATCAATGCTATTGGAAATGGACCACACATATCCGAATGCACTACTCCTAAGGTATACTTTTCTCTTGGAGCTACTTCTGATGCAAATGGCAATCTTGGTTGCTTCCCTTCCATACACACCTTGAATGACTTCTAAGGCTTCTTGGTTGTAGGAATTTCATGTACCAGCTTCTTTGATTTTAGATGCCCTAAGCTTCTGAAATTCAGATGACCAACCTTCTGTGTCACAGCTCACTCTCCTTTACAACACTTGTTGCATTAAGACATTCAGAGTCTGCAATTCTAACATTCACCTTGAATGTTCTGTTCCTTCCTTGTTTTGACTTTATAATCAGCTTCTAGTTACAATCATACATCTTCAGAAGATTGTCCTTCATGGTAACTGAAAAACCTTTCTCAATCAGTTGTCTCACACTCATCAGATTGTTTTTCATTCTAAGCACATACCACACATTTTTGATCATTGCTGCTTTCCTATTATTTCGAATGACTCTGACATTTCCCATACCTTCTGGATTAAGGTATTTATCATCAGCACATCTGATCTTTGTACTCTTCCCAGAGTCAAATTCAACCAACTATTTCTTGTTTCCTGTAAGATGGTTTGAACACCCTGTGTCCATATACCACCATTCTAATGAATTCATATCATCAGATTCAGAAGCCAACAATAATATAGGTTCATCATCAGACTCTCCTCTGGCTATATTTTCTTCTTGTGACTTCCTTTCTTTGTTTGACCAGCAATCTTTGGTATAGTGATCAAAGTTCTTGCAATAGTAACACTGAACATTCTTCTTGTCAGACTTCTCCTTTCCCTTCTGGACATTCTTCTTCCTATCAAAGTTTGAAGCTTCTGACCTTTGACCACCATTAATTTTCTTCCTGGATTCTGACAAAGTCTGCTTCTGATATATCTTACCAGAAGTTGCTTTTAGAGCCTGCTGCTCTACTTCCCTCCCAGAAGTTCTCTCAATCATACGCAAATCATGCGCCTCTAGAATACTTTGCAGCTCTTCAACTCTCATGGTGCTCATATCTTTGGAATGTTCAATTGCTACCACAATGTAATTAAACTAAGAAGTTAAAGATCTCAATACCTTCTCTATGATTACTTGTTCGAAAGAGTTTCTCCACAAGCTTTCATCTCATTACTGATTAGAATCACTCTAGAGATGTACTCAGAAACCTTTCTGTTGTCCTTCATGTTGAGATTCTCATATTACTTTCAGAGGGACTGAAGCTTCACCTTCTTCATTGATGTGTCACCACCGTAACATCTGACCAGTGTGTCCCACGCAGTCTTTGCTATTTCAGAGTCAGCAATCTTCTCAAACACATTCGCATGCACACATTGATGAATGTAGAACAATCCTTCTGATATTTCTTCTTTATCACCTTCTGCATTGTGTTATGTGCTTCTGCTGCTAACAGAGCATAGCCATCGGTGACAAGATCTAACACATCTTGAGAATCGAATAACACACGCATCTAGATCTTCCAACGATTCTAGTTTTTACCATCAAACACTGGAAGCTTGGAATTGATATTGTTGTTTCCGTTCATCTTCAACCTTGTTCAGTTCACTCAAAAAACTCACTAAAACACAATGTTTCTCAAATCACACAAAATCAGAATAAAATATGATTCTCAATCACACAATACCTCACTGTTCACTCGTGTTTCCCGTGAATTTTGAACCGAAGCTCTAGATACCAATTGTTGGTGCACAAATGAGAGATGAAAGACAAAAGAAATATATTGAATGACGACTACAAAATAAAGAGTAATGAATAATTACATTGACTTACTACTAGATTACTTATACACAAAATTAAGGTATAATAAAATGCTAAAATACTTTCTAACAAACTTAATCATTAAAACATTTATAAAATATAAATTATTTCCAACACATCCAACCGTTTCTTGAGCTAACAAAACTGGGCTATATTCCTCCAAATGTGGAGGGTAATAAATATCCAATATGGCTAGTTTGTGTAGAAAAGTACAAATAATTAGCTACTTAATTGTTAATGTTATTTAGAAAAAGAAAGAAAAAAAAAGGAACTAAGGCTTCTCAAACACTACTACGTGCGATACAATTTCTGAAAATTATCAACTTTGAAAGCCATTGGTAGCAACGCACTTAACACATAAGCACAAATCATGGATCATGGCGCTCTAGAATATGAGTGTAATTTCTGTATGATACAATTTAACTCGCGATACAGTAATGAAAATAGTGAAGAATTGAGGAGGGAGGAGACGTAATTTCTATACTATTTAACTCACTACATAACATGGGCTTTTAATATAGTGTTAGAAAATTAATTTTAAATTAAATGAATCGAGATTAAATCGTGAATGGAATCATTTTTCTTATTTCGAACATTCCACTCTCAAATATATTTTAGAATTAACGTAACAATATCTAGAATAATTCAGCCTATTATTGAGTTTGCACAATATTAACGAAAAACTTGGATATAACAAAGAGTGTCAGAAATTTATAGTGAAGAGTATATGATTTTCTGAATTCGAAATGTTCAATTTATATGACAAATTGATGTTTTTTCATAAGGTTGCGACCCTTGATAAAACATACACTTTCAACGACACTTTTATCAAATGTTGTATTGTTTCACCTACAACAGGAATTTTACCAATTATTGTACTGTTTCATCTACAACAACAATTTTTTACCAATTACTATACTGTTTCGCCTACAGAAACTCTCCAGGAGTTGTTATCTTTTTCTGAATACAAAAAATAACTTTTCTTGTCATTTTGAAACATATTCATAGTTATTAATTTTTATTATTAATAATTTACAACAATCTTTCATTTATTTTAACAATCTTTCATTTATTTTAATAATGACAAGTCTAATTCCAGAATATAGAAAATAATAATAATGTTAATACAATTAGATATCTTTCGATTTAAAACTTAATCTTAATAAGGACAGCACAAAATTTAATCGGAATGTTAAATAACAATCCTTTAAAACCATTAATCTATGTGACTAGACCGGCGTTATCTTACCCACATTCTTTTAATAGTTCTTCGCCTACATTTCTTACCTAATATTTATTTATGGTCATTTGTTTTTTTATTTCATGAATTTTTTGTTAGAGAAACTCTGACACTCATTTTGAGAAGGCATCATCTCGAAATTCACATAGATGAAGTATATACTGTGTCTTTTTTCATGAGACACGTACCTTCGATATTAAATTTCGTAAAGAATTTAAAATAAAACTCAACCCTCATTTTTAAGATAAACACTATTATTACCAAATATCTTACAAGTATTCAAATCAACGACTTATTATTATTCATTAAATCTTGAAGTTAATGTTTTATTAATGTAAGTTTGAGTTCTCGCTACCGCCGTTGAAACTCTTATCTCTCTCTCGAGATTATCTTTACTAATTTTGCAACATATAATCCTAATATCATGATCTTGTAGTCGATAGTACAATTAACCTCTTTTTAAAATTAATGATAAGATATTAATTTTGTAATATTAACAACTGATCAAGCAGGTACATTAGCTAACAAAACTGGCTTTTATTTCTCAAAATGTGGAGGGTAATAAATATCCATCACGTTAAGGTTTCTAGAAAAGTACAAAAAACATTTAAATAAGTCACTTAGTTGAATTTAGTCACACAAAAAAAAGCCACTTAATAGAAAATGTTGGAAACTTTTAAATTAAATATAATATAATTATTATCTTTTAATAATAATTAAAAGGATTAAATGTCTTCTATCTCCTATAATAATAGCGAGATTTGATTTATCCCTTTTAAAATAGTATTAGAAAATATAAATTTTGATTTTGTTTATTATAAAAATTGTAATTAAGATAATAAAAGAAAGGTGATAAAAAAAAGAGAGTATAATTTAAGTCATAAGAAATATATTTAAATTATAGATATATGTGATGCGGTGGGAGAACTGACTTGAGGTTTTGCGTTTGTGTTCGTAAATGTTGCGGCTTAACAAGAGTCACCACCGACTTTTATTTTATCCAAAAGGAATGGTAAAAAAGCACAGGAAAGACCTTTGAGATTGTTTTTGAGTTCGGGGGTAGATTATGTAAAGGGAAGGTGCTAGCACCCTTTTCATCCATGGTTTTCCATGGGCTCTTAGTTACTTGTTTTAGATCGCTTGTTTTGCTTTTGCAATTGTTTGAAATGGTGCTTTGTGTGGTTTTGAAAGTATTTTGAAAAGAGGCATTTGTTTAGGCAATCTTTGTAATGATTCTTGTTTGTAAGAATGTATACAAAGATGTTTGTCTTTTAAAAGATGTTTCAATGTTTGAAAGTTGTTTGGAAAATGTTTTGAAATGTGTGTGTTTGTTTGAAAATAGCAAGGATTGTTTTGCAAATTTGATCAAGTAACTAGAAGCATCTACCTACTCCAAAAGTCTTTCCTATACATTTTTATTCCTTTGATATTGTTGACCTACCATTGTCTTGGTAGATAACCCTATCTTTGGATGTTAAACGGGACGGACGTGGGTCATCGTATGACCATGATAACAATATTGCCAAGTATCTTAGCAAGTTTTGATGGACCAAGATCATTTGTTTAGGAAACTTGTCTAGCGTCATCGAGGGACTATGATCTTTTTGTTTGTATTGTTTTGCCAAGATACCTAGCATGCATATCGTGGCCATTTTGTTTTAAGGCAACCAAGTGGATGAAACCCTAGAGGTGCTTGTGTGCAAGGTGTTGTCATTTTTCATGCATTTTTGTCTTGTATTAGGTCATGTTATTTGTTTGATTTTGTCTTATCATACAAACCCTAGTTTTTACTAAACATGTATATAATGCGATAAATTGCGTAAAGAAAATCTAAACTATTACAACAATATTATGGGGAGGGGGATACAAGTTTTTAATGGGGATATTTGCACAAAATAAAACCCGAATTCACTATTACAACCCAATTGAATTTATTGTACAATAAATAAATAAGCAATTATTTAAATATGCCATAAAATGTAAATATGCAAAAAATGTTTTGTAATTATTTTATGTATGAGAAAATAAAATTATCTAAGTCTTAAAAATAAGAAAAAATAATGTTATTATTTTTGAAAGGGGAAACCCTAATTTTTTTATTAAAAGAAAAATATATGTTTTCTAATATTCTTGTCCATTTTTGTTTAAGAAAAATAATAATAATATTATGTACAAATATTAAAAATTAAATATGTGTGAAAAATAAATATTTAATGTGTATAATAAAATAAAATATTTAAGTATTTTTATTATTATTTACAAGTTTATTTAAGAAAATGATTTCTATTTATTAAAATAAAACTATTTTTATATACAAAAATTAAGATAGAAAATAAAATAAAATGCAAAAAATTAAGAAAATATTTTTGGGATTTTTTAATGTTCAGAAAAAAAAAAGTCAAAAATATAAAAAGAAATGAAAAATATGCAAAATATAGAAAACGGGCCAAGGGGTGCAAAAAGGAAAATGGGGGGTGCAAAAAGTAGAGACAGCAAGCCCAAGCCCAAGCTAACTTCGTCCCTGACCTCCAGACAACAAGCGCACGCGTTCTTCTTCAAATCCTGTTCTTGCTCATGCTTGCATGAAATCAAAAACTTACAACATGAAACTTATAGCATTTTTAATCACGATTCTAACCATATCCAGTTTGTGACCTAACTCTCAAAGGACAGAGAGAATTTTAATGGCCCTAATTTCTGACCTAGTTTTTTCATGAACTTTAACAATTAAATACTCTTAGCTCAGTTAATATAAATGGAAATTAAGCATATGTACAACTCAAGCATGTTAAGGACTACATTTTTGCTTCACAAACCTAAGCTTAAGGATGCCTAAATAGAGAGATAGAAACTTGAAAAATACCTTGTTCAGTTGAGTTTGGATATGGCAATGTGGGGACTTTGAGTGAGGCCTGAAGATCGTGTGAGCTTTCTTGAAGTTCCCTCAAGCTATCCAAATGCTCAGCTTGTCTTGAAGTTGCCTGAAACTCCTTGTAGAAGTCAACCTGCAAACTCCAAAAATAAAAATGGTGAAGCTTGAAACAGGGGTTACAGTTGCAAGACAAAGGCCTGGATAGTTTAGGTAGGAGGTATGGAATGTGTTTCAAGGGTTGAAAGGCAAAACGCACGAGCCAATTTTGAAATGGCTTGAGTTCTGCAGATGATGCCCTGTTTGGGCAGAAAAATGTGATTTTGGTGTTTGAGAGGGTTTCAGGTCTTTGGATTCGTGTATTTTGGTTTGTTACAATGTTCCGAAGTTGGTTCAAATGATTCTTAGTCTTTCCTTTATCAGATGCATGAGTTCTATTGACTTTTGCAAGTTTCTTGCTTTTGAAGAAAAGTTTGAGGTGACAATACCAAAGCTTGTACTTGCTAGCTTATGGACTGCATAGAGTTGGTACAAGTTTCCTGATAACTGTGGATCCTGTTTGCAAAACAAAGATCAGGTCCATGGCTCAAGGAATGTAAAGTTGAAAAAAGCAAGCTTTATCAAAGTAGCAATGTGAACTTTATGCCATTTTTGGATTAATTCTTTGTGCAAAGCTCCATAGGTCAGAATAAAGCCATTGTCCAATGTGTTAGCATTCAAATATGGAGTGTAGAAAGGATTAGGACCTGTAAAACCAAGTACAAGCATGTTTGAAACTGATTTGCAACTTGTAACATTGTGAAAATGCCTTGAACAAAATGATAAATTGCCATTTTCATTTCTTCGATTCTCCCTAACCATAAATGATATTGGACATTTTTGAAAGCTTGTAACATGCTCTACAATCAATATTTGAAGTGCATTTTAAGATACCTCTTGGAACTAGGTGAAAAATTTCCATGAAGTTAGGTCAAAAATCTGCCTAAACTAAGGCAAAATTTCACTAAGTTAAAAAGTTTATGGACCCCTATTCACAAAATCATAAATTTAGATCCAATCATCTTTTGGGAAAACTTTGTGAATAAAAGTTGTAGATTTCATGGAGGACTACAACTTTCATGTTGGAAGTTTTGTTTGAATCCAATTACATCATGGTGAAAAAGTTGTGGAAAGTTGGGAAAGAATGAGAAATTTTCATAGCTTAGAAAATTTCTAAGTTATGAAAAAATTTCAAATTGAAACCCTAATTTGCAAAATTAGTTTTCTTGATCAACAAGTTTCACATTTTGACATATCTTGATGAATTATGACCCTTGGCACTTGATTTTGACCAAAAAGTCAAAGTTTGACTTTTCAGTGTACAGTTGTTTTTTGATCAGTTGACTGCAAAATTATCTGTCAATCCTATGAATTTGAGATCTTTTGAACTATGTGATTAGGTCAAGATGATGCCATTGAGTCCTTGAAATCATGCTTGAACCCAATTGGTCATTGGCTAGGTCAAAAATCAGAAATTGCCCTTTCTCAATCAAAACCCTAATTTTGACCATTTGCCCTTTTGATGATTTGATCAAATTTCTTGAGGAGTTGTGGTCCAAACTTGATAAAATGGTACATAGGATCCTATAATATGATTGTGGATAAAAAATTATGAAGTTTTACTGTAAATTGGCCATGGTTGACTTTTTCCCCAATACAGCTGATTTTTAGGTCAACTGTCCAATTGACTGGGCAAAAATGTGATTCAAAGCTTGAAACTTGGTATGAGAAATCTTAGGGGTCCAAGATGGTGTATGAAAGTCATATGAAACATTGATAGTCCAGAAATCCTTGTGCAAACTCAAACCCTAATTTCAGGCTATCAGTGCAAGGAGATGTCTTGAGCTGAGCAAACCATAATCCTATCTGGAGTCCAAGAAGTCTTGTGAGGAAAATCTTGATAATATGAGAGGGAAAATTTTGGGGTACAACAGCTGCCCCTGTTCAATCTTCTTGAACCTGAAGAGTTAGATTGGCGAGCTTTGTCGTTCGTGACTCGAAGGTAAAAGATGATTGGACACTAGAGTGCCCGTAAATTTGCACTCGTCAAAATGTAGTTGAGGGAATGGGCTTAAAGATGCCATTTGGAGATGTGATAGAATATTTTTGGAGATGGGATTAAATATGCCATCCAAGAATGTTTTCCGAGTTGTATGCTGTAAGTCAGAAGAATAATTATCATAATGGTATTCGCGTCTGGAACGTATCTGTACTATATCTGGGGACTGAATCTGAATGAGAAATGGAATAGCATCCGTGTCTGGAGCGTGTCCAAGCTATATCTGAATGTTGAATCTGAATAGGCAAAAGAATAGCATCCGTGTCTGGAGCGTCTCTGAGTTAGGGGAAATCAGAATAGGTGACAGAATGGCAACCGTGTCTGGAGTGTATTCGTACTATATCTGAATGTTGAGGTCTGAATGAGTAACATAATGACTTCCATGTCTGGAGTGTATCTGTACTGTATCTGAATAAGTGAAAGAGTGATTTCCGTGTCTGGAGTGTATCTGAACTTGAAATTGATAGTTGAATCTGAATGAGAAATAGAATGGCTTCCATGTCTGGAGCGTATCCAATCTGTATCTGATAGTTGAAATCTGAATAAGTATCAGGATGGCATCCGTATCTGGAGCGTATCTGAACTGTATCTGAAATCTGAATCTGAATGAGTAACATAATGACTTCCTTGTCTGGAGTGTATCTGTGCTATATCATGATTGCATACTATTAATGGTAGCTTGTTAATCTTATCCTGAAAAGAGTAAAATGTTAGCTGAAACACAAAGTTATGTTGCATGAAATGTATGATGCAATAAATGTGTTTTATGATATATGGATGTAATGTATGCGCATGTAAGCTGATTTGTTGTCTTGCTGAGGAAAATAAATCCTTGACGGCTGGGGATAATAAAATCCTTGACTGCTGCCGGGGAAAATAAATCCTTGACCCTGCTGGAGATTCAAAATCTTGATAACTTCTATGGGGATGTGAGGATCCTTCATGTCTTGAAGTTGGAGTATTGACAGAATCTGTTGCGAGTAATGCCAAACTGCCTGAGATATCTACTTGGGAAATCCAGAGAACTTGATGACTTCTACTGGGGGTTACACAAAGGAAATCCTTACTCGGCTGGGGAATTTGGAGAACTCTGATGATTTCTGCGGGGAACTAAGAATGAGAATCTTTATTCTGTTGAGGAGTAATGAAAACTTTGGTGACTTCACTGGGGAAAAGAGAATGAGAATCTTCAATCTGCAGGGGAGTAAAAACTCTAAAGAATTCATGCTGGGGAATAATGAAGACTCTGGCAACTTCACTGGGGAATCAAGAATGAGAATCTTCATTCTGTTGGGGAGTAAAAACTCTATGGGGAAGAAAGCTTACTGTTGAGGAGTAAGTTCCGGAGTCTGGGTTGTCTGTCACTCTACTGGGAAGTTATCCTAGGTTGGGGAGAGACAAAAGTTAACCATTATCTGGTTGATTTCCAGGTTTCAAGATAACTTGCTGGGGAAATTGGATGGTTTCCACTGGGGAACTAAGAATGAGAATCTTCATTATGTAGGGGAGTAAAAACTCTGACAGAATCATGCTGGGGAGTAATGAAGACTCTGGCAACTTCACTGGGGAATCAAGAATGAGAATCTTCATTCTGTTGGGGAGTAAAAACTCTGAGGAAGAAAGCTTACTGCTAGGGAGTAAGTTCCGGAGTCTGGGTTGTCTGCCACTCTACTGGGAAGTTATGCTAGGTTGGGGAGAGACAAAAGTTAACCGTTATCTGGTTGATTTCCAGGTTTCAAGATAACTTTCTGGGGAAATTGGATGGTTTCCGCTGGGGATTAGAAGTCTTGACTCGACTGGGGAAGAAGGTTTCATCTCCGCTGTGGATCTGTAACTCAAAGCTTTGGCTCCACTGAGGATTGGGAGTCTGAAATTTTAACTCTGATGGGAATTAAGGATTTGAAATTTAGCTCCGATGGGGATACGTATTTCAAGGTTTTAGCTCCGCTGGGGATCTAGATGATGTACTGCAGGGGATTTCTCTTGGAATAGTCCAAAGACGTTTTCCTATCCTTTCAGTCCGTCAGTAATTGTTCTTTTTCATCCTGTTTATTTGTAAACAGTAATTATGTTCAAATGCATATGTTCATCAATGAATCATTGGACGTTTTTGCAAATAAAAACACAACTTTAAAAGAAAAAGGCAAATAGTTTTTCTGTACTTTGAAAGAGATATCTTTGTATTAACTTTGAATAAGTGTTTTGTACAAATGAGACAATCGTCCTAGTAAGAGGATGGTGTCATAAAAATAAGAAAAAATTTATACAAATAAAGATAGCTATGTGTGTAAAAATCCCATGGGGTTTCCATTCCGCTATAGCCTTCGTATCTATGAATATCTTGTCCATCTGCTGCTTCGTCCGAAGATGATTGGACTGATCAGAAGCTCAGAGTTTGTCTGCAAAGAGATTGTCCTTAAAGTGATCCGACGAGACATAGTCATACGCTTTAATTCCATAATTTTTTCCTGGACTGCCCTTTCGGGTTTTCAGTCCACCGGGAAACCCTTTTTTGCCCAAGTCGCCCTTTCGGGTTTTCAACTTGCCGGGTTTACAATTTTTTTTTATCCCTAATTTTTGCCTGAACCGTCCTTTCAAGTTTTCGATTCACTGGGATGCCTTTTTTTTGCCTAGGTGTGTCAACCTAGCGGGTCATTTATGCGTAGTATCTTTTGACTATGTCTGCGTTCGCAGGGTGCGGCAGGTCGTCACCGTCCATGGTGGTTAAAATCATTGTCCCACCAGAAAAGATGTTCTTGATTACAAATGGTCCTTCGTAGGTAGGAGTCCATTTGCCCCTAGGATCACTTTGCGGCAAGATGATCCGTTTGATTACCAGATCCCCGACTTGATATGTCTGGCGTATGACTTTCTTGTTGAAAGATTTGATCATCCGTTTTTGATACGTCTGACCATGGAAAACAGCAGTAAGTCTCTTTTCATCAATCAAGTTCAATTGATCAAGCCGGGTCTGAATCCAATCGCCTTCACTCAAACTAGCATCCTTCATGATTCTCAAGGAGGGAATCTGAACCTCGATAGGTAAAACAACCTCCATGCCATATACCAAAGAATAAGGTGTTGCCCCAGTTGATGTGTGTGCCGTGGTACGGTACCCGTGAAGAGCAAACGGTATCATTTAATGCCAGTCCTTGTAAGTGACTATCATCTTTTGTATGATCTTCTTGATATTTTTGTTAGCAGCTTCAACTGCACCATTCATCTTTGGCTGATATGGGGATGAATTGTGATGCTGAATCTTGAACTTCTCGCACAAAGCGGTGATCATAGTATTGTTAAGGTTTGTACCGTTATCAGTGATGATCCTTTCGGGGATACCATACCGGCAAATAAGGTTCTGTTTGATGAAGCGGGCAACCACATTCTTAGTAACAGATGCGAAGGAAGCTGCTTCGACCCACTTGGCGAAATAGTCAATGGCCACCAAAATGAAGCGGTGTCCATTGGATGTTGTAGGCTTGATCTCTCCAATCATGTCGATTTCCCACATAGCGAATGGCTAAGGAGCTGTTAAGACATTTAGAGGAACTGGAGGCACGTGTACCTTGTCGGCATAGATTTGACATTTGTGACAAGTGCGGGAGTGTTGATAGCAGTCAGCTTCCATGGTAGACCAGTAATAGCCTGCCCGTAGAATCTTCTTAGCCATCGTATGCCCGCTAGAGTGAGTGTCAAAGGTGCCCTCATGCAATTCAGCCATAATTCTTTCAGCTTCAATCTTGTCCACACAACGGAGCAGAATAGAATCATGATTGCGCTTGTACATGATGCCATTACTTAGGAAGAACTTTGCCGAGAATCTCCTTAAGAACTTTTTGTCATTGACTGAAGCTCCTTCAGGGTATTCTTGAGCCTCGAGATACCTTTTGACTTCGTGAAACCACGGCTGGTCCACTACTTCTTCGGTATTAATCTCGTGACAATGTGCAGGTTCTTCCATCCGTTCAATGGTGATTTGGGGAGCCTCATTGTCCCAATAAAGTTTAAACATGGATGGCATTGTAGCTAGAGCATTTGCTAGCTGATTTTCTTCTCGCAGGAAGTGCTCGAAGGTAATCAGCTCAAAATGTGGTAACAATGTCAAGACATGTTCTTTATAAGGGATGAGGTTTGAATGGTTAGTATCCCACTCTCCTTTGATCTAACTGATGACCAAAGCTGAGTCCCCAAACACATATAAGGATTTGATTCCCAAGTCTATGGCAGCCTTGAGTCCAAAGATGCAAGCTTCATACTCTGCCATGTTGTTAGTACAGTTGAAGCAAAGTCTGGCGGTGAAAGGTGTATGGAAACCTTCTGGAGAGATGAGTACTGCGTCGATACCGTTGCCAAGTGCATTGGAGGCACCATCAAAGTACAGGGTCCATCGGGATCCTTGTTCAGGTCCTTCATATGGTCTGAAATCTTTAATGTTGTCCAATGTCATAATGTCTTCGTCAGGGAAGTCAAACCTTATGGATTGGTAATCTTCAACAGCTTGATGAGCCAGATGATCTGCTAGCACACTCCCCTTTATAGATTTTTGGGTCGTGTACTATATGTCGTATTCCGTTAGGATCATCTGCCATCTAGCAATCCTTCCAGACAAAGCAGGCTTCTCAAAGATGTACTTGATCGGATCAATCTTAGATATCAGCAAAGTGGTATGAGTCAACATATACTGCCTTAGCCGGCGAGCAGCCTATACCAAAGTGCAGCAAGTTTTCTCGAGCAGTGAGTATTGGGTCTCACAGTCGGTAAACTTTTTGCTAAGGTAATAAATGGCATGCTCTTTTCGGCCAGACTCATCATGTTAGCCCAGTACGCACCCCATTGAATTCTCTAAGACAGTCAGATACATGATTAGCGGTCTTCCTTCGACGGGTGGCATCAAGATAGGAGGTTCTAGCAAATACTCCTTGATTTTATCAAAAGCATTTTGACAGTCATCATTCCATTTAACTACTTGATCTTTCTTCAAAAGCTTGAAGATTGGTTCATAGGTAGATGTTAGGTGAGAAATGAACCTTGCAATGTAGTTTAGGCGTCCCAAGAAACCTCCTTCTCAGTGCGAGGAGCAGGCATTTCTTGTATAGCTTTAACTTTGGCAGGATCAACCTCGATGCCTTTGTTGCTGACAATGAAACCTAAGAGTTTACCGGACCTGACTCTGAATGTACACTTGTTAGGGTTCAGTCTAAGCTTGTACTCCTTCAACCTGACAAACAACTTTTGTAAGTGATCAAGGTGTTCTTCTTCAGTTTGTGATCGGGCTATCATGTCATCTACGTAGACCTCTATCTCATGATGTATCATGTCATGAAACAAAGCTACCATGGCGCGTTGATAGGTTGCCCCGACATTCTTCAGTCTGAATGGCATCACTTTGTAGCAGAATGTGCCCCACTGTGTCACAAAAGTAGTTTTCTCCGTGTCCTCAGGGACCATTTTGATCTGGTTATAGCCCGAGAATCCTTCCATGAAAGAAAATACTTTATGCTGAGTTGTGTTGTCAACAAAGATGTCAATGTGCAGAAGTTGAAAGTCATCTTTAGGGCTGGCCCTGTTTAAGTCTTTGTAATCCACGCACATTCTCACTTTGTCGTCCTTCTTGGGCACGGGCACAATGTTAGCAACCCATTGAGGATAGGAAGTAACATCCAGAAATCCAGCATTGAACTGCTTCATAACTTCTGCTTTGATCTTTTCAGACATGTCAGGCCTCATGCGGCGGACCTTCTGTTTAACTGGTGGACAGTCTTCTCTTGTGGGGAGGCGATGAACCACAATGTTTGTATCGAGTCCCGGCATGTATTCGTATGACCATGCAAAGATCTCAACATAATCATGTAGTAGCTGAATTAGGCGCTCTTTGACACTTGGCTCTAGATTGGCACCTATCTTGATTTCCTTTTTGTCATCCTTAGTTCCCAAGTTGATCGTATCCAACTGCTCTTCATGAGGCTGTATTGCTATTTCCTCTTGCTGTAGAAGTCTGGCCAATTCCCCTGGCACCTCACAATCTTCCTCACCTTCGTATTCGGCTTGGTTGATCAGATCTTCAGAGTCACTAAAGGTTATAGCAGTATGGTTACCCATGGGTTCTGGAGTGGAATGGTACCTGCATTTGTGAGTGTGGGTGTGTGTAAGGGACATAGCCATCTTAAAACAAACAAAATGTAAAAGAAAGAAAATGAGCACAAAAGGTTTTAAATATGAAAAGCGTCCATGATTCATTAAAATGACATATGAAATGAAAATAAGAACCCTTACAAATGGACCTATGTGCCTCGGGTAAGACACACGGTTGAAAAAGTACGAATTGTTTGTGAGTTATTACAGTCCAACAGAAATGGAAAAAAATAAATTACTGCGGTATGAAAGTAATCGGAACAAAGTCTTTTGCTTCCCAGTTGCATAGTCCTCCGTCAACAGTAGGGAAAATCCAGTCTTCAAAGTTACCCTCTTCTTCACTGTCCTCTAGCGCATTAACCCCTCGGTGGCTGATCTTCACAGGTGGCCCTCCGGCACGGTAGTGGCGCACGACCTTCTGACCAGCCGAATTTGTCTGATTTGAAAGGAAAGTCAGGAAGCTGCCCCCAGATTGTGGATCTGCCTTCTTCCATAACTGCCCTAGCATCCTTTAAAGAAGACATTTGAGGCGGAGGTCTTGTGATCATAGGATTTGAGGACACTGTCTTGGTCGCCGCTATTTCCTGAGAAACTTCCTCAAAGTGTTGGAAAGGGGTCTCTATGAATTCTCCATCCAATTCTACATAACTGATAGAATTAAGATGACTGATCATGTATTCCTCTTTGCCATGAACAGTTATAATTTTCCCCTAGACAGGGTACTTGAGCATTTGATGCAGAGTGGAAGTGACAACTCCAGCATGGTGAATCTAAGGTCTTCCCAACAAACAAGAGTAGGAAGGATGAATGTACATCACATAGAATGTGGAGTTGAAGGTTTCAGTTCCCACCTTGATCGGGATGTCCACCTCTCCATGGACCATCCTCTTAGAACCATCAAAGGCTCTGACAATTATATTGTTGGGTTTCAGGGTTAGGCCTTCACAATCCAATCTATCCAAGGCTTTCTTTAGCAAGACATTTAAAGACGACCCAGTATCAACCAAAACATGACCTAGGGTGGTTCCCCTACACTCCACCGAGACATGTAGCGCGTCATTATGTTTTCTTCCTTTGAAGGTCAAGTCTACATCGGAGAATCCCAGCCCATTGTCGGCTGTTAAACTAGCCACACATTCCTCGAACTGATCAGCGGAGGTTTCTTGTGGCACGTGGGCCGTCTTCAAAAACTTGACCAAAGCCTTAGCATGAGCCTCCGAACGAAGCAACAAGGACAACATGGAGATCTTTGAGGGGGTTTGCCCCAGTTGTTCCACCACATTATAATCGCTTTTCTTGATTATTTTCAAAATTTCCTCCATTTCTTTTTGAGAAGTTTCAGGGATGATCAATGGCTGAGCCTTCGTCGAGACAGGCTCCTCTTGGACATTATTTCCTTTATCAGCGGAAGCAGGGATCGGAATTGTATTGTCATTGTTGGAGGGTACACTTGCAGGTACAATTACTGAGGTAGGTGTCCTTCGGGATGGCCACGGGTCCAAAGACTGCTTTTGGAGGAGCAATCTCTGGAGAAAAGATTCTCCCACTACGAGTAATTTTGCTTGTTCTAGCAATGTTACTGATGTCGGGATTATCTTCCTCAGAGCTTTCTTCTTCTGCAATATGTTCAATCTGTTTGACACCATGGTAGTAGATTTCTTCACCATAGTTCCATGGTACCATTTTATAGGTTTTGTAAAGGGTTGGCCCTGGCATTGTTATCTTCAACGGAGTAGTCACTGGAGCAGATGTAATCCTAACGGGTTTTTTAGGAACCCTGTAAGAATTGGCGTATATGGTTATTATTGAAACTTCTGGAACTGGAATGGGTGAGACGGGAGCTTTCTCAAACAAAATTTCCTTGTTAGGAGAGGAGTTGACAATTCCTCCACAGTAGAAACAAACAGATCTTCTTCCACAACATTGGCATTGTGCCCATGCCTAGGCATCGGTGCAGAGATAACATTCGGCTTTTCGGGAGCTTCAAATTTAACTTCCTTGGCATCAATTAGATCTTGAGTCTTGTTCTTCAGGGCCCAACAATTGTTGGTGTCGTGCCCTGGACTTTCTGAGTGATACGTGCATTTGGCGTTGGGATGGTAATGTGGAGAAGCAGTGTTAAGATTTGTAGGGGCCTCCTTTAGCATGGCCAGGTTCAACTTCAAGAGATGTGGTAAGACTTGAGCAGGAGTCATGTTTATCTTGGTGAATTGCCTTACAGGCCTTTCCATCCTTTGCTGGTTATTCCTCGACTGATCATTTCTCGGTTGTTTGTTTCTCGGTTGGTCTGACGCAGACTTCTGAATTATAACGGCCCCCACTGTTGGTCGTCTTTCGGTTCTTCCCTGATTCGTCTGGGCATAGACAGCAGACACTTCCTTCTTTCCAGCGAAGGGCTTTTTTGTAGCAGCAGAGGTAGATGCATCTTTCTAGATTTTCCCGCTTCTAATACCGGCTTCCACCCTTTCTCCAGTCAGAATCAACTCAGTGAAACCTGCAGAGGAGCTTCCAATCAGGTGATTAAAGAAAGGACCTGGCAGAGTCCCCAAGAACATGTCCACAAGCTCTCTTTCAGATAAAGGTGGTTGCACCCTTCCGGCCAAATCCCTCCATTTCTGGGCGTAGTCTTTGAAACCCTCGTTGGTAGCCATGGCCATACTCTGTAGCTGAGTACGGGTTGGCGCCAAGTCGGTGTTGTATTGATACTATTTATATAAGGCGGCTGCCAAATCCTCCCAATTACGCACATCAGACCTCTCCAACTGGTAGAATAAATCCAGCTGCGTCCCCAACAAACTGTCCTGGAAGAAATGGACCCACAAATCTTTGTCAGAAGAATGTGGTTGAATTTTCCTGACATAAGATCGTAGGTGCATCTTGGGACAAGACACCCCATCGTACTTAGCAAACAAAGGTACTTTAAATTTAGGAGGGATTACAATTTCAGAGACCAACCCTAACTCCTCAAAATCCAGCCCAGGCACTCTTTGCACTTCCATAGCAGCTAGACGTTCTTCCAAGTTCTTGTATTTGTCATCGGCCGGAGGATACTGCTGTTCAGAATAGTCCTCATCCTCTTCTTCCTCAACTTCAGAATCAGATGGCACTGCAGTTCCCTTACCTTTTCCTTCCCCCTCTTCAGATGTTGATGGGAATTCCGAAGTCCGTCTGGCTTGTCCTTCAAACCTTCTGCCCAAGATAGCCACACCAGCTCTCTTCTTCTTCTTTTTCTCTTTTTCCTTCTCTAGTAGATTCTTGAGCTCCTCCTGCCCCTTGGCCAAGGTCAAGAGTAGCTGTTGAAATTGTGAATTCTGAGCTTGCAAATCTTTGACCGTTTGTTCAATATCCATCTTGCTGAAACAAACAGCAGAGAGATGAGGAAACTTGGTGTGAAGACCTGTTTATGCATATGATGAATGATATGTATTCATGTAATGCTTTCAAGGATTCAGAAATTCAAATTTGTTTTAAACAAAAAAGAAACACACGTCATATTAATAAGATAGAATTTGTTAGTACATCAATGCCCCATGGGAAAAATAATACAAAATTCTAAGGTAAAAAGACGTTGCGCATCCTCTTTGGTGCAATGTAGGTGTTGAGAGTCTTCTCTTCGTGAATTTGACGAGTGAGTTCCAAAACCTTCTTCTCGCTTGCGTAGAATTTGGCTTCGAAAGTATCGCGCTCTCCCTTGAGCTATATCCAACTCCTTTGTAAATCTTTGAGTAATGTTGGCATGTCAGGATGTAGGAGGGTGTATGGAACCTCTCCTTCCATAACAGGCTCTATAATCACTGGGAGAATGGAGGGGTAAGGCATCATAAGACTTTGGGCGGGAGTTTGTACCCACTTGAGGTAAGGCTCAAGAGGGATGGAATTCTTGTGTCCCAAGGTATTACTGTCTACCTTGTTGGGCATCCTCCAAGCTCGGATGAACCTTTGTCGGAGTCCCTGGTTGTCATTGTCGAAGTCGAAGACCAAACCTTGAATCAGCATGTCATGTGGGCCATCCCTTCAGGCATACCCAAACTGTCTCAGAGCCAAGCAAGGGTTGTAGGTGATGCCTCCCCTAATGCCAAGTAGAGGGACATTAGGAAATTCTCCACAATGGTCAATGATGATGACATTCTCTTTTGATCGAGAACACCAATGGATGTCTGAATGTGTAAGAGTCATCAATCGTTGTGACCACCTCAAACCTTGCTCATTCTTCAAAAATGATTGGGGAAGATGAGAAATAAACCATCTTGCCAGTAGAGGAGTGAAACACATGAGAACACCTCTTTTCCTTATTGTACGAGTGTGAAAAGAGTGGAGGATATCCCCAAGCAATGTAGGCACTGGGTTGCGAGTCATGAAGATTTTGACAGCACTTACATCTATAAGTTGGTCAGGATTAGGGAACAAGACCATCCCATAGATGAGAAGAGCTACAATCTCCTCAAAAGCTTGCAATTCTAGAGAATTCCAACAGCTTTGGGCCTTCTCAAACAGAAACTTTGACAAGAAGCCTTTGACACCACTTTTAGTTTCCCAATGTGTTGTGACATCAGAGGAGTGCAAGTGTAAGGCTTGAGCAACCTCTTCTGGCTTTGGATCTCTTTCCGTACCGTTGAAGGGTAGTTGATTGAGAATAGGAATCCTCAAGAGTTGAGAAAATTCCTCCAAAGTAGGCACAAGTTGGTAGTCAGGAAATGTGAAGCAATGATGCAAAGGGTCAAAGAACTGGAAGAGAACTTTCAGCATACCCTCCTCAGTGTTGGCAGTGACTAAGTTGAGTAGACGACCATGTCTCCCGGTGAATGGAGAATTCTCAGGAATCCTTGAAGCTAGCTCTTTGAGTTGTGGAGGAATTCTTACAAGGTTGACTTGGACAGTTTTCTTGCGAAGTGAATCCATAACCTACAAAATAGGAACAAAGATGAAAATCCAAAATCCTTGAAATGGTTAGTGGATGCATATGATGCTTCATGATGTCCATGATGTTATGCACAAGTATATATGTACAAACAAGTCACACAAGTTCCTAGTTTAGGCTTGCATGGGGTTTCATAGGTAAGTACCCTCTTGAAGTTTAGTTGGCTCAACCTGTCCTAGAAATAGTAACCGGGTTCTAAGGAGCTCAATATCACTGGATTCTTTCCTTGTTCATTGTTTCAATTCAACCTCTTTACTGGTGACCGAAATATTCCAAGGAACTAACCCTCAATGAGTGTAGTATCAGGTATCTACCAACTTCGGACTGCACCGAAACTGGTCATCTCACTACATCCTAAAAGGCCAAGTTGGTCAAGTAAAGGTTCTAAAAGTTCATTAGTGCTTCATGACATCACTCAGCGGCCCCGTATTCTCTTTGATTGACTCAAAGGCTACCGGTACCCACAAATATGTCGCACTAATATAGTTATTGCTTAGACCATGTCGGTATTGATAACGAGAAATCGTATCATATAATTACCACTTTTTATCGATTTTCATAATACATTAACTCGTTTAACTCCTGATTGTTCCGAGTTTTCATGTCTTTTCACAGGTACAACTTGTTTCAAATCAAATTAGTGAAAAAGGAAGTCAGCCAATAAATCAGAAGAAAAAGAACTAATCTGCAAAAATCTGCAAAGTTTGATGTTGTGACGACCGTCACACCTCCCTTACGAGCGTAACACACTCACATCTGAAGAACGCTCGTCACACATCATTGACGAACGTAACACGCTATTTAAGAGCATTACGACCGTCACCTCCTCCTGACGACCGTCACACGCGTAATTCAGTGTCATGCAAAACCGAAGACGTGGGCAATGTTATGGATGTTTTATTCTCCTACAATTTCTCAACTTCAACAACTATCAGTCCGAGTCTTTCTCCACTCAAGCAGTGCAAGTCCACGTTCCTAAATTCTCTTAACTGCAAAAATCCTCTTCTATAAATAGGAGGCATTTTAATGGAACAGGGTCGGAGATTTTTTACTACAGAGCCAAACTTTTGCCTTTCTGCATTATTTTGTTTTATTTGCTTTTGAACCAATATACCCACTGTAACGTTCAGTTTCCAAAATTAGTTTCCAAAAGTGTTAATTCTTCATCTAAGGATTAACACGATCATATAATTCAATTAATCGCAAGGATATTGTACGCACTCAAGATTACCACAGCAACATATTTACAGGTTTTTATGCAATTGGTTTTTATTATTCTCATGCTATGTTAGTTATTTTTATGAATTGTATTTTACGTTGCAAGGTTACTAAATATATTATGTCTGGCTAATTTCGTTTGTACCGGTATGTGACTCCTAAGCACCGAAGGAATTCGGTGATAACTTGGCTAAAAACTTTTATAAATAATTTATGGTTTCCAATTTCCATATTTAATTTAACTACCCTTTTCACGAGAGTGAAAGGATATTTAACACGACTTTGCCACGAGAGTGGGAAATTAATTAAGGCAAGAACCTGCATGCGAGAGCTGGGGTTCGACCCAGATAGTGGTAACGAAACATTAATTTTTAAATACACGAGAGTGTTTTAACAAATTAATTAAACTCAAGTTGTTTTCAAAAAGTGTTATTAAATTTAAAGTGCATCCACTAGGTTTAGTAGCATAACTTATTTCATGAACACGAGAGTGTATGTCTCAGGTTTTTAAACAATTCGTTTTTATCGAAATACTTTATATGCCGAGCAATTCATCGAGTTCCCGAAGTCCGACTATCACATACCGGTATAGCTATTACTATTGTTTTTAATTAAACTCTTTTTCCCCCAAAACCAAATATTCATCGCTTAGTTAAACAATTGTAACATTAGATCGTATGCGATTGATCCTCAGTCTCTGTGGGTTCGATAATCATTTAAAACTAGAACGACTAAACTGTATACTTGCAGTTAGTATCCCAATAGACTCATAAAGTCGCAATCAAGTTTTTGGCACCGCTGCCGGGGAGCTGATTAGTCAATTAAGTACGATTCTTCTGTTGCGCGTTTAGACTAAGCAACAGAAACCCTCTTTCGATTTGTATGCCAAGGACTCGTTCACAAGGCGAACCACTTGACAAATCGACGGACGAACCTGAACGCATCCTTTCCATAAGACGAACAGTCAGGGATTACTGTTTAAATCACACTATTCCTTTACCAAAACCCGAAATCAAGATTGATTCCAAAACAGATTCTAATTCTTCCTCTGAAACCAAAATTAATCTAGAAGTAGACATGGCCAAAGAACGAAGGACCCGTCCACTGAAGGAGTACGCAGCTCCATCACAACAAGAACCCCACAATAGCATTGCTGCTCCAACATTAATCAAAACGATTTTGAGTTGAAACCGTCATTGATATCAGCTATCCAACAACGCCAATTCTCTCGAAATCCTACCGAGGATCCAAACGAACATCTTACGAAATTTGTTCAATTTGCCGACACAGTTATAGAAAATGGTGTTAGTAAAGATACAATAAGATTACGTCTTTTTCCTTTTTCGCTAAGAGATAGAGCTTGGGCTTGGTTGCAATCCTTGCCGTCAAATTCCGTCACTACGTGGGAAGGACTTAAGACTATATTTTAGCACGATACTTTCCCCCAAGCAAGACTGCTGCATTAAGAACTCAAATCAACGGATTTAGGCAGAAGGATACTGAATCGCTATTCGATGCATGGGAATGCTACAAAGATATGATGCGAATGTGCCCACATCACAGATTAGAAAACTGGATGATTATCCACACATTTTATAATGGACTCTTGTACAACACAAGACTCTCTATAGATGCCGCCGCAGGTGGTACACTGATGGACAAGCCTTACGACGAAGCTAACCAACTCATTGAAAATATGGCTCAAAACCACTATCAGTGGGGAGGAGAAAGAACACCTGTGGAGAAAACTCAAACCAAAAGTGGGATGTACGAGATTAGTAGCCTAGATAAAGTTAATGCTAAGGTAGATGCTCTTACCCAAAAGATAGAAAGCTTAACCTTACCTCTTGCAGCCACCGTGGCTGCAGTTACCCCAAACTGCGAAGTTTGTGGAGTTCCCGGTCATGTTGGAACCGAATGTCAAATCCTAGCAGGAATATCAGTTGATCAGGTGAATTACGCTCAAGGTAATCCTTATGATAATACCTATAACCCTGGTTGGAAGAACCATCCTAACTTCTCGTACAAGAACAATAATACTTTATATGCACCTGGCCAAGCACCCGCTGTACCTCCAGGCTATCAAAAACCCGCTGCTAATGTTACTAACATTCCTAAGAAGTCTAACCTTGAAATCCTAATGGAAAATTTTATCGCTAATCAAGCTCAACAAAACAAAGAATTTCTCAATCAAAACGTTCACACCAGTGAACAATTGAAGCTATTAGCAAATAAGGTAGATGCCCTAGTAACTCACAATAAAATGTTAGAAACCCAAATCTCCCAAGTAGCACAACACCAAGCTAGTTCTGCCGCACCTGCTGGTACGTTTCCTGGATAGCCACAACCCAATCCTAAAGGACATGCTAATGCTATCACATTACGAAGTGGGACATCACTTGATGGACCGGTAGATCCTAGACTCCAAAACCCGACCATGTAACAAAAACCTGAAAAGGAAGCAGAGAAATCGAAAGAACAATTTGAGAATGTAGAGGAAGACGCAAATGAGAGCGGAGAGGTTTCAGAAAAACCTTACGTACCTCCACCGCCATATAAACCACTAATTCCATACCCTCAAAGACTTGCAAAATCCAAAAACAAGGGGAAATTCAAGAAATTTGTAGAACTTCTGAAACAATTAAATGTTACTATTCCGTTTACAGAAGCTATAACTCAAATGTCTTCATATGCTAAATTTCTAAAAGAAATACTGTCTAATAAGAAAAACATTGTTGAAAACGAAACTGTTATGCTAACTTCCGAATGTAGCGCCATAATTCAAAATAACATGCCTCCAAAGCTAAAGGATCCTGGTAGTTTCTCCATACCATGTGTAATTGGAAAATCTGTCATAGACAAAGCTCTATGCGATTTAGGAGCAAGTGTTAGTCTAATGCCCTTATCTATTTGCGAGAAGCTCAAACTAGGTGACATGAGACCTACCAAGATGTCCCTACAACTAGCCGACAGATCAGTCAAATTTCCTGTTGGTATGCTAGAAAACATTCCCGTCCGAATAGGACAATTTTACATACCTACTGACTTTATAATAATGGACATAAAGGAAGATTCAAATATTCCCATCATATTAGGAAGGCCATTTTTAGCCACTGCAGGAGCCATTATTGACGTTAAGAAAGGAAAGCTTACCTTTGAGGTAGGAGAAGAAAAAGTGGAATTTATTCTTTCCCAATTCTTTAAAGCCCCTGCTATAGATGACTCATGCTGTTTCCTAGATATTATTGATGAATGTGTCAAAGAACTAGAGAGCCAAGAAGACACCTATTCTAGGATATTGAAAATTCCGACACCAACTATCTTCAAGGATGATGACTGGAGACGAGAATATCACGATGCCAACCTAAGCAAATGTTTCGCCTTAACACCCGATCCTACCCCGACTGATAAGAAAACTGGTATAAAACTTAAAACGTTACCTAAAGATCTAAGGTATGAATTTTTAGATAAAGAACTCGAACAACCAGTTATAGTTAATGCCAATTTAGGGAAGATCAAAACCGAAAAACTTCTTAATGTGTTAAGGAAGTATCCAACCGCGTTAGGATATAATATATCAGATCTAAAAGGAATAAGTCCTTCTCTCTGTATGCACCGCATTATGCTAGAAGCGGACTGAAAAACTTCTAGAGAACATCAAAGACGAATAAATCATATCCTAAGTGAAGTCGTAAAGAAAGAAGAGCAGAAACTACTAGAGGCATGCATCATATACCCAATATCAGATAGCAACTGGGTCAGTCCAGTTCACGTAGTACCTAAGAAAGGAGGTGTTACGATTATAACAAACACAAAGGGCGAATCGGTGGCACAACGTACCCAAACAGGATGGAGAATGTGTATCGATTATAGAAAACTAAACAAATCTACACGCAAGGACCATTTCCCATTACCATTCATTGATCAAATGCTCGAGCGCTTAGCCAAACATTCCCATTTTTGCTATCCTGACGGATACTCAGGATTCTTCCAAATTCCCATTCATCCTGATGATCAATAGAAAACTACGTTCACATGCCCCTATGGTACCTTTGCATACCGAAGAATGCCATTTGGACTATGTAACGCACCTACAACTTTCCAACGATGCATGATGGCGATTTTTGCAGACTTTTTAGACGGAATTATGGAATTATTCATGGACAGTTTTTCTGTCTGTGGAGAAAGTTTTGATGGATGTTTATCAAATCTTGAGCTGGTACTGAAACGCTGTGTCAATGTAAACCTAGTGCTCAACTGGGAAAAATGTCACTTCATGGTGAGACAAGGAATTGTGTTGGGCCACATTGTATCAAACAGAGGGATTGAAGTCGATAAAGCAAAAATCGAAATTATCAAAAACCTTCAACCACCCAAAACGGTTAGAGAAATAAGAAGTTTTCTAGGACACGGTGGTTTTTACTGACGTTTTATAAAAGATTTCTCTAAAATCACTAAGCCACTAACTGAACTATTGATGAAATAAGCCAAGTTTATTTTCGATGATAAATGCTTAAACGCATTTGAGACGCTTAAAGAAGCCTTAATTTCAACACCTATAATGCAACCTCCTGACTGGAACCTACCATTTGAAATAATGTGCGATGCGAGCGATTATGCTGTAGGCGCAGTCCTAGGACAACGCAAGGATAAAAAGCTTCATGCTATTTACTACGCAAGCAGAACACTTGATCCCGCACAAATGAATTACACCACTACGGAGAAGGAACTCTTAGCTATTGTATTTGCATTGGACAAATTTCGTTCCTACTTAGTAGGCGCCAAAATCATTATTTACACGGATCATGCTGCGATCCGATACTTGCTAAGTAAGAAAGACGCCAAACCACGACTACTCAGATGGATCTTACTCCTACAAGAGTTTGACTTGGAAATAAAAGACAAAAGGGGGACTGAAAACGTCGTAGCAGACCATTTATCAAGATTGGATGGAATCCAAACCGAGAGTGTTCCCATAAACGAAGATTTCCCATATGAACGCCTTATTGATAAACTAGAGATAGCTCCTACTGACAATTTAGATCAATGCGATGGACATTTAACAACTACGGTAGTAAAAGCCATTTGTACCAACACCACATTACCATGGTACGCTGATTTCGTTAACTACTTAGTTGCCGGTGTTCTACCACCCGATTTAACGTACCAACAGCGGAAGAAATTCTTCCATGATCTTAGACACTACTTTTGGGATGAACCATTACTCTTTAAAATAGGCGCCGATGGTATCTACTGTCGCTGTGTCCCTAACGATGAAATAGATGACGTGATTGCTCATTGCCATTCTGCCCCTTATGGTGGACATGCTAGTACCTTGAAAACTTGTGCAAAAATACTTCAAGCTGGTTTCTTTTAGCCTACTTTATGGAAATACGTCCACGTAGCAATTATGAACTGCGATAGATGTCAGCGCATAGGAAATATATCTAGACGTGACGAAATTCCGCAAAAAGGGATTCTCGAAGTCGAAATTTTCGATGTATGGGGAATTGATTTCATGGGACCGTTCCCCGCATCCTTTGGAAATAAGTATATATTGGTAGCTGTTGACTACATATCAAAATGGATTGAAGCCGTCGCTGCACCCAAAAATGATACACGAGTGGTACTTAAATTATTCAAAATTGTTATCTTCCCACAATTCGATATACCAAGACTAGTAATTAGTGATGGCGGTTCCCTTTTTATCTCTAGAATTTTCGAAAAACTACTTTCAGAATATGGCGTTAAACATCACATAGTCACACCATACCATCCTCAAACGAGTGGACAAGTGGAAGTGACAAATAGGGAAATTAAAAAAATCCTTGGGAAAACCATAGCCACATCCAGAAAGGATTGGTCCTCCAAGCTAAATGATGCTTTTGGGGTATATAGGATAGCTTTTAAAACCCCTATTGGAACAACGCTGTTTAAATTAGTTTATGGAAAATCTTGTCATTTGCCAGTAGAATTAGAACATAAAGCTTACTGGGCCATTAAAACTCTTAACTTAAATTACAAGACTGCTGGCGAGAAACGAATATTAGATATCCATGAATTAGAAGAATTGCGTTTAGACGCTTATGAAAATGCTAGAATCTATAAGGAGAGAACAAAAAAATGGCATGATAAGCATATCTCGCGGAAAGAATTTAAGGAGACATTGTACTCCTATTCAACTCTAGACTGAAACTCTTCCCGGGTAAATTACGTTCCACATGGTCAAGATCATTCGAAATTAATAAAGTTTTCCCAAGTGGTGTGGTAGAAATTAAAGGAAATTCCATCGAACCATTTATAGTCAATGGCCAGCGCTTAAAGCATTATTTTAACGTCAAAAATCTAAACTATTCGGCTTATCTGCAGTTAAGTGAGCCACCTACCCTGATACCTAATCGAATAGGTACTGTCTGTCGAGCCATCGACATAAAATGAAAGCGCTTCATGGGAGGCAATCCATGTTTACTTTTAATTATTTTTGTTATTTTGATATGTTTTTATTTTTTTTTAACTTTTCTTAATCTTTCAAATTTTCATGTTGCATCCCTTACTCCTTTTTATTTAAACTTTTTTTTTAACTTCGGCATTTTAACCTGAAAATACTAACTTAGTTTTTCATACATTTATTAAACATTTTCAGGGTAATTCATTAGCTTTAATTTTTAGTTCCATGGCACGTATGAACTACATGAACATAACCCTGAGAGGTAGGCATCAGAGAAGGCGCTTTGAGGATCTAGTTGAGCGAGAGATGTGTCCAACCATTTATGCTGACGACCATGCTATGACTGCTTTAGGCATTCGTGAGAGTGTTATGTATCTGCTACACCAAATAGGTTGGGACGTTGCTCCAATTCGGAGTCGCTATTGTACCTACCGTAAGTTGACCCTTGAGTTCTTAAGCACATTGAGCTATCTGCCAAACCATGGGTTAGGTTTCAACCGCGGGATGATCACCTTCAGACTATTTAATATGGACTACCGCTACAATCATAGGGAGTTTGCCAATCTGTTAGGATTCCCTAATGGCCCTGATGTTATCACCATGACCCAAGAAGACCTATTGCTAGATACTGACCTTGATTACTTTTGGGGTAGTATTGCTGGAAACAACCATCCTGAGCTAAATGACCTTTACTCGGAGTCCATCCATAACCCTGCTATTAGGTACTTCCATAAGATCATTGCCCACACCCTTTTTGGAAAAGAGCAGAATGTTACATCTGTGTCACGTGATGAGCTTTTCATTATGTATTGTGCTTCGCAGAACCGTCCAGTAAATGGTGCCACCTATATGCTTGCTAATATGGAACGTATTATCCAAACACCAAATGCCCCAATCCTCATAGGTGGGTTAGTTACTATGATCTCCAATGCCATTGGACTCCGAAGACCTATGTTAGGATCAAATCCGCACTATGGTATTAAGCCAATGAATATTGAATTTTGCTTCAACACTAGTTTTATAGGAAACCTTGGGCTGAATGGATTTGAGTTGCTGATTAACCATGAAACTGTTCACCAGTTTGTTCTCCCAAATCCTATTACTAGTGTCCATAACAGAGCAAATTGGATTTTTAATCTCCACCATCCTCCTACACCGCCTTCGTCTCCTTCCACTATTGACATCTATGAAGTCCCAAATACCTCTTTAGATGCTGAAGAATCCGATCCTGAAACACCACCTGGATACCACCAGTTTCCTGACCCATGGGATCAGCCTGTAGTTTCCACTGAGTCCACCTTCCCAGTTCCCGAGATACCACCACCACCTCCACCTACTGTCACCCTCGACTCTTTGAATGCATAAATAACCGGAATGCGGGGTGAGCTTACATCTTTACATGTGGATTTCATTGCTTTTATGGATTTGGCAACTGACTAATTGGATTTCATTCACCAACATCTGTTCTCTACTCATCGTGGCTAGGAGTTTCCGTTGTTATGCTAAATTGTTCTGTTCTTGCATTTATGTACACAGTGAGGTCACTGTTTAGTTTAAGTGTGGGGGAGGAACCTAGTTTTAGTCTTTTATTATTATTCTATGCATTTAGTTATTATTTGTCTCAAATTCCAAACAATTTTACTAGTTAATGAAATTTCAATTATTCATCAAGTTTCAATTCTATTGTCGTTACTGCTATTATTTCATTTTAACAAGTTTACTCTTTACAATTTTTTAGAAACATACATTTTATTTCAATTTCGGTTTATTTTTCATTTTCATTAATTTTACTGTGTGTTACATCAGATATTAAATTCACTGTTCATATTATCACTTTGCAAAATTTTGTCATACGATGTGTGTTGGAAATATTCTACATGTTTACTGTGTTAGGTTACTGTGTTATAATGTCTGGAAATTAAAGTGTTTCGTTCATTTCATGAATATAATTATTTGAATCTGTAACGCTCGAAACATCCCCATGATGAGTGTAACACGCGTTTCACCGTGTTACGCCCGTCAGCCCAACGTGACGACCGTCACACGCGCTCAATAGCAGATTCTGCTATTATAGAAGCCGTTCCACTTTCCATTCATTCTTCCCTTTTTCCCAAAACCTTAACAGTACCCATTCAAATTTTTTTTCTTAAATTCCCACTCCAACACTTAAACTCCATCAACCCACTACTCAATCCACAATCCAAACCATTTTTACGATTAAATCTCCTGCATGCAATATGGCCAACAACCAACAAATCCCCAATCTCACTTTCAGAGCCGGCGAGCAAGGTGAAACCCAACGACTCAAATTCCAGAAGTTCCAATGCCGCGGTCTCCAACCTACTCGGTATGTTGACCTTGATTGTTTGAGGAATTTGGGACTGCTAGACAGCGTCTGACAACTTTTGCAGAATGTGAACTTATGGAACCTGTGCCGCGAACCACAACCCATCTACGAAACTCTCACCTTGGAGTTTCTGAGTTCCTTTGCATACATTACTCCCACTGGTGCCACGAACCAACTCTCAGGCGTAGCCAAATTACGTATGTTCGGCACTGAGCATCAGCTGTCCCAAAATGATATCGCACGGCTGCTCGGTTTCTGTTCTGAAGAAGGTGTCCACCTCCGAGTGCCGGATAATTTCGGCGAGGAAGCTTTTAATTTATGGCACAATATGACGAACATTCATGCCGGATCTTACGACCACCTCAACGCCACACATATTCATAATCCAGCTATCTGATACTTTCACCGCATCCTCTGCAATACCATCTTCGCCCGAGACAGCAATCACAAGCTCAACTCCAAGGAGCTCTTCTTCATGCATTGCGCATTCACCGGCCAGAAGATCAACGCCGCCCCATTTTTATTGGCCCATATTCACTCCATTTGTGCTAGAGGCGGAAAACCCTTCTATTTCTGAGGGATTGTCATTTCTCTTGCCATAGCCCTGAATTATGGTTCCGCTCTCACAGATATGCCTTCTATGGCGCCGACATTGCTGACTCTGGACCACTACAAGGCCGCACACCTCATCTATGAGCGGGAGGATGGCAGATTCCATCCTTTGATCAGAAACATTTTTTATCATAACATTACTTTGCCTTGCAGGGACCGAATCGACCCACAAAACAGAGCTAACTGGTTATTCAATCCTGCAGCTCCCGAGGGGCGTGTTCCTACTCATGAAGACTAGCCTAATTCCCCCGCAGACGAAATGCAAGAAGAGCTGGACAGTGCTGCCCCCCGTCCACGACATTCCAGGACCTTCATCTACACCACCTCATTTTACTCTTGAAGACGTTCTCCGCGCCATCCATCAGCAAAATCAACTGAGTGCCGCACTTGAAAGAAGACAACAGGAACAATATGAGTATTATGCACACAAAACACTCAAATTTCGACTGGCCAGCGGAGCATGAATGATAGGTTGGATGAGGCCTTGTCTAAACTTAACGCCTTAAGGTTGGACGTCAGCACCCTTGGCTACCAGGACACTGACACCGAAGCCACTCCTACCAGGCGATCATGCACCAGGAGTAGAGGACGTGGCCATCGGTAGTTTTTTTTCTTCTTATTTTCTAAGTAGTTTACTTTTTCTGTTCCTTTCTGTTTGTTCTTGTACTTGTATTTCCCCGCCTTTATGCCGCAACATTGAGGACAATGTTGGATTTAGTGTGGGAGAGGTACCTTTCCATCTACCATAAACAAGTAATTTTCTTACGATATTTCTCAGTTTAAATTCTTCCCCGCTTTATTTAGCCATACCGAAAATTTTTACTTTATCTTCGCATTAGCCCGACATACCTATCTTAACAAAATCCCAGTTGAGGAAGCCGAGAATGATTCAACAAGATCGATACGGTTATGACACCTTAGACTTCTTACTTACGCGATCCGTTTCAATAACCATTATACATATATCCTGAGTTTTAGTTCTAAAGTAACCCCTAGTAGTTTATACTAGCAGTCACCACCGTCTTGACACAAACCACGTGGGGAACCGATGAATATAAGTGTTTGATGCCTGATCAATGAAATATCCTTCTTATCTTGCTGCTAAAAAGAAAATAAAATTTTGTGCACCAAAATACAAGGTCGCATATAAGAGATGAGCAAATAATGAAGGAGTCTTTTGTTAGTTGGTTCAGAGGTATCTGGTTCTGAACTTGGTAGGGCGTGCTACGGCTCCATCCCTCAAAACCTCCAATTTGGATAACATATGTAGGGTTGCCACATTCGTGTACCAGACCCTGTACTAAAAGGATCAAAGTCACTAACTGGTTACTCTACTACGTGCATGCTAAGACAAAGGGCTTAATGTGATTGTGCTAGAACAAAACCGGGTGAAATAGATACGAGAAACTCTGGACAGAATTATAACAGAACTATTGGACAATTTGTTTGAAATGGAAGTCCACGACTTGGCCTATTGCTTATGTCATTTACGTATCGTTGGTGTTTCACTTAAGTATCGGTCGAACTGACTAGGATTTCTCGTAATTACTTTAAAAATCAAAGGTATGTCATGCATGTGCGCTTGATAAAACTTGTCTGATCCTTCTAAATGATTATTTGCTTGAGGACAAGAAAAGGTTTAAGTATGTGGGAATTTGATAACGAGAAATTGTATCATATAATTACCACTTTTTTTATCGATTTTCATAATACATTAACTCGCTTAACTCCCGATTGTTCCGAGTTTTCATGTCTTTTCATAGGTACAACTTGTTTCAAATCAAATTAGTGAAAAAGGATCACATGAAGGAAGTCAGCCAATAAATCAGAAGAAAAAGAACTAATCTGCAAAAATCTGCAAAGTTTGATGTTGTGACGACCGTCACACCTCCCTTACGAGCGTAACGCGCTCACATCTGAAGAACGCTCGTCACACATCATTGAAGAACGTAACGCGCTATTTAAGTGCATTACACCTCCTCCTGAAGACCGTCACACGCATAATTCAGTGTCATACAAAACAGAAGACGTGGGCAATGTTATGGATGTTTTATTCTCCTACAATTTTTCAACTTCAGCAACTATCAGTCCGAGTCTTTCTCCACTCAAGCAGTGCAAGTCCATGTTCCTAAATTCTCTTAACTGCAAAAATCCTCTTCTATAAATAGGAGGCATTTTAATGGAACAGGGTCGGAGATTTTTTACTACAGAGCCAAACTTTTGCCTTTCTGCATTATTTTGTTTTATTTGCTTTTGAACCAATATACCCACTGTAACGTTTAGTTTCCAAAAGTGTTAATTCTTCATCTAAGTATTAACACGGTCATATATTTTAATTAATCGCAAGGATATTGTACGCACTCAAGATTACCACAACAACACATTTACAGGTTTTTATGCAATTGGTTTTTATTATTCTCATGCTATGTTAGTTATTTTTATGAATTGTATTTTATGTTGCAAGGTTACTACATATATTACGTCTGGCTAATTTCGATTGTACCAGTATGTGACTCCTAAGCACCGAAGGAATTCGGTGATAACTTGGCTAAAAATTTTACAAATAATTTATGGTTTCCAATTTCCATATTTAATTTAACTACCCTTGTCACGAGAGTGAAAGGATATTTAACACGATTTTGCCACGAGAGTGGGAAATTAATTAGGGCAAGAACCTGCATGCGAGAGCTGGGGTTCGACCCAGATAGTGGTAATGAAACATTAATTTTTAAATACACGAGAGTGTTTTAACAAATTAATTAAACTCATATTGTTTTCAAAAAGTGTTATTAAATTTAAAGTGCATCCACTAGGTTTAGTAGCATAACTTATTTCATGAACACGAGAGTGTATGTCTCAGGTTTTTAAACAATTCGTTTTTATCGAAATACTTTATATGCCAAGCGATTCATCGAGTTTCCTAAGTCCGACTATCACATACCGATATAGCTATTACTATTGTTTTTAATTAAACTCTTTCTCCTACAAAACTAAATATTCATCGCTTAGTTAAACAATTGTAACATTAGATCGTATGCGATTGATCCTCAGTCTCTGTGGGTTCGATAATCATTTAAAACTAGAACGACTAAATTGTATACTTGTAGTTAGTATCCCAATAGACTCATAAAGTCGCGATCAGGTATACCCCACACAGTTTCCACAACGTATTTCTATTTACCTATGAATCTTTCCCAAATCCGGGTAGAGGATTTAAACCCAAACAATAGAACTAAAGTGTAAAGCAAACAAGTCAAGCAAGATAAGCATGTAAAGGTGATCTAAAACCCTAAGGTAACCCCACTTTTATTTCATTCCCCAGCAGAGTCTCCAGTTCTGTGATGCGGTGGGAGAACTGACTTGAGGTTTTGCGTTTGTGTTTGCAAATGTTGCGGTTTAGCAAGAGTCGCCACCGACTTTTATTTTATCCAAAAGGAAAGGTAAAAAAGCACAGGAAAGACCTTTTAGATTTTTTTTGAGTTCGGGGGGTAGATTATGAAAAGGGAAGGTGCTAGAACCCTTTTCATCCATGGTTTTCCATGGGCTCTTAGTTACTTGTTTTAGATCGCTTGCTTTGCTTTTGGCATTGTTTGAAATGGTGATTTGTGTGGTTTTGAAAGTATTTTGAAAAGAGGCCTTTGTTTAGGCAATCTTTGTAATGATTCTTGTTTGTAAGAATGTATACAAAGATGTTTGTCTTTTGAAAGATTTTTCAATGTTTGAAAGTTGTTTGGAAAATGTTTTGAAATGTGTGTGTTTGTTTGAAAATAGCAAGGATTGTTTTGCAAATTTGATCAAGTAACTAGAAGCATCTACCTACTCCAAAAGTCTTTCCTATACATTTTTATTCCTTTGATATTATTGACCTACCATTATCTTGGTAGATAACCCTATCTTTGTATGTTAAACGGGACGGGCGTGGGTCATCGTATGACCATGATAACAATATTGCCAAGTATCTTAGCAAGTTTTGAGGGACCAAGATCATTTGTTTAGGCAACTTGTCTAGCGTCATCGAGGGACTATGATCTTTTTGTTTGTATTGTTTTGCCAAGATACCTAGCATGTATACCATGGCCATTTTGTTTTAAGGCAACCAAGTGGGTGAAACCCTAGAGGTGCTTGTGTGCAAGGTGTTGTCATTTTTCATGCATTTTTGTCTTGTATTAGGTCATGCTATTTGTTTGATTTTGTCTTATCATACAAACCCTAGTTTTTACTAAACATGCATATAATGCGATAAATTGCGTAAAGTAAATCTAAACTATTACAACAATATTATGGGGAGGGGGATACAAGTTTTGAATGGGGATATTTGCACAAAATAAAACCCTAATTCACTATTACAACCCAATTGAATTTATTGTACAATAAATAAATAAGCAATTATTTAAATATGCAAAAAATGTTTTGTAATTATTTTATGAATGAGAAAATAAAATTATCTAAGTCTTAAAAATAAGAAAAAATAATGTTATTATTTTTGAAAGGGAAAACCCTAATTTTTTGATTAAAAGAAAAATATATGTTTTCTAATATTCTTGTCCATTTTTGTTTAAGAAAAATAATAATGATATTATGTACAAATATTAAAAATTAAATATGTGTGAAAAATAAATATTTAATGTGTATAATAAAATAAAACATTTAAGTATTTTTATTATTATTTACAAGTTTATTTAAGAAAATGATTTCTATTTATTAAAATAAAACTATTTTTATATACAAAAAATAAGATAAAAAATAAAATAAAATGCAAAAAATTAAGAAAATATTTTTGGGATTTTTTAATGTTCAGGAAAAAAATAAAGTCAAAAATATAAAAAGAAATGAAAAATATGCAAAATATAGAAAATGGGCCAAGGGGGTTCAAAAAGGAAAATGGGGGTGCAAAAAGTAGAGACAGCAAGCCCAAGCCCAAGCTAACTTCGTCCATGACCTCCAGACAACAAGCGCGCATGTTCTTCTTCAAATCCTATTCTTGCTCATGCTTGCATGAAATCAAAAACTTACAACATGAAACTTATAGCATTTTTAATCACGATTCCAACCATATCCATTTTGTGACCTAACTCTCAAAGGACAGAGAGAATTTTAATGGCCCTAATTTCTGACCTAGTTTTTTCATGAACTTTAACAATCAAATACTCTTAGCTCAGTTAATATAAATAGAAACTAAGCATATGTACAGCTCAAGCATGTTAAGGACTACATTTTTGCTTCACAAACCTAAGCTTAAGGGTGCCTAAATAGAGAGATAGAAACTTGACAAATACCTTGTTCAGTTGAGTTTGGATATGGCAATGTGGGGACTTTGAGTGAGGCCTGAAGATCGTGTGAGCTTGCTTGAAGTTCCCTCAAGCTATCCCAATGATCAGCTTGTCTTGAAGTTGCCTGAAACTCCTTGTAGAAGTCAACCTGCAAACTCCAAAAATGAAAATGGTGAAGCTTGAAACATGGGTTACAGTTGCAAGAAAAAGGCTTGGATAGTTTAGGTAGGAGGTATGGAATGTGTTTCAAGGGTTGAAAGGAAAAACGCACGAGCCAATTTTGAAATGGCTTGAGTTTTGCAGATGTTGCCCTGTTTGGGCAGAAAAATGTGATTTTGGTGTTTGAGAGGGTTTCAGGTCTTTGGATTCGTGTATTTTGGCTTGTTAAAATGTTCTGAAGTTGGTTCAAATGATGCTTAGTCTTTCCTTTATCAGATGGATGAGTTCTATTGACTTTTGCAAGTTTCTTGCTTTTGAAGAAAAGTTTGAGGTGACAATACCAAAGCTTGTACTTGCTAGCTTATGGACTGCATAGAGTTGGTACAAGTTGCCTGATAACTGTGGATCTTGTTTTCAAAACAAAGATCAGGTCCATGGCTCAAGGAATGTAAAGTTGAAAAAAGCAAGCTTTATCAAAGTAGCAATGTGAACTTTATGCCATTTTTGGATTAATTCTTTGTGCAAAGCTCCATAGGTCAGAATAAAGCCATTGTCTAATGTGTTAGCATTCAAATATGGAGTGTAGAAAGGATTAGGACCTTTAAAACCAAGTACAAGCATGTTTGAAACTGATTTGCAACTTGTAACATTGTGAAGATGCCTTGAACAAAAGTGATAAATTACCATTTTCATTTCTTCGATTCTCCCTAACCATAAATGATCTTGGAGAGTTCTTGGACATTTTGGAAAGCTTGTAACATTATATACAATCCATATTTGAAATGAATTTTGAGATACCTCATGGAACTAGGTGAAAAATTTCCATGAAGTTAGGTCAAAAATCTGCCTAAACTAAGGCAAAATTTCATTAAGTTAAAAAGTTTATGGACCCCTATTCACAAAATCATAACTTGAGATACAAGCATCTTTTGGGAAAAATTTGTGAATAAAAGTTGTAGATTTCATGGAGGAATGCAACTTTCATGTTGGAAGTTTTGTTTGAATTCAATTGCATCATGGTGAAAAAGTTGTGGAAAGTTGGGAAAGAATAAGAAATTTTCATAACTTAGAAAATTTCTAAGTTATGAAAAATTTTCAAATTGAAACCCTAATTTGCAAAATTAGGTTTCTTGATCAAAAAGTTTCAAATTTTGACATATCTTGATGAATTATGACCCTTGGCACTTGATTTTGACCAAAAAGTCAAAGTTTGACTTTTCAGTGTATAGTTGATTTTTGATCAGTTGACTGCAAAATTCATCTGTCAATCCTATGCATTTGAGATCTTTTGAACTATGTGATTAGGTCAATATTATGCCATTGAGTCCTTGAAATCATTCTTGAACCAAATTGGTCATTGGCTAGGTCAAAAATCAGAAATTTCCCTTTCTCAGTCAAAACCCTAATTTTGACCATTTTGCCCTTTTGATGATTTGATCAAATTTCTTGAGGAGTTGTGGTCCAAACTTGATCAAATGGTACATAGGAGATTATAATGTGATTGTGGATCAAAAATTATGAAGTTTTACTGTAAATTGGCCATGGTTGACGTTTTCCCAAATACAGCTGATTTTTAGGTCAACTGTCCAATTGAATGGGCAAAAATGTGATTCAAAGCTTGAAACTTGGTATGAGCAATCGTAGGGGTCCAAGATGGTGTATGAAAGTCATATGAAGCATTGATGGTCCAAAAATCCTTGTGCAAACTCAAACCCTAATTTTAGGCTATCAGTGCAAGGAGATGTCTTGAGCTGAGCAAACCCTAATCCTGTTTGGAGTCCAAGAAGTCTTGTGAGGAAAATCTTAATAATATGAGAGGGAAAATTTTGGGGTACAACAATATATAAATAATACATCACGATTTATTTTAAAACGTGAAATAAGTGTAAAGAATTTCAATAATTTTTTAAAATATTTCTTTTCCTCTTTTTCGACATCTTTAAGAATGTTTCACTACAAGAAATTTTTTGAATAGTCAGGGATACTTGCCAAGGGTAAAACTCCAAACTTAAAAAGAATGTAGTTTAGGGTAAAGTCTCTGGCAACGCATAAATTTTTAAATAAATAAATAAATTTATATAGAGTGGAGTTACCCCTTAGAAATATAAGAGAGATAAATTTTTTATTTTTGAAAAAATGCAATGTGAGGGGTAGCCCTAGCACATAAAAATGACGCCAAAATATCTCTTCAATGGTCAGGTAAAGCAAAATTTATAAAAAAACAGACATTTGATATGGGTATAACCCCAAGCTAACTGACAAAGGATATTTTCCAGAGGTACCCCCACGCTGATTTATTGCATGGGTCTCATATGTTCAGTGAGCAGTCTAGGCGTGCAGAGTTATGTTTTCAAAGCAAACAATTTATAAGGAGTATAATCCCAAGAAAACTGGAAAAGCATATTCGCCGCCTAAAAACTCCACCACTCCTAGTCCCCAATCAGTATTAATTTATTTCTCTCATTTTTCACCAAGATCATCTTTCTCCTCTAAAAATCTCTTTCTCTTCTTATTTTTTCTTCTTCTTCTCAACAACAACCAAATTCATCCCCTCTCTAAAGGTAATTATTAAAGGTTGAGAAAAACACAAGAACTGTGGGTTTGAATTGGGGTTTTCAAAAACTATTTCTTTTAGCAAATGCTTCTCACAAACAAACAATGATAACTAAGCAAGAAAGAAAAATGACACTTTTAGTTTATACAAGTTCACCTTAGAAAAGGCTACTCTTGTCCACCTTCCAAGGTGATTTTTCCTTATAAAGTGACTTAATCCAATAATCTAGAAAGATTACAACAACCTCTAAGAGTTTAGAAAAACACATTAATCCTCTCTATTAATTCCGACTAAAACTTAGTAAGTTAAGGAAATAAGTCTAGAAAGATTTACAATCAAAAAGTGTTTACAAGAATGCTTCTAAAAAGCAAATTTAACACCATAATAAAGAATAAATATTTACACACAAATATGAGCAACTAATCTTGTGTATACAATAATCATAGAATTAACAAAATAACGAGCAACAAATATTGTGTTCTAGAGAATATAAGTTAACACATATCTGAGCAACAACTCTTTGTGTTGTTCTTTTGAATATTTTTTCTCTTTGTTTTTCTTATACTTTTGATGCTTTTCTATGAGTAGTTTATTTGTTCGTTGTTCGATTTATTAAAAATTGTTGGTTTCCAAAGAAGTAGTAATCCCTTTATATAGGCTGAGAAAAGAAGACCGTTGGAAAATGTCACTTTCACCAAGCCGCCTACTACAACGGTAACATAAGAACATGGGAAACAAGGAGCACACTGAAACTTATTTTATACACTGCGTTCACCACAAATATCGGAAAAGGTGTTGACGGTTGTAATTGTTTACTTCTTGCATAAGTTTCTAATCTTTTCTTCTGTTTGAGATACTTCTGATCTCAAGTAGTAAGAGAGCGCTGAAGAGATCATGTATTTATTTCTCAATCTTCTGGTGGAACGATTCTGATATAAAGAAATGGATATTCCAGAAGATATTTCTTTGTTGTATTTCCAAATGTATCAGAGTCTTTAGAACCAGAACCTTGTCTTCAGATATATAGCAGTAACTTATCTGACAAACAGTTTCTTGATATCTGAGCATTGAAGAAAAATATTTATCTAAGAAGCACTTTATCTTGTTTTCTGATCATTGAAGCAAAAGCTTTGTATCTGATCTTCATTGTAGATTCTTTTCTGAACACACTAGACTTATGAAGCATTAGCTTATCTGGAGAAGTACATGTGGTTCCGTTTCTGGCGAACATTCAGTATTCATCAGAACTACTGATGTTTCTTCAGAACTTAAACGATAGTCTTTCAGATGCGAGCTAAACACATTTGATGATTCTTCATACAACAATTTGAATCAATTTGAATGTTTTATATGCACACTAAAAGAACTATTAGATAGAAAAATTGTTATACATAAAATATATGTATTGTTATCATCAAAACCCATAGATTATATGCAGAATCAAATATTGTTCTTACAACCCCCCCCCCCCCCCCCCCCCTGAAGATGTGAAAAACACAAGAAGGGGGGTTGAATTGTAAAACTTAAATCAAATGCTTAGACAACATTGTATTTTTATCCTGGTTCGTTTGATCTCAATCTACTCCAGTCCACCCATCAAGGTGATTTCGCCTCTCTCCAACGAGGTCTTAATCCACTATATTCAAAGGATTACAACAACTACTTTAACAACTGTTAAAGCCTTCTTGAGTATAACCACTGACCGGTTTATCTCAAGGAAATCTCTTAACAAATAATTGAACAATAATGTGTTTAATGTTTTCTAAATAAAACTATATATCACAACTGTGATAATACACAATTTAAGCTCAGAGATAAAACTGAATTACTAAAGCGTTTGAATAAGCGTGGTTTGAAGGCTTAGCAAAATGTATGAGTGCATGTGTGTGATAGTCGTAGTCTTTTCTCACACAGACTTGTTTATATAGCCAAGGTAGAGATATGTTGTCCATAAAGCCATTTTAATGCTGATAACGCACTTTCCTTTTTGAGAAGATCTTGTCTGAAGAAAGCCGTTGGTAATTAATTCTGTCTTGAATACTTAGTAACGCTTCAGAGTCTTCTTTGCTTTAACCTGTGATAACGCTTCAGAGTGCTGATGACTTGGTAGAGATCTTTGATCAGAGTCAGAGTGTATATGTTTATGCGCAGATTCTGGTCATCAAGCTTCAGCGTATGATCTGGTAGCTTCAGCGTGTAACATATTTTACTGATCTTCTGATGCTGACATATTATTTATCTTCTGATGCTTCTGATGCTGATGTTGATTCCATCAGAACTTCTGTATAAACAGAACATAATTTTAAGAAGCATATTTTTCATATATATAAATCTTACAATTTATTTATTCTTTGCATTTTGTTATCATCAAAACTCTAATTAAGGGTTGTAGAATCAAACTATGTTCTAACAATCTCCCCCTTTTTGATGATGACAAAAACCAGATTTTTTCAATTAAAAATAAAGAATAAAAAGTATAGAATTAAGAAGAGAAAACTCCCCCTGAGTTGATTGCTTCCCTTTAATTCCATGAGTCTTTGAGCATCAGAACTTTACTGTATCTTTCATCAGAATTTTGTACCTGTAATCTTTTCAGAAGAAAGAAATTTTTAATTAGATCAGAATGTTTGAGACTTATGTCTCAGTAATCCGTTATTGAAAAATATCATTCTTTCTCCCCCTTTTTGTCAGTTATCAAAAAGAACAAATAATCAGAGCCAAAATGCATTTATATTTAAAAATCAGAAGCAATGATAAGTTCAAAACAATGTAAAAATATTACAGATAAACAAATTATAAAAACAAGGAAATTCTAAGAAGGAGGAGGAAGACGTGTGAACAAAGATTGAAAGGGTTTTGAGAAAGTATGTAAACTGAAATCAGTAAGTTTGAGAGAAAATGAAAGTGAAGGTAAAAAAGTGTAAGTGGTGAGAAGTATGTTTAAATAGATTTCTAAACAATTTTGAAAACATAAACGGCAAGAGAGAGAAATATAATGATTATTAGCATTTAATGATAGCTGATTTTGGGGAATTCAGAAAGATATTGGAACGGTTACCCATGACATGTGTCTCAATGCATCCAATCAGCGCTTTTGCCTTTTCAGAAACGTGAATGCGTGTTCAGCCTCTGAAAGTAGCTGATGACTGGATGACACTTGTTTGCTTGAGTGAACTGCACATTTCTATCCTTGAAATGAAGCGCTCATATCTTCATGGATAGATTCTGATACAATCTGTACTTCTAAAGATCTGAAGAAAGATTGATCAGTAGTTCACAAAAAAATAAACAAAGTTCTGAAGGTTAAGATATGGAATCAAAACAATTTTATTCTGGGCAGAGCTTCATGTTGAGATGTTTCAGAATGAAGTTGAACCTATCTTCAGAAAGAGGTTTTGTAAAAATATCAGCCCATTGATGGTCCGTGTTAATAAATTTAAAATTTAAAATCCCTTTCTGAATATAGTCCCTAATAAAATGATGTTTTATTTCTATATGCTTAGCCCTAGAATGCAAAATTGGATTTTTACTAAGACAAATAGCAGAAGTATTGTCACAGAGGATAGGAATGTTACTCTCAAATATCTGGAAGTCCTCAAGTTGACTTTTCATCCAGAGAATTTGTGTACTGCATCCAACTGCTGCTATGTATTCAGCTTCTGCTGTTGATAGAGCAATTGTGGATTGTCTTTTGCTGGACCATGAGATCAGATTTTCTCCCAGAAACTGGCAGCTTCCAGAAGTACTTTTACGTTCTACTCTGTCTCCAGCGAAATCAGCATCACAGTATCCTATTAAGATGTAATTACTTGATTTTCTATAAAACAAACCCAGATTAGTAGTACCTTTCAGATACTTGAAAATTCGCTTAACTGTTGTTAAGTGATATTCTCTAGGATCTGATTGGAATCTAGCACAAATGCAAACACTGAATAGAATGTCAGGCCTTGAAGCCGTCAGATAGAGAAGAGAACCAATCATACCTCTATAGACCTTCTGTTCTACCTTTTTACTTACCTCTTCTTTTTCCAGAATGCACGTGGGATACATTGGAATCTTTGATGACTTACATTCTGAGAGATCAAATTTCTTCAGAAGTTCTCTGACATATTTGCTCTGATGAATGTAAGTTCCTTCTGGGGTTTGATTAATCTGAATGCCCAGAAAGAATTTTAGTTCCCCCATTAGGCTCATCTCAAATTCTGCCTGCATACATTTAGCAAACTTTCTTCCCAGAGAGGGTTTAGTAGATCCAAATATGATGTCATCAACATAAATCTGACATACTAAAATGTCATTCTTAACTGTCTTACAGAACAAGGTTGTGTCCACTTTCCCTCTGGTGAATTCCTTTTCTAACAGGAAGTTACTTAGTCTTTCATACCAGGCTCTGGGAGCTTGTTTCAGACCATACAGTGACTTCTTTAGTTTGAAAACATATTCTGGATTTTTGGAGCTTTCAAAACCAGGGGGTTGGTGCACATATACCTCTTCTTCTATATAGCCATTTAAGAATGCACTCTTAACATCCATCTGATACAGAGTGATGCCTTTATTAACAGCAAATGAAATTAAGAGTCTGGTAGATTCTAACCTGGCGACTGGAGAAAAGGTTTCTGTATAGTCTATCCCCTCTTGTTGACTATAACCTTGTGCTACCAGTCGTGCTTTGTTTCTGATGACTTCACCTTGTTCGTTCAATTTGTTTATGAACACCCATTTTGTTCCAATGACGTTAAATCCTTTTGGTTTAGGAACTAGATCCCATACGTCATTTCTTGTGAATTGATTTAGCTCCTCTTACATTACTAGAATCCAGTCATTGTCCAGAAGTGTTTCATCAATTGTTGTTGGTTCAATTAAAGAAACCAGTCCCATGAGGGATTCTTCAGAATTTTTGAAGCTAGATCTTGTTCTGATTGGATCTTCCTTTCTTCCTAAGATTGTTTCTTCTGGGTGATCCATGCTGCTTCTGGATGGTCTTTTCTGGAGTTGATCAACCGAAGGTGCTGGATTGCTTGCAGTGTCTCTTTCTGATGTTTAGGGAGTGTCTCTGTTGAGAGCTTCTGATGACTTATCTTCAGTACCTGTGAGTTCAACTTCCATACCTGCAAGGAATTCATTCAACTTTGACTTTTGAGAGTCAAGCTTATCATCAAAACGAACACTGATTGACTCTTCCATAATCTGTGTTTCTATATTGTATACTCTGTACCCTCTTGAGCGTTCAGAATATCCTAACATGATACACTTTTGTGCTTTAGAGTCAAACTTGTTCAAATAATTTTTTGTATTCAGAATAAAACATGTACATAATGGGCGAAAATAGGAAATGTTGGGCTTTCTGTTCTTCCACAATTCATATGGAGTCTTTTCCAGAATAGGTCTTATGGAGATTCTATTCTGAATGTAACACGCTGTGTTTATTGCTTCTGCCCAGAAGATCTTAGCAACGTTAGTCTCGTTGATCATGGTTCTGGCCATTTCTTGCAATGTTCTGTTCTTTCGTTCTACAACTCCATTTTGCTGGGGAGTTCTAGGACAAGAGAAATCATGCAGAATGCCTTTATCATTAAAGAATAACTCAAAATCTTTGTTTTCAAATTCTCCACCATGATCACTTCTGACTTTGACGATTCTAAGATCCTTTTCATTATGAACTTGGTTACAGGAGGTGACAAACACAGAGTGTGACTCGTCCTTGTGTCTTAAGAACTTTACCCATGTCCATCTGCTATAGTCATCTACGATTACTAACACATACTTCTTGCCACTGACTGAAGCAGTTTTAACTGGTCCAAATAAGTCAATATGCAGAAGTTCTAATGGCTTGGAGGTGGAAACAACGTTTTTGGATTTGAAAGCTGGTTTTGCAAACTTTCCTTTCTGACTTGCTTCACACAGAGCATCTGAATTGAACTTCAGGTTAGGAAGTCCTCTGACCAGATTAAGTTTGTTAATCTGAGATATTCTTCTCATACTAACATGTCCCAATCTTCTGTGCCAGATCCATTGCTCGTTGTTAACAGACAGTAGACATTTTACATTCTGACTTTTTAGTTCAGAAAGTTTTATTTTATAAATGTTATTTTTCCTCTTTCCATTAAATAGGATAGTCCCATCTTTCTGACTAACAGCTTTGCATGAATTTTGATTGAAGATTATATCATAACCGTTATCACTTAATTGACTTATCGATAACAGATTATGCATTAATCCATCAACTAGTAAAACATTACTTATAGAGGGAAGATTTCCATTACCTACTGTTCCAGAGCCAATGATCTTTCCTCTCTGATTGCCTCCAAAACCTACGTGGCCTCCAGGCTTAATTTCCAGGCTTTGGAACACATGCCTTCTTCCCGTCATGTGTCGTGAGCAGCCAGAGTCCAGGTACCATGATTGGTGTTTTTGCTTTGCTGCTAAAGATATCTGCCACATGTATTATTTTATCCTTAGGTACCCATATTATCTTGGGTCCTGATTTGTTAGTTTTACCAAAACTCTGGTTGAATTTTGGTTTGACAGAGTAATCACTACTTGTATATTTTATGTCATGTGTGTGCCCATATATAAAGTGTGAATCAAGTGGAGTACGTTTTATAACTAAATCCATGGCATTTTTTGGTGTAGCTACCTTACCTTGATATCCTATCCCTTTTCTGCCATTCCTGCTAACTCTATAGATCATTGAAGCCATTTTGCTTCTGTCTATGTTTTTAGCTAGAAACTTCTGAAAGTTGTGATCATACTCCTTGATGATCTCATCAGCACTGCTGGGAGTTTCAGGGATTGTTTCCTTCTGAGAGTTTTGTAATTGGTTTTCTAATTTTGAGATTTTATCTTTTAACTCAGAATTCTCCAATTTGAGACTCTCAGTCTTATCAGAGTCAGAAGCAAGATTCCTTTTCAGGTTTCTGAATTTGACTCTGATCTGCTGATATCTTTCCATAATTTCATTAAGGCTTTCAGCTAGTTCAGCCTTAGTAAAGTTTATAGTAAAGTCATGGAATACCTCTTCTGTATTTGATTCAGATTCTGACTCAGAAGCTTCACTGTCTTCTGTTATGTTTTCCATAAGAGCTATGTTTTCTCTTTCATCATCTAATTCTGAGTCAGCTTCAGATGTGTCAGAATCATCCCATGTAGCCATGAGGCTTTTCTTCTTTTCCTTGCCAAACTTCTTTTTAGGCTTCTCCTTCTAAAGCTTTGGGCAATCACTTTTGTAGTGCCCTTTCTCGTTACATTCATAGCAAATGATGTCTTTGTTGTTTGGCTTTCTGTTTACTGAAGAACCTTCAGATCTTCTGTGTCCAGAGGAGGATTCTGACCTTCTGTATCTGGAGAAAGATTCATTCTGATTTTCTGATCTTCTGGGATTCCTGAACTTCCTTTGCCTCTGCTTCCACAATTGGTTCACCCTTCTGGAGAGGAGAGATAGTTCATCTTCTTCTGATGAGGACCCATCAGAGGTTTCTTCCACAGCCTGCAAAACTTTGGAGTCAGATTTTCTGTTAGATTTTAAAGCTAATGGCTTACCTTGCTTTTGAGGTTCATCTGCTTCTAGCTCTATCTCATGACTTCTGAGGGAGCTGACAAGTTCCTCCAGAGAGATTTTGTTGAGATCCTTGGCTAGCTTAAGCGTTGTGACCATTGGCCTCCATTGTTTTGGCAAGCTTCTGATGATCTTCTTAACGTGATCAGTAGTAGAATACCCTTTGTCAAGAACTTTTAGACCAGCCACAAGAATTTGAAATCTTGAAAACATAGTTTCTATTGATTCACTCTCTTCCATCTTGAATGCCTCATACTTCTGAATGAGTGCAAGGGCTTTGGTTTCTTTGACTTGAATGTTGCCTTCATGCGTCATTCTTAGAGAGTCAAACATATTCTTTGCAGTGTCTCTGTTTGATATCTTCTCATATTCTGAATAAGAGATGGCGTTGAGAAGAATTGTTCTGGCCTTGTGATGATTTCTGAACTCACACTTTTGCTGATCAGACATTGTTTTCCTGTCAATCTTCTGACCACTTCCATCCACTGGGTGCGTGTATCCATCAGTCACCATGTCCCACAGATCAGCATCATGGGCCAGAAAGAAACTCTCAATTCTGTCTTTCCAGTAGTCAAAGTTCTCTCCATCAAAGACTGGATGTTTGCCACTGAATCTGTCTCTTTCTTCATTGTTGTCATTGTTGATGTTTTGATTTGGTCCTGCCATTGTGTTTTTCTGACGCTGGATCTTGTACTGACACGGTTAAGTGTTATAAGCTCAGAACCAGGCGCTCTGATACCAATTAAAGATGTGAAAAACACAAGAAGGGGGGTTGAATTGTAAAACTTAAATCAAATGCTTAGACAACACTGTATTTTTATCCTGGTTCGTTTGATCTCAAACTACTCCAGTCCACCCGTCAAGGTGATTTCACCTCTCTCCAACGAGGTCTTAATCCACTATATTCAAAGGATTACAACAACTACTTTAACAACTGTTAAAGCCTTCTTGAGTATAACCACTGACCGGTTTATCTCAAGGAAATCTCTTAACAAATAATTGAACAATAATGTGTTTAATGTTTTCTAAATAAAACTATATATCACAATTGTGATAATACACAATTTAAGCTTAGAGATAAAACTGAATTGCTAAAGCGTTTGAATAAGCGTGGTTTGAAGGCTTAGCAAAATGTATGAGTGCATGCGTGTGATATTCGTAGTCTTTTCTCACACAGACTTGTTTATATAACCAAGGTAGAGATACATTGTCCATAAAGCCATTTTAATGCTGATAATGCACTTTCCTTTTTGAGAAGATCTTGTCTGAATAAAGCCGTTGGTAATTAATTCTGTCTTGAATACTTAGTAACGCTTCAGAGTCTTCTTTGCTTTAACTTGTGATAACGCTTCAGAGTGCTGATGACTTGGTAGAGATCTTTGATCAGAGTCAGAGTGTATATGTTTATGCGTAGATTCTGGTCATCAAGCTTCAGCGTATGATCTGGTAGCTTCAGCGTGTAGTATATGTTACTGATCTTCTGATGCTGACATATTATTTATCTTCTGATGCTTCTGATGCTGATGTTGATTCCATCAGAACTTCTGTATAAACAGAACATAATTTTAAGAAGCATATTTTTCATATATATAAATCTTACAATTTATTTATTCTTTGCATTTTGTTATCATCAAAACTCTAATTAAGGATTGTAGAATCAAACTATGTTCTAACCCCCCCCCCCCCCCCCCCTTTTTGATGATGACAAAACCATGTATTTTGAAGAAACAATTTTAAAAGGTAATATCAATCAAAGTATCAGAGTAAATTTAGAGAAGCCCCCCCTGAGTTAAAACAATCTCCCCTGAGTTAAAGACTTAATAATCTTTAGAGATGAAAGGGATTTCTGAGCATTGTTATCTTTCTTATTGCCTGATTAAAGAATATGATCCTTTTTAATGCTTATCAGAGCTTGACTTTATCAGAACATCTTTTAATAGATCTGTTATCTCAGAACCTTCTAAATGATATAAGTTCTAAATCTGATCTTGATTGATTTGAATCCTTAAGACATAATAAGTTCTTTATCAGAACCTTCTAAACTTCTTATCAGCTTGTTCCTGAAACAACATTCTCAACACAATCTTGCATATGTATATTGTTAGAATATAACCAATGAGATTATAGAGATTTAGATATATCAAAACCATCACTATCTTCCCCCCTCCTCTTTTTGTCATAATAAAAAATAAATAAATAAATTTAAAAATAGTAGTTATGAAAAAATTATAATTATCACATTAAAAAGAATTAACCGGATACGATTTGAAGAAATATATTTCAGAGATATAATAAACAAGGTACAAAAAACAAAGAATGACTAGTCAGAAAACAAAACAACTGTTAAAACAGGTAGCCTATAGTGCCTAAGGATTAGAGGCAAAAGAGTTTTTCTGAGCCAGAAGTTGAATAAGCATGTTTTGAATATTATTATTAACTATCTCTTATTTGGAAAGCATTTCTATGACAAAAAGTTGTTCTTTTTGCATACTTTCAAGGTTTTTTAACACGTGAGAGAATATGATAGAGGTATTTCCTTGATTTTCTACCACATCTGCAAGTTCTTTTTTAGAAGTTTCTTTGTCAGCTGATTCTTTTTCAACTATTTTCTTCGCCTTTAGGACCAGATGTCTCTCTTTAGCTTCTTTCACAAATTTCTCTTTGGTTTGTATAAAGATATTTTTTATTCTTTGAAACTCTACAACCATCCATCTATGGAATTGATTCCATCTTGTATCAAGTCAGGGGACCAAAGCTAGATCTTGACTTCTCACATATCTTCATAACTCTCTTTGTTGCATTGTTTTTGAATTTAGTAATTACTTCATCAAGATTAAGGTTAGGAAATGGAAGGTCATAGGTCGATTGATCAAGATAAAAGTGTTCATCAGAATTCGTCTGAACAGGAAAAGTTTCATATATGATTGATGCATTAATGGTGAGAAAGAGATCATTAAACAGGATTAGGTGACACCAGATCAAGCAGTTTAGAGATGTTGGTAGTTAAGATGGGTGTGATGGATACAAAGTTCTTAGGAGGGATTTCAGTTAGGTTGATGATGTAAGCAACATATGAGATGGAAAAAGAAACTAAAGATATTATGGATGATGGAGTTGAGGTGATGAATTTTTTAAGGATATATGTTGTTTGAGAAGGAGATGAAATTTTTAAAGATTTTGGTGATTTAAAGGGTGTTAGACTGATGAAGGAGGATGAAGCATGAATGTTTGGACGATAGCTGGTTGTAGTGGTAGGTTGGATGAAATTGTGACTTTTGAAACAGGTAGGGTTGTAACTGTTGTGGAATAACCTGGGGTTGGTAAAGGAATGGATGAAGTAATTATTTTAAAATCATAAACAAAGAGAGTAACACCTAAGTGAGAGTTAGAGGGCTTACTTAAGGAAGCTGAATGAAGAACAATATAATTTTCCATTGAAGAACTGACTTTAAGAGCCTTTGGAACTTTCTTTTTTAGCTTCTTCCTTTTTAAAGAAGACATATATTCTTGACACATATCTTTCATATCCAGTCTTTTCTTGTTTGACAGACATTCATCAGACTTGAGGATCTCTTAATTCATTTGATTTGGTTTTCTTTCCCTTTCTTTAGATTTATTAGATTGAATATATTCATTCAGAAAGGGAATTAATTCCTTTAGACATTCCTTTTGATTCTTGATAAAAAGTTTCTCAATTGAAACTTTGCATGGGGATGGATTACTTCTTTAATAATTTCTATCTCATTCAAATTTAGGACATTGAAATATTCCTCAGAAATCTTTTCAAGATCCTCAACATCCATATATTGGAGCAAATTTATTTCAATGATGATGTCAAAATAAGTCTTCCAAAAGGAGTCCAAGACTTCTTCTTATTGCTTCCTTTCCTTGTTTCTCTTACAGTATCTCTCAGATGATAAAAGAGGAGAGAGGGAAGATTTATTCGAGTACCCGAAGCAATGAAAAACAAGATGAAACAATGTGATTTAGTTAAGTAGGTTGTATAGTCTTTTGGAGTTTCTTGATGAATTGTTGTCAGGAGAAATTTGGCCCAAGTTTTTAGATGATCGTGAAGATCATCAATTTTGGAAGCTTTCTTTGCTTTGAAGACGACTTTGGTTATCTCTATCAAATTAGACTGTATTTCTAATGCCTCATAGCATTTTGTTCCTTTTCCATCATGATTAAGAAGTTTCGCAATAGTTTGTTCATTGATCACACTCTTTCTTCCTTTAACAAATGAGACCACTTGATAGCGTGAAGATTTTGCATGATTCCAAAAGTATTTTACCAGAAAAGGATAAATGGGTTCATTGAGACGGTTGAAATAGTTTTCTCATCATTGGCTTGTTACATCATGCAGAAGATCAAAACCATTATCCTTGAGATTTTGAAAATTAACTAAAGATTCACATAGAACTTTTAACTGATCCACATCAGTGGCAAGAGTGATTTCATGGATATCATACGGTTGTTCTAGAATCTCTTTTTGCTCTAACCCAAATGATTTTTCTAACGTTGATAAAAGATAAGGAACCAGTTTGGAGTCTTTTTTAGATGATTTTTGAGGAAGAAGAAATTCTCGAACATTATCATGGGGTTGTTCAGCATCCATGGGTGAAACCGAGGTAAAGAGAAGGGTTTTAGAGATTATGAACAATTTAAAGTGTGGGTAGTGAAGTGAAGAAGTGTGTGATGGTGAAAAGCTGAGTTTTATAAAGCAGTTTTGAAATGATTACTTAAGCATAGGAAACGTACAGATGAAAAAGTAATGATGATTTTACCCTAATTTGAAGAGTTCCCATCGCTCTAGGTGTCAATCAAACGACACATTTATGATTTAAATTGACAAGTGTCAAAGGAAAAGTCTCAACTAAACGATTGAATAGACATGAGTTGATATAATCAAAGCCATGAATAACAAAAGTTTTGACTAAAAGAGTTATGATCAAGACGACTTCTAACTCGTAGAAGTGTCAAGACAAATCTCAAAAATAAAAACAGTTAGGATATAAGAGTAAGAAGTTCTAACTTGTCATGTAATATTTTTGAAGATATTACATCACTTGCTTCATTTATGACAAATAATTATATTTAGATCACGTGAGTTCCTCAGAACATGAGCATTTGAACATTATTTCAGGATAATTGTTTTAACTTTTCTTGTGTAGCCAGAATCAATTTGTCATAAGAAGTGTTTCTTGATAGGAGTTGTTCCTAATAAAGACACCAATCCTAGAGACAACCTCATATATCATGAGTGTAAATCTTGTTCTAATGATGTTTTCATATACTTCTTAGATATACTTCTTCGGATGAGACTTAGTCTTTTCGAATGCATCCTTCTTTCTGTTAAAGTGCTTGTTCTCATATCCTTTAGTCTTTTCCCAGAACTAGCTATTCTGAAACCTTTTATTCTTTCCTTTCTGATCTATATCGAATCAAGCATCTTTAAGTTCCAGTCTTTGGAACAAAATGATTTCTTTCCCTAATGTATTGTGAGCAACCAGAGTTCTGGTGCTATGTCTGGTGATTTAGCTCTGCTTGAGATATCTGCAAGATACACTATTTTGCCTTTTGGTACTCAGAATCTTTAGGGTCCTTTAGAAAGCTACATTAGCACGCTCCTCACCAGAATTTGATCCTTCAGAGTCTGACTCATCCCATATTTCCATGAAACCTTTCTTCTTGTCAATGAAGGCATTCTTCTTGAAGATTTCTTTTCTGGTGATTTATTTCTTAAGTTTTGAACATTCATTTTTGTAGTGTCCTAGCTCTTTACAATCATAGAAAGTAACTTATTTGCTTGCTCTTCCTCTTGCAGATGATTCTGAACGATCTTCTCTACTTCTGGGTGTTCTAAAGTTACCTTGTCTTTTCTTCCAGAGTAGTTTGAGTCTTTTGAAAAGAAGGGACAATTCATCTTCGTCATCAAAAGGTTCTTCTTCATAATCTTCTACTTTTTTTAGCTTGAAATGCTTTGCATTTTTCTGACTTGGTCCTTTCTGACTTTAACTTTAGAGCAACAAACTTACTTCTTTTCTGAGGCTCATCTTCCTCTAGCTCTATTTCATGAATTCTAAGGGAGATAACCAACTATTTGAGAGACAAAGTGTTTAGATCCTTTGACAACTTCAAATTAGTAACCATGGGTCTCCATTTCTTAGGAAGACTCCTGATGATCTTTTTAACATGATCAGCTGTAGAATATCCCTTATCCAGAACTTTAAGTCCCGCGAACAAAGTTTGAAACCTTGAAAACATAGTTTCAACGGTTTCATATTCTTCCATCTTGAAGGCTTCATATTTTTGGATTAAGGTCAGCGCCTTAAATTCTTTAACTTGAGTGTTACCTTCATGTGTCATTTTTAACAAATCAAAAATACCTTTCATTGATTCTCTATTAGTGATCTTCACATATTCATTGTGAGATATAACGTTGAGAAGAAACGTTCTAGCTTTATGATGATTCTTGAGCACACACTTTTGATTATCATTCATTCTGTTTCTGAGAACGGGAATACCAATTGCAGATACAGGTGCTTCGTAACCAAAAATGACTAGATTCCAATGATCAACATCATATCCTAGAAATAAACTTTCTAGTCTATCTTTTCAATAGACAAAATTCTCTCCATCAAAAATAGGAGACTTAGTACAATAACCATATCTTTTGTTTGAATGAGCAACAACCATAGAAGTTTTTCTCACACTGGATCTCTTTACACGATTAAGCGTTTGATTTGAGAATCAATAACAGAGACAGAGCTCTGATACCAATTGAAGTTTAAGAAAAACAGAAGAAAGAGAGGGTTGAATTGGGGTTTTAAAAAACTATTCATTTTAGCAAATGCTTCTCACAAATAAACAATGATAACTAAGCAAGAAAGAAAAGTGACATGTTTTGTTTATATAAGTTCACCTTAGAAAAGGATACTCTTGTCCACTCATCAAGGAGACTTTTCCTTAGGAAAGGACTTAATCCAATAATCTAGAAATATTACAACGACCTTTAAGAGTTTAGAAAAACACCTTAGCCCTCTCAATTTTGACTAAAACTTAGTCACTTGAGGAAATAAATCTAGAAAGATTTACAATCAAACAGTGTTTACAAGAATGCTTCTGAAAAGCAGATTTAACACCACAATAAAGAACAAATGTTTACACACAAATATGAGCAACAACTCTTGTGTATAAAACAATAATAAAATTAACACAATAACAAGCAAAAACTCTTGTGTTCTAGAGAATATAAGTTAACACAAATCTGAGCAACAACTCTTTGTGCTTTTCTTTTGAATATTTTCTCTTTGTTTTTCTTATGCTTTTGATGCTTTCCTTTGAGTAGTTTATTCGTTCTTCGTTCGATTTATTGAAAATTGTTGGTTTCTAAAGAAGTAGTATTCCTTTTATATAGGCTGAGAAAAGAAGACTGATGGAAAATGTCACTTTCATCAAGCTGTATGCTACAACGGGAGCGTATGAATGTGGGAAACAAGGAGCACACAAAAACTTCTTTCGTACATTGCATTCATCACAAATATTAAAAAAGGTGTTGACGGTTGTACTTGTTTACTTATTGCATAAGTTTGTGATCTTTTCTTCTCTTTGAGATACTTTTGATCTCAAGTCGTAAGAGCTGAAGAGATCATGTCATTGTTTTTCAATCTTCTGGTAAAATAATTATGATATAAAGAGATGAATATTCCAGAAGATATTTCTTTGTTGTGTTTCCAGAGGTATCAGAGTCTTCAGAACTAGAACCTTGTCTTTAAATATATATCAACAACTTATCAAACAAGCATTTTCTTGATATTTGAGCGTTGAAGCAAAAGTATTATCTGAGAAGCACTTTATCTTGTTTTCTTATCATTGAAGCAAAAGCTTCATATCTGATCTTCACTGTAGATTCTTTTCTAAACAAACTATATTTCTGAAGCATTAACTTATATGGAGATGTACACGTGGTTTCGTTTCTGGCAAACACTCAGTATTCATCAGAACTACTGATGTTTCTTCAGAACTTAAACAATGGTCTTTCTAATGCGAGCTAAACACATTTGATGATTCTTCATACAACAATCTTGAATCAATTTGAATGTTTTATCTGCACACTAAAAGAACTATTAGATATCAAAATTGTTGTACATAAAATATATGTATTGTTATCATCAAAGCTCATAGATTATATGAAGAACCAAATCATGTTCTTACAATTCCCCCTTCTTGATGATGACAAAACCATGTATTTTGATGAAACAATTTTACAAGATAATATCAATCAAAGTATCAGAGTAAGTTTAGAGAAACTCCCCCTGAGATAAACAATCTTTCCCTGATTTAAAGGCTGAATAATCTTTAGAGATGAAAGGGCTTTCTAAGCATTGTTATCTTTCTTATCACCTGATTAAAGAACAAGATCCTCTTTAATGCTTATCAGAGATTGACTTTATCAAAACATCTTTTAATAGATCTGTTATCTCAGAACCTTCTAAACGATAGAAGTTCTAAATTTGATCTTGATTGATTTGAATCCTTAAGACATCCGAAATTCTTTATCAGAACCTTCTAAACTTCGTATCAGCTTGTTCCTGAAACAATATTCTCAACACAATCCTGGAACATAATCTATATATATATATATATATATATATATATATATATATATATATATATATATATATATATATATATATATATATATATATATATATATATATATATATATATATATATATATATATATATATATATATATATATATATATATATATATATATATATACCCATTTAGTACAAATAATTATATAAGTCACTTAATTGTTAATGTTACTTAAAAAAAAGGAGACGTCTAACACTATTGCATGGTGCAATACAATTTCTGAAGATTATCAACTTTGAAAGTTATTGGTAACAACACACTTAACATGTAAGCACAAATCAAGGATCATGGTGCTCTAGGATAATGGTGCTCTAGGATCATGGTGCCCTAGATTATGAGTGTAATTTATATAGGATACAATTAACTCATGATACAGTAAAGAAAATAGTGAAGAATCGAGGAGGGTGGAGCCATAATTTCTATACCATTTAACTCACTACATAATATGTACCTTGAATATAATATAAAATTAATTTAAATCGTAAATGGGATCACTTTACTAATTTCAAGCCCTTCACTCTCAAATATGTCTTAGAGTTAACGTAGGAATACTCAGGATAATTCAATCTATTGTCGAGTTTGTATAAGATTGATGAAAAACTTGGATGTAACAAAGTGTATCTGAAATATATAATGAAGAGTGTGTGATTTTATATTATGTTTTTTCTCAATCTGAAATGCTCAATTTATAGGACAAATTGGTGTTATTCCATAAGGTTGCGACCCTTGATAAAATTCACACTTTCAACAACATTATTATCAAATGTTGCACTGTTTCGCCTATAGCAAGAATTTTACCAATTGTTGCACTGTTTCATCTACAACAACTATTTTTTACTAACTGGTGTACTGTTTCGCCTATAACAACACTTGAGGAACGGATGTCTTTTTCTGAATTCAAAAAACAACTTCACTAGCATATTTTTCTTATCACTTTAAAACATATCCATAATCATTAATTATTGTTAATAATTTCACTACGCTAAAAATGATTTTTTGTATCACCAAATTTAATAGAACTTTTAAAAAAAATGCTATTAAAATGGAAAAAACACATTTATAATAGCACTTTTTAATCGGGCGCTATTATATAATACAGACTATGTAATTTTGATAGCACTTTGTACCAAAACGCTATTATTAAACTTCTTTAAGATAGCACTTTGTACCAAAACGCTATTATTTGACTACCTATATAATAGCATTTATTAAAAAGCGCTATGTTATATATAATAATGAATTAATTAATTAATTGATAAAAAAAAAAACATTGGTATTATTGGTATAAATTGGGGATTTGGCGCACAAAGAGAAAAAGAAGAAGAAGTTTGGAAAGTGAAAATCGAAAAGAATGGACGATTACACGAGAGAGATGATGGACCTCAAAACCCTCGTGACTCGCACTCTTGAGAAGAAAGGCGTTCTCGCTAGGATCCGAGTATTTTATTGTTCTTCTCCCTTTTCTTCATTTTTAGGGTTTTCTTATTCAGATCCATAATTTTCAATTCTTCTTCATGTTTCAGGCTGAATTAAGAGCTAGTGTCTTTGAAGCTATCGAAGAAGAAGATCGTGTCATCGAAAAGGATCAAGCTCTGCCTCCTGCATTGTTAGGTAGCTGTAACGATCGTGCTAAACAGCTTCACGCTTCTCCTTCTGGTAATTCACCTTTTTCATACTCATTTTCTGTTTATATGCTCTATGGAATCCAGGAATTGGTGTTGTTTTTCACAGGAATTGGATATTGATAGCTAACTTGTGTTGAGCTTCATAAATATCTGTCTGGTTATTTGAATTGGGGTTTTATAAGAAGCTTTGAGTTGTGAAGATGGTGGAGATTGGAGAATTTTGAGTTTTTGCTTTTCCGAGAGTTAGTTCATTATAATTGTAAGCTCATCTCATGACGCGCAGTTGCTATGAGATACATGTAGAAGCAATATGATTGAGCAATTCATCAATTTCGTGATTAGGCCGCCGAGGTATTACTAATACTATTAGTTTTTGTTTCATTGGTTGGTGGCTTGGTAGGTGTACTAACAAATTTATCTATAGCATTTAGCTCCCTTACATGTTTACATGTAGAAATGTCATATTCAATTTTAATGACCATGTCATCTTAGTGGTTGAGCATTAAGGGAAAAAAGCACTTGATCATGTTATTATTAGTTTTGCAAATTGAGTTATAGTTTTGGTGTGTATACTTTGCGACATTCACAGGGCGGACTATAACCCGGATCAGTATCTGTGGGAAAAGGAATTCTCCCTCGCTGGTAGGACGTACCAAAGGCAGGATTTGGAGGCAAGTATGGACTATTTATTTCATAGGTTATTGCAATTATTGTTGTCTATCTATATAAGTTACACCACGATTCCAGTTGTTTGTTTGCGTATATACTGCTAGATTATCTATTTTCTAATTCCACAGCTCAAGAATGCCAGAGGCTATACCTTGAAGTGTAGTCATTATCTCCCTTCTCCGTTTCCTGAAGATACATCTCTTCCTTATGTTGTATATTGCCATGGAAACAGGTATATGTCACATTTATGTTCACTGCTATTGATTCTAGTTATGATTGTAAATATTACTTTTCGAACATTAACTTATCAAAATGACATAGCTGTTCCCGTGTGATATGTGTTCAATGATGCAGTGGATGTAGGGCAGATGCGAATGAAGCTGCTGTAATTCTTCTTCCATCAAATATTACTGTTTTTACCCTTGACTTCTCAGGGTCGGGTTTATCTGATGGAGACTATGTTAGTCTTGGTTGGCATGAAGTAAGTTACGACTTCATGAATGCGTTCATTTGTTTAATTAGAACAAAATATTACTGTTTTTTACCTTTGTCTTCTCGGGGTCAAGTTTGTCTGGTGGAGACCATGTTAGCCTTGGTTGGCTTGAAGATTGTAATGTTGTCGAGCTGAATGTTAGTGTTACTATTTTATACGAAAGAAGCTTTTAGACTCTTTTTGACCATTCCTTTGTGTGGTAGAAAGATGATCTGAAGATTGTGGTGTCGCATTTGAGAAGCAACAAGCAAATATCCCATATAGGTTTATGGGGACAATCAATGGGCGCAGTTACTAGGTACTACATCTTTCAATGAATTTTAATATTTTTTAAAACAATTTATGCTGTTTTGGTACTTGAATGTAATGGAGTATTCACTTTATTTTGATGTGGTGTAGCCTTCTTTACGGAGCTGAAGACCCTTCTATTGCTGGAATGCTATTGGATAGCGCCTTTTCAAACTTATATAATCTAATGATGGAGCTAGTGGATGTTTATAAAATCCGACTTCCAAAGTTCACTGTACTCCCTCTCCCTCCCTTTCTCTCTTTGTGTGTGTGGATGCCAACTCCCTTTGTTATGAATGCTCAATTGAAACAGTCGTGGTGTATAGGAAAAAGTGAGACTATATATGGTTGAAACTGCAAAAGACTTAAAAAATTGTTGCTTCATGGTTGTAACCGCATCTTAATATGCTGTTTATTTGTACTTGTAATCTGTAAACTTTTTTCATAAATTGTTGCTGGAAGCCTGGAACCTGTAAGAGGTTAAATTGTTCTAGGCTCTAGCTTCTAGGATTTGGTGTATCTGCAAGTCTTAACTTAGTAATTTCCTTTTTCTTAAGATGGAAAAGTAAAGTAGCAGGAAACCCTAGGATTGAAGACTAGAATTAATTTTGATCAAGATTTTGTTTTGGATCTAGGTTTTCTTGTTATAATTACAGTTCTTTTTATTATGAAATTGTTAAATATGAAAATTGGGGATTTAATAGTTATGCATCTATAGTAATGCCTAGTTTGCATGATTTTGTCCAGTACATTTAAGTCAGATATTTGACTGCATTTTCTCCCTGATTAGGTTAAAATGGTTGTACAATACATGCGGCGGGTTATTGAGAAGAAGGCAAAGTTTGATATCATGAAACTGAACTGTGTTCTGGTAAGTATTAATTGTTTGTCTTTTTTATAGTAAAAAAATTATGAATGCAATTATGTAAACTTTCATTGATCATGTTTTGTTAAGCATTATTTTCTGGCTAAACGAATTTCTTTTAGAGACATCATTTCTTTTCGACTCCATTTTTATCGTAAATTAATGCTTTTAAAGCCTACAGGTTGCACCGAAGACATTCATTCCTGTTTTATTTGGACATGCAAGTGATGACAAATTCATTCAGCCACACCACTCCGATCTCATCTCTGAATCCTACGCGGTATTAATTTTACAATTATAAGCAGTTTGCATTTTCTCTCTCTTTGATAGCCAAAATATCTAACTTCTGTTTCTGAATTCGTAGGGTGATAAAAATATCATAAAATTTGATGGCGACCACAACTCTTCTCGGCCACAATTCTTTTATGATTCAGTTTCCATTTTCTTCTACAATGTCCTCCGTCCTCCTCAAGTTTCTATTGCTGAAAAGCTCGAGAAATATTATGATTTGGGGGATTTGAAACTCGGTTCCGGTGTGGATGAGGTATTTAGCGTTTCTACTCCGTTGTCTTGAAAAATATAAAAGACACTACAGAAACTAATTTGCTCTTTTTCTTTTTCTTTCCATGCTAGAGCGTATTATATGAGATTCTCTCTAGTCTACGGTCTGCACCTACTGATGCTGCAAGTTCATCTTCTGCATTTCCAACAATATCTGAAACAAATTCAGTTACCGAACTTCTTTCGAAAGCAGCTCCACTGGCTGATGCAGTAGGTTGCCTTATCCCTCTGTCTCCATTATTTTCTTCATAAAACTTTGTTCTGTTTAGTTTATCCATTGCTTGTACTGCAGGAGCCTTTGTTTGAAGAAGATACGAGAGACAAAAATGATGAAGCCGCAAATGTGCAGGTCATCTTTATATAACCGTCTCTGAAATTAATAAATGGTCCGGGAATTATCCTTTACTTAACTTGAACAAAATACTATGAATGACTTTATAGGGTAAGCTAAATGGCCAGATTGAAGATTGTTGCTCATATACAAGCTCGACTAGAGAAAGTTGTGGAAGATGTTCTTCTTTAGGAGGCAGTGATCAAGAATCTTTTGCAGATTTAAGTGCTGATGATAAACACTCTCAGGTTTCTCTCTAGCAGCATAACTAAACTTGTTTTTTCTTCAAAGCTATTTGTAGCAAAGTTATTGACCCTGAGAAGTTACCGACGTTACAAAAGGAAATTGTTGTCACATTATGTGAGCTTGAGATGTATTTTCCACCCTCATTTTTTGACATAATGGTTCATCTTACAGTCCATCTTATAATGGAAACACAATATTGTGGACCAGCTTATATGAGGTGGATGTACCCGATTGAGCGTTACATGAAGATAATAAAAGGGTACGTGAAGAATCGAAGTCGACCAGATGGTTGTATTGTTGAACGATATTTAGTTGAAGAAGCCATTGAGTTTTGTACTGAATACCTCTCTAATATTGAGCCCATAGGGATTCCAATGTCATGACACTCTGGAAAAACAACAGGGGAAGGGATTGGTGCAAGTAAACTAGTAACCATGTCAGACATCGAATTGGAGCAATCACACTTGTATGTTCTACACAATGCTGATGAGGTTGAGCCATATGTTGAAAATCACAAAGAAATACTTCAAAGTTTGAACCCTAATAAGAGTGAAAATTGGTTAACAAGAGAACACATATGACTGCAAAGTTTCAGGTAATACTTTTATCACTTGGATATGGTTCTTGCAACCCTGGATCATTTGGCAACATTCCCGAGGTAATTGGTTTCTTTATTATCTCTCAAATTCGATATGTTTGTTCTTTCAATAATGATGTTAATCTTTTTATTCATATCTTATTGGTTTAGGGTCTCTTTCCTGTTAATATATATTTATCCTCCCCGAGTCGTTGTTTGGTTGCTCGTGGAAAACTATATAACACCAAAGGTAACACGGTACATGGCATGACGTTACCACCTGGATATGTCAAGGTTAATATCGAAGTTGCTATTGTGCCAAATGCCCCATTGCCTATATCTGTTGAAGATGGAGATGTATCCATGGTTGGTCAAGCAATAGGAACAATTGTGCCATGGCCAACGAAACTTCTTGAATTTGTTGCTGAATGTGAAAAGGTAAATTACTTATAATCAAGTTGCTGAATGTTGAATTAGTTTTTATTGTACAATACATAATCAATATTCCTTCTATGATACAGGAAAACAAGAAGCAATTATTTTGCCTAATTAGTAATTGTATCTATGAGTTCAACGCTTTTGGATCATGAAGGTGGTTACTACATGGGATTGTTTTGTTATCCTTTCTTATTTTTTTGGTGTTTTGTTTAGAGAATTTGATTGTATGTTTTTGGATTTGGATTGAAGTACTCATAGATGGGTATCTACAAATTTGGCTATGCAAACGCCCTCTTAATATTCTATATGTTATGATATTTGGAAACAATAGGATTTGGTAATTTAAAATGTTATTTGGTATTTGATGGATCATAATATATATGCAATGAGTAACTTAAAGCGTTATTTGTGTTGAATTGAATATAGTTATTTTATATTTACACCAAAAAAAATGATTGTGTAAGAAAAAATATTGTACTGTACTTATTAAAAATATTGTACCAAATATGTACCATTTATTAGCACTTTATTTGAAAGCGCTATCAAACATATGTTATATATTAGCGCTTTTTGTTTAGAGTGCTATAAAAAAACAAACAAAAAACATGCAAAATACTGACTTTGATAGCACTTTAATTAAAACGCTATTATAAATTGGTACTTTAATAGCGCTTTTAAAGTGCTATTAAATAAGAAATATTTACAATAGTGGCGCGGTTAATAGCACTTTTAAGCGCTATCAAAAACAAAAAAAAAGCGCTATTAAATAGCTTATTTGGCGTAGTGTTTACAACAATATCCCATTTGTTCTAATAATGACAAGTCTAATTCCAGAATATAGAAAACAAAATAATGTTATACAATTAAATATTTATCGATTTAAAACTTAACCTTAGTAAGGACAGCGCAAAGTCTAATCGAAATGTTAGGTAGCAATGCTTTAAAATCATTAATCCATGTGACTAGACCGGTGTTATCTTACACACATTTTTTTAAGGGTTCTTCACCTACATTTCTTGCCTAACACTTATTTATGGCCATGTGCTTTCCTGTTTGATGAATTTTTTATGAGAGAAACTCCAACTCTCATTTTGTGACGACACCATCTCGAAATTCACATAAATGAAGTTCATATTGTGTCCTTTTTCATGAGACAGATACTTTCGATATTTAATTTTGTTAACAGTTTAAAATAATATTCAACCCTCATTTTTAAGATAGTCAACATTATTACCAAATATTCGACAAATATCCAAATCAACGATTTCTTATTATCTAATAAATCTTAAGATTAATGTTCTGTTAGCATAAGATTGAGTTCTCGCCGCTGTTGAAACTCTTATTCAAAGAGCTTCAACCTTATATGTCTCGAGATTGTCTTTACTAATTTTCTAACATATAATCCTTATGTCATGAACTTGGTAGTTGGTAGTACAATTAACTTGTTTTTAAAATTAATGATAGGCTATTAGTTTTGTAATATTGACAACTGATCGAACAGGTACATTAGCTAACAAAACTGGATTTAATTCCTCAAAATGTGAAGGGTATTAGGGCTGGACAACGGTCTAATTCGATCGGATCCGAATGAAAAACAACCAATTCGAATGAAACTACGATCCAAAAACGACAATCCATTTTCGTCAGTTACAAAGTTTGCATTCGTCAGATGTCGGGTTGAACGGTTGACGGGTGTGGCAGATGGTTTTAAGCGGGTGGAGAAGAAGTAGAAAAATAAAAGTAATAACAACTTAGATTCTTACGACCAATATCTTCTTCATCAATTTACTGCATACATGGTTGACTTCAATGCTAAGTGTCCATGGAAACTCCAACAATGTTCATACCTTCATGCTTAAATATTATAATATTCTCTAGCATGTATCTATAATGTAATGCAAAGTCACTACAAACTAGTACTGAGGGATTTAGAAAAGGGAAGAGAAAGAAGGAAGACAAGATTTGAAAAAGGGGAGAAAAAGATGGAAGACATAAAAGTTGTGTTAAAAAGTAGAGATTTTTACTGAATTCTCTCTCTCTCACTCTCTCTCTGGCTGTATTCCATTACTGTTCTAGAACTCTTTCATTTTAAATTTCTTTAATCAGTCTCATATTTAGTTATATTGTATGCATGTGTTGACGCTGAGTTCTAGTAGGTAGGATATGACAACATGCTTAGTAGTACTGCTGTAATAATAGCTAAGTATAAATAAAGATAACTATCAATACTATTTTATAAGTGCATCTCGATCGGTTATGGATTGCGATGGTTTCAAAAATCATATAAGTGCATCTCGATCGGTTATGGATTGCGATGGTTTCAAAAACCATATATCATTTCGACCATCTTAAGCCATCTCAAACTGAAAGTTAAAATCGATAACCTGTCATCACCCGTCCAAAACCTTGTTATATTTTTTAGATAACACGGTTTGCAGTCGGATACGGTAAATCTGTCCACCCCTAATTAATATCCATCACGTTTAGGTTTCTGGAAAAGTACAAAAAAAGAAGTTAAATAGGTCACTTAATTGAAAATGTTGGAAACTTTTAAATTAAATATAATGTAATTATTATCTTTCAATAATAATTAAAATTAAAATTAGATAAAAACTTGTGCGATACGTGGGATGGAGATGAACTTTTAAAGTAATATTATAAAATATAAATTTCTATTTTGTTTATTATAAACATCGTAATTAAGACAGTAAGAGAAAGGTGATAAAAAAAGAGAGTATAATTTAAATCAAAATAAATATATTTTAATTATTGATATATAAACAATATAATGCAATTTAATTTTAAAATGTGTAAATAATTTCAATAATTTTTTTAAATGCTTCTTTTCCTCTTTTACGAGATCTTTAAGAATGTTTCACTGCAAAAAAAAACCTTTGAATAGTCAGGGGTATTTGTCAGGGATAAAATTCCAAACCAAAAAAGAACGTAGTTTAGGGTAAAGTTTATGGCAACACACAAATTTTTAAATAAATAAATAAATTTATATAGAGTGGGTTACCCCTCAGAAATATCAGAGAGAGAAATTTTTTATTTTTGAAAAAATGCATTGCGAAGGGTACCCATGGCACAGGAAAATGACGCTAAAATATCTCTTCAATGGTCAGGTAAAGCACAATTTATTTAAAAAATTGACATTTACCAGGGGTATAACTCCAAGTAAACTGACAAAGGATATTTGCCAGGGGTACCCACACCCAAATTTCCTACATGCGTCCCATTCGTTCAGTAAGCAGTTTGCGCGTGAGAGTTGTGTTTTCAAAGCAAACAATTTACAAGGGATATAATCCCAAGCAAACTAACATTTAATTAGTCTCTATTTCTCTCTCTCTCATATTAAATTTCTTTAATCAGTCTAATATTTAATTATATTGTATGCATGTGTTGACGCTGAGTTCTAGTAGGTAAGATATGACAACATGCTTAGTAGTACTGCTGTAATAATAGCTAAGTATAAATAAAGATAACTATCAATACTATTTTATAAGTGCATCTCGATCGGTTATGGATTGTGATGGTTTCAAAAATCATATAAGTGCATCTCGATCGGTTATGGATTGCGATGGTTTCAAAAACCATATATGATTTTGACCTTCTCAAACCATCTCAAACTGAAAGTTAAAACCGACAACCCGTCATCACCAGTCTGAAACCTTGTTATATTTTTTAGATAACACAGTTTGCAGTTGGATACGGTAAATCTGTCCACCCCTAATTATCCATCACGTTTAGGTTTCTGGAAAAGTACCCAAAAAAAGTTAAATAAGTCACTTAATTGAAAATGTTGGAGACTTTTTAATTAAATAAAATGTAATTATTATCTTTCAATAATAATTAAAATTAGACAGAAACTCGCGCTATACATGGGATGGAGATGAACTTTTAAAGTAGTATTATAAAATATAAATTTCTATTTTGTTTATTATAAACATCATAATTAAGACAATAAGATAAATATGATAAAAAAAAAGAGTATAATTTAAATTAAAATAAATATTTTTTAATTATAGATATATAAATAATACATTGCAATTTAATTTTTAAACATGTAAAGAATTTCAATCATTTTTTTTAAATACTTCCTTTCCTCTTTTTCGAGATCTTTAAGAATGTTTCACTATAAATAAAACCTATGAATAGTCAGGGATATTTGCCAAAACTAAAAAAGAACGTACTTTAGGGTAAAGTCTATGGTAATGCATAAATTTTTAAATAAATAAATAAATTTAAATAGAGTGGGGTTACCCCTCGAAAATATAAGAGAGAAAATTTTTTTATTTTTGAAAAAATACATTGCGTGGGGTACCCATGGCACATGAAAATGACGCCAAAATATCTCTTCAATGGTTAGGTAAAGCATAATTTATTAAAAAAATAGACATTTACCAGGGGGTTGCAACACGGTTGTCTGTGTTGCACCTCTAACTTCCCTCTTTCTTCACTCGCATATCCTGATACGACCTGTGTTAGGCAACACGGATGACCGTGTTAGGCCTCATGTAGTTGGATTTTTTACTATCTTCGAAATTCTGAATTTTTGCACTTTTTCGCCCTGAATTGTTCTATTTTATTCCTCTGACTATGAAAACACTAAAACATGCAACCAAAGCATAAAATGCAGTCAAATAAAATAAAACAGTTGTCAATTAAAAGAAATGATAAATAAAATAAATGCTAAATACCTGTGTAAAAACCACTGATCAAACTCCCTCAAACTTAAATTGTTGCTTGACCTAAAACAATCATTACATGAACTCATTAAAATCACAGCAGACCATTACTCATACGTGAGACATCTGTTCCAATTGATCAAATAACAGTTCGTCTGATGTTCACAATACACGAAGAGTTTGTGTAAGAACCTTTAAATCTCGAGCTTCCTCTTCAGATACCTCTCTAACTATGCTTTGTACTTAAGTCTTTTTCTGATTTTTCTCCTTTTTCATTCGGACAGTTAAATTAAGGCTATGAGAATTTTTTATGATCATCACACGGACAAGACTGATCAAGAAAGTTTTTGCTCAGGCACCAAATAAGAGCTTTTTCTCCTTTTTAATTTCATATGAAACTTTCAAAACTTTTCAGTTTATATATTATCCTTTATGGACGACGTTTGGGGATCAACCCCCTTTGGGCTGAATAACTTGGTGAGGGCTACCCAACTTAGCGAATCAGTTGTCTTTTACCGCCTTTTCATCATTTTGTGCCAGCTTTGTTTATTTCTCAATCAGTCATACATGCATGTGAATCTATATTATGCCAGACTATCAAGATAAACTACTCAAGGAATACTTCTCAGGATTTAAGTAATATGGTACAAATCTACACGTTAGACTCGTATCCCTGTCACGTTATTCTGAACTTCCTACCCTCTAACAACCATCCATTTGTCTCTATATACTATTCCCGAACTCTATGAGAACCAAGTTCTTGATCAAAAAAAAAATTTGGCCAAATTTGGAGGACTTCAACTCGTGGATTTACATAGAAATTCTCATAGAACTAATAAATAATTCGAAAAGAAGAAAAGAAATAACCCCCCCCCCCCCCCCAAACTTGAACTAAACATTGACCCCAATGTTTCAGAACAAGCTCGAGAAGGTGACTCACAGAGGGTAATGCAACACATGTTGCTGCCTCCTAGCTTTCACCAATAAGACTCCCTTTTTATTACCTGCAAACAAAACAAAAAGAAAACTAAGTTATTAGAAGCGTGGGTTGCCTCCAAAGAAGCGATTATTTAACGTCTCATGGCTCGACGGTTCATCCCCTTATGGGGGTACTTCCTCTTCCACACCTTGTTGCTTGTCTCTTCCGCAATCCAGAACTCATTCAGATCAAAAGTATCAACCCGTTTATGCTTCTAGCCACTTCTAACTTCAATCTTTTCATCTCAGTGTTCCTTCTTCTTTCTCTTCTATCCTTCTTGGTTGAGCTTAGGAATTTTTATTTATGCCACCTGAGAGATTTTTCCTGAGACTTCTTCTGGAAGTGATTTTGAAATGTTTCTTTCTCCTTCTACTTTGATCATTCCTACTGAAGATTTATTCTTTCCACCTGCACCTTTCTTGATTTCCAACACCTTCAAGGTTATCCCCTCATCAAATGATTTCAGTGTCAGATTACATGTCTCGATATCAAAATTGCATCGACTAGTCATCATAAATGGTCGACCAAGAATGATAGGAGTCTCTTCATCTTCAGGTATGTCCATGATCTGAAAATTAACTGGGAAAACAAAATTATCAATTTCCACTAATACATCTTCAGGTATCCCATATGACTGCTGGATGGTATGATCAGCAAATTTCAATTTTGTCCCACTCCCTCTTATCTTCTCAATACTGAGATTTTTGAAAATTGATAATGGAATTAAACTCACACTAGAGCCAGAATCAACTAGAACCCTCTTGAAAGTTTTGTCTTTTATGGTGCATGATATTGCAACTGACATCAGATCCTTCTGCTTGACAGGTATTTTCCTCTCGGGTGCAATTACACATACTTTCTCATCACAGGGCACTGATACCTCTCCTGTTGATCTCTTCTTTGATAATGCCTCCTTTATAAATTTATGATACAAAGGCATTTTCTCGAGTTCTTCAAAGAATAGTATATTAATCTCTAGCTTTTTGAATAACTGGACAAATTTATCAGATTCTTTCTCATTTTTATCCTTCTTAGCCACTCGAGATGGATATGATAACTTGATCACTGGTTTAGTATTCTCTTCAACTGGCTTCACAGGTGATACTGTAGCGATAAAAAATGTAGTAGGGTAAATCGGAGATCGAGCTATTAATTAACTCGACTCACAAAAGCTGGAGTCGCCACCGTGCTTTATTATTTCCAAGGGAAAAGGGAAAAGAGCGAAATAAAACCCTTAAATATGCATTGTAAAGTAATACTTAAAAGTAATGAAAATACAATGCGTTTTTTGATAGAGATCTAGAGTTTGGGGGTTGGTTATACAATATGAAGGTATTAGCACCTAATGCATATGCAGTACTCCGCAGGAACCTTTTGAAATATTTGTTTTGGTTAAAATTGTTTGTTTGACTAAAATGGTTTGTTTGGTTAAAATGGGTGTGGACGAGATTTTGAAGATGCGACGACCTAATGTCGAAGTTTTGACTTAAAAGGTGTGAGTGTTAAAATTGAGTCTCTTAGGAAAATTAACCTAAGTTTACAAAAGAGTAAAATCAAAATGAATGAAGGGATTCACACAATCGTATAAGATGTATTTGAAGATATGAAGTCAACAAAGTTAAAACATTTTCCTTGGAGTTGAGACAGACGAAAGATATAAAGATTAATTGAACAATTAAATAACGAAAATTATACTAGCATGTATTTTTGAATAAACTTAAATAAATAGCAAAAATTAAATAAAGACTAAATTATAAAAACATGTATTTTGAATAATTAAATAAAATAACAAAAATTAATTAAAAGACTAAATTATAATAGCATATATTTGTAAACAATTAAATAAATAACCAAAAATTAAATAAAGACTAATTTATCAAAAAAAATTTTTATAAAGGCAAGAAAAAAATTGTGAAATAAACTAAATTAATATTTATTATCACATATTTAATAAAATGGGAATAATGGTTAAATGAACTAAAAAAACAAAATAAAGTACCCCAGCAGGGGTTAAACCAGGTTGCCTAGGTTACTGATGAAAAAATTAATTAATTAAAAATCCTAAGTTTCGAAATTAATTTTAATTAAAAAAGAAAATAAACTAAACTTAATTCTAATTATTATTTTATTTAAGAAAATAAATTAAATTTGTATAAAAAAAGATTTTGTCTTTTTAGTCTTAAAGGAAATAAAATATAAATATATTATTACCTAAATAATAAATAAAAATGTTTGTGGGATTTTTATTAATAAAAAAAAAAAATAATAATATTAATAATAATAAAAATAAATAAATAATAAAATATGAAATAAAATGTGAAAATGAAGTCAGGGGTGTAAAACAGATTTTGAGTGTATGTGTGTAAAAAAGTTTATGGTCTGACCCATTAACATTTTTTGAAGTCAGAAAAAAAAGAAACAAGTAGGCTGCGTTGTTATTGAGCAAACAGGGGGTATTGTGAAGTAAAATGGGAAGGTCCAACAAGTGAGGCCCAGGCGATGTTGCAAACAAAAAAAGGTCAAAAAAATGTAAAAAAAATAACAAAAATGTGGCTCTAGGGCTCGAACCCAGGTCACAAGGGTCATATGCGTGCGCTTTAACCACTGAGGTGGTGATACATCCGTTAACTTATGCACAACTAACATATTATATTTTAAATGCGATCCTAACTGTATTATCTTCTTCTTCGCCGCACCAGTTTCTTCATCACCATTTTTAAACTTTGTAACTTTCTCATTTCTTAACCATTTCAAAGATTGTAAACATCAAACTTGTTAGAAATTTCACCACGATTTCAAATATGTAAATAAATTAAACAATTGATTAAAGATGAATGAGAATTTCAATAGGTACCAAATTTGACCTAACTTTTTTCAAGAAGTTCAAACTTGAAATTCACACAACTCAGGCAATATAAATAAAATCTAAGGGCATGGTTGGCTTCAGGGCTATGATGTCTACATTTTATCTTCACAAATGAATCAATAATGATGCTTGTAGAGAGATTTCAAAGTTAAGGAAACTTACCTCAAAACTGGAAATCGTATTCTGAGTTTGAGCACTTCTCAAGGTGTTGTGATGATCAAAATAGCTTCAGTGACCCTCTAGGACACTAATGCAATGTTTAGTTTGTACTGGATATGGTTGAATCATACTGGAGAAGTCCAAGTGCAAAGCTCTATTTTTGAAAATGGAAGATGGTGCAAATGGTGTTACAGTCGTGTAACAGGGTGTGGGATGAGTTCTAAATGGTGTATGGAACCTTTGTGATTGAATTTGAGTGAGAACGCACGAGTGAAATGTGAGTTTGGAATTCAAAGTCAGAAATGACACAAAAATGGAGTTTGTGTGCAAGTTCTGATTTCAGGGAGTTTCTAGGATTGTGAATTCGTCTGTTAGCTTGCATATAATGTCTTCATTTATAAGCAAGAGGTTTGGAGTGCTCAAGTTGGTCTGAATTCAAAATCCATGTTTAAACTCAACATGTGATTTTCTTGACAAAACAAGTTTCCATGCATTGTACCTTTGTTTATAGAGTTGTTAGCCACTTTAAACACCATGCTTCTGACTTTGTGGATGGAGTGTAATCAGAGAAAACAAGTTAGGAGCCCAAGAAGCTGACTTTGTGCATAAAGCTTGCTTTATAAGAATGAATATATTGCTTTCTCCCTAAAATGGAAAATTAATTTGGATAATGCTTGAAACTCTTGGATAAGGGCATAATTAGTTGTGTAAACCATTAATTATGGAGTGACAAACAAGTTTGAGGCCTGTAAAGTGAGATTATGCAACATGGCTATGGATTTGGTTCATGTTGCATCACAAATTTTGCCTTGCAAAACAACTTGAAACCCCAACTTCCGGCCTTCGATTCTACTTGCTCACAAATGATCTCAAGGAGTTCTTTGACATTTTAGAAAGCTTGTAATGTTAGCTATAACCCCTCTTTGAATCACTTTTGCAAAATCAAAATGGAACTATGTGAAACTTGGGTCAGAAGTTAGGTTAAAATCCTGACTAAAAATGCTAAAAATTTCACTAAGTCTTTTAGTTTCATGACCATGACATTATGGATTAATAACTTGAGATCCAAGAATTTCTAGGAGAAGTTGTGTAAAGAAATGTTTTAGATCTCATGAATATCTACAACTTTCATGTTGAAAGTTTCTTTTGAATCATCTTGCATCATGGTGAAAATTTATCTTAAAGTTGTGAAAAAATATGAAGTTTTCAACACTTAGAAAAATTTCTAAGTTTGGAAACTTTGACTTTTCAAAATGAAATCTTGACTTTTTGATTTCTTGATGAAAAAGATTCATATTTTGACATGTTTTGATGAATCATGATCTTTGACACTTGATTTTGACCAAAAAGTCAAAGTTTGACTTTTCAATGTATAGTTGACTTTTGATCAGTTGACTGAAAATCAACTATCAATCAATTGATCTTGGGGGATATTTTGAGTCATGTCATTAGGTCAAAATGATGCGATTGAACTCTTGAGATCATGCCTCAAACCAATTAACCATTTTCAAGGTCAAAAATCAGAGATTGCCCTTTCTTAGTCAAAACCCTAATTTTGACCATTTTGCCCTTTTGATGATCTGATCAAATTTCTTGAGGAATTGTGGTCCAAACTTGATCAAATGACATATAGAAGTTCACAATGTTGGTATGGAAACAGAATTATGAATTTTGACTATAAATTGGCCATAGTTGACTTTTCCCCCAATATATCTAATTTTTAGGTCAACTAACCAATTGACTGGGCAAAAATGTGATCCAAGACTTAAAATTTGACATGAGAAATCTTGGGGGTCCATAATGATCCATTAAAGTCATATGAGGCATTAAAAGTTAAATTATCCTTGTGCAATCTCAAACCCTAATTTCAGTCATCAGTGCTTAAGGAGGTGTCTTGAGCTGATCAACCCTTGTGCAGTCTTGAACCAAAGGAGATTTTGTGAGAAAATACTTGATAAATGAGAGAGGAAATTTTGGGGTACAACATCTACCCATTTAGAGCAAACAGGAGCATCTCATTCCAATCTTTGTAAGTTACTACCATCTTCTGGATGATCTTCTTGATGTTTTTATTAGCAGCTTCAACTGCCCCATTCATCTTTGGTCTGTAGGGAGAAGAATTATGATGTTCGATCCTCAACTCTTCACAAAGCTCTCTCATCATTTTTTTAATTCAAATTCGAACCATTATCAGTGGTGATCTTGCTCGGGATTCCGTATAGTCAAATGATCCAATTCTTGATAAATCTGACTACCACCTGTCTGGTTACATTAGCATATGATGGTGCTTCCACCCTGTTCTACCCCAAAATTTGCACTCATGTTTTTCCAAGATTTTCCTCTTGCATAGGTGGTTATGAACCTTTGCCTAAAGACAAGAAATTTTTTCAATTTATGGTTAAGTATCCTTCGATTGGCACCTACAAAATTCACTTTGATGGGCATCTCCAAAGTGCCTTTTGATTGGCATCTCCAAAATGCACTTCGATTGGCATCTCCAAAATTCCTTTCAATGGGTATCTACATAGCTCCCTTCGATTGGCATGGATAACGGTCCTTCGATTGGCCTGTTAACAAGGCTCTTCGATTGGCAGTTAACAAGTATCATTCGACTGGCATTGTAACAGTGTCCTTCGATTGGCATTTTAACAAAGGCCCTTTGATTAGCATTCCAAAAGGTCCTTCGACTGGAACTTCAGAGTTTCCCTCAATCGGAACATCTGAATGAAATGACCTTCGAGTGGAATTTCAGTATAGAGTTTACCTTAATCTAAGATGCTCTGATGAAGGAAGTTCTGAATACTTCGAATCAGAACTTAGACTCATCACAAGGCCAAGAGGTGGTCGAAGTTACCTAATAGGGAATTTTCTTCAAAAGGACAAGAGATCGAAGCAAAGGGTGGTTCAATCGAAGGAGCCCTAGTATTGAAGCTGGCACAATTCGACTCAGAACCATTAAGGAGAGCAAGGTTCTACTAGGGAAAGTTGGCTTGAATGGTACTTTGAAGCTGGAAAAGAAGGCAGGTTCGAAGAAATGAAGTAGGCTGGCATGACTAAGCAAAAACACATATCTTAACCTGTCCACGCCAGATTCTTTCCTTGTTTGTTCACAACTCCACAAGAGTTGATTCGCCATGGGTGATTCTTTTCGAATCAAGCAATCAAAGCATATGAAGGTTCAGTTGAAGGGGGCTATGCAATCGAAGCTGGAGTAATTCGAATTGGGACTTTGAGGCCATCGAAGAGGGCAAATTAGAAGGGAGTTGGATTTTCAGGGACAAGTCAGCTTTCAATTCTCATCATGTTGGAGGCCCAAACAACTCATAACAGGCTGGCAGTAACGTATGAAAATAGATTGGCACTTGATTGAATCAAATATAGCAAGTCTTTATGAAGAAATCAAATCAAATTCGTGTAAAGGCATGAGGTGCACAAAAATATTGAATTAGGCCATTTTTGGAAAGATTTTAAGGTGAATCAAATCAAAATCAAGGACATTGATGGAGGAAGATTGAGGCCAGACTGTCAACCCTAATTCATTCCACAATACATATAGAGTGCGTGCAGACCAAAAACCAGGTTAGAGAGAGGCGTATGAACCAGAAGAAAAAAACTTGAAAAAACAAGAAAAAGTGGTGAATCAAATTCGTACTTAGAGGCCAATTCAAGACTCTTGGACTATCCCAATCGTTTCCTGAAGTCATCAGCAAGCAAAAGCAATCAAACTTAAGCATTTCCAGGCCTTATATCGCACTGTAAGTCACCCACGACATAACTTCATTTTTTTGAAATCGAATAGCATCATTCTTGCACTTGTAGCATAAAATAATTGTATATTCTTGATCACCATCATGTTTGCAAGCTTCCTGTAACATTTGATTGCATTTTCATGGCTTGAATTGGATTTCACCATAGCTAGGGTTTTATGGTTCGATTGAGGAGTTTTGTTTACAGGCAAAATTGGGCCATGAAAGGGCTACCAATGAATTCAACAGATCAAGACGAAGATGTCCATGGCCTTCGTTTTTATTTTTCATGCTTGTGTTGACTTTTAAGATTTGCAGGACTTGTAGCTACGGACAAACGTCCGTAGGTAAAAGTTTGGAACTTTTACCAACAGATCCAAGGAGGAAGATGACCAGCTGGCGAATAACCATTGGCTTGTTCAAATTTCCGCGCGAGTTTTTCATATTATGCTTGTTTATAATATAATAATTGTTTTGTATTATTTGACAACAAAAGCAAATAGCGCAGTTGGTTACAAGGCGAAGGCAAAACGCTTCAGGACCTGGGTTCGAATCCCAGGTCCCCCAATTTCTTCATATTTTTTCCTTTCAGGCAATCTAGCCTGCACCAAGGACCACGGACCATCATGCACTCTCACCATCCAATCTGCCAAGTGGCCAGATGGCCAAATCTGATAGCCATCATCTAGAGGAGCACCATAAGCAACAGTCAGCGTGCAATATTGGATCCAAAAAGTCAAGCGGACCTCCATCTTTTGGGCCCAAGCTTGTTGTTCACACCCCTTCAGAATTGCTAAATTCAGGCCCATTCTCTCTTTCTATTTTCTTTTATTATTTTATTTTATTTCATTTAATTTTTATTTATTTATTTACTAACCAATCAATTATTTTCTTTTTTATCAAAAAACCACAAAAATATTATTTTTCATAAATTAGGTCTAGATTTTATTTTTATTAAAAAAATTGATTAATTTAATTATATTGTTAATTTAGATAACTTTAATTCTTTTTGTACATAATTAAAATTAATTAGAACAAATAGGTTTTATTTCTAATTTAATTATTTTCTTTTTCTTAAAAATAACAAAGACATAAAAAATAGGCCATGTAATTATTTTTATTAATTAATTTAATCACTAATTAATTTAGTATTTAGTTTTAAAACCTAATTCTTTTCTTTAAAAAATATTAAAAACAACAAAAAAACATTTTTATTTTGATTAGGTTAGAAGGGTCAAAACCCTAATTTTCTTCCCGATCTTAATTTTTCTCGCACGCTCTATTTTATTATTTATCAAATTGATGTAATTTCCTACAGTTTGTAATAGTTTAATTAGGATGTTTATTTCCATTTATCGCTTTATTTTCCAAGGGTTTGTTTTTGGCTATGTAAATACCTGAAGCCTTGTAATAGCGTATTTTAATTTCCGCATTTTAAATTTCGCAAATTATTAACTGTTAGATGTATGATATTAGGATGCATGACAAGAATGCGTGATTAATTTTAAAACAGTTAGATCACCCTAAATGTGCAAAGATAAATAAGCTGAAATTGAATCACTCGCACATGCGCACGCCTAGGGTACACTCCCACTTGGTTGCCTTTGGTAAATGGTCATTGAGTATAGGATGCTTTAGTGGTCGTCCTTTTGTCTAAACAAAGATCAAAGTCCTGATTCGGAAAGTTGCCTCGGAATTGTTGCCTCGAATAATTGATCTAAGACATTAGGGTTGCTACTAAGACGTCCTAACATTGCTTTAGTGACCGTACGTCCCTTTCGAATTGACCCTCAAAACTCCAACGATGATTCTACCTACTCACTAATAGTGGGATAGCGTTGCCTAAAGGATACAAACATAGAACGATTCTTTTTTTGAGTAGGTAGGTTAGCTCATAAGTACTTGCTCAAACAAAACAAACGTTTTCACACTTACACTCCTTTACAAAAAAAGTTTTCAAAACACTTCATTACACTCTTGAAGACAGAAGCAAGAGTTAAATCGAAGTAAAAAAAAGCTTTTCAAATCACACAAACAAAAAGAAAACAATTTTGAAAATGATGAGCAAGTACCTAAGAGCCCGTAGATAGCTACAGATAGAAAGGGTGCTAATATCTTCCCTTTCTATAATCTACCCCCCGTACTCAGAAATATCTCGAAAAAGAAATTTTTCTGTGCTTTTTTCCTTTCCTTGTTGGATAAAATAAAAGTCGGTGGCGACTCTTGCTTACCGCGACATTTTGCCAACACAAACGCAAAACACAAACCAGCAATTCCTTAAAAAGGAAAACAAGTCCCAGTTCTGGCCACCGTATCACAGAACTGGCGACTCTGCTGGGGAATAAATAAGTGGGGTGTACCTTAGGATTAGTTCATCATATTGTTTTCAATTGTTTGATTTGATTACTTTATTTTTGTGGGCTTTGTATCGGAGTTACTATAGATCCTAACCTGGATCTGGGGGACACCTTTTTAGGTAAGTAGCAATAGACTGTGAGGGAACTGTACGGTGTAGACCAATACGGTTGAAGCAGTAGCTACGTTGGTGTGACACATTAGTTGGTACCGATATCCCTTGTGGAGCAACAAGGAGAGTATGGGGCTGCTAATGGGTCATTAAGCATCAACTGACCTTAGAACCTATAATTAACCAACTTGGCCATAGAAAGTAGCATTATGCTACACTCATTGAGACCATACTCTCGAGATGGTTCTGGCTGCAAGAAAAGATTGCGTGATTAGAATTATGACCGATCGAGGATGGTCAGTGATATTGAGAACCTCTAGAACCCGGTTACTATTATTAGGACAAGTTGAACCAACTTAACTTCAAAAGGGTAATACCTAGACCCCATGCAAGCCTAAACCTAAGGCTGTTTGTGTGACTTGTGTGCTCTCAAACTTGAACTACTTGCACAGTTTTATTATCTGACAACATGAGTTCCTTGTAGGTTTTGTTTACAGTCCTTATCCAATAACTTAGATTTCTCGCCAGATTTACTTGTTTACATCATATCACACTTTTGCTTAAACGCATAGCATACACGTCATAACATCATACCATAACATTTCCTTAACCATTTCAACAATCTCAAGGGTCTGTGATGCAGGCTATGGTAAATCAAACGTCTATCAAGGGGAAAAGGGGATTTATTTTCCTCTAGCCAATGTCGTATAGAGATCAAAACATGATAACTTGAGTCGGGGGCTATGACCCACTCGATATGGTGAGCCTAACTCTTGAAGAAGGATTCTTAATGACACGAAGTTTCTTCAATCAAGCTGCAACCAAATTCTAACAATTTCTTGTTTACCCCGCGAGACCCTTGAAAACACTACATACATATATCGTACATATCATTGCATAACAGGTCTCCCAGTACAGGTCTCTCATATCCTCGCTGTTTATTTCAACAATGGCTCTCAAACAAGGTAACAGAGATCTTCAAGAAGCATAGTTCAGGGAAATCTTCCTAAACCAATCCAAGGGGAAGGAAGAGTTGAAAACACTCCTCGTTGGGAACTTGGTCAAGAAAAGTCCTGAAGACAATAAGGACGAACGGATAGAGAAATTGCAAGCTGAGGTAGGTGCAATGAGAACCCAGATGCTAGGGCAGATGGATCTTATCCAAGGTGTGATGCGGTGGGAGAACTAACTTGAGGTTTTGCGTTTGTGTTTGCAAATGTTTCGGTTTAGCAAGAGTCGCCACCGACTTTTTATTTTATCCAAAGGAAAGGTCAAAAAGCACAGGAAAGACCTTTGAGATTGTTTTTGGGTTAGGGGGGTAGATTATGAAAAGGGAAGGTGCTAGTACCCTTTTCATTCATGGTTTTCCATGGGCTCTTAGTTGCTTGTTTTAGATCACTTGCTTTTGCTTTTCAATTGTTTGAAATGGTGCTTTTGTGTGTGGTTTTGAAAGTATTTTGAAAAGAGGCCTTCATTGTGGCAACCTTTGTAATGATTCTTGTTTGAATGTATACAAAGGTGTTTGTCTTTTGAAAAATGTTTCAATGTTTGAAAGTTTGTTTTGGGAAATGTTTTGAAATTGTGTTGTGATGTGTTTTTGAAAATAGCAAGGATGTTTGCAAGTTTGATCAAGTAACTAGGAGCATCTACCTACCTACTCAAAAGTCTTTCCTACACATTTTTAACCCTTTGACATTGTTGTTTTACCATTGCATTTGGTAAACAACCTTGTGTTTGGATGTTAAACGGGACAGGCGCGGGTTATCGTATGACCATGATAGCAATTGTGCTAAGTATCTTAGCAAGTTTTTATTTTGAGGGACTAGATCATTTTGTATAGGCAACCAAGATAGCATCATCGAGGGACTATGATCTTTTTGTTTGATTTTATTTTGCCAAGATACCTAGCATGCATACCATGGCCATGTTAAAGGCAACAAGTGGATGAAACCCTAGGGATGCTTGTGTGAATTGTGTTGTCAATTTTCATGCATTTTTGTCTTGTGTTTAGTCAAGCTGTTTGTTTTGATTTTGGTCTTGCATACAAACCCTAATCTTTCTATCATGCATATTTGAAAGCAATAAAGTGCGTAAAAGTAAATCTACGACTATTACAACATTGATTATGGGGAGGGGGATACAAGTTTGAATAGGGGGATATTTGCAAGAAAATAAAACCCTAAGTCAATTATTACAACCAAATTGAACTCATTGTACAAATAATAAATTGACAAATATTTAAATGGACAATTAGATATAAGTATGCAAAAAATGTTTTTGTATTTACTTTTATGTATGTAAAAATGAATTATTTAATGTCTTAAAAAATAAGAAAATAAAAAGATTATTTTTGAAAAGGGTAAAACCCTAATTTTTTTGGTTTAAGAAAATATATATATTATAATTATTTATTTATGTACAAGAAAAATAAAATAAAATATATACAAAATGTTAAAAAATTAAATGTGTGAGAACAATATTATTTAAGTATATAAATAATAAAAATAAAAATATATAATATTTTTGTATTATTTATGAATTTATTTTAAGAAAATAAAAGTATATCATTATTATTAAATTATTTCTATGTCCAAAAAATAATAAAAATAATAAAATAAAATGTGAAAATTTAAGAAAATGTTTTTGATGATTTTTTTATATTTAGAAAAAATAATAAAAGTCAGAAATGAAAATAGAAATAAAAAAATATAAAATAAAAGAGAAATGGGTCAGGGGGTGCAGAAAGCAAGCTAGGGGGTGTCAAAAACAAAGCCAAGTCGGGCCCAGCCCATATCCTCTTCATCCCTGTCCTCCAGCACAAGAAAACGCGCGCCCTTGTTCAAACCTAGAAATCCTGCATACGTGCTCAAAAACAAAAACTTGCAACATGAAAGTTATAGCCATTGATCACACGATTCTAACCATGTAAAAAACTTAATCTAACTCTCAAAGACCAGAGAGAATTTCTCTGGCCCTAATTTCTAACCTAGTTTTTTCAGAAAGTTCATCATTCAAATTCTCCCAGCTCAGTTAACTTAAATGAATTCTATGCATATGTGCAACTCAAGGGCAATGAGGACTACATTTTTTATTCACAAACCTAAGCATAATGATTCCTAAATAGAGAGATAGAAGTTTGAACTTTACCTGTTTCAGCCAACCTCGAGTATGGCAATGTAGGGGTTGTGAGTGAGGCCTGAGATACTTGTGAGCTTGCTTGAAGTTCCTTTGAGCTTTCCCAATGCTTAGCCTGCTTTGAAATAGCTTGAATATGCTTGTAGAACTCAACCTGCAAAGTCAGAATTTGAAAATGGTGAAGTGTGTAAATGGAGTTACAGTGATTTGGGAATGGTTGGGATAGCTTAGGTATGTTGTATGGAGTGTGTTGGAACTGGTTGCAAGCAAAACGCACGAGTGGATTTTTCTTTGGAAATCAAAATGCAGAACTTGCCCTGTTTTGACAAGAACTTGTGTTTTGGTGTTCAAGGGTGTTTGAGAGGTTGCTAGCTCATGTTTCTGGCTTAGTGTATTATGAAAAACTTGTTTGAAATGTTTACAAAGCTTGGTTATATCAGATTTCCAAGTTGTGGTGATTTTGCAAGTTGACTTAGTTTTGAAGTAAAAGGTGATTTTGACAATGCTATGGCCTGTACAGGCTAGCTCCAAGCATGCTGATAGTTGGTGTACTTTCCCTGATATTTTTGGATGTGGTTTGCTGCAAAAGATTAAGTCCAATGCTCAAGACAAACAAAATTGCAAAAGTTGTGCTTTATGGAAATGACATTGTTGCCTTTTTGCCAAAAATGGATTAATCCTTTGTAAAATGCTTCATTGATCAGAAAAATGCCTCTAATCAATGTGTTTGCATTCAATTTTTGAGTGTGGAAGGGTTTAAGGACCTATAAACCAAGTACAAGCATGGTTGGACAGAATTTGCAACTTGTAGCAACATGAAAAATGCCATGGACCAAAGTGATATTTTGCCAAATTCAAACCTTCGATTCTCCCTAACCACAAATGATCTTGGAGAGTTCTTTGACATTTTGGAAAGCTTGTAACATGATATAAAATCCATATTTGAAATTCATTTTGAAATTCCACTTGGAACTATGTGAAAAATTCCCATGAAGATAGGTCAAAATCAAGCCTAAACTAGGGCAAAATTTCACTAAGTTAAAAGTTTCATGGACCCTTGTTCACAAAATCATAACTTGAGATCCAAGCATCTTTTGGGAAAACTTTGTGAATAAAAGTTTTAGATTTTGTGGAGGAATACAACTTTAATGTTGGAAGTTTTCTTTGAATCCAATTGCATCATGGTGAAAAAGTTGGGCAAAGTTGGGAAAAAATAAGAAATTTTTATAACTTAGAAAATTTCTAAGTTATGAAAATTTTCCATTTTAAACCTTAATTTTCAAAATTAGGTTTCTTGGTGAACAAGTTTCATGTTTTGACACATCTTGATGAAAAATTACCCTTGGCACTTGATTTTGACCAAAAAAGTCAAAGTTTGACTTTTCAGTGTACAGTTGATTTTTGATTAGTTGATTGGAAAATTCATGTGTCAATCCAATGCATTTGAGATCTTTTGAACCTTGTGATTAGGTCAAGATGATGCCATTGAGTCCTTGAATCCATTCTTGAACCAAATTTTCCATTGGCTAGGTGAAAAATCAGAAATTTCCCTTTTGCAGTCAAAACCCTAGAAATGACCATTTTGCCCTTTTGATGATCTGATCAAATTTCTTGAGGAGTTGTGGTCAAAACTTGATCAAATGGTTCATATGAGTCTATAATGTTGATGTGGATCAAAAATTATGAGGTTTGACTGTAAATTGGCCACAGTTCACTTTTTCCCCAATACAACTGATTTTTAGGTCAACTGTCCAATTGACTGGGCAAAAAGTTGATTCAAGGCTTGAAACTTGGTATGGGAAATCTTATAAGTCCAACATGAAGTATGAAAGTCACATGAGGCATTGAAAGTCCAAAAATATTTGTGCAAACTCAAACCCTAATTTCAGGTCAACAATGCAAGGAGATGTCTTGAGCAGAGCAAACCCTAATCCTGTCTGGAGTCCAAAGAGTCTTGTGAGGGGAAAACTTGATAAAATGAGAGGGAAAATTTTGGGGTACAACAGCTTCCCCTGTTCAATATTCTTGAACCTGAAGAGTTAGATTGGCGAGTTTGCCTTTTGTGACTCGAAGGTAAAAGAGGATTGGACATTAGAGTGCCCGTAAATTTGCACTCGTCAAAAATGTTGTTGAGGGAATGGGCTTAAAGATGCCATTTGGAGATGGACTTAAAGATGCCATCCAAGAATGTTTGTTTAAAATCAGGAGAATAAACATCAGAATGGTATCCGTATCTGGAATGTATCTGAGTTGTATCTGAAAACTGAATCTGTATGAGCAATGGAATGGCGTCCGTATCGGGAGCGTATCCGAGCTGTAACTGTATTTGATTCTTGAATGAATAACAGAATGATTGCCGTGTCTGGAGTGTATCTGAATCTGGAATCTAAATAAGTAACAGAACGACATCTGTGTCTGGAGCATCTCTAAGCTGGGGATAAATGGTCGAATGAGTGACAGAATAGCTTCCGTGTCTGGAGCGTATCTGGACTGCATCTGAAGTTGAGATCTGTATGAGCAGAAGAATGACTTATGTGTCTGGAGTGTATCTGGACTGTATCTGAGATCCGAATAAGTGACAGAATAACTTCTATGTCTGGAGTGTATCTGAACTTGAAATTGATAGTTGAATCTGAATGAGAAATAGAATGGCTTCTGTGTTTGGAGCGTATCTAATCTGTATCTGATTGTTGAAGACTGAATGAGTGACAGAATGTCATGCGTGTCTGGCGTGTATCCGTACTGTATCTTGAATTTGGAATTCTGAATGAGTAATAGAATGACCTCCGTGTCTGGGGTGTATCCATACTGTATCTGAATAAGAGATCTGAATGAGTAATAGAATGACTTCCATGTCTTGGAGTGTATCCGTACTATATCTGAAATCTTTGAATATTTGTTAAAGATAGCTTTTAATCTTATCCTGAAAAGGGTAAAATGTTAGCTAAAACACAAAGTTATGCTGCATGAAATGTATGATGCAATAAAATGTGTTTTATCAATGTTTATGATATTTGAATGTAATGTATGCGCATGTAAGCTGATTCGCTGTCTTGCTGAGGAAAATAAATCCTTGATAGCTGGAGATAATGAAATCTTTGATTGCTGTCGGGGAAAATAAATCCTTGACCGCTGTTGGAGATTCAAAATCTTGATTGTTGAGTATGAGAAATCCTTGTCGACCACTGTTGGGGATAGAAAATCCTCGGCGACTCGTGGGGATTAAAAAGAACTTTGACAACTTCTGTAGGGATGTGAGAATCCTTCATGACTTTCCCGGGGATATAGGGATCCTTCAAGTCTGCTTGAGAAACCTGCTTGGGGAAACCATAGAACTTTGATGACTATGGTTGTAGATTACACCAATGGGAATCCTTACTCGGCTGGGGAATAAGGAAAACTCTGATGATTTCTACTGGGGATTAGATGACAGGAATACCTTAATCTGATGGAGAATAAGGAAGACTTTGATGGTTTCTACGGAGAACCGAGAATGAAAATCTTCAATCTTCTGGGGAATTGAAACCTTGAAGGCTTCACTGGAGAAGTGAGAATGAGAATCTTTGATCTGTAGGGGATTAAAAATTATGACAAATTCATGCTGGGAAGTAATGAAGACTCTGGCAACTTTACTGGGGAATTAGGAATCTGCTAGGGGGATGAAGAACTCTGTGGGTACTTCAAGCTAAGGAGTTAAGAATAAGAATCTTCATTTTGTTGGGGAGTAAAAACTCTATGGGGAATAGCTATACTGCTGGAGGGTAAGTTCAAGACTCTAGGGGAAGAGGTTTATTCCTGTTTGGAAAAAAGTTCAGGAGTTTGGGTTGTATGCCAATCTACTAGGGAATTATCCGGTAGTTGGGGATAAAAGTTAACTGTTATCTGGTTGATTCTCATATTTTAAGACAACTTGCTGGGGAATCTGGGAAAAACTGAATGGTTTCCGTTGTGGATTGATAGTTGGAAATTTGACTCCGTTGGGGAAGAAGGTTTCATCTTTGCTGGGGATTTATGACCCAAAGTTTTTTCTCCGCTGGGGATTGGGAGTTTAGAGGTTTAACTCTGATGGTGGATTAAGGGTTTGAAATATAACTCTGCCAAGGATTGGGAGTCTGAAGTTTAACTCTGGCGAGGATGTTGAAATTTAATTCCGCTGGGGATATGTATTTCAAGGTTGTAGCTCCGTTGGGAATCTAGATGATATACTGTAGGGAATTTCTCTTGGAATAGCCTAAAGACGTTTTCCTATCCTTTCAACCTGTCAGTAATTATTCTTTCATATTTCTTTTATTTGTAAACAATGATTATATTCAAATGCATATGCTCATTTAATAAACCATTGGACGATTTCAAATAAAACACAAGTGTAAAAAGGAAAAAGACAAATATTTTATGCACTTTGAAGTATCTTTGTATTAACTTTGTGTAAGTATTTTGTACAAAGGAAACAGACATCCTAGTAAGAGAATGTTGTCATAAAAATTGAGAAAAATTTATACAAAGAAAGATGGCTATGTGTGAAAATTCCATGGGGTTCCCATTCTGCTATAGCCTTCGTAATTCTGGATATCTTGTCCATCCGTTGCTTCGTCCGAAGATGATTGGATTGATCAGAAGCCTGGAGCTTGTCTGGTGAAGAGATTGTCCATAAAGTGATCCGACGAGACATAGTCATACGCTTTAATTCCTTAACTTTTGCCTGGACCGCCCTTTCGGGTTTTCAGTCCACCGGGAAACCCTTTTTTGCCCAAGTCGCCCTTTCGGGTTTTCAACTTGCCGGGTGTACAGATTTTTTTTTATTTATCCCTAATTTTTGCCTGAACCGCCCTTTCGGGTTTTCGATTCACCGGGATGCCCATTTTTTCCCAAGTCGCCCTTTCGGGTTTTCAACTTGTCGGGTCGTTTATGCGTAGTATATTTTGACTATGCCTGCGTTCGCAGGGTGCGGCAAGTCATCGCCGTCCATGGTGGCCAGGATCATTGCCCCACCAGAAAAGATGTTTTTGATCACAAATGGTCCTTCGTAGGTAGAGTCCATTTTCCCCTGGGATCACTTTGCGGCAAGATGATCCGCTTGATTACAAGATCCCCGACTTGGTATACCTGGCGCCTGACTTTCTTGTTGAAAGCCTTGATCATTCATTTCTGATATGTCTGACCATGGAAAATAGCAGTAAGTCGCTTTTCGTCAATCAAGTTAAGTTGATCAAGTCGGGTCTGAATCAAATCGTCTTCACTCAAACCAGCATCCTTCATGATTCTCAAGGAGGAAATCTGAACCTCGATAGGTAAAACAGCTTCCATGCCGTATACCAAAGAATAGGGTGTTGCCCCAGTTGATGTTCGTGTCGTGGTACGGTACCCGTGCAGAGCAAACGGTAACATCTCATGCCAGTCCTTGTAGGTGACTGTCATCTTTTAAATGATCTTTTTGATATTTTTGTTCGCAGCTTCGACAACACCTTTCATCTTCGGCCGATAGGGAGATGAATTGTGATGTTGAATCTGGAACTGCTCGCACATAGCGGTGATTATAGTGTTGTTCAGGTTTGTACCATTATCAGTGATGATCCTTTCGGGGATACCATACCGACAAATGAGGTTCTGCTTGATGAAGCGGGCAACAACATTCTTTGTGACGGAGGCGAAGGAAGCAGCTTCGACCCACTTGGTGAAGTAGTCAATGGCCACCAGGATGAAACGGTGTCCATTGGATGCTGTAGGCTTGATATCTCCAATCATGTCGATTCCCCACATAGCGAATGGCCAAGGAGTTGTTAAGACATTAAGAGGAACTGGAGGTATATGTACCTTGTCTACATAGATTTGGCATTTGTGGCAAGTCCTGGAATGTTGATGGCAGTCAGCTTCCATAGTAGACCGGTAATAGCCTGCCCGTAGAATCTTCTTAGCCACCGTGTGTCCGCTAGAGTGAGTGCCAAAGGTACCATTGTGAAGTTCAGCCATGATCTACTCAGCTTCAACCTTGTCCACATAACGGAGTAGAATGAAATCATGATTGCGCTTGTATAGGATACCATTTCTCAGGAAGAACTTGGCAGAGAACCTCCTCAAGAACATTTTGTCGTTGACTGAAGCTCCTTCGGGGTATTCTTGTGCTTCGAGATACCTTTTGACGTCATGAAACCACGGTCAGTCCACTACTTCTTCGGTATTAATCTTGTGACAATGTGCAGGTTCGTCCATCCGCTCGATGGTGATTTGGGGAGCCTCATTATCCCAGTTAAGTTTAAACATGGATGACATTGTAGCTAGCGTATCTGCTAGCTGATTTTCTTCTCGCGGAAAGTGCTCAAAGGTATTCTGCTCGAAATGTGGTAACAATGTCAAGACAAGTTCTTTGTAAGGGATGAGGTTTGGATGTTTAGTATCCCACACTCCTTTGATTTGACTAATAACCAAATCTGAGTCCCCAAATACAATCAAAGATTTGATTCCCAAGTCAATGGCAGCCTTGAGACCAAAGATACAAGCTTCATATTCGGCCATGTTGTTGGTGCAACTGAAGCAGAGTCTAGCAGTGAAAGGTGTATGGCAACCTTCTGGAGAGATAAGTACCGCGCCGATACCGTTTCCAAGTGCGTTGGAGGCACCATCAAAGTACAGGGTCCATCGGGATCCTTGTTCAGGTTCGTCATACGGTCTGTTCTCTTCAATGTTATCTAAAGTCATAATGTCCTCGTCGGGGAAGTCGAACCTCATGGATTGGTAATCTTCGACAGCTTGATGGGCCAGATGATCGGCTAGTACACTCCCCTTTATAGCTTTTTGGGTTGTGTACTGTATACCATACTCTGTGAGGATCATCTGCCATCTGGCGATTCTTTTGGATAGAGCAGGCTTCTCAAAGATGTACTTGATCGGATCCATCTTAGAGATCAACAAAGTGGTATGAGTCAACATATACTGCCTTAGCCGGCGAGCAGCCCATACCAAAGCGCAACAAGTTTTCTCGAGCAGTGAGTATCGGGTCTCACAGTCGGTAAACTTTTTGCTAAGGTAATAATGGCATGCTCTTTTCGGCTAGACTCGTCATGTTGGCCCAATACGCACCCCATTGAATTCTCCAGGACGGTCAGATACATGATTAACGGTCTTCCTTCAATGGGAGGAATCAAGATGGGAGGTTACAACAAATACTCCTTGATTTTATTGAAAGAAACTTGACAATCATCATTCCATTTAACCACCTGATCTTTCTTCAACATCTTGAAGATTGGTTCACAGGTAGATGTTAGGTGAGAAATGAACCTTGCAATGTAGTTTAAGCGTCCCAAGAAACCTCTGACCTCCTTCTCAGTGCGAGGGGCAGGCATTTCTTGTATAACTTTGACTTTGGCAGGATCAACCTCGATGCCTTTGTTACTAACAATGAAACCCAAGAGTTTATCGGACCTGACTCCGAAAGTGCACTTGTTAGGGTTCAGTCTGAGCTTGTACTCTTTCAACCTGACAAACAACTTTTGCAGATGGTTAAGGTGTTCTTCTTCAGTTTGTGAACGGGCTATCATGTCGTCTACTTAGACCTCTATCTCATGATGTATCATATCATGAAACAAAGCTACCATGGCACCCTGATAGGTTGCCTCGGTATTCTTCAGTCTGAATGGCATCACTTTATAACAGAATGTACCCTACTGTGTAAAAAAAGTAGTTTTCTCCATGTCTTCAGGGGCCATTTTGATCTGGTTGTACCCCAAAAATCCGTCCATGAAATAAAATACTTTGTGCTGAGCTGTATTGTCAACCAAGATGTCAATGTGCGTTAGTGGAAAGTCATCCTTAGGGCTGGCCCTGTTTAAGTCTCTGTAATCCATGCACATTCTGACTTTGCCGTCCTTCTTAGGCACGAGAACAATGTTAGCAACCCATTGTGGATAGGATGTAACAGCAAGAAAGTCAGCATTGAACTGCTTCATCACTTCAACTTTGATCTTTTCAGACATGTCGGGCCTCATGCGGCAAAATTTCTGTTTAACTGGTGGACAGTCTTCTCTTGTAGGGAGACGGTGAACCACAATATCTGTATCAAGTCCCAGCATGTCTTCGTAAGACCAGGCGAAGATCTCAACATACTCATTCAACAGCTGAACTAAGCACTCCTTGACACTTGGCTCTAGGTTGGCACCCACTCTAACTTCTTTTATGTCTTCCTCTGTTCCCAAGTTGATAGTCTCTAACAACTCCTCGTGAGGTAGAATAGCCCTTTCTTCCTGTTGTAGCAGTCTAGCCAATTCTCCAGGCACTTCACAATCTTCATCACCTTCGTATTCGGCATGATAAACCAAATCTTCAGAGTCACTGAAGGCCAAAGCAAAATTGTTACCCATGGAATCCGGAATGGAAGGGTACCTGCAATTGTGAGTGTAGGTGTGTGTAAGGGATAACCACCTTTAAACAAATAAAATGTAAAAAGAAAGAAAATGAACACAAAAGTTTATATGTGAAAACATCCATGATTCATTAAAATGGCATATGAAGATGAAAAAATCAAACCCTTACAAATGGACCTATGTACCTCGGGTAAGGCACAAGGTTGAAAGTGTACGAATTGTTTAAGAATTATTACAAACCAACAGAAATGTTTGAAAGATAAATTACTGATTGATGAAAGTAATGGGAATAAATTCCTTTGCCTCCCAATTGCACAATCCTCCTTAAACGGTAGGGAAAATCCAGTCTTCTAGGTTGCTCTCCTCTTCACCATCCTCCAAGGCACTGACTCCATGATGGGTGATCTTCATCGGTGGCCCTCCAGCCCGGGAGAGATGCACAACCTTTTGAGCAGAAGCAGTGAAACCCAAGCCGAATTTATCAGACTTGAAAGGAAAATCGGGCAGCTTCCCCCAGATTGTGCTTCCTCCTTCTTCAATCACAGCCTTTGCATCTTTGAGGGACGACATCCGAGGCAGAGGTCGGGTAATCATGGGTACGGAAGGCGCTGTCTTGGTTGCCGCAATCTCCTGAGCTACCTCTTCAAAATGCTGAAAGGGGGTTTCGATGAATTCACCATCTAATTCCACATAGCGGAAAGAATTAAGATGGTTTATCATGTATTCCTCTTCACCGTGAACTGTCACAATTTTCCCCTGGACAGGGTACTTGAGCTTTTGATGCAGAGTTGAAGTGACGGCTCCAGCATGATGAATCCAGGGTCTTCCCAACAAGCAAGAATAGGAGGGACGGATGTCCATGACATAGAATGTGGAGTTGAAGGTTTCAGTACCCACTTTAATAGGGATGTCCACCTCCCCGTGGACCATTCATTTAGAACCATGAAAGGCTCTGACAATGATGTTGCTGGGCTTCAAAGTTAGACCTTCACAATCTAGTCTATCCAATGCCTTCTTTGGTAAGACGTTCAGCGATGTACCGATGTCTACCAGAACGTGTGTCAGAGTAGTCCCTCTGCATTCTACCGAGACATGCAGAGCGTCATTATGTTTTCTCCCTTTGATTGTTAGATCAGCGTCGGAGAATCCTAGACCGTTATCAGCTGTTAGGCTAGCTACACATTCCTGGAACTGGTCTGCGGAGGTTTCCTAGGGCACATGGGCCGTCCTCAAGAATTTGATCAAAGCTTTAGCGTGAGCTTCTGAACAAAGAAGCAAGGCCAACATAGAGATTTTTGAGGGGGTTTGCCCTAGTTGCTCCACAACATTATAATCGCTTTTCTTGATTATTTTCAAAATCTCTTCCATTTCTTTTTGAGAGGTCTCAGGGATGATCAACGGCTGAGCCCTCGTCCTGACAGGCTCTTCTTGGATCCCTTTCCCTCTATCATCAGCAACAGTAGAGGGGACAACCACAGGAGTAGCAATTTCTTCAATAATTGGAGTTCTTGCAGATATGTTGACCGGTACAAGAGTAACCTTATGAGCGGATGAGGGTCCAAAGATTGCCTTTGGAGGCGTAATCTCCGGTGAGAAAATTCTTCCACTGCGGGTGATTTTACTCGTTCCGGCAATGTTTCCAATGTCGGAAGTCTCTTCAAAAGATGAGGGAGAACCTGAGCAGGTGTCATGTTGATCCGGGTGAATTGCAGTGCAGGCCTTTCCACCCTTGCTTGGTTGGCTCTGGGTTGATTGCTTCTAGGATGATCAGCTTCATACTTCTGAATCATTACAGCCCCCACCACTGGCCGACACTCAACTCATCCTTCTGAATTTTCCAGCTCTTTGTGCCGGCTTCAACTCTCTCACCGGTCAGAATCAACTCGGTGAACCCCGCAGACGAACTTCCAATCAGGTGATTGAAAAAGGGGCCTGACAGTGTACCCAAGAACATATCTACCAGCTCCCTCTCAGATAGAGGTGGTTGCACTTGTCCCCCCAAGTCTCTCCATTTCTGGGCATACTCTTTGAAACCTTCATTTGAGACCATGCCCATACTCTGTAATTGAGTACGGGTTGGTGCTAAATCCGCATTATATTGATACTGTCTGTAAATGTCAGCCGCCAAATCTTCCCAATTGTGCACATCAGACCTCTCTAGCCGGTAGACCCAATCTAACTGCGTCCCCGAAAGACTGTCCTGGAAGAAATGAACCCAGAGATCCTTATCAGAAGAATGAGGTTGGATTTTTCTGACGTAAGACCGCAAATGCATCTTTGGACAAGACAAACCATCGTATTTAGCAAAAAGAGGCACCTTGAACTTTGGGGGAATCACAATCCCAGCAACCAACCCTAGCTCTTCGAAGTCCAGCCCAGGCACTCTTTGTACCTCCATAGCTTCCAGACGCTCTTCCAGACTCTTGTATTTGTCGTCTGCAGGAGGGTACTGCTGCTCAGAATAGTCTTCATCCTCTTCTTCTTCTTCTTCCTCAGACTCAGATTGCACTGCGGTTCCTTTACCCTTTCCTACCACTTCATCAGATGTTAAGGGGAAATCCAGGACCCTTCTAGCTTGACCTTCGAACCTTCTACCCATGGTAGCCATACCAACCCTCTTCTTTTTCTTTTTCTCCTTTTCCTTTTCCAGTAGAGTTTTGAGCTCCTCTTGACCCTTTGCCAAGGTCATGAGTAGCTGTTGGAACTGTGAATTCTGCGCTTGTAAGTCTTTGACCGTCTGCTCTATATCCATCTTGCTGAAATAAAGAACAGAGAGATAAGGAAACCTGGTGTGAAGACATGCTTATGCATATGATGAATGATATGTATTCATGTAATGCCCTCAAGGATTCAGAAATTCAAAGTTGTTTTAAACAAAAAGGAACACACGTCATATTAATAAGAAGAATTTATTAGTACATAAATGCCCCATGGGCAAAATAATACAAAATTCTAATGTAAAAAGACATTGTGCATCCTCTTCGGTGCGATGTAGGTGTTGAGAGTATGCTCTTCATGAAGTTGGTGAGTAAGTTCCAAAACCTTCTTCTCACTGGCGTAGAATTGGGCTTCAAATGTATCGTGTTCTCCCTTGAGCTGTATCCAACTCCTTTGTAAATATTCAAGTGATGTTGGCATGTCAGGATGTAGGAGGGTGTATGGAACCTCTCCTTCCATAACCGGCTCTTTAATCACAAGAAGCATGTAGGGGTAAGGCATCAAAAGACTTTGGGCGCGGGTTCGTACCCACTTGAGGTAAGGCTCAACAGGGATGTAATTCTTGTGTCCCAAGGTCTTACTGTCCACTTTGTTGGGCATTCTCCAAGCTCGGATAAACCTTTGTCGAAGTCCTTGATCGTTGTTGTCGAAGTCAAAAACCAAGTCTGGAATCAGCATGTCATGAGGGCCATCCCTTCGGGCATACCCAAACTGTCTCATAGCCAAGTAGGGGTTATAGGTGATGCCTCCCCTAATGCCTATTAGAGGGACATTACGGAATTCCCCATAATGATCAATGATGATAAAATTTTCTCTAGATCGAGAACACCAATGAACATCTGAATGTGTAAGAGTCATCAATCGTTAGGACCACCTCAAACCTTGCTCATTCTTCAAAACTGATTGGGGAAGATGAGAAATAAACCATCTTGCTAGCAGAGGAGTACAACACATGAGAACACCTCTTTTCTCATTGTTCGAGTGTGAAACGAGTGGAGGATATCCCCAAGCAATGTAGGCACTGGGTTGCGAGCCATGAAGATTTTGACAGCATTGACATCTATAAGCTGGTCAGGGTTTGGGAATAAGACCAACCCATAGATGAGAAGAGCCATAATCTCCTCAAAAGCTTGTAAGTCCAATGAATCCCAGCAGCTTTGGGCCTTCTCAAACAGAAACTTTGACAAGAAACCTTTGACACCACTTCTAGTCTCCCAATGGCCTATGATATCAGATGGTTGCAAGTGTAAGGCTTGAGAAACATCTTCAGGCTTTGGATCTCTTTCGGTACCGTTGTAGGGTAGTTGATGGAGAATAGGAATCCTCGAGAGTTGAGAAAATTCCTCCAAAGTAGGCACGAGATGGTAATCAGGAAAGGTGAAGCAGTGGCGTATGGGGTCAAAGAACTGGAAGATAACTTTCACCATGTCTTCCTCAGTGTTGGTGTTGACTAAGTTGAGAAGACAACCATGCCTCTCGGTGAATGGAGAATTCTCAGGAATCCTTGAAGCTAGCTCCTTGAGTTGAGGAGGAATTCTTACAAGGTTGACTTGAATTGTTTTCCTGCAAAGTGAATCCATTACCTACAAAACAGGAACAAAGATGAAAAATGCAAATCCTTGAAATGTTTAGTGGATGCATATGATGCTTCATGATGTTTATGATGTTATGCACAAGTATATATGTACAAACAAATCACACAAGTTCCTAGTTTCAGGCTTGCATGGGGTTTCATAGGTAAGTACCCTCTTGAAGTTTAGTTGGCTCAACCTGTCCTATAAATAGTAATCGGGTTCTAAGGAGCTCAATATCACTGGATTATTTTCTGTGTTTATTGTTTCAGTTTAGCCACTTTACTGGCGACCGAAATATTCCAAGAAAACAACCCTCAATGAGTGTAGTATCGAGTATCTACCAACTTTGGACTGCACCAAAGTTGGTCATCTCACTACCCCTAAAAAGGCCAAGTTGGTCAAGTAAAGGTTCTAAAAGTCCATTAGTGCTTTATGACATCACTCAGCGGCCCCGTGTTCTCTTTGATTAACTCAAAGGCTATCGGTACCCACAAATATGTCGCACTAATATAGCTATTACTTCAACCATGTCGGTATACCCCACACAGTTTCCACAACGTATTGCTATTTACCTATGAATGTTTCCCAAATCTGGGTAGAGGATTCAAACCCAAACAATAGAACCAAATGTAAAGCAATCAAGTCAAGCAAGATAAGCATGTAAAGGTGATCTAAACCCTAAGGTAACCCCACTTTTATAATAATCCCCAGCAGAGTCTCCAGTTCTGTGATGCGGTGAGAGAACTGACTTGAGGTTTTACGTTTGTGTTCGCAAATGTTTTGGTTTAGCAAGAGTCGCCACTGACTTTTTATTTCATCCAAAGGAAAGGTCAAAAAGCACAGGAAAGACCTTTGAAATTGTTTTTGGGTTTGGGGGGTAGATTATGAAAAGGGAAGGTGCTAGCACCCTTTTCATCCATGGTTTTCCATGGGCTCTTAGTTACTTGTTTTAGATCACTTGCTTTTGCTTTTCAATTGTTTGAAATGGTGCTTTTGTGTGTGGTTTTGAAAGTATTTTGAAAAGAGGCCTTCATTGTGGCAACCTTTGTAATGATTCTTGTTTGAATATATACAAAGGTGTTTGTCTTTTGAAAAATGTTTCAATGTTTGAAAGTTTGTTTTGGGAAATGTTTTGAAATTGTGTTGTGATGTGTTTTTGAAAATAGCAAGGATGTTTGCAAGTTTGATCAAGTAACTAGGAGCATCTACCTACCTACTCAAAAGTCTTTCCTACACATTTTTAACCCTTTGACATTGTTGTTTTACCATTGCATTTGGTAAACAACCTTGTGTTTGGATGTTAAACGGGACAGGCGCGGATCATCGTATGACCATGATAGCAATTGTGCTAAGTATCTTAGCAAGTTTTTGTTTTGAGGGATTAGATCATTTTGTATAGGCAACCAAGATAGCATCATCGAGGGACTATGATCTTTTTGTTTGATTTTGTTTTCCCAAGATACCTAGCATGCATACCATGGCCATGTTAAAGGCAACAAGTGGATGAAACCCTAGGGGTGCTTGTGTGCATTGTATTGTCAATTTTCATGCATTTTTGTCTTGTGTTTAGTCAAGCTGTTTGTTTTGATTTTGGTCTTGCATACAAACCCTAATCTTTCTATCATGCATATTTGAAAGCAATAAAGTGCGTAAAAGTAAATCTACGACTATTACAACATTGATTATGGGAAGGGGGATACAATTTTGAATAGGGGGATACTTGGAAGAAAATAAAACCCTAAGTCAACTATTACAACCAAATTGAACTCATTGTACAAATAATAAATTGACAAATATTTAAATGGACAATTAGATATAAGTATGCAAAAAATGTTTTTGTATTTATTTTTATGTATGTAAAAATGAATTATTTAATTAAAAAATAAGAAAATAAAAAGATTATTTTTGAAAAGGGTAAAACCCTAATTTTTTTGGTTTAAGAAAATATATATATTATAATTATTTATTTATGTACAAGAAAAATAAAATAAAATATATACAAATTGTTAAAAAATTAAATGTGTGAGAAAAATATTATTTAAGATATAAATAATAAAAATAAAAATGTATAATATTTTTGTATTATTTATGAATTTATTTTAAGAAAATAAAAGTATATCATTATTAATAAATTATTTCTATGTCCAAAAAATAATAAAAATAATAAAATAAAATGTGAAAATTTAAGAAAATGTTTTTGATGATTTTTTTATATTTAGAAAAAATAATAAAAGTCAGAAATGAAAATAGAAATAAAAAAATATAAAATAAAAGAGAAATGGGTCAGGGGTGCAGAAAGCAAGCTAGGGGGTGTCAAAAACAAAGCCAAGTCAGGCTCAGCCCATATCCTCTTTATCCTTGTCCTCCAGCACAAGAAAACGCGCGCCCTTGTTCAAACCTGGAAATCGTGCATACGTGCTCAAAAACAAAAACTTGCAACATGAAAGTTATAGCCCTTGATCACACGATTATAACCATGTAAAAAACTTAACCTAACTCTCAAAGACCAGAGAGAATTTCTCTGGCCCTAATTTCTAACCTAGTTTTTTCAGAAAGTTCATCATTCAAATTCTCCCAGCTCAGTTAACTTAAATGAATTTTATGCATATGTACAACTCAAGGGCAATGAGGACTATATTTTTTATTCACAAACCTAAGCCTAATGATTCATAAATAGAGAGATAGAAGTTTGAACTTTACCTATTTCAGTCAAGCTCGAGTATGGCAATGTAGGGGTTGTGAGTGAGGCCTGAGATACTTGTGAGCTTGCTTGAAGTTCCTTTGAGCTTTCCCAATGCTTAGCCTGCTTTGAAATAGCTTGAATATGCTTGTAGAACTCAACCTGCAAAGTCAGAATTTGAAAATGGTGAAGTGTGTAAATGGAGTTATAGTGATTTGGGAATGGTTGGGATAACTTAGGTATGTTATATGGAGTGTGTTGGAACTGATTGCAAGCAAAACGCACGAGTGGGTTTTGCTTTGGAAATCAAAATGCAGAACCTGCCCTGTTTTGACAAGAACTTGTGTTTTGGTGTTCAAGGGTGTTTGAGAGGTTGCTACCTCGTGTTTCTGGCTTAGTGTATTGTGAAAAACTTGTTTGAAATGTTTACAAAGCTTGGTTATATCAGATTGCCAAGTTGTGGTGATTTTGCAAGTTGACTTGGTTTTGAAGTAAAAGGTGATTTTGACAATGCTATGGCTTGTACAGGCTAGCTCCAAGCATGATGATAGTTGGTGTACTTTCCCTGATCTTTGTGGATGTGGTTTGCTGCAAAAGATTAAGTCCAATGCTCAAGACAAACAAAATTGCAAAAGTTGTGCTTTATGTAAATGGCATTGTTGCCTTTTTGCCAAAAATGGATTAATCCTTTGTATATTGCTTCATTGATCAGAACAATGCCTCTAAATAATGTGTTTGCATTAAATTTTTGAGTGTGGAAGGTTTTAAGGACCTGTAAACCAAGTACAAGCATGGTTGGACAGAATTTGCAACTTGTAGCAACATGAAAAATGCCATGGACCAAAGTGATATTTTTCCAAATGCAAACCTTCCATTCTCCCTAACCACAAACGATCTTGGAGAGTTCTTTGACATTTTGGAAAGCTTGTAACATGATCTACAATCCATATTTTAAATGCATTTTGATATTCCACTTGGAACTATGTGAAAATTTTCCATGAAGATAGGTCAAAATCCTGCCTAAACTAGGGCAAAATTTCACTAAGTAAAAAGTTTTATGGACCCTTGTTCACAAAATCATAACTTGAGATCCAAGCATCTTTTGGGAAAACTTTGTGAATCAAAGTTGTTGATTTTATGGAGTACTAAAACTTTCATGTCGGAAGTTTTCTTTGAATCCAATTGCATCATGGTCAAAAGTTGGGCAAAGTTGGGAAAAAATAAGAAATGTTTATAACTTAGAAAATTTAGAAGTTATGAAAATTTTCCATTTTAAACCCTAATTTTCAAAATTAGGTTTCTTGGTGAACAAGTTTCATGTTTTGACACATCTTGATGAAAAATGACCCTTGGCACTTGATTTTGACCAAAAAATTCAAAGTTTGACTTTTCAGTGTACAGTTGATTTTTGATCAGTAGACTGGAAAATTCATCTATCAATCCAATGCATTTGAGATCTTTTGAACCTCGTGATTAGGTCAAGATGATGCCATTGAGTCCTTGAATCCATGCTTGAACCCAATTTTCCATTGGCTAGGTGAAAAACCAGAAATTGCCCTTCTGCAGTCAAAACACTAAAAATGACCATTTTGCCCTTTTGATGATCTGATCAAATTTCTTGAGGAGTTGTGGTCCAAACTTGATCAAATGGTTCATATGAGTCTATAATGTTGATGTGGATCAAAAATTATGAGGTTTGACTGTAAATTGGCCACAATTGACTTTTTCCCCAATACAGCTGATTTTTAGGTCAACTGTCCAATTGATTGGGCAAAAAGTTGATTCAAGGCTTGAAACTTGGTATGGGAAATCTTATAAGTCCAACATGAAGTATGAAAGTCGCGTGAGGCATTGAAATTCCAAAAATCTTTGTGCAAACTCAAACCCTAATTTCAGGTCAACAGTGCAAGGAGATGTCTTGAGCAGAGCAAACCCTAATCTTTTCTGGAGTCCAAAGAGTATTGTGAGGGGAAAACTTGATAAAATGAGAGGGAAAATTTTGGGGTACAACACAAGGCTTAGCCCGGGAACAAGAAGAGCTAAGAACCATTATCAACCAGCTTCATCAAGACAGATACAACAGCATGAAGCAAACAGTCGAGGTCGGGGACCAAGTCATTGATCAACCTCCAAGAAGACAAGGGTTTGGTTTGGTGAAGAATGGACCTCTCCAAGTTGCTACTACCTCACGGGTCCAACAACAACCTCGCCAAAAACAACGGGTTAATCAGAGTAAGCCAGATACACCCAAGAGGCAGTTTACCAAGCTCAACATGTCGTTGTCTCAAGCTTTACAACACCTATTGAGAATGAATCTGATGACGTTGATAAGACCTCACTGAATCCCAAGACTTCTTCATCTAACTACAATCCTGATGCAAGGTGTGCATATCACTCCAACAGTCCGGGGCATGATACTGACGACTGTTGGCAGTTGAAATACAAAATTCAAAACTTGATTGATGAAGGAGCATTGGAATTCACACAAGATGGTCAACTGGAATGTTTCTCCTCCAAGGCTCACCATTTGAAGTGACAAGTTCTTACAAGAGAGGTGTTTGTTCATTAGAATTTTCAAGTTGTAATTTTATTTTGATTTTTCGAATATTTGTTCATGTCAAACTTTATTACTTTATCAATGCATTGCATATGTCTGTTTTGAATCAATCCATTCGTATTCATTATATTTAAATTGCTTTCCTTTTTGTGATGTTCAACGCTCGATTGAAAAACTCTAAGTCTTTAGAGGGAGGATGACGAACATGATATCAAAATCTCTACATTATGCTTTTGAACAGACCTCGCTGACGATGTACAGGCGTTGTTTCAAATCCTAAATAATGGAGTTATAAGGAAGATAATCCCTCGCCAACCCCTTTGAGCCAAAGAAGTAGGAGTTTTTCTTTTCACACAAATTAAAACCCTTAATCACAACCTGGGGCAGGGTAGTTTCTCAGTTAATTCAAGTGCACAATGAATGGCATCAAAGACGTTCTCCCAAAACAAAAGACGGTGATGGTTCCTTATAATCGTCAAGACAGGCAATCATTATCTCTCAAAAATAAAAGCCCATTAAGTCAAAATCTATGAAGGAGACTTACAAAAAAACTGGGGCATCCCGCTGACTGTAATCACAAAAGAAACAGTTCAGGCAAAAGACAGGGATAATAAAATCAAAAAGAAAGAGATCCTGTAAACTTTCATCAAAAATGACTGCCTGTTTAAAATAAATTGTCAGTATCCGAACCATCACTGGAATATCAGAGTAAAGACTCAAACGGGATCTAATGCGCGATTAGCTGAGTTTAGGATCAAAGAACATCACGAAGAACGGGTGGGTACAAATACATTTTGAGCCTTTATCCTTTGTTTCTTGAATCGTGAACCAGGCCATGTTATAACCCTTAAAAGTCCTAGCTGAAGCATGGGTTAGTTCGAAAGCATACTGTCGTAAAAGGTATCCTGACTCCTGTAGGACTTGCTGTAAATCCTGAGTTGACATCACTTTTACAAAATTTTCCTGTTTTACTGAGAAATGCATTTTCAAAAACTTCAAGACAAACGTAAGCTTTGCATTCTTAAAATAACATTGTTTGCATATAACTATTTGTTCAAACAGCAGAGAAATTTGTACGGCGAATATCTAGTGAACAAAAAACCTTCTCAATAAAAAGGATCACCTCAAGTGGAAAAACAATTCCAACCAAGGGGCACGGCATGATCATTGTCCATCATCTGGGGCAGTCAAGTCGAATTCAAGGAATCTCTCAAAGATGACAAATAGCCAGGGGCAAATCTCCATCTGAATCACTTGGGGCAGTGGACATGAATTCCAGCAACGAATCTTATATGATTAAACGAACATCTCCTGGTAGTATGGCAACACAACACTACCAACAGTGACAACTCCCTACACCCTGAGAGCGTGGACATAGTCATAAAATACTGCACATGAACAAAGACCCGCTACGTTGACTGGCCTAGGCAAAAATAAGGGCTTCCCGACGAACCAAAAGGGTTCGGGAAAAATTTAGGGATAAAAGAGAAAAAAGATATGTGCAGCCGGCAAGTCGAAAACCTGAAAAGGCGGCTTGGGCAAGAAAGGGTATCCCGGTGGACTGAAAATTTGAAAAGACAGTCCAGGCAAAAGTTAGGGATTAAAGCGTACGACTATGTCCCGTTATCTCGTCACTTGCCTACCAGAAGAAGATTTGTCATTTCAATCGGCAATTACCAAGAACCTCATAGGTTGGGATAATACTCGATCCACAAGGCCTCCGCAGGCACTTTCTCCAGCAGATACAGGGGCATAAAAGTCTCGATGCAGAGTCATCGTCATATCCGCAACATGTGTCCCAATAACATTCACTCCACGCAAAGTAAGACAAAGACAGTGATGTTAGTTGTCCCAAACAGGACACAATTCTCCCCAGCTGAGATTCACAATCGCGAATGAGTCGGCAAGATTCTCCCCAAGCAGAGTTTAATTATCATCAGCACTAGAAAATTATCCCCAGTGGAATTTGGAGAATTATCCCCAGTAGAGTCTGGAGTATTGTCCCCAGTAAAGTCTAAAAGATTATCCCCGGTGAAGTCACAACTGGAAAATCATCCCCAGCGGAGCTCATTCCTTTCACAAACAGAAACTCATTTCCCGACAGAGTTTATCATCGCCAGCAACGGTAATTCATCCCCAGCTGAGTTTATTCCTCCAAATCAACAGATCTTCTAGCAGAAACATATCTTCCCCACAGAGTCATTCCCTCGTCAATTTATTCCCCAGCGGAGTTATTCTTTCGCACAAGATTATTTCCTCGCCGGTTTATTCTCCAGCAGGATTATGCTCACAATCATCTTCATTCACTGTCCCCAGCAAGAACGAAGAATTCAACTTTTGTTCTCTCCAGCAGCAATCCAGGATTTATTTTCCCCCAGCTAGAGATTGTCATAAAAAACATTACATGCCCATACATCATGGCATATGCATACGCATCATACAACACAATCTCATTTATTTTGAGAACATCATTGCTTGATACATATCATGCATTACATATAATTAACCTTTACCTTTCAGGAAAGATACAATCAAATTCTCATTAAATTCAAGCTATGAATCCCGCGTTACGACCAGATAGTATCTTGATTCCTACAGCATATTGTGAAGCCTGGATTACGAATGGATAGCAAGTTTAATCTCATCTCCCCAAGATGATTCCTCAGTAGAATAACGGACGAGTTCCTAAATTTCAACAGAGATGATTGCTCAGTAGAATAACAGACGAGTTCCTAAATTTCAACAGAGATGATTCCTCAGTAGAATAACGACCGAGTTCCTAAAATTCAACAGAGATGATTCCTCAGTCGAATACGGACGACCGAAGTTCCTAAAATTCAATAGAGATGATTCCTCAGTCGAATACGGACGACCGAAGTTCCTAAAATTCAATAGAGATGATTCCTCAGTAAAATACGGACGATCGAAGTTCCTAAAATTCAACAGAGATGATTCCTCAGTCGAATACGGACGACCGAAGTTCCTAAAATTCAATAGAGATGATTCCTCAGTCGAATACGAACGACCGAAGTTCCTAAAATTCAACAGAGATGATTCCTCAGTAGAATACGGATGACCGAAGTTCCTAAAATTCAATAGAGATGGTTCCTCGGTAGAATACGGACGACTGAAGTTCCTAAAATTCAACATAGATGATTCCTCAGTAGAATACGGACGACCGAAGTTCCTAAAATTCAAACAGAGACGACTCACCAGCAGAATAACGGACGACCGAAGCTCATAAAATTCTATTTCTCTCAAGACAGAGATCAGCATTCCCCAGCGGAATCTTCCTCAACAACAGGTATACAAGCTCTCGCTAAGGAATCTCTTATGCGATCGACACTCTTTCGGATGGCATCTTTAAGCCCATCCCCTCGTCAGCAATTTCCAAATGGCATCTGTAAGCCCATTCTCGACATCGCAAGACGGATACCACTTCATGCGAGTGCAAATTTCTGGGCACTCTAGTGTTCAATCATCTTCCACCTTTGGATCACGAAAGGCACGAAAGCCAATCAACATCCTCGGGTTTAAGAAGATTGAACAGGGGCAGTTGTTGTACCACAAAATTTGCCCTCATGTTTTTCCAAGATTTTCCTCTTGCATAGGTGGTTATGAACCTTTGCCTAAACACAAGAAATTTTTTCAATTGATGGTTAAGTATCCTTTGATTGGCACCTACAAAATGCCCTTCGATTGGCATCTCCAAAGTGCCTTTCGATTGGCATCTCCAAAATGCCCTTCGATTGGCATGGACAAAGGTCCTTCGATTGGCCTGTTAACAAGGCTCTTCGATTGGCAGTTTAACAAGTACTGTTCGACTGGCATTGTAACAGTGTCCTTCGATTGGCATTTTAACAAAGGCCCTTTGATTAGCATTCCAAAAGGTCCTTCGAATGGAACTTCATAGTTTCCCTCAATTGGAACATCTGAATGAAATGACCTTCGAGTGGTATTTCAGTATAGAGTTTTCCTTAATCTAAGATACTCTGATGAAGGAAGTTCTGAATAATTCGAATCAGAACTTAGACTCATCACAAGGCCAAGAGCTGGTCGAAGTTACCTAATAGGGAATTTTCTTCAAAAGGACATGAGATCGAAGCAAAGGCTGGTTCAATCGAAGGAGCCCTAGTATTGAAGTTGGCACAATTCGACTCAGAACCATTAAGGAGAGCAAGGTTCTACTAGGGAAAGTTGGCTTGAATAAGACTTTGAAGATGGCAAAGAAGCAGATTCGAAGAAATGAGGTAGGCTGGCATGACTAAGCAAAAACACATATCCTAACCTGTCCAGGCCAGATTCTTTCCTTGTTTGCTCACAACTCCACAAGAGTTGATTCGACATGGGTGATTCTTTTCGAATCAAGCAATCGAAGCAGAGGAAGGTTCAGTCGAAGGGGGCTATGCAATCGAAGCTGGAGTAATTCGAATTGGGACTTTGAGGCCATCGAAGAGAGCAAATTAGAAGGGAGTTGGATTTTCAGGGGCAGGTCAGCTTTCGATTCTCATCATGTTGGAGGCCCAAACAACTCATAACAGGCTGGCAGTAACGTATGAAAATAGATTGGCACTTGATTGAATCAAATATAGCAAGTCTTTATGAAGAAATCAAATCAAATTCGTGTAAAGGCATGAGGTGCACAAAAATATTGAATTAGGCCATTTTTGGAAAGATTTTAAGGTGAATCAAATCATAATCAAGGATATTGATGGAGGAAGATTAGGCCAGACTGTCAACCCTAATTCATTCCACAATACATATAGAGTGCGTGCAGACCAAAAACCAGGTTAGAGAGAGGCGTATGAACCAGAAGAAAAAAACATGAAAAAGCAAGAAAAAGTGGTGAATCGAATTCGTACTTAGAGGCCAATTCAAGACTCTTGGACTATCCCAATCATTTCCTGAGGTCATCAGCAAGAAAAAGCAATCAAACTCAAGCATTTCCATGCCTTATATCGCACTGCAAGTCACCCACGTCATAGCTTCTTTTTTTTTGAAATCGAATAGCATCATTCTTGCACTTGTAGCATAAAATAATTGTATATTCTTGATCACCATCATGTTTGCAAGCTTCCTGTAACATTTGATTGCATTTTCATGGCTTGAATTGGATTTCACCATAGCTAGGGTTTTATGGTTCGATTTAGGAGTTTTGTTTACAGGAAAAATTGGGCCATGAAAGGGCTACCAATGAATTCAACAGATCAAGACGAAGATGTCCACGGCCTTCGTTTTTATTTTTCATGCTTGTGTTGAGTTTTAAGATTTGCAGGACTTGTAGCTACGGACAAACGTCCGTAGGTAAAAGTTTGAAACTTTTACCAACAGATTCAAGGAGGAAGATGACCAGCTGGAGAATAACCATTGGCTTGTTCAAATTTCTGCGCGAGTTTTTCATATTATGCTTGTTTATAATATAATAATTATTTTGTATTATTTGAAAACAAAAGCAAACAGCACAGTTGGTTACAAGGCGAAGGCAAAATGCTTCAGGACCTGGGTTTGAATCCCAGGTCCCCCAATTTCTTCATATTTTTTCCTTTCAGGAAATCCAGCGTGCACCAAGGACCACGGACCATCATGCACTTTCACCATCCAATCTGCCAAGTGGCCAGATGGCCAAATCTGATGGTCATCATCTGGAGGAGCACCATAAGCAACAGTCAGCGTGCAATATTGGATCCAAAAAGTCAAGCGGGCCTCCATCTTTTGGGCCCAAGCTTGCTGTTCACCCCCCCCTTCAGAATTGCTAAATTTAGGCCCATTCTCTCTTTCTATTTTCTTTTATTATTTTATTTTATTTCATTTAATTTATATTTATTTATTTACTAACCAATCAATTATTTTATTTTTTTATCAAAAAACCACAAAAATATTATTTTTCATAAATTAGGTCTAGATTTTATTTTTATTAAAAAAATTGATTAGTTTAATTATATTGTTAATTTAGATAAATTTAATTCTTTTTGTACATAATTAAAATTAATTAGAACAAATAGGTTTGATTTCTAATTTAATTATTTTCTTTTTCTTAAAAATAACAAAGACATAAAAAATAGGCCATGTAATTATTTTTATTAATTAATTTAATCACTAATTAATTTAGTATTTAGTTTTAAAACCTAATTCTTTTCTTTAAAAAATATTAAAAACAACAAAAAAACATTTTTCTTTTGATTAGGTTAGAAGGGTCAAAACCCTAATTTTCTTCCTGATCTTAATTTTTCTCGCGCGCTCTATTTTATTATTTATCATATTGATGTAATTGCCTATAGTTTGTAATAGTTTAATTAGGACGTGTATTTCCATTTATCGCTTTATTTTCAAAGGGTTTGTTTTTGGCTATGTAAATACCTGAAGCCTTGTAATATCGTAGTTTAATTTCCGCATTTTAAATTCCACAAATTATTAACTGTTAGAAGTATGATATTAGGATGCATGACAAGAATGCGTGATTAATTTTAAAACAGTTAGATCACCCTAAATGTACAAAGATAAATAAGCTGAAATTGAATCACTCGCACATGCACACTCCTAGGGCACACTCCCACTTGGTTTCCTTTTGGTACACTCCTAAGCAACCAAAAGGACGACCACTACAGCATCCTATACTCAATGACCGTTTACCGAAGGCAACCGAGTGGGAGTGTGCCCTAGTAGTGCGCATGTGCGAATGATTCAATTTCAGTTTATTTATCTTTGCACATTTAGGGTGAGCTGACTGTTTTAAAATTAATCATACATTCTTGTCACGCATCCTAATATCATACATCTAACAGTTAATAATTTGTGGAATTTAAAATGCGGAAATTAAACTACGCTATTACAAGGCTTCGGGTATTACATAGCCAAAAACAAACCCTTTGAAAATGAAGCGATAAATGAAAAGTAAGAATCCTAATTAATTATTACAACTTGTGAACAATTACAATAATATGGATAAAAATAAAATAATAAAGCGCGCGATGAAAAATTAAGATCGGGAAGAAATTAGGGTTTTGACCCTTCTAACCTAATTAAAAGAAAAATGTTTTTTCGTTGTTTTTAATTATTTTTTAAGAAAAGAATTAGGTTTTCTAAATAAAATAAAAAAAATTAATTAGTGATTAAATTAATTAATAAAAATGATTACATGACCTATTTTCTATGTTTTTGTTAATTTGAGGAAAAAGAAAATATAATTAAATTAGAAATAAAAAACCTATTTGTTCTAATTAATTTTAATTATGTACAAAAAAGAAATTAAAGTTATCTAAATTATAAAACCTAATTAAATTAATTAATTTTTTAATAAAAATAAAATCTAGACCTAATTTATGAAAAGTAATATTTTTGTGATTTTTTGATAAAAAAGAAAATGGTTGATTGGTTAGTAAATAAATAAATATAAATTAAATGAAAAAAAAAAGATAAAGAATAGATGTTGGGCCTGCAATTAAGGGGGTGTGAGAAGCATTTCTGGGCCCAAGAAGAATGTCCACGTTTGACTTCCCAGATCACATGCTCTGCGTTTGACTTGGCTTATGATACTCCTCCATTGTTGGCTCTTGGATCTGGCCAACTGGCCACTTGGCATGTTAGATGGTGAGGCCATATGGTAGACCTTGAACCTACAAACGCATTGGATCTTGAAAAGAAAATAATATGGAGAAATTGGTGGACCTGGGATTCGAACCCAGGTCCTGAAGCAATTACCATACACTTCATTGCCTCTACGCCACTTGTTCTTTGTTGTACATGAAATAAGCAATAATAATGATATGCAAAAATAAAGTGAGTCAATGGAAAACAATGAAAATGCACCCCAGGATTCAAATATGCCAATGGGGAGGTGACACGCAGGCGTCTTCAACCTTGCATCGTTGGTAAAAGTGAAACACTTTTACCTACGGACGTTTGTATGTCACTATAAGCAGAGCTCGTTCCAAAATACTCCATGAGCAATATAAATGACATCTAATGCCATGGTTGGGTTCGTCTTGTCCTCCTGAACATGATGGTACCATTCATGAAGGCTAAATTTACCTGCAAGCAAAAACCCTAAAACGGAATCCAAAAACCTAACAATGGCAATTCACGATTCAGTCCATGAAAATGCAATTGGGTATTATAGAAAGCTTGCAAACATGATGGTGATCAAGAATGTACAATTATTTTATGCTATAAGTGCAAGAATAATGCTATTCGATTTCAAAAAAGAAGCCATGTCGTGGGTGACTTACAGTGCGATATAAGGCCTGGAAACGCTTGCTTTGAATTGATTTGGCTTGCTGATGACCTCAGGAAACGATTGGAATGGTTCAAAGGTCCTGAAATTGCCTCTAAATGGGAATTCGTGTTTGCACTTTTTTGTTGATTTTTCAAGTTTGTGTTCTTGATGCTGCGCCTCCTTCTAACCTTGTTTTGGGTCTATACACACTCTATATATATTGAGGAATAGATTAGAGTTGATAATTGATCTCAATCTTCCTCCATCAATGAATTGGATCTTTATTTGATACACCTTAAAAATCTTTCCAAAAATGGCCTAATTCAATCTTTTTGTACACACCATGCCATGATACGAATTTGACCTGATTCTAGCTGGACATTAAGACCTGAATCATGTAAAAAATCTTTAGTTTTCAATACTTTGGATTTTATATGATTTATTTTGATTAAAATTTATTTAAATCAAATAAAAATCAAAATAAATAATAAAAACATGATAATGACAAGTGGAAAGGGCTAGAACTCGTGGACTATGTTGCCAACTCAAAACAAGTGAAAAAGATTGAGCCCATTTGGTAAAAATTGAAGTTTTAGACATAGTTGACTTTTGGCAATTTTGCAAAAAAGGTCACCTTCACCAATGCATAACTTCATCAATTTTGACTCTTTGGAGGTGTTCTTGAACTTTTTAGAAATCTTGATATGTCCTCTAATCAACCCTTTTGGTATCATCTCAATTTGATATTCCATGCTCATGTATGAAGCTTTGAAAAAAAAAGGTGTTTTTGTTGACTTTTCAAAATGACCTATAATGTCCAAATTCATAACTTCTTGTGAGTGCATATTTTGAACTTGGGAGCTGAAGATGTATTGTACGGAATCACATCCTCTTAAAAATGAGCTTTGGATGGGTCATTTCTCATAAAGTATGATAAAGTTATGCTTGGTCAAAGTTGAGTTTACTTTTCCTGCAAAATCCTAATTTAGCAACTTTTGAGTCTTGATGAATTATTAGCAATCCTTGATGAATCATGATCAACCCTTGATAAAACAATGAAATATCCTTCAAAATGAGAATTTTGACTAAAAATCTTGAAGTTTGACTGTATGTGGGCCATAGTTGACTTTTGCCCTAGCACAGTCGATTTTCAGGCCTTTGAGCAATTGACTGAGCAAATTTCCTCTGTAGGGCTTGAAACTTGACATGGATGATCTTGAGAACATATTAGGACATTGGTGAGCATTTGGAATCCTTGAACTCAAGTATCTTGATGCAACATGAAACCCTAATTTGAGGTAGACTGCCTTAGGAGAGAGCTTGTCTGGCCAACCCTTGGACTGCCCTGAGCAACTTGAGTATCATTCTTGAAATGTTTTGAGAAATATGAGAGGGAAAATTTTGGGGTACAACAGCTTCCCATGTTCAATCTTCTTAAACCTGAAGATTTAGATTGGCTTGTCTGCCTTTCGTGATCTGAAGGTGGAAGATGATTGAACACTAGAGTGCCCAGAAATTTGCCCTCGCATGAAGTGGTAATTGTCTTGTGATGTCGGGAATTGGTTTAATGATGCCATTTGGAGACTGATGACGGGAGATGGGCTTAAAGATGCCATCTGAAGGAGTGTCGATTACATAAGAAATTCCTTAGCGAGAGCTTGTATACCTGTCATTGAGGAAGATTCCGTTGGGTAAGGCTGATCTTTGTTGAGAGAAGTAGGATTTTAGGAGCTTTGGTCGTCCGTTATTCTGCTGGTGAGTCGTCTCTATTTGAATTTTAGGAAATTCGATCGTCCGTATTCTACTGAGGAATCATATCTGTTGAATTTTAGGAACTTTGGTCGTCCGTATTCTACTGAGGAATCATCTCTGTTGAATTTTAGGAACTTCGGTCATCCGTATTCTACTGAGGAATCATCTCTGTTGAATTTTAGGAACTTCGGTCGTCTGTATTCTACTGAGGAAACATCTCTGTTGAATTTTAGGAACTTCGATCTTCCGTATTCGACTGAGGAATCATATCTGTTGAATTTTAAGAACTTCGGTCATCCGTATTCGATTGAGGAATCATCTTTGTTGAATTTTAGGAACTTCAGTCATCCGTATTCGACTGAGGAATCATCTCTGTTGAATTTTAGGAACTTCGGTCGTCCGTATTCGATTGAGGAATCATCTCTGTTGAATTTTAGGAACGTCGGTCGTCCGTATTCGACCGAGGAAACATCTCTATTGAAGAGGAAAGTTGAATCTGAACTACTATCTGGTCGTGGTCCAGGCTTCATAGAGACTTACTGGGGATTAAACTATTATCCAGTCGTACCCGGGCTTCACAACTTGAATTTTGTGAGAATTTGATTGTATCTTTCCTGAAAGGTAAAGGTTAGTTGTATGTAATACGTGATATGTATCAAGCAATGATGTTCTCAAAATAAATGAGATTGTGGTTTATGATGTGTATGCACATGTCATGTTGTATGGTCATGCAATGTTTTTATGATATCCGCTAGCTAGGGAAAATAAATCTCGGATTGCTGCTGGAGAAAAGAGTTGAATTCTTTGTTTCCGCTGGGGATAGTGGATGAAGATGATTGTGAGAATGATTTTGTAGGAGAGAATAAATCCGCTGGGGAATAAACTGACGAGGAAATGTCTCTGTGGGGAGGAAAAACTCTGCTAGGGAACCTGTTGATTTGGAGAAATAACCTCGGCTGAGGATGAATTACCGTTGCTGGTGATAATGAAACCTGTTGGGGATTGAATTTATGTTTGTAAAATGGAATGAACTCCGCTGGGGATGATTTTCCAGTTGCGACTTCACTATGGATAATCTTTTAGACTATACTGGGGACAATCCTCCAGACTCTACTGGGGATAATTCTCGAAACTCCACTGGGGATAATTTTCCAGTGCTGAAGATAGATGAACTCTACTTGGGGAGAATGTTGCCGATTCATTCGCGGTTGCGAGCCTTAGTTGGGGAGAATTAACACCATCATCTTTCTCTTACTCTGCGGGGATTGAATGTACTTTTAATCGTTTTCTCCAACTAGGTCTACCCCTATACCTGGTGGACAGGGCAACTGTAAGGTCTGGACATTTCTTATTTTCCCCTTGTTTCTGATATTACGAGTAATCGTCTTTTGTTTCACATGTAAATATATTCTTGAGCAACAATTATTGTCAAATGCATATATCAAAAATGAACATTGGACGTTCTTGCAAAACAAAACAGAAAAAGGAAAACAGTTTGAAATTTCTTTGTGAATATGAATTGTATTAACTCTGATGTTTGGCCCGTAAATAGGCGTTTTTGTACAAGAGGCTCACGTCCTAGTAAGAGAACGCCGCCAAAAAAGCAGAATTTCTACAATTTGTGAAAAAAATAAAGAAAAACAGCTATGTGAACAATCCCACTGGGTTCCAACTCTGCTATTATCTTTATATCCTCGAGCATCTCATCACTTTGCTACTTGGTTGAAGGTATATCAGATTGTTTGGCGCCGTTCGAGCCTGATAGTCGATACCGAAGTCTGGTTGCAAGGTGATCCAATGAGACATAGTGTTACGCTTTGATCCCTAATTTTTTCCTGGACCGCCCTTTCGGGTTTTCAGTCCACTGGGATACCCTTTTTTGCCCAAGCCGCCTTTTCAGGTTTTCGACTTGCCGGGTGGACAGTTTTTTCATTTTCATCCTTATTTTTGCCCGAACCCTTTTGGTTCGTCGGGAAGCCCTTATTTTTGCCTAGGCAAGTCGACCTAGCGGGTCTTTGATTATGCGTAGTATTTTTTCACTATGTCTGCATTGACGGGATGAGGAAGGTCGACACCATCCATGGTGGTTAGAATCATAGCTCCTCTTGAGAAAATGTTCTTAACCACAAATGGCCCTTCGTACGTGGGGGTCCATTTGCCCCTGGGATCACCTTGAGGTAATATGATGCGTTTGATCACCAGATCCCCAACTTGATACTCTTGTCGTCTAACTTTCTTGTTAAATGCCTTGATCATCCTCCTTTGATACGTTTGACCATGACAAATAACAGTAAGTCTCTTTTGATCGATTAAGTTCAGCTGGTCAAGTCGGGTCTGGATCCAATCGTCCTCTCTCAAACCTGCATCCTTCATAATCCGAAGAGAGGGTATCTAAACTTCAATGGGCAAGATGGCCTCCATGCCATATACCAAGGAATAGGGTGTTTCCCCTGTTGACGTTCGTATTGAAGTTCGGTACCCGTGAAGAGCAAATGGTAACATCTCGTGCCAGTCTTTATATGTCACTGTCATCTTCTGCACAATCTTCTTGATATTCTTATTAGCCGCTTCAACAGCCCCATTCATCTTCGGCCGGTAGGGAGAAGAGTTGTGATGTTGTATCTTGAACTGTTTGCAGAGTTCGGTGATCATTGTATTGTTGAGATTGGTACCATTGTCCGTAATGATCCTCTCTGGTACACCGTATCAAGAGATCAGGTTGTGCCGAATGAACCGTGCCACGACGTTCTTGGTTACAGTAGCAAAGGAAGTTGCTTCAACCCACTTTGTAAAGTAATCAATCGCTACCAAGATGAAACGATATCCGTTGGACGCAGTAGGTCTGATCTCGCCGATCATGTCGATGCCCCACATTGCAAAGGGCCAAGGAGATGTCAGGACGTTCATAGGAACTGGAGGTATGTGCACCTTATCAGCATAGACTTGGCACTTATGACAGGTCCTAGAATGCTGATAACAGTCGGCTTTCATAGTAGACCAATAGTATGCTGCCCGTAGGATTTTCTTTGACATGGTGTATCCACTGGAATGAGTTCCGAAAATACCTTCATGCAACTCTACCATAATCCTTTCTGCCTCGTTCTTATCCACACATCCCAATAATGTTGAATCATGGTTACGTTTGTAAAGGATACCATTACTGATAAAGAACTTCGCCGCGAACCTTCTCAGAAACTTCTTATCATTAATAGATGCACCCTCGGGGTACTCCTGAACCTCAAGATACCTCTTTACCTCATGAAACCAGGGTTTATCTGCTACCTCTTCAGTCTCAATGTCACGGCAATGTGCAGGTTCGTCCAACCTCTCAATGGTAATCTGTGGAGCCTCATTGTCCCACTTGAATTTGAACATAGAAGACATCGTAGCTAACACGCTCGCTAACTGATTCTCCTCTTTGGGTAAGTGTTCAAAGGTTATCTCCTCGAAGTGTGGAAGCAAGGTCAATACATACTCTTTGTAAGGAATAAGATTAGGGTGCTTCGTATCCCACTCGCCTTTGATCTGACTGATCACGAGAGAGGAATCTCCGAACACACTCAAGAACTTGATCCTTAGGTCAATAGCTGCTCGAAGACCCGTGATGCATGCTTCATACTCCGCCATGTTGTTGGTGCAGTTAAAACATAATCGGGCGGTGAACGGGGTATGATAGCCTTCAAGAGATATGATCACGACGCCAATGCCATTACCCAAAGCGCTTGAAGCTCCATCAAAATACATAGACCATCGGGATCCTTCCTCAGGTCCTTCATCCGGTCCAGGTGTTTCACAGTCAGTCACCAACATGATGTTCTCATCCGGAAACTCGAAGTTCATAGACTGGTAATCATCCACTGCCTGATGTGCCAGATGATCTGCCAACACACTTCCCTTGATTGCTTTTTGGGTCGTGTATCGGATGTCATACTCAGTCAAGATCATCTGCCATCTTGCTATTCTCCCGGACAAAGCAGGCTTTTCGAAGATATACTTGATTGGATCCATTTTTGATATCAATAGAGTAGTGTGAGTCAGCATATACTGTCTCAGCCAGCGAGAAGCCCATGCCAAAGCGCAAAAAGTTTTATCAAGTAGTGAGTATCAGGTCTCGCAGTCGGTAAACTTTTTTCTAAGGTAGTAAATAGCATGCTCTTTTCGGCCAGATTCGTCATACTGCCCTAGCACGCACCCCATCGAATTCTCGAGTACTGTCAAGTATAAGATCAAAGGTCTCCCTTCTATTGGAGGAATCCGAATAGGTGGCTCTTGTAGATATTCCTTGATCCTTTCGAAAGCGGCCTGGAATTCATTGTTCCAACTTAACACTTGATCTTTCTTCAGTAACTTGGTAATGGGCTCACAAGTAGAAGTTAGGTGTGAGATGAATCGAGTAATGTAGTTAAAACGTCCCAAAAAGCCTCTGACTTCCTTTTCAGTTTGTGGAGCTGGCATTTCCTGTATAGCCTTCACCTTTGTAGGATCCACTTGAATACCTTTATCACTAACGACGAAACCCAGCAGGTTACCAGACCTCACTCCGAAGGTGCACTTGTTCGGATTTAGTCTCAGTCTGTACAACTTCAACCTTTCAAATAGCTTCTGGAGATGGCCAAGATGTTCCTCTTCAGTCTGGGACCTTGCAATCATGTCATCAACGTATACCTCAATCTCATGATGGATCATGTCGTGGAATAAAGCGACCATGGCACGCTGATACGTTGCCTCGACATTCTTCAATCCGAACGGCATGACCTTATAGCAAAAGGTACCCCACTGCGTAACGAACGTTGTCTTTTCCATATCCTTGGGAGCGATCTTAATCTGATTGTAACTGGAGAAACCATCCATAAAGGAGAATACCTTATGTTGTGCGGTGTTATCAACCAGAACATCGATATGAGGTAGAGGGAAATCATCCTTGGGGCTCGCGCTGTTCAGATCCCTATAGTCCACACACATACGAACTTTACCATCTTTCTTCGGCACCGAGTCCATGTTGGCAACCCACTGCGGGTAAGAAGCAACTGCTAGAAAACCAGCATCAAACTGTTTCATGACCTCAACTTTGATTTTCTCAGACATCTCTGGGCGCATTCGGTGAACTTTCTGCTTCACTGGAAGACAGTCTTCCTTAGTTGGCAAGCGATGAACCACAATATCGATATCCAACCCAGGCATATCTTCGTAAGACCAAGCAAAGATCTCAACATAGTCACGCAGCATTTGTATCAACTGTTGCTTGACGCCAGACTCCAGATTTGCACCAATCTTGACCTCTTTCTTGTCTACTTTTGTACCCAGATTTACTGTTTCCACTGGCTCTTCATGCGGCTGTATGACCCTCTCTTCTTGAAGTAACAATCTAGCAAGTTCCCCAGGCACTTCGCAATCATCCTCACCTTCGTCCTCGACTTGGTTGATCGGACTTTCAAAGTCATAATTTGCAGTAGCAGAGTCGTTATCAGTGGGATCCAGAGTGGATATGGACTTGTATTATGATATGTGAGTGTGTGTAAGACTATAGTTGTTTTAATAAAGTGCAAGATATAAAAGAAAAACAAGGAGCGCAAAATTTGTAATGCAAGAGAACATCCAATGCTTTTATTGATGATATATGGAAATGACAAATATTAAGCCCTCACACAAAGCCACAACGTCTCGGGAAAGGCATCGGGCCGTAAAGTTTTAAATTGTCTATTACACATTTCAAAACAAAAGTCTATTACTGTGTAATAAAAGAAATGGGCACGAAGTCCTTTGCCGTCCAATTGCTTAATCCACCGTCAGTAGTCGGGAAAATCCAGCTGTCAAACTCAGACTCTTCATCATCATCTTCAATCGCATTACTCCCGGATTACTGATACGTAGGGAAGGTCTTCCAATCCGCGCACGCCGAACAGCCCTTTGAGCTTCTGCAGTAAAACCCAAACCAAACTTGTCAGTCTTGTGTGCAAAGTGAGGGAGTTGACCCCAATTCGCACACCCACCTTTTTCAATAACAGCCCGGGCATCCTTGAGGGAAGCCATCTTCATCGGAGGATCTTCAGCAATAGTTTCAGTCAACGCCAGAGTCTGGGGGACTTCTTCAAAGTTTTGACACGGGGTTTCAATGAACTCCCCATCCATCTCCACATACCGAAAAGAGTTAAGGTGGCTCACCATGTACTCCTCTTCTCCTCGTACTGTAACAATTTTCCCCTTCACTGGGTATTTCAACATCTGATGGAGCATAGAAGTTACTGCCCCAACCTTATGAATCCACGAGCTACCCAGCAAACAAGAATAAGATGGTCGAATGTCCATCACATAGAATGTGGACGCGAAAGTCTAGGAACCAAACTTAACAGGAACATCCACCTCTCCATGTACCATCCTTTTGGACCCATCAAAGGCCATAACCACAATATTACTTGGCTTCAGAACCAACCCTTTGCAATCCAACCGATCTAATGCTTTCTTGGGTAAAACATTTAACAAGGAACCAGTATCTACCAGCACGTGGGCGAAAGTAGTGCCCCTGCACTCGATTGAAACGTGCAGAGCGTCATTGTGATTCTTTCCTTTGGCAATCAGATTTGCGTCGGAGAAACCCAACCTATTATCAGCGGTCAAACTAGCAACACAGTATTTGAACTGGTCAGCAGACGTCTCCTGCGGCACATGCGCAGTTTTCAAGAAAGCAATTAAAGCCTTAGCATGGGCTTCTGAGCACAACAATAAAGATAACACGGAGATCTTCGACGGGGTTTGCCCCAGTTGTTCGACTATGTTGTAGTCGCTTTTCTTAATGATCTTCAAAATTTCCTCTATCTCCTGCCTAGAGGTTTCAACAATAATCTTCTTCGGTGCCTCCGTCTGGGCAGACTCACTGGTGATCCCTTTGCCCCGAGTGTCAGATGACTCAGCGACAGGGGTAATGATTGGAACATGAACAGGGACAGTAGCAGATGTACTGGCAGGTGAAATAGCAACAGGATTCCGAATAGTTGGTGGGGAGATCTCAGGAGAGAAAAGTCTTCTGCTTCGGGTGACTTTGCTAGACCCAACAATATTGCTGACATCAGTATCAGCCTCTTCAACCTTCAAGTCTTGTTTAATCCCATGATAATACACATCGGCCCCATAGTGCCACGGGACAGCCTTATCCGACGTGTAAGGGATAGGTCCAGGAATAGTAATGATCAATGGAGCAACTCTCGGAGCAGATGTAATTCTAATAGGCTTTCTCAAGGAAGTCTTGGAAGAATTGGCGGAAATGGTGATTATGGAAACATCTTCAACAGGAATTAATGGAACCAAAGTTTTCTCGAACAAGATCTCTTTGTTGTCCATCAGGTGCTGAACACCTGATTTCAACAAATGACAACGAGTAGGTAGGATGGAACATAGGTGGAAACTTTCGCCATATCCCGGAAATAAATCGGCCAACAATAAGTTCTTCTTAACGGTCAACAACGGAGTAGAAATGTCTTTCTCAGAGGTTACAAACGAATCATCATCCACATCATTTACTCCATGCTTGGGCATAAGAGAAGTCATGACATTAGGCTTTTTTGGTGCTTCAAACTCGATCTCCTTAGCATCAATCAGATCTTATACCTTATTCTTCAAAGCCCAGCAGTTGTTTGTATCATGCCCTGGGCTATCGGAGTGATAAGCACAATGGGCGTTTGGATTATACAGCGACGATGTAGTACTGGGATTCTTTGGAGCCTCCTTCAGAGTCACCAAATTGGTTTTCAACAGTTGCGGCATAATTTGAGATAGAGTCATACTGAGTCGAGTATACTGCCTTTGCGGTCTCTCTACTCTTTGTTGAGTGTTACATTGCGGGGCAATAGTAGGTCTTGATATTACTACCGCATTAACTGCTTGGCGGCGTTCGGGTCAGTTTTGGCTCCTCGAGTTGTATACTGCACTAGCTTCTTTTTTGAAAGGCTTCTTCTCCGTGCTTGATGAAGCACCTTTCTGTATCTTTCCGCTCTTAATACCGGCTTCAACTCTCTCCCCAGTCATAATCAATTCAGTGAACCCAGACGATGAAATACCAATCAAATGATTGAAGTATGGACCAGACAAAACATATCCACCAACTCCCTATCAGCCAGAGGGGGTTGTACTCTTCCAGCAAGATCTCTCCACTTCTGAGCGTAGTCCTTAAAACCTTTGCTCGCACCCATAGACATACCCTAAAGTTGAGTATGCGTGGGAGCAAGGTCGGCATTATACTGGTATTGCTTGTAAAAAGCAGCAGCAAGGTCCTCCCAGTTGTGGACATTAGCTCCTTCCAGTTGATAGAACCATTCAAGTTGAGTCCCTAACAGACTATCTTAAAAGAAATGAACCCAAAGGTTCCTATCAGCATTATATGGTTGAATCTTTCTGACATACGAGCGGAGGTGTAACTTTGGGTAGGAGACCCCATCGTACTTAGCAAAGACAGGAGCTTTAAACTTGTGTGGGATCACCACCCCAGATGCCAAACCCAAAACTCTGAAATCTAACCCAGGTATCTTCTGGATCTCCATTGCACTCAGCCGTCTTCGAGTTTCTTGTACCTATCCTCAGCAGGAGGATACTGGTCTTCATCAAAGTCAGTGTCATTGTCAGAAACCACAGGGCTAGGACCCTTCCTTTCCTCTTGATTCTCTCCTCCTCTAGATGAATGAGATAAATCCAATTCTTCTCGCAACCTATTCCCAAACCTGTGAACCATATTTAGCAGGACCACCTTCTTCTTCTTCTTCTTCTTGTCCTTCAAGATAAGAGTCTTTAAATCTTGTTGACTCTTGGCCAAGTTCAAGAACATCTCCTGGAACTAAGCATTCTGAGCTTGCAAAGCCTTGATGGCTTGATCAGTAGGTGTTTCAGAAGACATGTTTGCTGAAATAAACAACGAAGAAGATGAGAAACCTGTAAGGGTACCTGTGATGAAGTGCATGGGAATGGAATGCATATGAAATGATTTCAAAGACTTTAGGGGGATTCAAATTTGTAAACCAAAATAAAACACACTTTATTAGATTAAAACCTGAAACAATGTTTAACCAATGCCTTTAAGGCGTTACAAAAGAAATACTGAAAAGCAAATCTAAACTAGAAACAATAAAAGACATCAGAAGTCCCATGGTCTCTTTCCCTTCATGCTAACATAATAGTTGATTGTCCTTTCGTTCTCAAGCTGCCTTGTAAGCTTCAGGATCTTACTCTCCTGCTCATGATATTTCTCTCTATAAGTATCCCTTTCTTCCCTTAACTGGATCCAAGATCTCTTCAATTCCCAAATATCAGTAGGCATATAAGGATGGAGGATTGTATAAGGAACCCCTTCTTCATCAATATGTTCCACAATCACCAGAAAAACAGCTTCATATGGCATCCCCATCTTTTGAGCACGGGCTCGAACCCATTGGAGGTATGGTTGCGTCGGGAGAGAAGTCTTCATTCCTAGCTCATGTGGATCAGACTTGTTAACCCTGTCCCAAGGTCATATAAACCTGCAGCGATGTCCCTCAACATCTCCCTTGAAGTCAAAGATAATGCCTGTAAGCAGCAGCTCATGAGGACCGTCCCTTCGAGCTCGTCCAAACTGTCGTAAGGCCAAACAAGGATTATAGGTTATTCCTCCTCTAATTCCAAGCAATGGAACATTGGGGTATTCCCCACACCGATCAATGATAGCTACCTCTTCCATATCCTTAGTACTCTAAAGGATGTCCGTATGAGCAAGGGACATGATTCTGTAAGCCCAACCCATACCTTCCTCATTCTTTAATACAAATTTGGGAAGGTGAGAAATAAACCACCTCGCCAGTAATGGCGTGCAACACAAGAGAGTTCCCCTTCTCCGCATAGTACGGGTATATAGGGCATGTAGAATATCACCTAGAAGAGTAGGCACTGGGTTACGAGACATGAAGATCTTGACCGCATTCACATCTATGAAGGCATCTGGATTCGGGAACAGAACCAATCCGTAGATGAGGAGATCCAGGATGTCTTCAAAAGCTTGAAAGTCCAAACTATCCCAGAACTGTTGAGCTTGATCGATCAAGAACTTAGCCAAGAAACCTTTAACTCCACTCTAAATCTCCCAGTTAGATACTACATCAGCCATTTTTAGATGTAGGGCTGAAGCAATATCCGCTGGCCTAGGAGCTATCTCCAAACCTGTAAAGGGTTTCTGCTCTATAATAGATATGCCAAGTAAATTAGAAAACTCCTCCAAAGTAGGGACCAACTGATAGTCCGGGAAGGTGAAACAGTGATGCAACGGGTTAAAGAACTGGAACAACGCGCTCATCATTTGCTCATCCAACTTGGAAGTGACCAGGCTAAGGAGATGACCATGTCTTCTAACAAAGGAAGAAGTATCAGGGACCTTTGATGCTAACTCTCTGAGCTGAGCAGGGATTTGCACGAAGCTGATTCGAATGGTATTTCTATGCATAGAAGCCATGATCTACAAAACAGAACAAAGATGAATCCCCTCGGTCTTTGAAATGGTTAGTCTAATGAAATATGCATGAGATGTCATGATGCATGATGTCATGATAAAAACACACCACAGGTATCACAGATAACAAACATGGTAAGGCAAACAAGTCACACAGTAGCCCTTAAATTTTAGGCTGGCATGGAGTTTAGGTATTACCCTATTTCAGTTTAGTTGGTTCAACCTGTCCTAATAATAGTAACCGGGTTTTAGAGGTTCTCAATATCACTGACCCTCCTCCATCGGTCATAATTCCAGACACGCAATCTTTTCTCGCGGCCAGAACCATCTCGAGAGTATGGTCTCAATGAGTGTAGCATACTGCTACTTCCTATGGCCAAGTTGGTCAATTATAGGTTCTAAGGTCAGTTGATGCTTAGTGACCCATTAGCATCCCCATACTCTCCTTGTTCCTCCGCAAGGGATATCGGTACCAACTAATGTGTCACACCAACGTAGCTAATGCTTCAACCGTATCGGTCTACGCCGTACAGTTCCCTCACAGTCTATTGCTACTTACCTAAAAGGTGTCCCCAGATCTGAGTTAGGATCTATAGTAACTCCGATACAAAGGCCACAAATATAAAGCAAACAAACCAATCAAATAAAAACAATATGATGAACTAATCCTAAGGTACACCTCACTTATTTATTCCCCAGCAGAGTCGCCAGTTCTGTGATACGGTGGCAGAACCGGACTGTTTTAGGAAAATGCTGGTTTGTGTTTTGTGTTTGTGTTCGCAAAATGTTGCGGTAAGCAAGAGTCGCCACCGTATTTTATTTTATCCAACAAGGAAAGGAAAAAAGCACAAAAAAATTCCTTTTTCGAGATATTTCTGAGTACGGGGGGTAGATTATAGAAAGGGAAGGTATTAGCACCCTTTCTATCCGTAGTTATCTACGGGCTCTTAGGTACTTGCTCATCATTTTCAAAATTGTTTTCTTTGTGTTTGTGTGATTTGAAAATCTTTTGTTTTGACTTCGATTTAACTCTTGCTTCTGTATTCAAGAGTGTAATGAAGTTTTTTGAAAACTTTGTTTGTAAAGGAGTGTAAGTGTGAAAAAGTTTGTTTTAATTGAGAAAGTACTTAAGAACTAATCTACCTACTCGAAAAAAGAATCGTTCTATGTTTGTTTCCATTAGACAGCGCTATCCCACTATTAGTGAGTAGGTAGCACCGTTGTTGGAGTTTTGAGGGTCAATTCGAAAGGGACGTACGGTCACTAAAGCAATATTAGGACGTCTTAGTAATAACCCTAATGTCTTAGATCAATTATCCGAGGCAACAATATCCGAGGCAACCTTTCCGAGGCAACTTTGATCTTTGGACAAAAGGACGACCACTAAAGCATCCTATACTCAATGACCGTTTACCGAAGGCAACTAAGTGGGAGTGTGCCCTAGGAGTGTGCATGTGCGAATGATTCAATTTCAGTTTATTTATCTTTGCACATTTAGGGTGATCTAACTGTTTTAAAATTAATCATACATTCTTGTCATGCATCCTAATATCATACATCTAACAGTTAATAATTTGCGGAATTTAAAATGCGGAAATTAAACTACGCTATTACAAGGCTTCAGGTATTACATAGCCAAAAACAAACCCTTTGAAAATGAAGCGATAAATGAAAAGTAAAACTCCTAATTAAATATTACAACTTGTGAACAGTTACAATAATATGGATAAAAATAAAATAATAAAGCGCGCGATGAAAAATTAAGATCGGGAAGAAATTAGAGTTTTGACCCTTCTAACCTAATTAAAAGAAAAATGTTTTTTCGTTGTTTTTAAATATTTTTTAAGAAAAGAATTAGGTTTTCTAAATAAAATACAAAAATTAATTAGTGATTAAATTAATTAATAAAAATGATTACATGACCTTTTTTCTATGTTTTGGTTATTTTTAGGAAAAAGAAAATATAATTAAATTAGAAATAAAAAACCTATTTGTTCTAATTAATTTTAATTATGTACAAAAAAGAAATTAAAGTTATCTAAATTAACAAACCTAATTTAATTAATTAATTTTTTAATAAAAATAAAATCTAGACCTAATTTATGAAAAATAATATTTTTGTGATTTTTTGATAAAAAAGAAAATAGTTGATTGGTTAGTAAATAAATTAATATAAATTAAATGAAAATTAAAAAAAAAGATAAAGAAGAGATGTTGGGCCTGCAATTAAGGGGGTGTGAGAAGCATTTATGGGCCCAAGAAGAATGTCCACGTTTGACTTCCCAGATCACATGCTCTGCGTTTGACTTGGCTTATGATACTCCTCCATTGCTGGCACTTGGATGTGGCCAACTGGCCACTTGGCATGTTAGATGGTGAGGCCATATGGTAGACCTTGAACCTACAAACGCATTGGATCCTGAAAAAGAAAATAATATGGAGAAGTTGGTGGACCTGGGATTCGAACCCAGGTCCTGAAGCAATTACCATACACTCCATTGCCGCTACGCCACTTGTTCTTTGTTGTACATGAAATAATCAATAATAATGATATGCAAAAATAAAGTGAGTCAATGGAAAAAAAAATGAAAATGCACGCTAGGATTCAAATATGCCAATGGGGAAGTGACACGCAGGCGTCTTCAACCTTGCACCGTTGGTAAAAGTGAAACACTTTTACCTACAGACGTTTGTCCGTCACTATAAATAGAGCTCGTTCCAAAATCCTCCATGAGCAATATAAATGACATCTAATTCCATGGTTGGATTCGTCTTGTCCTCCTGAACGTGATGGTACCATTCATGAAGGCTAATTTTACCTGCAAGCAAAAACCCTAAAACAGAATCCAAAACCCTAACAATGGCAATTCACGATTCAGTCAATGAAAATGCAATTGGGTATTATATAAAGCTTGCAAACATGATGGTGATCAAGAATGTACAATTATTTTATGCTATAAGTGCAAGAATAATGCTATTCGATTTCAAAAAAGAAGCCATGTCGTGGGTGACTTACAGTGCGATATAAGGCCTGGAAACGCTTGCTTTGGATTGCTTTGGCTTGCTGATGACCTCAGGAAACGATTGGAATGGTTCAAAGGTCCTAAAATTGCCTCTAAATGGGAATTCGTGTTTGCACTTTTTTCTTGATTTTTCAAGTTTGTGTTCTTGATGTTGCGCCTCCTTCTAACCTTGTTTTGGGTCTGTACGCACTCTATATGTATTGAGGAATAGATTAGGGTTGATAACTGATCTCAATCTTCCTCCATCAATGAATTGGATCTTGATTTGATACACCTTAAAAATCTTTCCAAAAATGGCCTAATTCAATCTTTTTGTACACACCATGCCTTTATACGAATTTGACCTGATGCTAGCTGGACATTAAAACCTGAATCATGTAAAAAATCTTTAGTTTTCAATACTTTGGATTTTATATGATTTATTTTAATTAAAATTGATTTAAATCAAATAAAAATCAAAATAAATAATAAAAACATGATAATGACAAGTGGCAAGGGATAGAACTCGTGGACTATGTTTCCAACTCAAAACAAGTGAAAAAGATTGGGCCCATTTGGCAAAAATTGAAGTTTTAGGCATAGTTGACTTTTGGCAATTTTGCAAAAAAGGTCAACTTCACCAATGCATAACTTCCTCAATTTTGACTCTTTGGAAGTGTTCTTGGACTTTTTAGAAATCTTGATATGTCCTCTAATCAACCCTTTTCGTCTCATCTCAATTTGATATTTCATGCTCATGTATGAAGCTTTGACAAAAAAGGTGTTTTGTTGACTTTTCAAAATGACCTATAATGTCCAAATTCATAACTTCTTGTGAGTGCATATTTTGAACTTGGGAACTGAAGATGGATTGTAGGGAATTTCATCCTCTTCAAAATGAGCTTTGGATAGGTCATTTCTCATAAAGTATGAGAACGTTATGCTTGGTCAAAGTTGAGTTGACTTTTCCTACAAAACCCTAATTTAGCAACTTTCGAGTCTTGATGAATTATGAGTAATCCTTGATGAATCATGATCAACCCTTGATCAAATGATGAAATATCCTTCAAAATGAGAATGTTTACTAAAAATATTGAAGTTTGACTGTATGTGGGCCACAGTTGACTTTTGCCCTAGCACAATCGATTTCTAGGCCTTTGAGCAATTGACTGAGCAAATTTCCTCTGTAGGGCTTGAAACTTGACATGGATGATCTTGAGAAAATATTAGGACATTGGTGAGAATTTGGAATCCCTTGGACTCAAGTATCTTGATGCAATTTGAAACCCTAATTTGAGGTTGACTGCCTTATGAGAGAGCTTGTCTGGCCAACCCTTGGACTGCCCTGAGCAACTTGAGTATCATTCTTGAAATGTTTTGAGAAATATGGGAGGGCAAATTTTGGGGTACAATACACTGCCTTAAACATTTACAGCCCCGTCAAATATGAAACCCCAACGGGATTTGTGATCAGGTCCTTCTCCAGGTAATGGCTCTTCACAATCTTTGGTCTTCAAGTACATAACATCTTCATTTGGGAAGTCAAACTTGACGGATTGATAATCATCAATTGGTTGGTGAGCCAAATAATTGGCTAGAACACTTCCTTTGATTTCAATTTGAGTGTGATACTTAATGTCATATTCAGATAATAACATCTGCCAACGAGCTATTCTTCTAGATAAGGAAGGCTTCTCGAAGATATACTTGATCAGATCCATTTTGGAGATCAACCAAGTGGTGTGATTAATCATATATTGGCACAGACGGAGAGCAACCCAAGTTAAAGCACAACGGGTTTTCTCAAGCATTGAGTATCGATACTCACAGTCTGTGAATTTTTTACTCAGATAATATATGGCATGTTCCTTTCTTCCAGTCTCATCTTGTTGACCAAGCACACATCCCATGGAATCTTCCAATATGGTCAGATACATAATCAAAGGTATTCCTTCCACTAGAGGAATCAAGATGAGAGGCTCAAGTAAATATTCTTTGATGCTATCAAAATCTCCCTGACAATCTTTTATCCACACACATCCTTGGTTTTTTGAAGAAGTTTAAAAATCGGCCCACAGGTAGCAGTCATATGAGATATAAATCTGTAGATATAGTTTAACCTTTCAAGGAATCCTCTTACTTGCTTTTCCGTCTTGGGTGCGGGCATCTCTCGAATAGCTTTGACTTTATCAGGATCCACCATAATACCTCGTTGGCTGACAATGAAACCCATAAGTCTTCCCGAACAAACACCAAAAGTGCACTTGTTAGGATTCAGACGGAGTTTATACTTTCTGAAACGTTGGAATAATTTTAATAGGTGCTCCACATGATCTTCTTCAGTATTCGATTTGGAAATCATATCATCTACATAAACTTCTATCTCTTTATGCATCATATCATGGAACATAGCATTCATGGCTCTTTGGCACGTTGCACCAGCATTCTTTAAACCAAGCGGCATTACTCGATAACAAAATGTTCCCCAAGGTGTAATGAAGTTTGTCTTCTCCATATCTTCAGGTGCCATCTTGATTTGATTGTAACCAGAGAAACCATCCATAAAAGAAAAGACTTTGAACTTTGCGGTGCTGTCAACCAATATGTCAATGGATGGTAATGGGAAATCATTCTTTGGGATGGCTCTATTTATATCTCTATAGTCCACACACATTAGAACTTTGCCATCTTTCTTAGCAACAGACATTATATCGGCTAAGAACTGAGGATAAAATGATGTAACGAGTAAGCATGCGTTAATTTTCTTTTGGACCTCTTCTTTAATCTTGTCATCCATATCGGGATGAGTCCTTCTCAACTTCTGGTTAATCGACGAGCATTCAGGTCTCAACAGAAATCGATGCTCCACAATATTATTATCCAAACCTGACATGTCTTGGTAGGACCCAGAAAACACATCTACATACTCTCTGAGAAGCTCCAACATTCTTTCTTTGACCTCTGGGATAAGCAATGCTCCAACCTTGACTTCCTTTTTGTCTTCTTCACTACCCAAATTGATTATTTCCACAGGCTCTTCGAACGGCTGAATAATCTTTTCATCATGCTCAAGTAAGCAAGAAATTTCATCAGGAATCTCTTCATTATCCTCTTCCTCAGCTCCAAACATAGGGAATTCGAATTTGGGAGGGGCATAGGGTCATTGTTTTCAATGGTTATGTCATGGATTAATCTGCACATATGATTATGCTTTATTTTAGAAATCGATTAATGCAAAAGTTGTACATATACATATAAAAAATTATATTTCTTTATTATTACTATTTTTCTATTTGTTACCATTTTCCAGAAAAGTGAAAAGTAAAACAATATGGGGGACAAAATAATATTTTTATTCATGATTGGCAACACTTGAAACAAAAGCCCAAACATCTTCTCTTTTGCCTTGGGTAGAGAAAAAGGATTTATTTTTAACATAGTCCGACACAAATACTCTCTCTCCTTGGGCAGAGCGAAAGGTTTTTCAAAATAGAGCAAAGCAATACTCAAAAATGTGTATCACAGAAGGAATATCAACAACAATCCAGTTCTGGAAAACCACTCCATGTGCTACAAAATCAGGTAAATCCTCTTCAGAATCATCTTCCATTATAGCATCAACTTCGGGCGGAGTCGGATGGATAAAACCTGCGCTTCAGAAAACTTCTTGTATCGGACGAGTAACTATAGCTTGCTTAACTCTTGTAGACACAGGATAAAAACCAAGACCTTCTCCAAACTTGTTCTTAGGCAAAGTCAACACCTGGCCCCATCCTTCAGCTGAACCACTCTGAACCACTCGTCACGTATCTGCAAGAGAATAAATAGATGCCCCTTTCTTCTTTACTTCATTATTAACGACAAATAGAGCTTGGAACTTGGTTCCAATAGCCTCATCAGCATCAACATAGGAAAAAGATGACAAGTGGCTTACCACCATAGCCTGTTCTCCACCAATTGTTACCAGCTTTCCATTCCTCACAAACTTCAATCTTTGATGGAGTGTGGAAGTGACTGCCCCCACATCATGGATCTATGGGCGACCCGATAGGAAGCTGTAGGCAACATGAATATCCATCACTTGGAAAGTAATTTGAAAGGTATGAGGACCAATTGTTATGGGGAGATCCACTTCACCGATGACATTTTTCCTAGAACCATCAAACACTTTGACAATTACCCTGCTAGGTCTCATAGAAGCACCTTGATGTGAAAGTCGAGATAATGTAGTTTTGGGCAGTACATTTAATGATGAACCTGTATCTACCAGAACACTTGACAGAGTATCATTTCCACAATTTATCGATATATTTAAAGCCATATTATGGTTCCTTCCCTCTACCGGAAATTCTTCATAACTGAAACCAAGATTATTACATGAGGTAATATTTCCCAAAATTCCATCAAATTGGTCTACCGTCACATCATGATCTACGAACTCCTGGTCCAAGACCTTCATTAAAGCTTCCCTATGGGCACTGTAATCTCTTAGTAAAGCGGGCACAAAAATCTTGGAAGGAGTTTGCAATAGTTGGTCCACGATCTTGTATTAACTTCTGTTAATGAGTTTCAAAATCTCGTTATCATCAGGAGGTGGTTTAGGTCCACTGGATCGGCCTGCCTCGACCCTTGGTTCAACATTCATCATCAGAACTTCCACTGGTATAGGTCTTATAACTTGAACTTCGGGCCTTTTCGATGGTATAGCTGCAAAGATATGCCCGCTCCTTGTGACTCTACTCACATCAACAATATTGAAAAAATACAGCTTTGGTGGTATGGGGACTTTTACTCCATTCTCAATCATTGTGGAATTATATTTGTATGGTATGGCTTTGTCCGAGTTGTAAGGCACGTGACCAGGAAGACAGATAATCAAAGGAGCAACAGATGAAGTCTGACTATCATAAGCATTCTCTAATGGCTCAAGCATGTTGAATTGTGACACTATAACATTCACCTCATCATCTGGATCTATGTCATACGTGATGGTAATAACCATTTGATCTAACAGCTTCTGAATATCTTCTTTCGCAACAGTCCAATCATCTTCTATTGAGAAAAATTCACAAACGTCATAATTATGTTGATGCTTAAAGAAGGCAAATCTACTTAAACTTTGATGCATTCTTATCAATGAGTCCCTTATATGCTCAACTTGGTAGACTCGAAACTTTTCAGGACATTCATGCACCATATTTACTGACGCTGCTCCATGTTTAGGCAATGGATTAGCTTGAACATTTGGATTAACATCTTTGAAAGACAAAATACCACTCTTTATTAACCTCTGGACGTCTTCCTTAAAAGCAAAACAATTTTCGATACTATGTCCCGGTGAACCTTGGTGATATGCACAAAATTGATCAGCTTTGTACCAAGGGGAAGTATTATTTGGTGCAATATGAGGAGGTTTCATTGTTATGAGATTCTTCAAGATCAAAGAAGGGAACAACCCATTGTAAGTCATTGGTATTGCATCAAACTGTGGTTTTCTCGGTGAACGATTCTGATTGTTGAATTAAGGAGCCTGTTGTTGAGGCTGTTGCTAAAACTGTCATTGTTGAATTGGAGAGGCTAGATAGGTTAGAGTTACCATTGTTGGGCGGATAGTAGGAGTGACTGCTGCAACGTGTGAATATCCTCTTCTCGGCATTCCAGGAAAAATTGCACTAACATCTTGTTCCCTCCTCTTGGGGAACACACTCCCAAATTTCTTAACACCACTAGATGTACCACCCTCCTTGGCTAGACGCCTTTCACGGATTCCTTCTTCAAGTTGCATGCCCATGTTCACCATCTCAGTGAAGCCGCTAGGCGCACTTGTGATCATTCTCTCATAGTAGAATGAACCTAGTTTCTTTAGAAAAATATTCGTCATCTCTTTTTCTTCGAGGGAAGGATATATTTGAGCAGAAATCTCACGCCACCTTTGGGCGTACTCTTTAAAAGATTCTCTATCCTTCTGGGACATAGCTCGGAGTTGATCTTGGTCCGGGGCCATGTCAACATTATACTTGTATTGACGAACAAAACCCTCACTGAGGTCATTGAAGTTGCGAATTCGGGTGTTATCCAAACCCATGTACCATTTCAGGGCGGCACCAGTTAAGTTATCTTGAAAGTAGTGAATTAATAGCTTGTGATCATAAAAGTAGGTGGACATCTTCCTTACGTACATAGTCAATTGACTTTGTGGACATGAGTCACCTTTGTATTTTTCAAAGTCTGGCACTTCGAACTTAGCTAGAATTTTCATGTTTGGGACCAAACACAAGTCGTGAGTGTTGTACACCAAAATTTTCTCTCTCAATTATCAAGTAATCTCTCACAAGATATCCTTTGGTTAAAGACTGCACTAGGGTTGATCAGCTCAAGACACCTCCTCAAGCACTAATGACTGAAAATTAGGATTTTAGATTGCACAAGGATAAATGGACTTTTAATTCCCCATATGACTTTCATGGATCATCTTGGACTCTCAAGATTGCTCATGACAAGTTTCAAGTCTTAAATCACATTTTTGCTCAGTAAATTAATCAGTTGACCTAAAAATCAGCTATATTGGGGAAAAAGTCAACTATGGTCAATTTACAGTCAAACTTCATAATTTTTTATCCATATCAACATTATGAACTCATATATGACATTTGGTCAAGTTTGGACCACAATTCCTCAAGAAATTTGATCAAATCATCAAAAGGGCAAAATGGTCAAAATTAGGGTTTTGACTGAGGAAGTGCAATTTCTGATTTTTGACCTAGCAAATAATTATTTGGTTTCAGACATGACCTCAAGGATTAAATTGCATCATTTTAACCTAATGGCATGACTCAAAACTTCCCTCAAGATCAATTGATCGATAGTTGATTTTCAGTCAACTGATCAAAAGTCAACTGTATATTGAAAAGTTAAACTTTGACTTTTTGGTCAAAATCAAGTATCAAAGATTTCAATTCATCAAAACATGTCAAAATATGAAACTTGTTCATCAAGAAATCAAAAAGTCAAGATTTCATTTTGAAAAGTCAAAATTTCTAAACATAGAATTTTTTCTAAGTGTTGGAAACTTCATGTTTTTCACAACTTTGAGCCAATTTTTCACCATGATGCAAGATGATTCAAAGGAAACTTTCAACATGAAAGTTGTAGATTTCAATGAGATGTAAAACATTGTAGAACACAACTTCTTCTATAAATGCATGGATTTCAAGTTAGGATTTTGTGAATACATGTTCATAAAACTTGGAAACTTAGTAAAATTTTGCCCTAGTTTAGGCAGGATTTTGACCTAACTTCATGGCAATTTTTCACATAGTTCCAAGAGGAATTTTCAAAAGTGACCAACATAGAGGTTGTATAGGATGTTACAAGATTTCTAAAATGTCAAAGAACTCATTGAGATCATGTTTAAGCAAAGAGAATTGAAGACAAGAAGTTAGACATTCATACTTGAATTACAAGCCATTTCATGATGAACAAGAATTCAAATCCAAGCCTAGGCTGCATAATTTTTGCTTTTCAGGCCTCAAACTTGTTTTTCACTCCATAATTAAATGTTTACACATCTGTTAGAGCTTTGATCCAAGCATGTGAGCCTTTATCCAAAGTTATTTTCCATTTATGGCACACGTTGCCATTTCCATTTTGATAAAGCATCACTTTTGCAATTGTCAGCTTCTTGAGTTTTGCACTTGTTCTTTCTGCATACACAACCCCTATAAACCAAAAGCAATGTGTATAAAGCCTCTTTGAACTCAGAACATGCTTGTACAACACTTTGAGATTTGTCTACTCACTTTTCTTCAAAAGCAAGTTATAGAGCCAAAAGGCTAGAACTCAGAAGTCTTGAGTACATTTGATCTCCAACCTTTTCCATACATATGCACAAGTTATTTGCAAGCTAACACATGAAGACACAAGCCCTCAAACTCCCCAAAACCAGAAATTTCCATACAAGCACAAAAACTTGTCATTTCTGATTTTTGAATCCAATCTCCAAATCCCCTCGTGTGTTTCTTGGCCAAACCATCCACAAAGTTTCTATTACATATATAGAAGCTATCCCAGTCCCTGTTTCAAGATTGTAATCACATTTCCATCATCCACCATTTTTGAAACTCAAGCTTGCAGTCTGACTTAAGTAGGGAGCTTCAGCCATCGTAAAGGCAAAGTAAGACTTGCAACACATTCAGGGAGGTCCAGGAAAGCTAACCTGATCATCTTCACTCCTTAAAACTTGCTCAAAGTCCATATTCAAATCTAGCTGCAAGAGGTAAGTTTTCAAACTTCAATATCTGGATACAAGCATCCTTTTTGCATACATTCTGAAGTAAAAATGTAGATATTATTGCCCTCAAGCTGACCATGTCCCTAGTTTGCATTTTACTTGCTTGTGCTTGGAAAATTTTGCTTCTTACCAGTTAGGGCACGCATTTGGTACCAAACAAAATTAAGTTTAAAATTTTATTTTTAGCTTAATTAAATTATATGGTTAAATTGATGATGAAATTTCCAGCAAGTTTCATGTTTGTACTTTTCAAAATGGTCAAGAAATGAGAAAGTTACAGGGTTAACAATGGTGGACTTAGAGTTATGCGCGCGCGTGAAGGAGGAAGAAGATGATGTTAAATATTTAGAACTTGGTTTATTTTATATTTAATGAAAGTTGTTTCATGGCCGGATGTAAAAGCCACCCCAGTGGAAAGAGCGTGCGTGTTAAGTCTTTGTTGTTCATAAGGTCGAGGGTTTGAACCAATGTGAACCCCCCTTTTGCATTTTTGTGATTTTTTGTGATTTCAGGAAGCAGTTTTCTCATATATGGACATGAAAACACATGGTTGACAGGAAAATGTGCCTGGCCTAGTGGTAATCTTTTGAGCCAATGATCTTGATGTCCTGAGTTCAAACCTTGGCAGGACCAAAACCCATTTTTACCACTTGTTTGTTTCATTATTTTCATTCTTTTTTAACAAACTTTAGCATTTTATTTAACCAATCAAAACAACTCCTTTTGAGTTGATTTTATGCACACTCTTTATTTATAATACCTATTTTATGAGTGTAAAAAAATATCATAAAAATATTTTTGTTTTCATCATTTTTTAATTAATGCAAAAACCTTCCATAAGAAAAACCCTAAAAATGCTTTCAAACTTAATTTCTTTTCTCAATTAGTTTAGGTTTAATTTTATTTACTTAATTAATTATTTTCTTTTAGATAATTAGGTTAAAAACTTATCATAAAAATCCAAACACAAAAATCATGTTTCTTTTCCATTTGCATTTTTGTATTATTTCTTCAATTTTGTACAATATTCAATATGGTTGTAATAGTTAATTAGATTTAATTTTCTTGCAAATCCCCATTTGTAATTTTGTATACCCCCTCCCCTAATTATGTAATAGCTTAGCATTTTTATTTTCCGCAATTTAATGCTTTATATATAAATGCTAGTAAATTAGGGTTTGTATGGAAAGATTAAAATCAACAAGTGAGCAAACCCTAATTCAAGACAAAACAATGCATGTAAATCAACACACTTGCACACTTACACCCCTTAAGGTAAATCCACTTTGTTTCCTTATAAAAACGGCCATGCTATGCATGTCGGGTATCTTAGCAAAAAAGGCAAACAAAAATACAAGATCATAGTCGCTCGATGACGCTATCAAAGTTTCCTTTCCAAATGATCTTAGTCCCTTAAAGAGAATTGCTTAGATATTTCACAATATTGCTATCATGGCTATACGATGATCCATGCTCGTCCCTTTACATCCAAAGATAGGGCTTCTTACCAAGTCAATGGTAAGATAGAAATATCAAAGGAAAGGAAGAAATGAACTACGACTTTTGAGTAGGTAGATTTTTCCTAGTTGCTTGCTCAATTTAAAATCAAACACTCTTGCTTATTTTCAAAACAAACACCAACACTTTCAAAAACACTTTCAAAACATCTTCCAAACTTGAAACATTTTCAAAGCTCAACACTTTGTATACGTTATTACATACGAGAACTATTACAAAGTTTTCCTAAACGATGGCTCCTTTTTCAAAACACTTTCAAAAAACCACACAAAGCACATATTTTCAAACAAAAGCAAGTGATCTAGCAAGCAACTAAGAGTCCATAGATAACTATAGATGAAAAGGGTGCTAACACCTTCCCTTTTCATAATCTACCCCCCGAACTCAAGAAATAATCTCAAAGGTCTTTCCTGTTCTTTTCAGCCTTTCCTTTTGGATAAAAGAAAAGTCGGTGGCGACTCTTGCTAACTGCAACATTTGCGATAAAACGCAAAAAAACCAAGTCATTTCCTGATTATCAACTTGTGCCTACTATAGAAGAATTATCCCAACTCTTGAGGATTCCCATTCTCAATCAACTATCCTTCAATGGTACGGAAAGAGATCCAAAACCTGAAGAGATTGCTCAAGCCCTACACTTGCAACAATCTGATGTCACAACTAATCGGGAAACAAGGAATGGTGTCAAAGGTTTAATTTGAGAAAGATCAAGATTGTTGGAACTCCTTGGACTTACAAGCTTTTGAGGAAATTGTGGCCCTTCTCATCTATGGGATGGTTTTGTTTCCAAATCCTGACCAACTCATAGATGTAAACGCCGTTAAAATCTTCATGTCTCCTAACCCGGTGCCTACTTTGTTAGGAGACATCCTACATTCTTTTCACTCTCACACTATGAGGAAGAGAGGTGTCCTCATGTGTTGCACTCCTCTCTTGGAAAGATGGTTTATTTTGCATCTTCCCCAATCTATGTTGAAAAATGAGCAAGGTTCAAGGTGGTCCCATAGGTTGATGACGCTCAGACATTTAGATATTAATTAGTGGTCCCGGTCCTTGGAGAATGTTACTATCACCGACCGTTGTGGAGAATTCCCTAATGTCCCCTTGCTTGGCATTAGAGGAGGTATCACTTACAACCCATGCTTAGACTTACGACAGTTTGGTTATGCCCGAAGGTATGGTCCACATGAGATGCTTATCCAAGGAGTGGTTTTCGACTACGAGAATGACGATCAAGGTTACCATCAGAGGTTTATCCGAGCTTAGAGGATGGTAAACAAGGTGGATAGCAAGACGCTGGGACACAAGAATTCCATTCCCCTTGATACTTACCTTAAGTGGGTACGAGCTCGTGCTCAGAAACTTGTGATGCCTTATCCCTCCATTTTACCACTTATCATAGAACATGTGGTTGAAGGAGATGTCTCGTACACCATCCTCCATCCCGACATGCCTACCTCTCTCGAAGACTTGTAAAAGGGTTGGATTCAGCTTAAGGAAGAACGAGATACTTTTGAAGCTCAATTTTATGCTAGTTAGAAGAGGGTATTGGAGCTTACGAAGCAGTTACAAGAAGAGCAAAGTGTGAACACCTATCTCACACCGAAGAGAATAAGTTAAGTTTTTTATCTTAGAAAGTTATTAAGCCCAAGAGGCGTGATGTAATCTTTCTTGAATTGTTTAATGAAAATTGACGTTTGTTCATTCTTTTGTCTATACAAATTTAAATCTCATTAATCTTTGAAATCATTTGCATATACATTTTCCATGCATCATAACATGCCAGGTTTTTGCATAACAGGTTTCCTTATCTTTCTGCTGTTTATTTCAGCAAGATGGATCTAGAGAAAACTGTGAAGGATCTCCAGGCACAAAACTCTCAATTCCAAGAGACTCTACTGGACCTAGCCAAGGGGCAACAAGATATGATGGCATTACTGGCAGTTAAGAAGAAGCCCAAGAATAAACCTCTACTCAACATGGGTAGAAGGTTCAAGGAGACAGTCGGTCAGATCCCAGTAGGAGGAGATTCATATGAAGAAGACGAGAACCAGATTGGTGAGGTCAAGAGTACTCAGGACGACTGTGTTAATGATCAAGTATCTGATGATGATTATTTTGAAGAGCAGTATCCACCCGCCGATATCAAGTATAAGCAGTTATAAGACAAATTGAAAGCTGTTGAAATCCAAGTTGTCCCCAGTTTAGATTTTGATGATTTGGGTTTGATCTTTGGGGTAGTCATTCCCCACAAATTCAAAATGCCAATCTTTGCAAAGTACGGTGGAGTTTCTTGTCCAAAACTCCATTTGAAATCTTATGTGCACAAGATACAGCCGCACACTGCTGATAAGAAGCTCTAGGTTCACTTTTTTCCAAGAGAGCTTGGTTGGAATGCAACTTGAATGGTTTTATCAGTTAGATGGTTCTCGTATCAATACTTGGGAGGATTTAGCTACCGCCTTCTACCATCAGTACCGGTATAACACCGACTTGGCGCCAACGAGGGTTCAATTACAAGATATGACCATGGGAAAGAATGAAGGATTTAAGGAATATGCGCAAAAGTGGAGAGACCTTGCTAGTATGGTTCAACCACCCTTGACTGATAGGGAGCACATCGACATGTTCATGGGCACTTTATCTGGCCCCTTATTTAATCTATTGGTTGGCTTCTCTTCTTCTGGTTTTCACCGAATTAATGTTAACCGGGGAAAGAGTTGAAAATGGCATCAAAAGTGGGAAGATCTCTGTGGCATCTACCTCCACTTCCAATCCTATCAAGAAAACTTTTGCTGCAAAGGAGGAAGTCAATGTTGTGTACGGGGAAAGGGCCTGTACCAAGAAGAATGACCATCTGTCTGTAAATGCCGTCCGAATCTCCAATCCAACTCCTACTCCAAGACCACCTACAAATCATCAACGTTTTGAAACTCCGAGAAGACAATTTACGAGGTTAGGCATGTCATTGTCTTAAGCCTTACAACATTTTCTAAAGGCTAAATTAGTGACATTGCGTGATCCACCTGCCAACCCAGAAACCTTTTCGCCAAAGTATAATCCAAACGCTAAATGTGCTTACCACTCAAGTAGCCCCGTGCACGATACTGACCAGTGCTGGGCCTTGAAGAACAAAATTCAGGATTTGATCGATAACAAACTGTTGAATTTGATCCTCCTCCAACTCCGAATGTAATCACTGCGCCTATACCAAAGCACGAAAAAGGTGTCAATGAAGTCAACGCCGTGGGTGATTCTGATGAAGAAGTTGCATTTGAAGATTGGGTGTATCCAACTACAATGGAGCTGAAGAATTGGCATGCAAAGGACTTTGTGCCCATATCCTTCATTGAGGAGTAATCTACTTGTTATTTCTTTACTTTTAATTCAAGAACATTTTGTCTGTAATATTCAACAATAACTTTTAAGCCAGGTGCCTGGCCCGAGGCACCTTGGTCCATTTGTCAAGGGTTTTATTTATGTTCATCTAATCATATGATCATTCAGTACATTGGAATCTTTTGCATTCAAATATTTGTGTTCATTGTCCTTCTTTTCTTTCAAATACATTTTTCAAAAAAATAGCCATGTATCTTTCATGCACACACACATTCTTGCAGGTCCTCGTCCACTCTGGATCCTATTGCCAATGACTCTACTATTGCCAACTATGACTTTGAATATCCAATCAATCAAGCTGAAGATGAAGGCGAGGAAGATTGTGATATACCAGGAGAATTAGCCAGACTTCTATTACAAGAGGAAAAAGCTATTCAGTCGCACGGAGAGTCAGTTGAAGTCATCAATCTGGGTACCGAGGCAGATAAGAAGGAAATTAAGATCGGCGCTAATCTAGAAAGCAGTGTCAAGATCAGGTCGGTTCAGATGTTTCATGATTATGTGGAAGTATTTGCTTGGTCTTATGAAGATATGCCATGGTTGGATACCGACATCATAGTTCATCGTTTGCCGATGAAAGAAGACTTTCCTCCTGTCAAACAAAAGGTTCGTCGCATGAGGCCTGATATGTATGAGAAGATCAAAGCTGAAGTAATGAAACAATTTGATGTAGGGTTCCTAGCTGAGACATCCTATCCCCAATGGGTTTCTAATGTGGTTCCAGTTCCGAAGAAAGACGGGAAAGTTCGCATGTGCGTAGACTATAAGGATCTGAATGGGGCAAGTCCCAAGGATGACTTCCCTCTACCACACATTGACGTCTTAGTTGATAACAATGCTCAGCATAAAGTATTCTCTTTTATGGATGGTTTCTCCGGCTATAATCAAATAAGGATGGCTCCCAAAGATATGGAGAAGTCTACTTTCGTTACACAATGGGGCACCTTCTACTACAAGGTCATGCCGTTCGGATTGAAGAATGCAGGGGAAATGTATCAGAGGGCTATGGTAGCTTTGTTTCATGACATGATACATCATGAAATAGAGGTATACATGGACGATATGATTGCCAGATCACAAACTGAAGAAGAACATCTCGATCACCTGTACAAACTATTCGAAAGGCTGAAAAAGTACAAATTAAGGTTAAACCCTAACAAGTGCACGTTTGGAGTACGATCTGGAAAGCTTCTAGGTTTTGTTGTCAACAATAAAGGCATTGAAGTTGATCATGCCAAGGTGAAGGCCATCCAAGACATGCCAGTCCCTCACTCTGAAAAGGAAGTTAGAGGATTCTTGGGTCGTCTCAATTACATCGCTCGCTTCATATCTCACTTGACTGCTACTTATGATCCCATCTTCAAACTCTTGAAGAAAGATCAGGTAGTCAAATGGAATGATGAATGCCAAGCTGCCTTCGAAAAAATTAAAGAATACCTACAAGAACCTCTTATTCTCATGCCTCCAGTTGAAGGAAGACCCTTGATCATGTACTTGACAGTACTAGAGAACTCTATGGGGTGTGTTTTGGGCCAACATGATGAGTCTGGCCAAAAAGAGCATGCTATTTATTACTTGAGCAAAAATTTTATCGACTGTGATACCCGATATTCACTGCTCGAGAAAACTTGTTGCGCTCTGGCATGGGGTGCTCACCAGCTAAGACAGTATATGTTGACTCATACCATTATGTTGATTTCTAAAATGGACCCAATCAAGTACATCTTTGAGAAACCTGCCCTTTCTGGACGGGTAGCCAGATGGAAAATGATCTTGACTGAGTACGACATTCAATACACTACACAAAAGGCCACCAAAGGAAGCGTACTAGCAAATCATTTGGCCCATCAAGCTATGGATGATTATCAGTCTATGAACTTCGACTTCCCTGATGAGAACATCATGCTGGTAAAATATTGCACGAAACCTGGACCATATGACGGACCTGAACAAGGATCCCGATGGACCATGGTCTTTGATGGGGCTTCTAACGCCTTGGGTAATGGAATTGGCATTGTGATCGTCTCATCTGAAGGTTGCCACACTTCATTCACTTCCAGACTATGCTTCGATTGCACAAGCAATATGACCGAGTACGAAGCGTGCATTTTGGGTCTGAAAGCTGCCATTGACTTGAGGATCAAGCATTTGAATACGTTTGGGGATTATGCTCTAGTGATCAGCCAAGTAAAAGGATATTGGGACACTAAACACTCTAATCTCATCCCTTACAAGGAACTTGTTCTATCCCTAATTCCCTACTTCGAAGAGATCACCTTTGAGCACTTCCCTATGGAAGAAAATCAGTTGACTAACGGTTTGGCAACCATGTCTGTAATGTTCAAGGTCATATGGGACAACTAAGCCCCTATGATTACAATTGAATGATTCGACGGACCTGCACATTGCTGTGAGCTTGACACTGACGCAGAAAAGCCATGGTACCATGAGGTGATGAGATACCTTGAAGCACAAGAGTATCCAGAGGGAGCATCTATCAATGACAGAAGGTTCTTACAAAGACTTTCAACTAAATTCTTCTTAAGTAACAGAATATTGTACAAACGCAACCATGACCCCACTCTACTCCGATGCATGGATAAGAAGGAGTCAGAGGAAATCATGAAAGACATGCAGGATGGTCTCTTTGATACTCACTCAAGTGGACATACGATGACTAAGAAAATCTTAAGAGTTGGCTACTATTGGTCAACAATGGAGACTGATTGCCATCAACATTCTAGGACTTGTCACAAATGCCAAATTTATGCTGACAAGGTCCATGTGCCTCATATCCCTCTGAACGTCATGACCACTCCGTGTCCATTTGCAATATGGGGCATTGATATGATTGGAGAAATCAAGCCCACCGCTTCTAATGGACATCGCTTCATTCTTATCGCTATCGACTATTTCACCAAATGGGTCGAAGTCGCCTCATTTGCTTCAGTCACCAAGAATATGGTAGCCAGATTTATCAAACACAACCTCATATGCGCTATGGTATCCCCGAAAGGATTATCAACGACAATGGGACTAATCTCAACAATGTTATGATTGCTGATCTTTGCATTCAGTTTAAGATCAAGCGTCATAATTCTTCTCCATATAGACCTAAAATGAATGGCGCAGTCGAAGCGGCCAACAAAAACATCAAGAAGATTGTGCAGAAAATGGTAGTAACCTATAAGGATTGGCATGAGATGTTACTGTTTTCTCTCCACAGCTACCACACTTCAGCTAGAACATCAACTGGGGCAACTCCCTTCTCTCTAGTCTATGGCATGGAAGTTGTTCTTCCAGTGGAAGTTCAGATTCCCTTGCTGAGGATTATGGATGAAGCAGGCTTGGGCGAAGACGAGTGGATTCAAACGAGATTGGATCAGTTGAACTTGATTGATGAGAAGCGACTGGTTGTTGTTTGTCATGGTCAGACGTACCAAAAACGAATGATCAAGGTTTTCAACAAAAAGATCAAGCCTCGAGTATATCAAGCTGGTGACTTGGTGATAAAACACATCATTCTACCACCAGGCGACCCCATAGGCAAATGGACTCCCACCTATGAAGGTCCATTTGTTGTCAAGAGAGTGTTCTCTAGAGGTGCCATGATGCTGACTACCATGGATGGTGAAGACTTACCACATCCTATAAACGCGGACATAGTTAAAAAATACTACGCATAAGAGACCCTGTAGGTTGACACACCTAGGCAAAATAAGGGCATCCCGGCAAACCAAAAGGTTTGGACAAAAATTAGGGATATATGCAAAGATTGTACACCCGGCAAGTTGAAAACCCGAAAGGGTGACTTAGGCAAAAATGGGTATCCTGGTGGGCTGAAAACCCGAAAGGGAGATCCAGGAAAAAGTTAAGGATTAAAATCGTATGACTATTTCCCGTGGGATTCACCATATTCAACTTTATCACCAAGGGACGATTTCAAACGGTCCAAGATCAATCCAATCAATTTCTGTCAATGGCAAGGGGCATTCAAAGACATTGAGGCAATAGTAGAGTTGGAAGACAATGAGATCATTTCACATGGCTATTTGTTTTTGTTTTCAATTTTGCTTCCCTTTCAACGATTTCCTCTTACTAGGATCTCCGTCTCTTTGTACAAAAACGCCTATTCATGGGCAAAATATCAATATAAATATACTTTGAAGTGCAAATTTCATGTATTTGTTTTGAATGCAAACTTGTCCAATGATTAAAATTGAATGAGCATATGCATATGAACATAATTTAAACTGTTTGGCACATGTGACCTACTAAGAAGCAGCAAACATCTCTTTAATGTATATTGGAATATACCTACAGAGTTATTTCATTAACATTATTCCCCGCAGATCGGCTACAATAGACCAATCTCCATCCAGAGTCTCAATCTCTTAGCAGCTCTCTCTCCCCAAATAAGTTTATCCAACAAGTATAAGCCTCGTGGATCTCTTCCTCAAAGAAATCTCCTTGTCAGCAGTTCATTAAGTATTCATCAACAGGGTTTATTTCCCCAACAAACAATGAGTAGTATAACTCCCTAGCTGAGTACAAAGTTCCCCATCTTGGTCTATCTTCTCTAGCTGAGCCTGTTATCCTTAGCTGAATATACCTCCCCAAGTTGAGTCTTCCCTCCCCGACCGAGTCTACATTCCCCAGTTTATGTTTTCCTTTCACACTATTGCAAATCATAGGGCCACAACCCCTAATCCCCAGTAAAGTCATCAACAAAACCTTTACTATCTCCAAAAGATACTATGAAGCCTGGACCCGACCAAATATTAGCATAATTTTCAAGTTCCTATAAAGCCTGGACCCGACCAGATAATTATCAACTTCTCAAGTCACTGTAGAGCCTGGATCTGACCAGATAATAGTGTAAACTTTCAAACTACTATAAAGCCTGGACCCGACTAGATAATAGTTTAACTTTATCAATTGCTGAAACCTGGACCCAGCCAGATAACAGTTTGAGTTTCTGAAACCTGGACCCAACAATATAACATTTAATCTCAATTTTAAGTTACTAAAGCCTGGACCCGAACAGATAATAGTTTAACTCTTCAAAATATAGAAGAGCCTGGACCCAACCAGGCCAAGGTTTAACTTCTTTTCCCTAATAGAGTTTGCCTCTACCCCAACAAGTTATTGTGAAGCCTGGATCCGACCAGATAGCAATTACCCTCATAAATTCATTGTGAAACCTGGGACCCAACCATATAACAACTAAATCCCCAAACAGTTTAGTGTGAAACCTGGACCCGACCAGATAATAATTAACCTCATCAACCTCAGAAATCTGCAAAGCCTGGACTCGACCAGATGTCAGTTTTCAAGCAAGTTATTGTGAAACCTGGAGCCCGACCAGATAACAATTAACTACGATCCCCAGAGAGACACTGTGTTGCCTGGACCCGACCAAATAATAGTACAACTTTCCAAAAACCATGAAACCTGGACTCGACCAGATAGTAGTTACCACTTCAAGTTACTGCAAAGCTTGGATCCGACCAGATAACAGTTAACTTCCTTATCCCTAGCAAGTTATTGTGAAGCCTGGATCCGACCAGATAACATTTCAATTTCAAGAAATTTTCTACAAAGCCTGGAATCTGACCAGATAACAATTAATTTATTTATTCCCCAGTAAGTTACCGTGAAGCCTGGATCCGACCAGATAGCAGTTGACTTCCTCATTCTCAAAAAATTGTGAAGCCTGGATCCGACCAGATAACAACTGACATTCAAGATATATTCCCCAGCGGAAGCATCTTTTCAAAAAAGTTTGGAGATATATATACTCTTCATCCCAAACGGAAATCCGGGAGTAAAATTCCCAAAACTCCTCAACAACAGTCAGGGATTTATTTTCCCGGACAAAAAACATACATCTCACATTCATACATCATAGCATGTACATACAAAATTCATTTAGCATAATACCACATCTGGTGAACATCATGCATACATCTGCATTTTGCTAACTCTTTTTCTCACAGGTAAAACATCAAGTTTTAGTATAAATCAAGAATAGATTTTTGTTGGCACTTCTTCTAGTGTTTACCAAAATTCCTCCAAATGGCATCTATAAGCCCATTTACAATCCATCTTCGAGTGCAAATTTCTGGGCACTCTAGTGTTCAATCATATTTCACCTTCAAATCATGAATGGCGGATCCGCCAATCTAACTCTTCGGGTTTAAGAAGATTGAATAGGGGCAGCTGTTGTACCCCAAAATTTTCCCTCTCATGTATCAATTAATCTCTCACAAGATCTCCTTTGGTTCAAGACTGCATTAGGGTCGATCAGCTCAAGACACCTCATCAAGCACTGATGACTGAAAATTAGGGTTTGAGATTGCACAAGGATAAATGGAATTTTAATGCCCCATATGAATTTAATGGATCATTTTGGACTCTCAAGATTTCTCATGACAAGTTTCAAGTCTTGGATCACATTTTTGCTCAGTCAATTGATCAGTTGACCTAAAAATCAATTGTATTGGAGAAAAAGTCAACTATGGTCAATTTACAGTCAAACTTCATAATTTTGTATCCATATCAACATTATGAACTCATATATGTCATTTGATCAAGTTTGGACCATAATTCCTCAAGAAATTTGATCAAATCATCAAAAGGGCAAAATGGTCAAAATTAGGGTTTTGACTAAGGAAGTGTAATTTCTGATTTTTTACCTAGCAAATGATTAATTGGTTTGGGACATGATATCAAGGATTAAATTTCATCATTTTAACCTAATAGCATGACTCAAAACTTCCCTCAAGATCAATTGATTGATAGTTGATTTTCAATCAACTGATCAAAAGTCAATTGTACACTGAAAAGTCAAAGTTTGACTTTTTGGTCAAAATCAAGTATCAAAGATCACAATTCATCAAAAAAAATGTAAAAATATGAAACTTGTTCATCATGAAATCAAAAAGTCAAGATTTCATTTTGAAAAGTCAAAATTTCTAAACTTAGAATTTTTTCTAAGTGTTGTAAACTTCATATTTTTTCACAACTTTAAGCCAATTTTTCACCATGATGCAAGATGATTCAAAGGAAACTTTCAACATGAAAGTTGTAGATATAATGAGATGTAAAACATTGTATAACATAACTTCTTCTATAAATGCATGTATTTGAAGTTATGATTTTGTGAATACATGTTCATAAAACTTGGAAACATAGTAAAATTTTGCCCTAGTTTAGGCAGGATTTTAACCTAACTTCATGGCAATTTTTCACATAGTTCCAAGAGGAATTTTCAAAAGTGATCAAGATAGAAGTTGTAGAGGATGTTACAATATTTCCAAAATGTCCAAGAACTCATTGAGATCATGTTTGAGCAAATAGAATTGAAGACAAGAAGTTGGACATTCATACTTGAATTACAAGCCATTTCATGATGAACAAGAATTCAAATCCAAGCCTAGGCTGCATACTTTTTGCTTTGCAGGCATCAAACTTGTTTATCACTCATAATTAAATGTTTACACAGCTGTTATAGCTTTGATCCAAGCATGTGAGCCTTTTTCCAAAGTGAATTTCCATTTATGGCACAAAGTTGCCATTTCCATTTTGATAAAGCATCACTTTTGCAATTGTCAACTTCTTGAGCTTTGCACTTGTTCTTTCTGCACACATAACCCCTATAAACCAAAATAAATTAGTCTAAAGCCTCTTTGAATTCAGAACATGCTTGTACAACACTTTAAGATTTGTCTACTCACTTTTCTTCAAAATCAAATTATAGAGCCAAAAGGCTAGAACTCAAAAGTCTTGAGTACATTTGATCTCCAACCTTTCCATACATACGCACAAGTTATTTGCAAGCTAACACACAAATACACAAGCCCTCAAACTCCCCAAAACCAGACATTTCCATACAAGCACAAAAACTTGTCATTTCTGATTTTTGAATCCAATCTCCAAATCCCCTCGTGCGTTTCTTGGCCAAACCATCCACAAAGTTTCTAATACACATATAGAAGTTATCCCAGTCCTTATTTCAAGATTGTAATCACATTTCTATCATCCACCATTTTTGAAACTCAAGCTTGCAGCCTGACTTGAATAGGGAGCTTCAACCATCCTCAAGGCAAAGTAAGACTTGTGTGATCGGTGGAAATAGAACTGACTGTTTTTTAAGCTGGTTTCGCAAAATGTCGCGGTAAGCAAGAGTCGCCACCGTCTTTTATGTTCTCCAACATGGAAAGGACAAAAGCACAGCAAAATTCCTTATTGGAATGTTTCTCGGTTCGGGAGGTAGATTTATAGAAAGGGAAGGTGTTAACACCCTTTCTATCCATGGTTATCCATGGGCTCTTAGATACTTGCTCTTATGTTTTCAAAATGTTTGCTTTTCAAAGTGTGAGTGGGTTTGAAAAAGTTTCTTTGAAAGATTTCTGAATAACTCTTGTATCTGTCCTCAAGAGTGTTTGAAAAATTTGTTTTGAAAGCTTTTGAAAGTGTAAGGTGTGAAAAGTATTTTGTTTGTTTTTGAAAAGAGCAAGTATCTATGAGTCATCTACCTACCCTAAGGAATTAAGCTGTGTAAGTGTCCTTTAGGTAGTGCCATCTCAACATTGAGAGGTAGGTAGCACCACCGTTGGAGGTGTTCGGGTCAATTCGATTTTAGGGACAGTGTGGTCACCGAAGCAATAGTAGGACACCTTAGAAGCTACCCTTATGTCCTTGATCCTTTTTTTTAATCCGAGGCAACCGTTTCAAGGCAACTGTTTCGAGGCAACTATTTCGAGGCAACTGTTTCGAGGCAACTGGATCATGGACATAAGGACCGCTAAGACGTCCTATACTTGACGACCACGTTTCGAAGGCAACAAGTGAGGCGTACCCTAGAAGTGGTGTGTGTATTTGTGTGTTGTATTCAGTTAATGTTTGTCTTGTTAATTAGTGAGCTACGAGTTGTTTTTATTTACATACATTCTTTCATGCAAGTTAACAGTTAAGGGGTGCGGAAAGTAAATTGCAGAAACGTAAATCCTACGCTATTACAAGGCGCGGGTCTATACATCGCCAAAAATTACAAAGACCCGTTTTTTTGGTAAATAAGTACGGAAAGTAAATAAAAACAGTAAAAGTCCTAGTTACTATTACATGTCCGGAGCAATTACATAATAATAAACTGTGCGCGAATAAAAATTAAATCGGAAAGTGCTAAGGGTGTTGACCCTTTTAAGAAAAGGAATTGATTTTTTTTTGGTCTTTTTTGCAATTAAAATGAAATTAAAGTTAATTAATGACTCATTAATTAATTTAATTAAAAGAAAATATTTTTTTTGTTTTTTATGTTTTTATGAAATAAAAGAAATGAAATAAAATTAAAAGTTAATTTTTACCTAATTCTAGATTTATTTTAATTATTTAAGAAAAGGAATTAAACTTGCCTAATTAAACTATTTTGGTTAATATTTATTTACAAAATAAAATAATAATAATAATAATGATGTAATTCTATTTTTTTTTTATGAAAATATGTTAATTAAGTTAATTTGTTAATAATAATAATAAAAATAAAAAAGGTTAAAAATTAAAATAATAGAAAAAACAAAACAAACTAAAAAAAAGGAAGTAAAACCAAAAGGGGGGTGTGGGCTGAAATTTGGAGGTGTTGAATTGAGAATTGTGGCCCATTTGAACAAGGCCTGTATGACTTTTTTGATCGCCTACAGCATGCTTGACTCCAGACCATGGTGTTCCTTTCTTTTTGTCCCCTGGATCTGCCTTGGATGACACTTGGCTTGTTGGGATATGAGGTCTATAGTGTTCCTCTTTTGAGAATCTGCATATGAAAGCAATAAAAAAAATAGTGTGGAAATTATAAAGGGACCTGGGAAGAACTTACAGTGCGGTATGAGCCTCAGGACTTGGCAAAGGTTGCTTTAGCTTCAGGGTGTGGCAAGGAATAGAACCACGTGCTTGTTTTGATCTGGAGATGCTCGCAACTATGTTTTAGAACTCTCACTTTTTGAATAATTTTTGGTTTTGCTCTTGGCCGTTTCTGCACACATAATTTTTTTTGAATGAGGTTGGGAAGGCTTGTATATATAGTGATGAATGAGAATCAGTCACATGATGATCCTTTAACCATTGCAATTATGCTTGAGATTTTGCCATAACCAACATTGAAACAACTTGCCTTTTGTGTCAAAATTTGAATTTCTATGCCCATAATAGGCCTTGCACGAATTTGGAAGGTATTTCAAGGTGCATCAAAGCCATTCAACACAAAATATATCCCTCCATTAATTTCTTTGATTTTTATTTGATTTTAAAAGATTTAAAATGAATTAAATCAAATAAAATTAAATAAAAACGGAAAAATTAATTTTAAATCTTGAAATAAATTGTGGGACACGTGGGAGGCATGGCCAAGCTGAATCAAGTGGAAAAAGTGGGCCCCTTTTGTCAAAAATGAAGTTTCAAGGATAATTGACTTTGGCCATTTCACAAATATTTCCCAACTTCTCCAATGCATATCTTGCTCAATTTTGAAGCTATGAACATGTTCTTGGACATTTTGGAAAGGTCTTGAAGTCCTCTAACCAATGTCTTTGGTCCCATGTCATTTTGATTTACCAATCTCAAGTTATGGTCTTTGACTTAAAGTGCCTTTTTGTTGACTTTTGAAAATGACCTATAATGTTGAAATTGATAACTTTTTGTGAGAGCATTTCTTGGACTTGTAATATGAAGATGAGTTGTAGGAAATGTCTTCCCCTTCAATATGAGCATTGGATGGGATTTTTCTGATGAACCATGAAAAAGTTATGCCTTGGTCAAGTTACAGTTGACTTTTCAGCTGTCCAAAAATAGAAACTTTTGACACCTTGATGATTTTTGAGCCATTCTTGTGAAATCATGGTCAAGATTTGACCAAATGATGATTCTGGCTTCAAAATAAGATGTTGACCAAAAAGTTTGACTTTTGACTATCAAATGACCATTTTGCCCCTGCAGTTGACTGTGGAGCAATTAGGGTTTTTGACTGTGCAACTTGACCTTGTGAGCCTTGAAACTTGACATGTAGGTGCTTGACAATGTGTATGAGCATATGGGACTTGATTGAGCCTTTGAAACCCTCAACTTCCTTGCAGGAACCAAAACCCTAGTTTGACTGGCTTTAGGAGAGTGGTTTGACTGTGTAGCCCTTGAGTAGACCTTGAACCATTTGAGGTGATAACTTGTCAAAACTTTGGAGATTATGGGAGGGAAAATTTTGGGGTACAACAACTTGCAACACATTCAGGGAGGTCCAGGCAAGCTAACCTGGTCATCTTCACTCCTCAAAAATTGCTCAAAGTCCATATTGAAATCTAGCTTCAAGAGGTAAGTTTTCAAACTTTAATATCTGGATACAAGCATCCTTTTTGCATACATTCTGAAGTAAAAATGTAGATATTATTTCCCTCAAGCTGACCATGTCCCTAGTTTGCACTTTACTTGCTTGTGCTTGGAAAATTTTGCTTCTGACCAGTTAGGGCATGCATTTAGTACCAAATAAAATTAAGTTTAACCTTTTATTTTTAGCTTAATTAAATTATATGGTTAAATTGATCATGAAATTTCCAGCAAGTTTCATGTTTGTACTTTTCAAAATGGTCAAGAAATGAGAAAGTTACAGGGTTAACAATGGTGGACTTAGTGTTATGTGCGCGCGTGAAGGAGGAAGAAGATGATGTTAAATATTTAGGACTTGGTTTATTTTATATTTAATGAAAGTTGTTTCATGACCGAATGTACAAGCCACCCCAGTGGCAAGCGCGCGCGTATTAAGTCTTTGCTGATCATAAGGGCGAGGGTTCGAACTAATGTGAACCCCCCTTTTGCATTTTTGTGATTTTTTGTGATTTCAGGAAGCAGTTTTCTCATATATGGACATGCAAACACATGGTTGAAAAGTAAATGCGCCTGGCCTAGTGGTAATCTTTTGAGCCAACGATCTTGATGTACTGAGTTCAAACCTTGGCAGGACCAAAACCCCTTTTTTTACCACTTGTTTGTTTCATTATTTTTATTCATTTTTAAAAAACTTTAGCATTTTATTTAACCAATGAAAACAACTCCTTTTGAGTTTATTTTTTGCAAAATATTTATTTATAATACCTATTTTATGAATGTAAAAAAATATCATAAAAATATTTTTGTTTTCATCATTTTTTAATTAAAGCAAAAACCTTCCATAAGAAAAACCCTAAAAAATGCTTTCAAACTTAATTTCTTTTCTTAATTAGTTTAGGTTTAATTTTATTTACCTTAATTAATTATTTTATTTTAGATAATTAGGTTAAAACCCTTTCATAAAAATCCAAACACAAAAATCATGTTTCTTTTCCATTTGCATTTTTGTATTATTTCTTCAATTTTGTACAATATTCAATATGGTTGTAATAGTTAATTAGATTTAATTTTCTTGCAAATCCCCATTTATAAATTGTATACCCCCTCCCCTAATGATGTAATAGCTTAGTATTTTTATTTACCGCAATTTAATGCTTTATATATAAATGCTAGTAAATTAGGGTTTGTATGGAAAGATTAAAATCAACAAGTTAGCAAACTCTAATTCAAGACAAAACAATGCATGTAAATCAACACACTTGCACATTTACACCCTTAAGGTAAATCCACTTTGTTGCCTTATAAAAATGGCCATGCTATGCATGTGGGATATCTTAGCAAAAAATCAATAAAAAATACAAGATCATAGTCCTTCGATGACGCTATCAAAGTTGCCTTTCCAAATGATATTAGTCCCTTCATGAGAATTGCTAAGATATTTCACAATATTACTATCATGGCTATACGATGACCCATGCCCGTCCCTTTACATCCAAAGATAGGGCTTCTTACCAAATCAATGGTAAGATGGCAATATCAAAGGAAAGGAAGAAATTAACTAAGACTTTTGAGTAGGTAGATTGTTCCTAGTTTCTTGCTCAATTTCAAATCAAACACTCTTGCTTATTTTCAAAACAAACACCAACACTTTCAAAAAGACTTTCAAAACATCTTCCAAACTTGAAACATTTTCAAAAGCTCAACACTTTGTATACGTTCTTACGAACGAGAACTATTACAAAGTTTGCCTAAGCGATGGTGCCTTTTTAAAACACTTTTAAAAAACCACACAAAGCACATATTTTCAAACAAAAGCAAGTGATCTAGCAAGAAAATAAGATCCCATAGATAACTATGGATGAAAAGGGTGCTAACACCTTCCCTTTTCATAATCTACCCCCCGAACTCAAGAAATAATCTCAAAGGTCTTTCCTGTTCTTTTCAGCCTTTCCTTTTGGATAAAAGAAAAGTCGGTGGCGACTCTTGCTAACTGCAAAATTTGCGATAAAACACAAAAAACCCAAGTCAGTTCTCCCACCGTATCACAATGAGCATTTTTCCCAAACAAGTCTTTCCCTTTAAGTGCTCTAATTTCCCTCTGCATTTCTTGGAATTGGTCTTGGAACTCCTCCATCCTATCGAAGATGCCCAAACTTTTAACAGGTTATGCATGTTAAATGGGTTCATTTGTATATGGAAAAGTGTGAACCACGGGAGCAGCAGTAGTCATTATAGGCTGAGGGAAAGATACCATAGGCTGGATCACAGGTTTCACAGTAGTCATCTTAAGTTGAGGAAAAGATACAACAGATTGAATCATGGTTTGCATAGTAGGCTGGTACCCTTCTAATGTGAAATTGTAAGGCATACCCCATGGAAAACCTTTCAGCATTTGATGTTTCTGAGGGTTGACTTGAGCCAAAGAAGCCGGAGCAGTGACGATCTCAGACACCACAGTAGTTTGAGCCCGAGTTTCAGTGGCTGAAGTCGATGGCTGATTCTGAGCAACCGTCAAGCTTTCCACCAAAGCAGTTAAATTTTCCATTCCAGTACGAAGAGTAGTAACTTCCTCGTGAAGCTCATGATTTTATTTCTCTAGATATTCCATTCTCTTTCGACGATTGGCTCGAGTATTATACTGGTGAGACAGCTTGACAATCTATCACAGTGGAAAAAGAAGCAAGAATAAGACTCTAGAAAACATGTAAGATTGAATGTTGAATGATGCATGATATGCGATGCAAATGATTATTTATTTTAATAGTTTTTCAAGGAACTTTAAGACTTGATAACTTTGCAAACATCAATGGTAAAGAACTTTGGAACAACAAAACTCATTTTATTAATAAAAGCAGTAAATTACAACTTTGGAACAAAAAACCCTTTTAAAGAGTTATACAAAATATCATAAGCAATAAAAACTAGGGACTAAGATCATTCAGAATCATCATCAGACGAAGGACCAAATTCTACTTGTAACTTGAGCTTCCTAATCTTCTTCTCATAGAAGTCTTCCATTTCTGTCTTCTTGGCTATCAACTGATCAATGACTTTCTTCCATGGATTAGGAACGGGAGTAAATCCCACCAAATATTCCTTCTTTCTCTTCTTTTCCTTAGCATATTTCTTGAGAAATCATCTTTCTGACGAAGCTTCTCATCACGATCAATAAACCAACCATCTTGAATAAATAACATATCCTCCATCTCCTTCAGTTATCTAGTCAGGACCCTGTTTTCGTATTATGACATACTATACTTTTCCTTCCAAGCATCTCTTTCAGACTCTATTCTAGCCAGATTTTCCTGATACTCTTTCATGTTCTCAATAGGAGTGGTAGAAGATGACGATGTAGCAACAAGGAGTAAAGGTTTCTCGGGATGATAAGGCATATTGATAACACAAGCCCTAGCACGAACCTATTGCAGGTAAGGCTCCAAAGAAACAACACCTCTCTTCCCTAACATGTCTTTTCCCTTTCTATGGATATGGTGCCAAGCCCTTTCAATCTCCTCCTTAGCTGCTTTGTGATCTTTTACTTCTTGTAGAAAGAAACCACTCAAAATAATGTTATTTGGTTTGTCCTTCATTGGGTATCCAAACTGGAGGCACGGAAGAACATGATTGTAATTAATTCCTCCCCTCTTACCAAGAAGATGTACGTTGGGAAAAACACCACAACTATTAATGATCTTCACATCAGAGTAAGCTTGATTATACCAATCTATGTCGGAATAAGTAAGAGCCATAATTTTTGGTGCCCATCGTGGATCTTTTTTGAGATCCCAGAAAACATCATACCCATGTAAATGAGAAACATACCATTGGTATAACAATGGTGCACAACAGATAATCATCCCACCTTGGTAGGAATTCTGAAGATGGATGGAATAGAAGGCATCTCCTAGAAGCATAGGGACTGGATTTCCAATCAAAAAGATTCTAATGGCATTGATATACATGAACTTATCTATGTTAGAGAACAAGAACAACCCATAAGCAAGCAAAGCAAAGACAGCTTCAAAGGCGACAATATCCTTTATCTTGGCAAAGTAACGAGCTTTCTTCAACAAAAACTGTGAGGTAAACCTTAGATTCCTCCCTTAGTAGTCATGTTATCTTCTATCTCAAACTTCCTCAAGTGGGTAATTGTTGCTATCTCATAAGATTTGGGTTCTCCTTCTAAACCAGAGAAAGGAACATAGTCAGTGATTGGTAAACTAAGTATATAAGAATACTCTTCCAAAGTGGGCATTAAATGGTAATCAGGAAAAGTGAAGCTCGATACAATGGATTATAGAACTGGACCAACATAGTAAGGATACCTTCCTTCATCTTGCGCTTCATAAGAGGAATAATAGATCCATATTTCTTTCGGAAATTCGTAGGGTTCTTAATCTTGGGAATCAAACTCTTCAACTCTTCAATCTCAGGCTCCTTGAAATTATAACTCCGAGTGTTTCTTTTTCCAAAGTCCATAGTAAAAAGTACCTGAGATGTATGCAAAAATCATTCTTAAGTTCCTTGAAAAACATGTTTAAAGAATGCTCATGGATGCATGAATGAATGATAATGCAACAATTACACATCAGTTCACAAACATGGGGGTTCAAAGGTTCAACGCTACGAGCATGGAGTCAAAGGTAAATACCACCCCCAAGGTATGTACTAAAGGTTTAATCACACCTGTAAAACAAGTTTCTAAAAGTTCCTAGAGTCTACGATCCTCCTTCAGATATTACCAACGTCTCGATTACTCAATAATTAGCAATATTCTCAAGAGAAACTCGTCTGAGTGCAACATCGCATGACAACTACTTCCAGATTACTCTGTTATAGTCTTCTCACTACACCTAAGAGGCCAAGATGGGTTAAGGGTTCTACAGTTCTCAGCTTCTCTGGATCCCAGGTCGAAAGCAATAACAACTTCCCGATTACTCGATAAACGAATACTACAGTCAAAGGGGCTTCCACTGAGTGAGGGATTTCATGCCTCCTTCTTCGGGATTACTCCCTCAAAGTTAACATGAATATACCGCCCATCCTATTCTTAAGTGTTACTTAGTCTGGGTATAGGAATTGTCCTTTGTAAATATCATCAACACCCAAATAACCATAATATATAACATATAATCAAAAAAACAAATTATACTAAAACAAATAAGACAAACTAGGCTTAACCCACTTAGGGATGGACCAGTAAGAGATCAATCTTTCCCCAACAGAGTCGCCAATTCTGTAGCGATAAAAAATTTAGCGAGGTAAACCGGAGATCAAGCTATTAATTAACTCGACACACAAAAGCAAGAGTCGTCACCGCACTTTATTATTTCCAAGGGAAAAGGGAAAAGAGAGAAATGAAATCCTTAAATATGAAATGTAAAGTAATACTTAAAATTAATGAAAATACAATGTGTTTTTTGATAGAGATCTAGAGTTTGGGGGTTGGTTATACAATGGGAAGGTATTAGCACTCAATGCATCTGCGGTATTCCGCAAGAACCTTTTGAAATATCTATTTCGGTTGAAATTTTTTGTTCGATTAAAATGGTTTGTTTGATTAAAATGGGTGTGGACGAGATTTTAAAGATGCGACGATCTAATGTCGAAGTTTTGACTTAAGAGGTGTGAGTGTTAAAATTGAGTCTTTTAGGAAAATCAAAATGAATGAAGGGATTCGCAAAATCGTATAAGATGTATTTGATGACATGAAGTCAACAAAGTTAAAACATTTCCCTTGGAATTCAGACGGACGAAAGATATAAAGATTAAACGGTAAAAATATAACCTGTCAACCACACAAAACAAAAACTCAGAACAAATATAAGATTTATACTAAAAGCCTTATTACTCAATTGAGCAAGATTTGGAACTTTTATAAACACTCCCTCGGCCTAGCTTTTGTTCGTTAATCTCCAAACCCTTTTTCACATTATAATTTTCAGCAAAAAAGCTAGCCAATGATATCACTTTCATGTGTTTCTTTCAACAAAGTTAATAATCAAAAAGCCAAGTCAAGTCCTTCATGCCATAAACCAAAAATACAACACAAAAGAAAAGTTCAAAAGTTATAATAGCAGAAGCAAAAAGAAGTGGAAAAAGTGGCTGGAAAGTTTCGTCGAACATCTTGCATGCGAGGCAAAGATCTTCACTTTCTTCTTCTTTTCAACCGTGCAGATCCAAAACCAAGATGTAACAAAATAGAGACGTTGAATCAAATTTGTAACAAAGGACCAAAATAAGGTAGTGCAAATTCAACTTGAATCTGAATTGAAACGCAAAGCTCCGACTCTCTAGCACAACAACATCGGTGTTTCTCCTCTCGCTGCCTATGACTCAGCTACATGCAACAACAACAAAACTGCACCTTGACCCATACACCAACAAACACCGCCGTTTAACCCCAAACCTCAACCCTAATCCATTTCCAAATTCCAATCATTCATTCATTTTTACCGTTAACCAGTGATCCAAGCATGAAAAATATTATGCAAATAAATCTAGCAGACATGGATGTACATGTGAAAGAGTTGTGCAGAAGTAATAGAGAGGGAGAAAAATACCTATCAGAGTCTCTCTGATGGAGCTTAAAAAAAACAGTAAGTTCTCCCTTGATGCTCAAACTCCTTTCTACCTTGATTATTTGCTGTGATGCTTGAACAAACTTTCTCTATTCTGTTTTTTTTCTCCTTGATTTTTCTCTTGCTGAGTTTTTCTTGTTGTTCCTTGAATTTTTATGTGTTTTCCCTCTACTGAGTTTTTTGTGTGTGTAATATGTCCATGAACATGGCTTTTATAGTGAAAGAACAAATCATTTAGGGGGGAAAACAGTAGAACATTTGAACTATTTTGACAAACTATTTTGATGCTTTGTTCATGCAGTTTTTAGTTGTCATTTTGATGCATTTTTTGGATTGACATGGCCTGGTTATGTGTAGATTTTTGCAGGCTGTTATGACTAGTTTACAACCGATTTTTTAGCAGTTTTTTGGGACTGTTTTGTAGCTGTTTTTACATCAGATTTGGGGAGTATTTTGCTGCATTTTTGGGCATCATTTGGGAATGTTTTGTTGTTGTTACAAGGCTGGAAAATGGGCAGCATGCAACATAATATTGGGCTGGAATTTTAGGAAATTAGAAATAATAGTTTGTACAAACTTGTAATTTCTTGTAACTTTGTAATGATAAATCCAAATAAAATTGTAACATGAATGGGAACTTGTCTTCAATATAATTCTCTCAATTCTTTTGTAATTGTAAACATTTGAATCTTTATAAACTTTGAATCTTGATATTTATCTTGATGAAATTCAAAATCTTCCATTTGAATTTGGAAAAGAATTTATTGATATTTGAATGAATTGTTGAATGATGAATAAAAAATAATGCAAGCCTTAAGACTTCAATCTTGCATTTTGTAATAGAGATCCAAATAAATTTCATGAATTGATATTGTAATAAAATTGTAACCATCATGTATTTATTCTTGAATCAAGTTTCTTTTTCCAATATCTTCTTGAATAAATGCTTCATGTGAATTCAAATGGCCATGATGTGAATCCATCAAAATAGTCACACAAAAATAATCTTGAATAAATATTAATGTGATGAACAATTATTTTTGAATGAGCCCTTTTGATAACTTCTGTTTAACTAACACTTGAATTCACATGATGAAAACTCCAAGCATTCCGAAACAATTCTTCCAAAACAATCTTGAATTTAATCATCCCACTCTAACGAAATTCAACCCGTGTCATGTAAATATAAGAAATCGAACTATGCTTAAAAGCTTTGAATGATCACTAGAAGAGGGATTTGAGGCAAAATGTTATCGCATTAAGAAATTGGCACGGTGAACTGAACTTAGAGACCCAAAAACTCTTAAATCGTGACAGGCGTCCCATAAAGTCCTCTCATGGCTTTCTAAACACAATTCGTCTTCAACTTTTAAAGAAAACTTACAGATGACTTTTGGTCGAAGCATTTGGAATTGACTTGCATAGCTTGATCTTTTCTTGTATTTCAAGGCATGGTGAAATACACGTGAACCAATGATCATGGAACCTTGACTGTTTATTTTTTTGAAGAAATTTGGAGAAGCTTGAGGCCACTGTTGAAACAGAGCATGGAAATAAACACATAATTCTCTTGATGAATCAGTCTTCGAGAATCAATGATCAACTGTACTTCTGGCTTGAGACTCAAAATCCTAATTGAGGCGTGACGCCTGATGCTCTTGATTCAAACCTGTTTTTCTGCACATGAAATTAAAGAAACAAAAAAACATACACTTCGTACTTGATTAGAAGTTAGTCATGCATAAGATAAAATACTCACAACACTCGATAGTCTCTACACAGACAATGCTCGTAGGTGAAATATTCGAAACCGACCATATTTCGTGACCTTGATGTATATAACAAAAAATGCAAATGAAGATGGGATCTTAGGTCAAAATTTGGGATATGACAGATACCACTTCTTCCTGTTTTTTCTTGTTCCCTCTCACTTCCAACTTTACTTCTATGATACTGTGATCGGTGGATCTGGAACTGACTGTTTAACGCTGGTTCGCGAAATGTCGCGGTAAGCAAGAGTCGCCACTGTCTTTTATTTTCTCCAACATGGACAGGACAAAAGCACAGCAAAATTCCTTATGAGATAGTTTCTCGGTTCGGGAGGTAGATTTATAGAAAGGGAAGGTGTTAGCACCCTTTCTATCCATGGTTATCCATGGGCTCTTAGATACTTGCTCATTGTGTTTTCAAAATGTTTGCTTTTCAAAGTGTGAGTGGGTTTGAAAAAGTTTCGTTTAAAGATTTCAGATCGACTCTTGTATCAGTCCTCAAGAGTGTTTGAAAAAAAAATTTTGAAAGCTTTTTGAAAAGTGTCGGTGTGAAAAGAGTTTTGATTTGTTTTTGAAATAGAGCAAGTATCTATGAGTCATCTACCTACCCTAAGGAATTAAGCTGTGTAGAAATCCTTAAGGTAGTGCCATCCCACCATTGAGAGGTAGGTAGCACCACCGTTGGAGGTGTTCGGGTCAATTCGTTTGTAGAGACAGTGTGGTCACCAGAGCAACAGTAGGACACCTTAGAAGCTACCATTATGCCATTGATCCTTTTTTAATTCCGAGGCAACCGTTTCGAGGCAACTGGATCATGTCATGGACATAAGGACTTACTAAAACGTCCTATACTCGACGACCACGTTTCGAGGGCAAGGCAACAGTGAGGCGTACCCTAAGAGTGGTGTGTGAATTTGTGTATTATTTTCATGTTCATATTTGTCTTTTATCATTGTATCGTGAGCTACATTTACTTTTAATTTAGGTCATACATTCTTTCATGCAATTAGAATTAAAAAGTGCAGAAATTTAAATGCGGAAAGTAAAATCCTACGCTATTACAAGGCGCGGGTCTATACATCGCCAAATTAACAAAGACCCGTTTTAATAAAAGATGCGGAAAGTAAAACCTAGTTACTATTACAAGGCTTGAGCAATTACATAATATTCACAAAGGAAAATAAGAATAAATGCGCGAAAGGAATAAAAATAGAACGTTCGAGGGTGTTGGACCCTTTTTGAAATTAAATTTAAATTAAAGAGCTAATTAATTATTTAACTAAAAAAAATGTTTTTTATGTTTTTTTGTATTTAATGAAATAAAAAAAGAATTTAAAATTAGAAGGAAACCCTAGTTCTAAATATTTTTAATTATTAAAGAAAAGGTTAAAGTTTAAAACCTAATTTATGCTAATTAATTATTTGCATATTTATTTACAAAATTAATGATAATTAATAATAATGATAAATAATGATGATTAATAATTTATTTAAGAAAAAGATGAAAATGTCAAAAAAAACCTAATTCTAGGTACTTTTTACTTATTAAGAAAAAGATTAAAGTTTAAAAACCTAAATTAAACTAAGTTAATTGTTAGAGTTTATTTACAAAAAATAGGTTAGTGATGAAATTAATAATAATTAAATATATTTGTATTTTTTATTTTTCAGTTTTTATTATAGAAAATTATTTTATGGTGAAAAAAAACAATTAAAACAATTAAAAAAGAATTAGAAAATAAAATAAAATAAAATTAAAAAGGATGCAAACCAAGGGTGGTTTCAGGCCCAAGGGGAGGTTTTTTTGAAGTATTCTGGCCCATTAGACAAAAAGCCTTATTTGACTTTCTGGCATCACGTGCGTGTTCATTGACTCCTAAGTACCGTGGTCTGCATTCTTTGGCCATTGGATTGGGTTTCATGGCCATTTGTGTTCTGCTTTGGCCATTTGGCTTTTGGCTTTTGGGTTTTGGCCATTTGTATTCTGGCCTCAACGTTCCTTAATCTTCTCAGGATGTCTGTCTCGCCATGTATTGGTGTCATGCATAAGTTGTTCTTTTTTGGCCATTTGGCTTTTGGCCATTTGTATTCTGGCCTCAACGTTCCTTAATGAACCTGCATGGGATCCTATCTAAATCTGCAGTGTTGAATCTCATGAACATATTAAATAAGATCATAAAATGCAAATAAAGGCAATATATGAAGAAATTTAATGTTTAGACACAATATGGCATGTATGAATGATATACCCTTTTGATCATGGAGATCAAATCAATCTTACCCTTACTGGAAAATTAGTGACCTGAATGCTTTTATGCCCTTTGGATCATGGAGATCAAGCTAGCCTTATCCTTACTGAAGAAGTAGTGAGGTGTTGGTTTGTAACTGTGATGACTTGTTTGTAGTGAGAGAGGGATTTGTAATAAGGATTTCAAGGTTTTAGGGTTCTTGAAAGAATTTGATATTCTAACAGTGTTGCAGCAAGGTTTTTTCTCTCTTTTTTTCCTCTGGTTTGTGTGAAAAGAATGTTATTATATAATGGAAATTAGGGTAAAGAAAATGGGCTTTGAATGTGCAATTGGGCCTCTAATGTTCACTTGAGTTCGTCACTTTCCAGGCTAAATCGCAGGGACTTAAGTGCAATTTTTGAAGTTGAAATGTGAAAATAAAATGTAGCCGACATCAAGAACTAACTCCTGTCCGAAAATCAGCTCAATCGGATAAACGGTGAATTAGTTATGAATTTTTGAAGTTTCAGCTCAGACAAATTTATTTTGGGCTCCAGTGTCGACTCTGACACGTTCTTCAATAAAACACTGGTATTGATCGGTGCATAATTTGGTCTCGACTTTTGAAGCAAAGTTGTAGATCTATGAGTCAGTGACCTTGTGTAAAAATATGAGTCCAATCCGATAAAAATTGACCGAGTTATGAATTTTCGAAGTTTCGGCCCAGATGAAATAATATTCAGCATTCAGGATTTTCAGCGTGTCACGCACTCTGATCAAAAAACCAAGGCCTTTTGAATACCATTTGAACTCAATACCTTCTGTGAAAATGTAGCCAACTCAATTTGTGAAATTTTGGCTCCGGAACCAGCTCGATACGATGAAAATCGACCAAGTTATGATTTTCTGAACATGATGCAAATAAACTTCTGTCACAATTTTCTGTATGAAAATACTTGATAAATCCACATTTTTGAAGACCTTCTGATCGAAATTGGCTTCCAGCCGTGATAGATGAAAACGTAGATAATGTCAAGACGGAATTTTGTCCACCAGAACGGATTCAAAACGAGCCACGATCTTCAAGTTATGAATTTTTTAGCGCATAAAAACTGCACTTTCAGCACACTTTTTCACCATATTTCTTCGAGAAAACTCACACATTCGGATACCTTCTTTAAAGAATTGACTCTTGAGCCGAACCTGAATTTGAGAATACGTTATCAGAGATATCTTGGCGAAAAAATACCTGAATATGACGCGCCGGGTTGGACTTGTGAATTTTTCTTGAAATATTTTGAGAAATATGGGAGGGCAAATTTTGGGGTACAACAGTTGCCCCTGTTCAATCTTCTTAGACCTGAGGATGTAGATTGGCTGATGTGCCTTTCGTAATCTGAAGGTGGAAGATGATTGAACACTAGAGTGCCCAGAAATTTGCACTCACATAGTAGAATGTCAGCAGTGTGATGTAGGGAATGGGCTTACAGATGCCATTTGGAGACTGTAGGTATGTGGAGATGGGCTTATAGATGCCATCTGGAAGTATGATAGTACCTTGTCGGGAATGGGCTTATAAACGCCACCTAGGTGTCGATCGCGTAAGAGATTCCTTAGCGAGAACTTGCGTACCTGAGAAAGAAAAATAATTATCTGGCCTGTTACAGGAGTTGATCTTCAAACTCTTTACGTAGATGTGCCCTGGCTGGATACAGGATTCGAATCTTTAAACTCTTCAGACATGCCCGGGCAGGATACAGGAATCGAGTCCGGAGAATATTAGTCGTCAACAGATACACCCTGGCAAGATACAAGAATCGGATCTTCGAACTCTTCAGACGTGCCCTGGCAAGATACAGGAATCGAGTCTGGTAATGTTAGTCGTCAACAGATACACCCTGGCGAGATACAGGAATCGGATCTTCGAACTCTTCAGACGTGCCCTGGCCGGATACAGGAATCGAGTCTGGAATTCAGAAAGGTTGGTGAGTTATCTCTACTGACAGGTTATTTCCATGGACGGGTGGTCTTTATCGATGGGTGTCTATAACGACGAGTGTCTATAACGACGAGTGTCTATAACGACGAGTGTCTATAACGACGAGTGTCTATAACGACGAGTGTCTATGACGACGAGTGTCTATGACGACGAGTGTCTATAACGACGGGTGTCTATAACGACGAGTGTCTATAACGACGAGTGTCTATAACGACGAGTGTCTATAACGACGAGTGTCTATAACAACGAGTGTCTATAACAGCGAGTGTCTATAACGATGAGTGTCTATAACGACGAATGTCTATAATGACGAGTGTCTATGACGACGAGTGTCTATAACGACGAGTGTCTATGACGACGAGTGTCTATAACGACGAGTGTCTATGACGACGAGTGTCTATAACGACGAGTGTCTATGACGACGAGTGTCTATAACGACGAGTGTCTATGACGACGAGTGTCTATAACGACGAGTGTCTATGACGACGAGTGTCTATGACAACGAGTGTCTATAACGACGAGTGTCTATAACGACGAGTGTCTATGACGACAAGTGTCTATGACAACGAGTGTCTATAACGACGGGTGGAAGTAATTTTAACTGGACTTGTCTTCTTTTGACTGGATTTGTCTACTTTGACTGAATTTGTCTACTTCGACATAGCTGATCATTTAACTGTGTCCTTCCTGAAAGGTAAAGGTCAATCATATGCAATGCATGGCATGGATCAAGCAATGATGTTCTCAACACATGAGATTTTATGATATGATGCGTATATGCATGTATCATGATGTATAACAATGTGATGTATCTTCGTCTGGGAAAATAGATCCTTGACGGATGTCGGGAAGTCAAATCCTGGGCTGATATGGAAGAGTGAGATTCTTCGTTTCTGTTGGGGATGATGATTGCAAGAATACCGGTAGGAGAAGATGACTCCGTTGGGGAATAAGCTTGGCGAATAGATTACTCTGCGGGGAGGTAACTCTGTGGGGAAAGGGAGGTACTTTGCTGAGGTTGATGAGGATAACTCCGCTGGAGATACCGTTGTTGTGCTCTGTTGGAAGTTTTGATGAACTCCGCTGGGGAATAAGAAGAACTTTGCCGGGACGATCTTTCCGTGGCTATTGGCTGAGGATAACCCAGTTATAAGCTCTGGTGGAGAAATAACCTTTGAATAAAACCAGGGAGACGCGTTCGCTCTGCAGGGGGTGAAGGTATCTTGGTCGCATTCTTCAGCTGAACTTACCTTGGCACTTCGGTGGACAGAGCAACCAGATCGTTTAGACAACTCATTATTGCCCCAGTTTCTGTTGGAGAAGAAGGTACCTGTGAAGGTGTTTGATGACTGTCGTTTGAAAAATCTTCTTTTGGTAGGCAAGTGACGAGATACCAGGACATAGTCGTACGCTTTGATCCCTAATTTTTTCCTGGACCGCCCTTTCGGGTTTTCAGTCCACCGGGATACCCATTTTTGCCAAAGGCACCTTTTCAGGTTTTCGACTTGCCGGGTGTACAGATTTTTTCATTTCATCCTTTATTTTTGCCTAGGTGTGTCAACCTAGCGGGTCTTTGATTATGCGCAGTATTTTTTCGACTATGTCCATGCTCTCAGAGTGTAGGGAAGTGCCCCTGTTGTTGTGTTGCCATGCCACCAGAAGATCTTCGTTTGATCGTCCAATGCCCCAAGTGACTTAGACGGAGATTTGCCCCAGGCTGGTTGGCCTTTTGAGAGATTCTCCGAATCTTGACTTAACTGCCCCAGATAACGGACAATGATCATGTCATGCCCCTTGTTTGGGAGTGCTTTTGTTCATCCGATATTCGTCGTGCGAGCTTCTATGTTGTTCAAACAAATAGTCGTATGCAAACAAAGTTATGTTAAAGATGCAAAGCTTATGTCTGTTTCGAAGTTTTTGAAACTGCGGTTTTTTAATAAAACAAGTGAGTTCTTTTGTAAACTGTGATGTCAAACTCGTTATTTTACTGCGAGCCTTAAGGAGTCAGGATACCTTTGTAACAGTATGCTTTCGAACTAACCCATGCTTCATCTAGGACTTTTTAGGGTTGTAACATGGTCTGGTTCACGGTTTAAGAAACAAAGGATAAAGGCTCAAATTTTATTTGTACCCACCCGCTCTTCGTGATGTTCTTCAATCCTAAACTCAGCTGATCGTGCGTTAGACCTTATTTGAGTTTTTGTCCTGATATTCCCGTGATGGTTCAGATGTTGATAGTTTATTTTGAATAGGCAGTCATTCCTTTTTGTTATTGAGGGTTTGTGTGACCTCTTTCCCTTTTTTTTTGATTTCGTTATCTCTGTTTTTTGCCTGAACTGTTTCTTTTGTGATTACAGTCAGCGGGATGCCCCAGTTTTGTAAGTCTCCTTCATAGGTTTTGACTTATTGGGCTTTTTTTTTTTGAAAGATAATGACTGCCTGTCTTGACGATTATAGGGAACCATCACTGTTTTTTTGTTTTTGTTTTGTAAGGACCTCTTTGGTGCCGTTTGTTATGCACTTGGATCAACTGAGAGAACTACCCTGCCCCAGGTTATGATTAAGGGTTTTAATTTTCGAAAAGAAAAAGTCCTACTTCTTTGTCTCAGAGGAGTTGACGAGGGATTATCTTCCTTATAACTCCAGTGTTTAGGGATTGAAACAATGCCTGTACCTCATCAGCGGGGTCTGTTCAAAAGCATACTGTAATGATCGCGGTATCGTTTTTGTCATCCTCCCTCAAGAGGCTTAGAATTTCTTAATCAAGAGTTGATCATCAAAAAATATGAAATCAGTTTGAATATAGCGAATGCGAATATATTGCTTCAAAACAGACATATGCGATGCATTAATGAAATAACAACGTTTAACATGAATAAATGTTTGAACAGTCAAAAGAAAGTTACAACTTGAAAATTATAATAAACAAAAGTCTTCTCATCTCAGGGCTTGTTACTTCAAATGGTGAATCCGGTAGGGATGGTAGAAACATTCAGCCTGACCCACTTGGGTGAAATTCACTACTCCTTCATTAATCAGATCCTGGACTTTGTTCTTCAGAGCCCAGCAGTCAGCAGTGTCATATCCAGGACTATCAGAGTGGTATGCACATCTTCTGTCGGGATGATAGTTAGGAGCAGAGATGTTGGGGTTCCGGGGAGGAGCCCTTAGTGTAATCAGATTCAACCTCAACAGGTGTTGCAAGGCTTGAAACAGCGGCATGTTAAGCTGGATGAATTGCCTCTTGGACCTTCTTGGCTTACTCTGATCCACATGTTGCTCTGGGCGAGGTTGATGTTGGGCTTGTGAAGTGGTAGCAACTTGGAGGGGTCTGTTCTTCACCATACCAGACTCTTGTCCTCTTGGAAGCTGATCAAAGACCTGGTCCCTGACTCGGACTGGTTGCTTCATATTGGATCTGTCTTGGTGGAGTTGACTGATCATGGTCCTCAACTCTTCTTGCTCCCGAGCTAAACCTTGGATGAGAGCCCTTTGCCCCAGCATCTGGGTTTTCATTGTATCTACCTCAGCTTGTAGACATTTCAGTCGTTCGTCTTTGTCATCTTCGGGACTTTTCATGGCCAAATTCCCCATGAGGAGTGTCCTTAACTCTTCTTGCCCCTTGGATAGGCTTAAGAAGATCTCCCTGAACTGAGTCTCTTGGGCATGAGGACCCTGGTTATCTTGTTGGGAAGCCATTGCGGAAATAAACAGCGAAAAAGGGTAAGTGACCTGCAACAAGGGTACCTGTAATGCAATGATATGTATGATATGCATGCAATGTTTTCAAGGACCTCGCGGGGTAAACAAGAAAATTGTTAGAATTGGAATCCGGTAGCTTGATTGAAGGGGCTTCATGTTGTTGAGAGTCCTTCTTCAAGGGTCAAAGGCTCACCATATCCAGTGGGTCATAGCCCTTGACTCAAGTCATTAACCTTGGCAAGAGGAAAATAAATCCCCTTTGCCCCTTGCTAGACCGGTTGGTTCATCATGACCTGCATCACAGACCCTTGAGATCCTTGAAATGGATTAGTCCTTATGCAGGATGTGTGCAATGGTATGATGTTATGCTATGCATGGAGTAATGTAGGTAAACCCTGTTATGAGTCCAGATTAAGGACTGTAAACAAAACCTGCAAGAAACTCAATTGTCAGATAACAAGTATGCAAGTAGTCAAGTTTGAAAGCACACAAGTCACACAAAGAGCCCTTAGAGTTTAGGCCAGCATGGGGTCCAGGTATTACCCTCTTTCAGTTAGTTGGTTAAGACCTGTCCTATCAGAAGTAACCGGGTTCTAGAGGATCCCAATATCACTGACTACCCTCAATCGGTCATAACTCCAGCATCGCAATCTTTTCTTGCGGCCAGAATCATCGCGAGAGTTTAGCCTCAATAGGTGTAGCATACTACTACTGTTCTATTGGCCAAGTTGGGTCATTTAAGGTTCTAAGGTCGGTTGGTGCTTAATGACTCCTCAGAAGACCCATATTCTCCTCGTTGCGACACAGGGGATATCGGTACAGACCAAGGTGCCACACCAATGTAGCCACTGCTTCACCCGTGTCGGTCTACGCCGGACAGGTCCCTCACAGCTTATGAAACCCACAATAATAAAGCAAACAATTCAGACAATTGAAAACACAAGTGATCTTAGTCCTAAGGTACACATCACTTTATAAGATATCCCCAGCAGAGTCGCCAGTTCTGTGATCGGTGGATTTGGAACTGACTGTTTAACGCTGGTTCGCGAAATGTCGCGGTAAGCAAGAGTCGCCACCGTCTTTTATTTTCTCCAACATGGACAGGACAAAAGCACAGCAAAATTCCTTATGAGATAGTTTCTCGGTTCGGGAGGTAGATTTATAGAAAGGGAAGGTGTTAGCACACTTTCTATCCATGGTTATCCATGGGCTCTTAGATACTTGCTCATTGTGTTTTCAAAATGTTTGCTTTTCAAAGTGTGAGTGGGTTTGAAAAAGTTTCGTTTAAAGATTTCAGATCAACTCTTGTATCAGTCCTCAAGAGTGTTTGAAAAAATTGTTTTGAAAGCTTTTTGAAAAGTGTCGGTGTGAAAAGAGTTTTGATTTGTTTTTGAAATAGAGCAAGTATCTATGAGTCATCTACCTACCCTAAGGAATTAAGCTGTGTAGAAATCCTTAAGGTAGTGTCATCCCACCATTGAGAGGTAGATAGCACCACCGTTGGAGGTGTTCGGGTCAATTCGTTTGTAGGGACAATGTGGTCACCAGAGCAACAGTAGGACACCTTAGAAGCTACCCTTATGCAATTGATCCTTTTTTAATTCCGAGGCAACCGTTTCGAGGCAACTGGATCATGTCATGGACATAAGGACTTACTAAAACGTCCTATACTCGACGACCACGTTTCGAGGGCAAGGCAACAGTGAGGCGTACCCTAAGAGTGGTGTGTGAATTTGTGTATTGTTTTCATGTTCATATTTGTCTTTGATCATTGTATCGTGAGCTACGTTTACTTTTAATTTAGGCCATACATTCTTTCATACAATTAGAATTAAAAAGTGCATAAATTTAAATGCGGAAAGTAAAATCCTACGCTATTACAAGGCGCGGGTCTATACATCGCCAAATTAACAAAGACCCGTTTTAATAAAAGATGCGGAAAGTAAAACCTAGTTACTATTACAAGGCTTGAGCAATTACATAATATTCACAAAGGAAAATAAGAATAAATGCGCGAAAGGAATAAAAATAGAACGTTCGAGGGTGTTGGACCCTTTTTGAAATTAAATTGAAATTAAAGAGCTAATTAATTATTTAATTAAAAGAAAAGAAATGTTTTTTTATGTTTTTTTGTATTTAATGAAATAAGAAAAGAATTTAAAATTAGAAGGAAACCCTAGTTCTAAATATTTTTAATTATTAAAGAAAAGGTTAAAGTTTAAAACCTAATTTATGCTAATTAATTATTTACATATTTATTTACAAAATTAATGATAATTAATAATAATGATAAATAATGATGATTAATAATTTATTTAAGAGAAAGATGAAAATGTCAAAAAAAAACTAATTCTAGATACTTTTTACTTATTAAGAAAAAGATTAAAGTTTAAAAACCTAAATTAAACTAAGTTAATTGTTAGAGTTTATTTACAAAAAATAGGTTAGTGATGAAATTAATAATAATTAAATATATTTGTATTTTTGATTTTTCTGTTTTTATTATAGAAAATTATTTTATGGTGAAAAAAAACAATTAAAACAATTAAAAAAGAATTAGAAAAGAAAAGAAAATAAAATTAAAAATGATGCAAACCAAGGGGGGTTTCAGGCCCAAGGGGAGGTTTTTTTGAAGTATTCTGGCCCATTAGACAAAAAGTCTTGTTTGACTTTCTGGCATCACGTGCGTGTTCATTGACTCCTGAGTACCGTGGTCTGCATTCTTTGGCCATTGGATTGGGTTTCATGGCCATTTGTGTTCTGCTTTGGCCATTTGGCTTTTGGCTTTTGGCTTTTGGCCATTTGTGTTATGGCCTCAACGTTCCTTAATCTTCTCAGGATGTTTGTCTCGCCATGTATTGGTGTCATGCATAAGTTGTTTTTTTTTGGCCATTTGGCTTTTGACCATTTGTGTTCTGGCCTCAACGTTCCTTAATGAACCTGCATGGGATCCTGTCTAAATCTGCAGTGTTGAATCTCATGAACACATTAAATAAGATCATAAAATGCAAATAAAGGCAATATATGAAGAAATTTAATGTTTAGGCACAATATGGCATGTATGAATGATTATACTCTTTTGATCATGGAGATCAAATCAATCTTACCCTTACTGGAAAATTAGTGACCTGAATGCTTTTATGCCCTTTAGATCATGGAGATCAAGCCAGCCTTATCCTTACTGAAGAAGTAGTGAGGTGTTGGTTTGTAACTGTGATGGCTTGTTTGTAGTGAGAGAGGGATTTGTAATAAGGATTTCAAGGTTTTAGGGTTCTTGAAAGAATTTGATATTCTAACAGTGTTGCGGCAATGTTTTCTCTCTCTTTTTTTCCTCTGGTTTGTGTGAAAAGAATGTTATTATATAATGGAAATTAGGGTAAAGAAAATGGGCTTTGAATGTGCAATTGGGCCTCTAATGTTCACTTGAGTTCGTCACTTTCCAGGCTAAATTGCAGGGACTTAAGTGTAATTTTTGAAGTTGAAATGTGAAAACAAAATGTAGCCGACATCAAGAACTAACTCCTGTCCGAAAATCGGCTCAATCGGATAAAAGGTGAATTAGTTATGAATTTTTGAAGTTTCAGCTCAGACAAACTTATTTTGGGCTCCAGTGTCGACTCTGACACGTTCTTCAATAAAAAACTGGTATTGATCGGTGCATAATTTGGTCTCGACTTTTGAAGAAAAGTTGTAGATCTATGAGTCAGTGACCTTGTGTAAAAATATGAGTCCAATCCGATAAAAATTGACCGAGTTATGAATTTTCGAAGTTTCGGCCTAGATGAAATAATATTCAGCATTCAGGATTTTAAGCGTGTCACGCACTCTGAGCAAAAAACGAAGGCCTTTTGAATACCATTTGAACTCAATACCTTCTGTGAAAATGTAGCCAACTCAATTTGTGAAATTTTGGCGCCGGAACCAGCTCGATACGATGAAAATCGACCAAGTTATGATTTTCTGAACATGACGCAAATAAACTTATGTCACAAATTTTCTGTATGAAAATACTTGATAAATCCACATTTTTGAAGACCTTCTGATCGAAATTGGCTTCCAGCCGTGAGAGATGAAAACGTAGATAATGTCAAAACGGAATTGTGGCCACCGGAACGGATTCAAAACGAGCCACGATCTTCAAGTTATGAATTTTTTAGCGCGTAAAAACTGCACTTTCAGCACACTTTTTCACCATATTTCTTCGAGAAAACTCACACATTCGGATACCTTCTTTAAAGAATTGACTCTTGAGCCGAACCTGAATTTGATAATACGTTATCAGAGATATCTTGGCGAAAGAATACCTGAATATGACGCGCCGGGTTGGACTTGTGAATTTTTCTTGAAATATTTTGAGAAATATGGGAGGGCAAATTTTGGGGTACAACAGATACTATCATCAAATTTTACCTCAAATTTCTTCTCTTCAGCAGCTTCCTCATTCCTTGTTGTGACAACATTAACATTCTCATGATTTTTCTTATTTTCTTGTGCTCGCAGTGCTACCTGTTGTGTAATCTGTCCCATTTGAACTTCCAAATTTTTTATTGCAGTTGTGGTATTCCTGTGATTACTACTTGTCTCTTCTTAAAATTGAGAGGTGTGTGCAGCCATCTTTTTAATAACTACCTCCAACTTTGCCTTCTGAGGAGCTTTTTGCTGCTAATCTTTCCAGGAGAAGTTAGGATGATTCTTCCACCCAGGACTATAGGTGTTAGAATATGGGTTGTTTTGCCTCAAAAATTTTATCCCCTCAATTTATTATGGAGTTGCAAGATATTTCACCGTAAGGTGTGGTCCACTATAAGTTTCACAACCTGCCTTGTGTGCCTATTGAACTTGAGCTACCTGTTGAGTACCCATGTTCATTGCTTTCAACTTTTTCTCCACTTCTACAGCAATAACCTCTTAAATTTTTAGTTGCTTATTCACTTCCAACTTCAAATCAATCACTCCCTCTGGTTTGCTTACAACTTTATCATATAGGTTAAGATGCTCATTTGCAACAATGGCTTGAATAATATTCTTCACACTAGTGGTTGTTGTGAAGTTGGATGAGCCACCGGTAGCTGTATCTATAAGCTGCTTTGTCTTCATTCGAAGGCCATTCACAAACATCCACATTTGCTCTGTTTAACTCATGTTGTGGGTGGGACAGGCTACCAATAACCTCTTGAACCTCTTATAGGAATCACCTAGTGACTCTCATTCCTTCTGCTCAAAATTCACAATATCATATCTTTTATGAATATAAAAAGAAGCAGGAAAGTATTCATCAAGAAGAGTCTTCTCCATTTGTTCCCAATTGGTGATACTTCTAGAAGGCAATGAGTAAAACCGCTCTTCAGCATCTTCAAACACGTGAACGACAACATCCTTAATTTCTTCGCTTCTTCAGAGTGCCCCTCAATCTTCAAAGTAGTACTCATGGTGAGGAATCTTTGCAAATGCTTATTGGTATCTTCATTGATCTTTTCGGTGAAAGATCTGTTCTCGAGCTGATGGATGGTTGAAGGATGAAGTTGAAAATTTGTACCATTGACCGGTTAATTAATAATAGCCAACCGACATGCTGGAGCATTTTCTCCTCCGTAGTCCCCAAGAAGTCTCTCTGGTGGTGGTGGGTTTTACCCTATAGTTTTGGGTTCTAATTCTGAACTTGAGTTTGTATATCGAAGGAAATTAAGCTAAGGGTTGCCCTCGCATGCAAAGGTTAGAAAAAATCAGTAATAACAAAAATATAAAAATTATAGAAAATAAATTTTAGTTGTAGAGCAACAAAATCTTAATTAAACTCAAACTACACTCAATAACTCGGCAATCCCCAACAACGGTGCCAAAATTGTGATAGGAAAAATAACAAGTATACTATTTTTTCCTTGCAGTAATAATGGGAAATTACCAAGATATTAATCCCAAGGGCAGCATGCAATTATCGAGTTAAATTCGTGGTTCAATTAACTAAAACTTGATATGTGTTTTGGTTTTGAAATTGTCACCTAACAGAAATTAAAAATATGATGAATGTAAATTATGGCTTTTCACAAATATGATAAAAATGTTAGGGTGTAGTGTGTAGTTTTCCCTACAACGATCTTAAATCCTGATTTCTTCAACAAGTTCATAACCTTCAACTACCAGCCCTTTAGATTATTTTCTTCTAAGTCCTTAGTCAGAAAACCTTTAACCATACATCCTAAATCCTAAGTCCTTAGAGATATATGATGGAGTCAAGCCTTTATTTTATCAAGAGTTATATGGTAACTACAGGGTATCCATAGTCCTAGGTCATTACAAATTCAAATCAGGGACACCCCCTAGCATTGGGGGGTTTAGCCATTCATATTGTTTAAAATAATCATAAGACAAAATATAGACATTACAAGGATTGGGATGAACTTTGACTTCAATTTCTTTCGCGCATGAAAATCTTCCGCTCTCTGAAAACCTTGACTTCTCCAATCTCCATTCGTGTAAAATATTATTTGCTGCCAAAAGTCCCTTAATTCAACGTGGAAAGTCCTCTAAATAGCAAAAACTCTTTTAGGTCGATTGGAAGTACCCAAAACGCCCCTATAGCTTAACAGATGGGTAAAATAGAGAAAAAAAAAATCAAAAATCAGTGTCACAGGCCAACACAGCCCGTGTTGGACTTCTGGATTTTAAGTATCAACTTCAACTCCCAGGGGTTGCAACACGACCCGTGTTGGGCAACACGGCTGCCCGTGTTGCACCCCTGACTTCCTTCTTTCTTCACTAGCACATCCTGGCACGGCCCATGTTGGGCAACACGGGTGGCCGTATCAGGCCTCCTGTAGGTGGATTTTTTACTTTTTCTGAAACTCCGAATTTTTGCACTTTTTTACACTGAATTATCCTGTTTTATTCCTCTAACTCTAAAAACACTAAAACATGCAACCAAATCATAAAATTCGATAAAATGAAATAAAACACTAGTTAATTAAAAGAAACGATAACTAAAATAAATGCTAAATATATGTGTAAAAACCAATGATCAATCGTCATATCCGAGTGAAAAACATATTCACTTCCCACGATTATGAGAAAGGAAATTTTGCATCATCTCAAAGTGGAGGGTATAGCTTGGATTTTAAAATCAACAAAGCCTCACTCAACACCCAAGTTGAAAATATCTCATTTTACTACATATCATAGAAGTATAGTAGCTCGCATCACTACAAGAATCGACAAGAGTCTAATCTTTTGAGAAAAGTTTAAAAGTAAAAAGTCAAAGTGGCAAAATGGTTTGAATGAGGTTAATTGATTTTTAGTCTTAAAAAAAGATGTCAAAGTATGATTAAATTGATTAAGGGTTTAATTAAGAAAAGCTTTTGAAAATGAATGAACCTAAGTCCAAGTTTATTATGAAAGTGGTTCAAGTTAGAAACAAGAAGAGTTTTGAAAAGGATGGAGAGGAGTTTTGAAAAGGAGGGAGAAGATTTTTGAAATTAAAGAAGATATGAGGAGATGCAGGGACTATCCTAAAGCACAAAGTAAAAGCTAAGAAAAGAACGATCTAACCAACAAGAAGCCAACACTTGACATAAGAAGTCAATATAGAATTCTCATCCTTTGGATTAAAACCAAGCAAGCCACAATACTAAACCTATGAGGAATACCAAGCTTCAGATGAATTAAGTCTTCACAAAAATTAGGCAGAGTAACAATTGTGTACGGAGGAGTTCTCAATCACAGACGATTCATGATGTTCCTTAGAGGATTGATAGAATCAAAGCCTGCTAACAATAAAATTCAAATTTATTGGATTCAGGGTTTCAAACTAAACATACTTGGGCTTCAAAACATAGGTTTGAGCCGCGAATGATTTTTTTTGAATCAACACAATTATGTAGACTTATGTAGAAGCCACACTTATTTTAAGGACAGTCAATAGCAATTAATGTACCGAACATGTTAGATCAATGATATGTAGATCATTCTCTAAAAACATGTAGCACAAGTAAAAATAAGAAAGGGATAAGATGAAGAGGGAGAGGAATGATAGTATAACCAATGTATCAGATGAAATTAGGGTTTAAAATATCATCAACATCATTCATCCATTTTGATGGATTTGGTTTTCAACCTATCAACACCTAAGATCCAATGAGGTTGAGGAACTTGTCCCAAAATAACACCCAAGTGTCTCCAAATCAGGACCAATAAAAAAATAGTAAAATATATTTAATATAAAACAAAATTTAAATGATTTAAAGAGGAAATAAATGGTAAAATATACAACATGTATTAAAACACCAAATAAAAATCCTTAAAAAATATCAGAAGTCAAATATGAGTCAATAAGTGTTGACAAACTTTTTTAGAATTTTTTAAAGTCATAAACTATTTTTAAAATATAAAGAAATAAGCAAAATAAACCAAGATATTTGAAAAATAGTAAAATCAAAAATAAAAATAAAATGAGGTCACCAATATTTGTCAAGAGGTCATTGGATCCTTCCATAAATTTTTTAGAATTTTAAAATCAAGAAAATATTTTTAAACAATTAAATTAAGTCAAATAAAGTGAAAAATCATTAAAAAAATACCAAATCACAAAATAAAATTATGAAAAAATAAAAATCAGAAAGAGAAAAATCAAAAGTATTTTTGATAACTTTTTCACACATTTATAAGTTGAAATGACATTTTTATAAATTTTTGAAGTTTAAAACAATTAAAAATAAAATCAGAAAAATAAAATAATAAACTAAAAAAAAATGTGGACCATATGATCATTAACAAAATGCATTAGTAATCAAATCCAAGGAATCTGGCGCACTGTGCATGTTATGGTCATTTGTGAATAAAACACCGAAACATTAATTTAAAACAGATTTTGAATAGCATAGTGTGGCATCATGTCATTAGCTGAGAAATGACATGTCATGGTCTTCAACCTCCAACCACATGCGAATTACAGATCCTTCAATCTATAAAATTAGAAGCTCAGACCATTGTCATTCGCTTCGTCTCATCAAGACGATTCCAAGGGTACCCTCGCGAAAAATTTATATTAACCACAACTTAGTCGATTTGGAAAAAACCAGAAGGAAACAATTAAAAGGGGATTTGAAAATTCATGAGCAAAACACACTTCCAGTTAAAAACCAATGATGCTATGAGTATCAGAGTGATGAGAGCTACATTGTAGTAACAAGTTTGGAGAGGATTGATGGAGGAATATACCTGTTGAAGCTCAACTTTAGAGCTTTGACTTGGCTAGCACGATTTAGAGCATTTAAAGGCTTGGTTCTTCTTCTGTTAGCTTCAGTGAAGTTCAAGGATGAAGAATGAACAAAGAAACTGGATTGAAAAATAAGGAAAGAGTGAATTCGAAAACTCAGAATTGTGAGCTATGAAGAGAGTTTGGCAGGATGATCTTGGTTGTTCAAGCTTGTGGAAATGAGTGTGATGTGTCCCTTATTTATAGCTGAGCATGATGGAAACAAAAAGTGATAGAAATGATCAAGTATGAGTGGTATTCGTGTGCACCTGCATCTTGAACAAAGTGAGACTTGTAATCCATATAAACTCACTTAATTCTTATGTTTTGATGCTTAAACAAGTCTGAGAAAGTTTTTAAAACATGTTTAAGTGAAAAACATGCACAAAATTGGTGATTAGAGGCCATATTATGGAAATAAAAATCTGACTTCAAACCAAAACTCAGTTTCATGGAGGAAACTTCAAGAGCATGGGGCACACAATGTAGGAGACTTTATGATCTCATTCTTTTTGCAATGGGAATATCTCACAACAAACTTCACAATGTTCCAAGAAAGGTAGCATTTATATGCGTGAGCAAAAATTTATTCAAGTTTGAAATCAGGAAAAACAGACAGGAATTTATACCTAGAAATATTTCTAAGTGTTGAGCTTCAAAATAACCTATAATGTTTTTCAAAATCACATGTCCTTCCATTCAAAATTAGCTATTGATCCTTGAAGATGAAATTAAGTAGACCTCTTGAATTGAATTGTGGGATTAAGATCACTCAAAAATCATAAAAAATGAAAGAGTTACAGTCTTTGGAAGATGATGAACAAATTTGGGGAAATTCACAAAAGACCTATAATCTTTTCAATTTTTTAACAACTTTCCAAGCATTTTCAAATTCTTGCATATTGAATCAAAGTTGTAGTAGACATCCAAAAGATTATTTTTAACAAATAATGAGCTCAAGGAGATAAAAATTGACCAAGTTATGATCCTTTGGAGTCACACAAGAGAATTTGATAGCTTTCCCAAAGGACTTGTAATCTTTCCCAATCATTAATGATGTTACATTAAAAATTAAACTTAAACCCTTGAATATAACTTGTTAAGGACCCTTTAAAAAATCATGTCTTTGGAATCAATCAAAAATCTCAAAAAATGAGCAAGATATGGTCCTTGGAAGTCAGCAAACCCTAGCTCAGAGAGTGTCAAAATAACTTGGAACCCTTTTCAACTTTTGAAGATTTTTCTTGCACAATTGGATCTTGTCATGTGAAGAGAAGTTGTTTTAGATTATAATAATAACCCATGTTAAAAATAACCAACTCAAATTATTGAAAATTGAGAGAGTCATGCACTTGTGATCACTGAATCAAGCACTTGCTCAATTAGGTCAAACTTGTTGAATCAACCTTGAATTCTTTGAACTTTCTTTGCAAAATAGATCATGATGAATCACACTAGCCATTGAAATAATGTTGTCTTGAAGCACACTCAAAGATGGGGCTTGAATCTCAATGAAACTTATTGAAGAAGGTGTGGAAATAAACACATAAACCTATGAATCTTCTTGATGAATACCACCACCAACCTTGATGAAAACTTGACCTAAATGAAGTAAGAGAGCTCTTTGAACCAAAACTTTGATAACAAATACATAGCCTTGAAGCTTAATCTCTTGCAATCCCTTGAAGAACCATTTGACTGAGGATCATCCCTCAAAACCTTTGGTTAGATGGTGAGATGGATGCAATTGTGTGATCACCTACAATATGAACATCAAAAGAAACATATATGCATATCTTGATGTTAGTTAAAAGTTAATCCACCTAAAAACACATGATACACAATTCAGGTGCTTGGTGATCCTTCAAAAGCAAACTTAAAGATAGGATGAAGTAGAAAGGGAGAACCAACCCTAATGTGTGATCTTGATGTATTTATAATATGATATGATGAGAGATCTTAGAAGAAAACATTAGGGTATAACAGAGATATATTAAGAATCTAATGATTGAAGACCTTGTTTGTAGCAGAAGTTTCTGCTTATTTTTAACAACTAATGTGCTGTGATTAGAAGTCCAAATCCAGTTGGGAATAGTTTATAAATAGAATTCTTGTAACCTAGAAAAGGCACGGGTCCAAGATGTAGAAGTTTAGGGCTTTGTCTTTGTGCCACTCTCTAGGAGAGTTGGTATTGTTTTCCTCAAAGCTGTGAAGCAGGAGTGAGTATTTTTCTTGGAGGAATCTTTTAAGCAACTCCAAGTTACTTTCTTAGTTATGAGTAAAGTTGTTAATTTTGGAGTTTAGTTTGAGGTCCTAACTAGGTATTGTCATGGAAGTGTGACTTTTGTTTTGCTGTCATTGAAGTGTGTCTTCCGGTGTGTTGTTCAATCACTGTCTGTGATTGATAAAGGATTGAGGAGGGACTCGTATGTAGGTGAGTCTTAGATATAAGTATAGCATAGGTAGTGATTAAGTGAGTAGATCATAAACTAGAATGTTTGTTGTAGGATCTATGAATTGATACTATTATAGTGGACTTGTCACTGGCTTGGTATACCCCTAGAGTAGGAGAGTTGCTCTGAACTGGATTAATAATCTTTGTGTGTTATTTATGCTTTTCAGTATTGTTTTACATGTGTATACCTTGCATGTGTTGTTTTAAGTTGGATCAGATGTCCCAACATGTTATAGAACATCTTAGTTATGACCTACGAGAATTTCAATTGGTAGCTGAGCAGTCATCATGTTCTGTTTCTAGGTGAGATCACGGGAAGATACTTTCTGGTCATGGGAAAGGAAGGAGGTTGTTACTAAAAAGTTGTTTGAACTTGGATAGTTAATATTATTGTTTGAATGGTCGCTTGAAGTGGAGGATGGATTATTCATGATAAGGTTGTGTTGGACATGTCTTTTGTTTTCAGGCTGGTAGCTTTGGTGGTGAGTTGTTGTGTTAGGCTTGATTTATTTTCAAACATAGGTTGTTTTTCTTGCACTTGGACTGTGGTGATTGTGTGCAAGGTAGTTGTGTTGTGTATGGAGGATGTTGAGGAGCGTTTGGTGTGTGTTTCCGCTGCATGTCATCCGTTGTAACTCTGGTCGGCATGACATTAGGGTTTGGTCTCGTCAGCAGGTTTATCCTATGGTGATAGGATATGTGCAAGACTATTTCAACCATCTATGTAAAGTTTCCAACAATACTTGAGTTTTAGTTCTCAAGTCCGCTCATAAAGGCACTTTAGTGTGTTGTTGATATATTTTTTAAGAAACCTGTTGTTTTCCTAACAGACTATTGAAGAAAAGATAAAGCTATTTATTTTGGCCTATAAAACAATATTTCTAATTCTTGACCTAATTAGGAAAGTGACTCTGAGTCTTATTGTTGTTGGTATAGATGGAACTTGGACTAATTTTGAAGACCTTGAAGGTGATCAAGGGAAATTTTGATATTTTAGAAGCAGTAAAGGCTTCATAGCCAAGCTCAGTTTTGTGTTCCAGAAGAAGGGAATTGATGTCCTAGCTGATGTTGGGACATCATGTCAACAAGTATGCAGAATCATGTTGCATAATAGATGCTCTGGGTGCTAGACAAATGTGTGATGATCACATATGTTTGGAACCTACTCCTGATTTGGAAGATTAGGCATCTGGAATGTGTATCTAAATTGTTTTATCCATAAAACATGTCTTAGATTGGTGAGCTGGTTGGATGTTGATTAACAAATTGGTTAGTTCTTGGTTCAGTTTATTTCTGATCCAAGAAGTCTAGAGGTTGAGCTCTAGTGCCCAGTATGGTATCTCAGCCAGGTTCCTGGTACATAAAGGTCAGATGTCAAGGACAGTATCTCTGACATCTGGTTTATTCTTCTAATCAAAGAAACCAAGTTTGTATGGAATCTTGTTTATGACCATGAAATAGATTGTGTTTAAAGGGAGTAATGGTGGTATGCACTAACCATATGTTGTACTACTTTTGAGGGGGGGAGTGTATGATTCTCGAAGGTTAGTGGCAGTTGTTGAAGAAAGTCCCTGGTCTAGAATTAAAGGGGTCTTGGAGAAATGTCATACGTAATGTCTTGACGTTCTTGTATTGAGAATTTATTTTTCTCAATATGACTGGTGATGTTCTCATTAACAGGATAGAGGTTATTTACTCAAACTTGATGTCACTTATTAAGTCTATGAGAGCATGGAAATCCTATTCTGTTGTTGTGGAAAGGTCTTTCAAGGGTTGTGTGCATTGGAGATGTATCAATCAAAATTTTGTGGTTGATTGGTGTCTGCACTGTTGAAGCGTCATCTGAATCACCTAGGATGAGCATTTCAGATTTGTGTGGAGTAAGGAGGAGGAGTTTATTTTGGAACCAAAGGATCATGGTTCATATTATTTGGGAAGTTTCTCCTCAAGAATGGGTTCAATTATGTGGTGTCCTCACATGATGGAACATTTGCTTTTTGCAAGGATTGAAGGGCATCCTTGTGTTTTGAAGAATTCAGAGAAGCAGACTTAGTCTGGTCAGTCTGCTTATGGCGTATAATGATTAGTCAATGCCATGTTTGTTGAAATCTGCTCTAGATACCTGTTAGAGGGAATCTCTTCTGTAGGTACAGAAGAATGGCATCTAACACCTCAAAGTCAGATAGGAGGTCTGGATATTATGCTTATGAGAAGAAGATTCTTGAGGTGTACATACTTTACATGTATTTTTATCTAGCCTTAAAGGTTGATCAGCTACTTATGGTTGATCCTCTTGTGTCCCTTTCAAGAGTTATGTATTACTATGGTGACTCCAGACCATAGTTAAGGAGATATCCATGTGATTGAGTTTGATGTCAGAACTGATGTTGGAACATCATTTCAGTTCCTTGATTCTTCATCCAAGGAAGTTTGTTTTGTTCATGGTGGAGTATAAGGACAAGCCACTGGCCTAATTTGAAGTATTTTGTGGTGTGAATGGCTGCCATGACTGCTTTTCATGAAGGAGAATAAGTTGGTTCTAGAGGTGTGCAGAAGAAGAATGTCAGATCAAATGTTCTACGTTGTGTGAGAATGTAATCTTATCTGACTTATGATAAATACTTTGAAGGTAGTTGAGTATTTGTCTGTACTCTAATGAGGTAGTGCATAAGAGTGATGGTAAATACTTTGACAGGTGTTGCACCCCAAAATTTTCCCTCCCATTTTTTCAAGACATTCTCCTAGGGTTCCAAAAATGCTCAAGGATGCTCAAGAGTTGATCAGACAAATTCTCCTCCTAGCCAATGAACTCACAACTAGGGTTTTGTGTTTCTCAAAGAATATTGGATTTCTAAGGCCTCAAGTGGTTCTAATGGTTCTTCATATGTTCCTAAGAAATCTCATGTCAAGTTTCAAGTCTTACATCACAAGTTTGCTCAGTCAATGATTCAAATGATTGAAAATCAACCATATTGGGTAAAAAGTCAACTATGGTCAACATACAGTCCAACTTCAAGATTTTTTGTCAACATAGACATTTTGAAGTGATATTCATCATTTGATCAAGGGTTGATCATGATTCCTCAAGAAAAGCCCTCAAATCATCAAAAGTCAAAAGTTGCCAAATTAGGGTTTCCTTGGGAGAAGTCAACTGAACTTTGACCAGGCATAACTTTCACATGATTCATCAAATTTTACCAAACCAAAGCTCATTTTGGAGGAAATTCAATTCTCTACAATTATTCTCTCTAAGCTCAAGTCCAAAAAGTGCGTCATTTGAGAGATATAAGCCAATACATTACAAGTCCTTTCAAAAGTCAACAAAAAGACACTTTTTGTTAAGGCAACTTACATCAATATAAATTCTTCAAAGTAAAAAATGATCAACATAGATATTGTATAGGACATCTTTAGCTTTCCAAAAAATCCAATATCACCTTTAAAAGATGAAAATTGAGAGATTTATGACCATTGCAAGTTGGGAAATTTTGAGCAATTGCATGAAGTTCAAAGTGAGCAAGCTTGTTATTTTGGGCTTTTGGGCCGTGGTTTAAGAGTCCAAACATATATTATACTCCTCATACACCTCATAATTCATTAATATACCCCTTGAAATATTTTTATTTTAATCAATTTTTATTTATTCATTAATAATGCAAATAAAATAAAATAAAATACATATGCCTTTCTTACAAAGACCGAGCCCATATTTTCTTTGACCTAATTTCCACTATATATTCTCTCATTCTCTTCATATAAGAAAAAAAAACCTTGCCTCAAACTTGTCAAAAAAGCTCAAATTTCTCAAGAAACCCTAAAATCTTGAAACTCTTGTTACAAACCTACAAACCCTATCACTACAAAACATTCATTCCATTCTTTTCCAGCAAGCCTATAGAGTAAGTATGGACCAATTATGATGATCCCAAACGCATGGAATCTCATGGCGTGGCATCTCCAGTTTCATAATTTTCATAACATTCATATCTTGATTTTTTGCCTGCTTTAACATGTATTAATATTACTAATGTGTCCATGAGGTTTGTTAGTGCAAGATAGAACAATCGCAAGGGTCCCATGAAGTTAGAATCGTGAACCACCATTCTTACACCAATCCATCTTATTTGCACCTTAACTCAAACCATTGATTTTTAGCTCACAAAAATACTTCCAATGTATTCGCAAACCTTGATTTAGGGGGATAGGGTGTTTCTGGATTGGTAACTCTGTCTATTTTGCAGGGTTGATACAAGAAGGTCGCTGGAGAAGACGACCGGAGCTAGGGCTCTGACACCTCTCTGGTACAAGTATATGATTATAATATATATTTATGGTTTGATATAGGTTAATGGATGTACATCCTCCTTAGTGGTAGAAGCGCGCGCGTTAAAGTCACTTGTGTCAAAGGGCTCGAGTTCGATCTAGCCTTTTTCCATTTATTTTCTTAATGTTTCCATAGTTTTGCAGGTTTATCATTGAATGCACTGAAGCCAGATTCCATCACCAAGGCGCGCTTGGCTTGGTGGTGAGTATGTTGACAGAAAGCCTTAAGGGTGTGGCTTCAACACCCACCCCTACCATTTGGTTATTTTAAACACTTTTTCTTCCTTTTCATAAAACCTAACATTTTATAAAACCTTAATTTTTCTTAACAAACCGTAATTTAATTTTAGGTTTTCTTTAATTTAATCAATCCTAATTTAATTTTTAGGTTTTCTTAATTAAATTAAAATAAACTTAGATTTTAGGGTTTTATTTAATTTAATTAACTAACTTTTTTTAATTAAAATCAATTAGGTTTTTAGGTTAGTCGTCAAAATTTTTTCATCAAACAATCACAAAATGTATTTTACTATCGCTTATTTCATTATTTTTTATCATTATGTAATTGCTTACAGTTTATAATAGTTTAATTAGGGTTTTATTGTCCATTCCCCCCCCCCCCCCCCCCCATTTTTCTGTTTGTATCCCCTTTTCCGAAGCTTTGTATTAGCGTAGGACCCTTTAATTTCTGCCTTTACTTTCGGCATTTACTGCTTTCCTTATAACTGTTGAGCTTAATAAGTTGTAAGATAAGATCTAAAAGCAATCATAGCTCACCCTAAATACAAGATAAATAAACTGAATCGAATCACTTTTCACACACTCATCTCTAGGATAACCTCACTTGTTGCCTCGGAAAATGGTCATGTCCCTCGAACGTAGGGATACCCTTAGCAAAGACCCTCAGTTAAAATCATCATAAATATCATAGTCCCACGATGTCCCTCGAGTTTCCTATTAGAAATAATCTTGTCCCTCGATGTTGCCTATGAATATATGATGATAGTACCCTCGAATTACTATGGTATCCCTATATGTTTCCTTAGATGACCATACGATGACCCTACGCCCATCCCTTCACATCCAACGATAGGGATTCCTACTAAATAATGGTAGGATAACACTATCTAAAGGAGGAGGAAAATAACACGAACGGCCTTGAGTAAGGGTAGAATATTGTTAATCGCTTGCTCACACTTTTCAAAACATCTTTTTCACAAACACTTTCTCTGACATATTTTTAAAAGCAAACACTTTGTATGCATTCTTAACTGATACAAGAATCATTACAAAGTTTTCGTACTTAGGCATTTTTCAAAATATTTTCAAACACATACACAAAGCATTTTTAAAACAAAGTAAGCTCACGATTAAGAGCCCGTAGATTACTACGGATGAAAAGGGTGCTAACACCTTCCCTTTGCATAACCTACCCCCCGAACTTGGAAAATTCTTGAAGGTCTTTCTTGTTCTTTTCACCCTTTCCTTTATTGGATAAAAGAAAAGTCGATGGTGACTCTTGCTATCTACAACATTTGCGATAAAAGACAAAACCAAGTCAGTTCTCCCCTCGTATTACAACGGGAGCTAAGTATTTGTCTGAGGGGTTATGCAAGTTTGTTGTCTGAACCTTATGATTCATAAGGAGTATAGAGAATTTATATTTCTCTATGTGGATGTGTTGAGTAGCTTGGGATAGGAAGCTGCTAACTAGTAAGAGTTTATTTCTCTCTATGGTGCTCTGGTGTGTGACAACCTGAATTGGATGTTAAAGGTGTGTCATTGGAGAACCTATGGTGTCAAAGAGTTCTTTGCATAATAAGTCCATTGGATGATGAATTAAGAACCAGAGCTGATGGGTTCAGTGATATGAAGAAGCTGATGTTTTATATGATGTTGTAACATCATGGTTATATATGGAAGTATTTGGAAGATGATTGGGTTATGGATGTGGAGTTGAGGCTCAACTTTATTATGAGAAGAGGCATCTCTGGATATGTGGATTGGAATGTGCAGATTTTGATCTTATATATAGTAGCATGTTTTGACAATGCATGACTACTATTGTTTAAGACTTCACTAGTATCAGCAACTACTAGTTGATGTAAGGGTAAAAGAATTCTATCAGATATTAAGGTATGATTTGATTAGGATTTTTTAAGGTGGGTTCTTCTACTACAAGTAAAAGATGGTGACAATCTGGAACTTGTGTAGCAACCTAAGAGCATGTGTTCTAAAAGATGTGAGAAATTCCAAATTAAGTGTGTCTTGTGTGAGTCTCAAGTGTGTCAAATGGTTGCCCTCCACTGTGAAAGTATGAAGACTTTCATGTGTTCTTGTCCTATGCTCAAGTTTCCATATTTAGAAGAAGCATTGATTATCCTTGACAGGGGAGTGAAGTACTTGTCTATGGATTGCTACTGCAATGGTACAAATATTTTGTTGGCTTGCATGCTGAGATTGGTGATCTTGAAAGGGCATGTTTGATTCAAGGCAGGTGAAGTCGGGTGATTGAATCAGAAGTACACATATCTCTCTAATGGTCAATACTTGTGTCTGGGAGAATTTATTTTTTTCTGCAGATTTTGGAAGGACTCTATGCGGGTCTTTGTTATTAAGAGATGTCACATATGTGATATTCTGATCTTTTGGTGTGTGTCACTAAGTCTGGGTGAAAGGAGTACACTTAGAGTCCAGTTGAAGGCATTGTGTTTATGCTTCAGAGCCTAATTGGATAAGTTTGTGGAGCATTTTTGGACTGATGGTTGGAGTTATGTTGGTCACGGGTTTGTGCATTCAAGAGAAAGAAGACAATGTCTGGCTGGATGTTAGGACATTATTTAAGACATGTTTGATGTGTGATCAAAAAAGGAGTTATGTGGACGGTGTGATCAAACATGTGTCAGAAGTGAGTATATAAAGTATGTTTGAATGTGCATGTGCATGTATTGGGACTATTTCTTTTCAGCAGAAACAACCCAGAGCTCATAAAGTCATTCGAGCTGTTTTGGATGATACACATTGATTTTGGTGGCAGTTTTCACCTCAAATAATGTTTCCTTTTGACCAAGACCATTTCTACAATCAAGGATCGTTATTTCCCAAGCAAATATTCAGTTATTTATAGAGGTTTATTCTTTCCTCTTTCACCTTGTGAGTGTTATGAGTTTTTCACAATCCTGATGGGTTTTGTTCGAGTTTGGGTGAGATGTGTTTGGGTTTGGTTTTGTGAGGGCCTTTGTTGTACCCCAAAATTTGCCCTCTTATGTCTCTAAAATTTTCTTACAAGGTTTTCTATGGCTCAAGTTTGCAGCACTGATACATCAATTTAGGCTTGGAATTGGCACAAGAGCAAAATAGTCAATTGCACATTGAAAAGTCAAACTTTGACTTTTGGATCAAAAATCAAGTTTCAACAATCATATTTCATCAAGACATGAAATTGGTTCCTCAAGAAGTCAAAAGTCAGAAATTACCTTGAAAAATCAAATTTCTAAATATTTAGAAAATTTTCTAAGTGTTAAGAGAATATGTTACTTCAGAACTTCTGGTCTAACCTCCATACAAGTGCAGTAAGAATTTGCAAACATGGTTCAGAATATGACTCGTCAATCAGAACATATGGAAACCGTGTTCTTCAACTAGAACATGATTTTTCAGCATGTGAAGGTTACATTCAACGCCTCGGTCAAAACATCACCCTTCGAGTCTCATTCTGGTCTTCTGCGATCAGAATATCACCAAATCCCAAAACCTCGTTTAAACAACTTGTTGCACTGCTACATCACAGTCTTGTAATCAACTGTTGATTCAGTCCACGCCTGCACTTTCTCAAACCCCATATTTGCACCAAATTAGCATACAAAAGTTATGATTAAAAGTAAATGGAACAGTATGCCAAAAAGGTTTAAATACAATTTGTTTTCCCCCCAAAACAACAACAAACTCACCTATAAATAAGTTGCTCCATCATACTTTTAAAGGGCTGACTTTTGGAGAGAGAGAATTATCAAAGAGAGAAAAGAAAACAGTAAAACCTTCACAAATCTAGAATTCCCAATCAAACCCAAACCTTTTTTCTTCCCTTTGAATCAAAGAACATATCATTTTTTGTTCCGTTGTTCTTGCTAATTCCAGAACATCTGAAGACAGTAGCTCAAATCTTAAACACACGCTCCAGATTCAAGGTGAGTCTTTCTGACTTTGAATCTTTTCATTCAGAATATCATTAAATATGTAAATATCATATTATTGATGATGTCCATATCATGGCATAAGTAAGAAAAATTGTGGATCAGAACTTCTTGAATAAAGCTAGGCTCATAATTAGGATTAGAACTTCTATAAATGGTTGTGCTTTTATCTTTCTGATTTGCTGTTGTTGAGAACTGAATAAGTTGCTGATGTGCTGATTAATGTAAGGAAGGAGTTGAAATGTAACACGGAACTTGAGTTCTCCTCACTGTTTTAACATACAGAACTTCTGATTTTCACTCACTGTTTAACACAACACTGAACTTCTAATTTTCACTCACTGTTTAATACAACACAGAACTTCTGATTTTCACTCATTGTTTTAACACAACACGGAACTTCTGAGTTCTCCTCACCATTTTAACACATTGGACTTCTGATTTTCACTCACTATTTAACACAACACTGAACTTCTGATTTTCACTCACTGTTTTAGCACAACACAGAACTTCTGAGTTCTCCTCACTGTTTTAACACATAGAACTTCTAATATTTTCTCACTGTTTTACCACACAGAACTTGCAGGATTCCGTATCGTTTTAACACATATAGAGCTTCTAATATTTTCTTACTGTTCTAACACTCAGAACTTCACCACGTAGCGACCCAAAAATTCTGCTTTCCCCCCTAACGTTTCTTTCAGGACCTCAGCATGTATCAACTTAGAACTTTGGATCACCTCTAATGTTTCTTGCTGAACCACGGCGCGCCTGGCATCAGAACTTCTAGTCCTCTTTATTTTGCTTTCAGCAACATGCTGATCCTATTTCTCTTTTTTTTTTCCTTTTTTTTCTTTTATTTTATTATTAGTACTATTTTTATTAATATAAAAAAGACATAAAATATTTTCCTTTTATTAACTAATTATTTCCTTTTTTCTTCTAATTCATTAAGACAAAAAAACCATTTTCAAAATAAGTCTTTTCCTTTTTCTTTTATTGTACAATTCAATATGGTTGTAATAGATAATTAAGATTTAAATTCTTGCAAATCCTCATTTGTAATTTTGTACCCCCATCCCATAATGATGTAATAGCGTAGGACTTTACATTTCCGCAAATTTACCGCTTTCAAATCTAAATGCTAGTAATTAGGGTTTATATGGCAAGACATAAAATCAATAAATAGATAACCCTAATCAAGACTAAATGCATGTAAATCAAACACACTTGCACACTAGCACACTAGCACCCTTAGGGTAATCCCATTTTGTTGCCTATCGGAAAATAGTCATGTCCCTCGAACATGGGCGTTTTAGCAAAGACCCTCGATAAAAGATCGTAGTCCCTCGATGACCCTCAATGTTGCCTTCGGTAAACGATCTAGTCCCTAAACGACATTGCTAAAACGTCCCATAGGTTGCCTTCGATGACTATACAAAAAGTCCTGTACCCGTCCCTTTACATCCAAAGATAAGGCTTCTTTCCAATCAATGGTGAGATAGCAATATCAAAGGAAGAAATAAATGAACAAAGACTTTTGAGTAGGTAGAAACGTTCTTAGTTTCTTGCTCACTTTTAAAACAAATACACACCAAACATTTTCAAAACAAACACTAACAGTTTCCATGAAATATTTTCAAAAGTCCAACACTTTGTATACGTTCTTAAAACACGAGAACCATTACAAAGTTTTCCCAAAGGAAGGCGCCTTTTCAAAATACTTTCAAAAAACACCACAAAGCACATTTTCAAACAAAGCACACTTTCAAACAAAGCAAGTGATCTAGCGAGAAACTAAGAGCCCATAGATAACTATGGATGAAAAGGTTGCTAACACCTTACCTTTTCATAATCTACCCCCCGAACTCAAGAAACGATCTCAAAGGTTTTTCCTGTTCTTTTCCACCTTTCCTTTTGGATAAAAGAAAAGTCGGTGGCGACTCTTACTAACCGCAATAATTGAGATCAAACGCAAAACATCCCAAGTCAGTTCTCCCACCGCGTTACAGCCTTCTTTGTCAATTTTTGGACAAAAAGGGGGAGAAAGGGTTTGCTCAAATGTCCAGTCTAGAGTTTGTGTTTCCAGATGTTGTACACATATGTCGAATAAGATGTTCGATCTTGTGATTGTATTTTTGTTTTGTAACTTATGATCTGAGTTATGAACACAGTTGTGACCTGTGTTCTGAGTTACCTAGGGTGGTTGTTGGATACTTCTTAAGTTTCCTCTTATGTCACAGGTTGACTGGTGGCTTCTTCATGGTTCTCTTATGCCGCCATGTGGAAGGAAGACTTATTCATTTGTGACAAGAATAGGTTCTTGGGTTGAGGGGGAGTGTTTTCTTCCTCATGTACATCAAATGACTTCAGGACTTTCTACTCCTTTATCCTGAGGTTGTTATTCTTTGGTGTTGAAGTTATTGCTGCAATGGAGTTGCTATAAAGACAATTTTGAATATGATGTCCTAACATCATAGTGCTTGTGAAGATTGGCTTCATGTTTCTATGCTGCTGTGTTCTGTAGTTTCTGAGGACTACTGTTGATGGGTGTAATTTTTGTTTATTGTTGTCATCTGGGTTGTAATTTTTATTATTTGTTTTATCCAAAATTTTCCAAAGGAGGAGATTGTTAATTCTCTATTTTTAGGATTGACATTAATTTTAGTAAAACAAATATATCAACAATATGTTAGATAGGATGTGTTAACTTGGTAAACAAGAACAGGTTGAGCAAGAAGTGCCATCTGATGTAGGAACATGTTGAGTTGAAATGTTTCAACATCTGGAGCAACATGTCGGATAAGATGTCCAATGCAGGGTCATACGACATTGCACTTGAGCTGGGCTGGATTAGTGAATTCAGTTATGGTTTAATAGTTAAAGAATATTCTGGGAATATTATGCAATCTTACGTGGCGCTGATTTAAAGGTCTGGGAGAATTAAGTCAGAATATTGAAGAATACGCAATTTTTAGATATGGAGATATATTAGGAAACTAATGATTGAGTACCTTGTTTGTAGCAGAAGTTTCTGCTAATTTGTAACAGCTAATGTGTTTTGATTAGAAGCCCAAATCCAGCTGGGAAGAGGTTATAAATAGAATGCTTGTAACCTAGAAAAGGAAAGGGTCCAAGATGTAGAAGTTTAGGGTTTTGTCTTTGTGCCACTCTCTAGGAGAGTTGGTATTGTTCTCCTCAATGCTGTGAAGCAAGAGTTAGTATTTTTCTTGGAGGAAGCTTTTAAGCAACTCCAAGTTGTGTTCTTAGTTAGGAGTAAAGTTGTAAATGGTGGAGTTTAGATTTAGGTCTTGACTAGGTATTGTCATGTAAGTGTGTCTTCTATTTTGCTGTCATGGAAGTGTGTCTTCCCGTGTGTTTTCGAATCGTTGTATTTGATTGATGAGGGATTGAGGAGGACCTCATATCTAGGTGAGTCTTAGATAGAAGTATAGCACGGGTAGTGATTAAGTGAGTAGATCGTAAACTGGTATATTTGTTATAGGGTCTATGAATTGATACTATCATAGTAGATTTGTCCCTGGCTTGGTATGTCCCTAGAGTAGGAGAGTTGCTCTGAACTGGGTTAATAATCTGTGTGTTATTTATGCTTTTCGGCACTATTTTAGATGTGTATACCTTGCCTATGTTGTTTTAAGTCGGATCAGATTCCCAACATGTCATAGGACATCTGAGTTCTGACCTACCATAGTTTCAGGGTGCTAATACCTTCCCTTTGTATAACCAACCACCATGCCTAGATCCTTCTTTTTTTGGGTTTTATCAATATTTTTCCATTCTTTGGAAATAATAAAGTTCGATGGTGACTCTTGCTTATTATTTTTTCGAGTTAAGTTAATTAATGGCTTAATCTCAATTTTCGTGCCCCGAAAGAATCTAAATGAGAATACCGTATTGAGAGCGTGGAACGATTTATGCTTTTCTATTTAACTCAGGGGATACCAATATTTGGAATATTTGACATGTTCCTCATTTTGATTTGCTACTACTTTGTTTTGGTGTCGAGGAAGTAGGAAAAAGTCAAGACTTGGCATTTCGACCCTCAGAGTTTCTCGTTTAAAACTCTTATGATGCAGACTATATATTTTCCTCGCCGACCAAGTCATTTCACAAGGTGTTTCTTTTAGTGTTTGTCATCTAGTTCACCAGAGTGATAATTTGAGGTGTCTTATTAACATCACTCGCGTGTGGAGCCTAGTTTACCTCTCAACCAGTAGTAGTGGTATGTAATTTGGATGAAGGATATATATTTTTGTTTTAGCAGTTGGTGAAGGCTAGATCTAGTTCTCCAGGTGTGTAGGATGTCATAAATCCTTCTTAGAATTCATGGTTTCTCCTCACGACCATGCTAGTAACGAAATTGGATGGTTGAAGTCATGTGTTGTTATGTTTCCATATTTTTCACTCTGACGTTTGAGTAAATGGTTGGATGTTAACCATCGATTACACATGACGCCAATGACCTTCTCGTAAGGAATCATTCACGTTGTTGAGAAATTGATCAGATGCGGGAATTTCTGGGAAATGGTGTTGATATGGGTAATAACTGTAAACACTCTAACATACATGTAAGTTTATATCATATGTGAGAGGTATTCATATGTGACATTTCACAACTCCTTTTATTGGAAGTTTCAGTGGGCATAAAATCTTTCAATATAAAATTAATGTCCAAATAAACATATGTCAAAATATACTTCGTTCAATCATCTAACGTTCCTCCTTCAGAAATATTTTCAATTCAATTCAATCCTCTGAAGGTTCAATCTTACGAAACCGTTCATCAAAGCAAAATAACAAGTCACATAGGAGCGGTCAATTCAAGGAGGGTTCCGAAAATTATATGGTGAATAAGATACGGAAGAAAAGTACACAATTGGGGATTTCATGAAGTGATAAAGAGGTTGTGTTTATGATGCAATAAGGGAATCGAAAAAAGAGGCGTGGAAGAATTGAAGGCAAGGAAGGAGAGTACAACATTGTTAACATGGATACTATTTCTCTCAACATAAAAGGGTGCGACATTTTGATGAAGAGAATGAGGTTAAACCAAATCATTACGAAGGCAATGCAGATATTGTGTTTATTCAGGAAACTAAAACTCAACATATGGATGAATAAATGGTAACAAGCACGTGGAGCAATAAAGACGTAGAATGGTCAATGAAGGACTCAAAAGGAGCCTCTGGGGGGATGCTAACTATGTGGAGGAAATGAGTAATAACGCCTTTATTCAGTTTCAATATAGAAGGCTCATTGGGGGTTTGTGCATAATACAAAGTCCATGGGTGTTATTTTGTCAACATATATTCCTCATGTGTGCTAGATATGAAGAGAGTGTTATGGTTAGAAGTTGCAAAGTTTAAAAATAATTTACGAGAGTTGGTGGGGCATTGGAGGGGACTTTAACACTTATAAGAGATAAAAGTGAAAAAGTGGGTAAGAACAATCAAATTAGAGAAACATACATGAATGAATTTAATGATTTCATTAGTTATATGGAATTGGATGATGTACCATCAATAGGCAACATATACACATGCTCAAATAAGGAGGGCAGTGCAAGAAGTAGATTAGATAGATTCTTACTATCTAAATATATGGTGAATGGATGGAAATATGTAGGACATATGGTAGGTGACAAGGACATATCTGATCACTCACCAATATGGATCAAAGCAAACGAGATTGAATGGGGGCCCAAAACCATCTAGGGACAATAATTGTTGGTTAGATAACAAATAATTTGTAGGAGTCCTGGAGGAAGCATGGAAATCAATAGTGGTAGAGGGAAAACATGAATTTGTTTTGAAAGAAAAATTCAAAATCTTGAGAAACATAATTATAGTTTGGAATAAGGAGAGTTTTGGATGGTTGGACTTTAGAGTGGAGGAGGTTGTCAAGAAAATAAATGAATGTGATGAGCTAATTATAGATAATGGTCAAAATAACAAATTTAGAAAATATAAGAAAGGTAATGCCTGAGGCACAGAAAGGCAGATGGAGTGGTTGTTAGTGCACGAGGCATGACAGTGAGACACTCGCGAGGCCAAAGAGGGTGAGGAGTTCAAAGAATACCTCTTCTTAGTCAGATTCAGTTTCTGATGTGTTTCCATGTGATGTAGTAGCCATGAATGATACATTAGCACGCTCCTCATCAGAATCTGATCCTTCAGAGTCTGACTCGTCCCATGTAGCCATGATACCTTTCTTCTTGTCATTGAAGGCATTCTTCTTGAATATTTATTTTTGGGTGCTTTCTTTTTGAAGCTTTGAACATTCATTTATGTAGTGTCCTGGATCTTTGCAATCGTAGAAAGTAACTTATTTGCTTGCTCTTCCTCTTGCAGATGATTCTAAACGATCTTCTCTGCTTTTGAGTCTTCTAAATTTGCCTTGTCTTTTCTTCCAGAGTAGTTTGACTCTTTTGAAAATAAGAGACAATTCATCTTCGTCATCAAAAGGTTCTTCTTCATAATATTCTACTTTTTCAGCTTGGAATGCTTTACATTTTTCTGACTTGTTCCTTTCTGACTTTGACTTTATAGCAACAGACTTACTTCTTTTCTGAGGCTCATCTTCCTCTAGCTCTATTTCATGACTTCTAAGGGACCTAACCAACTCTTTGAGAGACAGGGTGTTTAGATCCTTAGACAACTTCGAATTAGTAATCATAGGTCTCCATTTCTTAGGAAGACTCCTGGTGATCTTTTTAACATGATCAGTTGTAAAATAGCTCTTGTCCAGAACTTTAAGTCCCGGTAACAAAGTTTGAAACCTTGAAAACATAGTTTCAATGATTTCATCTTCTTCCATCTTGAAGGCTTCATATTTTTGGATTAAAGCCAACGCCTTAAACTCTTTAACTTGAGTGTTACCTTCATGTGTTATTTTTAACGAATCAAAAATAGCTTTCATTGTTTCTCTATTAGTGATCTTCACATATTCATTGTGAGATATAGCATTGAGAAGAAACGTTCTAGCTTTATGATGATTCTTGAGAATGCATTTTTGATCATCATTCATTTTGTTTCTAAGAATGGGAATACCAATCGCATATACAAGTGCTTCATAACCAAAAATGACAAGATCCTAATGATCAGCATCATATCCTATAAAGAAACTTTCTAGTCTATCTTTCCAATAGACAAAATTCTCTCCATCAAAAATATGAGGCTTAGTACTATAACCATATCTTTCGTTTGAATGAGCAACAATCATAGAAGTTTTTCTCACACTGGATCTCTCTACACGATTCAGCATTTGATTTGAGAATCAATAAAAGAGACGGAGTTCTGATACCAATTGAAGTTTGAGAAAAACACAAGAAAGGGTGGTTTTAATTGGGGTTTTAAAAAACTATTTCTTATAGAAAATGCTTCTCACAAAAAAACAATGATAACTAAGAAAGAAAGGAAAGTGACATGTTTTATTTATACAAGTTCACCTTAGAAAAGGCTACTCTTGTCCACCCGCCAAGGAGATTTTTTCTAAAGAAAGGGATTAGTCCAATAATCTAGAAATATTATAACAACCTCTAAGAGTTTAGAAAAACAGCTTAGCCCTCTCAAGTAATTCTGACTACAACTTAGTCACTTGAGAAAACAAATCTAGAAAGATTTACAATCAAACAGTGTTTACAAGAATGCTTCTAACAAGTTGGTTTAACACCAAATAAAGAACAAATATTTACACACAAATATGAGCAACAACTCTTGTGTATATAAAAAATGATAGAACTAACACAATAACAATCAACAACTCTTGTGTTCTAGAGAATATAAGTTAACACAAATCTGAGCAACAACTCTTTGTGTTTTTCTTTTGAATATTTTCTCTATTGGTTTTTCTTATGCTTTTGATGCTTTTATTTGAGTAGTTTATTTGTTAGTTGTTCGATTTATTCAAAATCGTTGATTTTCAAAGAAGTAGAAATCCCTTTATATAGGATGGGAAAAGAAGATCATTGGAAAACGTCACTTTCACCAAGCCGGCTGCTACAACAGTAGGTGTGAACATGGGAAACAATGAGCACATAAAAAACTTCTTTCGTACAATATGTTCACCATAAATATCGGAAAAGGTGTTGACAGTTGTACTTGTTTACTTCTTGCATAAGTTTGTGATCTTTTCTTCTGTTTAAGATACTTCTGATCTGAAGTAGTAAGAGAGCGCATAAGAGATCGTGTATTTGTTATTCAATCTTCTTATGGAATAATTCTGATATAAAGAGATGAATATTCCAGAAAATATTTCTTTGTTGTGTTTCCAAAGGTATCGGAGTCTTCAGAACCAGAACCTTGTTTTCAGATATATATAGCAGCAGTTTATCTAACAATCATTTTCTTGATATCTGAGTTTTGAAGCAAAAGATTTATCTGAAAAGCACTTTATCTTATTTTCTGATCATTGAAGCAAAAGCTTCATATCTGATCTTCACAATAGATTCTTTTATGAACACACTAGACTTTTAAAGAGGAAAAACTTATTTGGAGAAGTACACATGGTTCCGTTTTTGACGAACATTCATTATTCATCAGAACTACTGATGTTTCTTCAGAACTTAAACAATAGTCTTTACGATGCAAGCTAAACACATTTGATGATTCTTCATACAACAATCTGAATCAATTTGAATATTTTATCTCCACGCTAAAAGAACATTTAGATACCAAAATTGTTATACATAAAATATATGTATTGTTATCATCAAAACCCAGAGATTATATGCAGAACCAAATACTATTCTTACAATCTCCCCCTTTTTGATGATTACACAACCATATATTTTGATGAAACAATTTTACAAGGTAATATCAATCAAAGTATCAGAGTAAATTTAGAGAAACTCCCCCTGAGTTAAAACAATCTCCCTTGAATTAAAGACTTAATAATCTTTAGAGATGAAAGGGATTTCTAAGCATTGTCATCTTTCTAATCGCCTGATTAAAGGATAGGATCCTTTTTAATGCTTATCAGAGCTAGACTTTATCAGAACATATGTTATCTTAGAACCTTCTAAACGATAGAAGTTTTAAATCTGATCATGATTAATTTGAATCCTTAAGACATCAGAAGTTCTTTATCAGAACCTTCTAAACTTCTTATCAGTTTGTTCCTGAAACAACATTCTCAATACAATCTAATATATATATATATATATATATATATATATATATATATATATATATATATATATATATATATATATATATATATATATATATATATATATATATATATATATATATATATATTTGTTAGATTTAGATATATCAAAATCATCACTATCTTCTCTCCTTTTTATCTTAATCACTTAATTGTTAATTATAGAGATTGAGATTTACTACAAATAATTATATAAGTCACTTAATTTAAAAATAAATAAAAAACTACGACGTCTCTAACACTATTGCGTGGTGCAATACAATTTCTGAAAATTATCAACTTTGAAAGTTACTGGTAACAACACACTTAACACCACGTAAGCACAAATCAAGGATCATGGTGTTCTAGATTATGAGTGTAATTTATATAGGATATAATTAACTCATGATACAGTAAAGAAAATAGTGAAGAATCGAGGAGGGAGGAAACCTAATTTCTATACTATTTAACTCACTACATAACATGTGCCTTGAATATAATAGAAAATTAATTTAAATCAAATGGATTGAAGTTAAATCAAAGTTAAATCGTGAACGAGATTACTTTACTAATTTCAAATCTTTCATTTTCAAATATGTCTTAGAGTTAAACATAGAAATATCCAGGATAATTCAGTCTTTTATTGAGTTTGTACAAGACTGACAAAAAATTTGGATGTAACGAAGAGCGTCTAAAATTTATAGTGAAGAGTGTATGATTTTCTAATATATTTTTCTGAATTCGAAATGATCTTACACACATTCTTTTAAGGGTTCTTCGCCTATATTTCTTGTCTAACACTTATTTATGTTGGGGGAGATTATTAAGAGCATTGATGCATAGTATAGGAACAAACACATTTGAGAGAGACACACCACTTCTCCACCTAAAACCTTAAGGTGATAGGTGAGTGGATTCTCCCACTTATATATGCTTAAGTCTCCACATTCCTATCCAATGTGGGGCTATTTCTCCACTTACTCACACTTGCTATATTATTCCAACACTCCCTCTAAAGTGTGAGTCCACAATGCTCCTCCACTTTTACCACACCACTTCTTGGGCGAATTTCGATACAAGTTCCTTCTGGTCCCTTTCTCAAACCAAAGGCTCATGATACCATGTTGGAGGGAGATTATTAGAAGCATTTGTAACACCCCAAATTCTACCCGGTAGTTATAACGAAAAATCAGAGTAATTAAAAATTTCCAACACATTTGGGATATCACAATTCAACATGTTGCAACACATAAACAGATACATAACACTTTAGTTTTCAGAGGATCATATAACAACTTGCATCAACTTTTAAAACAAAACCACTTCTTTTATTAATAACGCAGCAGAATCATAATTACAACTTCAAGTAGCATCATATGTTTCATTCAACTAAAACAACTTGAGGGACAACATATTATTTCATATAATTCAACTTAGAATTCGACAACTAAAATAATTTCAACAAGTAAACAACTATTCGATCATTTCCCCCTCGAGTGCTACGTATTAGAGCGACCAACCGACTTTGAACTAATAAGGCTAAGCAAATCTTCATTCTTTAATACCTGCACGTTACCAACAGAGGGCAACATTCAAACGGTAAGGGGTGAGATTCTCAAATCATATAAGTGAGCGCATGATAAATCATATATTAGAATTCAAGAATATAAAATCACCACCTCACAACTTTCAAACATCTTTAATTTCAACAAAACATCAACACAACATAACAACTAATTCACAACCTTTAAATGGCACCTGCCACAATAAGTCAAAAACATAAAGCAACAACAAATCTATCTTCACCATAGCTCAAGATGCAACACCGAATGCAACTCAAATACAATGCACATGCATGTGGTACCATTGGAGCAAAACTCTCAACTTAAAAACATTTTCCAGTAATCTCGAGGCATAAGGCATAAGCCTTCAACTTAATATTTTGCCAATCCAGGTCAACGTGGTGTCAATCCAGGTCAAATTAATAATACAAATGTATGTGACTCAATGAATGCAACAATCACATACAACAACAACAATCACCGTCACAAAGGCATAAGCCTATATCGTCACTTTACCAATAATTAGAGGTACTCATCATCGCTTCAACACTGACCATAGGCCTACAACTTAATCAACTTATCAATCACAACATATAAACGATAACATATTCAACAACAACAATGTATTCGACAACGTTGGCATAAGCCTACAACTTAATCAACTTATCAATCACAGCATATAAACAACAACATAATTCCATAAACCGGAAGCATTCAACTTATTTTGACTTCACCTGCAAATCAACTTTATTCTACATAATTCTAACCAAAACAAACCAACTAAAAATACCTATATGTATATACGACTTATTCCGACAATTTTAACTAATTCTGGTTAACTACTTTTACCGCTCAAATCTACAAATTCGGCTAATCGATATTGCTTAATATAATGTTATTACTACTTTTTATTTATACTTCTACTAATCGATTTATTCTACTAAATTACGCTTCCTCCGCTATTTATCTCACTGCTATTATTGGTCTCTGCCAAAACTACTTGTTCGCTATCCACAACTTCTACCGATAACTCTCAGCTAAATTATCACATCTGCCACTAATATACTACTCAATTAAATTATTTATTACCATCTCTGCAACTAAAACCATCACTGCTATTTTAATTTATATATCTACTACTAACATAATTCTACTAATTATTAACTCTGCTACTTTATTCTACTATTCCTCTCAATTTACCACTTATTATTATTTCTGTTATTATCCTCTATCACATAAAACAACTCTACAAAAAAAATATGCTACTACTACTAATGTTCCTTCTGCTATAACATACTACTGATAAGAATAGTTTAATTTATTCTCAAACTGCTTTTGTGTTTAATAAACTTCAGATTGATACCACATTAACAGTTATATAGCATAGTGCCACAGAAACGGAAAACTGAAACAAGTGCCCCTGCCTAACACTCAGTGCCTACGACACTTTCCTTCTACCATCACCCTAGTGCCAAACGACACATCCCCTTTCTTCTCAAGGTTTCCGAACGACAACCTCCTATATACAACAAGTGCCGAGCGACACTCTCTACCAACAACAACACCCAGTGTCAAACGACACTTTTCTTCCACAAATGTCCAGTGCCGAACGACACTCTTCTCCCTTTCAAGTTTTCCGACAAGCAGCACTCACCACTAACAAGGTGGCGATCGGCATGCCTCCCCTTCTTAAAATTTCCAACCTTTCTATTACTTCTCCAGTTTCCTTCGACCCACATATTTTCAACGGAACAATCAATCAACAACACACATGAATACGAAAGTTTCACCAATATTCATCACTAATTAATTCATAACATCAATTGTCACAAACAAACACAAACAGTAATAAATTTACATCCTAAATCCCCACATACAATTCCTCATAAGCCCCATTATAGGATAAGAAAATCCACCCTTACCTTGGATTGGAGATCGCTATATAATTCTGATTGCAACCCGCTGCTGCCATAGCTCCCAACCTTCATTCTTCTTCTCTTCTCCATGTATTGCATCCTTTTCTTTTCTCTTTCTCTAAAACCCTTATTCTTCCTTTTCTCATAAAAACCTAATTCCTTATAATTTCTATTATTCTTAATAATTCTATCGGGCCTAATCTTAGCATCCCCACTTTTACCACTATCACAACATAAGCCCAATTAAATAAATAGTCACATAATATAATCTAATATTATTTCCAATAATATTCTTCAACTATGATCGATCCACGCTTTAAATAATACTAACTCGCAAATAATATTCTAATAATAGTTCTCCGACTAAACCGTCTAATTTATCCGACTATCAACTTACTGCTCAACTCAACATATTTATCCAACTATGCTTCTTAGAATAATACTGATAATTCTCAAATTAATTCTACCGAATTAAATCCGATTATTTAATATTCCAACTTAATAAAATAATTTCGACTTGACGATAAAATTCAATTAATATAAAATATTCAAAACAATATTTAATAAAATAAATAATTAAATATCAGGGCGTTACAGCATTGATGCATAGTGTAGGAACATGCACCTTTGAGAGAGAGACACACCACTTCTCCACCTAAAACCTTAAGGTGATAGGTGAGTGGGTTCTCCCACTTATATATACTCAAGTCTCCACATTCCTATCCAATGTGGGACTATTTCCCCACTTACTCAAACTTGCTATATTATTCCAACACTCTCCCTCAAGTGTGAGTCCACAATGCTCCCCCACTTGTATCGCACCACTTCTAGAATGCAGGATGATCTCATTGACATAGTCGAAACGAAATAATTTCCGGATTGCTTTCCTACTAAACAACAACCTTCACAATGTTTTTCAGGCATCTCAAGACTTGGAATACCAGTAACCATATCTTGAGTAATCAGTTGATTAAGTGATCGAAAATTCAAATGTCCAAACCTCAAATGCCACAACCAACTAGCCTTGTGGTCGGCAACAGTTTTCAAACATTGAACTTCTGTCGAACTGATCATAGTCTTAAATGTCCTATTCTTCGACAATGGAGATTGTAAAACCAAATTGTTCTTAGTGTCGAACAATTTCAAAACTCCATCTTTCATGACAACTGAGAAACCTTTTTCAACTAGTTGTCCAACACTTAAAAAGTTGCATTTCATTCCAGGTACATAGAGCACATCTTTGATCATAGCTTTCCCTCCATTACTCATTTGAAAGACTATGTTGCCAGTACCTTCTACTTGCAACAAACTATTATCAGCAAGTTTTACCTTGCTCTTCTTCGACTCGTCAAAATCGGCCAACCACTCCTTTCGACCAGTCATGTGGTTCGAGAACCCTGAGTCGAGAAACCAGATCTTGGCTTTGACATGGTTATCTACAACTGCAGCCATAACCATCATACCACCTTCAGAATCATCTGAATCTTGGCGTGCAAGGTTCGCTCCTTTGTCCTTGCCTTTTGATCCCTTGTCTTTTCTGTACCAACAATTCTTGGCCAAGTGACCCCATTTTTGCTAGTTATAACACTGCATACCTTTCTTATCTTCTTTGTCCTTTCGATAGTTTCCTCCTCCCTTTTTCGAGGATTCAGAAGATCTATCTTCGACCTTATTCTTATGGGGATTCGACCAAGACTTCTTGCCATGAGTTTTGTCGAACCTGCCTTTGAATTCGTTGGAAACACCATCCTTTTTCCATGACTGAGCTTGCAGTGCCTGTATCGAGTCCTGAACTCCTTTCCTTTCGACAATCCTCATCTCATGCGCCTCCAACGAACCAACCAAATCTTCCACTTTAGTGGTTTCAAGATTGTTGGATTCTTGAATAGCTACGATAACGTGATCAAAGTGAGAGGTCAACATTCTCATTACCTTCTCAACTATCATCTTATCAGTAATGGTTTCACCACAACCCTTCATGAGATGGACGAGTTTCTGAACCTTCGACACATATTCTGCAACTTTTTCATCTTCTCCCATCGACAATAATTCATATTATCGATGCAAGGTTTGTAATTTGACAACCTTTACTTTCTCACCTCCTTCGAAATACTTTACCAGAATATCCCATGCCTCCTTCGATGTTTCAGCATGAGAGATTATGTCGAAGTTAGCAGCATCGACAGCAGTTTGAATGCAATAAGCAGCCTAGCAATCTTTTTTCTTGACTTCGTTGTGGGCTTTTTTCTGTTCGTCGGTTGCATTTGTAGCCAATGTCGGTACACCATCGGTAACCACTTCTAGGGTTTCATGGAAGCCAAATAAGGATTGCATTTGTTTTTCCCATCAGATCCAATTTTTACGGTCAAGTATCATTGGAAGAGAATTCGGAATTCCCTTACCACTAGCCATCTTCGCAGCGGTTGATTTACTAGCCCTAGAAAAATGATCTCTGGCGTGAAATTCTTGAAAACTTGATCAAGAACAATAACCGGAAGCTCTGATACCAATTTTTTAGTACGTGAGGCACTTTTAGTAAGGAGAGAAAGAGATAATAATAAAGAAAATAAGGATTTATATTATTAAATTATACAAATAATGATACACACTATGACTATTTATATACAATTTTAATTGGGCTTGGGCTAACACAACTTGGATTATATTAAATCTAATCAAGTCTAATCTAATTTAATATTTCAACAGCTCTAAATTATGAGTGTAATTTATATAGGATACAATTAACTCATGATACAGTAAATAAAATAGTGAAGAATCGAGGAGGGAGGAAACCTAATTTCTATACTATTTAACTTACTACATAACATGCCTTGAATATAATAGGAAATTAACTTAAATCAAATGGATCAAGGTTAAATCGTGAACGAGATCACTTTACTAATTTTAATCCCTCCACTCTCAAATATGTCTTAAAGATAACGTAGGAATACCCAGGATAACTCAGCCTATTATCGAGTTTGCATAAGATTGACGAAAATCTCGGATGTAACGAAGAGTGTTTGAAATTTATATTGAAGAGTGTATGATTTTATAATATGTTTTTCTGAATTTGAAATGCTCAATTTATAGGACAAACTAGTTTTGTTCCATAAGGTTGCGACCCTTGATAAAACTAACAAAGCATATTTAACACCTAAGAACTCCACCACTACCAGTCCCCAATCAATATTAATTTCTTTCTCTCATTTTTCAGCAAGATCATCTTTCTCCTCGAAAAATCTCTTTCTCTTCTCATTTTTTTCTTCTTCCTCTCAACAACAACCAAATTCATCTCGTCTTTAAACTCTTATAAAAAATTTCAGGTAATTATTGAAGGTTGATAAAAACATAAGAAAATGGGGGTTTGACTTAGGATTTTCAAAAAACATTTCTTTTAGCAAATACTTCTCACAAACAAACAATGATAACTAAACAAGAAAGAAAAATGACTTGTTTGGTTAATACTAGTTCACCTTAGAAAATACTACTCTTGTCCACCCACCATGGTGATTTTGCCTTAGAAAAGGATTTAATCCAATAATATGGAATGATTACAACAACCTCTAAGAGTTTAGAAAAACACTTTAGCCTTCTCAAGTAATTTTGACTACAATTTACTCACTTGAGGAAATAAATCTAGAAAGATTTATAATCAAATCGTGTTTACAAGAAATGCTTCTAAAAAGTAGATTTAATACCACTATAAAGAACAAATGTTTACACACAAATATGAGCAACAACTCTTATGTATACAATAATGATAGAATTAACACAATAACAAGAAACAACACTTGTGTTCTAGAGAATATAAGTTAACACAAATCTGAGCAATAATTGTTTGTGTTTTTCTTTTGAATATTTCCTCTCTTTATTTTTCTTATGCTTTTGATTCTTTTCTTTGAGTATTTTATTTCTTAATTGTTCGATTAATTCAAAATTGTTGGTTTCCAAAGAAGTAGAAATCCCTTTATATAGGCTGAGAAAAGAAGATCGTTGGAAAATGTCACTTTCACCAAGCTTCCTGCTACAACGGTAGCGTATGAACGTGGGAAAGAAGGAGCACACAAAAACTTCTTCCGAACACTGCATTCACCACAAATATCAAAAAAGGTGTTGACGGTTGTACTTGTTTACTTCTTGCATAAGTTTCTGATCTTTTCTTCTGTTTAAGACACTTCTGATCTGAAGTAGTAGAAGAGCGCAAAAGATATCATGTCTTTGTTTTTCAATCTTATGATGGAATTATTCTGATATAAAGAGATGAATATTCTAGAATATATTTCTTTGTTGTGTTTCCAAAGGTATCGGAGTATTTGGAACCAAAACCTTGTCTTCAGATATATAACAGCAGCTTATCTGACAAACTGTTTCTTAAAATCTGAGCGTTGAAGCAAAAGCTTTATCTTACAAGCACTTTATCTTGTTTTCTGATCATTGAGCAAAAGCTTCATATTTGATCTTCACTATAGATTCTTTTCTAAAGACACGAGACTTCTGAAGCAACAGCTTATCTAGAGAGGTATATGTGGTTCCGTTTCTGGCGAACATTCAGTATTCATCATAACTACTGATGTTTCTTCGGAACTTAAAAGATAATCTTTCTTATGCGGGCTAAACATATTTGATGATTCTTTAGACAATAATCCTGAATCAATTTGAATGTTTTATCCGCACACTAAAAGAACTATTAGATACCAAAATTGTTATACATAAAATATATGTATTGTTATCATCAAAACCCAGAGATTATATGCATAATCAAATATTGTTCTTACAATCATTTACTTAAATGATTCGATTTTGTATTTATTTTATTTTCAGATTTAATTTATAATATTATTTTATTTCAATTTTTTTCAAGTACCAATTAATTCATCTAGAGGAGTAAGATTTTTGAGTAAAGCACCAAAATTTGCAACAAATTTATCCATCTAATTCATGTACATTTGAAGCTACCGGCAAAAAAAAACACAGAGCCGCTACCGAACTTTATTTATCCCGAAGGAAGGGAAAATATCGAGAAAACCACAAGAGGATGGATAAGATGGTCTTGCGACCAAGTGAAAGGGTAAGGAAGCCAGTTACGCAAGGGGAAGGTATTAGCACCCTTCACATCCATTGTACTCAACGAGATCCATTTTATTTGTTTATTTCTTTCTAAGGGTGTGTTTCTCTATAAGTATACTTTCTTAAGGAGAAAGTAAATGGTTTTTTATTAGTGCGTTAGTGAGGGTCTCGCAACCCTTTGCCTACGTATCCAATGAAGGAATCAGAACACCGTAGTTCCTATAGAAAATGTTGGTTTGTGGGTGTTTTTTAGTGGGCGACATTAACGCACACATGCTAGCAATAGGCACGGCCTGTATCGCGGTAGAACAGAGATAACATGTCCTTTGGGGGAAGTTTTGATTGGTTGAGTATTTTGCGAGTTTTAGAATGAACTCGAGTAATGATTAAATGTTTTTGAATTTTTTTATTTGTGAATGATAAGTTTTGATTTTTTATTACAAAAGAAAAGTAAAAGGGGAAGTCTACCCTAATGTTGTTATGTACAAAGGGACCTAAAGTTGAGTGTTTGAAAGGGAAATTTCTACCCTAATTAGTTATTATGCATAGGTTGATTCTAAAGTCTAATTCAACACGAAACAGTCAAAATGAATTTAATCGCTTCACGGAATCACTTAAGGGGACATGTTATCGATAATTAACCGTGCAATCAAACAAAACAAAATAACATAAATACAAAGCTAATATTTTTTGTGATTTTTATCAAGCAAAGAAATGTAACTAAGAATGATTTAACTAAACTAAAACAATATTAAAATCTCACAAAGATTAAAAGAAATTAAATTAAACTAATTCAATTAATAAAATTAACTAAAAAAACTTGAGAGTTAAACTAATTTAAGAATTAAACTAAGTAGTTAAAACCAAAAAGTTAAGAAATATAAATAAAAACTAAACTAATTACTAAGAAGGTGTGAAGAAAAAAATATAGGATGATGGTGTATCAATTCACAATGGGCTTAAGGATAGAACAAATAAGCAAGGCCCTAGTATTAACAAAAACAAGGCAAATAAGGAAAACAAGTTGGGCCGGACCGGGTCAAAGGGTTCGGACCCAACGAACCACTCAAGGGCACGGGTTAGAAACCCTAACAACATACAACTAGCGCCTCTCTTTCTCTGTTAACACTAAAGCCATGAAATCACATCTTCCTCAAAATCACTTCTCAATGTAAAAACATAACTCCCAGTTTCTATTTTCATCTCTGAAACCCTCGATTTCTCTCAATCCTCTTTCCCTCATATGTATCATCACCATCACCACTGGAAGCCTTCTTGGTAGCAGCCCTTTAGGTTCTTTCGCCTCCAATATAATCAACTATGTAAGAAAGGAATCAAGATCCTCTTTCATATCACTAACATACTCTTCTTCGAAATACAACAACAATTGTCTCCACTGCCTCAATCTCTCACTATCCCGTTCACGGTCATTAGGGTTTTGCAGGTATGAAATTGATTTTCTATGAAATGGAATGTATTGTTTTGGTATTTCAGTTTCCGTGATTAGAGATTCTGCCATTGATTTGATTCAATACAAGGTTCTTCGATTTGGGAATTGATGAAAGTAGAAAGTTTTAAAGAGAAAAAGTGAAAATAAACAGAGCACAACAAAACAGAAACGACGAAGGGTTTGTGGTAGTGATGAATAGATTGAGAGTTAATTGGTGATGATAAAGGTGATGTTCGTTAGCTGTAGACCGAGAGAGATACATTGGCTTGCGGAAAAAGAAAACAGTTGAAGGGTATTCCGCGAATGGTTGTATGGAAATAGCAGGGAAAGGCGATGAAGATAGTTATCAGTTGAAGGTTTGTTACGGTAACATAGGAGGGTGAAATTTGAAGGTTGTTAACCGATAAAAAAATTGGTTTAGTGTTTGAGTTTTCTATGAAAACAAGATGATTGGGGATATTTTTAGACACGTATCATTTTATTTCACTCTTTATATATATATATATATATATATATATATATATATATATATATATATATATATATATATATATATATATATATATATATATATATATATATATATATATATATATATATATATATATATATATATTGCCTTTAACATTATAATTGAATGAATTAATAGATCATCGTGGTGCTTGGTGCAAAAGAGATTGAAGTAACAAAAGAGATTGTGCATACTATATCAAACGGAGAAGACAAGGTTTACCTGAATTCGAACTATCTTTTGTTGAATCTTCAGGAGATGAATTTGGAGCCAATATGAAATCTACTCAGGAAGACAAATTCTTGAGGTAAATCCTTCTTCTCCTTGTCTACTTCTGCTTTTCTCTTATTTCCTCCACTCTTCTTCTTGGAAAAGAACACCGGTGTGAACAATTGTTGCAGTGAGTAAGCCCTGACCGAAACTTGAAGTTCTTTTCTTTTTGTTAACAGTGACAAGGTTATGGAAGGAAACAAGTTGGAGGGGTGAGCTGTGTATGAAGGTTATGGTTAATGAGAGGGCTGTTAGGTGCCCATGGTCAATGAAATAGTGGTTTTTTATAGTGATATGAGGGTGGAAATTGGGGGGAAGAGTTATAGGGTTTAAACATAATTGGTTTGCTTACTTTTTTCTTTTGGGATGCAGGTTTATATTGTCTTATTTTGATGTTACTTTTGGCCTTTTTTGGACATGTTTAGGGTTGGCTTTACAGGGCAGGTTGTTTGGACATTTATTTAGGGGTTATTATGTAGAATTCTGGCTTGTTATTTTAGCGGTTTATGCAGGGATATGGACCGGTTTATGCAGGTTGTTGTACCCTAAAATTTTCCCTCCCATTTTTACTCAAGACATGCTCATTGAGGTCCTAAATTGCTCAAGAAGTTTCAAATGATTTCCATGACACCCTATATGCCTCAGCATAATGGCACAGCTGAAAGAAGAAAAAGAAGTGTACATAACAATGTGTAGGTCGAAAGCTGAAAATGTGCCTAAGAGCTTTTGGGTCGAAGCAGCTTCGACAGCCGTATGCAGTCTAATTTGATGCCCAACGAAGCACTAAGATCGAAGGAAGATAATTCAAAAGAAAGCATGAGGAGGATTTTGTGAAGCCTTTGATTGATGATGTGCTAGTAAAGAGCGTCTCCAAAGGGTTCATCTTCAAACAATTAAAATATAGGCCATTCGAAGCATTACAAGGAAGACACACTTTGACTGACATGTTGTTTGAATAGGTGCTTCGAATCAAAGAGTATTTTGAATTCGAAAGCTTTTATCTTATCCAAATAAACACGTGGAAATCTAATGGTTCGAAGGACATGCAATCTTCAAACATGGCGCGATCGAAGGACAGTTAGGGACGAATCAACCTAATATGAGTCATCTTGGAGTTTTGGGATCAATGTGTTTCAGGAATGTGCCTGAACAGACAAGGAAGGAGTTGGGTGATCGAAAGTGAAATCCTGATGCTCATAGGTTACCTTTCAGTTGGTGCATACAAGCTGTATTCACCAATCGAAGGTGAACTAGTGATCAATAAAGATATTCTTGTAGACAAAAGCAAAGGGTGGGAGTTGGAGTCGAAGAACCACCTACACAACTGTGTTTAAAAGAAAGAACAAAATGAAGCTTCGACAAGCCAAGATGAAGATGTGATGCTTCGATTGGTTTGATTGAAGGAAAGAAGGTCGAAAGGAACAAGAGATGAGTTTGATTGGGCTGATTGAATAGTTTTCAGATCAAGCAACTAAGACAGATAGTGACCCAATCGAAGAGGCCATGATGATGAGGCCTTGAACCAATCGAATTGGAACTCAGAGCCATCAAAGAACAAAGCTTGGGAGCATTCGAAAGAGTCAAATATGTGGAAAGTTAAAACGAATACTATCCAGGTTCACTCAAAGTCCAAAATGGTAGAAAATATCTCAAAATTGCAACTTCTTAAATCTTTCGATTTTGCTTTCAAAGCCATGGTTAATGGCTGATTCATGCCATTTTCGCCCACCATCACACCCCTATAAATACAAGAAGATATTGTCTATCAAAACTTCACACACACAATACATTGCCTCGCAATAGCTCCCAAAATTGCAAAAAAATCTCTAAGTTATCAAAATTCAAACAACAAGTTACAACCATTATCACTCTAAACCAATCATCCTATCTTCCTCCTGAGATTCCCAGGAAGGCATTCAAGCCCTTAAGCAAGCATTTCCACACCCAAAGCCACAGATTCACACATCTTTGATTGGTAAGGATTTGCAAAACCAAAACTGCATTTTCATGACATATTAATACTTTTAACCGTTTGATTCATGTTCAGGAGTATTGATAGTACATATCTAACATGCTACATGCAGGATAAGGCATAAGAATGAGACCGTGCCATTGCTAAGGCACGATATGAGATTTCCTTTGAATCTCTGGATTTAGCTTGTTTCAAGCCAAACTAAGCTTGGATTTGAGACCAGGGGGTTCAAATTAGGGGGGTAGAGTAGGTTTGAATCCTTGAAAGTTGTTATTTTGCAGGTACAAATTTGAGCCCATCGGAGAAGACAACTGGAGAGTTGACTCCGGTGGGCTGACTTCGGCTGTCAAATATATCTCATTTGTTTTCCTAATATAATATTATAGTTTCGTTTGTATCAACGAATGGACATCTAGCTCAGTTGGTGAAGGGGAATATTACTGATCCAAATCAACGCATCCAAGCGCGCAAATCACCATGGGCATTCAGAGGTTGTCCTCACTGAATCACAAGGCAGAGTTAGGCTCTATCTTGGGCATGTGTTTTACAAGTCATACCCCCCTATTTCTACTGATATCCTGGCCCATTTACTTTTTCCCTCTTTTTCTATTTATTTGTTTATTTGTTTTTTTTATTATTACAATATAAAATCAGATAAAAATCACAAAAATTAGGTTAGTTTTTTTTAATTAAATTATTTTTCTTTTTTTTTGAAAATCAATTAATTAATCACCTTAAAATTTTATTAAAATTAAAATTAAACAGACTTAGACTTTAATTTCTTTTCATAACAAAAATACCAAAAAAGCTTAGGTTTGTTTTCTTTATTTTAAATTTAATCTTTTTTTTTCAATAATTAATATATTTTTCTAGTTTAATTAATTAACTTGTTAACTTAAACATTTTCTTAATAATATAAAATCAAAACAAACAAAAAGATTTCATTTTTATTCGGCATTTTAGACGTATTTTCAATTCGCGCGTTTACCTTTACTTTTGCACTTTTGCATATTATTCTATCTACTTATTCGGATGTAATAGTCTTAACTAAGACTTTACTTTTACTACTTTTTATTTTTCCCCATTTTGAACTTGTAAATTCCCCCTCCCCGAAGCCATGTAATAGTTAGGATTTTACATTTCTGCACTTTTAATTTATGCAAATTATTAACTGCTTAGATGTATGCTAACTAGGATTGCATGGCAAGAGAATTAAAAACAAAACGCTAGCAAACCTAGCACAAGATAAATAATTGAATACAACACAATTGCACATGCGCACCTCTAGGTTACCCCACTTTGGTTGCCTTCGGAAAACAGTCACAACTCTCAAAACGTGAGAGATTTTAGTGGCTACCCTCCGGTTTAAAAGATCATAAGTCCCTCAATGACCCTCTTGATGTTGCCTCAATATAAATGATCTCAAAACCCTAGAGTAGTTACTAAGGTTTCTTGCTCAGTTGTCTTTGTGACTATAAACGTCCCTTCGAACATTCCTCAAACATCCAACGACTAGGGCTACCTACTCACTAATAGTAGGATAGCATTGTCTAAAGGAAAAGAGGAAAAGAACAACCTTTCAAGTAAAGTAGATAGTTCCTAGATGCTATGCTCAAAACAAATTTTTACACTTACACAAAACAACTTTCAAAAACATTTTCAAAACTCTTTACCAACACTCTTGAGGACTTATACAAGAGTCACCGTAAAGAAAATCTTCTTACTATTGGCATTTCAAAAATATTTTTCAAAACACATAAAGCACAAGGTCTTTCAAATTGAGCTAAGCATCTAAGAGCCCGTAGAAAACTATGGATGGAAAGGGTGCTAACACCTTCCCTTTCCATAATCTACCCCCTTACTCAGAAAACTCTCGAAAGTTCTTTTCTATTTTTTTCACCCTTTCCTTTATTGGATAAAAGAAAAGTCGACGGTGACTCTTGCTTACCGCAACATTTGTGAACACAAATGAAAAACCAGTATAACAGTCAGTTCTTCCACTGTATCACAGAACTGGCGACTCTGCTGGGAAAATTCTAATAAAAGTGGGGTTACCTTAGAGCTTAGTTCATTTTTTAAATTGGTTTACATTGTGTGTTTGTATGCATTATCTTTGAGGGCTTGTTTAGGTTGTTACTAAAAGATCCTACACCCGAATCTGGGGCACCTTTTAGGTAAGCAGCAATAGATCGTGGAGACTGTACGGCATAGACCAATATGGTTTAAGCGATGGCTGCGTTAGTGTAACACATTTGTTGGTACCAGTATCCCTTGTGTTAAATCGAGGAGAATACGAGGTCGATGTGTGGTGTCATAAAGCACTAACAGACCTTAGAACCTTAGTTGAACAAACTTGGCCATTAGAAAGCAATGAGATAGTCGGCCTCGGTATAAAGCTGAGGATTGGTTGATACTCAATGCTACACTCATTGAGATCAGACTTTCGGGATATTTTGGTCGTGAGAAAAGATCGCCTGATCTGAAACAATGCCTAATAAAGAAAGATCATTGATATTGAGAATCTTTAGAACCTAGTTAATTTTCTAAGACATGTTGAACCAACCAAACTTCAAGAGGGTACTTACTTTTAAACCCCATGCAAGCCTAAACCTAAGCTCTTATGTGATTTGCTTGCGTGTAATTAAATTGTTCAAGCATAACATCATGCATCATGACATTAATTTTCATTTCACTAACCATTTCAAGGACCAAGGGAATTTATCTTTGTTCTGTTTTGCAGATCATGGCTTCCATTCATAGAAACACCATCAGAATCAGCTTTGTAAGAATACCTCTCCAACTCAAAGAACTAGTATTAAGGGTTCCTGAGACTTCCTCGTTCACCAAGAAACATGGTCGACTTCTAAACCTGGTTACCTCAAGCTTTGATGGGAAGGTGATGGGGGTACTCTTTCAGTTCTTTGACCCCAAACACCATTGCTTCACATTTCCCGATTATCAGTTGGTACCCACCATGGAAGAGTTCTCTCAATTATTGTGTGTACCCATTCTGGATCAGATGCCTTTCACCGGTATAGAGGAGGCTCCAAAACCAGAGGTCATTGCAGCAGCCTTGCATCTGAAACGGTCCGACATTATATCCAATTGGGTAATAAGAAGTGGAGTCAAGGGTTTCCTAGTCAAGTTCCTACTAGAAAAGGCTCAATTGTTTTGGGATGATTTGGATTTCCAAGCTTTCGAAGAAGTCCTAGCTGTTCTAATCTATGGGTTAGTATTGTTCCCTAATCCGGACTTACTCGTAGATGTGAATGCTGTCAAGGTTTTTCTCTCTCGTAACCCTGTGCCTACTTTGCTTGGAGATATCTTGCATTCCCTTCATACTCATACCATGAAGAGAAGAGGGGTTATTATGTATTGCATACCATTGCTGTCTAGGTGGTTTATTTCGCACCTTCCCCAATCAGTATTGAAGAATGAACAAGGTTCAGGTTAGTCGCAAAGGATAATGTCACTTTCTCACTCGGATATTCTTTGGTATTCCCGGTCTATGGGAGATGTTTCCATCATTGACCGATGTGGGGATTCCCTAATGTCCCACTCCTCGGCATTAGGGAAGGTATCACTTATAATCCTTCTCTGGCTCTATGATAATTCAGTTATGCTCGAAGGGATGGTCCCCATGATATGCTTATCCAGGGAATTATGTTCAACTACGAGGATGATGTTCAAGGGTATCGTCAAAGGTTTGTACGAGCTTGGGGCATGGTGAACAAGGTTGATAGCAAGGCTTCGGGGAACAATAATTACATCCCTATGGAGCCTTATCTCAAATGGGTACGAGCTCGCACCCAAAACCTTATGATTCCATATACAGTCGTCTTACCAGTGATTGTGGAACCTGTCACCAAAGAAGATGTTCCTTATACAGTTCTCCATCTCGACATGCCCACTGATCTTGAAGAGTTGCAGAGGTCATGGATTCATCTGAAGGAAGAATGGGATACCTTTAGAGATCAATTCTACACCAGTGAGAGGAAAGTGTTGGAGCTCACGAAGCAACTTCACAAAGAAGAAAGTATTAATGTCTACCTTAGCACGAAGAGGGAGCGCCCATGGGAGATTTGATTCTTAGATTTTAAGAGTTTTTAATTTTCAATTGTAATCCTAAAAGGCAGTTGTAATTTGAATCTTACTAATAAAATATTTGTTTCATTTTTGTACGCAAATTTTAATTTCCCGAAGTCCTTGAAAACATTGCATAAACATTATCATGCTTATCATTACATTAATAAGGTATTTCAAGACAAGTTTCTTATCTTTTTGCTGTTTATTTCAGCAAAAAGAAATGGCTCTTGAACAAAAAGTTAAGGATCTTCAAGCATAAAACACTCAATTCCAACAAATGTTCCTGGCTCTAGCTAAGCGACAAGAAGATCTGAAAGCTCTCATCACCAAAGATAAGAAGAAGGCAAAGAAGCCGGCCAGCGTCTTGAATATGGGAAAAAGGTTTAGAGGACCAGCCAAGCGAGCTCTATATTTCACAACCCCGTCAAATGAGGGGGACAATTAAGAAGAGAAGCCAACAGAAGAAAACAAAAAACCCGAAACTGATGAAGAAGAAGTTGATTACTCTGAGGAATAGTATCCTCCTGCTGATGATAAATACAAGCAGCTGGAAGATCGTCTTAATGCTAGGGAAATTCAGAGGGTACCTGGTCTGGATTTTTAAGAGTTAGGGCTAGTCTCTAGAGTGGTCATTCCCCAGAAGTTTAAAGTTCCCATCTTTGCGAAATATGATGGGATTTCGTGTCCTGAGCTGCACCTAAGATCCTATGTCAGGAAGATTCAATCTCACACTGCTGATAAGAATTTGTGGGTGCATTTCTTCCAGGAAAGTCTATCAGGGACGCAGTTAGAATGGTTTATCAGCTGGAGGGAACCAACATCCGCAAATGGGAAGACTTGGTTGCTGCTTCTTACAAGCAGTACCAATACAATAATGACCTTGCTCCAACCCGTACACAACTTCAAAGTGCGTATATGGGTTCTAGTGAGGGTTTCAAAGATTATGCCCAAAAGTGGAGGGATCTTAGAGGAAGGGTCCAGCCTCCTCTGTCTGATAGAGAGCTGGTAGACATGTTCCTGGGTACTTTGTCGGGTCCATTTTTCAACCATTTGATTGGAAGCTCTTCAGCCGTGTTTACTGAGCTGATATTGATTGGGGAACGAGTAGAAGCGGGTATCAAGAGTGATAAGATTCAGAGGGATGCATCTTCAAGTACAATGAAGAAACCCTTCACTAGAAAGAAAAAGGTCAGTGTTTCTTATGGCCATAGAAATCAAAGCAAAATGGAACGCCATCCGACGATAGGAGTTTCGATGATCTCTAACCCTGCGTCAAATTAACAATAAAACAATCAGCATAGACAGGATGCGCCCAAAAGACATTTCACCCAGATCAACATGTCCTTATCCCTGGTTTTTCCGCTCCTGTTAAAGTCTAATCTAGTTACTCTAAAGGATGCTCCTAAAAATCCAAATACTGCATCTCCCTGCAACAACCCAAATGCTCGATGAATCCACCACTCCGACAGTTCGGGGCATGATACAAATGATTATTGGGCTCTGAAGAACAAAGTGCAAGATCTCATTAAGGCAAAGGAGATTGAGTTTGACCCTCCGGAGACCCCTAATGTAATAATCGCACCAATTTCCAAGCATGGACAGGGTGTCAATGTTGTTGATGACGACCTGTTTGTTCCTTCTATTAATGAGCTAGCTACTCCTCTGCCGATTATTAAGAAGAATGTGTTGTAAGCCAGTTTATTTCCAGGTTGTGGTGAAGGTTGCCACATGTGTATGTCTCTACCCAATGGTTGCTTGTTGTTAAAGATAGGTGTCCAGCGCCTGATGAACAACAAAGAAATTATGTTTGAGAAAGTTCCCTCTATAAAAGTTCTGTGTGAAAACATTTCAATAATTACCATTTTCGACAATCCTCCCAGGGTCTCCTCTAAAAGACCCGTCAGGATTACATCCATTCCTAAGGTTTCTTCTTTGATTATCACTTTTCCTGCACCAATACCATATTCCTCCGATAAAGTTGTTCCTTGGAATTATAGGGTGGCGTTTACTACCATGGCGTCAAGCAAGACCTATTGGCTATTAAAAATGAAGTTGCTGAAGATATTGATCCTGACATCGACAACATTGTTGGGACCAGTAAAATTACCAGGAGTGGAAGGATTTTCTCTCCTGAAATCTCTCTGAAGATTATTGCTACTCCTTTGGTTATTCCTGGTGCCACTCCTGCTGCTACTCCTGTTATTACTCCCATTACTACTTCTACTGTCATCCATGTTGTTATCCCCGCTACTGAGTCAGCTGAGACTCGGGGAAAAGAGGTACTGGTTGATCCTGTGCAGACAGAGGCACATAAAGAAGTCGTTTCGAAGCTTCTAAAAAAGCAATGGAAGAGATTTTGAAGATTATACGAAAGAGTGATTACAATGTTGTGGAGCAATTAGGGAAAACCCCTTCAAAAATTTCAATGTTGGCCTTATTGTTATGCTCTAAAGCCCATGCTAAGGCTTTGGTAAAGTTCCTGAAGTCTACTCATGTGCCTCAAGAGACTTCCGCCGACCAATTTGAGAACTGTGTTGCTAGTTTGATAGCTGATGTGATACGGTGGGAGAAATGACTTGGGTTTTGCGTTTGTTTTTGCAAATGTTTCGGTTGAGCAAGAGTCGCCACCGACTTTTTATTTTATCCTAAGAAAAGGTTAAAAAGCACAGCAAAAACCTTTGAGATGTTTTCTTGGGTTCGGGGAGTAGATTATAGAAAGGGAAGGTATTAGCACCCTTTCTATCCATGGTTATCCATGGGCTCTTAGTTACTTGCTTAGATCAACTTGCCTTGATTTTCAATTGTTTGAAATGGTGCTTTCAATTGTTTGAAATGGTGATTTGTGTGTAGGTTTGAAAAATGTTTTGAAAAGAGGCCAATGTGGTGGCAACCTTTGTAATGATCCATGTTGGGATGTATACAAAGGTGTATGTCTTTTGAAAGGTTTTCAATGTTTTTTGAAAGTTGTTTTGAAAGTGTTTGTGATGTGTGGTTTTAAAAAATAGGCAAGTGTTTTTGTTTTGCAAGTTGGCAAGTAACCAAGAGCTATCTACCCTAAATTTCTCAAAGATCTTTGCTATGTTTTAACCCTTTTAACAATTTTGTTCCACCATTGTATTTGGTGGACAATCTTGTGTTAGGATGTGAACGGGACGGGCGCGGGTCATCGTTTAGACCATGATTGCAATGGTGCCAAGTGTCTTTGGGCAATTTTTCCTTTAAGGGACTTGATCATTTTTAGGCAACTTTCGAAAGCGTCATCGAGGGACTATGATCATTTGATTTGTTTTGTTTTTGCCAAAGACCCCTAACATGCAACATGGCCCATTATTGAAGGCAACAAGTGGAGTAATCCTAGAGGTGCAAGTGTGATTAGTGTTGTCCATTTTGATGCTTTGTTATCTTTGAATTAGGTCAAACTATTTTTGGTTGATTTTTGCATACAAAACCCTAAGTCTATCATGGTATAATTAGAAAGCTTTAAAGTGCGAAATTTAAAGTCCTAAACTATTACAACACAATTATGGGATGGGGGGTACAAATGTTCAAATGGGGATATTTAGCAAGAAATTTAAATCTAACTATTACATCCAAATTGAATATTTATAAGGTATTTAATTTGCACAATAATTAAATAAAATACAATAAATATGCAAGATGCAAAAAAAAAAAAAATTTATATGTATGTAAAAAGTGTTTTTCATGTGACAAATAAACAAAAATAAAAATGAATAATTTTTGGGTATTTTTATGTTTTTAGGGCAAAACCCTAAAAGGTATTAATTATTTATTATATGCAATATTTATTAATTATGTACAGAAAATAAATAAAAAGAAAGTATATTGTAAAAAAGTGATTTTTTAAGTTAAATATTGATAAAAATAAAAATGTATTATTTTTATGTTTTTATCCTAAATATTCTAAAAATATATAAGTATTTCTATTATTTACTAAATATATTAAATATGTATAAAAATAAAATATTTAATATTTACAAAAAAAGTATATTTTAAGAAAATGTTTTCAAAAGATAAAATAAAAATAAAATCAGAAAATAGAATGTATTTTGTATTATTTTAGTATTTTTAAATAAAAGGTATTATGTATTTATTTACATATATAACTAAATGAAACAAATAAATATCAAATAAAATACAAAAAATGTGAGAAAAATATTTTTAATGTTTTTTCATGTTTAGATAAAAATATAAAATCAAAATCAAAAGGAAAAAATAAAAAATGACAAAGATATCTCAAAATGGGCCAGGGGGTGCATGTGTAAAAAGATGGTGCAAAAAGGAAAACAAAACTCAGGCCCAGCCCAAGTACATCTTCTTCAACCTCCAGCCAGTTTGTTCCAAAAACGCGCGTTTTTCATACTGATTCAAACATCCTGATTCTTGGACTTTCAAGCAAAACTCATAACACCAAAAATGTAGAGCATCAAGAGACGGATCCAGACATATAAAGAACTTGACTTAACTCTAAAAAATGAAAGAGAATTTCTTCATCCCTAATTCCTGACCTAAGTTTTTTCTAATGTTCAGGTTCCAAATTCTCTCAGCACATGCAATATAAATGGAAAGTAATTATATGTGTAGTTTTAGGGCCATGAGTAGAGCATTTTTCATTCATAAACCTAAGGCTAACTCTTCCTAGATTGAGAGATAGAAGTCCATGAACTTACCTGTTCAGCTTGGATCGTGTATGACAATGGAGGCACTTTCAAGGCAATGTGAGGACTTGTACAACTTGCTTGAGGTCCAGGATGCTTCTCCAATGCTTGGGGTGCTTTGAATCTTGCTGAATCACTCCATAGAAGTCAAACTGCAAGAGAGAAAAATGAAAATGGCAAACTATACTATGGTTGTTACAGTTCCAGTTCAAAGCTTGGAATAGTTTGTATGGATGTTATGGAAGGTGTATGAAGTGGTTTGGATGAAAATGCACGATGGGAATGAGCTGGCCAAGTCAAAGTGCAGAATGCCCTGTTTTTGTGCAGCAAGATGGTGTTTCTGTGCTTGAGGAGGTTTTGGAAGTGTTTGGCTCGTGTCTTAGCTCAGGTTTGATGTTTGGAATGTGTTCAACAAGTTTACTTTGGCTTGTGGTTGCAGCAATGTGAGATCATGTACAAAATGCAAGTTTCTTCCTTTGTAAGCAAAAGTTGTCAACTTGGTTTCTAGGCTAACACATGCCCCTCAAGTATGCTGCATAAATCACTCTTGATCAGTGGACTTTGCTCATGAACTTGTGCCCAAAAGATTTGGCATGTACCTCTTGATTTGCAAACTTGACATAAAGTGTAACTTTTCAAAAATGGATAACTTGCTTTTTCTAATTAAGGCTTAATTCTTCATGCAATGACCATATGCACAAAATAATGCCTTGGCACAATGGTTTAGCATTTAATTTTTGAGTGTAAATGAGATTAGAGGCCTGTAACGTAGCTTGCTCATGCTGAGTTTGAAAATGCACAAGTTATGAACATGGAAATGGCTCATGAACAAAGTGACTTTTGTCCATATTGCCAAATTCGATTCTCCCTAACCACAAGGGTGTTTGAGAAGTTATTGGATAATTTGGAAAGCTTGGAATGTGTACTAAAATCCATCTTTGTAATGCAAGTTGAAATTCCAAGTGGAAGCATGTGAAAAGTGGCCATGAAGTTAGGCAAAAATCCTGCCTAGAATAGGTCAAAATTTTTCTAAGTTAAGAATGTTTTGCAACCTTGTTCCAAAAATCATAACTTGAACTATAAGCTTCTTTTGAGGAAACTTTATGAATAAAAGTTATATATTTTACAATGGACTACAACTTTCATGTTTTGAGTTTTATTTGAATCCAAATGCATCTTGATGAAAAAAAGGGACAAATTTAGGAAAAAATTAGGGATTTTCATAACTTAGAAAAATTCTAAGTTATGAAAATTCTTCATTTCAAACCCTAATTTGTGATTTTTGATTTCTTGATGAACAAGTTTCATATTTTGACATGTCTTGATGAAAAATGAATCTTGACACTTGATTTTGACCAAAAAGTCAAAGTTTGACTTTTCAGTATACAGTCAATATTTGGCTCAGTTGACTGGAAAATTCATCTGTCAATCTTGTGCATTTGGGATCTTTTGAACTTGTTGAACATGTCAAGACAATGCCATTGAGTCCTTGAGTCCATATATGAGCTTGGTTTGCCATTGGTTAGATCAAACAGTCAAAAATTGCCTTTGTGTAGTCAAAACCCTAAAAATGACCATTTTGCCCTTTTGGTGATTTGATCAAATTTCTTGTGGAATTGTGATCCAAACTTGATCAAATGGTTCATATGAGTTCATAATGTTGATGTGGGTCAAAAATCATGAGGTTTGACTGTCAATTGACCACAGTTGACTTTTTCCCCAATACAGCTGATTTCTAAGTCAACTATTCAATTGACTGGGCAAAGATTGGAATCAAGGCTTGAAACTTGTTATGGATAAACTTGTGAGTCCAACATGAAGCATGAAAGTCATCTTGGGCATTTTAGGTCAAAACATCTTTGTGCAAACTCAAACCCTAATTTGGGTCAACAGTGCAAGGAGAAGTCTTGAGCAGAGCAAACCCTAACTTGATCTTGAGCTCCAAGGGTCTTGGGATGAGAAAATGTTGAGGAAATGGGAGGGCAAATTTTGGGGTACAACAGTTGCCCCTGTTCAATCTTCTTGAACCTGAAGAGTTAGATTGGCTTGCGTGTCTTTCGTGATCCGAAGGTGGAAGATGATTGAACACTAAAGTGCCCAGAAATTTGCACTCTCATAGTAGAATATCAGCAATGTGATGGCGGGAATGGGCTTATAGATGCCATTTGTAGAAATGGTGGATAGGAGGATGGGCTTATAGATGCCATCTGGAGACGTGACAGAACCTTGTCGGGAATGGGCTTATAGATGCCATTTGGAAGTGTTGATCGCGTAAGAGATTCCTTAGTGAGAACTTGCGTACTTTGAGAAAGGAAGATGTTTCCTGGCCTGTTACAGGTGTTGATCTTCAAACTCTTCATGCAGATATGCCCTGGCTAGATACAGGAGTCGAATCCACAATTAGTTGCTTACAGATGTGCCCTGGCTAGATACAGGAATCGAATCTGGAACTTCAAAAGGTTGTTTACAGACGTGCCCTGGCTGGATACAGGTATCAAATCTCTAAACTATTCATGTAGACGTGCCCTGGCTAGATACAGGTATCGAATCCACAATCAAATCACTCACAGATATGCCCTGGCTAGATACAGGAATCGAATCTGGAATTTGCAAAAGGTTGGTAGAGATAGCTTTCCTGGCTGGATACAGGTGTAAACCTCTGACCTGAGAATGAAAGATAATTTCCTGGCCTGTTACACGGGTTGATCTTCAAACTCTTCATGCAGATATGTCCTAGATAGATACAGGTATCGAATCTACAATCAATCATTCACAGATATGCCATGGCTAGATACAGGTATCGAATCTGGAATTGCGATAGTTGAGAGTAATCATCTTTGGATTGACCTTTTCCTGAAAAGGCAAAACATCAGTTGTATGCAATGTCATGTTGTATGAGATGCATGATGTCATGATGTTCTAAAATGAGATAGTGTTGTGTGCACTTTATCATGTATGTAAGCAGGATGTATGAAATGTCTATGAATGTATTTTCGTCTAGGAAAATAAATCCTTGACGAGTGCCGGGAACTTGTGAAATCCTGGGCTAATGTTGAAGAGTAGAGTTCTTCGTTTCCGCTTGGGATGATGGTTGCAAGAATAAACTGGTAGGAGAAGATGACTCCGTCGGGGGATAAACTTGTTGGAGAGATTACTCTGAGGGGAATAAAATAGGTGAAGAGATTACTCTGCGGGGTATTAACTCTTGTGGGAAGAGATACTTCGCTGAGGTTTTAATGAAAGCTCCGCCGGGGATTCCACTGATAAGTTATGCTGGGGAATTTGATGAACTCCGCTGGGGATAGGAAGAACTCCGCCGAGGACAAACTTTCTGTGGTAATTAGCTGAGGATAACCTAGTTATAAGCTCTGGTGAGAAATAACCTTTGAATAAAGTCGGGGAGAGACGTTCGTACGCTGCAGGGGATAAGCTTCCAGAATCTACTGGGGATAAGCCTCAAGACCTGCTGGGGATATGGATTCCACTCTCCTGGGGAAATTTTAGATTGTACTGGGGAATGGCTCCACTGGGGTGTCTGGTATTCCGCCGGGGAACAATCTTAGATCAAGACTGCCGGGGATGCTTGCCGAGGAATGTCTAAACTTCGTTGGGGAATATGAGATCTTCTGGGGATACCCAACTTTCTTAAGGCTGACAGTAGACTAACTCTGCTTAGGGAGAGTATCACTGACTTGCTAGGGGAACAATGTGCCTTTTCGGGGCTGATGAGAGACCAACTCTTCCTGGAGAGTACTGCTGAATCTTGTCTTACTCTATGGGGAGTTGAGGTAACTTGGTTACATTCTTCAGCCGATCTTACCTTGGTACCTCGGTGGACAGAGCAACTAAATCGCTTAGACGACTCATTAATATTGCCCCTGTTTCTGATGTCACCTGTAATCAGTCCTTTGTTTCGTATGCAAATATTCATGATTTAGCAATTAATGTCAAATGCATATATCAAAAATGAACATTGGACGTTCTTCGCAAGACAAAACAGAAAAAGGAAAAACAATGGATAATTTGTCTGAAAAATTGAACTTGTATTGATTTTGAAATCTGCCTGTAAATAGGCGTTTTTGTACAAGAGGCTGACGTCCTGGTAAGAGAACGCCGCCGAGCAAAACAGAGTTTATACAATTTTGTGAAAAAGGAAACAAAACAGCTATGTGAAAAATAATCCCACTGGGTTCCAACTCTGCTATCGCCTTTATGTCTTCAAGCGTCTCATCACTTTGTTGCTTAGTTGAAGATGAAGCTGATTGATTGATACCGTCCGAGCCCGATAATTGATGCCGAATTCTGGATGCGAGGTGATCCAATGAGACATGGTATTACGCTTTATCCCTAACTTTTGCCTGGACTGCCCTTTCGGGTTTTCAGTCCACCGGGATACCCATTTTTGCCCAAGCCGCCTTTTCAGGTTTTCGACTTTCCGGGTGTACAGATTTTTTTCATTTCATCCCTTATTTTTGCCCGAACCCTTTTGGTTCGCCGGGAAGCCCTTATTTTTTCCTAGGTGTGTCAACCTAGCGGGTCCTTGATTCATGCGTAGTATCTTTTTACTATGTCTGCATTGGCGGGGTGAGGAAGGTTGTCACCGTCCATGGTGGTTAGAATCATGGCTCCTCCTGAGAAGATATGTTTAACCACAAATGGCCCTTCGTACGTAGGGGTCCATTTGCCCCTGGGATCACTTTGAGGAAGAATGATGCGCTTGATTACCAGGTCTTCGACTTGATACTCTTGTCGTCTGACTTTCTTGTTAAATGCCCTGATCATCCGTTTTTGGTACGTCTGACCATGACAAATAGCAGTGAGTCTCTTTTCGTCAATTAGGTTTAATTGATCAAGCCGAGTCTGGATCCAGTCATCTTCGCTCAAGTCTGCATCCTTCATTATCCGGAGAGAGGGTATCTGGACTTCAATAGGCAAGACTGCCTCCATGCCGTAGACCAAGGAAAAGGGAGTTTCCCCTGTTGATGTCCGTGCTGAGGTACAATACCCATGAAGAGCAAACGGTAACATTTCATGCAAATCTTTGTAGGTCACAGTCATCTTCTGCACAATCTTCTTGATGTTCTTATTCACTGCTTCGACAACCCCATTCATCTTCGGTCGGTAGGGAGAAGAGTTATGGTGCTGTATCCTGAATTGCTCACAGAGCTCAGTGATCATCTTGTTGTTGAGATTGGTACCATTGTCCATAATGATCCTCTCAGGTACGCCGTATCGACAGATCAAATTATGCCGAATGAACCGTGCCACGACGCTCTTGGTTACGGTGGCATAGGAAGCTGCTTCAACCCACTTTGTGAAGTAATCAATCGCTACCAAGATGAAGCGGTGCCCGTTAGATGCTGTAGGTCGGATCTCGCCGATCATATTAATGCCCCACATTGCAAAAGGCCAAGGCGCTGTCAGGACGTTTAGAGGAACCGGAGGAATGTGCACCTTATCAGCATAGATCTGGCATTTATGACAAGTTCGCGAATGCTGATAACAGTCGGCTTCCATTGTGGACCAGAAATATCATGCCCGAAGGATTTTCTTTGCCATGGTATGTCCACTGGAATGTGTTCCGAAAGTACCTTCATGTAGCTCTGCCATGATCCTTTCTGCTTCAGTCTTATCCACACAACGCAGTAAGGTTGAATCATGGTTTCGCTTGTAGAGAATGCCATTGCTGAGGAAAAACTTGGCCGCAAACCTTCTCCGGAACTTCTTGTCATTAACAGATGCACCTTCGGGGTATTCTTGAGCCTCAAGGTACCTTTTCACTTCATGATACCAAGGTTTCTCTGTTACCTCTTCGGTCTCGAGATCGCAGCAATATGCAGGTTCATCCAATTTCCAGATAATGATCTAGGGCGCCTCGTTGTCCCATTTGACTTTGAACATAGAAGACATCGTAGCCAACGCATCCGCTAACTGATTCTTCTCTCTTGGGAAGTGTTCAAAAGTTATCTCCTCGAAGTGGGGAAGTAATGTCAACACATACTCCTTGTAAGGAATAAGATTTGGGTGTTTCGTATCCCACTCGCCTTTGACCTGATTGATTACGAGAGCGGAATCTCCAAAGACACTCAGAAACTTGATCCTTAAGTCAATTGCAGCTTGAAGACCCATGATGCATGCCTCATACTCCGCCATGTTGTTGGTGCAGTTGAAACATAATCGGGCAGTAAGTGGAGTATGAGTGCCTTTAGGGGATATGATCACAATGCTGATACCATTACCCAAAGCGTTCGAGGCTCTGTCAAAGTGCATAGACCATCGGGATCCTTCCTCAGGTCCTTCATCCGGTCCAGGTACTTCACAATCTGTCACAACCATGATATCCTCATCTGGAAATTCGAAGTTCATCGACTGGTAGTCGTCCACTGCCTGGTGTGCCAAATGGTCTGCCAATACACTTCCCTTGATTGCTTTTTGAGTCGTGTACTGGATGTCGTATTCTGTCAAAATCATTTGCCATCTTGTTATTCTTCCGGACAGAGCAGGCTTTTCAAATATGTACTTGATTGGATCCATTTTTGAAATCAACAGAGTAGTGTGAGTCAACATATACTGTCTCAGCTGGCGAGCAGCCCATACCAGAGCGCAGCAAGTTTTCTCGAGCAGTGAGTACCGAGTCTCACAGTCGGTAAACTTTTTGCTAAGGTAATAAATAGCGTGCTCTTTTCGGCCAGACTCGTCATGCTGTCCCATCACACACCCCATTGAGTTGTCAAGTACTGTTAAGTATAATATTAGAGGTCTCCCTTCAACCGGTGGCATAAGAATGGGTGGTTCTTGGAGATACTCTTTGATCTTTTCAAAAGCGGCCTGACATTAATCGTTCCAACGTACTACTTGATCTTTCTTCAGCAGCTTGAAGATTGGTTCACAGGTAGCAGTTAGATGCGAGATGAATCGGGCAATGTAGTTTAACCGTCCTAGAAAGCCTCTGACTTCTTTCTTTGTCTTGGGAGTTGGCATCTCTTGTATGGCTTTCACTTTGGCAGGGTCCACTTGAATACCTTTGTCGCTTACAATGAAGCCTAGCAATTTTCCAGATCTCACCCCAAAGGTGCACTTGTTTGGGTTCAACCTCAGCTTGTACAACTTCAGACGGTCAAACAGCTTCCATAGATGGTCAAGGTGTTCCTCCTCAGTTTGGGACCTTGCAATCATATCGTCGACATATACTTCTATCTCGTGATGGATCATATCATGAAATAAAGCAACCATGGCACGTTGGTAGGTTGCCCCAGCATTTTTCAACCCAAAAGGCATGACCTTGTAGCAAAAGGTGCCCCACTGAGTGACAAAAGTGGTCTTCTCCATGTCTTCAGGAGCCATCTTGATCTGATTATAACCGGAGAAGCCGTCCATGAAGGAGAATACTTTATGCTGAGCAGTGTTGTCAACCAGAACGTCGATATGAGGCAGAGGGAAATCATCCTTGGGGCTCGCCCTGTTCAAATCCCTGTAATCCACACACATTCGGACCTTACCATCCTTCTTCGGTACTGGAACCACGTTGGCAATCCACTGAGGGTAAGAAGTTACTGCTAGAAATCCGGCATCAAATTGTTTCATAACCTCAGCTTTGATTTTCTCGGACATTTCTAGACGCATACGGCGGACCTTCTGTTTTACCGGAGGGAAATCTTCCTTGGTAGGCAGGTGATGAACCACAATATCGGTATCCAACCCAGGCATGTCTTCGTACGACCTGGCAAAGATTTCCACATAGTCATGCAGCATCTGAATTAACCGTTGTTTCACACTGAGCTCTAGATTGGCACCAATCTTGACTTCCTTTCTGTCTGTCTCAGTACCCAGGTTTACCGTTTCCACTGGCTCTTCATGTGGCTGAATGGCCCTCTCTTCCTGGAGTAGCAGTCTTGCAAGTTCACCAGGCACTTCGCAATCATCTTCACCTTAGTCTTCGACTAAGTTGATCGGATTTTCGAAGTCATAACTGGCAGTAGCAGAGTCGTTACCTGTGAGATCCAGAGTGGATTGGAACCTGTATAAGTGAGTGTGTGTAAATATAGCTGTTTTGCAATATATAATAAAGAAAGAAAAGGAGCGCAAGATTTTGAAATGCAACAAACGTCCAATGTTTTGATTAATGATATATGAAAATGCCATACAAAAGCCCTCACAAATGGAGCCACGGTGCCCCGGGTAGGACACCGAGCCATAAAAGTTTCAACATATTATTTGTTACAAATTGAAAACAAAAGAGTTTATTACTGAGTGACAAAAGTAATAGGTGTGAAGTCTTTGGCAGTCCAGTTGCTTGGTCCACTGTCGATTGTTGGGTAGATCCAGCTGTCGAATTTCGATTCCTCCATGTCGTCTTCAATAGCATTCACTCCCGGGTTGGTGATGAACACGGGAGATTTTCCAATCCTTGCTTTGCGAACAGCCCTCTGAGCCTCTGCAGTGAAGCCCAAACCAAACTTGACGGTCTTTGGAGTGAAATCAGGAAGTCGGCCACAGTTTGCACACTCACCCTTTTCAACAACAGCCCGAGCATCCTTTAGGGAGGCCATCTTCAAAGGAGGGTCTTCAATCACAGTTTCAGCTGATGCCAGTGTCTGAGGCACCTCTTCAAAGTGTTGAAAGGGGGTCTCAATGAATTCCCCATCCATTTCTATGTACCGGAACGAGTTAAGGTGGCTGACCATATACTCTTCTTCCCCTTGAACTGTCACAATCTTTCCTCTAACCGGGTACTTAAGCTTCTGATGTAGTGTGGAGATCACAGCTCCAGCCTTGTGGATCCATGGACGACCCAACAAACAAGAGTAGGATGGATGGATGTCCATCACATAGAAAGTTGAATCAAAAACTTGAGAACCAACCCTGATTGGAATGTCAACTTCACCATGTACCATCCTTTTCGAACCGTCAAAGGCTCGGACAACAATGTTACTGGGCTTGAGCTCCAGACCCTCACAATCCAGCCTGTCTAGGGCTTTCTTGGGTAATACGTTCAATGAAGAACCGGTGTCTACCAACACATGGGAAAGAGTAGTGCCCCTGCATTCAATGGAGACATGCAGGGCGTCATTATGGTTTTTTCCTTTGGCAGTCAGATCGGCGTCAGAGAAGCCCAATCCATTATCGGCAGTCAAGTTGGCCACACAATCAGTAAATTGATCAGCAGACGTTTCTTGTGGCACATGGGCCGTCTTTAAGAAGGAAATCAGGGCCTTGGCATGGGCCTCTGAACACAACAACAATGATAGCATAGAAATCTTTGACGGGGTGTGCCCCAACTGCTCAACTACATTGAAATCACTTTTCTTGATAATCTTGAGGATCTCCTCCATCTCTTGCTGGGAGGCTTCAACAGTGGTTGTCTTTGGCGCCTCCGTCAGGGCAGGCAAATCAGTAGCAATCCCTTTGCCCCGAGCGTCAGATGACTCGGCAGCAGGGGTAGAAACAGGAACTTGATTAGGAGGGGAAACATGCACACTTGCAGGTGTGATGATAAGAGGTTTCTGAATAGCTGGTGGCGTAATATCTGGCGAGAACAGCCTACCACTGCGAGTAATTTTGGCAGACCCGGTGATGTTACTGACGCCGGTACTTGTATCAAAATCTTGCTTAACTCCAAGCACATAAACATCTGCCCCATAGTGCCATGGGAAAGCCTTGTCGGATGTATAAGGGAGATGCCCCGGAACATTGATGATGATAGGAGCAATCTTCTGAGTGGACATGATTTTGACAGGCTTCTTCGAGAGAGCCTTAGGAGGTTTGTTGAAAATGGTGACAATAGAAACTTCTTCGGTAGGGGTAGCAGGAACATCAATCTTCTCGAACAAGATCTCTTTGATATCCATCAGGCTTTGGATACCTGATTTCAGCAAAGGACAATCAACAGGCGAAACAGCACATAGAAGGCAATCTTCACCATATCCCGGAAATAAACCGGCTAGCAACAAGAGGGTTCGTACCCACTTGAGGTAAGGCTCAAGAGGGATGGAGTTCTTGTGCCCCAGTGTCTTGCTGTCTACCTTGTTAGGCATCCTCCAACCTCTGATGAATCTTTGGCGAAGTCCTTGCGCATCGTTGTCGAAGTCAAAAACTAGGTCAGGAATCAACATGTCGTGGGGGCCATCCCTCCTTGCATATCCATATTGTCTCAAGGCTAGACAAGGGTTGTAGGTAATGCCTCCTCTAATGCCAAGCAATGGAACATTAGGAAACTCTCCACAACGATCGATGATGATGACATTTTCTCTGGACCGAGAACACCAATGTACATCAGAGTGAGTGAGGGTCATCAACCGTTGTGACCACCTTAAGCCTTGGTCATTCTTCAAGACAGATTGTGGAAGGTGCGAAATAAACCACCTTGCAAGGAGAGGAGTACAGCACATGAGAACACCCCTCTTTCTCATTGTTCGTGTGTAAAATGAGTGAAGAATGTCCCCAAGCAACATTGGTATTGGATTTCTGGATAAGAAGATTTTGACGGCGTTGACATCTACAAGCTGGTCAGGATTTGGGAACAGGACCAACCCATAAATGAGGAGTGCCACAATTTCTTCAAAGGCTTGTAGGTCCAATGAATTCCAACACTCTTGTGCCTTCTCAAACAAGAATTTTTCCAAGAAGCCTTTGACACCGCTTCTAGTTTTCCAATGCCCCTTGATGTCAGATGGTTGCAAGTGTAGTGCTTGAGCAACATCTTCAGGCTTTGGTTCTTTTTCCGTACCGTTGTAGGGTAGTTGATTAAGAATAGGAATTCTCAGGAGTTGAGAAAATTCCTCCAAAGTGGGCACCAATTGGTAGTCGGGGAAAGTGAAACAGTGGTGAAGGGGGTCAAAGAACTGGAACAACACCTTTACCATGTCCTCTTCAATGCTGGTGTTGACTAGGCTGAGCAGTCTACCATGTCTTTCATTGAAGGGAGAGCTTTCTGGAATTCTTGATGTGAGCTCCTTGAGTTGAGGAGGGATTCTCACAAGGTTGACTTGGATAGTTTTCCTGTGAAGGATTTCCATGACCTACAAAACAAGAACAAAGATGAAGATCCAAACCCTTGAAATGGTTAGTGAATGCATATGATGCTTCATGATGTATGCATAAAACATATGTACAAGCAATTCACACCAAACCCTAGTTTCAGGCTTGCATGAGGTTTCATAGGTAAGTACCCTCTTGAGTGTAGTTGGCTTAAAAACTTGTCCTATAAATAGTAACCGGGTTCTAAGGAGCTCAATATCATTGGATTGTTTTCCATGTTCATTGTTTTGGTTTAGCCACTTAACTAGCGACCAAAATATTCCAAGAAAACAACCCTCAATGAGTGTAGTATCGAGTATCTACCAACTTCGGACTGCACCAAAGCCGGTCATCTCACTACCCCTAATGAAAGGCCAAGATGGTCAAGTAAGGTTCTAGGTCATTAGTGCTTAGTGACATCACTCAGCGGCCCCGTACTCTCCTTGATTGAACTCAAGGGTTACCGGTACTCACAAATATGTTGCACTAATATAGATATTGCTTCAACCGTGTCGGTATACCCCGCACAGTTTCCACAACGTATTGCTATCTATGAATGTTTCCCCAAATCCGGGTGTAGGATTGCAAACCCAAACAAGAGAGCCAAGATGTAAAGCAATCAAAGCAAACAATTAGTCATGCAAGAGGATGATCTAAGCCCTAAGGTTACTCCACTTTAAAATTATCCCCAGCAGAGTCGCCAGTTCTGTGATATGGTGGGAGAACTGACTTGGGTTTTGCGTTTGTTTTCGCAAATGTTTCGGTTGAGCAAGAGTCGCCATCGACTTTTTATTTTATCCTAAGGAAAGGTTAAAAAGCACAACAAAAACCTTTGAGATATTTTCTTGGGTTCGGGGAGTAGATTATAGAAAGGGAAGGTATTAGCACCCTTTATATCCATGGTTATCCATGGGCTCTTAGTTACTTGCTTAGATCAACTTGCCTTGATTTTCAATTGTTTGAAATGGTGCTTTCAATTGTTTGAAATGGTGCTTTGTGTGTGGGTTTGAAAAATGTTTTGAAAAGAGGCCAATGTGGTGGCAACCTTTGTAATGATCCATGTTGGGATGTATACAAAGGTGTATGTCTTTTGAAAGGTTTTCAATGTTTTTTGAAAGTTGTTTTGAAAGTGTTTGTGATGTGTGGTTTTAAAAAATAGGCAAGTGTTTTTGTTTTGCAAGTTGGCAAGTAACCAAGAGCTATCTACCCTAAATTTCTCAAAGATCTTTGCTATGTTTTAACCCTTTTAACAATTTTGTTCCACCATTGTATTTGGTGGACAATCTTGTGTTAGGATGTGAACGGGACGGGCGCGGGTCATCGTTTAGACCATGATTGCAATGGTGCCAAGTGTCTTTGGGCAATTTTTCCTTTAAGGGACTTGATCATTTTTAGGCAACTTTCGAAAGCGTCATCGAGGGACTATGATCATTTGATTTGTTTTGTTTTTGCCAAAGACCCCTAACATGCAACATGGCCCATTATTGAAGGCAACAAGTGGAGTAACCTAGGGGTGCAAGTGTGATTAGTGTTGTCCATTTTCATGCTTTGTTATCTTTGAATTAGGTCAAACTATTTTTGGTTGATTTTTGCATACAAAACCCTAAGTCTATCATGGTATAATTAGAAAGCTTTAAAGTGCGAAATTTAAAGTCCTAAACTATTACAATACAATTATGGGATGGGGGGTACAAATGTTCAAATGGGGATATTTAACAAGAAATTTAAATCTAACTATTACATCCAAATTGAATATTTACAAGGTATTTAATTTGCACAATAATTAAATAAAATACAATAAATATGCAAGATGCAAAAAAAATGATTTTTATATGTATGTAAAAAGTGTTTTTCATGTGACAAATAAACAAAAATAAAAATGAATAATTTTTGGGTATTTTTATGTTTTTAGGGCAAAACCCTAAAAGGTATTAATTATTTATTATATGCAATATTTATTAATTATGTACAGAAAATAAATAAAAAGAAAGTATATTGTAAAAAAGTGATTTTTTAAGTTAAATATTAATAAAAATAAAAATGTACTATTTTTATGTTTTTATCCTAAATATTCTAATAAATATATAAGTATTTCTATTATTTACTAAATATATTAAATATGTATAATAATAAAATATTTAATATTTACAAAAAAGTATATTTTAAGAAAATGTTTTCAAAAGATAGAATAAAAATAAAATCAGAAAACAGAATGTATTTTGTATTATTTTAGTATTTTTAAATAAAAGGTATTATGTATTTATTTACATATATAACTAAATGAAACAAATAAATATCAAATAAAATGCAAAAAATGTGAGAAAAATATTTTTAATGTTTTTTCATGTTTAGATAAAAATATAAAATCAAAATCAAAAGGAAAAAATCAAAAATGACAAAGATATCTCAAAATGGGCCAGGGGGGTGCATGTGTAAAAAGATGGTGCAAAAAGGAAAACAAAACTCAGGCCCAGCCCAAGTACATCTTCTTCAACCTCCAGCCAGTTTGTTCCAAAAACGCGCGTTTTTCATACTGATTCAAACATCCTGATTCTTGGACTTTCAAGCAAAACTCATAACACAAAAAATGTAGAGCATCAAGAGACGAATCCAGACATATAAAGAACTTGACTTAACTCTAAGAAATGAAAGAGAATTTCTTCATCCCTAATTCCTGACCTAAGTTTTTTCTAATGTTCAGGTTCCAAATTCTCTCAGCACATGCAATATAAATGGAAAGTAATTATATGTGTAGTTTCAGGGCCATGAGTAGAGCATTTTTCATTCATAAACCTAAGGCTAACTCTTCCTAGATTGAGAGATAGAAGTCCATGAACTTACCTGTTTAGCTTGGATCGTGTATGACAATGGAGGCACTTTCAAGGCAATGTGAGGACTTGTACAGCTTGCTTGAGGTCCAGGGATGCTTCTCCAATGCTTGGGGTGCTTTGAATCTTGCTGAATCACTCCATAGAAGTCAACCTGCAAGAGAGAAAAATGAAAATGGCAAACTATGCTATGGCTGTTACAGTTCCAGTTCAAAGCTTGGAATAGTTTGTATGGATGTTATGGAAGGTGTATGAAGTGGTTTGGATGAAAATGCACGATGGGAATGAGCTGGCCAAGTCAAAGTGCAGAATGCCCTGTTTTTGTGCAGCAAGATGGTGTTTCTGTGCTTGAGGAGGTTTTCGAAGTGGTTGGCTCGTGTCTTAGCTCAGGTTTGATGTTTGGAATATGTTCAACAAGTTTACTTTGGCTTGTGGTTGCAACAATGTGAGATCATGTACAAAATGCAAGTTTCCTCCTTTGTAAGCAAAAGTTGTCAACTTGGTTTCTAGGCTAACACAGGCCCCTCAAGTATGCTGCATAAATCACTCTTGATCAGTGGACTTTGCTCATGAACTTGTGCCCAAAATATTTGGCATGTACCTCTTGATTTGCAAACTTGACATAAAGTGTAACTTTTCAAAAATGGATAACTTGCTTTTTCTATTTAAGGCTTAATTCTTCATGCAATGACCATATGCACAAAATAATGCCTTGGCACAATGGTTTAGCATTTAATTTTTGAGTGTAAATGAGATTAGAGGCCTGTAACGTAGCTTGCTCATGCTGAGTTCGAAAATGCACAAGTTATGAACATGGAAATGGCTCATGAACAAAGTGACTTTTGCCCATATTGCCAAATTCGATTCTCCCTAACCACAAGGGTGTTTGAGAAGTTCTTTGACAATTTGGAAAGCTTGGAATGTGTACTAAAATCCATCTGTGTAATGCAAGTTGAAATTCCAAGTGGAAGCATGTGAAAAGTGGCCATGAAGTTAGGCAAAAATCCTGCCTAGAATAGGTCAAAATTTTTCTAAGTTAAGAATGTTTTGCAACCTTGTTCCAAAAATCATAACTTGAGCTATAAGCTTCTTTTGAGGAAACTTTGTGAATAAAAGTTATATATTTTGCAATGGACTACAACTTTCATGTTTTGAGTTTTGTTTGAATCCAAATGCATCTTGATGAAAAAAAGGGACAAAGTTAGGAAAAAATTAGGGATTTTCATAACTTAGAAAAATTCTAAGTTATGAAAATTCTTCATTTCAAACCCTAATTTGTGATTTTTGATTTCTTGATGAACAAGTTTCATATTTTGACATGTCTTGATGAAAAATGAATCTTGACACTTGATTTTGACCAAAAAGTCAAAATTTGACTTTTCAGTATACAGTCAATATTTGGCTCAGTTGACTGGAAAATTCATCTGTCAATCTTGTGCATTTGGGATCTTTTGAACTTGTTGAACATGTCAAGACAATGCCATTGAGTCCTTGAGTCCATATATGAGCTTGGTTTGCCATTGGTTAGGTCAAACAGTCAAAAATTGCCTTTGTGCAGTCAAAACCCTAAAAATGACCATTTTGCCCTTTTGGTGATTTGATCAAATTTCTTGTGGAATTGTGATCCAAACTTGATCAAATGGTTCATATGAGTTCATAATGTTGATGTGGGTCAAAAATCATGAGGTTTGACTGTCAATTGACCACAGTTGACTTTTTCCCCAGTACAGCTGATTTCTAAGTCAACTGTTTAATTGACTGGGCAAAGATTGGAATCAAGGCTTAAAACTTGTTATGGATAAACTTGTGAGTCCAACATGAAGCATGAAAGTCATCTTGGGAATTTTAGGTCAAAACATCTTTGTGCAAACTCAAACCCTAATTTGGGTCAACAGTGCAAGGAGAAGTCTTGAGCAGAGCAAACCCTAACTTGATCTTGAGCTCCAAGGGTCTTGGGATGAGAAAATGTTGAGGAAATGGGAGGGAAAATTTTGGGGTACAACAGCTGACAATGGACTTGGTTTCTCAGATGCTGATTTAACGTCCAAAGGAATAAAGCATAATGATGCCCTGCATGTCTCTATTGAGTGCAGGGGTGCTACCCTAGCTCATGTTCTGGTGGATACAGGTTCACCATTGAATGTCTTACCTAAGAATGCTTTGGACATATTGGATTATGAAGGGCTCACACTGAAACCCAGTAATATTGTGGTGAGGGCCTTCGATGGTTCCAAGAGAATGGTGCACTGGGAGGTGGACATCCCTATTAAAGTTGGTACTAAGACTTTTAACTCCACTTTCTATGTGATGGACATCTGCCCGTCTTACTCCTATTTATTGGGTCGCTCTTGGATCCATGGGGTCGGTGTTGTTACTTCTACTCTTCACCAAATGCTGAAATACCCAGTTAGCGGAAAGATTGTTACAGTCTATGGCGAGGAAGAATATATGGTGAGCCACCTGGACACTTTTAGGTATGTTGAGATGGACGGCGAGTTCATTGAGACCCCGTGCAGAACTTTGAGGAGGTTCCTTAGACAATTTCTGCAACCAAGACTGCTATCAATGTTCCAAAGATTACCATACCTCCATTGAAGATGGCCTCTCTGAAGGATGCCAAAGTAGTAGTTCAAGAAGGGGCCCAAAGAGCTGTTTGTCATGCTCGCGTCGGAGGACCACCACTATGCATCAGCAACCATGGAATCAATGCTTTGGAGGACAATGACAGTGATTGTGACATAAATAGATCTTCCTAACTATCAACGGTGGACTCAACAATTGGGAGGCCAAGGATTTTGTCCCCATTACTTTTATTAAGGAGTAATTGTCTTTTTGTTTTTGGAATTTGTAATATTTAAACAATATAAACTCTAAAGCCTTGTGCTTTACCCGAGGCACAATGATCTATTTTTTAGGGTTATTACTTCATCTTCATATGTCATTAATAAATCATCGGACGTTTTGCATACAAATTTTATGCTCCCTGTCTTTCTTTTTTGCTTTTACTTTATAAAAATATCTATGCTCTCTTACACACACCCACATATCAAACTACATATCCATATCCACTCTGGATCCCATGGGCAACGGTTCTACTATTGCCAATTATGACTTTGAAAATCCAATCTACCAAGCCGCGGACGAAGGTGAGGATGATTTCTAAGTACTAGGAGAACTTGCCAGACTGGTATCACAGGAGGAGAGGGCAATACAGCCTCATGAAGAGTCGCTTAAGACAATAAACTTGGGTACTGAGGAGGATAAGAAGGAAGTAAAGATAGGTGTCGATCTGGAGTATAGTGTCAAAAAGCGGTTAATTCAAGTGTTACATGACTATGTTGAGATCTTTTCCTGGTCATATGAAGACATGTCGGGGCTTGACACTGATATTGTGGTTCATCGCCTGCCGATAAAAGAAGACTTCCCTCATGTGAAGCAAAAGGTTCATCGTTTGCGGCCAGAGATGTCAGAAAATATCAAGGCTGAAGTCATCAAAAAGTTCAACACCGATTTCTTAGTTGTTACTTCTTATCCATAATGGGTTGCTAATGTTGTTCCGGTGCCTAAGAAGGATGGTAAAGTACGCATATGTGTAGATTACAGAGACCTGAATAGGGAAAGCCCCAAGGATTACTTTCCACTTCCCCATATTGATGTTCTGGTTGACAACACCGCACAACATAAGGTATTCTCCTTCATGGATGGCTTCTCCGGGTACAATCAGATCAAAATGGCGCCTGAAGATATGGAGAAAACAACCTTCGTCACGCAGTGGGGCACTTTCTGCTACAAAGTTATGCCATTTGAGTTAAAGAACGCCGAGGTAACCTATCAACATGCCATGGTAGCTTTGTTTCATGACATGATCCATCATGAGATAGACGTCTACGTTGATGATATGATAGCTAGGTCTCAGACTGAAGAGGAACACCTTGATCACCTGCAAAGCTGTTTGAAAGGCTGAAGAAGTACAAACTGAGGCTGAACCCGAATAAGTTCACTTTTGGGGTGAGATCTGGTAAGGTCTTAGGATTCGTTGTCAGCAGTAAAGGTATTAAAGTAGACCCCGCAAAGGATAAATCCATACAAGAAATTCCAACTCCCCACACTGAGAAGGAGGTTACGGGATTCTTGGGACGTCTAAACTACATTGCCAGATTCATTTCCCATCTAACCATTACTTGTGAGCCAATCTTCAAATTACTGAAGAAAGATCAAACAGTGAGGTGGAATAACGATTGCCAGACCGCCTTTGACAAAATCAAGGAATATCTTCAAGAGCCTCCAATTTTGATGTCGCCGGTTGAAGGAAGACCTCTGATCATGTACTTAACACTGTTAGAGAACTCAATGGGGTGTGTGCTGGGGTAGCATGAGAAGTCTGGTCGAAAAGAGCACGCAATATACTACCTTAGCAAAAAATTTACTAACTATGAAACAAGATACTCACTACTCGAGAAAACTTGTTACGCTTTGGCATGGGCTTCTCACTGATTAAGACAGTATATGTTGACTCACACTACCTTGTTGATATCTAAAATGGATCCTATCAAATACATCTTTGAGAAGCCCGCTCTCTCCGGAAGAATATCAAGATGGAAAATGATCCTGACCGAATATGATATTCAGTACACAACATAGAAAGCAATTAAGGGAAGTGTACTAGTTGATCATTTAGCTCAACAAGCTGTGGACGACTACCAATCCATGAATTTTGAGTCCCCGGATGAGAACATCATGTTAGTAACTGATTATGAAGAACCTGGACCGGATGAAGAACTTGAAAAAGGATCCCGATGGACTATGGTTTTTAACGGAGCTTCTAACGCACTTGGCAATGGCATCGGTGTTGTGATCATATCTCCTGAAGGATGTCATACTCCTTTCACTGTCAGGTTATGTTTCAATTGTACCAACAACATGGATGAATATGAAGCGTGTATTATGGGTCTCAAAGCTGTTGTTGACTTAAGGATCAAATTCTTAAACTTATTTGGAGACTCGGCCCTAGTAATCAGTGAAATCAAAGGAGAATGGGACACGAAGCATCCTAATCTCATCCCTTACCGGGAGCATGTGCTGACATTGATTCCATACTTTGAAGAAGTTACCTTTGAACATATTCCCCGAGAAGAAAATTAGTTAGGGGACGCGCTAGCTACTATGTCATCCATGTTCAAGGTCAGGTGGGATAATGAAGCTCCTCATATCACTATTGAGAGAATGGATGAACCAACATACTATTATGAGGTTGATACTGAAGAAGTAGTGGACAAACCTTGGTTCCATGAAGTCAAAAGATACCTCAAAGCCTAAGAGTATCCTAAGGGAGCTTCCGTCAATGATAAGAAGTTCATAAGAAGGTTCTCTGCCAAGTTTTTCCTCAGTAAAGGAATCCTGTACAAGCGCAACCACGAATCTAGTTTGCTTCGGTGTGTAGACAAGAGTGAAGCAGAGAAGATTATGGAAGACATCCATGAAGTCATCTTTGGAAACCATTCTAGTGGGCACACCGTGGCTAAGAAGATTCTAAGGGCAGGATACTACTGGTCCACTATGAAAGTCGGTTGTTATTAGCATTCCTGAACTTGTCACAAATGCCAGTTCTATGCTGATAAAGTAAACGTGCCTCTGGTTCCTCTAAACGTCTTGACTGCTCCCTGGCCATTCGTAATGTGGGGCATCGATATGATTGGAGAGATTAGACCTACAACTTCTAATGGGCACCACTTCATCCTAGTTGCCATTGATTACTTCACAAAGTGGGTTGAGGAAGCCTCTTTTGCTTCTGTTACCAAGAATGTTGTGGCCCGATTCATCAGATATAACCTTATATGTCGGTACGGTATTCTAGAAAGAATCATTACGCATAATGGTACCAATCCCAATAATACTATGATCACCGAACTCTATACACATTTCAAGATTCATCACCGTAACTCTTCTCCTTACCGGCAAGAGATGAATGGCGCTGTAGAGGCGACTAATAAAAACATCAAGAAGATCATACATAAGATGACAGTGACATACAAAGACTGGCATGAGATGTTACCATTTCTCTTCATGGTTACCGTACCTCAGTACGTACATCAACATTGGCATCTCCTTTCCCTCTGGTATACGGTATGGAAGTTTTCCTACCCATCGAGGTCCAGATCCCTTCCTTAGGAATCGTGAAGGAGGGTTGAAAGAAGACGAATGGGTTTAGAATCGACTTGACCAATTAAACATGATTGACGAAAAGAGGCTTGCGGTTGTCTGTCATGGTCAGATGTACCAAAAACGTATGATTAAATCTTTTAACAAGAAATTCAGACGTCAGGTATATCAGGCTGGTGACATAGTAATCAAGTGCATTATCCTGCCGCAAGGTGATACCATGGGCAAATGGACCCCCACATATGAAGGGCCATTTATGATCAAGAATATATTTTCTGGTGGAGCCATGATCTTAACCACTATGGACGGTGACGACCTTCCGCACCCTGTAAATGCGGACATAGTTAAAAGATACTAAGCATGAGCAAAGACCTGCTAGGTCGACTAGCCTAGGCAAAAATAAGGGAATCCTGGCGAACCAAAAGGGTTCGGGCAAAAATTATGGATATACCTATGGAAAAATTTGTACACCCGACAAGTCGAAAACCTGAAAAGGTGGCTTGGGCAAAAAAGGGTATCCCGGTGGACTGAAAACCCAAAAGGGAGGTCTAGGCAAAAGTTAGGGATTAAAAGCGTACAACTATATCCCGTTGGATCACCTTACAGACAGACTTCGGTAGCAAGTGTCAAGTTCAAATGGTACTAATCAATCTAGTCATCTTCGGACAAGCAGCAAAGAGATGAGACGCTCAAAGACATAAAGGCAATAGTAAAATGGGAACCCAATAGGATCATGTCACATAGCTGTTTTTCTTTGTATACTATTTTTGTATAGTTTTCGTTCTTACGACGACATTCTCTTACTAGGATGTTTGTCTCCTTGTACAAAAACACCTATTATAGGCAAAGCTTCTTCAAATTAATACAAAGCTATTTCTTTGAAAGTGCAAAACTTTTGGTTTTTTTTATTTTTCTGTTTTGTTTGCAAAAATGTCCAGTAATTATTTTTGAACATATGCATTTGAATGTGATTATCATTTACAAATACACACATAAAAAACAGAAAGACATTTACTACAGGCTTTAAGAAACAGGATAATGTTTAAAGGCCAGCTACAAATCCCCGCAGATACTTCCTCCAGCAGGTATATAGGCAGAGACATCCTACTATAAAGTCACTACCATATCCTCAGCTTACCACCTAATGATGTCAAAGTTTCTGATATCCCCGACAGAGCAAGAATCTCCAATTATTTCCCCAGTATCTTAAAGAGTTCCATAGCCTGGTTCACAAGCTTCTTGGGTTTCTCAATAGGGTTTCATGAAAATCCCCAAGCGGACTATGGAGTTTCCCTTCCCCAACAAATTCTCTAACAACGGATATTTGTCTCTAATCATTTTAACTTCAAAATTTGAGAACTTACATTCTTCATCCCCAACAACAATCAGAGATTTATTTTCCCTAATTCAACAACACTGCAATAGAATAACTGATACGTTCACATATTGCATTCATACATCATTTTACAAACGTCATAGCATATGCAGTACAAATGTGTGATCGGTGGATCTGGAACTGACTGTTTAACGCTGGTTCGCGAAATGTCGCGGAAGCAAGAGTCGCCACCGTCTTTTATTTTCTCCAAATGGAAAGGACAAAAGCACAGAAAAATTCCTTAAAGAGATTGCTCTCGGTTCGGGAGGTAGGTTATAGAAAGGGAAGGTGTTAGCACCCTTTCTATCCATGGTTATCCATGGGCTCTTAGATACTTGCTCATTGTGTTTTCAAAATGTTTTGTTTGCTTTTCAATTGTGGGTTTTAAAAAAAGTTTCTTTGAAAAATTTCAGTTCGACTCATACGTCAGAGTGTTTGAAAAATTTGCTTTGAAAGCTTTTAAAAATGTGTTGGTGTGAAAAGTATTTTTGATTTGTTTTGTTTTGAATTAGAGCAAGTATCCACGAGTCGTCTACCTACCCTAAGGAATTCGTCTGTGTAAATGTCCTTTAAAGTAGTGCCATCCCACCATTGAGAGGTAGGTAGCACCACCGTTGGAGGTGTTCGGGTCAATTCGAGGTTCGGGACATGGTGATCACCAGAGCAATGGGAAGACACCTTAGAAGCTACCCTCATGCCGGGTTCCTGGATCATGAGGACTTACTAAGACATCCTCTACTCGACGATCACCTTTCGAAAGGCAACGCAACAGTGAGGCGTACCCTAGGGGTGGTGTGTGATTTGTGTGTCGTTTTCATTGATATTTGTCTTGTTATGTCCATTGTGATCTACGCTTGATTTTATTTAAGTCCATACATTCTTTCATGCTTTTGTTAACAGTTAATATTTGCGGGAAAATAAATCTAAACTATTACAAATGGCGCGGGTCCACATCGCCAAAATTAAACCGGACCCGATTTGACGGAAAGTAAATAAAGCAAAAGAAATAAAAGTGCGAGAAGTTTAAGTTACAACGCTTTGGGAGAGATACATAATTAATTAAGCGAAATGGGGGAAATGCGCGAAATAAAACAATTAAACAATATGGGCGTTGGACCCTTTTGTAAAAATTAAATTAAAAAATTAAAGTTAATGAATTTAATTAATTAGAATTAATGAGGACTGAAAAATTAAAAATTAAAAAGGAAAGCTTTTGGTATTTTTGTGTTTTTTGAGATTTAATGAAAAAAGAGATTTAATTAAAATTAAAATGTCAAACCCTAGTTCTAATTATTTTTTAGTTATTAAGAAAATATTGAAATTTTTAACTAAATGAAACCCTAATTTTTATGTACAATTTAATTATGAGAATAAATAAAGTAAATAACATTATGGTGAATAAAAAAAGAATAAAAAATTATTAAACCTAATTCTATATTTTTGGATTTTTATTATGAAAAGAATTAAAGTTAAAACCTATTTAATACTAAATTTATTTACAAGCAATTATTTACAAGAAAATGTGAAAATTAAATATTTTTATTATGTTTTGTCCTTTTGAGTTTTTATGTATTTTTTTGTATTTTGTAAGAAAATTAATTAATTAAATTACCAAGAAAGCAAATAAAATAACAATTAAAATAAAACATAAAAATAAAATAGACTTTGCAAACCAGGGGGGGTGGAAGTCCCCAATATGGAGGTGTGGACTTAGCAAGTCTGGCCCAATGACCTTCAGAATTTGTTGACTTTCTCAGGCTTTATGTGGCACGTTGACTGGGGTTTTATGATGTTCATCCCACCTATACCCTTGATCTGAGCATGCTAGACACGTGGACGCTGGGATGATGATGGAGTATGATACGCTTCAATGTTGTGCCTGCATGGGAACTTGAATTGAAAAATAATATTGAAATTGCACAGACCTGGGGTTCGAACCCAGGTCTTGGACATTGCAAAGGGATGTGTCTGCCACTGAAGCGCTTGCATTACTTTTACTATATAACAATTAACAAACATTATAAAAAGAAAACAAAATGTTAGTGGGCAACGCGCGCCAATTTTGAATAAGCCAGTCAACGTGTGCCACGACTCATCTTCTTCATCATCCCTGAAAGATAAAAATATTAGGCAACGGTTTTCATAGCGTGGCCTAAGACCATATACCAGAAAATAGCGATTAGGTGTAGCACGCTCATAAATTGGGCGCGAGCATATGTTTATGATCGTCTGAGTATGCTCTATCCAATGGTCTAAGTCTTGAAAACTAATTTTTCACAAATTGAAAAGCCCTAATTCCAAGCTTTACGAACCCTAAAAATTAACAATGGCAAACATCCATATATGGCACGAAAACAAAATTAGATTACATGGTTAGCTTCAGAATACGTTTATTAGTATGAATGCATCAAAAAAAAACAATGAAAATGCCTTAAACATGGAACACGATCATGCATTTTTCTTGAAACTGTTTGAATCCATGGTACCAATTCAGGGCGTGTTGATGGATGTTTGGGATTGGAATGTATTCAGGGGACCACAAGGAAGCTTTTAGAATCAATATTAGGACTTGAATCAACCTCGAACACTGATTTCAGTTTTGAGTTTTATGGAGAATTTTCCAAGTTTGTCTATGGTCTTTGGGCGCAGCATTCAGTGTGTGGGCATTAGGTTTTGACTCAGCACTTATGAGGGAAGGGAATTAGGTCATTAGCTGGCCTTGGTCCATGCCCATGGGAGAATTAGTCTTAGGTCTTTCACCATTAACAAACTTTCCCTTTTTTAAGCAAAACCAAGACTTGGTGTACAATCTAACCCTAGCATGAGTTTGTGAGCTGACACATGACATATGGAAGCTATTCCAATTCAAATGACACTATTCCATTGATTTTTAAATTTTATTTGAATTTTTAAAGATTTAAAATGAATTAAATTATCAAAAATTAAATAAAATAGAAAAATCAATGTTTGATCTTGAAATTAATCATGGGACACGTGTGTGGCATGACAAGGCTGAATCAAGTGGAAGAAAGTGGGCCCTTTTGTCAAAAATGGAAGTTTCAAGGATAGTTGACTTTTGCCATTTCACAAAAATTTCCCAACTTCTACAAGGCATAACTTGCTCAATTTTTAAGCTTTTCTCATGTTCTTGGACATTTTGGAAAGGTCTTTGAGTCCTTTAACCAATGCCTTTGGTCCCATGTCATTTTGATTTTCCAATCTCAAGTTATGGCCTTTGACTTAAAGTCCCTTTTTGTTGACTTTTGAAAATGACCTATAATGTTGAAATTGATAACTTTTTGTGAGAGCATTTCTTGGACTTGAAGTATGAAGATGAGTTGTAGGAAATGTCTTTCTCTTCAAAATGAGCTTTGGATGGAATTTTTCTGATAATCCATGTGAAAGTTATGCCCTGGTCAATTTCAGTTGACTTTTTCAACTGTCCAAATAAGGAAACTTTTGCATCTTGATGATTTTCTGAGCCAAATTTTGAGAATCATGATCAAGCATTGATCAAATGATGTTTGTGGCTTCAGAATGATATGTTGACCAAAAATTTGAACTTTTGACTGTCAAATGACCATTTTGCCCCTACAGTTGACTGTAGTGCAATTTAGGGTTTTGACTGTGCAATTTTGAGCTGAATGCCTTGAAACTTGATATGAGGATGCTTGACCACATTTGTAGGCATATGAGACTTAATTGGGCCTTTGAAAACTTCATTTTCTTGATCAGAACCCAAACCCTAGTTTTGACTGTATAGGAGACAGTTGAGTTGTGCAACCTTTGGGGAATTTTGTGACTTGGCTTGGCAATTTCTTGAAGAATATGGGAGGGCAAATTTTGGGGTGCAACAGTTGCCCCTGTTCAATCTTCTTAGACCTGAGGATGCAGATTGGCTGACGTGCCTTTCGTAGTCCGAGGGTAGAAGATGATTGGACACTAGAGTGCCCAGAAATTTGCACTCACATATTGGCAGTGATGGTGGAATGGGCTTATAGATGCCATCTGGATGTTTGATTGCGTAAGAGATTCCTTGGCAAGAACCTGTATACCTGCAAAACAGAAAATGAGTACCTGACACGTTGCAGGAGCTGATTTTTAGATGCCTGGTATAGATGTGTCCTGACTGGTTACAGGAGCTGAGTCTGGAGCTTCAAACGGCGATGAAAGAACCAGGGATGGTTACTACCTTAGCATGAATGGTAAGAGAACCTTGGGCGACTTTAACTTTAACAACGCTCGTTGAGAAAAATCTTGGGTGTCTTTAACTTCAACAACGCTTGTTGAGAAAAATCTTGGGTGTCTTCTACTGGAATAAGAATCAGGGAGATCTTAGGGTCGATCTGACTGAACCAGAGAGGCCTTTGACTGGGTAAGAATCAGGAAAATCTTAGGGTCGATTTAACTGAACCGGACAAGGTCTTGAAATATCTTCAACTAGATAAGCATCAGGGAGATCTTAGGGTCGATCTGACTGAACCAAGAGAAGGCCTTTGACTGGATAAGCATCAGGAAAATCTTAGGGTCGATTTAACTGAACCGGACAAGGTCTTGAAATATCTTCAACTGGATAAGCATCAGGGAGATCTTAGGGTCGATCTGACTGAACCAGAGAAGGCCTTTGACTGGATAAGCATCAGGAAAATCTTAGGGTCGATTTAACTGAACCGGACAAGGTCTTGAAATATCTTCAACTGGATAAGCATCAGGGAGATCTTAGGGTCGATCTGACTGAACCAAGAGAAGGCCTTTGACTGGATAAGCATCAGGAAAATCTTAGGGTCGATTTAACTGAACCGGACAAGGTCTTGAAATATCTTCAACTGGATAAGCATCAGGGAGATCTTAGGGTCGATCTGACTGAACCAGAGAAGGCCTTTGACTGGATAAGCATCAGGAAAATCTTAGGGTCGATTTAACTGAACCGGACAAGGTCTTGAAATATGATCAACTGGATAAGCATCAGGGAGATCTTAGGGTCGATCTGACTGAACCAGAGAAGGCCTTTGACTGGATAAGCATCAGGAAAATCTTAGGGTCGATTTAACTGAACCGGACAAGGTCTTGAAATATCTTCAACTGGATAAGCATCAGGGAGATCTTAGGGTCGATCTGACTGAACCAAGAGAAGGCCTTTGACTGGATAAGCATCAGGAAAATCTTAGGGTCGATTTAACTGAACCGGACAAGGTCTTGAAATATCTTCAACTGGATAAGCATCAGGGAGATCTTAGGGTCGATCTGACTGAACCAGAGAAGGCCTTTGACTGGATAAGCATCAGGAAAATCTTAGGGTCGATTTAACTGAACCGGACAAGGTCTTGAAATATGATTGAGAATTTAACTGAATCTTTCCTGAAAGGTGAAAGTCAGTCATATGCAATGCATGATATGGATCAAGCAATGATGTTCTCAACATAAATGAGATTTGTATGATATGATGTGTATATGCATGTTATAATGATGTATGTGATGTTTTATGTATGTTTGTTTTCGTTTAGGAAAGTAAATCCTTGACGGGTGCCGGGAAGTTGTATCCTGGGCTGATGCTGAAGAATAGATTTTGCTTCCATTGGGGATGATAGTTGCAAGAATACCGGTAGGAGAAGATAACTCCGTTGCGGAGTAAACTTGGCAAATGGAGGATTTTGCGGGGAGAAAAGATACTCTAGCGACCATGCTAGGAAGCAATACTCTGTGGGGAGAGAAATGCCTTGCAGAGTGTTGATAATAATTTGCTGGGGATACCCTTATTATGTTGGGAGTACTGATAGACTTCGCTGGGAATAGGAAAGAACTACGTTGACGACGACCTTTCCGTGGCTTTTGGCTGAGGATAACCCAGTTATATCCTGGTAGGGAAATAATTCTTTAAATCAAGCCGGACGACGCGTTCGTGCTCTGCGAGGGGATAAACTTCCAGAATCTACTGGGGATAAGCTTACTGCTTGGGGAGATATGAATTCCAACTTTCCTGGGGAAACTAATTGGACTCTCCTGGGGCGATTTTGATATGCTGGGGAAGCGATTCCTTTGAATGTTGGTCTGCCGCCGGGGAACAATCTTTAGACCAAGACTGCCGGGGATGCTTGTTAAGAATATATGCTGCTGGGGAATGTTGAGATCTGCGGGAGGACACCCAACTTCCTTAAGGTTGATAACTGTTTTGCTTGAGGAGAGTATACTGCTTGCCGTCTCACTCTCTGGGGAATTTAAGATGTACTGGTCATGTTCTTTAGCTGAACCTACCTTGGTACTTTGGAGGATAGAACAATTAGATTGCCTAGACAACTCCTTATTGCCCCTGTTTCTAATGTCCCCTGTAATTAATTCTTTGTTTCATATGCAAATATTTATGAGCTAGCAAATTATTGTCAATGCATATATCACAAATTGAACCTTGGACGTTCTTCGCAAAACAAAACAGAAAAGGAAAAAACAAAAGGCACATTTTGACTGAAAAGTATATTTGTATTGATTTTTGAATGGCTTGTGAATAGGCATTTGGTATACAAGAGGCTGACGTCCTAATAAGAGAACGCCACCAAGCAAAAAGGGTTTATACAAATTTTGTACAAAAGAAAATAAAACAGCTGTGTGAAATGAATGATCCACTGGGTTTCAACTCTGCTATTGCCTTTATAACTCCGAGCGTCTCATCACTTGATGACCTTGGTTGAAGGTGAAGCTGACTGATCGATGCCGTCTGATCTTGACGTAGATACCGGATTCTGGATGCAAAGTGATCAATGAGACATAGCATTACGCTTTTATCCCTAATTTTTTCCTGGACCGCCCTTTCGGGTTTTCAGTCCACCGGGATACCCATTTTTGCCCAAGCCGCCTTTTCAGGTTTTCGACTTGCCGGGTGTACAGATTTTTTCCATTTTCATCCCTTCATTTTGCCCGAACCCTTTTGGTTCGACGGGAAGCCCTAATTTTTGCCTAGGCATGTCAGCCTAACGGGTCTTTTTTTTCATGCGTAATATTTTTTTACTATGTCTGCATTGGCGGGGTGAGGAAGGTCGTCACCATCCATATTGGTTAATATCATTGCTCCTCCTGAGAACACATGCTTAACCACAAATGGCCCTTCGTACGTAGGGGTCCATTTGCCCCTTGGATCACTCTGAGGAAGGATGATTCTCTTGATTACCAGATCCCCAACTCGATATTCCTGTGGTCTGACCTTTTTGTTAAATGCCCTGATCATTCGTTTCTGATACGTCTGACCATGACAGATAGCAGCAAGTCTCTTTTCATCAATAAGGTTGAGCTGATCAAGTCGTGTCCGGATCCAATCATCTTCGTTCATATTTGCATCCTTCATTATCCGGAGAGAGGGTATTTGCACTTCGATTGGCAAGCCTGCCTCCATACCATAAACCAAAGAGAAAGGAGTTGCCCCGGTTGACGTCCTAGCTGAGGTACGGTACCCATGTAGAGCGAACGGTAACATCTCGTGCCAATCTTTATAAGTTACTGTCATCTTCTGCACGATCTTCTTGATGTTCTTATTTGCTGCTTCTACAGCCCCATTCATCTTCGGTCTATAAGGAGAAGAGTTGTGGTGCTGTATTTTGAACTGTTCGCAAAGCTCAGCGATCATCTTATTGTTCAGATTGGTACCGTTGTCTGTAATAATTCTCTCAGGGACGCCGTACCGACAGATCAGGTTATGCCGAATGAACCGTGCTACAACAGTCTTGGTTACCGTAGCATAGGATGCTGCCTCGACCCACTTCGTGAAGTAATCAATTGCCACTAGGATGAAGCGATGTCCATTAGATGCCGTAGGTTTAATCTCGCCGATCATGTCCATGCCCCACATTGCAAACGGCCAAGGCGCAGTCAGAACATTCAGGGGGACCGGAGGAACATGCACCTTGTCCGCATAAATCTGGCACTTGTGGCATGTCCTGGAATGTTGGTAACAGTCAGCTTCCATTGTGGACCAATAGTATCCTGCCCGTAGGATTTTCTTAGCCATAGTGTGTCCACTGGAATGTGTACCAAAGGTCCCTTCATGTAGCTCTTCCATGATTCTTTCTGCTTCAGTTTTATCCATACAACGCAGTAAGGTTGAATCATGGTTTCGCTTGTACAAGATGTTGTTGCTAAGGAAGAATTTGGCTGCGAATCTTCTCAGGAATTTCTTATCGTTGATAGATGCACCTTCAGGGTATTCCTGAGTTTCCAGATATCTCTTCACTTCGTGGTACCAAGGCTTCTCAGTCACCAATTCAGTTTCGAGATCACAACAGTATGCCGGCTCGTCCAGTTTCCAGATGATGATCCGGGGAGCCTCATTATCCCATTTGACCTTGAACATTGAAGACATTGTAGCTAACGCGTCCGCCAACTGATTCTCTTCTCTTGGAAAGTGCTTAAATGTTATCTCTGTGAAGTGGGGGATCAGGGTCAACACACATTCTCTGTAAGGAATCAAGTTTGGATGTTTCGTATCCCACTCTCCTTTGATCTGATTGATCACAAGAGCGGAATCTCCGAAGACACTCAGAAATTTGATCCTCAGGTCGATCGCAGCTTGAAGACCCATGATACACGCCTCATACTCCACCATGTTGTTGGTACAGTTGAAACACAGCCGGGCGGTGAGTGGAGTATGAGTACCTTGTGGAGATATGATGATGGCGCCAATACCATTTCCCAAAGCATTGGATGCTCCGTCAAAATGCATAGACCATCGGGATCCTGGTTCAGGTCCTTCATCCGGTCCAGGTACTTCACAGTCAGTTACTATCATAATGCTTTCATCCGGAAACTCGAAGTTCATTGATTGGTAGTCATCTACAGCTTGATGTGCTAAGTGGTCCGCCAATACACTTCCCTTGATGGCTTTTTGGGTCGTGTACTGAATGTCGTATTCCGTCAAGATCATCTGCCATCTTGCAATTCTCCCAGACAGAGCAGGCTTTTCGAATATGTATTTTATAGGATCCATTTTTGAGATCAACAAGGTAGTGTGAGTCAGCATATACTGTCTCAGCCGGCGAGCAGCCCATACCAAAGCGCAGCAAGTTTTCTCAAGCAGTGAGTATCGGGTCTCACAGTCGGTAAACTTTTTGCTAAGGTAATAAATGGCATGCTCTTTTCGGCCAGACTCGTCATGCTGCCCCAGCACACACCCCATTGAATTATCAAGCACTGTCAGGTAAAGTATCAAAGGTCTCCCTTCAACTGGTGGCATAAGGATGGGTGGTTCTTGGAGATATTCTTTGATTCTGTCAAAAGCAGCCTGACATTCATCATTCCAACGTACTACCTGATCTTTCTTCAGCAGCTTGAAGATTGGTTCACAGGTAGCAGTTAGGTGTGAGATGAACCGAGCAATGTAATTCAGACGTCCTAGAAAGCCTCTGACTTCCTTCTCTGTCTTAGGAACTGGCATCTCTTGAATGGCTTTGACCTTAGCAGGGTCCACTTGAATTCCCTTGTCACTTACCACGAAGCCTAGCAACTTTCCAGATCTTACCCCGAAGGTGCACTTGTTCGGGTTTAACCTCAGCTTGTACAGTTTCAAACGGTCAAACAGTTTCTGCAGATGATCAAGGTGTTCTTCCTCAGTCTGGGACCTAGCGATCATGTCGTCAACATACACTTCTATCTCATGATGGATCATGTCATGAAATAAAGCAACCATGGCACGTTGGTAGGTTGCCCCAGCATTCTTTAGTCCAAAAGGCATGACTTTGTAGCAGAAGGTGCCCCACTGAGTAACAAATGTAGTCTTTTCCATGTCTTCAGGAGCCATCTTGATCTGATTGTAGCCTGAAAAACCATCCATAAAAGAGAACACTTTATGCTGAGCTGTATTATCAACAAGGACATCAATGTGAGGTAGAGGGAAGTCATCCTTGGGGCTGGCCCTGTTCAGATCCCTGTAATCGACACACATTCTGACCTTGCCGTCCTTCTTAGGTACCGGCACCACATTAGCAACCCACTGAGGGTAAGAAGTCACTGCAAGAAACCCGACATCAAACTGCTTCATAACCTCGGCTTTAATCTTCTCAGACATCTCTGGACGCATACGGCGGACCTTTTGCTTAACCGGAGGGCAATCTTCTTTAGTTGGTAAGTGATGGACCACAATGTCGGTATCTAATCCGGGCATATCTTTGTAGGACCAGGCAAAGATCTCCATATAGTCATGCAGCATCTGAGTCAACCGTTGCTTCACGCTGAGCTCTAGGTTGGCACCAATCTTTACCCCTTTCTTGTCTTCTTCAGTACCCAAGTTTATTATTTCCACTGGCTCTTCATGGGGTTGAATTGCCCTCTCTTCCTGTTGTAACAGTCTTGCAAGTTCACCAGGCACTTCGCAATCATCTTCACCTTCGTCTTCGGCTAAGTTGATCGGATTTTCGAAGTCATAACTGGCAGTAGCAGAGTCGTTACCAGTGAGATCCAGAGTGGATTGAAACCTGTATGAGTGAGTGTGTGTGTAAATACAGCTGTTTTGCAATATGTAAAGAAAGGAAAAAAAAAGAGCGCAAAATTTGAAATGTGAAAAACGTCCAATGCTTTTATTTATGATATATGCCAGTGACAAACAAAAGCCCTCATAAACAAAACCACGGTGCCCCGGGTAAGACACCGGGCCATATAGTTTCAAATTATTGTTTATTACAAATCCAAAACAAAGAAGTTCATTACTGGGGAACAAAAGTTATGGGTGTAAAGTCTTTAGCAGTCCAATTGGTCAATCCACCGTCGGTCGTCGGGTAGATCCAGCTATCGAACTCTGACTCTTCCACTTCGTCTTCCTCTCCAATAGCATTCACTTCTGAGTGGGTGATGAGCACCGGAGGTCTTCCAATTCTCGCCTTGCGCACTGCTTTCTGAGCTTCTGTGGTGAAACCCAGCCCAAACTTGTTAGTCTTAGGAGTAAGATCAGGGAGCTTGCCCCAGTTTGCACATTCACCTCTTTCAATCACAGCCCGGGCGTCCTTTAAGGAGGCCATCTTCAAAGGAGAAACCTCTTCATCCACTGCTTCTGCTGCTGCCAAGGTTTGTGGCACTTCCTCAAAATGTTGAAAGGGGGTTTCAATGAACTCCCCATCCATTTCTACGTATCTGAAGGAGTTGAGGTGGCTGACCATGTACTCCTCTTCCCCTTGCACCGTTACGATCTTCCCCCTGACCGGGTACTTGAGCTTCTGATGCAACGTGGAGGTCACAACTCCAGCCTTGTGGATCCACGGGCGACCCAGCAAACAAGAATAAGACGGATGGATGTCCATCACATAGAATTTTGAATCAAATACCTGTGACCCAACCCTGATTGGGATGTCCACCTCACCATGTACCATTCTTTTGGACCCGTCAAAGGCCCGGACAACAATGTTACTTGGTTTGAGCTCTAGACCCTCACAATCCAGCCTATCCAGAGCCTTCTTGGGCAGCACGTTTAATGAAGAACCTGTGTCAACCAGCACATGAGCAAGAGTAGTGCCCCTGCATTCAATGGAGATATGCAGGGCGTCATTATGGTTCTTCCCCTTTGCTGTCAGATCGGCATCAGAGAAACCCAGGCCATTATCAGCGGTTAGGTTGGCCACACAGTCGGTGAACTGGTCAGCAGACGTCTCTTGGGGTACGTGGGCTGTCTTTAAGAAAGCAATCAGAGCCTTGGCGTGGGCCTCTGAACACAGCAGCAGTGACAACATGGAGATTTTAGAGGGAGTGTGCCCCAGCTGTTCTACAACGTTGAAATCACTTTTCTTTATTATCTTGAGGATTTCTTCCATTTCCTGCCTGGAAGCCTCAACAATGGTCTTTGGTGCCTCCGTCCTGGCAGGCACATCAGCAGCAATCCCCTTGCCCCGAGTATCAGATGACTCGGTAGCAGGGGTGGATACTTGGTCAGGGGGAGAAATAGGCACCCTGGCAGGTGTGAAGACCAAAGGCCTATGAATTACCGGAGGAGCAATGTCTGGTGAGAACAGTCTTCCACTACGAGTGACCTTAGCAGGCCCAGTGATGTTGGAGACACCAGCATCAATGTTGAACTCTTGTTTCACACCCAGAACATAAACATCCGCCCCATAGTGCCATGGGACAGCCTTATCAGATTTGTAGGGGATAGGCCCCGGAACAGTAATGGTGATGGGAGCAATCTTGTGAACAGGTAAAATTTGGACAGGCTTCTTTGAAGGAGCCTTGGAAGGGTTGTTGAAGATGGTAACGATCGACACTTCTTCAACAGGAGCAGCAGGAACAACAGTCTTTCTGAACAAAATCTCTCTACTATCTATCAGGTTTTGGACGCCTGACTTCAGCAGAGAACAACCAGCAGGGAAAGCAACACATAGAGGGCAACCTTCGCTACATCCCGGAAATAAACCGGCTAGCAACAGGTTCCTCTTGACCGTCAGCAGCGGAGTAGCAACATCATCCACCGAAGCTACATACAAATCCTCCTCAACAGCATTCACTCCATGCTGGGGCATGGGAGCGGTTACAACATTCGGCCTCTCGGGCGCCTTAAACTGTATTTCCTTTGCATCAATGAGGTCTTGAACCTTATTCTTTAGGGCCCAACAGTCATCTGTGTTATGCCCCGGGCTATCAGAATGGTAAGCACAGTGAGCATTTGGATTAAACTTGGGGGATGCAGTATTGGGAAACTTTGGAGCCTCCCTGACAGTCACTAAATTGGTGGATAGCAACTGTGGCAGGATCTGTGATAAGGTCATGCTTAACCGGGTAAACTCTCTCCGGGGTCTTTCAAACTTTTGAGGATTAGTTGGCCGAGGAGCGGCAGCAGGTTTGGCAATCATTACCGCACTGACAGATTGGCGGCGTTCAGGTTGCTCTTGTCTCCGGGAGCTATATACAGCACTAGCCTCCTTTTTGAAGGGTTTCTTTTCAGTACTGGAGGAGGCAACCTTCTGTATCTTCCCCGATTTTATACCGGCCTCGATCCTTTCACCAGTCAGGATCAGATCAGTAAACCCAGCAGAGGAATTACCAATGAGATGATTGAAAAATGGACCAGATAGGGTCCCTAAAAACATATCTACCAGCTCCCGGTCCGTCAATGGTGGCTGCACCCTGCCAGCCAGGTCTCTCCATTTCTGGGCGTACTCCTTAAAACCTTCACCCGACCCTAGCGACATACCCTGGAGCTGGGTACGCGTAGGAGCGAGGTCGGAATTATATTGATACTGCTTGTAAAAAGTAGTGGCCAGATCCTCCCAGTTACGAATGCTGGTTCCATCCAGCTGATAGAACCATTCGAGGTGAGTCCCTGAAAGACTCTCCTGGAAGAAGTGGATCCAAAGGTTCTTGTCTGCTGTGTAAGGCTGGATCTTCCTTACATAAGAACGGAGGTGCATCTTGGGACAGGAAGCCCCGTCATACTTCACAAAGGCAGGTGCCTTGAACTTGTGTGGAATCACCACCCCAGTAGATAACCCCAAGTCTCCGAAATCCAGTCCAGGTACCTGCTGAACTTCCATAGCCTTTAATCTGTCCTCCAGCTGCTTGTACCGGTCTTCAGCAGGAGGGTACTGTTCGTCGTTGAAGTCTGTTTCAGTATCAGAGCCCACAGGAGTAGGGACCTCCCTTTCTTGGTGACTACCTTCCCCCACAGATGGAGTAGTCCTTTCAGCCTCAACCTGTAAGGTGTTCCCGAGTCTACGCCCAGTGTTAAATAGCACAGTCCTCCTCTTCTTCTTAGTCTTCTTCAGAAGCATGGTCTTCAACTCTTGTTGACCCTGAGCCAAGCCCTTGATCAGCTCCTGAAATTGGGCGTTCTGCGCCTGAAGAGCCTTGATAGATGCCTCAGTTGATGATTCAGGGTTCATGATGCTGAAATAAACAGCGAAGAACAGTAAACAACCTGAAAAGAAGAGTACCTGTGATGCACATGATGAATGATATGTGTTTATGCAATGCATTCAAGAGTTCGAAAATTCAAATTTGTTGTAGACCAAAAGGAACACACGTTATTATTAAGAAAATCATTGTTTAATACATCAAAGCCTCATGGGCAAAAGTACAAAAAATTAAATCAATCCCAAAATATGCTGCGCATCCTCTTTGGAGCTATGTAAGTGTTGAGGTTCCTCTCCTCATGCAACAGGCGGGTGAGCTCCAAGAACTTCTTTTCACTGGCACGCAGACTAGTCTCAAGAGAATTCCGCTCTTCCTTAAGCTGGATCCAGCTTTTCTGCATCTCTTCCCAGGATGTGGGCATATCAGGATGCTGAATAGGGTAGGACACTTTCCCTTCCAAGACAGGCTCTTTGATTACTGGAAGCATGTGAGGATAAGGCATTACTAACTTCTGAGAGCGGGCTCGTACCCACTTGAGGTAAGGCTCCAAAGGGATGGAGTTCCTGTGCCCCAGTGTCTTGCTGTCTATCCTACTAGGCATCCTCCAGGCTCTGATAAATCTCTGGCGAAGTCCTTGAGTACCGTTGTCGAAGTCAAAAACTATGTCAGGAATTAACATGTCATGAGGACCATCCCTCCGAGCATAACCAAATTGTCTCCAAGCCAGGCATGGGCTATAAGTAATACCCCCTCTGATTCCAAGTAAAGGAACATTAGGATACTCCCCGCAACGATCAATGATAGTGACATCTTCTCTGGACCTAGGGCACCAATGTATATCTGCATGTGTAAGAGTCATCAACCGTTGTGACCATCTCAAACCCCGCTCGTTCTTCAGGACTGATTGTGGAAGGTGCGAAATAAACCACCTTCCCAGGAGAGGATTGCAACACATAAGGACACCTCTTTTTCTCATGGTTCGAGTGTAACATGAGTGAAGGATGTCCCCCAGCAACGTAGGTATAGGATTCCTGGACATAAAGATCTGGACAGCACTGATATCAATGAGCTGATCTGGGTTAGGGAACAACACCAAACCATAAACAAGGAGGGCCACAACCTCTTCAAAAGCTTGCAAGTCGAGGGAGTTCCAACATTCGTAGGCCTTTTCAAACAGAAACCTGGCTAAGAACCCTTTAATACCACTTCTGACTTCCCAATGTCCCTTGAGGTCAGATGACTGTAGGTGCAAGGCTTTAGCAATCTCTTCAAGCTTAGGTTCCTTTTCTGTACCGTTGAAGGGTAGCTGATCAAGGATAGGGATCTTCAGGAGCCGGGAGAACTCCTCCAATGTAGGTACCAACTGATAATCCAAGAAGGTAAAACAGTGATGCAGAGGGTCAAAGAACTGGAACAAGACCTTTATCATATCTTCCTCAATGTTGGTGTTGACCAAGCTGATGAGGCTTCCATGCCTTTCACTGAATGAAGAGTTCTCGGGAATCCTGGATATAAGCTCCTTAAGCTGAGGAGGTACCCTTACAAGACTGATTTGAATTGTCTTTCTACGAACAGTTTCCATGTCCTACAAAACAAGAACAAAGATGAAAATTCGAACCCCTGAAATGGTTAGTCAATGCATATGATGCTGGATGATGTCATGATGCTATGATTAAACACACCACAGATATGTACAAAGACAAACATGTAAGGCACACAAGGCACACAAGACAAGCCCTTAAGGTTTAAGGCCAGCATGGGGTCTGGGTAGTACCCTCTTGAAGTTGGTGAGTTCAACCTGTCCTAATCAAAGTAACCGGGTTCTAAGGTTCCCAATATCACGGGATTGCTTTCATTGTTCATCGTTTCGATTTAGCCACTGACTGGCGATCAAAATATCCCAAGAAAACAACCCTCAATTGAGTGTAGTATCGAGTATCAACCAACCTCGGACTGCACCAAAGTCAGTTATCTCACTACCCTAAAGAGGCCAAGATAGTTCAATTAAGGTTCCTAAGGTCTGTTGATGCTTCACGACACCACGCGGAGGCCCCGTACTCTCCTTGACTAAACTCAAGGGTTACCGGTACACACCAAAGTGCCACATCAACGTAGCAGACTGCTTCAACCATGTCGGTATACCCCGCACAGTTCCCTCACAGCCTTGTTGCTACTTTCTAAGAAAGGTATCCCCAGATCCGGGTTAGGATCTATAGAACTCCCAAGCAACCCACAATAATAAAGCAAGCAAAGAAGACAATTGAAAACATAGTTATGACCTAGCCCTAAGGTATACCTCACTTTAAGTTTATTCCCTAGCAGAGTCGCCAGTTCTGTGATCGGTGGATCTGGAACTGACTGTTTAACGCTGGTTCGCGAAATATCGCGGAAGCAAGAGTCGCCACCGTCTTTTATTTTCTCCAAATGGAAAGGACAAAAGCACAGAAAAATTCCTTAAAGAGATTGCTCTCGGTTCGGGAGGTAGGTTATAGAAAGGGAAGGTGTTAGCACCCTTTCTATCCATGGTTATCCATGGGCTCTTAGATACTTGCTCATTGTGTTTTCAAAATGTTTTGTTTGCTTTTCAATTGTGGGTTTTAAAAAAAGTTTCTTTGAAAAATTTCAGTTCGACTCATACGTCAGAGTGTTTGAAAAATTTGCTTTGAAAGCTTTTGAAAATGTGTTGGTGTGAAAAGTATTTTTGATTTGTTTTGTTTTGAATTAGAGCAAGTATCCACGAGTCGTCTACCTACCCTAAGGAATTCGTCTGTGTAAATGTCCTTTAAAGTAGTGCCATCCCACCATTGAGAGGTAGGTAGCACCACCGTTGGAGGTGTTCGGGTCAATTCGAGGTTCGGGACATGGTGATCACCAGAGCAATGGGAAGACACCTTAGAAGCTACCCTCATGCCGGGTTCCTGGATCATGAGGACTTACTAAGACATCCTCTACTCGACGATCACCTTTCGAAAGGCAACGCAACAGTGAGGCGTACCCTAGGGGTGGTGTGTGATTTGTGTGTCGTTTTCATTGATATTTGTCTTGTTATGTCCATTGTGATCTACGCTTGATTTTATTTAAGTCCATACATTCTTTCATGCTTTTGTTAACAGTTAATATTTGCGGGAAAATAAATCTAAACTATTACAAATGGCGCGGGTCCACATCGCCAAAATTAAACCGGACCCGATTTGACGGAAAGTAAATAAAGCAAAAGAAATAAAAGTGCGAGAAGTTTAAGTTACAACGCTTTGGGAGAGATACATAATTAATTAAGCGAAATGGGGGAAATGCGCGAAATAAAACAATTAAACAATATGGGCGTTGGACCCTTTTGTAAAAATTAAATTAAAAAATTAAAGTTAATGAATTTAATTAATTAGAATTAATGAGGACTGAAAAATTAAAAATTAAAAAGGAAAGCTTTTGGTATTTTTGTGTTTTTTGAGATTTAATGAAAAAAGAGATTTAATTAAAATTAAAATGTCAAACCCTAGTTCTAATTATTTTTTAGTTATTAAGAAAATATTGAAATTTTTAACTAAATGAAACCCTAATTTTTATGTACAATTTAATTATGAGAATAAATAAAGTAAATAACATTATGGTGAATAAAAAAAGAATAAAAAATTATTAAACCTAATTCTATATTTTTGGATTTTTATTATGAAAAGAATTAAAGTTAAAACCTATTTAATACTAAATTTATTTACAAGCAATTATTTACAAGAAAATGTGAAAATTAAATATTTTTATTATGTTTTGTCCTTTTGAGTTTTTATGTATTTTTTTGTATTTTGTAAGAAAAGTAATTAATTAAATTACCAAGAAAGCAAATAAAATAACAATTAAAATAAAACATAAAAATAAAATAGACTTTGCAAACCAGGGGGGGTGGAAGTCCCCAATATGGAGGTGTGGACTTAGCAAGTCTGGCTCAATGACCTTCAGAATTTGTTGACTTTCTCAGGCTTTATGTGGCACGTTGACTGGGGTTTTATGATGTTCATCCCACCTATACCCTTGATCTGAGCATGCTAGACACGTGGACGCTGGGATGATGATGGAGTATGATACGCTTCAATGTTGTGCCTGCATGGGAACTTGAATTGAAAAATAATATTGAAATTGCACAGACCTGGGGTTCGAACCCAGGTCTTGGACATTGCAAAGGGATGTGTCTGCCACTGAAGCGCTTGCATTACTTTTACTATATAACAATTAACAAACATTATAAAAAGAAAACAAAATGTTAGTGGGCAACGCGCGCCAATTTTGAATAAGCCAGTCAACGTGTGCCACGACTCATCTTCTTCATCATCCCTGAAAGATAAAAATATTAGGCAACGGTTTTCATAGCGTGGCCTAAGACCATATACCAGAAAATAGCGATTAGGTGTAGCACGCTCATAAATTGGGTGCGAGCATATGTTTATGATCGTCTGAGTATGCTCTATCCAATGGTCTAAGTCTTGAAAACTAATTTTTCACAAATTGAAAAGCCCTAATTCCAAGCTTTACGAACCCTAAAAATTAACAATGGCAAACATCCATATATGGCACGAAAACAAAATTAGATTACATGGTTAGCTTCAGAATACGTTTATTAGTATGAATGCATCAAAAAAAAACAATGAAAATGCCTTAAACATGGAACACGATCATGCATTTTTCTTGAAACTGTTTGAATCCATGGTACCAATTCAGGGCGTGTTGATGGATGTTTGGGATTGGAATGTATTCAGGGGACCACAAGGAAGCTTTTAGAATCAATATTAGGACTTGAATCAACCTCGAACACTGATTTCAGTTTTGAGTTTTATGGAGAATTTTCCAAGTTTGTCTATGGTCTTTGGGCGCAGCATTCAGTGTGTGGGCATTAGGTTTTGACTCAGCACTTATGAGGGAAGGGAATTAGGTCATTAGCTGGCCTTGGTCCATGCCCATGGGAGAATTAGTCTTAGGTCTTTCACCATTAACAAACTTTCCCTTTTTTAAGCAAAACCAAGACTTGGTGTACAATCTAACCCTAGCATGAGTTTGTGAGCTGACACATGACATATGGAAGCTATTCCAATTCAAATGACACTATTCCATTGATTTTTAAATTTTATTTGAATTTTTAAAGATTTAAAATGAATTAAATTATCAAAAATTAAATAAAATAGAAAAATCAATGTTTGATCTTGAAATTAATCATGGGACACGTGTGTGGCATGACAAGGCTGAATCAAGTGGAAGAAAGTGGGCCCTTTTGTCAAAAATGGAAGTTTCAAGGATAGTTGACTTTTGCCATTTCACAAAAATTGCCCAACTTCTACAAGGCATAACTTGCTCAATTTTTAAGCTTTTCTCATGTTCTTGGACATTTTGGAAAGGTCTTTGAGTCCTTTAACCAATGCCTTTGGTCCCATGTCATTTTGATTTTCCAATCTCAAGTTATGGCCTTTGACTTAAAGTCCCTTTTTGTTGACTTTTGAAAATGACCTATAATGTTGAAATTGATAACTTTTTGTGAGAGCATTTCTTGGACTTGAAGTATGAAGATGAGTTGTAGGAAATGTCTTTCTCTTCAAAATAAGCTTTGGATGGAATTTTTCTGATAATCCATGTGAAAGTTATGCCCTGGTCAATTTCAGTTGACTTTTTCAGCTGTCCAAATAAGGAAACTTTTGCATCTTGATGATTTTCTGAGCCAAATTTTGAGAATCATGATCAAGCATTGATCAAATGATGTTTGTGGCTTCAGAATGATATGTTGACCAAAAATTTGAACTTTTGACTGTCAAATGACCATTTTGCCCCTACAGTTGACTGTAGTGCAATTTAGGGTTTTGACTGTGCAATTTTGAGCTGAATGCCTTGAAACTTGATATGAGGATGCTTGACCACATTTGTAGGCATATGAGACTTAATTGGGCCTTTGAAAACTTCATTTTCTTGATCAGAACCCAAACCCTAGTTTTGACTGTATAGGAGACAGTTGAGTTGTGCAACCTTTGGGGAATTTTGTGACTTGGCTTGGCAATTTCTTGAAGAATATGGGAGGGAAAATTTTGGGGTGCAACAAAATGCATATATCACAATCTCATTTATTTTGATAACATCATTACCCAATGCATTTCATGCATCATGACACTGCATATAGTCGACTCTTTACCTTTTTCAGGAAAGTTGGCAAGCAGACAAATATCATCATCAATTTTCAACAGTTCCAGATTAATTCCTGAAACCAGACAGGGCAACTATCTATGAATGACTGATTGTAGATCAATACCCGAAACAAGACAGGGCGACTATCTACAAGACCAGGTCATAAATTATTTCCTGAAACAAGCCAGGGCAACTATCTCTATGACCAACAAAAGACAAGTTCCAGATTAATACCTGAAGCAAGACAAGACAAATATATGTAAACAAATGATTATAGATTAATACCTGAAACAAGACATGACAACTATCTACATGAGCAGACTGGAGATTAACTCCTGAAAAAAGACAGGGAAATTATCTTTCTTTCTCTAAGGTTAGAGATTAATTCCTGAAACAAGCCAGGGCAACTATCTCTACGACCAGCAAAAGGCGAGTTCCAAATTAATACCTAAAACAAGACATGGCGACTATTTGTGAACAACCGATTGAAGATTAACTCCCGAAAGAAGATGGGGAAACTATCTTTCTTTCTCAAATAGGTCAGATATTAATACCTGAAACAAGCCAGGGTAACTATCTCAACAACCAACAAAAGCAAGTTCCAGATTAATTCTTGAAACTAGACATGGCAACTATTTGTGAATAGATGATTGTAGATCAATTCCCAAAACAATCTTACACGGGTTCCTTCTCATGATCTTCAGATGCATCTTTACACAGGCTCATCCTGAAGAAATCTTACACGGGTTCCTTCTCATGATCTCTAGATGCAGCTTTACACGGGCTCATCCTGAAGCAATCTCACACGGATTCCTTCTCGCAATTTTCAGATGAAGTTTAACACTGACTCATCCTGAAGCAGCCCTACATAGGCTCCTTATAATATACTTCCAGATAACAGTTAATTGCATTTTCCCCGATAAATTACTGTGAAGCCTGGATTTCAACCAGAAAACAGCTAACTTTCATCTCTCTAATCCGGAGATAACGCCTCAGTAGAGTCATGGACAACTAAAGCTCCTAGACTCTATTCCCCATAGAGTTTTCCTCAAGCAAGGGAACAACAGAAATCAACATTCTCCAGTGGAGTCCTCCTCAGACAACAGGGATAGGAATCCCCATAAAGAGACCTCTTATGAAGTCAACATCTACTTTGGATTGCATTTTTAAGCCCATCTATGACAACTCTCAGTCATCTTCTCCAAATGGCATCTGTAAGCCCATTCCCGATATCATCAACCAACGACGTTAACTCATGCCAATGCAAATTTCTGGGCACTCTGGTGTTCAATCATCTTCCACCTTTAGATCATGAAAGGCAGATAAGCCAATCTAAATCTTCAGGTTTAAGAAGATTTAACAGGGGCAGCTGTTGTACCCCAAAATTTGGCCTCCCATTTTTACTCAAGACATGCTCATTGAGGTCCTCAATTGCTCAAGAAGTTTCAAATGATTTCCATGGCACCTTATATGCCTCAGCATAATGGCACAGCTGAAAGAAGAAAAAGAAGTGTACATAACAAGGTGTAGGTTGAAAGCTGAAAATGTGCATAAGAGCTTTTGGGTCGAAGCAGACAGTATGTAGTCTAATTTGATGCCCAATAAAGCACTAGGATCGAAGGAAGTATAATTATAAAGAAAGCGTGAGGAGGATTTTGTGAAGCCTTTGATTGATGAAGATCTAGTAAAGAGCATATTCGAAGGGTTCGTCTTTGAACCATCGAAATATAGGCCATTCGAAGCATTGCAAGGAAGACACACTTCAACTGACATGTTGTTCGAATGGGCGCTTCGAATAGAAGAATATTTTGAATTCGAAAGCTTTTATCTTATCCAAAGAAGCACGTGGAAATCTAATGGTTCGAAGGACATGCAATATTCAAACATGGCGCGATCGAAGGACAGTTAGGGAAGAATCGGCCAAATATGAGTCATCTTAGAGTTTTGGAATCAATGTGTTTTAGGTATGTGCCTGAATAGACAAGGAAGGAGTTGGGTGATCGAAAGTGAAATCCTTATGCTCATAGGTTACCTTTTGATTGGTGTACACATGTTGTATTCACCAATTGAAGGTGAACTAGTGACAATAAAGATATTCATGTAGACAAAAGAAAAGGGTGGGAGTTGGAATCAAATAACCACCTACACAATTGTGTTCGAAAGAAAGAACAAAATGAAGCTTCGACATGCCAAGATGAAGGGGTGATGCTTCGATTGGTCTGATTGAAGGAAAGGAGATCAAAAGGAATAAGAGTTGAGTTCGATTGGGCTGATTGGATAGTTTTCAGATAAAGCAACTAAGGTAGATAGTGACCCAATCGAAGAGGCCATGATGATGAGGCCTTGAACAATTAAAATTGGAACTCAGAGCCATCGAAGAACAAAGCTTGGGAGCATTCGAAAGAGTCAAAGATGTGGAAAGTTGAAATGAATACTGTATAGGTTCACTCAAAGTCCAAAATGGTAGAAAATATCTCAAAATGGCAACTTCTTAAATCTTTAGATTTTGCTTTCAAAGCCATGGTTAATGGCTGGTTCATGCCATTTTCTACCACCACCACACCCCTATAAATACAAGAAGAGATTGTCTATCAAAAGTGCACACACACAATACATTGCCTCGTAAAAGCTCCCAAAATTACAAAAAAAATCTCTAAGTTATCAAAATTCAAACAACCAGTTACAACCATTATCACTCAAACCAATCATCCTATCTTCCTCCTGATATTCCCGGGAAGGAATACAAGCCCTTAAGCAAGCATTTCCATGCCCAAAGCCACAGATCCACACATTTTCGACTTGTAAGGATTTGCAAAACCAAAACTGCATTTTCATGACATATAAATACTTTTAACCTTTTTATTCATGTTTAGGACTATTGATAGTAAAGGTCTAACATGGTACATGCAGGCTAAGGCATAAGAATGAGATCATGCCATTGCTAAGGCACGATTTGAGATTTCCTTCGAATCTCTGGATTTAGGTTGTTTCAAGCCAAACTAAGCTTAGATTTGAGATCAGGGGGTTCGAATTAGGGGGGTAGGGTAGGTTTGAATCCTTGAAAGTTGTTATTTTGCCGGTTCAAATTTGAGCCCACCGGAGAAGACAATCGGAGAGTTGACTCCGGTGGGCTGACTTCGGCTGCCAAACGTCACCCTATTATTGGTCCACTTCACAATGCATGCTTTATTTTTTCAAATGTATCTGATTTGTTTTCCTAATATAATATTATAGTTTCGTTTTTATCAACGAATGGACAACTAGCTCAGTTGGTGAAGGGAAATGTGTACAATGGAAAGGACCTGGGTTTGATACCCAGGTCTTGCATTTTCATTTTTCTAATGCTTTACATGCAGAATCAGTGTATCCAACCAGCGTATGCATACCATACACCACATGGTCAACACCATGAGATCTCATTTGATCCAGATCAATGCATCTAAGCGCGCAGATCACCATGGGCATTCAGAGGCTGTCCTCACTGGATCACAAGGCAGAGTTGGGCGCCTTCTATCTTGGGCCTGCATTTTACAAGTCATACCCCCCCATATTTCTAGTGATATCCTGGCCCATTTACTTTTTCCTCTTTTTCTATTTATTTGTTTATTTGTTTTTTTTATTACAATATAAAATCAGATAAAAATCACAAAAATTAGGTTTTTTTTTGTTAATTAAATTATTTTTCTTTTTTTTTGAAAATCAATTAATTAATCACCTTAACATTTTATCAAAATTAAAATTAAACAGACTTAGACTTTAATTTCTTTTCATAACAAAAATACCAAAAAAGCTTAGGTTTGTTTTCTTTATTTTAAATTTCACTTTTTTTCAATAATTAATATCTTTTTCTAGGTTAATTAATTAACTTGTTAACTTAAACATTTTCCTAATAATATAAAATCAAAACAAACAAAAAGATTTCATTTTTATTAGGCGTTTTAGACGTATTTTAAATTCGCGCGTTTACCTTTACTTTCGCACTTTTGCATATTATTGTATCTACTTACTGAGATGTAATAGACTTAACTAGGACTTTACTTTTACTACTTTTTATTTTTCCCCATTTTGAACTTGTAAATTCCCCCTCCCCGAAGCCATGTGTTAGGATTTTACATTTCCGTACTTTTAATTTCTGCAAATTATTAACTGCTTAGGTGTATGCTAACTAGGATTGCATGGCAAGAGAATTAAAAACAAAATGCTAGCAAACCTAACACAAGATAAATAATTGAATATAACACAATTTCACATGCACACCTCTAGGTTACCCCACTTTAGTTGCCTTTGGAAAACAGTCACAACTCTCGAAATGTGAGAGATTTTAGTGGCTACCCTCCGGTTTAAAAGATCATAAGTCCCTCGATGACCCTCTTGACTTTGCCTCGGTAAAAATGGTCTCAAAACCTTAGGGTAGTTACTAAGGTTTCTTGCCCAGTTTCCTTTGTGACTATAAATGTCCCTTCAAACGTCTCTCAAACATCCAATGACTAGGGCTACCTACTCACTAATAGTAGGATAGCACTGTCTAAAGGAAAAGAGGAAAAGAACAACCTTTCGAGTAAAGTAGATAGTTCCTAGATGTTATGCTCAAAACAAATTTTTACACTTACACAAAACAACTTTCAAAAACATTTTCAAAACGCTTTATCAACACTCTTGAGGACTGATACAAGAGTCATCATAAAGCAAATCGCCTTACTATTGGAATTTCAAAAGTATTTTTCAAAACACACAAAGCACAAGGTCTTTCAAATTGAGCTAAGCATCTAAGAGTCTATATAAAACTACGGATGGAAAGGGTGCTGTTATACCCCAAAATTTGCCCTCCCATATTCCTCAAGAAATTGTCAAGCCAAGCTAGAAAAGTTCCCCAAGGGTTGTGCAGTGCAACAGTCTCCTAAACAGTCCAAATTAGGGTTTTGAGTCTGATCAAGAAAAGGAGGTTTTCAAGAGCTCAATCAAGTCTCATAGGCTTACAAACATGGTCAAGCATCCCCATATCAAGTTTCAAGGCATTCAGTTCAAGATTGCACAGTCAAAACCCTAGATTGCACTACAGTCAACTGTAGGGGCAAAATGGTCATTCGGCAGTCAAAAGTTCAAATTTTTGGTCAACCTATCATTTTGAAGCCACAAACATCACTTGATCAATGCTTGATCATGATTCTCAAAGTTTGGCTCAGAAATCATCAAAGATGCAAAAGTTGCTATATTTGGACAGCTGGAAAAGTCAACTGAAATTGACCAGGGCATAACTTTCACATGGATTATCAGAAAAATTCCATCCAAAGCTCATTTTGAAGAGAAAGACATTTCCTACAACTCATCTTCATACTTCAAGTCCAAGAAATGCTCTCACAAAAAGTTATCAATCTCAACATTACAGGTCATTTTCAAAAGTCAACAAAAAGGGACTTTAAGTCAAAGACCATAACTTGAGATTGGTAAATCAAAATGACATGGGACCAAAGACATTGGTTAAAGGACTCAAAGACCTTTCCAAAATGTCCAAGAACATGTGAAAAGCTTAAAAATTGAGCAAGTTATGCCTTGTAGAAGTTGGGAAAATTTTGTGAAATGGCAAAAGTCAATTATCTTTGAAAATCCAATTTTGACAAAAGGGCCCCATTTTTCTCACTTTGTCCATCCTTGTCATGCCACACACGTGGCCCATGGTTGATTTCAAGACCAAATGTTGACTTTTTCATTTTTATTTAATTTTTGATGATTTAATTCATTTTAATTCATTGAAAATTCAAATAAAATTTAAAACTCAATGTAATGGTGTCAAATGAATTTGGACAAGTTCTATACATCATGAATCAACTCAAAAATCAGGCCAAGGTTCATTTTCATACCAAGTCTAGGTTTTGGCTAGAAATTAGGAAAAATGGTTAATGGACAAACCCTAATGCCAATTCTTTCTCAAGCATGGATTAAGGGGAGTTAGCATGCCTATTCAATTCCCTAAGGATCATTGAGTCGAACCCTACCAAGAACATAGCACAAAGCACGCTGAAAAGGCATTTGGACATTTGAAATTTTGGCCATAAAAAGCAAAACTGAAATCATAGCTAGGGATCTTCTCAAGCCATAATTTTTGTACCAATAGCTTCCTGAGACGATTTTGGACGTATCTCAATCAATAACAACAACAAAAACACCTTGTACTGGTATCTATGAGTCCAACCGTACCTTGGAAATTTTGAAATCACATAGCATGATTCCATCACTTTTATGCGTTTTTTTTCATGGATTCATGTTTATCTTGATGTTTCTGAACTAATGGATACGTTTAATTGTGTTTCTGAGCCACCTATGCGAATCCACCATTGTCACATACTAGGGTTTGCAGGCTTGCTGATTTAGGGCTTTTGTAAATAGGTAAAATTAGAGCTTCAGAACCACACCATCACATTCCTGGCATCTGGACGAAGAGAATGAGAGGCTCGCGCCTAATTTCTGATCACCACAGCCCTATTCGTTATTTCTCCATAGCCACTCTAACCCCACGGTTGCAAAACCGTTGCTAACTTGTTTTGTTTACAGGGACGTGAAGAAGATGAAGACGTGGCATGCTGTAACTCGTCCATTCAAAATTCGCGCCATTCAACCACTAGCGCGTTGTATTTATTTTATATGATTTATTTATATATTATATATCAAAGTGAACCAATAGCTCAGTTGGCAAGTTGTTAGCGCATGTGACCTCACAGACCTGGGTTCAAGTCCCAGGTCTGGCCAATTTTTCATGTTATTTTCCATTTCAAGGTTCTATGCAGCGCTGACATTAAAGCTCACCATGCACACTCCTCATCAATTGGCCACGTGTCTTGGAGATCCAATCCAGGAATCAGAATGAAAGCATAGGGTGGAGGCCAGTCAAACATGTCACACACAATCCAGAAAGTCAACAAATTCTCACAAAGATGGGCCAGGCCTTTCTAATCAACACCCTCCAATTCTGGGGTCTACCCCCCCCTGGTTTGCCCATTTGATTTGTTTTTTTTTTTTTTATCTTTTAATCATTTATTTGTTGTATTATTTTAATTACTTGTTTTATTTAATTAATTTTTTACAAAAATATAAAAAACATTAAAAACATACAGAAAGGACAAAAACAATATAATTAATTTTGATTCTTTTTTTTTTTTAAATTAAAATGTAACTCATTTAGTTTGATTAGGTCTTAATTTTAATTTTAATTCTTTTTTCATAATAAAAAATCCAAAAAGGTAGAATTAGGGTAATTATTAATTTTTACATCCTTTTTAATTCTTTCCCTTTTTCTCACAATGTTATTATTTATTATTTATTTTCTATAAATCAAAATTGTGCATAAATTAGTTTAGAATTTAATTAGGTTAGAAATTAAATCTTTTTCATAATAAATTTAAAAAATGATAGAACTAGGATTTTAATTTTAATTAACTTTTCTTTTTTCTTTTAAACCTAAAAAACACAAAAACGTTATTTTTAATTTTAAAATTCCTTGATTATTTTAATTATCTGTTAAAGGGTCCAACGCCCTAATTTTGTTTAGTCTTTATTTCGCGCATTTATTAAATACCTCTGTATATGCCCCAAAGCCATGTAATTAAAAACTCTCGGACTTTTTATTCGCTTTATTTTATTTTCAGTCAAATCGGGTTCGGTTTTTTTGGCGATGTGGACCCGCGCCAGTTGTAATAGTTAGATTTATTTTCTCGCAAATATAACTGTTAATAAATATGCATGAAAGAATGAATGCCCGAAAAATAAAATTGAATCGTTAGATCACCAATGCATGACAAGACAAATAATGAACTGAAAATGACACACAATTCGCACACACCACCCTTAGGGTACGCCTCACTGTTGCCTTTCGAAAGGTGGTCGTCGAGTAGAAAACGTCTTAGTGAGTCCTCATGGTCCGGGAACCTGGCATGAGGGTAGCTTCTAAGGTGTCTTCCCATTGCTCCGGTGACCACCACGTCCCTAAAACTCGAATTGACCCGAATACCTCCAACGGTGGTGCTACCTACCTCTCAATGGTGGGATGGCACTACTTTAAAGGACTCTTACACAGACGAATTCCTTAGGGTAGGTAGGTTCTCGTAGGTACTTGCTCTCTTCAAAACAAAACAAAAACTCTTTTCACACCAACACACTTTCAAAAAAACTTTCAAACAAACTTTTCAAACACTCTGACGTACGAGTCGAACTGAAACTTTTCAAAGAATATTTTTGAAACCCACAATTGAAAAGCAAGCAGACAATTTTTGAAAACACATTGAGCAAGTACCTAAGAGCCCATGGATAACCATGGATAGAAAGGGTGCTAACACCTTCCCTTTCTATAACCTACCTCCCGAACCAAGAGCAATCTCTTTAAAGGAATTTTTCTGTGCTTTTGTCCTTTCCAATTGGAGAAAATAAAAGACGGTGGCGACTCTTGCTTACCGCGACATTTCGCGAACCAGCTTTAAAACAGTCAGTTCCAGATCCACCGATCACAGAACTGGCGACTCTGCTGGGGATAAAAAACTTAAAGTGAGGTGTACCTTAGGACTAAGATCACTGTGTTTTCAATTGTTTCCTTGTATGCTTTAAAATTGTGGGTTGCTTGGGAGTTCTATAGATCCTAACCCGGATCTGGGGGATACCTTTTTTAGAAAGTAGCAACAAGGCTGTGAGGGAACTGTGCGGGGTATACCGACATGGTTGAAGCAGTCTGCTACGTTGATGTGGCATTTTGGTGTGTACCGGTAACCCTTGAGTCAGTCAAGGAGAGTACGGGGCCTCCATGTGGTGTCATGAAGCATCAACAGACCTTAGGAACCTTAATTGAACAATCTTGGCCTCTTTAGGGTAGTGAGATAACTGACTTTGGTGCAGTCCGAGGTTGGTTGATACTCGATACTACACTCAATTGAGGGTTGCTTTCCTGGAATATTTCGGTCGCCAGTTCAGTGGCTAAATCGAAACGATGAACAATGAAAGCAATCCCGTGATATTGGGAACCTTAGAACCCGGTTACTTTGATTAGGACAGGATGAACCCACCAACTTCAAGAGGGTACTACCCAGACCCCATGCTGGCCTTAAACCTTAAGGGCCTGTCTTGTGTGCCTTGTGTGCCTTACATGTTTGTCTTTGTAAATATCTGTGTAATCATAGCATCATACATCATCCAGCATCATATGCATTGACTAACCATTTCAGGGGTTCGAATTTTCATCTTTGTTCTTATTTTGTAGGACATGGAAACTGTTCGTAGAAAGACAATTCCAATCAGTCTTGTAAGGATCCCTCCTCAGCTTAAGGAGCTTATATCCAGAATTCCTGAGAACTCTTCATTCAGTGAAAGACATGGAAGCCTCATCAGCTTGGTCAACACCAACATTGAGGAAGATATGATAAAAGTCCTGTTCCAATTCTTTGACCCTCTGCATCACTGTTTCACCTTCTTGGACTATCAGTTGGTACCTACATTGGAGGAGTTCTCCCGACTCCTGAAGATCCCTATCCTTGATCAGCTACCCTTCAACGGTACAGAAAAGGAACCTAAGCTTGAAGAGATTGCTAAAGCCTTGCACCTACAGTCATCTGACCTCAAGGGACATTGGGAAGTTAGAAGTGGTATCAAAGGATTCTTAGCCAGGTTTCTGTTTGAAAAGGCCTATGATTGTTGGAACTCCCTTGACTTACAAGCTTTTGAAGAGGTTGTGGCCCTCCTTGTTTATGGTTTGGTGTTGTTCCCTAACCCAGACCAGCTCATTGATATCAGTGCTGTCCAGATCTTTATGTCCAGGAATCCTATACCTACGTTGCTGGGGGACCTCCTTCACTCATGTTACACTCGAACCATGAGAAAAAGAGGTGTCCTTATGTGTTGCACTCCTCTCCTGGGAAAGTGGTTTATTTCGCACCTTCCACAATCAGTCTTGAAGAACGAGCGGGGTTTGAGATGGTCACAACGGTTGATGACTCTTACACATGCAGATATACATTGGTGCCCTAGGTCCAGAGAAGATGTCACTATCATTGATCGTTGCGGGGAGTATCCTAATGTTCCCTTACTTGGAATCAGAGGGGGTATTACTTATAGTCCATGCCTGGCTTGGAGACAATTTGGTTATGCTCGGAGGGATGGTCCTCATGACATGTTGATACCTGACATAGTTTTTGACTTCGACAACGATACTCAAGGACTTCGCCAGAGATTTATCAGAGCTTGGAGGATGCCTAGTAGGATAGACAGCAGGACACTGGGGCACAGGAACTCCATCCCTTTGGAGCCTTACCTCAAGTGGGTACGAGCCCGTTCTCAGAAGTTAGTGATGCCTTATCCTCACATGCTTCCAGTAATCAAAGAGCCTGCCTTGGAAGGAGAGGTGTCTCATGTTATTCAGCACCCTGATATGCCCACATCCTGGGAAGAGATGCAGAAGAGTTGGATCCAGCTTAAGGAAGAGCGGAATTCTCTTGAGACTAGTTTGCATGCCAGTGAGAAGAAGGTCTTGGAGCTCACCCGCCTGTTGCACGAGGAAAGGAGTCTCAACACTTACATAGCTCCAAAGAAGATGCGCAACATATTTTGGATGTGATTTGATCTTTTTGTACTTTTGCCCATGAGGCTTTGATGTATCAAACAATGATTTTCTTAATAATAACGTGTGTTCCTTTTGGTCTACAACAAATTTGAATTTTCGAACCCTTGAATGCATTGCATAAGCACATATCATTCATCATGTGCATCATAAATACTCTTCTTTTCAGGTTGTTTACCGTTCTTCGCTGTTTATTTCAGCATCATGAACCCTCCTGAATCATCAACCGATGCGGCTATCAAGGCTCTTCAGGCGCAGAACGTCCAGTTTCAGGCGCAAAACGCCCAATTTCAGGAGCTGATCAAGGGCTTGTCTCAGGGTCAACAAGAGTTAAAGACCATGCTGTTGAAGAAGACTAAGAAGAAGAGGAGGACTGTGCTATTTAGCACTGGGCGCAGACTCGGGAACACCTTGCAAATTGAAGCTGAAAGGACTCCTCCGTCTGTGACAGAAGGTAGTCACCAAGAAAGGGAGGTCACTACTCCTGTGGGCTCTGATACTGAAACAGACTTCAACGACGACCAGTACCCTCCTGCTGAAGACCGGTACAAACAGCTGGAAGACAGATTAAAAGCTGTGGAAGTTCAACGGGTACCTGGATTGGATTTCGGAGACTTGGGGTTATCTACTGGAGTGGTGATCCCGCACAAGTTCAAAACACCTGCCTTCGTGAAGTATGATGGGGCCTCCTGTCCCAAGATGCACCTCCGTTCTTATGTAAGGAAGATCCAGCCTTACACAGCAGACAAGAACCTTTGGATCCACTTCTTCCAGGAGAGTCTTTCAGGGACTCACCTCGATTGGTTCTATCAGCTAGATGGAATCAGCATTCGTAACTGGGAGGATCTGGCCACTGCTTTTTACAAGCAGTATCAGTATAATGCCGACCTCGCTCCTACGCGTACCCAACTCTAGGGTATGTCGCTAGGGTCGGGTGAAGGTTTTAAGGAATATGCTCAGAAATGGAGAGACCTGGCTGGCAGGGTGCAGCCACCATTGACGGATCGGGAGCTGGTAGATATGTTCTTGGGGACCCTATCTGGTCCATTTTTCAACCATCTCATTGGTAATTCCTCTGCTGGGTTTACCGATTTAATCCTGACTGGTGAAAGGATTGAGGCCGGTATAAAATCGGGGAAGATACAGAAAGTTGCCTCCTCCAGTACTGAGAGGAAGCCCTTCAAAAAGGAGGCTAGTGCTGTATATAACTCCCGGAGAACAGAGCGACCTGAACACCGCCAATCTGTCAGTGCGGTAATGATTGCCAAACCTGCTGCCGCTCCTCGGCCAACTAACCCTCAGAAGTTTGAAAGACCCCGGAGGGAGTTTACTCGATTAAGCATGACCTTATCACAAATCCTGCCACAGTTGCTATCCACCAATTTAGTGACTGTCAAGGAGGCTCCAAAGTTTCCCAACACTGCATCTCCCAAGTTCAATCCAAATGCTCGCTGTGCTTATCACTCTGATAGCCCGGGGCATAACACAGATGACTGTTGGGCCCTAAGGAACAAAGTTCAAGATCTCATTGATGCAAAGGAGATACAGTTTGAGGCGCCCGAGAAGCCAAATGTTGTAAATGCTCCCATGCCCCACCATGGAGTGAATGCTGTTGAGGAAAATTTGTATGTAGCTTCGGTGGATGATGTTGCTACTCCGTTGCTGATGGTTAAGAGGAATCTGTTGCTAGCCGGTTTATTTCCGGGATGTAGTGAAAGTTGCCCTCTATGTGTTGCTTCCCCTGCTGGTTGTTCTCTATTGAAGTCAGGCATCCAAAACCTGATAGATAGTAGAGAGATTTTGTTCCAAAAGACTGCTGTTCCTGCTGCTCCTGTTGAAGAAGTGTCGATCGTTACCATCTTCAACAACTATTCCGAGGCTCCTTCAAAGAAGCCTATACAAGTTTTGTCAGTTCACAAGAATGTTCCCATCACCATTACTGTTCCGGGGCCTATACCCTACCAATCTGATAAGGCTGTCCCATGGCACTATGGGGCGGATGTTTATGTTCTGGGTGTGAAACAAGAGTGCAACATTGATACTGGTGTCTCCAACATCACCGGGCCTGCTAAGGTCACTCGTAGTGGAAGACTATTCTCACCAGACATTGCTCCTCCAGCAATTCATAGGCCTTTGATCTTCACACCTGCCAGAGTGCCTGTTTCTCCTTCTGACCAAGTATCCACCCCTGCTGCTGAGTCATCTGATACTCGGGGCAAGGGAACTGCTGCTGATGTGCCTGCCAGGACGGAGGCACCAAAGACCATTGTTGAGGCTTCCAAGCAGGAAATGGAAGAAATTCTCAAGATAATAAAGAAAAGTGATTTCAATGTTGTGGAACAGCTGGGGCACACCCCCTCTAAAATCTCCATGTTGTCACTGCTGCTATGTTCAGAGGCCCATGCAAAGGCTCTGATTGCTTTCTTAAAGACTGCCCATGTACCCCAAGATACGACTGCTGACCAGTTCACCGATTGTGTGGCCAACCTAACTGCTGATAATGGCCTGGGTTTCTCTGATGCCGATCTGACAGCAAAGGGGAAGAACCATAATGATGCCCTGCATGTCTCCATTGAATGCAGGGGCACTACTCTTGCTCATGTGCTGGTTGACACAGGTTCTTCATTAAATGTGTTGCCCAAAAAGGCTCTGGATAGGCTGGATTGTGAGAGTCTGGAGCTCAAACCAAGTAGCATTGTTGTCCGGGCCTTTGACGGGTCCAAAAGAATGGTGCATGGTGAAGTGGACATCCCAATCAGGGTTGGGTCACAAGTATTTGATTCAAAATTCTATGTGATGGATATCCATCCGTCCTATTCTTGTTTGCTGGGTCGCCCATGGATCCACAAGGCTGGAGCTGTGACTTCCACATTGCATCAGAAGCTCAAGTACCCGGTCAGGGGGAAGATCGTAACAGTGCAAGGGGAAGAGGAGTACATGGTCAGCCACCTCAACTCCTTCAGATATGTAGAAATGGATGGGGAGTTCATTGAAACCCCCTTTCAACATTTTGAGGAAGTACCACAAACCTTGGCAGCAGCAGAAGATGAAGAGGTTTCTCCTATGAAGATGGCCTCCTTAAAGGACGCCCGGGCTGTGATCGAAAAAGGCGAATGTGCAAACTGGGGCAAGCTCCCTGATCTTACTCCTAAGACTAACAAGTTTGGGCTGGGTTTCACCACAGAAGCTCAGAAAGCGGTGCGCAAGGCAAGAATTGGAAGACCTCCGGTGCTCATCACTCAGCATGGAGTGAATGCTATTGGAGAGGAAGATGAAGTGGGAGAGTCAGAGTTCGATAGCTGGATCTACCCAACGGCCGACGGTGGATTGACCAATTGGACTGCTAAAGATTTTACACCCATAACTTTTGTCTCCCAGTAATGAATTTCTTTGTTTTTGATTTGTAATAAACAATAATTTGAGACTATATGGCCCGGTGTCTTACCCGGGGCACCGTGGTTTTATTTATGAGGGCTTTTGTTTGTCACCATCATATATCATGAATAAAAGCATTGGACGTTTTTCACAATTCAAATTTTGCGTTCCTTTTCTTTCCTTTCTTTACATATTGCAAAACAGCTGTATTTACACACACACTCACTCGTACAGGTTTCAATCCACTCTGGATCTCACTGGTAACGACTCTGCTACTGCCAGTTATGACTTCGAAAATCCGATCAACTTAGCCGCCGACGAAGGTGAAGATGATTGCGAAGTGCCTGGTGAACTTGCAAGACTGTTACAACAGGAAGAGAGGGCAATTCAACCCCATGAAGAGCCAGTGGAAATGATAAACTTGGGTACGGAGGAAGACAAGAAAGAGGTGAAGATTGGTGCCAACCTAGAACTCAGCGTGAAGCAACGGTTGACTCAGATGCTGCGGGATTATAAAGAAATCTTTGCCTGGTCCTACGAAGATATGCCCGGATTAGATACCGACATTGTGGTCCATCATTTACCAACTAAAGAAGATTTCCCTCCGGTTAAGCAAAAGGTTCGTCGGATGCGTCCAGAGATGTCTGAGAAGATTAAAGCCGAGGTTATGAAGCAGTTTGATGCCGGGTTTCTTGCAGTAACTTCTTACCCTCAGTGGGTTGCTAATGTGGTACCGGTACCCAAGAAGGACGGCAAGGTCAGGATGTGTGTTGATTACAGGGATCTGAACAGGGCCAGCCCCAAGGATGACTTCCCTCTACCCCACATTGATGTCCTTGTTGATAATACCGCTCAGCATAAAGTGTTCTCTTTTATGGATGGCTTTTCAGGCTACAATCAGATCAAGATGGCACCTGAAGACATGGAAAAGACTACCTTTGTTACTCAGTGGGGCACCTTCTGTTACAAGGTCATGCCGTTTGGGTTAAAGAATGCTGGGGCAACCTACCAACGTGCCATGGTTACCTTATTTCATGATATGATCCATCATGAGATAGAAGTGTATGTGGACGACATGATCGCTAGGTCCCAGACTGAGGAAGAGCACCTAGATCATCTGCAGAAGTTGTTCGACCGGTTGAAACTGTACAAGCTGAGATTGAACCCGAACAAGTGCACCTTCGGGGTAAGATCTGGGAAATTGCTAGGCTTCGTGGTCAGTGACAAAGGAATTCAAGTGGACCCTGCTAAGGTCAAAGCCATTCAAGAGATGCCAGTTCCTAAGACAGAGAAGGAAGTCAGAGGCTTTCTAGGACGTCTGAATTACATTGCTCGGTTCATCTCACATTTAACTGCTACCTGTGAACCAATCTTCAAGCTGCTGAAGAAAGATCAGGTAGTACGTTGGAATGATGAATGCCAGGCTGCTTTTGACAGAATCAAGGAATATCTCCAAGAACCACCCATCCTTATGCCACCAGTGGAAGGGAGACCTTTGATACTTTACCTGACAGTGCTTGACAACGCAATGGGGTGTGTGCTGGGGCAGCATGACGAGTCTGGCCGAAAAGAGCATGCCATTTATTACCTTAGCAAAAAGTTTACCGACTGTGAGACCCGATACTCACTGCTTGAGAAAACTTGCTGCGCTTTGGTATGGGCTGCTCGCCGGCTGAGACAGTATATGCTGACTCACACTACCTTGTTAATCTCAAAAATGGATCCTATAAAGTACATATTCGAAAAGCCTGCTCTGTCTGGGAGAATTGCAAGATGGCAGATGATCTTGACGGAATACGACATTCAGTACACGACCCAAAAAGCCATCAAGGGAAGTGTATTGGCAGACCACTTAGCACATCAAGCTGTAGATGACTACCAATCAATGAACTTTGAGTTTCCAGATGAAAGCATTATGATAGTAACTGACTGTGAAATACCTGGACCGGATGAAGGACCTGAACCCGGATCCCGATGGTCTATGCACTTTGACGGAGCATCCAACGCTTTGGGAAATGGTATCGGCGCCATAATCGTATCTCCACAAGGTACTCATACTCCACTCACCGCCCGGCTGTGTTTCAACTGTACCAACAACATGGCGGAGTATGAAGCGTGTATTATGGGTCTTCAAGCTGCGATTGACCTGAGGATCAAATTTCTGAGTGTCTTCGGAGATTCCGCTCTTGTGATCAATCAGATCAGAGGAGAGTGGGATACGAAACATCCAAACTTGATTCCTTACCGAGAATGTGTATTGGCCCTGATCCCCCACTTCACAGAGATAACATTTGAGCACTTTCCAAGAGAAGAGAATCAGCTGGCGGACGCGTTAGCTACAATGTCTTCAATGTTCAAGGTTAAATGGGATAATGAAGCTCCCCGGATCACCATCTGGAAACTGGACGAACCGGCATACTGTTGTGATCTCGAAACTGAATTGGTAACTGAGAAGCCTTGGTACCACGAAGTGAAGAGATACCTAGAAGCACAGGAATACCCTGAGGGAGCATCTGTCAATGATAAGAAATTCCTGAGAAGGTTTGCAGCCAAGTTCTTTCTTAGCAACGGCATCTTGTACAAGCGAAACCAGGATTCAACCCTGCTGCGTTGTGTAGATAAGACTGAAGCGGAAAGAATCATGGAAGAGCTACATGATGGGACCTTTGGTACACACTCCAGTGGACACACCATGGCAAAGAAGATTCTACGGGCAGGGTATTACTGGTCCACCATGGAAGCTGATTGCTACCAACATTCTAGGACATGCCACAAATGCCAGATTTATGCAGATAAAGTGCATGTTCCTCCGGTTCCCCTGAATGTTCTGACTGCGCCTTGGCCATTTGCAATGTGGGGCATAGACATGATCGGTGAGATAAAACCTACGGCATCCAATGGACATCGCTTCATCCTAGTGGCAATTGATTATTTTACGAAGTGGGTTGAGGCAGCATCCTATGCTACGGTAACCAAGACTGTTGTGGCACGGTTCATTCGGCACAACCTGATCTGTCGGTACGGCGTCCCTGAGCGGATTATTACAGACAACGGTACCAATCTGAACAATAAGATGATCACCGAGCTTTGCGAACAGTTCAAGATACAGCACCACAATTCTTCTCCTTACAGACCGAAGATGAATGGGGCTGTAGAAGCAGCTAATAAAAACATCAAGAAGATTGTGCAGAAGATGACAGTAACGTATAAAGATTGGCACGAGATGTTACCGTTCGCTCTGCATGGGTATCGTACTTCAGCTAGGACGTCAACCGGGGCAACTCCTTTCTCTCTGGTTTATGGCATGGAGGCAGTCTTGCCAATCGAAGTACAAATTCCTTCTCTCCGGATAATGAAGGATGCAAATCTGAACGAAGATGATTGGATCCAGACACGACTTGATCAACTCAACCTTATTGACGAAAAGAGACTTGCTGCTATCTGTCATGGTCAGACGTATCAGAAACGAATGATCAAGGCGTTTAACAAAAAGGTCAGACCACAGGAATATCAAGTCGGGGATCTGGTGATCAAGCGAATCATCCTTCCTCAGAGTGATCCAAGGGGCAAATGGACCCCTACGTACGAAGGGCCATTTGTGGTTAAGCATGTGTTCTCAGGAGGAGCAATGATATTAACCAACATGGATGGTGACGACCTTCCTCACCCCGCCAATGCAGACATAGTTAAAAAATACTACGCATGAAAAATGACCCGCTAGGCTGACATGTCTAGGCAAAAATAGGGGCTTCCCGTCGAACCAAAAGGGTTCGGGCAAAATGAAGGGATGAAAATGAAAAAATCTGTACACCCGGCAAGTCGAAAACCTGAAAAGGCGGCTTGGGCAAAAATGGGTATCCCGGTGGACTGAAAACCCGAAAGGGCAGTCCAGGCAAAAATTAGGGATAAAAGCGTAATACTATGTCTCATTGGATCACTTTGCATCCAGAATCCGGTATCTACATCAAGACGGCATCGATCAGTCAGCTTCACCTTCAATCAAGGTCACCAAGTGATGAGACGCTCAGAGTTATAAAGGCAATAGCAGAGTTGAAACCCAGTGGATCATTCATATTTCACACAGCTGTTTATTTTCTTTTGTACAAAACTTGTAATAAACTCTTTTGTTTGGCGACGTACCTCTTACTAGGACGCCAGCCTCTTGTACGCAAAACGCCTATTCACAGGCTATTCAAAATCAATACAGATATACTTTTCAGTTAAACGTGTCAACTGTTTTTTTTTTTTGTTTGTCTTTTTCTGTTTTGTTTTGCGAAGAACGTCCAAGGTTTAATTTGTGATATATGCATTGACAATAATTTGCTAGCTCATAAATATTTGCATACGAAACAAAGAATTAATTGCAGGTGACACTAGAAACAGGGGCAATAAAGGTTGGTCTGAGCAGTCTAATTGTTCTATTCTCCAAGGTACCAAGGTAGGTTCAGCTAAAGAACCTAACCAGACATCTTAAATTCCCCAGAGAGTGAGACAGCAAGTCAGTGCATTCTTCCCCAGCATATCAAAACTTCCCCAGGAGAGTCCCATCCAAGTTCCCCAGGACAGATGGAATTCATCTCCCCAAGCAGTAAGCTTATCCCCAGTAAATTCTGGAAGCTTATCCTTCACAAGACACGAATGCGTCGTCTGGCTTGATTTAAAGAGTTATTTCCTTAACAGGATATAACTGGGTTATCCTCAGCCAAAAGCCAAGGAAAGGTCGTCGTCAACGTAGTTCTTTCCTATCCCCATCGAAGTCTATTCACACTTCTAATACAACAACGGTATCCCCAACAGAGTTACTATCAATATTCAGCAAGGCATCACTCTTCCCACAGAGTATTGCCTCCCAGCATGGTCGCTAGAGGATCTTTTCTCCCCGCAGAATCTTCCATTCGCCAAGTTTATTCCGCAACGGAGTCATCTTCTCCTACCGGTATCCTTGCAGTTATCATCCCCAGCGGAAGCAAAATCTATTCTTCAACATCAGCCCGGGATAGGACTTCCTGGCACCCGTCAAGGATTTACTTTCCTGGACGAAAACATACATAAAACATCACATACATCATTATAGCATGCATAACGCACTGCATCATACAAATCTCATTTATGTTGAGAACATAATTGCTTGATCCATATCATGCATTGCACATGACTGACTTTTATCTTTCAGGAAAAATTCAGTTAAGTTCTCAAGCTACATTTCAAGACCTAGACTGGTTCAGTCAAAGGCCTTCTCTGGTTCAGTCAGATCGACCTAAGATCTCCCTGATGCTTATCCCTTTGAAGACATTTCCAGACCTAGACTGATTCAGTCAAAGGCCTCCTCTGGTTCAGTTAAATCGTCCCAAGATTTTCCTGATTGCTTATCCAGTGGAAGACATTTCAAGACCTAGACTGATTCAGTCAAAGGCCTCCTCTGGTTCAGTTAAATCGTCCCAAGATTTTCCTGATTGCTTATCCAGTGGAAGACATTTCAAGACCTAGACTGGTTCAGTCAAAGGCCTCCTCTGGTTCAGTTAAATCGTCCCAAGATTTTCCTGATTGCTTATCCAGTGGAAGACACTTCAAGACCTAGACCGGTTCAGTCAAATCGTCCCAAGATTTTCCTGATTGCTTATCCAGTCAAAGGCCTCCTCTGGTTCAGTTAAATCGTCCCAAGATTTTCCTGATTGCTTATCCAGTGGAAGACATTTCAAGACCTAGACTTATCCAGTCAAAGGCCTCTCTGGTTCAGTCAGATCGACATTAAGATCTCCCTGATTCTTATCCCAGCAGAAGACACCCCAGATTTTTCTCAACGAGCGTTGTTGAAGTTAAAGTCGCCCAAGGCTCTCTTACCATTCATGCTAAGGAAGTAATCATCCCTGGTTCTTTCATTGCTGTTTGAGGCTCCAGACTCAGCTCCTGCAACGTGTCAGGTACTCATTTTCTGTTTTGCAGGTATGCAGGTTCTCGCTAAGGAATCTCTTACGCAATCAAACACCCAGATGGCATCTATAAGCCCATCATCCCATCCAGCAATCTCCAAATGGCATCTATAAGCCCATTCCCCCATCATTGCTAACATGTGAGCGCAAATTTCCGGGCACTCTAGTGTCCAATCATCTTTTACCCTCGGATTACGAAAGGCACGTCAGCCAATCTGCATCCTCAGGTCTAAGAAGATTGAACAGGGGCAACTGTTATACCCCAAAATTTGCCCTCCCATATTCCTCAAGAAATTGTCAAGCCAAGCTAGAAAAGTTCCCCAAGGGTTGTGCAGTGCAACAGTCTCCTAAACAGTCCAAATTAGGGTTTTGAGTCTGATCAAGAAAAGGAGGTTTTCAAGAGCTCAATCAAGTCTCATAGGCTTACAAACATGGTCAAGCATCCCCATATCAAGTTTCAAGGCATTCAGTTCAAGATTGCACAGTCAAAACCCTAGATTGCACTACAGTCAACTGTAGGGGCAAAATGGTCATTTGGCAGTCAAAAGTTCAAATTTTTGGTCAACCTATCATTTTGAAGCCACAAACATCACTTGATCAATGCTTGATCATGATTCTCAAAGTTTGGCTCAGAAATCATCAAAGATGCAAAAGTTGCTATATTTGGACAGCTGGAAAAGTCAACTGAAATTGACCAGGGCATAACTTTCACATGGATTATCAGAAAAATTCCATCCAAAGCTCATTTTGAAGAGAAAGACATTTCCTACAACTCATCTTCATACTTCAAGTCCAAGAAATGCTCTCACAAAAAGTTATCAATCTCAACATTACAGGTCATTTTCAAAAGTCAACAAAAAGGGACTTTAAGTCAAAGACCATAACTTGAGATTGGTAAATCAAAATGACATGGGACCAAAGACATTGGTTAAAGGACTCAAAGACCTTTCCAAAATGTCCAAGAACATGTGAAAAGCTTAAAAATTGAGCAAGTTATGCCTTGTAGAAGTTGGGAAAATTTTGTGAAATGGCAAAAGTCAATTATCTTTGAAAATCCAATTTTGACAAAAGGGCCCCATTTTTCTCACTTTGTCCATCCTTGTCATGCCACACACGTGGCCCATGGTTGATTTCAAGACCAAATGTTGACTTTTTCATTTTTATTTAATTTTTGATGATTTAATTCATTTTAATTCATTGAAAATTCAAATAAAATTTAAAACTCAATGTAATGGTGTCAAATGAATTTGGACAAGTTCTATACATCATGAATCAACTCAAAAATCAGGCCAAGGTTCATTTTCATACCAAGTCTAGGTTTTGGCTAGAAATTAGGAAAAATGGTTAATGGACAAACCCTAATGCCAATTCTTTCTCAAGCATGGATTAAGGGGAGTTAGCATGCCTATTCAATTCCCTAAGGATCATTGAGTCAAACCCTACCAAGAACATAGCACAAAGCACGCTGAAAAGGCATTTGGACATTTGAAATTTTGGCCATAAAAAGCAAAACTGAAATCATAGCTAGGGATCTTCTCAAGCCATAATTTTTGTACCAATAGCTTCCTGAGACGATTTTGGACGTATCTCAATCAATAACAACAACAAAAACACCTTGTACTGGTATCTATGAGTCCAACCGTACCTTGGAAATTTTGAAATCACATAGCATGATTCCATCACTTTTATGCGTTTTTTTTCATGGATTCATGTTTATCTTGATGTTTCTGAACTAATGGATACGTTTAATTGTGTTTCTGAGCCACCTATGCGAATCCACCATTGTCACATACTAGGGTTTGCAGGCTTGCTGATTTAGGGCTTTTGTAAATAGGTAAAATTAGAGCTTCAGAACCACACCATCACATTCCTGGCATCTGGACGAAGAGAATGAGAGGCTCGCGCCTAATTTCTGATCACCACAGCCCTATTCGTTATTTCTCCATAGCCACTCTAACCCCACGGTTGCAAAACCGTTGCTAACTTGTTTTGTTTACAGGGACGTGAAGAAGATGAAGACGTGGCATGCTGTAACTCGTCCATTCAAAATTCGCGCCATTCAACCACTAGCGCGTTGTATTTATTTTATATGATTTATTTATATATTATATATCAAAGTGAACCAATAGCTCAGTTGGCAAGTTGTTAGCGCATGTGACCTCACAGACCTGGGTTCAAGTCCCAGGTCTGGCCAATTTTTCATGTTATTTTCCATTTCAAGGTTCTATGCAGCGCTGACATTAAAGCTCACCATGCACACTCCTCATCAATTGGCCACGTGTCTTGGAGATCCAATCCAGGAATCAGAATGAAAGCATAGGGTGGAGGCCAGTCAAACATGTCACACACAATCCAGAAAGTCAACAAATTCTCACAAAGATGGGCCAGGCCTTTCTAATCAACACCCTCCAATTCTGGGGTCTACCCCCCCCTGGTTTGCCCATTTGATTTGTTTTTTTTTTTTTTATCTTTTAATCATTTATTTGTTGTATTATTTTAATTACTTGTTTTATTTAATTAATTTTTTACAAAAATATAAAAAACATTAAAAACATACAGAAAGGACAAAAACAATATAATTAATTTTGATTCTTTTTTTTTTTTAAATTAAAATGTAACTCATTTAGTTTGATTAGGTCTTAATTTTAATTTTAATTCTTTTTTCATAATAAAAAATCCAAAAAGGTAGAATTAGGGTAATTATTAATTTTTACATCCTTTTTAATTCTTTCCCTTTTTCTCACAATGTTATTATTTATTATTTATTTTCTATAAATCAAAATTGTGCATAAATTAGTTTAGAATTTAATTAGGTTAGAAATTAAATCTTTTTCATAATAAATTTAAAAAATGATAGAACTAGGATTTTAATTTTAATTAACTTTTCTTTTTTCTTTTAAACCTAAAAAACACAAAAACGTTATTTTTAATTTTAAAATTCCTTGATTATTTTAATTATCTGTTAAAGGGTCCAACGCCCTAATTTTGTTTAGTCTTTATTTCGCGCATTTATTAAATACCTCTGTATATGCCCCAAAGCCATGTAATTAAAAACTCTCGGACTTTTTATTCGCTTTATTTTATTTTCAGTCAAATCGGGTTCGGTTTTTTTGGCGATGTGGACCCGCGCCAGTTGTAATAGTTAGATTTATTTTCTCGCAAATATAACTGTTAATAAATATGCATGAAAGAATGAATGCCCGAAAAATAAAATTGAATCGTTAGATCACCAATGCATGACAAGACAAATAATGAACTGAAAATGACACACAATTCGCACACACCACCCTTAGGGTACGCCTCACTGTTGCCTTTCGAAAGGTGGTCGTCGAGTAGAAAACGTCTTAGTGAGTCCTCATGGTCCGGGAACCTGGCATGAGGGTAGCTTCTAAGGTGTCTTCCCATTGCTCCGGTGACCACCACGTCCCTAAAACTCGAATTGACCCGAATACCTCCAACGGTGGTGCTACCTACCTCTCAATGGTGGGATGGCACTACTTTAAAGGACTCTTACACAGACGAATTCCTTAGGGTAGGTAGGTTCTCGTAGGTACTTGCTCTCTTCAAAACAAAACAAAAACTCTTTTCACACCAACACACTTTCAAAAAAACTTTCAAACAAACTTTTCAAACACTCTGACGTACGAGTCGAACTGAAACTTTTCAAAGAATATTTTTGAAACCCACAATTGAAAAGCAAGCAGACAATTTTTGAAAACACATTGAGCAAGTACCTAAGAGCCCATGGATAACCATGGATAGAAAGGGTGCTAACACCTTCCCTTTCTATAACCTACCTCCCGAACCAAGAGCAATCTCTTTAAAGGAATTTTTCTGTGCTTTTGTCCTTTCCAATTGGAGAAAATAAAAGACGGTGGCGACTCTTGCTTACCGCGACATTTCGCGAACCAGCTTTAAAACAGTCAGTTCCAGATCCACCGATCACAGGTGCTAAGACCTCCCCTTTCCATAATCTATCCCCTTACTCAGAAAACTCTCGAAAGGACTTTTTCTGTTCTTTTCACCCTTTCCTTTATTGGATAAAAGAAAAGTCGGTGGCGACTCTTGCTTACCGCAACATTTGCAAACACAAACACAAAACTAGTATAACAGTCAGTTCTGCCACCGTATTACACATTCCATTTTGTACTATTTATGCAGGATGTTTTGGACAGTTTATGTAGACTTTTTTGGACTATTTTTGCAGACTGTTTTGGACTGTTTATGCATATTGTGTTGGACTATTTATGTTAGCTGTTATGTTTCGGGTGACATATTTCTGACCCTATTCTTTTCCTCTTTTTCTGTCTTTGATGTAGAACTGCTTTTCCTTTATCATAATTTCTGAAGGGTTTGTTAGCTTAGGAATATGATGATACAATCAGGGTTTTGGCTATTTGCTAGCCTTTAGGGTTTTTTGAGCTATTCCTATTTGGCCTTTTAGTTGCTGCTGTTTGCTAGTCTTGCTGCGATTTTGGGTTGATGCCGTTTTGTTTGATTATGGATGCTATTTTTACTTTTAGGTTGATGTTGTTTTGGGGTTTTCTGTTTGCCTGTTGGTTGCTACTGTTTGCCTTTTGAGTTGCTGCTATTTTAGGTTTTCTGTTTGCCTGTTGGTTGATGTTTTGCTGGACAATTTTTGGACAGTTTATGTGCAGATTTTTTTCTGTGAAACAAATTGTTGGCAGTATTTGCTTGTTGACTTTGTTTTTTTGCAGTGAAATTGTTTTGAATTTCTTTTCCTTTTTTGAACCAAAGCTCGTACTTTTGCATTTTGCAATTGGGACCTAACCCAAGATTAAAACAATGTAATTCTGATTTTTATGAGGCTTTTGTAGCTAGTAAGCATGATTGAACTCACCCCTTGAATTTCTGATTCCAAACACGAAACCTATGATGAAATGAAAAATCTCTCTTACCAATTTGTTCATGTTTGGAATTTTATTTAAAAATTGATGGTTTGCTAACTTTTTCCCTCTTTCTTGTTTCATGAGAAATGAGGATTGGATGGCAAAGCCAAGGTTGAAAGATGAAGATGCCGTGGCTAGCAAGAAGCCGAGAATTCTCTTGAAGAAGATGCAAATCTTGTAGAATATCCTTAGGAATTGGAATGTAACACTATTTTCTTGAATGTATCCTTAGAACACTTTGTAAGAAAAAACTTGTGTATGACTTTCTTGTATGAATATGACTATGTCTTGTAATCCAACAACTTTGAATTCAAATAAAGCTTCCTTTAATTTAAATTCAAACTTGAAATCTTCCTCTTTAAATGTTCCCTCTCAAGAATTCGTGTTGAATAACGACTTAGAGACTTGATAATAACTTGCACCTACACCTTGAATTCCAAGAAATCCTTATGATGCTTGTGCATTAAGAAACTTAAATGAATAATTTCCAAATCATATCTTCAATTCTTAATGGAAACTTAACTTCCATCTTAACAGCGACTCGCACTTCGTGAAATAAAGACTTTAGATGCCTTGACTAGACGAACAACAAAATGACAAACTCTTTGAACGCATATAGAAGACGAAGATAAGATTTGAAGCACATAAGAATATCTTTGATGAACAAAAGTTGATGAATTAAAAACCTTAAACACCATGGCTAAAACTTTGTTCCTCTTGCACTTGATCTCGAGTTGTCTTTGAAGCAGATGAAGGAAACATTTCACAATACCCAGGGATCCAAAACCCTAGTCTCTTGACAAACAAAAGGGAAATAAACCCTAATCCAGACTCTGATGAGTTTGAATGAGAAACAACCTTGTAACTTGATGAGAAATAAATCCATGATAACCCTACTCCCAAAACTTAATTCCACATCCCCCTAATTGAGAACCAAATGAATATGCCCTTAACTGACGAAGGGACCTCAAAACCAACATGAAACCCTAGTCTTGCACAAATACTGCTTCTTGAAACAAAGTACCTTATTCAATGAAATGCATGATATGAAAATGATTTAGTGAAGATGATGTAGATGAAATGAGAAGTCTAAGCCAGACAAAAGTAAAGCAGGTAGGGAAAATTTGGGGTACGACAACTGCCCCTATTTAGTCATCTTAAACATGAAGGTGAGATTGGCATTAGCCTTTCGAAAGTTTAAGGTAGAAGATGATTAAATACCAGGACATGAAATTTTCCCTGGAGAGATGGTGTGAGTATTATTATTTGTGATACCTGTTGGGGATGAAAATTTTCAAGTGAACTGGTAATGATACCTGCGGGCGTTAAAGTGACTAAAAAGATACGATCTATGATGTCGTGGTGACGGAAAGTAAAATTAAAGACAACGCAATAACTTAAAGACAATGGGTAAAACTCGACGACAGTAGAGAATTCTATCGTGTGGGATTCACGACCCAAAAAGAAAGGTAAATACAACGGGTAAAGATCAGCGTATGATCTATGACCCAAGAGAAAGGGAATCATGAGGGTAAGACCTGCGAGCGACCTATGACCCAAGTAAAGATAACATGAGGGTAAGATCTACAAACGACCTACGACCTAGGAAAAGATAACGTGAGGTTAAAATCTACGGACAACCTACAACCCTAGAAAAAGATAATGCAAAGGTAAGATCCACGAACGACCTACGACCTTAAGAAAAGATACAATGAGGGTAATATCTACAGACGACCTACGACCCGAGAAAAGATAATGTGAAGGTAAGATCTACGAGTGACCTACGACCTTAAAAATGATAACATGAAAGTACGATCTACGGACGACCTACGACCCTAGAAAAGATAATGTGAGAGTAAGATCTACGGATGACCTACGACCTTTAAGAAAGATGATGCGAGGGTAAGACTTGCGAGCAACCTACGACCCTAGAAAAAGATAATGTGAGGGTAAGATCTACGGACGACCTACAACCTTAGAAAAATATAAAGTGAGGGTAAGATCTACGGACGACCTATGACCCTAGAAATGATAACATGAGGGTAAGATCTACAGACAACCTACGTCCTTAAAAAAGATAAAGTGAGGGTAAAATCTACGGACGACATATGACCCTAGAAAAGATAATACGGGGGTAAGATCTATGGACGACCTACGACCCGAGAAAAATATGTGGGGGTAAAGTCTATGGACGACCTACAACCCTAGAAAAAGATAAAGTAAGTATAGAGAGTTGGGGAGTACAATGTATTGGCACCATGACTTCTTTGGTTGGCAGTGTAATGACAGATGTCAACTAGAAATTAGGAGGATGGTACTCTTTGTGGGAATGTTTTTTTGATTTGGAGATTTTATGAAAGGTACCAAATCTAGCTCATGCTTCATATGCATTTTGAAGTGTGGCATGATGATTCATGGATATGCTATGCGTTTGAGGATGAAATTTAATATGCAGTGATGGTTATTGTATGCATAGTGCAAAATATTAGGCTCATGGGATCCATTGGCCATTGTCTTAAGATACCAATACAGATTGGTGCTTGAAAACTTCGAGAATTAAGTTATAGCCTTGTCGAGTTCACTGGGGATTAAATCTTGTTGAGGAGGAGTAGCTTGATCTGACTTTCTTCATATGTTGTGAAATTCTGGCTGCAGATACTCAATGTCATGTTTAATGTTATGACATTGTATCTGACTTTCTATAAGACAGTAAATACAAAAACAGTAAAGAACACAGTCAATTGTTTACCCAGTTCAGTGTGCAACAACACCTACTCTGGGGGCTACCAAGCCAGGGAGGAAATCCACTATAAGAGATGTTAATTCAGGAATAAACCAACCAGTTTATCTCCTTCACTTAAGACCTACCCAATGCAATTTCAATCTAAGTACAACTTAAACCTGAGTTCCTACTCACTCCCCCTCAATCACAACAGTGATACATAAAACAATTTGACTAATGAATTGATGAAGACACTCTTCAAAAACATACACTTGATTAAGCTTCACAGCTTTTTAATCAAGCAACACAACCACTCTTGCTTCACAGCTTTGAGTGGTACACACACCTAACTTAACTCTGCTTCACAGCTTTAGTCAAGAAACATTCAAACACTCTTGCTTCAAAGCTTTGAGTGCTACACAACCCTTACAATTAAAAACCTATTCCAAGTCACTTATCACAATGATAATTGCTTGAAGTACAATAATTAAACCTATACAGTTTTACAAATGATCTTCTGACCAAAAAGGGATTACTTGCAAAACAGCAGCTTTGTTGAATATATAGCAGCTGCATCTTCAGTTAGGGTTTCCACAAAAAGCTAGGGTTAATTCCATTTGACCTTAAGACTAGGTCACAGGACTTTATCAACCAGGTTAGGGTTGAGCTAGGTTAACCCAAAGAAAACGCAGGATGCTGTTCTGGAAAGACTGAGTCATTTTCCTGAAAAAACTCAGAATTAACCAAACTGCAAACCTATTAGTTCAGAACAGGATGTCTTAACATCTGTTATGACATCTGAAAAAACCTGTCTACTGATTTAGGAAAATGTGATCATTTTGCAAAATGCTCAGATACACACTTATAAACATCAGTACCTGAATGACAATATTTTTCTGCAAAGGTACCTAATGAATCAGTACAAACTAAACTAGAATGTTATGACATCAGTCATGAAATTCACACATACACTTGGGTTTTACCAAAAATGCAAGCCAATAACTAAACAACTACAAACTCCCCCTTTGGCAGATTTTTGGCTAAAGACCCTAAGTAGTCAGAGATAGATAGCAGCAGAAAGAAATGACTGCAGAAAAATAGAATTTCTAATTAAGCAAGTACCAAAATATTCTCCCCCTCTTTAGCCACAAATGGGCCAAAGATACATGTTCATAAAAATTATACAGTTATCCAGAAAAAAGTAATAAGAGCAGCAGCAGAGAAAAAAACTGAACACACTTCCAAACTCCACCAGCACCAACCAGCAACACCACAAATAGCAACCAACCTTTAAGCACTATCATCAGACTCAGAGGATTCGGGCTTCTTCCTTTTCTTGTGAGCAATGTCAGCATTCTTCTCTTTGTCTGATGTCTCAACATCCTTAGAGACATCTGGATTTGTTTCAGCATTTGAACTTTCTTGATTCAAAGGAACAGAAATGCCAGGGACTGAGTGGTTCTCGTTCAGAATTCTTGAAACAATTTTAGCTATTGCTTGACTAACATAGGCTGACCCTTCCCTATTTGCAATTTCAGGGGGAACTGAAGAAGAAGGATGAGATGGATTACCAGAGGCAGAAGCTTGGGACTTTCCTGCATGTCTTGTTCTCAACTCTTTGACCTTGGTGGGGTTAGTTCCCACTTTTCTACGAGAAGAGATCTCCAGGACTTCAGAGTCCAGACAAGAAGAGATTATCCTAGAATCTTGATCAGAGGAAGAGGTTGAAATAGTCGTATTGGATGATGATGGTGTTTGAGACATTTTGACAGTCTTAGAGGACCAACAGCAACTGAAGAGAAAATTCTGATTGAGAGACTGGGTTTTGATGAGGAGACGAGAGGGGAAGGAAGAAAAGGAGTGTCTATTCAACTTCTTAAAAGAATTGAAGGAAATGGGAAAATATAATTTTAACCCAATCAGAACAAGCATAACTCCTTTAATCCTTGTTTTAAGCAAAATTAATTGCTACAATTCCTCATGTTGGCAAATACCCAACTTACCCCTCAAGTTTTCAAATTGATTTGCATCAAGAGCCTTGGTAAAAATGTCAGCCAGCTGTAGCTCAGTGGCAACATGTTCCAATTTGATTGTCTTCTCTTCTACAAGGTCTCTGATAAAGTGATGTCGTATGTCAATATGTTTGGTCCTACTATGCTGAATGGGATTCTTGGAAATGTTGATTGTGCTCAGATTGTCACAGTACAATGTCATAACATCTTGTGTGACATTATACTCAGTAAGCATCTGTTTCATCTAGATCATTTGAGAGCAGCTACTACCAGCTGCAATTTATTCAGCTTCAGCAGTAGAAAGAGACACACAATTCTATTTCTTGCTGAACCAGGAAACCAGATTATTTCCCAAGAAGAAACATCCTCCAGAGGTGCTTTTTCTATCATCAGCACTACCAGCCCAATCAGCATCACAGTAGCCAGTCAGAGCTGGTTCACAGCCATGAGAATACATCAACCCATAGTTGTAAGTTCCATTCACATACTTCAAAATTCTCTTCACTTGATTGATATGACTGATTTTGGGATCAGCTTGGTATCTTGCACAAACTCCAACTGCAAAGGCAATACCAGGTCTGCTGGCAGTTAAGTACAACAAGCTTCCTATCATGCTTCTGTACAGACTTTGATCCACCTTAACCCTACTTGAATCTTTGGAAAGCTTTAGATGAGTAGGAGCAGGAGTCCTTTTGTGACTTGCATTCTCCATACCAAACTTCTTTACAATGTTCTTAGCATACTTGCTTTGAGATAAGAAGATTGAGTCCTCCATCTGTGAGACTTGCAGTCCAAGAAAATAAGTTAGTTCTCCCATGAGACTCATTTCGAATTCAACCTGCATCTGGTCAGCAAAGTGTTTAACCATATGTTCTGACATTCCTCCAAACACTATGTCATCAACATATATTTGGGCAACCATCAACTTCCCTCCTTCAGTTTTGACAAAGAGAGTTTTGTCCAAGCCTCCTTTTCTGTAGCCTTTGTCTGAGAGAAACTTTGTTAACCTGTCATACCATGGTCTAGGAGCTTGTTTCAGGCCATATAGAGCTTTTCTCAATTTGTAGACATGATCAGGGTGGGTTGGATCCACAAAGCCTTTAGGTTGTTCCACATAAGCTTCCTCATTTAAGTACCCATTTAGAAAGGCACTTTTCACATCCATCTGAAATAACTTGAACTTCAGAAGACAAGCAATTGCCAATAGGAGTCTGATTGATTCCAGTCTGGCTACAGGTGCAAAGGTTTCATCAAAATCAACCCCTTCAACCTGGGTGTATCCTTGAGCAACAAGTCTTGCCTTATTTCTGGTGACAACTCCTTCAGCATCTGACTTGTTCTTGAAAATCCATTTTGTCCCAATGATGTTAGTTCCTTCAGGTCTAGGAACCAGTTCCCAAACTTCATGTTGCTTGAATTGGTTCAGTTCATCTTGCATTGCACCAATCCAGTATTCATCAGTTAAGGCTTCCTTGACATTTCTTGGTTCTATTTTGGACACAAAACAAGAGTTTGAGATGATTTCTCTAGATCTTGTAATGACTCCACTGTTGGGATCTCCTATGATGAGATCTTTTGGATGATCCTTCTGAATTCTGATGGAAGGGATCTTGCTAGCTTCCTTTGATTCAGATTCTGTTGTGGTGGAGTTGGGTAGATCATTCTGTTGGATTGAAGTCTCAAAGAATGTCTCAACAGTACAAGGAACATCTATTTCTTCATGATAATCATCAATTATAACATTTATTGATTCCATCATGGCTTTGGTTCTGGAATTGAATACTCTATAAGCTCTGCTGTTTGAGGAGTATCCTAGAAATATGCCTTCATCACTTTTAGGGTTCAGTTTTCTTCTTTGTTCACGATCAGCCAGAATATAGCATTTGCTTCCAAACACATGAAAGTACTTCACAGTTGGTTTTCTCCCTTTCCAGAGTTCATATATGGTGGATGAGGTTCCCTTTCTCAAGGTGACCCTGTTATGAACATAGCAGGCTGTATTCATAGCTTCAGCCCAAAAATACATAGGAAGTCTTTTGGCATGTAACATTGCTCTGGCAAATTCCTGTATGGTCCTGTTTTTTCTTTCCACAACTCCATTTTGCTGGGGTGTTATAGGAGAAGAAAATTCATGACTAATTCCTTCTGAAGAACAGAAATCATCAAACTTGCTGTTTTCAAATTCCTTGCCATGATCACTTCTGATTCTGACAATACACCCTTCCTTTTCTCTTTGAATTCTTTTGCACAATTCTTTAAAAACTTCAAATACATCAGATTTTTCCCTAATGAAATTAATCCAGGTGAATCTGGAAAAATCATCCACAACCACATAGGCATATCTTTTTCCACCAAGACTCTCTACTTGCATTGGTCCCATCAGATCCATATGAAGAAGTTCTAGAACCTTAGAGGTGGTCAGATGTCTTGACTTTGGATATGACATCCTAGTCTGCTTACCAACCTGACATTCACCACAAACTCTTTCTTCATCAATTTGCAGTCTTGGAATCCCTCTGACTGCCTCCAAGGAGATAATCCTCTTCATACCTCTTAGATGAAGATGGCCAAGTTTTTGGTGCCACAGTTTCACCTCTTTTTCTTCTTTTGCAATGGAACACATAGATGAGAAATTAGTGTTCTCAGGCTCCCACAAGTAACAGTTGTCTTTAGATCTGACTCCTTTCATTACTATTTCTTGTTTGTCATTGATTACAAGACATTCAGATTTTGAGAAATTGACCTTGAATCCTAGATCACACAATTGACTGATACTAATGAGATTAGCAGTCAGCCCTTTTACCAGCAGTACTTCATTCAGACTTGGAACTCCAGGGCAGTCCAAATCACCAACTCCTTTGATTTCACCTTTAGCACCATCTCCAAAGGTCACAAAACTGGTGGTGTGAGGCTTAACATTATTGAGGAGGTTCTTGATTCCAGTCATGTGTCTGGAACATCCACTGTCAAAGTACCAGTCTTCCTTTGCAGAGACCCTCAGGGAAGTGTGGGCTATCAGGGCAGTAGCCTTTTTCTTCCATTTAGGAGCATGTGGTACCTTTTTAGACTTAGGTTTGACACCTGAGTTCTGATTAGGGTATCCATGCAATCTGAAGCAGAAGGGCTTTATGTGGCCATATCTCCCACAATGATGACATCTCCATCTTTGGTACCTTTTCTTCATATGTCTCTGTTCCTGATGATGAGAGTTGTGTTGAGACATTTGTTTTGACATTTGCTTATCAGTACCAGATTTCTTTGCTTCCATAAATCCTAGTCCAGATTTATTTCCCACATTTTGTCCAATCTGAAGGATCTCTTCCAATTTGTCTGTTCCATTTGTCAGCATCTTGACAGTTTTGGTCATTTGATTCAGTTGTGAGTTCAGCAATTGAACTTCTCCTTCTAGATGACTTATATTTTCAAGGTTTGCCCTTTTTTCAGCCTCCAGCTTTATGATGAGTTTTGATTGTTTCTCATTCTGCACACAGACTTCAGTACTTCTGATACACAATTTCTTGTAAGTATCAGCCAGTTCTTCAAAAGTCACCTCTTCATCACTGATGTCACTTTCAGAGGTACAAACACCAGTTAAAGCAGTAACTAGTTTGGCAGATTCTTCTTCAGAATTACTTTCTGAATCACAGTCAGACCAAGTAACAGCCATTCCTTTCTTTTGTTTCTTAAGAAAGGTAGGACATTCAGCTCGAATATGCCCATATCCTTCACAACCATGGCATTGAATTCCTCTGCCTTGATTTCCCTTCTCTTCTGACCTTGGTCTTCTGCTGGAACTGTCAATGTCAGAGGGAATGTTATGAACATTAGACCTTGACTTTGGATCTATTCTTTTGATGAGTTTGTTGAACTGTCTTCCAAGCATGGATATAGCTTCTGAAATATTTTCTTCAACATCAGTGTTGGACACAAGTGCTATGCTCTTGTTCTTCTTGTCACCATTATCAGTGATCCCCATCTCAAAAGTCTGAAGAGACCCAATAAGTTCATCCACTTTCAACTTGCTGATGTCATGGGCTTCCTCTATGGCAGTTACCTTCATTGCAAATCTTTTAGGCAAGGATCTGAGAATCTTCCTTACCAGTTTTTCTTCTGACATCTTTTCTCCCAGTGCTCTTGAGGTGTTGGCAATCTCCAAGATGTTCATGTGAAACTCATGAATGGTTTCATCTTCCATCATTTTTAGATTCTCAAACTTGGTAGTCAACATCTGAAGCCTTGACATTTTTACTTTGGAAGTGCCCTCATGAGTAGTTTTGAGAGTGTCCCAAACTTCCTTGGCCAGTTCATATTGATGAACTAGTCTGAAAATGTTTCTATCAATTCCATTGAACAAGGCATTTAAAGCTTTGGAATTTCCCAGGGCTAACTCATCTTCTTCTTTACTCCAATCTTCCTCAGGTTTCAGACTGATTGTCCCATCTTTCTCAGTTATGGTGGGATGGATCCATCCTTTGTCAGCAGCTCTCCAAGCCTTTTTGTCCAGAGATTTTAAGAAGGCAATCATACGAGGTTTCCAGTAGTCATAATTAGTTCCATCCAGAATGGGTGGTCTATTTCCAAAAACTCCTTCTTTGTCCATAGTGCCAGAAAGTGATATCCCTAGATCTCACCTAGTAATACAGGCAGGGTGCCTGCTCTGATGCCAATTGAAATTCTGGCTGCAGATACTCAATGTCACGTTTAATGTTATGACACCGTATCTGACTTTCTATAAGACAGTAAATACAAAAACAGTAAAGAACACAGTCAATTGTTTACCCAGTTTAGTGTGCAACAACACCTACTCTGGGGGCTACCAAGCCAGGGAGGAAATCCACTATAAGAGATGTTAATTTAGGAAAAAACCAACCAGTTTATCTCCTTCACTTAAGACCTACCCAATGCAATTTCAATCTAAGTACAACTTAAACCTGAGTTCCTACTCACTCCCCCTCAATCACAGCAGTGATACATAAAACAATTTGACTAATGAATTGATGAAGACACTCTTCAAAAACATACACTTGATTAAGCTTCACAGATTTTTAATCAAGCAACACAACCACTCTTGATTCACAGCTTTGAGTGGTACACACACCTAACTTGACTCTGCTTCACAGCTTTAGTCAAGAAACATTCAAACACTCTTGCTTCAAAGCTTTGAGTGCTACACAACCCTTACAATTAAAAACCTATTCCAAGTCACTTATCACAATGATAATTGTTTGAAGTACAATAATTAAACCTATACAGTTTTACAAATGATCTTCTGACCAAAAAGGGATTACTTGCAAAACAACAGCTCTATTGAATATATAGCAGCTGCATCTTCAGTTAGGGTTTCCACAAAAAGCTAGGGTTAATTCCATTTGACCTTAAGACTAGGTCACAGGACTTTATCAACCAGGTTAGGGTTGAGCTAGGTTAACCCAAAGAAAACGCAGGATGCTGTTCTGGAAAGACTGAGTCATTTTCCTGAAAAAACTCAGAATTAACCAAACTGCAAACCTGTTAGTTCAGAACAGGATGTCTTAACATCTGTTATGACATCTGAAAAAACCTGTCTACTGATTTAGGAAAATGTGATCATTTTGCAAAATGCTCAGATACACACTTATAAACATCAGTACCTGAATGACAATATTTTTCTGCAAAGGTACCTAATGAATCAGTACAAACTAAACTAGAATGTTATGACATCAGTCATGACATTCACACATACACTTGGGTTTTACCAAAAATGCAAGCCAATAACTAAACAACTACATGTTGGACGTCTTGTGGATGACTGGGTAGAGATATGGATCTCATCAAATTCCCCAAGTTTCTCGTTGTTGGAAAATCGGTTGCTCAAACGTCTGCAAAGAGGTGACGAGGATGAAAGCTTGGTCGAGGTGACCGTTATGACTTGCTACCTGCATAGAAAAACAACACTTGAATTCCATGGCATTCCCTTGGGATGCCTTCATATCCATGTAATATCGTGTTTCGCATCTTAGCTTGTGATTATTGCCTTATTGTTTTCAATTCAACGCTTAACAGAGAATTTAAATCACAATTCTCATACGAAAAATAAAGTAAAAGGACAAAACAAAGACTTTTTGGTGGAAAGGGAAATTTTTATTAATGAGCTTGGCCTGTGAATAGGCATTTGTACATGGAAACAACTCCTAAATGAGGAAGTTATGAAGAAAAGATAAGATACAACAAGTAAAATGGCAATAAGAAAATCTTGAAATTCCATTAAAAATGATATTGCTATAGTTCTATATCCTGGATCATCCTAGCGTTGTGCTTCCGAAGGATAATAGTTGAATTGATCCATCCAGTGTTACAAGGGTGTATTTGTTATCCGTGAAGAGTTCTTAGACTGCAATCTCTCACTTTTTGTCCCTAATTTTTACATGGATCGCCCTTTTGGGTTTTCAACCCACCAGGATACCCATTTTTTCCTAAGCCGCCCTTTCGGGTTTTCGACTTAGAGGGTTATTCTTTTTCTATTTTTTTTCTTTTTTAGCCCTAACTTTTGCCTAAACCTCCCTTTCGAGTTTTTGACTTAGCGGGTCTTTTTATGCTTAGTATTTTTTAACCGAGTCTGAATTGACTGGAAGCGAAACGTCTTCCTCATCCATGTATGTCAGGATTAGAGCACCTCCTGATAAAGATGTATTCATGTTGTATGGCCCTTCATAGTTGGGAGTACACTTGCCTCTTGGATCATATTGAATTGGGAGAATCTTCCTTAAGACCAGATCACCCGTGTGGAACTCTCGAGGTCAAATCTTCTTGTCGAATGCTCTCTTGAGACACTGTTGGTATAACTGACCTTGACAAATGGCTACTAGGCGCTTATCTTCTATGAGATTGAGTTGGTCAAACCTTGTTTGAATCCATTCCGCTTTATCAAGCTTAGTGTCCATCAGAACCCTTAATGAAGAAATTTCCACTTTGACTTGGAGTACCGCATCTGTGATTCGGTGGCAGAACCAACTGTTTAATACTGGTTTGCGTTTTGCGTTTTTTGTTTGCAAAATGTCGCGGTAAGCAAGAGTCGCTACCGACTTTTATTTCATCCAATCATGGAAAAGGAAAAAGAACAGAAAAAACCTTTTTTCGAGATATTATGAGTACGGGGGGTAGATTATAGAAAGGGAAGGTGTTAGTACCCTTTCTATCCGTAGTTATCTACGTGCTCTTAGGTACTTGCTCATTTTTTTCAAATTGCTTGTGTGTGTTTGTCTTGAAAATGTTTTTACTTCGTGATAACCCTTGTATCAGTCCTCAAGGATGTAACGAAGTTTGTTTTGAAAATTTGTTTTGAAAGGTGTTTGTGTGAAATGTTTTCATTAAGCAAGTACCTACTAGCATCTACCTACTCGAAAGAAGATCGTTTCTGTTCTATTTCCTTTAGACAGCGCTATCCCACTATTAAGGAGTAGGTAGCACCATCGTTGGAGTTTGTAAGGGACATTCAAAAGGGACGTACGGTCACAAAAGCAATGTTAGGACACCTTAGTAATCATCCTAGAGTCATAACGATCTTTTCCGAGGAAACAGTCGAAAGGGTCATTTTTTATCTTTTGGGACATAGAGGATAGACACTAAAACATCCTATGCTTCATGACCGTTTATTGAAGGAACCGGAGTGAGAGTATACCCTAAGAGTGAGCATGTGCAAGTGTGCTTTTTCAGTTAATGTTATATTTGCACATTAGGGTTTTCTAACTATTTTAATTTTTCATGCATTCTTGCCATACAATCCTATTAGCCATACATCTAACAGTTAAAGATTGCGGAAATTAAAAGTGCGAGGAATTAAAACCTAGCTATTACAAGGCTTCGGGGAGGATAATTAATTACATAACCAAAAATTGGGGATTTAAAGTAAGAAATAAAACCCCAATTTAGCTACTACAAACCCTGAACAGTTACAAAATAATGGAAAAAATAGTTAACAAGTGCGCGGCAAATTAAATAGGAGGACGGTAATTAATAACTTAAAAACCTAATTGAGAGAAAGAAATTTTTGTGGATTTTTATTTGAGAAAACAATTAAATCACAAATTAATTAAACCTAATTAGTTCTAATTGTTTTTAATTATAAGAGAAGTTAAAGTTACCCTGTTGTACCCCAAAATTTGCCCTCTCATGTTTTCCAAAATCTTCCCCCTTACATGGTTGGTCACAAACACTGGCCTAATGAAAATAAAGTTTTTTTGAAGATGAACAAAGTGTCTTTCGATTGGCATCTGAGAAAGGTCTTCGATTGGGCATCCAAAACCCTTCGATCAGGCTTGACTCACCAGTCTTCGATTGGGCATTTGGCACTTTTCGATCATGCTTTGATTAGTAAGTCTTCGATTGAGCGCTGGAACCCTTCGATCAGGCTTGACTTACCAGTCTTCGATTGAGAGCTGGAACCCTTCGATCAAGCTTGGGTCTGCAAGTCTTCGATTGAGCACTGGAACCCTTCGATCAAGCTTGGGGCTGCAAGTCTTCGATTGAGCGCTGGAACCCTTCGATCAAGTCAATTTCACAATGCTTCAGGCTTAAGGCTTACCTTTAACACACCAGGCAAGAGGCTCATTCGAAGAACATGTAAATGAATCATTCGAAGAACATGTAAATGACTCATTCGAAGAACATGTAAAGGTCCATTTGAAGAAGCATTCAAAGGGTCAATTCGAAGAACATTCAAAAGGTCCTTGGACTGGAACTTCAGAGTTTCCCTTAATAAGAACATCAGAACGAAATGGCCTTCGAATGGAATTTTAGTGCAGAGTTTCTCTTAATTTAAGATGCTCTGATGAAGGAAGTTCTGAACACTTCGAATTAGAATTTAGACTCATCACAAGGCCAAGGGCTGGTCGAAGTTGTCTAATAGGGAATGTTAAAAATAGATTCGAATTGGACTTTGAAGCAATCGAAGCAGGGAGAGTGTCAATCGAAGGGAAGTGAATCTGTAAGTCAGCTTTCGATTTTAATCAAGTTGGAGGCCCAAAACAACTCAGAGCAAGCTGGCAGAAACGCATGATTGGATCAAATATGGCAAGTTTTCATGAAAATCAAATCAAATCTCTTCATCATAATGGACCAAGATTTGATACACAAATGTTGACCTAATTTCTTTTGTCCATATAAACCTCAAGCCTCACAAAATCACACACACGTGAAGAACACATACACAAACTCTGCAGAAACGGCCACACAACCTTGAGGAAAAAAAGCTTGAAAAGTGAGAGATCAAAAAAAACCTTGGAGGCGAATTCAGACCAAAAGCAAAACGTAGCTCTCTTCCTTGCCATCTAGTGGAGCTATACCAATCAACACCAGGTCTTGTCATTGCCTAGAACTCCCTGTAAGTATCCACGAATCTTGCTCTGGACATGATATCGTGAAATCATTTTCTTGCATCCTTTCATTGAAATAATTACATATTCATGCTTTGCGTTGCATTTTGAAACTTTTGGCATCACTGAATTTTATTTTCATAGCCTGTAATGCCATGCCCAGTTCTAGGGTTCGTATACCTTGTTTTTGGGGTTTTTAATTGCAGGAAAAATCAATGCACATAATTGGTACAGGGATGACCAGGGGGAAGAGACGAGTACGTTGGTACTCTTGGATTTCATTTACATGGCCTGGAGAGGGTTTTTGAGATACCTTACGAAACTTCCTGCGGATAAAAATCTGCAGGTTAAAAACCAGGGTCGTTTGAAGAAGACGATGGCGTGTCCTTGTGCTATTGGTCCATTCAAATCATTAGCACGTTTTTTTATTTGCAGGCTTAGCGTTTTGTTTGTTTATATAATATTTGTTTCTTAATTCAATAGCAATAATGCAGTATAGTTGGATTGGTGAAGTGTGCGTTGCAAAACCCCTATGGGATCTGGGTTCGAATCCCAGGTCCCCAAAAACTTTGTTACATTTTTCTGCAGGTACTCAGATGCAGCGCTCCAGGCATGGAGCATCATATACCTCCAGATCTCATGCGCCAGGTGGTTCCAGATCCAGATCCAGTGGTCCAGGATGAGATTCACCATGAACCTTGGTCAACAAATGCCCAGGCAATCTGAAAGTCCAACAGGCTGGACGTTTGGGCCTGGAAATTGCAATTCATACTCCCTTTTCAAGCCCAGCACCCCCTGAGTTTGTTTCTTTATTTTTCTTTTCACTATTTTTATTTTATTATCATAATTAATTAATTAATTAACTAATTAACTCTTTTCCATAAAAAATCAGAAAACACAAAAAATAATGTTTAGTCTTAATTAGGTTCAATTTCAATATATTTTGCATTAAATTAAAATCAATATAGAATTAGGTTTTTTTTTTAATTTTTAACCATTATTTTTTAATTAAAATAAAACTCAAAAAAAATTTTCTTTTAATTAATTAATTCCATTACTAATTTAGACTTAATTCTTATTTCAAAAAAGACCAAAAATATGCTTTATTTAATGAAAAAAGGGTCAAAACCCTAAAGGACAATCCGATACAAGGGTTTGTTTTTGGTGATGTAAATACCCGACGCCTTGTAATAGCTTAGTTTTATTTTCCGCAATTTATTTTCTGCAACCCTTAACTGCTAGATGTATGAATAATAGGCTATGCATGACAAGATCTATCTTAACTTAAAATCAACAGTAGCTCACCATGACATGTACATAGATAACATAAACTGAAAAACAATATACTTGCACATGCCACTCTTAGGGTACGCCTCACTTGGTTGCCTCGAACGTGGTCACTAAGTATAGGGTGTTTTAGAGGTCGTCCTCTTGTCCAAAGATCAAAGTTGCCTCGAAACGGTTGCCTCGGAAAAATGATCTAAGACATTAGGGTTACCGCTAAGGCGTCCTAACATTGCTTTAGTGACCACACGTCCCTTAATCGAATTGACCTGAAAACTCCAATGATGGTGCTACCTACTCCTCAATAGTGGGATAGCACTGTCTAAAGGACATTTGCACAGTTTAATTCCTTTTTGAGTAGGTAGAGGTTCTTAAGTACTTGCTCCTTTTAAAAACAAAACAAAACTTTTCGCACTTACACTCTCTTCAAAAACAAAACTCTTTTCAAAACCCACAAACACAAAGAAAAGCAAACTTTTGAAAACATAGTGAGCAAGTACCTAAGAGCCCGTGGATAACCACGGATAGAAAGGGTGCTAACACCTTCCCTTTCTATAATCTACCTCCCGAACCCGAGAAAAATCTCGAAAAGGAATTTTTCTGTGCTTTTGTCCTTTCCTTGTTGGATAAAATAAAAGACGGTGGCAACTCTTGCTTACCGCGACATTTTGCGAAAACAAACGCAAATGCGAACCAGCATTCCAAAATAGTCAATTCTCATTCCCACCGATCACAGAACTGGAGACTCTGTTGGGGATTTATTATAAGTGAGGTGTACCTTAGGATTAGATCACTTGTGTTTTCAACTGTATGCTTTGTATGCTTTGTATGCTTTAATTTTGTGGGCTTATATCGGAGTTCTATAGATCCTAATCCGGATCTGGGGGTACCCTTTTTAGGTAAGTAGCAATAAACTGTGAGGGATCTGTCCGGCATAGACCGACACGGATGAAGCAGTAGCTACGTTGGTGTGACACCTTGGTTTGTACCGATATCCCTTGTGTTGAAACAAGGAGAATATGGGTCTTCTGAGGAGTCATTAAGCACCAACTGACCTTAGAACCTTAAATTGACCAACTTGGCCATAGAACAGTAGCAGTATGCTACACTCATTGAGACTAAACTCTCGTGATGATTCCGGCTGCAAGAAGAGGTTGCTAAACTGGAATTATGACTGATTGAGGGTAGTCAGTGATATTGAGATCCTCTAGAACCCGGTTACTATTTTTAGGACAGGTTTAAACCAACTAAACTGAAAGAGGGTAATGCCTAAACTCCATGCCAGCCTAAACTTAAGGCTGTTTGTGTGACTTGTGTGCCTTCAAACTTGAACTACTTACACATTCTTGTTATCTGACAACATGAGTTCCTTGCAGGTTTTGTTTACAATCCTTATCCAATAATTTGGATTTATCGCATGGTTTACTTACAGCATCTCACACTTGTGCTTAAACGCATATCGTACACATCATAACATCATGCATTAACATTTCCTTAACCATTTCAAGGATCTCAAGGGTCTGTGATGCAGGTTATGGTAAATCAGGTGTCCAGTAAGGGGCAAAGGGGATTTATTTTCCTCTAGCCAAGGTTGTTTAGAAATCAAAACACGATAACTTGAGTCAGGGGCTATGACCCACTCGATATGGTGAGCTTGACTCTTGAAGAAGGACTCTCAGCAACATGAAGTTCCTTCAATCAAGCTACCAGTTTCAGATTCTAACAGTTTCTTGTTTACCCTGCGAGATCCTTGAAAACATTGCATACATATATCATACATATCATTGCATTACAGGTACCATTACAGGTTTCTCATCTTCTTCGCTGTTTGTTTCAGCAATCATCATGTCTACTGAACCTTCCACTGAGCAAGCTATCAAGGCCCTCCAGGCCCAGAATGCCCAATTTCAAGAGTTGGTCATGAGCCTAGATATGGGTCAGCAGGACTTGAAGACCCTGATTCTGAAAGAGAGGAAGAAGAAGAAGAAGAGGACCATCCTGTTCAATACTGGATGCAGGTTTAGAAACGAGCTGCAGAATGAAGTTAATCTGACCACCTCATCTGGGGGGAAGGATAGTCCACAAGAAAGGAGGGATCCTAGCCCTATAGTCTCCGACAACGAGATGGACTATGATGAAGAACAGTATCCTCCTGTTGAGGATAAGTACAAACAACTGGAAGACCGTTTGAGCACTATGGAAATACAGAAGGTGCCCGGTCTGGACCTCGGAGATCTAGGTCTATCCTCTGGGGTGGTGATTCCCCATAAATTCAAGGCACCTGCCTTTGCCAAGTACGACGGAGCTTCCTGTCCAAAGCTGCACCTCCGGTCATATGTGAGGAAGATTCAACCCTATACTGCTGATAGAAATATCTGGGTTCATTTCTTTCAAGATAGTCTGTCAGGGACTCAACTTGAATGGTTTTGTCAACTGGAAGGAGCTAACATCCGCCACTGGGAGGACCTTGCTGTTGATTTTTACAAACAATACCAGTATAATTCCGACCTTGCTCCCACGCGTACTCAGCTTCAGGGTATGTCTATGGGTACAGGCGAAGGCTTTAAGGACTATGCTCAAAAATGGAGAGACCTTGCCGGAAGGGTGCAACCACCTTTGGATGATCGTGAACTTGTCGATATGTTTCTGGGGACCCTGTCTGGTCCGTTCTTTAATCATCTGATTGGAAGCTCTTCAGCCGGATTTACAGACCTTATCTTGACTGGTGAGAGGATTGAAGCTGGCATCAAAAGTGGGAAGATTCAAGAAGCTACACCTTCTGATGTTCAGAAAAAGCCCTACAATGGGAAGAAAGAGTCCAGTGCTGTCTACAGTTCAAGAAGACAGAATATACCTGAACACCGCCAAGCTGTCAACGCGGTTGTTATTTCAAAACCTGCTGGTGCTCCTCAGCATCACAACCAACAAAGGGGCGAGAGACTTCGAAGGCAGTTCACCCAAATCAACATGCCATTGTCACAAGCATTGCAGCACATGTTGAAGATGAATCTGATTACGGTGATAAACCCTCATCCGAACCCTAAGACTTCTTCTCCTAACTACAACCCAGATGTAATGTGTGCTTATCATTCTGGTAGCCCGGGGCACGATACTAACGATTGTTGGGCGCTGAAATACAAGATTCAGAATATGATTGACGCTAAGGAGATTGAATTCGAGCCTCCTGAGACTCCCAATGTGATCACTGCTCCCTTGCCAAAATATGGCTAGGATTGAAAGCACTTTTGTTCATTTGAATTCTGAAGTTGTATTTTTCTTTGCTTATTCCAACAATTATTGTCATGTTAAACTTTTTTATTTCATTAATGCATTACACGTGTCTGTGTTGAATTAATTGTTCTCACTATGCTTAAATTGCTTCATATTTCCTTTTTGTGATGTTCAACTCTCGATTAAAAAATTCTAAGCCTTTAGAGGGAGGATGACAAAAATGATACCAAAGTCTCTACAGTATGCTTTTGAATAGACCCCGCTGATGAGGTACAAGCATTGTTTCGAATCCTAAACAGTGGAGTTATAAGGAAGATAATCCCTCGTCAACCCCTTTGAGCCAAAGAAGTTGGAGTTTTTCTTTTCATAAAAATTAAAACCCTTAATTATAACCTGGGGCAGGGTAGTTTTCTCAGCTGATCCAGGTGCCCAATGAATGGCATTAAAGGAGTCCTCCCAAAACAAAAGACGGTGATGGTTCCCTATAATCGTCAGGACAGGCAGTCATTATCTCTCAAAATAAAAGCCCAATAAGTCAAAACCTATGAAGGAGACTTACAAAACTGGGGCATCCCGCTGACTGTAATAACAAAAGAAACAATTCAGGAAAAAAGACGGGGATAATAAAATCAAAAAGAAAGAGGTCCTAAAAAATCTCAACAAAAATGACTGTCTGTTCAAAATAAATTGTCAGTATCTGAACCATCATTAGAATATAAGAGTAAAGACTCAAACAAGATCTAAATGCACGGTTAGATGAGTTTAGGATCGAAGAACATCACGAAGAACGGGTGGGTACAAATAAATTTGAGCCTTTATCCTTTGTTTCTTAAACCATGAACCAGGCCACGTTATAACCCTTAAAAGTCCTAGCTGAAGCATGGGTTAGTCCGAAAGCATACTGTTACAAAAGGTATCCTGACTCCTGTAGGGCTTGCTGTACATCCTGAGTTGACATCACATTTTACAAAAAATCACTTGTTCTATTGAAAAAATGCATTTTCAAAAACTTCAAGACAGACATAAGCTTTGCATTCTTAAAATAACATTGTTTGCATATGACTATTTGTTCAAACAACAGAGAAATTTACATGACGAATATCTAGTGAACAAAAACCTTCTCAATAAAAAGGATCACCTCAAGTGGAAAAACACTTCCAACCAAGGGGCAGACATGATAATTTTCCATCATCTGGGGCAGTCAAGTCAAGATTTAAGGAATCTCTCAAAATGCCAAGTAGCCAGGGGCAGATCTCCATCTGAATCACTTGGGGCATTGGACATGAATTCCAGCAACGAATCTTGCATGATCAAACATCTTCCGGTAGTATGGCGACACAACACTACTGACAGTGACAACTCCCTACACCCTGAGAGCGTGGACATAGTCAAAAAATATCGCGCGTGAATCAAAGACCCGCTAGGTTGACTGGCCTAGGCAAAAATAAGGGCTTCCCGACGAACCAAAAGGGTTTGGGCAAAAATAAGGGATGAAAATGAAAATTTTGTACACCCGGCAAGTCGAAAACCTGAAAAGGAGGCTTGGGCAAAAAAGGGTATCCCGGTGGACTAAAAACCCAAAAGGGCAGTCCAGGCAAAAATTAGGGATCAAAATGTACGACTATGTCTCGTCATCTCGTCACTGGCCTACCAGAAGAAGACTTGTCATTTCAATCGAAAGATACCAAGCACCTCATAGGTTGGGATAATACTCGATCCACAGGGCCTCCGCAGGCACCTTCTCCCGCAGATACAGGGGCAGAAAAGTCTCGATGTAAAGTCATTGTCATATCTTCATTCCGCATCCCAGTAACATCTACACTCCCCACAGAGTAAGAAAAGGACAGAGGTGTTAATTCTCCGCAACTGAGGCTCGCAACCACGAATGGATCGGTAAGATTCTCCCCAAGCAGAGTTTATCTATCACCAGCACTGGAAGATTATTCCCAGTGCAGTCTGGAAGATTATCCCCAGTGAAGTCGCCATTGGAAAATAATCCCCAGCGGAGTTCATTCCTTTCACAGATATAAATTCAATCCCCAACAGGGTTCATTGTCACCAGCAACAATAATTCATCTCCAGCTGAGTTTTATTTCTCTAAATCAGCAGATTTTCCAACAGATTTTGTCCTCCCCACAGAGACACTTCCCAACAGAGTCATCCTCTCCTGCAGGTTTATCCTCACAATCATCTTCGTTCACTATCCCCAGCGGAAATGAAGAAATCAACTCTTTTCTCCAGTAGCAATCTGGGATTTATTTTCCCCAGCTAAAAACATCACATCTTCATACATCATGACATGCATACGCATCATACAACATAAATCTCATTTATCTTGAGAACATCATTGCCTGATGCATTACATACGACTAACGTTTTACCTTTTTCAGAAAAAGGTCAATCAACAGATGGTTACCATTAACCTTTTCAAGTTCCAGATTAATACCTGAAACCAGACAGGACAATTATCTACTTGACCATCATGAAGCAACCCTACACCGGTTCCTTCTCATTTCCAAGATGAAGTTTTACACGGACTCAGCATCAGGCAACCCTACACCGGTTCCTTCTCTTTCCAAGATACAGTTTTACACGGACTCATCATCAGGTAACCCTACACCGGTTCCTTCTCTTTCCAAGATGCAGTTTCACACGGACTCATCATCAGATAACCTTACCCAGGTTCCTCCAGAAGTTCTACACGAACTTATCCCGAAATAACCTTACCCAGGTTCCTCCAGAAGTTTTACACGAACTCATCACAAGGTAACCTTACCCAGGTTCCTCCTGAAGTTTTACACGAACTCATCACAGAGTAACCTTACCCAGGTTCCTCCTGAAGTTTTACACGAACTTATTATAAAGTAACCTTACCCAGGTTCATCCTGAAGTTTTACACGAACTTATTATAAAGTAACCTTACCCAGGTTCCTCCTGAAGTTTTACACGAACTTATTATAAAGTAACCTTACCCAGGTTCCTCCAGAAGTTTCACACGAACTTAGCCCGAAATAACCTTACCCAGGTTCCTCCAGAAGTTTCACACGAATTTAGCCTGAAGTAACCTTACCCAGGTTCCTCCTGAAGTTTTACACAAACTTATCCCGAAGTAACCTTACCCAGGTTCCTCCTTACAATTTTCAGATGCAGTTTTACCTAAACTCCTCATGAAGTAGGCTTACCTAGGTTTCTTCCCAGTTCAAATGTAGTTTTACCTAAACTCCTCATGAAGCAGCCTTACCTAGGTTTCTTCCCTGTTCAGGTGCAGTTTTACCCAAACTCTTCACGAAGCAATCTTACCAAGGTTCCTTCTCAGTCCAGATGTAGTTTTACCTAGACTCCTCCTGGAGCAACCTTACCTAGGTTCCTTCTCTTTTCTGATGTAGTTTTACCTAGACTCATCCTGGAGCAACCTTACCTAGGTTCCTTCTATTTCCCGATGTAGTTTCACCTAGACTCATCCTGAGGCAACCCTACACCGGTTCCTTCTCTTTCCAAGATGCAGTTTCACACGGACTCATCATCAGGCAACCCTACACAGGTTCCTTCTTTCAACTTACAAAATTACAATTCAACAAACATTCTTGGATGGCATCTTTAAGCCTATCTCCGACAAAATTCTGTCACTTCTGGATGGCATCTTTAAGCGCATCTCCTACCAACAATCTCCAAATGGCATCTGTAAGCCCATTCCCAACATCACAATGTTGATACTACACCATGCGAGTGAAAATTTCTGGGCACTCTAGTGTTCAATCATCTTCCACCTTTGGATCACGAAAGGCACGCAAGCCAATCTACATCCTCAGGTTTAAGAAGATTGAACAGGGGAAACTGTTGTACCCCAAAATTTGCCCTCTCATGTTTTCCAAAATCTTCCCCCTTACATGGTTGGTCACAAACACTGGCCTAATGAAAATAAAGTTTTTTGAAGATGAACAAAGTGTCTTTCGATTGGCATCTAGGAAAGGTCTTCGATTGGGCATCCAAAACCCTTCGATCAGGCTTGACTCACCAGTCTTCGATCAGGCTTTGATTAGTAAGTCTTCGATTGAGCGCTGTAACCCTTCGATCAGGCTTGACTCACCAGTCTTTGATTGAGCGCTGGAACCCTTTGATCGAGCTTGGGTCTGCAAGTCTTCGATTGAGCGTTGGAACCCTTCGATCAAGCTTGGGGCTGCAAGTCTTTGATTGAGCGCTGGAACCCTTCGATCAAGTAAATTTCACAATGCTTCAGGCTTAAGGCTTACCTTCAACACACCAGGCAAGAGGCTCATTCGAAGAAAATGTAAATGACTCATTCGAAGAACATGTAAATGACTCATTCGAAGAACATGTAAAGGTCCATTTGAAGAAGCGTTCAAAGGGTCAATTCGAAGAACATTCAAAAGGTCCTTGGACTGGAACTTCATAGTTTCCCTTAATAAGAACATCAGAACAAAATGGCCTTCGAATGGAATTTCAGTGCAGAGTTTCTCTTAATCTAAGATGCTCTGATGAAGGAAGTTCTGAACACTTCGAATCAGAATTTAGACTCATCACAAGGCCAAGGGCTGGTCGAAGTTGTCTAATACGGAATGTTAAAAATAGATTCTAATTGGACTTTGAAGCAATCGAAGCAAGGAGAGTGTCAATCGAAGGGAAGTGAATCTGTAAGTCAGCTTTCGATTTTCATCAAGTTGGAGGCCCAAAATAACTCAGAGCAAGCTGGCAGAAACGCATGATTGGATCAAATATGGCAAGTTTTCATGAAAATAAAATCAAATCTCTTCATCATAATGGACCAAGATTTGATACACAAATGTTGACCTAATTTATTTTGTCCATATAAACCTCAAGCCTCACAAAATCACACACACGTGAAGAACACATACACAAACTCTGCAGAAACGGCCACACAACCTTGAGGAAAAAAGCTTGAAAAGTGAGAGATCAAAAACAACCTTGGAGGCGAATTCAGACCAAAAGCAAAATGTAGCTCTCTTCCTTACCATCTAGTGGAGCTATACCAATCAACACCAGGTCTTGTCATTGCCTAGAACTTCCTGTAAGTATCCACGAATCTTTCTCTAGACATGATATCGTGAAATCATTTTCTTGTATCCTTTCATTGAAATAATTACATATTCATGCTTTGCGTTGCATTTTGAAACTTTTGGCATCACTGAATTTTATTTTCATAGCCTGTAACGCCATGCCCAGTTCTAGGGTTCGTATACCTTATTTTTGGGGTTTTTAATTGCAGGAAAAATCAATGCACATAATTGGTACAGGGATGACCAGGGGGAAGAGACGAGTACGTTGGTACTCTTGGATTTCATTTACATGGCCTGGAGAGGGTTTTTGAGATACCTTACGCAACTTCCTGCGGATAAAAATCCGCAGGTAAAAAACCAGGGTCGTTTGAAGAAGACGATGGCGTGTCCTTGTGCTATTGGTCCATTCAAATCATTAGCACGTTTTTTTATTTGCAGGCTTAGCGTTTTGTTTGTTTATATAATATTTGTTTCTTAATTCAATAACAATAATGCAGTATAGTTGGATTGGTGAAGCGTGCGTTGCAAAACCCCCCTGGGACTTGGATTCGAATCCCAGGTCCCCCAAAACTTTGTTACATTTTTCTGCAGGTACTCAGATGCAGCGCTCCAGGAAGGGAGCATCATATACCTCCAGATCTCATGCGCCAGGTGGTTCCAGATCCAGATCCAGTGGTCCAGGATGAGGTTCACCATGAACCTTGGTCAACAAACACCCAGGCAATCTGAAAGTCCAACAGGCTGGACGTTTGGGCCTGGAAATTGCAATTCATACTCCCTTTTCAAGCCCAGCACCCCCTGAGTTTGTTTCTTTATTTTTCTTTTCACTATTTTTATTTTATTATCATAATTAATTAATTAACTAATTAACTCTTTTCCATAAAAAATCAGAAAACACAAAAAATAATGTTTATTAACTTCACTATTTTATTTTTGTAAATAAAAAGTTAACCAATTAATGTAGTCTTAATTAGGTTCAATTTCAATATATTTTGCATTAAATTAAAATCAATATAGAATTAGGTTTTTTTTTTATTTTTAACCATTCTTTTTTAATTAAAATAAAACTCAAAAATATTTTTCTTTTAATTAATTAATTCCGTTACTAATTTAGACTTAATTCTTAATTCAAAAAAGACCAAAAATATGCTTTATTTAATGAAAAAAGGGTCAAAACCCTAAAGGACAATCCGATTCAATTTTCTCGCACATATTATTTTGATCCATATAATTGTAATTGCTCCGAGGATGTAATAGCTTTAACTTAGGATTTTATTTAACGCTTTTATTTACTTTTTGCAATTTAATTTTAAGGGTTTGTTTTTGGCGATGTAAATACCCGACGCCTTGTAATAGCTTAGTTTTATTTTCCACAATTTATTTTCTGCAACCCTTAACTGCTAGATGTATGAATAATAGGCTATGCATGACAAGATCTATCTTAACTTAAAATCAACAGTAGCTCACCATGACATGTACAAAGATAACATAAACTGAAAAACAATACACTTGCACATGCCACTCTTAGGGTACGCCTCACTTGGTTGCCTCAAACATGGTCACTAAGTATAGGGTGTTTTAGAGGCCGTCCTCTTGTCCAAAGATCAAAGTTGCCTCGAAACGGTTGCCTCGGAAAAATGATCTAAGACATTAGGGTTACCGCTAAGGCGTCCTAACATTGCTTTAGTGACCACACGTCCCTTAATCGAATTGACCCGAAAACTCCAACGATGGTGCTACCTACTCCTAAATAGTGGGATAGCACTGTCTAAAGGACATTTGCACAGTTTAATTCCTTTTTGAGTAGGTAGAGGTTCTTAAGTACTTGCTCCTTTTAAAAACAAAACAAAACTTTTCGCACTTACACTCTCTTCAAAAACAAAACTCTTTTCAAAACCCACAAACACAAAGAAAAGCAAACTTTTGAAAACATAGTGAGCAAGTACCTAAGAGTCCATGGATAACCACGGATAGAAAGGGTGCTAACACCTTCCCTTTCTATAATCTACCTCCCGAACCCGAGAAAAATCTCGAAAAGGAATTTTTCTGTGCTTTTGTCCTTTCCTTGTTGGATAAAATAAAAGACGGTGACGACTCTTGCTTACCGCGACATTTTGCAAAAACAAACACAAACGCGAACCAGCATTCCAAAACAGTCAGTTCTCATTCCCACCGATCACATACCCTAAATTAATTAAAATAATTAATTAAAAATAATATTTATTAAGAAAATAAGTCTTTTTGTGATTTTTTAATTTGTTAATTTAATAAAATAATTTTTGTATTGATTAAAAAAACAAAATAATTAAAGAAAAGAAATTAAAGAGAAATAGTATAAATAACTAAATGGGCCTGCTGTTAGCAAATTTGGGGGGTGTATGCTGAACTTCTGACACCCAGAAGGATGGCCCAGAGTCTGGCGCCTGGTCCAATGAGACCATCTTCTGGGTACTCATGGTGGACCTGCGTATGCTGGCGTTGGATCTGGCTGGAGATGGATCCAGAGGATGAGATCAGAGGGCGCGTGATGATCCTCAAAAGGTGAGGTGTGCTGGATCTGGCTGAAGATGGATCCAGAGGATGATGATCCTCAGAAGGTGAGGTGTGCTGGATCTGGCTGAAGATGGATCCAGAGGATGATGATCCTCAGAAGGTGAGGTGTGCTGGATCTGGCTGGAGATGGATCCAGAGGATGAGATTTGAGGGCACGTGATGATCCTTAGAAGGTGAGGTGTGCTGGATCTGGCTGGAGATGGGTCCAGAGGATGATGATCCTCAGAAGGTGAGGTGTGCTGGATCTGGTGAAAATAATGGAGAAATGCCAAAAGCTCACGCCTGGGATCGAACCCAGGACATGAGCTTCTGACTTCCTTCCTTTGACCAACTGCGCTGGATGTTAACTCATACTTATAATCAAATAAAAATAATATATATCAAACAAGCCATTAGATCTCATTCAGCAAAACATAAACGCGTCAGTATTTCTAGAACCAATCACATTATAAAGAAACGTCACGCCTGCAGTCAGAATGTCTTCGCCAGAGGGAGACGAGTCAACGATGCCAGAGTTATGCTCCGGTCGTCTTCTCCGGGAGGGTGAAAATCCCAAAACCTGCAAAACATGGAATTTAAAAGGTGCAAAAGACCCTACTCCCCCTGAAATTTTCCCAGGAATCCAAATATGAGGTTAGTTTGGCCTAAAGATCCTTAGATTAAAAGTTTCGCAAGCTTCAGTTCATGATGCCCTAACAATGGCATCACGTGATTTAAGCCTTGATACTCTAATGCAAAGCGTCCAACCTTTCCTAATGAAGGTCATGAGTAATAATCAAAGCATTAAAACATTCAACAACGCGAAAAAAGAAAGATTAAATTTCCAAAAGTTTACCAAACGGTGATGATCATGGATGGTGGTTCTGGCGTGTGATTGCTTGATTAAAAGGGTGGTACGTGTTCCTGGGAACCTCTGGGTGTGAATGGGATGCTTACGTTGGATTGAAAGAGGCTAGAACTTTTTATTTTTGTTTTCACGATTTAGAATGATTTTTTGAAATTTTTGTTTGAGCACTTAGGGTTGTCTCCTCTGTCCTTGTGCTTCTGAGTGGGCATACATATATAGTGAATCAAATTTAGGTTAACAAAGTTGGAAGAAATCTTTGCTTTTAATGAAAAAATAATGGCTTTCAATAACATGATTTCTTGCACATTTGGACCAAATCAAATCTTGCTCTCTCCACGAATTTTCCTTGCCATGCCAGCATATCTTACTCCTTACTTTGATGAGAAAAATATTTGAAATCAATATCTTACATTATTCCTTTTATTCATTTTATTTAATTTTGCATGTTATTGGATAAAATATCAAAAATAAATAGTATAAATAATAAAATAATGTAAGAATGGACTCAAAGGTCGTGGGCCATGTTGGAAGTGGGATGCAAGCACAAAAAGTTAGGCCCATTTGGCAAAAAATGCAATTTTGAGCCCATTTAACTTTTCACAATTTTGCAAAAAAGGTCACCTTTGACAAGGCATATCTCCTCCAATTTTAACCCTAGAGAGGTGTTCATGGACTTTTTAGAAAGCTTAAGATGTCCCTTAAGCAACCCTTTTGGTCTCATCTCAATTGAGTCTTCCATGTACATGTATGAAGCTTTGAGCCAAAAGGTGTTTTTATTGACTTTTCAAAATGACCTATAATGTCAAAATTCATATCTTTTTGTGAGTGAATATTTTGAACTTGTGAGATGAAGATGAGTTGTAGGGACTTGCATCCTCTTCAAAATGAGCTTTGGATGGAAATTTCTGATAAAGTATGTAGAAGTTATGCTTGGTCAAAGTTGGGTTGACTTTTCCTACAAAACCGTAATTTAGCAACTTTTGGGTTTTGATGAATTTGGAGCATCCCTTGAGGAATCATGATTAAACCTTGATCAAATGATGGAGGTTACTTCAAAATGTTTATGTTGACCAAAAATCTTGAGGTTTGACTATATGTGGGCCACAGTTGATTTTTGACCTAGTATTGTCGATTCTCAAGCATCTGAGCAGTTGACTGAGCAAACTTTTATGCAAGGCATGAAACTTGACATGGATGATCTTGGGAACATATTAGGACCTTGGGAAGCATTTGAGTCCTTTGTGGTTCACACATCTTGATGAAAAAGGGAAACCCTAATTTGAGGTATACTGCCTTAGGAGAGAGTTTGTCTGGTTAATTCTTGGACTTCCTTGAGCAACTTGGGGACCTTAATTGCCATTGATTGAATAAAATGGGAGGGAAAATTTTGGGGTACAACAGCTGCCCCTGTTCAATCTTCTTAAACCTGAGGGTGTAGATTGGCTGCTCTGCCTTTCGTGATCTGAAGGTGGAAGATGATTGAACACTAGAGTGCCCAGAAATTTGCACTCGCATGAAGTGACGCTTGATTTGTGATATCGGGAATGGGCTTACAGATGCCATTTGGGAGGTCTAGGATAGAATATTGTCGGATATGGGCTTAAAGATGCCATCCTGGATGTGACGGAGAATCGTCGGAGATGGGCTTAAAGATGCCATCTAGGGGATGTTGATTTCTCGAGATATTCCTTTGATGAGAATTCTTGTTCCTATCATTGAGGAGGAATCTGCTGAGGAATGTTGGTCTCTATCTTGGGAGAAATAGATTTTTAGGAGCTTCAGTTGTCCGTTAATCTACTGGGGAATTAACTTCGACTTGAGGAAACGAAAGTGAACTGCGTATCTAGTCGTGTATAGGCTACATCGCGACCTACTAGGGAAAGGTGAAATCGATCGTGTTTGATAGGTCCGGGTCTTACAGCATTGTGGACTTATGTCTAGAGATAAGAGAAAAGAAACTTGGATGGTAAGGTTATGAGAAGGAACCTGGATAGTAGGGCTTATGGGAAGGAACCTGGGTAAGGTTGCTTTGTGAGGAGTTTGGATAAAACTTCATCTGAACCGAGAAGGAACATGGGTAAGGTTGCTTTGTGAGGAGTTTGGGTAAAACTGCATCTGAACCGAGAAGGAACCTGGGTAAGGTTGCTTTGTGAGGAGTTTGGGTAAAACTGTATCTGAACCGAGAAGGAACTTGGGTAAGGTTGCTTCAGGATGAGTCTGGGTAAAACTACATTGGGAAATTGTAAGGAGGAACCTGGGTAAGGTTGCTTCAGGATGAGTCTGGGTGAAACTACATCGGGAAATTGTAAGGAGGAACCTGGGTAAGGTTGCTTCAGGATGATTCTGGGTGAAACTACATCGAGAAATTGTAAGGAGGAACCTGGGTAAGGTTGCTTCAGGATGAGTCTGGGTGAAACTACATCGGGAAATTGTAAGGAGGAACCTGGGTAAGGTTGCTTCAGGATGAGTTTGGGTGAAACTACATCGGGAAATTGTAAGGAGGAACCTAGGTAAGGTTGCTTCAGGATGAGTTTGGGTGAAACTACATCGGGACCTAGAAGGAACCTGGGTAAGGTTGCTTCGGGATAAGTTTGTGTAAAACTTCAGGAGGAACCTGGGTAAGGTTACTTTGTGATAAGTTCGTGTAAAACTTCATAATGAACCGGGGTGTGGTTACTTTGTGATAAGTTCGTGTAAAACTTCAGGAGGAACCTGGGTAAGGTTATTTTGTGATAAGTTCGTGTACAACTTCAGGAGGAACCTGGGTAAGGTCACCTTGTGATAAGTTCGTGTAAAACTTCAGGAGGAACATGGGTAAGGTTACTTCAGGATAAGTTTGTGTAAAAATTCAGGAGGAACCCGGGTAAGGTTACTTTGTGCTAAGTTCGTGTAAAACTTTAGAATGAACTGGGTAAGGTTACTTTGAGATAAGTTTGTGTAAAACTTCAGGAGGAACCTGGGTAAGGTTACTTTGTGATAAGTTCATGTAAAACTTCAGGAGGAACCTGGGTAAGGTCACCTTGTGATAAGTTCGTGTAAAACTTCAATAGGAACCTGGGTAAGGTTACTTTGTGATAAGTTCGTGTAAAACTTCATTCAGAAACATATGAGAAAGGACCCGTGTAAGATTTTTTAGGATAAACCTGTGTGAAGCTGCATTTAGGAGAAACCCGTGTAATATTTCTTCGTGATGAACCCGTGTAAAGCTGCATTTGATCGTGCATATAATTACTCTGTTTAGTTTCTGGTGTTAATCTTGAACTTGCTGGAAGTTGTTGATGATAACCATCTTTCTTGAAAAGGTACATGATTAATCGTATATGATGCATGATATGCATTGTATGATGATGTTCTCAAAATAAATGAGATTATGTTGTATGCAATATGTATGCACACGTCATGATATATGAACATGAAATGCTATTGTGGCACGTCCGAGTTTGGGAAAATAAATCCCTGACTGTTGTTGGAGAATAAAGAGTTTCGCTCGCTGGGGATAACAACCGAAGATGATTTGAGAGGAACTTGGTCGGAGAATAATTCTGCCGGAGAATAAACTGGTGAGAGAAAAAAATGACTCAGTGGGGAAGAGATACTTTGTCAGAAGATCTGCTGATTTGGAGCAATAACATCGGTTAGGGATGAATTACCGTTGCTGGCGATGATGAACTCTGTCGGGGATAAAATTTCTGTCTGTGGAAGAAATAAACTTCACTGGGGATGGTCTTCATTGTTGGTGAAAGATGAACTCTGCTTGGGGAGAATTAACACCACTGCTTTTGGATATTTCTTACTCTGCGGGGAGTGTAGATGTTACTGGGACGCGTGCTGAGGATATGACAATGACTTTGCATCAAGACTTTTCTGCCCCTGTACCTGTTGGAGAAAGTGCCTGCGGAGGCCTTGTAGATTGAGTGTCATCCCAACTTATGAGGTGCTTGGTAACTACCGATCAGAATGATAAGTCTTCTACTGATAGGAAAGTGACAAGATAACGGGACATAGTCGTACGCTTTAATCCCTAGCTTTTGCCTGGATTGTCTTTTCAGATTTTCAGCCCTTCGGGATACCCTTTTTTGCCCAAGCCGCCTTCTCAGGTTTTCGACTTTCCGGGTGTACAAATCTTTTTTTGTTTTTATCCCTAATTTTTGCCCGAACCTTTTGGTTCGCCGGGACGCCCTTGTTTTGCCTAGGTGTGTCAACCTAGCGGGTCTTTGTTATGCGCGGTATTTTCTGACTATGTCCATGCTCTCGGGGTGCAGAGAATTGTCAATGTCCATAATAGTAAGTGTTGCCACACTACCAGAATATGTTTGTTTGATCGTACAAGATTCGTTGCTGGAATTCATGCCCAATTCCCCCAAGTGATTCAGATGGAGATTTGTCCCTGGCTATTTGGCATCTTTGAGAGATTCCTTGAATCTTGACTTGAATTCCCCAGATGATGGACAATGATCATGTCGTTCCCCTTGGTTGGAAGTGTTTTTTCCACTTGAGGTGATCCTTTTTACTGAGATGGTTTTTGTTCACTAGATATTCTTCATGCGAATTTCTCTGCTGTTGAACAAATAGTCATATGCAAATAATGTTATTTTAAGAATGCAAAGCTTATGTCTGTCTTGAAGTTTGAAAATTCATTTTTTAGTAAAACAAGTTTTTTTTTGTAAAAGTGTGATGTCAACTCAGGATTTACAGCAAGTCCTACAGGAGTCAGGATACCTTTTGTAACAATATACTTTCGAACTAACCCATGCTTCAGCTATGACTTTTAAGGGTTATAATGTGGCCTAGTTCACGGTTCAAGAAACAAAGGATAAAGGCTCAAAATTTATTTGTACCCACCCGCTCTTCGTGATGTTCTTCAGTCCTATGCTCAGTTAATTGCGTGTTTAGAATCCGTTTGAGTCTTTGCTCTGATATTCCAGTGATGGTTCGGATACTGACAGTTTACTTGAAAAAGGCAGTCATTTTGTAATCTTTTTTTTTTGCCGAGGATTTGTGATAACCTCTTTTTTTTTTTGGTTTTAGTATCCCTGTTTTTTGCTTGAACTGTTTCTTTTGTGATTACAGTCAGTGGGATGCCCTAGTTTTTTTCTTAAGTCTCCTTCATAGGTTTTGACTTAATGGGCTTTTATTTCGAGAGATAATGACTGCATGTCTTGACGATTATAGGGAACCATCACCGTCTTTTGTTTTGGAAGGACGTCTTTGAAGCCATTCATTGTGCACCTGGATTAACTGAGAAACTACCCTGCCCCAGGTTATGATTAAGGGTTTTAATTTGTGTGAAAAGAAAAACTCCTACTTCTTTGACTCAAAGGGGTTGACTAGGGATTATCTTCCTTATAACTCCACTGTTTAGGATTTGAAACAACGCCTGTACATCGTCAGCAGCGTCTGTTCAAAAGCTTATTGTAGAGATTGTGGTATCGTTTTCGTCATCCTCCCTCTAAAGGCTTATAGTTTTTTAGTCGAGAGTTGAATATCACGAAAAGGAAATATAAAGCAGTTTAAGCATAATGAAAAAAATAATTCAAGACAGACACGTGTAATGCATTAATGAAATAAGAAAGTTTGACATGACAATAATTGTTTGAATAAGCAAAGAAAATACAACTTCAGAATTCAAATGAACAAAAATGCTTTCAATCCTAGCCATGTTTTGGAAAGGGAGCAGTGATCACATTGGGAGTCTCAGGAGGGTCGAATTCGATCTCCTTGGCGTCAATCATATTCTGAATGTTGTATTTCAGCGCCCAACAATCGTTAGTATCATGCCCCGGGCTACCAGAATGATAAGCACACCTTGCATTTGGGTTGTAGTTAGGAGAAGAAGTCTTGGGATTCGGATGAGGTCCTATCAACGTAACCAGATTCATCCTTAACAGATGTTGCAAAGCTTGACACAACAACATGTTGAGTTTGGTAAACTGCCTTTTGGGCATATCCGGCTTACTCTGATTAACCCATTGTTTTTGGCAAGGTTGTTGTTGGACCCGTGATGTAGTAGAAATTTGGAAAGGTCCACTCTTCCCCAAACTAACCTTTGGTCTTCTTGGAGGTTGATCAATGAATTGGTTCCCAGCCTCGGCTGCTTGCTTCATACTGTTGTATTCGTCTTGATGAAGTTGGTTGATGATGGCTTTCAGCTCTTCTTGTCTTCGGGCTAAGTCTTAGATAAGATCCATCTGCCCCTAGCACCTGGGTTCTCATTGCACCTACCTCAGCTTGCAGTTGTTCCAGTCGTTCTTCCTTATTGTCTTCAGGACTTTTCCTGACCAAGTTCCCAACGAGGAGTGTTTTCAACTCTTCCTGCCCCTTGTATAGGTTTAGGAATATTTCCCTGAACTGAGCTTCTTGAGTTTGAAGATCTCTGTTGTCGTGTTTGAGAGCCATTGCTGAAATAAACAGCGAGAACATGAGAGACCTGTACTGGAAGACCTGTTATGCAATGATATGTATGATATATGTATGAAATGTTTTCAAGGATCTCGCGGGGTAAACAAGAAACTATTAGAATTTAATTGCAGCTTGATTGAAGAAACTTCGTGTCATTGAGAGTCCTTCTTCAAGAGTCAAGCTCACCATATCGAGTGGGTCATAGCCCCTGACTCAAGATCCTTTGACAACATTGGCTAGAGGAAAATAAACCCCCTTGCTAGATGTCTGGTTCGCCATGACCTACATCACAGACCCTTGAGATCCTTGAAATGGTTAGTATGATATGCCATGTTATGTTATGATGCATGATGTCATGATAAAACACACAACAGGTATAGCAGGTAACAAACATGGTAAAGGCACACAAGTCACACAATAGCCCTTGAGTTTAGGCTTGCATGGAGTCTAGGTACTACCCTCTTGCAGTTTAGTTGGTTCAATTTGTCCTAATAATAGTAATCGGGTTCTAGAGGTTCTCAATATCACTGACCATCCTCCATCGGTCATAGTTTCAGCTCACGCAATCTTTTCTTGCGGCCGGAACCATCTCGAGAGTATGGTCTCAATGAGTGTAGCATCTCGCTACTTCCTATGGCCAAGTTGGTCAATTATAGGTTCTAAGGTCAGTTGATGCTTAATGACCCATTAGCAGCCCCATACTCTCCTTGTTGCTCCACAAGGGATATTGGTACCAACTAATGTGCCACATTAACGTAGCTACTACTTCAACCGTATCGATCTACGCCGTACAGTTCCCTCACAGTCTATTTCTACTTACCTAAAAGGTATCCCCCAGATCCGGGTTAGGATCTATAGTAACTCTGATACAAAGCCCACAAAAATAAAGCAATCAAATCAAGCAATAGAAAATAATATGATGAACTAATCCTAAGGTACACCCCACTTATTATCTCCCCAACAGAGTCGCCAGTTCTATGATACGGTGGCAGAACCGACTGTTTAATACTGGTTTGCATTTTGTATTCGCAAATGTCGCGGTAAGCAAGAGTTGCAACCGACTTTTATTTTATCCAATCGGAAAGGAAAAAAGTACATAAAAATCCTTTTTCAAGATATTTCTGAGTACGGGGGGTAGATTATAGAAAGGGAAGGTATTATCACCCTTTCTATCTGTAGTTTTCTACAGGCTCTTAGGTACTTGCTCATCATTTTAAAAAATGCTTGTATGTGTTTGATTTGAAAAAGTTTTTAACTTCGATTTAACCCTTGCTTCTGTTTTCAAGAGTGATATGAAGTGTTTTTGAAAACTTTGTTTTGAAAAGGAGTGTAAGTGTGAAAAAAAGTTTGTTTTGATTGAGCAAGTACTTAAGAGCTAATCTACCTACTCGAAAAAAGAATTGTTCTATGTTCGTTTCCTTTAGATAGTACTATCCCACTATTAGTGAGTAGGTAGCACCATCGTTGGAGTTGTAAGGGTCAATTCGAAAGGGACGTAATGGTCATTGAAGGCAACATGTAAGGATACCTTAGCATTACGAAGGGACTGTCATCATATATTTGTAGGCAACATCGAGGAACAAGATCATTTCTCGTAGGCAACTCGAGGGACGTTAAGGGACTATGAGCTTTTTGATGACTTTTAGATTGAGGGTCTTTTGCTAAGATATCTCTACGTTCGAGGGACATGACCATTGTTTTCCGAGGCAACCAAGTGAGGCATACCCTAAGAGTGAGCATGTACATGTGTTTGATTTCAGTTATTTAATCTTTGCACATTAGGTGATCTACCGTTTTAATTTTCCAGACATTCTTGCCATACAATCCTATTAGCCATACATCTAAGCAGTTTATAGTTTGCGGAATTAAAATGCAGAAAGTAAGCTAAGCTATTACAAGGCTTCGGGTATTTACATAGCTAAAAACAAACCCTAAAAAAAAATGATAAATGAAAGTAAAAATGTCCTAATTAATCTATTACAACTTGTGAGCAATTACATTAATATGGTAAAATAAAATAAAGTGCGCGCGAATAAAGAACGAGAGAGAATTAGGGTTTTGACCCCGTCTAACCTAATCGAAAGAAAATTTATTTTTTTGTTGTTTTTAATTATTTCTAAGAAAAAAGAATTAGGTTTTTTAAAATTAAATATAAAATTAATTTGTAATTAAATTAGTTAAAAAAATAATTAAATGGCCTATTTTTGTGCTTTGTTATTTTAAGAAAAAAGAAAATAGAATTAAGTTAGAAACAAAATCCTAATTGTTCTAATTAATTTTAATTTATTTACAAAACAATTAAAGTTACCTAAAATTAAATTAAAACCTAAAATTAATTATTCGAGTTTATTATAAAAAATCAAAGGTTTGTGAAAAATGTTAAGTTTTATGAAAAAAAAGTTTTAAACAGAAAGAATAAAAATAGGTAAAAGGATAAATAGAAAGGAAGAAAATCAAAACTAATAGGGGTGGTTGTCGTATCCACACCCTTAACCTTCTCAGGATGTCTGCCTCGCCATGTATTGGTATCATGTGTTAGCTGTTCTGTTTTGGCCATTTATGTTTTGGCCTCAATGTTCTGTAATGAACCTGCATGGGATCCTGTCTAAATCTACAGTGTTGAATTTCATGAACACATTAAATAAATTACTATATATATTATGAAATACAAATAAAGCAAATATATGAAGAAGAAAAAATTTAATGTTAAAATTGATATGGCATGTATAAATGATCATACCCTTTTGATTATGGAGATCAAACCAGCCTTACCCTTACTGGAAAAATAGTAGTAGTGAGATGAATGCTTTTATGCCCTTTTGATCATGGAGATCAAGTCAGCCTTACCCTTACTGGAGAAGTAGTGAGATGTGGGTTTGTAACAGGGATGACTTGTTTGTAGTGAGATGGGGATTTGTAATAAGGATTTCAAGGTTTTAGGGTTCTTGAAAGAATTTGATATTCTGACAGCGTTGTGGCAAAGGTTTTTTTTCTCTTCTTTTTTTTTGTGCGAAAAGAATGAGATTATATAATAGAAATTAGAGAGAGAAAAAATGGGCTTTGAATGTGCAATTGGGCCTCCAATGTTCACTTGAGTTCGTCACATTCTAGGAAAAATCGCAGAGGCTTAAGTGCAATTTTTGAAGTTGAAATGTGAAAACAAAATGTAGCCGACACCGGGAACTAACTCCTGTCCGAAAATGGGCTCAATCGGATAAATGATGAATTAGTTATGAATTCTTGAAGTTTCAGCTCAGACAAACTTATTTTGGTCTCCAGTGTCGACTCTGACACGTTCTTCAATAAAAAACTGGTATTGATCGGAGCATAATCCGGTCTCGACTCTTGAAGAAAAGTTGTAGATCTTTGAGTCAGTGACCTTGTGTAAAAAGATGGGCCCGATCCGATAAAAATTGACCGAGTTATGAATTTTCGAAGTTTCGGCCCAGATGAAATAATATTCAACATTCAGGATTTTCGGCGCGTCACACGCACTCTTAGCAAAAAACGAAGGCCTTTTAAATACCGTTCAAACTCGATACCTCCTGCGAAAATGTAGCCAACTCAATTTGTGAATTTTTGGCGCCGGAACCAGCTCGATACAATGAAAATCGACCAAGTTATGATTTTCTGAACATGACGTAAATAAACTTCTGTCACAAATTTTCTGTACGAAAATACTTGATAAATCTGTATTTTTGAAGACCTTCCGATCGAAATTGGCTTTCAGCCGTGAGAGATGAAAACATAGATAACGTCAAGACAGAATTTTAGCCACCGGAACGAGTTCAAAACGAGCCACGATCTTCAAGTTATGAATTTTTTAGCGCGTAAAAATTGCACTTTCAGCACACTTTTTCACCATATTTCTTCAAGAAAACTCACACATTCGGATACCTTCTTTAAAGAATTAATTCTTGAGCCAAACCTGAATTTGAGAATACGTTATCAGAGGTATCTTGGTGAAAGAACACCCGAATATGACGCGTCGGGTTGAACTTGTGAATCTTTGAACCCCGAATCGTTGCAAAACGGAGAACCGATCTTCAGCACGGAAAATACTTTGAGAATATCCATTGACGAAATAAACGTCACTTGTAACCTGAAGAAGCTTGATAAATATACCTTTATTCTATAACCATAAAACCAATAATATACGTGTATGAAAAGAGGACAAATTTTGGGGTACAACAGCTGGATTTGAAGTTCAAATGCCTTTTAGGCGTTACAATTTTTTTAAAAATAAATCTGAAACTATAAAAGACATTAAAATTCCTATGGATGCTTCCTCTTTGTGCCGGGATTGTCATCGAGTCCCCTTTCTTCATGCAACTGCTTTGTGAGCTCTAAAACCTTCCTCTTTTGAGCATGGAACGGATCCTTATAAGTATCCCGCTCCTCCATCAACTGAATCCAAGACCTCTGTAATTCTCCAAGACCAGTGGGCATATAGGGATAGAAAACTGTGTAAGGAATACCCTCCTCCGTAGTGGGCTCCACAATCACTGGAAAAACAGCCACATAGGGCATGATAAGTTGTTGGGCACGAGCTCGTACCCATTGTAGGTAAGGTTCCATAGGAATGGAATTCTTTGGTCCCAAAGCCCTGGCGCCAGATCTGTTTACCATGCCCCAGGCTCGTATGAATCTCCGGCGATACTCCTTGACATCATCCTCATAGTTGAATACAATACCCTTGATAAGTAACTCATGGGGACCATCCCTTCGAGCATAACCAAATTGTCGCAGGGCTAAACAAGGGTTGTAGGTTATACCCCCTCTGATGCCAAGTAGCGGGACATTAGGGTACTCTCCTCAGCGATCAATAATAGCAGTATTTTCCATAGCTCGAGAACACCAGAGAATATCTGTATGAGCAAGCGACATTATCCTTTGCGACCAACCCAAACCTTCTTCATTCTTCAGTACCGACTTAGGGAGGTGAGAAATAAACCACCTCAACAGCAATGGCATACAACACATAAGAATCCCTCTTCTCTTCGTGATACGAGTATGGAGAGCGTGTAAAATATCTCCGAGCAAAGTAGGCACCGGGTTGCGAGAGAGAAAGATCTTGATAGCATTCATATCTATGAATGAGCCCGGATTAGGGAATAGGACTAACCCATAGATTAGAAGAGCCAAGACCTCCTCGAAATCCTGAAAATCCGCATCATCCCAAAACAGCTGGGCTTTATTTATCAGAAACTTAGCTAGAAAACCCTTGACTCCGCTTCTTGTTTCCCAATTGGATACCACGTCGGCCCGTTTCAGGTGTAAAGCTGAGGCAATGACTTCTGGCTTAGGAGCTTCTTCTAAACCTCTGAAGGGTAACTGCTCCATAATGGGTATGTCCAATAGCTGAGAGAATTCTTCCAAGGTAGGTACCAATTGATAGTCTGGAAAGGTGAAGCAATGGTGCTTAGGATCAAAGAACTAAAAAAGTACACTCATCATCTTTTCATCAAAGTTTAAAGTAACCAGGTCGAGAAGTCGACCATGTCTCTTGGTGAATGCAGAAGTTACAGAAACCCTTGATACTAGCTCTTTGAGTTGGGAAGGTATCTTCACAAAGCTGATTCGGATAGTGTTTCTACGAACAGAAGCCATGATCTGCAAAATAGGGCAAATATAAATTCCCTTGGTCTTTGAAATGGTTAGTGCAATAAGAATGGATGATTTGTTTTGATGCATGATGTCATGATAAAATATAGGTAGCAAACACAGGTATAGCAATCACAGTCAAATCACACAATGCCCTTAAGTTTAAGGCTTGCATGAGGTCAAAGGTAATACCCTCTTGAAGTTAGTTAGTTTCAACCTGTCTTAGAAATAGTAATTGGGTTCTAGAGGATCTCAATATCACTGACCATCCTTTATCGGCATTGTCTCAGCTCACACAATCTTTTCTTGCGGCTGAAATGTCCCGAAAGTCTTATCTCAATGAGTGTAGCATCGAGTATCAACCAGTTCTCAGCTCTACACCGAGGCCGGCTATCTCACTACTTTCTAATGGCCAAGTTGGGCAATTAAAGGTTCTAAGGTCAGTTGATGCTTCATGACACCACGCGGAGGCCCCGTACTCTCCCTGATTGACTCAAGGGTTACCGGTACCAACCAAAGTGCCACACAACGTAGCTACTGCTTCAACTGTGCCGGTATACCCCAGCATAGTTACCTCACATTTTATTGCTACTTACCTAAAAGGTGTTTCCCCGATCTGGGTGTAGGATCAAATAACCCTAACAGTTCCCATAAATATAAAGCAAGTAAGACAATCAAGAGAAAGCAATTATATATGACCTAGATCCTAAGGTTTACCCCACTTTATTCAATCCCCGGCAGAGTCGCCAGTTCTGTGATACGGTGGCAGAACCGACTGTTTAATACTAGTTTGTGTTTTGCGTTTTTTGTTCACAAAATGCCGCGGTAAGCAAGAGTCTCCATCGACTTTTATTTCATCCAATCATGGAAAAGGAAAAAGAACAGAAAAAACCTTTTTTTCGAGATATTCTGAGTACGGTGGTAGATTATAGAAAGGGAAGGTGTTAGCACCCTTTCTATCTGTAGTTATCTACGGGCTCTTAGGTACTTGCTCATTTTTTTCAAATTGCTTGTGTGTGTTTGTCTTGAAAATGTTTTTACTTCGTGATAACCCTTGTATCAGTCCTCAAGGATGTGACGAAGTTTGTTTTGAAAATTTGTTTTGAAAGGTGTTTGTGTGAAAAAATTTCATTGAGCAAGTACCTACTAGCATCTACCTACTCGAAAGAAGATCGTTTCTGTTCTATTTCCTTTAGACATCGCTATCTCACTATTAAGGAGTAGGTAACACCTTTGTTGGAGTTTGTAAGGGACATTCGAAAGGGACGTACGGTCACAAAAGCAATGTTAGGACACCTTAGTAACCATCCTAGAGTCCTAAATATCTTTTCCGAGGCAACAGTCGAAAGGGTCATTTTTTATCTTTTGGGACATAGAGGATAGCCACTAAAACATCATATGCTTCATGACCGTTTACCGAAGGCAACTGGAGTGAGAGTATACCCTAAGAGTGAGCATGTGCAAGTGTGCTTTTTCAGTTAATGTTAACTTTCCACATTAGGGTTTTCTAACTGTTTTAATTTTTCATGCATTCTTGCCATACACTCCTATTAGCCATACATCTAACAGTTAAAGATTGTGGAAATTAAAAGTGTGAGGAAGTAAAACCTAGCTATTACAAGGCTTCGGGGAGGGGGATTAATTACATAACCAAAAATCGGGGATTTAAAGTAAGAAATAAAACCCTAATTTAGCTATTACAAACCCTGAACAGTTACAAAATAATGGAAAAAATAGTTAACAAGCACACGGAAAATTAAATACGAGGACGGTAATTAATAACTTAAAACCCAAATTGAGAGAAAGAAATTTTTGAGGATTTTTATCTGAGAAAACAATTAAATCACAAATTAATTAAACATAATTTCTAATTGTTTTTAATTATGAGAGAAGTTAAAGTTGCCCTAAATTAATTAAACTAATTAATTAAAAATAATATTTAATAAGAAAATAAGTCTTTTGTGATTTTTTTATTTGTTAATTTAATAAAATAATTTTTGTATTGATTAAAAAAAACAAAATAATTAAAGAAAAGAAATTAAAGAGAAATAGTAGAAATAACCAAATGGGCCTGCTGTTAGCAAATCTGGGGGGTGTATGTTGAACTTCTAACACCCAGAAGGATGGCCCAGAGTCTGGCGCCTGATCCAATGAGACCATCTTCTGGGGACTCATGGTGGACCTGTGTATGCTGGCGTTGGATCTGGCTGGAGATGGATCTAGAGGATGAGATCAGAGGGCGCGTAATGATCCTCAAAAGGTGAGGTATGCTGGATCTGGCTGAAGATGGATCCAGAGGATGATGATCCTCAGAAGGTGAGGTGTGCTGGATCTGGATGAAGATGGATCCAGAGGGTGATGATCCTCAAAAGATGAGGTATGCTGGATCTGGCTGGAGATAGATCCAGAGGATGAGATCAGAAGGCGTGTGATGATCCTCAGAAGGTGGGGTGTGCTGGATCTGGCTAGAGATGGATCCAGAGGATGATGATCCTTAAAAGGTGAGGTGTGTTGGATCTGGTGAAAATAATGGAGAAAATGCCAAAAGCTCACACCTGGGATCAAACCCAGGACATGAGCTTCTGACTTCCTTCCTCTGACCAACTGCGTTGGATGTTAACTCATACATATAATCAAATAAAAATAATATACATCAAATAAGCCATTAGATCCCAGTAAGCAAAACATAAACGCGTCAGTATTTCCAGAACCAATCACATTATAAAGAAATGCCACGTCTGCAGTCAGAATGTCTTCGCCAGAGGGAGACGAGTCAATGACGCCGGAGTTGTGCTCCGGTCGTCTTCTCCGGGAGGGTGAAAATCCCAAAACCTGCAAAATGTGGAATTTAAAAGGTGCAAAAGACCCTACTCCCCCTGAAATTTTCCCAGGAATCCAAATATGGGGTTAGTTTGGCCTGAAGATCCTTAGATTAAAAGTTTCGCAAGCTTTAGTTCGTCATGCCCTAACAATGGCATCATGTGATTTAAGCCTTGATACTCTAATGCAAAGCGTCCAACCTGTCCTAATGAAGGTCCTGAGTAATAATCAAAGCATTAAAACATTCAACAATGCGAAAAAAGAAAGATTAAATTTCCAAAAGTTTACCAAACGGTGATGATCGTGGATGGTGGTTCTGGCGTGTGATTGCTTGATTAAAAGGGTGGTACGTGTTCCTGGGAACCTCTGGGTGTGAATGAGATGCTTAGGTTGGATTGAAAGAGGCTAGAACTTTTTGTTTTTGTTTTCACGATTTAGAATGATTTTTTGCAATTTTTGTTTGAGCACATAGGGTTGTCTCCTCCGTCCTTGTGCTTCTGAGTGGGCATACATATATAGTGAATCAAATTTAGGTTAACAAAGTTGGAAGAAATCTTTGCTTTTAATGAAAAAATAATGGCTTTCAATAACATGATTTCTTGCACATTGGGACCAAATCAAATCTTGCTCTCTCCACGAATTTTCCTTGCCATGCCAGCATATCTTACTCCTTACTTTGATGAGAAAAAGATTTGAAATCAATATCTTACATTATTCCTTTTATTCATTTTATTTAATTTTGCATTTTATTGAATTAAATATCAAAAATAAATAGTATAAATAATAAAATAATGTAAGAATGGACTCAAAGGTCGTGGGCCATGTTGAAAGTGGGATGCAAGCACAAAAAGTTAGGCCCATTTGGCAAAAAAATGCAATTTTGAGCCCATTTGACTTTTGGCAATTTTGCAAAAAAGTTCAACTTTGACAAGGCATATCTCCTCCCATTTTAACCCTAGAGATGTGTTCTTGGACTTTTTAGAAAGCTTAGGATATCCCTTAAGCAACTCTTTTGGTCTCATCTCAATTGAGTCTTCTACGTTCATGTATGAAGCTTTGACCCAAAAGGTGTTTTTGTTGACTTTTCAAAATGACCTATAATCTCAAAATTCATATCTTTTTGTGAGTGCATATTTTGAACTTGTGAGCTGAAGATGAGTTGTAGGGACTTGCATCCTCTTCAAAATGAGCTTTGGATGGAAAATTTCTGATAAAGTATGAAAAGGTTATGCTTGGCCAAAGTTGGGTTGACTTTTCCTACAAAACCCTAATTTAGCAACTTTTGGGTTTTGATGAATTTGGAGCATCCCTTAAGGAATCACGATCAACCCTTATTCAAATGATGGAAGTTATTTCAAAATGTTGATGTTGACCAAAAATCTTGAGGTTTGACTGTATGTGGGCCACATTTGACTTTTGACCTAGTACAGTCGATTCTCAAGCATCTTAGCAGTTGACTGAGCAAACTTCTTATGCAAGGCATGAAATTTGACATGGATGATCTTGGGAACATATTAGGACCTTGGTAAGAATTTGAGTCCTTTGTGGTTCACACATATTGATGAAAAAGGGAAACCCTAATTTAAGGTATACTGCCTTAGGAGAGAGTTTGTCTGGTCAATTCTTGGACTTCTTTGAGCAACTTGGGGATCTCAATTGCCATTGATTGAATAAAATGGGAGGGAAAATTTTGGGGTTCAACAGCATCCATATCGTAGACTAGTGAAAAAGGAGTTTCCCCAGTAGAAGTACGCACCGAAGTTCGATAGCCGTGTAGAGAAAAGGGAAACATATCATGCCAATCTTTGTACATTCTCACCATTTTCTGGACGATTTTCCTTATTTTCTTGTTAGCTGCTTCGACTGCCCCATTCTTCTTTGGCTGATAGGGTGATGAATTATGGTGCTCAATCTTGAATTCTTCAAACATTTCCTTCATCATTTTGTTGTTGAGATTCGACCCGTTAGAAGTGATGATCTTGTTAGAAGTCCCATAACGACATATGATTTCTTTCTTGATGAAGCGAGTGACAACTTGCTTGGTCACATTCTTGTATGAAGCCGATTCCACCCATTTGGTGAAGTAGTCAATAGCGGCATGAATGAACCTATGTCCATTTGAAGCGCTCAGCTCGATCCGTCCAATCATATCAATACCCTACTGTGATACGGTGGCAGAACCGACTGCTTTATACTAGTTTGCATTTTGCGTTTTTTTGTTCGCAAAATGTCGCGGTAAGCAAGAGTCGCCACCGGCTTTTATTTCATCCAATCATGGAAAAGGAAAAAGAACAGAAAAAACCTTTTTTCGAGATATTCTGAGTACGGGGGTAGATTATAGAAAGGGAATGTGTTAGCACCCTTTCTATCCGTAGTTATCTACGGGCTCTTAGGTACTTGCTCATTTTTTAAATTGCTTGTGTGTGTTTGTCTTGAAAATGTTTTATTTCGTGATAACCCTTGTATCAGTCCTCAAGGATGTGATGAAGTTCATTTTGAAAATTTGTTTTGAAAGGTGTTTGTGTGAAAAGTTTTTATTTAGCAAGTACTTAAGATTCTACCTACTCAAAAAAAGATTGTTTGTTCTCGTTCCCTTTAGACAGCGCTATCCTACTATTAAGGAGTAGGTAGCCCCGTCATTGGAGTTGTAAGGGACATTCGAAAGGGACAAGTACAATCACTAAAGCAATAGTTATAAAACTTTAGTAGTAACCCTAGAGTCTTAAGATCTTTCTGAGGCAACATCTCCGAGGCAACATTTCTGAGGCAACTTTCGAGTTGGACAATTTGATCTTTTTAGACTGGAGGGAAACCACTAAAATCTCCTATGCTTAATGACTGTTTACCGAAGGCAACCGAAGTGACGTAAACCCTAGGAGTGAATATGTGCATATGACTTGTTTCAGTTATTTAATCTTTGCACATTAGGTGATCTACCGTTTAATTTCAAATATTCTTATAAACAGTTAAATATTTGCACATTAGGTAATTACCATACAATCCAATTAGCATACATCTAAACAGTTAAATATTTGCAGGAATTTAAAGTGCGAAAATTAAACCTAGTTATTACAAGGCTTTGACAATTACATAATTGTCTCGACGGGAAATAAAAGTGCAGAATTTTAAAACCCTAATTAAAATTATTACAAACTCGAAACAGTTACAATAATAATAAAACAAATTAAAATGCACGCGGAAAATTAAATGCGAGGAATGTTAAAAGAACCTAAACCCTAATTGAAAGAAAAAAAATTTTGTACATTTTTTTTTTGTTGGAGAAAACAATGAAATTGCAAATTAAATAAAATCCTAATTTATAATTGCTTTTTAATTATGAAAAAGTATTTAAGTTAACCTAATTAATCTAATTAATTAAAATAAATATTTTAATGAAAAAAATGATTTTGGTGTATTTTTAAAGAAAATTAATTAAATTATGTACAATTCAAATCCTAGGTCTAGTTATTTTTAATTATAGAAAAAAAAATTAAATTGTATTAAGTTAATTAAACTAAATTAATTAAGAAATAAAATATTTTTTATTAAAAAATGATTTTTTTTAGTTTGTTGTGATTTTTTATTTAAAAAAAGAAAATGGTTTTAGATATTATTTGTGAAAAGAAAAGTAATTAAGCAAATAAATAAAATAAATTTTAAAAAAAATAGAGAAAGAGAGGAATTGGGCATGTGTATTGTTAGCAATTGGGAGGGGGTGCCAATTTGAATTTTTCCAGGCCCAAAGAGTTGAGCCCAGTCAGCGTGCCTGATTCTGTGTGATCATCCTCTGAAGGTCCATCATAGGCCTTGCTTGCAAAGCCCTTTAGATCTGGAACGGAGAGAATCTGACGGTGATGCGTTGAGGTGTATGTTGGGCATGCTTGATGACGTAACACCAGATCTGCAGTTAATTATTTAGAAAAATGCAAAAGCAGCGCGCCTGGGATCGAACCCAGGACTCCTGCTTTAAACTCTTTGCCTTTAACCATCTGTGCCACTTAACCAATCGTTAATACAATTACAAAAAATAAAGATAAAGCAAACAAAGAAATATGCATTGTTTCCACGCGCGCGCTCCCTAGTGGATCCCTTTTATTTGAATGGACCAATCCTTCATCTCCACGCCATCATCTTCTTCACTGACCCATGGCTTTAGGCAATAGACTTTTACCTACGGCAGTTTTCCGTCACTATAAGCTATAGTGACGGATTTTGTTTGTAGCTAAAAACCTGCGTGATTCAAATACATGATATAGGCAATATAAATTGAAACCAAAGCTAGGGGTCAATCAGGAATTAAGTCCTGAGTCTAATGGTATCCAGAATTCCTCTCAATTTGTCCTGAAAGAGGAAACCCCAATTTTGAGTTTTCGAACCCTAGTAATGGCGTCTTTCAATTCCTGTGCTCAAACTCAAATTAAACGATACAAACATATTGCAAACATGATGACAAATAACAATACATGATCAAAATAAGTTTATAATGCATAAATCATGGAAATCAAATTTTAAAAATTTTGCAAATCGTGATGCTCATACCAGGTGTTTCTGGGCGTGAAAAGACTTAAAATTGATCCAGTTAGCTTCAGAAACGTCTTAGGATGCGATTGCTGGCCTTCAATTGTTTTGAAAAATCCTCTAGAATGAAAATCGAATCACACTTTTTGCAAGAAATTTTGGAATTTGATATCTGATCTTCACGCCTCTTAACCCTTGTCTTTTGCTTTGTTCTTGTCCAATATATATCTAGGGATGAATTAGGGTTACAAACTTGGATTGAATCTTGAAGTTTTGATGAGATTTGATTTGATTTTTTAGCCATATGCAAACTTTCTATTTTGAGCCAAATCTTCCCTTTCTTGTACCAATTATGCTTGATTCGTTTTGGCCTTGATAATTCAGCATATTTTGATTGCCAACCTGTCCAAAAACCAAATCAAATCATATCTTTGCTACTATTAATCTATTATTTGATTTAATTCAATTTTTAATTAATAAAAAATCAAAATAAATTGAAAAATAAAGCAAATAATTTGTGGGTGAATATTGAGTCGTAGACCACATTATAAGTGAGGTGCAAGCATAAAAAGTTAGGCCCATTTAGCAAAAAATGCATTTTTGAGCACATTTGACTTTTGGCAATTTTGCAAAAAAGGTCAAATTTGACAAGGCATATCTCCTGCAATTTTAACCCTAGAGAGGTGTTCTTGGACTTTTAAGAAAGCTTAGGATTTCCCCTAAGCAGCCCTTTTGGTCTCATCTCAATTGAGTCTTCCATGTTCATGTAAGAAGTTTTGACCCAAAAGGAGTTTTTGTTGACTTTTCAAAAGGACCCATAATGTAGAAATTCCTATCTTTTTATGAGTGCATATTTTGAACTTGTGAGCTGAAGATGAAATTTAGGGAATTGCATCCTCTTCAAAATGAGCTTTGGATGGAAATTTCTGATAAAGCATGTGGAAGTTATGCTTGGTCAAAGTTGGGTTGACTTTTACTAAGAAACCCTAATTTAGCAACTTTTGGGTTTTGATGAATTTGGAGCATTCCTTGAGGAATCATGATCAACCCTTGATCAAATGATGAAAGTCACTTCAAAATGTTAATGTTGACCAAAAATCTTGAAGTTTGATTGTATGTGGGTCATAGTTGACTTTTGACCTAATATAGTCGATTCTCAAGCATCTAAGTAGTTGACTGAGCAAACTTCTTGTGCAAGGCTTGAAAATTGACATGTAGGGTCTTGAGAACATATTAAGACCATGTAGAGCATATTAGGCCTTTGTGGTTCACACATATTGATGAAAATGGAAACCCTAATTTGAGGTACACTGCCTTAGGAGAGAGTTTGTCTGGTCCACTCTTGGGCAACCTTGAGCAAATTGAAGATCTCAATGGACATGTATTGAGTAAAATGAGAGGGAAAATTTTAGGGTACAACAGCTTCCCCTGTTCAATCTTCTTAAACCTGAGGATGTAGATTGGCTAGCCTGCCTTTCGTGATATGAAGGTAGAAGATGATTGAACACTAGAGTGCCCAGAAATTTACACTCGCATGAAGTGGCACTTGATTTGTGATATCGGGAATGGGCTTACAGATGCCATTTGAAGGTCAATAATGGAAGATTGTCGGAGATGGGCTTAAAGATTCCATCCTGGATGCGACGGAGAATTGTCGGAGATGGGCTTAAAGACGCCATCTAGAGAATGTTGATTTCCTGAGACATTCATTCGATGAGAGTTCCTGTTATTGTTATTGATGGGGAATCTGCTGAGGAACATTGGTATCTGTCTTGGGAGAAATAGAATTTTTTTAGGAGCTTCAATTGTCTGTTACTTTACTAGGGGGATAACTCCTGCTTGAGGAAGCGGAAGTGAACTGCATATCTGGTCAGGGTATATGTTGTACCGTGACTTACTGGGGAAATGCGAAACCAACCGTGTTCGATCAGGTCCAGGTTCTACAGTGTTGTAGACTGTTGTCTGGAGATGAGAGAGAAGGAACCTGGATAGTAAGGTTATGAGAAGGAACCTGGATAGTAGGGTTACTTCGATATGAAATTCTGGATAGTAGGGCTGTGAGAAGGAACCTGGATAGTAGGGTGACTTTGATATGAAAGCCTGGATAGTAGGGATGTGAGAAGGAACCTGGGTAGTAGGGTTACTTCGATATGAAAGCCTGGATAGTAGGGCTGTGAGAAGGAACCTGGATAGTAGGGTTACTTCGACATGAAAGCCTGGATAGTAGGGCTGTGAGAAGGAACCTGGATAGTAGGGTTACTTCGATATGGAAGCCTGGATAGTAAGGCTGTGAGAAGGAACCTGGATAGTAGGGTTGCTTCGATATGAAAGCCTGGATAGTAGGGCTGTGAGAAGGAACCTGGATGGTAGGGTTACTTCGATATGAAAGCCTAGATAGTATGGCTGTGAGAAGGAACCTGGATAGTAGGGTTACTTAGATATGGAAGCCTGGATAGTAGGGCTATGAGAAGGAACCTGGATAGTACGGTTACTTCGATATGAAAGCCTGGATAGTAGGGCTATGAGAAGGAACCTGGATAGTAGGGTTACTTGGATATGAAAGCCTGGATATTAGGGTTGTGAGAAGGAACCTGGGTCGTAGGGTTACTTCGATATGAAAGTCTGGATAGTAGGGCTGCGAGAAGGAACCTGGATAGTAGGGTTACTTCGATATGAAAGCCTGGATAATAGGGCTGTGAGAAGGAACTTGGATAGTAGGGTTACTTCGATATGAAAGCCTGGATAGTAGGGATGTGATAAGGAACCTAGGTCGTATGGTTACTTTGATATGAAAGCCTGGATAGTAGGGCTGTGAGAAGGAACCTGGATAGTAGGGTTACTTCGATATGAAAGCCTGGATAGTAGGGATGTGAGAAGGAACCTGGATAGTAGGGTTACTTCAATATGAAATCCTGGATAGTAGGTCTGTGAGAAGGAACCTGGATAGTAGGGTTACTTCGATATGAAAGCCTGGATAGTAGGGCTGTGAGAAGGAACCTGGGTCGTAGGATTACTTTGATATGAAAGCATGGATAGTAGGGTTGTAAGAAGGAACCTGGATAGTAGGGTTACTTCGATATGAAAGCCTGGATAGTAATGATGTTTGAAGGAACCTGGATGGTAGGGTTACTTCAAAGCGATAGCGTAGATTAGTTGACTTGTTTGGTTTCGGGAACTGAGTCTCCATTAGTCATATGTAGATGTGATATGTATAACTGCTGGATTAGTTGAAGCTAATCATCTTTTCCTGTAAAAGATATCAGGGTTAATCATATGTGATGCATGAAATGTGGGGTGATATGATGTTCTCAAAATAAATGAGATTATGTTGTATATGATATGTATGCGTATGTCATGATGTATGTTCACGAAATGCTATCGGGGTATGCTCGCATCTGGGAAAATAAATCTCTGATGGTTGCTAGAGATTTATAAATATTCTTTCGGGAAGAGATGCTGGAGAATAACTCTGTGGGGACCAAACTTAGGGGAAGAGATACTCTATTACTAGACCCGCTAATCTGGAGGAATAAACTCAGCTGGGGATGAAATTCTGTTGCTGGAGATGATAAGCTATGTTGGAGATTGAGCTTCTGTATCTGGAGAAATAAACTCTGCTTGGGGATGAAATTTACCGACCCGCCCGCGATTATGAACCTTGGTTGGGGATAGTTATGTCCTATTTTAATGCCTTCGGATACTCTTACTCTGTGAGGAGTGTATATACCAATAATTATGTTCCCAAGCTGGCTCTATCCCGGTACCTGCTGGGCAGAGTAACCGTCGAGTTTGACACTTCTTGTTTTTTCCTGTTTCTGGAATTACGAATAATTGTCTTTGTTTATTATGTAAATATTTATGAGTAGCAATCATTTTCAAATGCATATATCAAAAATAAATCATTGGACGTTCTTGCAAAACAGAACAGAAAAAGAAAAACGAATAGAAGTTTTTTGTGAAAATGACTTGTATTGATTTTGAAGTTGGCCTGTAATAGGCGTTTTGTACAAAGAGGCTGACGTCCTAGTAAGAGAACACCGCTGAAAGATAGAATTTATACAATTTGTGTAAAAGAAAGAAAAACAAATATGTGAAACAACCCCATTGGGTTCCAACTCTGCTATTGCCTTTATATCTTCAAGTGTCTCATCACTTTGCTTCTTGGCCGAAGGTTGATCAGATTGATTGGCGCCGTCCGAGCTTGATAGTCGATACCGAAGTCTGGTCGCAAGATGATCCAATGAGACATAGTGATACGCTTCAATCCCTAACTTTTTCCTGGATTTCCCTTTCGGGTTTTCAATCCACCGGGTTGAATCGAAAATTTCCTCTCACACTGACTTCCAGGCCCAATCGAAAGAAGCAACCAGAAGGATGAATCGAAAGCTGCCTACACATGCTGACTTCCAGGCCAAATTGAAAGAAGCCAGGAAGATCAGAATCGAAGGGTGTTGCTTCCTGAATCGAAAAACTTATCTTCCCTTCTTTTATTTTGTTTTGTCTTTACATTTTCTTGCTATTCAATATGGTTGTAATAGTGTAGGATATTTATTTTCTGCATTTTTATTGCTTTATACAAATGTTAGTAATTAGGATGTATGGCAAGATAAAACCAACAAGTAGACAACCCAAAAATCAAAGACAAAATGCATGCAATCAAACACACTATTCCTGGATTTCACTTCTTCAAAGACACTATGAAGCCTGGATTTCGACCAGATAACAGTATAAGGTGCTGCGAAGCCTGGAATCCGACCAGATAGTAGTTCACTTCTTCAAAGACACTGTGAAGCCTGGATTTCGACCAGATAACAGTATAAGGTGTTGCGAAGCCTGGAATCTGACCAGATAGTAGTTCACTTCTTCAAAGACACTGTGAATCTTGGATTTCGACCAGATAACGGTATAAGGTACTGCGAAGCCTAGAATCCGACCAGATAGTAGTTCACTTCTTTAAAGACATTGTGAAGCCTGGATTTCGACCAGATAACAATACAAGACATTATGAAGCCTGGAATCTGACCAGATACTAGTTTACTATGTCAGTTACTATGAAGCCTAGGGATGTCAGTTTGGACCTGTTAATGGGGATCCCCGCGGGGAACGCCCCGTTCGGGGCCCCAAAGATGGGGAATTTTCCCCCGTGGGGGCGGGGATGGGGAGAAAAATTCCCCCGAAAGCATTTCGGGGACGGGGACGGGGAATACACCCCCCGCCCCGCGGGGACCCCGCCCCGCCTATTATTTTAATATAGTTAATTTAATATATATATTTTAGATTAGGTTTTTTAGTCATTTCCTTTATGTTTATTTATAAAAATAAATAAATAAATATTCATGTATTTATTAAGAGAGAGAAATGTAAATACTAGTATTTTTTAATAACATAATAAATATGTGAATTCTTTGTGCTTTTTATTTTTATAGAAAATATAAACATTTTAAAAAAATAAAATATTAATGAATAAATGTAGGATCTATGGGGATCCCCGCGGGGAACGGGGATCCGCGGGGAACGGGGATGGGGATAGAAATTCCCCCGTGATGGAGATCGGGGACGGGGACGGGGAATGAATTTGATGGCGGGGAAAAAGATGGGGAAGTGTCCCCCCGGCCCCGCCCCGCCCCATTGACATCCCTAATGAAGCCTGGACTCGACTGGATAGTAGTATACCTCATATTCAAGTTGAAGCCTGGACCCGACCAGATAACAACTTAATTTCTTCAAATCACCGAAGCCTGGATACGACCAGATAACGGTACAGCTCATATTCAAGTTGAAGCCTGGACCCGACCAGATAACAGCTTATTTTCTTTGAACCGCTGAAGCCTGGATACGACCAGATAATAGTTCAATGTATACAATTACTGTGAAGCCTGGACCCGACCAGATAATGGTTTAATCTTATTTCCCTAGTAAGTCGCTGTGAAGCCTGGAGAACAACCAGATAACATTTAGCCTTATTGTCCTCAGCAAGACACTGTAAAGCCTGGATCCTGACCAGATAGCAGTTCAATTCCATCTCTCCAATCAAGTGAGGACTCCCTAGTAAAGTAATGGACAACTAAAGCTCTTAAAACTCTATGTTCCAAGACATAGGCCAACATTCCTCAGCGGAGTCCTCTATAACAACAAGAGCAGGAATTCCCACAAAGGGATATCTCGTGAAGTCAATCACCTTTGGATGGAATCTATAAGCCCATCTCTGATAACTATCCATCATTTCTCCAAATGGCATCTTTAAGCCCATTCCCTACACAATCAACCACAATAGCATTGAGTGCAAATTTCTGGGTACTCTAGTGTTCAATCATCTTCCACCTTCAAGTCACGAATGGCAGATTTTCCAAATCTAACTCTTCAGGTGTAAGAAAATTGAACAGGGGCACCTGTTGTACCCCAAAATTTTCCCTCCCATTTTCTCAAGATTTCTCTCGCATGTGTGATTACAAAAACATGTTTAAAGAAATGAAGAAAATGTGAAATTTTGAAGATGTTAATGTGCCTTTCTATTAAGTCAAAAAAGAAACAAGTAGGCTTCGATTTAGCAAAGTTCGATTGGCCAGTATAATCTCCTTTCAGTCACAAGCTTCGATTTAGGCATATGGCTTCTTTCGAAGTAACCCCCTTCGATCCATAGGCTAGGCAGCCTCCTTCAATCTACAGGCTAGGAAGCTCCCTTCGATCCACAGGCTAGGCAGCCTCCTTCGATCCACAAGCTGGGCAGCCTCCTTCAATCCATAAGTTAGGCGCCTTCCTTCGATTTACAAACTAGGCAGTTTCCTTCGATCCACAAATTGGACAGCTTCCTTCGATTCACAAGTTGGGCATGTGATTTCCTTCAAGGAGGCCTCCTTCAATTCATAAGTTGGACCACTAAACCCTTCGAAGCAACGTGCTTAGAGTACACTTCATTTGGAAACAAACGTTTATGTATGATGATGGATCTGGTCGAAGTGATCAAAACTAAGAGGGGAGTATTCAAGGAGTTTTGTTGACTAAAGTCCCATATACTGTCAAACTCAAGCCAATTGTGCTGCTATGCAGCAGTCCTGCACCAACCTGCCACAACACTCCAAAATACTGCTGAGCCTGTATTGTCTCAGTCCCGTACTTGCACAAAAAAGGAGTGCACAAGAGTTCCATCGAAGAAAACATGGGGGGCAGTATACCCAAAAAATTCAAATATTATTTGATTTCCCCCCAAAACCACATCAAAGCTCACCTATAAATAAAAGGGATTCACAACATGTTCAAGAGGATTTTTTGACTAGGGGAACGAACCTCCAAAATCTTCTCAAAACACAACAAAATTCTCAAGTTCATCACACTTGAGGAATCAAAAAACTCAACCACACTCACCTCTTTTGATTCACCTTCTTAAATCACCTGTATCAGCCCTTCGATTCACTCCTAACCTCTACATACCAATCTTTGATTCAGTGACATTTTTCAAAGCAAAGCAGTAATTGAAATAGTTCCAGGGATATCCCAGCCAAGCCTAATCCATCATCAAGCCATACGTAGCTCCTTCGACTGGAACCTCAAGAGGTAAGTCTTTCTGACTTTAACTCTTTCATTTCAAACATCTCTATTGATTCACCTTCTAAACCAACATATAATAATCATGGCCTTCGATGTGAATCTTTTGTTGTTTTCCTTTAAGAACTAATCTGTACAGCCCCCACCTAAACATGTTGGAATAAATATATGCATGCTTCGATATACCTGCTTCGATGCACACACATGCTTCGACACAGACATGTTTATCACACACACACACTTGCTTCGAATACACTGACCTGTAGGTCCAATCGAAGGAGACAAAAAGGCAGATGGCATCTTGCATTGGTTCTAGACCCAATCGAAAGTCACAACCTGTTACTTCCAAGCCCCAGACGAAGGATACAACATGTTACTTCCAGGCCCAGCCAGAGGCACACTTGCACTAAGTCCAGGCCCAGACGAAAGGCACTTCCATGCTGACTGCCAGCCCCAATAGAAGGACACGCCCACACTGGTGTCAGCCCCAATTGAAGGACATGCCTTCACTTGTGCCAGCCCCAATCAAAAGAAACCAAAAAGTGCCCAATCGAAGGGTTCTCCTGTCCCAATCGAAAGACACTTATTTTCCTTCATTTTTTCTTGCTTTTATTTCATTTTTTCCTTTATATTTCCATGCACTTCAATATGGTTGTAATAGTGTAGGATTTTTTTTTTTTGCACTTTTATTGCTTTTGTACAAATGCTAGTAATTAGGTGTGTATGGCAAGATAAAAATCAACAAGTAGACAACCTAAAAATTAAAGACAAATGCATGCAATCAAACACACTTTGCACACATGCACCCTTAGGGTAATCTCACTTGTTGCCTCAGAAAAATAGTCATGTCCCTTAAAAATGGGCATTTTAGCAAAGACCCTCGATAAAATATCGTAGTCCCTCGATGACCCTCGATGTTGCCTTCGGTAAATGATCTAGTCCCTAAAACGGCATTGCTAAAATGTCCTATGGGTTGCCATCTATGACTATACAAATGTCCCACGCCCGTCCCTTTACATCCAACAATGGGGCTTCTTACCAAAACAATGGTAAGATAGCAACATCTAAAGGAGGAAGAAAAGAACATCTAAGACCTTTTGAGTAGGTAGATTTGCTCCTAGTTGCTCGCTTGCTCACAACAAAAAACATTTTATACACCAACACTCTCATTTTGAAACATTCTCAAAAGACAACACTTTGTACGCGTTCTTATAGAAACGAGAGCTATTACAAAGACACCTTTTCAAAATCACTTTCAAAAACACATTCCACAAACACCTTTTTGAACTATTTTCGAAACAACACTTTGTACGCGTTCTTATAGAAATGAGAACTATTACAAAGACATTTTCAAAATACTTTCAAAACCCACACCACAAGCACATTTTCTAACAAAACAAGTGATCTAGCAAGAAACTAAGAGCCCGTAGATAACTACGGATGAAAAGGGTGCTAATACTTTCCCTTTTCATAATCTACCCCCCGAAATTAGAAAACATCTCGAAAGGTCTTTCCTTATTGGATAAAAGAAAATTCGGTGGCAACTCTTGCTATCCACAACAATTGCGATAAAATGCAAAACACCCAAGTCAATTCTCCCACCGTGTTACACCATTGAACACTCTCAGTGAACAAAATCACTTCAAATGGGATTACACTTCCAATGACAAATCTCCTATAAGCAAGGGGGCATGACATGTCATTATCCAAATCATCTTGGGGCAGTCAAGTCGACGTTCCAAGAAATCTCTCAAGAAATGCTGAGTAACCAGGGGAAGGTCAGTATCTAAATCACTTGGGGCAGTGACAAATCTCCACAAAGTCCTTTTCATAGGGTGATCCTCAGTCAAGTTCCCATAGAGTCATCTCTATAAGGTTATCCCCACAGAATAATCTTCACGAATAAGGGTACCAACCCCTCAAGACCAAACTCATGGAAATCCCCACAAAGTTGTATCTAGGAAATCCCCAGCCAGAGTTTTAATCTCTGGAAAACCTTCTTCCCAGCTGATCTGATCTCAAGAAGAATCCTCGAGGAGTTCTGCCAAAAGAAGATGTCCCTCCAGTAGATTGACAATAGGGTTTATTTCCCCAACAAACTATAGATTCCCTAGCTTGAATTTTCCTCTCAGACTATCACAAGTCAAGGGACCACAACCCCTCTTCCCAATAGACTTTTCTACAATCCCCAGTGAGTTACTGCAAAGCCTGGGAGACAACCAGATAACGGTTAACTTCTTTATCCCCAACAAGTTGTTAACTTCCTTTCTCTTCCATCAAGAGATAACTCCCCACTAGAGCAACGGACAACTAAGACTCCTAAACTCTTTTCCCCAAGCAGGAATCAACACTCTCCATAGAGTTTTCCTCAAGCAAAGTCAACATCCCCCAGCGAAGTTCTCCTCAAACAACAAAAACAGGAAGCCTTAGCTGAAACATTCCTAAAAAGATCTGAAGGTGTGCATGCTCTTCATCCCCAACAATAGTCCGGGATTTAACTTCCCAAATTCCCCAGCATTTGTCAAGGATTTATTTTCCAAGACAAAGATACATTCCAACAACATTTCACATTCATACATCATATTACATACATGATAAATGCATACAGCACAATCTCATTTATTTTGAGAATATCATTACGCCATGCATTTCATACATCATGACATTGCATGCAACTAACTCTTTACCTTTTTAGGAAAGATCAATCAAGATAACTTTCTCAACGACCAACAAAAAACAAGTTTCAGATTAATACCTGAAATAAGACAGGACAACTATCTAAGGGCAACTAATTGTATATTAATTCTTGAAATAAACCAGGGCAACTATCTACACGACCAGCTGAAGCAACCCTACCCAGGTTCCTTCACATACATTTCCAGATGAAGTTTCACATAGACTCATCATGAAGCAACCCTACCCATGTTCCTTCTCTTAAATTCCAGATGAAGTTTCACACGACTCATCATGAAGCAATCCTACCCAGGTTCCTTCTCTTAAATTCCAGATGAAGTTTTACATGGACTCATCATGAAGCAACCCTACCCAGGTTCCTTCTCATAATTTCCAGATGCAGTTTCACACGAACTCATCCTGAAGCAACCCTACCCAGATTCCTTCTCATAATATCCATATGCAGTTTCACACTAACTCATCATGAAGCAACCTTACCCAGGTTCCTTCTCATAACTTCCAGATGCAGTTTCACACGAAATCATCATGAAGCAACTCTACCCAGGTTCCTTCTCATAATTTCAAGATGCAGTTTCACACGAACTCATCCCGAAGCAACCCTACCCAGGTTCCTTCTCATATATTTCCAGATGAAGTTTCACACAGACTCATCATGAAGCAACCCTACCCAAGTTCCTTCTCTTAAATTCCAAATGAAGTTTCACATGAATTCATCCTGAAGCAGCCCTACCCAGGCTTCCCTCTCATATATCTCCTAAAGTAGCCCTACACAAGCTCACCATAAAGAAATCTTACACAGATTCCTTCTAATATATTTCAAGACACGGCTTAACACGGGTCCACTCTAGCATATCCTTCAGATTTAAGTCAACCTTGACTTATTCTGATTCTTTTCCAGTTAAAGATTATCCAAGACCTCTGTTGGTTCATTTTAAATCGATTAATGGTTTATCCTGATTCCGTCCTGGTAGACACTTTCTCTGGTTCAATTAAATCTCTCCAAAGATTTATTCTAATTCTTTTCCAGATCTCTACTAGTTCAGTTTAAATCGATCAATGATTTATCCTGATTCTATTCCGGTATACACTTTCTCTGGTTCATTTAAATGGCTCCAAAGATTTATTATGATTCTTTTCCAGTCAAATATTATTCAAGACCTCTACTGGTTCAGTTTAAATCGATCAATGGTCTATCCTGATTCCGTTCTGGTAGATACTTTCTCGGGTTCAGTTAAATCGCTCCAAATATTTATTCTGATTCTTTTCTAGTCAAAGATTATTCAAGACCTCTATTGGTTCAGTATAAATTGATCAATGGTTTATCATGATTTTGTCCCGATAGACACTTCTTCTGGTTCAGTCTAAATCAATCAAATATTTATTCTGATTCCTTATCCAGTTGAAGTCAAGCTTAGACTTAGTCTAATTTTTGTCAACAATCACTTTTGGGAGGCATCTATAAGCCCATCTCCGACAACTCTCCATCACCTCTCCAAATAGCATCTTTAAGCCCATTCCCTACACAATCAACCACCACATCATCGAGTGCAAATTTCTGGGAACTTTAGTGTTCAATCATCTTGCACCTTCAAGTCACGAATGGCGGACTCGCCAATCTAACTCTTCAGGTTTAAGAAGATTGAACAGGGGCAACTGTTGTACTCCAAAATTTTCCCTCTCATTTCTCGAGATATTTCCTCACAAGGATTTTCAAAAGATCAAATTTACATAAAGTACAATTGGGCTTTCAAGCATAAAATCAAAGAAGAGTGTGCCTGCTTCGATTTCGCATCCTTTGATTGGGATTTTGGCCTCTTTCGATGCAAGCTTGGCCTGCATCCTTCGATTGAACAAATGGCTATCTGCATGCAGCCTTCGATTGAGCAATTACCTCTTTCCTGCATGCTTCGGTTCACAAAACAAGGGGTTCCCACCATGCTAGCGTGCACAAGGCAAAAGCTTCCCGATGGCTAACATACATATTACCACCCACGGGGAATTAGCTATCTTCATGCTAGCTCTGACTGGGAAAAATCTCCCTTTGAAACAACTTGCTTTCGATTCACAAGAGCAGCGCTTATCCTCTTGCTAGCTTCGACTGAGTTTGGTTTCCCTTTGAAATAGTTTCCTTCGATTCAGAAAGAAATGACCTTCATACAAGCTTCCTTCAATTCAGAAGGTAGTGGCTTCATACAAGCTTCCTTTGATCCAAAAGGTAGTGGCTTTATACTAGCTTCCTTTGACTCAGAAGGTAGTGGCTTCATACTGGCCTTCCTTCAATTAATAAGGCAATGGCCTTCTGAAAGATTCCTTCGATTTAGAAGGCATTGTCCTTCTGAAGGCTTTCCTTTGATTCAAAGCAGGGACCTCCTGCATGAAAGCTTCCATTGCACCATTGGCCTTACATGTTTGCTTGATTCACAATGAAATGGTTACCAGCATGCAAGCTTCGATTGAGCAAGGGCCTCCTGCAGGTTTGTCTTGATAACCCCCTGCAGGCAAGCTTTCAATTGGACAAGGGATACCTTCACACAAGGCTTCGAGTGGAGTTATTGTTTTCTTCGAAGCAACATGCTTTGAGTCCAACTCTGAATCATTCGAGCAAAGCTTAGCTGAAGAGCTTTGATCAAATCTTATAGACTTATCCTCCAAATCCCACGTGTCAGGCTATGTTGCTTCAGAATCTTTACATAATCAGATGCTTACACAAGTTTGTGATACATTATATAAATATTCGAAGCTTTATCCACCGGATAATACTATTCTTGGATGAATTGGCAAAAAGTTATGTACCCTTTCTTCATAAAGAGTACTTTAATCACAAAGTTAGCCTCTAATCTGATTTTTGTCTGAACACAAGCAATGACAAAAGCATAAATCAAATCTCCAGCCCCCAACAAACATCAGGCCCCTACTTGTACTGGAAACTTGGGATCCACGAAAATTGACTAAACTTGTTTTTGTTTTCAACCAAACCATGGTTTGTTATCCTACAAACTTGGTTACTCCAGCATCTCTAACCTTTTCTCTATAAATAGAGAAATAATTTGCAAGCTAAAGAAGAGACTTTTGGGTGGTGTGGAAAGAATCTTCAAAAAACTCTTGTACTCTCAAAACTCTCAAACACTTAACACATTCAAACCTAGAATCAAACGAAATAACACATTCGTTTCTTCCCTTCGAATCCAGGAACATCCAGTCCAATCACTCAAGGTTAAACACATGCACCCCAGCTTCAAGCAAGGTGATTCCTCTTAACCTTAAGATTTTCGTTTCAAGCACAACATGTAAATAACCATTTACTTTCATTTCAAACATCATTATTATCCTTTGGTTTATTTTTGTTTCCACCTTTTCAGTTTTTTTTCATCGCTAACCCTTTGGTTTTGTTTCTTGGTTTATCAAACGTTTTTAAGAACTAACCTGGCCATGAGACAATACTAGCATGGTCGCAGGCCATGTTACTATTTAAATCTCAAATAAAAGAAAACAGGAGGAAGAAGGTGTGAGTAGAAGCTTTAGGCTTCACCCCTGGCTGCTTCACAGTTGCAAGCAGAATAAACAGTGTGGCCTTAGGCTTCGCCAGGACTTCCAGGTCGTTCGAAGGAAGAAGAAAATGACGTAATCGAAGGATACATTCACACTGACCGCCAGGCCCAATCGAAAGAAGCAGCCAGAAGGTTGAATCGAAAATTGCCTCTCACACTGACTTCCAGGCCCAATCGAAAGAAGCATCCAGAAGGATGAATCAAAAGCTGCCTACACATGCTGACTTCCAGGCCAAATTGAAAGAAGCCGGGAAGAGCAGAATCAAAGGGTGTTGCTTCCTGAATCGAAAAACTTATCTTCCCTTCTTTTATTTTGTTTTGTCTTTACATTTTCTTGCTATTCAATATGGTTGTAATAGTGTATGATATTTATTTTCTGCATTTTTATTGCTTTATACAAATGTTAGTAATTAGGATGTATGGCAAGATAAAACCAACAAGTAGACAACCCAAAAATCAAAGACAAAATGCATGCAATCAAACACACTATTCACACATGTACCTCTAGGGTAATCTCACTTGTTGCCTCGGAAAAATAGTCATGTCCCTCGAATATGGGCATTTTAGCAAAGACCCTCGATAAAAGATCGTAGTCCCTCTATGACCCTTGATGTTGCCTTTGGTAAACGATCTAGTCCCTAAACGACATTGCTAAAACGTCCCATAGGTTGCCTTCTATGACTATACAAACGACCCATGCCCGTCCCGTCACATACAACAATGGGGATTCTTACCAAATCAATGGTGAGATAGAAACATCTAAAGGAGGAGGAAAAGAACACAGATCTTTTGAATAGGTAGGATGCTCATAGTTGCTCGCTTGCTCACAACAAAAACATTTTTCCACACCCACACTTTCAATTGAAACATTTTCAAAAGACAAAGCTCTTTGTACGCATTCTTATAGAGACGAGAATCATTACAAAGACACTTTTCAAAATCACTTTCAAAAAACATCTTCCGCAAACATCTCTTTTAACTATTTTCAAAACTAACACTTTGTATGCATTCTTATAGAGACGAGAATCATTACAAAGACGTTTTCAAAATATTTTCAAACCCACACCTCAAGCACATTTTCAAACAAAAGCAAGTGATCTAGCAAGCAACTAAGAGTTCGTAGATAACTACGGACGAAAAGGGTGCTTATACCTTCCCTTTTCATAACCTACCCCCCCCCCGAACTCAAGAAATAATCTCTAAAGGTCTTTCCTGTTCTTTTCACCCTTTCCTTATTAGATAAAAGAAAATTTGGTGGCGACTCTTGCTATCCGCAACAATTGCGATCAAACTCAAAACACCCAAGTCAGTTCTCCCACCGTATTACAGTTACAATGCCAAATTTTTCAAGTGTGGTTGGGATACTATTAAAGCTGACCTGAAAGAAACCATTCAAGAATTCTTTGACAAAGGTAAATTGTACAAAGCTTTCAATTGCAATTTGGTTTCTCTTATCCCTAAAATAGAGTCATATTCCTATGTTAAAGATTTCAGGCCTATTTATGTGTGCACTACTGTTTATAAAATTATATCTAGAATAATGACTGCTAGATTAGGTAGTGTTATTAGTAGTATCATTAGCCCCAACCAGGTTGCTTTTATTCCAGGCCAGCAAACATATAATCACAGTTTACTTGCCTGTGAGCTAATTAAGGGATATAGTAGAAAAGGGGGTCCCTCTCGGTGTATGATTCAGCTTGATATGCAAAAAGCTTATGATATGGTTAATTGGAAGGCCCTTGAGCACATTATGTATGAATTGGTCTTCCTCAGAGATTTATCAAATGGATTATGGTTTCTTTATCTATTATATCTTACAGGTTCTACATAAATGGCTCCATATCTAACTTGTTGCAAGCCAAGAGAGGGATTAGTAAGGGGACCCTATATCCCCTTATCTTTTTCTATCATCATGGAATATCTTCATAGGTGTCTTTATCAAATGCAAATGGACCCTAATTTCAATCACCATTATAAATGTGAGAAGTTGAAGTTGACTAACCTTATGTTTGCAGATGATGTACTCCTATTTTCTAGGGGAGATAATTATTCTGTGGAGCTTATGCTTACAACTTTCTATAATCTCTCTTCTTCCACTAGCATGAAGATTAATACCAACAAGAGCAAGATTTATTTTGAGGTTGTTGATTATATTGTTAAAAATCAGATTTTGGTTTGGTCTGCTTTCAAGATGGAAAGCTTCCTTTCAAGTACCTTGGTATCCCTCTATTTTGTAATTGTAAAATATTTGGCATTAATCACTATCTGGTCTTGGTGGATAAAATTACTGCTAGGATTCATCACTGGTCTGCTAAATTTATGTCTTATGCAGGGCGGTTGCAACTTGTTAAGAGCATCTCCTTTGCTATTGCTAACTTTTGGGTCCTTTGTTTCCCTATTCCAAAAGCCGTGATAAGGAAAATTGATGCAATTTGTCGTTCCTTTATTTGGACAGGTAAAGATAACATCAGTAAGAAGAGTTTGGTCTCCTGGTCTAAAGTTTGCAAACCCCTTAAGTATGGTGGGCTTGGCATTATTAATCTGATATCGTGGAATAAATGTATTATGCTTAGGCTTCTCTGGAACATCAGTAGTAAAATTGACTCCTTATAGGTGAAGTGGGTCCATTTGTATTATCTAAAGAATAAGAATATCATGGAGGTAGATGCTAAAATGAATAGTACTTGGATAATGAGAAAAATTCTTGAGCAACGTGAGTTTATCCTGCATAATCTCAATCTTTGGATGAACATGTTTACCAATAGGAGGTTTAATTTTAAAGTTTGCTATCTCTATATGCTTAAGAGCCAGGAGGTGGCTTGGAGTAGATTGTTTCTTAACAATTTAGCTAGGCCGATGACCTTGATGATTTTCTGGTTAGCTTGTCACAGGAAATTAGCAACGAAAAGTAGGCTTCTCAGATTTGGTTTCATTGATAATACTAATTATGGCCTTGATGATGTAGTGTAGAAGTTTTAGGAAACGTTTCGTTGAAAATAACTTATTAAATAAGCTATTTTAAAAGCTGAAAAAGTGATTTTGCAAAGAGGAAATCGATTTTCTTATATATGGAAATCGATTTCCAAAACTGGTTTTGAACTTTCTAGTTTTCTAGTTTTTAGAGGTGTCGAAGGGGAAATCGATTTCCCATATATGGAAATCGATTTTCTAAGTTGATTTTTGAGTTTTTTTTTAGCTTTGTGTACCTGTTTTGTTTCCAACTTGTTTTTAGTATTGCTTATAAATAGATCATGTAATATTTTGATAACATTTAATGCCATAATAATACTTCTTTTCTCAATTACTCTCTCTCTCTCTCTCTCTCATAATCTCCAAATTCTCTCTAACTTCATCTTCTCCAATTAACCATTTTTCACCATTAATTCACCAACTTATTTTGTGTATGTTCCAATATTTGGCATCAAGTGCCTAGGTTATGATCCATTAATCTGCTGCAAACATGTCTATTATTTCCAATGATCGAATCCCTACTAATCTTTCAATCCTTGACTCCAAGAACTATGACAAATGGTCCAAACAAATGAAAGTTTTGTTTGGGTATCAAGACGTTCTTGAAGTGGTTAACGATGGTATTACACCACTTGAGGCATAAGCTATAGCTGCTTAACATGCTACATTGAAGGGAGAAAAGAAGAAAGATTACAAGGCACTCTTCTTGATACATTCTTGCATCGATAATGACAACTTCGAAAAGATTGGTGATTGTGTATCGGTGAAACAAGCGTGTGAGATCTTGAAAAAAGATTATGAAGGGGATGATAAAGCAAAGGTTGTGAGGTTACAAACTTACAAGAGGTAGTTCGAGCTGGTGCAAATGGCAGAGAAGGAGTCGAGCAATGATTATCTTACGCATATAACGCGTTTGGTGAACCAAATGAAATCTTGCGGTGAAAGTGTGTCAGAGCAGAATGTTGTTGCAAAGATCTTACGTTCTTTAATGTCAAGATTCTACAACATTATGGTTGCAATCGAAGGATCTTACTACGTTGAGAAAAGAGGAGCTTCAAAGCTCACTTGAAGTTCATGAACAAAGGATGGATGAAAATGGAAATGACAAAGCCAAAGTGGAGATTGCATTGCAAGCACCGGTTCAATGAGAAGAGTAAGAGATCTAAAGGAAATGGTCTTTAAAAGGGAAGATAAATTTCTAGAATTTTGGTGCAAAATATTCACAAAATTCAAAGGCTTCGATGGTGCAAAGAGATGAGAGCATCTCCAAAGGTAGTTGTCAAGGAAACTACACCAAAAAGTTTGACAAGAGTGGTGTGAAGTGTTACAATTGTCATAAGCTTGGTCATTTTGCAAAGGAGTGTAATGAGAAATCGAGAAAAAATCAGAGTGATGAAGCTAAGGTTGCTCGACAAAAGGTGGATGATGATAACACACTTCTAGTCGTGATCACAGAGGACAATTATGGAAGGAAAAGCTGTTGAACAGCAGCATTAGCAGCTGTCAGTGGCTGGGCAGCAGTGTCTACATCACGAAAAATGATGCAGAAACACGTTCAGAGAAAAACGTAATGCTAACTGTTTGAGATGGAGTCTAAGGTAGTGACGAGTGATACTTGGATTTTGTTTTTTTAACTCATATGACGGATAGAAAGGATTGGTTTGCCAAAATCAATCAAGCCACAAAAAATAAAGTAAAAATCGCGGATGACACCACTTTAGCGGTCGATGGTGTCGGTGATGTTTTGATCATGAAGAAGGATAACAAACATTCTTCGATCAAATATGTGCTATAAATTCTTATAATTAAGTATAATCTCTTGAGTATTGGCCAATTTCTTGAGAAGAATTACACAACTCGCATGTAAAACAAGATTTTCCACGTTTTGGACCGAAACAGAGTTTTAGTCCTTAGAGCACCGATGGTTGCTAATCGTACTTTCAAGATAGAGTTGAAAGTGATGGAACATAGGTGTCTTTCTATAGCGGAAAGTCGTGATGACTGGTTGTGACATTACCGTCTTAGACATTTCAAATTTCGAGACCTTGACCTGTTACAAAGGAATGGTATGATAACCGGGCTGCCTAAGATCAATGTTCCTGGTGAGATTTGGGAAGAGTGTGTTAAAGGGAAGCAACACAAGAATAGTTTCAACAAGGATGTAGGCCATAGGACCAAACATCATCTTGAGGTGGTGCACTCCAACGTGTGTGGTCCAATGCAAGTCGACTCGTATGGTGGGAATGGGTATTTTGTCACATTTATCGATGACTTTAGTAGGAAGCTATGGACATACCTAATCAAGTGGAAGGATGAGGTATTTAATGTGTTTAAAAGATTTAAGTCCATGGTTGAGGGGAAAAGTGGTCACAAAATCAATATTCTCAAAACAAATGGTGGAGGTGAGTATACTCGAATGTGTTTGAGAATTATTATGATGATGATGGTATAGTGCGTGAGGTTGTGCCACCTTATACACCTCAACAAAATGGTGTTGCCTAGAGGAAAAATCGTTTGATAATGAATATGGTTCGTAGCATGTTGAAGGGAAAAATCTTGCGAAGGAACTATGGGGAGAAGTCGTCTCTACATCTTCCTATTTGTTGAATAGGTTCCCTAAAAATAAGTTGGACAGGGTGACTCCAGAAGAGGTATGGTTTGGACTTAAACCAAGTTTGAGTCATTTGAAAGTTTTTGATTTGATAGCATTTCGACATATTTCAGGTCATCTTCGAAAGAAGTTGGATGACAAATGAGAGATGATGTTACTTGTTGGTTATCATCCTATCAGAGGTTACAAGTTGTTTGATGTGAAAAGCAAGAAGATTGTAATAAGTAGAGATGTGGTAGTGGATGAGATAAGGTTGTTTGATAGCAGAAAAAAGGCAATAACAGTTCAGGAAATCAATTTCCTAGATGAGGGTAATAAATTTCCTTCGTGATCTTTGCATACAAAAGCTGCTGGAATTGGATTTTCAGAAGTGAAAATCGATTCCCCCAATTTTGGAAATCAATTTCCTGAAGAAAATGCAGAAATTCTAGATTTTGCAGGTCCTGTGCAGCAGCCGGTTGAGATTGAAAATGGTGAATCTAGTAGATGACCAACAAGGCGTGGAGGTCTACCTCAAAGATTACGAGATTGTGAAGTATTCCATGATAATGAGATCAACAATGATAATGATCTTATTCACTTTGCGCTTATGGCTGAATCCGATCCCGTGAGCACGGAGGAGGCATTAAGCAATCCAAAGTGGGTGTGTGCGATGAAAGAGGAGCTGGAATTGATTGAGAAAACCAGTACTTGGGAGTTGGTCAATCTACCGGAACAGAAAAAGACAATAGGAGTGAGATGGGTCTAAAAAGTAATGGCAAATCCAAAAGGAGAAATTGTCAAGCATAAGGCTCGACTAGTTGCGAAGGGATTTTTGCAAAGAGAATGTATAGACTATGATGAGGTGTTTGAACCTGTGGCTAGATTAGAAGCCATACGGATGGTTGTTGGAATTGTGAATAGAAATATTTGGTCAATTTATCAAATGGATGTGAAATTTGTGTTTTAGAAGTGTCCACTTGAGGAGGAAGTCTATGTAGAGAAACCCTTGGTTTTGTTGTGACAAATCAAGAGGGAAGAGTCTATAAATTGAAGATAGCACTTTATAGTTTGAAACAGGCTCCTAAAGCTTGGAACAAACAGAATGATGCTTTTCTAGTTGAAGTTGGCTTCAAGAAATGTGTTTCCGAACATGGTGTCTATGTGAAGACGGATGCAAGTAAAGATGTAATCATATTTTGCTTATATGTGGGCGATTATTGATCACGGGCAGAAATGAGGTTAATATTTATAAGTTCAAGAGTGACTTATAGAAGAATTTGAAATGAGTGACCTTAGAGTCATGACTTACTTTCTTGGCATTGAGTTTCACAAGTCAAAATTGGGATTGCTCATGCATCAAAGAAAATATGCTCTTGAGATTTTGAAAAGGTGTGATATGGAGTATTGTAATGCTGCCAATACTCTTGCTGAAGCAAGACTGTAGCTGTCCAAAAGCAATGATAAGAAAAATATGGATACAACATAATATAGGAGGTTGATTGGATCATTATGTTAGTTGTGCAGTACATGGTTAGATTTGGTGTTTAGTGTCGACATTGCAAGTAGATTCATGGAGAGACTAAAGGTGTCTCACTTGGAAGTAGTTAAGAGGATCCTAAGATACATCAAAGGAACTCTTGGATGTAGAGTTCTCTTTCCCGCAGTTGATACGGGCAGAAAATGTGAATTACTCGGTTACACAAATTCTAATTGATGCAGAGATAAGGATGATCGAAAGTCTATGGCTGGTTATGTCTTTATGTTCGGCAGAGCTCCAATCTCTTAGTGCTCTAAAAAGGAACCTGTGGTGGTACTCTCTTCTTGTGATGTCGAGTATATCATTGCATTGATGTGTGTGTGTTAGGTTGTGTGGCTTATGAATCTGCTGAAAGAGTTGGGCAGTAAGGTTGAAGAAGCTGTCACACTCTTGGTTGACAATGTTTCAGCCATTAATCTTGCAAGGAATCCCATAGCACATGGGAGGAGCAAGTATATTGAGATGAGATTTTATTCATTGAGGGAACTGGTGTGTGTAGGCCAGCTGAGGTTAGGATGTTGTCGAAGCAAAGAATAACTTGTATATTTGTTAACAAAAGGTGTAACAAATGTAGTGTTTAAGAAGCTTATGGTGAGTTTGGGTATGAAAAACTTGAAGCATTTGAATTAAGGTGGTGTATTGGAAGTTTAAAATAATTCAAACGTATTGTTGAAGCTTCAGGAAGCGTTTCGTTGAAAATAACTTATCAAATAAGTTATTCTGGAAATTGAAAAAAGTGATTTTGCAAAGAGGAAATCGATTTCCCTATATATGGAAATTGATTTCCACAACTGGTTTTGAACTTTCCAGTTTTCTATTTTTTAGAGGTGTCGAAGGGGAAATCAATTTCCAATATATGGAAATCGATTTTCTGAGTTGATTTTTGAATTTTTTCTAGCTTTTTGGATTTGTTTTAGTTCCAGCTTGTTTTTAGTGTTGCTTATAAATACATCATGCAATGTTTTGATAACAGTTAATGCCATAATAATACTTCTTTCCTCAACTTACATTTAATCTTCTCTAAACTTATTTTGTGTATGTTCCAACAGAGATATCTTATTTAACAATTTTTTTTTGGAAAAAAAGACATTTTAAATAATTGAAAACAGGATGGCCTAATCTCATATATCACAACATAAAGTCATCCTTATTTTTTGAAACAAAAAAATGAGCCAAAAAGAATTTATTGGTCCATATTGATGTCTCTTTTTTCTCCATCTCAAAGTAGTACTGTCCACCATTTTCTTTGTAGTGACAATCATCTTTCCATAGATATTTTTTTCAAATGCACAATGAGTATCAAAGAAATGAGCTCAACAATTTTTTATTTTTTGTTAGTTTACTTATCGATAACAAGCTTTTGTTAGTTTATTTACCGATAACAAGCTGCAAGACAAATTCGAGAGATGTAATACATGTTGGATAGTTATTAAAAGGGACGAAACAATAAAATCTTTGACTTTCACATGATTTATATGAAGTAAATAAACTAGGTTCTCCGACTATGTGATTAGTGGCTCTAGAATCAACAATCTAATTATGATTAGGAATGACACTCAAGGAGTTTATACAACTAATCTAGTTGATTTTTCTAATAATGGATAAATTTACTGTAGTCTAGAGAGTATTGAAAATGTCAATGTGTTAAATGTCTAGAATTCAAGAGACTTTACCACCACGAATACAGTTAAAATCTTAAGGTATTCGGTATATGAGTTACATCTCTTATATATTCAAAATTTCCTCATTTTCTAGTCGACATGAAATATAATTTATCGCATTTCAATTTCAACAATACCTCCCTTAAGTGTAAGTCACTCACATCACTAGTTTTGATTCATACGAGAATTTTACTTCCCTCAAGCCTAACTAAACTCTAATATCTTCTAAAGAATTATAGTTAGGTTTAACTCAATCTTAAAAACCGACTTATAAAATAAGGATTGTCTCCATTTATAAATATTTATTCAAGTCATAAATTGTCTAATATAAAACTCAAACACATCGCCTCACGCTCAATATTATTGAACTTAGTTCGTGAATATAAATAATAAATAATTCAAAAGTCAAAATGTGATAACATATACATCAAGAGATTGAATATGTTGTGATACCATGTAAAGAATAATATTTGTTTTATTGTATTATAAATTAATGTGCTTCTTTTTATAGGAGACAATACAATCAAATATATATATATATATATATATATATATATATATATATATATATATATATATATATATATAATTTCAACACCACTAAAATTCAAATAATGATGTTGATGACAAGAATGAATATCATATATAATGAAATGGGACTAATCTTGATATTGGGAAGCATATAAGGGGCTGAGCCCTTGAAAGAATAAATGAAGGACCCTCTTTCATGTCAACACAAGCATTCCCTCCATTTTCAATCTTCCATTCAAAGCAATGAATCATATTTGCAAGAGTGGTGTGAGCCACATTTAGTGCTAATGAAGTTCCAGGACACATTCTTCTTCCACTCCCAAAAGGCAAAAGCTTATAATGTTGTCCCCTAACTTCAACAACATTACTCTCTTTTTCATCATTAATAAACCTTTCTGGCTTAAACTCAAGAGGGTTGTCCCAATTCCTTGGATCTCTTCCAATAGCCCACACATTAGTGAAAATCCGAGTTTTTGTTGGGATATCATATCCAGATATTACGCAGTTTTCAGTTGACTCTCTCAATATAAATGGAGATGGAGGATGAAGTCTTAGTGTTTCCTTCACTATGGCTTGGAGATAAGGAAGATAAGATATATCTGATTCAGTTACTATTTTATCCTTTCTAATCATTCTTTCAATCTCTTTCCTTGCTTTCTCCATTACTGTTGGATGGTTAATTAGTTCTGCCAATGACCATTCTAGAGTAACAGCGGTTGTATCTGTCCCACCTGTGAACATATCCTGAAAAATTAGAAGTTAAAGTCAATTTAAACCTTTTTCTATGAACTATCATGCAGGCCGTCTTTAAGACGGCTATTGCACAGAGTTTAAAATTCATCACGCTTAAACCGTGGTTAAATTGAGCCTCGAAAAATATTAGTCACGATTAAATCATGGTTAGATAGAGTCTGATGCTTTTAGAGAAAAACATTATTACCACCAAGAAGGCTTTGATGTTATCTCTAGTTATTTTGAGTTCAGAGCTTGGATCTTCATAAATACTCAAAAGAGCATCTAACACATCCTTTACACCCTCTTCTCTTTTTGATTTACTTCTACAATCTTCATGCTCCTTGACAATAGTTTCCATCATTGTATCAAACCTATCATGAACATCCTTTAACCTCTTCTTAATTCCCTGGACATCAAATCTCTTGCAAAACCAAAAATAATCAGCCAAGTTAAACATTCCACTCAACATAGCAGACTCTCTCACTCTTTCAGTCACTTTGTAAGCTTCATCATCTTCTTTAAAACAGCTTTTTCCTATTGCCATTTTCATTACTATACTATTTGTCAGTTTCAAAAACTCATCAGTGAGATTCACAGATTCATTTACTTCTGATTTTTGTATAATCATCTGCAAAAATCTGTTAATCTCCTCTTGTCTTATGGGAAAGAGTTGATCAAGCATCTTCCCATTGAGAAGCTCTGACATGCAAAGTTTCTTCATGAACTTCCAGTAGGTTCCATAAGGTGCAAATGCTAAATCAGAAGAATTGTAAGTTAGATAGTTGATGGCCATATTTGAAGGTCGGTTCCAGAACAAAGATTCATTGGTTTTGAATATTTGTTTTGCTATTTCTGACGAGGAAACAAATATCATGGGAGTGGATCCAAGATATATTTGAATGATGGGTCCATAACGGTTTGAGAGATTGTGAGTTACTCTATGAAGAGGTTGCTTTAGTAGTAAATGGAAGTGTCCAATTATTGGTAAGGCTAATGGACTAGGTGGTAGGTGAAGCTTTGATTTGGTGAATATGGATTTGACCAATATGGTGGAGGATAGTAAAATTAAAAAGATTGCTATGTATTCTTGAATAATCTCCATTTTTGTTCGTCTATGTTTTCGATGCAAGATACATACATATATAGGACTATTTATAAAATGTAAGTTTGTTTGTTATAGATTACTGCTATGTGGAAGGCATTATGGGAAATAACATAATGTTAGAGTTGAGACAAACACTAACTGCTTCCATATGCTGTCTTTTTGTGATTCATAGATATTTTATTGTGATCAGGATCGTTTTTGAGTATTTGTAAGACGTACTTGTTACGTTTCAATTGTGACTAATCTATATAGAACCTCAAAAAATTAAGAGAGTGGTGCTTGTTTTATATGATTTGTGCATATAAAATAAATTAATGCCGGGAGTTTCCAAAACTAGCTATCATTAGTGGAGGTTCCATTGCAACTTTTACTTGCAAGAATCTCTGAACTGCTGCCTTAGAGGTTCTATAGAAAGTTTTATGTAAATTATGTTTGGGATTTGTATGAACGAGTCTCCCAAAATATTCGAATATGCTTGGCCCTTGCATCACCTCACTGTTATTATATACATACATAGCTATCTGTGGATGGATTGGCTAATCTATTACTTTCAATTGCTGTTGAATATTCAGTTTTGCCTGCAAGCAATTAATCATTATGCTTTAAAATTATGGTTATTCATTTGATTTGGATCGCTTGCTTTTAATATTTGGAAGTTACCCGGTTGTAGTAGAATCTTTTTCTCTTAAAATTGGAGATTTTTATCAATGGCCTATATTCATTATAGGAGATTTTGTTTCCCTCATTTAGAGTTTTTTTATTGTTCATTGCACTTTTAGTGGTGTTCAAACACCTTCGTGAAAATTATAAAAGTTTCTCAAATTTAGAATTATATTTTCAGACATATTTAAAAATTCACACTACAATATTTCGTAAGTGATTCATCTTCATTTTATTAAAAAAATAATTCAGAAGTATATCTTTGCACTGAAAGAAGAGTGGGTATGTATGTATACGGTGACACTCTATTTTTTCGTCGATAATTTATATAATAATTAGAATAAATTAATTTCTAAATAAACATCAATCAAATAGGATGTCACATACATCGTCAATCACATATGTTCAAAATTAAGATACGCAACACAAATCGTATGCTCATAAGTCTTAAACTTCAATGCATTTATTTATAGCGGAAAAACATCAATAAATAGTCATCTCAATTTTTCAATCGAAATTATAACTATTATGTTTCAAACATTAGCATAATCATAAAACAATTCAAACAATGGAGCAATACAAGTTCACTCCTGACATAACAAAACAATTCACGCGAAACCCCCAAGTGTTACGTATCAGAGCAGACCCGACTCAATTTATACAACTGAAGGAACTCCTCAACTAAACTTCAGTCTCTAACTATTTCGGATCATCTGCATGTTACTCACGTGGATGTAACATTCAAATAGAAAGGGTGAGATATCATAACAATATAAGAGGAAGCATAATAATGAGCAGGTAAAAATTCAAGTACATAATCAGCACATAACATCCATCGTAATATAATACATACTTTCATCACTATTCACCCATCGAATTATCAATCACAATATGATGCAAAAGACCTACACTGACTCAATGTATGTAGTACCAACAGGATAGAATCCTCATCACACTAATGTCAATTTAGGACAATCAACTTTGCTCGCCAATACAGGCCTTCACTTTATGAATGCATGAGACACTATCATGCAACAACATACTTCACATTTATCATTTTTACTCATCACAATTTCGCTAATTACAGGCCATCGTCATCATCATTACCATGTATATCATGTCACAAAATCAAAGAAATCATCGTACTTAACCACAACATAATTCATGGCATATAAATAAAAACACACACTCACAGATAGATATCAATGTTGATGAAATAATTAACTACTGCATTATAAGTCATTTTTATAAGATAGGAAATTATTTTTATCTTTCTAACGGTCCAAACGGGGCGTCAAACGGACACCCGAGACAAAAGTTATGAGTTTTAGAAGTTTTCCAAAAATACTGTCAGTAGCAGCGATAACCGGTTACCAGGTTATAATAACCGGTTACCGCAAGACAATAATCTTGTTTCTTTTCAAATTTCCCCGCGGTAACCAGTTACCCACTTATGGTAATCGATTACTGCAAGTCAGTAGCCATCTGTGTTCCAACTTTTGATATGATAATCGGTTACCATATTTGGGTAACCGGTTATCCTGCATAACAGAGAAAAATCCTGCAATTTTCAGTTACGATCCTTCCATATTTCAATCCCTTAAATTCATAGTTTTCTCATCAAATTCATCTTTTAAGCAGGCTAATTACTCACCAACATTTGTCTATCAATCAAAATCAATTCATATCCTCCAATCCCATCAAAAACACACCAAAATCACCAAAAATCCATCAATGGAGAAAACCCCAAAACAACCAAATAAGGAAAAATCAAAAGTATACATTCATGGGACCTAAATCCTACCATATCCCATCATTAAGAAAATACTTATAGAGTTAGAATCTCCCCTTACTTTAGATTTTCGACTGATTCTTGATTTCTATGGTGAAATCCTTGCCCTAACTTCCTAGCGTCTTTCTCCTCTTCTAACTTCTCTATTTTTCTTCTATTTTCACTTACCGACTCTATTTCTCCTTCTCACTCTAATATATCCCAAAGAATTTACTAACCCAATAAATAATTATTTAATCATTATTATAAAATAATAATTATTATTCTAATGATATTATAATAATAATAATAATAATAATAATAATTATAATAATAATAATAATAATAATAATAATAATAATAATAATAATAATAATAATAATAATAATAATAATAATAATCTACATTATTCCACACACCCCTGTGTTTCTACACATTTAGCCAAACACCCTCATAACCTCAACTTCTATAATTCTAAGGCATCTAGTCCCCAACAAGACATCACACCACATCATAAAACTCATCAACTCATATAATTTCACCGCATCATCTTATTATTGAATTAAAAATAATTATAATTAAATCGGGGTGTTACATATACTTTCGTAATAACCTCTGATTTTACAACTTAGTGAATACTACAGAAGTATATCTCTAGACGCGTTTTGAGTTATATTATCACTCCAAAACCTTTTCCCTTCCTTCTTTACTTTAGCAATTTATTTTGAACTTAAAACAGATCTCGTGAGCAAACCATATTTTCATCATTTTTTAAACTTTCTCACAACTTCTACTGCATTGCGTTCAATCCCAAGACATCACTCAATCTCAACTCCACTTCACTCAATCCAAGAGCTTCCACTCTCACATTTGATAAGTTTTTATTTTCTTTCTTTTTTGGTTTCTAATCCATGCATCACTTAAATATATTGATTAAGGTACATTAGGTTGTAGTTACACTCATAATAGGTAGTTTATTCAGGCATGCATGTACATGTTTTTTATGTTTAGAGCATAGGGTGTGTTGGGTTTCAGCGTTCTTTGCAATTTCTGAGTTTCGAGTGTTACGGAAGTGCACTTTTAGATTTTTTTTTCTTCTAGATTTGAGTTTCATGAGTTACGGGAATTCACTTCCGTAATTTTTCTGCAACTCCTGAGTTTGTTTGATTTGCATGTATGTCATGTAGGTTTGAGTTTTTAAATTATGATATGATATTTCTAGTTTAATTATATGTAAAATGGTTTCCAACCAAGATAGATTAAGACACATTAGAGTGGCCATTATGCATTTGTTCGCAAGGAAATAGCTAAACCCTCGTGACCACAAGTTAGTGTCAGATTATTTGATGCGGAAGTGTCGTTTTCCCGAGTTCAGGTGTCTTCAATATCATCTTTTCGAAGGCATGTGTCCCGTGCTGCTTCCCCAGAAGCCTCAGAAGTACATTTTGATGAACTTGTTGTTGTTGCTTCCATTCCTGGTGTTTTCTAGGAGGCCTCTATGACTCTTCACTAGACATGACTTATATTTGAACTTTATAATGGGGATGTATTTGTTTACACTACCGTGAGACTTTAAAAAACATCAATCGCGATAGAAATATTGTGAAGCTACAACAACATGAAAAGCTACGGTTTCATGATATCATGCAACAACTTGGGTTGAAAGGTTTATGCATGAGTTATTATAAAGTTATTAACCATGACATGTTGTCTGTTTTTGTGGAGAGATGACACTCAAATATGCAATCTTTTCATCTTTCGATTGGTGAGATGTTCATCACACTTGATGATGTATCATCCCTCCTATATCTTAGGATCAAGAGAAGATTATTAAACCACCCTATAATCTTTAAACATGAGGCACTAGACATGATGATGCAATACTTGGGAGTTGGCTCAGGTGATGTCCAAGAGAAGATGGATGACACTAAAGGGTGTTAAGCTATATTTTCATTTCTATACGACAACAAGCAACACTTTATTATTTCCACCTTTAATATTACTAATATTTAAAAACTCGTGTGCTACAATATTACTAATATTTTATCTAAACCACTTTTCGACATAGATCATCTCTCACTTTTCACCCATATCTACCTAGTCAAATGTGGATGAATATGATAAGGTTTAGCCACCACATTCTTGATCCTTCATCCCGCTCAGATGGAATCAAACGATCAAGTCCTTTAGAGTGTTTCTTGACTGCAATAGAGAAGATAATATACGCTATAGTTCGTGCGGTGATCCCTATCAGACGTGTCCCTTGGATAACATTGCCTTCTACACCAGATGATTGGCTTGTGGATCATGTCTAATGTATCCATATATGTCTGAGTGAGTTATGGGATAATTTAGGTTTCTATAATGTATTCCAAGAGACCTCTATCGTGTATGCTCCTCCCACTATCGTTCACTTAGATGTTTACGTGATATTTGATTATTTCTATAATCATTTGATACTAAAGGATGCACTAAGTCTGTCAGGTCCTTTACCATGGAGTGTTTTGTATAGATACATCCAATGGTTACTTACTACTCTCCTTTTCCACTAATTTTATTCACTATACATTATTTTAGTGATGAGATAGTGAAAGGTTTATATTGAGATTTGTGTAATTTTATTGTTGTGTTGAAATTGTAATTCAAAAGCATAGTTTTCTTGTATCTCAATAATTTACTATGAGGTTGCAAGCTAAATTTGATTTAAAAAATTGGTGTAAGGAATGTTGTAGGGTTAACCCTAGTATAAAAGCTCAACTTTAGTAAAAATCTCATGAGGGATCTCTTAAGAACTAAACTAGGTCATGTGATTTAAGACTGAACCAGTATACATCATAGTGTGACCTTTCTATATCTATCTCTTTATTTTTCGCTGCTTAATCTCTTTTTCTTGTCATTTCTTAAAATCAATCAACCTAAAATAGAATAGTTTTAGAAAATCTTTAAAAAAAACAATTCACCCTGACCCTTCTTGTGTTTGAAGTCACTTAGTGTTAGCTTGAGAATTTGAACTTTAATTCTCAACATGAAAAGTATAAGAAAAGTGTGAAAATGCCAAGTACAAGGTGACCGGGTTATAAGTTTTTGACATATTGGTCATTTCGACTAAGGTGGTAGATTCAACTCACCTATCATTTGTTTTGGGACTTAGTTTATTCTTGAGTCCAAGAATTAGATAACCTAGAGACCCACTAAGTCTGGTTTGGAGGAATCTCAGGAACAGATCCACAAGATTAGGATGGAGGAATCTTATAAACAGATCCACAAGGTTGAGATCACTCTCTCTTCAAAACATATTCAAAATCTCGAAAAGGTTTGCAGTTGTTTGATTTATACGACAGTGGCCGTCTGGAGACTTGAAGATATTTTCAACCTAAGCGGTTAAGAGATGTAAGAGCAGTTGTCAACTTGGATAGCAGTTTAGATGTTGATCAAAAACCAAATATACATGGAAGCAAAGAAAAGAACAAATGTCCACGTAGCAGTATACTTGTCGAGTTCTAGAGTAGTAACAGTTATCGACGACCATTGATGTATTTAGTATATAAGTCAATTTTAGTTATGTAATTAGGGTTTGCAAATTTTATCAGCATTCCCTATAAAACTCAAGTATATAAGTTATAGAGAGAAAATAGTTTCTAAAATAACATGTATGAATTTGGACCCCTTTTCTAATTACTTAATCAAAACATTTATTTACTTACTTTTTTTTGTACTCATTGTATCTTTAAACAATTCTACATTGTTTTTGGTGGAAATTCTTTCCAATTTCTCTATATACAAACACCAAATACTCGAGCACAAATACATTTTTCTCTCCAGAAATTTTTTTCGAGTTTAATCCATTAAAGTAAACTATAACTTGTGATTTAATTTCCTGAAAACATCAATAAACACTTAGTCATAGTCAACAGTGGTAGGAAAGACATATCAATCTGTGCTTGAGAGAGTATTCTAGATCTTGCTGAGACGACAGCCATTAATGTTGCCTCTATGAATGCTCAATCTGTGCTTGAGAGAGTATTCTAGATCTTGCTGAGACGACAGCCATCAATGTTGCCTCTATGAATGCTCTGTGCAAACAGATGCACACAAAGATGTCTTCTCGTGTCCTAAACGTTTTGTTAAAAGATTCGGAAACAATGATCATATACAAAATAGAGCTAATATAAATTCTTTATTGTCATTTTGAAACGATCCTTTTAGAGGGTTCCAATATATGGTTCCAGAAAGATCTTTCAGGTAAATTGTAAAACTGAAAAAATAATGGGTACAAAAAGAATCCTTTTGGAATGACAGAAAACAAAAACATGATTATATTTTGTTTGAGAATTTGCATATCGTATTTAAAATTGTAAATGAAAATATCCTAAAGAGTATTGATTGATTCACTTATGGAAAGATTACTTTGAATCCCCAATACTGATTGAGAATCACTTACATTACATACAGTTGACAGGATCTTGAATTTTTATACCTTTCTTTAAGATATACTTTTATAGCTTTTATGTTTTAAGAACTAAACGGGACAGCAAACCAACAAAACCTCTAAATCATAGCTCAACTGTTCTGTTTCCATTCTTCTATCTAAACTGAACCAGGCCTTCACAGCCATTAATTTGTATGAACAAGTTTAAGTCCTATAACCACAAAAAGAAGAAAAACCATATGTTTGCAAGAAACAAGTATCAAATAAAGAAACCCTACATTTTGCTGATGAGATCGAACTACCCTCTCTAAAAACACCCACATCACATGTAGGCAGAGCTAGAGTTAGCAATGAGCTTCCTAAAGCTAGGACTATCCACAGCAACCACCTTTCTTTTCAAGAGCACTCGCATCTTGACTAGGAACGATTATCTTTGTTCCTTTCAGAAGCCCTGAACTACCACCAGGATCAGCCTCGTCGTTAGCAGTAAGTGTTTTCTTGCTGATAAGTCGGTAAATTTCTGTAAGAATAGTCAGAAAGGCGGTTTCGACGTTGGTCGACTCCAGTGCTGATGTTTCCATAAAGAATAAGTTCTCTCTTTGTGCAAACTCTTGAGCGTCTTCAGTTGGTACTGCTTTGAGAGTTCCCAGATCACACTTGTTGCCAATTAGCATTATGACAATATTTGCGTCTGCATGACCCCTAAGTTCCTCTAACCACCTTGCCATGTGATCGAATGATTGACGCTTTGTCATGTCGTAAACTAACATCGCTCCAACTGCTCCGCGATAATAAGCACTAGTCACTGCTCTGTACCTGAGATAATGAGAGAAGAGATTGGTTTCAGATTTAGTGTACCAAATAAAAGCCTCACACTCTCGAATAAAATTTGAAAAGAAACAACAATTTGGGTAGTGATTTTAACCAATCAATATGCAACCCAGCCTAATCTAGATAGCAGAGAACATATATACCCAGGCCATATAAAAAGAAGGCAGCATATGATGTAGGTTACTTATATGAACTTGCATGCAGAAAACAACTGGCTGTGTTAAAATCAATTGAACGATGTAATTGTGGTGGAAACAACTAGTTGCATATGCTTTGACAAATAATTTATGATAATTAAATATTGTACTACTTTTTTTCAGCTTAGTTGCACATTTTAAAGTGAATTGTATTAAATATCCAAACAATAATTTATATCGATCAAGGGGAGCGCCAGGAGCATCGGATCAATGATCCAAAAGATCACAAGAGAGGGCAACACCACATCTCTACCCAAAGCTTTATATATTTGGCGCTCATATTCACTGTGGAACTACCACTCACACTTGAACCCAACATAATATTAATTTTATTTCAATCGATTCAAAGTTTCAGTTTTAATCAAAACAAATTTAATAAAATATGATCATCCTGATAAAAGATGTGAAAAATAGACTTAGGTGGTTTGGACATGTAGAAAGGAGACCTGAAGATTATGTAGCAAGCAGAGTAGACCAGATGGAGAGAAGACAAACCATTCAAGATAGAGGAAGAACAAGAAAGATTATAAGAGAAGTTATTAAGAAAGATCTCGAAATTAATGATTTGGATAGAAGCATGGTCCTTGATAGAAAATTATGGCGAAAGTTGATCCATGTGGCCGACTCATCTAGTGGGATAAGGTTTAGTTGTTGTTGTTGTATGATCATATTTTAAATCAAATTTTCAAACAAAACCCCAAGCACCCAGTAGGATAATGTTAGACCTTTTTTTAGAGAACTACATAAGGAGAAAAAAAAACAGAAAAGAGGCGGTTAGGGGTAGCTATGTTTAATTATGTCATTTATCTTGTTTAATTTTAGGAATATACAGAGAAACACAAGGGGAAAGTGATGTTGGGATAGTTACTAAGCAAATATGGAAGAGAGACCAAGGTCTCTAATTATTGGAAGGAAGAGACCAAGACTCTCAAATTTCTTTGACAGGATAGGACAAACCTGGACAAACCTTGAACCAGTAGACTATCTCTTTCCTTAGTTGGTGTTATTTCCTAATTTTTTGTATTGTAAAAGTCAACTGTAACTTCCATTCCAATTTTTCTTTTTTTTCCCGAAACAGAGGAACTCTGTTTTAATGTTCCATTAACTACTCAAAGTTTTCTCGTGATGTTCCTTGTAATTAATCAATAAAAAAGTTATTATTCGGTGATATTATTAGTTTTATTATACCAGTTCTAACACGATGAGTCTAGCGCAATGATAAGTTTTTTTTTTGTGACTTTAGGACATGCAAGACACAGTCTCTCGGCTTTCAAAGGTAAAGTTTCATACATCTATTCTCCCGAGACCCTGCCTCGTAGAACAGTTGTATACAGGGAAAATCTTTACCCCAAGCACCCACAAAATCAACAGCCAACAAAGTAACAATTAACAATATAACTTCAAATTCAATAACCACCCATTTGCAACACAACCCCAGTCCCTAACTAGATGCTAATTAAGCACACAAGAAAGTTTAAACATGTACTTCTAATAGTTTAAAAAGTGATTGAATGTAACATGCCGTCCGGTCAACACCAAAATCCCATCAATACGTAATATCAGTGTCAGAGTCGTCTTAAATTTGTAGAGGTAATGTATAGATTAGCTACTCTTCCATTCATATATGCAATCTAATATGAAGTTTAGGAAGGTCCTATCATCATTATTATTCATAAAAAATTCCCAATAATGAATTAAAGCAAGAAATTAATACACAAAAACATTAAAACAAGAAAAAATCAGAGGAAATAAAGAAAAGTGCACCTTTCTTGACCAGCAGTATCCCATATTTGAGCCTTAACAGTTTTATTATCAATAACAAGAGTTTTGGTCTGAAACTCAACGCCGATGGTAGCTTTAGAATCCACGTTGAATTGATTTCTTGAAAACCGAGCAAGAAGCTGCGTTTTTCCGACGGCCGAGTCTCCGATCAACACCACTTTGAAAACGTAATCGATCTTCTGGTTATAATCGCCGTACAAATTCGACATCCTATAATTGAAATTCAACGCTAAAAAAAATGTTGAATTCGTGCGATCATGGAGGTGGTGAACCCATTTTGATCATGAATGATTGGAATTTGGAAATGGATTAGGGTTGAGGTTTGGGGTTTGGTTTGGGGTTAAACGACGGCGTTTGGTGGTGTATGGGTCAAGGTGCAGTTTCGTTGTTGTTGTTCTTGATGGTGAAGAACTCGACAGGTTGTTTGTTTTGTTATTTTTATTTATTTTTGGTAATTTTGGTTGCAGAAAATATAATAATTTCGATTTTATTTGATAACATATAGGTTCTTTTTCTTTGCTTCTTTCATGACTTCTTTTATTTTTGGTATTATTTGTACCTCGATTTGTTTGTGAATTTTTATTTTTAAATAAAAAAGTCTTCTTAGATTTTTCATAATAGAAAAGTCGTTTTTTTCTAGAATAATAGAAAAAGTCGTCATTGATTGTTAGTTTATTTTCAGGAAAAAGATAAATAAAATATGTAAGTTTGAAAAAATAATAATAAAGCTGAAAAAGAAAAATGTTGCTATGGTAATGATATAAATATAAGAAAAATTAATCTCGTAAACTAAATTAGTTGAACTAGAATTATATATATTTCGACTCGTTATTTATATGAGTCAATTCAATTCAATTACATATATGAGAAGAGTTATGATGATTTTAAGAGTAGCGTTCTTAACCTTAAATTCAATTAAGTTATGATGCGTATTTGTGGTGTTTTGATGATTATAATAGTTATGTGAGGTGCTCCAGTGTATCGCCGTGGGGTGCTCCAGTGTTGTTAGTGAAGAAGAAAGATGGAAGTATGAGGCTCTGTGTTGATTATAGACAGTTGAATAAGGTGACGATTAAGAACAAGTATCCGCTTCCAAGAATAGATGACTTGATGGATCAATTTGTGGATGTTCGTGTGTTTAGTAAGATTGATTTGAGGTCGGGTTACCATCAGATTGAAGTGAAGGATGAAGATATTCAGAAGACGACTTTTAGAACGTGTTATGGACATTATGAGTATTCAGTGATGCCTTTTGGTGTTACTAACACGCCGGGAGTATTCATGGAATATATGAATCGTATCTTTCATACTTATTTGGATCGGTTCGTGGTGGTGTTCATTGATGATATTTTGATTTACTCTAAGTCAGAAGAAGAGCATACAGAACACCCGAGGGTAGTATTGCAGATTTTGAAAGAGAAGAAGTTGTATGCAAAGCTGTCCAAGTGTGAATTCTGGCTGAAAGAGGTTAGTTTTCTTGGTCATGTGATCTCAGGTAGTGACATTGTTGTAGATCCATTGAAGGTTGATGCTGTGTTGCAATGGGAAACTCCAAAGTCAGCTACTGAGATTAGAAACTTCTTGAGATTAGCTGGTTATTATAGAAGGTTTATCGAAGGGTTTTTTAAGTTGTCACTTCCGTTGACTAAGTTGACTTGTAAAGGTAGAGCGTTTGTGTGGGATGTTCAGTGCCAAGAAAGTTTTACGGAATTGAAGAAGAGGTTGATGTCGGCTCCGATTTTGACGTTGCCTAATCCAGGAGAGCCTTTTGTGGTGTATTGTGATGCTTCTAAGATGGGTTTAGGAGGTGTGCTTATGCAGAATGGTAAGGTAGTTGCTTATGCGTCAAGGCAGTTGAGGACTCATGAGAAGAACTATCCTACGCATGATTTAAAACTTGTTGTTGTTGTCTTTGTGTTGAAGATTTGGAGGCATTATCTTTATGGTGCTAGATTTAAAGTGTTTAGTGACCATAAGAGCTTAAAGTATTTATTTGATCAGAAGGAGTTGAATATGAGGCAACAAAGATGGTTGGAATTGTTAAAGGATTATGATTTTGGTTTGAATTATCATCCAGGAAGAGCGAATGTGATAGCTGATGCGTTGAGTCGAAAGACTTTACATATGTCAGCAATGATGATTAAAGAGTTGGAATTGATTGAGCAGTTCAGAGATATGAGCTTAGTTTGTGAGGTTACTCCGCAGAGTGTTATGTTGGATATGTTGAAGATTAATAATGAATTTATAGACAGTATCAGAGAAGCTCAGAAGTTGGATATGAAACTGGTAAATTTGATGGTTGGGATTGATTAGTCTGAGAATAATGATTTTAAGCTGGATGCGCAAGGTGTGTTGAGATTTCGTAACCAGATTTGTATTCTTGATGATGCTGAGATGAAGAAAGTGATACTTGAAGAGAGTCATAGGAGTAGGTTGAGTATTCATCCAGGAGCTACAAAGAAGTATAAAGATTTGAAAGGCTTGTTTTTGTGGTTTGGGATGAAGAGTGATGTGGCTCGTTTTGTGTATGCATGTTTGACTTGTCAGAAGTTGAAAGTTGAACACCAGAAGCCTGCAGGGTTGATGCAACCGTTGGAAGTTCCAGAATGGAAATGGGATAGCATTTCAATGGACTTTGTGATGGGGTTGCCTAATACTTTAAGAGGACATGATTCAATTTTGGTGATTGTTGATAGGCTTACGAAGTCAGCTCATTTTATTCCTATTAACATCAGTTTTCGAGTGTCGAAGTTGGCTAAGATTTACACTAGTGTGATTGTGAAGTTGCATGGTGTTCCTTTGTGCATTGTGTCAGATAGAGATCCAAGATTTACTTCTGATTTTTGGAAGAGTTTGCAAGAAACTTTGGGTTCTAAGTTGAGGTTGAGTTCAACGTATCATCCTCAGACAGATGGTCAGACTGAACGGACGATTCAATCGTTGGAAGATTTGCTGAGGGCATGTGTTCTTGAGCAGGGAGGTTCGTGGGATACTTATCTTCCGTTGATATAGTTCACTTATAATAACAGTTACCATTCTAGTATTGGGATGACACCTTTTGAAGCGTATGGTCGAAGATGTAGGACTCCTTTATGTTGGCATGAATCTGGTAAGAGTGTAGTACTTGGACCTGAACTTGTTCGTGAAACTACTGAGAAGGTGAAGTTGATTCGAGAAAAGATGAAAGCTTCACAAAATAGACAGAAGAGTTATCATGACAAGTGAAGGAAAGATTTAGAATTCCAAGCTAGTGATCATGTGTTTTTAAGAGTTACACCTGTGACTGGTGTTGGAGGAGCATTGAAGTCTAAGAAGCTCACTTATCGTTTTATTGGACCGTATCAGATTCCGGAGAGAGTGGGGAATGTTGCCTATAGAGTGGCTTTACCGCATAATCTTTCGAATTTGCATGATGTGTTTCACATGTCGCAACTTCGGAAGTATATTTCAGATCCATCTCATGTGATTCATATGGATGATTTGCAAGTACGGGATAATCTTACGGTGGAGACGATGCCTGTACCGATCGCGGATCATGAAATAAAGACTCTGAGGGGCAAAGAGATTGCCTTGGTTAAAGTGGTTTGGCTAGGAGCTGCCGGAGAGAGCATGACTTGGAAGTTGGAGAGCAAGATGCGAGACTCCTACCTTGAGTTGTTTGATTGAGGTAAATTTTCGAGGACAAAAATATTCTAAGTGGGGGAGAGTTGTAACGCCCGCAATTTAATTAATCATTTAATTAAATTATTTTTGGAATATTTGAGGAGATGTGTTATGATTAATTGGATTTATTTATTAAGTGGAGAAATAATATTAGAAGTATAATATTATTTGGTGTGGGCTTATTTTGAAGGAATAAAAGTAATAAGGGGGTGTGTTAGTTTTAAGCCCAATAAGAAATAAATAATAATAGGTTATTCTATTGTTGTTAGAAGGAATAGAAAGAAGCAGTAGAAGAATAAGGATTTAGAAGGAGAACGTGAAGCTGCTGGAAAAAGTGGGAAAACGGCAGAACGAGAATTCAACCGGAAGATTATAGAGCGACTTTCAATCCAAGGTAAGGGTGAGATTCTGACTTTATAATTGGGTTCATGATGATTGATGTGTGGGGTTAGAGGTGATTGTTGTTTTGTTCTTGAATTGGATGTATATGATGATGTATGATGAAGATTTGATGAATTTTAGAAGAATAATGATGTTCCAATGTTGTTTGATCGATGTAGTATTATAGGATAATTGTAGGTGATGATTTATCATGATTATATTAAGTTTGTAGGGTTAAAAACATGAATCCCATAGTGAAATGCAGAGAAAATCGCATAATTATGCAGGAAGGATCAGGATGTGTCGACCTCAAACTTGACGCGTCGATACATGAGGGCCTAGAGACTCAGTATGAGTCGACACGAAGAGGCTTGCGTCAATACATGAAGGTTGAAAGACTCAGGATGAGTCGATTTGTGGGATGCATGTGCCGGTACATGCTGTGTGCAAGACTCAGGATGAGTCGATCCATGAGAGGATGCATCGACTTATGTTGTGCAGTTAGAGCAGTATGCGTCGATCCAAGGGGTTTTGCGTCGACCCATAATGCCTGATTTTTGGCAGATTCAGTTTTAAAGTGTTGTAACTTGAGTTTTAGGATGCCGTTTGATATGTCGTTCGAAGTGTTGAATAGCTAACGCGATGAACATTATTCTAGAGGATTAAAATGAATAATAGGAAGTGTAATCCTAGTAGCCAATTTAGGATTTAGAGTTAATTCCCGTGTTGATCGTTGCGCTGGTTTTGTACAGAATGATGAAGATGAGATGCTTAGAGGCTGCTGTTTAAATTATAACAGTAGGATTAGTGACAGTAATGATGTAAGAATTGCAGAATAGCAGTATGAATTACTGTGGTATTAATGTACAGCTGAGTTGTTAGTGAGAAGTTGCTAATGATGTTGTGCTGATAATTTGTAATAAATAAAGGATGTTTGATGAATTACTATGATGATATGAGATGTTGATGAAGAGACGTTGAGATGCTTTTGAGATGTTGTTAATTTGAGATGTTGTTAATTTAAGATGTTGTTAATTTGGGTGTTGTTATTACATTCATGATTGTTTCGCATACTGGAAGACCTCCATTCTACGTCAGCAACAACGGAGTTAACGCTATAGAAGATGTTGATAGTGATTATGACCTCGACAGCTGGATCTTTCCCACCATTGGGAACGGGCTCAAAAATTGGAAGACCGAAAAACATTATCTCTATCTCCTTTAGTCAGGAGTAATAGCTACATTTTTGTTTTATTGCTTTAAAAAGTTTCGGTTATGTAATTTTTAAGCAATGACTTTAAACCATGTGTCTTACCCGGGGCACAATGGTCCATTTATTAAGGGCTGTCATTTCATATACATATTTTCATTTAATAAAATCATTGGACGTTTTGCATTTAAATTTTGCACTCTCTGTCTTTATTTTATTTTTATTTTACTTTCAAATAGATATGTGTTCTTACATACACCCACACAATAAATTGCAGATCCACATCCACCCTGGATCCCGTTGATAACGATTCTACCATTGCCACTCATGACTTTGAAAATTCGATCTACCAAGCTGAGGACGAAGGTGAGGAAGATTCTGAGATACCTGGAAAACTTTCTAGACTATTAGTGAAAGAGGAAAAAACTATTCAACCACATGAAGAGCCAGTTGAAGTCGTAAATCTGGGTTCTGAAATAGACAGGAAAGAGGTCAAGATAGGTGCCAACTTAGAGGGAAGTGTTAAGAACAGGTTGATCCAGATGTTGCATGAATATGTTGAGATCTTTGCTTGGTCATACAAAGACATGCTAGGGCTTGATACCGATATTGTAGTTCACCATCTATCGATGAAAGAGGGTTGTTCTCCAATAAAGCTGAAGGTTCGTCACATGCATCCCGAGATGTTAGAGAAGATCAAGGCTGAAGTAATGAAACAATTAAACACAGGATTCTTAGCAGTATCATATCCTCAATTGGTTGTAAATATTTTTCTAGTACCAAGGAAAACGATAAATTACATATATGTGTAGACTACAGGGATTTGAACAGGGCGAGTCCCAAAGATGACTTCCCACTTCCATATATTGAAGTTTTGGTCGACAACACCGCTCAACACAAGGTTTTCTCCTTTATGGACGGTTTCTCCGGTTATAATCAGATCAAGATGGCACATAAATACATAGAGAAAACAACCTTCGTTACACAGTGGGGCACTTTCTGCTACAAGGTTATGCCTTTTGGGTTGAAGAATGCTGGCGCAACTTATCAGCATGTCATGGTAGCTTTATTCCATGACATGATTCATCACGAGATAGAGGTCTACGTTGACGACATGATAGCAAGATCTCAGACCAAAGAAGAACATCTTGATCATCTACATAAAGTGTTTGAAAGACTGAAAAAGTACAAACTGAGGTTAAATCCGAACAAGTGCACCTTTGGGGTAAGTCCAGTAAACTCCTGGGTTTCATCATCAACGGTAAAGGTATTGAGGTTGATCCTGCTAAAGTCAAAGATATTCAAGAAATGTCGATTCCCCATACTGAGAAGGAAGTTAGAGGTTTCTTGGGACGACTAAATTACATTGTCCGATTCATTTCTCATTTAACCTCTACTTGTGAGCCGATCTTCAAGCTGTTGAAGAAAGATTAGGTAGTAAAATGGAATGATGATTACCAGACAACCTTTGAAAAAATCAAGGAATACCTACAAGAACCTCTGAATTCTCTAGCACTGTTGGCCCAGTACACACCCCATTGAATTCTCTAGCACTGTTTGGTACATGATTAGAGGTCTTCCTTCAACTGGTGGTCGACTAAGACAGTATATGTTGACTCATACCACTCTATTGATTTTAAAAATGGATCCTATAAAATACATATTTTAAGATGAAAATGGTCTTAACCAAATACGACATTCAGTACACCACTCCAAAAGCAATCAACGTAAGTGTGCTGACAGACTATTTGGCGCATCAAGCTATAGGCCACTACTAGTCTATAAATTTCGAGTTCGCGGACGAGAACATCATGCTAGTTATAGACTATGAAGAACCTGGGCTGCATGAAGGACCTGAGCCAGGATCCTTATGGACTATAGTTATCGACAGAGCTTCTAATGCACTTGGCATTGGAATTGGTGATGTAATTATCTCTCCCCAGGGTTGCTATACGCCCTTTACCGCCAAATTATGCTTTGACTGTACCAACAACATGGATGAATACAAAGGGTGCATCATGGGTATTAAAGCTACTATTGACCTGAGAGTCAAGTTCTTGAGCATATATGAGGACTCTACCCTGGTAATCAGTCAGATTAAGGGAGAATGGGATACAAAGCATCCGAAACTCATTCCTTATAGAGAGCACGTGTTGACCTTAATTCCGTACTTCGAGGAGATCACTTTTGAGCACATCCCAAGAGAAGAGAACCAGTTGGCAGACGCATTGGCTACAATGTCATCTACGTTCAAGGTCAGATGGGACAACGAAGCTCCTCAGATTACTATTGAAAGATTGGATGAACCGAAACACTGCTACAAAGTTGACACTGATGGAGTAGAAGAGAATCCTTAGTTTCATGAAGTGAAAAGATACCTCGAAGCTCAAGAGTAACCCGAGGGGGTATCTATCAACGATAAGAAATTCCTACGGAGGTTCTCTGGTAAGTTCTTCATGAGTAACGGAATTTTGTACAGACGCAACCACGACTCAACTCTGCTTCGTTGTATGGACAAGAAGGAAGCTGAGAAGATTATGGAAGATATGCACGAAGGTATCTTTGTTACTCACTCCAGTGGGCATACTATGTCTAAGAAGATTCTGGGAGCAGGTTATTATTGGTCGACTATGGAAGCTGACTGTCACCACCACTCAAGAACTTGTCACAAGTGCCAGATCTACGCTGATAAAGTTCATGTGACTCTGGTTCCTCTAAATGTCTTGACTGCTCCTTAGCCATGTGCAATATGGGGTATTGATATGATCGGATAAATCAAGCCTACTACTTCCAACAGACATCTTTTCATCCTCGTCACCATTGATTACTTCACAAAGTGGGTTAAAGCAGCCTCATTGTCCTTTGTTACTGAGAATGTTGTCATTTGGTTCATTAAACATAACCTTATCTGTCAATATGGCATCCCCGAAAGTATCATCACGAACAATGGTACCAATCTTAATAACATGATGATCATGGAACTCTGCACGCCGTTCAAGATAAAACATCACAACTCTTCTCCATATCGACCGAAGATGAGTGGCGCAGTGGAATCCGCCAACAAGAATATCAAGAAGATTATACAAAAGATGATGGTGACATATAAAGATTAGCACGAGATGTTACCATTTGCTCTTCATGGCTATCGCACTCCAGCTCGAACATCAACTGGGGCAACCCCTATCTCTCTAGTCTACGGTATGGAATATTTCCTACCTGTCGAGGTTTAGATTCCTTCTCTAAGGATTATGAAAGATGCATATTTAGACGAATACAAATGGATTCAGACCAGGCTGGATCAGTTTAATTTGATTGACGAAAAAAGGTTGGCCGCTATTTGTCACAGTCAGATGTATCAGAAGTGTATCATCAAAGCCTTCAATAAGAAAGTCAAGCATCATAAATATCAGGCTGGTGACTTGGTAATAAAGTGCATCATTCTACCGCAAGGTGATCCTAGGGGAAAATGGGCACCCACCTACGAAGGGCCGTTTATAGTCAAGAAAATATTTTCTGGCGGTGCTGTGATACTTACCACCATGGACGGTGAAGATTTTCCGCACCCTGTGAATGCGAATATAGTCAAAAGATACTACGCATGAAAACGACCCGCTAGGTTGACTGGCCTATGAAAAAATAAGGGCACCCCGGTGAACCAAAACGGTTCGAGAAAAAATTAGGGATATATATAAAAGACTGTACACCTAGCAAGTCGAAAACCTGAAAAGGTGGCTTGGGAAAAAAAGTGTATCCCAGTGGACTGAAAACCCGAAAGGGTGGTCCAGGTAAAAATTAGGGATTAAATGTGTACGACTATGTCCCGTTGGATCACTTACAACATGCATTGTTATAAATGTCAAGTTCAAGTGGTACAAATCAATCCAGTTAGCTTCTTCCGACAACGAGGGATGAGATGCTTGAAGATATAGGGGTAATAGCATAGTTGAAACTCGACGAGATTATTTACACATAGCTAGATGTTTTGTTTTACTTTGTACTCTTTTCAATTCAAGACGGTTTCCTCTTACTAGGATTTCCGTCTCTTTGTACAACAATCGTCTGTTTATAGGAAAATCAAGAATATAAATACAATTTCAAACTTCAAATTTTTGTTTTACTTTTTCTGTTTTGTTTGCAAAAACGTCCAATGACTAAATTGAATGAACATATGCATGTGAATATGATTACTGTTAACAAATGTATGCATAAAAACAGAAATTAGCACGAACTCAAGACTCTAGGAGTTGGGATAATGTTCAAGTCATCCACAAATCCCCACCGAGCAACTTCCATAGGATTATCCCCATAAAGTCATCTTCATAAGCCCATCTTCAACAAGGATACCTTCCCTGCAAGTATGAAATGCCTTAAGACAGGAATTGGGGCATACCCTAATCATACTCACTAGCGGATCCCCCTAAAGGACAAAGGAGTATGACCTTTTCCACGACAATGTCGCCAACCTACAGAGTCCCAATTCTCTTTGGAGATTATATCATCAACACAACTCATATAAATCCTCTTCCCCATCTGAGTTTATTTCTCCAGCATTATAAAATCCCATGCATAATTCTCTTCTCCAGCAGGGCTCATCTCCTGAGCAGGGTATCTCTCCAGCAGAGCATCTCCTCAGCAGAGTATTTCTCTAGCAGAGCATATTTTTTCAACATGATTTATTTCCCCAACAAAATACAGTCTCCCTAGCTTGAGTCTATTTCTCCGACTACTACAAATCACCGGCAAAATTCCTCTCTCTAGAGAAGGAAAGTCTGGGCTGCTATCCCTAGAGATTTGTTATTGAATCTGAAACCAAACCAGATATGATTTAACCTTATCCTCTCTAGACGAGTTGACATCCATATCAGAAACTCGGTCAGACAACACCTCAGAAGGTTATCCATCTCTTTTATCTCCAGTCAGGGTATATAAGAATTAAATTCCCTAGTAGAGTGGTGAACGACCGATGCTCCTAAACTCTTCTCCTCAAGAAGAAGTCAAAATTCCCCAGCGGAGTTTCCTTAAACAAAAAGAAGGAATTCCTAGCGGAAACATTCTAGAAAAGATTGAAGATTGCACATATTCTTCATCCCCAGTAACAATCAGGGATTTATTTCCCCCAGTCAGAGATGTTATACAAAGCTACCAATACGCTTCAATGACATTTCACATTCATACATCATTTACAAACATCATATCATATGCATACGGAACGCATATAGCACACTCTCATTTACTTTGAGAACATCATTACACAATGCATTTCATACATCATGCCATTGCGTACAACTAACTCTTTATCTTTTCAGGTAAAGTCTACAAACATACGAATATCATTAACAATTTTCAAACATCTCGCAGTTTAATTCCTCAAACAAGACAGGGCAACTATCTGTATAACCAGACACAGATTAATTCCTGAAACAAGATAGGGCAACTATCTGTGGAAACAAAATTGTAGATCAATTCCCGAAACAGGACGAGGCGACTATCTCCATAAATAGGTTGAAGACTAACTCTCGAAACAAGACGGGGAAACAATCTATACAACCAAGCCAAGATTAACTCCCAAAACAGGACAGGAAAACTATCTTTTTATATGACTAGGTGAAGATTAATTCCCGAAACAGAAAGAGGCGACTATCTTTATCACCAGGTGGTATGAACTCCCGAAACAGGACGTGTTTACCAACAAAAACAGATTGTAGATCAATTCCCGAAACAGGACGGGGCGACTATCTATATGACAAACACTTTCCATCAGAGGTTTATTGTGAAAAGAATTTCCTTCATAGCATCATTCTGAAAAGCACTTCCTTTAGATATTCATGCTGAAAAGAATTTCCCTCAGATAGGATAAGATAGATTCATTCTAAAGAGCATTCCTCATATACAGTCAAGCGTAGACTCATTCTGATACTCTATCAACAGTTACTTTGGATGGCATCTATAAGCTCATCTCCGATGACTCTCCGTCACATCTCCAAATGGCATCTTTAAGCCCATTCAAGCAATATCATCGACCAACAGCGTTACCGCCTGCATATGCGAGTGCAAATTTCTAGGCACTTATGTGTTCAATCATCTTCTACCTTCAAGTCACGAATGACCGACATGCAAATCTAACTCTTCAAGTTTAAGAATATTGAACAGGGGAATCTGTTGTACCCAAATTTTTCCCTCCCATTTTTCTTCAAGATATCTCCTCATGCTCCTAGGGTTTTCAATTGCTCAAGGTTGCCCAAGAATTGATCAGACAAATTCTCCTCCTAAGCAATGGGTCCACAACTAGGGTTTTGTGTTTCTCAAGGAAGATTTGGTTTCCAAGGTATCAAGTGGTTTTCATGGTTCTTCACATGTCCCTAAGAATGCTCATGTCAAATTTTAAGCCTTGCTTCACAAGTTTGCTTAGTCAATGGCTCAGATGACTAAAAATCAACTGTATTAGGTAAAAAGTCAAATATTATCAACATACAGTCAACCTTCAAGATTTTTGGTCAACATAAACATTTTGAAGTCACATTCATAATTTGATCTAGGGTTGATCATTATTCCTCAAGAAAATCCCTCAAATCATCAAAAGTCAAAAGTTGCCAGATTAGGGTTTCCTTAGGAGAAGTCAACTGAACTTTGACAAAGCATAACTTTTACGTGCTTCATCAGATCTTCCCAAAACAAAGCTTATCTTGAAGGTAATTCAATTCTCTACAACTTTTTTTCTCTAAGATCAAGTCCAAAAAATGCTTCATTTGAGAGATATGAGTCAATACATTACAGGTCATTTCAAAAGTCAACAAAAAGATACGTTTTGTCAAGGCAACTTACATCAAGATAAATTCTTCAAATGCAAAATTGATAAACATAGAGATTGTAGTGGACATCTTGAGCTTTCCAAAAAGTCCCATATCACTTTCAAAAGATGGAAAATGAGAGAGTTATGATTAGTGTAAGTTGGGAAATTTTGACAAAATGCATGAAGTGCAAAGTGAGCAAACTTGAAATTTTGAACTAGTGGGCTTAACTTTTCAGGTTTCAAACATGTCCATGACCTTATAGAAGACTCCTAAACTTATTCCTATGTTACCTTATTTATTATTTATATTTATTTTATTTTTATTCAATTAAATACAAAATAAATTAAATAAAATGCAAGACAATTGGATCAAGGCGCATGGATGGTTTTTGGATCAATTGGAGGCCCAAGACAACTCATGACATCTTTCTAAATCGTGTGAAGCTATGTTAAGAAAGAGATCTTCACAAATTTGTAAAAATTTCAAATTATTTTAGAAACAAAATAAATCATTAATCCACTTGATTTCGTACCACTTTTGTCACCCTAATCCTGCCTCCTATATATACTCAAACATACCAGATGCAAAGGACGTGCGAGCTGCCTCCAAGAAACACATAAATTCTCAAAAAATTTCCAAACACAAACCATACTTTTCAGCCGTTCTCAAGCAATTTTGAGCTTCACATCAGCTTCCTGAAGCTTCCAGGAGTTGATACCAATCCTTATCCATCGCAAATCAAACCCAAAACCCTTCTTGCATGTGCCCTGGTTGGTAAGTTTGGTGAGTTTTGACTCTTATGGTTTCACATAATTTCAGTCTTTGTTAATATGCCAGCCTAACTCATATGTATCATTAGAACTGTTTTAACATCCTACATCTAAGGTTTGGGGCAGAAACAAAAGCGTGCCATTGTTAGGGTACATAGATTTTGAAGCTTCATATCTCATGATACAAGCATTTTTAGACCAAGCTAATCACACCATTGAAATCGCAGGACCTTAATTAGTCAATTAGGGCTATTTTCTTTTTCGTTTTGTTTAAATTTTGCAGGTTTTGATTTTGGTGCAATCAGAGAGGGTCACCAGAACCACCGTCCAGGGTGGTTTGACTGGTGTTTGGAAAATGCATGGCATAACATGATGTCGTGATTGGTCCATTCAAAATACAAGGGTCCCACTCAGGCGCGCATTTTTGTGTTGTCTGACTTTTGAAATTTGGTTTATGTTATATTGAATTGTTTGTGTTTTAAACAATGGATGTATCGCCACCTCAGTGGTTAAACGCGCGCGCTAAATGATTTACTATGCAAGGGCACGAGTTCAATCCCTGTCTCTTGCATTTTTTTGATTGTTTTCTAATTCTTGCAGATCCACCGCAATACCTCCTCACGCGTCCACCATACACCCTCTCATCATCCCTCTTTGGATCTCAACATATCCAAATCTAATGGACCGATAGTAAGTCCTCACGATGCACCTTCTAGAGCTGCCCACACTGGATTCAACGTTGGAGCTTATTGGGCCTAGACTTCTTTCCTTTCAGTACCCCCCAAATTTCTTCATATCAGGCCCAATATCTTTTTTATTCTTTGTATTTTCTTATTATTTATTTATTTATTCCATTCAGTTAAAAATACAAAATTAACTAAAATTAAAAATAATTAGACTTAGATTTTTTTTATTATTAATTAATTTGTATTAAAAATAATTAGACATTAGGTTTTTTTTATTTTTTATAATTAACTTATTTTTCTAAAAAAAGAAAATTAGAAATAATAAGGTTTTAATTATTTTTATTATCACTTTAATTTTTTTTCCATAAATAAAACATCAAAAACTATTTTTTCTACACTTAGAATCTTAGGGTTATTAAAACATTTTTCTAATGTTTATTTTTCTTTGTCATTTAGATTTCTAGAAATAAATGTATAGGTCGCACAGTTGATTTTGTAATAGTCGTAGTTTACATTTCCTCGTATTTTTCCTATTATATAACTTCCAATGGGATGTAATAGCCTAGGTTTATTTTCCCGCACTTTACTTTCTGCACCTATGTATGTATGTATGTATGTATGTATGTATGTATGTGTGTATGCATGTATGTATATATGTATGTATGTATGTATGTACGTATGTATGTATGTATGTATGTATGTATGTATGTATGTATGTATGTATGTATGTATGCATGTATGTATGTATGTATGTATGTATGTATGTATGTATGTATGTATGTATGTATGTATGTATGTATGTATGTATGTATGTATGTATATATAACTGTATAGTAACTAGGCATGTATGGCAAGATCTAAAACCAACCGTTAGATAACCCTAAATAAATAAGATAAATAACTGAACTGAATCATTTGCACACATGCACCTCTAGGGTAACCTCCCTTGTTGCCTTCGGAAAAACAATGGTCATATCCCACGAACATAGGGATACCCTTAGTAAAGACCCTCGGTTAAAATCATAATAAAGATCATAGTGTCGCGATGTCCCTCGAGTTATGTACGAGAAATGATCTTATCCCTTAATGTTGCCTAAAAATATATGATGACAGTCCCTTCGAGTTACTAAGGTATCCTTATATGTTGCCTTCTATGACCATAACAACGACCCTACACACTTCCTTCACATCCAATAGATGGGGCTACCTACCAACTAATGGTGTGGATAACACTATCTCTAAATAAGAAGGAATAGAACAAGAACGACCTTAAATGGGTAAGAACTGTTAATCGCTCGCTCACAATCTTTTCTAAAAATCATTTTTTCACACATCACACTTTCAAAATATTTTTAAAAACACTTTGTACACATTCTTGAGGACTGATACAAGAATCATTACAAAGTTGTCCGTACATTAGGATTTTCAAAATATTTTCAAACAAATCACATAGGCAAAGCAAAATTTCAAAAGTGAGCTAGCGATTAAGAGCCCGTAGATAACTACAGATGAAAAGGGTGCTAACACCTTCTCTTTTCATAACTTACCTCCCGAACTCAAAATTAATAAAGGTCTTTCCCGTCCTTTTCACCCTTTCCTTATTGGATAAAAGAAAAGTAGGTGGTGACTCTTGCTAACGTCAACATTTACGATAAAACGCAAAACCAAGTCAGTTCTCCCACCATATTACATTGTTGCTCAGGATGTGAAACATCAACCCAACACTGGTGAGAATGATGGATATCGTGTTTTTGAGACATTTTAGAGGAATCATCCGCATGTTTTCAAAGATAGATACAATTTTGATGAAGCGCAGACTTGGCTCAAGGAGATTGAGGATCTTTCAAGTCATGGATTGTACAGAAGTGCATAAGGTGCGGTTCGGTATGCATCAACTACCAGAGGAAGCTGATGGTTGGTGGGTTGTCACCATTAAATACTGACAACAGTGGATGAAGCTATTACTAAGGCTGTGTTCAGTAGGGAGTTTCTGAGGAAGTATTTTCCCGAGCATGTGCGCAGGAAGAATGAGATTGAGTTTCTGGAGATTAAACAAGGGAACTTGAATGTGACTGAGTATGCTTCGAGGTTTGTGGAACTGGCCATGTATTATCCATATTATAGTGAAACGACTACTGAATTCTCGAGGTGTATTAAGTTTAAGAATGGTTTACATCTGGAAATCAAACAGCAATCGGGTATCAGTAGATCCGTGTATTTTTAGAGTTGGTGGACAGTTGTAGAATATATGAAGAAGACAACAAAGCTCATTCAACTCACTACAAGAGTTTGAACGAGAAAAGAGGAAAGAAGTATCAAGACCGTAAGAAGCTTTATGATGCCCCAGTTGATAAAGGGAAACAAACGACTTATGACGGAAGAAGACAAGTGGGGGAGGAGCTCCCGCTTCTGTTAAGTGTTATAGGTTTGGTGAAAAGGCCACTTTTCTAATGAATATGAGAATAAGGTGCTGAGGTGCTACAAATATGGTAAGACGGATCATCATGCTCTTGAATGCAAGAAGGATGGTACAACCGTTTTCAATTATGGAGAGTAGAATCATATCAGTACACAGTATCAGAAGTCAAGAAAGGATGTTACGGCCCAGACTAATGGTAGAGTGTGCGCTATGAGTGGATTAGAGGATTCTAAGAAGGAAAACTTGATTCGAGGTACTTGTTTTATTAATGATGTTGAATTGGTCGCTATTATAGATACTGGTGCTAAACATTTGTTTTTTTCGCGTGAATGTTCTAATGTGTTGGGATTGAAGTTGTCTAATATGAACGGTAGTATGGTGATAGATACTCCTGCTAGTGGTTTTGTTACTACTACTTGTGTTCGTTTGAAATGTCCTTTGACTATTCATGGCAAGAGTTTTGTGATGGATTTGGTGTGTCTTCCCCTACACCAAATTGACGTGATTCTTGGAAGAAACTGGTTAGAGTTTAACTATATTCACATTAATTGTTATAATAAGACTTTGAGGTTCCCTAAGTTCGGTGATAATAGAGAATTGATGTTGTTATCTTCTAAACAAGTGAATAAACTTATGGAAGACGAAGCTTTGATGTTTGCACAATGTTTGTGTCACTGCAAGTTGATCGAGAAGCTGCGAGCGTTGAATTACCTGTCGTCTGTGATTTTTTGGAAGTATTTCCAGATGACATTAGTGATTTTCCTCCGGAACATGAAGTGGAGTTTTCTATAGATGTGTTTCCAGGTACAAGTCCAGTGTCAATGGCTCCCTATAGAATGTCAGCTCCACAGCTGAGCGAGTTGAAGAAACAACTAGAAGAGATACTCGAGAAGAAGTTTGTGCGACCGAGTGTTTCACCTTGGGGTGCGCCTGTGTTGTTGGTAAAAAAGAAAGATGGAAGTATCAGATTATGCGTAGATTACATGCAGTTGAATAAGGTGATATTAAGAATAAGTATCCACTTCTGAGAATTGATAACTTGATGGATCAGTTGATGGGTGCTTATGTTTTCAGTAAGATTGATTTGAGGTCAAATTATCATCAAATTCGTGTTAAATGAGATGATATTCCGAACACGCCTTTTCGAATGATATATGGTCATTACCAGTACACAGTGATGTTGTTTGATGTATCTAATGCGCCAAGTCTTTTCATGTAGTATATGAATCAGACTTTCCATTCATATTTGGATAAGTTTTTCGTGGTGTTCATTGATGATATTCTGATCTATTCCAAATCTAAAGAAGAGTGTGTGAAGCATTTGAGAATTGTGTTTCAAGTGTTAAAAGAGATGAAGTTTTATACAAAGCTGTCAAAGTGTGAGTTTTGGTTGAAGGAAGTAAGTTTCCTTGGTCATGTGATTTTTAGTGGTGGAATTGTTGTGGATTCTTCTAAAGTTGATGTATTGTTGCAATGGGAGACTCTGAAGTCTGCGACTGAGATTCAAAGTTTTCTTGGTTTAACAGGTTATTACTGAAGGTTCATTGAAGGATTCTCTAAGTTAGTATTATCATTAACTCAGTTGACTTGAAAGGGTCAAACTTATGTGTGGGATGTTTAATACAAAGAATGTTATATATAATTGAAAAAGAAGTTGATGACTGCTCTAGTATTAATTTTGCCTAACCCAAGTGATTCTTTTTTTGGTGTATTGTGATACGTCGAAGATGGGTCTTAGTGATGTGCTAATGCAAAATGGACAGGTTGTTGCTTATATTTCTAGGAAATTGAAGATTCATGAAAGGAATTATCCTACGCATGACTTAGAGCTAGAAACTGTGGTGTTTGTGTTAAAGATTTAGAGACATTATCTTTTTGGTTATAAACTCAAAGTGTTTAGTGATCATAAGAGTCTGAAATACTTGTTTGGCCAAAAGAAGTTGAGTATGAGACATAGAAGGTGGCTTGAATTGTTGAAAGACTATGAATTTGATTTGAGTTACCATCCTGGTAAAGCAAATGTAGTTGCTGATGCATTGAGTAGAAAGTCGCTGCATATGTCAATACTTATGGTTCGATAGTTAGAGATGATCGAACAATTCAGAGATATGATATTAGTGTGTGAAGAGACTTATAATGGTGTGAAGCTAGGAATGTTGAAACTAATAAGTGGCATAATAGAGGAAATCTAAGAAGGTCAGAAGTTTGATTTGAAGTTAGTTGATTAATTGACTTTAATAATCCAAGGTAAAGGAGATAAGTTCAGAATTGATGAGAATGGTGTGATGAGGTTTGGTAATAGAGTTTGCGTCCCAGATGTTCCCGAACTTAAGAAGATTATTCTGGAGGAAGGATATCAAAGTGACTTAAGTATTCTCCGAGTGCTACAAAGATGTATCAAGAATTGAAGAAATTGTTTTGGTGGCCTGGTATGAAGAAGGAGATCGCTAAGTTTGTTTATGCTTGTTTGACTTGTCAGAATTCGAAGATTAAACATTAGAAGCCTATGGGTCTTATGCAACCTTTGAGTATTCCAGAGTGGAAATGGGATAATGTCTCTATTGGTTTTTTGTCGCGTCTGCGGAAGAGTACTAAGGGAAATGAATTAATTTGGGTGATTGTGGGCATGTTGACTAAGTCGACTCATTTCTTACCGATGAAGATCAATAACTCTATGGAGAAGCTAGCTGAGATGTATATCGATGATATTTTAATGCTACGTGGAATACCTTCGAGTATTGTGTCGAATAGAGATCTGAGGTTTACTTCGAAATTTTGGGAAGGTTTGCATAATTACTTTGGTACTAAGTTGAGGTTGAGTTATGCATATCATCCGCAGACGGACGGTTAGAAAGAGAGGACTATTCAGTCTTTGGAGGATTTATTGAGAGTTTGTGTGCTAGAACAAGGGGGATCTTGGAATAATCATTTGTCGTTGATTAGGTTTACATACAATAATAGTTTTCATGCGAGTATTGGTATAACACACTATGAAGCGTTGTATGGTAGGAGGTGCAGAACTCTATTGTGTTGGTATGAGTCATACGAGAGAGTTGTGCTCAGACCTAAGATCGTATAGGAGACTACTGAAAAGATTAAGATGATTCTAGAAAGGATGAAAGCTTCTCAGAGTCGTCAGAAGAGTTATCATGACAAGAGAAGGAAGGCAATCAAATTCCAAAAGGATGATCACGTGTATTTAACAGTTACTCTGGTGACTGGTGTTGGTAGATGTGATACGGTGGGAGAACTGACTTGAGGTTTGCGTTTGTTTTTGCAAATGTTTCGGTTGAGCAAGAGTCGCCACCGACTTTTTATTTTATCCTAAGGAAAGGTTAAAAATCACAGCAAAAACCTTTGAGATGTTTTCTTGGGTTCGGGGAGTAGATTATAGAAAGGGAAGGTATTAGCACCCTTTCTATTCATGGTTATCCATGGGCTCTTAGTTACTTGCTTAGATCAACTTGCCTTAATTTTGAATTGTTTGAAATGGTGCTTTGTGTGTGGGTTTTGAAAATGTTTTGAAAAGAGGCCAATGTGGTGGCAACCTTTGTAATGATCCATGTTGGGATGTATACAAAGATGTATGTCTTTTGAAAAAGTTTTCAATGTTTTTGAAAATTTGTTTTGAAAGTGTATTGTGATGTGTGGTTTTAAAAAAAATAGGAAAGTGTTTTGTTTTGCAAATTGGCAAGTAACCAAGAGCTATCTACCCTAATTTTCTCAAAGATTATTGCTATGTTTTAACCCTTTTAACAATTTTGTTCCACCATTGTATTTGTGGACAATCTTGTGTTAGGATGTGAGAGGGACGGACGCGGGTCATCGTTTAGACCATAATTGCAATGGTGCCAAGTATCTTTGGGCAATTTTTTTCTTTAAGGGACTTGATCATTTTTAGGCAACTTTCGAAAGCGTCATCGAGGGACTATGATCATTTGAATTGTTTGTTTTGCCCAAAGAGACCTAACATGCAATATGGCCCAATTTTGAAAGGCAACAAGTGGATGTAACCCTAGGGGTGTTAGTGTGCAAGTGTGTTTTATTGCATACAAGAGTTTTTTCTTTGAATTAGGATTTTCTATTTCATTGATTTTATCTTGCCATACACGTCCTAATTACTAGCAATAAGAAGCGGAAATATAAAATCCTACGCTATTACAACAATTAGGGGATGGGTATACACATTTGTACATGGGGGGTTCAACGAGAAAAATAGACAAAAAAGAAAATAGCAAAAAACAAGATATATAGAGAGAGAGAGAGGGAGCCAGCGCGCTGCTGAGAGGTCATCAGAAGTTCTGACTCAGATCCGCTGCCAGATGATCAACCTCTTGGTTAAACTGTATGAGTCAGAACTTCTGACTCTGGCACCTGCAAAACAGAACCCTGTTAGTGGGGAAATCAGAAGTTCTGACCCCCCTGCGCTGCAAGACAGAAGTTTGTTAGTGGAGAAACCAGAAGTTCTGATTCTGCTGGAAAGGCAATAACTCTCAGAGGTTCTGATATTATTGACAGCAAAACAGGCTTCAGATGTGCTAACGTCAAAGTCAGCACTTGGCTTTTCCCTGTACTAATCAAAACATCTTCAATTTTGTTGTTATTCCACAAAATAGGAAACATATTTGGAACAGATCCAGCAAATGTCAAAATGTTTCAGAGGGCAGAACCAATAAGGTCACAGGCAGGTCCTACACTGGCTAAGAACATTCTGAGGTATGAAAGTTCTCAGAATACAAACAGCAACAACATGATATTTACATTATGTTTATTTGAGTATGCACAGCTGATGATGCTTAGCAGCGTGATGAAGGTCAGCAGGTGCTTACCTGGCTGTTGGGAAAGTTTGTGGGTGAAAGCTAGCTTTTGGCTCTGGTGGTGTTCTGGACAGATTCTTTTTTGAAAAAGGCAGGTGAAGGTGTATGCGTATGTAGGGTCAGAAGTTTGAAAAGAGGTTTTTTTAGTTCACACAGAAAACTGGGTATTGGATAAAGTTTGAAGATGAGAAATTCAAAGCTATGAAACAACTGGAGATTTTGGCAGAGTTTCAGAACACTATCTTGCTAAGGGTTTCTGTTTCTCTCTTAGCAATTTTTCTATTTCTTGAACGCCCTTTTTCAGTGGACAATGACTCTCTATTTATAGGCAAAGTTCTTGTGGGTGCCTTGAACATTAAAGCGCCAACAGAGTTTGAATTGTTCTTTGACAGAAATTCCTGGGAAGTTGTGATAACAGATAGCCTTCAGCCTAGGCTGCAGCAGCGGGCGTGGATTAGAGAGAAGTGACCTCTTAAGTAGGCGGTGGCGTGTAGACCCATGCCAGAATCTGCATAAAGGCGTTTTCCAAGCCACACGTGAAGGGATTACTTGGATGAATGTTCAGGAGTGTTTGGAAGCATTAATGATCATTAAATGGTGATAAGACCTATCAACATCAATATTCTGGTAATGGAAACCAACGTTGAATCAGCAGTTCTGTTTCAAAAAGAACAGCGTAAACCATGCTCAGGCCTTGGCTTCCTGTTGTCTTAGTAAGTTCTGGGGATTCTCCTGATTTTCTGATACGTTCCTTGGATTTGCTTCTGGACCTCTTGGGCTTAGAGATTCTGTATTAGTGTAACACCCACTCTTTTGACCTTTTCATCTTCTGATTTCAGCATGTTCTGAAAGAGCCTTCAGACTTCCCTGCTTCTTTTGCATTCCTTTAGCAAATTCTGACTGAGCTTGCGTAACTGCTGAAAAAGTCATGTTCTGTCTGAGGTTTACATATTGAACCACGTTTACAACTTCTGATTGAGCTGATGTAGCTGCTGAAGAGCCAACTTCTGACTATGCTGAGCCAAGCTTGCAACTTCTGACCATTTTTTATCCGGAATTGGTCCAGAAGTTCTGAAACGCTGATTTTTTCTTAAACACTCATTTTTTAGAGAAACATTCCAAGAAATTTTTTTTCAAGATAAAAGCGTTGTCTTTAGAGCTTGTGTGATCATCTTGCTCTTGTAAATGGTCTGCTTGGGCAAAAAATGATAACTCAGGACTTGGATTTGTTTCAGAAGGACCTTGAAAATCCAAGATGATTTCCTGAAGAAAGAGAGGGCAAATTTCGGGGTACAACAGTTGCCCCTGTTCAATCTTCTTGAACCTGAAGAGTTAGATTGGCAATTTTGCCTTTCGCGACTCGAAGGTAAAAGGAGATTGGACACTAGAGTGCCTGGAAATTTGCACTCGCATAGTAGAGTATCAGCAATGTGATGGTGGGAATGGGCTTATAGATGCCATTTGGAGAGATGGTGGATAGAGAGATGGGCTTATAGATGCCATCTGGAGACGTGACAGAACCTTGTCGGGAATGGGCTTATAGATGCCATTTGGAAGTGTCGATCGCGTAAGAGATTCCTTAGCGAGAACTTGTGTATTTTGAGAAAGGAAGATGGTTTCCTGGTCTGTTACAGGTGTTGATCTTCAGTCTCTTCATGCAGATATGCCCTGGCTAGATACAGGTATCAAATCTACAATTGGTTGCTCACAGATGTGCCCTGGCTAGATACAGGAATCGAATCTGGAAAATGTTGAAAGGTTGGTAGAGATAGCTTTCCTGGCTGGATACAGGCGTAGACCTCTGACCCGAGAATGAAAGATAATTTCCTGGCCTGTTACAGGGGTTGATCTTCAAACTCTTCATGCAGATATGCCCTGGCTAGATACAGGTACCGAATCTGGAATTAGTCGTCAACAGATATGCCCTGGCTGGATACAGGAATCGAATATGGAATTAGTGATAGTTGATAGATATGTCCTGGCTGGATACAGGAATCAGATCTTCAAACTCTTCAGATGTGCCCTGGCTAGATACAGGAATCGAATCTGGAAAATGTTGAAAGGTTGGTAGAGATAGCTTTCCTGGCTGGATACAGGCGTAGACCTCTGACTCGAGAATGAAAGATAATTTCCTGGCCTGTTACAGGGGTTGATCTTCAAACTCTTCATGCAGATATGCCCTGGCTAGATACAAGTATCGAATCTGGAATTAGTCGTCAACAGATATGCCCTGGCTGGATACAGGAATCGAATCTGGAATTAGTGACAGTTGATAGATATGTCCTGGCTGGATACAGGAATCAGATCTTCAAACTCTTCAGATGTGCCCTGGCTAGATACAGGAATCGAATCTGGAAAATGTTGAAAGGTTGGTAGAGATAACTTTCCTGGCTGGATACAGGCGTAGACCTCTGACCCGAGAATGAAAGATAATTTCCTGGCCTGTTACATGGGTTGATCTTCAAACTCTTCATGCAGATATGCCCTGGCTAGATACAGGTATCGAATCTGGAATTAGTCGTCAACAGATATGCCCTGGCTGGATACAGGAATCAAATCTGGAATTAGTGACAGTTGATAGATATGTCCTGGCTGGATACAGGAATCAGATCTTCAAACTCTTCAGATGTTCCCTGGCTAGATACAGGAATCGAATCTGGAAAATGTTGAAAGGTTGGTAGAGATAGCTTTCCTGGCTGGATACAGGCATAGACCTCTGACCCGAGAATGAAAGATAATTTCCTGGTCTGTTACAGGGGTTGATCTTCAAACTCTTCATGCAGATATGCCCTGGCTAGATACAGGTATCGAATATGGAATTAGTCGTCAACAGATATGCCCTGGTTGGATACAGGAATCGAATCTGGAATTAGTGACAGTTGATAGATATGTCCTTTGGGTTGTCTTTTTCCCTGAAAAGGCAAAACATCAGTTGTATGCAATGTCATGATGTATGAAATGCATGATGTCATGATGTTCAAAATGAGATAGTGTTGTATGCACTTTATCATGTATGTAAGCAAGATGTATGAAATGTGAAATGTTTATGAATGTATTTTCGTCTTAGGAAAATAAATCCTTGACGACCGGCCGGGGAATTAAATCCTGGGCTGATGTTGAAGAGTAGAGCTCTTTGCTTCCGCTGGGGATGATGATTTGCAAGAATACACCGGTAGGAGAAGATGGCTCCGTTGGGGAATAAACTTGTTGGAGAGATTACCCTGAGGGGAGTTGCTCTGTAGGAAGAGATACTTCGCTGAAGTTTTGATGAGAGCTCCGCCGAGGATTTCAATGATGGACTTTGCTGGAGATAATAATGATTAACTCTGTTGGGGACAATAATGATTAACTCCGTTGGGGATTGTGTTGATAAGTTATGTTGGGGAACTTTGATGAACTCTGCTGGGGATAGGAAAAACTTCGCCGAGGACGGTCTTCCGTGGCAATTAGCTGAGGATAACCCAATTATAAGCCCTTGTGAGGAATAACTTTGAATAAATCCCGGGAGAGACGTCCGTACTCTGCAGGGGATAAGCTTCCAGAATCTACTGGGGATAAGCTTCCAGCCCTGCTGGGGATATGGATTTCAAATTTCCTGGGGAAACTTTCGGACTGTACTGGAAAATGGTTCTACTAGGGGTGTCTGTGTTCCGCCGGGGAACAATCTTATATCAAGACTGCCGGGGATGCTTGCTGAGGAATGCCTATACTTCGCTGGGGAAAGTTGATATCTTCTGGGGATACCCAACCTTCTTTAGGCTGATCGTAGACTAACTCTGCTGGAGAAGAGTATTGCTGACTTGCTAGGGGAATAGGGTGCCTATTGTAGGGCTAATGATAGACTAACTCTTCCTGGGGAGAGTATTGCTGAATCTTGTCTTACTCTGTGGGGAGTTGAGGCAACTTGGTCACATTCTTCAGTTGAATCTACCTTGGTACCCTGGCGGACAAAGCAACTAGACTGCCTAGACAATTCTACATTTCCCCTGTTTTGGATGTCACCTGTAATTGGTCCTTTGTTTCGTATGCAAGTATTTATGAATTAGCAATTTAATGTCAAATGCATATATCAAAAATGAACATTGTACGTTCTTCGCAAGACAAAACAGAAAAGAAAAAAAACAATTGGCAATTTTTTTGGAAAAGTGAACTTGTATTGATTTTGAAATTTGCCTGTAAATAGGCGTTTTTGTACAAGAGGCTGACGTCCTAGTAAGAGAACGCCTCCAGATAACATAATGTTTATACAATTTTGAAAAGGAAACAAAATAGCTATGTGAAAAAAATCCCCACTGGGTTCCAACTCTGCTACCGCCTTTATGTCTTCAAGCGTCTCATCACTTTGCTGCTTAGTTGAAGATGAAGCTGATTGATCAATGCCGAAGTCTGAGCCAGATAGTTGATGCCGAATTCTGGATGCGAGGTGATCCAATGAGACATAGTGTTATGCTTTATCCCTAACTTTTGCCTGGACCGCCCTTTCGGGTTTTCAGTCCACCGGGATACCCATTTTTGCCCAAGCCGCCTTTTCAGGTTTTCGACTCGCCGGGTGTACAGAATTTTTTTCATTTCATCCCTTATTTTTGCCCGAACCCTTTTGGTTCGCCGGGAAGCCCTTATTTTTGCCTAGGTATGTCAACCTAGCGGGTCTTTTATTCATGCGTAGTATCTTTTTACTATGTCTGCATTGGCGGGGTGAGGAAGGTCGTCACCATCCATGGTGGTTAGAACCATGGCTCCTCCTAAGAACACATGTTTAACCACAAATGGCCCTTCGTATGTAGGGGTCCATTTGCCCCTGGGATCACTTTGAGGAAGGATGATGCGTTTGATTACCAGGTCCCCAACTTGATACTCTTGTGGTCTGACTTTCTTGTTAAATGCCCTGATCATCTATTTCTGGTATGTCTGACCATGACAGATAGCGGTGAGTCTCTTTTCGTCAATTAGGTTTAATTGATCAAGTCGAGTCTGGATCCAGTCATCTTCGCTCAGATCTGCATCCTTCATTATCCGGAGAGAGGGTATCTGGACTTCAATCGGCAAGACTGCCTCCATGCCATAGACCAAGGAAAAGGGTGTTGCCCCGGTTGACGTCCTCGCTGAGGTACGGTACCCATGAAGAGCAAATGGTAACATTTCGTGCCAATCTTTGTAGGTCACTGTCATCTTCTGCACGATCTTTTTGATATTCTTATTAGCTGCCTCTACAGCCCCATTCATCTTCGGCCGGTAAGGAGAAGAGTTGTGGTGCTGTATCTTGAATTGCTCGCAGAGCTCAGTGATCATCTTGTTGTTAAGATTGGTACCATTGTCTGTAATGATTCTTTCCGGGACGCCGTACCGACAGATTAGGTTATGCCGAATGAAACGTGCAATGACGCTCTTGGTTACGGTGGCGTAGGAAGCTGCTTCTACCCACTTCGTGAAGTAATCAATCGCTACCAAGATGAAGCGATGCCCGTTGGATGCCGTCGGTCGGATCTCGCCGATCATATCAATGCCCCACATTGCAAAAGGCCAAGGTGCCGTCAGGACGTTCAGAGGAACCGGAGGGATATGCACCTTATCAGCATAGATCTGGCATTTATGACAAGTTCGAGAATGTTGGTAACAGTCGGCTTCCATTATGGACCAGAAATATCCCGCCCGAAGGATTTTCTTTGCCATGGTGTGTCCACTGGAATGTGTTCCGAATGTACCTTCATGTAGTTCTACCATGATCTTCTCTGCTTCAGTTTTATCCACACAACGCAGTAGAGTTGAATCATGATTTCGTTTGTAGAGAATGCCGTTGCTGAGGAAGAATTTTGCCGCAAACCTTCTCACGAACTTCTTGTCATTGACCGATGCGCCTTCGGGGTATTCTCGAGCTTCCAAATATCTCTTCACCTCATGATACCAGGGTTTCTCGATTACCTCCTCGGCCTCAAGATCGCAGCAGTGTGCAGGTTCGTCCAACTTCTAGATAATGATCCGGGGAGCCTCGTTGTCCCATTTGACTTTGAACATTGAAGACATTGTAGCTAGTGCGTCCGCTAACTGATTCTCCTCTCTTGGGAAGTGCTCAAAAGTTATCTCTTCAAAGTGGGGAAGCAAAGTCAACACATACTCCTTGTAAGGAATAAGATTTGGGTGTTTCGTATCCCACTCGCCTTTGATCTGATTGATCACGAGAGCGGAATCTCCAAAGACACTCAGAAACTTGATCCTTAAGTCGATTGCGGCTTGAAGACCCATGATACATGCCTCATATTCTGCCATGTTGTTGGTGCAGTTGAAACACAATCGGGCGGTGAGTGGAGTATGAGTACCTTTGGGGGATATGATCACAGCGCCGATGCCGTTACCCAAAGCGTTCGAGGCTCCATCGAAATGCATAGACCATCGGGATCCTTCCTCAGGTCCTTCATCCGGTCCAGGTACTTCACAATCAGTTACTACCATGATATCTTCGTCTGGAAATTCAAAGTTCAATGATTGGTAATCGTCCACAGGTTGGTGTGCCAAATGGTCTGCCAATACACTTCCTTTGATTGCTTTTTGAGTTGTGTACTGGATGTCATATTCCGTTAAGATCATTTGCCATCTTGCTATTCTTCCAGACAGAGCAGGCTTTTCGAATATGTACTTGATTGGATCCATTTTTAAAATCAACAGAGTAGTGTGAGTCAACATATACTGTCTCAGCCGGCGAGCAGACTATACCAGAGCGCAGCAAGTTTTCTCGAGCAGTGAGTACCGAGACTCACAGTCGGTAAACTTTTTGCTTAGGTAATAAATAGCGTGCTCTTTTCGGCCAGACTCGTAATGCTTCCCCAACACACACCCCATTAAGTTGTCAAGTACTGTCAAGTATAGTATTAGAGGTCTCTCTTCAACCAGTGGCATAAGAATGGGTGGTTCTTGGAGATACTCTTTGATTTTGTCAAAAGCGGCCTGACATTCATCGTTCCAACGTACTACCTGATCTTTCTTCAGCAGCTTGAAGATTGGTTCACAAGTAGCAGTTAGGTGTGAGATGAATCGGGCAATGTAATTCAGTCGTCCCAGAAAGCCTCTGACTTCTTTCTCTGTCTTGGGAGTCGGCATCTCTTGTATGGCTTTCACCTTGGCAGGGTCCACTTGAATACCTTTATCGCTTACAATGAAACCTAGTAATTTTCCAGACCTCACCCCAAAGGTGCATTTGTTTGGGTTCAACCTCAGCTTGTACAACTTCAGTCGGTCAAACAGCTTCCGCAGATGGTCAAAGTGTTCCTCCTCAGTTTGGGACCTTACAATCATATCATCGACGTACACTTCAATCTCGTGATGGATCATATCATGAAATAAAGCAACCATGGCACGTTGGTAGGTTGCCCCAGCATTTTTCAACCCGAATGGCATGACCTTGTAGCAGAAGGTGCCCCACTGAGTGACAAAGGTAGTCTTTTCCATATCTTCAGGAGCCATCTTGATCTGATTATACCCTGAAAAACCATCCATGAAGGAGAACACCTTGTGTTGAGCAGTATTGTCAACAAGAACGTCGATGTGAGGCAGAGGGAAATCATCTTTAGGGCTGGCCCTGTTCAAATCCCTGTAGTCAACACACATTCTGACTTTACCATCTTTCTTTGGCACTGGAACCACGTTGGCCACCCATTGAGGATAAGAAGTCACTGTTAGAAATCCGGCATCAAATTGTTTCATAACCTCAGCTTTGATTTTCTCGGACATCTCTGGGCGCATGCGACGGACCTTCTGTTTTACCGGAGGGCAGTCTTCCTTGGTAGGCAGGTGATGAACTACAATGTCGGCATCCAAACCGGGCATGTCTTCGTAAGACCAAGCAAAGATTTCCATGTAGTCATGCAGCATCTGAATCAATCGTTGCTTCACGCTGAGCTCTAGATTGGCACCAATCTTGACTTCTTTTCTATCTGTCTCAGTACCCAGGTTCACTGTTTCCACCGGCTCTTCATGCGGCTGAATGGCCCTCTCTTCCTGGAGTAGCAGTCTTGCGAGTTCACCAGGCACTTCGCAATCATCTTCACCTTCATCTTCGGCCAAGTTGATCGGATTTTCGAAGTCATAACTGGCAGTAGCAGAGCTGTTACCAGTGAGATCCAGAGTGGATTGGAACCTGTATAAGTGAGTGTGTGTAAATATAGCTGTTTTGCAATATATAACACAGAAAGAAAAAGAGCACAAGATTTGAAATGCAACAAACGTCCAATGTTTTGATTAATGATATATGGAAATGTCATACAAAAAGCCCTCACAAATGGAGCCACGGCGCCCCGGGTAGGACACCGAGCCAATAAAATTTTCAACATATTGTTTGTTACAAATTGAAAATCAAAGGAGTTTATTACTGCGTGATAAATGTAATAGGTGTAAAATCCTTTGCCGTCCAGTTGCTTGGTCCGTTGTTGGCTGTTGGATAGATTCAACTGTCAAATTCTGCTTCCTCTACGTCCTCCTCGATAGCATTCACCCTTGGGTTGGTGATGAACACCGGAGCCTTTCTGATCCTTTCTTTGTGAATAGCCCTCTGAGCCTCTACAGTGAAGCCCAACCCAAACTTGTCGGTCTTTTGAGTGAAGTCAGGAAGTTGACCCCAGTTTGCATACTTGCCTTTCTCGATCACAGCCCGGGCATCATTCAAGGAAGCCATCTTTACGCCAACGTTGGAGGTGCCTCCTCAAAATGCTGAAAGGGGGTTTCAATAAATTCCCCGTCCATCTCGATATACCAGAATGAATTCAAGTGACTAACCATGTATTCCTCCTCACCCTGCACAGTAACAATCTTCCCTCTGACAGGGTATTTGAGCTTTTGGTGTAGAGTGGATGTTACCGCCCCAACCTTGTGAATCCAGGGTCGACCCAATAAGCAGGAATAAGATGGACGAATATCCATTACATAGAACGTTGAGTCAAAGACTTGGGAACCCACACGGATAGGAATGTCTACCTCACCGTGCACCATCCTCTTAGAACCGTCGAAGGCTCTAACAATGATGTTACTAGGCTTCAATTCCAGGCCATCACAATCCAACCGATCTAAGGCCTTCTTGGGAAATACATTCAGGGAAGAACCGGTATCCACCAACACGTGTGCGAGAGTAGTGCCCCTGCATTCTATGGAAACATGCAGGGCATCATTGTGGTTTTTTCCTTTGGCGGTAAGGTCTGCATCCGAGAAACCCAAACCGTTGTCAGCTGTCAAATTAGCCACACAGTCAATGAACTGATCTGTAGATGTCTCTTGCGGCACATGGGCCATTTTCAGAAATGAAATCAGGGCCTTGGCGTGGGCCTCTGAGCACAGCAGCAATGATAGCATAGAGATCTTGGAGGGGGTATACCCCAGCTGTTCAACGACATTGAAGTCACTCTTTTTAATGATTTTAAGGATTTCCTCCATCTCTTGCTGGGAGGCTTCAACAGCGGTCTTTTTTGGTGCCTCCGTCCGGGCAGGCAAATCAGTAGCAACTTCTTTGCCCCGAGTACCAGAGGACTCGACGGCAGTAGTAGACACAAGAACTTGATTTGGAACATGCAAACTTGTGGGTGTGATGATAAGAGGTTTTCGGATAACTGGTGGTGCAATGTCAGGCGAGAAAAGCCTGCCACTGCGAGTAATCTTGGCGGGACCAGTGATGTTACTGATACTGGTACTGGTGTTGAACTCCTGCTTCACTCCAAGCACATACACGTCTGCCCCATAGTGCCATGGGACAGCCTTGTCAGACTCATAGGGGAGGGGCCCCGGAACAGTAATGGTAATGGGTGCAACAGACATAATTTGGACTGGCTTCCTCGGGGGAGCCTTGGTAGAATTGTTGAAAATTGTGACAACAGATACTTCTTCAGCGGAAACAAACGGAACAACAGTTTTCTTGAACAAAATTTCTTTGCTATCCATCAGGCTTTGGATGCCTGATTTCAGCAGCGGACAACCGGTAGGGATAACAGTACACAGGGGGCAACCCTTGCTACAACCCGGAAATAAACCGGCTAGCAGTAGGTTCCTCTTAACAGTCAATAGAGGGGTAGCAACATCATTCACCGAAACAACATACAAATCTTCCTCGATGGCATTTACTCTATGCTGGGGCATAGGAGCAGTTACAACATTTGGCCTCTCAGGCGCTTCAAACTGAATTTCCTTCGCATCAATAAGGTCTTGGACCTTATTTCTCAGGGCCCAGCAATCATCAGTAGTATGCCCGGGGCTATCAGAATGATAAGCACAGCGGGCGTTTGGGTTATACTTAGGAGATGCAGTATTCACGACCTTTGGAGCCTCTTTGATGGTCACCAAGTTGGTTGATAGCAGTTGCGGTAAGATTTGTGACAAGGTCATATTCAGCCGAGTATATTGCCTCTTGGGCCTCTCACCCCTTTGTGGATTGTACTGCTGAGGAGCAGCAACAGGCTTTGAAATGACCAAGGCATTGACGGCTTGGCGGCTTTCTGGCTTGACTTGTCTTCTAGGACCATAGACGGCACTAACTTCCTTCTTGAAAGGCCTCTTCTCAGTACTTGCGGAGGTACCCTTCTGTATCTTTCCTGACCTGATGCCAGCTTCTATCCTTTCACCCGTCAGGATCAAATCCATAAACCCAGCGGAGGAATTACCAACCAGATGATTGAAGAATGGACCAGACAAGGTCCCTAGAAACATGTCAACCAGCTCACGGTCAGTCAATGGAGGCTGCACCCTGCCAGCCAAATCTCTCCATTTTTGCGCATATTCTTTGAATCCTTCGCCCGTTCCTAATGACATACCCTGAAGTTGGGTACGCGTAGGAGCGAGGTCAGAATTATATTGATATTGTCTATAAAATGCGGTAGCCAAATCTTCCCAATGTCGGATACTGGTTCCATCTAGCTGATAAAACCACTCAAGCTGTGACCCTGAAAGGCTATCTTGGAAGAAGTGGATCCAAAGATTTTTGTCTACCGTGTAAGGTTGGATCTTCCTTACGTACGATTTGAGATGCAGCTTTGGACAGGAAGCCCCGTCGTATTTGGAAAAGGCAGGCGCCTTGAACTTGTGTGGGATTACCACCCCAGAAGATAACCCTAAATCTCCGAAATCCAGCCCCGACACATTTTGAATCTCCATGGCACTCAAGCGGTCCTCTAATTGCTTGTATCTGTCAGCAGCGGGAGGGTATTGTTCATCATTGTAATCCGTCTCGTTGTCAGAGACTGCAGGACTAAGAGCTCCTCCCCCTTGGGGACTGTCTTTCTCTGCAGAGGAAGTAGTTGGATCAGCCTCGTTATGGAGTGTGTTCCCAAACCTGCATCCAGTGTTGAATAACGCAGTCCTCTTCTTCTTCTTCTTCTTCTTATTTAGGAGCAAAGCCTTCAACTCTTGTTGACCTTGGGCCAAGCTCATGACCATCTCTTGAAACTGGGCATTCTGGGCCTGGAGGGCCTTGATTGCTTGCTCACTGGATGATTCTGGATTCATGATGACTGGCCAAAATAAACAGCGAAGAAGATTAAGCAACCTGTAGAAAAAAGGGGTACCTGTTATGCACATGATGCATGAGATGCTATCTATGCAATGCATTCAAGGATTTTAGAAATTCACAATTGTTGCAGACAAAAAGAACGCACGTCACATTAATAAGAAGAAATTTGTTAGTACATAAGTGCCCCATGGGCCAAATATTACAAAAACAACTTCTCAAGGTAAAAAGACGTTGCGCATCCTCTTTGGCGCGATGTAGGTGTTGAGGGCATCTTGCTCATGGAGTCGGCGGGTGAGCTCTAAAACCTTCTTCTCGCTGGCGTAGAAGCTGGCTTCAAAAGTGTTCCGTTCCTCCTTGAGTTGGATCCAACTCTTCTGCATCTCCTCCCACGATGTAGGCATGTCAGGATGTAGGATGGTGTAGGGAACCTCTCCTTCCTTAACGGGCTCTTTAATCACAGGGAGAACATGAGGATAAGGTATCACTAGACTCTGGGCTCGGGCTCGTACCCACTTGAGATAAGGCTCAAGAGGGATGGGATTCTTGTGTCCCAGTGTCTTGCTATCAACCTTGTTGGGCATCCTCCAAGCTCTGATGAATCTTTGGCGAAGTCCTTGCGCATTGTTGTTGAAGTCAAAAACCAGGTCAAGAATCAACATGTCGTGAGGGCCATCCCTCCGTGCATATCCAAATTGCCTCAAAGCTAGGCAAGGGTTGTAGGTAATGCCCCCTCTAATACCAAGTAATGGAACATTAGGGAACTCTCCACAACGATCGACGATGATGACATTTTCTCTGGATCGAGAACACTAATGTACATCAGAGTGAGTAAGAGTCATCAACCGTTGGGACCACCTTGAGCCTTGGTCATTCTTCAAGACAAATTGTGGAAGGTGCGAAATAAACCACCTTGCAAGGAGAGGAGTGCAGCACATGAGAACACCCCTCTTTCTCATTGTTCGTGTGTAAAATGAGTGAAGGATGTCCCCAAGCAATGTTGGTATTAGATTTCTGGACAAGAAGATTTTGACGGCGTTGACCTCTACAAGCTGGTCAGGATTTGGGAACAAGACCAACCCATAGATAAGGAGTGCCACAATTTCTTCAAAGGCTTGTAGGTCCAATGAATTCCAACATTCTTGTGCCTTCTCAAACAAGAATTTTGCTAATAAACCTTTGACGCCGCTTCTAGTTTCCCAATGCCCCTTGATGTCAGAAGGCTGTAGATGTAATGCTCGAGCAACATCTTCAGGCTTTGGTTCCTTTTCCGTACCGTTGAAAGGTAGTTGATTTAGGATAGGAATTCTCAAGAGTTGAGAAAATTCCTCCAAGGTGGGCACCAACTGGTAGTCGGGGAAAGTGAAACAGTGGTGAAGAGGGTCAAAGAACTGGAATAGCACTTTCATCATGTCCTCTTCAATGTTGGTGTTGACTAAGCTGAGCAGTCTACCATGTCTTTCACTGAAGGGAGAGCTTTCTAGAATTCTTGAGGTGAGCTCCTTGAGTTGAGGAGAGATTCTCACAAGGTTGACTTGGATGGTTTTTCTGCGAGGAGTTTCCATGACCTACAAAACAAGAACAAAGATGAAGATCTAAACCCTTGAAGTGGTTAGTAAATGCATATGATGCTTTATGATGTTCATGATGTATGCACAAACATATGTACAAGCAATTCACACCAAACCCTAGTTTCAGGCTTGCATGGGGTTTCATAGGTAAGTACCCTCTTGAGTGTAGTTGGCTTAAAAACCTGTCCTATAAATAGTAACCGGGTTCTAAGGAGCTCAATATCATTGGATTGTTTTCATTGTTCATTGTTTTGGTTTAGCCACTTAACTAGCGACCAAAATATTCCAAGAAAACAACCCTTAATGAGTGTAGTATCGAGTATCTACCAACTTCGGACTGCACCAAAGCCGGTCATCTCACTACCCCTAATAAAAGGCCAAGGTGGTCAAGTAAGGTTCTAGGTCATTAGTGCTTAGTGACATCACTCAGCGGCCCCGTACTCTCCTTGATTGAACTCAAGGGTTACCGGTACTCACAAATATGTCGCACTAATATAGCTATTGCTTCGACCGTGTCGGTATACCCCGCACAGTTTCCACAACGTATTGCTATCTATGAATGTTTCCCAAAATCCGAGTGTAGGATTGCAAACCTAAACAAGAGAGCCAAGATATAAAGCAATCAAATAAAAAAATTAGTCATGCAAGAGGGTGATCTAAGCCCTAAGGTTACTCCACTTTTAAAGATATCCCCAGCAGAGTCGCCAGTTCTGTGATACGGTGGGAGAACTGACTTGAGGTTTGCGTTTGTTTTCGCAAATGTTTCGGTTGAGCAAGAGTCGCCACCGACTTTTTATTTTATCCTAAGGAAAGGTTAAAAAGCACAGCAAAAACCTTTGAGATGTTTTCTTGGGTTCGGGGAGTAGATTATAGAAAGGGAAGGTATTAGCACCCTTTCTATCCATGGTTATCCATGGGCTCTTAGTTACTTGCTTAGATCAACTTGCCTTAATTTTGAATTGTTTGAAATGGTGCTTTGTGTGTGGGTTTTGAAAATGTTTTGAAAAGAGGCCAATGTGGTGGCAACCTTTGTAATGATCCATGTTGGGATGTATACAAAGATGTATGTCTTTTGAAAAAGTTTTCAATGTTTTTGAAAGTTTGTTTTGAAAGTGTATTGTGATGTGTGGTTTAAAAAAAATAGGCAAGTGTTTTTGTTTTGCAAATTGGCAAGTAACCAAGAGCTATCTACCCTAATTTTCTCAAAGATTATTGCTATGTTTTAACCCTTTTAACAATTTTGTTCCACCATTGTATTTGGTGGACAATCTTGTGTTAGGATGTGAGAGGGACGGACGCGGGTCATCGTTTAGACCATAATTGCAATGGTGTCAAGTATCTTTGGGCAATTTTTTTAAGGGACTTGATCATTTTTAGGCAACTTTCGAAAGCGTCATCGAGGGACTATGATCATTTGAATTGTTTGTTTTGCCCAAAGAGACCTAACATGCAATATGGCCCAATTTTGAAAGGCAACAAGTGGATGTAACCCTAGGGGTGTTAGTGTGCAAGTGTGTTTTATTGCATACAAGAGTTTTTTCTTTGAATTAGGATTTTCTATTTCATTGATTTTATCTTGCCATACACGTCCTAATTACTAGCAATAAGAAGCGAAAATATAAAATCCTACGCTATTACAACAATTAGGGGATGGGGATACACATTTGTACATGGGGGGTTCAACGAGAAAAATAGACAAAAAAGAAAATAGCAAAAAACAAGATATAGAGAGAGAGAGAGGGAGCCAGCGTGCTGCTGAGAGGTCATCAGAAGTTCTGACTCAGATCCGCTGCCAGATGATCAACCTCTTGGTTAAACTGTATGAGTCAGAACTTCTGACTCTGGCACCTGCAAAACAGAACCCTGTTAGTGGGGAAATCAGAAGTTCTGACCCCCCTGCGCTGCAAGACAGAAGTTTGTTAATGGAGAAACCAGAAGTTCTGATTCTGCTGGAAAGGCAATAACTCTCAGAGGTTCTGATATTATTGACAGCAAAACAGGCTTCAGATGTGCTAACGTCAAAGTCAGCACTTTGCTTTTCCCTATACTAATCAGAACATCTGCAATTTTGTTGTTATTCCACAAAACAGGAAACATATTTGGAACAGATCCAACAAATGTCAAAATGTTTCAGAGGGCAGAACCAATAAGGTCACAGGCAGGTCCTACACTGGCTCAGAACATTCTGAGGTATGAAAGTTCTTAGAATACAAACAGCAACAACATGATATTTACATTATGTTTATTTGAGTATGCACAGCTGATGATGCTTAGCAGCGTGATGAAGGTTAGCAGGTGCTTACCTGGCTGTTGGGAAAGTTTGTGGGTGAAAGCTAGCTTTTGGCTCTGGTGGTGTTCTGGACAGATTCTTTTTTGAAAAAGGCAGGTGAAGGTGTATGCGTATGTAGGGTCAGAAGTTTGAAAATAGGTTTTCTTAGTTCACACAGAAAACTGGGTATTGGATAAAGTTTGAAGATGAGAAATTCAAAGCTATGAAACAATTGGAGATTTTGGCAGAGTTTCAGAACACTATCTTGCTAAGGGTTTCTGTTTCTCTCTTAGCAATTTTTCTGTTTCTTGAACGCCCTTTTTCAGTGGACAATGACTCTCTATTTATAGGCAAAGTTCTTGTGGGTGCCTTGAACATTAAAGCGCCAACAGAGTTTGAATTGTTCTTTGACAAAAATTCCTGGGAAGTTGTGATAACAGATAGCCTTCAGCCTAGGCTGCAGTAGCAGGCGTGGATTGGAGAGAAGTGACCTCTTAAGTGGGCGGTGGCGTGTAGACCCATGCCAGAATCTGCATAAAGGCGTTTTCCAAGCCACACGTGAAGGGATTACTTGGATGAATGTTCAGGAGTGGTTGGAAGCATTAATGAGCATTAAATGGTGATAAGACCTATCAACATCAATATTCTGGTAATGGAAACTAACGTTGAATCAGCAGTTCTGTTTCAAAAAGAACAGCGTAAACCATGCTCTGGCCTTGGCTTCCTGTTGTCTTAGTAAGTTATGGGGATTCTCCTGATTTTCTGATACGTTCCTTGGATTTGCTTCTGGACCTCCTGGGCTTAGAGATTCTGTATCAGTGTAACACCCACTCTTCTGACCTTTTCATCTTCTGATTTCAGCATGTTCTGAAAGAGCCTTCAGACTTCCCTGCTTCTTTTGCATTCCTTTAGCAAATTCTGACTGAGCTTGTGTAACTGCTGAAAAAGTCATGTTCTGTTTGAGTCTTACATATTGAACCACATTTACAACTTCTGATTGAGCTGATGTAGCTGCTGAAGAGCCAACTTCTGACTACGCTGAGCTAAGCTTGCAACTTCTGACCGTTTTTTATCCGGAATTGGTCCAGAAGTTCTGAAACGCCGATTTTTTCTTAAACACTCATTTTTTAGAGAATCATTCCAAGAAATTTTTTTTTTCAAGATAAAAGCGTTGTCTTTAGAGCTTGTGTGATCATCTTGCTCTTGTAAATGGTCTGCTTGGGCAAAAAATGATAACTCAGGACTTGGATTTGTTTCAGAAGGACCTTGAAAATCCCAGTTGATTTCCTGAAGAAAGAGAGGGCAAATTTCGGGGTACAACAGTAGAGCTTTGAAGTCTTGAAAGCTTACACTGCATTTTGTTGGTCCATCTCAGATTTCAGAGAAGATAAGTGTGGTGGCCTATCAGATTACTATATCAATGTCGCTTGCAAATCTACATGACATGTTTCATGTGTCTCAGTTGAGGAAGTATATTTCGGATCCTTCACATGAAATTCACATGGATAATGTACAGGTGAGAGATAATCTGATTTTAGAAGCATCGCCCGGGCGAATAGAAGGTCGGGTAGTGAAACAACTGCAAGGCAAGGATATCACCTTAGTGAAGGTATTGTTGGGTGGACCAACTGGTGAAAGTTTGACTTGAGAACGTAAGGATCAGATGAAAGAGTCTTATCCGATCTTGTTTTTATCAGGTAATTTTCGAGGGCGGAAATTATTTTAAGTGGGGGAGAGTTATAACACCCCAAATTAATTAAGTTATTTATTTAATTGCTTAATTAGTCATGATGCAAATTTGTGATGTTTTGATGATTATGATGGTTATGTGATGTTCTTGTGTATCATGGGAATTAATGGAAATTAATATGAATAAGAGGATTTTTGGTAAATTAGAATAATTAGTTAGAATTATTTTAATTAGTAAAATAGAGTAATATTAGTATTAAGAGATGGTAAGGGAAAAGTAGTCATTTGGGAAGAATAAGTGAGGAAAATAGTGGAAGACCATATTAGGAGTCCAAGGGGAAAGTTTGGTATAAGGAAGGTTTGAGAGCTGGAACAATCATTTTGTGTAATCGTAACATTTGGAAGAGCGTTGTGAAGAGGCAAAGCTAGGGCACAGAGATGCAGGAGGATTTTTCTGATAGAACACTAAGAGAACTTAAGTTTCCTGCTATAATCTAAGGTAAGGGGTGCTTATCATTGTTATTATAATTGATCTAAGTTTTAGATAATTGTAGGTTTGTGTAAGGTTTTGGTTGATGATGATTATATGGTGTTTGTTGATGAATTAATGAAATTGTGATGTTTCATCGCAAATAATTGATGCATATGAAGTATGGTATTTTGGCATTTTGTTATATGATGAAAACATGTGAAATACTGATGTTTGGAGATTTGTAATATGGTGAAATCGCAAGAAATTGTGACTGGTTTATGCAGGAAATTGAAATAGGGAAACCTTGTTCGCGCAACATCTCCGGGCGATGAGGATGTGTCACTGGGCAATGATGACATCTCTTGGGAGTCATCAAGCGAGAGACAAAGCAAAAGGAAGGGAAAGAAATGTGACACTACTGGAGTGCGTTGCTCCAAGCGTCTCCGGGCGATTCAAGGGGCGATGGAAGTAGTGTCGTCGGGCTAAGGTGTCCAAAATTGAGTGGTTGTTTTGAGTTTTCTTAAAAGTATCATAACTTGAGTTTTAGAACTCGGTTTGAGGTGTCGTTTGAAGTGTTGGATATCTAACGCAATGAACTATAGTTTGATGGAATAGTATGAGAAATAAGGAGAATATTCATAATACCCAAGTTAGGATAAAGTTAGGATTCCCCATGTTGGATCATGATGATACCTTGTTTATGATGTTGCTTTATCTTCATGATGATGCTTTGTGTATTATGATGATATGCTGATGCTTTGTGTATTATAATGATATGACAATGCTTTGTTTATTATGATTATATGATGATGCTTTGTTTATTATGATGATATGATGATATTGTGATGAATTCATGAATGGTGATGCGTTTTGACTAGTCGTGGTAGTATTTATTATGTTGGTGCACATCATGCATTCATGGCATAGTTTAGGAATTCAGTCTAGTGATGTTATTAGGATTTCGGTCCAGTGATGATGATAGGACGATAGTCCACTGAAGGCATCAATACCATAGTGAGGATTGAGTGCAATATTATGAAGTACTTTGGTTCCAAGTGGGAATCGATCCTATTGGTTGGGATCTTTGGAGAAAATGATGACTGAGTCATTAGTGACGTTTTTGTACCACATGCATGAGTCTATGATGTTACATTACATTCTATGTGACATTGTGTAATGATTTGTGATACTTGATGATAAATGGCATGTAATGATTATGTTGTTGTGTATTGATAAACTTGTGAAGGTGTGAGTATAGCATGAGGTTTTGATGATGAGTGATTCCTTGCCTATGTGCATGTCTACTATATTTATTCCTTATGTCTTTTATAATGATTATGATTTACTTACCCTTTCTGCTTGCAAATGTTGCCTCTATATGTGGGTAACTTGTAGGTGATCAAGATTAGTGCATGAAGCTTAGAGGATAGCTTTAGAGTGTGTTTATTCAATTTCCATATAATAAAGGGAGTCTTTCTCTGATATGTAACATCAGGGTTGGGATGGTTTTATTGCGAACTTTATGTCCTAAGTTTATTTTAAGATTTATAAACTACCTTTCTTGGTATTATGAACTGTTTTGAATTATGAAGCTTAATTGATAAAGTACCTTAGTAATAAGGATTATTTTGAGACTATGAATTCCGCTACGAGAAGTATGAATATGTGTACTGATTTTTATCCAAGAAGTATTCGTCTTAAATAATTTTGAAACCCGTGTTACGAAGCAGGATTATGTTTTATATGATGTTTACATGAAGATGTGACGCCCTTTTGTGGTTTTAACTTGTTTTATTTTCGTAAATATTAATGTGAAATATATAAGGGTGTTACAGAACCAATGGCCAAGCGCCGGGGGCACTATTTAGACCCTCACACTTGTGAGGGCCAGATATCCATTATTCGTTCTAGAGACCCTGATCTCTTTCTTGTATCTCTTTGCACTCTTTCTTACTTGAGCATTAAAGTTCCTTGCAGGTACACCCTATTCTCTCATTTGATTCTAGCCTTGTCGACGTCATCTATCGGCCCACTTCAAGTTCTGATCAACCGGTAAGATCAGTGGAACTGTCTGCGGGAACTTGTTCTCCCCATCTTTCTTTCCTTGAAACTAAAGATCAAAGTGACATTCAAAGATCCCTATCATGGTTGATAAGATGACAACCATCTTTTTTGGAAAAACCGTGCTCTCTTATGTCCTCAAAATAGAAGAAAGTGGAAGACCACCCCCTCCTTAAGGATATCCCTGAGAAGAGGGATGGAAAAACTGAATATCCCTCCTCGGTTGAAGCCGACATTGCTGACATCCAATTCTTAGAGAATCAAAATCCCAAGAAAGTCCCCGAGGAGCTACCAGCAATCCTCCAACCATTCCCAATTCAGGCCAATGCCGACCCGACCATGGGAGATCTGCTCACTGCCGTTAATCATACCAATGCTATGATCGTACAATAAAGCAACAAGATTGGAGCATGGGAAAAGAAACGTCAGTCAATATTTCCTCCTCAAATATTTTGACGACATGACTCCTACAGTCCATCACCATCAAGGCGTGGTCATCTCCCCACGCACGATAAGCAAGAGGTTTTGTTTCTCAAGAAACAAGTTCGCACCCCTGCCTGTAAAGATCGACGCTCCCCGACCACCAAGAAGACAAAAGGGTAATGAAAAGACAAACAACAACCATTCACTATCACCCATACTGAAGTATCAATCGAGAAGCATATCTCCCTGTCCGGACAACAACCCCTAACGAGGAACAAACCACTACTCTCCTCCCCCATCAGTTGATTGGAGCGATGAAGACAAGCCCCGCAGCCCATTATCCAGAGAAATTATGGAGACTCTGTTCCCTTTTGAGTAGGAGAAACCCCCAAACCTAGGGACATACGATGGGACTGTAGATCTAGACAAGCCCATAGATAATATTGATTCCTTTCTCGACTACAGAGGTGTCCGAGGAGCAATCAAGTGCATACTCTTCCCTACCATGCTCAAAAAGGTAGCCATGGCTTGGTACAAAAGCCTCGCCAATGAGTCGATCACGTCTTGGAAGAACCTGGGAAAACAATTCTCCAGGAACTTTATGGTATCTCGTCGTCACTCTAAGTCAGAGGCATCATTAGAGGCCATCATCCAGAGGAAGGATGAATCCCTCCGAGCATATATAGAAAGATTCAACAAAGAAGCCGTCTAGGTCTCCACGACTAACGGGATGAAGAAGTATCTCCTCGATCAAGGATTACGCCCCCACATCAAATTTTCCAAAGCAGTTGGCATAGAAACTTCTACAACCCTAGATTCCCTCCCACTCAAGGCACAAGTGTACATCCAGTACAAGGAGAAAGAAACTGCCAACTACATGCAAGACTCGCAGCATCGAGAGAATGAAAAAGTTTCAAAGAACGACGAGCCCTCGACATCCTGTCGGGGAGCATAAAAGAAAAGGGAGGAGAAACCCCACGACTCGCGAGACTACAAAGGGTCAGCTAGTTATTTTAACGATTACTTACCCTTGAACTCCTCACACGAAAAGATCCTGACCGACTGTGCCAACTTTGTGTTCCGTCAAGCTGGGGTCCAATTTCCTTGATAGACATCGTCCAAGCTAGGGATGGACAAAACTAAATACTGTCGGTTCTACAAGAGCCATAGGCACACAACAAAAGACTGCATCCACCTGAAGGATGCCATAAAGATTCTTAATTCTTTATTTTTATGATTGGCATTAATTTTAGTAAAAAAAATTAGGCAGCAACATGTTTAATAGGATGTTCTAACTTGCAGAGAAAACATGTTAAACAAGATGTACTTTCGACATGATGTTTGTTACAGCTGAACTTTTAGATTCAGTTAGTGTGTTACAAATGTTAAATATTATGGGAATATTTAGTAATCATATGTGGCATCCAAGACAGAGAAATCAGAGATATATGTTGGTATTCAAGTTATTTAATTTTTCTAAATTTTGAGACATTTTAGGAAAGTTATGGTTGAAGACCTATTTTCATGGAGAAGCATTTCGAGACTTTGTGCAGAAATTTCTGTTGATTTGTAGCACCTAATTTTTTGCGATTTTAAAGCATAATCTAGCCCAGGAAAAGGTTATAAAAAGGAAGTCTCAATACCTAAAGAAAATATGAGCCAGAGTTGTCAAAGTATTAAACTTTAAGGCTTCGTCTATTTACTATTATGAGCCACTCTTGTATTGGTTGTTACTTGAGTTGCACAGTTAGTTGAGTTGTAATTGTGAATCACTCATAATATTTAAAGAAAGAGTGAATTCTATCTGTTTAAGTGTTCCTACTTCTTGATTTTCAACCAATCTTAAGCTTCTAAGTATAGAGTGTTTGTGTGTTTGTGAAGTTTGTTTTCTAATTCATTTGAATTGTGTTCTTGTCACTGTTTGTGACTGTCAAGGAAGTGAGAGGGGTCTCATACCGAGGTGAGTCTTAGGTAGAAATATAGCACGGGTAGTGATTAAGTGAGAATTTGTAACAAAGGAGTTTAGCTTTGAATTCATACTATTTAGTGTATTTTCGTCCCTGGCTTGGTATCCCCTAGAGTATGTGTTGTTGTACACCAAATTGGGTTAACAATTATGTGTGTTGTTTACTTACTGCACTGTTAATTTTGTTATATCTGTTCATTATGTTGAAGTAAGATTACAGTGTCTCGACATATCCTAGGACATCTGTGATCTGAATACCATAATTTCAATTGGTATCACAGTAGACATCTTGCTATGTCTCTGGGTGAGATTCATGGAAGATATTTTCTGGTACAATGGACATTAAAAGTGGATTTATGAACGAAAGCTCTCTGCAAATGGATGATTTGAAGAAGACATTTTCTGAGGTGATAACTAGGAGTTTCAGTGGTAACACTCCTAAACCCTGTGACAAAATCAAGGAGTGTAGGGGGTTATTTGATAGAGGCAGAGGTGGACGAAAATCTAAAGATGATCAAGATTGGTTTGTCCCAGTGATATAGTGTGCCTCTGCAGCTGCAGTTGGTGTTATGTGTGATGTCTTACCAAAGGTTATGACATATTGGTTGATGTGTGAACTTTTGGACAAGTCATATCGTTGCTTGGGTGGTCCCTTAAGAGGGAGTATTGATTATTTGATACAGGGTGAGTAATTATCTCGTCTGAAGTTGTCATGCATATTAATTTGATGGTGACCTGCTGCGATTCTAACTTATGTGTTTAATTTATTTTCAAAGCTATGTTGTTTTGTTGTCACCTAGATTTATGGGCTTATGTGCAAGGGTGTTTAGGTTGTTCCTGAAGGGTACTGATGAGTTTTTTTCCCGCTGCATGTGTGTAATACGGTGGGAGAACTGACTTGGATGTTTCGCATTTTATCGTAATTATTGCGGATAGCAAGAGTCGCCATCAACTTTTCTTTTATCCAATAAAGGAAATGGTGAAAAGAATAGGAAAGACCTTTTGAGATATTTTCTTGAGTTCGGGGGGTAGGTTATGAAAAGGGAAGGTGTTAGCACTCTTTCCATCCGTAGTTATTTACGCGCACTTAGTTTCTAGCTCACTTTGAAATGCTTTGTTTGAAATGTGTTCGCGATGTTTTTGAAAGTATTTTAGAAAGTGCCTTTGTTTAGGCGAACTTTGTAATGATTATCGTCTCTATAAGAATGCATGCAAAGTGTTAACTTTTGAAAATATTTCATTTTGAAAGTATTGGTGTGTTTGAAATTTGTTTGGTTTGAAATGTTTGTGAGCAAGCAACTACGAACGTTCTACCTACTCAAAAAAGTCTTTGTTCATTTCCTCCTCCTTTAGATATTGCTATCTTGCCATTGATTAATAAGAAGCCCTATCATTGGATGTGAAGTGATGGGTGTGGGTCGTCGTACAGTTATAGAAGGCAACATTGTAGGATACCTTAGCAATTTGTCATAAGGGTCTAAGATCGTTTACCGAAGGCAACATCAAAGGATCATCGAGGGACTACGATCTTGTATTCAAGGGTCTTTTCTAAAGTATCCCACGTTCGAGGGACATGACTGTTTTTTCTCAAGGCAACAAGTGAGGTTAACCCTAGAAGTGCGAGTGTGTAAAGTGTTTGTTTTCATGCATTTTTGTCTTTGAGATTAGGGTTTTCTAACGAGTGATTTTATCTTTCCATACAAACCCTAATTACTAGCAATAATATTGAGAGCGATAAATTGCGGGAATTTAAAGTTCTACGCTATTACATCTTTTTTGGGGATGGGGATACAAGTTTATGAATGGGGGATGAAAGCAATAAAGTTCTAATTATACTATTACAACCATATTGAATATTGAATAAAAATATCTAAAAATATAAAGATAATGTAAAAAGGAAGGAAAATTGTTTAAAAAAACTTTATGTATTGACACATGCACTTATGCATCAATACATATCACCTCTTGCCCCTGGAAATCAAACCCAACTCAGTATGTATTGATGCATAATGGTTTGCATCGGCTCATATCTTTTTTGCATCTACACATGAACTTATGCATCGATACATATCATTTTTTTGCTCTTGGAAATCAAAACCAATTCAGTATGTATCGACACGTAATGGTTTGCATCGACTCATATCTATTTTGCATCGACTCATTCGTGTTTTGCATCGAATCATACACATTTTTCTCTCTCTAATGTGTCTTGATAACATTATGTATTGATGTATAATGCATTGTATCGACTCATAACCTGTTTTATAACTAATATGAGTCGACGCATAGAGATATGCAGCGACTCATACTGCTGTTTTTTACTTCTAACGTTGTTCTGTCACATATATAAGTAAGTTCTCAACACATGGTTAGTGAAAATGAAAAATAAGCATATGGTTAGCTTCAGGGAAATGATATCTACATTTTATCTTCATAAATGGACCACTAATGATGCCTGTATGAAGAGTTTAAAGGTCAATAAAACATACCTTGAAACTGAAATTCGTGTTTTGATTTAGAGTTGTTGTATTGTCTTGGAGAAGTCAAGTGGCTCTTTTTGAGTTTGGATAATGGTGATATAATGTTACATAAGTTGCTCTTGTATTTGAACAACTTATATATGATGCATATGAAGTATTTGGATAGTTTGTTGGGACAAGATTTGCAAGGTTTGAGAGATTTGAAGATTTTGGTTTCAAAACTCAAATGGAGATTTTTGTGGAAAATTCTTGTTTTTAGAGTATAAAGGGGTTTGAGGATTTTTAAACACACAAGAAGCTGGCCCGTTTAGCTTGCAAATGACCTCTCTATTTATAGAGAAAAGGTTTGGGAAGTTGAAGTAATCAAATTTGCAAGATGACAAATTATGGTTTTGGTTGGAATGCAAATATCAAGTTATGCCAAGTCTTCCATGGTCCCAAGATGAAGTACCAAAGTTTATGATATAGATGAGCTAATTTCCATGATTTATGGTGGAGTATAATCAAAAGTAAGCAAGGTATGGGCTCAAGATAAATTTTGTACAAAAAACTTGCTTTTCAAGAATAACAATGATGCCTTTATGTCATAAATGGAAAGATCTTTTGAACAATGGATCAAATACTTGGGTAATAGCTCAAGAGTAGGTGTAAGAATTAAATTATGGCGAGACTGGAAAGTTAGAAGGCCTGCAACACAAGATTATGCAGCATAACTTATAGATTGGATTATGTATTCTACACCAAAAATGATTTGTAATTCAAGAATGGATGTCCAACTTCATGCCTTTGAATCTCCCAGCTCAAGTATGATAAATTCACGCTCTTGGACATTTTGGAAAGCTTTAAACCTTGTCTACAACTTTCATGTTGACCACTTTGGCTAAATCAAATTGGAACTTGATGAAAATTTGCCAAGAATTTGAGATAAAAACTGGCCAAAACCTGTTGAAAATTTCTAAGTGTTTTATGAAAAATGTCACGACTTTAGGAATTTATAACTAAAAATCCAAGCACTTCTAGGACTTGATCAACAAAGAAAAGTTGTAGATCTCATCAAGATCTAAAACTTTCACGTTGAAAGTTTTATTTGAATCATCTTGCATCTTGGTGAAAGATTGACATGAAGTAATGAAATTATCATGTATAAAAACACTTAGAAAAAAATTTCCAAGTCTTGAAAAGTTTGACTTTTCACATTGACTTTTGAATTTCTTGATTTATTGATTATCAAGCTTCATATCTTTGAATTTCTTGATGAAATGTGATCTTTGCAATTAAATCTTGACCAAAAAGTCAAAGTTTGACTTTTTATGCATCGGTTGACTTTTCATCAGTTGATCAAATTTCAACTATTAATCCATTGATCTTGAGAGATGAATTGAGTCATGAAATTAGGTCAAGATGATTTCCTTGAATCCTTGATATCATGTTTAAAACCAATAAGTCATGTATTAAGTCAAAAGTCAAGAATTAGTCATTCTCAGTCAAAACCCTAATTTGGACCATTTTGCCCTTTGGATGTTTGAACATTTTTCTTGAGGAATTATGATACAAACTTGATAAATTGATGCATATGGCTTCAAAATATTGATAATGGTAAAAAATCTTGAAGTTTGGCTGTAAGTTGACCATAATTGACTTTTTACTCAATACAACTGATTTTTAGTCATCTGAGCAATTGACTGGGCAAAATTGTGATTCAAGACCTGAAACTTGAGATGATTATTCTTGGAGGTATATAATGATCCATGCAAGTCATTTAAGGAATTAGAAGTCCAATTTTCCTTGTGAAAATCAAAAACCTAATTTGAGGCATCAGTGTTTAGAAGATGGCTTGACCTAGTCAACCCTTGTGCAAACTTGAGCTTTTGAAGATATTTATGAGAAATGTCTTGAGAAATGAGAGGGAAAATTTTGGGGTACAACAATGTGTATATGATGTAAAACCTCTGGTAGTTCCTTGTGTTAAGGCCATATAAAGGACTATTCTAGGAATACCAATAAGGTAAAAGCATTATGATATGGCCTTCTCTGAAGATTTATCTTATTGATGGTGTGATACTTGGAAGATGGCTTCAACCAGAAGATTAAAGTTGCCAAAGATACTTGAGGCTCATCTCAAGTCCATTCATAAAGGAACTTCCAAAGGTGGTTGATGAAACAAGTTCTGAAGAAGAATTGGTCAAAGAATGATCTGATTCTCTGGGAGAAGTAATGGCTTCAGAACTAAGCTCAATAATTCATGCAGAAACCTGTTGGTCAAAGATATGGCATAACATATGCTATGGGAACTAAACATATGTGTGTTAATCACATATGTTTGAAACCTTCTCCTGAGATTGAAGAAGTATCTGGGTTGTACGTCTAAGAAGTTTATGTCGAAGAAACACGTCTTAGATGAGAGGGATGGTCAAGAGATGATCAACCTATTGACTACTTCTTGGGTTAGTTTATTTCTGATCCAAGGAAGGAGGAGTGCAGTGGCTGAGCTCTAACATCTAGTGGAGATTCACTATCTTAACTAGGTTCTTTATATAAGGAGGTCAAGCTCAAATGGCGAGGACATCTTCTCTGACATCTGGAAGATCTTTTTGATTAAAAGGATAAAAATTTGTGTGATCTTTCTTGTGACTACTTTGCTATAATGAAATAGAAGAAATGGGACTTTTAGCAGTAACTGATATGGATGTCTAGCTAGTGGCTCTCTTAAATAGGATGGAGGGTGGTCACTCAAACTCGAGATCACTATCAAGTCTATGAGAACATGGAACTTGCATTATGTTATAATGGAAAAGACATCCAAGGCAGGATGGTTTATGAATGTCTAAAATATTAACTCACAGATGTGGGGAATGTGGATTGTTACAAGATTTTTCTACTATTGTATGGTTCTCATGTGTTCTATGTAAAGGGATGTGCATGGTTTTCTTTAAGTGTTGTTTTAAGAACCATAGTAAATGACAAGGTCCTTTGATTGAGGTTGATGTCTGAATTAGTGTTGGAACATCATCTCAGTAATTACTTTTCCAGAAAAGGAACTTGTTATTGAAAGTTCATGATTGCTGATCACCATTAGAGTCTAAATTAGAATGTCTGACCAAGGTGAAGTATAAAATAAAGCCATGGGAGGTTTGTGGAATGAGTATCAGTCATAGTTTTTTGAATCCACATGCGCTAGTGGATTGTAGAAGAAGAATGTCAGACCAAATAGTCTTCCATTGGTAAGTAGGTAGTCCTATCTGCTAATTTGTGAAGGAAGGAACGTGAGGAAATGTTCCTCTCATGTGTCTGTGTATATGACTGATGTCAAAGTTATTTATGCTAGACATCTTTCTAACTCAAGAATGGAGTTATGTATTTGTCAAATGTACTAGTGCATGATTGTAGTCTTTACATGATGCTCCAAATGGTGTATGAAAGTTTATTTCTCTCCATGGGTATCTGGTGTCTGATATCTGAATAAGCTGCAAAGGCTGTCTCCTGAGGATATCTTGTTATATTAGTTTGGAAGAAAGAATTCCTAGAACTACAAGTGGTGGATCAAGAACCAAAGTGAATGGTTTTTGTGATAAGAAGTTGATGTCCTAAATGATGTTGTAACATCATGCTTGGTTTGGGAGATGCTTAGATTATGTATATGAAACTTGATGTTCAACCCTAGTTTTAGGAGTGGTTGACCATGTCTACAGTGGTGTGTATGGTAAATGCATGACTAATATCATGTTGAAGAATTCACTTGTACCAATAATTTCTAGTGGGTGCAAGAGAAGTGTATCAGATATAGTGATCTGATATGTGTGCTTATGGGGGTGGTTTCTTCTGCTACAAAGCAGCGGCCTTGTCCTCAAACTACTTGTTCTATTTGACTAAATTTTAATTCTTCTCGGACAATATTTGTTGTCTTTTCCCAACTCCTCGTTATCAGACTTCAACTTAGTCACCTTCACCTAAAGAACCACGTTGGCCGCATGAAGGTCCCTCAACTCCTTGGTAGTGGGGGTCCCCTCAGTATGGATAACTTCCAGCTCTAATATCCTCATCATACCTGCCGCATCCTGGGCAAGATTTTTCTTCTTACTCGGTTGATCCAAATTTTCCAAGCGCAAGATCTCTGTCCGCGGAACCTTCAGAGAAGGACCCCCCTTGAAGTAGCTCATTTGCAGCCAACAGGAAGGCAATTCATACTTATCTGGAGACCTCTCCAAGGTCAAGTCCACAGTGTCCCCAACTCCATGATGCTTCATGTCTGAACTCACTTGCTGAGGAGAAGATTACTCCCTGATAGGAGAAAATGAAGAGTTCCCTGAGCCCGTCAGAGGAGGAACCACATCGCCACCTAGGATGCTCTTTGGAAGCCCAACTTTTTTTAACTGCTTCAGGTTGTTGGATGTTTCCAACTTAACCATACGCTCCTGGGCATTCAGAATTTTATCTTCAATGAGAAACAAAGACAAATCAGTAAAACAAAGAAAACAAACAAGGGTGTATCAATAACACAAAAGCTACTTAAAAGCGTTAAGGCTTCCTCGTGGGTGGCACAATCAAGAAGTCCCTTTGTATTAATAAGTCGAGCCGTGAGCATAGGCTCCCCATCCTTGTCAAGTATGATCGTCCCATGCTTGGTAATACACTGGGCGGGGAAAAAGCTGTCAACGAAGGCCATCAATTTGTTATAGCTAGCCCAGTCATCTTCATCCAAGTCGTCCAAACGAACAATATACTCATCTGTCAGTCGGTCAAAATGATCACAACTCCAGGAAAAATAGAACTGTTGAACCTGGTGTCTTCTCAGCCTACCATCCTTGCTCAGTAGAGGCTCCTCGTCATCGTCCACCATAACCTGGAAGTAGAGCAGGGATTCGATGGCCCTCTAAGATACACCATAACCATATAGTACATGTTCTTAAATATTCATATAGATTCTGAGTATAACTTGAACAACTTCCTCGACCGCTTCAAGGAAACCAAGTCAAACAAACCCTCTGAGGTTGTCCGCCATTGAAGATGGAAGCAGGAAAAGAACAGGGGGATTGTGGCCCCATTTTTCAAGTGATCACAAACAAACTTGAACGCCCATATAAAGCTAACGAGTTCAGATTAAGTTGCAAGGGCCCCAAATCTAGGTGGTCAAGAACCGCCACCTAAAGATCTAAGAAGGACAACCAAATCCCCATCTCTATGAAAACATATTCATACACGGGGAAACAATAAGTCTCGAATGAATAGTAGATCCCCTTGTTTTCCCCCCAGAAACACGACTTTCCAATCCTCCTTGGCATTTGACGAACTCGTCTCGCCTCCTATCATTGTGAAAGCCTCATAGGGGAAAGAGGAAAAGAGCGAGGATATCCCCCGTGGCTCTGGAGAAACCCATTCGTTGGGGTCCGAGGACACCCACTCTTCCCCAAAAGTCTCGGTCTGTTAGATTATGATTTCATCCTCGGAATCTGTAGACATTTTTCATCTAAAAAGAAGAGGAAAAAAGTGAATTCGATGATCAGATCAAATCCATCCTTCCACCACTAAATCAGGCGAAAAGGCGTATGAAGACACGAGAACGATGTCATCCAAAAAGCCCTTGCTAAAGCATCAAACGAGGACATCACAAAATCCTGCTCGGTCGACCTAAAACTTCCCCGACGGGTAAATCCTATAAACCCTAACGAAGAAAGCCTCCACGACACATTAACCCAGATTTATGTTTGAAGATTCATTGGAAACTTCATACATTCATCGCAAACTTCATACGTCCACCGGAAAACTCACGAGTTTACTAGAAAACTCAGAGTTTACCAGAAATTCATGGACTATGACGACGACAAGCTAAGCTCGCCACAATGACTACGGCCCCAGAATGGCCAAAAACGTGCATTTCTCTGCTCAATCTCACCCTGTCATCGATGATAGCACCATTAAGTGGATTAACCACCATCAGACACCAATAAATCACCGGAAAATGTTCATCCTAACTCACTATACCTATCCGTATGTATTCAGTCAACAATGAAGCTATAAGTTAAAACAAAACAAAGAGAAGCAAGGAACTTACGTGGTCAGAGAGCTTGAAACTATGGCCGAAAAACTATGTAGCGGCAGCGGATGGAAGTGCACAGTGGAAACATCAAGAAAAAATAAACAGAGAGAGTGAATAAGAGAGATAGGTGAAAAATGTAAATGAGCTGCCTTTTGCCTTATTTATAGAGAAATCTCGGAAAACGTGCTTGTTCACATATAACCTAGGGCAGCGTAGCGATCATCATTAACCCTATCCCCTAGACTACTATCATTACGCATTAATTATAGCACATGGCATACAACCTTTCAAAGTCCAATCAACCATTCAGCTCCATGTGCACCGAACACATGAAACCACGTTTGGGCTCCCCGAGCATGCCTATCCCAGGATACATCTTGAAATGTCCTCATCTCCTACGACAAGCGCTAATGGAATTATTGCCTCCTCGATACACGGGCTGACTCTAAATCATCATTCCCATGCCCAAGAGCAATGACATGGAGGGATCCTACTACGGACTGGCCCAATGGCTAAGCAAGAACCAATCCACTTTTGCATATAGGGCGAACCAATAACCGTGGCCTAATAAAACATGAAGGATAAATGACATTTTATCTCTTTTTCCCCTCGCCCGAGGAGCTCTGGCTGGCTGACCACCAGGGTCAACATAATTACTTATGTCTGCTCAAATAGGCTATTCCTCATCCTGCCAAGCCACACGAGGATAGCAACCCAGGAACGACAAAAAATCACGCTTGCCCGTCAAACACTTCTCTGTCTGTTATAATGGCTAGTTCCTGCCAGTTAGATATTTTTGAGGAACCTGATATCTAGGTCCAAAAATAGGAACCAATGGCGAAGCGTCGGGGGCACTATAAAAACCCTCACACTTGTGAGGGCCAGATATCTATTATTCGTTCTAGAAACCCTAATATCTTTCTTGTATATCTTTGCACTCTTTCTTACTTGAGCGTTGAAGTGCCTTGTAAGTAGACCCCCTCCTCTCCTTTGATTCCAGCCTTGCAGACATCATCTATCAGCTCACTTCAGGTTCTGATCAACCGGTAAGATCAAGTATGTTTAAAGTTAAACTCTAATTGAGTAATTTTGAATTAGACTTTCAAATGTATCACTTGAAAGTTTTATAATTTTTGAAGTTGTAAATTTTTAAGACAAAGTCACATTACAATCTGATATCTTTTATTTTAATATTTTTCTTTTAAAAAAATAGTTATTTTAAATATTAAATATATAAAAATATCAGACTTTAAAAAATAACTTTTAAGTCTGAAACAAATGAGTTTAATCTAATGAGTTGAATCAAGTAATTTGTGAATTTATTATAATAGAATTTAAGCTTACAAATTTTCGTGTCGAACTCGAGTTAAGTTTTAAACTAAGCCAATTCTTATCTAGTTGAGACAAGATAAAGCGAGTTCGATTCAATTCAACTTATTTTCAACTCTAGATATAAAGATAAATGAGAAAATAAAAGATAATCACATATAAACTAATTTTATATGGATATTTAGTAAAATATTTTGTCAAATCTTATGAAATACACATATATAATACTTATTTTTTAGAGTGTGGATCAATTTACTCTAAGAGTAAGTTTTTTAACTTACTCTAAATCATAGCTTTTAAATTAAATCTAGTTTAATAATTAATTATCATTTTTATTTAACTAACCATTAAATTATATTTTAATAATTTAAAGACTATAATTTGAATTAAACAAAAAAACTTATTTTTGGAATAAACTGATCCCCACTCTATTTTTTTAAATGATATAAAATTATTTTATCACTACGCCAAAACTGCTTTTGAGCAGCGCACTTTAGACAACATTTCTATACTAAAGTGCCGATATAAGTCCCGATAAACTTTTAAATTTAAAACTATATACATTAGACAACACTTTATAAAAAAGTTATGCCTAAATTTAAGAAGAAGCGCTGCCTAAGCCACACTTTAGGCAGCTTGAAAGCGCTGCCTAAAGTCAATTAAAATTGAAATAAAAAATAAATTCTAGAAAGCGCTGCCTAAAATCAAAGCGCTTCTATAGGCCCAACAATAGAAAGCGCTTTCATAGGCCCAAAGCGCTGCTAAAGGCTTACTTTAGAAAGCGCAGCTATAGCTTTAAAAGAAATTTGAGAAAAAACTCTGCTAAAGTCCTACTTTAGAAAACACTTTTAAGAAGCGTTGCTTAAGGCCATACATACCCACAAAGAGCTTGTTGTAACCCAAAATTTTCCCTCATTTTTGTTCAAGATATCCTCCTAGGGTTCCCAAATGCTCAAGGTTGCTCAAGAATTGACCAGACAAATTCTTCTCCTAAGCAATGGATCCACAACTAGGGTTTCACTTTTCATAAGGAAGTTTGGGTTTCAGAGGTCTTAAATGGAATTCATGTTCTCTTATATGTCTCCAAGAATTCTCATACCAAGCTTCAAGCCTTGCATCACAAGTTTGCTCATTCAATGGTTCAGATGACTGAAAATTAACTATATTTGATAAAAAGTTAACTGTGGTCAACATACAGTCAAACCTCAATATTTTTGGTTAACATCAACATTTTGAATCCAAATTCATCATTTGATCAAATAATTATCATGGTTCCTCAAGAAAATCCCTCAAATCAACAAAAGTCAAAAGTTGCAAAGTTATGGTTTCCATGAGAGAAGTCAACTGAACTTTAACCAAGCATAACTTTCACATGCTTCATCAACTTTTCCCCAACATAAGCTCATTTTGAAGGAAATTAGATTCTCTACAACTTTGTATCTCTAAGGTCAAGTCCAAAAGTGCATCATTTGAGAGATATAAGCCAACACATTACAGGTCATTTCAAAAGTCAATAAAAAGACACTTTTTGTCAAGGAAACTTACATCAAGATAAATCTTCAAAAGAAAAAAGTATCAACATAGAGATTGTAGAGGATATCTTGAGCTTTCCAAAACATTATATATCACCTTTAAAAGATGAAAATTGAGAGAGTTATGACCATTACAAGTTGGGAAATTTTGAGCAAATGCATGAAGTTCATGTGGAACAAACTTGATATTTTGGGCTATTAGGCTATTATTTCAGGGTCCAAGTGTGTTCTATATCTCATGTTCAACTCAAGACTTACTGATACACCTCCCTTTAATTTATTTTATTTATTTTTGATTTTTTATTCATTTAAAAGTCAAAATTAAATGAAATAAGACAAGGTCTTCTTACACAAAGACCAAGCCCATATCTTTGCCCTACTTTCAACCTATATATTCTCCCATTTATTCTTATACAAGGACACGAAAAATATTGCCTCAACAACTTGTCAAAAATTCCAAACTTTTTCTAAGAATCCTAAAATCTTGAAACCCTTATCACAAGCCCTTTCACCACAAACTTGCCATCCCAATCATCTCCATTCATTCTCAGGGTAAGATTGGATCGTTTACAACGATCCAAATGGCCAAAATACACTTTTGCATGCATCACGATTTCATCTTTGTTTGAATTTCATATTTTTTCATTTCACTGCATTCTAACGTTTACTAATGCTTGTCAAGTGTTTATGAGACTCAACTATGTAGGAATGACCCATTGTGGAGGTCCCATGGAATCAAAATCTCGAACCACCATTATTACACTGATTTGCAGTATTTTGTTTATACCTCATTATGCAAGATGATTCAACCCAAACTAAGGCCTCCAATGTACTCATATGGGCTGATTTACCTCTCATCGGAGAAGACGACCGGAGCTAGGGCTCCGACATCTCTCCGGTCAATGCATTTGTGCTTCATATTTATGTCACTCTGTTGTAACCTAAAATTTTCTCTCTCATTTTACTCAATACATACTCCTAAAGGTCCTCAATTTGCTCAAGTTTGCCCAAAAGTTGACCAGACAAACTCTCTCCTAAGGCAATGTGTCTCAAATTAGGGTTTCCACTTTCATCAAGATGTGTGGATCACAAAGGCCCCAAATTATTTCCAAGGTCCTAATATATTCCCAAGATTCTCCATGTCAAATTTCAAGCCTTGCATAAGAAGTTTGCTCAGTCAACTGCTCAGATGCTTGAGAATCAACTAAACTAGGTCAAAAGTCAACTGTGGCCCACATACAGTCAAACTTCAACATTTTTGGTCAACATAAACATTTTGAAGTGATCCATAATTTTATCAAGGTTTGATCATGATTCCTCAAGAAATGCTCCTAACTCATCAAAACCCAAAAGTTGCTAAATTAGGGTTTCTCAGGAAAAGTCGACCAAACTTTGACCAAGCATAACTTCTTCATACTTTATCAGAAATTTTCCATCCAAGTCTCATTTTGAAGAGGATGCAATTACCTACAACTCATCTTCATCCCACAAGTTCAAAATATGCACTCATAAAAAGATATGAATTTCTACATTATAGGTCCTTTTGAAAAGTCAACAAAAACACCTTTTGGGTCAAAGCTTCTTACATGAACATGGAAGTACCAATTGAGATGAGACAAAAAGGGTTGTTTAGGGGACATCCTAAGCTTTCAAAAAATTCGAAGAACACCATCTTAGGGTTAAAATTGAGGGAGATATGTATTGTCAAAATTGACCAATTTTTGGAAATGTGCATGAAGTCAATATTGATCAAAATGACTTTTTTTTCCAAATGGGCCCATGTTTTCTTGTTTGAAACTTGTTCCTAAGATAGCCCATGACCCCTGAGCTTATCCACCTATTATTTTATTATTTGTATTATTTATTTTGATTTTTTATCCATTTAATCAAAATAAATCAATTTAAATAGTAGAATAATCAAATAAAATCAAAGATTTGATTTTATGAGCATATTATGAGTCCATGAATAGCTAGCAAATCAAAAAATTCATGAAAGAGCCAATTGATTGGAAAAGATCTTAATTTGGTCTATTTTGGAAACAAATCATACAAGGAAAAGAATGAAATCAAATCTCCATAGTTTGCAAAGATATAATCAGTTTTTGTTGACCTAAATCATTCTATCATATATACCTAACATCTCTAAAGCATAAAAAAGGATTGGGGTCGTGAAAGAAGGAAGACAAGTCTCAATTTTTTGTCAAAAAAGTGCAGGTCGGTTTCGATTCTACAGGCCGTTTCAAGCAATTCCAAGGCCATCAATCCGTTCATTGACATCTTCTGAAGCCATTCCAATCACCCTCAAGCCTAAAAACCTTCAGAAATTGCGCCTCACAGTGCCACGGTTTGCATCTTTTTTCAAGATTTGTTTTTAATAATTTATCCATCATAAACATGTTTTGATCATATATCCATGCTTGCTATCATATTTGCAATGTTTTTAATTGGTTTGATTGAAGTTTAAGTGCAAGAATGGCACGATACCGTTGTTAGGGTTTTGAGGTCCCAAATTGGGAATTCCATATAGAGGCAAAATTGGACAAAGTCAGAGGTACTATCATGCTTAGAAGATGATTTGCAATTGATCCATGTCTTTGGTTTGAATTTATTCTGCTTATGCTGCATTTTTGAATTTTACAGGTTTATGGCTACGAACAAAATCCGTCACTATAGCTTTTAGTGAAGGAAACGACTGTAGGTAAAAGTGTGGCCAAAACCAACAGTTATGGGGAAGTAGACAATTAGGTGGCAGAATCCTATTGGGTGATTTGAATCACGTGCGCGTTTGGGAAAGACCACTTTATTTCCTTTATATTTTATTTATGTTATTATATATACAACTAACCATCCCAAAAAATTTTGTTTTCTTACTTTGTTTCTACAGATTCAATGCATCATCATCCAAAATGCCTACCATGTGCTACCACCCTCTGGCCATTGGATGTATCAATAGTTCAGATTCAACGCCTCAAACAATGAAGGACTATTGTGCACTCTCAGGCTGGCACAACACAAGCCCATTCTTTTCTTTTCTATTTTATTTTTTAAATTGTTTTACTAATTATTTTCCTTTATTAAAATAACACCAAAAAATCATTATTTTTTATTTAATCAAAAAATCATCAAAAAAACATAAAAAATCATTTTTTTTCATAAAAATATTTTATTTCCTTAATTAATTAGTTTAATTTAATTTAGGGCAAATTTAATTCCTTTTTTATAATTTAAATTAATTAGAAATTAGGGTTTTAATTTATACATAACCTAATTAATTTTTCTAAAAAAAAACTAACCTAAATATTTTTTTCAATTAGATTTGTTAGGTTTCCTAAATTATTCTCGCATTTAATTCGCCGCGTGCATTTTTTTAATTTCCTTTTATTATTATTGTAACAGTTTCGAGGTTGTAATAGTAATTAGGGTTTAAATTCCGCATTTTTATTTTCAGTCCAAAATAATTATGTATCTGCAAAAGCCTTGTAATATCTAGGACTTTAAACTTTCTTGCTTTTAATTCCGTAAACTATAAACTGCTTAGATGTATGTTAATAGGATTGTATGGAAAGACAAAATGAAAATTAATACGGTAGAAAACCCTAAATATGCAAAGATAAATTAACTAAAAATTACACTCGCACTTGCTCACTCCTAGGGTTTGCCTCACTTGGGTTCCTCAGAAAAATGGTCGTGTCCCTCGAACGTAGGGATATCTTAGAAAAAGACCCTCAATCTAAAAGTCATCATAAAGATCATAGTCCCTTAACGTCCCTTGAGTTACCTACGAGAAATGATCTTGTTCCTCGATGTTGCCTACGAATATATGATGACAGTCCCTTCGAACGGCTAAGGTATCCTTACATGTTGCCTTCAATGACCATTTCATCCCTTTCGATAGTCCCTCAAACTTCAACGATGGTGCTACCTAAGCCTTAATAATAGGATAACACTGTCTAAAGAAAAACGAACAGTCTTTTTCGAGTAGGTAGATTAGTTCTTAAGTACTTGCTCAAAACAAACAAACTTTTTCACACCAAACACTTTTCAAACAAAGTTGTCAAAAACAACTTTGTAACACTCTTGAGGACATAAACAAGGGTTAAAACGAAGTTAGATAAAACTTTTCCAAACAAGCACACACAAGCAATTTCAAAATGAGCAAGTACCTAAGAGCTAGTGGAAAACCACAGATAGAAAGGATGCTAACACCTTCCCTTTCTATAATCTACCCCCCGTACTCAGAAACATCTCGAAAAAAGTTTTTTCTATTCTTTTTCTTTTTCCTAATTGGAAAGAATAAAATTCGGTGGCGAATCTTGCTTACCGCGACATTTTGCGAACAAAAAACGTAAACCAGTATAAACAGTCGGTTCTGCCACCGTATCACAGAAGTGGCGACTCTGCTGGGGAAAATTAATAAAGTGTGGTTTACCTTAGGATCTAGGCCATTTTTAAATTGCTTTCTTGGTTGTTTTGCTTGCTTTAAGCGTTTTTGCTTGGGTATTGTTGAAGATCCTACACCCAAATCTAGTGACACTTATTAGGTAAACAATAATAGATCATGGAGACTGTACAACATAGACCGATATGGTTTAAGCGATGGCTGTGTTGGTGTGGCACTTTGGCTGGTATTAGTATCCTTCATGGGGAAACAAGGAGAATACAGGGCCGCCGCGTGGTATTGTGAAGCACTAATGGACCTTAGAACCTTAGTTGAACAAACTTGGCCATTAGAAAGTAGTGAGATAGCTGACCTCAGTGTAGAGCTGAGGATTGGTTGATACTCGATGCTACACTCATTGAGATCAAACTTTCGGGATATTTCTGCCGCAAGAAAAGATTGCTTGAGCTGAGACAATTCCCGATAAAGGATGGTCAGTGATATTGAGATCCCTTAGAACCCGATTACTATTTATAGGACAGGCTGAGCCAATCCAACTTCAAGAGGGTACTACCTTAAACTCAAGCAAGCCTTAAACCTGAGGACTTGGTGTGATTTGTTTGTGCTTGTTATACATGTGATTTCTCAACATAATCATGACATCATAAACATGGCATATCATACTAACCATTTCAAGGATATCAAGGGTCTGTGATGTAGGTCATGGCGAACCAGACGTCTAGCAAGGGGCAAGGGGATTTATTTTCCTCTAGCCAATGTTGTCAAAGGATCTTGAGTCAGGGGCTATGACCCACTCGATATGGCGAGCTTGACTCTTGAAGAAGGAATCTCAACGACACGAAGTTTCTTCAATCAAGCTGCAATCAAATTCTAACAGTTTCTTGTTTACCCCGCGAGATCCTTGAAAACATTGCATGCATATCATACACATCATTACAGGTACCATTATAGGTTTCTCATCTTCTTCGCTGTTTATTTCAGCAAAAAGTTCTTCCAAACAAAGCATCAAGGACCTTCAGGCACAAAACGCCCAATTCCAGCAAATGTTCATAAATTTGGCAAAAGGGCAGGAGGATCTAAAAACCCTCATCCTGAAAGAGAAAAAGAAAAAGAAGAAGGATACTAGTATTCTGAATATAGGCAGAAGGTTTAGAGGACCGTTGAAGCGACAAGTGGATCTGACGTCTTCATCTAAGGAAGGGGAGAATCAAGAAGAAGAGACAAGGGAGAAAGATCCTAGTCCTGAAGTTTCTGACAATGATACCGACTACAATGATGAGCAGTATCCTCCCACTGAGGATAGATACAAGCAGTTGGAAGATCGCTTAAATGCTATGGAGGTCCAGAGGATACCTGGGTTGGATTTCGAAGAATTGGAATTGGTGTCGGGAGTCTTCATCCTGCAGAAGTTTAAAGCTCTAATTTTTGCAAAGTATGATGGGGTGTCCTATGCAAAACTCCATCTCTGTTCTTATGTTAGGAAGATTCAGCCTCACACCGCTGATAGGAACTTGTGGTTCCATTTCTTTCAAGACAAACTGTCTGGGACTCAGCTTGAATGGTTCTATCAACTAGAGGGAACCAATGTCCGTAACTGGGAAGATCTGGCTGCTGCTTTTTACATGCAATATCAATATAACACTAACCTTACCCCTACCCATACTCACCTCCAGAGTATGTCCATGGGTGCAAGCGAAGGTTTCAAGGACTATGCGCAGAAATGGAGAGATCTGGAAGGGAGAGTCTAACCCCCTTTGTCTAATAGGGAGTTGATGGATATGTTCCTTGGTACGTTGTCTGGTCCTTTCTTCAATCACTTGATTGGTAGCTCCTCAGCTGGTTTCACCGATCTGATATTGACTGGAGAAAGAGTAGAAGCTGGGATCCAGAGTGGAAAGATCCAGAAAAATACCTCTTCGAGTACATAGAAGAATTCATTTGGTGGCAAGAGGGAAGCCAATGCTATGCACGGCCAGAAGGGGCGTAGCAAGGCAGACTACCACCAATCTGTGGGGGCAGTGCTGATCTCTAATTCGGCACGCGCACAACGACCACAACAACGAAACAATCAGCCAAGGGTGGAAAGACCTCAAAGGCAGTTCACCCAAATCAACATGCCACTGTCACAAGAATTGCAACACGTGTTGAAGATGAAGCTGATTACGGTGATAAAACCTCATCCGAACCCAAAGACTTCCTCTCCTAACTATAATCTAGAGGTAAGGTGTGCTTATCATTCTGACAGCCCGGGGCACGATACTAACGATTGTTGGGCGCTGAAATACGAGATTCAGAATATGATTGATGCCAAGGAGATCGAATTCGACCCTCCCGAGACTCCCAACGTGATCACTGCTCCCTTGCCAAAACATGGCTATGATTGAAAGCATTTTTGTTCATTTAAATTCTGAAGTTGTATTTTCTTTGCTTATTCGAACAATTATTGTCATGTCAAACTCTATTATTTCATTAATGCATTACACATGTCTGTCTTGAATTAATTTGTTTTCATTATGCTTAAATTGCTTTATATTTCCTTTTCGTGATATTCAACTCTCGACTAAAAAACTGTAAGCCTTTAGAGGGAGGATGGCGAAAACGATACCATAATCTCTACAATATGCTTTTGAACAGACCTTGTTGACGATGTACAGGCGTTGTTTCAAATCCTAAACAGTGGAGTTATAAGGAAGATAATCCCTAGTCAACCCCTTCGAGCCAAAGAAGTAGGAGTTTTTCTTTTCACACATATTAAAACCTTAATCATAACCTGGGGCAGGGTAGTTTTCTCAATTAATTCAGAGGCGCATTCAGTCACAATCTTCCGCTTCGTACACAATGAATAGCATCAAAGACGTCCTTCTGAAACAAAAGACGGTGATGGTTCCCTATAATCATCAAGACAGACAGTCATTATCTCTCGAAATAAAAGCCCATTAAGTCAAAACCTATGAATGAGACTTAAGAAAAAACACTTGGGCATCCCGCTGACTGTAATCATAAAAAGAAACAGTTCAGGCAAAAGACAGGGATAATAAAATAAAAAATAAAGAGGTCCTACAAACCCTCAACAAAAAAGAAATGACTTCCTATTCAAAATAAACTGCCAGTATCCGAACCATCACTGGAATATCAGAGCAAATACTCAAACGGGATCTAAATGCACAATTAGCTGAGTTTAGGATCGAAGAACATCACGAAGAACGGGTGGGTACAAATAAAATTTGAGCCTTTATCCTTTGTTTCTTAAACCGTGAACCAGGCCAAATTATAACCCTTAAAAGTCCTAGCTGAAGCATGGGTTAGTTCAAAAGCATACTGTTACAAAATGTATCCTAACTCCTGAAGGTCCGTTACAAATCCTGAGTTGATATCACATCTTTGAAAAATTCTATTTTTTCTAAAAAAAACTGCATTTTCAAGACTTCAAGACAGACGTAAGCTTTGCATTCTTAAAATAACATTGTTTGCATACGATTATTTGTTCAACAACAGAGAAATTCACATGATGAATATCTAGTGAACAAAAACCTTCTCAATAAAAAGGATCACCTCAAGTGGAAAAACACTTCCAACCAAGGGGCACAACATGATCATTGTCCATCATCTGGGGCAGTCAAGTCAAGATTCAAGGAATCTCTTAAAGATGCCAAATAGCCAGGGGTAGATCTCCATATGAATAACTTGGGGGTATTGGGCATGAATTCCAGCAATGAATCTTGTACGATCAAACAAACATCTTCTAGTAGTGTGGCAACACAACACTACCGACAATGACAACATCCTACACCCTGAGAGCGTGGACATAGTCAGAAAATACTGCGCATGAACAAAGACCCGTTAGGTTGAATGGCCTAGGCAAAAATAAGGGCATCCCGGCGAACCAAAAGGGTTCGAGCAAAAATTAGGGAGAAAAACAAAAAAAGATATGTACACCTGGGAAGCCGAAAACCTGAAAAGGAAACTTGGGCAAAAAAGGGTATCCCAGTGGACTGAAAATCTAAAAAGACAGTCCAGGAAAAAGTTAGGGATTAAAGCGTACGACTATGCCCCGTCATCTCGTCACTTGCCTATCAGTAAAAGACTTATCATTTTGATCGAAAATTACCAAGCACCTTATAAGTTGGGACAACACTCAATCCACAAGGCCTCCGCAGGCACTTTCTCCAGCAGGTACAAGGGAAGAAAAGTCTTGATACGAAGTCATTGTCGTATCCTCAGCATGCGTCCCAATAACATCTACACTCCCCACATAGTAGAGGAAACCAAAGTTTTGATCTCTTCCTCCCCAAACAGGAGTTTCTTTCCCCAACCAAGCTCTTTCGGAGAGCCGAGGTCTATATTCCCAGCTGAATTTTGTAATCGCAAGCGGTTCATAAAGTTTTCTCCCGAACAAAGTTTATTTCTCTGAATACAGAAGCTCAATCCCCGACAGAGTTTATCCCTTCAGCTATGGAAGCTTCTCCCTCCAACGGAATTATTCCCCCGCAGAGTTGTTCTCAAGCAGAGTCTCTCCTTGGCAGAATATCCGTAAACAAGGGGCAAATCCCCAGCATAGTCATCTCTGGTTCACCATCTCCAGCGGAAGTAGAAGAACCACGTTTTCTACGATAGTCTGGAACTCAATTTCCATTACTCTCCAACAGCAGTCATGGATTTATTTTCCTAAATTCGGACATGCCACAATAGCATTTCATGTTCATATATCATGATGTGCGCATACATATTGCATATGGCATAATCTCATTTATTTTGAGAATATCATCATACAATGCATGTCATGCATCATATACGATTAATCATGTACCTTTTCAGGAAAGATGGTTATCATAAACAACTTCCAGCAAGTTCAATATTAGCTCCTGAAACTAAACATAGTAATTATCTGCACGATCAAATGAATCTTTACACGGGTTCGTCACGAAGTAATCTTACACGGGTTTCTCCTAAATGCAGCTTCACACGGGTTTATCCTGAAAAATCTTACACGGGTCTTTTCTCATACATTTCCAAATAAAGTTTTACACAAACTTATCACAAAGTAACCTTACCCAGGTTCCTTCTGAATTTTTACATGAACTTATCACAAAGTAACCTTACCTGGGTTCCTTCTGAAGTTTTTACACAAACTTATCCCGAAATAACCTTACCCAGGTTCCTCCTGAAGTTTTACACAAACTTATCACGAAATAACCTTACCAAGGTTCCTCCTGAAGTTTTACACGAACTTATCACAAAGTAACCTTACCCAGGTTCCTCCTGAAGTTTTACACGAACTTATCCCAAAGAAACCTTACCCAGGTTCTTCTTGAAGTTTTACACGAACTTATCCCAAAGTAACCTTACCCAGGTCCCTTCTGAAGTTTTACAGGAACTTATCACAAAGTAACCTTACCTAGGTTCCTTTTGAAGTTTTACACAGACTTAGCCCAAAGTAACCTTACCCAGGTTCCTGCCGAAGTTTTACACGGACTTATCCCGAAGTAGCCCTACCCAGGTTCCTCTTAAAGCCCTAAACAGACTCATCACGAGCAACCTTACCCAGGTTCCTTCTGAAGTTTCACTCAGACTTATCCTGAAGCAACCTTATCTAGGTTCCTTCTCAGTTCAGATGCAGTTTTACCCAAACTCCTCACAAAACAACCTTACCCAGGTTCCTTCTCAGTTCAGATGCAGTTTTACCCAAACTCTTCACAAAGCAACCTTACCCAGGTTTCTTCTCGGTTCAGATGCAGTTTTACCCAAACTCCTCACGAAGCAACCTTACCCAGGTTCCTTCCCATAAGCCCTACTATCCAGGTTCCTTCTCATAACCTTACCATCCAGGTTTCTTTTCTCTTATCTCCAGACAGCATTCCACAACATTGTAAGACCTGGACCTGATCAAACACGATCAGTTTCACCTTTCCACAATAGGTCACGATGCAGCCTATACACTGACCAGATATGCAGTTCACCTCCAGAGTTAATTCCCAAGTAGAGTAACGGACAACTGAAGCTCCTAAAATTCTATTTCTCCCAAGACAGATACCAACATTCCTCAACAGATTCCTCCTCAATGACAGGAGCAAGGATTCTCATCAAAGGAATATCTCAGGAAATCAACATCCTCTAGATGGCATCTTTAAGCCCATCTCGGACGATACTCCATCATGTCTTGGATAACATCTTTAAGCCCATCTCCGACAATTCTCTAGCAACTTCTAAATGGAATCTATAAGCCCATTCCTGATATCACAAATCAAGTATCACTTCATGCGAGTGCAAATTTCTGGGCACTCTAGTGTTCAATCATCTTCCACCTTCAGATCACGAAAGGCAGACGAGCCAATCTACATCCTCAAGTTTAAGAAGATTGAACAAGGGAAATTGTTGTACCCCAAAATTTTCCCTCTCATTTTACTCAATACATACTCCTAAAGGTCCTAAATTGGCTCAAGTTTGCCCAAGAGTTGACCAGACAAACTCTCTCCTAAGGCAGTGTGTCTCAAATTAGGGTTTCCACTTTCATCAAGATGTGTGGATCACAAAGGAAAAAAATGATTTCCAAGGTCCTAATATGTTCCCAAGATTCTCCATGTCAAATTTGAAGCCTTGCACAAGAAGTTTGCTCAGTCAACTGCTTAGATGCTTGAGAATCAACTAAACTAGGTCAAAAGTCAACTGTGGCCCACATACAGTCAAACTTCAACATTTTTGGTCAACATCAACATTTTGAAGTTATATCCATCATTTGATCAAGGTTTGATCACGATTCCTCAAGAAATGCTCCTAACTCATCAAAACCCAAAAGTTGCAAAATTAGGGTTTCTCAGGAAAAGTCAACCAAACTTTGACCAAGCATAACTTCTTCATACTTTATCAGAAAATTTCCATCCAAGGCTCATTTTGAAGAGGATGCAATTACCTACAACTAATATTCAGCCCACAAGTTCAAAATATGCACTCATAAAAAGATATGAATTTCTACATTATAGGTCCTTTTGAAAAGTCAACAAAAACACCTTTTGGGTCAAAGCTTATTACATGAACATGGAAGAACCAATTGAGATGATACCAAATGGGGTTGTTTAGGGGACATCCTAAGCTTTCTAAAAAGTCCAAGAACACCCTCTTAGGGTTAAAACTGAGGGAGATATGTATTGTCAAAATTGACCAATTTTTGGAAATGTGCATGAAGTCAATATTGATCAAAATGACTTTTTTTCCAAATGGGCCCATGTTTTATTGTTTGAAACTTGTTCCTAAGATGGCCCACGACCCCTGATATTATCCACCTATTATTTTATTATTTTTATTATTTATTTTGATTTTTTATCCATTTAAATCAAAATAAATCAATTTAAATAGTAGAATAATCAAATAAAATCAAATATTTGATTTTATGAGCATATTATGAGTCCATGAACATCTAGCAAATCAAAAAATTCGTGAAAGAGCCAATTGATTGGAAAAGATCTTAATTTGGTCTATTTTGGAAACAAATCATACAAGGAAAATAATGAAATCAAATCTCCATAATTTGTAAAGATATAATCAATTTTTGTTGAACTAAATCATTCTATGATATATACCTAATATCTCTAAAGCATAAAAGAGGATTGGGGTCGTGAAAGAAGGAAGACAAGTCTCAATTTTTTGTCAAAAAAGTGCAGGTCTGTTTCGATTCTACAGGCCGTTTCAAGCAATTCCAAGGTCAACAATCCATTCCTGGACATCTTCTGAAGCCATTCCAATCATCCTAAAGCCTAAAAACCTTCAGAAATTGCGCCTCAGAGTGCCACGATTTGCATCTTTTTTCAAGATTTGTTTTCAATAATTTATCCATCATAAACATGTTTTGATCATATATCCATGCTTGCTATCATATTTGTAATGTTTTTAATTGGTTTGATTGAAGTTTAAGTGCAGGAATGGCACAATGCTATTGTTAGGGTTTTGAGGTCCCAAATTGGGAATTCCATATAGAGGCAAAATTGGACAAAATCAGGGGTACTATCATGCTTAGAAGATGATTTGTAATTGATCCATGTCTTTGGTTTGAATTTATTCTGCTTGTGCTGCGTTTTTGAATTTTACAGGTTTATAGCTTTTAGTGACGGAAATGACTGTAGGTAAAAGTGTGGCAAAAAACAACAGTTATGGGGAAGAAGACAATTAGGTGGCAAAATTCTATTGGGTGATTTGAATCACACGCGCGTTTGGGAAAGACCACTTTATTTCCTTTATATTTTATTTATGTTATTATAAATACAACTAACCATCCCAGTAAATTTTGTTTTCTTAATTTGTTTCTACAAATTCAATGCATCATCATCCAAAATGCCTACCATGCGCTACCACCATCTGGCCATTGGATGTATCAATAATTCAGATCCAACGCCTTAAACAATGAAGGACTATGGTGCACTCTCAGGCTGGCACAACACATGCCCATTCTTCTCTTTTCTATTTTATTTTTTTTAATTGTTTTACTAATTATTTTCCTTTATTAAAATAACACCAAAAAATCATTATTTTTTATTTAATAAAAAAATCATCAAAAAAACATAAAAAATCATTTTTTCCCATAAAAATATTTTATTTCCTTAATTAATTAGTTTAATTTAATTTAGGGAAAATTTAATTCATTTCTTATAATTTAAATTAATTAGAAATTAGGGTTTTAATTTGTACACAACCTAATTAATTTTTCTAAAAAAAAAATAACTTAAATCTTTTTTTCAATTAGATTTTTTAGGTTTCCTAAATTATTCCCGCATTTAATTCGCCGCGTGCATTTTTTAATTTCCTATTATTATTATTGTAACTGTTTCGAGGTTGTAATAGTAATTAGGGTTTAAATTCCGCATTTTTATTTTCAGTCCAAAATAATTATGTATCTGCAAAAGCCTTATAGCAGCTACGACTTTAAACTTTCTTGCTCTTAATTCGGCAAACTATAAAGTTCTTAGATGTATGTTAATAGGATTGTATGCAAAGACAAACTGAAAATTAATATGGTTGAAAACACTAAATGTGCAAAGATAAATTAACTGAAAATTACACTCACACATGCTCACTCCTAGGGTTTACCTCACTTGGTTGCCTCAGAAATAATGGTCGTGTCCCTCGAACGTAGGGATATATTAGCAAAAGACCCTCAATCTAAAAGTCATCACAAAGATCATAGTCCCTTAACGTCCCTCGAGTTGCCTACGAGAAATGATCTTGTCCCTCGATGTTGCCTACGAATATATGATGACAGTCCCTTCAAACTGCTAAGGTATCCTTACATGTTGCCTTTAATGACCATTTCGTCCCTTTTGATAGTCCCTCAAACTCCAACGACGATGCTACCTATTCCTTAATAATAGGATATTGCTGTCTAAAGGAAAATGAACAGTCTTTTTCGAGTAGGTAGATTAGTTCTTAAGTACTTGCTCAAAACAAACAAACTTTTTCACACCAAACACTTTTCAAACAAAGTTGTCAAAAACAACTTCGTAACACTCTTGAGGACAAAAACAAGGGTTAAAACGAAGTAAGACAAAACTTTTCCAAACAAGCACACACAAGTAATTTCAAAATGAGAAAGTACCTAAGAGCCCGTGGAAAACCACGGATTGAAAGGGTGCTAACACCTTCCCTTTCTATAATCTACCCCCCGTACTCAAAAACATCTCGAAAAAGGTTTTTTCTGTTCTTTTTCCTTTTCCTGATTGGATAAAATAAAAGTCGGTGGTGACTCTTGCTTACCGCGACATTTTGCAAACAAAAAACATAGACCAGTATAACAGTTAGTTCTGCCACCATGTCACACACTCGTTTCACATAAGTTAATGGATGTACAGCCGCCCCAGCGGTAGAAGCGCGCACGATAAGTCATTTGTGTCAAAGGGCCTGGGTTTGATCCAGCCTTTTGCCACTTTGTTTTTCCTAATATTTTGATGTTTTACAGGATTAAACAAAATGCTCTGAAGCTGTTTTCCAGCACCAAGGCACGCTTGACCCAGTGGTGAAGGTGTTGGTTGAAAGTTGTTGAGGGCATGTGTTGTACCCCAAAATTTGCCCTCCTCTTTTTTCACAAGAAATCACAGCTTCGGGCTTTTCCTGACTTTTTCAGATTGGTGTAAGAATCAGTCAAACAGACTTTTTCTTATCAGTCTATCCAATTTAGGGTTTTCATGGACTCTGGAACATTTCAAGCAAATTATTAGGGTTTGGTTGAGTTGGCTCAGGTTTGATCAGACAGGAGTTTCTTTGGTGTTAAGTCAAGAATCAGGGTTTTGTACGCGCATTCTCAGAAAGAATTAATTCTACAGTTCTTTTCAATTTATTCTGAGATTTGGATTGAGGCATTTGGACTGAGAACTTGCAGGGTTTGATTTAATCAGTAAAGAGGTAGGCATATAGATGTTTGTTTGATTAACTGTGCAATGTTTTGGATTGTTCGGAACGCCGGACGTTTATTAATTATTTCTTTTTCTAAGTCAGAATAATTGGATTTACTTCCAGTTGTTTTAATTTAAGAAACTCAAATAATTAAATAAACAATTGAAGAGAAATAAAAGAGAATATCTGACAAAGGAGGATTTTTTTTCATCTTTAATTATTTGTTACAATTATTATTTGAGCACTGTAAATTTATTTATAGATGTTTACATTAATACTGTTACAATGATTAAAAATAAATTGAAACTATACTAAAATCTATCCTAAATCTTCATCCTCTATTGCTGCTCCCCGTTGCTCAATTGATTTTCATCTGCAAAAAACAAAGAAAAGAAAAGAAGTCAGCACAGAATAAATCAAAGGCAGACAAATATTTTAAATTCATCATTAAAAGTAACTGGCCGAAATCAGTTTGTTTGCCCTCTCTGCGAATCACGAGATTACTCTCGGTTCACAAAGAGGGATAGAAATATGCTTGCAATAAAATATGAAATGCACAAAGCGACAATATTGCACAAATTCAAATTGTCAAACATACTGCATAAATTCAAATTGTCAACAAGCTGTACAGTTCAAAACAAACAGCATGTACAAACTATAAAGTCCAAAATGCCTAACCAAGTTCAAAAGGCAAACTGAATGTCAAAGGAAACTGTCCAAAGCTGCCAAAAGATATCAAAAGATATCAAGATGTCAACAAGTCCAAAAAGCTGTCAACAAAGTACACAAGATATGCAAAAAAGCAGGAAATATGCAGAGGAAAGAAATATTGCAAGCAAGATATTCAAAATACATCATTTCCAAAGCCAACTACTTTTTTAGAAAGGTACAGTTGGAAGCAATAAAATGCTTTTTAAATCTGTGGAGAGAGAGAGAGGAAAAGAAGTATAGGCTTACAGCAGGCTTGAGGCTTAGAAAAAAGATATAACAAGCTATCAGAACATAGAAATCCAGAGGCAGAACCACATAACAAAGGAGAACACAAACAAACAAGTTACAAATTGTAACAGAAGCAGGAGCCTGCCTCCAAAATTATTTCAAGCCTCCAAACCTGTAAGTTACAAAACTGAGGCGTGTAAACTCAAAACAAAATCTCTAACCTGCATAAACCTCTTGCCTCAAGCCTAAATCAACATGAAACACAACAAGCTCTCAAAGCCATCCAAACCTGTGTTAAGCATACCAAGGCTCAAACAGAAGCCTGTAACTTCACCTGCATAAGCCAAGCCTGTGGCCTGTAACCAAGCCTGAAGCCTGCTTCAACTCAGCATCAAAAAGCTAAAGCAAACTACACAAGCCAAGTCTGTGGCCTGTAACCAAACTTTAAAACCTGCTTCGAAACAATCAGAACAAAAGGCACAAGCACATAACCTGTCAAACTTGTCCCCAAAGCCAAATAAACCATCAAACCAGAAAAAGCTTCAACCTGCATAAGCCTTATTCAGACCAGCAACTTCCAACCAAAGCCTAAAAACCAAGCCTGTCTCAAGCCTTTCAGAGCCAAAGCCCTCAGAGCTAGGCTCATCATAGGGCCAACATTCCAACAACAATACTCAGCAATAAACATACAGAAGCAAAGAGTAAATATACCAAAGGCATCTCAACAAGCATCTCAGCAAGCAAGCAAAAAAAAGAGGAAAAGAAGTGAAACAATAAACCAACAAAATCTCAGAATCAAATCATCATTGAAAAACAAGCAAGCATCCAAAAGAGGAAAAGGAGCGTTTTCAGATTTTTCAGACAATCATCATAAAACATCAAAAAGAAGAGAAATACAAAGGTACCGGATTTCCAAGCTAACATCTAGCATCACTATTCCCTTGCCTTCAGCTGCCTGAGACACGCCTCCGATTCGCCTCTCCTCCTCTCCAAACAACGAACTCCAAAGGTAGTATTTTCCTCTTTCTTTTCCACACCTCACACAGAAACAGGTAGGATATAAAGAATCAGTACATAAAAGGTTAAAAACATGCATAAACCAAACGAAACCCTAAAAATGCGTTAAGGTTGAATTATTACCTTCTTCGAAATCGCCGCCTGCGTGACCATGGAGAGGAGGGAGCGATGATGGCGTTTGGTAGCTGAGACGAAGGGATTACATCAATGACTAGCTTGAGCGAGAAAGACGAAGGTGATGAGGTAAACAACACCTCTGTATTGTTGTAACCCTAATTCCCAAATGACACAAAAAGACTGAAACCCTAACAAACAAATGTGTTAAACGTCTGGGCCTTGCCTCTACATGCCTAAGCCCATATACAATCTGGAATACACCCCCCTTTTTCCTTTTGGTTATGTTTGTTTTTGGGCCATAATTCCCCCTTAAGCCCATTTTAATCCTTTTTAACTAATACCTTTTTTATCACTTTACCATTTTTTACACATAACCTAAAATAATATTTTGTTAAATAAATAACACTTTTTTTTCTTACGTAAAATGTTCTTAATTGTTTCTTTTTTATTTTATTACATTTTAAAGAAAATATATAAGCCTTAATTTTTTCTTAAACTTAAAACACTTTTACTTTCTTTTAATTAAAACTTTGTATATAAACATCAATACATAAAAATAGAATTTCTTAAAGCATTTGCTTTTCTTTTATTAAAACTTTTGTTTATACATATTAACAAAAAACACCAAAAGAAATAAACAAAATACTTAATTTTGCATCTTGCATCACTTGTAAATAAATCACATACACTTACACAAATACTTTTGATACATTTGCTTATATTTTATTCTTGTACATTGATACATATTACATTGCGATTGATTCGATTTGGTTGTAAATATATTTGGACACTACTCTCCTAATAAGTCTCATCCCCATTTGTAAATATTTGTACCCCCATTCCCGGATACTTATTTGTAATAGCGTAGACTTTAAATTCCCGCAATTTATCGCTTTCAATTATACCATGTTTAGACCTAGGGTTTGTATGTAAATAAAATCAACCGCTAGATAACCTAATACAAAGATAAATGCATGACAATCAATACACCATTCACACTTGCACCCCTAGAGCAATCCCACTCGTTGCCTTCCAAAATGGGCCATGCTTGCATGTTGAGTGTCTTTGGCAAAACAAAACAAAAACAAATGATCATAGTCCCTCGATGACACTTCTGAAGTTGCCTAAAAAATGATCAAGTCCCTTCAAGAAAATTGCCAAAGACACTTGGCACCATTGCATTCATAGTCCATACGATGACCCGTGCCTGTCCCGTTAACATCCTAACACAAGATTGTCCACCAAATACAATGGTGGAACAATACTGTTAAAAGGGTTAAAACATGAGAAAAATCTTTGAGTAAATTTAGAGGTAGACAACTCTTAGTTACTTGATCAACTTGCAAACACGCTTGCCTACTTTTCAAAATCCACTCCACAAACACTTTCAAAACAAACTTTCAAAAACATTTGAAACATCTTTTCAAAAAGACACACACCTTTGTAAAACATTCGAGTAAAGAATTATTACAACAGTTGCCTAGACAAGGCATATTTTTCAAAGCATTTCCAAAAACACACACACACACACACCACCATTTCAAGCAATTGAAAATCAAAGGCAAGTGATCTAAAACAAGTAACTAAGAGCCCATGGATAACCATGGATGAAAAGGGTGCTAATACCTTCCCTTTTCATAATCTACCCCCCGAACCCACGAAACATCTCAAAAGGTTTTTCCTGTGCTTTTTAACCTTTCCTTTAGGATAAAATAAAAAGTCGGTGGCGACTCTTTCTAAACCGAACAAGTGCGAATACAAAACGCAAAACACCAAGTCAATTCTCCCACCGTATCACAGAACTGGCGACTCTGCTGGGGAAAAACTTAAAAGTGGGGTTACCTTAGGGTTTAGATCACCTTTACATTCTTGCTTTGATTGCTTTACTTTTTTGGGTCCTTGTTTGGATTTGTTGTAAATCCTACACCCGTATTTGGGACACCTTTTTAGGTAAATAGCAATAAAACTGTGAGGGAACTGTGCGGGGTATACCGACATGGTTGAAGCAGTAAGCTATGTTAGTGCGACATATTTGTGAGTACCGGTAACCCTTGAGTTCAGTCAAGGAGAGTACGGGGCCGCTGAGTGATGTCATGAAGCACTAACGAACTCTTAGAACCTTACTTGACCATCCTAGCCTTTTTAGGGGTAGTGAGATGACCGACTTTGGTGCAGTCCGAAGTTGGTAGATACTCGATACTACACTCATTGAGGGTTGTTTTCTTGGAATATTTTGGTCGCCAGTTAAGTGGCTAAACCAAAACAATGAACATAGAAAAAAATCCAGTGATATTGAGCTCCTTAGAACCCGGTTTCTATTGTAAGACAGGATGATCCAACTAACTTCAAGAGGGTACTTACCTACAAACCCCATGCAAGCCTAAACTTAAGGACTTGTTTGCTTTGTATGAATATGATTACCTGTATATACACTCACTTGCTTTTGCATACATGTACATAACATCATGACATCATACCATAGCATTTTCAATAACCATTTCAAGGATCTCGAGAGTCTTTTGATGCAGGGTCACGATGAACCAGACGTCTACCAAGGGGCAAAAGGATTCTACTCTAAACAAGTCCAATCAAAGATCAAGTGCAACAACTTGAATCAGGGGCTATGACCCACTTGACATGGTGAGCTTGATTCTCGTGGAAAGACACCCGCCGGTGCAAAGTTCTCCAATCAAAGATCAAAGTTCAACCTCTAACATTCTATTGTGTTTACCCCAAGAGATCCTTGAAAACATTGCATACATATATCATACATATCATTGCATAACAGGTTTCTCCCATGCAGGTTTTCTTATCTTCTTACTGTTTATTTCAGTAAGATGGATATGGAACAAACGGTGAAAGATCTCCAGGCTCAAAACGCTCAATTCCAGCAAATGCTTCTGGCTATGGGTAAAGGGCAAGAGGATCTGAAAGCTCTCGTTCTCAAAGACAAGGGGGTCAGTCTTGAAAAAGACCATAATCTGGAGATTGATGAAGCTGGTTACTCCGAAGAACAATATCCTCCTGCTGATGACAAGTACAAACAGTTGGAGGATCGCCTCAATGCTATGGAGGTTCAACAAATACCTGGCTTGGATTTAGGAGACATGGGTTTGGTTCCTGGATTGGTCATCCCTCCAAAGTTCAAAGTCCCTACCTTGGCTCTGTATGATGGAGTCTCTTGCCCTAAGATGCATCTAAAGTCTTATGTCCGCAAGATTCAACCATATACAACTGATCCAAGGCTTTGGATCCATTTCTTCCAAGAAAGCTTGGTAGGGGCCCAACTCGAGTGGTTCTATCAATTGGAGAGTTCTCGCATCCACACCTGGGAGGACTTAGCTATGGCTTTTTACAAACAGTATCAGTACAATGCTGATCTTGCACCTACTCGAGTCCAATTGCAGAACATGACTATGGGTCCTGACGAGAGCTTCAAAGGATATGCCCAAAAGTGGAGAGATCTAGCTGGTAGGGTGCAACCTCCTTTAACTGACAGAGAGCTGATTGATATCTTCATGGGAACTCTGACAGGGCCTTTCTTCAAACACTTAATTGGAAGCTCCTCAACCGGGTTCACTGAGCTAATACTGACCGGTGAAAGGGTCGAAGCTAGTATCAAAAGTGGGAAGATCCAAGGAGCTACTCCCTCTGATACTCAGATAATTCCCTACAACGAAAAGAAAGAGTCCAATGCAGTGACTGGTCAAAAGAGTCGTCATGATCAACATGTATGGGCAATCCTGATCTCTGATCCCACGACTGTTCAACAAAAACGGGGCAAGAGGCGTAGGGTAAGATATCAAGAAAGGCAGTATACTGACATCAACATGCCTTTGTCTCAAGCATTACAGCATTTGCTGAGGTTGAGGTTAATCGCGCTAAAGGATCCTCCTCAAAATCCTGATACTTCCTCTTCCAAGTATAACCCGAGTGTGAGATGTGCCTACCATTCTGACAGTCCTGGGCATGACACCGACAACTGTTGGACTTTGAAGAACCATATTCAAGACTTGATTGATGCCGAGGAGATCAAGTTTTGACCCTCCGGAGACTCCAAATGTGATCACTGATCCTATGTCAAATCATTGAGAGCGTCTTTGTTTCTTTGAATTTTCAAGTTGTAATCTCTTTGTCATTCATACAATTATCTATTAATGTCAAACTTTGTTTCATTAATGCATTGCATATGTTTGTCTTGATTTGATCCACTCATTTTCATTACACTTGAACTATGCTTTCTACTTTCTTTATGATATTTGACTCTTTATAAAAAGCTGCAAGCCTTTAGAGGGAGGATGACGAAACAATGCCATAATCTCATACAATATGCTTTTGAACATACCTTGCTGATGATGTACAAGCATTTCTTTCAATTCCCAAACACTGGAGTTATAAGGAAGATAATCCATAGTCAACCCCTTCAAGCCAAAGAAGTAGGAATTTTCTATTTTAAAGAAATCAAAACCTTTGATATAAACCTGGGGCAGGGTAGTCTCTCAGTTAATTCAAAAATGTGCGCTTTAAAGTTACAAACTCTCAGTTCGTAATACAACGAACGACATCAAAAAGAGAAAAGCATTCCTCTGGAATCAAAAGACAGTGATGGTTCCCTATCTCATAGGCAGTCATTATCTCTCAAAAAAAGGAAAAAGCCCATTAGGCCAAAACCTATAAAGGAGGCTTAAGAAACCTGGGGCATCCCGCTGACTGTGATCTCGAAAACAGAGACAGTCAGGCAAAAGTTAGGGATAACAAATCAAAAGAAAGAGGCCATTACAAATCCTCAACAACATGAAAAATGTTGCAAAAAGAAAAAAAGAGATGATGACTGTCCTCCAAATCAACTGGTGAACCATCACCCAAAAAGTCGTTCCAAATTCGAATGGAGTTCGACGCACAATTAACTGAGTTTAGGATTGAAGAACATCACGAAGAGCGGGTGGGTACAAATATACTTTGAGCCTTTATCCTTTGTTTCTTAAAACGTGAACCAAGCCATGTTACAACCCTTCGAAAGTCCTAATTGAAGCATGGGTTAGTTCGAAAGCATACTGTTTCAAAAGGTATCCTAACTCCTGTAAGGCTTTTCTCTAAATCTTGTGTTGATTTTGTCTTATGAAAAGTTTTCTGCTAAAAAACGCATTTTTCAAAACTTCGAGACAAACATAAACTTTGCATTGCTTGAATATCACTGTTTGCATTTGGCTATTTGTTTGACAGTGAAGAAATTCATACAGCGAATGTTTGGAGGAACGAAAACTCTCTCAGTGAACAAAATCACTTCAAAAAGGATGACACTTCCATTGACAAATCTCCTATCAACAAGGGGGCTTGACATGTCACTATCCAGCACACCTGGGGCAGTCCGGTCAAGGTTTCAACAGATCTTTCAAAGTTCAGTTAACCTGGGGCAGTCCAGTCAAGATTTTAAGAAATCTCTCAATTGCAGATTAACCTGGGGCAAGTCTCCGTCCCCATCACTCGGGGCATTCGAATGTCAATCTCAAGGGTTACGAACAGACCAAGTTCCCTAGCAATATCACATGCATCTGATACTAGGGGCAGTGATAACACCTCTCTAGCAGACAAGCAGTCATGGGTTTATTTCCCCAACATTTGTCAAGGATTTATTCTCCAAAACAAATTACATTTCAACAACATTCTTAACATATGCAGATTGATCGACAATCAAGGTTCCTTCATCTTTTGAAGTAGTAATCATCAAGGTTCCTTCATCTTTTGAAGTGGTAATCATCAAGGTTCCTTCATCTTTTGAAGTAGTAATCATCAAGGTTCCTTCATCTTTTGAAGTAGTAATCATCAAGGTTCCTTCATCTTTTGAAGTAGTAATCATCAAGGTTCCTTCATCTTTTGAAGTAGTAATCATCAAGGTTCCTTCATCTTTTGAAGTAGTAATCATCAAGGTTCCTTCATATTTTGAAGTAGTAATCATCAAGGTCCCTTCATCTTTTGAAGTAGTAATCATCAAGGTTCCTTCATCTTTTGAAGTAGTAATCATCAAGGTTCCTTAATCTTTTGGAGTAGTAATCAAAGATTTTCCTTTATCACCTGCTGGAAATTACAACCACCAACAAGATAACAGACAACTGAGAAATCTGTTTCTCTCAAGAATGAAGACTCTCGTCCTTAAAACCTCAGAATATTGGTATACTCCCAGTTTCTGACCGTTAACAGAATGAAGATTCTCATCAACTCATCATGAAGAAACCCTACACCGGTTCCTTCTCAACCTCAGATGCAGTTTTACACGGACTCATCATCAGGAAACCCTACACTGGTTCCTTCTCAACTTCAGATGCGGTTTTACATGGACTCATCATCAAGGAACCTTACACAGGATCCCAGATCAATACCTGCAGCAATCAAAAGATTCTTGCAATCCCCAGCGGAGCTAAAACTTCCAACTATCAATCCCCAAGCAGAATGAAGACTCTCATTCTCGTTTCCTCACAGGATATTCGAATACTCTCCAGTGAAGATCTCCTCAAGACAGGAATCCCCAGTAGATTGGCATACAACCCAAGCACCTGATTCCCCAACAGCGGTCCCAGGACTTCTCACTTTCAACAATCAAGAGATTCTTGCAATCCCCTGCAGCAGTCAAGGACTCACTTTCCCTGGCAGCAGTCAAGATTCTTTTATCTCCTGCCATCCAGGATTCATCTATCCTCAGCAAGTTAGCTCATCAGCTTACATGCGCATTCATCACATTCATATCATAAACATTGATATAACATACATTGCATCATGCATCATGACATTGCATACAACTAACTCTTTACCTTTTCAGGAAAGATCAGTCAACAGACAAAGATCATCATCTTCCGAAATTCTTTCTAGAAACAGTTCAGATGTGACCCAGACATGGCGACATTCTGATACTTATTCCAGATTCACCCATAGATAGTTCAGATGTGACCCAGACATGGCGACATTCTGATACTTATTCCAGATTCATTCAGATGCAGTTTTTACACGGACTCATCATCAGGAAACCCTACACCGGTTCCCTCTCTACTTCTCAACTTTTGAAAACAATTTACGGACGCTCCCCAACAACGGATGCTGCTCTATTGCTTATTCAACTTCAACTCCTGAAAACAGTTTACGGATTCTCCAAACATGGATGTCAATCTATTGCTTGTTCAGACCCCCAGTTCAGAGATGTTCCAAAACATGGATACCTTTCTAATACTCGTCCACTCACCAATGACATACAGTTCAACAATCACTTCCAGATGGCATCTTTAAGCCCATCACCAAATGGCATCTTTAAGCCCATTCCCTCTACCATCACATCACCGAGTGCAAATTTTTTGGGCACTCTAGTGTCCAATCTCCTTTTACCCTCGAGTCGCGAAAGGCAAACTTGCCAATCTAACTCTTCAGGTTCAAGAAGATTGAACAGGGGCAACTGTTGTACCCCAAAATTTGCCCTCCTCTTTTTTCACAAGAAATCACAGCTTCGGGCTTTTCCGGACTTTTTCAGATTGGTGTAAGAATCAGTCAAACAGACTTTTTCTTATCAGTCTATCCAATTTAGGGTTTTCATGGACTCTGGAACATTTCAAGCAAATTATTAGGGTTTGGTTAAGTTGGCTCAGGTTTGATCAGACAAGAGTTTCTTTGGTGTTAAGTCAAGAATCAAGGTTTTGTATGCGCATTCTCAGAAAGAATTAATTCTACAGTGCTTTTTAATTTATTCTGAGATTTGGATTGAGGCATTTGGACTGAGAACTTGCAGGGTTTGATTTAATCAGTAAAGAGGTAGGCATATGGATGTTTGTTTAATTAACTGTGCAATGTTTTGGATTGTTCAGAACGCCGGACGTTTATTAATTATTTCTTTTTCTAAGTCAGAATAATTGGATTTACTTCCAGTTGTTTTAATTTAAGAAACTCAAATAATTAAATAAACAATTGAAGAGAAATAAAAGAGAATATCTGACAAAGGAGGATTTTTATTCATCTTTAATTATTTGTTACAATTATTATTTAAGCACTGTAAATTTATTTACAGATGTTTACATTAATACTGTTACAATGATTAAAAATAAATTGAAACTATCCTAAAATCTATCCTAAATCTTCATCCTCTATTGCTGCTCCCCGTTGCTCAATTGATTTTCATCTGCAAAAAACAAAGAAAAGAAAAGAAGTCAGCACAGAATAAATCAAAGGCAGACAAATATTTTAAATTCATCATTAAAAGTAACTGGCCGGAATCAGTTTGTTTGCCCTCTCTGCGAATCACGAGATTACTCTCGGTTCACAAAGAGGGATAGAAATATGCTTGCAATAAAATATGAAATGCACAAAGCTACAATATTGCACAAATTCAAATTGTCAAACATACTGCATAAATTCAAATTGTCAACAAGCTGTACAGTTCAAAACAAATAGCATGTACAAACTATAAAGTCCAAAATGCCTAACCAAGTTCAAAAGGCAAACTGAATGTCAAAGGAAACTGTCCAAAGCTGCCAAAAGATATCAAAAGATATCAAGATGTCAACAAGTCCAAAAGGCTGTCAACAAAGTACACAAGATATGCAGAAAAGCAGGAAATATGCAGAGGAAAGAAATATTGCAAGCAAGATATTCAAAATACATCATTTCCCAAGCCAGCTACTTTTTCAGAAAGGTACAGTTGAAAGCAATAAAATGCTTTTTAAATCTGTGGAGAGAGAGAGGAAAAGAAGTATAGGCTTACAGCAGGCTTGAGGCTTAGAAAAAAGATATAACAAGCTATCAGAACATAGAAATCCAGAGGCAGAACCACATAACAAAGGAGAACACAAACAAACAAGTTACAAACTGTAACAGAAGCAGGAGCCTGCCTCCAAAATTATTTCAAGCCTCCAAACCTGTAAGTTACAAAACCGAGGCCTGTAAACTCAAAACAAAATCTCTAACCTGCATAAACCTCTTGCCTCAAGCCTAAATCTACATGAAACACAACAAGCTCTCAAATCCATCCAAACATGTGTTAAGCATACCAAGCCTCAAACAGAAGCCTTTAACTTCACCTGCATAAGCCAAGCCCGTGGCCTGTAACCAAGCCTGAAGCCTGCTTCAACTCAGCATCAAAAAGCTAAAGCAAACTACACAAGCCAAGTCTGTGGCCTGTAACCAAACTTTAAAACCTGCTTCGAAACAACCAGAACAAAAGGCACAAGCACATAACCTGTCAAACTTGTCCCCAAAGCCAAATAAACCATCAAACCAGAAAAAGCTTCAACCTGCATAAGCCTTATTCAAACCAGCAACTTCCAACCAAAGCCTAAAAACCAAGCCTGTCTCAAGCCTTTCAGAGCCAAAGCCCTCAGAGCTAGGCTCATCATAGGGCTAACATTCCAACAATAATACTCAGCAATAAACATACCGAAGCAAAGAGTAAATATACCAAAGGCATCTCAACAAGCATCTCAGCAAGCAAGCAAAAAAAAGAGGAAAAGAAGTGAAACAATAAACCAACAAAATCTCAGAATCAAATCATCATTGAAAAACAAGCAAGCATCCAAAAGAGGAAAAGGAGCATTTTTAGATTTTTCAGACAATCATCATAAAACATCAAAAAGAAGCGAAATACAAAGGTACCAGATTTCCAAGCTAACATCTAGCATCACTATTCCCTTGCCTTCAGCTTCCTGAGACACGCCTCCGGTTCGCCTCTCCTCCTCTCCAAACAACGAACTCCAAAGGTAGTATTTTCCTCTTTCTTTTCCACACCTCACACAGAAACAGGTAGGATATAAAGAATCAGTACATAAAAGGTTAAAAACATGCATGAACCAAACGAAACCCTAAAAATGCGTTAAGGTTGAATTATTACATTCTTCGAAATCGCCGCCTGCGTGACCATGGAGAGGAGGGAGCGATGATGGCGTTTGGTAGCTGAGACGAAGGGATTACATCAGTGACTAGCTTGAGCGAGAAAGACGAAGGTGATGAGGTAAACGACACCTCTGTATTGTTGTAACCCTAATTCCTAAATGACACAAAAAGACTGAAACCCTAACAAACAAATGTGTTAAACGTCTGGGCCTTGCCTCTACATGCCTAAGCCCATATACAATCTGGAATACACCCCCCCTTTTTCCTTTTGGTTATGTTTGTTTTTGGGCCATAATTCCCCCTTAAGCCCATTTTAATCCTTTTTAACTAATACCTTTTTTTTATCACTTTACCATTTTTTACACATAACCTAAAATAATATTTTGTTAAATAAATAACACTTTTTTTTCTTACGTAAAATGTTCTTAATTGTTTCTTTTTTATTTTATTACATTTTAAATAAAATATATAAGCCTTAATTTTTTCTTAAACTTAAAACACTTTTACTTTCTTTTAATTAAAACTTTGTATATAAACATCAATACATAAAAAATAGAATTTCTTAAAGCATTTTATTTTCTTTTATTAAAACTTTTGTTTATACATATTAACAAAAAACACCAAAAGAAATAAACAAAATACTTAATTTTGCATCTTGCATCACTTGTAAATAAATCACATACACTTACACAAATACTTTTGATACATTTGCTTATCTTTTATTCTTGTACATTGATACATGTTACATTGCGATTGATTCGATTTGGTTGTAAATATATTTGGACACTACTCTCCTAATAAGTCTCATCCCCATTTGTAAATATTTGTACCCCCATTCCCGGATACTTATTTGTAATAGCGTAGACTTTAAATTCCCGCAATTTATCGCTTTCAATTATACCATGTTTAGACCTAGGGTTTGTATGTAAATAAAATCAACCGCTAGATAACCTAATACAAAGATAAATGCATGACAATCAATACACCATTCACACTTGCACCCCTAGAGCAATCCCACTCGTTGCCTTCCAAAATGGGCCATGCTTGCATGTTAAGTGTCTTTGGCAAAACAAAACAAAAACAAATGATCATAGTCCCTCGATGACGCTTTCGAAGTTGCCTAAAAAATGATCAAGTCCATTCAAGCAAATTGCCAAAGACACTTGGCACCATTGCATTCATGGTCCATACGATGACCCGCGCCTGTCCCGTTAACATCCTAACACAAGATTGTCCACCAAATACAATGGTGGAACAATACTGTTAAAAGGGTTAAAACATGAGAAAAATCTTTGAGTAAATTTAGGGGTAGACAACTCTTAGTTACTTGATTAACTTGCAAACACGCTTGCCTACTTTTAAAAATCCACTCCAAAAACACTTTCAAAACAAACTTTCAAAAACATTTGAAACATCTTTTCGAAAAGACACACACCTTTGTAAAACATTCGAGTAAAGAATTATTACAACGGTTGCCTAGACAAGGCATCTTTTTCAAAGCATTTTAAAACACACACACACACACACCACCATTTCAAGCAATTGAAAATCAAAGGCAAGTGATCTAAAACAAGTAACTAAGAGCCCATGGATGTCCATAGATGAAAAGGGTGCTAATACCTTCCCTTTTCATAATCTACCCCCCGAACCCACGAAACATCTCAAAAGGTTTTTCCTGTGCTTTTTAACCTTTCCTTTAGGATAAAATAAAAAGTCGGTGACGACTCTTGCTAAACCGAACAAGTGCGAATACAAAACGCAAAACACCAAGTCAGTTCTCCCACCGTATCACAGCGTGGGTTCAACACCCACCCCTACCACTCTTGGTTTTTTACTTCAAATTCTCTATCTTTCTTACTCTTTCCCTTGTTTTTTTTTCTTTTTTCACAAACCTTTGATTTCTTAAATAAAACCCTAATTTAATTTTAGGTTTTTTTAATTAAATAGACCCTAATTTAATTTTTTAGGTTTTTTTAATTAAATTAAAATCAACTTAGATTTAAGGGTTTTGTTTAATTTAATTGACTAACTTTTTTTAATTAATTAAAGTCAATTAGGTTTTAGGTTAATCATCAAACTTTTTCATCAAAACGATCACAAAATAATTTTCTCTTTTCTTTTCCTTTTTACTGCCGCGCGTACTTTATTACCTTCACGTTCTTTTTTCCAATTATGTATCTACTTATAGTTTATAATAGTTTAATTAGGGTTTATTTTTCCCCATTTTTACTATTTTGTACCCTCATTCATGAAGCCTTATAATAGCATAGAATTATATTTTTGTTGCACCTATATTTTTATGCCTTGTATATAACTATTAGATGTATGCTAATAGGGTTTGTATGGCAAGATTAAAAACAATCATAGAAAACCCTAATTTCAAGATAAATAAACTGAAAACAAATCACTCTTCACACTCGCACCTCTAGGGTAACCTCACTTGTTGCCTTCGGAAAATAGTCATGTCCCTTGAACGTGGGGACACTTTAGCACTGTCTCTCGATTAAAAAGATTGTAGTCCCTCGATGACCCTTTCTATGATGCCTTCGGTAAACGATCTAGTCCCTTATGATTAAAATGCTAAAGCGTCCCTATGAGATATCTTTATGAATGTACGATGACCCACGCCTGTCCCTTCACATCCAACGATAGGGATTCCTACTAACTGATGGTAGGATAACACTATCTAAAGGAGGAGGAAAACAATGCGAAAGACCATGAGTAAGGGTGTACTGTTAAACGCTTTCTCACATTTTTCAAAACATATCACACCAACACTTTTTTTGAAATATTTTCAAAAAAAGCACTTTGTACGCATTCTTAACCGATATAAGAATCATTACAAAGTTTTCCTTACTATTGGAATTTTTCAAAATATTTTCAAACCCAAACTCAAAGCATTTTTTAAAAACAAAGTGAGCTAGAAATTAAGAGCCCGTAGATAACTACGAATGAAAAGGGTGCTAACACCTTCCCTTTTTATAATCTACCCCCCGAACTAAAAAAATCTTAAGGTCTTTCCTGTTATTTTCACCCTTTCCTTATTGGATAAAAGAAAAGTCAGTGGCGACTCTTGCTATTTGCAACATTTGCAATAAAACGTAAAACAAGTCAGTTCTCCCACCGTATTACAGAATTGGTGGCTTTGCTTGGGGAAACTAAAAGTGGGGTTACCTTTAGATTTTTTAGTTCCTTGTTTGTCTTGTGTGATTTAAATTTTGGGGCTTGCTCGGGTTTATTTTCTTACAAAGATCCTACACCCAGATCTGGGGGCATTTTAGGTAAGTAGCAATAGATCATGAAAACCATACGGCATATATCGATATGGTTGAAGTGATGGCTATGTTAGTGTGACACATTAGTTTGTACTGGTGTCCCTCGAGTCAGTCGGGGAGAATACTAGGCTTCCGCATGGTGTCATAAGCACTAACTGACCTTTAGAACCTTAATTGACCCAACTTAGCCATTAGAAGGTAGTGAGATAGCCGACTTTGGTGCAGTCCGAAGTTGGTTGATACTCGATGCTACACTCATTAAGATTTAACTCTTGGGTTTTGTTTGGTGGCAATTCAATTGTCGTGCTACACATAACTTGTGGGAAAAATCAGTGATATTGAGATCCCTAGAACCCGGTTACTTCTTTAGGACAGGTTGAGCCAACTAAACTTCAAGAGGGTACTTACCTACAAACCCCACGCAAGCCTTAAACCTAAGGCCTTGCAGTGCTTTGCTTGTGTTTGATTATCTATTTGAACATGACATCATAACATCATATCATGACTATTCATTTTAAGGATCTAGGGGATTTATCTTTATTCTGTGTTGCAGGGTCATGGCTTCCAGTCGTAGGAATACCATCCAGATCAACTTCTTAAGGATACCTTCCAAGCTTGAGGAATTAGTCTCAAAGGTTCCTGACAATTTTCAATTCACCAAGAGACATGGTCATCTACTCAGTTTGATTACTACTGGCTTCTAGGAATACATGATGAGCGTTCTTTTCCAGTTCTTTGATCAGAAGCATCGCTGTTTTACCTTCTGGGATTATCAATTGGTGCCCACAATGGAAGAATTCTATAAGTTTCTTGAAGTTCTGATTCTTGATCAGATATCCTTCACCAGTTTAGAGCAAGTTCCGAAACCTGAAGACGTTGCAGTAGCCTTACATCTGAAATGATTGTACATTATATCTAATTGGGAAACCAGGAATGTAGTCAAGGGTTTTTCTCCTAAATTTCGGATAAAAAAGGCTCAGGGGTTTCTAGAAGCCATGAATTTTTGTGCTTTTTAGGATATTTTGGCTTTGATGATCTATGGTTTGGTACTGTTCCCTAATCCGGACCAATTCATAGATATGGATGACATCAAAATATTCCTCACCCATAATACAATACCTACTTTGCTTGGAGATGTCCTGCATTCCCTCCACACTCGTACTATGAAGAGGTGGGGAACTCTTATGTGTTGCATTCCTTTACTTTCCAGGTGGTTTATTTTGCACCAGCCCCAATCATTGATAAAGAACGAACAAGGTTTGAGGTGGTCTCAAAGGTTGATGTCACTCACTCATGCAAATATCCATTGATGTTCTCGATATTAGGCATATGTCACTATTATTGATCTCTGTGAGGAATTCCTTAATCTACCGCTCCTTCTTATAAGAGGGGGCATAACTTACAACCCTTCTCTAGATCTGCGTCAGTTTGGTTATGCTCGAAGGGATGGTCCTCATGATATGCTCATCTAGGGTATTATGTTCAATTATGAGAACGATCCTCAAAATTACCATCAAAAGTTTATACATGCTCGGGGCACGGTCTACAAGATTGATAGCAAGACTTTGGGGCACAATAATTCCATTCCTCTAGAGCCTTATCTCAAATGGGTGCGGTCTCATGCTCAGAATCTTAAAATGCCATATCCTGCTATCCTACCAGTGATCGTAGAGCCTGTTATCGAAGGGGATGTTTCTCATACCGTTCATCATCCCGATATGTCTACCGACTTCGAGGAGCTACAGAAGGCCTGGATTCAGCTCAAGGAAGAAAGAGATACCTTCGAGGCTCAGTTCTATGCTAGTGAGAAGAAAGTACTTGAGCTGACGAAACGACTCCAAGAAGAACAAAGCCTTAATGCATATGTCAACACAAAGAGGAAGCATCCATGGGAATCTTGAATTCTTATTTTGCTGTTTTGTAACTCTTTTTATTAAAAGAAATTATAATTTGAGCTTGTTACTAAAATTTATTTTGTTTCCTTTTGTTTAAACAAATTTAAATCCCACAACGGTCCTTGAAAACATTTCACTTGCATTTGCATATCATGCATATCATCACATAACAAGTAATATATAAACAAGTTTTCTCATCGTCTTGCTGTTTATTTTAGTAAAATATGGCTCTAGAATAGACTGTCAAGGAACTCCAACCACAAAATGCCCAATTCCAGGAAACACTCTTGAACTTAGCCCAGGGGCAGAAAGAGATGATGGCGCTCATTTCCAAAAAGAAGAATACTCGGAAGCTAGCATCCTCAACATGGGGAGAAGGTTCAAAAACCTCCCCAAGCAAGCTCATAACAGTGTTCTTTCCTCTGATGAAGATGACAATTAGGAGGAAGACGGTAGAAGTATTAAAGTTGAAGGCAAAAGCAACCATGGTTCTGGTAGAATTCCTGAGGATGAAGACTATTCTGATGAGCAGTATCGTCCTGCTGATGACAAATACAAGCAGCTGGAAGATCAACTTAATGCTATAGAGATACAAAAAGTGTCTGGGCTGGACTTTAAAGAGTTGGGTCTTATCTAGGGGGTTGTTATCCCTTATAAGTTCAAGGTTCCTAACTTTTCAGTATGATGGTGTGTTATATCCAAAGCTCCATCTGTAGTCTTATGTTTGGAAGATCTAACCCCATACTGCTGACAAAAAGTTATGGGTTTACTTCTTTCAGGAGGAACTAACATCTGTACTTGGAAAGACCTGGTTGTTTCTTTTTACAAGCAGTATCAATACAATGCTGACCTTCCACCAACTCATGTGCAATTACAAAATATGTCTATGTGCTCGAAAGAAGGGTTCAAAGGATATGCCCAAAAGTGGAGATATTTGGATGGACGAGTTCAACCCCCACTGTCTGATAGGGAGCTGGTGGATATGTTCATGGGCAGTTTGACAAGGCCATTCTTTAACCATCTGATTGGAAGCTCCTCATCTGGTTTCACTGAGATGATTCTAACTGGAGAACATGTCGAAAGTGGTATCAAGAGAGGAAAAATTCCAGTGGCTGCATCTTTAAGTGTTGTGAAGAAGACTACAATGGTAAGAAGGAGACCAATGATGTTTATGGCCATAAGGACCGTGTTAAAAGTGACCGTAATTAGTCTGTAGGAGTGGTGCTAATTTCTAATCTTGCGCCTGTTCAATAACAACAACAGGGCAATCAACGTATGTTATACGCTCTGAGAAGAAAATTTATGAAGATCAGTATGCCATTATCTCAGGAATTACAACATTTGTTGAAAGCCGAGCTGATAACTTTAAGGGATCCTCCTTAAAATCCCAACACCTCCTCTCCTTGCTATAATCCTAATGCGAAGTGTGTCTATCATTCCAAAAGTCCTAGGCACGTTACCAACAACTACTAGGCCCTGAAAAACAAAATTTAGGACATGATTGAACAAAGAGATTGAGTTTGATCCTCCAGAGACCCCGAATGTAATTACTACCCCTATGTCGAAGCATGACAAAGTCATAAGTGCTATTGACGATGTTCTTTATGTTGCTACTGTAAGTGAATTGGCTACTCCCTTACAAATTATCAAGAAGAATCTGTTGCAGGCCGGTTTATTTCCGGGTTGTATCGAAAGATTCTATTGCTATGCAACCCAACCCAATGGCTACAAGTTACTAAAATAAGGCATTCAATTTCTAATAGACAATCACATAATTCTGTTTGAGAAGATTCCGTCTGCTGAGAATCCGTTTCAAGACTTATCTGTAATATTCGGCCCTCTTGTCAGGATCACCTCCAAAGGTCCTGTAAGGATTATTACCAATCCAAAAGCTGATCCTCTAATTATCACTACACATGGACCTATTCCATATTCCTCGGATAAAGCTATCCCTTGGAATTATGGATCCGACGTCTACTACCACGGCGTCAAGCATGAACTACTAACTATTGAAGATGAAAGTATTAAAACTACTGATTCCAACATTGACAATATTGCTGGGGACCAGTAAGGTTACTAGAAGGGGAAGGGTTTTCTTCCCGAAAATATCTCCAAAGACCGTTGCTACACCTATTCGAGATACCGCTACCAAGTCAACTACTGAGGCTCGGGGCAAAGAGAAAATAACAGAGCCTGCCCAGACCGAGGCGCCTAAAGAAGTTACAGTTGAAGACATCTCTAGGAAAGAGTTGGAAGAGGTGTTGAAGGAGGTTTTGAAGATTATCTGTAGGAGCGATTGCAATATTGTTGAACAGCTGGGGCATACACCATCCAAGATCTCTATGTTATCCCTGTTACTATGTTATGAAGCCCATGCACAGGATTTGGTGAAAATTTTGAAGACTGCTCACGTGCCACAAGAGATTTCTTCCAATCAATTTGAGAACTATGTTTCTAGCTTAACAACTGACAATAGATTAGGTTTTTCTGATGCCAACTTAACTCCGGAAGGAAGAAATCACAACAAGGCCCTGTATGTCTCCATTAAATGCAGGAGAACTACTTTGGCTCATGTATTGGTTGATACTGACTCCATGTTAAATGTTCTACCGAAGGTCGCTCTTGACAGACTTGATTGTGAAGAGGTTATACTAAAGCCCAGTGATATTATAGTCCAAGCCTTTGACGGATCAAAGAGGATGGTACACGGAGAAGTAGATCTTCCAACCAAGATGCGTTCGTAGGTATTTGATTCTACCTTCTATGTAATGGATATTCGACGAGCTTATTCTTGCTTACTGGGACGCCTCTGGATCCATGGGGCATGTGCTGTTACCTCAACCCTACACCAGAAGCTGAAGTATCCCATGAAAGGAAAGGTTGTTACAGTCTGCGGTGAAGAAGAATATATGGTTAGCCACCTGAATTCATTTTGGTATGTAGAAATGGAAGGAGAATTCATCGAGACTCCCTGTCATACTTTTGATATCATCCCTCCTGCTGCTACTAAAGGCGTCTCTTCCATTCCCAAAGTTACCAGGTTTCTTCCCAGTATGGCTTCCTTGAAAGATGCTAAAACTGCTGTAGAAGAAGGTGGTTGTACTATTTAGGGACAACTTCCTGAAATTCCATATAAATATAACATATTTGGTTTGGGTTTCACTGCAGAGGGTCAGAGGGTTGTTCGTCGCTCTCATGCTGGAAGACCACCATTCTGTGTCAGCAACAACGGAGTCAACATAATAGAAGACGCTGACAACGATTATGACCTTGACAGCTGGATCTTTCCTACCATTGGCAATGGGCTCAACAACTGGAAGACTCGATACATCATCTCTATCTCCTTTAGTCGAGAGTAATAGCTACATTTCTATTTTTATTGCTTTCAAAGTTTCCGTTATGTAATTTCTGAACAATGACTTTAAACCTTGTGTATTACCCGGGGCACAATGGTCCATTTGTTAAGGGTTATCATTTCATAAACATATTTTCATTTAATAAAGCATTGGGTGTTTTGCATTCAAAATTTACGCTCTCCTTCTTTCTTTTACTTTTTATCACTTTCCAATAGCTATATGTTCTTACACACACCCACATAATAAATTGCAGATCCACTTCCACTCTGGATCTCGTTGATAACGATTCTACTATTTCCACTTATGACTTTGAAAATACGATCTACCAAGCCGAGGACGAAGGTGAGGAAGATTTTGAAATACCTAGAGAATTTTCCAGACTGTTAGAAAGTTGTTCAACCACATGAAGAGCTGGTTGAAGTGGTAAACTTGGGTACTGAAGCAGATATAAAGGAAGTCAAGATAGGGGCCAACCTAGAGGACAGCGTCAAGAACAGGTTAATACAGATGTTTCATGAATATGTTGAGATATTTTCTTGGTCATATGAAGACATGCCAGGGCTCGATACTGACATTGTAGTTCACTGTCTGCCAATGAAAGAAGGTTATTCTCCGATAAAACAGAAGGTTCGTCACATGCGTCTTGAGATGTCAGAGAAGATCATGGCTGAAGTTATGAAGCAATTCAATGCATGTTTCTTAGCAGTGACATCCTATCAAACATGGTCCCAGTACCAAAGAAATATGTCAAGGTACGTATGTGTGTAAACTACAGGGATCTGAACAGGGAAAGCCCCAAATATGACTTCCCACTGCCACATTGTTTACCTGGGGATTTGGTAAACAACCGCTGATCCTCCAAATGGTTACTTATTTGGTTACTCGCAGGATCGATCAGATTGATCCTATGGACATAGGTTGATTTTGAAGTTTAATTAATGTGGATAAGGCTTTAAATAAATTGTTTAAAGTAAATTGCATAAAGGAAAAGGCTTGGTAAAATAACGAGGCTTGAATGTAAAGGTTCGACAGGAATCTTAAAGGGAAAAAGCATGTAAAATACTGGAAAAGTAAATGACTTGAATTGATTAAATTGGTGTTTCACACATACATTTCTCAACAATTCGTTCGCTCACACTGGGTACTTGAATCTAAATGAGTGACTATGTATCTATTGTGAACACACGCGAGAAACTACACGTCTACTCCTATTTATACAAAAACATTCCAAGTAACCGTCGGGCAGTTACACTGCTTCGAGATCAAGCCACTTGTCACGTTCTCCCTGTTCGACGCTCCAGATCTTTGCACGTTAGCACGTAGTAACTGCTGGAAACCGTTTTCCCTCCAAAGCTTTGAATTTCAAACCGCTCCACTCTGGACCATCAAACACGTTCGTCAAGAGACGTCTTCGACGAAAACTCCTTCGACGTCGAAGGCAATCAGCCTTCTTCCTTGGAAGAAATCTTCTAAGTATTTTTGCCATCTTTCGACAGGCACTTCGACAGGCTTAGCCAGTCGAAAGCATTCTTCAGCTTTTAATGGCTGTCATCAATCAAAACAAAGGTGTCGAATTTAGGAGCCAACAAATTGCCCCCCAAGAATGCCTTATTTCGACTCTGAAAGAAAAAGGCATTCTTTGAAAACGCCATTCGACACCTGTTTTTCCACGCTTAGTCACAAGTTAACTTGTGCACTTTTTGTTGCTTTTTACCAACTATTGGCAATCCCAAGAAACCATCATTGATTTGATCCTAGGACGTCACTGTCAGTACGGCGTGCAGAACCAAAACATCACTTCATAATTTGTCATTATGACAAATTCAAAAAACGAGGACGCACGCTGCGTCTCTCTGTTTCTGCAGAAACGGCCAAAACAACAGGATGCTGCCACGCGTCCCACTACTTCCTGCAGCATTAAATGACATTTAATGCCCTCGTTATTGGGAATTTCTCCCACTACTATAAATAGTAGTGAATATCCCATTGTGGGACTTTTCACGCAAACCATCTCTCCAACTCCCTTGCTTTCTTGCAAACTTGTTCTCTTTGCAGAAAAACTCTTCCTTTTTCAACTTCATTTTCATCCTCAACAATGGCTTCTGTTTCAACTGCCCCCAAGACTAACGCACCAACTGAACAACTTGCTAAACCCAAGGTCTTTGTAACTGCTCCGGTAGTGAACGCTACAGGGAAACGAAGGGTCCCTGAACCATCTGACATCTCCGTTCGTGATGCTTACTCGCGTCACTTGATGATTCCGGTTGGATACTCCAACCAAATCTTCGCAATGTCTGGACCCATGAACCCCAGCATCTCTGAAGCTCTGAAGATCAAGAGCTACTTCCCCATTGTCGAGAAACTCAAGCCAGTAGCCTGTGCTAAAAAGGATGCAGGAGACAACGAAGACCCTACACACGAGAAGATTGACCTTCGCTTCTTCAACAGAAGTGTTAGAGTCTTCAGGTCCTGCCCTAATCTCACCCAGGACTATGTTGCTTGGCTAACAAAGCTGGAAAAACATCAAACTCCAGTCTGGAAGGAAATGGGAATCTTTGACCTAATAATGCTGTCGAAGACAGGCTTAAATTACTCCCCAGAGATGCTTATAGCTTCGCTGCTTTTCTGGGATAATTCTCACTTCACCTTTCACCTTCCATGTGGGATGTTAACCCCCACACTCTTCGACGTAGCAGCCATCACTGGCCTTCGACCAACCGGAGATTACTTCGACCCGGAAGAGATGTCGGAGGACCAAATTGGCTTTTCTGAGACGAAGCCAACATTCACTACCTTTATCAACCATTTTCACGACCAGTCGACAGACGCAGTGTCCGACGTTGAACACATAGCGTTTCTAGCCTTATGGCTAACTCGCTTCGTGTTCTGTTCGAAGTCTCTGCAAGTGACCAAAAAGATGGTCACTCTGGCCACCCAACTGCATCACCGCCAGAACATCTGTTTGGCAGAACTAATTCTGGCCAGTCTTTATGACTCCATTAGCAATGGGGTTACTCTCTTGAAGCATGTCGAAGATAGGAACAGTTTGTTACTCGCTGGGCCTTTCTGGCTACTTCAACTGTGGCTTAACGCCACTTTCGAGTCTTTCATACCCAAGAAGACTCAGATAAATGAACAAGCCCCAGCGATAGCTAATAGACGTATCGAAGGAATTAGGCTGGCTCTACTGACACCTGTAGAAGATGGGCTAGAGTTCCAACAAACCTTCACTAACTTCGTGCTGATGTTCGCTCGAAGGAAGGAATTTGTTTCGACTATGGCTCCATTTGCACAACGAAAGGTGGGGCCAGCATGGTTTACAAGGCCGCATCCCAAGGAGTCGAGTGGTCCCAATGTCGATGAGCACTCTGTACTTTGGGAGGCATTCCTTACCCCAAGGATTATGCCTCTTCGATTTAAGAGTTCTAAGACTCATCTGAGTCTGCTTGCCTATCAACCAAATCTGGTATCTCGCCAGTTTGGTATCATCCAAACCCTGCCTTCTCCCATTTTCCCAAGAGAGAAATCAATGTTGTACTTCTGCAACGATTATACAGAAGAAGCTGCCACCAGGCATATCGGAAGATATGCTGGTCGAACCATCCTCTCGCTGTTCAACTACCAGCTTAACTTCCTTTGTTCGCCATCTTTTGAAGAATGGTGGAGAAGCTATTACGCTGAGTACTTCTTCGACGAGAAGGACTTCATAGCAGAGTTGCAGAAGTCTTTTGTCCTTGTGTTGGACAATGTAAAGAAATGTAAGTTCATACTCTCACATTACTTTTTATCTTTCTCTTCGACTGTTTAGCTTGTTAACTTTCCTTTTCGCTTCCAGTTGTTCGAAAACCCTTGGCCAAGAAGGCTACAGGAGGCCCACAAGGAGGGGTCCCTTCGACGAAACCTCCACCGCCGGCGAAGACTATAGCGCCGGCGAAGACAACAGGCAACCAACAGGGGGAAGGCTCTTCGAGGAGGCCTCCTGCATCGGTAACCAGATTTTCTTCATTTTCATTCTGGCTTTCGATTTTTTTATTTTCGACGTAATTATTCAATCGAATTTCCTATTGGTTTTATAGGCCCCTTCGCCCAAGAAAAGGGCAGCCTTTGTGATCGAATCGGGGAGTGATGACGAAAGTGATTCCCCTCCTTCTCCCCTAAAGAGGCGAAAGTTAACGAAGGACGCTTCTGTTCCTACTCCAGCTCCTGAAGGTCGAACCGTCAGGATAAAGGTTGGTGTGAGAAAGCCTAGGCCACCTGCGGTGGTCATCGAAGAACCAACTGAGGAGGAACTGAACGCTCTAGTTACCCAGCCTGTCGAAAGTGATAATTCCAGCCCTGGGGCTGAAGTCAATCCACAGGTACTCTATTGGACCCTTCTTATAACTTAGGCATAGATACCAGTATTTGATTATGTCTCTTTCGACATCTGAAGATTTGTCTTCTTCCTCTTTTTCAGGACACTACTGGAAGTTCCCCACCAAGGACTTCAGAAACTCTGGAATCTGCTGACCTTAGCAGGCCTCAGGTGCAAGATTTGGGCAATGACGAAGCCCACACTGAGCATGAGGCCAATGCTGAAACAGTGGAGAAGACAACTGAAGAACCTGTGGCGGAGGAAACACAGCCAGAAACGGTTCCTGTGGTGGTCTTGTCGTCAGAAGATCCTGAAGGAAGAGACCAAGGCAATGACGAAGAGAATCAAGATGCTGTTGACGAAGAGCATGAAGGTGGTACTGGCGAAGAACACCAGGATGACGCCAGCGAAGAACCACAGAATGACGCTGGCGAAAGACCCCAAGGTGAAGTTAACGAAGAACCACGAGTCGACGCTAGTACCGCCTCAGTTCAAGTCGAAGAGCAACCAAACAAGGCACTCAGCATTCAACAGCCTCCAGTCCAAGATAATACTGTGGCAAGGGTTACCTCCTCAAAGCATAGGTCGAAAGAAGATTTGGAAATCTTGAAACAAACTGACCCTGTCGGCTACCTCAATGCAATCGTCGAGAGTAAGAGTTCTTCTGGCACTAGTCAGGAAATTCCTACTCTGTCGGGGAAATCTACTGAGACTTCTCCTCTTGATGATGCGTTGGCGAAGGTCAAGGCCCAGTTCTTCAAGAGAGATTTAATGAAGGCTTTAGAGGGGGACCCTACTGCTCCATCTTGCTTAAAAGGGGTTTTGAATGCTGTTGATTTCGATGCTGTAGCCCCAGAAATCTCAGACTTAATCATGGAATTACATTCTATGATTGACCAAGTCTCAGCGGATTACCGGCGCCAACGAACTTTTAACAGTCAGCTCGAAACGCTGCATGGCAAGAGCTTATCTGCGTGGACTGCCGTCTCAAGTTCGACTTCTCGAATTGCTGAGTTGTCGAAACAGAAAGCGTCTGCACAGGAAAGGTTCGATGCTATTGAGCGAGAGAATGTCTCCTTCCGAGCACAAATTGCAGAGATAGAGGCGAAGATAAACGCCAACACTGTGCTCCAGGAGGAAATTCTTTCGACCATCCCAGACGCTGAGAGCCAGACTGAGATCAAGCAAGGCCTGGAGTTCGCTGAGAGGGCCCAAAGCCTCGACGCTCAAATTGCCAAACTGGAGCAAGAAAAATCTTGGTGCAAGAAGAGGTTGGATCTGCAGCATGCCAAGTATCTTCGATTGAAGAATTCTCTTTCTTTTTGATTCTCTTTTGTAACCATCTTCTGTAATCGCTTTCGACAACAATTGCCATTTTGGCAGAAATTAATAAAATTTCCATTTTGGCATTTTTATGGTTAATTTAGTTTATTATTTTATTTTTATCTCTTGAAGTATAGGCTTATATTTTTTCAAATATTTACCATTTACTCTCAAGAGCCTTTTATCACCACTTATCTCTTCGACTTCATAGGCTCCACCAGAAAAAGTTTGGATAACTCTGAAGGGTCCTTCCCATTTGGGTGACCATTTCCCCATGCTTCGATCCCGTCGATCCATGGGAAGAATTACCTTCCAAACTAAATCTTCAGGCAAAAATACCTTAGGTTTTACCTTTCTATTATAAGAGTCTTCGACTCTTTTCTTCTGAAGCCTGAGTAAGTCGAGAGCGTGTAATCTCTCTTCGTCTAAATCCACCAGTTCATCTAACATCATATTCCAATAAACCTCAGAAGGAATATCATAATGCCTCTGAACTCTTGCAGATTGAAGACAAATTTCTGCTGGCAACACTGCATCATGGCCAAAAGTTAGCCTATATGGTGTTGTACCAGTGGCTTCTTTTGGGGACGTTCGACAAGCCCATAAAATCTGGTCTAACGTCTTATGCCAATTCTTTGGTTTCTTCCCAACATGTTTCTTTATCAAGCCAATTACCACTTTGTTAGCTGCTTCGACTTGACCATTCGCCTGTGCATAGTAAGGCGTGGATGTTAGGAGTTTGAAACCTGTTTCCTGAGCAAATTCCTGCATCTTTCGACCAGTGAAAACTGAACCTTGATCAGTTGTTATTGTCTCAGGGATTCCATACCTAAATATAATGTTCTTTTGAATAAATTCAATGACATTTTCTTGGTCTACATTGACTAAAGGGACAGCTTCGATCCACTTAGTAAAATAATCAATGCCTACCAATATGTATTTCTGACTCTTAGATGATGCTGGTCGAATCTCTCCAATAAGATCCAACGCCCATCCTCGAAAGGGCCAAGGCTTCACTATCGAGTGAAGTTCGCTTGCTGGTACATGCTGGATGCCTGTATGAACTTGACACTCTTGGCAACCTTTGGCGAACTCAACACAATCTTTCAGCATAGTGGGCCAATATAGTCCTTGTCGAAACAACAACCATTTCATCTTATGGCCTGCTTGGTGAGCCCCACATGCCCCAGCATGCGTAGTCGAAAGGGCTATGTATGCTTCAGTTTCACTTAAACATTTCAGCAACACCCCTTCAGGCGTCTTCTTGAATAACTCATTACCCATGAGTACAAAACTCAACGCCCTGTATTTTGTTTTTCGTTCTGTCGGAGCTCCTGGATTTTGAAGATAGTCCACAATGGGTTTCCTCCAATCCTGGTCTGACAAATTATCAATGAACGAAATCTCAAAGTTTGAGTGATCAGCATATCCTAACCTTGTTGATTCCAAGTCTGTTGGTGATAGACAAGTTGCTCTTATCTTTTCTCGAACTTCGATTGCTCTTTGTAGTCTCGTTTTTGAAATTTTATACCCAGATGCAATCTGTGCCAAGTCATTGGCTATTTGATTTTCGACTCTGGGTATGTGTCGAATATTGACACTTTCAAATTGTTTCAATAAACGATTTGCAATCACAAAGTACATAATGAGATTCTCTCTTATGCATTTATACTCCTTTGTGACTTGCTTGATGACTAACTCTGAGTCTCCCATTATTTCGACTCGAGTTGCCCCCAATTCCAACAATATTTCAAGGCCAGTAATTAGAGCTTCATACTCAGCCTCATTGTTCGAACAAGAACCTTCGATTTGGTACTTGAATGTTGTTGGAATTTTATCTGGAGAAATAAGTAAGACTCCCACTCCTGTTCCATTTTTATGGCTGGAACCATCGAAGTAGAATTTCCAAGGTTCTATCTCCACATAATTAATATCCTCGACTTGAATAGAGTGGTCGACTATGAAATCTGCATCCACTTGTCCTTTTACTGCCTTAAGAGGCATAAAGGTCAAGGAGTATTCAGTCAATGCTAATGCCCACTTGCCAACTCGACTATGCAAGATAGGTTTCGACAACATATATTTGAAAACATCAAAATGAGACGAAACATAAACATCAACTGGTTTTATATATTGTTTGAGCTTTGTACAAGAGAAATACAGACATAGACACAATTTTTCAACTTCGCTATATCTAGTTTCTGCATCATTCAAGACTCGACTGAGATAATAAATGGGTCTTTCGACTCCATTCTCATCCTCTTGGGCTAACATACTTCCCAGAGTTTTGTCAGATGCAGCTATGTACAATCTCATACTCCTATTGCTACAAGGAGGCACCAAAATAGGTGGCTTAGTGAGGTACCCTTTGATTTTGTCGAAGGCTTCTTGTTGCTCTTGCCCCCATTCGAACCCCTCCTTATTCAGTCGAAGTAAGGGTGAAAAGGCCTGAGCTTTCCCACTTAGGTTAGATATAAACCTTCTCAAGAAATTTATCTTGCCCAAGAGAGATTGCAATTCCTTCTTATTCGATGGCGCTTTCGCTTCCAAAATTGCCTTCGTCTTGTTCTGATTGATTTCGATTCCTTTCTTGTGGACAACGAAGCCCAGGAAATCTCCAGCTTTTACACAGAACGCACACTTCAAAGGATTCATCTTCAGACCATGTTCTCTCATTCTTTCGAATGATTGTCGAAGGTGGTCAATGTGACTCTTCCTGGAAACAGATTTTATAACAATATCATCAATATAAACTTGCATAAACGTGTTAATAAAATCATGGAAGATAGTATTCATTGCGCGCTGGTACGTTGCCCCAGCGTTCTTTAGGCCAAAAGGCATCACTACCCATTCGTAAGTGCCTAAGGCCCCAGGACATCGAAAGGCTGTTTTCGACACATCCTCTTCAGCAATGAAAATTTGATTATATCCTGAATAACCGTCGAGCATACTCAGGTATTCGTAGCCAGCGGCAGAATCGACTAGCATTTCCGCCACAGGCATAGGATATTCATCTTTGGGGGTGGCAGCATTCAGATCTCTGAAGTCTATGCACACCCTTAATGTGCCATTTTTCTTAATTACTGGCACAATATTTGCAATCCATTCGACATACCTTGTAACACGGATGAATTTGCATCTCAGAAGTCTTTCGACTTCCGTTTTGATCTTCGACAAAATTTCTGGAGCGAAGCGTCTTGGATTTTGCTTGATTGGCTTCTTTCCAGGTTTGATTGGCAACTGAAGTTCTACCAATCCTCTGTCGAGACCGGGCATTTCGTCATAATCCCATGCGAAACAGTCTTTAAACTCTTTCAGCAATTGGATTACTTCCAACCTAAGTTCTGGATCAATTTTGGCGCTGATGTAAGTTGGCCTATTCTCTGATCCTTCGCCCAAGTTGATTTCTTCTAAAGGGTCTTGTGCTAACATCTTAATGTTGTTCGCCAAGGGATCCTTTTCGAAGCCCAAAGGCTCATCGTCATAGATCGCGTCGAGCCTCTGTTCCTGCATTTCGTCTGGCATGATGTCAGGGGGTCTTGGATCGAAATCCTTTCCTGGGCCAACAATAGATAATTGTTGATCATTGGCCTGTGTGGCCATGTACTTTACTTCGGCTTCGAGAGCCGTTATCATCTTGGTTTCAGCCACATAGGCCGAAATTCGCTTCAGAGATTGTGACTCAGTCATTATCACTGAATTCACTTCCCCAACCAGTTGGTTGGATACCAGTTAGCCCACTGAATTCTATGTGGGACACGTCCTCTCTGTCCCATTGGAAACCATGCTCAGGATGCAGGTATAGGGAACAAAAGGTGTTTGGCGCTGGCGCCATGTCGAAGTCAGGAGCTGGACATGGCCCTATGTGAGCCAAGTTTTTGTCGAAATCTGTTACACCCAAGTGGTTTACTTCGCCAAGGTAGTAACTCTGATCAGCCTCTATGTTTTCGACCAACCCATCTGGGCGCCATAGAAGCAGTCTTTGATGCATCGATGAAGGCACAACACCTACACCATGTATCCACTCACGGCCTAACAAAAGGTTGTAGTTAGGTTTGGCCGAAATGACCATGAACATTGTTGGTCGAAGGATCGACCCAACTTTTATGTCGAGCTGGATCACTCCCATGGTGGTCCCAATGCCTCCCTCATAGTTGGAAAGGACCATATTGTGAGGTTTAATTTCTTCATCCCTTTTGCCAATCTTTATTAGCACAGAATGAGGGATAATATTGATAGTGGCCCCACAGTCGACCAATATCTTGTTCACAGTGGTCTCTTCGAGCTTGGCCCTTATGAACAAAGGTTTGAGGTGATTCTTCATCGCCTCTGTGGGTGGCTCGAAGAAGCCATTTTGTTCCTCTGTAGTGCCATTGTCCATGACAAAATAGCACACTGGCCTGTGTCTGGCCATTTCTTGTTCCATCTCCCAGTCACTGGTTTCGACTTCTACTTGTCGATTGAATTCCCTGGGTAGCATTGAAACAACGTTCACCATTATATCTAGAGTATCGTCGGACTCAGCATCATCTTCGTCTTCGACTTCACTCTGGTTAGGCCAAACTAGCCTGTTGGTAACTGGTTCTCTTTCGAGAGGCTTTCTTTGTTTCCTTTGAGGCACATTCAAACTAGTTTCAGCTTTAGGTTCGTTGGTAGCCTCCCTTTCAGCTTTTCGCCTTCTCTGATACCTCCTCCATTGGGACCTCGACATAGGATTTTTTCCCTTGTAGTTGCTGGACACTTGAGCAACCTTGGGTGCAGCAACTTGAGGATCTTTCTTCTGGATTAAAGAGGAACCTCTTGGCACTTCGAAAGAATGCCATTTCTCTTCACTTGGCCTTTTCCGGCCAGATGTTTTGTACCAAGTGTCTACTGGTACATTTGTTGGAGGCCTAAAAGTCAAAGGCCTCTTGTCTTGATTAGAACCCCTTCTGGGATCATGTCGAAGGTTAGAATTCTCCCTTCTCTTGTTCGCTGCTCTCACGCCTTGTATGTGCTCAGCAGCTTTTTTATCAAAGATAGAACTGCATCTTGGACACAGCATAACCTCTGATTTTTTCTTCTGGCATCTTTGTAAAAAATCTGCCAAGTTTTCGTTTTCCTTAGGGAAAGCCGTTTTATTTGCCTGCTCTTGCCTTATGGCTTCTTCTGAAGTTTTAGGGTCAGAAAGTTCAACCATGTTGATATTCATTGTATCCTTAGTAGCAAGAGTGAGTTGTTTCATTTGTGTCTCCAGATTCTCCGTCTGGCCTTGTACAATGGCCAATTGGGAACTGGGCTTTAGTCCAGTTTTTTGTGCTTCAGCAGTCTTCGACTTTGGATCTTCGACCGCTTTCTGGACAGCCTCAATTGTCTTCCTGGATAAGTTTCCAGAAAAACTGCCAAAGATTGGCATGTTGATGTGGTCCTTAGAGACTTCGACCATGTTAATGCCTGGCTTCTTCGACTGGATCTTGGTAGCCTCTATCATGTTCACCTCAGAGGGTTCTGCATAGTGGGCTTCAGCCTTCATTGGATTGGAGTCGACAGCCATGGGGGATTTGTCAGCAAACTTTAATCTCCCTTCCTCAATAGCGTCTTGCACAAGATTCCTGAAAAGAAAACATTGAGAAGTTTTATGGCCCAGAAAATTATGATATTTGCAAAAACCTCTCTTCTTTCTTTGATCAAGAGGAGGCACTTTTACCCCAGGGGGTACTATCATTTGGCCATCTTTAACTAGTAAGTCGAATATTTCATCACATTTTGTGATGTCAAAACTATAAGTCTTTTTTGGGAACCTATCATTGGTCTTGTCTGGACCAATGGGATTTTTCCCATTTGAGGGGACTAACTGTTTACAAGAGTATGGAGGCCCTTGTTTTAGTTCTGCTAAGTCGACTTCTCCTTCTTCGACAGCTAAAGTATCGTCGAAGGATTCTAGATCTTCGTCGTCCATCTCAACGTAAGCTATTCTCTCTCTCTTGTGAGTTTTTGTTGCCTTAGCTTTTTCAGCTTTAAGGCGTTCGACTTGTCGAACTCTATCGGCCAGTTGGGCCATGTCTCTTAGGTACTGGGTATCTAGCTTCTTCCTAATGGAATAGTCTAAACCGCCTGCGGCCATTTCGACCAGCTCATGTTCTGGCACTTGTGTAAAACATCTCGCCTTAAGCAACCTAAACCTATTCAGATATTCGTCTATAGGTTCAGTGAAACGTCTCTTCACACTCGCCAGTTCTTTCAGGCTTATCTTGGTTTGCCCCATATAGAATTGTTCATGGAACAATCTTTCCAATTGGGTCCAATGGTGGATCGAATTGGGGGGTAGAGTTGTAAACCAAGTAAAAGCGTTCTTGGTTAAGGAACTTGGGAAGTATTTGATCCTTAGGTTTTCATTATTTGAAATGTCTCCTGCTTCGATCAAATACCTTGCCACATGTTCGACAGTAGATTCTGTCGTGTCCCCAGAGAATTTAGTAAATTTGGGAACTTTGGTTCTAGGGGGTAAGTCAGTTTGTAACACATATTCTGACAAAGGAGAAGTAAAGTTGGGCCTTCGAAAGCCCATGTTCATCCCATTCTGAGTCATGATCCTTTCGATCATGGTTGCCAGATTATTTTCCAAACCCATGTTTTGGTGTTGGATATGCTGAACCACTTCGTCAGCATTTTGGTTTCTGTTCACTAGCCTTACCTCTGGGGCTATTACCCTAGGTTCTTCGACAGGTTGTTCTACAGGTTGTTGGGCCTGATTAATGGTGGTTTCTTCCTCTACAAATATCCCCTGATTTCCTCTTATTTGCGCCCTTTGGGGCTGTCGAATAGGTGGGGGTACTCCAAAGAAGTCAGCCAAACGCGTCATTTGCGCTGTAACTTGCTGATTCGACTGAGTAGTATTTTGTATTAGAGGATTTAGCACTGTACTCAAAGTTTGTGCCAACATTTGCACCATATCATGGTTGCTTTCGTCCATCTGTTGCCTCAAGACTGCTGTCGAGGCATTTGTAAGGCCATGGGCTACTTGGGACGTTCCTCCTAAGAGTTGGGTCCTATTTCTATTCGCCATGCCTACTCCAGAGCCTTGGAGTGGCGAAGTAGCACTCACGAAAGGTTCTGAATAAGTGGACGCAACATTCGTCAGGCTTGCCAGTTCAGAAGTTGGCATACCATAGAATGGAATAAATCCTGGGGGAACCACTGGCCTTGGGCCAGTATTTCCCCTTGGAGGGGGGTTCCCAAAGGCATTCTGGGGCCTGTTAACGAAGTTATTGGCCCCGTGGTTGTGACTGACACTGCTGGCATCGAACCAACATTCGTCGCTTCACTAACGGTCATATTAACCGTTGCTCCCACACTTGGTGGTGGAATTTCATTATTGTTTGGCGGATTCGCCATCTCTTCCCTTCTTCTGGCAGTATTATTATCGTTGGTGTATATTCTACCACTCCTCAATAACATACAACTCGAAAAGATGAGATTTTTTCAACAATCAACACACTGTCCCACCGGGTGTGCCAATTTGTTTACCTGGGGATTTGGTAAACAACCGCTGATCCTCCAAATGGTTACTTATTTGGTTACTCGCAGGATCGATCAGATTGATCCTATGGACATAGGTTGATTTTGAAGTTTAATTAATGTGGATAAGGCTTTAAATAAATTGTTTAAAGTAAATTGCATAAAGGAAAAGGCTTGGTAAAATAACGAGGCTTGAATGTAAAGGTTCGACAGGAATCTTAAAGGGAAAAAGCATGTAAAATACTGGAAAAGTAAATGACTTGAATTGATTAAATTGGTGTTTCACACATACATTTCTCAACAATTCGTTCGCTCACACTGGGTACTTGAATCTAAATGAGTGACTATGTATCTATTGTGAACACACGCGAGAAACTACACGTCTACTCCTATTTATACAAAAACATTCCAAGTAACCGTCGGGCAGTTACACTGCTTCGAGATCAAGCCACTTGTCACGTTCTCCCTGTTCGACGCTCCAGATCTTTGCACGTTAGCACGTAGTAACTGCTGGAAACCGTTTTCCCTCCAAAGCTTTGAATTTCAAACCGCTCCACTCTGGACCATCAAACACGTTCGTCAAGAGACGTCTTCGACGAAAACTCCTTCGACGTCGAAGGCAATCAGCCTTCTTCCTTGGAAGAAATCTTCTAAGTATTTTTGCCATCTTTCGACAGGCACTTCGACAGGCTTAGCCAGTCGAAAGCATTCTTCAGCTTTTAATGGCTGTCATCAATCAAAACAAAGGTGTCGAATTTAGGAGCCAACACACATATAGATGTTTTGGTCGACAACACCGCTCAATACAAGGTATTCTCCTTCATGAAAGGCTTCTCGGGTTATAATCAGATCAAGATGGCACCTGAAGACATGGAGGAAACTACCTTCGTTACAAAGTGGGGAACTTTCTTCTACAAGGTTATGCCTTTTGGGTTGAAGAATGTCGACACCACATACCAGTGTGTTATGGTAGCTTTATTCCATGACATGATTCATCACGAGATAGAGGTCTATGTTGATCATATGATAGCCAGAACTCAGACTGAAGAAGAGAATCTTGACCATCTACACAAGTTGTTTGAGAGGCTGGAAAAGTACAAGGTGAGATTGAATTCGAATAAGTGCACCTTTGGGATGAGATCTCGTAAGCTCATGGGTTTTGTTGTCAGCATTAAAGGTATTGAAGTTGACCCCGCCAAAGTCAAAGCCATTCAAAAAATGTCTGTTCCCCATACCGAGAAGGAAGTCAGAGGTTTCTTATGACGACTAAATTATATTGCCCGGTTCATTTCTCACTTGATTGATACTTGTGAGTCGATCTTTAAGTTGTTGAAGAAGGATCGGGCAGTGAAATGGAACAACGACTACCAAATAGCTTTTGAAAAAATTAAGGAGTACCTATAAGAACCTCTAATTATGATGCCACCAGTTAAAGGAAGATCTCTAATCATGTACCTAACAATGCTAGAGAATTCAATGGGGGTGTGTACTGGGCCAGCATGACGAGTCTGGTCGAAAAGAACATGCAATATACTACCTTATCAAATTTTTTACCAACTATGAAACAAGATACTCACTGCTCGAGAAAACTTGTTGCGCTTTGGAATGGGATACTCGCCGACTAAAACAGTATATGTTGACTCGTACTACTCTATTAATCTCTAAAATGGATCCCATCAAATACATATTCGAGAAGTCCACTCTCTCCGGAAGAACAGCCAAATGGCGAATGGTCTTAAATAAATACGACATTCAGTACACCACTCAGAAAGAAATCCAAAGAAGTGTACTGGAAGATCATTTGGCTCATCAAGCCGTAGATGGCTATCAGTATATGAACTTTGAGTTCCCAGACGAGAACATCATGCAAGTTACAGATTGTGAAGAACCTGGACCATATGAAGGACTTGAGCCAGGATCCCGATGGACTATGGTTTTCGATGGAGCTTCAAACGCACTTGGTAATAGAATCGGTGCTGTGATTATCTCTCCCCAGGGTTGCCATACACCCTTCACCGCCAGATTATGCTTTGACTATTCCAACAACATGGTCGAATACAAAGCATGTATCATGGGCATCAGAGCTTCTATTGACTTGAGGATTAAGTTCTTGAATATATATGAGGACTCAGCCCTGGTAATCAGTCAAATCAAGGGAGAATGGGATACTAAGCACCCAAATCTCATTCCTTATAGAGAACATGTGCATACCTTAATCCCGTACTTAAATGAAAACACTTTTGAGCACATCCCACGAGAAGAGAATCAGTTGGCAGACGCATTAGCAACCATATCTTCTATGTTTAAAGTCAGATGGGACAACAAGGCTCCCAAAACTACCATTGAGAGGCTAGACGAACCAACACATTGCTATGAAGTTGACACTGATGGAGTAGAAGAGAAGCCTTAGTTTCATGAAGTGAAAAGATACCTTGAGGCTCAAGAGTACCCCGACGGGGCATATATCAATGACAGGAAATTCCTACAGAGGCTCTCATCCAAGTTCTTCCTGAGTAACAGGGTTCTGTACAAACGCAATCATGATTCGACTCTACTTCGCTGTGTAGACAAGAAGGAAGTGGAGAAAATTATGGAAGATATGCACAAAGGTATCTTTGGTACTCACTCCAATAGACATACTATGGCTAAGAAGATTCTGAGAGCGGGATATTATTGGTCGACTATGGAAACTGACTGCCATCACCACTCAAGAACTTGTCACAAGTTCCAGATCTATGCCGAAAAAGTACATCTGCCTCCAGTACCTCTGAATGTCTTGATTGATCCTCGGCGTTTACAATGTGGGGGAATTGATATGATTGGAGAGATCAAGCCTACTGCTTCTAACAGACATCGGTACATCCTCGTTGCCATCGATTACTTTACAAAGTGGGTTAGAGCAGCCTCGTTTGCCTCTGTTACTAAGAATTTTTTCGCCCGATTCATTAAGCATAACTTTATTTGTCGGTATGGAATCCCTGAAAGGGTTATCACAGACAATGGTACCAATCTCAACAACACTATGATAACGGAACTCTTCATATAGTTCAAGATCAAGCACCATAATTTTTCTCCGTATCGACCAAAGATGAATGGTGCTGTGGAATCCACCAATAAGAACATTAAGAAGATTATACAGAAGATGACAGTGACGTATAAATATTGGCATGATATGTTTCAATTTTCTCTTCATGGCTACCGTATTTCGACATGAAAATCAACTAGGGCAACCCCATTCTCTCTGTTCTATGGTATGGAGGTTGTCCTACATGTCGAAGTTCAAATTCCTTCTCTGAGATTTATGAAGGAGGAAAATTTAGACGAAGATGAATGGACTCAGACTAGGTTGAACCAGTTGGATTTGATTGAAGAGAAAAGGCTTGCGGCTATCTATCATGGCCAGACGTAACAGAAATGTATGTCCAAAGCTTTTAACAAGAAAGTCAAGCATCGAGTATATGAGGCTGGGACTTGGTAATAAAGCACATCATACTACCGTAAGGTGATCCCAGGGGAAAATGGACTCCCACTCATGAAGGGCCATTTGTAATCAAGAAGATATTTTTGGGCGGAGCTATGATAATTACTGTTGTACCCCAAAATTTTCCCTCCCTTTTTACTCAACACATGCCCATTGAGGTCCCCAACTTGCCCAAGGATGACCAAGAATTGACCAGACAAATTCTCCTCCTAAGGCAATGAACCTCTAACTAGGGTTTCAATTTTAATCAAGATATGTTAGCTCCAATGGTCTAAAATATTTTACATGGTCCTAATATATCTTCAAGATTTTCCATGACAAATTTCATGCCTTGCACTACAAGTTTGCTCAGTTAACTGCTCAAATGCTTGAAAATCAACTGTATTAGGTCAAAAGTCAACTGTGGCCCATATACAGTCAAACTTCAAGATTTTTTTGTCAACATCAACATTTTGAAGTGATATCCATCATTTAATCAAGGGTTTATCACGATTTCTCAAGAAATGCTCCTAATTCATCAAAAGTAAAAAATTGCTAATTAGGGGTTCTATAGGAAAAGTCAACCAAACTTTGACCAGCCATAACTTTCTCATACTTTATTAGAAATTTTTCCACCAAGGCTCAATTTGAAGAGAATCCAATTCCCTACAACTTCTATTCAACCCTTAAGTTCAAGAAATTCATAAATTGAAAGATACAAACTCAGACAATATGGGTCCTTTCAAAAAGTCAACACAAACACCTTTTGTGTCAAAGCTCCTTACATGAACATGGAAGATCCAATTGTGATGAAACCCAAATGTTGTTTAGAGGACATCCTAAGCTCTCTAAAAAGTCCAAGAATACCCTTATAGGGTTAAAATTGAGAGATATGCATTGCTAAAGTTGACCAATTTTTGGAAAAGTGCATGAAGCCAATATTGACCAAACTTGAATTTTTTCTCCAAATGAGCCTATCTTTTTATGTTTGAAACTTATTTACAACATGGTACACGACCTCTAAGCCCACCCATGCATTATTATATTATTTATGCTATTTATTTTGATATTTTATTCATTAAAATTCAAAATTAAATAAATAAATAATGGAAATAATATAAGATTGATTTGAAATCATGTTTCTATTAAATGTTGGGAAATTTATTCTGATTATAGCTAGGAGAAACATGCAAGGCCATGAAAGGGAGGAAATATTCAAAATAGAAAAGTTTGAAATAAAAGTAAAAGACATTGATTCCATTTGATTCAGGCCACATTTGTTGACCTAATATGATTCACCATATATGCACAACAAGATGCCAAGCCAAGAGGACGGTAACTACATCAAAACAGCACCCTAAAAGTTTCAAAAAAAATTCAAAGAAGTGCAATATGTTTCACACGATTCAGCCATTCCTCCCTAGATTTAAGCACTCTATCAGCCTCCTGGAGATCTTAGGAGTCCACTGGTTAACAAGGTTTGACAAAATTAAAATTGGAAATTTATGCATTGTTGATGGTTTTAATGATTTGATTTGTGTCTAGGACATCAGTTAGGGTAGGTTGGACATTTTGCATGAGAGCTTCGAGGCTTAAATCATGTGATGCCATTGTTAGGGCATCACGAACTAAAGCTTGCGAATCTCCTGATTTAGGGACCTTCAGACCAAAATAACCCCATATTTGGATTCCTGGGAAAATTTCAAGGGGGGTAGAGTCCTTTGTGCATTTTAATCCTAAAATTTTTGTAGGTTAGGAAATTTGTGTGGTCGGAGAAGACGACCAGAGTGCAACTCTGGTGTCGTTTACTCCTCTGACCTAGGCAAAGAGCATGCATGGCCATTTCATGAAATCTGATTGGTTCATTTAAATCCCGTGGGTCCACTGAACGCATGTATTTTTGATGACCTTGAATTCACCCTTGTTTCATATATAATATTATTAAGTTGTTATAATTATGAATGAATTGGCAGCGCAGATGGTAAAGGAATAAGGCGTGTAAGAGTAATGATCTGGGTTCGATCCCAGAATCCTATATTTTGTATTTTCTAACAAATCTGTTTCAGATCCAACACATTTCCACTCAGCGCGTATACCTTGCACCCTCAGATCTAGCCATCAGATCTTCATTGATCCAGATCCAGCGCTCTTGGAGTGCTTCCCTAGGATGGACCTCCAGAGAACCAGTAACACTGGATCAGGCAGGCACCGGGCTTTGCACGTTCTGGGCCCAACAAAAATTGCAGCACTACACCCCCCAGCTGCTTCCTACTATCAGACCCATTTCATTCTTTTTTTAATTTACTTTATTTTATTTTTAATTAGTTAATGTTTTTTAAATTCATTTTTATTTTAATGATAAAATCAACCAAATCAGAAAAAAACGCAGATGTAGGGTTTTTCATAATTACAGTTAATTTTTGTAAATTAATTTAATTTAATTATTTTAATATTTTTCTTTAAATTAAAATTAATTAGAAATTAGGTTGAAAATTTCAAATCTTTTCTCAATAAAATACCAAAAATATTTTTCTAAATCAATTAGATTTTTTAGGTTTTTCAACTTGTTCCCGTTTTAATATTCGCGCGTTTATTATTCTCCGTTTTATTATTCTTTTCAATTATTGTATTTGTACACAGTTTGTAATAGCTTTTAACTTAGGGTTTATTTACTGTTTTTTTATCCCCAAAGTTTTGGTTATGTATCCCCCTCCCCGAAGCCCTGTAATAGCGTAGGATATTTTTGTTTGCTTTATCGTTTTTACTACTGTTAATTACTTAGATTAATAGGAATGCACGTAAAAGACTGAAAAGAAAACGATTAGATAACCCTAAATGCACAAGATAAATGAACTGAATCAATACACTTGCACATGCTCACCCCTAGTGTATCTCCCACTTTGGTTGCCTTCGGAAACAGTCACAATTCTTAAAATGTGAGAATTTTTAGTGGCTGTCCTTTAGTTCAAAATATCACAAGTTCCTCGATGACCCTTTCGACGTTGCTTCGGTTAAAAAGTGATCTTAGAATTTTAGGGAAATTACTAAAAGTTCTTGCCCAATTACTGTAGCGGTGAAAATCAGAGATCAAGCTATTAATTAACTTGACTCACAAAAGCAAGAGTCGCCACCGCGCTTTATTGTTTCCAAGGGAAAAGGGAAAAGAGCGAAATAAAACCCTAAAAAAAACATGCAATGTAAAATAAAAAGTAATACAAAGCGTTTTTGAAAAGAGATCAAGAGTTCGGGGGTTGGTTATGCAATGGGAAGGTATTAGCACCCAATGCATCTGCGGTACTCCACAGGAACCTTTTGAAATATCTGTTTTTGGTTAAAATTATTTGTTATGTACAAGGGTGTATGTATCTACAAATATGTTTGTTCAAGGGAAAAAATGAGTTTTTATTATTGCGTTCGTGAGGGTTTCGCGACCCTTTGCCTATGTATCCAATGAAGGAATCAAAACACCGTAGTTCCTCTAGAAAAAAGTTGATTTGTTTATGTTTTTTAGTGGGCAACGTTATCGCACGCATTCTAGCAATAGGCATGGCCGATATCGCGTTAGAACGGGGATAACATGTCCTTGGGGGATTTTTGATTTGTTGAGTGTTTTTTCATTTTTTAAAGTATATTCAAGTAATGAATAAAGAGTGTTTTTGATATTTTTGGTTTGTTTGCTTGTTGATTTTATCTTGCCTAATTACTAGCATTTGTACAAAGTTAAAAAATGCAGAAAGATAAAAACCTACGCTATTACAAACATATCAAAAGCATAAAAAATATGAAGGAAAAAATAAGATAAAAGTAAGAAAAGGAGTGTCTTTCGATTCTGGCAGGAGCACACTTCGACTGACATTTTGTTGGCCTCTTTCGGTTGGGGCTGGCAGCAGTGAAGTCATGTCTTTCAATTGGGACTTTGGCAGTGGCGAAGTCCTGTCCTTCGACTGGGCTTTGGTAGCAATCAGGTCATATACTTTGATTGGAAGCTGGCAGAGGCGAAGTCCTGTCTTTTGATCTGGCAAAGGCAGCAACAAGTTGTATCCTTCGACTGGGGCTGGCACCAGTGAGGTTCTGTCCTTCGATTAGCCTGGAAGTCAGTGTATGGCGAAGTCTTTTGATTCTGCCTTGTTGCCTTCTTCGACTGGGAGTTAAAAGCAGTGAGGAATGCCTTTCGATTGGACTTGATTTGCCTCCTGGTTGTCTCTTTCGTTTACCTTGGAGAAAGGTGGTAGAAGCCAGAAGCTTCGTTTCCTGTTTCCTATTTCTTGTTTCTTTCATTTAAAACATTAAATGGAAACATGGCCTGAGGCCATGCTAGTAACAGTTTAACAACTAAAGCAAAACGAAAGGGTTAAATTTTAAAACATGTTAACAGGGTGGAAACGAAAAGGAATTTTATTTACATGTTATGAAACGAAAAGTTCAAAGTGTTATGTACATGCTGGAAACGAACAAAAGTATTATTCACAAGCTTGAAACGAACAAAAGATTATTTACATGTCATGGCATGAAACAAAATGTTCAAGGGTAAGAGTGACTTACCTTGCTTCAGGCTGGCATGTGTGCTGGGCCTTAAGTGGTGGCCCTGGATGCTGGATTCGAAAGAGGGGTCACAAGCTGTGCTTGGAGCGCTGGATTCGAAGGAAAGAAAGAAGCAAGGGTGATGCTTCTTTGATTCGAAGGAGATTGAAGTGTGGTTGTTCTTCAGAATCGAAGGGAGTAAGTGTTTGGAGATTCTTGGTTTGTTCTCACAAGTATTGAAGGGACTTGAGAGATTTTTGTGTTTGGGAAAACTTGGTGTTTTTTTTTTTTGAGGATTTTTCTGAAGATTTTCTAAAGTGTTTATGAATTTTTGACAGTTTTTCTGGGTTGGAGAAAATTGGGGAGAGATTCGTCTGGCCCAAAGTCCTTTTTTCTCCCCTTCAAAAATGTGTTGTAACCTCTTTATTTATAGGCATATTTGTTGAAGTTTTGGGGGGAAATCAAATAATAATTTGAACAATTTGGGAATGCTATTTCGATCCTTTGTTCTACGCAGCTCTCGTGCACTCCTTTTTGGGCAAGTACAGGACTGTTATAGTAGGCTCAGTAGTGTTTTGGAGCGTAGTGGTAGGTTGGTGCAGGACTGCTGCATAGCAGCGCAGTAGTGTTTGTTGCGTGGCAGTACAGTGGTCCAACTTGTGAATCGAAGGAGACTGTATTGCCCAATTGAAGCTATGGATCAAAAGAAGCAATGTTGTCCAATCGAAGCATGTGACTGAAGGAGACTGCATTGGCCAATCGAATGCTGTTGATCGAAAGAAGCAATGTTGCCCAATCGAAGGCTGTGGATCGAAAGAAGCAATGTTGCCCAATCGAAGGCTGTGGATCGAAAGAAGCAATGTTGCCCAATCGAAACATGTTTGCAGGAAGTAAACTTGTCCAGATCGAAGTAGGCTTGCAGGCAGCAAATTTTTCCAAATCGAAGCAGGCTTGCAGACAGCAAATTTGTCCAAATCGAAGCAGGCTTTCAGGCAGCTACTTGTCCAAATCGAAATAGGCCTAAACTTGCATTTGAAGGAGACCTGTCAGCACATGAAATCAAAGAAACACAAACACACATTTCGTTCTTGATTAGAAGTTAGTGATACATAAGAATGTTCAAAACACTTGACAATTTCTGCATAATCAAAGCTTGAAGGTGAGAGGTTAAAACCAACTGTATTTAGTGACCTTGACTTTTGTATAAAAAATGCAAGAATGCAAGTGGGATCTTAGGTCAAAAATTGGGGTACAACAGATGCCCCTATTTAAGTTTCTTCTATCTGGAGATATGAAGATTGGGATCTTCATTTCGACGAGATTGAAGGGACTTAAATATAGAATACACAATTTTTGGCCCTAAGATACCACAATTATGTTCATGATATGATATGAATACAATGCTCTGAATTTTATGGGGAATGACGCCATATGAGACAAACTATGCTGGAGAAACCAAGCACATTATACAGTAATCCCACAAGGGAAGAGATTATAATTCCACTGGGGAAACAAGAGTCATAAACTTCAAATGAGAGACTCTTGAATGATTTACATCAGTGTTGAGACTGGAAAAGACATGATTTACATCAGCACTATGACTGGAAAAGGAAATGCTTGACATTAGTACTGTGACTGGAAAACAAAATGATTGACATCAGTACTGTGACTGGAAACAGAAATGATTGACATCAGCACTGTGGATGGAAAACAAAATGATTGACATCAGCACTGTGGCTGGAAAACAAAATGATTGACATCAGCACTGTGGCTGGAAAACAAAATGATTGACATCAACACTGTGGCTGGAAAACAAAATGATTGACATCAACACTGTGGCTGGAAAGCAAAATGATTGACATCAGCACTGTGGCTGGAAAACAAAATGATTGACATCAGCACTGTGGCTGGAAAACAAAATGATTGACATCAGATTGGAGATAAACATCTCTGGCTTCTAAATTTTGCCAAGAATGGTAACACAATTCTTTCCTTAACCAAGATATCGCTTGAAAAGGATAAAATGCAAACTTCCCCACGGGACTTTTCTGAAGGGATGCCATTTGCTGAGTAGACATTATTGTTGGGGATACACAAGCTGCTCAAATAAAGAGGCCACCACTTGCTTCCTTCCAAAAATACTATGACATACAAGCTGCTCAAATAAAGAAGCGACCACTTGCTGTCTTCAAAGAATATCAAAGCACACAAGCTACTCATGAAGAGTCCACCACTTGTTGCTTATAACCCACAAGCTGCTCATGAAGAGCTGCCACTTGCTGTCTTCAAAGAATATTAAAGCACACAAGCTACTCATGAAGAGTCCGCCACTTGTTGCTTATAACTCACAAGCTGCTCATGAAGAGCTGCCACTTGCCAATAACCCACAAGCTGCTCATGAAGAGCTGCCACTTGCTGTCTTTAAAGAATATTAAAGCACACAAGCTACTCATGAAGAGTCCGCCACTTGTTGTTAATAACCCACAAGATGCTCATGAAGAGCTGCCACTTGCTGTCTTCAAAGAATATTAAAGCACACAAGCTACTCATGAAGAGTCCGCCACTTGTTGCTAATAACCCACAAACTGCTCTTGAAGAGCTGCCACTTGCCATTTTCCGTACAAGATGCTCATGAAGAGCTGCTACTTGTCATTTTCCGTACAAGCTACTCATGAAGAGCTGCCACTTGTCATTTTCTATACAAGCTGCTCATGAAGAGCTGCCACTTGTCATTTTCCGTACAAGCTGCTCATGAAGAGCTGCCACTTGTCATTTTCCATACAAGCTGCTCATGAAGAGCTGTCACTTGCCATTTTCCGTACAAGCTGCTCATGAAGAGCTGCCACTTGTCATTTTCCATACAAGCTGATCATGAAGAGCTGCCACTTGTCATTTTCCATACAAGCTGCTCATGAAGAGCTTCCACTTGCTGTTGTCTCAAAGGTATCAATAACATACAAGTTGTCCATGAAGAGACTGCCGCTTGATGTTTTCTCAAAGATACCCATAAAATATCATGAAGATATTGCTGGAGGTGAGAATCAATAATTTCATCGAGGATGGACAAACTGCTCATGAAGAGACCTCCATTTGTCGTAGAGAAATCAGAAATAATCAAACTACTCAAATAAAGAGTCAGTCACTTGTTGTCATGTCGATATTCCAGAAGAAGATTGTGACAACACTGCTAGGGAATAAAGTTCATCTTCAATGGGGAACCATGAATAAATCCTTCCTTAGGAGACCAAGTATTTACCTAGCAAAATAAATGCACTCTCCATCTAGGTTTCACAGCCTAAAGAGATCCACAGGGTGTCGTTCACAAGAGACAAAGCTCAATCCAGGAATAAACTGGAGAGAAAATAGTCAAACAAGACTCCACCCAATGAGGAAACAACTTAAAATGGGGATTTATCCTATCCAGAGATGGAAAAGGAAAGCTGAAGCAAGATTCTTCCACAAGAGTTAACTCAGTGGGGAATTAGAAAGAAGGCACACTTTCTTCTTAAGTCGACACTCTATTTGGAAAGATCAAATACGTTATTTGAATAGACATAACCAAGGTATACGAACTCAAAGACATCAACAAATACAAATGTGCGTGCATGATGCAAGTATGAATGAATAAATGAATGTCATGTATATGCTGACAAAACAGATAGAGGAGATAGATAGGAGATGATAAGACATCACAGTACAACTCGACACTCGGCTAATCTCAACAGGATGGGAACATTACTGGAGATAGATCAAAAACCATCATTGGAGTAAGGTCCTTTTACAAGGCTTAAATATTTCTGGAGAGGAAGATATTTTCAGGTAGAAAACCCAAAGTCCAGTCTTTTATCATCAATAATCCATTGAAAGGATAACAACACAAACAATGCTTCAGTCGGAAAAAGTCATGCTTAGCTGGAGATACTGGGAACAACACCCTCTGATAATGCGTGTAAAACATATCTTGACAAATCTGGATTGCCCCTGGGACTAATTTTGGATGCCCCAAGTTTACTGCTGATAAGCTGCATGTTGCACGACAATTCTTACGAATAACCATTTCTAAAATTCCCCAAGCTATATAGTTGATGAGGAGAAATCGTCTCAAGAGGATTTTACAAAAGACTTGGCATTCACCATGCTCTGGTGTCTTCAAACTCTTAGAGAGATTCATCAAATCTCGATGTGATTGCCCCAGATTGACTGTAGTTGGCACAACAAAGTCTTCAAATTTTGCCCCAAAAGAGTAAACAAGTTGGGAAAGCATTAACTGGGATAAGCAACATGTCTGTGCTTAAGGTCTTCATGTGACATGCCCCCTGATATGATTTTTTCTTGAAATGGTTCGCCCATTACTCAATCATAGTTTCAGGCCTCAAAAGAATAAACTCATCACTGGTGCTTATATGTGAGCTTCCTTGATATCAAACAAATGTTTTGTTGTTAGAAAAAGTTTATTACGAGAATGAAAATTCTAATGCAACAGTTATGTAAGTCTTGAAGATTTTGAAAAGATATCGCACAAATTTAGCGAGTTAAAGCACCATTTATTTTTGTGTAGGAAAAACAATATGATACCAACATAACTATTTAGAACATTCATGGGAGTCAGGAACACTATCTCATTGAAGTATGCTTTCAAAATAACCTTGCTTCAATTAGGACTTTTGAAGGTTGTAACGTGGCTTAGTTCACGGTTTTTAGAAAAAAGATTTTAAGGCTCAAAATATTTGGTGCCCACCCATTCTTCATGATGTTCTCCAACCCTATGTTCAGTTAATTCAACATGAGTGTTCATCTCTCAAAAGGATTTTGTGACGGTTAAGGAAACGACGAGGCTTTCAGTGTAGAAACCACCCTTATGTCTTCGTGTTTGTAGTCACCAATTTGTTCTTTGCTGAGGACTTTTCTTTGTAGTCCTTTCTTTGCAATTTTATTTTCCCTAACTTTTGCCTGAACTAATTCTTTTGAATTGATAGTTCAACGGGATGCCCTAATTTTGACTAAGTCACTTGTTTTCAAGTTTTTTGACTTAGCAGGCTTTCTTTTTTCTTCTTCTTGATTTTTGAACAAAACAGGTGACATTAGTTTGCCTTTACTTGTTGAGAGGATTGTGACTTCCTCGTTTCTTGATGAATGAGGGATAACATTGTGGTTTCACATCTTCTAGATTCATTATACATGAAGGATAGCCCTCGTAGTTTCTCTTCAGAAATATCTTCCTTATGAATTTTGAACACTCAATCAGATTAACTGAAAACTACCCTGCCCCAGGTTAAAATTTGAGGGTTTTTTCGTATAGAAAAGAAACTCATACTTCAAGGCTCAAAAGGGGTTAACAAAGGATTATCTTCCTTATATCTCCGGTGTTTAGGGATTTGAAACAATGCATGTACATCATCAGCAAGATTTTATTCAAAAAGCACACAACCAGAAGTTTTGTTTTTTAGATCATCATCCTCCCTCCAATCTCTGCCTAGGAAAAAGAATGGGCAACAAGTTGGTATCATAATGCAAAAAGAAATTTAAAATTTTAAAACAAATGTGAATTTCTTCAAGACAAACATACTCATTGTATTAAGATAATCATTCAGATGCAAACAAGTTCTTACATGAAAACAATGTTTTGATAAACAAGAAAAATTACAAAAAGCAGAAATAAGTTAATGATCTGGGAAGGATTTCCATCTGGACTTGAATCACCGAAAACATCCTTCAAAACTCAAAGTGACCATCAATCGTGTTTACTCTTTGGCACATGCTTGATTTGAACTTCAAAACCAACGTCCTTGAATGACAATCAGTGAATACTTTTATCATCGCTTCCTCCTTCTTAGAAGGATTGACTTGGGAAGCAACCAAAATTTCAACCAAAACAGTTGAGTGCTCCATACTAGCTTTCAAAGTAATCATCTTTCTGCAGAGTTCAGAAACCTCTTGTTTGATATTCTCCATTGTTCTATTAGCGCGAGTGTTGCACTGGTCAGACCAAAAGGAAAAATAAGACTTAGAAAAAGACCTTTGAAAGTGAAACAAAAAATGTAGAATGATGCATGATATGCAAAAGAAAGTTTTTATTTGACTTTCAAGGAGCTCAAGATATTAAGTTGTAAACATCAAAGTATGAAGATAGAAGATGAATTTTAAATTGGCTCAAAGCGTTGATCAAGTTATCATCAAGATCAATCATCCATTTTGGTGGATTAGGGTTTTCACCCTATCAACACCCAAGATCCATTGAGCTTGACGAAAATTGTGATGTTTACAAAGAAAGACCTCCAAATTCCTTGAAAATCAAGTGAAAAGGGTTTTATGAATGCATGAATGCATGGCTATGCAACAACCACAAGCAAGGTCACAAATAAAGTTGAAAGGTTCAACGTTACGAGCATGGAGTCAAAGGTAAAGAAACATCCCCAAGTTATGTACTAACGGTTTAATCACACCTGCAAGACAAGGTTCTAAGAGTTCCCATAGTCTACATTCCTCCTTCGGATATTACCAACATCTTGATTACTCAATAATTAGCAATATTCTCAAGAGAAACTCATCCGAGCGTAGCATCGCGTAACAATTACTTCCGGATTACTCCGTTATAATCTCCGCGCTACACCTAAAAGGCCAAGATGGGTTAGGGTTCTACGGTTCTCAGCTTCTCTGGCTCCCAGGTCAAAAATAATAATGTCTTCCCGATTACTCGGTAAACAAATATTACGTTCAAAAGGGCCTTCCACTGAGTGGGGGATCTCATGCCTCCTTCTTCGGGATTACTCCCTCAAAGTTAACATGACTATACCACCCGTCCTATTCCTAAGTGTAACTTAGTAAATATTATCAACACCCAAATAATCACAATATATACATATAATCAAACAATCAAATAATGATAAAACAAATAAAACAAATCAGGCTTAACCCACTTAGGGATGGACCAGCAAGAGGTCAATCTTTCCCCAACAGAGTCGCCAATTCTGTAGCGGTGAAAATCGGAGATCAAGCTATTAATTAACTTGACTCACAAAAGCAAGAGTCGCCACCGCGCTTTATTGTTTCCAAGGGAAAAGAGCGAAATAAAACCCTAAAAAAAACATGCAATGTAAAATAAAAAGTAATACAAAGCGTTTTTGAAAAGAGATCAAGAGTTCGGGGGTTGGTTATGCAATGGGAAGGTATTAGCACCCAATGCATCTGCGGTACTCCGCAGGAACCTTTTGAAATATCTGTTTTTGGTTAAAATTGTTTGTTATGTACAAGGGTGTATGTATCTACAAATATGTTTGTTCAAGGAAAAAAATGAGTTTTTATTATTGCGTTCGTGAGGGTTTCGCGACCCTTTGCCTACGTATCCAATGAAGGAATCAAAACACCGTAGTTCCTCTAGAAAAAAGTTGATTTGTTTGTGTTTTTTAGTGGACGACGTTATCGCACGCATTCTAGCAATAGGCACGGCCGGTATCGCGTTAGAACGGGGATAACATGCCCTTGGGGGAGTTTTGATTTGTTGAGTGTTTTTGCATTTTTTAAAGTATGTTCAAGTAATGATTAAAGAGTGTTTTTGATATTTTTGGTTTGTTTGCTTGTTGATTTTATCTTGCCTAATTACTAGCATTTGTACAAAGTAAAAAAATGCAGAAAGATAAAAACCTACGCTATTACAAACATATCAAAAGCATAGAAAATATGAAGGAAAAAATAAGATAAAAGCAAGAAAAGGAGTGTCTTTCAATTCTGGAAGGAGCACACTTCGACTGGCATTTTGTTGGCCTCTTTCGATTGGGGCTGGCAGCAGTGAAGTCATGTCTTTCGATTGGGACTTTGGCAGTGGCAAAGTCCTATCCTTCGACTGGGCTTTGGTAGCAATCAGGTCATATACTTCGATTGGAAGCTGGCAGAGGCGAAGTCCTGTCTTTCGATTTGGCAAAGGCAGCAGCAAGTTGTATCCTTCAACTGGGGCTGGCACCAGTGAGGTTCTGTCCTTTGATTAGCCTGGAAGTCAGTGTATGGCGAAGTCTTTTGATTCTTCCTTGTTGCCTTCTTCGATTGGGGGTTGAAAGCAGTGAGGAATGCCTTTCGATTGGACTTGATTTGCCTCCTAGCTGTCTCTTTCGTTTGCCTTGGAGAAAGGTGGTAGAAGCCAGAAGCTTTGTTTCCTGTTTCCTATTTCCTGTTTCTTTCATTTAAAACATTAAATGGCAACATGGCCTGAGGCCATGCTAGTAACAGTTTAACAATTAAAGCAAAACGTAAGGGTTAACTTTTAAAACATGTTAACAGGGTGGAAACATAAAGGAATTTTATTTACATGTTATGAAATGAAAAGTTCAAAGTGTTATGTACATGCTGGAAACGAACAAAAGTATTATTCACATGCTTGAAACGAAAAAAAGATTATTTACATGTCATGGCATGAAACGAAATGTTCAAGGGTAAGAGTGACTTACCTTGCTTCAGGCTGGCACGTGTGCTGGGCCTTGAGTGGTGGCCCTGGATGCTGGATTTGAAAGAGGGGTCACAAGCTGTGCTTGGAGTGCTGGATTCGAAGGAAAGAAAGAAGCAAGGGTGATGCTTCTTTGATTCGAAGGAGACTGAAGTGTGGTTGTTCTTCAGAATCGAAGGGAGTAAGTGTTTGGAGATTCTTGGTTTGTTCTCACAAGTATTGAAGGGACTTGAGAGATTTTTGTGTTTGGGAAAAATTGGTGTTTTTTTTTTTGAGAATTTTTCTGAAGATTTTCTAAAGTGTTTATGAATTTTTGAGAGTTTTTCTGGGTTGGAGAAAATTGGGGAGAGATTCGTCTGGCCCAAAGTCCTTTTTTCTCCCCTTCAAAAATGTGTTGTAACCTCTTTATTTATAGGCAGATTTGCTGAAGTTTTGGGGGGAAATCAAATAATAATTTGAACAATTTGGGAATGCAGTTTCGATCTTTTCTTCTACGCAGCTCTTGTGCACTCCTTTTTGGGCAAGTACATGACTGTTGTAGCAGGCTCAACAGTGTTTTGGAGCGTAGTGGTAGGTTGGTGCAGGACTGCTGCATAGCAGCGTAGTAATGTTTGTTGCATGGCAGTACAGTGGTCCAACTTGTGAATCGAAGGAGACTGTATTGCCCAATTGAAGCTGTGGATCTAAAGAAGCAATGTTGTCCAATCGAAGCATGTGACTGAAGGAGACTGCATTGCCCAATCGAAGGCTGTTGATCGAAAGAAGCAATGTTGCCCAATCGAAGGCTGTGGATCGAAAGAAGCAATGTTGCCCAATCGAAACATGTTTGCAGGAAGTAAACTTGTCCAGATTGAAGTAGGCTTGCAGGCAGCAAATTTTTCTAAATCGAAGCAGGCTTGCAGGCAGCAAATTTGTCCAAATCGAAGCAGGCTTGCAGGCAGCTACTTGTCCAAATCAAAATAGGCCTAAACATGCATTCGAATGAGACCTGTCAGCACATGAAATCAAAGAAACAAAAACACACATTTCGTGCTTGATTAGAAGTTAGTGATACATAAGAATGTTCAAAACACTTGACAATTTCTGCATAATCAAAGCTTGAAGGTGAGAGGTTAAAACCAACTGTATTTAGTGACCTTGACTTTTGTATAAAAAATGCAAAAATGCAAAAATGCAAATGGGATCTTAGGTCAAAAATTGGGGTACAACAATTACCTTAGTGAGCGTAAACGTCCCTTCAATAGTCCCTCAACATCCAATGATAGGGCTACTTACTCACTAATATTATGTTAGCACTATCTAAAGGAACGGAGGAAAAGAACACCTTTTTCGAGTAGGTAGATAACTGTTAGGTACTTGCTCAAAAATAACCTTTTTAACACCACACATTCAAAACATTTTCCAAAAAGACGCTTTATCAACACTCTTGAGGACTGATACAAGAGTTATAATAAAGCAAACAAGCTTTTCAAAACACACAAACATGAAAGCAATTTTCAAAAATGAGCAAGCACCTAAGATCCCGTGGAAAACAACAGATGGAAAGGGTGCTAACACCTTCCCTTTCCATAATCTACCCCCTTACTCAGAAACTATCGAAAAAGGTCTTTTTATGTTCTTTTCACCCTTTTCTTTATTGGATAAAAGAAAAGTCCGCGACAACTCTTTCTTACCGCGACATTTGTGAATACAAAATGCAAAACCAGTATAACAGTCGGTTCAGCCACCGTATCACTGAACTGGCGACTCTGCTGGGGATAATTTTAAAAAGTGGGGTTTACCTAGGGTCTAGTTCATTTCTAAATTGCTTTCCTTGTTTGTTTTAATTGATTTAATTTTAAAGGTTTGCTTGGGATACTATAGATCCTATACTCGGATCTGGGGCATCTTTTTAGGTAAACAACAATAGATCATGGAGACTGTACAACGTAGACCGATATGGTTGAAGCGAAAGCTGTGTTGGTGTGACACTTTGGTTGGTACCGGTATCCCTTGTGTTGAATCGAGGAGAATATGGGGCCGCTGCATGGTGTCGTGAAGCACTAACGAACCTTAGAACCTTAGTTGAACAAACATGGCCGTTAGAAAGTGGTGAGATAGCCAGCCTTAGTGTAAAGCTGGGAATCAGTTGATATTCGATACTACACTCATTGAGATCGAACTTTCGGGATGTTTCGGCCATAAGAAAATATTGCTAAGCTGAAATAATACTGATAAAGAAAGATCAGTGATATTAAGATTTCTTAGAACCTGGTTACTATTTCTAAGACAGGTTGAACCAACTAAACATTCAAGAGGGTACTTACCTTAAACCTCATGTAAGCCTTTAAACCTAAGGTATATTGTGTGATTTGCTTGTGTTTATCTGGGATTTAAGCATAATCATGACATCATAAACATCATAACATCAATTTTTCATTTTACTAACCATTTCAAGGACCAAGGGAATTTATCTTTGTTCTGTTTTGCAGATCACGGCTTCCGCTCGTAAAAACACTTTTCGAATCAGCTTTGTGAGAATACCTCTCCAACTCAAAGAGCTAGTATCAAGTGTTCCGGAAACTTCTTCATTCACCAAAAAATTTGGTCGACTTCTCAACCTAGTTACCTCGGGCTTTGATGAGAAGATGATGGGTGTATTCTTTCAATTCTTTCACCCTAAGCACCATTGCTCCACCTTTCTGGACTATCACCTGGTACCCACCATGGAAGAATTCTCTCAGTTATTGGGCATACCTATTCTAGATCAGTTGACTTTCACCGGTTTGGAAGAAGCTCCAAAGCCGGAGTTCATTGCAGCAGCTTTGCATCTGAAACGGTCTGACATTGTATCCAACTGGGAAACAAGAAGCAGAGTTAATGGTTTTCTAGCCAAGTTCCTAATAGAGAAGGCTTAGCTATTTTGGGATGATTTGGACTTCCAGGCTTTTGAGGATGTCTCAGCCCTTCTAATCTATGGGTTAGTACTGTTCCCTAATCCAAACTTACTCATAGATATGAATGCTATTAAGGTCTTCCTCTCTCGTAACCCTGTGCCCACTTTACTCTGAGACATCTTGCATACCTTTCACACTGGTACCACGAAGAAAAGAGGGAATCTTATGTGCTGTGTGCCATTGCTGTCAAGGTGGTTTATTTCTCACCTCCCTAAATCAATACTGAAGAATGAAGAAGGTTTGGGTTGTTCGTAAAGAATAATGTCACTTTCTCACGCGGATATTCTCTGGTATTCCTGATCTATGGGAGATATTTCTGTTATTGACCGCTGCGGGGAATTCCCTAATGTCCCACTACTTGGCATTAGGGGAGGCATAACTTATAATCCTTCTCTGACTCTGCGACAATTTTGTTATGCTCGAAGGGATGGTCCTCACGAGATGCTTATCCATGGAATTATGTTTAACTATGAGGATGATGTTCAAGGGTATCGTCAGGGGTTCATACGAGCTTGGGGCATGGTAAACATATTTGATACCAAGACTTTGGGGCCAAAGACTTCCATCCATATGGAACCTTATCTCCAATGGGTACGAGCTCGCACTCAGAACCTTGTGATGCCATATATAGCCATCTTACCAGTGATTGTGGAGCCCATTACCGAAGGGTATGTTCCTTATACAATTCTCCATCCTGACATGCCCACTAATCTTGAAGAGCTGCAAAGATCCTGGATTCAGCTGAAGAAAGAGCGGGATACATTTAGAGATAATTTCTATACCCATGAGAGGAAATTGATGGAGCTCACGAAGCAACTTCACGAAGAAAAAGGTCTTAATGTCTATCTCGGCACGAAGAGGAAGCGCCAATGGGAAACCTGATTTCTTAGTTTTTAGAATTTTTCAATTGTAAGCCTAAAAAGCAATTGTATTTTGAATTCTACTAATAAAATCTTTGTTTCATTTTGGCTCACAAATTTAAATTTTCGAAAGTCCTTGAAAACATTGCATACGCATATCATACATGTCATTGCATACACATGTTTCAAAGCAGGGTTCTTATCTTCTTCGCTGTTTATTTCAGCAAGTAAAGAAATGGCTCTTGAACAAAACATCAAGGATCTCCAGGCACAAAATGCTCAGTTCCAACAAATGTTCGTGGCTCTAGCTAAAGGGAAAGAAGATCTGAAAGCTCTCATACTGAAGGACAAAAAGAAGAAGCCAAAGAAACCAACTGGTGTAGTGAATTTGGAAAGAAGGATCAGAGGACCAGTGCAGAAAGCTTCAAAACTAGCAACTTCGTCAAAAGAAGGGGACACTCTGGAAGGGAAGACAAGAGAGAAATACCTCAGCCCGAAGGGATCTGATAACGAATATGATTATAATGAGGAGTAGTATCCTCCTGCTGGTGATAAATATAAACAACTGGAGGATCATCTGAATGCAATGGAAATCCAGAGGGTACCTGGGCTGGATTTTGAAGAGATAGGTTTGGTTTCTGGAGTTGTCATCCCGCAAAAGTTTAAGGTTTCGGTGTTCACTAAGTACGATGGGGTATCATGTCCCAAGATGCATATCCGATCTTATGTGAGGAAGATTCAGCCTCACACCGCTGACGGGGATTTGTGGGTCCACTTCTTCCAAGACAATCTATCCAGAACTCAACTAGAATGGTTCTATCAGTTGGAGGGAACCAATATCCGTAACTCGGAAGACATGGCTTCTGATTTCTATAAGCAGTACCAATATAATGCAGACCTTTCTCAGACTCGTACACAACTCCAAAGTATGTATATGGGTTCCAGCGAGGGCTTTAAGGACTATGCCAAAAAATGGAGAGACCTTGCGGGAAGAGTCCAACCTCCATTGTCTGATAGAGAGTTGGTAGACATGTTCTTGGGCATATTATCCGGGCCATTCTTTAACCATCTGATTAGGAGTTCTTCTGCTCGTTTTGCTGAGCTGATCTTAACTGGAGAAAGAGTGGAAGCTGGTATTAGAAGTGGCAAGATTCAAAAGGATGCCTCTTCAAGTGCGGGAAAGAGACCTTTCGTGGGAAAGAAAGAGGTCAGTGCTGCTTACAGTCAGAGAAATCAGGGCAGAACCGAACACCGTCCAATGGTAGGGGCTGTAATGATATCCAAGCCGACAATTACTCAACAATGGAACAATCAGCCCAGAGTAGAAAGGCCTATGAGACAGTTTACCCGGATCAATATGAGCTTGTCTCAAGTTTTACCACATTTACTGAAATCCAATCTGGTAACTTTGAGGGAAGCTCCAAAAAATCCCAACACTGCATCTCCTCGCTACAATCCAAATGCTCGATGTGCCTACTATTTTGAGACTCCGGGGCATGACACGAATGACTGTTGGGCTTTGAAGAACAAGGTGAAAGACCTTATTGATGAAAAGGAGGTTGAATTTGATCCCCCTAAGACTCCCAACGTCATAACTTCACCCATGCCCAAGCATGGCTCAGGAGTCAATGCTATTGATGTTGTCTCCGCCACAGAAGATGCTGACAGTAGCTATGACATGGACAACTGGATCTTCCCTACTACTAACGGTGGACCCAGTAACTGGACAAATAAAGACTTTTTGCTGATTACTTTTATTCAGGAGTAATTGTCTTTTTGTTTTTCTGGATATGTAATAAATGAACAATATAAACTCTATGGCCTTGTGTCTTACCTGAGGCACAATGGTTTATTTGTGAGGGTTATCATTTTTCAATCTCATATGTTATTAATAAGGCATTGGACGTTTTTGCATACAAATTTTGTGCTCTTTGTTTTTCTTTTCAGCTTTTTACTTTATCAATACAGCTATGCTCTTACACACACTCATGTATCAAACTGCAAATCCACATCCACTATGGATCCCATTGATAACGGTTCTGCTATTTCCAGTTATGACTTTGAAAATCCGATCAACCAAGCCGAGGATGAAGGTGAGGAAGATTGTGAGGTACAAGGAGAACTTGCCAGACTGTTACAATAGGAAGAAAGGGCTATACAGCCTCATGAAGAGCCAGTTGAGACAGTGAACCTGGGTATAGAAGAGGACATAAAAGAAGTCAAGATAGGTGAAAATTTAGAACTCAGTGTCAAACAACGATTGATTCAGATGTTGTATCATTATGTCAAGATCTTTGTCTGGTCATATGAAGACATGCCAGGACTTGATACTGATATTATGGTTCATTGCCTGCCGACAAAAGAGGATTGCCCTCCAATAAAACAAAAGGTCTGTCGTATGCGTCCTAAAATGTGAGAGAAGATCAAGGCAGAAGTTATGAAACAGTTCAACATTGGGTTCTTAGCTGTCACCTCCTATCCACAATGGGTTGCTAACGTAGTTCTAATGCCTAAGAAAGACATCAAAGTAAGTATGTGTATGTACTACCTATACTTGAACAGGGCAAGCCCCAAGGGTGAATTTCTGCTTCCCCACATTGATGTTCTGATTGACAACACCATAAAACATAAGATCTTTTCCTTTATGGACGGTTTCTCTGGTTACAATCAGATCAAGATGGCTTCCGAAGACATGGAGAAGACAACCTTCGTCACACAGTGGGGCACTTTCTATTACAAAGTGATGCCATTTGGGTTGAAGAATGCTGGGGAAACCTATCAGTGAGCTATGGTATCTTTGTTCCACAATATGATTCCCCATGAGATAGAGGTCTATGTCGAAGACATGATAGCCAGGTCTCAAATTGAAGAAGAGCACCTTGATCACTTGCAAAAGCTGTTTGATAGACTGAAGACGTACAAGTTGAGATTGAATCCAAACAAGTGCACCTTTGGGGTAAGGTCTTGTAAACTCCTAGGTTTCGTTGTCATTGACAAGGGTATTCAAGTAGACCCTACAAAGGTAAAAGCTATACAAGAGATGTCGGCTCCTTTCACTGAGAAGGAAGTTAGAGGTTTCTTGGGACGCCTAAATTACATTGCCAAGTTCATTTCCCATCTAACTTCTACTTGTGAGCCAATCTTCAAACTCTTGAAGAAAGATCAAGTTGTAAAGTGGAATGATGAATGCCAGACTGCCTTTGACAGAATCAAGGAATACCTTCAAGAGCCTCCAATTCCGATGCCTCTGATTGAAGGAAGAACTCTGATCATGTACGTAACAGATATAGAGAATTCAATGGGGTGTGTGCTGGGGCATCAGGACAAGTCTGGTCGAAAAGAGCATGCAATATACTACCTTAGCAAAAATTTTACCGACTATGAAACAAGATACTCACTGCTCGAGAAAACTTGTTGTGCTTTGGCATGGGCTTCTCGCCGACTGAGACAATATATGTTGACCCACACTACTTTGTTGATATCTAAGATAGACCCTATCAAATACAACTTTGAGAAGCCCGCTCTCTCTGGAATAATAGCGAGATGGGAAATGATCCTGACCGAATACGACATTCAATACACAACCCAAAAAGCAATCAAGGGAAGTGTATTAGCTGATCAATTGGCTCATCAAGCTATGGACGACTACCAATCCTTGAACTTTGAATTCCCGGATGAGAATATTATGTCAGTGAATGATTGTGAAGAAACTGGACCAGATGAAAGATCTGAAAAAGGATCCCGATGGACCATGGTTTTTGACGGAGCTTCCAACGCACTTGGCAATGGCATCAGTGTCATAATCATCTCTCCTGAAGGTTTTCATACTCCTTTCACTGCCAGGCTATGCTTCAACTGCACCAATAATATGGTTGAGTATGAAGCATGTATCATGAGTCTCAAAGCTGCAATTGATCTAAGGATCAAGTTCTTAAGTATGTTCAAAGACTTGGCTTTTGTAATCATCAAGATCAAAGGATAATGGGACATGAAGCATCCTAATCTCATCCCGTACAAAGAGCATGTGTTGACATTAATCCCATACTTTAAAGAAATTACATTTGAGCATTTTCCATGAGAGGAAAATCAATTAGCGGACGCGCTAGCCACTATGTCATCCATGTTCAAGGTTAGGTGGGATAATGAGGCTCCTCGGATCAATATTGAGAGAATGGATGAACCAGCATACTGTCACGAGATTGATACTGAAGAAGTAGTGGACAAACCTTGGTTCCATGAAGTCAAAAGATATCTCGAAGGCCAAGAGTATCCTGAAGGAGCTTCAGTTAATGATAAAAAGTTCCTAAGAAGGTTCTCTTCCAAATTCCTTATTAGTAACGGGATCCTCTACAAGCGCAACCACAATTCTACTTTGCTTCGTTATGTAGATAAGAATGAAGCAGAGAAGATTATGGATGATTTACATGAAGGCACCTTTGGCACCCGTTCTAGTGGACACACCATGGCTAAAAAGATCCTACGGGAAGGATATTATTGGTCCACTATGGAAGCAGACTGTTATCAACATTCACGGACTTGTCACAAGTGCCAGATTTATGCTGATAAGGTGCACATACCTTCGCTTCCTTTAAATGTCTTGACTTCTCCTTGGCCCTTTGCAATGTGGGGTATTGACATGATTGGAGAAATCAGACCACTGCTTCCAACGGGCATTGTTTCATCCTTGTTGCCATTGATTACTTCACGAAGTAGGTTGAGGCTGCCTCTTTTGCTATTGTTACCAAGAATGTTATGGCGTGGTTCATCAAGCATAACCTTATCTATCGGTATAGTATCCCTGAAAGAATCATTACATATAATGGTACAAATCTCAACAACACTATGATCATCAAACTCTGTGAGCAATTCAAGACCCAACATCATAACTCTTCTCCTTACCGGCCGAAGATGAATGGCACTGTAGAGGATGCTAATAATAACATTAAGAAGATCATACAGAAGATGACGATGACATATAAAGACCGATATGAAATGTTACCATTTTCTCTTCATGGTTACCGCACCTCAACACGTACGTCAACAGGAGAAACACCTTTCTCTCTGGTGTATGGTATGGAGGCTGTACTACCTATTGAGGTCCAGATCCCTTCTTTGAGAATCATGAAGGATGCATGTTTGAATGGAGATTATTGGATTCAGACTCGACTTGACCAATTGAACCTGATTGATGAGAAGAGGCTCACAACTGTTTGTCACGATCAGATGTACCAGAAGCGAATGATCAAAGAATTTAACAAGAAGGTCAGACGTCAGGTATATCAAGTTGGTGATCTAGTAATCAAGCACATCATCCTGCCACAAGGTGATCCCATGGGCAAATGGACTCCCACGTATGGTGACGACCTTCCTCACCCTGTGAATGCAGACATAGTTAAAAGATACTACGCATGAATAAAGACCCGCTAGGTTGACTGGCCTTGGCAAAAATAAGGGCATCCCGGTGAACCAAAAGGGTTCGGGCAAAAATTAGGGATAAAAACAAAAAATATGTATAGCCGGCAAGTTGAAAACCTGAAAAGGCGGCTTGGGAAAAAAAGGGTATCCCGGTGGACTAAAAACCCAAAACGGCGGTCCAGGAAAAAGTTAGGGATTTAAAAGCATATAACTATGTAACCTTGCAACCAGACTTCAGTATCAACTATCAAGCTCAAACGGTACCAATCAATCCAGTCAGCTTCAGACAAGTAGCAAAGTGATGAGACACTCAAGGACATAAGGGCAATAGCAGAATTGAAACTCGATGGGATTATTACAAATAGCTTTTTTCTCTTTATATTGTAGTTTCCACTTTTATGACGACATTCTCTTACTAGAATGTCAGTGTCTTTGTACCAAAAAACGCATGTTATAGGCAAATTTCTTCAAGTCAATACAAATCACTTCTTTAAAAGTATAAAACTTTTTGTTTTCTATTTTTCTGTTTTGTTTTGCAAAAACTTCTGGTGATTATTTTGACATATGCATTTGAATATGATTACTGTTTACAAATACTTGCATAAAAAACAGAAAGACAGTTGCTAATGACTTTAAGAAATGGGACAATGCATTAAAAGCCATCTATAGTCCCCGCAGTTACTTTCTCCAGTAGGTACAGGGGCAGAGACGTCCTGATGCGAAGTCACTGGCGCATCCTCAGCATCCGTCCTGGTGATGTCTATATCCATGCAGAGTGAAAACTACCAAAGTTTTGACCTCATTTTCTTCCCAAGCAAGACTTACCTTCTCCAGTAAAGTTCCCTCAGAGAGGCTAAATCAATGTTCCCCAGCTGAGTTTTACAAATCTCAAATAGTTTATAAATCCACATCTCCGGTAGAGTTTATTTCTCTAGATGCAGAAGTTCATCCCCCAACAAAGTTTATTTCTCTACATTGGTAAGATCTTCCAATAGATCATCGTCTCCCCAACGGAACATTCTCAAGAAGAATTCAAAGATCCCCGACAGAGTATCCCCAAACGGAAATAGGAAGTCCCCGTAAAATCATCTTCATTCATCATTCCCAACAGAAATGAGAGAACCACTTTCCTCATCTACCAAAAAGCAGTTCGAGATTCATCTTCCCAGTACTCTCCAACAGCAGACATGGATTTATTTTCCCAGACTAGGGATTGTCGCAACAACATTCCATGTTCATACATCATGGCATGAACATACATATTGCATACACCACAATATCATTTATTTTGAGAACATCATTACATGATGCATTTCATACATCATGATATTGTATACGACTAACTCTTTAGCCTTTCAGGAAAGATCAATCGAAAAACATCATTAACCACTTATATGACCTAACAGTCTTTTCAAAGGTTACCTCTGATGAATGCCTATTCCAGCATTTTCTTCAGAAGATCATATTCAAGACCCCTACTGGTTCAGTCTAAATCGACCAATGATTTTTTCTGATTCTTTTCTGGTAGACACTTACTCTGGTTCAGTTAAATCAACCTTAATATTTCTCCGATTCTTTTCCAGATAAAGATAACTCAAGACATCTGCTGGTTCAGTTTAAATCAACCAATAATTTATTTTGATTCTTTTCCGGTAGATACTTTCTCTGGTTCAGTTAAATAGGCCCTAGTATTTCTATGATTCTATTCCAGTTGAAGAAGATTCAAGAGCCCTACTAGTTCAGTTTAAATCGATCAATGATTTATTCTGATTCGTTTCCGGTAGACACTTTCTCTGGGTCAGTTAAATCGACCCTAAGATTTTTCTGATTCTTATCCAGTTAAAGATAACTCAAGACCTCTGCTGGTTCAGTTTAAATCGACCAATGATTTATTCTGATTCTTTTCCGGTAGACACTTTCTCTGGTTCAGTTAAATCAACCCTAAGATTTATCTGATTCTATTCCAGTGGAAGATAGCACAATACCTCTGCTGGTTCATTTTAAATCAACCAATAATTTATCCGGATTCTTTTCCGGTAGATACTTTCTCTGGTTCAGTTAAATTGACCCTAAGATTTTATGATTCTTATCTAGTTAAAGACACTGTAAAGCCTGGAGTCCGACCAAATAGAAGTTTATTTTGTTAATTACTATGAAGCATGGACCCGACCAGATGATAGTATAACCTATGACACTGAAGCCTGGACCCGACCAGATAACGGTATACCTCAAATTTAAGTTGAAGCCTGGACCCGACCAAATAACAACTTAATTTCTTCAAATCACTGAAGCTTGGATACGACCAGATAATATTTCAAAGTCCATAATTACCGTGAAGCATAGATACGACCATATAACAGTTCAATGTCTACAATTACCGTGAAGCTTGGATACGACCAGATAACAGTTAAATGTTTACAATTACCATAAAGCTTGGAACCAACGAGATAGAAGTTAACTTCATATTCCCCAATAGGTCGCTGTGAAGCCTGGAATATGACCAGATAGCAGTCAACCTTATTTTCCTAAACAAGTCACTATGAAGCATGGATCCAGACCAGATAGCAGTTAACTTTAACCTCTCTAGTCAAGAGATAACTCCCCAGTAGAGTAATGGATAATTGAAGCTCCTAGACTCTATTTCCCAAGACAGAGACCAACATTCCTCAACAGAGTCCTCCTCAAATGACAGGAACAGGAATCCCCACAAAGGAATCTCTCGTGAAATCATCATGTTCTCTAGATGGCATCTTTAAGCCCATCTCCGATGAATCTTCGTCATTTTCTCTGGATGGCATCTTTAAGCCCATCTCTGATAGTCTTATCTCACATTTTCCAAATGGCATCTATAAGCCCATTCCCGATATTATCCACCAACTGTATCACTTCAAACGAGTGCAAATTTCTGGGCACTCTAGTGTTCAATCATCTTCCACCTTCAGATCACGAAAGGAAGACAAGCCAATCTAAATCTTCAGGTTTAAGAAGATTGAATAGGGGCAGATGTTGTACCCCAAAATTTTACCTCCCTTTTTACTCAACACATGCCCATTGAGGTCCCCAACTTTCCCAAGGATGACCAAGAATTGACCAGACAAATTCTCCTCCTAAGGCAATGAACCTCTGACTAGGTTTCATTTTTCATCAAGATATGTGAGCTCCAATGGTCTAAAATGTTTTTCCACGGTCCTAATATGTCCTCAATATTGTCCATGACAAATTTCATACCTTGCACTACAAGTTTGCTCAGTCAACTGCTCAAATACTTGAAAATAAACTATATTAGGTCAAAAGTCAACTGTGGCCCATATACAGTCAAACTTCAAGATTTTTTGTCAAGATCAACATTTTGAAGTGGTATCCATCATTTTAATAATGGTTGATCATGTTTCCTCAAGAAATGCTCCTAATTCATCAAAAGTCAAAAATTGCTAATTAGGGTTTCTATAGGAAAAGTCAACCAAACTATGACCAGCCATAACTTTCTCATACTTTATCAGAAATTTTTCCACCAAGGCTCATTTTGAAGAGAATCCAATTACCTACAACTTCTATTCAGCCTTCAAGTTCAAAAAATGCATCAATTGAAAGATTCAAACTCAGACATTATGGGTCCTTTCAAAAAGTCAACACAAACACCTTTTGGGTCAAAGGTCCTTACATGAACATGGAAGATCCAATTGATATAAAACCAAAAGTGTTGTTTAGTGGACATCCTAAGCTCTCTAAAAAGTCAAAGAACACCCTTATAGGTTTAAAATTGAGAGAGATATGCATTGCTAAAGTTGAGCAATTTTTGGAAAAGTGCATGAAGCCAATATTGACCAAACTTGGATTTTTTCCAAATGAGCCTATCTATTTATGTTTGAAACTTATTTCCAACATGGTCCACGACCTCTAAGCCCACCCATGCACTATTCTATTATTTATGCTATTTATTTTGATATTTTATTCATTAAAATTCAAAATTAAATAAATAAATAATGGAAATAATATAAGATTGATTTGAAATCATGTTTTTATTAAATGTTGGGAAGTTTATTCTGATTATTGCTAGAAGAAACGTGCAAAGCCATGAAAGGGAGGAAATATTCAAAATAGTAAAATTTGGAAGCAAAGTAAAAGACAATGATTCCATTTGATTTAGGCGACATTTGTTGACCTAATATGATTCACTATATATGCACAACAAGATGCCAAGCCAAGAGGATGCGTAGCTACATCAAAACAACACCCTAAAAGTTTCAAATTTTTTTCCAAAGAAGTGTAATCTGTTTCACACGATTCAGCCAGTCCTTCCCAGCAAAGAGCATGCGTGGCCATGTCATGAAATCTAATTGGTTCATTTAAAATCTTGTGGGTCCAATGAACGCGTGTATTTTTTATGATATGGAATTCAACCTTGTTTCATATATAATATTATTAAGTTGCTATAATTATGAATGAATTGGCAGCGATGATGGTAAAGGCATAAGACGTGTGAGAGGAAGGATCTGGGTTGATCCCAGAATCCTATATTTTGTATTTTCTAACAAATTTGTTTCAGATCCAACACATTTCCACCCAACACATATACCTTGCACCCTCAGATCTAGCCATCAGATCTTCATTGATCCAGATCCATCAGATTTTTAGGTTTTTCAACTTGTTCCCGTTTTAATATTTGCGCATTTATTATTCGCCGTTTTATTATTCTTTTCAATTATTGTATTTATACACAGTTTGTAATAGCTTTTAACTTAGCGTTTATTTAGTGTTTTTTTATCCCCAAAGTTTTGGTTATGTATCCCCCTCCCCAAAGGCCTGTAATAGCGTAGGATATTTCTGTTTGCTTTATTGTTTTTAGTACTGTTAATTGCTTAGATTAATAGGATTTCATGAAAAAGACTAAAAAGAAAACGATTAGATAACCCTAAATGCGCAAGATAAATGAACTGAATCAACACACTTGCACATGCTCACCCCTAGGGTATCACCCACTTCAGCTGCCTTCGGAAACGGTCACAATTCTCGAAATGTGAGAATTTTTAGTGGCTGTCCTTTAGTTCAAAAGATCACAAGTCCCTCGATGACCCTTTCGATGCCGCCTCGGTTAAAAAGTGATCTTAGAACTTTAGGACAATTACTAAAAGTTCTTGTCCAGTTGCCTTAATGACCGTAAATGTCCCTTCAATAGTTCCTTAACATCCAATGATAGGGCTACCTACTCACTAATAGTAGGTTAGAACTATCTAAAGGAAAGAAGGAAAAGAACACCTTTCTCGAGTAGGTAGATAACTGTTAGGTACTTGCTCAAAATAACCTTTTCACACCACACATTCAAAACATTTTTCAAAAAAATGCTTTATCAACACTCTTGAGGATTATACAAGAGTTATCATAAAGCAAACAAGCTTTTCAAAACACACTAACACGAAAGAAATTTTCAAAAAAGAGCAAGTACCTAAGAGTCCGTGGAAAACCACTGATGGAAAGGGTTCTAACACCTTCCATTTCCATAATCTACCCCCTTACTCAAACTCTCGAAAAAGGTATTTTTCTGTTCTTTTTACCCTTTCCTTTGTTGGATAAAAGAAAATTGGTGGCGACTCTTTCTTACTGCAACATTTGTGAATACAAAATGCAAAACCAGTATAACAGTCGGTTCTGCCACCATATCACACTTACCACCATAGACGGTGAAGATTTTCTGCACCCCGTGAACACGGATATAGTCAAAAGATACTACGCATGAAAACGACCCGCTAGGTTGACTGGCCTAGGAAAAAATAAGGGCGTTCCGGCGAACCAAAAGGGTTCGGGCAAAAATCAGGGATATATATATATATATATATATATATATATATATATATATATAAAGTTTGTACACCCGGCAAGTCGAAAACCTGAAAAGCCGGCTTGGGTAAAAAATGGTATCCAGGTGGACTGAAAAACCGAAAGGGCGGTTGTTGTACCCCAAAATTTTCCCTCCCATTTTCAAACAAGACATACTCCTAGAGGTTCTCAATTGCTCAAGGTTGACCAGGAATTGACCAGACAATTCTCCCCCTAAGGCAATGAACCCCTAACTAGGGTTTCAATTTTCATCAAGATGGTTGAGCTCCAAGGATCCCAATGTTCTCCATTGTCCTAATATGTCATCAATATTATCCATGCCAAATTTCATGCCTTGCACAACAAGTTTGCTCAGTCAATTGCTCAAGTATTGGAAAATCAACTGTGCTAGGTCCAAAGTCAATTGTGGCCCATGTACAGTCAAACTTCAAGATTTTTGGTCAACCTCAATACTTTGAAGTGATATCCATCATTTGATCAAGGGTTGATCATGATTCCTCAGGAAATGCTCCTAACCCATCAAAAGTCAAAAATGGCAAATTAGGGTTTCTATAGGAAAAGTCAACCAAGCTTTGACCAAGCATAACTTTCTCATACTTTATCATAAATTTTCCAACAAAAGCTCATTTTTTAATAGAATCCAATTCCCAACAACTTATCTTCATACCTAAAGTTCAAGAAATACACCATTTGAAAGATACAAGTTAATACATTACAGGTCATTTTTAGAAAGTCAATAAAAGCCACTTTTTTCCAAGACATGTAACATCAAGATAACATCTACAAATGCAAAACTGATTAAAAGAGGGATTGAAGTAGATATCTTAGGCTTTCCAAAAAGTCTAAGATCATTATCATGAGATAAAAATTGAGCAAGTTATGGCCTGCCCAAGTTGGGAAAATTTAGGAAATATCAGGAAATATGCATTGAGCAAATTTGAGCTTTTAAGGAAATGGCTCATTTTCTTGGACTTCAAACATCTTCCTAAGAGTATAAAGGACTCCTAAAACCATTTTTGCATAGTCTTGATTTTATTTGCATTTTATATTAATTTTATTTAATTAAAAATCAAATAAATCAAAATTATTACAAATTATATGGTTAAGGGTTGTTTTAATGCATGGAGGGGCCCCAATTTTCGTGTACAACAAGGCCAACATGTCCACATTCATGCAAGCTTGAAACTGTAAAAAATATCATAACTTTGGCCAAGGTTACAAATGGATATTCATGGCATTCAAGCAATTGATTATGGCTGTTACAAACTTTTTTTCCCGTGTCTCCTCATCCCGAATTTTTTTTATTAATAACCAATTATTAAAATAATATTTCGCAAATAACCGCGTTTCAGAAAAAAATACGCAAATAACCATGTTTCAGATGACTCCCCAAAGGAGGAGCCATCTGAAATGGCGCATGCACCTATATTTTAAGGGGAGGCGCCATCTCACTTGGCGCCTATGTGCTTAGGGAAGGCCTAAGCCAAGTGAGATGGCGCCTAGGTGTATTTTTAGGGCAAAAATTTATTTTTTTTGTCCGGTGCGTTGCGTGTTGGACAGAGGATCAACAAAATGGACTTTTTATTAAAAAAAATAAATAATTACATCCAACTGTATTACATTAAAATAATAGATAAAAAAACAGATTAAAAAAATGGATAAAAAAATACAGGAAAAAAAACCCAGATAAATCAGTGATCCCCCGGAACCCGGTAATGACCCCCGGTTCCGCATCCCCGTCCTCGCCTTTCTCATGTTGGGTGTCGTCGCGTTTCCTGCTGCGGCAAGGTCGATGGCCCAGCGAAGTCAATGCGGTCCGGATCCATAAAATCAGTCAGATCTCCATATCTAGAAGATCCGCTTTGGTACAGTCGGTGACCCATACCCTCAAAGTTTGGTCGTGTTGGCGGTGGGTGGGGTTCCATAGTGGGTCTGTAGCATTGATCGTCTGAGTACGGTGGGTAGAAAGGAAATGGATCTTGGGGTGTTTGGTATTGAGGATGTTGGGTGGTTTGGTGATATTGTGGTTGATGGTAGGTTGGGTCGGTTTGTTCGTAATCTTCCGACATTCCCATATCAGGGCTAAGGCTGGATGTTGAGGGGCCCATATTGGGATATGTGGAAGACTGAAAATGTGTGTGGGGTATGCGAGTGTGCTGGTATTGGGATTGGTATTGTGGTTGGGTGTGAGGCATATCGGGGTATTGGTAGTGTGGTGGTGATTGTGGTTGGTTGTGTGGCATTTGAGTGTAGTTTTGTTGTGGCGGGGACTGTGGTTGGGTGTTTGTGGGTCTGTTTCTTCTTGGGGGTTGGTGGGAGGTTGATGGGTTTTGGGTTTGTTGTTGGGGAACCGAGGGTTGTTCCCATTGTGTGCGTGGGTCAACCAAGTACCTTGGATGAGACATGTGCATTTCAGGGTTACTAACCGACCTGTACCAAGACAAATATTGATCCGAGTGTCGCATATTACCTTGAATTATGAAAACTGGGAATTGCAAGACATAGAGGTGACGCCTCTGCCACATCTTACACCACTCCGGAGCGAAGTCTTTCTAGTTGGTAAGACCCCACTGGGCGTCGACCCTTTTAAGATGCCATGGGGACAAACAAGTTGGATCACTTGGTATCTCTTGATGCATTCCGAACTGCATCTTCACACGGTCGCTGTGGTGCATCTCCACAATGTTGAACCGAATGATTGCAGTCTTCGCGGTCCAAGTTGCTGCATCCTCCGGGTTTGGATCATGGCCCAAACCCAAATATGGTCTCCATACGAACTGCGATAAAATTTAAATCAGGTTAACACAAAAGTAATGTATAAATAATTTAATTGAGCAAAAGTTAAAAGCTATGACGTACGTCATCCGGGCCTAAGTGATCCAACAGATTGCGGTAGAGTGCGACATTGAATCTTGGATTCTTGCCGTAATCCATACCCCTCACGCAGTACCTAAAGGAAATGAGAAACATTTTATTCTTAGCATATATTTGGTGAAGAGATGAATAGTTATAAATGCTATAACTTGATGACTTACTTTGTTGCGTACGGGAAACCGAAAGTGTTGTTGTTGACGGGGTTTAAGGACTCCATCCTCCACCAACCCCAGGCTTGTAGTAAAAAAGCGCACCCATAAAATGTATATTTTTCCTTGACTGTGTTTTTGCACAAGGAACTGTATAGGTGGGCTAAAACTGCAGAACCCCAACTATATTTTCTTATTTTTTCAAAATTTCTTAGTAAATGTAAATACATAAAATTTACACTATTTCCCGTACTTTCGGGAAATAAAAATGTACCAAAAAGTATCATAAGATAAGTTCTGGCTTTTACTACCCTGTCATTCTCGGAGGAATTTTCATTTAATTCCAAACTTGCATAATGACTTTTAAGCTCAGTGAGTATTATTCCCTGCCCTCTCGCACCACCACCTTCTACCATATCCCTGCCCAATAATTCTTCACACTGAGAGTTGGGTTGTTGAACCGACCCGTTCACGGCCTTACCATCGACAGGGAGACCTAGTAGCATGTACACATCCTCTAGCGTGATGGTACATTCACCTATTGGTAGGTGGAATGTATGGGTCTCCGGTCTCCACCTTTCCAACATTGCAAGAATGAACTTCGAGTCAATGGTATAGTTGGAGATCTTTATGACATGTCCAAAACCTACGTATTCCAGATATGGGACGATAAATGGGTCGGGAGCCAGGTAGTTGTGCAAACAGATTATGAATCTTTTTGTGTCCTGAGTTCATAATGTAACATGTGTAAGATTAATTAAGATGAACAACGCGTTATTTGAAGTATGAAAAATGTATAACCAAAAAAGAAACTTACAAATGCGGAAATGTTTTCCCTTGTGCCTCTGTGAGTATCTCCCATTGTTAGAAGAGCCATTGTTTAAAATGCTTGAGAGTATGAAAGACTTAGGAAGAGATAGAGAGTATGATAGAGTTATGAAATATTTCGTAGTAGAGAGTGAGACTTGTGTGGGTGTGAGAGATGTTTCATATGGTATGTATTTATAGGCAAATAAATTTGCTATAGTGGTTGCTTGTGCTTGCATGCCTGCGAAGTGTCACATTTGCAGGCTAGGTGGCAGCCTAGGGGGTTACACATATGCATGCATGCATGTACAAAAAATGAAATGTGTCACTCTTGCAGGCTAGGTGGCAGCCCATGCATGTATCACGATTGGACAGTAAGGGAGGCGCCATTGGACTTGGCAAAAGAGTACAAAAATGAATGTTGTCGCCACCCCAATTGGCGAATAAGTGGTGTCCTTTGTTGCAGCCTAGGCTCAGGCTACGTGACAGCCTTTGGGATTCCTTGCATTAGTGCATGTAAGCCCATTGGAGTTGATGGGAGGAGACTTACAAAATACATGTGTAGGTGGAGACTTGGGGCAGGCTAGGTGGAAGCCTAGGGGGTTACACATATGCATGCATGCATGTACAAAAAATGAAATGTGTCACTCTTGCAGGCTAGGTGGCAGCCCATGCATGTATCACGATTGGACAGTAAGGGAGGCACCATTGGACTTGGCGAAAGAGTACAAAAATGAATGTTGTCGCCACCCCAATTGGCGATTAAGAGGTGTCCTTTGTTGCAGCCTAGGCTCAGGCTACGTGACAGCCTTTGGGATTCCTTGCATGTAACATTATTGGCATCCTTGGGGGGTTGCATCCTTACTTAATTGGAATTTTTATCATAACATTGATTCACATAATCTCAAACAGCCTTTAGTCTTACAACCAAACTTTCAAACCTGCAAACAATCAAACATTCCAACCTTCGAATCACTCATAAAATTCAAACATTCCAACTTCAAACATTACAACATTCAAACCTTCATACAATCAATAAACCTCAAACATTCCAAGCTTCAAACCTTAAAACAATTCTACGCAATGGCCTCTTCACCATAATTTGTCGTCAAAGCACATTTCAACGGTGAGACATACATTTGTCCCACCGCTGGGTTTTTGTTTAGAGACACAGACAACATCCAATTTCTCTTAAACGGGAAAGCCAATTTCTCGTACTTCAAAAAAAGATTGGAGGCCAAACTTGAACGAGGCCCGGTGTCCCAGATATTTTATCAGAATCCAGTTTTCTTTGGAAACAACGAAGTAATTTTTTATAAGGTTGAAGTTCAAGATGACGAGGATCTCCAGAATATGATTTCCAGCCATGTCTATTCCGGATACGACTCTATTGAGTTGTACATTTTTCTGCGAGAGCCTCAGCCTCAGCCTCAGGTGACACAGGAGGTTGATCCTTTGGAGAATGAACAAGCTGAGGTAGATGCAGTTGATGATGAAGAAGAAGATAATGAGTTAGAGTTTGATGAAATGGTGAATGATGATTCCGACGATGATGGCATCCCAAGTATTTCTGCAAACAAAATCTACACACCACCTCCGCACATGACAAACTTCAACATGGGCGGAGATGAACCTTCTACTGACTTATTTTTCAATCCATATATGCAGTCGGATGAAAATTTAAAAGAGAAGGACAAGTTTCGTAACAGAGAGGAATGCATCAGGGCCATTAAAAAATTTCACATGCTCAACTCGGTTGATTTTAAGGTGGATCGTGTCAACCCGGAAAGGTACAAGATCAAGTGTGTCCACCCTGACTGTATGTTCAAGCTGACCGCTTCATACAGATTAAGGGGTGACTGCTGGGTCATAGGTTCCATGACTACCCACACTTATGTAAGTTCCACTCAATCACAGGACCACCGAAAACTCAACTATGATCTAATCTGTCAAGAAATGCTACCCCTGGTCAGCAACGACCCATCTTTGAAGGTGAAAACAATCATCTCCCACATCACCACGGTTTTTAACTACACTCCGTCCTACCGTAAGGCGTGGTTAGCAAAGACTAAGGCGATTGAAAGGGTGTACGGAAACTGGGAGGAGTCATACTGAGAACTTCCCCGCTACCTGAATGCACTCAAGACGTATTCTCCAGGTAGTGTTTACGTTCTGGAAACATTGCCAGCGTACGCCCAAGATGGTAGTCTAATGAATGGCAACAGAATATTCAGTCGCGTGTTTTGGGCATTTCAACCATGCATCACAGGGTTTGTATCATGCAAACTAATTATACAAATTGATGGGACTTGGTTGTATGGGAAGTACAAAGGCACGCTATTGATGGCAGTTGCACAAGATGGCAACAACAACATTTTCCCCATTGCCTTTGCCCTTGTCGAGGGGGAGACCGGTGGTGCTTGGAGCTTTTTCGTGAAAAATCTGCGGACACACGTGGCTCCTCAACCAGATCTCTGTTTGATCTCGGACAGACATGCCTCCATTGAAAGTGCCTATAATAATCCAACAAATGGTTGGCATGACCCTCCTTCTACGCATGTCTATTGCGTTAGGCATATCGTCTAGAATTTCTCGAGGAAGGTCAAGGACAAAACATTGAGGAAAGCGGTTATGAATACGGGATATGCATTGACACAACCCACATTCAAATATTACCGCAACGAGATCCGTTTGTCTAATCCGGAAGCCGGTAGGTGGATCGACAATATTCCGGTGGAAAAATGGACTAGGTCATACGACAATGGCCAAAGATGGGGGCATATGACAACGAATCTTATTGAATCAATGAATGGGGTATTCAAGGGCATACGAAACCTCCCAATCACTGCCTTGGTAAAATCTACGTATTTTAGGATGGCTGCGTTATTTGCAAAAAGAGGTGAAATATGGAATACGGTGTTGCAATCTGGACAACTATGGAGTGAAAGCAGCATGAAATACATTAAGGCTGAAAGTGCTAAAGCCAACACTCACATGGTTATACGGTTTGACCGACACAACCACAACTTCATTGTGAAAGAGACAATCGACCACAATGAAGGCCTGCCAAGACAAGAATACAGGGTCATTTTACCTTCTCAATGGTGTGATTGTGGCAGGTTTCAAGCATTTCGTATGCCTTGCTCTCATGTCATTGCCGCTTGTGCTCATACCCATCAAGACGCGCTTCAACTTCTGTCAAACGTTTACAAATCTGAAACGTTGCTCAATGTTTACAACAACAACTTTCCTTTGGTAGCAAAACCAGATTATTGGCCTGAATACGACGACGAAATAGTGTGGCACAACGACCAAATGCGAAGGAACAAGAAGGGTCGTCCCAAAAGTAAGCGCATCACAACAGAAATGGACGATCTTGACAGGTTGGAAAGAAAGTGTGGTTTATGCCGTTAGGTCGGACACAATCGCAAAAACTATCCGAATCGACGTCTGGCTCGACCATATAAATATTGTAATACATAAAATCTTTTCATAATTGTGTTGTAAACATTTGGGTTTTCCGTTAACAGATTTTGCTACAATTAATAAAACGTGTACAACAATAATTAACGATATTCCATCTAGGAAATTACAACTGTTAACACAATTTCATCTGACCCATGCATCATCAACATTACATCACTGTCTGTTTTGACTTCCTCCAACCACACATTAGGTCTTCCTGTCGCATGTGAGGTTGTTGTTCGTTTTCGCTGGATCCTTCGAATTTTTCCCCCCTCCACATTGTCTACATCTAGCCACCGCATCAACTCCCGCTTCAGACGCTCCATGGAGTGAATGTGCCAGAATTTCATTTTCATCGCAGGTTTCGTGGCGGAGAAGATAACGTAAACATCTCTGCTAAAAATCATAGGCGACGTCATTACGCAAATAACAGAGTACAAAATAAAAATACAGTGCGAGAAAGTGTGAGAAATTTCGGAGAAACGGACGAATTATTTATAAAACAACATTTTGCCCTAGTTTTGCCCTAGGAGCCAAGTGAGATGGCGCCTCCTCTCACTTTTAAGGAGCATGCGCCATCTCACTTGGCTAAAAGCCAAGGGAGGCGCCAAGTGAGATGGCGCCTAGGGGAAAACCCTAGGTGGAGGCGCCAAGTGAGATGGCTCCTCCTTTGGGGAGTCATCTGAAACATGGTTATTTGCGTAATTTTTTCCAAAACCCGGTTATTTGCGAAATATTATTTTAATACATGGTTATTAATAAAAAAAATTCCCTCATCCCTCTCTATATAAACAAACACTTAGCAAGCATAAAAAAAAGCACACAGAGCTTGGAGAATCCCTGCACATTTTGCAAAAAGCTCAAAGTTTTGAAACTCGAATTTCAAGTTCTAGCCTCCCTTAGTCCAAACTAAGGATCCTAATCATTTATTGGAAGTTCCCTGAAGCTGTCCCAACCATTACCAAGCGTTTAAGCCTCTCCAAACACATTCTCCATTCATCATGGTTTGCCTCATTTTTTAAAATTCGTTTTATACAATTCATATAATATCAATGTGTTTTAACCATGTAAATTTAACCTTTTGAGCATTTGCAAGCTTTTGGTATAGTTTGATTACAGTTTGGGAGCCGGAATCGTATATCACCATTTCTAGGGTTTGATCCTTAGAATTTGGAATTTTCATAATTGGAAAAACTATCCCAAACTAAGGACCCTATCGCGTTCATGAGGTTGAGAGCAATCAATCCATGGCATCAAAGTAAATTTATTTTGTATATTGTGCTTGTTTCAAATGCATGGTTTACAGTGACGGACAAAAAACTATCACTATAGGTATTTCTACCTAAGACGACGAAGGGAGGTAGGAGATGAAGTGTGTCAACCTCTGATTGGCCAGTTTGAATAATCGCGCGCATTTTTTTATTTTCCAAATATTGAGTTGTTTATGTATATAACGTTAATGATTGCTTTGTATCAACGAATGGATGGGCAGCACAGATGGTAAGGGCGCGCGTATGTAAGGGAAAGGACCTGGGTTCGAATCCCAGGTTCAGCAGTTTTACTTTTCTCACATATTTTCTACAGATCCAGTGTTGCAAGTCTAAATGCGCGTGTCATGGAGCTTCAATCTAAGCCATCAGATCACCATTTGATCCAAACCAATGCCTCTGATCTGCAGGTGCACCTTGAGCCATCAAAAGCGCTCCTCACTGAATTCCAGCGCAAATTCTGATTTAGGCCAAGCATTTTTGACAACAAACACCCCCCATTTTGGTTTTGATAACCAGGCCCATGTTGCTTATTTTCTTCTTTATTTTATTTTATTTAATATTTTCAAAAAACTTTTTTTTAACAAATCATAAAAAAAAAAAATTAGGATTAGTTTCTTTCTAAAATTATTAATTAATTAATTAATTAATTAATTAATTAATTAATTTAATTATTTTAATGCAATTTTATCAATTTAAAATCAAATTAGACTTAAGTTCTTTAATTTAAATTATTTTCTTAACAAAAAAATACCAAAAATATTAGAATTAGGATTCATGTCATTCAAGTTTTATTTTCTTAATTAAAAATAAATTTAGGATTAATCATTCTCTTAGCAAAAAAACCAAAAAAAGATTTTCTTGTTGTTTATTTTTATTTACTAGGTTTTTAGACGTAATATTTCATTTCGCGCGCATTATTTTTATTCTCGCATTTTATATAATAATGTAACTGATTATGGGATGTAATAGTCTATGTTTAAAGTTCTGCACTTTATTTTTGCACCTTTTTTATGTAACTGTCCCGAAGCCTTGTAATAGTTGTAGGACTTTATTTCTCGCTTTATATTTCTTATATGCTTGTATATAATTGCTAGTAAGTAGGTGTGCATGAAAAGATTAATCAGATTAACCATTAGATCACTAATCTCAAGATAATATAACTGGAAAAACACACTTCTCACACTTGCATCCTTAGGGTATTCCTCACTTTGTTGCCTCGGAAAATAATGGTCATGTCCCTCGAACGTAGGGATATCTTAGCAAAGACCCTCAATCTAAAAGTCATCATAAAGATCATGGTCCCTTAACGTCCCTCGAGTTGCCTACGAAAAATGATCTTGTCCCTCGATGATGCCTATATGATGATAGTCCCTTCGAATGCTAAGATATTCTTAGATGTTGCCTTCGATGACCATAGCGTGCCTTTCGATAGTCCCTCAACATCCAACGATGGGGCTACCTACTCACTAATAGTAGGATAGCGCTATCTAAAGTAAAGGAGGAAAAAGAACGTCCTTTTTCGAGTAGGTAGATAACTCTTAAGTACTTGCTCAAACCTTAATTTTTCACACTTACACACTTTTCAAATTTCTTTTCAAAAATGCTTTATCACACTCTTGAGGACTAATACAAGAGTTACCATAAAGCAAACAAAAATCTTTCAAAACACACAAACACAAATAGTTTTCAAAAATGAGCAAGTACCTAAGAGCCTGTGGAAAACCACGGATGGAAAGGGTTCTAATACCTTCCCTTTCCATAATCTACCCCCCTTACTCAGAAAATCTCGAAAAAGGTCTTTTTCTATTCTTTTCACCCTTTCCTTTGTTGGATAAAAGAAAAGTCGGTGGCGACTCTTGCTTACTGCGACATTTGCAAACAAAAAATGCAAACCAGTACTAAACAGTCGGTTCTGCCACCGTATTACAGAACTGGCAACTCAACTGGGGATTATATTATAAAGTGGGGTTTACCTTAGGGTCTAGATCATTTTGCTCCTTTGACTGTTTGTTTTCTTTATTTTTAAGCGAACTATTTGGGGTTACTATAGATCCTACATCCCGAATCTAGGGAAACTTTTTAGGTAAGTAGCAATAGATCGTGGAAAAATGTGTGGGGTATACCTACACGGTTGAAGCGATGACTACGTTGATGCGACACTTTGGTTTGTATCGGTAGCCCTTGAGTTAATCAAGGAGAATACGAGGCTGCTGCATGGTGTCATGAAGCATCAACTAACCTTAGAACCTTTAATTGAACAACTTGGCCATTAGGACGTAGTGAGATGGATGTCTTTGGTGTATTCCCAAAGTCGGCAGATACTCGATGCTACACTCATTGAGATTTAAATCCCGAGTTTTGTTTGGTTGCGAGTTAGTCACCAATCGTAACGAAACTTGTGGGAAAGATCAATGATATTGAGATCCCTTAGAACTTGGTTACTATTTATAGGACAGGTTGAACCAATCCAACTTCAAGAGGGTATGACCTTAAAACCAATGCAAGCCTTAAACCTAAGGTTTTGGTGTGATTTTCTTGTGCTTGCTATATATGTGTTTTCTTGGCATAATCATGACATCATAACATGGCATATCATACTAACCATTTCAAGGATTTTCTAGGGCTTATCTTTGTCTTGTTTTGTAGGACATGACATCCGCTCACAGGAACACTATCCAAATCAACCTTGTGAAAGTGCATCCTCAACTCAAGGAGTTAACATCAAGGATTCTTGAAAGCTCTCCCTTCACTGAAAAACACGGTCGACTTCTCAACATGGTCACTTCAACCCCTGATGAAGAAATGTTAAAGGTGCTCTTTCAGTTCTTTGACCCGTTGCACCACTGCTTCACTTTTCATGATTACCAGTTAGTGCCTACTATGGAAGAGTTTTCTCAGTTATTAGGGGTACCTATCCTTAATCAGCTACCATTCAACGGTATGGAAAGAGACCCAAAGCCTAAAGAGATTTCTCAAGCTCTGTCTTTACAATGGTCTGATGTAATGGAAAATTGGGAAACCAGAAGAGCTGTCCAAGGATTTTCAGTTAAGTTTCTGTTTGAGAAAGCTCACTATTTTTGGGATAGCCTAGATTTACAAGATTTTGAAGAAGTGTTAGCCCTCCTCATCTATGGTATGGTACTATTCCCTAACACATACCAACTCATAGATGTGAATGCGGTTAAGATTTTTCTGTCGCATAATCCGGTGCCTACTTTACTTGGGGATATTCTACACTCTCTGCATACTCGCACTGTAAAGAGAAGAGGGACCCTTCTGTGTTTCCCTCTTATATTGGCTAGGTGGTTTATTTCGCACCTACCCCGGTCTATTCTGAGAAATGAGCAGGGTATGAGATGGTCTCATAGGCTGATGTCTCTTACACATTCAGATATTCATTGGTGTTTGCGATCCTCGGAGAATGTTACCATCATTGATCGCTGTGGGAATTCCCTAATGTCCCTCTCTTGGGAATTAGGGTAGTGTTTTACCCCAAAATTTTCCCTCTCATTTCTCAAGATCTCCTTGAATTCAAGACTGCACAAGGGTTGATCAGCTCAAAACACCTCCTCTAGCACTAATGACTGAAAATTAGGGTTTGAGTTTGCACAAGGAAAAATGGACTTTTAATGCCCCATTTGACTTTCACAGATCATTTTAGACTCTCAAGATTTCTCATGTCAAGTGTCAAGTCTTGGATCACATTTTTGCTCAATCAATTGATCAGTTGACCTAAAATCAACTATATTAGGGAAAAAGTCAAATGTGGTCAATTTACATTCAAACTTCATAATGTTTTATCCATATCAACATTATGAACTTATATATTTCATTTGGTTAAGTTTGGATCACAATTCCACAAGAAATTTGATCAGATCATCAAAAGCGCAAAATGGTCAAAATTAGGGTTTTGATTGAGAAGGTGCAATTTTTGATTTTTGACCTAACAATTGACTGAGAAAACTTGTTGTGAAAGGCATGAAATTTGGCATAGATAATATTGTGGACATATTAGGACAATGGAGAACATTTGGGATCCTTGGAGCTCAACCATCTTGATGAAAATTGAAACCCTAGTTAGGAGTTCATTTCCTTAGAAAGAGAATTGTCTGGTCAATTCTTGGTTAAACTTGAGAAATTGAGAACCTCTAGGAGTATGTCTTGTGTGAAAATGGGAGGGAAAATTTTGGGTACAACAATTTCCCTTGTTCAATCTTCTTAGACCTGAGGATGTAGATTGGTTGGTCTGCCTTTCGTGATCTGAAGGTGGAAGATGATTGAACACTAGAGTGCCCATAAATTTGCACTCGTACGAAGTGAGAATGTTGGTGAATAATATAGAGAATGGGCTTATAGATGCCATTTGGAAAATATGACAGAATACTATCGGAGATGAGCTTAAAGATGCCATCCAAGGAATATGACGGAGAGTCGTCGGAGATGGGCTTAAAGATGCCATCCAAAATAGATACTGACTTCGTAAGGAGTCTCTTTGTAGGGATTCCTGTTCCTGTTTTCCGAGGAGGAGTCCGCTGGGGAATGTTTTTTAGGGGAATAGAGTCTAGGAGCTTTGGTTGTCCATTACTCTACTGGGGAGTCATCCCTTGATTGAAGAGACAAAAGTGAACTGCTATCTGGTCAGGATCCAGGGTTCACAATGATTTGCTGAGGATAATAAGGCTGACTGCTATCTGGTCGTATTCCAGGCTACACAACAACTTGCTGGGAAAATGAGATTAAACTGTTATCTGGTCGTACCCCAGAATTTGCAGTTTCTTTAATTGGAATAGAAATTAAAAAAAAAACCTTAGTGTCGATTTAACTGAACCAGAGAAAGGATCTACCAGAAATGAATCAGTAATAAATAAATGGTCGATTCAAACTGAACCAGCAGAGGTCTTGATTCATCTTTGACTGGATAAGAATCAGAAAAATCTTAGTGTCGATTTAACTAAACCAGAAAAAGGTCTTGGATTATCTTCAACTGGATAGGAATCAGAAAAATCTTAGTGTCGATTTAACTGAACCAGAAAAAGGTCTTGGATTATCTTTAATTGGAATAGGAATCAGAGAGATCTTAGTATCAATCTAACTGAACCAGAGGAAAATCTTGAATTAAATTTGACTGGATAAGAATCAGAAAAATCTTAGTGTCGATTTAACTAAACCAGAAAAAAGTCTTGGATCATCTTCAACTGGAATATGAATCAGAGAGATCTTAGTGTCGATCTGACTGAACCAGAGAAGTTCTTTAATTAACTTTGACTGGAATGGAAATCAGAAGAATCTTAGTGTCTATTTAAATGAACCAGACAAAAGTCTTGGAATATCTTCAACTGGAATAGAAATCAGAGAGATCTTAGTGTCGATCTGACCGAACCAGAGAAGGTCTTGAATTAACTTTGACTGGAATGGAAATTAGAAGAATCTTAGCATCGATTCAACTGAACCAGACAAAAGTCTTGGAATATCTTCAACTGGAATAGAAATCAGAGAGATCTTAGTGTCGATCTGACTGAACCAAAGAAGGTCTTGTGAGGGCATCTTTCTGAGGAAGATCCTAAGATAACCCTTTTGAGAAGGCTACCAGGTCACATAAAAAGTCAACGGTGTTTGTTGATTTGATCTTTTCCTGAAAAAGGTAAAGAGTTAGTCATATGCAATGTCATGATGTATGAAATGCATTGTGATGATGTTCTCAAAATAAATGAGATTATACTGTATGCGATGTGTATGCGCATGCCATGATGTATGAATATGGGATGCTATTGTGATATTTTCCAGTCTAGGGAAAGTAAATCCCGGACTCTTGCTGAAGAGCGTTGGGACGCTGAATCCTTCGTTTCCGTTGGGGATGATGAATGGAGTTAATTTGCCGGGGGTTTCCTCTTTCTGTTTAAGAATACTCTGCCGAGGATTGACTCTGCTTGAGATAAATCTGTTGAGAGAGATTTCCATATTAGAAGATTATACCGATGTAGAGAAATGAACTTCGTTGGGGAATAAACTTCTGCAGTTAGATAAATAAACTCTACTCGGGAGGAGGTTTTATAAACTGTTTGAAATTATAAAAGTCGGCTGGGGAGTACAAATTTCAGCTCCCTGAGGGAACTTTGCTGGAGAAAGTAGTTCCTGCTTGGGGAAGAAAAGATCAAAACCCTAGTTATTTCTACTCTGTGGGGAACATAGATTTCACGGGGTCGTATGTAATGGTGACTTCGTCTTAAATTGTCTATGCCCCTGTACCATGCCGGAAAGAGTAATTATCGGGACGTTAAATTGTTTTTTAGACTTTGCCCCATTTCTTTAAATCATTAGTAACCATCTTTCTGCTTCTTATGCAAGTATTTGTGAACAATGATCATATTTAAATGCATATGTCAAAAATAATCATTGTTCGTTTTTGAAAAACAAAGTAGAAAAAAGAAAAGCAAACAGTTTTGTACTTTCAAAGAAATGGTTTGTATTGATTTCTGAGGTTTGCCTATAACAAGAATTTTGTACAAAGGGAATAACGTTCTAGTAGGAGAACGCCGTCGTAAGAAATGAAAATTACACAAAATAGTGTACAAAGAGAAAACAGCTATGTGTAACAATCCCATTGAGTTTCAATTCTGCTATTGCCCCTATGTCTTCGAGCGTCTCATCACTTTTATACTCGTCCGAAGCTGACTGAATTGATCGATACTGTTTGAGTCTTGGTGGTTGATACTGAGGTCTGGTCACAAGGTGATCCAATGGGACATAGTTGTACGCTTCAAATCTCTAACTTTTTCCTGGACCTCCCTTTTGGGTTTTCAATCTACCGGGATGCTCTTTTTTTCCAAAGCCTTCTTTGCAGGTTTTCGACTTGTTGTGTGTACAATTTTTTTGTATTTATCCCTAATATTTACCCAAACCATTTTGGTTCACTGGGATGCCCTTATTTTTTCCTAGGCTAGTCAACCTAGCGGGTCTTTTTTTAAGCGTAGTATCTTTTCACTATGTCTGCTTTAACAGGGTGAGGAAGGTCGTCACCATCCATGGTGGTCAGAATCATGGCTCCACTGGAAAATATGCTTTTGATCACAAATGGTCCTTCATATGTGGGAGTCCATTTTCCCCTGGGATCACCTTGTGGCAGTATGATGTGCTTGATTACCAGATCACCCACTTGATATACTTGACATCTTACCTTTTTGTTGAAAGCCTTGATCATCCGTTTTTGATACATTTGTCCATGACAAACAGCAATAAGCCTTTTCTCATTAATCAAATTCAGTTGATCAAGTCAAGTCTGGATCCAATCGTCTTTGTTTAAGCCTGCATCCTTCAGGATCCTTAAAGAAGGGATCTAGACCTCAATAGGTAGGACAACCTCCATACCATATACCAGAGAATAAGGTGTTGTCCCTGTTGACGTACGTGCTGCGGTGAGATAACCATGAAGAGTGAATGGTAACATTTCATGCCAGTCTTTGTATGTCACCTTTATCTTTTGTATGGTTTTCTTTATGTTCTTATTTGCAGCCTCCACAGTGCCATTCATCTTCGGCCGGTAAGGGGAAGAATTATGATGCTGGATCTTGAATTGTTTACAAAGCTCGGTGATCATTGTATTGTTGAGATTTGTACCATTGCCCATAATGATTATCTCTGGCACACCATACCGACAAATCAGGTTATGCTTGATAAATCGTGCCATAATATTCTTGGTAACGGTAGAAAAAAAGGCAGCCTCAACCCACTTCGTGAAGTAATCAATGGCCACTAGGATGAAGTGATGCCCATTGGAGGCGGTAGGTCTAATCTCTCCGATCATGTCAATGCCCCACATTAGAAAGGGCCAGGGAGCCGTCAAGACGTTCAAGGGAACCGGAGGTACATGCACTTTATCAGCATAGATCTGGCATTTGTGACAAGTTCGGGAATGCTGATAACAATATGCTTCCATAGTGGACCAATAGTATCCTGCCCGTAGGATCTTTTTAGCCATGGTATGTCCACTAGAATGGGTTCCAAAGGTACCTTCGTGTAAATATGCCATAATCCTCTCTGCTTCGCTTTTGTCTACGCACCTAAGTAAAGTAGAGTCATGGTTGCGCTTGTAGAGGATTCCATTACTGAGGAAGAAATTTGCGGCGAACCTTCTCAGAAACTTCTTATCATTGACAGATTCCCCCTCAGGATACTCTTGAGCCTCGAGATTCCTCTTCATTTCACGAAACCAAGGTTTATCTGCTACTTCTTCAGTGTTAATCTCATAGCAGTATGCCGGTTCATCCAACCTCTCAGTGGTGATCTGAGGAGCTTCGTTTTACCACTTGACCTTGAACATAGACGACATAGTAGCTAGCGCATCCGCTAACTGATTCTCTTCTCGTGGAAAATGTTCAAAGGTGACCTCTTCAAAGTGTGGAAGCAATGTCAGCATATGTTCTTTATAAGGGATGAGATTCTGGTGCTTCGTGTCCCACTCCCCTTTGATTTGACTTATTACCAAGGCTGAATCCCCGAAAATGCTCAAGAACTTGATCCTCAGATCAATAACAGCTTTGAGACCCATGATACATGCTTCATACTCCGCCATGTTGTTGGTACAGTTGAAACATAATCTAGCTCTAAAAGGAGTATGACAGCCTTCGGGAGATATGATTACAACACCGATTCCATTTCCGAGTGCGTTGGAGGCTCCATCAAAAACCATAGTCCATCGGGATCCTTCCTCAAGTCCTTCATCTGGTCCAGGTTCTTCACATTCAGTCGCTAACATAATATTCTCATCCGGGAATTCAAAGTTCATGGATTGGTAGTCATCCACAGCCTGATGAGCCAAATTAGTAGCTAGTACACTTCCCTTGATTGCTTTCTAGGTCGTGTATTGGATATCGTATTTGGTCAAGATCATTTTCCATCTTGCTATTCTTCCGGAGAGAGCAGGCTTCTCGAAGAAGTATTTGATCGGATCCATCTTAGATATCAACAAAGTAGTATGGGTTAACATATATTGTCTCAGTCGGTGAGCAGCCCATGCCAAAGCGCAACAAGTTTTCTCGAGCAGTGAATATCTTCTCTCACAGTCGGTAAACATTTTGCTAAGGTAGTATATTGCATGCCCTTTTTGATTGAACTAGTCATGCTGCCCCAGCACACACCCCACTAAATTATCTAACACTGTTAAGTACATTATCAAAGGTCTACCTTCAATCGGAGGCATCAGAATTGGAGGCTCTTGAAGGTATTCCTTGATTCTCTCGAAGGCGGTATGGCATTTGTCATTCCACTTTACCACTTGATCTTCAGGAGTTTGAAGATTGGCTAACAAGTAGAAGTTAAATGGGAAATGAACCTGGAAATGTAATTTAGGAGTCCTAAGAAGCCTCTGACCTCCTTCTCAGTGCGAGGAGCCGACATCTCTTGTATAGCCTTCACCTTTGCATGGTCTACCTGAATACCCTTGTCATTGATAATGAAACCTAGGAGTTTACTAGACCTTACCCCGAAGGTGCACTTGTTCGGATTTAACCTTAGCTTGTATGTCTTCAACCTATCAAAAAACTTTTGTAGATGATCAAGGTGTTCTTCCCAAGTTTGAGACCTGGCTATCATGTCATCGATGTAGACCTCTATCTCATGGTGAATCATGTCATGGAACAAAGCTACCATGGCTCGCTGATAGGTTGCCTCGACGTTCTTCAACCCAAACGACATCACTTTGTAGCAGAAAGTTCCCCATTTTGTGACGAAGGTTGTCTTCTCCATGTCTTTGGGTGCCATCTTGATCTGATTGTAACTAGAGAAATCGTCCATGAAGCAAATGATCTTATGCTGCGCGGTGTTGTCAACCAGAACGTCAATATGGGGAAGCGGAAATTCATCCTTGGGGCTTGCCCTGTTCAAATCTTGGTAGTCCACACACATCCATACCTTTCTGTACTTTTTAGGTACCTGGACTATGTTAGAAAACCATTGGAGATAAGAGGTGAAAACTAAGAACCCATCGTTGAACTGTTTCATAACCTCTTCTTTGATCTTCTCTGACATTTCGGGGCGCATGCGACGGACCTTCTGCTTTACCGAAGGGAAATCTTCTTTAGTTGGAAGACGATGAACCACAATATCTGTGTCTAGTTAGGAATGTCTTCATATGACCAGGAAAAGATCTCAACATAAACAAACAACATCTGAATCAAACGTTGTTTGACACGAAGCACCAAATTTGCACCTATCTTGACCTCTTTTCTGTGCCAAAATTCACTGTCTCAACTAGCTCTTCATGAGGCTGTATAGCCCTTTCTTCCTGCTGTAACAATCTGGCAAGTTCTCTGGGTACCTCACAATCTTCCTCACCTTCGTCCTCGGCTTGGTTGATCGGATTTTCAAAGTCATAACCGACAATAATAGAACTGTTATCAATGGGATCCAGAGTGGATATGGATCTGCAGTTTATACGTGGGTGTGTGTAAGAGCATAACTGTATAGTAAAAAGCTGAAAAGAAAAGCAGGGAGCAAAAAATTTGTATGCATAAACGTCCAATGCTTTATTAATGCCATATGAAATTGAAACATGATAACCCTCACAAATAAACCCTTGTGCCCCGGGTAAGACACATGGCCAAAAAGTTTATATTGTTTATTACATATCCAAAAACAAGAAAGACAATTACTTATGAATAAAAGTAATTGGTACAAAGTCTTTTGACGTCCAGTTACTGGGTCCACCAATGGTAGTAGGGAAGATCCAACTATCCATGTCATCATCACCATCACTGTCTTCTAGAGCATTGACCCCATGATTGCTGATGCATAAGGGAGGTCTTCTAGGATGAGCACGACGAACAGACCTTTGAGCCCCTGAAGAGAAACCCAAACCAAACTTATTAGACTTGTATGGAGTATCAGGGAGTTGGCCCCAGATGGTAGACCCATCTTCTTCAACAACTGCTTTTGCATCCTTGAGAGAAGCCATCTTCAAGGGAGGTCTAGTGATCTTGGGCGGATTGGTGACAGTTTCAGTTGCAGCCATAGTCCTAGGTATCTCTTCAAAGTTTTGAAACGGAGTCTCGATGAACTCGCCATCCATTTCCACGTACTTGAAGGATTTCAGTTGACTGACCATGTATTATTCTTCACCGTGTACCGTGACAATCTTTCCTCTTACCGGGTATTTCATCATCTGATGCAGAGTAGACGTGACAGCTCCTTCCCCATGGATCCAAGGGCGACCAAATAAAAAAGAATATGATGGTCTAATATCCATCACGTAGAAGGTGGAATCAAAGGTCTGAGAACCAACTTTGATGGGGATGTCCACCTTCCCGTGCACCATTCTTTTCAAACCATCGAAAGTCCTCACCACTATGTTGCTGGGCTTCAAGGTCAAACCTTCACAATCTAATCTATCCAGAGCTTTCTTAGGCAGCATGTTCAATGATAAACCAGTATCTACCAGGACATGGGCCAAAGTAGTGCCCCTGCATTCGACGGAAACATTGAGCGCATCATTGTGTTTTCTCCCTCTGGGTGTCAGATCAGCATCGGAAAAACCCAAATCGTTATCAGATGTCAAACTGGCCACACAATCTTCAAACTGATTAGCATTGCTTTCTTGTGGCACATGGTCAATATTAAGGAACTTCACCAAAGACTTCATATGAGCTTCGGAGCACAACAATAAGGCTAGCATAAAAATCTTTGAAGGGGTCTTCCCCAGCTGTTCGACCACATTGTAGTCGCTCTTCTTTATAATCTTCAAAATTTCTTCCATCTCCTTCTTTGAAGCCTCTGGGATAGATACTGAATCCGCCTTCGTCTGGACGGGCTCAATAAATATGTCTTTGCCCCGAGTCTCATCCGACTCAGTGATAGGGGTGTCAGTAGGGGTAATCACAGGAATTATAGTAGTGGTATCAGTAGGAACAAAAGTAGGAATGATCACATGACCAGTAACAACTTTTGAAGGAGAAATCTCAGGGGAGAACACTCTTCCACTTCTTGTTATTTTGCTGGTTTCAACAATGTTGCCAATGTCAGGATCAACATCTTCAGAAACCTGGTCTTCAATAGCCAGTAGGTCTTGCTTGATGCCGTGGTAGTAGATGTCACCCCCATAGTTCCAGGGAACAGTTTTTTCGGAGGAGTACGGGATTGGCCCTGGCATGGTGATAATCAGAGGAGCCAACTTCGGAGCAGATGTAATCATGACGGGTCTTTTGGTGGAGACCCTGGGAGGATTGGCGGAAATGGTTATTATTGAAATATCCTTGCAAGAAATGGTTGGAATGAGAGTCTTTTCAAACAAAATCTCTCTATCATCCATCAGGCACTGAATACCTGCCTTCAAATAATGAAAACCAATCGGTAGAGATAAACATGAGTGGAAACCTTTGCCACATCCCGGAAATAAACCGACCTTCAATAAGTTCCACTTAACGGTCCAGAGTGGAGTAACAAGTTCCTCAACAGAAGTAACAAACACATCATATTTAATAGCGTTAACACCACGACCGTGCTTAGGCATAGGAGCAGTGATAACATTTGGAATCTCAGGGGCGTCAAATTCAATTTCCTTCACCTCGAGAAGGTCATGCACCTTGTTTTTCCAAGACCATCAGTCGTTCTTGTCATGCCCCGGAGTCTCAGAGTGGTAGGCGCATCGAGCATTGGGATTGTAGTGGGGAGATGCGGTGTTGGGATTCTTGGGAGCTTCCCTCAGATTTTCCAGATTGGACTTTAATAACTGTGGCAAAACTAGAGACAAAGTCATATTTATCCGGGTAAACTGTCTTACCGGCCTTTCCGCTCTAGGTTGATTGTTCCTTTGTTGAGTAGATGTAGTCTTGGACATCATAGCAGCCCCTACAGTTGGACGACCTTCAGTTCTGTCCTGATTCCTTTGGTTGTACACAACACTAACCTCTTTCTTCCCAGAAAATGGCTTCCTTACTGTACTCGAGGATGCATCTTTTTGAATCTTACCACTCCTAATCCCATCTTCCAAGCTTTCTCCTGTTAGAATCAATTCAGTAAAGCCAACTGAGGAGCTTCCAAACAGATGATAGAAGAACGGACTAGATAAGGTACCCAAAAACATATCCACTAGCTCCTTATCAGACAGGGGGGTTGGAATCTTCCCGCTAAGTCCCTCCACTTCTGAGCATAGTCTTTAAAGCCCTCGCTCGAACTCATAGACATGCTTTGGAGTTGTGTACGGGTGGGAGCAAGGTCTGCATTATACTGATACTGCTTGTAGAAAGCAGCAGCCAGGTCTTCCCAATTATGGAAGTTGTCCCTTTCCAGCTGGTAGAACCATTCTAGTTGAGTTCCGGATAGACTATCCTGAAAGAAGTGGACCCATAAGTCCTTGTCAGCAGTGTGAGGTTGTATCTTCCAAACATGAGATCAGAGGTGCATCTTGGGACATGAAACCCCATCATATTTAGCGAACACCGACACCTTGAACTTTTGCGAGATGACAACCACAGAGACCAAACCCAGCTCTTCAAAATCCAGACCCGATACCTTTCGGACATCCATTGCATTCAAACGATCCTCTAGCTGTTTGTATTTGTCATCAGTAGGAGGATACTATTCCTCATCATAGTCAGATTCATCACCAAATTCTTTTGGACTGGAGTCTTCCTCTCTAGTTTCCTCCTCTCGATTGTTTCCTTCCTTTGATGAAGTTATCAGTTCAAAGGCTCACCGCACTGGTCCTCTTATTCTTCTTCCCAAGTTCACCACACCAACTTGTTTCCTTGGCTTCTTCTTTTCTTTAACAAGCAAGGCTTTCAGTTCTTCTTGCCCCTTGGTCAGAGCCATGATCATCTGTTGAAACTGGGCATTCTGAGTCTGTAGATCCTTCACTGTTTATTCTAGAGCCATTGCTGAAATAAACAGCGAAGAGGATGAGAAACCTGCTTTGAAACCTGCTTATGCAATGATATGTATGATATACATATGCCATGTATTAAGATATTTTATTGATCACAATAATGCCTCTTGGGCTCAGAAAGGGGACAAAGCAACAATAACAATCTCCAAGAAAAAGAAGACTCAAGTTTCCCACAGGCACATCCTCTTTGGTGCAATGTAGGAATTTATATTCCTCTCCTCGTGAAGTAACTGGGTGAGCTCTAGAACCTTCTTCTCATGGTCGTAGAATTGGGCTTCGAAAGTATCCCGTTCTTCTTTGAGTTGGATCCAGGATTTTCGTAGCTCCTCAAGGTCAGTTGGCATGTCAGGATGAAGCACAACGTAAGGAGTGTCTCCCTCAGCAATTGGCTCCATAATCACAGGTAAGATGGAGGGGTAAGGCATCATAAGACATTGAGCACGTGCTCGTACTCATTTGAGGTAAGGCTCAAGAGGGATGGAATTCTTGTGCCCTAGTGTCTTGCTATAAACTCTATTTATCACACCCCAAGCTTGAATGATCCTCTTGCGATAACCTTGAACATCATTCTCGTAGTCAAATGTGATTCCTTAGACGAGTGTGTCGTGAGGACCATCCCTTCTAGCGTAACCAAACTGTCGTAACGCCAAACAAGGATTATAAGTGATTCCTCCCTGTGATACAATGGGAGAACTGAATTGGGTGTTTTGCGTTTTATCACAAATGTTGCGGTTATCAAGAGTCGCCACCGACTTTTCTTTTATCCAAGAGGAAAGGCTGAAAAGAACAGGAAATACCTTGGAGGTTATTTCTTGAGTTCGGGGGGTAGATTATGAAAAAGGAAGGTGTTAGCACCCTTTTCATCCATAGTTATCTATGGGCTCTTAGTTGCTTGCTGTATCACTTGCTTTTGTTTGAAAATGTGCTTTGTATGGTTTTTGAAAGTATTTTGAAAAGGCGCCATCGTTTAGGCAAACTTTGTAATAGTTCTCGTTCGTAAGAACGTATACAAAGTGTTGATCTTTTGAAAATGTTTCATGTTTGGAAAATGTTTTGAAAGTGTTTTTGGAAGTGTTAGTGTTTGTTTTGAAAATAAGCAAGGATGTTTGATTTGAAAATGAGCAAGCAACTAGGAATAATCTACCTACTCAAAAGTCTTAGTTCTTTTCTTCCTTTCCTTTGATATTTCTATCTTAACATTGATTGGTAAGAAGCCCTATCTTTGGATGTAAATGGACGGGCGTGGGTTATCGTATAGTCATGATAGCAATGTTGTAAGATATCTTAGCATTTTTCTTTGAGGGACTAAGATCATTTTGAAAGGCAACATTGATAGCACATCAAGAGACTATGATCTTGTATTTTTTATTTGCTTTTGCTAAGATATCCCACATGTATAACATGGCCATTTTGGTAAGGCAACAAAGTGGAATTACCCTAAGGGTGGAAGTGTGCAAGTGTGTTTGATTTACATGCATTGTTTTGTCTTGAATTAGGGTTTTCTACTTGTTGATTTTATCTTTCCATACAAACTCTAATTACTAGCATTTATATAAAGCGATAAATTGCAGAAAGTAAAATTACTACGCTATTACATCATTAGGGGAGGGGGTATACAAATTTACAAATGGGGATTTGCAAGAAAATTAAACCTAATTAACTATTACAACCATATTGAATAATGTATAAAAATTTAAAAAATATAATGTACAAATGCAAATGGAAAAGAAATGATTTTCGTTGGTTTTTCATGAAAGGGTTTAATCTTGACTTAATTAAAAAAATGATTAATTAAAATTAAACAAAATTAAATTTAAACTAATTAAGAAAGAAATTAAGTTAAAAATGCATTTTTAGGTTTTTTGTGAAATGGTTTTAAAATTAATTAATTAAAAGAAACCTAAGTTCTAAATTAATTTTAAATAAAAAAGAAAAGAAAATAATAATTAAGCCTAAGTCTAAATATTAATTAATAAAATGTAAATGAGCATTTTTTAAATATGCGAATAAATAAATAAAATATTTTTGGATTTTTTATTAATAAAAATAATAATAATAATAATGATAATAATTGTAATAATAAAAAAAATAAAAAAAAATAAAAAATAAAAAATAAAATAAATAAAAGTGAAAAATAAAATAAAAGTGGTTTGGGCCAGGTGTGTGAATGTGAATGCAGGGGTGAGAAATAAGCAAAAAAAAACAAAAGCCCGACATTGAGGCCCATGCGCCTGTTTCAAACAAAAAATGGAAGAATAATATAAAAAAGAGCAAAAGGGTACCACTAGGACTTGAACGCAGGTCCCAAAGGTTAACATGCGCGCGCTTTACCACTGGGGTGGCTATACATTTGTTTATTAATACAAAACCATAAATATATATTTGAAAACAAGTCAGGAGGCCAACTTCATCTTCTTCCTCGCGACAACAAATTTTGAAAACTGTAACTTCATCAATTCTCAACCATTTTTAAAAGTGTAAACATGAAAGTTGTGCATTTTCCACCACGAATCCAACCATGTAACTAACTTAAGCTAACACTCAAAGATAAGGATGAATTTATGTCAGTACCAAACTAAACCCTAATTTTTTCAAAAAATTCAAATCCAAAATTCTCAATACACAGTCAATATAAACGAAAACCATGAACATGGTTAGCTTCAGAGCAATGATACCTACATTTCTACTTCAAAATGTATGTACAAAAGATGCTTGTATCAAGATATCACAGTTGAGAAAAAATTACCTTGAAGTGAGAATCGTGTATGGAGTTTGAGAAACCTTTGAGATGTCCTAATGATCTGTTTAGCTGGCCTGGACCTCCTTGAGTGTATTCCAACTCCTACTTTGCTTTGAGGATGGCTGAAACTCCCAACTCAAGTCAAGTTACAAGCTTCAGTTTTGAAATTGGTGGATGGTGATGGAGGGGTTACAGTCAGGAAACAGGGGTCTGGATCACTTTGATATGATGTATGGAAGGTGTTTGGATGATTAGCTCTCAAGACGCACGAGTGAAAATGGAGATGGTGAGTTTTTGCTCAAAACTGTCAAGTTTGGACAGTTCTGTGCAGCAAGGGTGTTTAGGAGAGTTTCAGGATGTTTAAAATCGTGTCTTTTCTTGTAATAGACTTGTGTATATGTATCGAAAAGGTTTGAGATTAAATGTACTCAAGACTTCTGAGTTCTAGCCTTTTGGCTTTATAACTTGCTTTTGAAGAAAAGTGAGAAGACAAGCCCTTTTCTGACGCTGACTTAACTCCCGTGGGAAGGAACCATAATAATGCCCTGCATGTCTCTATTAAGTGTATGGCCACTACCTTGTCCCATGTATTGTTGGACACAGGTTCCTCATTGAATGTATTGCCAAAAGATGCTTTAGACAAACTTGATTGTGAAGGGATTGTGCTAAAACCCAGTTACATTGGGGTAAGAGCTTTTGATGGTTCAAAGAGAATGGTGCATAGAGAGGTAGATCTTCCAATCAAAGTGGGTTCCCAGGTCTCCGACTCTACTTTCTATGAGATGAACATTCATCCAACCTATTCCCGTTTTCTTAGAAGCCCTTGGATTCATGGGGCATGTGTTGTTACTTATACTTTACACTAAAAATTGAAGTATCCCATTGTAATATAGTGGGAGAACTGACTTGTTTTGCATTTTATCGCAAATTTTGCAGATAGCTAGAGTCACCTCCGACTTCTCTTTTATCCAATAAGGAAAGGGTGCAAAGAACGGGAAAGGCCTTTTAAGATTTTGAGTTCGGGGGGGTAGGTTATGAAAAGGGAAGGTTTTAACACCCTTTTCATCCATAGTTATCCACGGGCTCTTAATCGCTTATATCATATTGAAATTTTGTTTTTGTGAGTGTGGGTTTGAAAATATTTTGAAGTTTGAACTTTGTAACGGTTCTTGTATCAGTCCCCAAGAACGCGTACAAAGTGTTTTGAAAATATCTTTAAAAATGTTTGTGTAAAATGTTTTTTTTTATGAGAATGCGATTAAAAGTTCTACCCACTCAAGTTCGTTCTTGTACTTTTCCTCCTCTTTAAGGTAGTGTTATCCATACCATTAGTTATTAGGAAGCCCTATCGCTGGATGTGAAGGGACGGGCGCAGGGTCATGGTACAATCACCAAAGGAAACTTGTAAGGATGTGTGATCGGTGGATCTGGAACTGACTGTTTAACGCTGGTTCGCGAAATGTTGCGGAAGCAAGAGTCGTCATCGTCTTTTATTTTCTCCAACATGGACAGGACAAAAGCACAGAAAAATTCCTTATAGAGATTGCTCTCGGTTCGGGAGGTAGATTTATAGAAAGGGAAGGTGTTAGCACCCTTTCTATCCATGGTTATCCATGGGCTCTTAGATACTTGCTCATTTGTATTTTCAAAATTGTTTGTTTGCTTTTCAACTGTGGGTTTTAAAAAAAAGTTTCTTTGAAAATTTCAGTTCGAATCTTGTATCAGTCCTCAAGAGTGTTTGAAAATTTGCTTTTGAATGATTTTTGAAAGTGTCGGTGTGAAAATAGTTTTTGATTTTGTTTTGAAAGTAAAGCAAGTGTCTACGAGTTCTCTACCTACCCTAAGGAATTCGTCTGTGTAAATATCCTTAAAGTAGTGCCATCCCACCATTGAGAGGTAGGTAGCACCACCGTTGGAGGTGTTCGGGTCAATTCGAGGGTTCGGGACAGTGTGATCACCAGAGCAATAGGAAGACACCTTAGAAGCTACCCTCATGCCATGTTCATGGACATGAGGACTTACTAAAACGTCCTCTACTCGACGACCACTTTTCGAGGGGCAAGGCAACAGTGAGGCGTACCCTAGGGGTGGTGTGTGGTTTGTGTGTCATTTTCAATTATGTTTATCTTGTCATGCATTGGTGATCTATGCTTTGTTTTTATTTTTAGCATTCATTCTTTCATGCAAGTTATTAACAGTTAAAAGATGCGGAATTAAAAGTCCTACGCTATTACAAAGGTGCGGGTCTACATCGCCAAATTAATCCAAGACCCAATTTGAAATAAAAATGCGGAAAGATAAATGTCATAATTAATCTATTACAAGGCTTTGGAGCAATTACATGAAATTTATAAGAGAAGAAATAAAATAAATGCGCGAAACGAAATTATAATCGAAAGCGAGGGCGTTGGACCCTTTTAAAGAAATTAAATTAAAATTATGAAATTAATTAAATTTAAATAAAAGAAAGAATTTTTTGGAGTTTTTGTATTTATGGAGTTTAATGAGAAAATTAAATTGGAACCCTAATTCTAAACTATTTTTAATTTATCAAAAAAATGTTTAAGTTTAACCTAGTTTTAACCTAATTATTTAATGGCAAATTTATTTACAAAAAAAAAAAAATTAATTATTAAATATGGTGAAAAAGGAAAAAAAGAATAAAAGCTTAAAACCCTAATTTCTACATTTTTTAGTTTATTACAAAAAATATTAAAATTAAAACCTAGAATTAGAACTAAATTAATTATTACATTTATTTACAAAATAAAAACATTAGTGAATTAAATAATAAAATATATTTTTATTTTGACTTTCTGATTTTTTGGTATTTTTATATTAAAGAAAAAATTAATTTAAAGAATTAAAATAAAACAAATAATGTGATTAAAATAAATAAGAGAAAAAATAAAAAGAGAGAAAAATGCAAACATGGGGGGTTTGTTGGCCCTTTTGGAGGTAAATTGAGCAATTTGGCCCACCATATTCAGGCCCTTGGTTGACTTTCTCAGCGCGCGTGTGGCATGGTCAACAGAGGTGTATGATGGACCTCTCATCCTGACCTTCAGATTCGTCTCCTGGGCCATGTGGCAAGCTTTGATAGTGGATGCATGGTGAACCACTGGACACGTTGAGTACCTAATCACGTTGCAAGAAAAAAATAGAAAGAAATATGGGGGACCTGGGGATCGAACCCAGGTCCCAAGGCTTGCCAACAATGCTTTCCACCAACTGAGCTGTTTAGCCACTTTGTAATAATAATGGATAACAATTAATATGATAAAAAATAAGGGTTAGTGATGTCCAACGAAAAAACGCGCTGGAAATTTGAATGGCCCTATCACGTTGAGACAACTCAGCGTCTCCTTCATGGTGGCTTCGTTTTGCCTGCAAATATGAGATAGATAGCGGGGGTTTTAAACCCCCACAATCTGAAACACCAAAAAATAGCGAATAGAACACCGTCGGTCATAAATTGAGCGCGACATGTGGCTTTGAATCGTCATGAGCTTCCGGTTTCAGTGGTATAGGTCTTGTGTCTCAATTTTACCAGACGAGAGAAACCCCAATTTTACAGCTTTGAAACCCTAACGAGCTCCCATGGTAGATTCACATACTGGCCTTAAAAACTCAATTGAATGGCATGGTTAGCTTTAGAATGATTAAACTAGTACAAATCAAGCATTAGAAATCAAAAATATGGCATGAATTATGAGACACGATTATGCAAAAAGTTTGAGGAATTTTGACTTTATTCTACCACTTCTTGATGCGTGGGGACTGGAAAAGGATTCAGTTAGGTCCAGGAAGGCCTCAGCAAGCTTTTTGAATCGTTTGTATGTCTTGAATCACCTTGTAATGCAGTTTTCAGTTTTGAATTTTTTTGCCAAAAATGCAAAGTGTGTATTTGCTTTTGAGCGTAGCTTCAAGGTTCTTGGCATTAGGGTTGCATTCTGTTTATGTATGGGAATGAATTAGGGTAAGAATTTGAGTCCATAAACCTTTGCATTGATGAATCAAATATTTGATTTCCATGGAATCTTTTCCAATCTTTTCCTCATGAAGAACATGCCAATTTGCAAAAAGTCTTTCCTTTTTTGATGTGCACGAGATCTTGAGTGAATAATGAGGGCATATGCTGCATAAAAGGATTCAAAAACATTTGTTTAGTATTTTTGTCATATTTTATTTAATTAAATGAATTAATGGTGATAAAAATTCAAATAAATAATAAAAAATGATGAAATAAATCCCCTTTGGGTCAAATGGTCGTGCATAGCCTTTGGATAATGATTCTTGGAAGAAAATGTTGCCCATTAGCAATTTTGAGGCATTTGAAGCAAAGTTGACTTTTCAAAATTCCCAAAACTTTCCCAACTTCCACAAGGCTTATCTTGCTCAATTTTTAAGCTTTGATCATGTTCTTGGACATTTTGGAAAGGTCTTGAAGTCCTCTAACCAGTGCCTTTGGTCCCATGTAATTTTGATTTACCAATCTCAAGTTATGGTCTTTGACTTAAAGTGCCTTTTTGTTGACTTTTGAAAATGACCTATAATGTTGAGATTGATAACTTTTTGTGAGAGCATTTATTGGACTTGAAGTGTGAAGATGAGTTGTAGGAAATGTCATTCTATTCAAAATGAGCTTTGGATGGAATTTTTCTGATGAACCATGTGGAAGTTATGCCTTGGTCAAGTTACAGTTGACTTTTTCAACAGTCCAAATATGGAAACTTTTGCATCTTGAGACTTTTTGAGCCATGCCTTGAAAATCATGATCAAGAATTGATAAAATGATGTTTGTGGCTTCAAAATAAGATGTTGACCAAAAATTTGAACTTTTGACTGTCAAATGACCATTTTGCCCCTGCAATTGACTGTTGAGCAATTAGGGTTTTTGACTGTGCAATTTTGTGCTGTAAGTCTTGAAACTTGGCATGAGGATGATTGACCATGTTTGTAGGCATGTAGGACTTGATTGGGCCCTTGGAAACTTCAATTTCTTTGTCAGAATCAAAACCCTAGTTTTTGACTGTTAGGGGGCCCTTGAACTGTGCAACCCTTGAGAGATTTTGAAGCATGCTCTTTGCAAAACTTGAAGAATATGGGAGGGCAAATTTTGGGGTACAACAGTTGCCCCTGTTCGATCTTCTTAAACCTAAGGATGCAGATTGGCTGACGTGCCTTTCGTAATCTGAAGGTGGAAGATGATTGAACACTAGAGTGCCCAGAAATTTGCGCTCACATGTTGGCAGTGTGATGGTAGGAATGGGCTTATAGATGCCATTTGGAGATTGATGGATAGGATGATGGGCTTATAGATTCCATGCTGAGATGTGATGGTTAGGTGGATGGGCTTATAGATGCCATCTGGGTGTCGATCGCGTAAGAGATTCCTTAGCGAGAACTTGCGTACCTGAAAAAGAGGATGATTACCTGGCCTGTTACAGGAGCTGGTCTTCAAACTCTTTGTATAGATGTGTCCTGACTGGTTACAGGAATTGAATTTGGAGCTTCAAAAGGTGATGAATGAACCAGGGATGGTTACTACCTCAACGGGACGGTGAGAGAACCTTGGGCGATTACTACCTCAACAGGAACGCTGAGAGAACCTTGGACGATTACTACCTCAACAGGAACGCTGAGAGAATCTTGGAGCGATTACTACCTCAACAGGAACGCTGAGAGAATCTTGGGTGATTACTACCTCAACAGGAACGCTGAGAGAATCTTGGAGCGATTACTACCTCAACAGGAACGCTGAGAGAATCTTGGGTGATTACTACCTCAACAGGAACGCTGAGAGAATCTTAGAGCGATTACTACCTCAACAGGAACGCTGAGAGAATCTTGGATGTCTTCTACTGGGATAAGAATCGGGGAGATCTTAGGGTCGATCTGACTGAACCAGAGAAGGCCTTTGACTGGATAAGAATCAGGAAAATCTTAGGGTCGATTTAACTGAACCGAGAAAGGTCTTGGAATATCTTCAACTGGACAAGAATCAGGGAGATCTTAGGGTCGATCTGACTGAACCAGAGAAGGCCTTTGACTGGATAAGAATCAGGAAAATCTTAGGGTCGATTTAACTGAACCAGGCTAGGTCTTGAAATCTTCAACTGGATAAGAATCAGGGAGATCTTAGGGTCGATCTGACTGAACCAGAGAAGGCCTTTGACTGGATAAGAATCAGGAAAATCTTAGGGTCGATTTAACTGAACCAGACTAAAGTCTTGAAATATAGCTGAGAACTTAACTGGATCTTTCCTGAAAGGTAAAGGTCAGTCATATGCAAGGCATGATATGAATCAAGCGATGATGTTCTCAACATAAATGAGATTTGTAAGATATGATGCGTATATGCATGCTATAATGTATGGAAATGTTTTTGAATGTATGTTTTTGTCTTAGGAAAATAAATCCTTGTCGGGTGCCGGGAAGTTAAATCTTGGGCTGATGTTTGAAGAAAAGAATATTCGTTTCCGCTGGGGATGATAGTTGCAAGAATACCGATAGGAGAAGATAACTCCGTTGGGGGATAAACTTGGCGGATGGATTACTCTGCGGGGAAAAAGTACTCTAACGATCTTGCTGGGGAACAGTACTCTGTGGGGAGAGAGATGTTTTGCTGGGATGTTGATAGTAACTTCGCTGGGGATACCGTTGTTATGTTGGAAGTGTTAATGGACTTCGCTGGGGATAGGAAGACTTCGTCGGGGACGATCTTTCCGTGGCTTTTGGCTGGGGATAACCCAGTTATATCCTGGTGGGGAAATAACCTTTGAATAAAGCCAGGAGACGCGTTCGTGCTCTGTAGGGGGGAAGCTTCCAGCATCTACTGGGGATGAGCTTATTGTTGGGGAGATGATTCCAACTTTCCTGGGGAAACTGGATTGGACTCTCCTGGGGAAATTTTGAACTGTATCGGGGAAGTGACTCCATTGAATGTTTGATATACCGCCGGGGAACAATCTTTAGGTCAAGACTGTCGGGGATGCTTGTTAAAAATGTCCGTATATTGCTGGGGAATGTTGAGATCTGTTGGAGGATACCCAACTTCCTTAAGGCTGATATTATAGCTTTGCTGGGGGAGAGTGTATTGACTTGCTGACGCACTCTATGGGGAATTAAGATATGCTGGTTATGTTCTTCAGCCGAACTCACCTTGGTACCTTGGTGGACGGAACAATTAGATCGCTTAGACAACTCTTTATTGCCCCTGTTTCTAATGTTACATGTAATTAATCCTTTGTTTCGTATGCAAATATTCATGAGTTAGCAAATTATTGTCAATGCATATATCACAAATTGAACCTTGGACGTTCTTCGCAAAACAAAACAGAAAAAGGAAAAAACAAAAGGCAGTTTTAACTGAAAAGTGTATTTTTGTATTGATTTTTGAATTTGCCTGTAAAATAGGCGTTTATGTACAAGAGGATGACGTCCTAGTAAGAGAACGCCGCCGAACAAAAGAGTTTATACAAGTTTGTACCAAGGAAAATAAAACAGCTGTGTGAAATGAATGATCCCACTGGGTTCCAACTCTGCTATCGCCTTTATATCTTCGAGCGTCTCATCACTTGATGACCTAGTTGACGATGAAGCTGATTGATCGATGTCGTCTGAACTCGCTGTAGATACCAGATTCTGGATGCAAGGTGATCCAATGAGACATAATATTACGCTTCATCCCTAACTTTTGCCTGGACCGCCCTTTCGGGTTTTCAGTCTACCGGGATACCCATTTTTGCCCAAGCCGCCTTTTCAGGTTTTCGACTTGCCGGGTGTACAGATGTTTTTCATTTCATCCCTTCATTTTGCCCGAACCCTTTTGGTTCGCCGGGAGCCCTAATTTTTTCCTAGGTATGTCAACCTAGCGGGTCTTTTTCATGCGTAGTATCTTTTTACTATGTCTGCATTGGCGGGGTGAGGAAGGTCGTCACCATCCATGTTGGTTAGAATCATGGCTCCTCCTGAGAACACATGTTTAACCACAAACGACCCTTCGTACGTAGGGGTCCATTTGCCCCTTGGATCACTCTGAGGAAGGATGATACGCTTGATTACCAGATCCCCAACTTGATATTCTTGTGGTCTGACCTTTTTGTTAAATGCCCTGATCATCCGTTTCTGATACGTCTGATCATGGTAGATAGCAGCAAGTCTTTTTTCATCAATAAGGTTTAGCTGATCAAGTCGTGTCTGGATCCAATCATCTTCGCTCAGATCTGCATCCTTCATTATCCGGAGAGAGGGTATTTGCACTTCGATCGGTAAGACTGCCTCCATACCGTAGACCAAGGAGAAAGGAGTTGCCCCGGTTGACGTCCTTGCTGATGTACGGTACCCATGTAGAGCGAACGGTAATATCTCGTGCCAATCTTTATAAGTCATTGTCATCTTCTGCACAATTTTCTTAATGTTCTTATTCGCTGCTTCTACAGCCCCATTCATCTTCGGTCTGTAAGGAGAAGAGTTGTGGTGTTGTATCTTAAACTGCTCGCAGAGCTCAGTGATCATCTTGTTATTGAGATTGGTACCGTTGTCTGTAATGATCCTCTCTGGGACACCGTATCGACAAATCAGGTTGTGCCGAATGAACCGTGCCACAACGTTCTTGGTTACTGTGGCGTAGGAAGCTGCTTCAACCCACTTCGTGAAGTAATCGATCGCTACCAGGATGAAGCGATTCCCATTGGACGCTGTAGGTTTAATCTCTCTGATCATATCTATGCCCCACATTGCAAAAGGCCAAGGTGCTGTCAAGACATTCAGAGGAACTGGAGGAACATGCACCTTGTCTACATAAATCTGGCATTTATGGCATGTCCGAGAGTGTTGGTAGCAGTCGGCTTCCATTGTGGACCAGAAATACCCTGCCCGAAGGATCTTCTTCGCCATAGTGTGTCCACTAGAATGTGTTCCGAAGGTACCTTCATGCAGCTCTGTCATGATCCTTTCTGCTTCTGTCTTGTCCACACAATGCAGTAGGGTCGAATCATGGTTTCGCTTATACAGGATGCCATTGCTAAGGAAGAACTTTGCTGCGAACCTCCTCAGAAACTTCTTATCGTTGAAAAATGCACCTTCAGGGTATTCCTGAGCTTCCAAGTATCTTTTCACCTCATGGTACCAGGGCTTCTCAGTCACCAATTCAGTCTCAAGGTCACAACAGTATGCCGGTTTGTCCAGTTTCCAGATAGTGACCTGGGGAGCCTCATTGTCCCATTTGACCTTGAACATAGAAGACATCGTAGCTAATGCGTCCGCCAACTGATTCTCCTCTCTCGGAAAGTGTTCAAAGGTTATCTCTGTGAAGTGGGGGATCAATGTCAACACACATTCTCTGTAAGGAATAAGATTCGGATGTTTCGTATCCCACTCTCCTTTGATCTGATTGATCACGAGAGCGGAATCTCCGAAGACACTCAGAAACTTGATCCTTAAGTCGATCGCAGCTTGGAGACCCATGATGCACGCCTCATACTCCGCCATGTTGTTGGTGCAGTTGAAACATAGCTGGGCAGTAAGTGGAGTATGAGTGCCTTGAGGGGATATGATTACAGCGCTGATACCGTTACCCAAAGCATTGGAGGCTCCGTCAAAGTGCATAGACCATCGGGATCCTTCCTCAGGTCCTTCATCCGGTCCAAGTACTTCACAATCAGTCACAATCATGATGCTCTCGTCTGGAAACTCGAAGTTCATTGACTGATAGTCGTCTACTGCCTGATGTGCCAAGTGGTCTGCCAATACACTTCCTTTGATGGCTTTCTGGGTCGTGTACTGGATGTCGTATTCTGTCAAGATCATTTGCCATCTTGCTATTCTCCCAGACAGAGCAGGCTTTTCAAATATGTACTTTATAGGATCCATCTTTGAGATCAACAAGGTAGTGTGAGTCAGCATATACTATCTCAGCCGGCGAGCAGCCCATACCAAAGCACAGCAAGTTTTCTCGAGCAGTGAGTATCGGGTCTCACAGTCGGTAAACTTTTTGCTAAGGTAATAAATGGCACGCTCTTTTCGGCCAGACTCGTCATGCTGCCCCAGCACACACCCCATTGAGTTGTCAAGTACTGTCAGGTATAATATCAGAGGTCTCCCCTCAACCGGTGGCATAAGGATGGGTGGTTCTTGGAGATACTCTTTGATTATGTCAAAAGCAGCCTGACATTTATCATTCCAACGTACTACCTGATCTTTCTTCAGCAGCTTGAAGATTGGCTCACAGGTAGTAGTTAGGTGCGAGATGAATCGAGCAATGTAATTCAGGCGTCCTAAAAAGCCTCTGACCTCTTTCTCTGTCTTAGGAACTGGCATCTCTTGAATAGCTTTAACCTTGGCAGGGTCCACTTGAATACCTTTATCACTTACGACGAAGCCTAGCAACTTCCCGGATCTAACCCCGAAGGTGCACTTGTTCAGGTTCAACCTCAGCTTGTACAACTTCAGACGGTCAAACAATTTCTGCAGATGATCAAGGTGTTCTTCCTCGGTTTGGGACCTTGCAATCATATCGTCAACATACACTTCTATCTCATGATGGATCATGTCATGAAATAAAGCAACCATGGCACGTTGGTAGGTTGCCCCAGCGTTCTTCAGTCCAAAAGGCATGACCTTGTAACAGAAGGTCCCCCACTGAGTAACAAAGGTAGTCTTTTCCATGTCTTCAGGAGCCATCTTGATCTGATTGTAGCCTGAAAAACCATCCATGAAGGAGAACACATTGTGCTGAGCAGTATTGTCAACAAGGAAATCAATGTGAGGTAGGGGGAAGTCATCCTTGGGGCTGGCCCTGTTCAGATCCCTGTAATCGACGCACATTCTGACCTTTCCATCTTTCTTTGGTACCGGCACTACATTGGCAACCCACTGAGGGTAAGAAGTCACTGCGATAAAACCAGCATCGAATTGCTTCATAACCTCGGCTTTAATCTTCTCAGACATCTCGGGACGCATACGGCGGACCTTTTGCTTAACCGGAGGGCAGTCTTCCTTGGTAGGCAAATGATGGACCACAATGTCGGTATCCAACCCGGGCATGTCTTGGTAGGACATGGCAAAGATCTCCACATAATCATGTAACATTTGAGTCAACCGTTGCTTCACGCTGAGCTCTAGGTTGGCACCAATCTTTACCTCCTTTCTGACTGTATCAGTACCCAGATTTATTGTTTCCACCGACTCTTCATGTGGTTGAATTACCCTCTCTTCCTGGAGTAACAGTCTTGCAAGCTCGCCAGGCACTTCGCAATCATCTTCACCTTCGTCTTCGGCTAAGTTGATCGGATTTTCGAAGTCATAACTGGCGGTAGCAGAGTCGTTACCAGTGAGATCCATAGTGGATTGCAACCTGTATGAGTGAGTGTGTGTAAATACAGCTGTTTTGCAATATATAAAGAAAGGAAAGAAAGAAAAGGAGCATAAGATTTGAAATGCGAGAAAACGTCCCAGGTCTTTATTCATGATATATGAAATGACAATTAATATACCCTCACAAATGAAGCCACGGTGCCCCGGGTAGGACACCGGGCAATAGAGTTTTAATCATTGTTTATTACAAATAACAAAACAAAGGAGTTTATTACTGCGTAACAAAAGTAACAGGAGTATGATCTTTAGCAATCCAATTGGTCAATCCACCATCAGTCGTCGGGTAGATCCAGCTATCAAACTCTGATTCTTCCACCTCATCTTCATCCCCAATAGCATTCACTCCTGGGTTGGTAATGAGCACAGGAGGTCTTCTGGTCTTTGCCTTGCGCACAGCCTTCTGACCCTCTGCAGTAAAACCCAGTCCAAACTTGTCAATTTTAGGTGTAAAATCAGGGAGCCTTCCCCAGTTAGCACATTCACCTTTCTTGATTACATCCCGGGCATCCTTCAAGGAAGCCATCTTCAAAGGAACATCCTCTTCAACCACTGTTTCTGCCGCTGCCAATGTTGGAGGTACCTCTTCAAAATGCTGAAAGGGGGTTTCAATAAACTCCCCGTCCATCTCAATATACCTGAAGGAATTCAAATGGCTCACCATATACTCCTCCTCTCCCTGCACAGTGACAATCTTCCCTCTGACAGGGTATTTGAGCTTCTGGTGTAGGGTAGAGGTTACTGCCCCAGCTTTGTGGATCCAAGGTCGACCCAGTACACAAGAATACGATAGACAGATATCCATCACATAGAAAGTAGAGTCGAATACTTGAGAACCCACCCGAATAGGAATGTTTACCTCTCCATGGACCATCCTCTTAGAACCGTCAAAGGCTCTGACAATGATGTTGCTAGGTTTCAGCTCCAGGCCCTCACAATCCAACCGGTCTAAGGCCTTTTTGGGTAGCACATTCAGGGAAGAACCAGTGTCTACCAACACGTGCGCAAGAGTAGTGCCCCTGCATTCAATAGAGACATGCAAGGCGTCATTGTGGTCCTTTCCCTTAGCAGTAAGGTCAGCATCCGAGAAACCCAAACCATTGTCGGCTGTCAAATTGGCTACGCAATCAGTAAACTGAACTGCAGATGTCTCCTGTGGCACATGGGCCATCTTTAGAAATGAAATCAAGGCCTTAGCATGGGCCTCTGAGCACAGTAGTAAGGAGAGCATAGAGATTTTGGAGGGGGTATGCCCCAGCTGTTCAACAACATTAAAATCGCTCTTCTTGATTATCTTCAGAATTTCCTCCATCTCTTGTTGGGAGGCCTCAGCATTCACAGATTTTGGTGCCTCCATCCGGGCAGGCTCATCTTCAATCCCTTTGCCCCGAGCATTAGATGACTCGGCAGCAGGGGAAACAACTTGATCAGAAATGGGAACAGGTGTACTTGCAGGTGTTATAGTGAGGGGTCTTCGAATAGCTGGTGGCGCAATGTCAGGCGAGAAGAGCCTGCCACTGCGGGTTACTTTGGCTGGACCAGTGATATTGCTGACACTGGTACCAGTGTTGAACTCTTGCTTTATTCCATGTACATACACATCTGCCCCATAGTGCCATGGGACAGCCTTATCAGATTCATAGGGAAGAGGCCCCGGAACAGTAATCACAATGGGTGCGACAGTCATGATTTTAACCGGCTTCCTTGGGAGAGCCTTGATCGAATTATTGAAAATGGTAACAACAGATACTTCTTCCACCGGAACAAACTGAACAGCAGTCTTCTTGAACAGAATCTCTTTGCTGTCCATCAGGCTTTGGATGCCCAACTTCAGCAAAGGACAACCAGAAAGGGAAACAGCACAGAAAAGGCAACCTTCACTACAACCCGGAAATAAACCGGCCAACAGTAGGTTCCTCTTGACAGTCATCAAGGGAGTGGCTACATCATTCACAGAAACGGCATACACATCTTCATCAATGGCATTTACTCCATGCTGGGGCATAGGAGCAGTCACCACATTTGGCCTCTCAGGCGCTTCAAATTGTATCTCTTTTGCGTCAATAAGGTCTTGCACCTTATTCCTTAAGGCCCAACAGTCATCAGTGGAATGCCCCGGGCTATCAGAGTGATAAGCACAGCGAGCATTTGGATTGTACTTGGGAGAGGCAGTATTCACAACCTTCGGGGCCTCTCTAACAGTCACCAAATTGGTGGATAGCAACTGCGGCAAGATTTGCGATAGGGTCATACTTAGCCGAGTAAACTCTCTTCTGGGTCTTTCAGCCCTTTGTGGATTGGTTTGCCGAGGAGCGGCAGCAGGTTTAGCAATCATCACCGCGTTGACAGATTGGCGGCGTTCTGGTTTCTCTTGCCTTCTAGGCCCATATACAGCACTGGCCTCCTTCTTAAAGGGTTTCTTCTCAGAACTTGAAGATGCCCCTTTCTGAATTTTACCGGACTTCATTCCAGCCTCTATTCTCTCCCCCGTCAGAATAAGATCGGTGAACCCTGCAGACGAGTTACCGATAAGATGATTGAAAAATGGCCCAGATAGGGTCCCCAAGAACATATCCACCAGCTCACGATCTGTTAACGGAGGCTGCACCCTGCCAGCCAGATCCCTCCACTTCTGTGCATACTCTTTAAAACCTTCGCTTGACCCTAGCGACATACCCTGGAGTTGGGTACGTGTAGGAGCAAGGTCGGCATTATATTGATACTGCTTATAAAAAGCAGTAGCCAACTCCTCCCAGTTACGAACTTTGGTCCCATCCAGCTGATAGAACCATTCGAGATGAGTCCCTGAAAGACTCTCCTGGAAGAAGTGGATCCACAAATTCTTATCCACAGTGTACGGCTAAATCTTCCGCACATAAGATCTGAGGTGTAGCTTGGGACAAGACGCCCCGTCATACTTGGTGAAAGATGGTGCCTTAAACTTGTGAGGAATAATCACACCAATAGATAAGCCCAAATCTCCGAAATCCAGCCCAGGCACTTGTTGGATCTCCATTGCATTCAGTCTGTCTTCCAACTGCTTATACCGGTCTTCAGCAGGAGGATACTGTTCCTCATTAAAGTCAGTCTCGTTGTCAGAGACTACTGGACTTGAAGCCTTTCCCCCCTGGGGACTGCCTTTGCCTACAGAAGAACCAGCCTCTTCATTCTGCAGAGTGTTGCCAAACCTTCGGCCCGAGTTGAAAAGAACAGTTCTCTTCTTCTTCTTCTTCTCCTTCTTCAGGAGTAAAGCCTTCAGCTCTTCTTGGCCTTGAGCCAAACCCATGATCAGTTCCTGAAATTGCACGTTCTGCGCCTGAAGGGCCTTGATAGACATCTCGGTTGAGGATGAGTCAGGGTTCATGATGCTGAAATAAACAGTGAAGAACAATAAGCAACCTGAAAAGAAGAAAACCTGCTATGCACATGATGAATGGAATGCGTATGATTTATGTTTTCAAAGACAATCGGGAATCAACTTTGTAAACAAAAAGGAACACACTTCATTAGATTCAACTTTGAAACTTAAATTGTTCAACAGGTTGCCCTTAGGCGTTACATAAAAGGGAAATACTGAAAAGGGAAATAAAATTGTAAAAGAACATCCAGAGCTCCTTATTGATCCCATGGTCTCCTCTTCTCAGTACGGATGTAGTCATTCAGAGCTCGCTCATTCTCCAACATCTTTGTCAGCTTCTGGATCTTTAATTCCTGCTCGTTGAACTTTTCCCGGTAAGAATCCCGTTCTTCTCACAGTTGCGACCAAGACCTCTTTAATGTCTCATAATCAGTAGGTATCTGAGGAGGGAGGACAGTTGGAGGAGCCCCATCTTTGTCAGGATACTCAAGAATGACGGGTCTGACAGCTTCGTATGGCATACCTAACTTCTGAGCACGGATGCGAACCCATTTGTAGTAGGCTTCCATAGGTAGAGAAGTCTTTGGACCTAACTCTTGTGGATCAGCTTTATGAATTCTGTCCCAAGCCTTGATGAACCTACGACGCAGCTCGTCACTATCCACCTGAAACTCAAAACTGATGTGAGGCACCAACATTTCATGAGGCCCTGCTCTTCTGGCTCTTCCAAACTGACGGAGCGCTAGACATGGATTGTAAGAGATTCTTCCTTGAGTACCAATCAAAGGAACATTAGGGTATTCTCCGCAACAATCAATAACAACTATCTCATCCAAACCTCTGAGAGTCCAAATGATGTCCTTATCAGTGAGAGACATTAACCTATGAGCCCAACCTCTTCCTTCTTGGTTCTTCAGCACGAACTTAGGGAGGTGCGAAATAAACCACCTCACCAACAAAGGGATACAACACCATAGAGTTCCTCGTCTTCGGGCAGTACGAGCATAAAGTTGTTGCAGGATGTCACCCAAGAGAGTGGGCACAGGATTCTGAGACATGAAGATCCTTATGGCAGTGACATTGATGAAGTTGTCAGGATTAGGAAACAAGACTAGCCCATAGATTAAGAGAGCCAAGATGTCTTCATATGCCCTAAAGTCTAAGTCATTCCAGAAACTGTTAGCTTTACCAATCAGAAACTTGGCCAAGAAACCCTTAACTCCGCTTCTAGTCACCCAGTTGTCCATTACTTCTTGATGTGTCAAGGGAAGAGCTACAGCAACCTCCTCAAGCCTGAGGGTCTTTTCCCAACCAGTAAAGGGAGTCTGATCCAAGATAGGGATGCCAAGCAAATCAGAGAACTCTTCCAGGGTAGGGACCAGCTGGAAGTCTTGAAAGGTGAAGCACTGGTACAAAGGGTCATAGAACTGGGTCAGGACACTCATCAACTGTTGATCCCGCTTTGCAGTGACTAAACTGAGAAGAGAACCATGCCTCTGGATGAAGGAAGTGGTATTTGGAATTCTGCTAACCAACTCTTCAAGCAACTCAGGTGGGTGAACAAAGTTGAACCGGATAGTATTCCTTCGCACAGGCATCATGATGTCCTACAAAACAGAGCAAAGGTGAAACCCTCTTGTCTTTCAAATGGTCAGTCCTTATGCAGGATTCATGCAATGCTCATGATGTTATGATGTTATGATAAAGCAGACCACAAATATTTACAAAGGCACACATGTAAGGCACACAAGTCACACAAGGCAAGCCCTTAAAGTTTAGGCCAGCATGAAGTCTAGGTATTACCCTCTTTCAGTTTGTTGGTTTATACCTGTCCTATCAAAAGTAACCGGGTTCTTAGAGGATCCCAATATCATTGACTACCCTCAATCGGTCATAACTCCAGCATCGCAATCTTTTCTTGCGGCCAGAACCATCGCGAGAGTTTAGCTTCAATGGGCGTAGCATACTGCTACTGTTCTAATGGCCAAGTTGGGTCATTTAAGGTTCTAAGGTTTGTTGGTGCTTAATGACTCCTCAGAAGACCCATATTCTCCTTGTTGCAACACAAGGGATATCGGTACAGACCAAGGTGCCACACCAACGTAGCCACTGTTTCACCCATGTCGGTCTACGCCGGACAGGTCCCTCACAGCTTATGCTACCTAAATAGGGTATCCCCAGATCCGGGTTAGGATCTATGTAACTCCCATGCAACCCACAATTTAAAGCAAACAAGTCAATACAATGGAAAACACAGTGATCTTAGTCCTAAGGTACACCTCACTTTATAAGAGGTCCCCAGCAGAGTCGCCAGTTCTGTGATCAGTGGATCTGGAACTGACTGTTTAACGCTGGTTTGCGAAATGTCGCGGAAGCAAGAGTCGCCACCGTCTTTTATTTTCTCCAACATGGACAGGACAAAAGCACAGAAAAATTCCTTATAGAGATTGCTCTCGGTTCGGGAGGTAGATTTATAGAAAGGGAAGGTGTTAGCACCCTTTCTATCCATGGTTATCCATGGGCTCTTAGATACTTGCTCATTTGTGTTTTCAAAATTGTTTGTTTGCTTTTCAACTGTGGGTTTTAAAAAAAAGTTTCTTTGAAAATTTCAGTTCGACTCTTGTATCAGTCCTCAAGAGTGTTTGAAAAGTTGCTTTTGAAAGCTTTTTGAAAGTGTCGGTGTGAAAAGAGTTTTTGATTTTGTTTTGAAATTAAAGCAAGTATCTACGAGTTCTCTACCTACCCTAAGGATTTCGTCTGTGTAAATGTCCTTAAAGTAGTGCCATCCCACCATTGAGAGGTAGGTAGCACCACCGTTGGAGGTGTTCGGGTCAATTCGAGGGTTCGGGACAGTGATCACCAGAGCAATAGGAAGACACCTTAGAAGCTACCCTCATGCCATGTTCATGGACATGAGGACTTACTAAAACGTCCTCTACTCGACGACCACTTTTCGAGGGGCAAGGCAACAGTGAGGCGTACCCTAGGGGTGGTGTGTGGTTTGTGTGTCATTTTCAATTATGTTTATCTTGTCATGCATTGGTGATCTACGCTTTGTTTTTATTTTTAGCATTCATTCTTTCATGCAAGTTATTAACAGTTAAAAGATGCGGAATTAAAAGTCCTACGCTATTACAAAGGCGCGGGCGGGTCTACATCGCCAAATTAATCCAAGACCCGATTTGAAATAAAAATGCGGAAAGATAAATGTCCTAATTAATCTATTACAAGGCTTTGGAGCAATTACATGAAATTTATAAGAGAAGAAATAAAATAAACGCGCGAAACGAAATTATAATCGAAAGCGAGGGCGTTGGACCCTTTTAAAGAAATTAAATTAAAATTATGAAATTAATTAAATTTAAATAAAAGAAAGAATTTTTTGGAGTTTTTATATTTATGGAGTTTAATGAGAAAATTAAAATTGGAACCCTAATTCTAAACTATTTTTAATTTATCAAAAAAATGTTTAAGTTTAACCTAGTTTTAACCTAATTATTTTATGGCAAATTTATTTACAAAAAAAAAATAATTAATTATTAAATATGGTGAAAAAGGAAAAAAAGAATAAAAGCTTAAAACCCTAATTTCTACATTTTTTAGTTTATTACAAAAAATATTAAAATTAAAACCTAGAATTAGAACTAAATTAATTATTACATTTATTTACAAAATAAAAACATTAGTGAATTAAATAATAAAATATATTTTTATTTTGACTTTCTGATTTTTTGGTATTTTTATATTAAAGAAAAAATTAATTTAAAGAATTAAAATAAAACAAATAATGTAATTAAAATAAATAAGAGAAAAAATAAAAAGAGAGAAAAATGCAAACATGGGGGGTTTGTTGGCCCTTTTGGAGGTAAATTGAGCAATTTGGCCAACCATATTCAGGCCCTTGGTTGACTTTCTCAGCGCGCGTGTGGCATGGTCAACAGAGGTGTATGATGGACCTCTCATCCTGACCTTCAGATTCGTCTCCTGGGCCATGTGGCAAGCTTTGATAGTGGATGCATGGTGGACCACTGGACACGTTGAGTACCTAATCACGTTGCAAGAAAAAAATAGAAAGAAATATGGGGGACCTGGGGATCGAACCCAGGTCCCAAGGCTTGCCAACAATGCTTTCCACCAACTGAGCTGTTTAGCCACTTTGTAATAATAATGGATAACAATTAATATGATAAAAAAATAAGGGTTAGTGATGTCCAACGAAAAAACGCGCTGGAAATTTGAATGACCCTATCACGTTGAGACAACTCAGCGTCTCCTTCATGGTGGCTTCGTTTTGCCTGCAAATATGAGATAGATAGCGGGGGTTTTAAACCCCCACAATCTGAAACACCAAAACATAGCGAATAGAACACCGTCGGTCATAAATTGAGCGCGACATGTGGCTTTGAATCGTCATGAGCTTCCGGTTTCAGTGGTATAGGTCTTGTGTCTCAATTTTACCAGACGAGAGAAACCCCAATTTTACAGCTTTGAAACCCTAACGAGCTCCCATGGTAGATTCACATACTGGCCTTAAAAACTCAATTGAATGGCATGGTTAGCTTTAGAATGATTAAACTAGTACAAATCAAGCATTAGAAATCAAAAATATGGCATGAATTATGAGACACGATTATGCAAAAAGTTTGAGGAATTTTGACTTTATTCTACCACTTCTTGATGCGTGGGGACTGGAAAAGGATTCAGTTAGGTCCAGGAAGGCCTCAGCAAGCTTTTTGAATCGTTTGTATGTCTTGAATCACCTTGTAATGCAGTTTTCAGTTTTGAATTTTTTTGCCAAAAATGCAAAGTGTGTATTTGCTTTTGAGCGCAGCTTCAAGGTTCTTGGCATTAGGGTTGCATTCTGTTTATGTATGGGAATGAATTAGGGTAAGAATTTGAGTCCATAAACCTTTGCATTGATGAATCAAATATTTGATTTCCATGGAATCTTTTCCAATCTTTTCCTCATGAAGAACATGCCAATTTGCAAAAAGTCTTTCCTTTTTTGATGTGCACGAGATCTTGAGTGAATAATGAGGGCATATGCTGCATAAAAGGATTCAAAAACATTTGTTTAGTATTTTTGTCATATTTTATTTAATTAAATGAATTAATGGTGATAAAAATTCAAATAAATAATAAAAAATGATGAAATAAATCCCCTTTGGGTCAAATGGTCGTGCATAGCCTTTGGATAATGATTCTTGGAAGAAAATGTGGCCCATTAGCAATTTTGAGGCATTTGAAGCAAATTTGACTTTTCAAAATTCCCAAAACTTTCCCAACTTCCACAAGGCATATCTTGCTCAATTTTTAAGCTTTGATCATGTTCTTGGACATTTTGGAAAGGTCTTGAAGTCATCTAACCAATGCCTTTGGTCCCATGTCATTTTGATTTACCAATCTCAAGTTATGGTCTTTGACTTAAAGTGCCTTTTTGTTGACTTTTGAAAATGACCTATAATGTTGAGATTGATAACTTTTTGTGAGAGCATTTATTGGACTTAAAGTGTGAAGATGAGTTGTAGGAAATGTCATTCTCTTCAAAATGAGCTTTGGATGGAATTTTTCTGATGAACCATGTGGAAGTTATGCCCTGGTCAAGTTACATTTGACTTTTTCAACTGTCCAAATATGGAAACTTTTCCATCTTGAGACTTTTTGAGCCATGCCTTGAAAATCATGATCAAGAATTGATCAAATGATTTTTGTGGCTTTAAAATAAGATGTTGACCAAAAATTTGAACTTTTGACTGTCAAATGACCATTTTGCCCCTGCAATTGACTGTTGAGCAATTAGGGTTTTTGACTGTGCAATTTTGTGCTGTAAGTCTTGAAACTTGGCATGAGGATGCTTGACCATGTTTGTAGGCATGTAGGACTTGATTGGGCCCTTGGAAACTTCAATTTCTTTGTCAGAATCAAAACCCTAGTTTTTGACTGTTAGGGGGCCCTTGAACTGTGCAACCCTTGAGAGATTTTGAAGCATGCTCTTTGCAAATCTTGAAGAATATGGGAGGGAAAATTTTGGGGTACAACAGGATGCTTTAGCAATTTGATAAAGTAATGGATTATTTATCGAAAGGCAATGCCGAATGGTCATCGATGGACTATGATATTTTATTTGAGGGACTTTGCTAAAGCGTCCCCACGTTCGACAAACATGACTGTTTTTGTTCTGAAGGAAACAAGAGAGGTTACCCTACAGGTGCAAGTGTGTGAGTGTGTTGTTTTCAGTTATTTTATCTTTGAGTTTAGGGTTTTCTGTCGTTTGGTTTTTATCTTTTCATACAACCCTAATTACTAAGCAGTAATATAGTAAATATAATAATAGGAAATAAAGCAGAAACATAAATCCTAAACTATTACAACACTTTGGGGAAGATACATAACAAACAATACAGAAAAGAAATCATAAGTTATTACATCCAGGAGCAGTTACATAATAATAAAAAAAGAAAGCGACAAATAAAGATTACAATTGCAAAACCTATACAGTCGATCTAAAAATGTAAAATAAAAATAGAATTGAAAGAAAAACGAAGTGTTTTTGATGTTTTTATAGAAAGAAATTTTGATGATAATTAATTAATTAAACCTAGGAATCTAATTACTTTTAATTAAAAAAATTTAACTAAAAAGTTAATCAAAAGAAAGTTAATTAAAAATAAAGTTAATTAAAATAACCTAGAAAAACTAATTAATTATATTTAAGAAAAAAGTTAATTAAAAAGGTTAATTAAAAGAGCTAAAACCTAATTAGGGTTTGTAAAAAGGTTTTGTGGTTAATGGTTAAAAAAGTTAAGTTCTAAAATATTAGGGTTAAGAAATAAGGTTAAGGAAGAAATTAAGAAAAAATAAGTTGGAAGCAAAATAAAGAAAAAATGCCAGGGGTGGGTGTTGAACCCACACCTCTGGGGTAGCTGCATGTACTCCTTGCCACTGCGCCAACGTGTTGTTTGTGTTAGGAAACAGAACGCGTTCATTATATTGATAACATGCACATTAAATATGGAAAATAACAAAAAGCGCAAGACGCATGGAAACGAGCCCACACCCTTTCCTTTATCGCGCACGCCTTTCACCTACTGAGCCATGTTTCTAATCTGTCATTATATAAAATATATATATATATATATATAAAAAATTAATGCACCGGAGAATCGCCGGAGCCCTAGCTCCGGTCGTCTTCTCTGGCGAAGCTATTTTCCAAACTGCAAAGTTAGTGTATGTTAGAGATAAAGAAGGACCCTATCCCCCTAAATCGACCCTCTCGAATCCAATGGTGAGTTTGTTTTAGCCTAAAAGTGATTATATCATGAGTTTCTAAAAAAAACTCAGTTTGTGCCCTAACCATGGCACTTTGTTATTCCTGCACTAAACTTAAAAAGTAATATGTCAAAACTATTCCATACATCAATATGATCATGAATATATGCATATAATTCATTTATATTGGGATGATTCATGTTGCAATGATGGTTGGAATGACTCCATGGGGACCTCAGGAGCTCAATGGAATTCTTGGTTTTGATTGTAAGAGGCTGGAGACAAGACTTTACTCTTTCCATAGTTTTGACAATTTTTGGAATTTTAAGGGGTGTTCTTCTCGAGGAAATTTCATGTGGTCTCTTACCTTAAATAATATTAATATATAGAGTTGCATTAGGTCAAAGAAATGTGGGTTTGGACCTTGTATGAAAGCTTTTTATTTTATCCTTTTAATTTTGACTCTAAATAAATAAAAATAAAAATAAATAGAATAAAAACCCAAGGGGTGCATGGATAAGTTCAGAGGTTCACAATGATGTCTTTTGCACGTTTGGACCTTGAAACATCAGCCCACTAGCCCAAAAACTCAAGTTTGGTCACTTTTGAAGAAATGCATTTTCTCAAAATTGCCCATCTTGCATCAATCATAACTCTCTCAATTTTTATTATATGAAGGGGATCTTGGACTTTTTGGAAATATCAAGTTATCCTTTACAATATCTATGTTTATCATTTTCTAATTTGAAGAAGTTTTGTTGATGTAAATTTCCTTGACAAAAAGTGTCTTTTTATTGACTTTTGAAATGACCTATAATGTTTTAGCCCATATCTCTCAAATAAAGCACTTTTTGGACTTGAGCTTAGAGTGACAAAGTTGTAGATAATTGAATTTCCTTCCAAATGAGATTTGGTGCAGAAAAACATGATGAAGCATGTGAAAGTTGTGCTTGGTCAAAGTTTTGTTGACTTCTTCTTAAGAAAACTCTAACTTAATAACTTTGGACTTTTGGTGAATTGGGAGTTTTCTTGACGAACCATGATTAAACCTTGATCAAATGATGAATGTTAATTCAAAATCATGATGTTGACCAAAACACTTGAGGTTTGACTGTATGTTGAGCATATTTGACTTTTGTCCGATACAATTGATTTTCAGTCATCTGAGCAACTGACTGAGCAAACTTGTGGTGCAAGGCTTGAAATTTGGCATGAGAATTCATTGAGACATATGAGGAACCATGAAATCCACTTAAGGAATTATAAGGTCAAATTTATTTGAGAAAAGTAAAACCCTAGTTGTGGGTCAACTGCTTAGGAGGAGAATTTGTCTGATCAATTCTTGAGCAACCTTGAGCAATTGAGAATTCTAGAAGCATGAGAAGGTATCTTGAATAAAGAATGGGATGGAAAATTTTGGGGTACAACAGCTGCCCTTGTTCAATGTTCTTAAACTTGAAGGGATAGATTGGCAGGCTTTCCATTCGTGATCTGAAGGTGGGAGAGGATTGAACACTTAAGTGCCCATAAATTTGTGCTCATTTATGCATGAAGTAACACTGTTGGATGATAGTATTGCTTGAATGGGCTTAAATATTCCATTCATAGAGATGATAAAACATTGTTGGGGATGGGCTTAAAGATGCCATCCAAAGTGACAGTTGATAGGAATATCAAAATGAGTCCGCGCTCGACTTGATCTGATGGAATGAAAATTTCCGAAGAAAAATGATTTTCAGAACGAAGGCCTTGAAGGAGATTCTTTTCAGAATTTAATGTGAGGGAAATCATTTGGTCATGTAGATAGTCACCCCGTCCTGTTTCGGGAATTGATTTGCAATCTATTTTTCATTGGTAAACCTGTCATGTTTCGGGAATTCATACCGCCTGGTTATATAGATAGTTGCCCCGTCCTATTTCAGGTATTAATCTCTGACCCGCTTTTGTTGGTAAACCCGTCCTATTTTGGGAATTCATATCGCCTAGTCTCATAGATAGTTTCCCCATTTTGTTTCGGGAATTAATCTCCGACCCGCTTTTGTTGGTAAACCCGACCTGTATCGGGAATTCATACTGCCTGTTCGTATTGATAGTTTCCCCGTCTTGTTTCGAAAATTAATCTCTGACCCGCTTTTGTTGGTAAACCCATCTTGTTTCAGGAATTCATACCGCCTGGTCGTATAGATAATCGTCCTATCCTGTTTTGGGAATTTAATCTCTGACCCGCTTTTGTGTTGGTAAACCCGTCTTATTTCGAGAATTCATACCGCCTAGTTGTATAGATAGTTGCCTCATCTTGTTTCAGGAATTAATCTTTGACCTACTTTTTGTTGGAAACCCGTCTTGTTTTAGGAATTCATACCACCTGGTTGTATAGATAGTAGCCCCTTTTGTTTCGAGAATCAATCTTTGACCTATTTTTTGTTGGTAAACCCGTCTTTTTTTGGGAATTCATACCGCCTGGTCGTATAGATAGTTGCCTCGTCTTGTTTTAGGAATTTATCTTTGACCTGTTTGAAAATTGCTGAGGATATTCGTCTGTTTGCGGAGTAACCTAGAAGAAACAAAGGTAGTTTTATGCAATGTCACGATGTTTGCAATGCATTGTGTAATGATGTTCTCAAAATAAATGAGAGTGTCATATGCGTTTCGTATGCATATGTTATAATGTTTTGTAAATGATGTATGGATATGAGATGTTGCTGACGGGAATGGTAGCTTCGTATAACATCTTTGGCTGGGGAATAAATCCCTGACTGTTGCTAGAGATGAATGATATGAATATTCCCTCTATTGCGACTAATTTTGATGGGGATTCCCGCTTTGTTTGAGGATATTCCACTGGGGACGTTCGACATCCGCTTGGGGATAGAAGAGTTCTGGAACATTAGTCGTTCATCGATCTCTTGAAGGATTTGATTCTTATATATGATGACTGGGGATAAAAGAGATAGATAATCCTTTGATGCAGGGACATCCTCTCTTCTGGGGAGGACAAAGTTGAATAACATCTGACCTGTGAAGATAATTTTGTCGGGGAATTATGATAATCAGAGAAATAACCTCTGTTTGGGTAATTAACCTTGTTGGGGAAATAAACCCTGTTGGGGAAATAAACCCTGCTGGGGAAATAAACCCAGCTAGGGAGATAACTCTGTTGGAGAAGAGAATTCTGTCAGGGATTTTATAGTATTGGAGGAATAAACTACGTTGAGGAATTAAATTCCTATAAACTTTGCTGAGGGAATCATTTTTGATGGGAATTGGACTTTCATGGGCTATGCGGATGAAGTTTCCATCGTAAGCTGGGGAATGATCACACTTCTTTACCTGCTAGGGATCTACCGGGGAAGCTGATCAAGTGAACTGCTGGAAGATGCCTCAAATTTTGTCTGAAGGTATATTAGGCTCGTTGGTGAATATATCTTTGTCGTGGATAAGCTTTTAAAGTTAGCTCTGCGGGGATTTCTCTGTGGAGATTTGTGGATAACTTGAACATTAGCCCAACTCCTAGAGTCTTTAGTAAATGCTAACCCTTTTTTATTCACATATTTGTTAACATTAATCATATTCATATGCATATGTTCACTCAATTTATTCATCGGACGTTTTTGCAAACAAAACAAAGAAAGTAAATTTGAATTTGAATTATATTTGTAATGATAGTTTTCCTATAAACAAACAGGTTTGTACAAGGAGACAGGGATCCTAGTAAGAGGAAATCGTCATAAAAATGAAGAAAGTACAAAGAAAAACAAGGAAAGACATCTATGTGGAAACAATCCCATCAGGTTTTAACTCTGCTATTGCCCAATGTCTTTAAGCATATCGTCCCTTGTTGTCGGAAGAAGTTGACTGGATTGATCTTTACATTTTAACTTGACGTTGATAGCAAAGGTTGCTATAAGTGGATGATCCAGCTGAACATAGTCGTACACTTTAATCCCTATCTTTTTCCTGGACCGCCCTTTCGGGTTTTCAGTCCACCGGGATACCCTTTTTTGCCCAAGCCGCATTTTTCAGGTTTTTGACTTGTAGGGGTACAATCTTTATATATATAAATATATATCCCTGATTTTTGCCCGAACCCTTTTGGTTCGCCGGGTGATGAATGCTAAATTATTGTGAATTTGAGTGTGAATAATTAACACTCATCGACTTAATTTGTTTTCTTTTTGTCAATAAACCTCAACTTTAGTGTATATTCGATGTAGTTTATGTTATAGTGTATTTATTGTGTTATCTTGTAAATATCATTGAATTTAATTGATTTTATCTCATTTTTGTAGGTATTCAAGCTTTGATATTTAGGCATTGTTAGAAAGAGCATTGAATAAGCTTTCTAACGCTTCGAACCGGGTGCGAATCAGAGTTACAGTTCAAAAGTAATGGCCGAAATAATGTAAGCTGTTTTGGTTTTCAACTTTCTATTATCCGTCGCTGGGCGACGGTTTTTGGTCGCCAGGCGATGCTGGACAGTCAGAAATGCGTATTTAGGTGTAAAAACACATTTTTTTGGGATGTTTTGGGTATTTTTGGTCCCAATTCATCAAACCTCCATTTTTGGTCTTGAAAAGCTATAAAACAACATTGGAGCTTGCATCTTGATGATCCAGAGTCAGATTTCTCATCAATCGACACTGAGAATCTGTGAGATGTTTAGTTTTTCTCCATTTATTCTCTATGTATTTCTCTATTTGTTGGGTATGTTTGTATATTTACTTTGAACATATTTATATTTATTGATCATGCTATTGTATAAAGCTTGCTTTACAAAGAAATCTTGATGTTTTCTTTGATCTTTTTGCTTTATGTTTAGATTTGGTTTGTTATAGACATATACCTCACGAATCTTGATTAAGGATGGGTATCTATTAGTTTCTAGATTCTAGAGATATATTTAGAGCTAATATTTACTTTGGGTGCTAAAGCTTAATGCCCCCGTGTTGTTGTAGCATGCAAGACATTGCCGATAAAGTAATACGGTTGGTCTCGCGACTTGGCGTTAAACATAACCTTCATTATGGGTACATCTCGTGGTGTCCGTGATGATTTTGACGAGTACAATAGGTTGATTGCAATTGATCAATAGGTTTAAGTTTGTGATGAGTAGTATAAATTCTTTCCTGTTAGGTTTCTCCTTTCTATTTAATGTATTTATTTTCTTGTCAATAGTTTTTACCCTTTCCTTACAAACAAAACCATTTAAAACCAAACTCATAAACGCAAGAATTTGTCGAACGACAATTCAATAACAAATCTCTGTGGACACGACAAATTCCCGGATAAATATTTCCAAAACTTTTGTTGCTTCCCACTATAGCGCTTCCAATAAAATGGCGCCGTTGTCGGGGATTGGTTTTATTGTTTTTGCATTGCGATAATTCTTTTGTTTTTGAGTTTTGTAATTAATGTATATGTTGTATAGAAATTGTACATTAACTTGTTAATGATATTTGTGTATATATGTGTTTTCACGTATCTTTGTGAATTGTCTCATTTTCGTAATGTTTGTTGTGTGATTGTTATGACACTTTCTTTAGGTTAGCGCGGTGTGATAATACCATGGCATGATGAGAGGAGGTTACTAGCTCGCACAATCAAGGCGTCGAGCTTACGACGTAAAACAAACATGTTTGTTTGTATTTGTTTATGTGTGTGATGATTTGTGCTTTAACAAGTTGAAACAAGGAAATATTCTGAATTTCAAATCTTTACTTTTCATCTTGTTAATTCATTTTCACCCGTTTTTCATATCGTTATTTGTATTTGTTTTGTTATGTCAATTTGTGTTTTCCGAAAGCTTGACGTGTTTAGCTTGAGAAGTTTTGTTCGTTGTATATATTGTAAATTTTGTACATTAAAATTTTGTAGGAGTACTATTTTTCTAATTCTTTTGTTGTGTTTTCCACTCAAGTTTTGGTCTGGTAACGTGTAGAATATTAACGTGATTTTTCAAGTTTGATCGTTTCGACTTGTGAATGCGTGGTAATGATTTTGTTAAAGTTTTGTACATGTTCGAGGTATGTATTTATCGCTTTCTATACTTTAGCATATTCATGATACTTAGACTTTTTACAATTTTTATGACATTCATTCTTGTGTATACTTGTTCATTTGTGAATTACTTTAGTTCCTACCCGTTTTGCGAGGTAGGTGTTGTACCTTAAAATTTGCCCTCTCATGTTTTCCAAGATCTTTTCTTACATGGTTGGTTACAAACACTTGCCTAAAGAAAATGAAATTTTTTGAAGATGAACAAGGTGTCTTTCGATTTGTGTCCTGACAAGCTTCGATTGGGCATCTAAATCCTTAGAGAAAGCTTTTTTTCAAAGTATTCGATTAGGCATTTGGCACTCTTCGATACAGGTCTGATTCACAATCTTTGAATGGGCGATGGGTCCCTCTTCGATCACGTTCAAATTACAAGGCTTCGACTATGCATTGGCTACTTCATGCTTGCCTTCAATTCAGAAGGATAATGGCCTCTACAAGTTCCTTCTAATTCACAAGGCTAAAGGCCTCTTCAAGTTCCCTTCAATTCACTAGGACAAAGGCCCCTTCATGCTTGCTGTGGATTCACAAGGGCAACAGTTTCTTCTAATATTGCCTTAAATGCATAAGGAAAAGACTTCCTCCGTGCTTGCTCTCAAGTCCAATACCCCTCAACACAGTTTTTGCACTATGACACACAAATATGACCCCTATGAAAGAGCACTCCAAAAGCCCATTCAAAGGACACATATTGCTAGCCATTCGAAAGAGACACATAATAACTGAATGCAAGTTTGTCTTATGATGGGTCTTGGTCCTACACGTGGCTAGGCCCAGGCCTCTTATGCATTAGCCATCGAAGGTGGTGACAAAAGAGGTTTTCGATTGGCCAGATTGAAATTTTTCGTTTGAGTTTGTTTGAATCAAGTAGCAAGGGAAAGTAGACTCAATCGAAGAAGCCCAGATGAAGGAAACTCTAAATAGATTCAAATCCAGAGTCATCAAAAAGGACAAATACTCTGACAAATAGAATTTTGGGCAATTCGAATTGATGCAGATATTGAATTAATTAAAGAAACTATGATAAGGGAAAACTCTGAATTCAGAGTCATCAAAGATCTGAGAAATTCGAATTGATGTGGATGGAGTCCATCGAAGGAGCTGAATTAGAGCCATTCGAAGGAGGCAATCAGAGCCATTCGAAGGAGCTGAATCAGAGTCATTCGAAGGAGGAAATCAGAGCCATTCGAAGGAGGAAACCAGAGCCATTCAAAGGAGGCAATCGAAGGCCCATTCAAAGGAAGTAAAAAAAGTCCATTAGAAGAATATTCATAAGGTCCATTCAAAGGGTACACATGAGGTCCATTCAAAGGAAGCAAGTCATAGCCAATCGAAGGGCAGATACTGAAGAATTCGAAATACAAATGTGTCCAAATTCATAGAAAATTCAAAAAGGGACAAGAAATCATGTCTTTGGCAACGTTTCAAAATGATATTCATAGCCTTAAAGCACCAACTTAATGGCTGTTTATTCCTTGGCCCTCTTGTCCCCTTCACCCCCTCTATATAAGGAGCACACTAGCAAGCTCCAAACACGCCTAGAGATAGCCTGAGAGAGTCATATAAACTTGCAAACACATTCTTGGTGGTCTCCTGAAGCTATTCCAATCATCACCAGCCCCTAAGCAAGCACATGTCCAGAAGTGCAAAATTGAACCCTTAAACAAGGATACCCACGCCTGAAGCCATAGATTCATACATCACCATTGGTAAGAATTGGTAAAAAGATCAAACTTTACATTTGCATGACACATTAACACTTGTAGTTCATTCGATTGTATTAGAGATTAAGGACCTGGGTTCGACACCCAGGTCTGCATTTGTTTTGTTTCTGACATTTGTTGCAGATCCAACCTGAATAGACCAACGCGCTCAGGGTCTAAGGACTTGGGTTCAACACCCAAGTCCTGCATCTTCGTTTTGCTAACATGTATTTACAGATTCAGTAACCTCACAGGTGATCCACCAGGGCCTTTCAACAACACTCCTGGGTCAAAAAACAACCATCCTTCATTGGATCGAAGGCCACCTTTCTTCCTTTGGATCGGAAGCCACCTTCATCTGGATCGAAAGCCACCTTCTTCTGGATCGAATGAGAACCGCTTTTACTGGATCGAAGGATAGCCACCCTCCTCTGGATCAAAGCCCCCATGTGATTGGTGGAAATAGAACTGACTGTTTTAAAGCTGGTTCGCAAAATGTCGCGGTAAGCAAGAGTCACCACCGTCTTTTATGTTCTCCAACAAGGAAAGGACAAAAGCACATAAAAATTCCTTTTCGAGATGTTTCTCGGTTCGGGAGGTAGATTTATAGAAAGGGAATGTGTTAGCACCATTTCTATCCGTGGTTATCCACAGGCTCTTAGGTACTTGCTCACTATGTTTTCAAAAAGTGTTTGCTTTTCAAGTGTTTGTGGGTTTTGAAAAAGTTTAGTTTGAAAAACTTCTAGGTAACTCTTGTATCAGTCCTCAAGAGTGTATGAAGTATTTGTTTGAAAACTTTTTGAAAGTGTGAGTGCGAAAAGATGTTTTTGTTTTTTGAAAGAGCAAGTACCCAGGAGAAATCTACCTACTCTAAGGAATTAGGCTGTGTAAGAGTCCTTTAGACAGTGCTATCCCACTATTGAGAAGTAGGTAACATCGTCGTTGGAGTTATTCGGGTCAATTCGATTATTAGGGACATGTGTGGTAACCAAAGCAATAGTAGGACGCCTTAGAGGTAACCCTAATGTCCTAGATCCTTTTTATCCGAGGCAACCGTTTCGAGGCAACTGGATCTTTAGACAGAAGGGCGACCTCTAAAACACCCTATACTTGATGACCACGTCGAGGCAACCAGTGAGGCGTACCCTAGGAGTGGCATGTGCATGTGTGTTGTTCAGTTAAGATTATCTTGTACATGTTATTCGTGAGCTGCGCTTTAATTTTATTTTTCAGACAAGTCTTGCATGCATCGTTAACAGTTAATAATCGTGCGGGAAATAAAATGCGGAAAGTGAATCTACGCTATTACAAGGCGTCAGGTTTTACATCGCCAAAAACATAACCCTTTGGAAAATAAATGCGAGAAATTAAAAGAAAGCGATAAAATCCTAATTAACTATTACATCCTCGGAAACAGATACATAAATATGATCAAATAAATAATAAATTAAAAATATGCGCGCGAAAGAATTGAATCGGGACGTCCTTAGGGTTTTGACCCTTTTTGAGAAAAGAAAGAAGTTTGGTCCTTTTTTGCAATTTAAATTAAATATTAACCCTAAAACTAATTAATTTATTTAAAGGAAAAAAAAGTATTTTTGTGTTTTTTATGTTTTAATGAAAATAAAATAAAATGAATTAAAAAAGTTAGTAAACAAAAACCTAATTCTAAGCTAATTTTATTTATTGTAAAAAAAGATTAAAGTTAACCTAATTTAACTAAAGTAATTAATGTTAGTATTTATTTACAAAAAATAATATGAAATTAATAAATAATAATAATAAATAATATTTTAAGTTTCTGATTTTATTATGAAAAATAATTTATGAATTAATTAAATAATAGTAATAATTATTAAAAGGAAATAAAAAGAAAGAAAATAAAAATAGAAACCAGGGGGGTATACTGGGCCTTTTGGAGGTTAGAAAGTAATTCTGGGCCCATTAAGCTCCAGCCTGCGTTGACTTCTGGAATTGCCTGCACGCTGCTTTGACTGGGAGTATGGTGTTCTCCACTTTTTGACCATTGGATTGGTGTTAGTGGCCACTTGGCAAGCTGATGTTGGAAGCGTATGGTGGAGCGTTGCTTAAAGCCTGCATACAATCACGTTAGGAAAAATATGAAACAATGTTTGGGTGGACCTGGGAATCGAACCCAGGTCCCAATGGTTGCCAGACACCTCACTATCCACCAAGCCAACTGCCTGTATTTGATAATATATTAACAATTGAAAATAATATGTAAAAACAATCATATGCTGGAAAGAGAAAATAAAATAGCGCGCGCGTTTGAATGAACCAATGGCATGGCACCACGTCTTGTCTTCTTTGCTGAAACCTGCAAAATACAAATCAAATAGCGGGGGTTTTTAACCCCCACAAAGTAGCTTGAGGAATAATAGCGATTAGAATTCTATGCTATATAAATATGGTGCGATATGTGATTTGGATTCGTCTGATTCTCACGAATTTAACCATAGTCATGAGAGGTTCTGATTTTACTGGATGTGGAAAGCCCCAATATCAAAGCTTCGGAACCCTAAAATTCTCCAATGGCAACTTTTGATTCACTGCATAATAACTCAATTAACCTGTGCCAAAAGCTTCCTGTGGATTCAAGCAATGCAAAACACACAAAAAATATCATTAATGATGCATGAATTACGAGTTTCGATTATGAGAAAGAAAGTTAAACCGTGTGACTGTTCTTGCATATTCTTTGAGTGTTAAGGCTTGTTTTTGATTGCTACACGCTTCTGGGAATCCCTGCAATAGATTAGAATCAAGAGAAAGCTTTGAATCATGCTGGAAGGCCAAAAACAATTTTCACTTTTTCTTGGTTTTTTCCAATGTTGCTATGGTGTTTCTGCAGCAGTTCTCACGTGAATAACATTAGGGTTAGGTTGTGCATATGTAATGGAAGGGAATTATGTCAAAGTTTGGGCCAAGGATCCATGGAATTATGGTTTGTATATTTGATTTTCAATCAAATCTTTTTGCCTCTTTTTGATGGAGAAACTTCCCAAAATTGGAGATCTTTGTCCCCTTGATGTGCACATGAATTTTCCAGCTCATATTGGTCATATTTGCTTCATAAAAAGATTTGAAAACCATATCTTTGAATTTCCTACATTTTAAATCAATTAAATGAATTAATATTAATAAAAAATTCAATTAATTAAAAATAAGAAAATAAATCAATTTAAGCTCAATGGGTCGTGCATAAGCCTTGGACAATGTTTCAAGAAGAAATTTGAGGCCCATTAGCAAAAATAAGGTATTTTGAGCAAAGTTGACTTTTGCACATTCATAAAAATTTCCCAACTTCTCCAATGCATATCTTGCTCAATTTTGATCCTATGAACATGTTCTTGGACATTTTGGAAAGGTCTTGAAGTCTTCTAACCAATGCCTTTGGTCCCATGTCATTTGGATTCACCAATCTCAAGTTATGGTCTTTGACTTAAAGTGCATTTTTGTTGACTTTTGAAATTGACCTATAATGTAGAAATTGATAACTTTTTGTGAGAGCATTTCTTGGACTTGGAATGTGAAGATGAGTTGCAGGAAATGTCATCCCCTTCAAAATGAGCATTGGATGGGATTTTTCTGATGAACCATGAAAAAGTTATGCCTTGGTCAAGTTATAGTTGACTTTTCTGTTGTCCAAAAATAGCAACTTTTGCATCTTTGATGATTTTTGAGCCATGCTTGTGGAATCATGATCAAGACTTGATCAAATGATGATTATGGACTCAAAATAAGATGTTGACCAAAAATTCTGACTTTTGACAGCCAAATGACCATTTTACCCCTGTAGTTGATTGTGAAGCAAATGAAGCTTTTGACTGTGCAATTTGACCCTGTGAGTCTTGAGACTTGGCATATAGATGCTTGACAATGTATATGGGCAAATGAGACTTTATTGGACCACTAAAAACTTCAAATTCATTGAAGGAACCAAAACCCTAGTTTTGAACTGGCTTAGGAGGTGTTTGGACTGTGCAATCCTTGAGTAGTCTTGAACCATTTGAAGATGATTCTTGACAAACTTTGAAGAATATGGGAGGGCAAATTTTGGGGTACAACACCCCGTCTCTCAATACAATCGAAGGATGCCCCCTTTGTATTTTTATTTATGTTTTCATTTCTTTATTGACTTTTTTATTTAAATTAACTTTAAATAAAAAAAATCACAAAAAACATTAGGCTAGTATTTTTTATAATTAAGTTAATTTTGTAAATAAATAAATAAATTATTTTAACCTTTTCTTGAAATTAAAATTAAATAGACTTAGTTTGTATTTTCTTAAAATAAAATAAAACAAAAAAAAGTTTTCTTTTCCTTAGGATTTATGCGTCCCTTTTAATTCGTTTGCGCATTTGTTTACTTTTGCATTTTGTTTCATCTTATTTTAACTACTTCCCAGTTTGTAATAGTAACTAGGACTTTACTTTTCACATTTATATAATGTACCTCTCACAAAGCCCTGTAATAGCGTAGGATTTATATTCCCGCACTTTAGGATTGCATGACATGACTAATAACAAAATGTTAGAAAACCTAACACAAATGATAAAAATAACTGAACATAATACACATTACACATATACACCTCTAGGGTACCCCACTTTGGTTGTCTTCGGAAATAAAATAGTCATGTCCCTCGAGACGGGGACGCTTTATTAAAGACCCGTAAGTCAAAGGATCATAGTCCCTCGATGACCCTACAGTTACCTTTCGCTAAATGATCTAGTCCTTAAACAGAAATTGCGCGTCTCTGCATGTTTCCTTTATGACTTTACATCCCTTTGAATGTCCCTCAAAACATCCAACGACTGGGCTACCTAGTCACTAATAGTAGGATAGCACTGTCTAAAGGATAGGAGGAAAAGAACAAACCTTTTTGAGTACAATTAGATAACTGTTAGAGGCTTGCTCACAACAAAAAAATCATTTTCACACATACACTTTCAGTTGAAACATTTTCAAAAGTCAAAGCTCTTTGTACGCATTTTTATAGAGACGAGAATCATTACAAAGGCACTTTTCAAAATAATTTTCAAAAACATCTTCCACAAACACATCTTTGAACTATTTTCAATACCAACACTTTGTACACATTCTTATAGAGACGGGAATCATTACAAAGATGCTTTTTTCTTCTACTTTCAAACCCACAGCACAAAGCACAAGGTATTTAAAAAATGAGCTAAGCATCTAAGAGCCCGTAGATAACTACGGATGGAAAGGGTGCTAACACCTTCCCTTTCCATAATCTACCCCCTTACTCAGAGAACTCTCGAAAAGGTATTTTTCTGTTCTTTTCATCCTTTCCTTAAGTTTGATAAAAGAAAAGTTGGTGGCGACTCTTGCTTACCGCATCATTTACGAATACAAACGCAAAACTAGTATTAACAGTCGATTATGTCATCGTATCACAGAATTGGCGACTCTGCTGGGGATTTATAAAAAGTCGGGTTACCTTAGAGTTAGTTTATTTTAAAATTGTTTTAATTTCTTGTTTTGTATGCTTTATCCTTGGAGGTTTTGTTTGGGTTGTTACTATAGATCCTACACCCGGATCTGGGGAACCTTTTAGGTAAGTAGCAATAGATTGTGGGGACTGTGTAGGGTATATCGACACGGTTGAAGCGATAGATACATTGATGTGACACTTCGGTTGGTACCATTAGCCCTTGAGTAGTCAACGAGAATACGGGGCCGCTGCGTGGTGTCATGAAGCATCAACTGACCTTAGAACTTTTAATTGAAAAAGTTGGCCATTAGGAAGTAGTGAGATAGTCGTCTTTGGTGTAGTCCTAAGTCTGTTGAAACGCGATACTACACTCATTGAGATTTGACTCCCGAGTTTTGTTTGGTGGCAAGTCAGTTGTCGATCGGAATGAAACTTGTGGGAAAAATTGGTGATATTGAGATTCCCTAGAACCCAGTTACTATTAATAAGACAGGTTGAGCCCACTAAACTTCAAGAGGGTACTTACCTATGGAACTCATGCAAGCCTGAACCTAAGGCTATTTGTGTGACTTGCTTGCTTTCATTATCTAACAAACTTGAACTCATTGCAGGGCTTTTGTTTGTATTCCTTGCAGGACCTTGTTTGTATACATTATCTAATAAACTGGTTTTCTTACAAGACATACTTGTCTTCATCACCCTACATTTTTGCTTGATGCATAGCATACACATCATAGCATCATACCATGGAATTTCCTTAACCATTTCAAGGATATCAAGGGCCTGTGGTGTAGGTTATGATGAACCAGACGTCTAGCAAGGGGCAAAGGGGATTTATTTTCCTCTAGCCAATGTCGTCAAAAAGACCATAGCACGACAACTTGAGTCAGAGGCGATGACCCACTTGACATGGTGAGCTTGACTCTCGTAGAAGGACATTCAACAATATGAAGTTCTTTAATCAAAGATGCCGTCAACTCCTAACATCTTCTTGTGTTTACCCCGCGAGATCCTTGAAAAAATTTACACATCATGCATGTCATTACGTAACAGGTCTTCCAGTACAGGTCTCTCATGTTCTCGCTATTTATTTCAGTAAGGTAAATGGCTTACAAACAGAACAACAGAGATCTCCAAACTCAAGATGCCCAATTCAAGGAAATGTTCATAAACTTATCCAAGGGGTAAGAAGAGTTGAAAGCACTCCTCAACGGGAATCTGACCAAGAAACATCCTGACAACAACAAGGATGACCAGTTGGAATAACTCCAAGCTAAGATATAAGCAATGAGAATCTAGATATTGGGGCAGATGGCTCTTATCCAAATCCTAGCACAGGGACAAGAAGAGCTAAGAGCCCTTATCAGCAAACTTCATCAAGACAGATGCAACCGTATGAAGAAAACAGTCGAGACTGGGGATCAAGTTATTAATCAGCCCCTAATGAGACAAGAAATTGTCTTGGTAGAGAGTAGACCTTTCCCAATTGTTATTATGTCACAACCTCGCCAATAACGACATGGTAATCAGCAAGGGCAAGACAAGCCTAAGAGGAAATTTACCAAAATCAACATACCATTGTTTCAGGAATTACAACATATGTTGAGGATGAATTTGGTTATGTTGATAAGACCTCATCCAAACCCTAAAACTTCTTCCCCTAACTACAATCCTGATGCAATATGTGCCTACCATTCCAATAGTCCTGGACATGATACGGATGGCTGTTGGGCATTGAAAAATAGAATTCAGGACATGATCAACGAAGGAGTGCTAGAGTTCACACAAGATGGCTAGACTGAATTCTTCTGCCATCCCTCAAAGGCACACCATCTGAAGTGACAAGTCCAAGACAAAGAGGCTTTTATTCATTAGAATTTTCAAGTCGCATTTTTCTTTTGATTGTTCTAACATTTATTTCATGTTAAACTTTGTTGTTTTATCAATGCATTGCATATGTTTGTCTTGGATCATTTCATTCGTATTCACCATATTCAAACTGTGTTTTTACTCCCTTTTTGTGATATTCAACCCCTGATTAAAAATCTCTAAGCCTTTAGAGGGAGGATGACGAAAACGATACCACAATCTCTACAGTATGCTTTTGAAAAGGTCCTGCTGATGATGTACATGCGTTGTTTCAAATCCTAAATAGTGGAATTATAAGGAAGATAATCCCTAGTCAACCCCTTTGAGCCTAAGAAGTAGGCATTTTTCTTTTCTCACAAATTAAAACCCTTAATCATAACTTGGGGCAGGGTAGATTTATAAGTTAACTCAGAGGTGTATTCAGTCGCAAGCCCATCCTTCATACACGACAAATAGTGTATAAGATGATCTCTAAAATATGGTGATGGTTCCGCATAATCATTAAAGCAGGAAGTCATTATTTTTCAAAAGAAAAGCCCATTAAAGTCAAAAACCTATAAAGGATACTTAAGAAAAGTTGGGGCATCCCACTGACTGTAAACACAAAAGAAACAGTTTAGGCAAAATGAGGGATAACAAAATATAAAAAAAAGAGATCATACAACTCCTCAACAAAAAAAGAAAAGGTTACTAAAATGACTGCCTTCTCTAACGAACATTCAATTCCTGAACCATCACTAAGTATCAGAGCAAAGATCCCAGACTCAATCGGGATATAAACGCACAATTAACTGAGCATGAGATTAAAGAACGTCACGAAGAGCAGGTTGGGTACAAATAAAATTTGAGCCTTTACCCTTTGTTTATTAAAATGTGAACCATGCCACTTTATAACCCTTAAAAGTCCTAGCTGAAGCATGGGTTATTTCAAAAGTATATTGTTACAAAAGGTATCCTGACTCCTGTAGGGTTCGCTATAAATCCTAAGCTGATATCACACTCTTACAAAATTTGTTTGTTTTACTAAAAAATGAGTTTTCAAACTTCAAGACAGACATAAGCTTTGCATTTCTAAAAAACAATTGTTTGCATATGACTATTTGTTCAACAACATAGAAATTCGCACGACAGATATTCAATGAACAGAAATCCTCTCAGTGGACAGAATCACCTCAGATGGAAAGACATTCTAGTGATAGACGTGATACGGTGGAAGAACCGACTGTTAATACTAGTTTGCGCTTTATATTTGCAAATGTTGCGGTAAGCAAGATTCGCCACTGACTTTTATTTCATCCAACAAAGGAAAGGAAAAAGAATAGAAAAAACCTTTTTTCGAGATGTTTCTAAGTACGGGGGATAGATTATAGAAAGTGAAGGTGTTAGCACCCTGTCTATTCGTGGTTTTCCATGGGCTCTTAGGTACTTGCTCATTTTTGAAATTGCTTGTGTCTGTTTTGCAAAAGGTTTTGTTTAACTTCGTGATAACTCTTGTATCTGTCCTCAAGAGCGTGACGAAGTGGTTTTTGAAAACTGTTTTGAAAGTGTTTGTGTAAAAGAGTTTATTTGAGCAAATACTTAAGATTTTCTACCTACTTGAAAAAAGATTGTTCATTCTCGTTTCCTTTAGACAGCGCTACCCTACTATTAAGGAGTAGGTAGCCCTATCGTTGGAGTTTTAAGGGACATTTGAAGGGACGAAATGGTCACTGAAGGCAACAAGTAAGGATACCTTAGAATTTCGAAGGGACTATCATCATAAGATCATTTCTTGTAGGCAACTCGAGGGACAATGTGTGACTATGATCTTTATGACGACTTTGAATTGTGGGTCATTGCTAAGATATCCATACGTTCGAGGGACATGACCATTATTTCCTAGGCAACTAAGTGAGGCAAACCCTAGGAGTGAGCATGTGCATGTGTGCTTTTTTCCAGTTAATTATCTTTGCAAAATTAGGGTTATCTACCTTTTTAATCATTGGTTTATCTTTCATATACAATCCTAATGTCCATACATTTAGCAGTTTAATAGTGGCGGAAATTAAAAAGTGCGAGAAATTAAAGTCCTAACTATTACAAGGCTTCGGGGAGGGGGTTACATAACCAAACTTGGGGGAAATAGTAAATAATGAGCGGTAAAATAAACCCTAATTAAAAACTATTACAAACCTCGAAACAATTACAATAATTGGAAAAATAAACAAATAGATGCGCGCGAGAATAAAGTAAATATCCTAAAGAATCTATTTAAATAAAGAAAATATTTTTTTGATTTTTTTATTGAGAAAATTAAATATTTGTGAATTAAACCTAATTTTTCTAATTAATTTTAATTATGAAAACAATCAAGTCAATATACTTAAATTAATTAATTTCCAAAAATAAACTAATTAATAAAAAAAACCTAATTCTACATTTTTGTGATTTTATGATTTAATAAAAAAATATTTTTGAAATAAAACAAAACAAAAATAATTAAAACAATAAAAAAGAAAATAAGAAATTAAAACAAAAGTGTAAAATGGGTCTGATATCAGAAGTAAACTGGGGATGTGAAGGTGAATTGCTGAAGCCCAGAAGGATAAGCCCATCTGCCTTGGCGTGATCTAGTGATCCCTGCTTCTAGGGGTCCACCATGAGGATGGCTTGCTGAACATTGGATCTGAATCAGGGATGATCCAATGGGTGAGATTTGTGAGCACACAGTGTATTCTTGGCTAGGAGATACGCTGAATCTGCAAGAAATTATCAAGAAAAATATAAAAGCAGACGCCTGGGATCGAACCCAGGACGTTTGCCTCATATACACGCTCCCTGACCAACTGTGTTGGATGCTCATTCGTACATATAATGAAACAAATAAAATATAAGGGAAATTAAATGCTATGCCCAGGAAAACACACGTGAATTCAAATGATCCAGTGGGAGTCAACCACGTGATCGTCTCTTTCCTCAGAACTGTTGTTTTAGGTATCAGCCTTTTACCTACGGACACCAACTGTAACTACAGCCTTGCAAATCTCAAAAATCAATGCCAGGCATGATAAATCAATTCCAAGCATACAGATCAACTCGTTTTGATCTCACGAGTATGATGGCATCCCTCTTTTGCCCTGATTTTACCTGCATCAAAAAGCCCTAAAACACGACCTCAAACCCTAACAATGACAACTATAAGTACATGCGCTAAAACTCCTAATTAATCATACCAATACGTTCTAAATGATGATACAAATATGAAGGCATGCTTAGAAATTATTTATGATGCGTAAATTTGCAGAACAAAATTCCAAAAGGATGGCAAACCGTGACACTGTAAAGTGATAATTTCTGGATCTTTCACGCGTGCGAACAATGCTGCTAGCCTCAGGAGACGTCCAGGAGTGGATGGGTGGTCTTGAATCACCTTGAATCATCCTGTGGAATGAAATCCGATCCTAACTTTTATTGGCCAAAATTGAATTTTGTTTGATGATTTTCACTACCAAAACCTTTGTTCTCTTGCATTGGTTACGTTGTGTATATGTAATAGAGTGTATTAGGTCAACAAAAAACAACTTGAATCTTGAAATTTATGGAGAAAAGATCTTGATTATCCTTGCATTATTTGTTTCCAAAATAAACCAAATCATGCCATTCTTTCTCCAATCACACCTTGCACGATTTGATATTGATATGCCAACATATACCATATTCATTCAATGCCAAAATCAATCCAAAAGCAAATTACATGATTTATTTTGATTTTAATTAATTTTATTTGAATTTTAAATGAATAAAATCACAATAAATCAAATAAATAATTTAATAAGGCATGGAGAGGTTCATGGGTCGTGGACCATGTTAGGAATAAGATACAAGCATAAAAAGTTGGGCCCATTTGAAGAAAAAATGCATTTTGGGCATGGTTGACTTTGTGCAAATTTCCAAAAATGGCCAACTTTGACAATGCACATTTCTCTCAATTTTGACCCTAAGAGGGTGTTCTTGGACTTTTTAGAAAGCTTAAGATGTCCTCTAAAAAACAATTTTTGTTTCATCTCAATTGGATCTTCCATATTCATGCAAGAAGATTTGACCCAAAAGGTGTTTTTGTTGACTTTTTAAAATGACCTATAATGTCTGAATTCATATCTTTTCATGAGTGCATTTTTTGAACTTAAGGGATGAATATGAGTTGTAGGGAATTGAATCCTCTTAAACATGAGCCTTGGATGGGAAATTTCTGATAAAGTATGAGAAAGTTATGCCTGGTCAAAGTTTGGTTGACTTTTCCTATAGAAACCCAAATTTAGAAACTTTTGAGTTTTTGATGAATTTGGGGTATTCCTTGAGGAATCATGATAAACCCTTGATAAAATGATGGATGTTACTTCAAAATGTTGATGTTGACCAAAAATATTAAAGTTTGACTATATGTGGGTCATAGTTGACTTTTGACCTAACATAGTTGATTTTCAAGCATTTGAGCAGTTGGCTGAACAAACTTCTTGTGAAAGGCATGCGACTTGACATGGATGTTCTTGAGAGCATATTAGGACCATGGAAAAGATTTGAGACCTTTGGAGTTAACCCTTCTTGATAAAAATGGAAACCCTAGTTTGAGGTTCATTGTCTTAGGAGAGCATTTGCCTGATCAATCTTTGGGCATCCTTGGGCAAGTCGAGGATTTTAATGAACATATGTTGAGTAAAATGAGAAGGAAAATTTTTGGGTACAAAAGATACCCCTGTTCAATCTTCTTAAACCTGAGGATGTAGATTGGCTGGTCAGCCTTTCGTGATCTGAATGTAGAAGATGATTGAACACTAGAGTGCCCAAAAATTTGCACTCGCATGAAGTAATACTGATTAGTGATATCGGGAATGGGCTTATAGAGGTCATTTGGAAGTCGACATAGAATCTTCGAAGATGGGCTTAAAGATGCCATCCAGAAAAGATATCAGTTTCATAAGAGATTCCTTTGCGAGAATTCCTGTACTTGTCGTTGAGGAGGACTTCGCCAAGGAATGTTGATTTATGTCTTGGGTAATATAGTATAGGAGCTTCAACTTTCAATTACTCTACCGGGGAATTAACTCCTGATTGAGGAAGTGGAAGTAAACTGCACATCTGGTCAGGGTCCAGGTTGCACATCGACTTACTAGGGAAATGTGAAATCGATCGTAACTGGTCGGGTCCAGGACTTACAGTGTTGTAAACTGTTATCCGGAGATAAAAGAGAAGGAACCTGAATAGTAGGGTTGCTTCGAAATGAAAGCCTTGATAGTAGGTCTATGAGAAGGAACCTGGATAGCAAGGTTACTTCGAGATGAAAGCCTGGATAGTAGGGCTATGAGAAGGAACCTGAGTCGTAGGGTTACTTCGAGATTAAAGCATGGATCATAGGGCTATGAGAAGGAACCTGGGTCGTAGGGTTACTTCGAGATGAAATCCAGGATAGTATGGCTTATAGGAAGGAACCTGGATAGTATGGTTACTTCAAGATGAAAGCTTTGATAGTATGTCTTATGGGAAGGAACCTAGATAGTAGGATTACTTCAAGATGAAAGCCTGGATAGTAGGGCTTATGGGAAGGAACCTGGGTCGTAGGGTTACTTTGATATGAAAGCCTGGATAGTAGGGCTATGAGAAGAAACCTGGATAGTAGGGATACTTCTAGATGAAAGCCTAGATAGTAGGGCTATGAGAAGGAACCTGGGTCATAGGGTTACTTCGAGATGAAAGCCTGGATAATAGGGCTAATGGGAAGGACCCTAGATAGTAGGGTTACTTCGAGATGAAAGCCTTGATAGTAGGGCTTATGGGAAGGAACCTGGATAGTAGGGTTACTTCAAGATGAAATCCTAGATAGTAGGGCTTATGGGAAGGAACCTGGGTCGTTGGGTTACTTCGAAATGAAAGCCTGGATAGTAGGGCTATGAGAAGAAACCTGGATAATAGGGTTACTTCGAGATGAATGCCTGGATAATAGGGATATGGGAAGGAACCTGGATAGTAGGGTTACTTCGAGATGAAATCCTGGATAGTAGGGCTTATGGGAAGGAACCTGGGTCGTAGGGTTACTTCGTGGGGAGTTTGGGTAAAACTACATCTGAACCGAGAAGGAACCTAGGTAAGGTTGCTTCTTTTAATCACGTGGGTTGGCTGATGATAATTGTCTTTCGTGAAAAGGTGACAGGGTTAATTATATGTGATCATGAAATGCATTGTGAAATGATGTTCTCAAAATAAATGAGATTATGATGTATGTGATATGTATGTGCATTTCATGATGTATGAACATGAGTTTCTATTGTGACATATCCGATTCAGGGAAAATAAATCCCTGACCGCTGCTGGAGAGTATATCATTCCTGACTATTGTAGAGAATTGTGGTTCTTCTACTTCCGCTGGGGATGGTGAACAGAAATGACTATGCTGGAGATTTTCTCCTTGTTGTTTGTGAGTATTCTGCCAGGGAGAGGCTCTGTTTGAGAATAACTCTACGGGGGAATAACTCTGTTGGAAAGTGGATTTCCGTACCTGGAGGGATAAACTCTGTCGGGGATTGAGTTTTTGCATTCAGGGAAATAAACTCTGCTTGGGAGATAAATTTTATGACCCGCTTGTGATTATGAATTTCGACTGGGGAAGGTACTTCCTGTTTTGGTGGAGCTGGTATCAATGCTTTAATTCCCTTTACTCTGTGGAGAGTGCAGATGTCACGAGGTCGTATGCACTGATGACTGTGTTTTAAAGTTGTCTCTGCCCCGGTACCTGCTGGACAGAGTAACTGTCAGGTTTAACATTTTTTAGTTTTTTCCCCCTATTTCTTAAGTTACGAGCAATTGTCTTTCTGTTTCTTATGCAAATATTTGTGAACAACAATCATATTCAAATGCATATGTCAAGAATAAACCATTGGACGTTCTTGCAAAACAAACAGAAAAAGAAAAAACACATGTTTTTTTTTGTAAAAATGATTTGTATTAATTTTCGAAGTTGGCCTATAATAGGTGTTTTTGTACAAGGAAGTTGGTGCTCTAGTAAGAGAACGCCGCCGTAAAAATGGAAGCTATACAATATTGTGTAAAAAAGAAAACAACTATGTACAACAATCCCATTAGGTTCCAAGTCTGCTATTTCCGCTATGTCTTCGAGCGTCTTATCACTTTGCCGCTTGTCTGAAGCTGATTAGATTGATCAGTGTCATTCGAGCTTTATGGTTGATACTAAGGTCTGATTATAAGGTGATCCAACGGGACATAGTGGTACGCTTTACATCCCTAACTTTTTCCTGGACTTCCCTTTCAGGTTTTCAGTCCACGGGGATACCCCTTTTTACCCAAGTCACCTTTTCAGGTTTTTGAATTGCCAGGTGTACAGATTTTTTTTTGTTTTCATCCCTTACTTTTTCCCGAACCCTTTTGGTTTGCCGGGAAGCCCTTATTTTTTCCTAGGCCAGTCAACCTAGTGGGTCTTTTATCATGCGTAGTATCTTTTCACTATGTCCGCATTGACAGGGTGAGGAAGGTCGTCACTATCCATGGTGGTTAGAATCATGGCTCCACCTGAGAAAATGTTTTTGATCACAAATGGCTCTTCGTATGTGGGAGTCCATTTGCCCCTGGGATCACCTTGCGTCAGTATGATGTGCTTGATCACAAGATCCCCGACTTGATACTCTTGGCGTCTGACTTTTTTGTTGAAATCCTTGATCATCCGCTTTTGATACGTTTGACCATGACAAACAGCAGTAAGTCTCTTCTCATCGACCAAATTCAGTTGGTCAAGTCGGGTCTGGATCCAGTCGCCTTCCTTCAAACCCGCATTTTTCATAATCCTCAGATAAGGGATCTGGAGCTCAATGGGTAGGACCTCCTCCATGCCATATACCATAGAGTAGGGTGTTTCCCCTGTTGACGTCCATGCTGGGGTACGGTATCCATGAAGAGCGAATGGTAACATCTCATGCCAGTCTTTGTATGTCACTGTCATCTTTTGTGCAATCTTCTTGATGTTCTTATTAGCCGCTTCAACAGCGCCATTCACTTCGGTCGGTAGGGAGAAGAATTATTATGCTATATCCTGAATTGCTTACAGAGCCCGGTGATCATCGTGTTATTGAGATTTGTACCATTGTCAGTGATGATTCTCTCTGGCACACCATACCGACAGATCAGGTTATACCTGATAAACCGCGCCATGACGTTCTTGGTCACAGTAGCAAAAGAGGCAGACTTAACCCACTTCGTGAAGTAATCAATGGCCACCAGGATGAAGCGATGCCCATTGGAAGCGGTAGGTCTGACTTCTCGGATCATGTCAGTTCCCCACATTGCAAAGGGCCAGGGAGCTGTCAAGACGTTCAAAGGGACTGGAGGCACATGCACCTTATTAGCATCGATTTGGCACCTATGACAAGTTCGGGAGTGTTGATAACAATCTTCTTCCATAGTAGACCAGTAGTATCCTGCCCGTAGGATCTTCTTAGGCATGGTATGTCCACTTGAATGGGTTCCGAAGGTACCTTCATGTAGATCTGTCATAATCCTCTTTGCTTCGCTCTTGTCTACACACTGCAGTAAGGTAGAGTCATGATTGCGCCTGTAGAGGATTCCAATACTGAAGAAGAATTTCGCGGCAAACTTCTTAGAAACTTCTTATCATTGACAGATGCCCCTTCAGGATATTCTTGAGCCTCGAGATACCTTTTTACTTCGTGAAACCAAGGTTTAACTACTACCTCTTCAATATCAATCTCGTAGTAGTGTGCTGGTTCATCCAACCTTTCAATGGTGATTTGGGGAGCTTCGTTGTCCCACCTGACTTTGAACGTAGAAGACATGGTAGCTAGCGCGTCTGCTAACTGATTCTCTTCTCGTGGGAAATGTTCATAGGTTACCTCCTCAAAGTGCAGGAGAAATGTCAATACGTGCTCTTTATACGGGATGAGATTCAGATGCTTTGTATCCCACTCGCCTTTGATCCGACTTATCACCAAGGCTTAATCCCTGAAGAAATTTAAGAACTTGATCCTGAGGTCGATAGCCGCTTTGAGACCCATGATGCAGGCTTCATACTTCGCCATGTTGTTAGTGCAGTTGAAACATAGTCGGGCAGTGAAAGGAGTATTACAACCCTCAGGAGATATGATTACACCACCGATGCCATTACCGAGTGCATTCGAAGCTCCGTCAAAACCCATGGTCCATCGGGATCCTTCCTCAGGTCCTTCATCCGGTCCAGGTTCTTCGTAGTTAGTCACTAGCATAATATTCTCGTCTGGGAACTCAAAATTCATGGACTGGTATTCATCCACAGTCTGATGAGCCAAATAATCAGCCAATACACTTCCCTTGATTGATTTCTGGGTTGTATATTGTATATCGTATTCGGTTAAGATCATCTTCCATCTCGCTATTCTTTTGGAGAGTGTGAGCTTCTCGAAGATGTATTTGATTGGATCCATCTTAGATATCAACAGAATAGTGTGGGTCAACATGTACTGTCTTAGTCGGCGAGCAGCCCATGCCAAAGCACAATAAGTTTTCTCGAGCGGTGAGTATCTTATCTCACAGTCGGTAAACTTTTTGCTAAGGTAGTATATTGCGTGCTCTTTTCGACCAGACTCGTCATGCTGCCCCAGCACACACCCCATTGAATTGTCTAGCACTGTTAAGTATAATATCAAAGGTCTTCCTGAAACCGGGGGCATCAGAATTGGTAGTTCTTGAAGGTATTCTTTGATCCTTTCGAAAGCAGTCTGGCATTCATCATTCCACTTTACCACTTGATCTTTCTTCAGAAGTTTGAAGATGGGCTCATAAGTAGCAGTCATATGTGAAATGAACCTGGCGATATAATTTAGACGTCCCAGAAAACCTCTAACCTCCTTCTCTGTACGGGGAGCTGGCATCTCTTGTATGGCCTTTACCTTCACAGGGTTTACCTGAATACCTTTGTCACTGACGATGAAACCCAGAAGCTTACCAGACCTTACCCCGAAGGTGCACTTGTTCGGATTCAACCTCAGCTTGTATGTCTTCAACCTGTTGAACAACTTTTGCAGACGATCAAGGTGTTCCCCTTTAGTTTGAGACCTGGCTATCATGTCGTCCACATAAACCTCTATCTCATGGTGAATCATATCATGGAACAAAGCGACCATGGCTTGCTGATAAGTTGACCTAACATTCTTCAACCCAAAAGGCATCACCTTGTAACAGAAGGTGCCACACTGTGTGACGATGTTTGTCTTCTCCATGTCTTCAAGAGACATATTGATCTGGTTGTAGCCAGAGAAACCATCCATGAAGGAGAAGATCTTGTGCTGTGCGGTGTTGCAAACCAGAACATCAATGTGGGGAAGCGGGAAGTCATCCTTGGGGCTTGCCATATTCAAGTCTCTATAGTCCATACACATTCGTACCTTACCGTCCTTCTTTTGCACCAGAACGACGTTAGCAACCCACTGCGGATAGGAGGTGATAACTAAGAACCCAGCGTTGAACTGCTTCATAACCTCTGCTTTGATCTTCTTTGACATTTCAGGGCGCATACGTCAGACTTTTTTCTTAACCGGAGGTCAATCTTCTTTAGTCGGCAGACGGTGTACCACAATACCAGTGTCTAAACCAGGCATCTCTTCATATGGCCAGGCAAAGATCTCAACATTGTCGTGCAACATCTGTATCAACCGCTATTTGATCTTAGTCTCCAGATTTGTGCCGATCTTGACTTCTTTTCTATCAACCTCCGTGCCAAAGTTTATCATCTCAACTGGCTCTTCATGAGGATGTATAGCCCTCTCTTCCTGCTGTAACAGTCTAACAAGCTCTCTGGGTACTTTACAATCGTCCTCACCTTCGTCCTCGGCTTGGTTGATTGGATTTTTGAAGTCATGACTGGCAATATCAGAACTATTATCAATGGGATCCTGGGTGGATATGGACCTGTAGTTGGATATGTGAGTGTGTGTAAGAGCATAGTTGTATTGACAAAGTAAAAGTAGAAAAGAAAAACAGAGAGCGCAAAACTTGTATGCAAGGAACGTCCAATGTTTTATTAATGATATATGAAATGACATATAATAACCCTCACAGATAGAACCATTGTGCCTCGGGTAAGACACAAGGCCATAAAGTTTAAATTGTTTATTACAAACTCGGAAAATAAGTAAGACAATTACTGCAGAATAAAAGAAACTGGTATAAAATCTTTGGCCGTCCAATTACTCGGTCCGCCATTGGTAGTCGGGTAAATCCAGCTATCAATATCGGAATCTTCCTCATTGTCTTCAATAACATTGATCCCACGATTGATGATGCGTAGGGGAGGTCCTCCAGCCCGAGCGCGTCGAACAACCTTTTGAGCTCCTGAAGTAATGCCCAAACCAAATTTGTCAGTTTTGTGAGTAAAATTAGGGAGCTGTCCCCAATTGGTACACCCAACTTCTTCAACCGCTGCTCTGGTGTCCTTGAGAGAAGCCATATTCAGAGGATGTTTGGTGCTGGTAGTAGTCTCGGTTGACGCCAAAATCTGGGGAACCTCTTCAATGTTTTGACAAGGAGTCTCTATGAATTCCCTGTCCATCTTCACATATCTAAAAGAGTTCAGGTGGCTCACCATATACTCCTCTTCACCGTGCACAGTGACGATTTTCCCCTTCACCGGATATTTCAGCATCTGGTGCAGTGTAGAAGTAACAACCCCAGCTTCTTGGATCCAAGGATGACCCAACAAACAAGAGTATGATGGGCTGATGTCCATCACATATAAGGTGGACCCAAAGGTCTGAGAGCCCAATTTGGCAGGGATGTCCACCTCCCCATGCACCATTCTCTTCGACCCGTCAAAAGCCCCCACCACAATATTACTGGGCTTTAGGGTCAAGCCTTCACAATCTAGTCGATTGAGAGCCTTCTTAGGCAGAACATTCAGTGAAGATCCAGTGTCCACCAGCACATGAGCCATAGTGGTACCCCTACATTCGATCGAGACATGTAGAGCATCATTATGCTTCCTCCGTTTCGGTGTCAAGTCGGCATCTGAAAAACCCAGCCCATTGTCAACAGTCAAGCTGGCCACACAGTCTTTGAATTGATCGGTTGAGGTTTCTTGCGGCACATGTGTAGTCTTGAGGAATGAAATGAACGCCTTTGCATGGGCCTCAAAACATAACAACAAAGACAACATCAATATTTTCGAAGGGGTCTTCCCCAGCTGCTCGACCACATTGTAGTCGCTCTTCTTGATTATTTTTAATATTTCCTCTATATCTTGCTTAGAGGATTCCACAACAACTATTCTAGGTGCCTCCGTCCGGAAGGCTCACCTACAACTTCTTTGCCCCGAGTCCCAGATGACTCTACAACAGGAGTAACAATAGGAGTAATAATGGGAGTAGTGATGGAAGTATCGGTAGGAACAACAGATGAAATAACTACAGGCTTAGTGACAGTCTTCGGGGAGATCTCAAGAGAGAAAACCCTTCCACTTCTGGTGATCTTGCTGGTCCTGAAAATGTTACTGGCATCAGGATCAACCTCTTCAGTCTTCAAATCTTGTTTAATGCCATGATAGTAAACATCGTCGTCATAATTCCACAGAACAACTTTGTCTGAGGAATACGGTACGGGACCAGGAAAAGTGATTATCAGCGGGGCGGTTCTTGGAGCAGGTGTAATCCTAACAGGTCTTTTAGAGGAGACCTTAGAAGGATTGGCAAAAATGGTTATAATGGCAACATCTTCAAACGAAACAGTCAGAATCAAAGTCTTTTCGAACAAAATTTCTCTGCTGTCCATCAGGCGTTAAACACCTGCTTTCAGCAAATAGCAACCAGAGGGAAGAGATGAACACATGTGGCAACCTTCACTACAACCCATAAATAAACCGGTCATCAACAAATTCTCCTTGACAATCATAAGAGGAGTAGAAACTTTATCAACAGAGGTAACAAACAGATCAGTATCAATGGCATTAACTCCACGGTTGTGCTTAGGCATGGGAGCAGTTATGACATTAGGATTCTCCAAAGCATCAAACTCAATCTCCTTGGCTTCAATTAGATCTTGTACTTTATTTCTCATAGCCCATCAGTCATTTGTATTGTGGCCATGACTCTCAGAATGGTCTGCACACCGAGCATTTGGATTGTACCGAGGAGATGTAGTGTTAGCATTCTTGGGAGCCTCTTTCAAGGTTGCCAAGTTGGATCTTAGCATATGGGGTAGAACCTCAGTCAATTTCATGTTAATTCGAGTAAACTGCCTTTGTGGTCTTTCTACCCTTTGCTGATTGTTGCGTTCTGGGGTAGCCGCGGGCCTAGATATCATTACAGCACCTACCGTTGGACGACGTTCAGCTCTGTCCTGACCTCTCGGGCTATAAATAGCACTGACTTCCTTCTTACCCGCGAAGGGCTTCTTCACTGAGCTTGAAGAGGTGTCTTTCTGGATCCTGCCACTCTGAATCCCAGCTTCTACCCTCTCTCCTGTTAATATTAGCTCAGTACAACCAGTTGAGGAGATACCAATCAAATGATTGAAGAATGGACCAGACAGCGTCCCAAGAAACATGTCAACCAACTCCCTATCAGACAAAAGCGGTGGGACTCTCCCAGCTAGATCTCTCCACTTCTGCGCATAGTCCTTAAAGCCTTCACCTGCACCCATGGACATACTCTGGAGTTGAGTACGAGTAGGGGCAAGGTCAGCGTTGTATTGATACTGCTTGTAAAATGCAGTAGCCAAATCCTCCCAGTTTCGGACATTGGTTCCCTCCAATTGGTAGAACCATTCAAGCTTTGTCCCTGACAGACTGTCTTGAAAGAAGTGAACCCACAAGTTCCTATCAGCAGTGTGAGGCTGAATCTTCCTCACATAGGATTGAAGATGAAGCTTGGGACAAGACACCCCATCATACTTAGCGAAAACCGAAGCTTTAGACTTTTGGGGGATGACTACCCCATACACCATCCCTAGCTCTTCAAAATCCAGCCCTGGTATTCTCTGGATCTTCATAGCACTTAACTGATCCTCTAACTGCTTGTATTTATCCTCAATGGGAGGATACTGCTCATCATTGTAGTTCGTGTCATTATCAGAAACTTCAGGGCTATGGTCCTTCTCCCTTATCTCTCTTTCTCTCTCTCTCTCTCTCTCTCTCTCCCTCTCTCTTGATTCTCCCCTTCTTTGGACGAGGAGGTCAGATCAACTGGTTGCTTTAACGTCCCCATGAACCTTCTGCCCAGATTCAGAACACCAGAGGTCTTCTTCTTCTTTTCCTTCAGGATAAGGCCCTTCAGGTCTTCCTTCCCTTTTGCCAGAGCTATTAACATTTGTTGAAATTGGGCATTTTGTGCCTGGAGATTTTGATGCTTTGTTCAGAAGACTTTTTTTTTCTGAAATAAATAGCGAAGAAGATGAGAAACCTGTAATGGTACCTGTTTATGCAATGTCATGGATGGTATGCATATGCAATGATTTCAAGGACTTTTAAAGGCTCAAATTTGTTTAACCAAAAGAAACACACGTTAATTATATTAATAAGTTTGGGTTGTTACAAAGAATGCCCTTTAGGCTTACTATCAAACAAACAAAACTTAAAGCAAAAAGAAAAACTAGGTCTCCCAAGAGTGCATCCTCTTTGGTGCAACGTAGGTGTTTATGTTCCTTTCTTCATGAAGTAGCCTAGTGAGCTATAGGACCTTCTTCTCGCTGGCATAGAATTGAGCTTCAACCATATCCCGCTCCTCTTTAAGTTGAACCCAGGATTTCTGTAAATCCTCATAATCAGTTGGCATGTCAGGATGATGAACAAGAGAACAAGTGTCTCCTTCAGCAACTGGTTCCATAACTATTGGTAGGACAGCAGCGTAAGGCATCATAAGACATTGGAAACGGGCTCGTACCCATCTGAGATAAGGCTCAAGAGGGATGGAATTCTTGTGCCCCAGTGTCTTGCTATCAATTTTATGTACCATGCCCCAAGCTCTTATGAACCTTTTGCGGTATCCCTAAGTATCATTCTCATAGTTGAAGGTGATTCCTTGGATAAGCGTATCATGAGGAAAATCCCTTCTCGCATAACCAACCTGCCGCAATGCCAAACAAGAGTTATAAGTGATTCCTCCCCTAATGTCTAAGAGAGGGACATTAGGGAATTCACCATAGCGATCGATGATGGTGACATCTTCCGAGGACCATGAACACCAATGAATGTATGAATGTGTAAGGGACATCAGCCTATGAGACCATTCCATATCCTACTCATTCTTCAGAATAGACCTTGGTAGGTGCGAAATAAACCACCTTGCCAATAAAGTGGTGCAACACAGGAGGGTCCCCATTCTCTTTAGAGTGCGAGCATGCAGAGAATGTAGAATATCCCCAAGTAATGTAGGCACCGGATTATGAGACAGAAAGACCTTAATCATATTCACATATATGAGTTGGTCCGCATGGAAATAGTACCACCCCGTAGATGAGGAGTGCCAATACCTCTTCAAAAGCTTTTAAATCTAGGGTATCCCAAAAATAGTAAGCCTTCTCGAATAGAAATTTAACCGAGATTCCTTGAACACTTCCCCTAGTTTCCCAATTTGTCACTACATCACACCGTTGTAAGGACAGAGCTCGAGCAATCTCTTCAGGCTTTGGATGTTCTTCCATACCGTTGAAAGGTAACTGATCAAGAATAGGTACCCCCAACAACCGAGAAAATTCCTCCATAGTAGGTACTAGCTGGTAATCTGGGAAGGTGAAACATTGATGTAAAGGATCAAAGAACTGAAATAGCACTTTTAGCAATTCTTCATCAGGTTTTGAAGTGACCAAGTTGAGAAACTGGCCATGTTTTTCAGTGAAGGGAGAGCTTTCAGGTATCCTTAATGCCAAATCCTTTAGTTGGAGAGGCACTTTCACAAGGTTAATCTGGATAGTGTTCCTGCGGGCGGGTGCCATGTCCTACAAAACAAAGAAAATATGAGCCCTAGAAAATCCTTGAAATGGTTAGTACGATATGACATGCTTATAATGTCATGAGTATGCTAAAAAATCACATGTATAGCAAGAAACAAATAAGTCACACCAAGTCCTTAGGTTTAAAGCCTGCATGAGTTTTAAGGTCATATCCTCTTGAAGCTGGATTAGTTCAACCTGTCTTATAAATAGTAACCGGATTCTAAGGGATCTCAATATCAATGATCTTTCCCCCAAGCTTCATTCAATAGGAGATTGACTCGCAACCAAACAAAACTCAAGAGTCAAACCTCAATAAGTGTAGCATCGAGTATCTGTCGACCTTGGGAATACACCAAAGCTGACCATCTCGCTACGTCCTACTGGCCAAGTTGTGAAATTAAAGGTTCTAAGGTCAGTTGATGTTTTATGACACCACACAGCGGCCCCGTACTCTCCTTGATTGACTCAAGGGTTACCAGTACCAACCAAAGTGTCACATCAATGTAGATACTACTTCAACCGTATCAGTATACCCCGCACAGTTCCCTCACAATTTATTGCTACTTACCTAAAAGGTGTCCCCAGATCCGGGTGTAGGATCTACATAACCCCAACAAAACCCTTGAATATAAAGCAAGAAAAGCAAAACAAGAAAGCAATTTTAGAAATAACCTTAAATCCTAAGGTATACCCCACTTATTACGTCCCCAACAGAGTCGCCAGTTCTGTGATACGGTGGCAGAACCAAATTTTAATACTGGTTTGCATTTTGTATTCGCAAATGTTGCGGTAAGCAAAAGTCGCCACCAACTTTTATTTCATCCAACAAAGGAAAGGAAAAAGAACATAAAAAACCTTTTTTCGAGATGTTTCTGAGTACAGGGGGTAGATTATAGAAAGGGAACGTGTTAGCACCCTTTCTATCAGTGGTTTTCCATGGGCTCTTAGGTACTTGATCATTTTTGAAATTGCTTGTGTGTGTTTTTCAAAAAGTTTTGTTTAACTTCGTGATAACTCTTGTATCTGTCCTCAAGAACGTTACGGAGTGGTTTTTGAAAACTGTTTTGAAAGTGTTTGTGTAAAAGAGTTTATTTGAGCAAGTACTTAAGATTTTCTACCTACTCGAAAAAAGACTGTTCATTCTCGTTTCCTTTAGACAGCGCTATCCTACTATTAAGGAGTAGGTAACCCTATCGTTGGAGTTTTAAGGGACATCTGAAGGGACGAAATGGTCACTGAAGGCAACAAGTAAGGATACCTTAGCATTTCAAAGGGACTATCATCGTAAGATCATTTCTCGTAGGCAACTCGAGGGACAATGAGGGACTATGACCTTTATGACGACTTTGAATTACGGGTCATTGCTAAGATATCCCTACGTTCGAGGGACATGACCATTATTTTCGAGGCAACCAAGTGAGGCAAACCCTAGGAGTGAGCATGTGCATGTGTGCTTTTTTCCAGTTAATTATCTTTGCACAATTAGGGTCATTTACCTTTTTAATCTTTGGTTTATGTTTCACATACAATCCTAATGTCCATACATCTAGCAGTTTAATAATGGCGTAAATTAAAAAGTGTGAGAAATTAAAGTCCTAACTATTACAAGGCTTCGAGGAGGGGGTTACATAACCAAACTTGGGGGAAATAGTAAATAATAAGTGGTAAAATAAACCCTAATTAAAAACTATTACAAATCTCGAAACAATTACAATAATTGGAAAAATAAATAAATAGATGCGTGCGAGAATAAAGAAAATAACCTAAAGAATCTACTTAAATAAAGAAAATATTTTTTTGATTTTTTTATTGAGAAAATTAAATATTTATGAATTAGACTTAATTTTTCTAATTAATTTTAATTATGAATACAATCAAGTCAATATCATTAAATTAATTAATTTCCAAAAAAAACTAATTAATAAAAAAAAATGTAATTCTACATTTTTTTGGTTTTCTTGATTTTATGATTTAATAAAAAAAGATTTTTGAAATAAACAAAACAAATGTAATTAAAAAAAGAAAAAATAAAAAAAGAAATTAAAACAAAAGTGTAAAATGGGCCTGATATCAGAAGTAAATTGGGTATGTGAAGCTGAATTGCTGAAGCCCAGAAGGATAGGCCCATCAGCCTTGCGCGTGATCCAGTGCTCCCTGCTTCTGGGGGTCCACCATGAGGATGGCTTGCTCGACATTGGATCTAAATCAAGGATGATCCAATGGGTGAGATTTGTGAGCGCACGGTGGATGCTTGGCTAGGAGATGCGTTGAATCTGCAAGAAATTGTCAAGAAAAATATAAAATCAGACGCCTGGGATCAAACCCAGGACGTTTGCCTCATATACACGCTCCCTGACCAACTGCACCGGACTGCTCATTCATACATATAATGAAACAAATAATATATAAGGGAAATTAAATGCTATTCCCAGGAAAACACACGTGAATTCAAATGAGCCAGTGGGAGTCAGCCACGTGATCGTCTCTTTCCTCAAAACTGTTGTCTTAGGTATCATCCTTTTACCTACGGACACCAACTGTAACTACAGCCCTGCAAATCTCAAAAATCAATGTCAGGCATGATAAATCAATTCCAAGCATACAGATCAACTCGTTTTGATCTCACGAGTATGATGGCATCCCTCTTTTGCCCTGATTTTACCTGCATTAAAAAGCCCTAAAACACGACCTCAAACCCTAACAATGGAAACTATCAGTACATGCGCTAAAACTCCTAATTAATCATACCAATACATTCTAAATGATGATACAAATATGAAGGCATGCTTAGAAATTATTTATGATGCGTAAATTTGCAGAACCAAATTCAAAAAGGATGGCAAACCGTGACACTGTAAAGTGATGATTTCTGGATCTTTCACGCATGCAAACAATGTAGCTAGCCTCAGGAGACGTCCAGGAGTGGATGGGTGGTCTTGAATCACCTTGAATCGTCCTGTGGAATGAAATCCGATCTTAACTTTTCTTGGCCAAAACTGAATTTTGTTTGATGATTTTCACGACCAAAACCCTTATTCTCTTACCTTGGTTGCGTTGTGTATATGTAATAGAGTGTATTAGGTCAACAAAAAACAACTTGAATATTGAAATTTATGGAGAAAAGATCTTGATTAATCCTTGCATTATTTGTTTCCAAAATAAGCCAAATTATGCCATTCTTGCTCCAATCACACCTTGCACGATTTGATATTGATATGCCAGCATATAACATATTCATTCAATGCCAAAATCAATCCAAAAGAAAGTTACATGATTTATTTTGATTTTATTTGATTTTATTTGAAATTTAAATGAATAAAATCACAATAAATCAAATAAATAATTTAATGAGGCATGGAGAGGTTCATGGGTCGTGGACCATGTTAGGAACAGGATACAAGCATAAAATGTTGGGCCCATTTGAAGAAAAAATGCATTTTGGGCATGGTTGACTTTGTGCAAATTTCCAAAAATGGCCAACTTTGACAATGCACATTTCTCTCAAGTTTGACCCTAAGAGGGTGTTCTTGGAATTTTTATAAATATTAAAATGTCCTCTAAACAACCATTTTGGTTTCATCTAAATTGGATCTTCCATGTTCATGTAAGAAGCTTTGACCCAAAAGGTGTTTTTGTTGACTTTTTGAAATAACCTATAATGTCTGAATTCATATATTTTCATGAGTGCATTTTTTGAACTTGAGGATTGAAGATGAATTGTACAGAATTGAATTCTCTTCCACATGAGCCTTGGATGGGAAATTTATGATAAAGTATGAGAAAGTTATGCCTGGTCAAAGTTTTGTTGACTTTTCCTATAAAAACCCTAATTTAGCAACTTTTGAGTTTTGATGAATTTGGGGTATTCCTTGAAGAATCATGATCAACCCTTGATCAAATGATGGATGTTACTTAAAAATGTTGATGTTGACCAAAAATCTTGAAGTTTGACTGTATGTGGGTCATAGTTAACTTTTGACCTAACACAATTGATTTTCAGGCATTTGAGCAGTTGACTGAGCAAACTTCTTGTGCAAGGCATGAGATTTGACATGGATGTTCTTGAGAGCATATTAGGATCATGGAAAAGATTCGAGACCTTTGGAGTTCACCCATCTTGATAAAAATGGAAACCCTAGTTTGAGGTTCATTGTCTTAGGAAAGCATTTTCCTGATCAATCCTTGGGCATCCTTGGGCAAGTTGGGGATTTTAATGAACATATGTTGAGTAAAATGAGAAGGAAAATTTTGGGGTACAACCATAGGCCTTTCATAATCAAGGGGCATAACATGGTGTCCAGCTAATATGGGGAAGTCAAGTCAAGGTTCAAGGAATCTCTCAAAAGTGCCAAATAGCCTGGGGCAGATCTCTGTTTGAATCACTTGGGGCATTGGATATTAATTCCAGCAATGAATCTTGTACGATCAGAAAAACATCTTCTAGCAGTGTCGCAACACTTACTACTATGGACAGTGACAATTCTCCGTACCCGATGAATAAGGACATAGTCGGAAAATACTTTGCATGACCAAAGACCCACTAGGTTGACTGGCCTAGGCAAAAATAAGGGAATCCCGATGAACCAAAAGGGTTCGGGAAAAATTATGGATATACATATGAAAAAATCCGTACACCCGGCAAGTCGAAAACCTGAAAAGGCGGCTTGGGCAAAAAGGGGTATCCTGGTCGACTAAAAACCTGAAAGGGCAGTCCAGGCAAAAGTTAGGGATTAAAGCGTACGATAATGTCCCGCCATCTTGTCACTTGTCTATTAGTAGAAGGTTTATTATCCTGATCTGCATTCACCAAGGACTCCAAGAGTTGGGATAACAAACAAACCATCTACAAAATCCCAGCTGATATTTTCTCCAGTAGGTATAGAGGCAGGGGCATTCTTGCTACAAGGTCACCGCCATATTCTCGACATGCTGCTTGATAATGTCAGGTATTCTTATATCTCTGGCGGAGCAAGAATCTCCAAATTACTGCTCCAACAAAAGATTCCCCAGTGAAGTCGCCAAGCTTCTTAGGATTCCCCAACAGGATTTCCATAAAATCCCTCAAGCAGTTCACAGAGTTTCCTTCCCCAATAGAGTTTACTTCCCTAACAACGAAAATCCACTTCCCTAACAACAAAAATCCGTCTCTCAGCATCTCAACTTCAATAGAATTTGAAGACCTACATTTCTTCATCCCCAACAGCAATTAGGGATTTATTTTCCCTAGTTCAACAATACCGTAATAGAATGACTGACACGTTCATACATTGCATTCATACATCATTTTAAAAACATCATAGCATATGCAGTACAAATGCATATATCACAATCTCGTTTTTTTGAGAACATCATTTGCACTTCATGCATCATGACATTGCATGCAACTAAACCTTTATCTTTTCAGGTAAAGTCCATACACAGACGAATTTTCATATGACCAGAAAAATTTCAGGTACTCTGTTGATGTAGCAATCGTCAAATATCCCTTCATTATACATTGAGGTAGCAATCGTCAAAGATTCCTTCATTATCTATTGAGGTAGAAATCGTCCAAGATTCCTTCACTATCCATTGAGGTAGAAATCATCAAGGATTCCTTCATTATCTATTGAGGTAGCAATCATCCAAGATTCCTTCATTATCTGTTAAGGTAGCAATCATCCAATATTCCTTCATTATCTGTTAAGGTAGCAATCGTCAAATATTCCTTCATTATCCATTGAGGTAGCAATAGTCAAATATTCCTTCATTATCTATTGAGGTAGCAACCGTCCAAGATTCCTTCATTATACATTGAGGTAGCAGTCGTCAAAGATTCCTTCATTATCCATTGAGGTAGAAATCATCAAGGATTCCTTCACTATCTATTGAGGTAGCAATCGTCCAAGATTCCTTCATTATCTGTTGAGATAGTAGTTAACATCAAATACAATTTACAACACTGTGAAGCCTAGATCCGACCAGATATCACTTTACAACATTTTGAAGCCTATAATCCGACCAGATAACAGTTTACAACACTGTGAAGCCTAGACCCGTCCAAATAACAGTTAACATCATTGCTAAAGCTTGAAATCCAACCGAATAATAGTCAATCTACAATTTAAGACACTGTGAAGCATGGAATCCGACCAGATAACAGTATAAGGTGTTATGAAGCCTGGAATCTGACCAGATAGCAGTTTACTTTGTCAATTACTACGAATCCTGGAGTACGACCAGATAGCAGTTTACTCTGTCAATTACTGTCAAGCTTGGAATATGACCAGATAATAATTAACTTCTTCAATTACTGTGAAGCCTAAATTTCGACCAGATAACAATTTAAGTTTCTATGAAGCCTGGAATATACCAGATAACAGTCAAATTCATTATCCTCAACAAGTCACTATGAAGCCTTGAATGCGACCAGATAACAGTCAACTTCATTATCCTTAGCAAGTGACTATGAAGCAAATATTTTGACCAGATAACGACTAACTTTCATCTCCCCAGTCCAGAGATAACTCTTCAGCAGAGCCTTGGACAACTGAAGTTCCTAGACTCTATTCGCCACAGAGTTTTCCTCAAGCAGGAGAACAATAGAAACCCACATTCCCTAGTGGGCTCCTCCTTAGACGGCAGGAACAGGAACCCCTGAAGGGACCATGTGTGAAATCAGCATCTACTTTGGATGGAATCTATAAGCCCATCTCCGACAATTCTCTGTCATCTTATCCAAATGGCACTTGTAAGCCCATTCCCGCTATCATCAACCATCAGTGTTAGTTCATGCGAGTGTAAGTTTCTGGGCACTCTAGTGTTCAATTATCTTCCACCCTTAGATCACGAAAGGCAAACAAGCCAATCTAAATCTTCAGGTTTAAGAAGATTGATCAGGGGCAGCTGTTGTACCCAAAAATTTGCCCTCTCATATTTTCCAATATCTTTTCTTACATGGTTGGTTACAAACACTTGGCTAAAGAAAATGAAATTTTTTGAAGATGAACAAGGTGTTGTTCAATTGGAATCCTGACAAGCTTCGATTGGGCATTTAATTCCTTAGAGCAAGCTTTTCTTCAAAGACTTCGATTAGAAATTTGGCACTCTTTGATGCAGGTCTGATTCACAAGCTTAGAATAGGTGTTGGGTCCCCCTTTGATCACGTTCAAATTACAAGGCTTCGACTGCGCATATGCTACTTCAGGCTTGCCTTCGATTCACAAGGCTAACATCCTCTACAAGTTCCTTCCAATTCACAAGGCTAAAGGCCTCTTCAAGTTCCCTTCGATTCACTAGGCCAAAAGCCCCTTCATGCTTGTTGTGGCTTCACAAGGGCATAGGTTTCTTCTATGATTGCCTTCAACGCATAAGGCAAAGACTTCCTCCATGCTTGCTCTCAAGGCCAAGACCCCTCAACATGGTTTCTACACTATGACACACAAATATGAACCCTTTGAAAGAGAACCCCAAAAGCCCATTCGAAGGACACATATTGCTGGCCATTCGAAAGAGACAAATAATAACTGAATGCAAGTTTGTCTATGATGGGTCTTGGTCCTACATGTTGCCAGGCCCAGACCTCTTGCGCATTAGCATTCGAAGGTGATGACAAAAGAGGTTTTCGATTGGCCAGATTGAAATTTTTCGTTTGAGTTTGTTTGAATCAAGTAGCAAGGAAAAGCAGACTCAACCGAACAACCCTCGATGAAGGAAACTTTGAACAGATTCAAATCTAAAGTCATCAAAAAGGACAAATACTCTGACCAAGAGAGTTCTGAGAAATTCGAATTGATGCAGATATTGACTTAATTAAAGAAACTTTGATAAGGAAAAAGTATAAATTCAGAGTCATCAAAGATCTGAGCAATTCGAATTGATGTGGATGGTGTGATACGATGGGAGAACTGACTTGGGTGTTTTGCGTTTGTATTCGCAAATGTTGCGATTTAGCAAGAGTCACCACCGAATTTTCTTTTATCCAAAAGGAAAGGTAAAAAAGCACATGAAAGACCTTTAAAGAGGTTTTCTTGAGTTCGGGGGGTAGATTATGAAAAGGGAAGGTGTTAGCACCCTTTTCATCCATGGTTTTCCATGGGCTCTTAGTTTCTCGCTAGATCACTTGATTTTGTTTGAAATTGTGCTTTGTGTGGTGGGTTTTGAAAGTATTTTGAAAATGTGACTTTGTAATGATTCTCGTCTCTATAAGAATGCGTACAAAGTGTTGTTTTGAAAATAGTTCAACAAGATGTTTGTGAAATGTGATTTTTGAAAGTGATTTTCAAAAGGGTTTTCTTTGTAATGAAAGTGTGGGTGTATAAAAATGTATTTTTTGTGAGCAAGCGAGCAACTAGGAGCGAATCTACCTACTCAAAAGGTCTTAATTTTTCTTTTCCTCCTCCTTTAGATGTTGCTATCTTACCATTGTTTTGGTGAGAAGCCCCATCGTTGGATGTGAAGGGACGAGTGTGGGACGTTTGTATAGTCATAGAAGGCAACATATGGGACATTTTAGCAATGTCGTTTAGGGACTAGATCATTTATCGAAGGCAACATCGAGGTTCATCGAGGGACAACGATCTTTTATCGAGGGTCTTTTGCTAAAACGCCCATGTTTGAGGGACATGACTATTTTTCCGATAGGCAACAAAGTGAGATTACCCTAAGGGTGCTAGTGTGCAAGTGTGTTTGATTGCATGCATTTTAGTCTTGATTAGGGTGATCTATTTGTCAATTTCATGTCTTGCCATACACATCCTAATTACTAGCATTTACATTCGAAAGCGATAAATTGCAGAAATGTCAAGTCCTACGCTATTACAATATTTTAGGGATGGGGGTACATATTTATGAATGGGGGTCGCAAATAAAATTAAATCCTAAGTTACTATTACAACCATATTGAAATGTACAGTATAAGAAAGAAAAAAGATTTGTTTAGAAAATTGTTTTTTATCTTAATGAAAAAGATATAGATTAATAAAAGAAAAATATTTTTATGACTTTTTATGTTAATATTTAAAATGATGAAAAGGAAAATGAATGAAAGATAGAAACAACGTGTTGCTGCAAGAAAAACAACAAGGATCAGAAGTTTTGAAGCCAGGCGCATGATGACTCAGAAAGGAACGTCAGTGGAATTAGAAGTTCTGGATTAGTACACTCTGAGGTCCTGCAAGACACGTTAGAGGGAAAACACAGAAGTTATGGATTGCTATGTGCTGAACTTCTGAATGTTAGAACAGTGAGAAAACCTTAGAATCTCTGTGCGTGTCAAAACAGTAGGAAGAACTCAGAAGTTCTGTATTGTGCTAAGACAGTGAATGAACAATCAGCAGTTCAGCGTGTTATCAGCATATAAAAATTAGAAGTTCTAAGTGTTAAAACAGTGAGTGAACATCAGAAGTTTAGTGTGCATTAACAGTGAGTGAATATCAGAAGTTCAGTGTGTTTAAACAGTGAGGAGAACTCAAAAGTCCTGTATTGTGCTAAAACTGTGAGTGAACATCATAAGTTCTATGCCATATTTCAACTCTTAATTAGCACATCAACAATTTATTCAGTTCTTAATAAACAACAAGTCAGAAGGATAATAGCACAACAGTTTATAGAAGTTCTAATCCTAAAGAAGGATAATAGCCCTAATAAAGAAGTTATGATCCATAGTTTTTCTACTTATGTAATGATATGGACAACATCAATACTGTGATATTTACATATTTGATGATGTTCTGAATGAAAAGATGCAAAGTCATAAAAACTCACCTTGAATATGGAGTGTATGCTTGGAGTTTTGGGCTGCTGCCTTCAGATGTTCTGGTGTCAGCGAGAGTAATAGAACAATGGTTATGTTCTTTGATCCAAAAGGAAGAACAAAGGTTTGGTTTTCTGTTTGGAAAATCTGGATTTTTATGAAGGTTTCACAACTTCCTTTTCTCTCTTTTGGCCAATCTCTCTCCAAAAGCCAGCCAGCCCCCTTGAAAGTGTGATGGAGCAACTTATTTATAGATGGATTTGTTGTGATTTTTAGGGGGGAAAGAAAATGGGATTTGAACCTTTTTGGAATCCTGTTCCCTTGCTTTTTGATCATAGTCTTCGTATGCTAGTTTGGTGCAATTATGGGATGCAAGCATAGGCTGAATTAGTTGTTGGTTATAGGTCTGCAGCGGGTTGTATAAATAAGGTTTTAGGATTTGGTCAAGTTCTGACAAAAGTGTTGAATATAGCCTTCATATGCTAAGGTGTTTCCATGTTCTTGAAGCAAGCATGGTGGTTAACAGCTTTTAGCCATGCCTAAGCTGGGTTTGTAAGCATGAATTAAGGAAAAGCAAAAGCAACACACGGGCCTAGCACACTTTTGCACCAAAGTTTGTTATCCCAAGACAGTAGAGGTACACGTGGGGGAAATCCCTTGGATAAAGACTCAAAAGTGGTTGTGAGCATTAAATGATGATGAAATTGATCAAACCAGAAATCATGCAATGTGAGATTCTGCACCATTTCTTAACTCTGGATCAGAAGTTTAGCTTCAGCGCAACATCCAACCTCTGATCTTTGAATTCCTTGCTCCAGCATGTTCTGAAGGAGCTTTCAGACTTTCTAGGAAGCTTGCAGCATGCTTCTTAACCTTCTTTGAATTACCCTGGAAAACTCTGACTGAACCTTTGTGAAAACTAGCCTAGAAGTTCTGACCAAACCTTGTCTTGAAAGTGTCCAGAATTTTCTGAGTGTTTTAGTTTCAAGGACGTGTCTTTGGACATTTATTATAACTTGAAATTCCAGCATTTCCAGGAGAAGTTCTGTTCTGCAATATTTTAGATCTTGTTGAAATCTATAACTTTTGTGCCAGAAGTTCTTCCAGAATCAGCTTGCATCATGGTGATAATCTGGCCAGAAGTTCTGAGCTTGTCATATTTTCTTAAACACTTAGAAAAAAATTCTAAGTATTTAGAATTTTGACTTTTCCAAAGTATTTACTTTTGAATTTCTTGATGAAACAAACTTCATATTTCAATATGTCTTGATGAAATATGATTCTTGAATTTTGATTTTGATCCAAAAGTCAACGTTTGACTTTTCAGTGTGTAAATGACCATTTTTGCCCTGTGAGTAATTTTCTTGTAAAATTTGTAGTTCAAGGCTTGGAATTGGATGGAAGCAAACTTGAGGATCCAGGATGATTCTTTGAGAAATGAGAGGGCAAATTTTGGGGTGCAACAGATGGACTCCATCGAAGGAGCTGAATTAGAGCCATTCGAAGGAGGTAATCAGAGCCATTCGAAGGAGATGAATCAGAGCCATTCAAAGGAGGCAATCCGAGCCATTCGAAGGAGGCAATCAGAGTCATTCGAAGGAGGCAATCAAAGGCCCATTCGAAGGAAGTAACAAAAGGTCCATTCGAAGAAGCATTCAGAAGGTCAATTCGAAGGGTAAACAAGAGGTCCATTCGAAGGAAAAAAGTAATATCCAATCGAAGGGCAAAGACTGAAGGCATTCGAAAGACAAATGTGTCCAGATTCATAGAAAATTCAAAAAGGGACAAGAAACCATGTCTTGGTAAATGTTTCAAAATGATATTCATGGCCTTAAAACACCAACTTAATGGTTGTTTATTCCTTGGCCCTCTTGTTCCCTCCATCCCCTCTATATAAGGAGCATACTAGCAAGCTCCAAACACGCCTGGAGACAGCCTGAGAGAGTCACACGAAATTGCAAACATATTCTTGGAGGTCTCCTGAAGCTTTTCCAATCATCACCAGCCCCTAAGCAAGCACACGTCCAGAAGTGCCAAATCGAAGTAACCCTTAAACAAAGGTACACACGCCTGAAGCCACAGATTCATACATCACCGATGGCAGGAATTGGTAAAAAGATCAAAATTTACATTTGCATGACATATTAACACTTGTCGTTTATTCGATTTGTATTCAAGATTAAGGACATGGGTTCGACACCCAGGTCTGCATTTGTTTTGTTTCTAACATTTGTTGCAGATCTAACCTGAATAGACCAACGCGCACAACGTCGAAGGACCCAGGTTCAACACCCAGGTCCTGCATCTTTGTTTTGCTAACATATCTTTGCAGATTTAGTACCCTCACAAGTGATCCACCAATCCCTTTCAACAAAAATCCTGGGTCAAAAAACAACCATCCTTCATTGGATCAAAGGCCACCTTTCTTCCTTTGGATCGAAAGCCAACTTCATCTGGATCGAAAGCCACCTTCCTCTGGATCGAATGACAACTGCTTTCACTGGATCGAAGGATAGCCACCCTCCTCTGGATCAAATCCCCCCATCTCTCCCTGCAATTAAAGGATAGGAGGAAAAGAACAAACCTTTTCGAGTACAATTAGATAGTTGTTAGATCCTTGCTCACAACAAAAAAATCATTTTCACACATACATTTTCAATTGAAACATTTTCAAAAGTCAAATCTCTTTGTACGCATTCTTATAGAGACGAGAATCATTACAACGGAACTTTTCAAAATCATTTTAAAAAACATCTTCCACAAAAACATCTTTGAAGTATTTTCAAAACCAACACTTTATACGCATTCTTATAGAGACGAGATTCATTACAAAGTCGTTTTTTATATTTTCAAACCCACAACACAAAGCAGAGGGTATTTAAAAAATGAACTAAGCATCTAAGAGCCCGTAGTTAACTACGGATGGAAAGGGTGCTAACACCTTCCCTTTCTCTAATCTACCCCCTTACTTAGAAAACTCTCGAAAAGGTCTTTTTCTATTCTTTTCACCCTTTCCTTAATTTGGATAAAAGAAAAGTCGGTGGCGACTCTTGCTTACCCAAAATTTGCGAACACAAACGCAAAACCAGTATTAACAGTCGGTTTTGCCACTGTATCACAATAGCTTTCCATTGATCACATATGCTGGAGACCACAATTCTTGTTTTAACTAGATTTTATTATTCTTAATCTTTTGTTTGTGTTGATTGTATGAAAGCTTGAACATGATCATGGCATTTTTTTGTTTCATTTTGAGCACAACTACCTTGGCTAAATAAGTCAATTCACCTTGTGACCGTGTGATCATTAGTAACCCCTTTGAGATTTTTATAGGTATCCATATTGTATTTGCTAAATGCTTGTCTATGAGTGTTTAGTTTCCTTTTTTCCAAGGATGTTGATTCATTTTTTTCTTGAACCCTCAACCATTTTTTTGGTTTGAATTTTTACCTTGCCTTAGAAAGTAGGGAGTATTCACTTTAATGTATGGTTGAATTCAAGTTGGGGAGAAAAATGATTGTGTATTTGTTGGTTGATTGCTATGAGGTTGAAAAGAAAAAGAAAAAAAAGTGATAGAAAAAGAAACGAAAAAAATAGAAAAGCTTTGAAAAATAGAAACAAAAAGAGTATGGAATAATGTTGTGTTGAATAAGTGACGTATGTTGGTTTGAAATTTGGGATGAAGAAGAAGTTTGATTGAAATTATATTGTTTGAAACTTTGTGGAAGTAATTACTCCCTTAGGTTTAGGCTTGTTTTTGTTTCAATTAGCTTTAGACTTATCACTTGTTTGTTACCAAGCCACATTACAACCTTGAAAAGCCCTTGAGATTCTTTCTTTTATATTTTTAATGTAAATTTTTGGATGAATGCATAATTTAGTCTATTGTTTGCAAGATTTTTGGATGAGTGAAATTTCCCCATTTTTGTGTGTTTTTCATCTACGGTGATTGTGTTTGCTAGGTGTGATTCATTTGTGAACTAGTACTGTGATAGAATGTTTGGCATGATTTTTTTATTTAGCATTGGTTTCGTGTTTATATTATAGTCGTAGTTTAGTGGTAAGTGTTTACTTTGTGTGTACTATTTTTCATTGAACCATTGCATTTGTTTTCCGTTTTCAAAAACCTGTTGATTCGTGATTTTTTTATTATCGTCTTTTGCTTCTTTAAGTTTATTTGACTTTGTTTGAGGATAAAAAATGTTTTAAGTTGGGGAGAGTTTGGTGAGTGCTAAATTATTGTTAATTTGAGTGAATAATTAGCACCCATTAACTTAATTTGTTTGCTTTTTGTCAATAAACCTCAACTTTAGTGTACATTCGATATAGTTTACGTTCTAGTGTATTTATTGCATTATCGTGTAAATATCATTGAGTTTAATTGATTTTATTTCATTTTTTTAGGTATTCAAGCTTTGATATTTAGGCATTTTTAGAAAGAGCTTTGAATAAGCTTTCCAACTCTTCGAACCAGGCGCAAATCAGTGTTACGGTTCAAAAGTTATTGCCGAAACAGTGCAGAATGTTGTATTGGTTATTCAATTTTCTGTCATCTGTCGTCGGGCGACGCTTTTGGTTGCCGGGCGATGCTATGCAAGCTGTAGCGTGTCAAAAACACTGCTTTGGCCGCTGAGTGGCACATTTCGGTCGCCGAGCGATGCTGGACAATTAGAAATGCGTATTTAGGTGTAAAAACACATTTTTTGGGGATGTTTTGGGTATTTTTGGTCTCAATTCATCAAACCTCCATTTTTGGTCTTGAGAAGCTATAAAACAAAATTGGAGCTTGCATCTTGATTATCCGGAGTCGGATTTCTCATCAATCGGCTCTGACAATCCGTGAGATGTTTGGTTTTTCTCCATTTCTTCTCTATGTATTTCTCTATTTGTTGGGTATGTTTGTATATTTACTTTGAACATATGTATATTTGTTGATCATGGCGTTTTATAAAGCTTTCTTTATAAATCAATCTTGATGTCTTCTTTGATCTTTTTTCTTTATGTTTGGATTTGAGTTGTTATAGACATATACCTCACAAATCTTGATTAAGGATGGATATCTATTAGTTTCTAGATTCTAGAGATAGATTTAGAGCTAATATTCACTTTGGGTGCTAAAGCTTAATGCCACCATGTTGTTGTAGCTCGCAAGATATTTCCGAAAGAGTAATACGGTTGATCTCGCCACTTGGCGTTAGACATAACCTTTATTGTGGGTACAACTCGTGATGTCTGTGATGATTTTGATGAGTACAATAGGTTGAGTGCAACTGATAAATAGGTTTAAGTTTGTGATGAGTACTATAAATTCATGCCTTTTAGGTTTGTCCTTTCTATTTAATGTATTTATTTTCTTGTCAATAGTTTTTACCCTTTCCTTACAAACAACCCATTTAAAACCAAACTCATAAACACGAGAATTTGTCAAACGAAAATTCAATAACAAATCTTTGTGGACACGTTAAATTCCCGGATAAATATTTCCAAAACTTTTGTTGCTTCCCGCTACACTGCTCCAACACCGAGATGCCCTTATTTTTTCTTAGGCTAGTCAACCTAGCGGGTCTCTTTCATGCGTAGTATTTTTTTAACTATGTCCGTGTTCACAGGGTGCGAGAAATCTTCACCGTCCATGGTGGTCAGTATCATAGCGCCTCCATAAAATATCCTCTTAATCACAAATGGCCCTTCATATGTGGGAGTCCATTTTCCCCTAGGATCACCTTGTGGTAAGATGATGCATTTTATTACCAAGTCTCCAGGCTGGTATACCTGTTGTTTGACTTTCTTGTTGAAGGCTTTGATCATACGCTTCTGATACATCTGACCATGACAAATAGATGCAAGCCTCTTCTTGTCAATCAGATTTATCTGGTCCAACCTAGTTTAAATCCACTCATCTTCGTCTAAATCTGCATCTTTCATAATCCTTAGAGAAGGAATTTGGACTTTGATAAGTATGTCAACTTCCATACCATAGACTAGGGTGAATGGGGTTTCCCCAGTTGATGTCCGTACTGAAGTGCGATAGCCATGAAGAGAAAATGGTAACATCTCATGCTAATATTTATATGTCACCTCATCTTCTGCAAAATCTTCTTGATGTTCTTATTGGCGGCTTCCACTGCGTCGTTCATCTTCGGTCGATATGGAAAAGAATTGTGGTGCTTAATTTTGAAATGCATGCAGAGTTCCATGATCATAGTGTTGTTAAGATTAGTATCATTGTCTATGATAATCCTTTTGGGGATGCCATACCGACATATAAGGTTATGCTTAATGAATCAGGCCACAACATTCTTGGTCACAGAGACAAATGAGGCTGCTTCAACCCACTTCGTGAAGTAATCAATAGCGACGGGGATGACATGATGCCCATTAGAAGTCGTAGGCTTAATATCTCCAATCATATCAATGCCCCACATTGCGAACGACCAAGGAGCAGTCAAGATGTTCAGAGGAACCGGAGGCACATGGACTTTGTCAGCATAAATCTGGAATTTGTGACAAGTTCTTGAATGACAATGGAAATCAGTTTCCATAATCGACTAATAATAACCCACTCTTAGAATTTTCTTAGCCATCGTATACCCACTGGAATGAGTACCAAAGATACATTCGTGCATATCTTCCATAATCTTCTTAGCTTCCTTGTTGTCTACACAACAATGTAGAGTCGAATCATGATTACGCTTGTACAAAATTCCATTGCTCAGAAAGAACTTGGCAAAGAACCTCCATAGAAATTTCTTGTCGTTTATAGAAGCCCCCTCGGGGTACTCTTGAGCCTCGAGGTATCTTTTTACTTCGTAAAACCAAGGATTTTCCTTTACTCCATTAGTATCAACTACGTAACAATACGCTGGTTCATCTAGCTTTTCAATAGTGATTCGAGGAGCTTCATTGTCCCATCTGACTTTAAACATAGATGACATGGTAGCTAATGCGTCTACCAATTGATTCTCTTCTCATGGAATATGTTCAAAAATGATTTCGTCGAAGTACAGAATTAATTCCAACACATGCTCTCGATAAGGAATGATATTTGGGTGCTTCATATCCCATTCTCCCTTAACCTGACTGATCACTAGGGTCGAGTCCTTATACACGTCCAATAATTTGATTCTCATGTCGATAGAAGCCTTAATACCCATGATGCATGCTTTGTATTCGGCCATGTTGTTGGTACAATAAAAGAAAAGTCTGGCGGTGAAGGGCGTATGGAAACCCTTGGGAGAGATAATCATAGCACCGATTCAATTTCCCGGCACGTTAGAAGCTCCATCGAAAACCAAAGTCCATCAGGATCCAGACTCAGGTCCTTCATATGGTTTTGGTGTTTCATAGTCTGTAACTAGCATAATATTCTCATTCGAGAACTCAAAATTCATAGATTGATAGTAGTCTATGGCTTGATAAGCCAAATGGTTTGCCAGTACACTTCCTTTGATTGCCTTCTGAGTGGTGTACTGAATGTCGTATTCTGTCAAGACAATTTTCCATCTTGCTATTCTTCCAGAGAGAGCGGGCTTCTTGAACATGTATTTGATCAGATCAATCTTAGAGATCAAAAATGTAGTATGAGTCAACATATATTATCTTAGTCGGCGAGCTTCCCATGCCAAAGCGCATAAATTTTTCTCGAGCAGTGAGTATCTTGTTTCATAGTCAGTAAACTTTTTTCTAAGGTAGTATATCGCATGCTCTTTTCGACCATACTCGTTATGTTGCCCCAATACACACCCCCATTGAGTTCTCTAACACTGTTAGATACATATCAGAGGTCTTCCTTCAACTGGTGGCATCAAAATTAGAGGTTCCTGAAGGTACTCCTTGATTTTTTCGAAAGCTATCTGACCATCATCGTTCCACTTTACTACTTGATCTTTCTTCAACAACTTGAATATCGGCTCACAAGTAGAGGTCAAATGGGAAATAAATATAGCAATGTAGTTTAATCATCCCAAGAAACCTCTGACTTCCTTCTCAGTATGAGGATCTGGCATTTCTTGAATAGCTTTGACCTTGGAAGGGTCAACCTCAATACCTTTACCACTGACGATGAACCCTAAGAGTTTACCGGATCTTACACCAAAAGTACACTTGTTTGGATTCAATCTCAACTTTTACTTCTTCAATCTCTCAAATAGTTTATGTAGGTGGTCGATATGTTCTTCTTCAGTCTGAGATCTAGCTATAATGTAGTTGACGTAAACCTCTATCTCGTGATGTATCATGTCATGGAACAAAGCTACCATAGCACATTGATATGTTGCACCGGTGTTCTTTAACCTAAAAGGCATAACCTTGTAGCAGAAAGTACCCCACTGTGTGGAAAAGTAGTCTTCTCCATGTCTCCAGGTGCCTTCTTGATTTGGTTATAACCATAGAAACCGTCCATGAAGGAAAACACTTTGTGCTCAGCGGTGTTCTCAACCATAACATCAATATATGGAAGCGTAAATTCATATTTGAGGCTTGCCCTATTCAGATCCCTGTAGTCTACACACATATGCACCTTGCCATCCTTCTTCAGTACTGGAACCACATTTGTAACCCACTGAGGATAAGACGTAACAACCAAGAAGCCTGCATTGAACTACTTGATAACCTTAACTTTGATCTTTTCTGAGATCTTGGGACACATACGACAAAGTTTCTTCTTTATTGGAGAAAAACCTTCTTTCATCGGTAGACGATGAACCAGAACATCAGTATCAAGCCCTGGCATGTCTTCGTATGACCAAGCAAAGATCTCAACATAGTCGCGCAACATCTGGATTAATCTGTTTTTGACAATGTCTTCTAGATTAGAACCTATCTTGACTTCTTTCTTGTCTTCTTTAGTACCCAAGTTCACAACCTTGACTTCCTCTTCGTGCGGTTGTATGGCTCTTTCTTCTTGCATTAACAGCCTATCAAGCTCTCCAGGTACTTCACAATCTTCCTCGCCTTCGTCCTCAACTTGGTAGATCGTATTTTTGAAGTCATAATTGGCAATAGAAGAATTATTATCGACGAGATCTAGATAAATGAGGTTAAACTCTCCCAGCTAGATCCCTTCATTTCTGGGCATACTCTTTGAAGCCTTTGTTTGAGCCCATAGTCATACTTTGTAATTGCACGCGACTTGGTGCAAGATCAGCATTGTACTGATATTGTTTGTAAAAAGTAGCAGCCAAATCTTCCCAAGTACGAATATTGGTCCCTTCCAGCTGATAGAACCACTCCAACTGTGTTCCCAACAAGCTTTCTTGAAAGAAGTGCACCCATAATATCCTGTCTGTAGTATGGGGTTGAATCTTCTAAACATATAACCTTAAATGAAGCTTTGGATAGGAAACACCATCATATTTTGCAAAAGTAGGGACTTTGAATTTGTGAGGAATAACCACTTCTGAGACTAATCCCATCTCTTTAAAATCCAACCATGGCACTCTCTAGATCTCTATAGCATTGAGACGATCTTCCAACTGTTTGAATTTGTCATCGGCCGAAGGATAATGTTCATCTGAATAGTGTGCTTCATCAGAACCCAGGTTTTTATTCTCCTTAGCATTCACACTCTTATCATCTTTCTCTTGGTTATCATCGTCATTTGATTGGACCTCAAAATCTAGAGCCCTCCTGATCGGACATTTGGATCTTCTACCCATATTAAGGATAACGATTAGTTTCTTAGTCTTTTTCTTCCCCTCTTTGTTAATGAGGGTCTTCAGCTCTTCTTGCCCCTTGGAGAAGTCCAGGAAGATTTGTTGAAATTAAGCATTTTGAACTTGCAGTTCTTTGACAGTTTGTTCGAGAGTCATCTTTTACTTAAATAAATAGCAATAAGATGTGAAAACATGTCTTGGGAAATACCTGCTATGATATGATATGTATGGTATGCATATGCAATGTTTTCAAGGATCTCACGGGATAGACAAAAGTGAAATGTTAGAAGTTGAGTCTGGCTACAACTTTGACTGAAAAACTATGCGTCTTTGAACTTCCTTCTATGAGAATCAAGCTCACCATGTCGAGTGGATCCTAGCCTTTGACTAAAGGGAACGTCCTTCGGTCTTTGAGAAAATTTGGTTAGAGGAAAATAAATCCCATTTCCCCTTGCTAATAATCTGGTTCATGATACACCTGCATCATACGTCCCTGAGATCCTTGAAATGGTTAGTGAAAATGTGATGTTATGATGTCATGATGTCATGTTTAAGCATATAACAAACATAAACAAAGCACATAAGAGCCTTAGGTTTAAAGGCTTGAATGAGGTTCGTAGGTAAGTACCCTTTCTGTAGAAGTTAAGTTGGCTTAACCTGTCCTAAAAAGTAACCGGGTTTTAGGAGTCTCATATCACGGATCTTTCTGGAAGGTTTTATTTTAGTATAACAACTGATTTGCCACCAAAATATCCCACGAGTCAAATCTCAATGAGTGTAGAACCGAGTAGCAACCAACTCTAAACTACACCAAAACCGACTATCTCACTACCTTCTAATGGCCAAGATGGGTCAATTAAGGTTCTAAAAGTCAGTTAGTGATTATGACACCACACAACAGCCAATTGTTATCCTCGACTGACTCAAGGAACACCGGTACAAACCAAAGTGTCACACTAATGTAGCCATCACTTCAACCATATCGGTCTACACCGTACAATTTACATGATCTATTGCTACTTACCTAAGGCATCCCTAGATCTGGGTGTAGGATCTTTGCAAGAAAATAAACCCAAGTAACCCTTTAAAGTAAAGCAGACAATGCAAATAAATAAAGAAAATGAAAGTGATTTAACTCTAAGGTAATCCCTCTTTTTAATTATATAATCCCCAACAGAGTTGCCAGTTCTGTAATATGGTGGAAGAACTGACTTATTTTGCGTTTTATCGCAAATGTTGCAGATAGCTAGAGTCGCCACCGAATTTTATTTTATCCAATAAGGAAAGGGTGAAATGAAGAGGAAAGACCTTTTAATATTTTGAGTTCGAGGGGTAGGTTATGAAAAGGGAAGGTGTTAGCACCTTTTTCATCCGTAGTTATCCACGGGCTCTTAATCGCTTAGCTCACTTTGAAAATTTACTTTTTTGTGTGTGTATTTGAAAATATTTTGAGATTTGAACTTTGTAACGATTCTTGTATCGGTCCTCAAGAATATGTACAAAGTGTTTTGAAAATATCTTTGAAAATGTTTGTGTAAAATGTTTTGTTTTTTTGTGAGCAAGCGATTAAAAGCTCTACCCTCTCAAGGTCGTCCTTCTACTTTTCCTCCTCCTTAAGATAGTGCTATCCATAACATTAGTTAGTAGAAATCCCTATTTTTGGATGTGAAGGGACGGGCGCAGGGTCATCGTACAGTCATCGAAGGAAACTTGTAAGGACGTTTTAGGAATTTTGTAAGGGACTGGACCATTTATCGAAAGGCAATGTCGAAGGGTCATTGAGTGACTATGATCTTTTATTTGAGGGACTTTGCTAAATCGTCCCCACGTTCGAGGGACATGACTGTTTTTTCTTCGAAGGCAACAAGAGAGGTTACCCTAGAGGTGTAAGTGTGGGAGTGTGTTGTTTTCAGTTATTTTATCTTTGAGTTTAGAATTTTCTATCGTTTGGTTTTTATCTTTGCGTACAACCCTAATTACTAAGCAGCAATATAGTAAATATAATAGAAGGAAATAAAGCAGAAAAGTAAACCCTAAACTATTACCATGCTTTGGGGAATATACATAATAGACAATGCCGAAAATAAATCCTAAGCTATTACATCCAAGAGCAGTTACATAATAATGAAAAAAGAAAGCGACAAATAAAGATTACAATTGCGAAACCTATACAGTCGATCTAAAAATGTAAAATGAAAATAGAATCGAAGGAAAAAAGAAGTGTTTTTGATGTTTTTTATGAAAATAAATTTTGATGATAATTAATTAATTTAACCTAGGAATCTAATTACTTTTAAATGAAAAAAGTTAATTAAAAAGTTAATCAAAAGAAAGTTAGTTATAAAAAACCTAGAAAAAATAATTAATTCTATTTAAGAAAAAGTTAATTAAAAAAGGTTAATTAAAAGAGCTAAAACCTAATTAGGGTTTGCAAAAAGATTTTGTGGTTAATGGTTAAAAAAATTTGGTTAAAAATATTAGGGTTAAGAAATAAGGTTAAGAAAGAAATTAAGAAAAAACAAGTTGAACGCAAAATAAAGCAAAAATGCTAGGGGTTGAATCCATGCCCCTAGGGTAGCAACATGTACTCCTTGCCACTGCGTCATGATGATGTTGGTGTTAGGAAACAAAACACATTCATTATATTGATAACCTACACATTAAATCTGGAAAATAACAAAAACGCAAGACGCAGGGAATCAAACCCATGCCCTTTCCTTCATTGTGCACGCCTTTTACCAACTGAGCCATGTTTCCAATTTGTCATTATGTCAAAACAAAAACAATATATAAAAAAAACAAATTTAATGCACTTGATAAGCGCCGAAGCCCTAGCTCCGGTCGTCTTCTCCGGCAAAGCTATTTTCCAACCAGCAAAGTTAGTGTATGTTAGAGATCAAGAAGGACCCTATCCCCCTAAATCGACCCTCCTAAATCTAATGGTGAGGTTGTTTTGGCCTAAAAGTGATTGTATCATGAGTTTCGAAACATAACTCAATTTGTGTCCTAATAATGGAAATTTGTTATTCATGCACTAAACTTCAAAAGTAATACGTTAAAACCATTCCATACATCAATATGATCATGAATATAAGCATATAATTCATTTATATTGCATAAATAAGTAGTTTGAATTTTGAAAAAAGACAAACAAACCGATGATGTTGGTTAGCACGGTTTGGCAAGCTTCACTTTGCAATGATGGTTGGAATAACTCCTGGGGACCTCAAGAGCTCAATGGAATGCTTGGTTTTGATTGTAAGAGGCTGGAGACAAGACTTTGTTCTTGCCCTAGTTTTGACAATTTTTGGAATTTTTAGCGGTGTGCTTTTTGAGGAAAATTCATGTGATCTCTTGTCTGAAATAATATGAATATATAGAGCTGGATTTGGTCAAACAAATGTGGGCTTGGATCTTGTATGAAAGATTTTTATTTTATCCTTTTAATTTTGACTTTAAATAAATAAAGTTAAAATAAATAGAACAAAAAGCCAAGGGGTGCATGGATAAGTTAAGAGGTTCACAATGAGGTCTTATGAATGTTTGGACGTTGAAACATCAGCCCACTAGCCCAAAATCTCAAGTTTGGTCACTTTAGGTTTCATGCATTTTCTCAAAATTTCCCAACTTGCATCAAACATAACTCTCTCAATTTTTATCATATAAAGGTGATCTTTGAATTTTTGGAAATATCAAGATGTCCTCTACAATATCCATGTTGATGATTTTCTAATTTGAAGAATTTATATTGTTGTAAATTTCCTTGACAAAAAGTGTCTTTCTTTGACTTTTGAAATGACATATAACGTTTTGGCCCATATCTCTCGAATGAAGCACTTTTTAGACTTGTGCTTAGAGAGATAAAGTTGTAGAGAATTGAATTTCCTTAAAAATGAGCTTTGGTTGAGAACAATATGATGAAGCGTGTGAAAGTTGTGCTTGGTCAAAGTTCAATAGACTTCTCCATAAAAAAACCCTAATTTAGTAACTTTTGACTTTTGGTGGATTGGGAGTTTTCTTGATGAATCATGATCAACCCTTGATCAAATGATAAATGTGATTTCAAAATCTTGATGTTGGCCAAAAATCTTGGGGTTTGACTATGTGTTAACCATAATTGAGTTTTTGTCCATTATAGTAGATTTTCAGTCATCTGAGTAATTGACCGATAAAACTTGTGATGCAAGGCTTGAAATTTGGCACAATCATTCCTTGAGACGTATGAGGAACCATGAAATCCACTTAAGGAATTATAAGCTCAAATTTCCTTGAGAAAAGTGAAACCCTAGTTGTGGGTCAACCTTAAGCATTTGAGAATTCTAGAAGCATGAGAAGGTATCTTGAATAAAGAATGGGAGGGCAAATTTTGGTGTACAATTTGCAGTGAAGAAGAATACATGGTGAGCCATTTAAATTCATTCAAGTATGTTGATATGGATGGTGAATTCTTCGTGAATTCTTATCAGACCTTTGAAGTTATTCCTCAGACAACCCCTATTGATAAAGCTACTCCTACAGTTCCTAAGGTTACTAGGATTCCACCATGAATGGCTTCTCTGAAAGACGCTAAGGTTGTGGTAGAAGAAGGGGGTGGCACTGTTTGGGGTCAACTTCCCAACATCCCTTATAAGTCTGATAAATTTGGTTTGGGTTTCACCTCAGAGGCTCATAGGGTTGTCTTTCGTGCTTGTGCTAATTCTAATAGACCTCCATTCCGCATAAACAACAATGGAGTTCACAAAAATCAAGTCAACGCTGTAAAAGACACTAATAGCGACTATGACATAAACAGTTGGATTTTACCTACTACCGACAATGGACTCAACAATTGTAAGGCTGAAGAATATATACCAATTTCTTTTAATCAGGAGTAAATGTTATTTTCTATTTTCTTGCTTTCATGTATTTGGTTATGTAATTTAAACAATAACTTTAAACCTTGTGCCTTACCCGGGGCACAACCGTCCATTTGTTAGGGTTGTCATTTTTCATCCACATATTTTCATTTAATAAACCATTGGACGCTTGCATTCACATTTTACGCTCTTTGTATTTATTTTACTTTATTGCTTTCAAAATAGCTATGTGTTCTTACACATACCCACATAACAAATTACAAATCCATATCCACCCTAGATCCCATTGATAACAATTCTGCTATTGCCAATTATGACTTCGAAAATCCGATCTACCAAGCCAAGGACGGAGGTGAGAAGATTGTGAAGTGCCTGGAGTGCTTGCTAGGCTATTATTGCAGGAATAAAGAGTCATACAACCGCATGAAGAGCTAATCGAGGTTGTGAACTTGGGTATTGAAGAGGACAAGAAAGAAGTCAAGATAGGTGCCAACCTAGAAGAAAGTGTCAAAAAGAGATTAATCCAGATGTTGTGTGACTATGTTGAGATCTTTTCTTATTCGTACAAAGATATGTCAGGGCTTGGTACTGACATTGTGGTTCACCGTCTACCGGTGAAGGAAGTCTGTCATCCTATAAAATTGAAGGTTTATCATATGCGTTCTGAGATGTCTGAAAAGATCAACGCTGGGGTTATGAAGCAGTTTAATGTAGTTTTCTTAGCCGTTACGTCCTATCCTCAGTGGGTTGTAGGTGTCAGGGCCTAAGAAGGATGGCAAGGTGCGTATATGTATAGACTACAAGGATTTGAAAAAGTCAAGCCCCAAAGATGACTTTCTGCTTTCGCTTTTTTTTATGTTCTGGTTCACAACACCGCTCAGCATAAAGTATTTTCCTTCATGGATGGTCTTATACCCAAAAAATTTCCCTCCCACTTTTACTCAAGGCATGCTCATAGAGATTCTCAATTGCTCAAGGATGACCAAGAATTGACCAGACAAATTCTCCTCCTAAGCAATGAACCTCTAATTAGGGTTTCACTTTTCATCAAGATGTGTGAGATCTAAAGGTCTCAAATGTTTTCCATTGTCCTAATATGCCTTCAAGATTGTCCATGATAAATTTCATGCCTTACACTACAAGTTTGCTCAGTGAATTACTCAAATGCTTGAAAATTAACTGTACTAGGTCAAAAGTCAACTATGGCCCATGTACAGTCAACCTTCAAGATTTTTGGTCAACATTAACATTTTCAATTGATATCCATCATTTTATCAAGTTTTGATCATGATTCCTCAAGAAATGCTCCTAATCTACCAAAAGTAAAAAATTGCTAAATTAGGGTTTCTATAGGAAAAGTCAACTGAAATTTGACCAGGCATAACTTTCACATAATTCATCCATTTTACCCCCAACCAAAGCTCATATTAAATAGAATCTCATTCCCTACAACTTCTCTTTTTCCTTCAAGTACAAAAAATGCATCATTTGAAAGATACAAGCTCATACATTACAGGTCATTTTCAGAAAGTCAACAAAAGGCACTTTTTGTCAAGACCATTTACATCAAGATAAAATCTTAAAATGCAAAATTGTTAAAAAGAGGGATTGAAGTAAACATCATGGGATTTCCAAAAAGTCCAATATCATCATCATTAGATAAAAATTGAGTAAGTTATGGCTTGCCCAAGTTGGGAAAATTTTGGAAATTTCAAGATTTGTTCATTGAGCAAACTTAAACTTTTAAGTCAATGGCTTAATTTCTTGGACTTTGTTGTACCCCAAAATTTGCCCTCCCATATTTCTCAAAACATGGCAAGAAAGATCTGCAACTTGCTCAAGGTGGCTCAAGGATTGGCCAGACAAGCTCTCTCCTAAGGCAGTCTACTCCAAATTAGGGTTTTGTGTTACATCAATATCCTTGAGTCCAAATGACCCCAAGTGCTCATCAATTGCTCAACGGTCTAAAAATCGACTGTGTTAGGGCAAAAGTCAACTGTGACCCACATACAGTCAAACTTCAAGATTTTTGGTCAACATTCTCATTTAGAAGTATATTTAATCATTTGATCAAGGGTTGATCATGATTCATCAAGGATTGCTCATAATTCATCAAGATTCAAAAGTTGCTAAATTAGGGTTTTATAGGAAAAGTCAACCCAACTTTGACCAAGCATAACTTTCTCATACTTTATGAGAAATGACCCATACAAAGCTCATTTTGAAGAGGATGTAATTACCTACAATCCATCTTCATATCCAAAGATCAAAATATGCACTAACAAGTAGTTATGAATTTGGACATTATAGGTCATTTTGAAAAGTCAACAAAAACACCTTTTTTGTCAAAGCTTCAAACTTGAGCATGGAATATCAAATTCAGATGATACCAAAAGGGTTGCTTAGAGGACATCTCAAGCTTTCTAAAAAGTCTAAGAACACTTCTAAAAGTTCAAAATTGAAGAAGTTATGCATTTTTGAAGTTGGACTTTTTTTGTAAAATTGCCAAAAGTCAACTATCCCCAAAACTTCAAATTTGCCAAATGGGCCCATTCTTTTTCGCTTGTTTTGGGTTGGAATTATTGCCCACGTGCTCTAGCCTTGGCCATGTATCCATATCATATTTTTATTAATTATTTTGATTTTTATTTGAATTAATTTGATTTAAATCAAATAAAATCAAATAAAATCCAAAGCGTTGATAACCATGGATCTTTTGATTGTTTCAGGCTTTAATCACAACTAGCAAGGCATTGAAACTCGAATCAAGGAATGTTGTGTACAAAAAGATTCAAATCAAGCCAAATTTGGAAGGTTGTAAAAGAAAATCAAATCAAATATCAAAGCATTAATAGAGGAAGATTTGGACCGCAAAAAAAATCCTAATACACTGTGCAGTACATAAGGGTCGTGGGCAGACCAAAATAGAGGTTGGAGTTCAGAGAGAGAGAGCAAGAACAAAATTTGCAAAAATACCAAAATAGTGTGAGATCGAAACAGGGCTTAGAGGCAGTTTCAAGGCTTGGCAATTGTCCCAATCGTCTCCTGGAAATCTCCACAAGCGAAAGCAAGCAAGACCACGCGTTTTCAAGCCTCCCAGTGCACTGTAAGTCGCTCACGGAACCACCATCTTCTTGATTTCGTAAAGCTTCATTCTTGCATCTATAATGAAAAATAATTGCATATTCTGGATCACCATGTCATTTGCTAGCTTTTAGCAATAACCAATTTCATTCATATGCCTTATATCGTGAATCACCATGGCTAGGGTTTCTTGGAGTTTTTTAGGGCTTTTGTTTTCAGGTACAATTAGCCTTTGTAATGGCTATGGTTGTGATCAGTAGGTTGAGACGAACTCAACCATGGTACTAGAATGCATTATATGGTATGTAGGAGATTTGGGAGGAACCTCTGACTGTAGCGATAGACATTTGTCTGTTGGTATAGGTGTTGTTACTTTTAGCCACAGTCCAAAGACAGGGACGATGCGTTGTCACGCCATTGCTCGTCCATTCAAATATTGACGCGTTTTTTTTAAATATATTTATCCAATAATATTTGTTTTGTTATATTATCATTCATTTGCATTATATTAACAATTGAAAGCAAGTGGTGTAGTGGCAAGCGTGGCGTGGATATCCCTTCAGGACCTGGGTTCGAATCCCAAGTCCCCCCATTTTCTCAATATTGTTTTCTTGCAGGAAATCTGGTGCGCGCATAGGCTTGATGACCATCATACACCTCCCTCATCAACACGCCAGATGGCCAGATCTGGTGGTCACCATTGCAAGCATACCATGGACCAGGTCAACGCCAATGCACTGAATTAGAAAAGTCAATATGGACTCCTCAAATGGGCCAGAAAATTGCTTTCTACACCTCCAAAAATAGGCCCATTCTCACTCTTTTTTTTATTTTGTTTATTTTAGTTTAATTATTTTATTTTATTTAATTTAGTTACTAACTAAAATTAATTTTCTTTTTATCAAAAAAATCACAAAAAATACTTTTTATCCAATTAAATTTCAGAATTTTATTTTATTTAATAAATATTAATTAAATTAATTAGGTCATTAATTATAGATAACTTGAATTTATTTTGTAAATATTTAAAACTAATTAGAATTAATAGGTTTTAATCACTAATTTAACCATTTTTATTTTCTTTCCTAAAATAACAAAAAAACTCCAAAAAGATGTCATTTAATATTTTTCATTAATTAATTTATTTAATAATTAATCTAGCATTTAATTTAGGATTTAATTTCTTTTCCTTAAAAAATAAAAACATTTTCTTTAATTAAAAAGGGTCAAAACCCTAAACTCGCATTCAATTCAATTTCACCTCGTGTGCTTTATTCTATTTTTATCCAATTATTGTATATGCTCACAGTTTGTAATAGTTTTAATTAGGACTTTTACTTTTCATTATCGCTTTATTTTCAAAGGGTTTGTTTTTGGCTATGTAAATACCCGAAGCCTTGTAATAGCTTAGCTTACTTTCCGCATTTTAATTCTAAAAACTATAAACTGCTTAGATGTATGGCTAATAGGATTGTATGGAAAGAATGTATGGAAAATTAAAATGGTAGATCACCTAATGTGCAAAGATTAAATAACTGAAATCGAACACATGCACATGCGCACTCCTAGGGTATACTCCCACTTGGTTGCCTTCGTAAACGGTCATTGAGTATAGGTTGTTTTAAAGGTCTCCCTCTTGTCTAAAAGATCATAAGTTGCCTCAGAAAGGTTGTCCCGGATATCGTTGCCTCGGATAAATGATCTAAGACATTAGGGTTACCACTAAGACATCCTAACATTGCTTTAGTGACTGTATGTCCCTCTTTCGAATTGACCCTCAAACTCCAACGACGGTGCTACCCACTCACTAATAGTGGGATATCATTGTCTAAAGGAAACAAACATAGAACGATTCCATTTTTCGAGTAGGTAGATTGGTTCTTAGATACTTGCTCATCCAAAAAAAAACTCTCTTCACACTTTCACTCTTTTACAAACAAGTTTTCAAAAATACTTCATTACACTCTTGAAGACAGACGCAAGAGTTAAATCGAAGTTAAAATATAGACTTTTCAAAACCCACAAGCACAAAGAAAACAATTTCGAAAATGATGAGCAAGTACCTAAGTGCATGTAGATAACTACGAATAGAAAGGGTGCTAATACCTTCCCTTTCTATAATCTAACCCCCGTACTCAGAAATATATCAAAAAAGGAATTTTTCTGTGCTTTTTTCCTTTCCTTGGTGGATAAAATAAAATACAGTGGCGACTCTTGCTTACCGCGACATTTTACGAAAACAAACGCAAAACGCAAACCAGCATTCCAAAAACAGTCAGTTCTTCCACCGTATCACAGAACTGGCGACTCTGCTGGGGAATGAATAAGTGGGGTGTACCTTAGGAATAGTTCATCATATTGTTTTCAATTGTTTGAATTGTTTGCTTTATATTTGTGGGATTTGTATCGGAGTTACTATAGATCCTAACCCGAATATGGGGGACACCTTTTAGGTAAGTAGCAATAGACTGCGAGGGAACTGTATGGCGTAGACCGATACAGTTGAAGCAGTAGCTACGTTGGTGTGGCACTTTAGTTTATACCGTAATCCTTTGTGGTGGAACAAGGAGAATATGGGTCAGCTAAGGGGTCATTAAGCACCAACTAACCTTAGAACTTATAATTGACCAACTTGGCCATAGAAAAGTAGCAGTATGCTACACTCATTGAGACCAAACTCTCGCGATGATTTCGGCCGCAAGAAAAGTTGCCAAACTGGAATTATGACCGATTGAGGGTGGTCAGTGATATTGAGATCCTCTAGAACCCGATTACTATTACTAGGACAGGTTGAACCAACTAAACTGAAAGAGGGTAATACCTAAACTCCATGCCAACCTGAAATCTAAGGGTTACTGTGTGACTTGTTTGCCCTTACCATGTTTGCTATTTGTGAATACTTGTGGTGTGTTTCTATCATAACATCATGCATCATGACATTGCATGCATCTTACATCAAGACTAACCTATTTCAAAGATAGAGGGGATTCATCTTTGTTCTATTTTGTAGGTCATGGCCTCTATGCGTAGAAACACTATTCAGATCAGCTTTGTACAGATTCCTACTCAGCTTAGAGATTTGGTTTCCAAAGTTCCAGATACTTCCTCCTTTATCAGAAGACATGGTCACCTCCTTGGTTTGGTCACTTCTAAGATGGATGAGCAGATGTTGAGTGTCTTGTGCCAGTTCTTTGACCCATTGCACCACTGCTTCACCTTCCCGGACTATCAGTTGGTCCCTACTTTGGAAGAGTTCTCTGATCTACTTGGTATTTCTATTCTAGAGCAGACGCCATTTACAGGTTGGGAGAAAGCTCTTAGGCCAGAGGATGTTGCTACAGCCCTACATATGACAAAGGCTGAGGTAATGTCTAACTGGGAGACTCGGAGTGCGACAAAAGGCTTCTTGGACAGTTTGGATTTTCAAGCATTCGAAGATATCCTGGCACTTCTCATTTATGGTCTGGTTTTGTTCCATAATTCAGATTCTTTCGTCGACATGAACGCAGTGAAGATTTTCATGTCCCGTAATCCGATGCCCACTCTCTTAGGGGATATTCTACATGCTCTTTATGCCCGTACTGCTCGGAAAATGGGAACCCTTATGTGTTATGCACCATTGCTGGTGAGGTGGTTTATTTCTCACCTCCCCAAATCTGTTTTGAAGAACAAGGAAGGTATGGGATGGGCCTACAGGATTATGTCCCTTGCTCATACGGACATCATCTGGAACACTAAAGACATGGAAGAAGTAGTTATTATTGATCGGTGCGGAGAATACCCCAATGTTCCTTTACTTGGAATTAGGGGAATGATCACTTATAATCCTTGTCTGGCCTTACGACAATTTGGGCGAGCCCGAAAGGATGGTCCTCATGAATTGCTGATTCCGAGTATTGTCTTTGACTTCCAAGGGGATAGTAAGGAGCATCGCCGTAGGTTCATACGATCTTGGAATAGGGTTAACAGGTCTGATCCGCATGAGCTAGGAGTGAAGACTTCTCTTCTAATGGAGCCATATATCCGGTGGGTTCGGGCCCGTGGCCAAAAGCTGGGGATGTCGTACGAAGCTGTCTTATCGGTAATTGTTGAGAGTGCTAATGAAGAAGGGGTCCCTCATACTGTCCTCCATCCATACATGCCTACTTACATTGGGGCATTAAAGAGGTCTTGGATACAGTTGAGAGAAGAGCGGGATACTTACAGAGAAAGGTATCATGAGCAGGAGCGGAAGATTCTAAAGCTTACAAGGCAGCTGGAGAACGAGAAAGTCCACAACGATTATGTCAGCACCAACGGAAAACGACCATGGGAGCGCTGATGTCCTTTGTTATTTCTAGTTTTGATTTACTTTTTCAGTTTTTCTTTTTGTAACGCCTTAAAGGCATTTGTCAAACATTGTTTCCAGTTTTTAATCTAATAAAAGTGTGTTTCATTTTGGTTTACGAATTTGAATCTCCCGAAGTCTATGAAATCATATCATATGCATTCCATTCGCATGCACCTCATTATAGGTACCCTTACAGGTCTCTTATCTTCTTCGATGTTTATTTCAGCGCTCATCATATCTGCTGAAACATCAACTGATCAAGCTATTAAGGCTCTTCAATCTCAAAACACTCAGTTCCAAGAAATGTTCATGAGCCTGGCCAAAGGGCAGAAAGGTCTGAAGACTCTTATCTTGAAGGATAAGAATAAGAAGAAGAAGACAGTCCTCCTGAACATGGGTCATAGGTTTGGAAACAGGTTGCAGGAAGAAGTTTATTTATCTCACTCAACTGGAGGGGGAGGAAATCAGGAAGAAAGGAGGGTTCCCAGCCCTGTGGTTTCTGACAACGAGACTGACTTTGATGAAGACCAGTATCCTCCTACCGAGGATAGGTATAAACAACTTTAAGACCGGTTAAGCGCGATAGAGATCCAGAAGATACCTGGGCTGGATTTTGGAGAGTTGGGTCTGGCATCTGGGGTGGTGATTCCCCATAAGTTTAAGGCACCAGTCTTTGCTAAATATGAAGGGGTCTCCTGCCCAAAGCTACACCTCCATTTGTATGTTAGAAAGATTCAGCCATATACTACTAACAAGAATCTCTGGATCCACTTCTTTCAAGATAGTCTTTCAGGGACTCAACTTGAGTGGTTCTATCAGCTAGAAGGAGCTAGTGTCCGTAATTGGGAGGACCTCACTGCTGCTTTTTACAAGAAGTACCAATATAATGCCGACTTTGCTCCCACGCGTACCCAACTTCAGGGCATGTCTATGGGTGCGAGGGAAGGTTTCAAAGACTACGCTCAGAAGTGGAGAGATATTGCAGGTAGAGTCCAACCCCCACTGGCTGACAGGGAGTTCATGGATATGTTTCTGGGGACCCTGTCTGGTCCGTATTTCAACCATTTGATCGGAAGTTCATCGTCTGGTTTCACTGAGTTGATTATGACTAGGGAGAGGATTGAAGCTGGTATCAAGAGCGGCAAGTTACAGAAAGGTGCTTCGTCAAGTACCGAGAAGAAGCCCTTCAAGAAGGAGTCTAGTGCAATTTACAGCTATAGAAATCAAAGTTGACCCGAGCGCCGCCAAGCAGTCAATGCGGTAGTTATTTCAAGACCAACTGTTGCCACACAATGCAACACTCATCCAAGGGAAGAGAGGCCTCAAAGACAATTTAATCGACTTAGCATGACTTTATCTCAAATTCTGCCACAGTTGTTGAAGACTAACTTGGTGATTCCGAGGGAAGCTCTGAAGAATCCCAACACCACCTCACCGTTGTACAATCCGAACGCCCGTTGTGCTTATCACTCCGATAGCCCAGGGCGTGATACCAATAATTGTTGGGCCTTGAAGAATAAGGTACAGGACCTGATTGATGCTAAGGAGATTGAATTTGAAGCGCCTGAACAGCCTAATGTCATAACGACTCCTATGCCAAAACATGATGCAGGAGTAAATGCTATTGGGGATGATGACGTGGAAGAATCTGAGTTTGACAGCTGGATCTACCCCACTACCAACGGTGGCTTGAACAATTTGACGGCAAAGGATTCCATGCCCGTTTCTTTTACACAGTAATAGACTTTTGTTTCGAATTTGTAACAGACAATCTTAAACTTTATGGCCCGGTGCCTTACCTGAGACACCATGATTTTGTTTGTGAGGGCTTTATGTGTGTCATTTTCATATATCATTAATAAAAGCATTGGACGTTTTCTTGCATTACGAATTTTGCGCTCTTTGTTTTTCTTTTCTATCTTGCAAAACAACTATTTTACACACACTCACATATACAAGTCTACATCCACTCTGGATCCCACTGATAACGATTTTGCTACTGCCAATTATGACTTTGAAAGTCCGATCAACCAAACCGAGGACGAAGGTGAGGATGATTACGAAGTTCCTGGTGAACTTGCTAGATTGTTACTTCAGGAAGAGAGGGCCATACAGCCGCATGAAGAGCCCGTGGAAACAGTAAATCTGGGTACAGAGGAAGACAAGAAAGAGGTCAAGATCGGTGCAAATCTGGAAGCTAGTGTTAAGCAACGGTTGATTCAGATGCTGCGTGACTATGTTGAGATCTTTGCCTGCTCTTATGAAGATATGCCTGGGTTGGATACTGATATCGTGGTTCACTGATTGCCTACCAAGGAAGACTGTCCTCCAGTGAAACAGAAAGTTTGCCGAATGCGCCCAGAGATGTCTGAGAAAATCAAGGCTGAAGTTATGAAACAATTTGATGCCAGTTTTCTACCAGTTACTTCTTACCCACAGTGGGTGCCCAATGTGGTTCTGGTGCCTAAGAAGGATGGTAAGGTTCGAATGTGTGTTGACTATAGGGATATGAACAGGGCAAGCCCCAAGGATGATTTCCCTATACCTCATATCGACGTTCTGGTTGACAATACCGCACAACATAAAGTCTTCTCCATTATGGACGGTTTCTCCGATTATAATCAGATTAAGATGGCTCCCGAGGATATGGAGAAGACAACCTTTGTTACCCAATGGGGTACCTTTTGCTACAAGGTCATGCCGTTCAGATTGAAGAATGTTGGGGAAACATATCAACGTGCCATGGTCGCTTTGTTCCACGACATGATCCATCATGAGATTGAGGTATACGTTGACGACATGATTGCAAGATCCCAGACTGAGGAAGAACACCTTGACCATCTTCAGAAGCTGTTTGACAGGTTGAAGTTGTACAGACTGAGGTTAAACCCGAACAAGTGCGCCTTCGGGGTGAGATCTGGTAAGCTGCTGGGTTTCGTCGTAAGTGATAAAGGTATTCAAGTGGACCCTGCAAAGGTGAAGGCTATACAGGAAATTCCAGCTCCCCGAACAGAAAAAGAAGTCAGAGGCTTTCTGGGACGTCTGAACTATATTGCCCGATTCATCTCACACCTCACTGCTACTTGTGAGCCAATCTTCAAGCTACTGAAGAAAGATCAAGTGGTAAGATGGAATGATGAATGTCAGGCCGCTTTCGAAAGGATCAAAGAGTATCTCCAAGAGCTACCTATTCTGATGCATCCAGTTGAAGAGAGACCTTTAATCCTATACTTGACAGTACTCGATAATTCAATGGGGTGCGTACTGGGGCAGCATGACGAGTCTGGCCGAAAAGAGCATGCTATTTATTACCTTAGCAAAAAGTTTACCGACTATGAGACCCGATACTCTTTGCTTGAGAAAACTTGCTGCACTTTGGCATGGGCTACTCGCTGGATGAGACAGTATATGCTGACTCACACTACTCTATTAATATCAAAGATGGATCCAATCAAGTATATCTTCGAAAAGCCTGTCTTTTCCGGAAGAATAGCAAGATGGAAGATGATCTTGACTGAATACGACATCCAATATACGACCCAAAAGGCAATCAAGGGAAGTGTGTTGGCAGATCATTTGGCACATCAGGCAGTGGACGATTACCAGTCTATGAACATTGAGTTCCCGGATGAGAACATCATGTTGGTAACTGATTGTGAGACACCTGGACCGGATGAAGGACCTGGGGAGGGATCCCGATGGTCTATGTACTTTGATGGAGCTTCAAATACTTTGGGAAATGGAATTGGCGCCGTGATCATATCTCCTGAAGGCTATCATACTCCGTTCACCGTCCGACTATGTTTCAACTGCACCAACAACATGGCGGAGTATAAAGCATGCATTATGGGTCTTCGAGCAGCTATTGACCTAAGGATTAAGTTCTTAAGTGATTTCGGAGATTCTGCTCTCGTGATCAGCCAGATCAAAGGTGAGTGGGATACGAAGCACCCAAATCTTATTCCTTACAAAGAGTATGTATTGACTTTGCTTCCGCACTTCGAGGAGATAACTTTTGAACACTTCCCTAGAGAGTAGAATCAGTTGGCGGATGCGCTAGCTACGATGTCTTCTATGTTCAAGGTCTTATGGGACAATGAAGCTCCCCAGATCACCATTGAGAGGTTGGACGAACCTGCACATTGCTGTGACATCGAGACTGAAGAGGTAGCAGATAAACCCTGGTTTCATTAGGTGAAGAGGTATCTTAAGGCTCAGGAATACCCCGAGGGTGCATCTGTTAATGATAAGAAGTTTCTGAGAAGATTCGCGGCAAAGTTCTTCATCAGCAATGGTATTCTTTACAAGCGTAACCATGACTCAACCTTAATGCGTTGTGTGGATAAGAACGAAGTAGAAAGGATTATGGTAGAGTTGCATGAAGGTACTTTCGGGACTCATTCCAGTGGACACACCATGGAGAAAAAGATCCTTCGGGCAGGATATTATTGGTCCACCATGGAAGCCGACTGTTATCAGCATTCTCGGACCTGTCATAAGTGCCAAGTCTATGCTGATAAGGTGCACATACCCCCAGTTCCTATGAACATCTTGACAGCTCCTTGGCCTTTTGCAATGTGGGGCATCGACATGATTAGTGAGATCAGACCTACTGCATCTAACATGCATCGTTTCATCCTGGTAGCTATTGATTAAATTACGAAGTGGGTTGAAGCAGCTTCCTTTGCTACTGTAACCAAGAACGTTGTGGCACGGTTTATTCGGAACAACTTGATCTGTTGGTATGGTGTACCAGAGAGGATCATTACATACAATGGTACAAATCTCAACAATAAGATGATCACCGAGCTCTACAAGCAGTTCAAGATACAGCATCATGACTCTTCTCCTTACCGGTCGAAGATGAATGGGGCTGTAGAAGAGGCTAATAAGAACATTAAGAAGATTGTGTAGAAGATGACGGTGACCTACAAAGATTGGCACGAGATGTTGCCGTTTGCTCTTCATGGGTATCGTACCTCAGCACGGATGTCAACAGGGGAAACACCTTATTCCTTGGTATATGGCATGGAGGCCGTCTTGCCCATTGAAGTTCAGATACCCTCTCTTCGAATTATGAAGGATGCAGGTTTGAGCAAAGATGACTAGATTCAGACACGACTTGATCAGCTGAACTTAATCGACGAAAAGAGACTTACTGCTATTTGTCATGGTCAAACGTATCAAAAGCAGATGATCAAGGCATTTAACAAGAAAGTCAGACGACAAGAGTATCAAGTTGGGGATCTAGTGATCAAGCATATCATTCTACCTCAAGGTGATCCCAGGGGTAAATGGACCCCTACTTACAAAGGGCCATTTGTGGTTAAGAACATTTTCTCAGGAGGAGCAATGATTCTAACCACCATGAATGGTGACGACCTTCCTCACCCCGTCAATGCAGACATAGTGAAAAAATACTACGCATAATCAAAAAACCGCTAGGTTGACTGGTATAGGAAAAAATAAGGGCTTCTCGGCGAACCAAAAGGGTTCGGGCAAAAATAAGGGATGAAAATAAATAAAAACTGTACACCCGGCAAGTCGAAAACCTGAAAAGGCGGCTTCGGCAAAAAAGGGTATCCCGGTGGACTGAAAACTCAAAAGGGCGGTCCAGGAAAAAATTAGGGATTAAAGCGTAATACCATGTCTCATTGGATCACCTCGCAACCAGACTTCAGTATCGACTACCAAGCTCGGACGACACCAAACAATCTGATCTGCCTTCAACCAAGTAGCAAAGTGATGAGATGCTCGAGGACATAAAGACAATAGCAGAGTTGGAACCCAGTGAGATTATTCACATAACTGTTTTTCTTTGTTTTTCACAAATTGTATAAACTCTATTGATCGGCAGAGTTCTCTTACTAGGACGTCAGCCTCTTGTACAAAAAACGCTTATTTACAGGCCAAACTTCAAAATCAATACAAGTCATTTTCACAAATAAATTTCAAACTGTTTTCCTTTTTCTGTTTTGTTTTGCAAAGAACGTCCAATGTTCAGTTTTGATATATGCATTTGACATTGATTGCTGCTCATAAATATTTACATGCGAAACAAAAGACGATTACTTGTAATATTAGAAACAGGGGCAAACGAAAAATGTCCAAACCGTACAGTTGCTCTGTCCAGCAGGTATAGGGATATACCTAGCTGGGGGAAACGATTGAAAGTACATTCATTCTCCGCAGAGTAAGAGAAAGACAGTGGTGTTAGCTCTCCCCAGATGAGACTCGCAACTATAACTGAATCGGTAACATTCTCCCCAAGCAGAATTTATCTACCATCAGCACTAAGAATTCTTGTCATCCCCAGTGGAGTATATAAAAAAAAAATATATCCCCATTGGAGTATATAAAATATATATATCCCTAGTGGAGTTTGAAATTTTTTATCCCCAAGTGGAGTTTAAAGAATTATCCCCAGTAGACTCCGGAAGATTATCCCTAGTAGAATCTAAAAGGGCTATCCCCAGTAAAGTCGCAACTGGAAAATCATCCCCAACGGAGTTCATTTCTTTCACAAAACAGGAATTCAATCCCCAACAGGTTTCATTATCACCAACAACAGTAATTTATCCCCAGCTGAATTCATCAGTGGAATCCTCAGCAGAGCATCTCTTCCCCATAGAGTCATTCTCTCATCAGTTTATTCCCCAGCAAGTTATCCCCTTCTGCAGGTTTATTCTCACAAATATTTGCATCCACTATCTCTAGCGGAAACGAAGAATTCCATTCTTTTCTCCAACAGCAATCCGGGATTTATTTTTCCCAACTAAAAACATCACATTTTCATACATCATGACATGCATACGCATCATACAACACAATCTCATTTATTTTGAGAACATCATTGCTTGATACATATCATGCATTACATACAACTAACCTTTACCTTTCAGGAAAGATTTTCACAAAATTCAAGCTATGAAGCTTTTACATCCGTTGAATTACGGACGATGTTCCTAAATCTCAGCGAAGTTGTTAAATTACGGACGAGTTCCTAAATCTCAACAAAGTTATTCTCAAGTTGAATTACAGATAAGCTCCTAAATCTCAGCGAAGTTGTTGAATTACGGACGGGCTCCTAAATCTCAAGAAAGTTGTGGCAGTCGAATTACGGACGGGTTCCTAAATATCCGCAGATATTACCTCAGTCGAATTACGGATGAGCTCCTAAATCTCGACAAATATTTCCTCAGTTAAATTACAGACGATGTTCCTAAATCTCAACAGAGATGTTTCTCCAAGTTGAATTACGGACAAGCTCCTAAATTTCAGCGAAGTGATTTCCCCCAGTTGAATTACGGATAAGTTCCTAAATCTCACCAAAGTTGTTGAATTACGGACGGGTTCCTAAATCTCGACAAATATGTTCCTCGGTTGAATTACGGACAAGTTCCTAAATCTCAGCAGAGATGTTTCCTCAGTTGAATTACGGACGAGTTCATAAATCTCAACAAATGGTTGTTTAGTTGAATTACGGACAAGCTCCTAAATCTCGACGAAATCAGTTGAATTACGGACAAGCTCCTAAATCTCGACAAAATCAGTTGAATTACGTACAAGCTCCTAAATCTCGACAAAATCAGTTGAATTACGGACGAGCTCCTAAATCTCGACAAAGTCAGTTGAATTACAGACTAGTTCCTAAATCTCAGCAAAGATGTTTTCTTAGTTGAATTATGGACGAGCTCCTAAATCTCAGCAAAAGTTGTTCCCTCAGTTGAGTACGTACTATTGAAGTTCCTAAATATCAACAGAGACGACTCACCAGCAGAATGACGGACGACGAAGCTCCTAAATTTCTATCTCTCACCACGAAAGATCAGATTTCCCCAGCGGAATCTTCCTCAACAACAGGTATACAAGCTCTCGCTAAGGAATCTCTTATGCGATCGACACTCTTCCAAATGGCATCTGTAAGCCCATTCCCGACATCACAAGACAATTACCACTTCATGCGAGTGCAAATTTCTAGGCACTCTAGTGTTCAATCCACTTCCACCTTCGGATTACGAAAGGCACGAAAGCCAATCTGCATCATCAGGTTTAAGAAGATTGAACAGGGGCAGTTGTTGTACCCCAAAATTTTCCCTCCCATATTTCTCAAAACATGGCAAGAAAGATCTCCAAGTATCTCAAGGTTGCTCAAGGATTGGCCAGACAAGCTCTCTCCTAAGGCAGTCTACTCCAAATTAGGGTTTTGTGTTGCATCAATATCCTTGAGTCCAAATGACCACAAGTTCTAACCAATGTCCTAATATGTTCTCAAGATCACCCATGTCAAGTTTAAAGCCTTGCAGAGGAATTTTCCTCAGTCAAATGCTCAAAGGTCCAAAAATCGACTGTGCTAGGGCAAAAGTCAATTGTGATCCACATACAGTCAAACTTCAAGATTTTTGGTCAACATTCTCATTTTGAAGTATATTTCATCATTTGATCAAGGGTTGATCATGATTCATCAAGGATTGCTCATAATTCATCAAGATTCAAAAGTTGCTAAATTAGGGTTTTGAAGAAAAAGTCAACCCAACTTTGACCAAGCATAACTTTCTCATACTTTATGAGAAATGACCCATCCAAAGCTAATTTTGAATAGTATGCAATTACCTACAATCCATATTCATATCCAAAGATCAAAATATGCACTCAAAAGAAGTTATGAATTTGGACATTATAGGTCATTTTGAAAAGTCAACAAAAACACCTTTTTTGTCAAAGCTTCAAACTTAAGCATGGAATGTCAAATTGAGAAGAGACCAAAAGTGTTGCTTATAGGATATATCAAGCTTTCTAAAAAGTCTAATAACACCTCCAAAAGTTCAAAATTGAAGAAGTTATGCATTGTTGAAGTTGGACTTTTTTGCAAAATTGCCAAAAGTCAACTATCCCCAAAACTTCAAATTTTGCCAAATGGGCCCATTCTTTTTCACTTGTTTTGGGTTGGCATTATTGTCCACGTGCTCTAGCCTTGGCCATGTGTCCATATCATATTTTTATTAATTATTTTGATTTTTATTTGAATTAATTTGATTTAAATCAAATAAAATCAAATAAAATCCAAAGCATTGATAACCATGGATCTTTTGATTTTTTCAGGCTTTAATCACAGCTATCAAGGCATTGAAACTCGAATCAAGGCAAGTTGTGTACAAAAAGATTCAAATCAAGCCAAATTTGGAAGGTTGTAAAAGAAAATCAAATCAAATATCAAAGCATTAATAGAGGAAGATTTGGACAACAAAAACAATCCTAATATATTGTGCAGTACATAAGGGTCGTGGGCAGACCAAAATAGAGGTTGGAGATCACAGAGAGAGCAAGAATAAAATTTGCAAAAATACCAAAGAAGTGTGAGATCGAGAATAGGGCTTAGAGGCAGTTTCAAGGCTTGGCAATTGTCCCAATCGTCTCCTTGAAATCTCCACAACCGAAAGCAAGCAAGACCACGCGTTTTCAAGCCTCCCATTGCACTGTAAGTCGCTCACAGGACCACCATCTTCTTGATTTCATAAAGCTTCATTCTTGCATCTATAATGAAAAATAATTGCATATTCTAGATCACCATCTCATTTGCTAGCTTTTGGAAATAACCAATTTCATTCATATGCCTTATATCGTGAATCACCATGGCTAGGGTTTCTTGGAGTTTTTTAGGGCTTTTGTTTTCAGGTACAATTAGCCTTTTTAATGGCTATGGTTGTGATCAGTAGGTTGAGACGAACTCAACCATGGTACTAGAATGCATTTCTATGGCCTGTAGGAGATTTGGGAGGAACCTCTGACTGTAGCGACAGACATTTGTCCGTAGGTATAAGTGTTGTTACTTTTAGCCACGGTCCAAAGACAGGGATGATGCGTTGTCACGCCACCACTCTTCCATTCAAATATTGGCGCTTTTTTTTATATTTATCCAATAATATTTGTTTTGTTATATTATCATTCATTTTCATTATATTAACAATTGAAAGCAAGTGGTGTAGTGGCAAGCGTGGCGTGGATATCCCTTCAGGACATGGGTTCGAATCCCAGGTCCCCCCATTTTCTCAATATTGTTTTCTTGCAGGAAATCTGGTGCGTGCATAGGCTTGATGACCATCATACACCTCCCTCATCAACACGTCAGATGGCCATATGGCCAGATCTGGTGGTCACCATTGCAAGCATACCATGGACCAGGTCAACGCCAATGCACTGAATCAGAAAAGTTAATATGGACTCCTCAAATGGGCCAGAAAATTGCTTTCTACACCTCCAAAAACAGACCCATTCTCACTCTTTTTTTTATTTTGTTTATTTTAGTTTAATTATTTTATTTTATTTTATTTAGTAACTAACTAAAATTAATTTTCTTTTTATCAAAAAAATCACAAAAAATACTTTTTATCCAATTAAATTTCATAATTTTATTTTATTTAATAAATATTAATTAAATTAATTAGGTCATTAATTGTAGATAACTTTAATTTATTTTGTAAATATTTAAAACTTATTAGAATTAATAGGTTTTAATCACTAATTTAACTATTTTTATTTTCTTTCCTAAAATAACAAAAAAACTCCAAAAATATGTCATTTAATATTTTTAATTAATTAATTTATTTAATAATTAATCTAGCATTTAATTTAGGATTTAAATTCTTTTCCTTAAAAAATAAAAACATTTTCTTTAATTAAAAAGGGTCAAAACCCTAAACTCGCATTCAATTCAATTTAACCTTGCGCGCTTTATTCTATTTTTATCCAATTATTGTATCTGCTCACAGTTTGTAATAGTTTTAATTAGGACTTTTACTTTTCATTATCGCTTTATTTTCAAAGGGTTTGTTTTTGGCTATGTAAATACCCGAAGCCTTGTAATAGCTTAGCTTAGTTTCTGCATTTTAATTCTACAAACTATAAACTGCTTACATGTATGGCTAATAGGATTGTATGGAAAGAATGTATGGAAAATTAAAACAGTAGATCACCTAATGTGCAAAGATTAAATAACTGAAATCGAACACATGCACATGCGCACTCCTAGGGTATACTCCCTTTTGGTTGCCTTCGTAAACGGTCATTGAGTATAGTTTGTTTTAAAGGTCGTCCTCTTGTCTAAAAGATCATAATTTGCCACGGATATCGTTGCCTCGGATAAATGATCTAAGACGTTAGGGTTACCACTAAGACATCCTAACATTGCTTTAGTGACTGTATGTCCCTCTTTCGAATTGACCCTCAAACTCCAACGAAGATGCTACCTACTCACTAATAGTGGGATACTGTTGTACCCCAAAATTTTCCCTCCCATTTCCTCAACATTTTCTCATCACAAGACCTTTGAAGATCAAGGTCCAATTAGGGTTTCCTCTGCTCAAGATTTCTCCTTGCACTGTGGACTCAAATTAGGGTTTGTGTTTGCCCAAGGATGTTTTGACCTAAAATGCCTAAGATGACTTTCATGCTTCATATTGGACTCCCAAGTTTACCTATACCAAGTTTCAAGTCTTGATTCCAAGTTTTGCCCAGTCAATTGGACAGTTGACCTAAAAATCAGCTGTATTAGGGAAAAAGTCAACTGTGGCCAATTGACAGTCAAACCTCATGAAATTTGATCCACATCAACATTATGAACTCACATGAACCATTTGATCAAGTTTGGACCACAATTCCACAAGAAATTTGATCAGATCACCAAAAGGGCAAAATGGTCATTTTTAGGGTTTTGACTGCACAAAGGAAATTTTTGACTGTTTGACCTAGCCAATGGCAAACCAAATTCACATATGGACTCAAGGACTCAATGAAATGGTCTTGACACATTCATCAAGCTCAAAAGATCCCAAGTACACAAGATTGACAGTTGAATTTCCCAGTCAATTGATCAATTTTGATTGTATACTGAAAAGTCAAACTTTGACTTTTTGGTCAAAATCAAGAGTCAAGATTCATTTTTCATCAAAACTTGCCAAATCATGAAACTTGTTCACCAAGAAATCACAAATTGCAAATTAGGGTTAGAAAATGGAATTTTTCATAACTTAGAATTTTTCTAAGTTATGAAAAACCCTAATTTTTTCCCAACTTTGCCCCATCTTTTCACCAAGATCCATTTGGATTCAAACAAAAGTCAAAACATGAAAGTTGTAGCTTGTTGCATAATATCCAACTTTGATTCACAAAGTTTTCTCATTTGAAGCTTGTATATCAAGTTACAATTTTTTGAATAAGGGCACTAAACCATTTTTAACTTAGTGAAATTTTAACCTATTTTGACAAGGTTTTCTACCCCACTTCAAGGCCACTTTTCATACCCTTCCACTTGGAATTTTAATTTGCATTTCAAAGATGGATTGTAGTATACATTCCAAGCTTTCCAAAATGTCCAAGAACTTCTCAAACAACTTCATGGTTAGAGAGAATCGAATTTCACAATATAGCAAAAAACCACTTTGTTCATGACCAAGTTCCATATCCATAACTTTGCAAATTTGAACTCAGCATAGTTTGTGCTACTTTACAGGTCCTTAAACCAAATTATACTCCTTAATTTAATGCTTGTTCATTGTGCCAAAGTGTTGTTCCATGAGTTCAAGCATTGTACACAAGATTGATCCATTTTTAGATAAAGTAAACTTTCCATTCTTGAAAAGGTTAGCTTTATGTCCAATTGAAAATCAAGAAGGTACAAGCTAAATCCTTTTGGCACAAGATTATGGACAAGTTGCTCTGATCAAGAGAAGATTATGCAGCACATTAGGAGGTCCCCTACTGACCTAAAACCTCAACTTGCTTTTGTTTGCTTCAAGTTCAAGAAAAGTCCATAACTTAACACAACTCTCTCTTCAGCATAGAGACACAACACAAAAGCTATCAAACACATTTCAAACTACCCAACCAAGCTTTTGCACAAGCCATTTGCCTCTGAAGCACTCTCCATCTCAGAAACACCACAAAACTGCTCAAACAGAGCAAGCCCTGCAGATTGAGTGCTATCTCTCAATCCCTTCAAGCATTTTTGTCCAAACTTGTTCCTCTACCTTCCTTACAACCTATGCAAGCTATCCAGAAGCTAAGGCACGATCTGTAGTTGCTCTAACCACTTCCACCATTTTCACATCTTTGACTTGCAGGTGAAGTTCTACAGCTTGATTCAGAAGCTTTCAAGACAAAGTAAGCATTGAAACAGCATCCCTGGACCTCAAGGAAGCTTTTCCAATCATTACCTTGCACTAGAAGTTCCTCATTCTCCAGATAGAAGTTCAGCTGCACAGGTAAAACTTTGAACTCGTATCTCTCTTATCATGCATTTTTAGTCTTAAGTTTGTGAAGAAACAAGGTTCTACTCATAGCCCTAAACATGTACATATCTTTACATTTCATTTCTTTTGCCTGAGTAGAGAGAATTTAAGCTTTGAAAATGGCAGAAAGTTTAGGTCAAGATTTGGGATTGATAAAATTCTCTCTCATTTCTGAGAGTTAGGATGAGTTTTTTATATATTTGGAATCGTGATTCAATGCTTGACATGTTTTGTGTTGAAAGTTTGTGCAAAATCTCAAAGAATCAGGATGTTTGAATCTCTGAAACAAGGCGCGCGTTTTGGCCAAAGGTTGAAGAAGAAGTGGAGTGGGCTGGGCCTGTGTTATTTTGCTCTTCACACCATTTTTTTTGATTCACACCCCCTGAGCCCATTTGTTCATTTTTTAACATTTTTGACTTTTTCCTTTCATGTTTGACTTGTTTATTTTTTTCTCATGACATTAAAAAATTAAAAATATTTTTTCCATCATTTTTTGTATTTATTGCATATTTATTTGTTTATTTCCTTTGTTTATACATAAATATTATATATATACTATTATTAGAATAAATAGAAAAATAGTGTGAATACATTTTTATTTTTATTTACCTTCTGAAAATATTTTACATAAAAAATACTCTTTTTCTTTATTTCATTAAAATATTAAATAAATATTTATTTTGTGTATAGTACATATTTAAGATTTAATATAAATATATACATAGGTTTATTAATATATTTAAGTTAAAATATAAGAATACTTGAATTTTTTATTTTTATTAATATTTGATACAAAAATACTTTTTTTCATAATATACTTCATTTTATTTTATTTTTATAAATAATAAATAAATATTTGTATTAAATTAGATAATAATACATTTTCTTTAAAATTAGGGTTTTTGCCCTAAATTCAAAATACTCCAAGAAATAATATATCTTTTATTTTCTTTTCCCTTTTACATAAATAATATTTTTTTCATACATATACAAAACATTTTTTTGCATCTTGCATTCTTATTTAATTTTTTACATTGATTAAATTGCAAATATTCAAATGATGTAATAATTTAGATTTAAATTCTTGTCAATATCCCCATTTGAACATTTGTACCCCCCTTCCCATATTTGGTTTTGTAATAGCTTAGTAATTTTAATTTCGCACTTTATTGTTTTCTAATGATAACATGTTAGAATTAGGGTTTGTATGCGAAAAAACGATAAAAAATAGTTTGACCTAATACAAGATAAACAAGCATGAAAATGGACACACAAATCACACTTGCACCCCCTAGGGTATTCCACTTGTTGCCTTCAAATAAATGGGCCATATTGTATGTTGAACTTCTTTGGGCAAAGCAAGCAATTTGAATGATCATAGCCCCTCGACAAAACTTTTTCAAAACAAACAAAAACAAATGATCAAGTCCCTTAAAGAAAATTGCCCAAAGACATTTAACGCCGTTGCAATGATGGTCTAAACGATGACCCGCGCCTGTCCCTTTCACATCCTAACATAAGGTTGTCCACCAAATTCAATGGTGGAACAAACTTGTTAAAAGGGTTAAAACATAGCAATAATCTTTTGAGGAATTTAGGAGTAGATAACCTCTTAGTTACTTGAATCAAACTTGCAAAACAAAACACTTGCCCAATTTCAAAATCACACAACACTACACTTTCAAAACAACTTTCAAAAACAAATGAAAACCTTTTCAAAAGACATACATCTTTGTATACATCCCCACATGGATCATTACAAAGGTTGCCACCACATTGGCATCTTTTCAAAACCTTTTCAAAACCCACACACTCAAGCACCATTTAAAACAATTGAAAACAAAAGGCAAGTGATCTAAGCAAGTAACTAAGAGCCCATGGATAACCATGAATATAAAGGGTGCTAATACCTTCCCTTTCTATAATCTACTCCCCGAACCCAAGAAAACATCTCAAAAGGTTTTTGCTGTGCTTTTTAACCTTTCCTTAGGATAAAATAAAAAGTCGGTGGCGACTCTTGCTAACCGCAACATTTGCGAATACAAACACAAAACCCAAGTCAGTTCTCCCACCGTATCACAGAACTGGCGACTCTGCTGGGGAAAAATATAAAAGTGGAGTAACCTTAGGGCTTAGATCACCTTTGTTTTCAATTGATTGTCTTGTTTGCTTTTACATTTGTGGGCCTTGTATCGGAGTTTTATAGATCCTAACCCGGATCTGGGGATACCTTTTTAGAAAGTAGCAACAAGGCTGTGAGGGAACTGTGCGGGGTATACCGACATGGTTGAAGCAGTCTGCTACGTTGATGTGGCACTTTGGTGTGTACCGGTAACCCTTGAGTTCAGTCAAGGAGAGTACGGGGCCGCCGTGTGGTGTCGTAAAGCATCAACTGACCTTAGGAACCTTAATTGAACCATCTTGGCCTTTTTAGGGTAGTGAGATAACTGACTTTGGTGCAGTCCGAGGTTGGTTGATACTCGATACTACACTCAATTGAGGGTTACTTTCCTGGGATATTTCGGTCGCCAGTTCAGTGGCTAAATCGAAACGATGAACAATGAAAGTAATCCAGTGATATTGGGACCTTTAGAACCCGGTTACTTCTAATAGGACAGGTTAAGCCCACCAAACTTCAAGAGGGTAATACCCAGACCTCATGCAGGCCTAAACTCTAAGGGTTTGTCTTGTGTGACTTGTGTGCCTTACCATGTTTGCCTTTGTGAACATTTGTGGTGTATTTAATCATAACATCATGACATCATACAACATCATGAGCATTGACTAACCATTTCAAGGGTTTCGAATCTTCATCTTTGTTCTTGTTTTATAGGACATGGAAACTGCTCGCAGAAAGACAATTCAGGTTAGCTTTGTGAAGATCCCTCCTCAGCTTAAGGAACTTATGTCCAGGATTCCCGAGGGTTCTTCATTCAGTGAGAGACATGGAAGACTCATCAGCTTGGTTAACACCAACATTGAGGAGGATTTGATAAAAGTCCTGTTCCAGTTCTTTGACCCTCTGCATCACTGTTTCACTTTTCCGGATTATCAATTGGTGCCTACATTGGAAGAGTTCTCCCGACTCTTGAAGGTCCCTATCCTTGATCAACTACCCTACAACGGTATGGAAGAGGAGCCCAAGCTTGAAGAGATTGCTAAAGCCTTGCACCTACAGTCATCTGACCTCAAGGGACATTGGGAAGTTAGAAGTGGTATCAAGGGTTTCTTAGCCAGGTTTCTGTTTGAGAAGGCCCAAGAATGTTGGAACTCCCTTGACCTACAAGCTTTTGAAGAGGTTATGGCCCTCCTTGTCTATGGTTTGGTGTTATTCCCTAACCCAGATCAGCTTATTGATATCAGTGCTGTCCAGATCTTCATGACCAGGAATCCTATACCTACGTTGCTGGGGGACATCCTTCACTCATGTTACACTCGAACCATGAGAAGAAGGGGTGTCCTTATGTGTTGCACTCCTCTCCTGGGAAGGTGGTTTATTTCGCACCTTCCACAATCAGTTTTGAAGAACGAGCGAGGTTTGAGATGGTCACAACGGTTAATGACTCTTACGCATGCAGATATACATTGGTGCCCTAGGTCCAGGGAAGACGTCACTATCATTGATCGTTGCGGGGAGTACCCTAATGTTCCTTTATTTGGAATCAAAGGAGGTATTACTTACAACCCATGCCTGGCTTGGAGACAGTTCGGTTATGCTCGGAGGGATGGCCCTCATGACATGTTAATTCCTAACATAGTTTTTGACTTCGACAACGATACTCAAGGACTTCGTCAGAAATTTATCAGAGCTTGGAGGATGCCAAGTAGGATCGACAGCAAGACACTGGGGCACAGGAACTCCATCCCGTTGGAACCTTATCTCAAGTGGGTACGAACCCGCTCCCAGAAGTTAGTAATGCCTTATCCTCATATGCTCCTTGTGATCAAAGAACCAATCTTGGAAGGAGAGGTGTCCTACACCATTCAACATCCCGACATGCCCACCTCCTGGGAAGAAATGCAGAAGAGCTGGGTCCAGCTTAAGGAAGAACGAAATTCTCTTGAGACCAGTCTACATGCTAGCGAAAAGAAGGTCCTGGAACTCACCCGCCTACTGCACGAGGAAAGGAATCTCAACACCTACATCGCGCCAAAGAGGATGCGCAATGTTTTTTTTACCTTAAGGAGTTATTTTGTAATATTTGGCCCATGGGGCATTTATGTACTAACGAATTTATCCTTATTAATATGATGTGCGTTCCTTTTTGTCTACAACAAATTTTGAATGTTCTAAATCCTTGAATGCATTGCACACATACGCATTCCATTGCACCATATGCATAGCAGGTACCCTATTTCACAGGTTGCTTAATTTTCTTCGTTATTTGTGTGCACAGTCATCATGAATCCGGACTCATCCAGTGAGCAAGCAATCAAGGCCCTTCAGGCCCAAAGTGCACAGTTTCAAGAGATGGTCCTAAGCCTAGCCCAAGGTCAGCAAGAGTTGAAGACTCTACTCCTGAAGAAGAAGAAGAAAAAGAGGACTGCATTGTTCAACACCGGACGCAGATTTGGGAACACACTCCACAATGAAGCTGATCCAACTACTTCTTCTGCTGAGAAAAACAGTCCCCAAGGGGGAGGGGCTCCTAGTCCCGCAGTCTCCGACAACGAGACGGACTATAACGACGAACAGTACCCACCTGCTGCTGACAGATACAAGCAATTGGAGGACCGCTTAAGCGCCATGGAAATTCAGAATGTGCCAGGGTTGGATTTCGGAGATTTGGGGTTATCTTCCGGGGTAGTAATTCCACACAAGTTTAAGGCTCCTGCCTTCGCTAAGTATGATGGGGTCTCCTGCCCAAAGTTGCATCTGAGGTCGTACGTAAGGAAAATTCAACCTTACACGGCGGATAAGAACCTCTGGATTCACTTCTTCCAAGATAGCCTTTCGGGGTCACAGCTTGAATGGTTTTACCAATTGGATGGAGCTAGCATCCGACACTGGGAAGATTTGGCAACCGCATTCTACAGACAATACCAATACAATTCTGATCTCGCTCCTACGCGTACCCAACTTCAGGGTATGTCTCTAGGAACGGGTGAAGGGTTCAAAGAGTACGCTCAAAAATGGAGAGATTTGGCTGGCAGGGTGCAGCCTCCGTTAACTGATCGAGAGCTGGTTGATATGTTTCTAGGGACGTTGTCTGGTCCGTTCTTCAATCATTTGGTTGGTAACTCCTCCGCTGGGTTTACAGATTTAATATTGACGGGAGAAAGAATTGAAGCTGGCATCAGGTCAGGCAAGATACAAAAGGCTGCCTCCACAAGTGCTGAGAAGAGGCCGTTTAAGAAAGAAGCAAGTGCCGTCTATGGTCCTAGAAGACAAGTCAAGCTCGAAAGTCGCCAAGCCGTCAATGCTTTGGTCATCTCAAAACCTGTTGCTGCTCCTCAGCAGTACAATCAACAAAGAAGCGAAAGGCCCAAGAGGCAGTATACTCGGCTGAGTATGACCTTATCTCAAATTTTACCCCAACTGTTATCCACCAACCTGGTGACCCTCAAAGAAGCTCCTAAGGTCGTCAACACTGCGTCTCCTAAGTATAACCCAAATGCCCGGTGTGCTTATCATTCTGATAGTCCCGGGCACACTATTGACGATTGCTGGGCCTTGAGAAACAAAGTGCAAGATCTGATCGACGCAAAGGAAATTCAGTTTGAAGCGCCGGAAAGACCAAATGTTGTAACTGCTCCTATGCCCCAGCATAGAGTAAATGCCCTTGAGGAAGAAATGTACGCTGTTTCGGTAAATGAAGTTGTCACCCCTCTGAAGACTGTTAAGAAGAACCTACTGCGGGCCGGTTTATTTCCGGGTTGCGGTGAAGGTTGCCTGTTCTGTGCTGTTTCCCTATCTGATTGTCCCTTGCTGAGGTTAGGCATCCAAGGCCTAATGGATAGCAAGGAAATTCTATTCAAAAAGTCTGCTGTTCAGTTGGTTCCGATAAAAGAAGTTTCTGTGGTTACCATCTTCAATAATCCAATCAAGGCTCCCCTGAAGAAGCCTGTTCAAATCATGACTGTTGCACCTGTGATTATTACTGTTCCGGGGCCTCTCCCCTACGTGTCTGATAAAGCTGTCCCCTGGCATTATGGGGCAGACGTGTATGTAAATGGAATCAAACAAGAATTCAACACTGGCGCCAGTATCTGCGATATCACTGGTCCAGCCAAGGTCACCCGCAGTGGCAGGCTCTTCTCGCCTGACATTGCACCGCCCGCTATTCGAAAACCCCTCCTTATAAAACCTACAAGTTTACCTGTTCCTGTTGCTGATCAAGTTGTTTCCCCTGCTGCCGAGTCATCAAATGCTCGGGGCAAAGGGATTGAAGAAGAGCCTGCCCGGATGGAGGCACCAATACCCATAAATGCTGAAGCCTCCCGACAAGAAATGGAGGAGATCCTGAAAATAATAAAGAAAAGTGATTTCAATGTTGTCGAGCAGCTGGGGCATACACCCTCCAAGATCTCCCTACTCTCCTTATTGCTATGCTCCGAGGCCCATGCTAAGGCCTTGATCTCATTTCTCAAGACGGCCCATGTGCCGCAGGAGACGTCTGCAGTCCAGTTCACTGATTGCATAGCAAATCTGACAGCAGACAATGGCTTGGGTTTTTCAGATGCTGACCTGACCGCGAAAGGAAGAGACCACAATGATGCTCTGCATGTCTCTATCGAATGCAGGGGCACTACTCTGGCGCATGTATTGGTGGATACTGGTTCTTCCTTAAATGTCCTACCGAAGAAGGCTTTAGACCGTTTGGATTATGAAGGCCTAGAACTGAAGCCCAGCAATATCATCGTCAGGGCCTTTGACGGTTCAAAAAGGATGGTTCATGGAGAGGTTAACATCCCTATTCGTGTGGGCTCTCAAGTGTTTGACTCTACTTTTTATGTGATGGATATACGTCCATCGTACTCTTGTCTACTTGGTCGACCTTGGATCCATAAAGCTGGGGCAGTGACCTCCACCTTGCACCAGAAGCTGAAGTATCCCGTCAGGGGGAAGATCGTCACTGTGCAAGGAGAAGAGGAGTATATGGTGAGCCATTTGAATTCCTTCAGATACATTGAGATGGATGGGGAGTTTATTGAAACCCCCTTTCAGCATTTCGAGGAAGTACATCCAATTTTAGCAGCAGCAGAGGCAGCGGTCGAAGAGAATGTTTCCTTGAAGATGGCTTCCCTAAGGGATGCCCGGGCTGTGGTTCAGAAAGGCAATTGTGCAAACTAGGGTCAGCTTCCTGACTTCACTCAGAAGAACGACAAGTTTGGGCTGGGCTTTACTGCAGAAGCTCAGAGGGCTGTGCGCAAGGAGAAGATCAGAAAGGCTCCGGTGTTTATTTCCAGCTCAAGGGTGAATGCTATTGAGGAGGATGTGGAGGAAGCAGAGTTTGACAGTTGGATCTACCCGACTAACAGCAACGGACCAAGCAACTGGACGGCAAAGGATTTTACCCCTATCACATTTGTCACGCAGTAATTAATTTCTTTTGATTTCCAATTTGTAACAAACAATATGTTAAAACTTTGTTGGCTCGGTGTCCTACCCGGGGCATCGTAGCTCCATTTGTGAGGGCTTTTTGTATGACATTTTCATATATCATCAATCAAAACATTGGACGTTTGTTGCATTTCAAATCTTGTGCTCTTTTCCTTTCTGTGTTATATATATTGCAAAACAGCTATATTTACACACACTCACTTATACAGGTTTCAATCCACCCTGGATCTCACTGGTAACAGCTCTGCTACTGCCAGTTATGACTTCGAGAATCCGATCAACTTGGCCGAAGACGAAAGTGAAGATGATTGTGAAGTGCCTGGTGAGCTCGCAAGACTGCTACTCCAGGAAGAGAGGGCTATTCAACCACATGAAGAGCCGGTGGAAACAATTAACCTGGGTACTGAGACAGATAAGAAAGAGGTCAAGATTGGGGCCAATCTAGAGCTCAGCGTGAAGCAACGATTGATCTAGATGCTACAGGATTACATGGAGATTTTTGCTTGGTCCTATGAAGATATGCCTGGTTTGGATGCCGACATTGTAGTTCATCACCTGCCAACCAAGGAAGATTGCCCTCTGGTAAAGCAAAAAGTCCGACGGATGCGTCCAGAGATGTCTGAAAAGATCAAGGCCGAGGTTATGAAGCAGTTTGATGCCGGGTTCCTTGCAGTGACTTCTTACCCTCAGTGGGTTGCCAATGTAGTGCCAGTGCCGAAGAAGGACGGTAAAGTCAGAATGTGTGTTGACTACAGGGATCTGAACAGGGCCAGCCCCAAGGATGACTTCCCCCTACCTCACATTGATGTCCTTGTTGACAATACAGCTCAACACAAGGTGTTCTCCTTCATGGATGGTTTTTCGGGGTATAACCAGATCAAGATGGCTCCAGAGGATATGGAGAAGACTACCTTCGTGACTCAGTGGGGCACCTTCTGTTATAAGGTCATGCCATTCGGATTGAAAAATGCTAGGGCAACCTATCAACGTGCCATGGTTGCTTTATTTCATGATATGATCCATCATGAGATTGAGGTATACGTTGATGACATGATTGCAAGGTCTCAAACTGAGGGGGAGCACCTTGACCATCTGAGGAAGTTGTTTGACCGACTCAAGTTATACAAGCTGAGGTTGAATCCCAACAAATGCACCTTTGGGGTGAGGTCCGGAAAATTGCTAGGTTTCATTGTAAGCGATAAAGGTAGTCAGGTGGACCCTGCCAAGGTAAAAGCCATACAAGAGATGCCGACCCCAAGAACAGAGAAAGAAGTCAGAGGTTTCCTAGGACGACTGAATTACATTGCCCGATTCATCTCACATCTGACTACCACTTGTGAGCCAATCTTCAAATTGCTGAAGAAAGATCAAGTAGTACGCTGGAATGATGAATGTCAGGCTGCCTTTGAAAGGATAAAGTAATACCTCCAAGAGCCACCCATTCTTATGCCACCGGTGGAAGGAAGACCTCTGATACTATACTTGACAGTACTTGACAATTCAATGGGGTGTGTGCTGGGGCAGCATGACGAGTCTGGCCGAAAAGAGCACGCTATTTATTACTTGAGCAAAAAGTTTACCGACTGTGAGTCTCGTTACTCACTGCTCGAGAAAACTTGCTGCGCTCTTGTATGGGCTGCTCGCCGGCTGAGACAGTATATGCTGACTCACACTACTTTGTTGATTTCAAAGATGGATCCCATCAAGTACATATTTGAAAAGCCCGCTCTGTCTGGAAGAATAGCGAGATGGCAAATGATCTTGACAGAATATGATATCCAGTATACAACTCAAAAAGCAATTAAGGGAAGTGTACTGGCAGATCATTTGGCACACCAACCTGTGGACGATTACCAATCACTGAATTTTGATTTTCCGGACGAAGACATCATGGTGGTAACTGACTGTGAGGTACCTGGACCAGATGAAGGACCTGAGGAAGGATCTCGATGGTCTATGCATTTTGATGGAGCCTCCAACGCTTTGGGTAACGGCGTCGGCGCTGTAATCATATCTCCCAAAGGAACTCATACTCCCCTCACCGCCCGATTATGTTTCAGCTGCACCAACAACATGGCAGAATACGAGGCATGTATCATGGGTTTACAAGCTGCAATCGACCTAAGGATAAAATTTCTAAGTGTCTTCGGAGATTCCGCTCTCGTGATCAATCAGATCAAAGGCGAGTGGGATACGAAACACCCGAATCTTATTCCTTACAAGGAGTATGTGTCGACCCTGCTTCCCCACTTTGAAGAGATAACTTTTGAGCACTTCCCTAGAGAGGAGAATCAGCTAGCGGACGCCCTAGCTACGATGTCTTCAATGTTCAAAGTTAAATGGGACAATGAGGCTCCCCGAATCATAATCTGGAAGTTGGATGAACCGGCATACTGTTGCGAGCTCGAGGCTGAGAAGGTTATTGAAAAACCCTGGTATCATGAGGTGAAGAGGTACTTAGAAGCTCAGGAATACCCTGAAGGTGCGTCTGTCAATGATAAGAAGTTCATGAGGAGGTTTGCTGCAAAATTCTTCCTCAGCAAAGGCATTCTCTACAAACGGAATCATGATTCAACTCTGCTACGTTGTGTGGATAAGGCAGAAGCAGAGAAAATCATGACAGAACTGCATGAAGGTACATTCGGAACACATTCCAGTGGACACACCATGGCTAAGAAAATCCTTCGGGCAGGATATTTCTGGTCCACAATGGAAGCCGATTGTTACCAACACTCCCGAACTTGTCATAAATGCCAGATCTATGCTGACAAGGTGCATATCCCTCTAGTTCCTTTGAATGTCCTGACGGCACCTTGGCCTTTCGCAATGTGGGGCATCGATATCATCGGTGAGATCCGACCGACGGCATCCAATGGGCATCGCTTCATCTTGGTGGCGATCGATTACTTCACGAAGTGGGTTGAGGCAGCTTCCTACGCCACAGTAACCAAGAGCGTCGTGGCACGTTTCATCCGGCATAATCTGATCTGTCGGTACGGCGTCCCGGAAAGAATCATTACGGATAATGGTACCAATCTCAATAACAAAATGATCACTGAACTCTGCGAAAAATTCAAGATACAGCACCACAATTCTTCTCCCTACCGGCCGAAGATGAATGGGGCTGTAGAGGCAGCCAATAAAAATATCAAGAAAATTGTGCAGAAGATGACAGTGACCTATAAAGATTGGCATGGGATGTTACTGTTCGCTCTTCATGGGTACCGCACCTCAGCAAGGACGTCAACCGGGGCAACTCCCTTCTCCTTGGTCTATGGCATGGAGGCAGTCTTGCCAATTGAAATTCAGATACCCTCTCTCCGGATAATGAAGGATGCAGACTTGGATGAAGATGATTGGATCCAGACTCGACTTGATCAATTAAATCTGATTGATGAAAAGAGGCTCACTGCTATCTGTCATGGTCAAACATATCAAAAACGGATGATCAGGGCATTTAACAAGAAAGTCAGACCACAAGAGTATCAAGTTGGGGACCTGGTAATCAAACGCATCATCCTTCCTCAAAGTGATCCCCGGGGAAAATGGACCCCTACTTACGAAGGGTCATTTGTGGTTAAACGTGTATTCTCAGGAGGAGCCATGATCCTAACCACCATGGATGGTGACGACCTTCCTCACCCCGCCAATGCAGACATAGTGAAAAAATACTACGCATAAATAAGAGACCCGCTAGGTTGACATACCTAGGCAAAAATAAGGGCTTCCCGGCGAACCAAAAGGGTTCGTGCAAAAATAAGGGATGAAATGAATAAAAATCTATACACCCGGCAAGTCGAAAACCCGAAAGGGCGGCTTGGGCAAAAATGGGTATCCCGGTGGACTGAAAACCCGAAAGGGCGGTCCAGGCAAAAGTTAGAGATAAAAGCGTAACACTATGTCTCATTGGATCACTTCGCATCCGGAATTCGGCATCAACTATCTGGCTCAAGATTTCGGCATCGACCAATCAGCTTCATCTTCAATTAGGCAGCAAAGCGATGAGACGTTCGAAGACATAAAGGCGATAGCAGAGTTGGAACCCAGTGGGATTGTTCACATAGCTGTTTTGTTTCCTTTTTCAAATTGTAAACTCTATAATATTTGGCGATGTCCTCTTACTAGGATGTCAGCCTCTTGTACAAAAACGCCTATTCACAGGCAAAATTTAAATCAATACAAATTCACTTGTCCATACAAATTACCATTGTTTTCCTTTTTCTGTTTTTTCTTGCGAAGAACGTCCAATGTTCATTTTTGATATATGCATTTGACATTAAATTGCTGATTCATAAATATTTGCATATGAAACGAGAGATTGATTACAGGTGACATCAGAGACAGGGGGAATTGAAGTTGTCTAATGCAGTCTGGTTGTTTTGTCCGCCAAGGCACCAAGGTAGGTTCAACTGAAGAATGTGGCCAGATCATCTCAGCTCCCCGCAGAGTAAAATCAGGTTCAGCAATACTTTCCCCGAGCGGAGTTGATTCCCCGTCGATCCTGAAAAAGCACAACATTCCCCGGCAGGTCTTAAAGCTCATTCCTAGTAGATTCTGGAAGCTTACCCCCTGCGGAGCACGGACGTCTCTCCCAAGTTTTATTTAGAGTTATTTCCTCACAAGGACTTATAACTGGGTTATCCTCAGCTAAAAACCACGGAAGACCGCCCTCGGCAAAGTTCCTTCAATCCCCAGCGGAGTTTATCATCATTATCCCCAGCGGAATCTATCACTAAAGTCCTCAACAGGCCTCTCATCAAACTTCGGCCAAGTGTCTCTTCCACAGAGCAACTTCCCGGCCGTTCGTCAAGGATTTATTTTCCTAAGATGAAATTACACTCATAAACATTTCACATTTTCATACATCTTGCTTACACACATGATGAAGCGCATACAACACTATCTCATGATTGAACATCATAACACCATGCATATCATACATCATGACATTGCATACAACTTACGTTTTGCCTTTTCAGGAAAAAGACAATCCCAAAAAAAACAATTACCTTCAACTGTCGCAATTCCAGATTCGATACCTGTATCTAGCCAGGGCACATCTGAGAGTGATCAGTTTCCAGACCCGATTCCTGTATCTAGCCAGGGCACGTCTGAAGAGTTCGAAGATTCGATTCCTGTATCCAGCCAGGGCACATCTGTCAACTACAACACCTCCAGATTCGATTCCTGTATCCAGCCAGGGCATATCTGTTGACCACGTTTCCAGACCCGATTCCTGTATCTAGCCAGGGCACGTCTGAAGAGTTCGAAGATTCGATTCCTGTATCCAGCCAGGGCACATCTGTCAACTACAACATCTCCAGATTCGATTCCTGTATCCAGCCAGGGCACATCAATTAACGACCATTTTCAGATTCGATTCCTGTATCCAGCCAGGGCACATCTGTGAACAACCAATTGTAGATTCGACACCTGTATCTAGCCAGGGCGTATCTGCATGAGGAGATTGAAGATCAAACACCTGTAACAAGCCAGGAAAACATCTGTCTTTCTCAAATACACAAGTTCTCGCTAAGGAATCTCTTATGCGATCGAAACTTCCAAATGGCATCTATAAGCCCATTCCCGACAAAGTTCTGTCACGTCTCCAGATGGCATCTATAAGCCCATCTCCCTATCTACCACCTCTCCCAAATGGCATCTGTAAGCCCATTCCTGACATCACATTGCTGATACTTCAACATGCGAGCGCAAATTTCCGGGCACTCTAGTGTCCAATCTCCTTTTACCCTCGAGTCGCGAAAGGAAAACTTGCCAATCTAACTCTTCAGGTTCAAGAAGATTGAACAGGGGCAACTGTTGTACCCCAAAATTTGCCCTCCCATTTCCTCAACATTTTCTCATCACAAGACCTTTGAAGATCAAGGTCCAATTAGGGTTTCCTCTGCTCAAGATTTCTCCTTGCACTGTGGACTCAAATTAGGGTTTGTGTTTGCCCAAGGATGTTTTGACCTAAAATTCCTAAGATGACTTTCATGCTTCATATTGGACTCCCAAGTTTACCTATACCAAGTTTCAAGTCTTGATTCCAAGTTTTGCCCAGTCAATTGGACAGTTGACCTAAAAATCAGCTGTATTGGGGAAAAAGTCAACTGTGGCCAATTGACAGTCAAACCTCATGAAATTTGACCCACATCAACATTATGAACTCACATGAACCATTTGATCAAGTTTGGACCACAATTCCACAAGAAATTTGATCAGATCACCAAAAGGGCAAAATGGTCATTTTTAGGGTTTTGACTGCACAAAGGAAATTTTTGACTGTTTGACCTAGCCAATGGCAAACCAAATTCACATATGGACTCAAGGACTCAATGAAATGGTCTTGACACATTCATCAAGCTCAAAAGATCCCAAGTACACAAGATTGACAGTTGAATTTCCCAGTCAATTGATCAATTTTGACTGTATACTGAAAAGTCAAACTTTGACTTTTTGGTCAAAATCAAGAGTCAAGATTCATTTTTCATCAAAACTTGCCAAATCATGAAACTTGTTCACCAAGAAATCACAAATTGCAAATTAGGGTTAGAAAATGGAATTTTTCATAACTTAGAATTTTTCTAAGTTATGAAAAACCCTAATTTTTTCCCAACTTTGCCCCATCTTTTCACCAAGATCCATTTGGATTCAAACAAAAGTCAAAACATGAAAGTTGTAGCTTGTTGCATAATCTCCAACTTTGATTCACAAATTTTTCTCATTTTAAGCTTGTATCTCAAGTTACAATTTTTTGAATAAGGGCACTAAACCATTTTTAACTTAGTGAAATTTTAACCTATTTTGACAAGGTTTTCTACCCCACTTCAAGGACACTTTTCATACCCTTCCAATTGGAATTTTAATTTGCATTTCAAAGATGGATTGTAGTACACATTCCAAGCTTTCCAAAATGTCCAAGAACTTCTCAAATAATCTCATGGTTAGAGAGAATCGAATTTCACAATATAGCAAAAAACCACTTTGTTCATGACCAAGTTCCATATCCATAACTTTGCAAATTTGAACTCAGCATAGTTTGTGCTACTTTACAGGTCCTTAAACCAAATTATACTCCTTAATTTAATGCTTGTTCATTGTGCCAAAGTGTTGTTCCATGAGTTCAAGCATTGTACACAAGATTGATCCATTTTTAGATAAAGTAAACTTTCCATTCTTGAAAAGGTTAGCGTTATGTCCAATTGAAAATCAAGAAGGTACAAGCTAAATCCTTTTGGCACAAGATTATGGACAAGTTGCTCTGATCAAGAGAAGATTATGCAGCACATTAGGAGGTCCCCTACTGACCTAAAACCTCAACTTGCTTTTGTTTGCTTCAAGTTCAAGAAAAGTCCATAACTTAACACAACTCTCTCTTCAGCATAGAGACACAACACAAAAGCTATCAAACACATTCCAAACTACCCAACCAAGCTTTTGCACGAGCCATTTGCCTCTCAAGCACTCTCCATCTCAGAAACACCACAAAACTGCTCAAATAGAGCAAGCCCTGCAGATTGAGTGCTATCTCTCAATCCCTTCAAGCATTTTTGTCCAAACTTGTTCCTCTACCTTCCTTACAACCTATGCAAGCTATCCAGAAGCTAAGGCACGATCTGTAGTTGCTCTAACCACTTCCACCATTTTCACATCTTTGACTTGCAGGTGAAGTTCTACAGCTTGATTCAGAAGCTTTCAAGACAAAGTAAGCATTGAAACGGCATCCCTGGACCTCAAGGAAGCTTTTCCAATCATTACCTTGCACTAGAAGTTCCTCATTCTCCAGATAGAAGTTCAGCTGCACAGGTAAAACTTTGAACTCGTATCTCTCTTATCATGCATTTTTAGTCTTAAGTTTGTGAAGAAACAAGGTTCTACTCATAGCCCTGAACATGTACATATCTTTACATTTCATTTCTTTTGCCTGAGTAGAGAGAATTTAAGCTTTGAAAATGGCAGAAAGTTTAGGTCAAGATTTGGGATTGATAAAATTCTCTCTCATTTCTGAGAGTTAGGATGAGTTTTTTATATATTTGGAATCGTGATTCAATGCTTGACATGTTTTGTGTTGAAAGTTTGTGCAAAATCTCAAAGAATCATGATTTTTAATCTCTGAAACAAGGCGCGCGTTTTGGCCAAAGGTTGAAGAAGAAGTGGAGTGGGCTGGGCCTGTGTTATTTTGCTCTTCACACCATTTTTTTTTATTCACACCCCCTGAGCCCATTTGTTCATTTTTTAACATTTTTGACTTTTTCCTTTCATGTTTGACTTGTTTATTTTTTTCTCATGACATTAAAAAATTAAAAATATTTTTTCCATCATTTTTTGTATTTATTGCATATTTATTTGTTTATTTCCTTTGTTTATACATAAATATTATATATATACTATTATTAGAATAAATAGAAAAATAGTGTGAATACATTTTTATTTTTATTTACCTTCTGAAAATATTTTACATAAAAAATACTCTTTTTCTTTATTTCATTAAAATATTAAATAAATATTTATTTTGTGTATAGTACATATTTAAGATTTAATATAAATATATACATAGGTTTATTAATATATTTAAGTTAAAATATAAGAATACTTGAATTTTTTATTTTTATTAATATTTGATACAAAAATACTTTTTTTCATAATATACTTCATTTTATTTTATTTTTATAAATAATAAATAAATATTTGTATTAAATTAGATAATAATACATTTTCTTTAAAATTAGGGTTTTTGCCCTAAATTCAAAATACTCCAAGAAATAATATATCTTTTATTTTCTTTTCCCTTTTACATAAATAATATTTTTTTCATACATATACAAAACATTTTTTTGCATCTTGCATTCTTATTTAATTTTTTACATTGATTAAATTGCAAATATTCAAATGATGTAATAATTTAGATTTAAATTCTTGTCAATATCCCCATTTGAACATTTGTACCCCCCTTCCCATATTTGGTTTTGTAATAGCTTAGTAATTTTAATTTCGCACTTTATTGTTTTCTAATGATAACATGTTAGAATTAGGGTTTGTATGCGAAAAAACGATAAAAAATAGTTTGACCTAATACAAGATAAACAAGCATGAAAATGGACACACAAATCACACTTGCACCCCCTAGGGTATTCCACTTGTTGCCTTCAAATAAATGAGCCATATTGTATGTTGAACTTCTTTGGGCAAAGCAAGCAATTTGAATGATCATAGCCCCTCGACAAAACTTTTTCAAAACAAACAAAAACAAATGATCAAGTCCCTTAAAGAAAATTGCCCAAAGACATTTAACGCCGTTGCAATTATGGTCTAAACGATGACCCGCGCCTGTCCCTTTCACATCCTAACATAAGGTTGTCCACCAAATTCAATGGTGGAACAAACTTGTTAAAAAGGTTAAAACGTAGCAATAATCTTTTGAGGAATTTAGGAGTAGATAACCTCTTAGTTACTTGAATAAAACTTGCAAAACAAAACACTTGCCCAATTTCAAAATCACACAACACTACACTTTCAAAACAACTTTCAAAAACAAATGAAAACCTTTTCAAAAGACATACATCTTTGTATACATCCCCACATGGATCATTACAAAGGTTGCCACCACATTGGCATCTTTTCAAAACCTTTTCAAAACCCACACACTCAAGCACCATTTAAAACAATTGAAAACAAAAGGCAAGTGATCTAAGCAAGTAACTAAGAGCCCATGGATAACCATGGATAGAAAGGGTGCTAATACCTTCCCTTTCTATAATCTACTCCCCGAACCCAAGAAAACATCTCAAAAGGTTTTTGCTGTGCTTTTTAACCTTTCCTTAGGATAAAATAAAAAGTCGGTGGCGACTCTTGCTAACCGCAACATTTGCGAATACAAACGCAAAACCCAAGTCAGTTCTCCCACCGTATCACAGATATCATTGTCTAAAGGAAACAAATATAGAACGATTCCTTTTTTCGAGTAGGTAGATTAGTTCTTAGATACTTGCTCATCCAAAATAAAACTCTTTTCACACTTTCACTCTTTTACAAACAAGTTTTGAAAAACACTTCATTACACTCTTGAAGACAGATGCAAGAGTTAAATCAAAGTTAAAATAAAAACTTTTCAAAACCCACAAGAACAAAGAAAACAATTTTGAAAATGATAAGCAAGTATCTAAGATCCCGTAGATAACTACAGATAGAAAGGGTGCTAATACCTTCCCTTTCTATAATCTACCCCGTACTCAGAAATATCTCAAAAAGGGAATTTTTCGGTGCTTTTTTCATTTCCTTGTTGGATAAAATAAAAGACGGTGGCGACTCTTGCTTACCGCGACATTTTTCAAAAACAAACGCAAAACGTAAACCAGCATTCAAAAAATAGTCAGTTCTTCCACCCTATCACAGACTTCAAATATCTTCATAACCTTATGGAAGACCTATAAATTCATTCTTACCCTGCCTTGCATTTTTTGTCTATTTTATTCATATTTATTTTGTTTTTATTCACATAAATACAAGATAAATTATATAAAATAGTGAATGATGGATCATGACACTTTGGATTTTGGTTGGGATTTATTTTAGGCCCATAAATTCGTGCAAGGCTATCCAGGTTCATCCCCCCAAACAAAATGAGCAAGAATGACCATTTTTGGAATTTTTTCGAATTTGATATTGGTTTTTAAACCATGGCTTAATGGGATGATTTCCTTCCTTATTACCTTGTCTCCTCCCTCTCTACTATAAATACATCACATATGCAAGCCAAACTAACGCAGAGACATTACCTAGAGAGCCATGAAAAATTCCAAAATTTCAACCAAAGTTGCAAAAGTTGAAACACATTTTGCAGGTGCTCACAATTCAAACTAGTGATCATATGTTTCTCCTGAGGTTCCTAGGGACCTGTTCCAACCATTCTCAAATCTTGAAACCTCCCAGATCGTCATATCCAACTCATCACCGTTTAGGTAAAATCTAAACTCCAAATCTTTATTTTTACGAATTGTTGAATGTTTTAACATGCATGTATGAGTTTCTGGGCATCCTTAGAGAAAGTTAAAAGCATTATATGGAATGCATTACGTGTAGATCATAAAATTCCATGATCAAATTGTGTTAGGGTTTTTGATTCATAACTCAAGATGCATGAGTTTTCTAGTTAATCTAAGGCCAGATTCGTGATCAGGGCGAAATTTTAAATGGAACAGGGTTTTTGTTCTGTCTTGAAACTAACAAATTTGCAGGATCCATATTTTGATGTACCAGAGAAGACAACCAGAGTTTGATTCCGGCGTCCCTCCGGTCGTTTGACTCAGGCAGAAGGTGGCATGGCAGGGCAGCGTGTCCTGATTGGCCCATTCAAATGCAAAGGGGCTCATCAGCGCTCGCGTATTATTTTTTAATATATTTTGAGTCATTTTTCAAATATTATATTATGCATTGATTAGGATACATGAATTCAAAGGAAGCTCAGATGGAAAGGCGTGTGTGTGCAAATGGAAATGACCTAGGTTCGAGTCCCAAGTCCAGCATTTTTTATTTTTCTAACATTCTCTTGTAGATTCCGTACAGCCATGCTACGCATGTACACCATAGGCCATCAGATCCAAACGCATTAAGCATGCATCCCCATCATGGACACTCAAGGGATCCTCACACTAGATCCATACAGTTTCAGGGCCAGCTTAGTATGGGCCTAGCAAATTTTCAATCCTCACCCCCTATTTGCTTCCCAATCAAGCCCAATTTTTATTTCTTCATTCATTTTATTTATTTGTTTATTAATTTCAAAAATCTTTTTTCTTAAAAAATCCAAGAAAATAAAATAATAATAATAGGCTTAGGTTTTTTTTCAATTAGTTTAATTCTCATTAATTTAATTTATTAATTATTTTAACTTCATTTTATCAATTTAAAATCAACTAGACTTAGGTTTATTTTATTCAAATATTTTCTTAATAAAAATACAAAAATATTAGAATTAGGTTAATTTCATTTAATATTTATAATCTTAATTAAATTTAGATTTAGTTTAATTATTTTTCTTAGTAAAAAAAAAACAAAAACCAAAAAAAATTATTTTACTTAGATTTTTTTAGGATTTTTGACGACTCTTTCCATCTCGCACGCGTTATTTACTTTCACACTTTTTTATACTAATGTATCTGCTGATGGAATGTAATATAATTAACTAGGACGTTACTTTACTACTTTTCTTTATTTTTTTCCCATTTTTGGACATGTAAATACCCCCCCTGAAGCATTGTAATAACATAGATTTAACTTTCTGCACTTTAAATTTCTGCAATATATTAACTACTTAGATGTATGACTAATAGGATTGTATGGCAGAGATTAAAATCAAACGTTAGCAAACTTAACACAATACTAAATTAATATGAACATAACACACTTGCACATATACACCTCTAGGGTATTCCCACTTTGGTTGCCTTCGGAAATAAAATAATCATGTCCCTCGAAAGTAGGGATGCTTTAGCAAAGACCCTAAAAAGAAAGATCACAGTCCCTCGATGATCCTACAGTGTTGCCTTTCGGTAAATGATCTAGTCCCTTAAACAAATTGCTAAAGCGTCTCGACATGTTACCTTTATGACTGTACGATGACCCGCAAACGTCCCTCAAACATCCAACGGTAGGACTACCTACTCATTAATAGTATGATAGCACTGCCTAAAGGATAAGAGGAAAAGAACAAACCTTTTCGAGTATAAGTAGATAGTTCATAGATGCTTTCTCAAAGAAAAAGCTTTCACACTTACACAAGACATTTCAAAAACACTTTTAAAAAATGCTTTATCAACACTCTTGAGGACCGATACAAGAGTTATCATAAAGAGAATCGCCGCACTAAGGTAATTTTCAAACTACTTTTTAAAAAACACACAAAAGCACAAGGTATTTCAAAAATGGGCTAAGAATCTAAGAGCCCGTAGAAAACTACGGATGGAAAGGATGCTAACACCTTCCCTTTCCATAATATACCCCCTCACACAGAAAACTCTCGAAAGGTCTTTTTCTGTTCTTTTCACTCTTTCCTTTGTTGGATAAAAGAAAAGTTGGTGACGACTCTTGCTTTCTGAAATATTTGCGTAACAAACACAAAACCAGTATAACAGTCGGTTCTGCCACCGTATCACAAAACTGGCGACTCTGCTGGGGAAAATAAAAAGTGGGGTTACCTTAAGAGTTAGTTCATGTTAAAACTGTTTTAATTGCTTGCTTTGTATGATTTAATTTTAAGGGTTTTGTTTAGATTGTTATTAAAAGATCCTACACTCAGATCTGGGGCACCTTATTAGGTAAGTAGCAATAAATCATGGAAGTTGTACAACATAGACCGATATGGACAAAGTGATGGCTACGTTAGCATGATACTCTGGCTTGTACTAATGTTCCTTGAGTCAGTCAAGGATAATATTAGGCTTCCTTATAGTGTCATTAAGCGCTAAATGACCTTTAGAACCTTTAATTGACTCATCCTAAGCCATTAGAAAGTAGTGAGATGGCCGGCTTTGGTTCTGATCGAAGATTGGTTGATACACTACACTACACTCATTGAGATTGGACTTTTGGGATATTCTGGCTGCAATACTTCGGTGCTTGAACTAGAACAATGCCTAAAAGAAAGGTCAGTGATATGAGACTACTTAGAACCCGATTACTATTAATAAGGAAGGTTGAGCCAACTAAAACTTCAAGAGGGTACTTAACTTTTAAAACACATGCAAGCCTTTAAACTTAAGGTCTCTGTGTGACTTGTGTGTGTTTGATATACTTGTGAACATAACATCATAAACATCATAACATGTCATGTACACTAACCATTTAAAGGGCCTATGGATTCATCTCTCCTCTGTTTTGTAGGTTATGGATTCAACTCGCAGAAAAACCATCTGAATCAATTTTGTATAGATTCCTCCCAAACTCAAAGAAATGGTTCTAAAAGTTCCTGAGGACTCATCATTCAACAAGACATATGGTCACTTGCTCAATTTGGTTACTACCGGTTTTGACGAGGATTTGATGAGTGTCTTATTCCAGTTCTTTGATCCTAAGCATCATTACTTCAAATTTCTAAACTATCAATTGGTGCCTACACTGGAAGAATTCTCCAAAATACTTGGTTTGCCTATATTGAAGCAGATACCCTTTATCGGTTTAGAATAAGACCCAACTGCTGAAGATGTTGCCATAGCTTTGAATTTTAAGCCATCTGACATTGAGTCCAATTGGGAAAGAAGAAGCGGAGTTAAGGGAATCCTGACAAGTTTTCTGATGAAGAAAGCCCAGGTATTCCTAGACGCTATGAGTTACCATGCCTTTGGAGATGTTTTAGCTCTTTTAATCTACAGGTTGGTTATGTTCCCTAATTTAGACCATTTTGTAGATGTCAGTGCCATCAACATCTTCCTTGCTCATAATCCAATGCCTACATTGCCCAGGGATATTCTGCATTCACTCCACACCCGTACCATGAAGAAGCGGGGGACTCTTATGTGTTGCATACCTCTACTATATAGGTGGTTTCTTTCACACCTTCCTCTGTCAGTAATGAAGAATGAGTTAGGTTTAAGGTGGAACCAAAGGTTAATGTATCTTTCTCACTCTAACATCTATTGGTGCCCTCGCTCCCAAGAAGACATCTCTTTTATTGATCACTGTGGAGAATTTCCCAATGTAACACTCCTTGGAATTAAATGGGGCATCACCTACAACCCTTCTCTAGCTTTATGTCAGTTTGGTTACGCCCGAAAGGATGGCTGTTGTACCCCAAAATTTGCCCTCCCATATTCTTCAAGATTTATCAAGGTCAATCCTCAAATGGTTCAAGTTTGCTCAAGGGTTGCCCAGTCTAAACATCCTCCTAAGCCAGCCAAATTAGGGTTTTGGTTCCTTCAAAGAAATTGAGGTTTTCAATGGTCCAATCAAGTCCCATGTGCCCATATACATTGTCAAGCACCCACATGGCAAGTTTCAAGACTCACAGGGTCAAGTTGCACAGTCAAAAGCTCCATTTGTTTCACAGTCAACTGCAGGGGCAAAATGGTCATTCGGCAGTCAAAGGTCAAACTTTTTGGTCAACATTTTGTTTTGAAGCCACAATCATCATTTGATCAAGTCTTGATCATGATTCTACAAGAATGGCTCAAAAATCATCAAGATGCAAAAGTTTCCATTTTGGGACAGTAGAAAAGTCAACTGTACATTGACCAGGGCATAACTTTTTCATGGTGCATCAGAAAAATCCCATCCAATGCTAATTTTGAAGGGGATGACATTTACTACAACTCATCCTCACATTCCAAGTCCAAGAAATGCTCTCACAAAAAGTTATCAATTTCTACATTATAGGTCAATTTCAAAAGTCAACAAAAATGCACTTTAAGTCAAAGACCATAACTTGAGATTGGTAAATACAAATGACATGGGACCAAAGGAATTGGTTAGAGGACTTCAAGACCTTTCCAAAATGTCCAAGAACATGTTCATATGATCAAAATTGAGCAAGATATGCATTGGAGAAGTTGGGAAATTTTTGTGAAATGGCAAAAGTCAACTATCCTTAAAACTTCAATTTTTTACAAAAGGGCCCACTTTCTTCCACTTGATTCAGCCTTGTCATGCCACCCACGTGTCCCATGATTAATTTCAAGACCAAACATTAATTTTTCCATTTTTATTTAATTTTATTGATTTAATTCATTTTAAATCCATAATAATTCAAATAAAATCTAAAAATTAATGGAAGGGCATCTTTTTGATTTGGACAACTTTCATATACCACATGCCAGCTATCAAATTCGTGCTAGGGCTATTTTGTGCATAAAATCATGGTTTTGCTTCAAGTATGGAAAGGTCTTTAATGGTGATCAACAAAAATCTCAAGACATCAATACAATGGATCCCAAGCCCAAACTTTGACCTAATTCTATTCCCATACATATGCTGAAGCTAAACCTAATACTATTCACGTACAAGCTGCTGCAAGAATACCATTACCCTATTGAAAAAAAGCCAAGAAAATTCAAAACTGAATTCAACATTCCAGCACGATTCAAAGCCTTAGAGTGATTCAAACACATTGCTAGCATTCCCAGAAGCACATTGCAATCAAAAACTAGCCTTAAAGCTCAAGAAACGTGCAAGAACAGATTCACGGTTACCACTTTTTTTTCCAGAAACGCATATCATTATCCATGCATATTTAACATCTTTTGTGGATTGTTTTGTGTTGATAGGACTCAAAGGAAGCTAATGGTGTGGTTCAATTGCCTTGAAACGTCCTGAAACGTAAACTACCATTAACGAATTCTAGGGTTTTCAAGCTCTTGATTTGGGGCTTTTCAGAATAGGAAAAATCACACTTCATGACACCCATGGTTGAACTCAGGAGATCAATACGAACTGAATCCAACCCTCGCGCCTAATTTATATAGCCTGTAGGGCTATTCGTTATTTTCCTCGTGATATTTTGTGGGGGTTAAAAACCCCCGCTAACCATTTGTTTTTTTGTAGGCACGAAGAATAAGACGATTACGTGTTTACATATGGCTGGCTGGTTTGAATAAGACGCACACTTTTTGTTTTGATAGCATACGAGTTACTTTTGATATATTATAATTAATGGTCATTATGTTAACAGATGCAGCATCATGGCGTAGTGAAAAGTGAGGTGGACGTTCACCATTGGGACCTGGGTTCGATTCCCAGGTCCCCCCAAATTCCTTGTTCATATTTTTTCCAATATAATCATATGCAGGCATTCTCAAAGTGTCCCACCATGCCCTCATGCATCAGCGTGCCATGTGTCCACAGCCACAAATCCAATGGCCCTGAGGTGCTGACCACCATGCTACCCAGTCAATGAACGCTCAGCAAATCCCAGAAGTCAACGCAGGCTTGAGTTAATGGGCCTAAATTTCCAGATTCACCTCCCTAAGGGTCCAACACCCCCCCTGGTTTTGTTACTCTTTTTATTTTCTTTTTCTTTTATAATTTCTTTTTATTAATTGTTAGTATTATTATTATTAATTCATAAATTAATTATTTTTCATAATAAATTCAGATAATATAAAAATTGTAAATAAAATGTAAATTAATTAAATTAGTTAAATTAGGTTAACTTTAATATTTTTTCATAATAAATAAAATTGACTTAGAATTAGGGTTTTTCTTTTGACTTTTAATTTCTTATTTTTATTTTCATTAAAAAACACAAAAACATTTTTTCTTTTAATAAATTAATTAATTAGTAATTAGGTTTAATTTCATTAATTGCAAAAAAAGGACAAATCTCATTCTTTTCTCAAAAAGGGTCAAAACCCTCAGGACGTCCCGATTCAATCTTTCGCGGGCGTATTTATTCTTTTTAATTCATTATTTTGTATCTGCTCAGGAAATGTAATAGTTAATTAGGCTTTACCGCTTTATTTACTTTTCTCGCACTTTATTTCCAAACGGGTTATGTTTTTGGCGATGTATAGACCTGCGCCTTGTAATAGCTAGATTTACCCTTTCCGCAATTTATTTTCCGCACTCTTAACTATTAAAAATGCATGAAAGACTTGTATGAAAAATAAAATCAATCCGTAGCTCACAAATACATGATCAAAGATAAACATAAACTAAAACAACACACATGCACATGCCACTCTTAGGGTACGCCTCACTGGTTGCCTCGAACGTGGTCGTCAAGTATATGATGTTTTAGAGGTCGCCCTCCTGTCTAAAGATCCAGTTGCCTCGAAACGGTTGCCTCGGATAAAAAAGGATCTAAGACATTAGGGTTACCGCTAAGGCGTCCTCACATTGCTTTAGTGACCACATGTCCGTTAATCGAATTGACCCGAAAACTCCAACGATGGTGCTACCTACTCCTCAATAGTGGGATAGCACTCTCTAAAGGATACTTGCACAGTTTAATTCCCTTTTGAGTAGGTAGATGTTCTTAAGTACTTGCTCTTTCAAAACAAAACAAATTTTTCGCACTTACACTTTTCAAACAAAGTTTTCAACAACACATCATACACTCTTGAGGACAGAAACAAGAGTTAAATCGAAGTTTTCAAACAAAACTCTTTTCAAAACCCACAATCACAAAGAAAAGCAAACTTTTGAAAACACAGTGAGCAAGTACCTAAGAGCCCGTAGATAACCACGGATAGAAAGGGTGCTAACACCTTCCCTTTCTATAATCTACCTCCCGAACCCGAGAAACATCTCGAAAAGGAATTTTTCTGTGCTTTTGTCCTTTCCTTGTTGGATAAAATAAAAGACGGTGGCGACTCTTGCTTACCGCGACATTTTGCGAAAACAAACGCAAACGCAAACCAGCATTCCAAAACAGTCAGTTCTATTTCCACCGATCACAGAATTGGCGACTCTGCTGGGGAGACTTATAAGTGAGGTGTACCTTAGGATTAGACCACTCTTATGTTTTCAATTGTATGTCTTGATTGCTTTTATATTTGTGGGCTTTGTATGAGAGTTTCATAGATCCTAACCCGGATCTGGGGGGATACCTTTTAGGTAGCAACAAACTTTGAGGGAAATGTGCGGGGTATACCGACACGGTTGAAGCAGTTGCTACATTGATGTGGCACTTTGGTGAGTACCGGTAACCCTTGAGTCAAGTCAAGGAGAGTACGGGGCCGCCGCGTGGTGTCGTGAAGCATCAACTGACCTTAGGAACCTTACTTGACTATCCTGGCCTCTTTAGGGGTAGTGAGATGACCGACTTTGGTGCAGTCCGAAGTTGGTAGATACTCGATACTACACTCATTGAGGGTTGTTTTCTTGGAATATTTCGATCGCCAGTTCAGTGGCTAAATCAAAAAAATGAACACAAAAAACAACCCAATGATATTGAGCTCCTTAGAACCCGGTTACTTTTGATAGGACAGGTTTTAAGCCAACCAACTTCAAGAGGGTAGTACCTAAACTTCATGCTGGCCTAAACTCTAAGGGCTGTCTTGTGTGACTTGTGTGCCTTTAAACTTGGACTACTTGTACATACTAGTTATCTAACAACATGGGTTCCTTGCAGGTTTTGTTTACAGTCCTTAATTAGGACTCATTACATGGCCTACTTACATCACTCCATGCATAGCATAACATCATACCATTGCGTGCATCCTGCATAAGGATTAACCCATTTCAAGGATCTCAAGGGTCTGTGATGCAGGTCATGATGAATCAAATGTCTAGCAAGGGGCAAAGGGGATTTATTTTCCTCTAGCCAAGGTTAATGACTTGAGTCAGGGGCTATGACCCACTCGATATGGTGAGCCTTGACTCTTGAAGAAGGACTCTCAACAACATGAAGTTCCTTCAATCAAGCTACCAGATTCTAACAATTTTCTTGTTTACCCCGCGGAATCCTTGAAAACATCGCATGCATACATACACATCATTGCATAACAGGTACCCTTGTTACAGGTCACTTACCTTCTTCGCTGTTTATTTCACCAATGGCTTCCCAACAAGACAGCCAGGATCTTCAGGCTCAAGAGACTCGGTTCAGAGAGATCCTCCTAAATCTATCCAAGGGGCAGGAAGAGCTGAGAACACTCCTCATGGGGACTTTGGTCAGGAACAGTCCAGAAGACGATAAAGACGAACGGCTGAAACATCTGCAAGATGAGGTAGATACAATGAAAACCCAGATGCTGGGGCAGATGGCTCTCATCCAAGACTTAGCTCAATGACAAGAAGAGCTCAGGGTTCTCGTCAACCAACTGCTTCGGGATAACCAACTGGGGAAAACATCTAAGGTTGGAGAGCCAGTCACCATCAAATTCCCTTTGAGACAAGAAGACAAGGGAAAAGCTCCTCAACTCGCTTCAGGGTCACAAATCCAGCATCAACCTCACCAGCTTCAGCAAGACATTATGAAGCAAGTAGTCAGGGTTGGAGACCAAACCGGTAATCAGCCTCCAAGAAGTCAAAGGTTTGGTTCAACGAATAGGCTTCTCCAAGCTTCCACCACTTCACAGGTCCAACCACAACCTCGCCCAGAGCAACGGGTGGATTAGAGTAAGCCCCGAAGGCAATTTACCAAGCTCAACACGTCGCTGTCTCAAGCTTTACAACAACTGTTGAGGTTGAATTTGGTAACTCTAAGGGCTCCTCCCCGGAATCCCAACATCTCTGCTCCTACTTATCATCCCAATAGAAGATGTGCATACCACTCTGATGGTCCGGGACATGACACAAACGACTGCTGGTCTCTGAAGAACAAGATCCAGGACCTGATTGATGAAGGAGCAGTGGAATTCACCCAAGATGGCCAGGCTGAGTTCTTCTACTATCCCTGCAAGGTTCACCATTTGAAGTGACAAGTCCTGAGACGAGAAAACTTTTATTCATTCGAATGTTCAAGTTGTATTTTTTCTTTGATTGTTCAAACAATTATTGTCATAGCAAACTTTATTACTTTATCAATGCATCGCATATGTCTGTTTTGAATCAATATATTCGCATTCTCCATTTTCAAACTGCTTTCATTTTTTGTGATGTTCAAACTCTCAATTAATAATTCTAAGCCTCTTGAGGGAGGATGACGAAAACGATACCACGATCTTTACAATATGCTTTTGAATAGACCCCGCTGATGAAGTACAGGCATTGTTTCAAATCCTAAACAGTGGAGTTATAAGGAAGATAATCCCTCGTCAACCCCTTTGAGCCAAAGAAGTTGGAGTTTTTCTTTTCGCAAAAAATTAAAACCCTTAATTATAACCTGGGGCAGGGTAGTTTTCTCAGCTGATCCAGGTGCACAATGAATGGCATCAAAGGAGTCCTTCCAAAACAAAAGATGGGGATGGTTCTGTATAATCATAAGGACAGGCAGTCGTTATCTTTCAAAATAAAAGCCCAATAGGTCAAAACCTATGAAGGAGACTTACAGAAACTGGGGCATCCCGCTGACTGTCATCACAAAAGAAACAGTTCAGGCAAAAAAAACAGGGATAATAAAAATAAAAAAGAAAGAGGTCCTACGAACCCTCGACAAAAAAAGAAACGACTGCCTATTCAAAATAAATTGTCAACATCCGAACCATCACTGGAATATCAAAGCAAAGACTCAAACAAGATCTAATGCACGGTTAACTGAGTTTAGGATTGAAGAACATCACGAAGAACGGGTGGGTACAAATAAAATTTGAGCCTTTATCCTTTGTTTCTTAAACCGTGAACCAGGCCACGTTATAACCCTTAAAAGTCCTAGCTGAAGCATGGGTTAGTTCGAAAGCATACTGTTACCAAAGGTATCCTGACTCCTATAGGGTTTGCTGTAAAATTTTGAGTCAACATCCCATTTTACAAAAATTCACTTGTTTTATTGAAAACTGCATTTTCAAAAAACTTCAAGACAGACATAAGCTTTGCATTCTTAAAATAACATTGTTTGCATATGACTTTTTTGTTCGAACAACAGAGAAATCGCACGACGAATATCTAAGTGAACAAAAGTACTTCCAACCAAGGGGCAGACATGATCATGGTCCGTCATCTGGGGCAGTTAAGTCAAGATTCGGAGAATCTCTCTAAAGGCCAACCAGCTTGGGGCAAATCTCCATCTGGGTCACTTGGAGCATTGGACGATCAAAACGAAGATCTTCTGGTGGTATGGTAACACTGCACTACTAACAGGGGCACCTCCCTACATCATGAGAGCGTGGACATAGTCGAAAAAATACTACACATAATCAAAGACCCGCTAGGTCGACTGGCCTAGGCAAAAATAAGGGCTTCCCGGTGAACCAAAAGGGTTCGGGCAAAAATGAGGGATGAAAATGAAAAATATGTACACCCGGCAAGTCGAAAACCTGAAAAGGCGGCTTGGGCAAAAATGGGTATCCCGGTGGACTGAAAACCCGAAAGGGCGGTCTAGGCAAAAGTTCGGGATCAAAAGCGTACGACTATGTTCCGTCATCTCGTCACTTGCCTACCAGAAGAAGATTTGTCAATCGGCAGTCATCAAGCACCTCCACAGGTATCTTCTCCCACAGAAACAGGGGCAATAAGAATTGTCTGAACGATCTAGTTGCTCTGTCCACCAAAGTACCAAGGTAAGTTCAGCCGAAGAACATGACCAAGTTACCTCCATTCCCCGCAAAGTAAGGACAGGTTTCAGCAGTACTCTCCCCACGCAGAGTTGGTCTCCCAACAGCCCCGAAAGGGCACAGTATCTCCAGCGAGTCAGCGATACTCTCCCCAAGCAGAGTTAGTCTACTGTCAGCCTTAAGGAAGTTGGGTATTCCCAGAAGATCTCAATATTCCCCAGCGGAGTATACAGATGTTCCTAAGCAAGCATCCCCGGCAGTCTTAATATAAGATTGTTCCCCAGCGGAATACAGACACCCCAGTAGAGCCACTTCCCCAGTTCAGTCCAAAAATTTCCCCAGGAGAGTTGAACCATCTCCCCAGTAGATTCTGGAAGCTTATCCCCTGCAGAGTACGAACGCATCTCCCCGGCTTTATTCAAAGGTTATTCCCCACCAGAGTTTATAACTGGGTTATCCTCAGCTAATTACCGCGGGAAGATCGTCCTCGGCAAAGTTCTTCCTATCCCCCAGCGGAGTTCATCAAAAATCCCTCAACATAACTTATCAACAGAATCCCCAGCGGAGTTACCATCAAAATCTCAACGAAGTATCTCTTTCTACAGAGTGACTCCCCGCAGAGTAATCTCTCCAGCAAGTTCATTCCCCAACGAAGTCATCTTCTCCTACCAGTTTATCCTTGCAACCATCATCCCCAGCGGAAACGAAGAACTCTCCTCTTCAAACATCAGCCCAGGATTCAACAAACTTCCCGGCATCCGTCAAGGATTTATTTTCCTAGACGAAAATATATTCATAAACATCACATCTTCATACATTATAGCATGCATACGCATCATACAACACAAATCTCATTTATTTTTGAGAACATCTTAAAATCATGCAGTTCATGCATCATGACATTGCATACAACTGATGTTTTGCCTTTTCAGGAAAAAGGCCAATACAAAGATGATTACTACCAACTGTCGCAGTTCTAGATTCGATACCTGTATCTAGCCAGGGCATATCTGTGAGTAACTGATTGTAGATTCGATACTTGTATCCAGCCAAGGCATGTCTGCATGAAGAGTTTAGAGATTCGATTCCTGTATCCAGCCAGGGCATATCTGTAGACGACTAATTCCAGATTCGATACCTGTATCTAGCCAGGGAATATCTGTGAGTAACTGATTGTAGATTCGATACTTGTATCCAGCCAGGGCATGTATGCATGAAGAGTTTAGAGATTCGATTCCTGTATCCAGCCAGGGCATATCTGTAGACGACTAATTCCAGATTCGATTCCTGTATCTAGCCAGGGCATATCTGTGAGTAACTGATTGTAGATTCGATACCTGTATCCAGCCAGGGCATGTCTGCATGAAGAGTTTAGAGATTCGATTCCTGTATCCAGCCAGGGCATATCTGTAGACGACTAATTCCAGATTCGATTCCTGTATCTAGCCAGGGCATATCTGTGAGTAATTGATTGTAGATTCGATACCTGTATCCAGCCAGGGCATGTATGCATGAAGAGTTTAGAGATTCGATTCCTGTATCCAGCCAGGGCATATCTGTAGATGACTAATTCCAGATTCGATTCCTGTATCTAGCCAGGGCATATCTGTGAGTAACTGATTGTAGATTCGATACCTGTATCTAGCCAGGGCATGTCTGCATGAAGAGTTTAGAGATTCGATTCCTGTATCCAGCCAGGGCATATCTGTAGACGACTAATTCCAGATTTGATTCCTGTATCTAGCCAGGGCATATCTGTGAGTAACTGATTGTAGATTCGATACCTGTATCCAGCCAGGGCATGTCCGCATGAAGAGTTTAGAGATTCGATTCATGTATCCAGCCAGGGCATATCTGTAGACGACCAATTCTAGATTCGATTCCTGTATCTAGCAAGGGCATATCTGTGAGTAATTGATTGTAGATTCGATACCTGTATCCAGCCAGGGCATGTCTGCATGAAGAGTTTAGAGATTCGATTCCTGTATCCAGCCAGGGCATATCTGTAGACGACCAATTCCAGAATCGATTCCTGTATCTAGCCAGGGCATATCTGTGAGTAACTGATTGTAGATTCGACACCTGTATCCAGCCAGGGCATGTCTGCATGAAGAGTTTAGAGATTCGATTCCTGTATCCATCCAGGGCATATCTATAGACGACCAATTCCAGATTTGGTTCCTGTATCTAGCCAGGGCTTATCTGTGAGTGACTGATTGTAGATTCGATACCTGTATCCAGCCAGGGCATGTCTGCATAAGAGTTTAGAGATTCGATTCATGTATCCAGCCAGGGCATATCTGTAGATGACCAATTCCAGATTTGATTCCTGTATCTAGCAAGGGCATATCTGTGAGTAATTGATTGTAGATTCGATACCTGCATCTAGCCAGGGCATGTCTGCATGAAGAGTTTGAAGTTCCAGATTCGATACATGTATCTAGCCAGGGCATATCTGTGAGCAATTTATTGTAGATTCGATACCTGTATCTAGCCAGGGAATATCTGCATAAAGAGTTCGAAGATCAACACCTGTAACAGGCCAGGAAATTATCTTTTTTTCTCAAAGTATGCAAGTTCTCGCTAAGGAATCTCTTACGCGATCGACACCCCCGATGGCATCTTTAAGCCCATCTCCACAACTATCTATTACATCTCTAAATGGCATCTATAAGCCCATTCCCGACAAGATTCAGTCGCATCTCCAGATGGCATCTATAAGCCCATCCTCCTATCTCCAAATGGCATCTATAAGCCCATTCCCGACAAGATTCTATCGCATCTCCAGATGGCATCTATAAGCCCATCCTCCTATCCATTACATCTCCAAATGGCATCTATAAGCCCATTCCCGACGAGATTATGTCGCATCTCTAGATGGCATCTATAAGCCCATCCTCCTATCCATCATCTCTCCAAATGGCATCTGTAAGCCCATTCCCGACATCACACTGCTGATACTCTACTATGCGAGTGCAAATATCTGGGCACTCTAGTGTTCAATCATCTTCCACCTTCGGATCACGAAAGGCACGCAAGCCAATCTACATCCTCAGGTTTAAGAAGATTGAACAGAGGAAACTGTTGTACCCCAAAATTTTCCCTCCCATATTCTTCAAGATTTATCAAGGTCAATCCTCAAATGGTTCAATTTTCTTCGAGGGTTGCCCAGTCTAAACATCCTCCTAAGCCAGCCAAATTAGGGTTTTGGTTCCTTCAAAGAAATTGAGGTTTTCAGTGGTCCAATCAAGTCCCATGTGCCCATATACATTTTCAAGCACCCACATGGCAAGTTTCAAGACTCACAGGGTCAAGTTTCACAGTCAAAAGCTTCATTTGTTTCACAGTCAACTGCAGGGGCAAAATGGTCATTTGGCAGTCAAAAGTCAAAAATTTTGGTCAACATTTTGTTTTGAAGCCACAATCATCATTTGATCAAGTCTTGATCATGATTCTACAAGAATGGCTCAAAAATCATCAAGATGCAAAAGTTTCCATTTTGGGACAGTTGAAAAGTCAACTGTACATTGACCAGGGCATAACTTTTTCATGGTTCATCAGAAAAATCCCATCCAATGCTCATTTTGAAGGGGATGATATTTCCTACAACTCATCTTCACATTCCAAGTCCAAGAAATGCTCTCACAAAAAGTTATCAATTTCTACATTATAGGTCAATTTCAAAAGTCAACAAAAATGCACTTTAAGTCAAAGACCATAACTTGAGATTGGTAAATCCAAATGACATGGGACCAAAGGCATTGGTTAGAAGACTTCAAGACCTTTCCAAAATGTCCAAGAACATGTTCATATGATCAAAATTGAGCAAGATATGCATTACAGAAGTTAGGAAATTTTTGTGAAATGGCAAAAGTCAACTATCCTTAAAACTTCAATTTTTGACAAAAGGGCCCACTTTCTTCCATTTGATTCAGCCTTGCCATGCCACCCACTTGTCCCATGATTAATTTCAAGACCAAACATTTATTTTTCCATTTTCATTTAATTTTATTGATTTAATTCATTTTAAATCCCTAATAATTCAAATAAAATCTAAAAATTAATGGAAGGGCATCTTTTTGATTTGGACAACTTTCATATACCACATGCCAGCTATCAAATTCGTGCTAGGGCTATTTTGTGCATAAAATCATGGTTTTGCTTCAAGTATGGAAAGGTCTTTAATGGTGATCAACAAAAATCTCAAGACATCAATACAATGGATCCCAAGCCCAAACTTTGACCTAATTCTATTCCCATACATATGCTGAAGCTAAACCTAATACTATTCATGTACAAGCTGCTGCAAGAACACCATTACCCTATTGAAAAAAAGCCAAGAAAATTCAAAACTGAATTCAACATTCCAGCACGACTCAAAGCCTTAGAGTGATTCAAACACATTGCTAGCATTCCATGAAGCACATTGCAATAAAAAACTAGCCTTAAAGCTCAAGAAACGCGCATGAACAGATTCACGGTTACCACTTATTTTTCCAGAAACGCATATCATTATCCATGCATATTTAACATCTTTTGTGGATTGTTTTGTGTTGATAGGACTCACAGGAAGCTAATGGTGTGGTTCAATTGCCTTGAAACGTCCTGAAATGTAAACTACCATTAACGAATTCTAGGGTTTTCAAGCTCTTGATTTGGGGCTTTTCAGAATAGGAAAAATCACGCTTCATGACATCCATGGTTGAACTCAGGAGATCAATACAAACTGAATCCAACCCTCGCGCCCAATTTATATAGCCTGTAGGGCTATTCGTTATTTTTCCTCGTGATATTTTGTGGGGGTTAAAAACCCACGCTAACCATTTGTTTTTTTGCAGGCACGAAGAAGAAGACGATTACGTGTTTACATATGGCTGGCTGGTTTGAATAAGACGCGCGCTTTTTATTTTGATAGCATACGAGTTACTTTTGATATATTATAATTAATGGTCATTATGTTAACAGATGCAGCATCATGGCGTAGTGGAAAGTGAGGTGGACGTTCACCATTGGGACCTGGGTTCGATTCCTAGGTCCCCCCAAATTCCTTGTTCATATTTTTTCCAATATAATCATATGCAGGCATTCTCAAAGTGTCCCACCATGCCCTCATGCATCAGCGTGCCATGTGTCCACAGCCAAAAATCCAATGGCCCTGAGGTGCTGACCACCATGCTACCCAGTCAATGAATGCTCAGCAAATCCCAGAAGTCAAAGCAGGCTTGAGTTAATGGGCCTAAATTTCCAGATTCACCTTCCTAAGGGTCCAACACCCCCCTGGTTTTGTTACTCTTTTTATTTTCTTTTTCTTTTATAATTTCTTTTTATTAATTGTTAGTATTATTATTATTATTAATTCATAAATTAATTATTTTTCATAATAAATTCAGATAATATAAAAATTGTAAATATTTTTATTATTTATTAAATTCACTATTAATTATTTTTGTAAATAAAATGTAAATTAATTAAATTAGTTAAATTAGGTTAACTTTAATATTTTTTCATAATAAATAAAATTGACTTAGAATTAGGGTTTTTCTTTTGACTTTTAATTTGTTATTTTTATTTTCATTAAAAAACACAAAAACATTTTTTTCTTTTAATAAATTAATTAATTAGTAATTAGGTTTAATTTCATTAATTGCAAAAAAAGGACAAATCTCATTCTTTTCTCAAAAAGGGTCAAAACCCTCAGGACGTCCCGATTCAATCTTTCGCGCACGTATTTATTCTTTTTAATTCATTATTTTGTATCTGCTCAGGAAATGTAATAGTTAATTAGGCTTTACCGCTTTATTTACTTTTCTCGCACTTTATTTCTAAACGGGTTATGTTTTTGGCAATGTATAGACCCGCGCCTTGTAATAGCTAGATTTACCCTTTCCGCAATTTATTTTCCGCACTCTTAATTGTTAAAAATGCATGAAAGACTTGTATGAAAAATAAAATCAATCCGTAGCTTACAAATACATGATCAAAGATAAACATAAATTGAAACAACACACATGCACATGCCACTCTTAGGGTACGCCTCACTGGTTGCCTCGAACGTGGTCGTCAAGTATAGGATGTTTTAGAGGTCGCCCTCCTGTCTAAAGATCCAGTTGCCTCGAAACGGTTGCCTCGGATAAAAAAGGATCTAAGACATTAGGGTTACCACTAAGGCGTCCTCACATTGCTTTAGTGACCACATGTTCCTTAATCGAATTGACCCGAAAACTCCAACGATGGTGCTACCTACTCCTCAATAGTGGGATAGCACTGTCTAAAGGATACTTGCACAATTTAATTCCCTTTTGAGTAGGTTGATGTTCTTAAGTACTTGCTCTTTCAAAACAAAACAAATTTTTCGCACTTACACTTTTCAAACAAAGTTTTCAACAACACTTCATACACTCTTGAGAACAGAAACAAGAGTTAAATCAAAGTTTTCAAACAAAAATCTATTCAAAACCTACAATCACAAAGAAAAGCAAACTTTTGAAAACACAGTGAGCAAGTACCTAAGAGCCCGTAGATAACCACGGATAAAAAGGGTGCTAACACCTTCCCTTTCTATAATCTACCTCCCGAACCCGAGAAACATCTCGAAAAGGAATTTTTCTGGGCTTTTGTCCTTTCCTTGTTGGATAAAATAAAAGATGGTGGCGACTCTTGCTTACCGCGACATTTTGCGAAAACAAACGCAAACGCGAACCAGCATTCCAAAACAGTCAATTCTATTTCCACTGATCACAATGTCCCTCATGATATGCTCATTCAAGGTATTGTGTTCGACTATTTAAATGAATAGCAAGGTTATCATTAGAGGTTCATCCGTTCTTGGGGAATGGTTAAGAAGACTGATAGCAGGACTCTAGGGCACAAGAACTCCCTCCCTTTGGAGCCATACCTCAAATGGGTGTGTTCTTGTGCTCAAAATCTTATGATGTCGTATGCTGCTATCCTACCAGTGATTTCAGAACCTATTGTTCAAGGGGATGAGTCTCGCATTATTCTTCATCCTGATATGCCAACAAACTTCGGAGAATTGCAAAAATCTTGGATACAACTCAAAGAAGAACGAGATACATTTGAGTCCCAATTCTATGCCAGTGAGAAAAAGGTGTTGGAAATGACAAAGCGGCTTCACGAAGAGCAGAATCTCAATGCCTACATTAGCACCAAAAGGAAGCGTCCTTGGGAGATTTAGGAATCTTAGAAGTTTCTTATTTATTATTCCCTTGTAAACTTTGATTTCATTTAAACTTACTAATAAAAAGTCTTTGTTTCTGTTTTGGTTAAAAGAGTTTGAATCCTATAAGGCCCTTGAAAACATTGCATAAGCATATCAAGCACATCATCGCATAAATAGGTTGTCAAAACAGGTTTCTTATTCTTTTCGCTGTTTATTTCAGCAAAAGAAATGGCTTTTGAACATAGTGTAGGACCTCCAAGCTCAGAACGCTCAGTTTCAGCAAATGTTCCTGGCTCTGGCCCAGGGACAGAAAGATTTGAAAGCGCTTATCAACAAACAGAAGACCATGAAGCCAAAGAAACCAGCTGGTGTAGTGAATCTGAGAAGAAAGATCATAGGACCGGTTAAGCGAGCTATAGATTTTGCAACCCCGTCAAATGAGGGGGACATCCAAGAATAGAAGCCAGTGGAAGAAAACAAAAATCCAGGGTCTGAGGAAGATGAACCTGACTAATATGAGGAGCAGTATCCTCCTGCTGATGATAAATACAAATAGCTAGAGGATCGAATCAATGCTATCGATATCCAGAGGATACACGGGATGGATTTTGAGGATCTAGGACTGATTTCAGGGGTGGTCATCCCGCAAAATCTCAAAGTCTCTACATTTTCTAAGTATAAAAGTGTCTCCTGTCCGAAGCTTCATTTAAAGTCGTATGTCAGGAAGATTCAACCCCACACTACTGACAGGAATCTGTGGATACATTTCTTCCAGAAGAGTTTGTTAGGGACTCAACTGGAATGGTTCTATCAACTGGAGAGAATCAACATTCGCAATTGGGAAGATTTGGCTGCTGCTTTCTACAAGCATTATCAATATAATGCTGACCTCGCCCCGACCCGTTCACATTTGCAAAGTATGTCTATGGGTTCCGGCGAAGGTTTTAAAGATTATGCCAAAAAATAGAGAGACCTTGCGGAAAGAGTCCAACCTCCGCTGTGTGATAGGGAGCTAGTGGACATGTTCTTGGGCACGTTATCTGAGTCGTTCTTTAACCATCTGATTGGAAGTTCTTTTGTTGGGTTTACTGAATTGATCTTAACTGGTGAACATGTAGAGGCTGGCATCAAAAGCGGTAATATCCAGAGAGATGCATCCTCCAGTACTGCAAAGAGACCTTTCACTGGAAAGAAGGAGGTCAGTGCTGCTTATGGCCAAAGAAATCATAACAAAATTGAGCATTGTCCAACGGTAGGGGCTGTTATGATTTCCAATCCTGCCTCAAACCAGTAATGAAATAATCAGCGCAGACTAGATGCGCCTAGAAGACAGTTTACTCGGATAAACATGACGTTATCTCAGGTTTTGCCACATTTGATGAAATCCAATTTCGTGACTCTAAAGGAGCCCCCAAAGAATCCTAATACTGCCTCTCCCCGCTACAACCCAAATGCTCGATGTGCCTACCACTCTGAAACTCCGGGGCATGATATAAATGACTGTTGGGCTTTAAAGAATAAGGTACAGGACCTCATTGAGGCGAAGGAGATTGAGTTTGACCTTCCTGAGACACCTAACAGAATAACTGCGATGTTGTACCCCAAAATTTTCCCTCCCATTTTCACACAAAACATACTCCTAGAGGTCCTCAATTGCTCAAGTTGCCTAAGGATTGACCAGACAAATCCTCCTCCTAAGACAACTCAAACTAGGGTTTCACTCCTCATCAAGATGTTTGAGTTAGAAGGGTCCTAAATGGTTTCCATTTCCCTAATATATCCTCAGGTTCATCCATGTCAAGTTTCATGCCTTGCACAAGAAGTTTACTCAGTCAACTGCTCAAATGCCTGAAAATCAACTATATTAGGTCAAAAGTCAACTGTGACCCACATACAATCAAACTTCAAGATTTTTGGTCAACATCAACATTTTGAAGTGATATCCATCATTTGATCAAGGGTTGATCATGACTCCTCAAGGAATGCTCCTAATTCATCAAAACTCAAAAGTTGCTAAATTAGGGTTTCGATAGGAAAAGTCAACCAAACTTTGAGCAGGCATAACTTTCTCATACTTTATCAGAAATTTCTCATACAAGGCTCATTTTTAAGAGAATCCAACTCTCTACAACTTATCTTCAGCTCTAAAGTTCAAGAAATGCACTCATGAAAAGATATAAATTCATACATTATAGGTCCTTTTCAAAAGTCAACAAAAACACCTTTTGGGTCAAAGCTTCTTGCATGAACATGGAAGATCCAATGGAGGTGAAACCAAAAGGTTTGTTTAGAGGACATCCTAATCTTTCTAAAAAGTCCTAGAACACCCTCTTAGAGTCAAAATTAAGAGAGATATGCATTATCAAAGTTGGCCATTTTTGGAAATTTGCACAAAGTCAATAATGCTAAAATTGCATTTTTCCCACATGGGCCCATCTTTTCAAGATTGAATCTCAGTCCTAGCATGGTCCACGACCTATGGGACCCTCCATGCCTTATTCACTTATTTATTTAATTTATTATGATTTTTATTCATTTAAAAATCAAATAAATCCAAATAAATCATATAATTTGTTTTAGGATTAATTTTTGCATTGAATGAAGATCTTATATGCTGTCAAAAAGCCAAGGAAACCGTGCAAGGTCAAATGGACACAAAATCTTCATACATGGCAACTTTTCAAGATTTGATTTCTTCTTAAAATCATGCCATAAATATTTTGATTCTTTCCAATTATAATGACCTAATTTGATTCAGTACATATACACAAGTATTGTGAACCCTAGAACATGGATTTCTTGTGCAGCCTGCCTCTCTAAGAGCAAGAACAAAGTATCAATTTTTGTCAAAAAAGTGCAGATCAGATTCCTTTCCACAGGCCGTTTCAAGCCATTCCAAGGATCAAATCACATCCCTGGGCATCCTATAAAGCGATTGCAAGCATTATCAAAGCCTGAAGCATCAAGAATCAAGCGTAAGAACATTCACGATTTGCATATCCTCTCAATTTAGATTTCTTTGATTCTGGCATCATAAATATATTTTGATTATATATCTATGTTTGTTATCATGTTTGCAACGTGTTGGAATACTTTGATTGGAGTTTGAGTGCAGGTACAGGCATCTGCCATGGCTAGGGTTCCGGAGCTCCAGTTTGGGGAACCCTAGTTAGAGGCAAAATTAGGCGATATTAAGGGTGCCATCACGTTCATGGGTTAGTTTCGAGTGGAAACACGCCCTTGGTTGGGATTTAGGTTGCATGTATTGCATTTTTTATTTTTATAGGTTTGTAGCCACGCACAGGAACCGTCACTATAGCCTATAGTGATGAATCCGTCTGTAGGTAAAAGCCTAGTTTCTAAAACAACAGTTCTGGGAAGAAGATAAGAGGTGGCAGCATACCACTGGCCCATTTGAATTTAGCGTGTTTTCCTGGGCATACTACTTTATTTACCTTATATTTTATTTGTTTATCATATTAACAAACAAGCGCTCCAGCACAGATGGCAAAGGACAAGGCATTTGAGAGGGAGGACCTGGGTTCGACCCCAGGTCTCAACATTTTCCTATTTTCTAAGATGTTTATTGCAGATTCCACGTGCCTCACTATCCAGCGTCCACCATACGCCCACAGATCCAACCCTTAGATCATCACGTGGCCCAGGTCCAAGCGTCTAGCAAAACAACGTATGATAGACCCTCTAAGGGTGATCCTCACTGGATCAAACGCCAGCCTTGGGCCAGCTATTTTGGGCTTGGAGAATTTCAGCCATACACCCCCCAAAATTACTTCTCATACCAAGCCCATTTTATTTCTTTTTAATTAATTCATTTAATTTTTTGGTTTTAATTATTTTACAGAATCATTTTTTTTAATTAAATAAAAAAATCACAAAAATCACAAAAACATCAGAATTAGGTTTTTTCCATAAAATATTTTATTTTATTAATTAATTAGGTTAATTAGGATAATTGAAATTCCTTTTTTTTCATAATTAAAATTAATTAGAAATTAGGTTAATTTGCAAAATTAATTACTTTCTCAAAAAATCCAAAAAAAAATATTTTCCCTTTATTCACTAATTAAATGCCTTCGAATTTAACTTTAATTCCTCGTTTAATTTTGTCGCGCGCATTTATTTTATTCATTTTTCCAATTAATGTAACTGCTCCGAGTTTGTAATAGTTAATTAGGTTTATTACTATTTTCATTTACTATTTTCCCCCAAGTTTTTGATTATGTAATCCCCCTCCCCAAGGCCTTGTAATAGCTAGATTTAAATTTCTCGCATTTTACTTTTTGTCATTATAAACTACTAGATGATTGATAATAGGATTGTATGTAAAAGATCATAATTTAAAACAGTAGAAAACCCTAAATGTGCGAAGATTAATGACTGAAAAACAAGAACTTGCACATGCTCACTCCTAGGGTTTGCCCCACTTCGGTTGCCTTCGGTAAACGGTCATGAAGTATAGGGAGTTTTAGTGGTTGCCCTCTAGTCCCAAAAGATAAAAAATGACCCATTCCAATGTTGCCTCAGAAAGATTTTTAAGACTCTAAGGTAACTACTAGGGTTTCCTAATCATTGCTTTAGTAATCGTACTCATCCCTTTCGATTATCCCTTAAACTCCAACGATGGAGCTACCTACTCCTTAATAGTAGGATAGCGCTGTCTAAAGGAAATAACAAAAACGAACGGTCTTTTTCGAGTAGGTAGAAACTCTTAAGTACTTGCTCAAACAAATTTTTACACCATACACTTTCAAACAAATTTTTCAAACTAAAGTTTTCAAAAACACTTTATCACACCCTTGAGGACTGAGACAAGGGTTACTATAAAGTGAAACGCCGCACTAAGGCAACTTCAAAACTTTTTCAAACACACAAACACACAAAATCAACTTAAGAGTGAGCAAGTACCTAAGAGCCCATGAAAAACCATGGATAGAAAGGGTGCTAACACCTCCCCTTTCTATAATCTACCCCCCGTACTCAGAAACATCTCGAAAAAGTTTTTTTCTATTCTTTTTCCCTTTTCCTTTGTTGGATGAAATAAAAGATGGTGGCGACTATTGCTTACCGTACATTTGCAAACAAAAAACACAAACTAGTAGTAACAAAAATAGTCGGTTCTGCCACCGTATCACAGAACTGGCGACTCTTCTGGGGAAATATAAAAAGTGGGGTTTACCTTAGGATCTAGGTCATTTTTAAATTTCCCTCTTGTTTGTTTTGCTTGCTTTATCTTTAAGGGTTTTTTGATTGGGCAGTGTTGAAGATCCTACACCTGGATCTGGGGACACTTTTTAAGTAAACAACAATAGATCGTGGAAACTGTACAGCGTAGACCGATATGGTTTAAGCGATGTCTGTGTTGGTGTGATACTTTGGTTGGTACGGGTATCCTTCATGTTGAAAAAAGGAGAATACAGGGCCTCCGCATGGTGTCGTGAAGCACTAACGGACCTTAGAACCTTAGTTAAACAAACTTGGCCATTAGAAAGTAGTGAAATAGTCGGTCTCGGTATAAAGATGAGGATTGGTTACTTACCTTTAACCTCATGCAAGCCTTTGAACCTAAGGTCTATTGTGTGCTTTGCTTGTGTGTGATTTACTCTGTTTGAACATAACATCATGCATCATAACATAACATCTATTCTTATTACACTAACCATTTCAAGGACTGAGGGAATTCATCTTTGTTCTATTTTGTAGATCATGGCTTCCGCTCGTAGAAACACTATCTGAATCAGCTTTGTGAGAATACCTCTCCATCTCAAGGAGCTAGTATCAAGGGTTCCTGAAACTTCTTCATTCACTAAGAGATATGGTCGACTTCTCAACCTGGTTGCCTCGGGCTTTGATGAAAAGATGATGGGTGTACTCTTTCAGTTCTTTGATCCCAAACATTACTGCTTCACCTTTCTTGACTATCAGTTGGTTCCTACCATGGAAGAGTTCTCTCAATTATTGGATCTACCTATTCTTGACCAGATGCCTTTCACAAGTTCAGAAGAGGTTCCCAAGCCAAAATTCATTGCCTCAGCTTTGCATCTGAAACGGGCCAACGTGGAATCCAATTGGGAAACAAGAAGCGGAGTCAAAGGTTTTCTAGCCAAGTTCCTAATAGAGAAAGCCCAGTTGTTTTAGGATGATTTGGACTTCCAGGCTTTTGAGGAGGTTTTGGCTCTTATAATTTATGGGTTAGTACTGTTCCCTAATCCATACTTACTCATAAATGTGAATGCTATCAAGATATTCCTCTCTCGCAACCCTCTTCCTACCTTGCTCGGAGATATCTTGCATTCTCTCCACACCCGTACCATGAAGAGAAGAGGGGTTCTTATGTGCTGCATGCCATGACTGTCGAGGTGGTTTATTTCTCACCTCCCTAAGTCAGATCTGAAGAATGAAGAAGGTTTGGGTTGGTCGCAAAGCATAATGACACTTTCTCACGCAGATATTCTCTGGTATTCCCGATCTATGGGAGATATTTCTATTATTGACCGTTGCAGGGAGTTCCCTAATGTTCCACTACTTGGCATTAGGGGAGGCATAACCTATAATCCTTCTATAGCTCTACCACAATTTGGTTACGCTCGAAGGGATGGTCCTCATGAGATGCTTATCCAGGGCGTTGTGTTTAACTATGAGGATGATGTTTAAGGGTATCGCCAGAGGTTCATACGAGCCTGGGGCATGGTAATCAGATCTGACGTCAAGACTTTGGGGCTGCAGACTTCCATTCCTATGGAACCTTATCTCCAATGGGTACGAGCTCGTGCTCAGAAACTTATGATGCCATACATATCCGTTTTACCAGTGATTGTGGAACCCATTACTAAAGAGTATATTCCCTACACGGTTCTTCATCCTGATATGCCCACCGATCTTGAAGAATTATAGAGGTCTTGGATTCAGTTGAAGAAGGTGCGGGATACTTATAGGGACCGGTTCTATGCCCAGGAAAAGAAAGTGTTAGAGCTCACAAAGCAGCTTCATGAGGAAAGAATCCTCAATGTCTATGTCGGCATGAACAGGAAGCATCCATGGGAAACATTATTTTGTTTTAGTTTTTAGAATTTTCAATTGAAACGCCTAAAAGGAAATTGTACTTTGAATTCTACTAATAAAATCTTTGTTTCATTTTGGTGCACAAATTTAAATTTCCCAAAGTCCTTGAAATCATTGCTTACATATGCCATACATATCAATGCATAAACAGTTCTCATAACAGGTTTCTCGTCATCTTCGCTGTTTATTTCAACAATAATGAATTCTAGACAAAGTATCAAGGATCTCCAGGCACAAAATTCTCGATTTCAGCAAATGTTCGTAACTTTGGCTAAAGGGCAGGAAGATCTGAAGGCCCTTATTCTGAAAGATAGAAAGAAGAACGCGAAGAAGACCGTTGGTGTCCTGAATCTGGGCAGAAGACTCAGGGGACCGTTGAAGAAACTGGTTGATCTGACCTCTTCATCCAAATAAGGGGAGAATCAAGAGGGTGAAACAAGGGAGGAAGACCCTAGTCCAAGGGTTTTTGAGGATGAATCTGATTATAATGATGAAAAGTATCCTCCCGTCAAGGATAGATACAAACAGTTAGAGGATCGTCTGAGTGCAATGGAGGTCCAAAGAGTACCAGGGCTGGATTTTGAAGAGTTGGGTTTGGTATCTGGGGTTATCATCCCACCGAAGTTCAAGGCTCCGGTATTTGCAAAGTATGATGGGGTTTCTTGTCCCAAGCTTCATCTCTGTTCTTATGTGAGAAAGATCCAACCTTACACTACTGATAGGAACTTGTGGGTCCATTTTTTTCAAGACAGCCTGTCCGTGACTCAACTTGAGTGGTTCTATCAACTAGAGGGAGTCAATTTCCGCAACTGGGAAGATCTGGCTGCTGCTTTTTATAAGCAGTATCAATACAACGCTGACCTTGCCCCTATCCATACTCAATTCCAGAGTATGTCTATGGGTGCAAGAGAAGGTTTTAAGGACTATACGCAGAAGTGGAGAGATTTAGCAGGGAGAGTCCAACCCCCTTTGTTTGATAGGGAGTTGGTGGACATGTTTCTTGCTACGCTATCTGGTCCGTTCTTCAATAACTTGATTGGTAGCTCCTCAACTGGTTTTACTGAGCTGATATTGACTGGAGAAAGGGTAGAAGCTAGGATCCGAAGAGGCAAGATCCAGAAATACACCTCTTCAAGTACAGTGAAGAAGCCATTCATGGGTAAGAAGGAAGTCATTTCTATTTATAATCCGAGAGGTCAGAGCAGAACCGAGCACCATCCAACAGTAGGAGCTGTGCTGATACCTAGGCCTGCGGCTACTCAACAACGAATCAATCAGTCAAGGGTAGAAAGACCTCAAAGGAAGTTCAGCTGGATCAATATGAAGTTGTCTAAGGTTTTACCCCATCTGTTAAAATCTAACTTGTCAACCTTAAAGGAGGCTCCCAAAAATCCCAACATCACATCTCCTTGTTACAATCCAAACGCTCGGTGTGCTTACCATTCTGAGAGTCTAGGCCACGATACAAATGACTGTTGGGCTCTGAGGAATAAGATACAGGATCTGATCGAAGCAAAGGAGATTGAGTTTGATGCTCCTGAGATGCCTAATGTCATAACTGCTCCCATGCCCAAGCACAACTGTGGTGTTAATGCCATTGATACTGATCTATTTGTTACCTCTGTTGATGAAGTTTCCACTCCTCTCATGACTGCCAAGAAGAATTTGTTGCTAGTCGGTTTATTTTCGGGATGTTGTGAAGGTTGCCACATGTGTTTATCTATGTCTTTTGGTTTTTATTTACTGAAAGCATGTGTTCAATGCTTGATGGATAATAGAGAGATTTTGTTCGAAAAGACTCCTGTCTCGACTATTCTACATGAAGATGTTGCTATCATAACCATTTTCGCCAATCCTTCCATGGTCTCCTCCAAAAGACCTGTTAGGATTACACCTGCTCCAAGAATTGCTCCATTAATAATCACTTTTCTTGGCCCTGTACCATACTCCTCGGACAAAGCTGTTCCTTGGAATTGCGGTGCTGACGTTTACTACCATGGAATCAAGCATGATTTGTTAACCAATAAAGATGAAAAAGCTGAAGAGGCTAATTCCGATGTCGGTAACATTGTCGGGACCAGCAAAATTACTCGAATGGAAGGGTTTTCTCCCCCGAGATCTCCCCGAAGACTGTTGCTAGGCATATTGTTATTCCATTTGTTATTCCGGTTGGTACTTCTTCTACTACTCCCATCCTTACTCCAATTGTTATCCCTGCCGATGAGTCATTTGGGACTCGGGGAAAAGAAGTTGTAGGTGAGCCTGCCCGAACGGAGGCACCTATAAAAGTTATTTTGGAATCCTCTAAACAAGAAATGGAAGAAATTTTAAAAATAATCAAGAAGAGCGACTACAATATGGTCGAACAGTTGGGGAAAACCCCTTTGGACATATCAATGATGGCTCTGGTATTGTGTTCTGAGGCCCATGCAAAGGCTTTGATTATATTTGTCAAGATTGTGCATGTGCCGCCAGAAACCTCCGCTGACTAATTCAAGGACTGTGGCCAGTTTGACTGCCGATAATGGGTTGGGTTTTTCTGATGCCGATTTTACACCCAAGGGGAGAAACTATAATGATGCTCTACATGTCTCGATTGAATGCAGGGGCACTACTATGGCCCATGTGCTAGTGGACAATGGATCGTCACTGAATGTTCTACCCTAGAAGGCTCTTGATCAGCTAGATTGTGAAGGTTTGACCTTAAAGCATAGTAACATTGTGGGGAGGTGTGATACGGTGGGAGAACTGACTTGAGGGTTTGCGTTTGTGTTTGCAAATGTTGCGATTAGCAAGAGTTGCCACCGACTTTTCTTTTATCCAAAAGGAAAGGTGAAAAAGCACATGAAAGACCTTTGAGATATTTTCTTGAGTTCGGGGGGTAGATTATGAAAAGGGAAGGTATTATCACCCTTTTCATCCATTGTTTTCCATGGGCTCTTAGTTACTTGCTTAGATAACTTGCTTTTGTTGTTTGAAAATGTGTTTGGTGTGGTTTTGAAAGTATTTTGTAAAAGAGGCCATTCGTTTAGGAAATCTTTGTAATGATTCTCGTTCGTAAGAATGTATACAAAGATGTTTGTCTTTTGAAAATGTTTTCAATATTTGTAAGATGTTTTTGAAATGTGTGTGTTTGTTTTGAAAATAGCAAGGATTGTTGTTTTGAAATAGAGCAAGTAACTAGAAGTAATCTACCTACTCAAATGTATTTCTTGTACATTTTCTATTCCTTTGACATTGTTGTCTTACCATTGATTTGGTAAACAACCCTATCTTTGGATGTAAACGGGACGGGCGTGGGTCATCGTGTAACCATGATTAGCAATGTTTGTAAAGTATCTTAGCATTTTGAGGGACCAAGATCATTTTGTAAGGTAACTTTTGAATAGAGTCATCGAGGGACTATGATCTTTATGTTTGTTTTGTTTTGCCAAGATACTTCGCATGCGTAACGTGGCCATTTTTGTTTTAGGAAACCAAGTGGAGAAACCCTAAGAATGCTTGTGTGCAAGTGTATCATTTTTATGTTTTGGTTTTATCTTGTATTTAGGGTTTTCTATTTTTGCTTTGTTTCGATCTTATCATACAAACCCTAATTACTAATCATGGCATGTAAAGCGGTAAATTGCGTAATGTAAATATTACTAAGCTATTACAACAATTTTATGGGAGGGGGAATACAAATTTGAATGGGGATTTGCAAAATGTAAATCTAAATAAATTATTACAACCAAATCGAATTTGTACGAATTAGAATAAATAACATTTAAAGATGCAATATAATATACATGTAAGAAAAGATTTTTGTCTTGTTTTTATGTAAAAGATATTTTTATCTAAACCTAAAAAAAATAAGGAAAAGAAAATAATTTTTAAAAGGGAGGCTTAACCCTAATTATTATTTTAAAAGAAAATAATGTTCTTATATATTATTTTTTAAGTATTTTTGGTATTAGAATAATAAATAATATTGTATAAAGATAAAAATTTTATATATGCAAAAATAAATATTTATAAGTATGAAATGAAAAAGGGAATAACTAAAATAAACTAAATATATTTTAATTATATTATACAAGTTTATTAAGAAAATATATGATATATATTAAAAATAAAATATATTTTTATGTGCAAAAATAAAATAAAGTAAAATAAAATATGATATTATCAAATTTATATTTTTTTATAGGATTTTTATGCATTAAGGAAAATATTTAATGTTATTAAAATGAAAATAAAACAAATAAAATAAAAATATAAAAAAAAGGTTGCAAAGGGGGTGGTGTAGAAAAACTGGCAGCAATGTTAGCAAAAAAATATGGCCCAAAAGACCAAGCCCCAACCTGCAAAATGGAAAGGAGAACAATGTGAAAAAACACAAAAGTATCGCCCAGGTTCGAACCCAGGACATGGGTCTCACCAGCGCGCTACTTTGCCACTGGGGTGGCTATACATCCATTATCTTAAGAAAAGCGAAAATAATATAACATGAAACAAGTCCTTGCCCTGTACTTCATCTTCTTCCCCAAGTTTGGCTAGACATCCTGTAACTCTCTCATTCTTCCATGAAAATGAAAACTCATACCATGAAAGTTGTAGTATTTGATCTCACGATTCTAACCATATAAGTTATGTAATCTAACAATCAAAGATCAGAGAGAATTTTAAAAGCCCTAAATTTAAACCTAAATTTTCCAGGAACTTTAAGTTCTAAATTCTCTCAACTCAAGTAAAATAAATGCAAGATAAAGGTATGTACAGTTTCGTGGAAATGAGGACTACATTATTTATTCACAAATCGTGGCCAATGGTTGCCTATACAAAAAGAGAGAAGTTGAGATTTTACCTCTTTCAGTTGGAATCGTGGATGGAACTGGAGTGAGTTTGATGGAGGCCTGATGCTTGCTTGAGCTTCCTTGAACTTCCCTGAATGTATTCCCACCCTCGTCTTGCTCTGAAAGTTCCTGAAACTCCTTGGCCAAGTCAAACTGTAAGCTTTGAAGGCAACAATGGCAGATGATGGAGAAGTGGTTACATAACAGGGATGAAGGTCTGGATTGGTTTGATATCAAGTAGGTAAGATGTTTTAATGATCAAGACTTGAAACGCACGAGCCAAATGGAAGATGGGTATGCTTATGCCAAAACTGCAAGTTTTGACAATTTTCTGGTGTTTTTGTGCTTGTGAGTGTTTCAGGCCTTAACTAATCGTGTGCTAAGTTGTATTATGTTTTTATATTTGTATAGAATTGGTTTCATGTCAACCCTCCAACAGATGTGCCAGTTTTCACCTTTTTGCAACCTTTCTTGCTTTTGAAGTAAAGTGAAGGGACAAGGCTTGCCATGCTTGTACTTGCTCTCTTAGGGTTGGTATATGCTTGTACAAATTACTTTAGGCCTGTAAGATTTGTTTATGCAATGGAGACAGGTGCAATGCTCAAGAATTGGAAAGTGGCAAAAGTTGATCTTTTTCAAAATGGCAATGGTCACTTTATGCCATTTATGGAATTACAACTTGGGTAATGGCTCTAGGGAATGGATCAAAGATCTGTCAACTGAGTAAGCATTTAATTAAGGAGTGAGGAACAAGTTTTGGACCTGTAAAGAATGGATTAGGTAGCATAAGTACTGATTGCAACTTTGTTCTTCATGAAATGGCTTGGACAAAAAGTGAGAAATTGCCAAATTCATCTCTTCGATCCTCCCTACTCAAAAATGATCTTCAGGAGTTCTTGGACATTTTGGAAACTTGAAATGTTCTCTATAACTCATCTTTAAAATGCATTTTGAGATACCTCTTGGAACTATGTGAAAAATTTCCATGAAGTTGGGTCCAAAACCTGCCTAAATTAGGGCAAAATTTCAGTAAGTTACTTAGTTCATGACCATGTATTCATAAATTTATTTATTGAGATCCAAGAATATTTAGGGAAAAGTGTGTAAAGAAAATTTGTAGATTTCATGGAGGTCTACAACTTTCATGTTGGGAACTTTCTTTGAATCATTATGCATCATGGTGGAAAGGTGGCCTAAAGTTGAGAAAAAATAAGAAATTTTCTATACTTAGAAAATTTTCTAAGTTAAGAAAAATTTCAAATTCAAACCCTAATCTTCAAACTTGTATTTATTGATGAACGAGCTTCACATTTTGACATGTTTTAATGAATTAGGATCCTTGGCACTTGATTTTGACCAAAAAGTCAAAGTTTGACTTTTCAGTGTACAGTTGACTTTTGATTAGTTGACTGCAAATTTCATCTGTCAATCCAATGAAATTGAAATGTTTTGAGCCATGTAATAAGGTCAAGATGATGCAATTGAATACTTGAAATCATGCCTTAACTCAATTGGTCATTTTCTAGGTTAAAAATCAGAAATTGCCCTTCCTCAGTCAAAACCCTAATTTTGACCATTTTGCCCTTTTGATGATTTGATCAAATTTCTTAAGGAATTGTGATCCAAACTTGATCAAATGATACATATGAGTCTAAAATGTTGATGTGGATCAAGAATGATGAAGTTTGACTGTAAATTTTCCATGGTTGACTTTTCCCCAATATAGCTGAATTTTAGGTCAACTGTCCAATTGATTGATCAAAAATATGGTTCAAGGCTTGAAACTTGTCATGAGTGATCTTAGGGGTCCATAATGATGTTTCAAAGTCATATGAAGCATTGAGAGTCCAAAAATCCTTGTGCAATCTTAAATCCTAATTTTGGGTCATCAGTGCAAGATGAGATGTCTTGAGCTGACTAAACCCTAATCCAGTCTTGAGTCAAAGAGATCTTGTGAGAAAAGTTTTGATAAATGAGAGGGAAAATTTTGGGGTACAACAGCTGCCCCTGGTCAATCTTCTTAAACCTGAAGAGTTAGATTGGCGAGCTTTGCCATTCGTGACTTGAAGGTGAAAGATGATTGGACACTAGAGTGCCCATAAATTTGCACTCGACAAAGTGTAGTTAAGGGAATGGGCTTAAAGATGCCATTTGGAGAAGAGATAGAATCTTGTTAGAGATGGGCTTGTAGATGCCATCCAAGAATGTTTGTTGAATTGTAGGTTGTAAGTTGAAAGAACGAGTATCAGAATGTTGTCCGTGTTTGGAACGTATCTGAGATGTATCTGAATGAGTAACAGAATGGCATCCGTGTATGGAGCGCATCTGTACTGTATCTGAAAGCTGAATCTGAATGAGTAATAGAACGACATCCGTGTTTGGAGCGTATATGTACTGTATCTGAACGGGTATCAGAATGGCTTCCGTGTCTGGAGCGTATCCGTACTGTATCTGAACTTGAAATATGAATGAGTATCAGAATGACATCCGTATCTGGAGCGTATCTGAACTGTATCTGAACTTGAAATCTGAATTAGTATCCTAATGGCATCCGTATCTGGAGCATATATGTACTGTATCTGAACTTGAAATCTGAATGAGTATTAGAATGGCATCCGCATCTGGAGCGTATCTGTACTGTATCTGAACTTGAAATCTCAATGAGTATCAGAATGGCATCCGCATCTGGAGCATATCTGTACTGTATCTGAACTTGAAATCTGAATGAGTAACAGAATGGCATCCATATCTGGAGCGTATCTGAACTGTATCATGATTGCATATTGTTAATGGTAGCTGTTAATTTTATCCTGAAAAGGGTAAAATGTTAGCTGGAACACAAAATTATGTTGCATGAAATGTATGATGTAATGTATTTGTTTTATCAATGTTTATGATATATGGATGTAATGTATGCGCATGTAAGATGATTTGCTGTATTGCTGTTTGATTGCAGAAAATAAATCCTTGAATGTTGTTGAGGATATGTGGATTCTTCATGTCTTGAAGTTGAAGTACTGACAAAATTCTGTTGTGAGAGTAATGCCATATATTGCTTTGAGGACTCCTGAGAAATTTGACGATCTCTAATGGGGATAAATAATTTGAAATTTTAGTTCCGTTGGGGATCTAAATGACGTATTGTGGGGATTGTTTATGGAATATCCTAGATATGTTTCCCTATCCTTTCAACCTATCAGTAATTGTCTTTCTCATTTCGTTTATTTGTAAACAGTAATTATGTTCAAATGCATATGTTCATTAATGAATCGTTGGACGTTTTTGCAAATAAAAACACAAGTGTAGAGAAAAAGGACAAATAGTTTTTTGTACTTTCGAAGAGATATCTTTGTATTGACTTTGAATAAGTATTTTGTACAAAGGAGACAATCATTCTAGTAAGAGAATGTTGTTATAAAAAGCAAGAAAACTTTATACAAAGAAAGATAGCTATGTGTGATAATCCCATGGGGTTCCCATTCTGCTATAGCCTTCGTATCTCCGAATATCTTGTCTATTTGTTGCTTCGTCCGAAGATGATTGAATTGATCAGAAACTTTGAGTTTGTCAGTGGAAGTCAAGAGGTTGTCCATAAAGTGATCCAACGGGACATAATCATACGCTTTAATTCCCTAACTTTTGCCTGGACCTCCCTTTCGGGTTTTCAGTCCACCGGGAAACCCTTTTTTGTCCAAATCACCCTTTCGGGTTTTCAACTTGCCGGGTGCATAGATTTTTTATATTTTATCCCTAATTTTTGCCCAAACCTTTTGGTTCGCTGGGATGCCCTTTTTTTTGCCTAGGTGTGTCAACCTAGCGGGTCTCTTATACGTAATATCTTTTGACTATGTCCGCATTCGCAGGGTGTGGCAGGTCGTCGCCGTCCATGGTGGTTAAGATCATTGCCCCAACGGAGAATATGTTCTTGATTACAAATGGTCCTTTATAGGTAGGAGTCCATTTTACCCTGGGATCACTTTGTGGCAAGATAATTCATTTGATCACTAGATCTTCAACTTGATATACTTTGCGTCTGACTTTCTTGTTGAAAGCCTTGATCATGCGTTTTTGATACATTTGACCATGGAAAACAGCGGTAAGTCTCTTTTCATCAATTAAGTTTAGTCGATCAAGTCGAGTCTAGATCCAATCGTCCTCATTCAAACCTGCAACTTTCATAATTCTCAAAGAGGGGATCTGAACCTCAATAGGCAAGACAACCTCCATGCCACAAACCAAAGAATAGGGTGTTTCCCCAGTTGACGTGCGAGCCGTGGTACGGTACCCGTGGAGAGCAAATTGCAGCATCTCATGCCAGTCCTTGTAGGTGACTATCATTTTCTGCATGATCTTTTTAATGTTTTTATTTGCATCTTCGATGACACCATTCATCTTTGGCCGATAGAGGGATGAATTGTGATGCTGAATCTTGAACTGCTCGCAAAAGGCGGTGATCATAGTATTGTTAAGTTTGGTACCATTGCTAGTGATGATCCTTTCTGGGATACTGTACCGGCAAATGAGATTCTGCTTGATGAAGCGGGAAATAACATTCTTAGTAACAGATGCGAAGGAAGCTGCTTCGACCCATTTTGTAAAATAGTCAATGGCCACTAGAATGAAGCGGTGTCTATTGGAGGCTGCAGGCTTGATCTCTACAATCATGTTGATTCCCCACATAGAAAAGGGACAAGGAGCCATCAAGACATTCAGAGGAACCGGAGGTACGTGCACCTTGTCAGTATAAATTTAACACTTATGACAGGTCCGAGAGTGCTGATAGCAGTCTGCTTCCATGGTAGACCAATAATAGCCTGCACGTAGGATTTTCTTCTCCATCATATGCCCACTAGAGTGAGTGCCAAAGGTACCTTCATGTAAATCAGCCATAATCTTTTCTGCCTCAATCTTATCCACACACTGGAGCAAAATGGAGTCATGATTGCATTTGTATAGGATTCCATTACTCAGGAAGAACTTAACAGAGAATCTCCTTAGGAACTTTTTATCATTTATTGAAGCTCCTTCTGGATATTCTTGAGCCTCGAGATACCTCTTGACTTCATGAAACCAAGGCTGGTCCACTACTTCTTCAGTATTAATCTCGTGACAGTGTGCTGGTTCATCCATTCGTTCAATGGTGATCTGGGGAGCCTCGTTATCCCAATTAAGTTTAAACATAGATGACATTGTGGCTAGAGCATCTGCTAGCTGATTTTCTTCTCGCGGGAAATGCTCGAAGGTAATCTGTTCAAAATATGGTAGCAATGTCAAAGCATGTTCTTTGTAAGGGATAAGGTTTGGATGTTTAGCGTCCCATTCTCCTTTGATCTGACTGATGACCAAAGCTGAATCTCCGAATACATCTAAGGATTTGATTCCCAAATCTATGGCAGCCTTGAGACCAGAGATGCATGCTTCGTATTCTTCCATGTTGTTCGTACAGTTGAATCAAAGTCTGGCAGTAAAGGGAGTATGACACCCTTCTGGAGATATGAGTACAGCACCGATACCATTACAAAGTGCATTGGATGCCCCATCAAAGAAAAGGGTCCATCGGGATCCTTGTTCAGGTCCGTCATATGGCCTGATTTCTTCACAGTTGTCTAATGTTATGATGTCTTCATCCGGGAATTCAAACTTCATGGACTGATAATCTTCTACAGCTTGATGAGCAAGATGGTCAGCTAGCACACTGCCCTTTATAGCTTTCTGGGTAGTGTACTGTATGTCATATTCTGTTAAGATCATCTGCCATCTAGCTATCCTCCCAGACAGAGCAGGCTTTTCGAAGATGTAATTTATCGGATCCATCTTAGATATCAACAAAGTAGTATGAGTCAACATATACTGTCTTAGCCGGCGAGCAGCCCATGCCAGAGCGCAAAAAGTTTTCTCGAGCAGTAAATATCTAGTTTCAGAGTCGGTAAACTTTTTGCTCAGGTAGTAAATAGAGTGCTCTTTTCGGCCAGACTCATCATGCTGCCCCAATACACACCCCATTGAGTTCTCTAAAACGGTTAGATACATGATCAATGGTCTTCCCTCGACTGGTGGCATCAAAACAAGAGGCTCTTGTAAGTACTCTTTGATTTTGTCGAAAGCAGTTTGGCATTCATCATTCCATCTGACTACTTGATCTTTCTTCAATAGTTTGAAGATTGGCTCACAAGTAGCTGTCAGGTGAGAAATGAATATGGAAATATAGTTCAGGCGTCCCAAGAATCCTCTGACTTCCTTCTCAGTACGAGGAGCAGTCATTTCTTGTATCGCGTTAACCTTGGCAGGATCAACCTCGATGCCTTTGTTGCTGACAACGAAACCTAAGAGTTTACCGGACCGGACTCCGAATGTGCACTTGTTTGGATTCAACCTTAGTTTGTACTCCTTCAACCTCTCAAACAACTTCTGCAAATGATCAAGGTGCTCCTCCGCCGTTTGCGATCGGGCTATCATGTCATCTACATAGACCTCTATCTTATGATGTATCATATCATGAAATAAGGCTACCATGGTGCATTGATAGGTTGCCCCGGCATTCTTCAGTCCAAATGGCATCCATTTGTAGCAGAATGTTCCTCACTGTGTGACAAATGTAGTTTTCTCCATGTCCTCAGGTACCATTTTGATTTAGTTATAACCTGAGAATCCGTCCATGAAGGAAAACACTTTGTGCTGGGCTTTATTGTCAATCAGGATATCGATGTGGGGAAGTGGAAAATCATCTTTAGGGCTGGCCCTATTTAAATCTCTATAATCCATGCACATTCGTACTTTGTCGTCCTTTTTAGGCACGGGAACAATGTTGGCAACCCATTGAGGATAGTAAGTGACAGCCAAAAATCCAGCATTGAATTGTTTCATGACTTCCGCTTTGATCTTCTCTGACATGTCAGGTCTCATGCGGCGGACTTTTTGTTTCACTGGTGGACAGTCTTCTCTTGTGGGTAGACGATGTACCACGATGTCTGTATCAAGTCCTGGCATGTCTTCATATGACCAGGAAAAGATCTCAACATAATCATGCAATAGATGAATTAGACGCTCCTTGACACTCGGCTCTAGGTTGGCACCTACCTTGATTTCCTTTTTATCTTCCTTGGTACCCAAGTTGATTGTATCCAACGGTTCCTCATAAGGTTGAATAGCTCTTTCCTCTTGTTGTAGTAGTCTGGCCAATTCCCCTGGTACTTCACAATCTTCCTCACCTTCATATTCGGCTTGGTAGATTAGATCTTCAGAGTCACTAAAGGCCATAGCAGTATCGTTACCCATGGGACCCAGATTGGAGGGGTACCTGCATTTGTGAGTGTAGGTGTGTGTAAAGGTATAACCATCTTTAAACAATAAAAATGTAAAAGAAAGACAATGAGCACAAAAGGTTTGTATGTGAAAAAACGTCCATGATTCATTGAATGTCATATGAAGATGAAATAAAAACCCTTACGAATGGACCATTGTGCCTTGGGTAAGACACAAGGTTTTAAATATGCGAATTGTTTGTGAATATTACAAGTCCAACAGAAATGTAAAAGATAAATTACTTAGAGATGAAAGTTATTGGGACAAAGTCTTTGGTTCCCAATTGCGAAGTCCTCCGTTAACAGTAGGAAATATCCAATCCTCCAAGCTGCCATCTTCTTCACCATCTTCCACTGCGTTGACCTCTTGGTTGCTAATCTTTAGAGGTGGCCCTCCAGCACGGGAATGACGCACATCCTTCTGAGCATTTGAAGTAAACCCTAAACCAAACTTGTTAGATTTATACGGAATATCTGGAAGCTGCCCCCAAATGGTGCATCCGCCCTCTTCTACTACTGCCTTGGCGTCCTTTAGATATGACATCCGAAGCGGAGGTCTTGTGATCTTAGGGATCGGGGATACCGCCTTGGTTACTGCTACCTCTTGAGAGACTTCTTCGAAGTGTTGAAAAGGAGTTTCAATGAACTTACCATCCAACTCCACATACCAGAAAGAATTTAGATGGCTAATCATGTACTCTTCCTCTCCGTGGACAGTGATAATCTTTCCATGGACCGGGTACTTCAGCATATGGTGTAGTGTAGAGGTGACAGCACCAGCATTATGGATCCAGGGTCGTCCTAATAGACAGGAGTAAGAGGGGCGGATGTCAATTACATCGAAGGTCGAGTTAAAAGTATGAGTTCGCACCTTTATGGGGATGCCCACCTCTCCGTGGACCATCCTCTTTGAGCCATCAAATGCTCTCACAACTATGTTATTGGGTTTCAATGTCATCCCTTCGCAATCCAATCTGTCAAGAGCTTTCTTCGGTAAGACGTTCAAAGATGAACCCGTGTCCACCAAGACATGGGCCAGAGTCGTTCCTCTACACTCCACAGAGACATGTAATGCCTCGTTGTGCTTTCTCCCTCTTGGTGTCAAATCAACATCAGAGAAGCCTAGGCCGTTATCAGCTGTCAAACTGGCCACACAATCTTGGAATTGGTCAGTAGACGTCTCTTGTGGCACATGGGTTGTCTTCAGGAACTTCACCAGAGCTTTCACATGTGCTTCAGAACACAGCAACAATGCTAGCATGGAGATCTTGGAGGGAGTTTTCCCCAACTGTTCAACCACGTCATAATCACTCTTCTTTATTATCCTCAGGATCTCCTCCATTTCCTTCTTGGAGGTTTTGGGGATAGCTAGTGGTTGAGCCTTCGTCTGGACAGGCTCGTCCTGAATACTTTTTCCTCGATTTTCAGCAGTAGAAGTGTTGGTAGGGATAACAGCAGGGATCGTGTCGTCTTTGTTAGTAGGAGCACTTGCAGGCATGATTATTGGTACAAAGGTACTCTTTGGAACAGCCACGGGTCCAAAAACTGCCTTTGGAGGGGAAATCTCTGGAGAGAAGATTCTACCGCTACGGGTAATCTTACTAGTTCCATAAATATTGCTAATGTCGAAATCTTCTTCTTCGGAGCTCACTTCTTCGGCGGTCAGCCCATCTTGTTTAATACCATGGTAGTATATTTCTCCATCGTAATTCCATAGTACTGTTTTATCTGATTCATATGGGATTGGCCCGGGCATTGTAATTATAAGGGGAGTAGTCTTTGGAACCGATGTAATCCTAACGGGTCTTTTGGGGACCCTGGGAGGATTGGCGAAGATGGTTATGATTGAAACGTCTTCAACTGGAACAGGTGAAATAGGAGAATTTTCAAACAGAATCTCTTGGTGGTCTATCAAGCGTTGAATGCTTGTCTTCAACAGAGGGAAAACAGTTGGTGAGGATAAGCAAAGATGGCAGTCTTCATTACAACCTGGGAATATACCAGCTTTCAACAAGTTCATCTTAATGATTGGGAGCGGAGTCAAGAGTTCATCCACTTTGGTAAGAAACAAATCTTCTTCGATAGCATTGGCGTTGTGACCATGCCTACGCATAGGAGCGGAAATGATGTTTGGTTTCTCGGGCGCATCAAACTCAATCTCTTTTGCATCTATAAGGTCTTGAATTTTGTTTTTCAAAGCCCAACTGTTGTTAGTGTCGTGACCCGAACTTTCGGAATGATATGCGCATTTGGCATTTGGGTGATAATGAGGGGACACAGTGTTGGGATTCTTTGGAGCTTCTTTTAAAGTTTCCAGATTAGATTTCAGAAGATGTGGTAAAACCAGGGCTAGGGTCATATTAATTCTGGTGAATTTCCGGACTGGCCTTTCCACCCTCGGTTGGTCACTTCTTGGTTGATCAGAAGTAGGCTTTGGGATCATAAAGACACCTATCATTGGTCGGTGCTCAGCTCTCCCTTGGTTCCTTTGTGGATAAACAGCAGATACCTCCTTCTTTCTGGTGAAAGGCTTTCTCACAGTTGTAGAGGCAGACGAGTCCTTTTGAATCTTTCCACTTTTTATGCCAGCTTCCACCCTCTCTTCGATTAATATTAACCCAGTAAACCCAGCAGATGAGCTCTCAATCAAATGATTGAAGAAAGGGCCCGATAGAGTTCCTAAAAACATATCCACCAACTCCCTTTCAGAAAGAGGGGGTTGCACTCTCCCAGCTAGATCTCTCCATTTCTGCACGTAATCTTTGAAACCCTCATTTGAAGCCATAGCCATACTCTGAAGTTGAGTACGGGTAGGCGCCAAATCTGCATTATACTGGTATTGTTTATAGAAAGTTGCAGCAAGATCTTCCCAGTTGTGGACGTCGGACCTTTCCAATTGGTAAAACCAATCGAGTTGTGTTCCAGATAAACTATCTTGGAAAAAATGCACCTATAGGTCTTTATCGGCAGAGTCTGGCTGAATCTTTCTCACGTATGATCAGAGGTGCATTTTAGGACATGACACCCAATCATATTTTGCAAACAACGGCACTTTGAACTTTGGTGGGATCACAATTCCCGACACTAGCCCCAATTCTTTAAAGTCTAGACCTGGTACCCTTTGTATTTCCATAGCGCTCAAACGCTCTTCAAGATGTTTGTACTTATCATCATCTGGAGGGTACTGTTCCTCAGAGTAGTCTTCCTCTTCTTCCTCTTCTTCATATTCTGAAGGAACTATTGTTTCTTTTCCTTTCCCTTCTCCTTCCCCAGAAGTGGTTGCAAAATTCAATGTTCTTCTAGTCTGTCCCTGAAATCTTCTACCCATGTTCAAGACCCCAGTGGCCTTCTTTGTTTTCTTCTTTCTTTCTTCAGCTAATAGAGTCTTCAACTCATCTTGCCCTTTGGCTAGGGTCATGAGTAACTGTTGAAACTGCGTGTTTTGGGCTTGAAGATCTTTGACCGTCTGTTCGAGAACCATCTTACTGAAATAAACAGTAGAGAGATGAGGAAACTCGTTGCAAAAGACTTGATTATGTCATGATGAATGATATGTATACATGCAATGCTTTCAAGGATTTAAAAATTCAAATTTGTTTTAAACAAAAATAAACGCACATTATATTAATAAAAAAGAGTTTGAGTACATCAATGCCCCTTGGGCAAAATAATACAACACTCTAAGATAAAAAAGTAGTGTGCATCCTCTTTGGTGCTATGTAGGCATTTAGAGTCTGCTCCTCATGAAGTATCCTAGTGAGTTCCAAAACCTTCTTCTCGCTTACGTAGAATTGGGCTTTGAAAGTATCTCGCTCTCCTTTGAGCTGTATCCAATCCCTTTGTAGGTCTTCAAGAGATGTGGGCATGTCAGGATGTAGGATAGTGTATGGAACTTCTCCTTCCTTAACAGGCTCAATGATCACTGGGAGAATGGAAGGATAAGACATCATAAGACTTTGAGCGCGGGTTTGTACCCACTTGAGGTAAGGCTCAAGAGGGATGTAATTCTTATGTCCCAAAGTCTTGCTATCCACCTTATTACCATCCTCCAAGCTCGGATGAATCTCTGGCGAAGACCTTGATCGTCGTTGTCATAGTCGAATACCAAGCCTTGAATCAGCATCTCATGTGGGCCATCCCTTCGGGCATAACCAAACTGTCTTAGATCCAAGCATGGGTTGTAGGTGATGCTCCCCTAATGCCAAGTAGAGGGACATTAGGGAATTCCCCACAACGGTCAACAATGATAACATTCTCTTTGGATCGAGAGCACCAATTAATATCTGAATGTTTGAGCGTCATTAACCTTTGTGACCACCTTAATCCTTGCTCATTCTTTAAGATTGATTGGGGAATATGAGAAATAAACCATCTTGCTAGGAGGGGAGTGCAACACATAAGGACACCTCTTTTCCTCATTGTTCGAGTGTGAAAAGAGTGTAGGATATCCTCTAGTAATGTAGGCACTGCATTGCGTGACATGAAGATTTTGACGACACTCATATCTATGAGTTGGTCAGGATTGGGAAACAAGACCGTCCCATAGATAAGAAGAGCCAAAATATCCTCAAAAGCTTGCAAGTCTAGGGAATTCCAACAGTTTTGGGCCTTCTCAAACAGAAACTTTGCTAAGAAGCCTTTGACACCACTTCTAGTTTCCCAATGAGTTGTGACATCAGATGAGTGCAAGTGCAGGGCTTGAGGAATCTCTTCTGGATTTGGATCTCTTTCCGTACCGTTGAAAGGTAGTTGATTGAGAATAGGAATCCTCAAGAGTTGAGAGAATTCTTCCAAAGTAGGAACAAGTTGATAGTCAGAAAATGTGAAGCAATGATGCAAAGGATCAAAGAATTGGAAGAGCACTTTCGTCATATCCTCCTTTGTGTTGGAGGTGACCAACTTGAGTAGACGACCGTGCCTCTCGGTGAATGGAGAGTTCTCGTGGATCCTTGAAGCTAGCTCCTTGAGTTGTGGAGGAATTCTTACAAGGTTGATTTGGATAGTTTTCCTGCAGAGTGAATCCATATCCTACAAAACAAGAACAAAGATGAATCTCCAAAATCCTTGAAATGGTTAGTGGATGCATATGATGTTCATGATGTCCATGATGTTATGCACAAGTATGTATACGCAAGCAAATCAAACAAGTTCTTAGTTTAGGCTTGCATGGGGTTTTATAGGTAAGTACCCTCTTGAAGTTTAGTTGGCTCAACCTGTCCTAATAATAGTAACCGGGTTCTAAGGAGCTCAATATCACTGGACTGTTTCCTTTGTCATTGTTTCAGCTCAAGCCTCTTTAATGGCGACCGAAATATCCCAAGAAACCAACCCTCAATGAGTGTAGTATCGAGTATCTACCAACTTTGGACTGCACCAAAGTCGGTCATCTCACTACATCCTAAAGGCCAAGTTGGTCAAGTAAAGGGTTCTAGAAGTTCATTAGTGCTTCATGACATCACTCAGCGGCCCCGTATTCTCTTTGATTAACTCAAAGGCTACCGGTACCCACAAATATGTCACACTAACATAGTTATTGCTTAGACCATGTCGGTATACCCTGCACAGTTTCCAAAATGTATTTCTATTTACCTATAATGTTTCCCAAATCCGGGTGAAGGATTCAAACCCAAACAAAGAACCATAATGTAAAGCAAACAAGTCAAACAATTGTAAGCAAATAAATGTGATATAGCCCTAAGGTAACCGCACTTTCATAATATCCCCAGCAGAGTCTCCAGTTCTATGATACGATGGGAGAACTGACTTGAGGGTTTGCGTTTGTGTTTGCAAATGTTGCGGTTAGCAAGAGTCTCCACCGACTTTTCTTTTATCCAAAAGGAAAGGTGAAAAAGCACAGGAAATACCTTTGAGATGTTTTCTTGAGTTCGGGGGGTAGATTATGAAAAGGGAAGGTATTAGCACCCTTTTCATCCATGGTTTTCCATGGGCTCTTAGTTACCTGCTTAGATCACTTGCTTTTGTTGTTTGAAAATGTGTTTGGTGTGGTTTTGAAAGTATTTTGTAAAAGAGGTCATTCGTTTAAGCAATCTTTGTAATGATTCTCGTTCGTAAGAATGTATACATAGATGTTTGTCTTTTGAAAATGTTTTCAATATTTGTAAGATTTTTTTGAAATGTGTGTGTTTGTTTTGAAAATAGCAAGGATTTTTGTTTTGAAATAGAGCAAGTAACTAGAAGTAATCTACCTACTCAAATGTCTTTCTTGTGCATTTTTTATTCCATTGACATTGTTGTCTTACCATTGATTTGGTAAACAACCCTATCTTTGGATGTAAACGGGACGGGCGTGGGTCATCGTATAACCATGATTAGCAATGTTTTCAAAGTATCTTAGCATTTTGAGGGACCAAGATCATTTTGTAAAGCAACTTTTGAATAGCGTCATCGAGGGACTATGATCTTTATGTTTGTTTTGTTTTGCCAAGATACTTCGCATGGTAACATGGCCATTTTTGTTTTAGGCAACCAAGTGGAGAAATCCTAAGGATGCTTGTGTGCAAGTGTATCATTTTCATGCTTTGGTTTTATCTTGTATTTAGGGTTTTCTACTTTTGCTTTGTTTCGATCTTATCATACAAACCCTAATTACTAATCATGGCATGTAAAGCGGTAAATTGCATAATGTAAATATTACTAAGCTATTACAATAATTTTATGGGAGGGGGAATACAAATTTGAATGGGGATTTGCAAAATGTAAACCTAAATAAATTATTACAACCAAATAGAATTTGTACAAATTAGAATAAATAATATTTAAAGATGCAATATAATATACATGTAAGAAAAGATTTTTGTCTTGTTTTTATGTAAAAGAAATTTTAATCTAAACCTAAAAAAATAAGGAAAAGAAAATAATTTTTAAAAGGGAGGCTTAACCCTAATTATTATTTTAAAAGAAAATAAAGTTCTTATATATTATTTTTTAAGTATTTTTGGTATTAGAATAATAAATAATATTTTATAAAGATAAAAATTTTATATATGCAAAAATAAATATTTATAAGTATGAAATGAAAAAGGGAATAACTAAAATAAACTAAATATATTTTAATTATATTATACAAGTTTATTAAGAAAATATATCATATATATTAAAAATAAAATATATTTTTATGTGCAAAAATAAAATAAAGTAAAATAAAATATGATATTAGCAAATTTATATTTTTTTAAGGATTTTTATGCATTAAGGAAAATATTTAATATTATTAAAATGAAAATAAAACAAATAAAATAAAAATATAAAAAAAAGTTGGCAAAGGGGGTGCTGTAGAAAAACTGGCAGCAATGTTAGCAAAAAAAATCGTGGCCCAAAAGACCAAGCCCAAACCTGCAAAATTGAAAGGAGAAAAATGTGAAAAAACACAAAAGTAGCGCCCAGGTTCGAACCCGGGACATGGGTCTCACCAGCGCGCTACTTTGCCATTGGGGTGGCTATACATCAATTGTCTTAAGGAAAGCAAAAATAATATAACATGAAACAAGTCCTTGCCCTGTACTTCATCTTCTTCCCCAAGCTTGGCCAGACATCCTGTAACTCTCTCATTCTTCCATGAAAATGAAAACTCATAACATGAAAGTTGTAGTATTTGATCTCACGATTCTAACCATATAAGCTATGTAATCTAACAATCAAAGATCAGAGAAAATTTTAAATGCCCTAAATTTAAACCTAAATTTTCCAGAAACTTCAAGTTCTAAATTATCTCAACTCAAGTAAAATAAATGCAAGATAAAGGTATGTACAGTTTCGTGGCAATGAGGACTACATTATTTATTCAAAAATCGTGGCCAATGGTTGCCTGTACAAACAGATAGAAGTTGAGATTTTACCTCCTTCAGTTGGAATCATGGATGGAACTGGAGTGAGTTTGATGGAGGCCTGATGCTTGCTTGAGCTTCCTTGAACTTTCCTGAATGTATTCCCACCCTCGTCTTGCTCTGAAAGTGCCTGAAACTCCTTGGCCAAGTCAAACTGCAAGCTTTGAAGGCAACAATGGCAGATGATGGAAAAGTGGTTACAGAACAGGGATGAAGGTCTGGATTGGTTTGATACAAGTAGGTAAGATGTTTTAATGATCAAGACTTGAAACACACGAGCCAAATGGAAGATGGGTATGCTTATGCCAAAACTGCATGTTTTGACAGTTTTCTGGTGTTTTTGTGCTTGGGAGTGTTTTAGGCCTTAACTAATCATGTGTTAAGTTGTATTATGTTTGTATATTAGTATAGAATTGGTTTCATGTCAACCCTCCAACAGATGTGCCAGTTTTTACCTTTTTGCAACCTTTCTTGCTTTTGAAGTAAAGTGAATGGACAAGGCTTGCCATGCTTGTACTTGCTCTCTTAGGGTTGGTATATGCTTGTACAAATTACTTTAGGCCTGCAAGATTTTTTTATGCAATGGAGACATGTGCAATGCTCAAGAATTTTAAAGTGGTAAAAGTTGATCCTTTTCAAAATGGCAATGCTCACTTTATGCCATTTATGGAATTACAACTTGGGTAATGGCTCTAGGGAATGGATCAAAGCTCTGTCAACTGAGTAAGCATTTAATTAAGGAGTGAGGAACAAGTTTTGGACCTGTAAAGAATGGATTAGGTAGCATAAGTACTGATTGCAACTTTGTTCTTCATGAAATGGCTTGGACAAAAAGTGAGAAATTGCCAAATTCATCTCTTCGATCCTCCCTACTCAAAAATGATCTTCAGGAGTTCTTGGACATTTTGGAAAGCTTGAAATGTTATCTATAACTCATCTTTAAAATGCATTTTGAGATACCTCTTGGAACTATGCGAAAAATTGCCATGAAGTTGGGTCCAAAACCTGCCTAAATTAGGGCAAAATTTCAGTAAGTTACTTAGTTCATGACCATGTATTCATAAATTTATTTATTGAGATCCAAGCATCTTTAGGGAAAAGTGTGTAAAGAAAATTTGTAGATTTCATGGAGGTCTACAATTTTCATGTTGGGAACATTCTTTGAATCATTATGCATCATGGTGAAAAAGTGGCCTAAAGTTGAGAAAAAATAAGAAATTTTCTATACTTAGAAAATTTTCTAAGTTAAGAAAAATTTCAAATTCAAACCCTAATCTTCAAACTTTTATTTATTGATGAACGAGCTTCACATTTTGACATGTTTTAATGAATTATGATCCTTGGCACTTGATTTTGACCAAAAAGTCAAAGTTTGACTTTTCAGTGTACAGTTGACTTTTGATCAGTTGACTGCAAATTTCATCTGTCAATCCAATGAAATTGAAATGTTTTGAGCCATGTAATCAGGTCAAGATGATGCAATTGAATACTTGAAATCATGCCTTAACTCAATTGGTCATTTGCTAGGTTAAAAATCAGAAATTGCCCTTCCTCAGTCAAAACCCTAATTTTGACCATTTTGCCCTTTTGATGATTTGATCAAATTTCTTGAGGAATTGTGATCCAAACTTGATAAAAATGATACATATGAGTCTAAAATGTTGATTTGGATCAATAATGATGAAGTTTGACAGTAAATTGGCCATGGTTGACTTTTTTCCCAATACAGTTGAATTTTAGGTTAACTATCTAATTGATTGAATAAAAATATGGTTCAAGGCTTGAAACTTGTCATGAGTGATCTTAGGGGTCCATAATGATGTTTGAAAGTCATATGAAGCATTGAGAGTCCAAAATTCATTGTGCAATCTTAAATCCTTATTTTGGGTCATTAGTGCAAGATGAGATGTCTTAAGCTGACCAAACCCTAATCCAGTCTTGAGTCGAAGAGATCTTGTGAGAAAAGTTTTGATAAATGAGAGGGAAAATTTTGGGGTACAACAGGAGGGCTTTCGATGGTTCAAAAAGAATGGTACACGAGGAGGTGGACATCCCTGTCAAAGTGGGTTCCCATACCTTTGAATCCACCTTCTACGTGATGGATATCGGGCCATCGTACTCTTGTTTGTTTGGTCGTCTTTGGATCCATGAAGCATGGGCCGTTACTTCTATGCTGCACCAAATGCTGAAGTATCCAGTGAAGGGGATGATTGCCATCGTGCATGGTGAAGAGGAGTACATGGTGAGCCATCTGAATTCTTTCAAGTCTGTGGAGATGGACGGTGAGTTCATAGAGACCCCTTGTCAAAATTTTGAAGAGGTTCCCCAGATTATGGCATCAACCGAGACTATCACTAGTGCACCGAAGATCACCAAACCTCCTTTGAAAATGGCTTCTCTCAAGGACGCCAGAGCGGTAGTTGAAGAAGGTGGGTGTACCATTTGGGGACAACTCCCTAATTTTCCTCATAAAACTGACAAATTTGGTTTGAGCTTTACTTCAGGAGATGAAAGGGCTGTTCGACGTGCTCGGGCTGGAGGACCTCCCCTACGCATCAGTAATCGTGGAGTCAATGTTGTAAAAGACAATGATGATGATTCTGATATTGACAGGTGGATCTACCCTACTACCAATGGTGGACCTAGTAACTGGACGTCCAAAGATTTTGTGCCGATTACTTTTCTTCAGCAGTAATTGTGTTACTTGTTTTTCGAATTTGTAATAAATAATATAAACTCTATGGCCTTGTGTCTTACACGAGGCACAATGGTTTATTTGTGAGGATTATTATATGTCATTATCATATGTAATCAATAAATCATTGGACGTTCTTGCATACAAATTTTGTGCTCTCTATTTTTCTTTTCTGCCTTTTACTTTATCAATATATTTATGCTCTTACACACACACACATATCAAACTGCAGATCCATATCCACTCTGGATCCTATTGATAACAGTTCTGCTATTGCTAGTTATAACTTCGAAAACCCGATCAACCAAGCCGAGGATGAAGGCGAGGAAGATTGTGAGGTACCTGGAGAACTTGCTAGACTGTTACAATAGGAAGAGAGGGCTATACAACCTCATGAAGATCCGGTTGAGACGATAAACTTGGGCATAGAGGTAGACAGAAAAGAAGTCAAGATTGGCGCAAATCTGGAGCTTAGTGTCAAACAGCGGTTGGTACAGATGTTTCATGACTATGTCGAGATCTTCGCCTGGTCATATGAAGACATGCCTGGTTTAGACACTGATATTGTGGTACATCATCTGCTGACTAAAGAAGATTTCCCTCCGGTAAAGCAGAAGGTATGTCGCATGCGCCTTGAAATGTCAGAGAAGATCAAAGCAGAGGTTATGAAGTAGTTCAATGTTGGGTTCCTAGCTATCACCTCCTATCCGCAATGGGTTGCTAATGTTGTTCTGGTACCAAAGAAAGACGGTAAAGTATGAATGTGTGTGGACTACAGGGACCTAAACAGGGCAAGCCCCAAGGATGACTTCCCGCTTCCCCACATCGATGTTCTGGTTGACAACACTGCACAACACAAAATCTTTTCCTTCATGGATGGTTTCTCTGGCTACAACCAGATCAAGATGGCTCCTGAAGACATGGAGAAGATAACCTTCGTCACTCAGTGTGGCACATTCTGTTACAAGGTGATGCCTTTTGGGTTGAAGAATGTTGGGGCAACTTATCAGCGAGCCATGGTAGTTTTGTTCCACGATATGATTCACCATGAGATAAAGGTTTATGTTGATGACATGATAGCCAGGTCTCAAACCAAAGAAGAACACCTTGATCATCTATAAAATTTATTTGACAGGTTGAAGAGATACAAGTTGAGGTTGAATCCGAACAAGTGCACCTTCGGGGTAAGGTCTGGTAAGCTGCTAGGTTTCATCGTCAGTGACAAAGTTATTCAAGTAGACCCTACAAAGGTGAAGGCCATACAAGAGATGTCGACTCCTCGTACTGAGAAGGAGGTTAGAGGTTTCTTAGGACGCCTAAATTATATCGCCAGGTTCATTTCACATCTAACTGCTACTTGTGATCCGATCTTCAAACTCCTGAAGAAATATCAAGTGGTAGAGTGGAATGAAGAATGCCAGGTATCCTTTGACATAAATCAAGAAATAACTTTAAGAACCACCAATTCAGATGCCTCCGATTGAAGGAAGACCTTTGATAATCTACTTAACAGTGTTAGACAATTCATGGGGTGTGTGTTGGGGCAGCATGATGAGTCTGGTCGAAAAGAGCATGCAATATACTACCTTAGCAAAAAGTTTACCGACTGTGAGACAAGATACTCACTGCTCGAGAAAACTTGTTGCGCTTTGGCATGGGCTACTCACCGACTAAGATAGTATATGTTGACCCACACTACTTTATTGATATCTAAGATGGATCTAATCAAGCACATCTTCGAGAAACCCGCTCTCTCCAGAAGAATAGCAAGATGGCAGATGATCTTAACCGAATACGACATCCAATATACAACCCAGAAAGCAATCAAGGGAAGTGTATTGGCTGATCATTTGGCTCATCAGGCCGTGGATGACTACCAGTCCATGAATTTTGTGTTCCTGTACGAGAATATTATGCTAGTAACTGACTATGAAGAACCTGGACCAAATGAAGGACCTGAAGAAGGATCCTGATGGACTATGGTTTTTGGCAGAGCTACGAACGGACTCGGTAATGGAATCAGTGCTATAATCATATCTCCTTAGGGCTCTCATACTCCCTTCACTACCCGTCCTGAGGGTTGTCATACTCCCTTCACTTCCCGACTATGCTTCAACTGTACCAACAACATGGTAGAGTATGAATCATGCATCATGGGTCTCAAAGCTGCTATCGACCTAAGGATCAAATTCTTGAGCATTTTCATGGATTCAGCCTTGGTGATAAGTCAGATCAAAGGGGAGTGGGATACAAAGCACCCGAATCTCATCCCGTACAAAGAGCACGTGCTGACATTGCTCCCATACTTTGAGGAGGTAACCTTTGAACATTTCCCATGAGAGGAGAATCAGTTAGAGGATGCGCTAGCCACCATTTCTTCTATGTTCAAAGTCAGGTGGGACAATGAAGCTCCCCGAATCACCATTGAGAGGTTGGATGAACCAGCGTACTACTGTGAGGTTGATACTAAAGAGGTAGCAGACAAACCCTGGTTTCACGAAGTAAAAAGGTATCTCGAGGCTCAAGAATATCCCGAGGGGGAATTTGTCAATGATAAGAAATTTCTGAGAAGGTTCGCCGCGAAATTCGTCCTTAGTAATGGAATCCTCTACAAGCACAACCATGACCCTACTTTACTGCGGTGTGTAGACAAGAGCGAAGCTGAGAGGATTATGACAGATCTACACAAAGGTACCTTCGGAACTTATTCAAGTGGACATACCATGGCTAAGAAGATCCTACGGGCAAGATACTATTGGTCCACTATGGAAGCAGATTGTTATCATCACTCCCGAACTTGCCACAAGTGCCAAATCTATGCTTATAAGGTTCATGTACCTACGGTTCCCTTGAATGTCTTGACAACTCCTTGGCCCTTTGCAATGTGGTGCATCGACATGATCGGAGAGATTAGACCTACCGCTTCCAATGGGCATCGCTTCATCCTGGTGGCCATTGATTACTTCACGAAGTGGGTTGAAGGTTCCTCTTTTGCTATTGTTACCAAGAACGTCGTAGCGCAGTTTATCAAGATAACCTGGTCTGTCGGCACAGTGTTCCAGAGAGAATAACCACTGATAATGGTATGAATATCAATAACACAATGATCACTGAACTTTGTAAGCAATTCAAGATACAACATCATAACTCTTCTCCCTACCGGCCGAAGATGAATGGCATTGTCGAAGCTGCTAATAAGAATATCAAGAAGATCATACAGAAGATGACGGTGACATACAAAGACTGGCATGAGATGTTACCATTTTCTCTTCATGGGTACCGCACCTCCGTGTGAACATCGACAGGGGCACCACCCTACTCTCTGGTATATGGTATGGAGGTTGTCCTGCTTATTGAGTTCCAGATCCCTTCTCAAAGGATCATGAAGGATGCGGGTTTGAACAAAGACGATTGGATCCAGACTCGACTTGATCAACGGAATCTAATCGATGAGAAGAGACATACTGCTGTCTGTCATGGTCAAATGTATCAAAAACGAATGATCAAGGCTTTCAACAAAAAGGTCAAGCACCAAGCATATCAAGTCGGGGACCTAGTCATCAAGCGTATCATATTGCCGCAAGGTGATCCCAGGGGAAAATGGACTCCCACATACTAAGTGCCATTTGTGATCAAAAACATTTTCTCGGGTGGAGCCGTGATTCTGACCACCATGGACGGTGACGACCTTCCTCACCCTGTCAATGCAGACATAGTGAAAAAAATACTACGCATGATTAAAGACCTGCTGGGTTGACTAGCTTAGGCAAAAATAAGGGCTTCCTGACAAACCAAAAGGGTTCCGGCAAAAAATTAGAGATGAAAAAAAAACTCTGTACACCCGACAAGTCGAAAACCTAAAAAGGCGGCTTGGAAAAAAAAGGGTATCCCGGTGGACTGAAAACCCGAAAGGGCGGTCCAGGAAAAATTTAGGGATTTAAAGCGTATCACTATGTCCCATTGGATCAATTCGCGACCAGACCTCAGTATCAACTATCATGCTCGAACGGTACTGATCAATCCAATCATCTTCGGACAAGCAGCAAAGTGATGAGACGCTCGAAGACATGGCGGCAATAGCAGAATTAAAACTCAATGGGATTATTACACATAGTTGTTTTCTTCTCTTTGTACATAATTATTGTATATATTTCATTTTCACGTTGGCGTTCTCTTACTAGAGCGTCAACTTCCTTGTACAAAAATGTTTGTTATAGGCCAACTTCAGAAATTAATACAAGTCATTTTTACAAAACCATGTGTTTTTCTTTTTCTGTTTTGTTTTGCAAAAATGTCCAATGATTTATTCTTAACATATGCATTTGAATATGATTTCTATTCATAAATATTTTCATATGAAACAGAAAGACAATTGCTCATGACTTAAGGAACGAGGCAAAGCCTAATCCCAACAGTTACCCTGTTCAGAATGGTACATGGGCAGGGACAACTTTGAAAGGAAGTCACCACAACATGCGACCCCGTGACGTCTACACTACCCACAAAGTAGAGGCAACCAAAGCTTTGATATAGGCTTCCCCTAATAGGAGCTACTTTCCCAGAAAAGTTCCTGCAGAAAGCTGACATATATATTCCCCAGCCGAACTTTATAATCGCAATTGATTCATAAAGTTCTCTCCCGAGAAGAGTTTATTTCTCTGAATACAGAAGCTCAATCCCCAACAGAGTTTATTACTCCCTCAGACAGAGTTATTCCCCCACAGAGTTATTCTCAAGCAGAGTCTCTCCCTGGAAGTATATTCAAACATAAAGGAGTGAATCCACGGCATAGTCATCTTCATTCATCATCCCCAACGGAAGTAGAAGAACCGCTTTTTCTACAACAGTCATGAATTCAATTTCCAATACTCTCCAGCAGCAATCAGGGATTTATTTTCCCAGACTCTGATATGTCACAATAGCATTTCATGTTCATACATCAAGACGTGCATATACATATTACATACTTCATAATCTCATTTATTTTGAGAACATCATCACACAATGCATTTCATGCATCACATATAATTAATCTTGTACCTTTTCAGGAAAGATGGTTATCATCAACAATTCCAACAGTTCAAGGTTAAATCCATGAATTTATATATGTCATATTTTCAGACAACTAATGGAAAACCAGCTCCCGAAATCAAACGGGTCAACTAATCTACGTGATCAAATTAGGCAGCCCTACTACCCAGGCTTTCATTTCGAAGTAACCCTACTATGCAGGTTTCTTCTCACAGCCCTACTATCCAGGATTTCATTTCGAAGTAACCCTACTATCCAGGTTCCTTCTTATAGCCCTACTATCCAGGCTTTCATTTCAAAGTAACCCTACTATTCTGGTTCCTTCTCATAGCCCTACTATCCAGGCTTTCATTTCGAAGTAACCCTACGATCCAGGTTCCTTCACACAGCCTTACTATCCAGGCTTTCATTTCGAAGTAACCCTACTATTCAGGTTCCTTCTCAGAGCCCTGCTATCCAGGCTTTCATTTCGAAGTAACCCTACTATCCAGGTTCCTTCTCACAGCCCTACTATCCAGACTTTCATTTCTAAGTAACCCTACTATCCAGGTTCCTTCTTACAACCCTACTATCTAGGCTTTCATTTTGAAGTAACCCTACTATCCAGGTTCCTTATCATATCCCTACTATTCAGGCTTTCATTTCGAAGTAATCCTACCATCCAGGTTCCTTCTCATAGCCCTACTATCCAGGCTTTCATTTCGAAGTAACCCTACTATTCAGGTTCCTTCTCACATCCCTACTATACAGGATTTCATTTCGAAGTAACCCTATTATCCAAGTTCCTTTTCATAGCCCTACTGTTGTACCCCAAAATTTTCCCTCCCCTTTCATCAACATTTCTCATCACAGGACTCTTGGAACTCAAGATTAAGCTAGGGTTTGCTTTGCTCAAGACACCTCCTTGCATTGTTGACCTAAACTAGGGTTTGAGTTTGCACATGGATGTTTTGACCTAAAATGCCCAAGATTACTTTCATGCTTCATGTTGGACTCACAGGCTTGCACATACCAAGTTTAAAGCCTTGAATCAAATTTTTGCCCAGTCAATTGGACAGTTGACCTAGAAATCAGCTGTATTTGGGAAAAAGTCAACTGTGGCCAATTGACAGTCAAACCTCATGAATTTTGACCCACATCAACATTATGAACTCATATGAACTATTTGATCAAGTTTGGATCACAATTCCACAAGAAATTTGATCAGATCACCAAAAGGGCAAAATGGTCATTTTTAGGGTTTTGACTGCACAAGGGAAATTTTTGACTGTTTGATCTAGCCAATGGAAAATTAAGCTCAACCATGGACACAAGGACTCAATGACATTGTCTTGACCCACTCAACAAGTTCAAAAGATCTCAAATGCATAGGATTGACAAATGAATTTTTCAGTCAACTGATCAAAATTTGACTGTACACTGAAAAGTCAAACTTTGACTTTTTGGTCAAAATCAAGTGCCAAGGGTCATTTTTCATCAAGACATGTCAAATTATGAAACTTGTTCATCAAGAAACCCAAAAATGCAAATTAGGGTTTAAAATGGAAAAATTTCATAACTTAGAAATTTTCTAAGTTATGAAATTTTCTTATTTTTTCCTAACTTTACCCCACATTTTCACCAAGATTCAAATGGATTCAAACAAAACTTACAACATGAAAGTTGTAGTCCATCACAAAGTCTCAAGTTATGATTTTTGGAACAAGGGTACCTAAAACTTTTAACTTAGAGAAATTTTGCCCTAGTTTAGGCAGGATTTTGACCCATCTTCTTGGCCATTTTTCACATAGTTCCACTTGGAATTTCAAGTTGAATTTCAAATATGGATTATAGTACATGTTTCAAGATTTCCAAATTGTCCAAGAACTCCTTAAACACCTTTGTGGTTAGGGAGAATCGAATGCTTGAAGTTGGCAAAAACTCACTTTGTGACCATGGCCAATACATGTTCATACCACTTGCCAAGTATGACCAAGCTAGCTTGTTACACAATTACAGGCCTCTAAACCAGTTTGTACTCCATAATTTAATGCAAATCCATTGAGCCAATGCATTGTCTTGGTCATTAGGGTATTGTACACAAGTTTAATCCCTAAATGGTAAAAGGTACATTTCCATTTTTGCAAAAGGTTGCTTTATGTCAAACCACTAATCCTTGAGCCTTGAACAAGATCTTATGCTGTCAACCAAATCCACAAACTTGGGGCCAAGCTTGCACAATGTATGTAGGGTTAGAGCTAGCCTGTACAAGCCAACTCTTGGTCACTTCTCATTTTGCTTTATAACCAAGGCATTATGCAAAAAGCCAATAACTCACACATCTGATAAAACCAACTCAAGCAAAGTTATCAAAAAAGTTTTGCATATCCTCATAAGTCAGAAGCATGAGCCTTTTACCCCTAAAGCACCATCATACTCCAAAACCCCATTTTCTTGCAAAACAGGGCAAGTTCTGCATTTTGCAAGCCACCATCAAATTCCCTTGTGCGTTTTGTCCAAAACTACTTCAAACACATTCCAATAATCATACCTGAGCTATCCAGATCATTCACAAGTTGTTGTAACTCCATTAACACACATTTCCATTTTTGTTTGGAAGCTTTGCAGGTTGAGTTCTGTAGCACGATTTAGGCCACTTCAAAACAAACTAAGCATTGGGAAAGTTTCAGTGAACATCAGGCAAGCTCAAAAGAACCTCAAGCACCATTGGAAGTTGCTGCATTGTCCAGCTCGAACTCAACTGAAACAGGTATTTCATGAACTTCTATCTCTCTATTTAGGAATAGTTAGACTTAGGTTTGTGAATGAAAGATGTTGTATTCATAGCCCTGAAACCATGCATGTGCTTAGTTTTCATTTATATTAATCGTGCTAAGAGAATTTCATCCATGAACATTCTGAAAAAACTAGGTTAGAAATTAGGGCCAGAGAAATTCTCTCTGGTCTTTGAGAGTTAGCTTAAATTTTTTATATGGTTAGATTCGTTGTTTGATGCTCTACGAGTTTCATGTTTTGAGTTTTGTCAAAAAAGCATTGAATCAGGAGATACAGGTTTGAACTAAGAAGGCGCGTGTTTTGTTTGAACAGAGGAAGAAGATGAAGTAGCTGGGCTGGGCCGGGCTACTTCCTGCTTTTCACACACCATTTTTCAGTTTCACACCCCCTGGCCCATTTCTTGTATATTTATCATTTTTGCATTTTTATTTTATTTCTGACTTTGATATTTTATTTTCAAATATAAAAAATACTTAAAAAATATTTTCATAAATTTTTATATTTATTTGGTATTTATTTCAATTATTTCTAACATTAATACATTAAATACTTTATTTTTATTTTGTTTAAACTTAAAAATAATGTAAAAAATAGGTTTATTCTCATTTATTATTTTTATACACATTTAAAAATATTTTCTTGAAATACATACATTTTTGTAAATAATTTATTTTATTTTTTACATATTTAACATATTTAATATATACATATATATTTTTGTTTTATTAAAAACTTAGAAATAAAAACACTAAAATATTATCTTTTATTTTTATTACTATTTATATTGAAAAATACCTTTTTTGGATATATTTCATTTTTATACATGTTATTTCATTTTTATACATAAATAATACATTATATTTATTTTCTTAAGAAATTAGGGTTTTTTGCCCTAAAAACAAGTAAATTAACTTTTTATTTAGTTCTTTACATTTCTTTACACAAAAAATACTTTTTGCATACGTGAACAAATAAAAACTTTTTTTGCATAATACATTTTATTTAATATTTATTTATTGTATTTATTTAAATATTGTACATTTAAATATTATGCCTTGCAAATTCAATTTGGATGTAATAGTAATTAGGGTTTTATATTTCTTGCAAAATAATCCCCTATTCAAATTTGTACCCCCCTCCCTATATCATGTTGTAATAGTGTAGAATTTAAATTCTCGCACCTTTAAGCTTTCAATTATGCCATGATTAGAATTAGGGTTTGTATGCCAAATCAAAACCAACAAATAGTTTGACCTAATCAAAGACAAAATGCATGAAAATCAAACACAAAACACACTTGCACCCCTAGGGTTTCAATCCACTGGTTGCCTTCAAAAATGGGCCATGGTATGCATGTTGAGTACTTTGGCAAAGCAAAAACAAAACAAAGATCATAGTCCCTCGATGAAGCTATCTGAGTTTCCTAAAAAAATGATCAAGTCCCTCAAGAAAATTGCCAAAAATACTTGACATTATTGCTATCATGGTCCATACGATGACCCGCGCCTGTCCCGTTTAACATCCTAATACAAGGTTGTTCACCAAATACAATGGTGAAACAACACTGTTAAAAGGGTTAAAAACATAAGAAAGATCTTTGAGTAAAATAGGGTAGACAACTCTTAGTTACTTGATCAAAGCTTACAAAAACATCCTTTCTATCTTCAAAACACACTTCACCACATAATTTCAAAACCCTACTTTCAAACATTGGAAAATTTTCAAAAGACAAAAACACCTTTGTATACATTCAAACAAGAATCATTACAAAGGTTTCCACAACGATGGCCTCTTTTCAAAACATCTTTCAAAATCACACATAGAGCACCATTTCAAACAATTGAAGAGCACCATTTTAAACAATTGCGAACACAAACGCAAAATCCCAAGTTAGTTCTCCCACCGTATCACAGAACTGGCGAATCTGCTGGGGAAAACTTTAAAAGTTGAGTAACCTTAGGGATTAGATCACCCTTTGCATGATTATATTGTTTGCCTTGATTGCTTTACATTTGGTTCTCTTGTTTGGGCTTGAAATCCTCTACCCGGATTTGGGGAACATTCATAGGTAAATAGCAATATGTTGTGGAAACTGTGCGGGGTATACCGACATGGTTGAAGCAATAGCTATATTAGTGTGACATATTTGTGAGTACCGGTAGCCTTTAAGTCAATCAAAGAGAATACGGGGCCGCTGAGTGATGTCATGAAGCACTAATGAACTCTTAGAACCTTACTTGACCATCTTGGCCTTTTTTAGGGGTAGTGAGATGACCAGCTTTGGTGCAGTCCGAAGTTGGTAGATACTCGATACTACACTCATTGAGGGTTGTTTTCTTGGAATATTTTGGTCGCTAGTTAAGTGGATAAACCAAAACAATCCAGTGATATTGAGCTCCTTAGAACCCGGTTACTATTTATAGGACAGGTTTGAGCCAACTAAACTCAAGAGGGTATTTACCTATGAAACCTCATGCAAGCCTGAAACTAGGGTTTTGTGTGACTTGCTTATACATGTGCTTGTGCATACATCATGAACATCATGAAGCATCATATGCATCCACTAACCATTTCAAGGGTTTGGATCTTCATCTTTGTTCTTGTTTTGTAGGTCATGGAATCTCTTCGCAGGAAAACAATTCAAGTCAACCTTGTGAGAATACCTCCTCAACTCAAGGAGCTCACTTCCAGGATTCCAGAGAATTCTCTCTTTAGTGAAAGACATGGTAGACTTCTCAGCTTGGTCAACTCCAACATTGAAGAAGACATGGTGAAAGTTCTCTTCTAGTTCTTTGACCCCTTACACCACTGTTTCACATTCCCTGATTACCAACTAGTACCCACTTTGGAGGAATTATCTCAACTCCTGAGAATTCCTATTCTTCATCAACTACCCTACAACGGTATGGAAAAAGAACGAAAGCTTGAAGATGTTGCTCAAGCATTACACTTGTAACCATCTGACATCAAGGGACATTGGGAAACCAGAAGTGGTGTCAAGGGTTTCTTGGCGAAGTTTCTGTTTGAGAAGGCACAAGACTGCTGGAATTCTCTTGATCTACAAGCCTTTGAAGAGATTGTGGCACTCCTTATCTATGCGTTGGTCCTGTTACCAAACCCTGATCAACTTATATATGTGAATGCTGTCAAGATTTTCATATCTCGGAATCCTGTGCCTACATTGCTTGGGGACATCCTATACTCATTTTACACACGAACAATGAGGAAAAGAGGTGTTCTCATATGTTGTACTCCTCTCCTAGGAAGGTGGTTTATTTCTCACCTTCCACAATCAGTTTTAAAGAATTAGAAGGGTTTAAGTTGGTCACAACGTTTGATGACCCTCACATATTCTGATGTACATTGGTGTTCTCGGTCCAGAGAAAATGTCATCATCATTGACCGTTGTGTGGAATTACCTAATGTCCCACTACTTGGCATTAGGGGAGGCATTACCTACAACCCCTGTTTAGCTCTAAGACAATTTGGATATGCTCGGAGGAATGGCCCTCATGACATGTTGATTCCTGACCTAGTTTTTGACTTTGACAACGATGCGCAAGGACTTCGACAAAGATTCATCAGAGCTTGGAGGATGCCCAACAAGGTGGATAGTAAGACACTGGGGAACAAAAATTCCATCCCCCTTGAGCCTTACCTCAAGTGGGTATGAACCCGCACCCAGAATCTTATGATGCCATACCCTCACATTCTCCCCTTGATCAAAGAGCCTGTTATGGAAGGAGAGGTTCCATACACCATCCTACATCCTGACATGCCAACATCATGGGAAGAAATGAAAAAGAGTTGGATCCAACTCAAAGAAGAACGAAATACTTTTGAAGCCAGCTTCTACGCCAGTGAGAAAAAGGTTTTGGAGCTTACCCGCCGACTTCATGAGGAGGAAACTCTCAACACTTACATCGCACCAAAGAGGATGTGCAATGTCTTTTTACATTAAGAATTTTGTAATATTTTGCCCATGGGGCACTTATGTACTAACAAGTTCTTCTTAATATGACGTGTGTTCCGTTTTGTTTGCAACAAATTTGAATTTCTGAATCCTTGAATGCATTACATGAATAACATACCATTCATCATATGCATAAATAGGTCTTCACACCAGGTTTCCTTATCTTTCTGCTGTTTATTTCAGCAAGATGGATTTGGAGCAGACGGTTAAGGATCTGGAAGCACAGAATTCTCAATTCCAGCAACTCCTCATGACCTAAGCAAAGGGTCAAGAAGACCTCAAAGCACTATTGGAGAAAAATAAAGAGAAAAAGAAGAAAAGGCCCGGAGTAGCCACTTTTGGAAGAAGGTTTGAAAGCAATGCTAGAAAAGTTCTCGAGTTCTCCTCAACGTCTGATGAAGGGGCTGGTAAAGGAAAAGGGGTTGCGGTACCGTCTGAATCTGAAATTGAAGAGGAGGAAGAGGAAGAAGACGAAGACTACCCCGAACAGCAATATCCCCCGGCGGATGATAAGTATAAGAATCTTGAGGATAAATTGGCAGCCATGGAGTTGCAATGGGTACCTGGTTTAGATTTTGAAGAACTAGGGTTGGTCGCTGGGATCATCATTCCTCCCAAGTTCAAAGTACCAACATTTGCTAAGTATGAAGGACTGTCCTGCCCAAAGATGCATCTGAGATCCTATGTCAGAAAGATCCAACCCCACTCATCTGATAAAGACCTCTGGGTACACTTCTTCCAAGACTGTTTGTCAGGCACACAATTGGATTGGTTTTATAAACTCGAGAGATCAGAGGTTCACAATTGGGAAGACTTAACTACTGCTTTTTACCGTCAATACCAATACAATGCTGATTTAGCGCCCACTCATTCTCAACTACAAAGTATGGGGATGGCTTCCAATGAAGGATTTAAAGAGTATGCCCAGAAGTGGGGTGATCTGGCTGGAAGGGTGCAGCCACCATTATCAGATAGAGAGCTAGTTGACATGTTTCTAGGGACCCTATCTGGCCCTTTCTTCAATCATTTAATCGGGAGTTCCTCCGCGGGATTTACTGAACTAATTCTGACCGGCAAAAGGGTTGAGGCCGGTATTAAAAGTGGTAAGTTTTAGAAAGATACCTCTGCATCCATTACTGTTAAGAAAACCTTCCCAGCTAAGAAGGAAGACTCTGCTGTTTATTCTCAGAAAAGTCAGGGAAGAACCGAGCGCCGACCAACTGTAGGGGCTGTAATGATTCAAAACTCTTCAAATGATCAACCTCGCGGTAATCAGTCAAGACCTAATCAACAACGGGTAGAAAGGCCACAACGGCAGTTCACCCGAATCAACATGACGCCAACTCAAGTACTCCCAAGTTTGTTAAAGCTGAATCTTACCAGTTTGAAGGAAGCGCCAAAGAACCCTAAGACCTCCTCTCCATACTACCACTCCAATGCCAAGTGTGCCTACCACTCTGACAGTGTTGGGCATGATACGAATAATTGTTGGGAGCTTAAGAACAAAATCCAAGATCTGATTAACACCAAGGAAGTAGAATTTGATGCTCCTGAGAAGTCCAATGTGATATCTGCTCTGATGCCCAAGCACAGTCATAATGTTCATGCCGTTATGGCAGACCTTCATGTTATTGATGTTGCTGATCTTTTGACTCCGTTACTAGTGATTAAAGAGAATTTGATGAGAGCCGGGATATTCCCAGGTTGTGGGAAGGACTGTTACTTTTTTTTAAACATACGAGCTGACTGCCCAGTGTTGAAATCAAGTGTCCAACGCCTGATGGATACCCAAGAGATACTCTTCCAAAAAAACCCTGTTGATACCTTAACTTCTGTTACTCCTGCTACTTTTGATACTTTAACCAACGATATTGCAATCATAACCATTTCCGACAATCCTCCCAAGGCTTACAAAAGGCCTGTCAGGATTACGCCTGCCCCTAAATCTGTACCCTTAAAAATCACCATGTCGGGACCTGTCCCGTATCAATCTAGCAAAACGATACCATGGAACTATGGAGGAGAAATATTCTATCATGGTATCAAACAGATTGAAGCAGTCCAAGAGAATTCTGAAGAAGAAAACCCTGATATAGGGAACATCGCAGGAACAAGCAAGATAACCTGCAGCGGCCAAATCTTTTCTCCGGAGATTTCTCCCCCTCGAGCAATTTTCGGACCCTCGAAAGCTTCTGCACCTGTTAGGTCATCTTTGCAAGACCCGGTAATTGAAGAATTGGATACTCCTAAAGTAACACCATCTATTGATACTACCAATAAGGGTAAGGGGATACTGGAAGAGCCTGTCAGGACGAAGGCTCATGTTGTGGTTATCCCCGAAACCACCCAGAAAGAAATGGAAGAAATCTTGAAAATAATCAGAAAGAGTGACTACGGTGTCGTGGAACAGCTAGGGCATACCCCTTCTAAAATTTCAATGTTGGCTCTTCTACTCTGTTCCGAGGCCCATGCTAAGGCCCTGATCAAATTTTTGAAGGCGGCACATGTACCCCAAGAGACTTCGGCTGACCAGTTTCAGGAATGTGTGGCCAGTCTTACTGTTGATAATGGCCTTGGCTTTTCCGATGCTGACTTGACTCCCAAAGGAAGGAAACACAACGACACACTACATGTCTCAGTTGAATGTAGGGGAACCACCCTCGCCCATGTCTTAGTTGATACTGGTTCTTCCTTGAATGTGCTGCCGAAGAAAGCGTTGGACCGTTTAGACTGCGAAGGGTTGACCCTCAAACCTAGTAACATCGTTGTTAGGGCTTTTGATGGGTACAAAAGAATGGTTCATGGAGAGGTTGACATTCCTATCAAAGTAGGCACAGAAGTTTTCAACTCCACCTTTTATATGATGGACATCCGTCCGTCATATTCGTGTTTGTTAGGAAGACCGTGGATCCATTATGCCGGGGCAATTACCTCCTCTTTGCACCAAATGCTGAAATATCCTCTTAAGGGTAAGATTATAATGATGCATGGCGAGGAAGAGTACATGATAAGTCACCTCAACTCCTTTCGCTATGTGGAATTGGATGGCGAGTTCATCGAAACGCCTTTCCAACATTTTGAGGAAGTTTCTCTTGAGGTAGCAGTTGCGAAGATAATGGTTGAGGTACCTATCATTCCCAAGCATATGCCTAGGATGGCATCTCTCAAGGATGCAGAGGCGGTGATCAAAGAAGGGAAGAGTACAGTATGGGGGCAATTGCCTGATTTTCCCCATAAGACGGACAAATTTGGAATAGGGTTTACAACTGCAGGATAGAAGGCTATGCGTCGTTCCAAGACTGGAGGGCCACCTGTAAGGATCACTCACCACAGAATTAATGTTGTTGAAGATGAAGATGAAGAGAACAACTTCGAAGATTGGATCTTTCCAACCGTCGAAGGGGGTTTAAGCAACTGGAAAGCAAAGGATTTTATTCCCATCACCTTTATCAACCAGTAATTTTATCTTTGAACAATTTCTTATTTCGGTTTGTAATAACTAAAACAATTCTTACACTATTTTCACCTCATGCCTTGCCCGGGGCATGTAGGTCCATTTGTAAGGGCTTGATTTTCTTCATTATCATATGCCATGTTTTAATGAATCATTGGACGTTTTTCATCTATAAATTGTTGTGTTCATTTTCTTTCCTTTTGCATTTTGTTTTGTTTGAGGATGGCTATCCCTTACACACACCCACACTCACAAATGCAGGTACCCATCCACTCCGGATTCCATGGGTGACTATTCTGCTTTAGCATTCAATAACTCTGAAGATTTGGTCAATCATGCTGAGTACGAGGTTGACGAAGACTGTGAAGTGCCAGGAGAGTTAGCCAGACTTCTACAACAAGAAGAGAGGGCTATTCTGCCTCATGAAGAGTTGCTAGAAACCATCAACTTGGGGACAGAGGAAGACAAGAAAGAAGTAAAAGTGGGTGCCAACCTGGAACTAAGTGTCAAGGAGCGCTTAGTGCAGTTGTTGAACGAATATGTTGAAATCTTCGCCTGGTCTTATGAAGACATGCCAGGATTGGACACAGATATCGTGGTTCACCATCTCCCTACAAGAGAAGACTGTCCACCGATCAAGCAAAAGGTCCATCGAATGAGGCCTGACATGTCTGAGAAGATCAAGGCTGAGGTAATGAAGCAATTCAAAGCTGGCTTTCTGGCTGTTACTTCCTATCCACAATGGGTTGCTAACATTGTGCCCGTGCCTAAGAAGGACGGCAAAGTCAGAATGTGTGTGGACTATCGGGATTTAAACAGGGCTAGCCCTAAGGATGATTTTCCACTGCCACATATCTACATCTTGGTTGACAACACAACTCAACACAAATTTTTTTCCTTCATGGACGGATTCTCGGGATACAACCAGATCAAAATGGCCCCCGAGGACATGGAGAAAACTACTTTTGTCACGTAATGGGGTACCTTCTGCTACAAAGTGATGCCATTCGGACTGAAGAATGCAGGGGAAACCTATCAAAGCGCCATGGTAGCTTTGTTTCACGATATGATACATCATGAGATCGAAGTTTACATAGACGACATGATAGATCGATCACAGACAGAAGAAGAACACCTTGATCATTTGCAAAAGCTGTTTGCCAGGTTTAAGGAGTATAATCTCAGACTAAACCCAAGAAAGTGCACTTTTGGAGTTAGGTCTGGTAAACTTCTGGGATTTATTGTCAGCAATAAAGGCATTGAGGTTGATCCAGCTAAAGTAAAGGCTATACGAGAAATGCCTGCCCCCCGCACTGAAAAGGAGGTTAGAGGATTCTTGGGACGCTTAAACTATATCGCGAGGTTCATCTCTCACCTAACATCTACCTGTGAGCCAATTTTCAAACTGTTGAAGAAAGATCAGGTAGTTGAATGGAACAATGATTGTCAAGTTGCTTTTGATAAGATCAAGGAGTATTTATTGGAACCTCCTATTTTGATGCCACCCGTTGAAGGAAGGCCGTTAATCATGTATTTGACTGTTTTGGATAACTCAATGGGGTGCGTACTGAGCCAACATGACGAGTCTGGCCGAAAAGAGCATGCCATTTATTACCTTAGCAAAAAGTTTACCGACTATGAGACTCGCTACTCACTGCTCGAGAAAACTTGTTGAACTTTGGTATGGGCTGCTCGTTGGCTAAGGCAGTATATGTTGACTCATACCACTCTGTTGATTTCCAAAATGGATCCGATCAAGTATATCTTCGAGAAGCCTGCTTTATCTGGAAGAATCGCTAGATGGAAAATGATCCTGACTGAGTATGATATCCAGTATACTACCCAAAAATATATAAAGGGGAGTGTACTAGCTGACCATCTAGCTCATCAAGCCGTCGAAGATTACCAATCTATGAGATTTGACTTCCCTGATGAGGACATCATGACATTGGACAACATTGAAGGTAACAGACCGTAGGACGGACCTGAACAAGGATCCCGATGGACCCTGTACTTTGATGGTGCTTCAAATGCACTTGGCAACGGTATCGGTGCGGTACTCATTTCTCCGGAAGGCTGCCATACACCCTTCATTGCCCGACTTTGCTTCAGCTGTACCAACAACATGGCTGCATATGAAGCTTGCATCTTTGGTCTCAAGGATGCTATAAACTTGGGAATCAAATCTTTGGTCATATTTGGGGACTCGGCTTTGGTTATCAATCAAGTCAAAGGAGAGTGGGACACCAAACATCCTAATCTTATCTCATACAAAGAACATGTCTTGACATTGTTGCCTCATTTTGAGCAGATTACCTTCGAGAATTTCCCGCGAGAAGAAAATCAGTTAGCCGATGCTCTGGCGACAATGTCTTTCATGTTTAAACTCAACTGGGATAACGAGGCTCCCCAAATCACCATCGAGCGAATGGACGAACCTGCACACTGTCATGAGATTAATACCGAAGAAGTAGAGGAATAACCCTGGTTTCATGAAATCAATAGGTATCTCTAGACTAGAGAATATCCTGAAGGAGCTTCAGCCAATGATAAAATGTTCTTGAGGAGATTTTCCGCCAAGTTCTTCCTAATAAATGGCATCCTTTATAAGCGCAGCCATGATTATGTTCTACTTCGTTGTGTGGACAAGGTTGAAGCAGAGTTGATCATGACCGAAATACATAGTGGCACATTCGGCACCCACTTGAGCGGACATACGATGGCTAAAAAGATTCTAAGGGTAGGCTACTACTGGTCTACCATGGAAGCTGATTGTCATCAACATTCCCGTACCTGCCACAAATTCCAAGTCTACGCCAACAAGGTATATATTCCCCCTGTTCCTCTCAACGTTCTGACAGCTCCTTGGCCATTCGCAATGTGGGGCATTGACATGATTGGATAAATCAAGCCTACGGCATCCAATGGAAATCGCTTCATCCTGGTGGCTATCGACTATTTTACCAAGTGGGTCGAGGCAGCTTCCTATGCCTCAGTTACAAAGAATGTGGTTGCCCGCTTCATCAAGCAGAACCTCATATGCCGGTATGGTATCCCCGACAGGATCATCACATACAACGGTACAAATTTTAACAACACCATGATCACCGCTCTATGCAAACAGTTCAAGATTTATCATCACAATTCATCTCCCTATCGGCCGAAGATGAACGGTGCTGTTGAAGCCGCAAACAAAAATATCAAGAAGATCATTCAAAAAATGACAGTCACCTACAAGGACTGGCATGAGATGTTATCGTTTTCTCTGCATGGATATCGTACCACGGCACGTACTTCAACAGGGGCAACCCCCTTTTCTTTGGTATATGGCATGGAAGCTGTTCTACCTATGGAAGTTCAGATTCCTTCCTTAAGGATTATGAAGGATGCCGGTTTGAGTGAAGACGATTAGATTCAGACCCGACTTGATCAACTTAACTTGATCGACGAGAAGCGACTTACTGATGTTTCTCATGGTCATACGTATCAAAAAATGATGATCAAGGCTTTCAACAAGAAAGTCAGACGTCAGGTATATCAAGTCAGAGATCTTGTAATCAAGCGGATCATCTTACCGCAAAGTGATCCCAGGGGCAAGTGGACTCCTACTTATGAAGGACCATTTGTAATCAAGAGAATCTTTTCTGGTGGGGCAATGATTCTAACCACCATGGACAGTGATGACTTGCTGCACCTTACGAACGCAGACATAGTCAAAAGATACTACACATAAAACGACCCAGCAAGTTGAAAACCCGAAAGGGCGACTTGGGCAAAAATGGGCATCCCGGTGAATCGAAAACCCGAAAGGGCGGTTCAGGCAAAAATTAGGGATAAAACAAAAAAATTGTACACCCGGCAAGTTGAAAACCCGAAATGGCGACTTGGGAAAAAAAGGGTTTCCCGGTGGATCAAAAACCCGAAAGGGCGGTCCAGGCAAAAGTTAGGGAATTAAAGCGTATGACTATGTCTCGTCGGATCACTTTAAGAACAATCTCTTCACCGACAAAGCTCCAAGCTACTGATCAATCCAGTCATCGGCAGACGAGGCAGCGAATGGACGAGATATTCAGAGTTGTGAAGGCTATAACAGAATGGGAATCCCATAGAATTATTACACATAGCCATCTTCCTTTGTATAAAAATTTTCTCAATTTTTACGACAAATTCTCTTACTAGGATGTCTGTCTCCTTTGTATAAAAATACTTACAAAAGTTAATACAAAGATACTTCAAAGTGCAAAAATTTGCCTGCCTTTCTTTTCTTTTTACACTTATGTTTCATTTGAAAACGTCCAATGTTTTATTGAATAGGCATATGCATTTGAATATAATCACTGCTTACAAATAAAACAAAATTGAGAAAGGATAATTACTGATAGTTTAAAGGTGTAGGAAGATATCTTTGTGCTGTTCCAGAAAGGAAATCCCCTACAATACATCGTTCAGATCCTCCACAAAGCTAAAATTTGGAGTATATTTCCCCTGCAAAGTTAAACTTCAAGATCCCCAGCGGAGCCAGTGCGTTCTAAACTTGATTCCCCAGCTGAGTTAAATTTCAAAGTTCCCATCAGAGTTCAAACTCCTGGTCCCCTGTGGAGCCCGAAAACCCTGAAAAACCTTTCCCAAGCGGAACCAGAATATTCTAAACCTTCTTCCCCAGAGAAGTAAAATTTCCAACTATCAACCCCCGGTGGGAACTATTCAACTTCCCTTAATTTCCCCAGCAGCTAGGATGATTCCCCAATAGATCGCGTACAACCCAAGCTCCTGATTTCACCGGCAGAGTAAACATTCTCCCCACAGAGTTATTTCCCTGCAGATCGAAGATTCTCGGTCTCATTTCTCCAAAACAGAAGCCTCCTAGGTTCCAATTCCCCAGTATAGATTTTCAGAATTTTCCTTAGTTCCCAGGAATGTCTTGAAGGATCCTCATTCCCCGCAGAAGTTGTCAGAACCCTTGTGAACCCCCACAAGTCACTAAGGATTTTCAATCCCCAGCATTGGTCCCAGGATTTCTCATTTCTCAAACAATCAAAGATTCTTTAACCCCTAAGCAGTCAACAAGGATTTCTCATCTTCAACAATCAAAGATCTTTGAATCCTCAACATTGGTCAAAGATTCATTTTCCCCGACAGCAGTCAAGGATTTCATTGTCTCCAGTTATAAAGGATTTATTTTCCTCAGCAAGACAACTAATCAGCTTGCATGCACATCCATTACATTCATACATCATAAACATTGATGAAATACAGTTCATTGCATCATACATATCATGCAACATAACTTTGTGTTTTAGCTAACATTTTACCCTTTTTCAGGATAAGATTAAAAGGCTATCATTAACAATTATTCAGATACAGTATAGATACACCCCAGACACGGTGGTCATTCTATTACTCATTCAGAACTCCAAGTCAAAATACAGTACGGATACACCCCAGACACGACGGTCATTCTACTACTCATTCCGATTTCAGCAATCTGATACAGACTAGATACGCTCCAGACACGGCAGCCATTTTATCTCTCATTCAGATTCAACTACAAGTTTAGATACGCTCCAAACACGGATGCCATTCTGGCCCTTTATACCAGCAGTTTGATTCTCCCTAGTGCAGTCGCCACGAAAATCTTTCTGTCACTTATTCAGATCCCAGTTACAGTTCCAGATACACTCCAGACACGGAAGTCATTCTGCTACTCATACAGATCTCAACTTCAGATACAGTCCAGATACGCTTCAGACATGGTTGCCATTCTGTCACTCATTCAGAATTTATCCCCAGCCCAGAGATGCTCCATACACAGATGTTTCTCTGTCACCTATTCAAAATTCAGATACAATACAGATACACTCCAGACACGGCGGCCATTCTGATATTAATTCAAAATTCAAATACGGTTACAACTCAGATACGCTCCAGACACAGACGCCATTCTTTTGCTCGTACAAACTCAATCTCCAGATACAGTTCAAATGCATTCCAAACATGAATACCATTTTGATGCTCATTCTTCTGACCTACCACATTGCAATTCAACAAACATTCTCGGATGGCATCTTTAAGCCCATCTCCAGCAAAATTCTACCATCTCTAAATGGCATCTTTAAGCCCATTCCCTCATCTATGTTGTGACGAGTGCAAATTTACAGGCACTTTAGTGTCCAATCCTCTTTTACCTTCGAGTCGCGAAAGGCAAACTTGCCAATCTAACTCTTCAGGTTCAAGAAGATTGAACAGGGGAAACTTTTGTACCCAAAATTTTTCCCCCTTTCATCAACATTTCTCATCACAAGACTCTTGGAACTCAGGATTAAGCTAGGGTTTGCTCTGCTTAAGACACCTCCTTGCACTGTTGACCTAAACTACGGTTTGAGTTTGCACAGGGATGTTTTGACCTACAATTCCCAAGATGACTTTCATGCTTCATGTTGGACTCACAAGCTTGCCCATACCAAGTTTCAAGCCTTGAATCAAATTTTTGCCCACTCAATTGGACAGTTGACCTAGAAATTAGTTGTATTGGGGAAAAAGTCAATTGTGGCCAATTGACAGTCAAACCACATGAATTTTGACCCACATCAACATTATGAACTCATATGAATCATTTTATCATGTTTGGATCATAATTCCACAAGAAATTTGATCAGATCACCAAAAGGGAAAAATGGTCATTTTTAGGGTTTTGACTACACAAGGGCAATTTTTGAATGTTTGACCTAGCCAATGGCAAATTAAGCTCAACCATGGACACAAGGACTCAATGACATTGTCTTTACCCACTCAACAAGTTCAAAAGATCTCAAATGCATAGGATTGACATATGAATTTTTTAGTCAACTGATCAAAATTTGACTGTACACTGAAAAGTCAAACTTTGACTTTTTGGTCAAAATCAAGTGCCAAGGGTCATTTTTCATCAAGACGTGTCAAATTATGAAACTTGTTCATTAAGAAACCGAAAAATGCAAATTAGGGTTTAAAATGGAAAAATTTCATAACTTAGAAATTTTCTAAGTTATGAAATTTTCTTATTTTTTCCTAACTTTACCCCATATTTTCACCAAGATGCAAATGGATTCAAACAAAACTTACAACATGAAAGTTTTATTCCATCACAACGTCTACAACTTTGATTCATAAAGTTTTCTCAAAAGAAGCTTGGATCTCAAGTTATGATTTTTGGAACAAGGGTACCTAAAACTTTTAACTTAGAGAAATTTTGCCCTAGTTTAGGCAGGATTTTGACCCATCTTCTTGGACATTTTTCACATAGTTCCACTTGGAGTTTCAAGTTTCATTTCAAATATGGATTATAGTACATGTTGCAAGCTTTCCAAATTGTCCAAGAACTCCTCAAACACCTTTGTGGTTAGGGAGAATCGAATGCTTGAAGTTGGCAAAAACTCACTTTGTGACCATGGCCAATACATGTTCATACCACTTGCCAAGTCTGACCAAGCTAGCTTGTTACACAATTACAGGCCTCTAAACCCGTTTGTACTCCATAATTTAATGCAAATCCATTGATCCAATGAATTGTCTTGGTCATTAGGGTATTCTACACAAGTTTAATCCATAAATGGTAAAAGGTACATTTCCATTTTTGCAAAAGGTTGCTTTATGTCAAACCACCAATCCTTGAGCCTTGAACAAGATCTTATGCTGTCAACCAAATCCACAAACTTGGGGCCAAGCTTGCACAATGTATGCAGGGTTAGAGCTAGCCTGTACAGGCCTGCTCTTGGTCACTTCTCATTTTGCTTCATAACCAAGGCATTATGCAAAAAGCCAATAACTCACACATCTGATAAAACCAACTCAAGCAAAGTTATCAAAAAAGTTTTGCATATCCTCATAAGGCAGAAGCACGAGCCTTTCACCCCTAAAGCACCCTCATACTCCAAAACCCCATTTTCTTGCAAAATAACGCCAGTTCTGCATTTTGCAAGCCACCATCAAATTCCCTCGTGCGTTTTGTCCAAAACTACTTCAAACACATTCCAATCAACATACCTGAGCTATCCAGATCATTCACAAGTTGATATAACTCCATTAACACACATTTCCATTTTTGTTTGGAAGATTTGCAGGTTGAGTACTGTAGCACGATTCAGGCCACTTCAAAACAAACTAAGCATTGGGAAAGTTTCAGTGGACATCAGGCAAGCTCAAAAGAACCTCAAGCACCATTGGAAATTGTTGCATTGTCCAGCTCAAACTCAACTGAAACAAGTATTTCATGAACTTCTATCTCTCTATTTAGGAATAGTTAGACTTAGGTTTGTGAATGAAAGATGTTGTATTCATAGCCCTGAAACCATACATGTGCTTAGTTTTCATTTATATTAATTGTGCTAAGAGAATTTAATCCATGAACTTTCTGAAAAAACTAGGTTAGAAATTAGGGCCAGAGAAATTTTCTCTGGTCTTTGAGAGTTAGCTTAAGTTTTTTATATGGTTAGATTCGTTGTTTGATGCTCTACAAGTTTCATGTTTTGAGTTTTGTCAAAAAAGCATTGAATCAGGAGATACATGTTTGAACTAAGAAGGCACGTGTTTTGTTTGAACAGAGGAAGAAGATGAAGTAGTTGGGCCGGGCCTGGCTACTTCCTGCTTTTCACACTCCATTTTTCAGTTTCACACCCCCCTGGCCCATTTCTTGTATATTTATCATTTATGCATTTTTATTTTATTTCTGACTTTGATATTTTATTTTCAAATATAAAACATACTTAAAAAATATTTTCATAAATTTTTATACTTATTTGTTATTTATTTCAATTATTTCTAACATTAATACATTAAATACTTTATATTTATTTTGTTTAAACTTAAAAATAATGTAAAAAATAGGTTTATTCTCATTTATTATTTTTATACACATTTAAAAATATTTTCTTGAAATACATACATTTTTGTAAATAATTTATTTTATTTTTTACATATTTAACATATTTAATATATACATATATACATATATATTTTTGTTTTATTAAAAACTTAGAAATAAAAACACAAAAATATTGTCTTTTATTTTTATTATTATTTATATTGAAAAATACATTTTTTGGATATATTTCATTTTTATACATAAATAATACATTATATTTATTTTCTTAAGAAATTAGGGTTTTTTGCCCTAAAAACAAGTAAATTAACTTTTTATTTAGTTCTTTACATTTCTTTACACAAAAAATACTTTTTACATACATGAACAACTAAAAACTTTTTTTGCATAATACATTTTATTTAATATTTATTTATTATATTTATTTAAATATTGTACATTTAAATATTATGCCTTGCAAATTCAATTTGGATGTAATAGTAATTAGGGTTTTATATTTCTTGCAAAATAATCCCCTATTCAAATTTGTACCCCCCTCCCTATATCATGTTGTAATAGTGTAGAATTTAAATTCTCGCACCTTTAAGCTCTCAATTATGCCATGATTAGAATTAGGGTTTGTATGCCAAATCAAAACCAACAAATAGTTTGACCTAATCAAAGATAAAATGCATGAAAATCAAACACAAAACACACTTGCACCCCTAGGGTTTCAATCCACTTGTTGCCTTCAAAAATGGGCCATGGTATGCATGTTGAGTACTTTGGCAAAGCAAAAACAAAACAGATATCATAGTCCCTCGATGACGCTATCTGAGTTGCCTAAACAAAATGATCAAGTCCCTCAAGAAAATTGCCAAAAATACTTGACACTATTGCTATCATGGTCCATACGATGACCTGCGCCTGTCCCGTTTAACATCCTAATACAAGGTTGTTCACCAAATACAATGGTGAAACAACACTGTTAAAAGGGTTAAAAACATAAGAAAGATCTCTGAGTAAAATAGGGTAGACAACTCTTAGTTACTTGATCAAATCTTGCAAAAACATCCTTGCTATCTTCAAAACACACTTCACCATACAATTTCAAAACCCTACTTTCAAACATTGGAAAATTTTCAAAAGACAAAAACACCTTTGTATACATTCAAACAAGAATCATTACAAAGGTTTCCACAACGATGGCCTCTTTTCAAAACATATTTCAAAATCACACATAGAGCACCATTTCAAACAATTGAAGAGCACCATTTCAAACAATTGGAAAGCAAAGCAAGTGATCTAAGCAAGTAACTAAGAGCCCATGGACAACCATGGATAGAAAGGGTGCTAATACCTTCCCTTTCTATAATCTACTCCTCGAACCCAAGAAAACATCTCAAAGGTCTTTCCTGTGATTTTTGACCTTTCCTTACGATAAAATAAAAAGTCGGTGGCGACTCTTGCTAAACAGAAACATTTGCGAACACAAACGCAAAATCCCAAGTCAGTTCGCCCACCGTATACACCTACTATCCATGCTTTCATTTCGAAGTAACCCTACTATCCAGTTCCTTCTCATAGCCCTACAATCCAGGCTTCCATTTCTAAGTAACCCTACTATCCAGGCTTTCATTTTGAAGTAACCCTACTATCCAGGTTCCTTCTCATAGCCCTACTATCCAGGTTCCTTCTCACAACCCTACTATCCAGGCTTTCATTTCGAAGTAACCCTACTACCCAGGTTCCTTCTCTTTTATCTCCAGACAACAGTTTACAACACTGTAAAACCTGGACCCGACCAGATACAGTCGATTTCATATTCCCCAATAGATTAATGGACAACCAAAGCTCCTAGACTCTATTTCCCAGGACATGAATCGACATTCCACGGCGAAGTCCCCCCTAATGGTAGGTACAGAAATTCTCATAAAGGAATCTCTTATGCAACCAATATCTTTTCTGGATGGCATATTTAAGCCCATCTCTGAAGATTCTCCACCGCCTTCCCAAATGGCATCTATAAGCCCATTCCCGATATTATCGATCAATATCACTTCATGCTAGTGCAAATTTTTGGGCACTCTAGTGTTTAATCATCTTCCACCTTCAGATCACGAAAGGTAGACCATCCAATATACATCCTCAGGTATAAGAAGATTGAACAGGGGCAGCTGTTGTACCCCAAAATTTTCCTTCCCATTTTCACACAAAACATACTCCTAGAGGTCCTCAATTGCTCAAGTTTCCTAAGGATTGACCAGACAAATCTTCCTTCAAAGACAATGAGCCTCAAACTAGGGTTTCACTCCACATCAAGATGTTTGAGTTCCAAGGGTCCTAAATGGTTTCAATTTCCCTAATATGTCCTCAAGATCATCCATGTCAAGTTTCATGCCTTGCACAAGAAGTTTGCTCAATCAACTGCTCAAATGCTTGAAAATCAACTATATTAGGTCAAAAGTCAACTGTGACCCACATACACTCAAACTTCAAGATTTTTGGTCAACATCAACATTTTGAAGTGATATCCATCATTTGATCAAGGGTTGATCAAGATTCCTCAAGGAATGCTCCTAATTCATCAAAACTCAAAAGTTGCTAAATTAAGGTTTTTGTAGGAAAAGTCAACCAAACTTTGATCAGACATAACTTTCTCATACTTTATCAGAAATTTATCATCCAAGTCTCATTTTGAAGAGAATCCAATTCCCTACAACTCATATTCATCCCTCAAGTTCAATAAATGCACTGATGAAAAGATATAAATTCAGACATTATAGGTCCTTTTCAAAAGTCAACAAAAACACCTTTTGGGTCAAAGCTTCTTACATGAACATGGAAGATCCAATGGAGGTGAAATAGAAAGTTTTGTTTATAGGACATCCCAAGCTTTCTAAAAAGTTCAAGAACACCTTCTTAGGGTCAAAATTGAGAGAGATATGCATTGTCAAAGTTGACAATTTTTGGGAATTTGCACAAAGTCAATAATGCCCAAAATTGCATTTTTTCCCACATGGGCCCATATTTTCAAGATTGAATCTCTATCATGGTCCAAGACCTATGGGACCCTCCATGCCTTATTCACTTATTTATTTAATTTATTTTTATTTTTATTCATTTAAAAATCAAATAATTCCAAATAAATCATATAATTTGTTTTAGGATTGATTTTTGCATTGAATGAAGATCTTATATGCTGTCAAAAAGCCAAGGAAATCGTGCAAGGTCAAATGGACACAAAATCTTCATACATGGAAACTTTTCAAGATTTGATTTCTTCTTAAAACCATTCCATCAATCTTTTTATTCTTTCCAATTATAATGACCTAATTTGATTTAGTACATATACACAAGTATTGTGAACCCTAGAACAGGGATTTCATGCGCAACCTGCCTCTCTAAGAGCAAGAACAAAGTATCAATTTTTGTCAAAAAAGTGAAGATCGGATTCCTTTCCACAGGCTGTTTCAAGCCATTCCAAGGATCAAATCACATCCCTGGGCATCCTCTGGAACGATTGCAAGCATTATCAAAGCCTGAAGCATCAATAATCAAGCGTAAGAACAGTCACGGTTTGCACATCCTCTCAATTTAGATTTCTTTGATTCTGGCATCATAAACATTTTTTGATTATATATCTATGCTTGTTATCATGTTTGCAACGTGATGGAATACTTTGATTGGAGTTTGAGTGTAGGTACAGGCATCTGCCCTGGCTAGGGTTTCGGAGCTCTAATTTGGGGAACCCTAGTTAGAGGAAAAATTAGGCCAAATTAAGGGTGCCATGACGTTCATGGGTTAGTTTCAAGTGGAACCATGTCGTTGGTTGGGATTTATGTTGCCTGTATTTCATTTTGATTTTAACAGGTTTGTAGCAACGCATAAGAACCGTCACTATAGCCTATAGTAACGAATTCGTCTATAGGTAAAAGCCTAGTTTCTAAAACAATAATTCTAGGAAGAAGACAAGAGGTGGCAGTATACCACTGGCCCGTTTGAATTTAGCGCATTTTCCTGGGCATACTACTTTATTTACCTTATATTTTATTTGTTTATCATATTAACAAACAAGCGCTCCAACGCAGATGGCGAAGGACAAGGCATTTGAGAGGGAGGACCTGGGTTCGATCGAAGGTCTCAACATTTTCCTATTTTCTAAGCTGTTTATTGCAGATTCCATGTACCTCACTATCCAACGTCCACCATACGCCCACAGATCCAGCCATTAGATCATCATATGGCCCAGATCCAAGCGTCTAGCAAAAAAACGTATGATAGACCCTCCAAGGGTGATCCCCACTAAATCAAACCCCAACCTTGGGCCAACTATTTTGGGCCTGGAGAATTCCAGCCATACACCCCCCTAGAATTACTTCTCATACAAGGCCCATTTTATTTCTTTTTAATTTCTTTATTTAATTTTTTGATTTTAATTATTTTACAAAATCATTATTTTTTTAATTAAATCAAAAAATCACAAAAATCACAAAAACATTAGAATTAGGTTTTTTCCATAAAATATTTAATTTCATTAATTAATTAGGCTAATTAGGATAATTGAAATTCCTTTTTTTTCATAATTAAAATTAATTAGAAATTAGGTTAATTTTCAAAATTAATTACTTTCTCAAAAAATCCATAATAAAATATTTTTCCTTTATTCACTAATTAAATGCCTTCGAATTTAACTTTAATTCCTCGTTTAATTTTTTCGCGCGCATTTATTTATTAATTTTTCCAATTAATGTAACTGCTCCGAGTTTGTAATAGTTAATTAGGTTTATTACTATTTTCATTTACTGTTTTTCCCCAAGTTTTTGATTATGTAACCCCCCTCCCCAAGGCCTTGTAATAGCTAGGTTTAAATTTCTCACATTTTACTTTCCGTCATTATAAACTACTAGATGATTGATAATAGGATTGTATGCAAAAGATCATAATTTAAAACAGTAGAAAACCCTAAATGTGCAAAGATTAATGACTGAAAAACAAACACTTGCACATGCTCACTCATAGGGTTTTCCCCACTTCGGTTGTCTTCGGTAAACGGTCATGAAGTATAGGGAGGTTTAGTGGTTTCCCTCTAGTCCCAAAAGATAAAAAATGACCCATTCGAATGTTGCCTCGGAAAGATTTTTAAGACTCTAGGGTAACTACTAAGGTTTCCTAATCATTGCTTTAGTAATCATACTCGTCCCTTTTGACTGTCCCTTAAACTCCAACGATGAAGCTACCTACTCCTTAATAGTAGGATAGCGCTGTCTAAAGGAAATAAGAAAAACAAACAGTCTTTTTCGAGTAGGTAGAAACTCTTAAGTACTTGCTCAAACAAATTTTTACACCATACACTTTCAAACAAATTTTTCAAACTAAAGTTTTCAAAAACACTTTATCACACCCTTGAGGACTGATACAAGGGTTACCATAAAGTGAAACACCGCACTAAGGCAACTTCAAAACTTTTTCAAACACACAAACACACAAAAGAAACTTAAGAATGAGCAAGTACCTAAGAGCCCATGGAAAACCATGGATAGAAAGGGTGCTAACACATTCCCTTTCTATAATCTACCCCCCGTACTCAAAAACATCTCGAAAAATGTTTTTTCTGTTCTTTTTCCCTTTTCCTTTGTTGGATGAAATAAAAGATGGTGGTGAATCTCGGTTACCGTACATTTGCAAACAAAAAACGCAAACCAGTAGTAACAAAAACAGTCGGTTCTGCCACCGTATCACATGCACCAATGCCCAAACATGGCCAAGGTGTCAATTCTGTTGATGACAATTGGTTTGTTTCTTCTGTGGATGAGTTAGCTACTCCTCTTCTGACTATCAAAAGGAATTTGTTGCGAGCCGGTTTATTTTCGGGCTATGGTGAAGGTTGCCACTTATGTATGTCTCTGCCGGATGGCTGTTTGTTGTTGAAGATGGGCGTCCAGCGCCTGATGGTTAACAAACAAATCATGTTCGAGAAAGTTCCTCTTGCAAGAAGTTCATGTAAAGATGTTTTGATAATCACCATTTCCGACAATCCTCCCAGGGTCTCCACCAAAAGACCTGTCAGGATTACATCTGGTCCAATGTTTGCTCCCCTGATCATCACCCTTTCTGGGCCAATACCATATTCCTCGGATAAAGCTATTCCCTGGAATTATGGGGCTGGTGTCTATTATCATGGAGTCAAGCAAGACATATTGGCTGTTGAAGACAATGATGCTGAAGGTATTGATCCTGATATCGACAATATTGTTGGGACAAGTAAAATAACGAGAAGCAGAATAGTTTTCTCTCCCGAGATCTCTCCAAAAATTATTGTTACTCCTTTGATCATTCTTTCTGCCGCTCCTGCTAATACTCCTATTACTACTCCTGTGATTATTCCTGTTGTTGCTCCCGTCACTATTTCCATGGCTACTCCTACTATTAGTCCTGATGTTATCCCTGCTACCGAGTTGGACGAGACTCGGGGAAAAGAGGTATTGGGTGAGCCTATCTAGACAAAGGCGCATCTAGAAGTCACTCTTGAGGCTTCTAAAAAGGAGATGGAAGAGATATTAAAGATAATCAAGAAGAGTGATTATAATGTCGTGGAGCAATTGGGGAAGGCTCCCTATAAAATCTCAATGTTGGCCTTACTGTTGTTCTTTGAAGTCCACGCTAAAGCTTTAGTAAAATTCCTGAAGTCTTCCCATGTGCCTCAGGAGACCTCCGCTGATCAATTCGAGAATTGCGTGGCCAGCTTGACTGCTGATAATGGACTGGGATTCTCTGATGCTGACCTAACTCCCAAGGGAAGGAAATACAATGATGCCCTGCATATCTCTATTTAGTGCAGGGGAACTACATTAGCCGATGTTCTGGTGGTTACAGGTTCTTCACTAAATGTCTTACCCAAGAATGCTCTTGACAGATTAGATTGCAAAGGAATCACGCTAAAGCCCAATAACATTGTGGTGAGAGCCTTCGACGGTTCTAAAAGAATGGTGCACGGGGAGGTGGACATCCCTATTAAAGTGGGTACTCATACTTTTAATTCCACTTTCTATGTGATGGACATCCGCCTGTCTTACTCCTATTTATTGGGTCGATCCTGGATCCATGGGGTTGGTGATGTGACTTCCACCCTACATCAGATACTAAAGTACCCAGTCAATGGGAAGATTATCACAGTTCATGGGGAAGAGGAATACATGGTGAGCCACCTGAAATCTTTTAGGTATGTTGAAATGGACGGAGAGTTCATTGAGACCTCCTGTCAGAACATTGAGGAGGTTCCACAGACCATTGCTGCAACCAAGACTACTTCCAAGGTCCTGAAGATTACCAGACCTCCACTAAAGATGGCTTCTCTGAAAGATGCCAAGGAAGTAGTTGAAGAATATGGGTGTACAATTTGGGGCCAACTTCTGGATATTCCCTACAAATCTGACAAGTTTGGTTTGGGTTTTAGTTCAGGAGCCCATAGAGCTGTTCGTCGTGCTCGCACCGGGGGACCGCCTTTACGGATCAGCAACCATGGAGTCAATGCTCTGGAAGACAGTGATAGCGATTGAAACCTAGACAAGTGGATCTTCCCAACCATCAGTTGTGGACTCAATAATTGGGAGGCTAAAGATTTTGTGCCCATTACTTTTATTCTAGAGTAATTTGTCTTTTTGTTTTGAGGAAATGTAATATTTCCACAATTGAAACATTAAAGCCTTGTTTCTTACCCGAGGCACAATGGTCTATTTGTGAGGGCCATTACTCCATTTTCATATGTCATCAATAAAACATTGGACATTTTGCATGAAAATTTTGTGCTCTTTGTTTTTCTTTTTTGCCTTTTTACTTTATATACAACTATGCTCTTACACACACCCACATATCAAACTGCAGATCCACATTCACTCTGGATCCCATTGATAATGGTTCTGCTATTGCCAGTTATGACTTTGAAAATCTGATCTACCAAGCCGAGGACGAAGGTGAGGAAGATTGTGAAGTACCAGGAGAACTTTCCGGACTGTTACAACAGGAAGAAAGGGCAATACGGTCATGAATAGCCGGTTGAGACAGTTAACTTTGGTACTAAAGAGGACAAAAAAGAAGTCAAGATAGGTGTCGATCTGGAGAATAGTGTCAAGGAACGGTTAATTTAGATGCTACATGACTATGTTGAGGTTTTTGCCTAGTCATACGAAGACATGCCGCGACTTGACACTGATATTGTGGTTCATCGCCTACCTACAAAAGAGGATTTCCCTCCAGTGAAACAGAAGGTTCGTCATATGCGGCCAGAGATGTCAGAAAAGATCAAGGTCGAAGTCATGAAACAGTTCAACATTGGTTTCTTAGCTGTCACCTATTATACGTAATGGGTTGCCAATGTTGTTCCAGTACCTAAGACGGATGGTAAGGTACGTATGTGTATGGATTACAGAGACCTGAACAGGGCAAGACCCAAGGATGACTTTCCGCTGCCCCATATTAATGTTCTAGTTGACAACACCGCACAACATAAGGTATTATCCTTCATGGATGGCTTCTCCGAATACAATCAGATCAAAATGGCACCTGAAGACATGGAGAAAACAACCTTCGTCACACAGTGGGGCACTTTCTGTTATAAAGTTATTCCATTTGGGTTAAAGAATGTCGGGGTAACCTATCATCATGCCATGGCAGCTTTGTTTCATGATATGATCCATCACGAGATAGAGGTTTACATTGATGATATGATAGCCAGGTCTCAGACTGAAGAAGAGCACCTTGATCACCTACAAAAGCTATTTGAAAGGTTGAAGTAGTACAAACGGAGGCTGAATGCGAATAAGTGCACCTTTGGAGTAAGCTCTGGTAAGCTCTTAGGCTTCGTCGTCAATAACAAAGGCATTGAAGTCGACCCTGCAAAGGTCAAAGATATACAATAAATGCCAACTCCTCGCATTGAGAAGGAAGTTAGGGGATTCTTGGGACGTCTGAACTACATTTCCATATTCATTTCACATCTGACTGATACTTGTGAGCCAATCTTCAAATTACTGAAGAAAGATCAAGCAGTGAAGTGGAATGACGATTGCCAGAACTCCTTTGACAAAATCAAGGAATATCTTCAAGAACCTCCAGGTTTAATGCCTTCGGTCAAAGGAAGACCTCTGATCATGTACATAATAGTATTAGAGAAATCAATGGGGTGTGTGTTGGGGCAGCATGACGAGTCTGGTCGAAAAGAGCATGCAATATACTACCTTAGCAAAAATTTTACCGACTGTGAAACAAGATACTCACTGCTCGAGAAAACTTGTTGCGCTTTGGCATGGGCTGCTCGCCGACTAAGACAATATATGTTGACTCACACTACGTTGTTGATATCTAAAATGGATCCTATCAAGTACATCTTTGAGAAGCCCGCTCTCTCCGGAAGAATAGCAATATGGAAGATGATCCTTACCAAATACGTCATTCAGTATACAACCCAGAAAGCAATTAAGGGAAGTGTACTAGCTGATCATTTGGGTCATCAGGATGTGGATGACTACCAATACATGAATTTTGAGTTCCCAGATGTGAACATCATGTTAGTAACTGATTGTGAAGAACCCGGACCGGATGAAGGACCTAAAAAAGGATCCCGATGGACTATGGTTTTTGACGGAGCTTCCAACGCTCTTGGCAATGGCATCAGCGTTGTGATCATATCTCTTGAAGGTTGTCATACTCCCTTCACTGCCAGATTGTGTTTCAATTGTACCAACAATATGGATAAATATGAAGCATGTATTATGGGCCTCAAAGCTGCTATCGACTTGAGGATCAAGCTCTTGAGTGTATTTGGAGACTCAGCCTTAGTAATCAGTCAGATCAAAGGAGAATGGGACACGAAGCATCCTAATCTCATCCCTTATAAAGAGCATGTGTTGACACTGATCCCACACTTTGAAGAAATTACCTTTGAGAATTTTCCACGAGAGGAAAATCAACTACCAGACGTGCTAGCTACTATGTCATCCATGTTCAAGGTCAGTTGGGATAATGAGGCTCCTCAGACCATTATTAAAAGGATGGATGAACCGGCATACTGTCACGAGATTGATGCTAAAGAAGTAATGGACAAACCTTGGTTCCATGAAGTAAAAATATATCTCAAAGCCCAAGAGTATCTTGAGGGAGCTTCAGTCAATGATATGAAGTTCCTAAGAAGGTTCTCTGCCAAGTTCTTCCTCAGTAACGGGATCCTCTACAAGCGCAATCATGATTCTACCTTGCTTTGGTGTGTAGACAAGAGTGAGGAAGAAAAGATTATGGCTGATTTACACGAAGGTACCTTTGGAACTCATTCTAGTGGGCACTCGATGGATAAAAAGATTCTACGGGAAGGATACTACTGGTCCACTATGGAAGAAGACTATTATTAGCATTCACGAACTTGTCACAAATGCCAGATCTATGTTGATAAGGTGCATATGCCTCTTGTTCCTCTAAATGTATTGACACCTGCTTGCCCATTCGCAATGTGGGGCATCAATATGATTGAGGAAATCAGACCTATAACCTCTAATGGGAATCGCTTTATCCTGGTGGCCATTGATTACTTTACAAAGTGGGTCGAGGCAGCTTCATTTGCTTCTGTTACCAAGAACGTTGTGGCCCGATTCATCAAACATAACCTTACCTGTCAGTATGGTATTATAGAAAGAATCATCACGAATAATGGTACCAATATCAATAACACTATGATCACCGAGCTCTGCACACAACTCAAGATCCAGCAATATAACTCTTCTCCCTACCGGCCGAAGATGAATGTCACTATTGAAGCTGCTAACAAAAATATCAAGAAGATCATACAGAAGATGACGGTGACATATAAAGAATGGAAAGAAATGTTACCATTTTCTCTTCATGGTTACCGTACCCCCCTGCGCACTTCAACAGGGGAAACTCCTTTCTCTCTGGTGTACGGTATGGAAGTTGTCCTGCCCATAGAAGTCCATATCCCTTCCTTGAGAATCATGAAGGATACAGGTTTGAGAAAAGACGAATGGGTTCAGACTCGACTTGACCAACTAAACATGATTGATTAGAAGAGGCTCGTGGCTATCTGCCATGGTCAGATTTACCAAAAATGTATGATCAAAGCATTTAACAAGAAGGTTAGACGTCAAGTATATCAGGCCGGTGATCTAGTAATCAAGCGCATCATACTTCCAGAAGGTGATCCCATGGGAAAATGGACTCCCACATACAAAGGACCATTTGTAATCAAGAACATATTTTCTAGTGGGGCCATGATCTTAACCACTATGGACGATGACGACCTTCCACACACGGTACACGCAAACATAGTTAAAAGATACTATGCATAAACAAAGACCCACTAGGTCGAATGGCCTAGGCAAAAATTAGAGCATCCCAGTGAACAAAAAGGGTTCGGGAAAAAATTAGGGATATACATACAAAATTTGTACACCCGGCAAGTCGAAAACCTAAAAAGGCAGCTTGGGCAAAAAGGGGTATCCCAGTGGACTGAAAACCCGAAAGGGCGGTCCAGGAAAAAGTTAGGGATTTAAAGCGTATAAATATGTCCCATTGGATCACCTTATAGCCAATCTTCAATATCAACTATCAAGCTCAAACAGTACAAATCAATCCAGTCAGCTTCAGATAAGCAGCGAAAGAGATGAGACGCTCAAAGGCATAAAGACAATAGCAGAATGGGAACCCAATGGGATTATTTCACATAGCTGTTTTTCTTTGTATATGATTTTTGTAGAGTTTCCATTCTTACGATGACATTCTCTTACTAGGATGTTTGTCTCTGTACAAAAACGCTTATTCAAGTTAATACAAAGTTATATCTTTGACAGTACAAAACATCTGTTTTTATTTTTCTATTTTGTTTGCGAAAACGTCAAGTGATTATTTTTGAACATATGCATTTGAATGTGATTATTGCTTACAAATATACACATAAAAAACAGAAAGACAGTTACTAATGACTTTAAGAGACGGGACAATATCTAAGGGCCCTCCACAAAATCCCCGCAGATGTTTTCCCCAACAAATACCTTCTCCAATAGGTACAGAGGCAGAGACATTCTACTACAAAGGTCACTGCCATATTCTCAGTATGCAACCTAGTGGTGTCAGATTCTCAAATCCCCGGTGGAGCAAGAATATTCAAATTACTGCTCCAACAAAAGATCCCCCAGTGAAGTCACCAAGCTTCTCAGGATTCCCCAACAGGATTTCAACAAAATCCCCAAACAGTTCACAGAGTTTACCTTCTCCAACAGAGTTTATTTCTCTAACAACGGAAGTTCATCTCCCAGTGTTTCAACTTCAACAAATTTGAATACCTACATTCTTCCCCCTAGCAACAGTCATGGATTTATTTTCCCTAATTCAACAATACAACAATGGAACAAATGACACGTTCATACATTGAATTCAAACATCATTTCTACAAACATCATAGCATATGCAGCACAAATGCGTATATCACAATCTCATTTATTTTGAGAGCATCATGCAATTCATACATCACGACATCGCATGAAACTGACTTTACCTTTCTAGGTTGATTTTGCAGAAAGACAAACACTGTCAACCTATATAGCAGGTCAAAGATTAATGCCCGGAACCAGACGTGGAACCTATCTACACGACCAAGTGGTATGAACTCCCGAAGCAAGACGGGTTTACCAACAAATACAGCAGGGCACAGATTAATGCCCTAAACCAGACAGGGAACTATCTATGTGACTAATGTTGCCAAGTACTAGATTAATACCTGTAACAAGCCAGGAAAACTATCTGTGGATGACTGATTTTAGATTAACACCTGTAACAATCTAGGAAAACTATCTACATGAAGAGATTGAAGATTAATATATGTAACAAGCCAGGAAAACTATCTTTCTTTCTCAGGTCAGAGATTAATACCTGCAACACGCCAGGATAACTATCTCAGCGACCGACAATTTTCAAGTTCCAGATTAATACCTGTAACAAGCCAGGAAAAATATTTTTGGACGACCGACTGTAGATTAATACATGTAACAAGCCAGGAAAACTATCTGTAGACGACTGATTGTAGATTAATACTTGTAACAAGCCAGGAGAACTATCTATATGAGGAGATTGAAGATTAATACCTGTAACAAGCCAGAAAAACAATCTTTCTTTCTCAGGTTAGAGATTAATACCTGTAACAAGCTAGGACAACTATCTCAACGACCAACAATTTTCAAGTTCAAGATTAACACCTGTAACAAGCCAGGACAACTATCTGTGGACGACCGACTGTAGATTAACACCTGAAACCAGACAGTAAAACTATATACATAACCAAACGAAGCAATCTTACATGGGTTCCTTCTCATCATCTAGATGCATTCTAACACTGACTCATCCTGAAGCAATCTTACACGAATTCCTTCTCAAACTTTCCAGATGCAGTCTAACACTGACTCATCATGGAACAACCCTACACAGGCTCTTTCTAATACATTTTCAGGTAACGGTTAATTCCATTACCCCTAGTAAGTTACTGTGAAACCTGGATTTCAACCAGAAAGCAGCGAACTTTCATGTCTCCAGTACAGAGATAACTCCTCAGTAGAGCCTTGGACAACTGAAGTTCCTATATTCTATTCCCCATAGATTTTTACTCAAGCAGGAGAACAACAGAAACCCACATTTCCCAAAGAGCCCTCCTCAGACAGAAGGAGCAAGAATTCCCCACAAAGGGTCCATTTAGGAAATCAGCATCTACTTTGGATGGCATCTTTAAGCCCATCTCCGACGAATCTCAGTCATGTTCTCCAAGTTGCATTTGTAAGCCCATTCCCAACATCATCAACCATCAGTGTTACTTCATGCGAGTGCAAATTTCTGGGCACTCTAGTGTTCAATCATCTTTCACCTTCAGATCACGAAAGGAAGATAAGCCAATATAAATCCTCAAGTCTAAGAAGATTGAACAGGGGAAGCTGTTGTACCCCAAAATTTTCCATCCCACTTTTACTCAAGGCATGCTCTTAGAGATTCTCAATTGCTCAAGGATGACCAAGAATTGACCAGACAAATTCTCCTCCTAAGCAATGAACCTCTAACTAGGGTTTCACTTTTCATCAAGATGTGTGAGCTCCAAAGGTATAAAATGTTTTTCATTGTCCTAATATGCCTTCAAGATTGTCCATGACAAATTTCATACCTTACACTATAAGTTTGTTCACTTAATTGCTTAAATGCTTGAAAATCAACTATATTGGGTCAAAAATAATAATAATAATAATAATAATAATAATAAGAGATAATGCGCTAATATACCAAAAAACAATAAAAACGTGCGCGTGTTTTTGAATGGTCCACTGGAGAATTGCCACGTCTCCGTCCCCTACCTCCAGACCCTGTAACTTTACCTGCGGATTTAGATCTGCAGCTAAATGCGCAGGTTGATCCTAAAATTAGTTCCAGGCTATAAAAACGACCCCCAAAAGCATGGTTAGGTTCGTCTCTCTCTCTCTCCTGAGTGCAACCATGTCCATCACGAGATTCAATTTCACCTGAAATGCAAATCCCTAAAATCTAACACGAAACCCTAACCATGCTATTATGAGATTACAGTCCATATAAATGAAATCAAATATTTCCAAAAGCTTAGAAATCTCATGAGAGTCACAAATATATCAAAGATTTTCCGGAAAGATGCAAGAATAGAGAGTTAAGGTTTTGAAAAAAGGTCCAAGAAACGGGACACTTACAGCGCGTTTTGATGTGTAGGAGAGCTTGCTTTGGATTGATTCTGACTCAGTGAACCTCCAGAAATCGATTGGTGTCAAGCTTTGCTTCTGAAATTGCCTCTAGACACGATTTTGGTTTTCAACTTTTTGTCACTTTTTCAAAGTTTTGTTTGGTTGGTTCTTGCAGCCTCTAGCCTCTTTTTCGTGCCCTCTAGCTTCTATATGTATCATGGAATGCATTAGGTCAAGAATTATGATCCAAATCTTCTCCCATCATGGCTTGCATATTTGATTTGATTTCCATTTGAAAACTTGCCAAATTGGTCAAAAAAACCATCTTTTTGCACATGATTTTGTGTGATACGAATTTGATGATGATATTGATGATGATTAAGTCCTGAAAATAGAAAAAGGATCTCATGTAATCAAGTTTTAGGATTTTATTTGATTTAAATTGATTTAAAATGAAATAATTCAATAAAAATCAAATAAAATAATAAAATTGATAAATGGACACAAGGATGAAGCTAGGACACGTGTGCAATGTGGCAAGTTAAAATCAAGTGGAAAACAATGGGCCCATTTGACAAAATTTGAAGTTTTGGGGATAGTTGACTTTTGGCAATTTTGCAAAAATGCACAACTTCAACAATGCATAACTTCTTCAATTTTGAACTTTTGGAAGTGTTCTTGGACTTTTTAGAAAGCTTGATATGTCCTATAACCAACCCTTTTGGTCTCACCTAATTTTGATGTTCCATTCTCAAGTTATAAGATTTGTCAAAAAAGGTGTTTTTGTTGACTTTCAAAAATGACCTATAATGTCCAAATTTATAACTTCTTCTGAGTGCATTTTCTGATCTTGGGGTATGAAGATGGATTGTAGGAAATTTCATCCTATTAAAAATGAGCTTTGGATGGGTCATTTCTCATAAAGTATGAGAAAGTTATGCTTGGTCAAAGTTGAGTTGACTTTTCCTACAAAACCTTAATTTAGCAACTTTTGAGTCTTGGTGAATTTTGAGCAATCCTTGATGAATCATGATCAAACCTTGATCAAATGATGAAATACCCTTAAAAATGAGAATGTTGACAAAAAATATTGAAGTTTGACTTTTTATAGGTCACAGTTGACTTTTGCCCTAGCACAGTCGATTTTTGGACCCTTTGAGTAATTGACTGAGCAAACTTCCTCTGCAAGGCTTGAAATTTGATATGGATGACCTTGAGAATATATTAGGACATTAAGGAGCATTTGAGGTCATTTGGACTCAAGGGTCTTGATGCAACACAAAACCCTAATTTGGGGTTGACTGCCTTAGGATATGATTTGTCTGACCCACTCTTGAGCAAACTTGAGCAACTTGGAGATTTTTCTTGCAATGTTTTAAGAAATATGAGAGGGGAAATTTTGGGGTACAACAGCTGCCCCTGTTCAATCTTCTTAAACCTGAGGATGTAGATTGGCCTTCGTGCCTTTCGTGATCCGAAGGTGGAAGATGATTGAACACTAGAGTGCCCAGAAATTTGCACTCGCATGAAGTGGTATCAGCATTGGTGATGTCGGGAATGGGATTACAAATGCCATTTGGAAATTGTTGATAGGAGGTTTGAACTTTGACTGGAATAAGAATCAGGGAGATCTTAGCGTCGATCTGACTGAACCAGAGAAGGTCTTGGATTATCTTTGACTGGATAAGAATCAGAAAAATCATAGAATCGATTTAACTGAACTGAACGAAAGTCTTGGAATATCTTCAACTGGAATAAGAATCAGGGAGATCTTAGCGTCGATCTGACTGAACCAGAGAAGGTCTTGGATTAACTTTGACTGGATAAAAATCAGAAAAATCATAGAATCGATTTAACTGAACCAGACGAAAGTCTTGAAATATCCTCAACTGGAATAGGAATCAGGGAGATCTTAGCGCCGATCTGACTGAACCAAAGAAGGTCTTGGATTAACTTTGACTGGATAAGAATCAGAAAAATGTTAGAATCAATTTAACTGAACCAGACGAAAGTCTTGGAATATCTTCAACTAGAATAGGAATCAGGGAGATCATAGCGTCGATCTGACTGAACCAAAGAAGGTCTTGAATTAACTTTGACTGGATAAGAATCAGAAAAATCTTAGAATAAATTTAACTGAACCAGACGAAAGTCTTGGGATATCTTCAATTGGAATAAGAATCAGGGAGATCTTAGCGTCGATCTGACTGAACCAGAGAAGGTCTTGGATTAACTTTAATTGGATAAGAATCAGAAAAATCTTAGAATCGATTTAACTGAACCAGACGAAAGTCTTGGAATATCTTCAACTGGAGTAAGAATCAGGGAGATCTTAACGTCGATCTGACTGAACCAGAGAAGGTCTTGGATTAACTTTGACTGGACAAGAATCCGAAAAATCATAGAATCAGTTTAACTTAACCAGACGAAAGTCTTGGAATATCCTCAACTGGAATAGGAATCAGGGAGATCTTAGCGTCGATCTGACTGAACCAGAGAAGGTATTGGATTAACTTTGACTGGATAAGAATCAGAAAAATCTTAGAATCAATTTAACTGAACTAGACGAAAGACTTGGAATATCTTCAACTGGAGTAAGAATCAGGGAGATCTTAGCCTCGATCTGACTGACCCAGAGAAGGTCTTGAATTAACTTTGACTGGATAAGAATCAGAAAAATCTTAGAATCGATTTAACTGAACCAAACGAAAGTCTTGGAATATCTTCAACTTGAATAAGAATCAGGGAGATCTTAGCGTCGATCTGACTGAACCAAAGAAGGTCCTGGATTAACTTTGACTGGATAAGAATCAGAAAAATCTTAGAATCGATTTAACTGAACCAGACGAAAGTCTTGGAATATCTTCAACTGGAATAAGAATCAGGGAGATCTTAGCGTCGATCTGACTGAACCAGAGAAGGTCCTGGATTAACTTTGACTGGATAAGAATCAGAAAAATCTTAGAATCGATTTAACTGAACCAGACGAAAGTCTTGTGATATCTTTCTGAGGAATCCGCTGAAACAGCCCTCAATAGATGTAGTTTTTTAGGGGACTACCAGGTCATATAAGTAGTCAACGGTGTTTATTGATTCGTCTTTCCCTGAAAAGGTAAAGAGTTAGTCATATGCAATGTCATGATGTATGAAATGCATGATATATATCAAGCAATAATGTTCTCAAAATAAATTAGATTGTATGGTATGATGCCTATATGCTTGTATCATGATGTATGGAAATGTAATGTTTCTAGCTGGGGTAAATAAATCTCGTATAGCTACTGAAGAATAGAGTTGGATTTTTCGTTTCCGATGGGGATGGCGAACAACGAGAATAAACCTGCAGGAGAGGATGACTCTATTGGGTGAATAAACTGATGAGGAGATTATTCTGTGGGGAAGAGATGTTCTACTGAAGATTCCACTGATAAATTCCGTCGGGATGAATTATCGTAGCTGGTGATATTGAATCCTATTGGGGATTGAATTCCTGTTTGTGAAAGTAAAGAACTCCGCTGGGGATGATCTTTCAGTTGCGACTTCATTGGGGATAACCTTTTAGACTCCTATGGGGATAATCCTTTGAGCTCGGCCGGGGAGATTTATTTTTGTACTCCGCTGGGGATAAACTTCCAGATTTTACTGGGGATGATTTTCCCAACTCCGTTGGGGAAGCTTTTTCAGACTGCGTTGGGAAAACTTTGACTCCACTGGGGATATCTTGTACCCTGCCGGGGAGCATTCTTATACTCCGTTGGGGAATATTAAGAATGTCGGGGATATCAAGCCTTTTTAGTGCTGATGGTGGATAAACTCTGCTTGGGGAGAATATTACTGATTCATTCACAATTGCAAGTCTCAGCTGGGGAGAGCTATCATTATTGTCTTACTCTACGGGGGGTGAAGATATCTTAGCCATATTCTTCAGCTGAATCTAATTTTGTACCTGGTGGACAGAGAAACTGTATAGTTTGGACAATTTTTATTGCCCTTGTTTCTGATGTTACCCGTAATCGTCTTTTGTTTCGCGTGTAAATATTTATGAGCAGCAATTAATGTCAAATGCATATATCAAAAATTAACATTGGACGTTCTTTGCAAATCAAAACAAATAAAGAAAAAAAACAGTTTGAAATTTCTTTGAAAATGAATTGTACTGATTTTGAAGTTTAGCTTGTAAATAGGCGTTTTTGTACAAGAGGCTGACGTCCTATTAAGAGAACGCCGCCGAGCAGATAGAATTTACACAATTTGTGGAAATCTAAACAAAACAGCTATGTGAATCATGCCACTGGGTTCCAGCTCTGCTATTGCCCTTATGTCCTCGAGCATCTCATCACTTTGCTACTTGGTTGAAGATGAATCAGATTGATTAGTGCCGTCCGAGCTTGATAGTTGATACTGAAGTCTGGTTGCAAGGTGATCCAATGAGACATAGTGTTACGCTTTGATCCCTAATTTTTCCCTGGACCGCTCTTTCGGGTTTTCAGTCCACCGGGATACCCTTTTTTGCCCAAGTCGCCTTTTCAGGTTTTCGACTTGCCGGGTGTACCGATTTTTCATTTTCATCCCTTATTTTTGCCTAGGCCAGTCAACCTAGCAGGTCTTTGATTATGCGTAGTATCTTTTCACTATGCCTACATTGACGGGGTGAGGAAGGTCATCCCCATCCATGGTGGTTAGAATCATAGCTCCTCCTGAGAAAATGTTCTTAACCACAAATGGCCCTTCGTAAGTAGGGGTCCATTTGCCCCTGGGATCACCTTGAGGTAAGATAATGCGCTTGATAACCAGGTCCCCAACTTGATACTCTTGTCGTCTAACTTTATTATTAAATTCCTTGATCATCCGTTTTGATACGTCTGACTATGGCAAATAGCAGCAAACCTCTTTTCATCGATTAAGTTCAACTGATCAAGCCGGGTCTGAATCCAGTCATCTTCGCTCAAACCTGCATCGTTCATAATCCGAAGAGAGGGTATCCGAACTTCAATGGGCAAGACTGCCTCCATGCCATATACCAAGGAATAGGGTGTTGCCCCTGTTGACGTCCGTGCTGAGGTACGGTACCCATGGAGAGAAAACGGTAACATTTCGTGCTAGTCTTTGTATGTCACAGTCATCTTCTGCACAATTTTCTTAATGGTTTTATTAGCCGCTTCGACAACCCCATTCATCTTCGGCCGGTAGGGAGAAGAGTTGTGATGTTGTATCTTGAACTGCTTGCAGAGCTCAGTGATCATCTTGTTGTTGAGATTGGTACCATTGTCCATAATGATCCTCTCTGGTACACCATATCGACAGATCAGATTGTGCCGAATAAACCGTGCCACGACGTTCTTGGTTACAGTAGCAAAGGACGCTGCCTCAACCCACTTCGTAAAATAATCAATTGCTACCAGGATGAAACGATTCCCGTTGAATGCCGTGGGTCTGATCTCGCCGATCATATCAATGCCCCACATTGCAAAAGGCCAAGGTTTCGTCAAGACATTCAGAGGTACTGGAGGTATGTGCACTTTATCAGCATACACTTGGCACTTGTTACATGTCCGAGAATGTTGATAATAGTCGGCTTCCATAGTAGGCCAAAAATATCCTGCCCGAAGGATTTTCTTTGCCATGGTATGTCCACTGGAATGGGTTCCGAAAGTACCTTCATGTAACTCTGCCATGATCCTTTCTTCCTCGTTCTTATCCACACAATGCAGTAAGGTCGAATCATGGTTACGCTTGTAAAGAATTCCATTGTTGATGAATAAATTTTCCGCAAACCTTCTTAGAAACTTCTTATCATTAACAGATTCACCCTCGGGGTATTCCTGAGCCTTAAGGTATCTCTTCACCTCATGAAACCAGGGTTTTTCTGCTACCTTTTCAGTCTCAATGTCACAGCAATGTGAAGGTTCGTCCAATCTTTCAATGATAATCCGAGGAGCTTCGTTGTCCCAATTGACTTTGAACATAGAAGACATCGTAGCCAGCGCGTCCGCCAACTGATTCTCCTCTCTAGGGAAGTGTTCAAAGGTTATCTCCTCGAAATGCGGCAGCAACGTTAATACATACTCCTTGTAAGGAATAAGATTTGGGTGTTTCGTATCCCACCCGCCTTTGAGCTGACTGATCATGAGAGCAGAATCTCCGAAGACATTCAAGAACTTAATCCTCAGATCAATAGCCGCTCAAAGACCCATAATGCACGCTTCATACTCTGCCATGTTGTTGGTGCAGTTGAAACATAGTCGGGAGGTGAACGGAGTATGAGAGCCTTTAGGAGATATGATCACAGCGCCAATGCCATTAACCAAAGCGTTCGAAGCTCCATTAAAGTACGTAGACCATCGGGATCCTTCCTCAGGTCCTTCATCCGGTCCAGGTTCTTCACAGTCAGTCACTATCATGATACTCTCATCCAGAAATTCAAAGTTCATAGACTGGTAATCATCCACTGCTTGATGTGCCAAACGTTCCACCAATACACTTCCTTTGATTGCCTTTTGGGTCGTGTATTGGATGTCATACTTAGTCAAGATCATCTGCCATCTTGCTATTCTTCCAGACAAAGCAGGCTTTTCGAATATATACTTGATTGGATCCATTTTTGATATCAATAGAGTAATGTGAGTCAACATATACTGTCTCAGCTGGAGAGCAGCCCATGCCAAAGCGCAACAAGTCTTCTCGAGAAGCGAGTATCGGGTCTTACAGTCGGTAAACTTTTTGCCAAGGTAATAAATAGCATGCTCTTTTCGGCCAGACTCGTCATGCTGCCCCAGCACACAGCCCATTGAGTTGTCGAGTACTGTAAAGTATAAGATCAAAGGGCTCCCTTCAACTGGAGGCATCAGAATAGGTGGCTCTTTAAGATACTCTTTGATCCTTTCGAAAGCGGCCTGACATTCATCATTCCATCATACCACTTGATCTTTCTTCAGTAGCTTGAAGATTGGCTCACAAGTAGCAGTCAAGTGCGAGATGAATCGGGCAACATAGTTCAGACGTCCCAGAAAGCCTCTGACTTCTTTTTCTGTCCTGGGAGCTGGCATTTCCTGTATAGCCTTCACCTTTGCAGGGTCCACTTGAATACCCTTATCGCTTACGATGAAACCCAGCAGTTTACCAGATCTCACCCCGAAGGTGCACTTGTTCGGGTTTAACCTCAGATTGTACAATTTCGACCTGTCAAATAACTTATGAAGGTGGTCAAGATGCTCTTCCTCAGTTTGAGATCTCGCAATCATGTCGTCGACGTATACCTTAATCTCATGATGGATCATGTCATGAAACAAAGCAACCATGGCACGCTGATACGTTTCCCCAGCATTTTTCAATCCAAAGGGCATAACCTTGTAGCAAAAGGTACCCCACTGAGTAACGAAAGTTGTCTTCTCCATGTCTTAGGGAGCCATCTTAATCTGAATATAACCGGAGAAACCATCCATAAAGGAGAATACCTTGTGTTGAGCGGTGTTGTCAACCAGAACATCGATATGAGGTAGAGGAAAATCATCCTTGGTACTCACCCTGTTCAGATCCCTATAGTCAACACACATTCGAACCTTACCATCCTTCTTCGGTACAGGAACCACGTTGGCCACCCACTGTGGGTAAGAAGTAACTGCTAGAAAACCGACGTCAAACTGTTTCATAACTTCAGCCTTGATTTTCTCAGACATCTCTGGGCGCATTTGGCGGACCTTCTGTTTCACTGGAGGACAGTATTCCTTGGTAGGCAGGCGGTGAACCACAATATCGGTATCCAACCCAGGCATATCTTCATAAGACCAGGCGAAAATCTCAACGTAGTGACGCAGCATCTGAATCAATCGTTGCTTCACATTAAGCTCCAGATTTTCACCAATCCTGACCTCTTTCTTGTATATCTCTGTACCCAGATTCACTGATTCCACCGGCTCTTCGTGCGGCTGAACAACCCTCTCTTCCTGAAGTAACAGTCTTGCAAGTTCACCCGGCACTTCGCAATCATCTTCACCTTCATCTTCGGCTAAGTTGATCGGACTTTCAAAGTCATAACTGGCAGTAGCAGAGTCGTTACCAGTGAGATCCAGAGTGGATGTAGACCTGTATATGTGAGTGTGTGTAAAATAGCTGTTTTGCAATATGTAATAAAAGAAAAACAAGGAGCACAAAATTTGAAACGCAAGAAACTTCAAATGCTTTTATTAATGATATATGTAAATGACACACATAAAGCCCTCACAAATGAGGCCACGGTGCCCCGGGTAAGACACCGGGCCGTAAAGTTTAAAACATTGTCTGTTACAAATTCAAAACAAAAGTCTCATTACTGGGTAACAAAAGAAATTGGAATGAAGTCCTTTGCGGTCCAGTTTCTTAGTCCTCCATCAGTAGTAGGATAGATCCAACTGTCGAACTCAGACTCTTCAACGTCGTCTTCAATGGCATTCACTCCTGAATTGCTGATGAACAGGGGAGGTCTTTCGATTCGTGCATTCCGAACAGCCTTCTGAGCTTCTTTCTCAATAACAGCCCGGGCATCCTTGAAGGAAGCCATCTTCATAGGAGGATCTTCAATAACTGTCTCAGTTGATGCCAGCATCTGGGGAACCTCTTCAAAATGTTGAAACGGGGTCTCAATGAATTCCCCATCCATCTCTACATATCGGAAAGAGTTGAGGTGCCTCACCATGTACTCCTCCTCTCCTTGTACTGTCACAATCTTCCCTTTCACTGGGTACTTCAGCTTCTAATGGAGCGTAGACGTTACTGCCCCAGCTTTGTGGATCCATGGACGACCCAGTAAACAAGAATAAGATGGCCGAATGTCCATCACATAGAATGTAGAGGCGAAAACCTGAGAACCAACCTTAATCGGAATATTCACTTCTCCATGCACCATCCTTTTAGACCCATCGAAGGCCCTGACGACAATGTTGCTTGGTTTCAACTCCAACCCTTCACAGTCCAACCGGTCTAGAGCTTTCTTAGGCAAGACGTTCAATGAGGAACCAGTATCCACTAATACATGAGCAAGAGTAGTGCCCCTACATTCAATGGAGACATGCAGGGCATCGTTGTGATTCTTCCCTTTAGCAGTCAAGTCGGCGTTAGAGAAACCCAACCCATTATCAGCAGTCAGACTAGCCACGCAACCTTTAAACTGATCAGTTGATGTTTCTTGCGGTACGTGCGCATTCTTCAGGAAGGCAATCAGAGCCTTGGCATGGGCTTCTGAACATAGCAACAGAGATAACATAGAAATCTTGGACGGGGTTTGCCCCAGCTGCTCGACTACATTGTAGTCACTCTTTTTGATGATCTTTAAAATCTCTTCCATCTCTTGTCTAGAAGCTTCAACAGTAATCGTCTTTGGTGCCTCCGTCTGGGCAGGCTCATCAGTGGTACCTTTGCCCCGAGTGTCAGATGACTCGGAGACAGGGGTAAGAATAGGAACTTGAATAGGAATAGCAGCAGGTACACTGACAGGTGTAATAACAACAGGTTTCCGAACAGTTGGTGGAGAGATATCAGGGGAGAAAAGTCTTCCGTTGCGGGTGACTTTAGCAGGTTCAACAATATTGCTGACGTCAGTATCAGCATCCAACTCTTGTTTAACTCCATGAAAATAAACATCAGCCCCGTAGTGCCAAGGGACATCTTTATCAGATGTATAGGGGATAGGCCCAGGAACAATGACGATCAATGGTGCGATTCTTGGAACAGATGTAATTCTAACAGGTTTTCTCAAGGAAGCCTTGGAAGAATTGTCGAAAATGGTGATTATAGCAACTTCTTCAGTATGAACTAAAGGAACAACAGTCTTCTCAAACAGAATTTCTTTACTATCCATCAGGCGTTGGACACCTAATTTCAAAAGATGGCAACCGGTTGGTAGGGCAGAACATATACGGCAACCTTCGTCACAACCCGGAAATAAACTGGCTGACAAAATATTCTTCTTCACAGTCATCAAGGGAGTGGCAATATCTTTCACAGAAACCACAAACGAGTCTTCCTCTACAGCATTCACTTCATGCTTGGGCATAGGAGCAGTCACAACATTAAGTCTTTCGGGCGTCTCGAACTCAATCTCCTTAGCATCAATTAAGTCCTGTATTTTGTTCTTCAAAGCCCAACAATCATCTGTATCATGTCCCGGGCTATCTGAGTGAAAAGCACAGCGGGCATTAGGGTTGTACTTAGGCAATGCAGTGTTGGGATTCTGTGGAGCCTCCCTTGGAGTTACTAGATTGGTTTTCAATAACTGCGGTAGAATCTGAGACAAAGTCATGTTGAGATGGGTGAATTTCCTTCGGGGCCTCTCGACCCTTTGCTGATTGTTGCGCTGAGGAGCACCAGCAGGTCTTGAAATGACCACTGCATTAACAACTTGGCCGTGTTCAGGTCTGTTCTGGCTTTTTTTTACTGTAAACCGCACTGGACTCTTTCTTAAAAGGCTTCTTCTCGGTGCCTGATGAAGCACCCTTCTGTATTTTACCAGACTTAATACCAGCTTCAATCCTTTCCCCGGTCATGATCAGCTCTGTAAACTCGGACGAAGAACTTCCAATCAGATGGTTGAAATACGGACCAGACAAGGTCCCCAGAAACATATCAACTAACTCCCTATCAGCCATGGGTGGTTACACTCTTCCAGCGAGGTCCCTCCACCTTTGAGAATAATCTTTGAAACCTTCGCCCACACCCATAGACATACCCTGGAGTTGGGTACGCGTGGGAGCGAGGTCGGTATTGTATTGGTACTGCTTGTAGAAAGCGGCGGCCAAATCTTCCCAACTACGGATACTGGCTCCTTCTAGCTGGTAAAACCATTCAAGCTGAGTCCCTGAGAGACTGTCTTGAAAGAAGTGGATCCATAGGTTCTTATCAGCGGTGTACGGCTGAATCTTCCTTACATACGACCGGAGGTACATTTTTGGACAAGAAACTCTGTCGTACTTAGGAAAAGCTGGCGCTTTGAATTTGTGGGGAATCACCACCCCAGATGACAGACCCAGATCACCGAAGTCCAGACCAGGCACTCTCTGAACTTCCATCGCACTCAAACGGTCTTCCAGTTGCTTGTATCTATCCCCAGCCGGAGGATACTGGTCTTCGTCGAAGTCCGTCTCGTTGTCTGAAACCACAGGGCTAGGAGCCCTCCTTTCTTCCTGGCTATCTTTCCCTCCAGATGAGGTGGTCAAATAAACTTCGTCTCGTAGCCTATTTTCGAACCTGTTGTTAGAACATAGTTTGATTCTACAACCCTTAATTAGAGTTTTGATGATAAAAAAATACAAAGAATAAATAAATTGTAAGATTTATATATAAGACAAGTATGCTTCTTAAAATTATGTTTTGTATATACAGAAGTTCTGATGGAATCAGCATCAGCATCAGAAGCATCAGAAGATCATTAACATGTGCTACACGCTGAAGCTACCAGATCATACGCTGAAGCTTGATGACCAGAATATGCGCATAAACAAATACACTGACTCTGATCAAAGATCTTTTCCAAGTCATCAGCACTCTGAAGTGTTATCATAAGTTAAAGCAAAGAAGACTCTAAAGCGTTATCATAAGTTTAAGCAAAGAAGACTCTGAAGCGTTATTAAGTATTCAAGACAGAATTAAATGCTAACGGCTATCCTCAGACAAGATCTTCTCAAAAAGGAAAGTGCGTTATTATCATTAAAATGGCTTTATGGACAACGTATCTCTGCCTTGCCTATTTAAACAAGTCTGTGTGAGAAAAGACGCACGCATGCACTCACATAATTTGCCAAGCCTTCAAAACCACGCTTACTCAAACGCTTTAGCAAATTCAGTTTATTCCAAGCTTAAATTGTGTAATTATCACAGTTGTGATATATTGTTTTATTAGAAAACGTTAACACATCATTGTTCAAATTATTTGTAAAAGATTTCCTTGAGATAAACTGGTTTGTGGTTATACTCAAGAAGGCTTTAACAGTTGTTAAAGTAGCTGTTGTAATCCTTTGAATATAGTGGATTAAGACCTCGTTGGACAGAGGCGAAATCACCTTGACGGGTGGACTGGAGTAGTTTGAGATCAAACGAACCAGGATAAAAATATTGTGTTTTCTAAGCATTTGTTTTAAGTTTTACAATTCAACCCCCCTTCTTGTGTTTTTCACATCTTCAATTGGCATCAGAGCGCCTGGTTCTGAGCTTATAACACTTAACCGTGTCAGTACAAGATCCAGCGACAGAAAAACACAATGGCAAGACCAAATCAAAACATCAGCAATGACAACAATGAAGAAAGAGACAGATTCAGTGGAAAACCTCAAGTCTTTGATGGAGAGAACTTTGACTACTGGAAAGACAGAATTGAGAGTTTCTTTCTGGCCCATGATGCTGATCTGTGGGACATGGTGACTGATGGATACACGCACCCAGTGGATGGAAGTGGTCAGAAGATTGACAGGAAAACGATGTCTGATCAGCAAAAGCGTGAGTTCAGAAATCATCACAAGGCCAGAACAATTCTTCTCAACGCCATCTCTTATTCAGAATATGAGAAGATATCAAACAGAGACACTGCAAAGAATATGTTTGACTCTCTGAGAATGACGCATGAAGGCAACATTCAAGTCAAAGAAACTAAATCCCTTGCACTCATTCAGAAGTATGAGGCATTCAAGATGGAAGAGAGTGAATCAATAGAAACTACATTTTCAAGATTTCAAATTCTTGTTGCTGGTCTAAAAGTTCTTGACAAAGGGTATTCTACTGCTGATCACGTTAAGAAGATCATCAGAAGCTTGCCAAAACAATGAAGGCCAATGGTCACAGCGCTTAAGCTAGCCAAGGATCTCAACAAAATATCTCTGGAGGAACTTGTCAGCTCCCTCAGAAGTCACGAGATAGAGCTAGAAGCAAATGAACCTCAAAAGCAAGGTAAGCCATTAGCTTTAAAATCCAACAGAAAATCTGACTCCAAAGTTTTACAGGCTGTGGAAGAAACCTCTGATGGATCCTCATCAGAAGAAGATAAACTATCTCTCCTCTCCAGAAGGGTGAACCAATTGTGGAAGCAGAGGCAAAGGAAGTTCAGGAATCCCACAAGATCAGAAAATCAGAATGAATCTTTCTCCAGATACAGAAGGTCAGAATCCTCCTCTGGACACAGAAGATCTGAAGGTTCTTCAGGAAACAGAAATCCAAACAACAAAGACATTATTTGCTATGAATGTAACGAGCAAGGGCACTACAAAAGTGATTGCCCAAAGCTTCAGAAGGAAAAGCCCAAAAATAAGTTTGGCAAGGAAAAGAAGAAAAGTCTCATGGCTACATGGGATGATTCTGACACATCTGAAGCTGACTCAGAATCAGATGATGAAAGAGCAAACATAGCTCTCATGGAAAACATAACAGAAGACAGTGAAGCTTGTGAGTCAGACTCTGAATCAGATACACAAGAGGTATTCCCTGACTTTACTATATATTTTACTAAGGCTGAACTAGCTGAAAGCCTTAATGAAATTCTGGAAAGATATCAGCAGATCAGAGTCAAATTCAGAAACCTGAAAAGGAATCTTGCTTCTGACTCTGATAAGACTGAGAGGCTCAAATTGGAGAATTCTGAGTTAAAAGATAAAATTTCAAAATTAGAAAACCAATTGCAAAACTCTCAAAAGGAAACAATCCTTGAAACTCCCAGCAATGGGGATGAGATCATCAAGGAGTATGATCACAACTTTCAGAAGTTTCTAGCTAAAAACATAGACAGAAGCAAAATGGCTTCAATGATCTATGGAGTTAGCCGAAATGGCAGAAAAGGGATAGGATATCAAGGTAAGGTACCTACACCAAAAAATGCCATGGATTTAGTTATAAAATGTACTCCACTTGATTCACACTTTATATATGGGCACACACATGACATAAAATATACAAGTAGTGATTACTCTGTCAAACCAAAATTCAACCAGAGTTTTGGTAAAACTAACAAATCAGGACCCAAGAAAATGTGGGTACCTAAGGATAAAATAATACATGTGGAAGATATCTTTAGCAGCAAAGTAAAAACACCAATCATGGTACCTGGACTCTGGCTGCTCACGACACATGACGGGAAGAAGGCATATGTTCCAAAGCCTGGAACTTAAGCCTGGAGGCCACGTAGGTTTTGGAGGCAATCAGAGAGGAAAGATCATTGGCTCTGGAACAGTAGGTAATGGAAATCTTCCCTCTATAAGTAATGTTTTACTAGTTGATTGATTAATGCATAATTTTTTATCCATAAGTCAATTAAGTGATAACGGTTATGATATAATCTTCAATCAAAATTCATGCAAAGTTGTTTGTCAGAAAGATGGGACTATCCTATTTAATGGAAAGAGGAAAAATAACATTTATAAAATAAAACTTTCTGAACTAAAAAGTCAGAATGTAAAATGTCTACTGTCTGTTAACAACGAGCAATGGATCTGGCACAGAAGATTGGGACATGTTAGTATGATAAAAATATCTCAGATTAACAAACTCAATCTGGTCAGAGGACTTCCTAACCTAGAGTTCAACTCAGATGCTCTGTGTGAAGCATGTCAGAAAGGCAAGTTTGCAAAACCACCTTTCAAATCCAAAAACGTTGTTTCGACCTCCAAGCCATTAGAACTTCTGCATATTGACTTATTTGGACCAGTTAAAACTGCTTCAGTCAGTGGTAAGAAGTATGGGTTAGTAATCGTAGATGACTATAGCAGATGGACATGGGTAAAATTCTTAAGCCACAAGGACGAGTCACACTCTGTGTTTGTTACCTTCTGCAACCAAGTTCAGAATGAAAAGGATCTTAGAATCATCAAAGTCAGAAGTGATCATGGTGGAGAATTTGAAAACAAAGATTTTGAGTTATTCTTTAATGATAAAGGCATTCTGCATGATTTCTCTTGTCCTAGAACTCCCCAGCAAAATGGAGTTGTAGAACGAAAGAATAGAACATTGCAAGAAATGGCCAGAACCATGATCAACGAGACTAATGGCCAGAACCAGAAACACAGATTGTGGAAGAGTCAATCAGTGTTCGTTTTGATGATAAGCTTGACTCTCAAAAGTCAAAGCAGAATGAATTCCTTGCAGGTATGGAAGTTGAACTCACAGGTACTGAAGACAAATCATCAGAAGCTCTCAACAGAGACACTCCCTCAACATCATAAAGAGGCACTGCAAGCAATCCATCACCTTTTGTTGATCAACTCCAGAAAAGACCATCCAAAAGCAGCATGGATCACCCAGAAGAAATAATCTTAGGAAGAAAGGAAGATCCAATCAGAACAAGATCTAGCTTCAGAAACTCTGAAGAATCCCTCATGGGACTGGATTCTATAATTGAACCAACAACAATTGATGAAGCACTTCTGGACAATGACTGGATTCTAGCAATGCAAGAAGAGCTAAATCAATTCACAAGAAATGGCGTATGGGATCTAGTTCCCAAACCAAAAGGATTCAACGTCATTGGTACAAAATGGGTGTTCATAAACAAACTTAACGAACAAGGTGAAGTCATCAGAAACAAAGCGCAACTGGTAGCACAAGGTTATAGTCAGCAAGAGGGGATAGACTATACAGAAACCTTTGCTCCAGTCGCCAGGTTAGAATCTATCAGACTGTTAATTTCATTTTCTGTTAATAAAGGCATCACTCTGTATCGGATGGATGTCAAGAGTGCATTCTTAAATGGATATATAGAAGAAGAGGTATATGTGCACCAACCCCATGGTTTTGAAAGTTCCAAAAATCCAAAACATGTTTTCAAACTAAAGAAGTCACTCTATGGTCTAAAACAAGCTCCCAGAGCTTGGTATGAAAGACTAAGTAACTTCCTGTTAGAAAAGGAATTCACCAGAGGGAAAGTGGACACAAATTTGTTCTGTAAGACAGTTAAGAATGACATTTTAGTATGTCAGATTTATGTTGATGACATCATATTTGGATCCACGAAACACTCTCTGGGAAGAAAGTTTGCTAAATGTATGTGTGATCGGTGGATCTGGAACTGACTGTTTAAAGTTGGTTCGCGAAATGTCGCGGAAGCAAGAGTCGCCACTGTCTTTTATTTTCTCCAACATGGAAAGGACAAAAGCACAGAAAAATTCCTTAAAGAGATTTCTCTCGGTTCGGGAGGTAGATTATAGAAAGGGAAGGTGTTAGCACCCTTTCTATCCATGGTTATCCATGGGCTCTTAGATACTTGCTCATTGTGTTTTCAAAAATGGTTTGTTTGCTTTTCAACTGTGGGTTTTAAAAAGTTTCTTTGAAAATTTCAGTTCGACTCTTGTATCGGTCCTCAAGATTGTTTGAAAAATGCTTTCGAAAGCTTTTTGAAAATGTGTTGGTGTGAAAAATATTTTTGATTTGTTTTGTTTTGAATTAGAGCAAGTATCCACGAGTCGTCTACCTACCCTAAGGAATTCGTCTGTGTAAATGTCCTTTAAAGTAGTGTCATCCCACCATTGAGAGGTAGGTAGCACCACCGTTGGAGGTGTTCGGGTCAATTCGAGGTTCGGGACATGGTGATCACCAGAGCAATGGGAAGACACCTTAGAAGCTACCCTCATGCCAGGTTCCCGGATCATGAGGACTTACTAAGACATCCTCTACTCGACGATCACCTTTCGAGGCAAGGCAACAGTGAGGCGTACCCTAGGGGTGGTGTGTGATTTGTGTGTCAGATTCATTTATTTTTGTCTTGTCAGGTTATGGGTGATCTATGCGTTTGTTTTTATTTTTTTGTCATTCATTCTTGCATGCATTTATTTAACAGTTAAAAAAGATGCGGAAATTGAAAGTTCTAAACTATTACAAAGGCGCGGGTCCACATCGCCAAAATTAAAATCCAGGACCCGATTTGACAGAAAGTAAATAAAGTGCGAGAAATAAAATGTCCGAGTTTACAAGGCTTTGGGAGAATTACATTAATATTTACAAGAAATAAAATAAGATGCGCGAATTGAATAAAAAATCGCAAGCGAGGGCGTTGGACCCTTTTTAAGGAAATTAAATTATGATAATTAAATTAATGAAATAAGAATGAAAAAAGAAATTATTTTGAGATTTTTGTATTTATGGTTTTTTATGAGAGAATTAAATGAAATCTAACCCTATTTCTAGTTGTTTTTTAATTTATTAAGAAAACATATTAAAATTAAACCTAAGATTAATCTAATTATTTACATAGTAATTTAATTACAAAAATAATATTTAATAATTAATTATTGTGAAAGAAAAGAAAAAAAGGATAAAAATTGATTAAAACTTAATTCTACCAATTTTAAGTTTATTAAGAAAAATGTTTGAATTAAACCTAATTTTACAAAGCTAAAATTAATTAGTGATATTTATTTACAAAAAAATAACATTAAATAAAAATACTTATTTTTTGTCTTTTTTCTGATTTTTATATTGTTTTATTTTTTTATGAAAATAAATTAAATTAAAGGAACTAATTAAAAAAGAAATAATTGAAACAAATAAAATAAAGAAAAGAAAAGAAATACAATACCTTGGGGGGTTCTGTCCCTTTTTGGAGGTAAATTGGAGTGGTTTGGCCATGTATTGGTGTCATGCATAAGTTTTTCTACTTTGGCCATTTGGCTTTTGGCTTTTGGCCATTTGTGTTTTGGCCTCAACGTTCCTTAACCTTCTCAAGATGTCTGCCTCGCCATGTATTGGTGTCATGTGTAAAATGTTCTGTTTTGGCCATTTGGCTTTTGGCTTTTGACCATTTGTGTCTTGACCTCAACTTTCCTTAATGAACCTGGGATCCTGTCTAAATCTGCAGTTGAATCTCACGAACACATTAAATAAAATCATAAAATGCAAATAAAGCCAATATATGAAGAAATTTAATGTTTATGCACAATATGGCATGTATGAATGATTATACCCTTTTGATCATGGAGATCAAATCAATCTTACCCTTACTGGAAAATCAGTGGCCTGAATGCTTTTATGCCTTACTGGAAAATTAGGATCATGGAGATCAAGCCAGCCTTACCCTTACTGAAGAAGTAGTGAGGTGTTGGTTTGTAACTGTGATGGCTTGTTTGTAGTGAGAGAGGGATTTGTAATAAGGATTTCAAGGTTTTAGGGTTCTTGAAAGAGTTTGATATTCTAACAGTGTTGTGGCAAGGTTTTTTCTCTCTTTTCCTCCTCCTTTTCCTCTCCCTGGTTTGTGTGAAAATAAGGTGATTATATAATGGAAATTAGGGTAAAGCAAATGGGCTTTGAATGTGCAATTGGGCCTCCAATATTCACTTGAATTCGTCACTTTCCAGGCTAAATCGAAGGTACTTAAGTGCATTTTTTGAAGTTGAAATGTGAAAACAAAATGTAGCCGACATCGAGAACTAACTCCTATCCGAAAATCGACTCAATCGGATAAACGGTGAATTAGTTATGAATTTTTGAAGTTTCAGCTCAGACAAACTTATTTTGGGCTCCAGTGTCGACTTTGACACGTTCTTCAATAAAAAACTGGTATTGATCGGTGCATAATTTGGTCTCGACTTTTGAAGAAAAGTTGTAGATCTATGAGTAAGTGACCTTGTGTAAAAATATGAGTCCAATCCGATAAAAATTGACCGAGTTATGAATTTCCGAAGTTTCGGCCCAGATGAAATAATATTCAGCATTCAGGATTTTCAGCGTGTCACGCACTCTGATCAAAAAACGAAGGCCTTTTGAATACCGTTTGAACTCAATACCTTATGTGAAAATGTAGCCAACTCAATTTGTGAAATTTTGGCGCCAGAACCAGCTCGATACGATGAAAATCGACCAAGTTATGATTTTCTGAACATGACGCAAATAAACTTCTGTCACAAATTTTCTGTATGAAAATACTTGATAAATCCACATTTTTGAAGACCTTATGATCGAAATTGGCTTCCAGCCGTGAGAGATGAAAACATAGATAATGTCAAGACGGAATTTTGGCCACCGGAACGGGTTCAAAATGAGTCACGATCTTCAAGTTATGAATTTTTTAGCGCGTAAAACTGCACTTTCAGCACACTTTTTCACCATATTTCTTCGAGAAAACTCACACATTCGGATACCTTCTTTAAAGAATTGACTCTTGAGCCGAACCTGAATTTGAGAATACGTTATCAGAGATATCTTGGCGAAAGAATACCTGAATATGACGCGCCAGGTTGGACTTGTGAATTTTTCTTGAAATGTTTTGAGAAATATGGGAGGGCAAATTTTGGGGTACAACAGTATGCATGCAGAATTTGAGATGAGCTAATGGGGGAACTAAAATTCTTTCTGGGCATTCAGATTAATCAAACCCCAGAAGGAACTTACATTCATCAGAGCAAATATATCAGAGAACTTCTGAAGAAATTTGATCTCTCAGAATGTAAGCCATCAAAGATTCCAATGCATCCCACGTGCATTCTGGAAAGAGAAGAGGTAAGTAAAAAGGTAGAACAGAAGGTCTACAGAGGTATGATTGGTTCTCTTCTCTATCTGATGGCCTCAAGGCCTGACATTCTATTCAGTGTTTGCATTTGTGCTAGATTCTAATCAAATCCTAGAGAATCTCACTTAACAACAGTTAAGCGAATTTTCAAGTATCTGAAAGGTACTACTAATCTGGGTTTGTTTTATAGAAAAACAAGTGATTACAGCTTGATAGGATACTGTGATGCTGATTTCGCTGGAGACAGAGTAGAACGTAAAAGCACTTCTGGAAGCTGCCAGTTTCTGGGAGAAAATCTGATCTCATGGTCCAGCAAAAGACAATCCACAATAGCTCTATCAACAGCAGAAGCTGAATACATAACAACAGTTGGATGCAACACACAAATGCTCTGGATGAAAAGTCAACTTGAGGACTTCAAGATATTTGAGAGTAACATCCCTATCCTCTGTGACAATACTTCTGCTATTTGTCTCAGTAAAAATCCTATTTTGCATTCTAGGGCTAAGCATATAGAAATAAAACATCATTTTATTAGGGACTATATTCAGAAAGGGATTCTAAATTTAAAATTTATTAACACAGACCATCAATGGGCTGATATCTTTACAAAACCTCTTTCTGAAGATAGGTTCAACTTCATTCTGAAACATCTCAGCATGAAGCTCTGCCCAGAATAAAACTGTTTTGATTCCATATCTTAACCTTCAGAACTTTGTTTATTTTTCCTGAACTACTGACCAATCCTTCTTCAGATCTTTAGAAGTACAGATTGTATCAGAATCAAGGATAGAAATGTGCAGTTCACTCAAGCAAACAAGTGTCATCCAGTCATCAGCTACTTTCTGAGGTGAACACATGTTCACGTTTCTGAAAGGTCAAAAGCACTGATTGGATGCATTGGGACACATGTCATGGGTAACCGTTCCAATATCTTTCTGAATCCCCCAAAATCAGTTATCATTAAATGCTCATAATCATTATAATTAATTTCTCTCTCTTGCCGTTTATGTTTTCAAAATTTTTTAGAAATCTATTTAAACACATTTCTCACCATTTACACTCTTTTACCTTCACTTTCATTTTCTCTACAAACTTATTGTTTTCAGTTTGCATCCTTTCTCAAAACCCTTTCAATTTCTTCACAAAACCTTCGGTGTGAACATGGCTTCCTCAAGCATCCCTACTTCCAGTTCTCAGAAAACAGATTCCTCCGAACAGTATGAAGAACACTATATAACGCTTCTCACACCCATCAAAAATCTAGAAGTTCTTTCAGAATTGATCGTGGATTTCAACAGTCTTCAAGAGAATGGGTTTAATCTCTCTGAAGAAGTTAAGACTCAAGGCTGGGACAGTTACTTTGACCGACTGGTGGGTCCAACATTCCCAATTTTGGTAAAGGAATTTTGGATTCATGCTTCATCTTCCAACGATCAAGTTACTTCATACATTATGGGGAAGAAGATAGTTATTATTGAGGACCTCATTGCAAGATTAATAGGCTACAGTGGTGGTGGTGTACGATGCATTGACATGGCTGAAAGATGCGCTGATGTCGCCCTAATTGCTAGAGAAATCTTCACTCTGGGTCTTCCCTCCAGCAAGATAAGGGATTTAAAAGACCATCACAGAATATGGGCCAAGATCATTCTGGGATGCATAAACCACAGGAAGCCTACCAGCTCTCCTGACTACATCAATATTGATCAGCAATTTTTGATCTACTTCATCTCTCAGAAGATTAAGGTAAATCTGGCTCATCTGCTGTTTAACCATCTAAGGACCAGTGTTATGGAAACCAGAGAAGAGGAGCGCACAAAAAGGGACTGGATACCCCTAGGAAGACTTATATCAGATATTCTAACAGAGAATAAGCCGATTGATCATTCTCCACACCACAAACATTTGATGACTTTGACATTGAATTTGACCCCTCTGAATCCTTAACTCTTAGAAGATCTCGCTCCCAACCTCCAAATCCAAATATTGAAGCAACCCAACAAGAACTTGCAAAAGTTCTATCTGATATAGATACCTTTGACCAACATACTTCTGTTCCCATGCCAGAAAATCCAAACCCTGAAACCACCACAGAAGCACAACCATAAATTCCCCTCTCTCCACAACCAGAAATCCCACTACCTCCATCTCTTCAACCGGAAATTTATCCACCTTCTCCACAACCTGAACTTTTTCAACCAGAAGTTCAAACTTCTAAGACTCAACCTTATGAATCTTGTGAACCAGAACCTCATAACGATCAATCAAACCAAACTGTTAATTCTGATACCATTCCCATTCCTGGAATCACAGAACCTCTGGCCATTCGTATGCCCCTAACCATTCTGAATATTCCCCAAATTCCATCTTCTCTAGAATCAACTCCACCAAACTCCCCAACCAGTCCAATAATAATTCCTGACTCTCCCACTCCCTCACCAAAGAACAATTCAGATGACAACACCAAGACTGTCATTGACTTAACGGTCTTTGAACGTCTTGCTGCCATAACCCACAAAACAGCTATTCCAAAACCAAAACCATCTGAACCCTCTCTAGATGTTGGTACCAGCTTATTGACATTTGAAACAGAAGTACAGAAGTGGATCACTTCTCTGAAGTAAGCTAGTCTTGAGCTGATTGATCCTGCTGCATCAAACTACCTTTGGTCAAAGTTCAGAAGATGGGTATGTTCTGAAACTCATAAGTTGCAAGAACAGAGCTACGGACAAGCTCAACAAAACTTCAGCAATCTGCTGAAAGAAATTGAAGATCCATTTCTGAGCCAGCTGCTCAAGGAAGAAGTTCTCCCTCTGGACAATGCTCCCTGGTCTGAACATCGTCCAGCAAACAAAGTTCAACCAGAGTCAAAAGATCTCAATCTGACTGATACTCATGAGCAGATGATTCCTGCTGAAGAACTGGGTCAAGAAAAGGATATTGCAGAAGGCTCTGGGAAGCATCCATTTACTGAAGATCCTCAAGTTTCCTCCTATAACAGGCAGACTCTAGAAGACCTGAAAAGATCTGATATTTTGATGAAGGAAATAATGGATAAACAGGACGACAAAATTGATGCAATCACGAGCATGTTAACCCAGCAACAGGAAACCAACACCCAGATTAAGAGCATGTTGGAAGCTTTGTTCACACGTCTTCCTCCTCCCTCTTAGAATTTCCTCGTTTTTATAACATGTTTATCTGTAATATTCTTACATTGTTCTGAACTTATCATTTCTTCTGGTCTCAATATAAACGCATTTTGACTCTGATTATTTGTTCTTTTTGATAACTGACAAAAAGGGGGAGAAAGAATGATATTTTTCAATAACGGATTACTGAGACATAAGTCTCAGACATTCTGATCCATTTAAATTTCTCTCTTCTGAAAAGCTTATAGGTACAAAACTCTTATGAAAGATACAGTAAAGTTCTGATGCTCAAAGACTCGTGGAATTAAAGGGAAGTAATCAACTCAGGGGGAGTTTTCTCTTCTTAATTCTATACTTTTTATTCTTTATTTTTAATTAAAAAATATGGTTTTTGTCATCATCAAAAAGGGGGAGATTGTTAGAACATAGTTTGATTCTACAACCCTTAATTAGAGTTTTGATGATAACAAAATACAAAGAATAAATAAATTGTAAGATTTATATATAAGACAAATATTCTTCTTAAAATTATGTTTTGTATATACAGAAGTTCTGATGGAATCAGCATCAGCATCAGAAGCATCAGAAGATCAGTAACATGTGCTACACGCTGAAGCTACCAGATCATACGCTGAAGCTTGATGACCAGAATCTGCACATAAACAAATACACTCTGACTCTGATCAAAGATCTTTTCCAAGTCATCAGCACTCTGAAGCGTTATCATAATTTAAAGCAAAGAAGACTCTGAAGCGTTATCATAAGTTTAAGCAAACAAGACTCTGAAGCGTTATTAAGTATTCAAGACATAATTAAATGCTAACGACTATCCTCAGACAAGATCTTCTCAAAAATGAAAGTGTGTTATTATCATTAAAATGGCTTTATGGACAACGTATCTCTGCCTTGCCTATTTAAACAAGTCTGTGTGAGAAAATACGCACGCATGCACTCACATAATTTGCCAAGCCTTCAAAACCACGCTTACTCAAACGCTTTAGCAAATTCAGTTTATTCCAAGCTTAAATTGTGTAATTATCACAATTGTGATATATTGTTTTATTAGAAAACTTTAACAGATCATTGTTCAAATTATTTGTAAAAGATTTCCTTGAGATAAACCAGTTTGTGGTTATACTCAAGAAGGATTTAACAATTGTTAAAGTAGCTGTTGTAATCCTTTGAATATAGTGGATTAAGACCTCGTTGGAGAGAGGCGAAATCACCTTGACGGGTGGACTGGAGTAGTTTGAGATCAAACGAACCAGGATAAAAATACTGTGTTGTCTAAGCATTTGTTTTAAGTTTTACAATTCAACCCCCCTTCTTGTGTTTTTCATATCTTCACCTGTGACCCGTGTTAAACATGACTGTCCTCTTCTTCTTCTTCTTCTTCTTCTCTTTCAGAATAAGGGTCTTCAGATCTTGCTGACCCTTTGCTAGATTCATGAACAGCTCTTGGAATTGGGCATTTTGAGCCTGCAGAGCCTTGATTGCTTGTTCAGTTGATGGTTCAAAAGACATGATGTTGAAATAAATAGCGAAGAAGATGAGAAAACCTGTAAGGGTACCTGTTATGAGGTTCATGGAATGAAATGCGTATGATATGATTTCAAAGACATCGAGAGATTCAAATTCGTAAACCAAACATGAAACACACTTTTATTAGATAAACTTTGAAATTCAAATTGTCCAACAAATTTCCCTTAAGGCGTTACAAGAAAGGAAATACTAAAAAGTAAATAAAAACTGGAAATAATCAAAGGCCATCAACGCTCCCATGGTCGTTTTCCTTTAGTGCTGACATAGTCATTGATGATTTTCTCCCTCTCCAACTGCCTAGTCAACTTCTGAATCTTCCTATCTTGCTCGTGATACTTTTCCCGGTAAGTATCCCGCTCTTCTCTCAGTTGCATCCAGGACTTCTTCAATGCCCTAATGTCGGTAGGCATGTAGGGGTGTAAGATAGTAGGAGGAACCCCTTCCTCATCAGAAACTTCAACAATGATAGGCAGGATGGCTTCGTAAGGCATTCCCAGCTTTTGGGCACGGATGCGAACCCATCTGAGATATGGCTCCATCGGAAGTGAAGTTTTTGGGCCCAACTCGTGTGGATCAGATCTGTGAACTCTATCCTAAGCCCTTATGAATCTGCGGCGTTGCTCGTCACTATCCCCTTGAAAATCAAAGATGATACTAGGCATTAGCAGCTCATGAGGTCCTTCCCTTCTGGCTCTCCCAAACTGACGTAAGGCCAAGCATGGATTGTAAGTAATCCCTCCATGGGTTCCTATCAATGGAACATTGGGGTACTCCCCACAACGATCAATAACGACCACCTCATCCATACCCATAATAGTCCAAATGATGTCATTGTGAGAGAGAGACATAACTCTATAAGCCCAGCCCATGCCTTCTTTGTTTTTCAGCACTGATTTGGGGAGGTGCAATATAAACCACCTCGCCAATAACGGAGCACAACACATAAAGGTTCCCCGCTTCTGAGCGGTGTGGGCATAAAGCTGATGAAGAATGTCACCCAAGAGAGTGGGTACAGGATTACCAGAGATGAAGATTTTTACCGCATTCACATCAACAAAGGAGTCAGAATTAGGAAACAATACCAAGCCATATATCAGAAGAGCCAGAATATCTTCGAATGCCTGGAAGTCTAGACTATCCCAGAAATGATTAGCCTTACCAACCAAGAACTTAGTGAGAAAGACCTTTGCTTCACTTCTAGTCTCCCAATTAGCCATTACCTCATCATTTGTCATATGAAGGGATGAAGCAATCTCTTCTGGCCTAAGGATCTTCTCCCAACCTGTAAATGGGGTCTGCTCCAGAATAGAGATACCAAGAAGATCGGAGAACTCTTCTAAGGTAGGGACCAATTGGTAGTCCTGAAAAGTAAAGCAATGGTACAGTGGATCATAGAACTGGACTAGGACACTCATCATCTGCTCGTCCAATTTGGAGGTGACCAAACTAAGAAGATGCCCATGTCTTCTGGTGAAGGAGGTAGTATTAGACATCTTTGCAACCAATTCCTTAAGCATAGTGGGAACCTGGACAAAGTTGATCCGGATGGTGTTCTTACGCATGGGTGCCATGACCTATAAAACAGAACAAAGATGAATCCCTCCTGTCTTTGAAATAGGTTAGTCCAATGCAAGATGTATGCAATGTTATGATGTCATGATGTCATGATATAAAGCACACCACAAGTATCCACAAATAGCAAACATGGTAAAGGCACACAAGTCACACAGAGAGCCCTTAGATTTCAGGCTGGCTAGGAGCTTAGGTACTACCCACTTTCAATTCAGTTGGTTCAAACTTGTCCTAAAAATAGTAATCGGGTTCTAGAGGATCTCAATATCACTGACTACCCTCAATCGGTCATAATTCTAGTTTAGCAACCTTTTCTTGCGGTCGGAATCATCGCGAGAGTTTAGTCTCAATGAGTGTAGCATACTGCTACTGTTCTATGGCCAAGTTGGTCAATTTAAAGGTTCTAAGGTCAGTTTGTGCTTAAGTGGCTAGACCCATATTCTCCTCGTTCCAACACAAGGGATATCGGTACATACTAAAGTTCCACACCAACGTAGCTACTGCTTCAACCGTATCGGTCTACGCCGTACAGTTCCCTCACAGTTTATTGCTACTTACCTAAAGGGTATCCCCTAGATCCGGGTTAGGATCTATAGTAACTCCGATACAAGCCCAGAAATATAAAGCATAAAAAGCAAACAATTGAAAACACAATGATCTAATCCTAAGGTACACCCCACTTATTAAGCGTCCCCAGCAGAGTCGCCAGTTATGTGATACGGTAGGAAGAACCGACTGATTTTTGGAATGCTGGTTTGTGTTTTGCGTTTGTTTTCGCAAAATGTCACGGTAAGCAAGAGTCGCCACCGACCTTTATTTTATCCAATAAGGAAAGGAAAAAAGCACAGAAAATTCCTTTTTCGAGATGTTTCTCGGGTTCGGGGGGTAGATTATAGAAAGGGAAGGTGTTAGCACCCTTTCTATCTGTGGTTATCCACGGGCTCTTAGGTACTTGCTCATATGTTTTCAAAATAGCTTTTCTTTGTGTTTGTGGGTTTGAAGAAGTTTTTGTTTGAAAGGTGTAAGTGTGAAAAAGATTTTGTTTTTGAAAGAGCAAGTACTTAAGAACCATCTACCTACTCGAAAAAAGAATCGTTCTATGTTATCTTCCTTTAGACAATGTTATCCTACTATTGATGAGTAGGTAGCACCGTCGTTGGAGTTTAAGGGTCAATTCAAATTTAGGGACTTACGGTCACCAAAAAAATGTTAGGACGCCTTAGCGGTAACCCTAATGTCTTAGATCATTTGTTTTGAGGCAACAATATCCGAGACAACCGTTTCGAGGCGACTATAATCTTTGGACAAGAGGGAGACCTCTAAAACAACCTATACTCAATGACTGTGTACGAAGGCAACCATGTGGGGTGTACCCTAAGAGTGCGCATGTGCGAGTGTGTCGTTTTCAGTTAATTTCATCTTTGTACATGTTAATGGTTATCTATGTTGATTTTAAGTTAAAACATTCGATCTTGTCATGCATCCCTATTATCAAACATCTAACAGTTATATTTGCGGGAAATAAATTGCGAAAATTAAATTACAAGGCGTCGGGTATTTACATCGCCAAAAACAACCCTTTGAAATTTAAATGCGGAAAATAAATAAAGCGATAAAAATAGTCCTAATTATCTATTACATTCCGGAAACAAATACAATATGATATAAAATGGATCGCGTGTGGGAAATTAAATCGGGCGCAAGTTCTAGGGTTTTGACCCTTTGTTAAAGAAAAATATTTTTTTGTTGTTTTTGGATTTTTAGAAATAAACTATCCTAAATTAATTAATAAATTAAATAAATTAATTAATCTAATTAATAAAAATAAATATTTTTTGGGTTTTTTGTATTTAAAGAAAGAAAATAAAATTAATCAATGTTAATAAAAAAACCTAATTAAGTCTAATTGATTTTAATTATTTTACAAAATATATTAAAGTTAATCCTAATTAACGGCCTAAACTAATTAAATTAATATTTGTTAATAAAAAAAATAAAGTACTGAAATTTAATTTAATAAAGAAAATATTTTTTGGTTTTAATTTTATTAAGGAAAAAGATTTGATTGGATAATAATTAAATAAAAATAATAAAACAAATAAAATAAAATAAAATAAATAGAAAGAGATAGGAGGTTTGGGCCTGATTTGGAGGTGTGGAATAGCAATTCAGAGGCCCAAATAAGCGCTGGCCTGGTTGACTTCCCTAGATTCCATGTGCGCTGGTTGACTGGATCCCATGGTGGACGTTCATCTCTTGGCCCTCAGATCTGCCCTATGGCCATCTGTCCATTGAATGCTTGAGAGTGCATGGTAGATTTCACGCTGGGATCAACACTTGATTACCTAAAGAAAAAATATAACAAGGCATATGGGGTACCTGGGATTCGAACCCAGGTCCTGATGGTATTTGCATTGCTCGCTTCGCCTCTAGGCCAATGTGTCTCAATTGTTAGTATAATGGACAATAATAATAATAAGAGATAATGCGCTAATATGCCAGAAAACAATAAAAATGCGCGCGTGTTTTTGAATGGTCCACTGGGGAATTTCCACGTCTCCGTCCCCTACCTCCAGACCCTGTAACTTTACCTGCGGATTTAGATCCACAGCTAAATGCGCAGGTTGATCCTAAAATTAGTTCCAGGCCATTAAAACGACCCCCAAAAGCATGGTTAGGTTCGTCTCTCTCTCCTGAGTGCAACGATGTCCATCACGAGATTCAATTTCACCTGAAATGCAAATGCCTAAAATCTAACACGAAACCCTAACCATGCTATTATGAGATTACAGTCCATATAAATGAAATCAAATATTGCCAAAAGCTTAGAAATCTCATGAGAGTCACAAATATATCAAAGGTTTGCCAGAAAGATGCAAGAATAGAGAGTTAAGGTTTTGAAAACAGGGCCAAGAAACGGGACAGTTACAACGCGTTTTGATGTGTAGGAGAGCTTGCTTTGGATTGATTCTGACTCAGTGAACCTCCAGCAATCGATTGGTGTCAAGCTTTGCTTCTGAAATTGCCTCTAGACACGATTTTGGTTTTCAACTTTTTGTCACTTTTTCCAAGTTTTGTTTGGTTGGTTCTTGCAGCCTCTAGCCTCTTTTTCGTTCCCTCTAGCTTCTATATGTATCATGGAATGCATTAGGTCAAGAATTATGATCCAAATCTTCTCCCATCATGGCTTGCATATTTGATTTGATTTCCATTTGAAAACTTGCCAAATTGGTCAAAAACCATCTTTTTGCACATGATTTTGTGTGATACGAATTTGATGATGATATTGATGATGATTAAGTCCTGAAAATAGAAAAAGGATCTCATGTAATCAAGTTTTGGGATTTTATTTGATTTAAATTGATTTAAATTGATTTAAAATGAAATAATTCAATAAAAATCAAATAAAATAATAAAATTGATAAATGGACACAAGGATGAAGCTAGGACACGTGTGCAATGTGTAAAGTTCAAATCAAGTGGAAAAGAATTGGCCCATTATACAAAATTTGATGTTTTGGGGATAGTTGACTTTTGGCAATTTAGCAAAAATGCCCAACTTCAACAATGCATAACTTCTTCAATTTTGAACTTTTGGAAGTGTTATTGGACTTTTTATAAATCTTGAGATGTCCTCTAACCAACCCTTTTGGTCTAATCTCAGTTTGATATTCCATTCTCAAGTTATAAGCTTTGGAAAAAAAAGTGTTTTTGTTGACTTTCAAAAATGACCTATAATGTCCAAATTTATAATTTCTTGTGAGTGCATTTTTCGATCTTGGGATATGAAGATAGATTGTAGGAAATTACATCCTCTTCAAAATGAGATTTGTATGGGTTATTTCTCATACAGTATGAGAAAGTTATGCTTGGTCAAAGTTGAGTTGACTTTTCCTACAAAACCCTAATTTAGCAACTTTTGAGTCTTGATGAATTTTAAGCAATCCTTAATGAATCATGATCAACCCTTGATAAAATGATTAAATACCCTTCAAAATGAGAATGTTGACAAAAAATCTTGAATTTTGACTGTTTATAGGTCACAGTTGACTTTTGCTCTAGCACGGTCGATTTTTGGACCCTTTGAGTAATTGACTGAGCAAACTTCCTCTGCAAGGCTTGTAATTTGATATGGATGACCTTGAGAATATATTAGGACATTAGGGAGCATTTGAGTTCATTTGGACTCAAGGGTCTTGATGCAACAAAAAACCCTAATTTGGGGTTGACTGCCTTAGGAGATGATTTGTCTAACCCACTCTTGAGCAAACTTGAGCAACTTGGAGATTTTTCTTGCAATGTTTTGAGAAATATGAGAGGGAAAATTTTGGGGTACAACAGATGTCAACTCTTCTAGGGAGGACAAATTTGAATGACATCGAGCTGGGGAAGAGAGTCATGTCGGGGAATTGCAATATCGAAGAAATAAACTCAGTTGGGGAAATAAACCATGTAGAGCGCTATAAGAAAATAATCACTAATGGGGATTAGGATTTCATAGTGTGATACTGTGGGAGAACTGACTTGGTTGTTTGCGTTTGATCGCAAATGTTGTGGATAACAAGAGTCACCATCGACTTTTCTTTTGTCCAAAAGGAAAGGCTAAAAAGAACATGAAAGACCTTTAGAGATGTTTTTTTGAGTTCCGGGGGTATATTATGAAAAGGGAAGGTAATAGCACCCTTTCATCCGTAGTTATCTACGGGCTCTTAGTTGCTTTCTAGATCACTTGCTTTTGTTTGAATGTGTGCTTGTGGTGTGGTTTTTGAAAGTATTTTGAAAATATCCTTGTAATGGTTCTCGTTTCTATAAGAACGTATACAAAATCTTGTTTCGAAAATAGCTCAAAGAGGTGTTTGTTGGAATGTGTTTTTTGAAAGTGAATTTTAAAAGGTGTCTTCTTTGTAATGAATCTCGTTTCTATAAGAATGCGTACAAGGTGTTTGTCTTTTGAAAATGTTTCAAATGAGTGTGTTGGTGTATAAAATGTTTTTGTTGTGAGCAAGTGAGCAACTATGAGCGAATCTACCTACTCAAAAAGGTCTTAAATGTTCTTTTCCTCCTCCTTTAGATGTTACTATCTTACCATTGTTTTGGTAAGAAGCCCCATCGTTGGATGTGAGGTACGGGCGTGGGATGTTTGTGTAGTCATAGAAAGCAACCTATGGGATATTTTAGCAATATCGTTTAGGGACTAGATCGGTTACCGAAGGCAACATCGAGGGTTATCGAGGGACTACAATCTTTTATCGAGGGTCTTTGCTAAAACGCCCATGTTCGAGGGAAATGACTATTTTTTCGATAGGCAACAAGTGAGATTACGCTAAGGGGTGCATGTGTGAAAAGTGTATTTGATTTCACGCATTTAGGCTTTGATTTTCTGGTTGTCTATTTGTTGTTTTTATCTTTCCATATACACCTAATTACTAGCAATATATGAAAGCAATAAAAATGCAGAAAAGTAAGGTCCTACGCTATTACATCATTAAGGGGATGGGGTGTACAAATATTCAATGGGGATTGTAAGAAATTAAAGTCCTAGTTATCTATTACAACCATATTGAAATAATGTACAAGAAATGTAAAAATGGAATAGTCTGGTTTTTCGTTAAGAAAAGAAATAAGTTTGCTAAAGAAAACATTTTGATCTTTGAGTTTCAAAAGGGATAAAATAAAGTATGTAAATATAAAATATTTTTGGTGTTTTTTGGTTATTAAAGCTAAATTAAGATAAATAAGAGAAAAAGGAATCAGAATCAGCACGTTACAGAAACGAGAAGGAACATAAGTTCTGATTCTGATACTTTGCAAGAGAGAAAATGTTAGTTGGAAAGTAGAGGGTTAGAAGTTCTGGGCCTGGGTACACCAAGTTCTGAGGTTGCTGGGAATAAAGGAAAACCTAGAAGTTCTGATTGCGGAAAGGGTTCAGAAGCTATAATGTTGCTGGGATCCTAGAAGTTCATATATCACTGGCAAGTCAGAAATTCTGGTTGCTTGAGAGAGTGAGATGGTAATGTTGTTGGGTGAGGATATCTAGAAGTTCTGATCTAGGAGTATTTCCTGACAGATAAATGGGTGAAAATGTCACTAAATGAACCTAAAAAGATGCTTCTGGGGTTAGAACCAAGGACCCTTAGTACTAATGTCTTATGCGCACACTTTCTACCAACGGGGTGGATGTACATCCGGTATTAGAAGCAAAAGCATAAACATGTATGACAAAGTAAACTTTGATGATAAATTACATCTATTTCTTCATTCTAATCAGAACATCTACAACTTAGTCATTTCGCAACAGAACAGAAAACGTAAACATAACAATTATGGTAGGTTTCCATCATGGTTTCAGAAACATAAAAAATGTTAAGACTGTAAAAAAGAAACAAACATGTATCTGCTAATCCTAGTTTCCTTAAGAAGTTTTGAACTGATGTTTTCCCTACTTAGGCAGACAAATACATGAAACCTCAGAATATGTACAACATCAGAATCAGGATGTCTACATTGTATTTTGGACATGCCAGTTTAACAATGCCTAAGTGATATGATGAGAGTCAGCAGAAGCCTACCTTGCAGCTGGAGAAGGTCCTATGAACTGGAGCCTGATTCTGACTGCTTGTAATATTCTGATCAGTTTCCTCACGTGCTCAGCAGACTAGAACAACCTTTAACTTGGGCTATGAATGGTTGGAGAATTCTGGAACAGCCAAGAAGCAAAGTTTTGACTTTTTATGGTGGAGATTGATGGGGGAATGTGTTACAGTCTAAAAACAGAAGTTAGGATGGTTTCTAAATGTATTCCAGAAACTTTATGGATGATTTGGTCAAGAAACGCTTGAGGGAAACTGGAGTTTGAATGTAAGAATAAAAAACTAGCAGGTTTTGTATTTGTGCATGCAATTTCGAATTCTTGGAATTTTTAGCAAGGTTTCAAAGCTTTTTCTTTTTGATTTTTCCGAACGGACCTTTCACAGTTGCAAATGAAGTTCAATTTATAGGCAAGAACTTTGTAGCTTGGAGAAGTCAAAAGTACCAACATCATGCTAGCATGCTGGCTTGTTCTTGAAGCAAGTTAAACAAGTATGGTGGTTAACAACTTTTAGTCGTGCCTAAGCTGTATTTGTAAGCATGAATTAAGGAAAAGTACCCTCAAGAAAAAGCAAAGCCTAGGCCCATCATACTCTTTGTACAAAAGTTTGCTTTTTCAAGGATAACAATGTACTTCTACGCCACACGTGGGGAAATCCTTTGGATAAAAACTCAAAAGTGCTTGTGAGCATTAAATGATAATGAGATTTATCAAACCAGAAATCCTGCAATATGAAATTATGCATCATAGCTTAAATCTGGGTCAAAAGTTCAGCATCAGCGCAACTTAGAACAAACATCCAACTTCTGATCCTTGAATCTCTTTGCTCCAACATGTTCTGAGTGAGTTCTCAGACTTTCAAGACAGCTTATAACATGCTTTGTAAGCCCTCTTTGAATTACTCTTGAAAATTCTGACTGAACCTATGTGAAAACTGACTCAGAAATTGTAATCAAATTCTGATTTGAAAATGCTAAGAATTTACTAAGTGTTTAAGTTTCAGGGATGTGTCTTTGAAGACGTATAACTTAAAATCCCAGCATTTCTAGAAGAAGTTATGTTCTGCAATTTTTTAGGTCTCATTGAGATCTAAAACTCTTGTGTTAGAAGTTCTTCTAGAATCAGCTTGCATCATGGTGAAAATCCGTCCAGAAGTTCTGAGCTTGTCATATTTCTTAAACACTTAGAAAAATTCTAAGTATTTAGAATTTTGACTTTTCCAAAGTAATTTTGACTTTTGAATTTCTTGATGAAACAAACTTCATATTTCAACATGTCTTGATGAAATATGACTCTTGAAACATGATTTTGATCCAAAAGTCAAAGTTTGACATTTCACTATGCAAATGAAAATTTTCCCCTTGTGAATGACTTTCTTGGAAAATTTGTAATTCAAGGCTTGGAATTGGATGGAAGCAAACCTGAGGGTCCAGGGTGATCCTTTGAGAAATGAGAGGGTAAATTTTGGGGTACAATAGCTTCCCCTGTTCAATCTTCTTACGCTTGAAGAGTTAGATTAGCAACTCTGCCATTCGTGACTTGAAGGTGGAAGATGATTGAACACTAGAGTGCCTAGAAATTTGAACTTAATGATGTCATGGTTGATTGTGTAGGGAATAGGCTTAAAAGATGCCATCTAAAGGTGATTGTTGATGGAAATTAGACTAAGTCTAAATATGACTTCAACTGGAAAAGAATCAGAATAAATCTTGGAGTGATTTATCTGAACCAGAAGAAATGTCTACCAGAAAGAATTAGGATAAACCGTTGAGAGATTTAAACTGAACCAGTAGAGGTCTGGAGAAGAATCAGATTAAATCTTGGAACGACTTATCTGAACCAGAGAAACTGTCTACGAGAAAGAATCAGGATAAATCGTTGAGAGATTTAAACTGAACCAGTAATTGCCTGGAGAAGAATCAGAATAAATATTGGAGCGACTTATCTGAACCAGAGAAGATATCTACGAGAAAGAATCAGGATAAACTGCTGAGAGATTTAAACTGAACCAGCAGTGTTCTGGAGAAGAATCAGAATAAATCTTAGAGCGACTTATCAGAACCAAAGAAAGATGTCTGCGGGAAAGAATCAGGATAAACAATTGGGAGATTTAAACTGAATCGGCAGAGGTCTGGAGAAGAATCAGAATAAATCTTGGAGCGACTTATCTGAACCAGAGAAGATGTCTGCAGGAAAGAATCAGGATAAACCGTTGAGAGATTTAAACTGAACCAGCAGTGGTCTGGAGAAGAATCAAAATAAATCTTGGAGCGACTTATCTGAACCAGAGAAAGATGTCTGCGGGAAAGAATCAAGATAAACCGTTGGGAGATTTAAACTGAATCGGCAAAAGTCTGGAGGAAGTAACTATCATATAGATAGTCATCCCATCTTGATTCGGGAATCTACAATTGATTTGTTTATTGATATTTTCCTTGTCTTGTTGACAATAACTTTATGTGGCTTGATCCTTCCTGAAAAAGGTGAAGAGTTAATTGTATGTAATGCTATGATGTATGAAATGCATAGTACAATGAGATTGTTATATATGCATTTGTGCCATTGATGCTCATGATTCCTGGATGTGATGTATGCGCATGCGAGTTGTTCTGTTGTAGTGTTGTCGGATTGGGAAAATAAATCCCTGACTACCGCAGGGAACGAGGAGTGTAAGTCTTCATATCCTATTTGAGTTGAAGTGTTGATGGATGGGTTTCCAAAATCAGAGAAATAAACTCTGTTGGGGAAGAGAAACGTTGTGTATTGCTTATAGGCCTTTATGAAATCCTGTTGAGAAATCTTTAGAAACTGAATGATTTTTGTTGGGGAATCTTTGAGGTGGAAACTGGAAGTTTTTCCCCTCGGGGATATGAAGGTAAAAGGCACCAACAAGCTACATGCTAGGGATATGAATAAGATCATGTAGCGAGAAGTTTGTGCTTCTGCCTCTGCTGGAGAAAGTACCTGCGAGGATTTCATGGAATGGCCCACAGATGTTGTCTTATTTCTCAAAGCTATTAGTAATTGTCTTTCTGGTTTAGTTTTCTTTTTTACGAGTTAATTTATAAACAGCAATTACATTTAAATGCATATGCTCAAAAATAAATGCTAGACGGTTTTGTAAACAAAATAAGAACATTAAAAGAAGAAACAAATAGTTTTGCACTTCCAAAGGAGTATCTTTGTATTAACTTGAATAAGTGTTTGTACAAAGAGACAAACATCCTAGTAAGAGAATGTCGTCGTAAAAAAAATGAAAATTGATACAAATAAAAGAGAAAGTATGTGAAATAATCCCATGGGGTTTCCATTCTTCTAAAGCCTTCATGTCTCTGAGCGTCTCGTCCATTTGCTGCTTTGTACGAAGCTGATTGGATTGATTAGTATTATTTGAGTTTGATGATTGATGATGAAGATTGGTTGTAAGGTAATCTAACGGGACATAGTCATACGCTTTGAATCTCTAACTTTTGCCTGGACCTCCCTTTCGAGTTTTCAGTCCACTGGGATACCCTTTTTTTCCCAAGCCGCCCTTTCAGGTTTTCAGCTTGCCGGGTGTACATTTTTTTTTGTATTTTATCCCTAATTTTTCCCAAACCCTTTTGGTTCTCCAGGATGCCCTGATTCTTGCCTAGGCCAATCGACCTAATGGGTCTTTTTTCATGCGTAGTATCTTTTAACTATGTCCGCGTTTACAGGGTGTGGAAGATCCTCACCGTCCATAGTGGCTAAGATCATTGCCCCACCAGAAAATATGCTCTTGATCACAAATGGTCCTTCATATGTAGGAGTCCATTTTCCCCTAGGATCACGTTGTGGTAGTAGGATACACTTGATTACCAGGTCACCAGCTTGATATGCCTTACGTCTGACCTTCTTGTTGAAAGCTTTGATCATACGTTTTTGGTACAACTAACCATGGAAGACAGCTGTAAGCCTCTTCTCATCAATCAAGTTCAACTGGTCGAATCGAGTTTGAATCCATTCATCTTCATTCAGCCTCGCATCCTTTATGATTCTCAAAGAAGGTATTTGGACTTCAATTGTTAGAACAACTTACATGTTGTATACCAAGGAGAAGGGAGTTTCCCCTCTTGCCAGTCCTTGTAGGTTACTGTCATTTTTTGTATGATCTTCTTGATGTTTTTATTAGATGCTTCTACAACGCCATTCATCTTTGGACAGTAAGGAGAAGAGTTATGATGCTGGATCTTTAATTGCACGCACAATGCAGTGATCATAGTATTGTTGAGATTTGTACCATTATCTGTGATGATTCTTTCTGGAATACCGTATCGACAGATAAGATTCTGCTTGATGAATCGGGCCACAACATCCTTGGTGACAGAAGCAAAGGATGCTACCTCAACCCATTTTGTGAAGTAGTCAATGGAAACTAAGATGAAGCGGTGTCCATTAGAAGCTGTAGGTATGACTTCTCCAATCATGTCAATGCCCCACATCGCGAATAGCCAAGGAGAAGTTAGGACATTTAGAGGCACTGGAGGCACATTTATTTTGTCAGCATAGATCTGACACTTGTGACAAGATCGTGAATGCTGATGACAATCTGCTTCCATGGTAGACTAGTAGTACCCTGCCCGTAGTATCTTTTTAGCCATCGTGTGACCACTAGAATGGGTGCCCAAAGTTCCTTCATGTAGATCAGCCATGATCTTTTCTGCCTCACTCTTGTCCATGCACCGAAGCAAAGTAGAGTCGTGATTGCGCTTATAGAGAACTTTGTTACTGAGGAAGAACTTAGTAGAGAATATTTTCAAGAATTTCTTGTCGTTGACTGAAGCTCCTTCCGGATATTCTTGGGCCTCGAGATATCTCTTAATTTCATGGAACCAAGGCTTGTCCACTACTTCATCAGTATCGATCTCATGACAGTAAGCTGGTTCATCAATTCTCTCGATGGTGATCTGAGGAGCCTCATTATCCCATATGACTTTGAACATGGATGACATAGTTGCTAGCGCGTCTTCTAGTTGATTTTCCTCCCGCAAAAAATGCTCAAAGTTAATTTCTTCAAAATATGGGATCAATGTCAACACATGTTCTTTGTAAGGGATGAGATTAGGGTTCCTCGTGTCTCATTCTCCTTTGATATGACTGATGACTAAGGCTGAATCTCCAAATACACTTAAGGACTTGATTCCCAAATCTATGGCAGCTTTGAGACCCAAAATACACGCTTCGTATTTTGCCATATTATTGGTACATTTGAAACACAACCTAGCGGTGAAGGGAGTATGACATCCTTCAGGATATAAGATCACAACTCCTATGCCATTGCCAACTGCATTTGAAGCTCCGTCAAAAACCAAGGTCCATCAGGATCCTTGTTCAGGTTCGTCATATGGCCTTAGTTCTTCACAATTGTCTACCATCATGATGTCTTGATCTGGGAACTCGAACATCATGAACTGATAGTCATCCACAACATGATGAGCAAGGTGATCGGCTAATACACTTCCCTTTATGGCTTTCTGGGTAGTGTATTGAATGTCGTGTTTGGTCAGGACAATATGCCATATTTCTATTCTCCTAGAGAGGGCGGGCTTCTCGAATATGTATTTAATTGGATCCATCTTCGATATTAATAAGGTAGTATGGGTCAACATATACTGTCTTAGTTGGTGAGTAGCCCATGCCAGAACGCAACAATTTTTCTCGAGTAGTGAATATCTGGTTTCACAGTCGGTAAACTTTTTGCTCAAGTAGTATACTGCATGCTCTTTTCGGCCAGACTCGTCATGCTGCCCCAGCACATACCCCATTGAATTTTCAAAGACAGTTAGATACATGACCAAAGGTCTTCCTTCAACTGGCGTCATCAAAATGGGAGGCTTTTGAAGATATTCTTTGATCCTGTCGAAGGAAGCCTGGCAATCGTCATTCCAATCCAACACTTGATCTTTCTTCAGTAATTTGAAGATTGGTTTACAAGTAGCGGTTAGATGGGAAATGAACCGGGCGATATAGTTCAACCGTCCTAAGAATCCCGTAACTTCCTTCTCAGTGCGAGGAGCGGGAATTTACTGTATTGCTTTTACCTTTGCAGGGTCCACTTCAATAACTTTGCCGTCGACAATGAAACCTAAGAGTTTACCGGACCTTACTCCAAAAGTGCATTTATTTGGATTCAGTCTTAGTTTGTATCTCTTTAGTCTTTTTAAACAGTTTTTGCAGATGGTCAATATGCTCCTCTTCAGTTTGAGATCTGGATATCATGTCATCAACATAGACCTCTATTTTTTGATGGATCATGTCATGAAATAGAGCTACCATGGCACGCTGATAGGTTACCCCTGTATTCTTCAACCCGAATGGCATAACCTTGTAACAGAATGTACCCCGCTGTGTGACGAAGGTCATTTATTCTATGTCCTCATGTGCCATTTTAATCTAGTTTTAACCGGAGAAACCGTCCATGAAAGAAAATACTTTATGATATGCGGTGTTGTCAACCAGAATATCGATGTGGGGAAGCGGGAATTCATCCTTGGGGCTTTCCCTATTCAGGTCTCTGTAGTCCACGCATATACGTACCTTACCGTCCTTTTTAAGCACTGTAACAACATTGGCGACCCATTGTGGATAAGAGGTCACAACTAAGAATCCGGCGTTGAACTGCTTCATGACTTCAGTCTTAATTTTCTCTGATATTTTTGGCCTCGTGCGACAGACTTTTTGTTTTACCGGAGGGAAGTCTTCTTTTGTCGGCTGACGATGGACCATGATGTCAGTGTCGAGCCCTGGCATGTCTTCATATGACCAAGCAAAGACCTCAACATAGTCATGTAGTAACTGAGCTAGGTGCTTCTTGATGCTAGGCTCCAAGTTGGAACCTACCTTGACCTCTTTATTATCCTCTTCAGTACCTAAGTTAATTGTTTCCACTGGCTCTTCGTGGGGCTGTACGGTCCTTTCTTCTTGTTGCAATAACCTGGCTAGTTCCCCTGGTACCTCAAAACTGACTCACCTTCGTCTTTGGCTTGGTAGATTGGATTTTCAAAGTCATGATAGGCCATAGCAGAATCGTTACCCATGGGATCCTGAGTGGATGTGGATCTGCATTTTGATATGTGAGTGTGTGTAAGAGCCTAGCTATCTTTGAAAAACGATAAAAGTCAAAAAGATAAAATCAATGAGTGTAAAAATTTGCATGCAAAAACGTCCATGATTTATTGATGACATATGAAGAAGAAGTAACAACCCTCACAAATGGACCGTTGTTCCTCGGGTAAGACACAAGGTTTTAAAATCTAAATTGTTTAATTATTACAAATATGAAAAAAATTGAAAGACAATTACTCTTGAAGAAAAGTAATAGGGATAAGTTCCTTGGCTTCCCAGTTGTTGAGTCCTCCGCTGACGGTTTGGGAGATCCACTCATCTAGGTCATACTTACTGTCACTGTCTTCCACCGTGTAGACTCCCTGATTGCTGATACACAAAGGTGGCCCCCCGACGCGAGTTCGTTGAACAACCTTTTGTGCCTTCGAGGTGAAGCCCAAACCAAATTTATTAGATTTGTAAGGAATATCTAAGGGTTGACCCCAGATAGTGCATTCACCTTCTTCAATTGCTGCTCTAGCATCCTTTAACGAGGCCATTTTCAATGGTGGTCTGGTAGCTCTTGGAGTTTTAGTAGCAGTCTTGGCTGTCGCAACTGTTTGTGGGACCTCCTTGAAATGCTGACATGGAGTTTTGGTGAACTCACCATCCATTTCCACGTAACTGAAAGAGTTTAGGTGACTGACCATATATTCCTCCTCCCCGTGAACAGTGATGATCTTTCCCTTGATCGAGTATTTCAACATCTGATGTAACATAGAGGTGACGACACCAGCGTCATGGATCCAAGGTTGGCCTAACAGACAGGAATAGGAAGGGTGCATATCCATTACGTAGAAAGTTAAATCAATGGTCTGAGAACCAATTTTGATGGGGATGTCCACCTCCCCGTGCACCATTCTCTTCTAACCATCGAAGGCCCTTACCACTATGTTGCTGGGTTTTAAGGTCAAACCTTCATAGTCTAGTCTATCTGAGCCTTCTTAGGCAGCACGTTCAATGATGAACCAGTATCTACAAGGACATGGGCTAAAGTAGTGTCCCTGCATTCGGTAGAGACATGCAATGCATCATTGTGTTTCCTCCCTCTAGGTGTCAGATCAGTGTCAGAAAAGCCCAAACCGTTATCCGCTGTCAGACTAGCCATACAATCTTCGAATTGGTCAGTAGAGGTTTCCTGTGGCACATGGGCAGTTTTAAAAAATTTCACCAAAGCCTTCGCATGACCTTTGGAGCACAACAGTATAGTTAGCATAAAAATCTTTGAAGGGGTCTGCCCTAGCTGTTCGACTACATTGTAGTCACTTTTCTTTATAATTTTCAAAAATTCTTCCATTTTCTTCTTGGAAGCCTCTGGGATAGATACTGACCGCGCTTAACCAAAATGTCTTTTCCCCAAGTCTTGGTCAACTCGGTGATAGGGGTGTCAGCAGGGTTAATCACAGGAACTGTAGTAGTAGTATTAGCAGGCACAAATGCAGGAATGATCACAGGACCAGTAACAACTTTCAGAGGAGAAATCTCAGGGGAGAACACTCTTCCAATTTTGGTTATTTTGCTAGTTCCCACAATGTTGCCAATGTTGGGGTCAGCCTTCTCAAAAATTGAGTCTTCATCAGCCAACCAATCTTGCTTAACGTTGTGGTAGTAGACGTCACCCCCATAGTTCTAGGGAATAGTTTTATCTGAGGAGTATGGGATTGGCCCTGGCATAGTAATTATCAGTGGAGTCACCTTCGGAACAGATGTAATCCTGACGGGTCTTTTGGTGGAGACCCTGGGAGGATTGGCGGAAATGGTTATTATTGAAACATTCTTGTAAGAAATGGTTGGAACAAGAGTCTTTTCAAACAAAATCACTTTGTCATCCATCAGGCGCTGGACACCTGCCTTCAATAAATGATAACCAGTTGGTAGAGATAAACAGAGGTGGCAACCTTTGCCACAACCCGAAAATAAACCGGCCTTCAATAGGCCCCTCTTGATGGTCAGGAGAGGAGTAACAAGTTCATCAATAGAAACAAATACATCATCTTCAATGGCGTTAACTCCACAGTCGTGCTTGCGCATAGGAGCAGTGATAACATTTGGGATCTCGGGGGAGTCAAATTCAATTTCCTTTTCCTCGAGAAGAACTTGCACCTTGTTTTTCAAAGCCCACTAGTCGTTTGTATCATGACCTAGACTTTCTGAATGGTAAGCACAACGAGAATTTGGGTTGTAATGGGGGGAGGCAACATTGGGATTCTTCGGAGCTTCTCGCAAGGTTACCAGAGTAGATCTCAACAAATGTGGCAAGACTTGAGACATCGTCATATTTATCCGGGTAAATTGTCTTACCGTTCTTTTTGTTCTTAGCTGACTATTCCTTTGTTGAGTAGGTGCAGACTTAGAGATCATGACAGCCCTTACCGTTGGACGGTGTTCAGTTCTGTCCAGATTCCTTTGATGGTACACAACACTAACCTCGTTCTTCCCAGCAAATGGTTTCTTCGTCGTGCTTGAGGATGCATCTCTTTGAATTTTTCCACTTTTTATACCCGCTTCTACTCGTTTACCCGTCATGATTAATTTGGTAAATCCATCTGAGGAGCTTCCGATTAGGTGTTTGAAGAAAGGGCCATATAGCGTGCCTAAGAACATATCCACCAATTCTCTGTCAGATTGAGGGGGTTGGACTCTTCCCGCGAGATCCCACCACTTTTGAGCATATGTTTTGAAACATTTACTTGTACCCATGGACATGCCTTGCAACTGTCTCCGAGTTAGAGCTAAGTCAGCATTATACTGGTATTGTTTGTAAAAGGCGGAAGCCAAATCTTCCCAATTGCGAACATTAGTCCCTTCCAACTGATAGAACCAATCCAAATGTGTCCCTGACAAGCTTTCTTGGAAGAAATGTACCCAAAGGTCCCTATCGACAGTATGGGGTTGAATTTTCCTGACGTATGACCTTAAATGTAGCTTTGGACAAGAGACACTGTCATTTTTAGAAAAATTAGGGACCTTGAATTTATGTGGTATGACAACCCCTGAGACAAGTCCTGACTCTTCAAAATCCAAATCGGGTACCCTCTGTATCTCCATAGCATTTAGGCGATCTTCCAACTGTTTGTATTTGTCGTCAGCTGGAGGATACTTCTCTTCAGAGTAATCAACCTCTTCTTCCTCTTCAGATTCTGGATGGTCAGTCACTTCCTTGTTTTTCCCTTCTTGATTGTCCCCTTCACCCGATGATGTTGCGAAGTCTAGGGTCCGTCTAGCTAGTCCTTGGAACCTTCTTCGCAGATTCAAAAAACTGCAAATTTCTTTGCTTTTTTCTTCTTTTCTTTGATCAACAGATTTTTCAACTCCTCTTTCCCTTTTGCCAGAGTCAAGAACATTTGTTGAAACTAAGCGTTCTGTGCCTGAAGATCTTTTACTTTCTATTCCATATCCATCTCACTAAAATAAACAGTAGAAAGATAAGGAGACCTACTGTAAGAAACCTGTTTGTGTTATGATGAATGACGATGCATATGCAAATGATTTCAAAGAAATTAGGGATTTAAATTTGCTTTAGACATAAAAGGAACACACGTTATATTAATAAATCAAAGTTTAAATACATCTTGCCATCTTGGGTTTACAAAACTCCTAAGATAAAAAAGTTGAACGCATCCTCTTTGGTGCAATGTAGGCATTCAGATTCCGTTCCTCATGAAGCTGCTTGGTGAGTTCCAGAACTTTATTCTCATTGGTGTAGAATTGGGCTTCGAAAGTATCCCGCTCTTATTTAATTTGGATCCAGGATATCTGTAGCTTCTCAAAATCAGTTGGCATAACAGGATGAGGAACAATGTAACGAGTGTCTCCCTCAGCAACTGGCTCCATAATCACAGGTAAGATGGCGGGGTAAGGCATCATAAGAGATTGAGCATGAGCTCGCAACCATTTGAGGTAAGGGACATGTGTATCATGAGGACCATCTCTTCTAGCATAACCAAATTGTCGCAATTCTAAACAAGGATTATAAGTGATTCCCCCCTAATGCCTAAGAGAGGGACATTAGGGAATTCCCCACAGCGATCAATGATGGTAACATCCTCCGAGGATCGCGAACACCAATGAATATCTGAATGTGTAAGGGACATCAGCCTACGAGACCATTTCAAACCCTGCTCATTCTTCAAAGTAGACCGAGATAGGTGTGAAATAAACCACCTAGCCAACAGAGGAGTGCAACACAGAAGGGTCCCTCTTCTATTTAGAGTGAGAGTATACAAAGAGTTTAGAATATCCCCATGTAAGGTAGGCACAGGATTATGCGACAGAAAAATCTTAACTGCATTCACATCTATGAGTTGGTCCGTGTTAGGGAAAAGTACCATCCCATATATGAGAAGGGCCAGCACCTCCTCAAAATCTTGTAAATCCAGGCTATCCCAAAAATAGTGGGCTCTCTCAAATAGAAACTTAGCTGGAAATCCTTGGACACTTCTTCTAGTTTCCCAATTTTCCACTACATCAGGCCGTTGTAAAGATAAGGCTTGAGCAATTTCTTCAGGCTTTGGGTCTCTTTCCTTACTGTTGAATGGTAGCTGATTAAGAATAGGTACCCCCAATAAGTGAGAAAACTCCTCCATAGTAGGCACTAGCTGGTAATCAGAAAAAGTGAAGCAGTGGTGCACCGGATCAAAGAACTGAAAGAGCACTTTTAAAATTTCTTCATCAGGGGTGGAAGTGACCAAGTTGAGAAGTCGACCATGTTTTTCAGTGAAGGGAGAGCTTTCAGGAATCCTTGATGCTAACTCCTTGAGTTAAGGATACACTTTTACAAGGTTGATTTGGATGGTGTTCCTCCGAGCGGATGTCATATCCTACAAAATAAATACAAAGATAAACCCTAGAAAATCCTTGAAATGGTTAGTATGATATACCATGTCATGATGTCACGATTATGCTAAGAAATCACATATATAGCAAGTAGAAGCAAATCACACAAGAGACATTAGGTTTAATGCTTGCATGGGTTTTAAGGTAGTACCCTCTTGATGTTGGATTGGTTCAACCTGTTCTATAAATAATAACCGAGTTCTAAGGGATCTCAATATCACTGACCTTTCCCATAAGCTTCATTCAATAGGCGATTGACTGGCAACCAAACAAAACTCCAGAGTCAAGTCTCAATGAGTGTAGCATCGAGTATCTTCCGACTTTGGGAATACACAAAATACGGCCATCTCGCTACGTCTTAATGGCCAAGTTGTTCATTTAAAGGTTCAAAGGTCAGTTTACACTTTATGACACCATGCAACGGCCCTGTATTCTCCTTGATTAACTCAAGGGCTATCGGTACCAGCCAAAGTGTCGCATAAACATAGCCATCGCTTTAACCGTGTCGGTATACCCCACACAGTTTCCATGATCTATTTCTACTTACCTAAAAGGTTTTCCCCAGATTCGGGTGGAGGATCAGAATAAACCCAAGCAGGGAACCAAAATTTAAAGCATGCAAGTCAAACAAGGAAAGCAAGTAAATGTGATTTAACCCTAAGGTAACCCCACTTTTTAAGTATTTTCCCCAACAGAGTCGCCAGTTCTGTAATACGGTGGGAGAACTGACTTGGTTGTTTGCATTTGATCGCAAATGTTGCAGATAGCAAGAGTCGCCACCGACTTTTCTTTTATCTAAAAGTAAAAGGCTGAAAAGAATAGGAAAGACCTTTAGAGATGTTTTCTTGAGTTCGGGGGGTAGATTATGAAAAAGGGAAGGTATTAGCACCCTTTTCATCCGTAGTTATCTACGGGCTCTTAGTTGCTTACTAGATCACTTACTTTTGTTTGAATGTATGCTTGTGGTGTGGTCTTTGAAAGTATTTTGAAAATATCTTTGTAATGGTTCTCATTTCTATAAGAACGCGTACAAAGTGTTGTTTCGAAAATAGCTCAAAGAGGTGTTTGTTGGAATGTGTTTTTTGAAAGATATTTTTAAAAGGTGTCTTCTTTATAATGACTCTCGTTTCTATAAGAATGCGTAAAAGGTGTTTGTCTTTTGAAATTTTTTCAAATGAGTGTGTTGGTGTATAAAATGTTTTTGTTGTGAGCAAGCGAGAAAATAGGAGAGAATCTACCTACTCAAAAAGGTCTTAAATGTTATTTTCCTCCTCCTTTAGATGTTACTAACTTACCATTGTTTTGGTAAGAAGCCCCATCATTGGAGGTGAGGGGACAGGCACGGGATGTTTGTGTAGTCATAGAAGGCAACCTATAGGACGTTTTAGCAATATCGTTTTGGAACTAGATCGTTTACCGAAGGCAACATCGAGGGTCACCGAGGGACTACGATCTTTTACCGAGGGTCTTCGCTAAAACGCCCATATTCGAGGGACATGAATATTTTTTCGATAGGAAACAAGTGAGATTAACCAAAGGGGTGCATGTGTGAAAAGGGTATTTGATTGCATGCATTTAGTCTTTGATTTTCTGGTTGTCTATTAGTTGTTTTTATCTTTCCATATACACCTAATTACTAGCAATATATGAAAGAAATAAAAACGCGGAAAAGTAAGATCCTACGTTATTACATCATTAAGGGGATGGGGTGTTAAATTTTACAATGGGGATTGCGAGAAATTAAAGTCCTAGTTATCTATTACAACCATATTAAAATAATGTACAAGAAATGTAAAAATGGAATAGTCTTGTTTTTCGTTAAGAAAAGAAATAAGTTTGGTAAAGAAAACACCTTCATCTTTGAGTTTCAAAAGGGATAAAATAAAGTATGTAAATATAAAATATTTTTGGTGTTTTTTGGTTATTAAAGATAAAATAAGATAAATAAGAGAAAAAGGAATAAGAATCAACATGTTGTTGAAACGAGAAGGAACAAAATTTCTGATTCTGATACGCTGCAAGAGAGAAAATGTTAGTAGGAAAGTAGAGGGTCAGAAGTTCTGGTCCTGGGTACACCAAGATCTTAGGTTGCTGGGAATAAAGGAAAACCTAGAAGTTTTGATTGTTGAAGGGGTTTAGAAGCTATAGTGTAGCTGGAATCCTAGAAGTTCATATATCACTGGCAAGTCAGAAATTATGGTTGCTTGAGAGAGTGAGATGGTAATGTTGTTGGGTGAGGATATCTAGAAGTTATGATCTAGGAGTATTGTCTGACAGATAAATGGGTGAAAAGGTCACTAAATGAACCTAAAAATATGCTTCTGGGGTTAGAACCCAGGACCCTTAGTACTAATGTCTTATGCACATGCTTTCTACCACTGGGGTGGTTGTACATCCGGTATTAGAAGCAAAAGCGTAAACATGTATTACAAAGTAAACTCTGATGATAAATTCCATCTCTTTCTTCATGATATCAGAACATCTACAACTTAGTCATTTCTCAACAGAACAGAAAACACAAACATAGCCATTATGGTAGGTTTCCATCATGGTTTCAGAAACATAAAAAATGTCAAGACTGTAAACCAGAAACAAACATGTATCTGCTAACCCTAGTTTCCTTAAGAATCTCTGAACAGATGTTCTCCCTACTTAGGCAGACAAATACATGAAACCTCAAAATATGTACATCATTAGAATCAGGATGTCTACATTGTATTTTGGACATGCAAGTTTAACATTACCTAAGTGATATGATGAGAGTCAACAGAAGCTTACCTTGCAGCTAGAGAAGGTCCTGTGAACTGGAGCCTGATTTTGACTGCTTGTAATATTCTAATCAGTTTCCTCATGTGCTCAGCAAACTGGAATAACCTTTAACTTGGGCTATGAATGGCTCGAGAATTCTGGAACAACCAAGAAGTAAAGTTTTGACTTTTTGTGGTGGAGATTGATCGGGAACGTGTTATAGTCTGAAAACAGAAGTTAGGATGGTTTTTAAATGTATGCCATAAACTGTATGGATGATTTTGTCAAGAAACGCTTGAGGGAAACTGGAGTTTGAATGTAAGAATAAAAAACTAGCAGGTTTTCTATTTGTGCTTGCAGTTTCGGATTCCTGGAATTTTTAGCAAGGTTTCAAAGCTTTTTCTTTTCGATTCCTCTGACCGGCCCTTTCATAGTTGCAATTGAAGTTCAATTTATAGGCAAGAACTTTGTAGCTTGAAGAAGTCAAAAGTACCAACATCATGCTAGCGTGCTGGCTTGTTCTTGAAGCAAGTTAAACAAGTATGGTTGTTAGCAGCTTTTAGCCGTGCCTAAGCTGGATTTGTAAGCATGAATCAAGGAAAAGTACCCTCAGAAGCAAAAGAAAAGCATGGGCCCAGCATACTCTTTGTACAAAAGTTTTCTTTTTCAAGGACAACAATGTACTTCTACGCCACACGTGGAGAAATCCTTTGGATAAAAACTCAAAAGTGGTTGTGAGCATTAAATGATGATGAGATTTATCAAACCAGAAATCCTACAATATGAAATTATGCATCATAGCTTAAATTTGGGTCAACTTATAACATGCTTTGTAAGCCCTCTTTGAATTACTCTTGAAAATTCTGACTGAACATACGTGAAAACTGACTCAGAAATTGTAATCAAATTCTGATTTTAAAATGCTCAGAATTTACTAAGTGTTTAAATTTCTGGGACGTGTCTTTGAAGACGTATAACTTGAAATCCCAGCATTTCTAGAAGAAGTTATGTTCTGCAATGTTTTAGGTCTCATTGAGATCTAAAACTCTTGTGTTAGAAGTTCTTCCAGAATCAGCTTGCATCATGGTGAAAATCCGGCCAGAAGTTCTGAGCTTGTCATATTTCTTAAACACTTAGAAAAATTCTAAGTATTTAGAATTTTGACTTTTCCAAAGTAATTTTGACTTTTGAATTTCTTGATGAAACAAACTTCATATTTTAACACGTCTTGATGAAATATGACTCTTGAAACTTGATTTTGATCCAAAAGTCAAAGTTTGACTTTTCAGTATGTAAATGACCATTTTGCCCTTGTGAGTGGCTTTCTTGGAAAATTTGTAATTCAAGGCTTGGAATTTGATGGAAGCAAACCTGAGGGTCCAGGGTGATCCTTTGAGAAATGAGAGAGCATATTTTGGGGTACAACACATAGGCTGCGCTGAGGAAGTTTCCACCGTATGTTGGGGAAATGATCAAACTTCCTTATCCGCTAGGGGGCCTATTAGGGAAGATGATCATGTAGAGCTATCCATCAAGGATATAGAGGTGAACCGCATGAAGATGCCCTAACTTCTGTCTGATGGCATATTAGATTTTATGGGGAATATATCTCTGTTAGGGATGAGCTTGTGAAGATAGCTCTGTAGAGATAGTTCCGTGGAGATTTTTCTGTGGAGATTTGTGGATGACTTGAACATTATTCCAACTCCTAGAGTATTTAATAAATTCTAATCTTGTTTTTATGCATATTTTTTGTTAATAGTAATCATGTTCAAATGCATATGTTCATCCATTGTAATCATTGGACGTTTTTGCAAACAAAACAGAGAAAGTAAAACAATTTTGAATTTTGAAATCTAATTTCATTGATTTTGAAAGTTTGCCTATAAGCAGGCAATTTTATACAAAGAGACAGAAATCCTAGTAAGAGGAAATCTTTGTAAGAATGAAGAAAGGGTACAAAGAAAAACAAGGAAAAACAACTATGTGGAAATGATCCCATCAAGTTTCAACTCTGCTATTGCCCCTATGTCTTCAAGTATCTCATCACTTGTTGTTGGAAGAAGATAATTGAATTATTCTGTCCCATTTGAACTTGACGCTAGTAATGAAGTTGGCTGTAAGTCGATGGGTCATCCAATGGGACATAGTCGTAAGCTTTAATCCCTAACTTTTGTTAGACATCCCTTTCGGGTTTTCAGTCCATCGGGATATCCTTTTTTGCCTAACCCACCTTTTCATGTTTTCGACTTGCCGGATGTACAATTATATATATATATATATATATATATATATATATATATATATATATATATATATATATATATATATATATATATATATATATATATATATATATATCCCTAATTTTTTCCCGAATCCTTTTGGTTCGTCGGGATGCCCTTACTTTTTTCTAGGCCAGTCAACCTAGCGGGTCTCTTTTATGCGTAGTATTTTTTGACAATGTCCGTGTTCACATGGTGTGGAAAATTTTCACCGTCCATGGTAGTAAGTATCATAGCACAACCAGAAAATATCTTTTTAATCACAAATGGACCTTCGTATGTGGGAGTCAATTTTCCCCTAGGATCACCTTGTGTTAGGATGATACGCTTTATTACCAGATCATCATCCTGGTACACCTAGTCTTTGACTTTCTTGTTAAAGGCCTTAGTCATGCGTTTCTGATACATTTGACCATGACAAACAGCCACAAGCCTTTTTTTATCAATAAAATTTATTTGGTCCAGTCGAGTCTGAGTCCCTTCATATTCATCTAAACATGCATCTTTCATAATCCTTAGGGAAGGAATCTGGAGTTCAAAGGGTAAGATAACCTCCATACCATAGACTAGAGAGAATGGGGTTGCTCCAGTTGATGTACATACTGAAGTGTGATAACCATGAAGAGTAAATGGTAACATCTCATGCTAATATTTGTATGTCACTATCAGCTTCTGTAAGATCTTCTTAATATTCTTGTTTGCGGCTTCCACTTCCTCATTCATATTTTGTCGATACGGAGAAGAATTATGATGCTTAATCCTGAATTGCATGCAAAGTTATATGATTATAGTATTTTAAAGATTGGTACTATTGTCCGTGATGATCCTTTCATGGATGCCATAATGACAGATAAGGTTGTATTTAATGAACTGAGCCACAACATTCTTGGTAATGGAAGAAAACGAGGTTGCTTCAACCCACTTCGTGAAGTAATCAATAGCGACCAGGATGAAACAATCCCCATTGGAAGCACTAGGCTTAATCTCTCCAATCATATTAATTTCCTGTATTACAAACGACCAAGGAGCAGTCAAGACATTCAAAGGGACCGGAGGCACATGTACTTTGTGAGCATTAATCTGGCATTTGTGGCAAGTTTTGGAATGATGATGGCAATCAGTTTCCATAGTTTACCAATAATAACCCACTCTCAGAATCTCCGTAGCCATTGTATGCCCACTGGAGTGAGTACCAAAGACTCCTTCATGCATATCTTCTATAATTTTCTCAGATTCCTTCTTGTCTACACAACGAAGCAAAGTCGAATTGTGGTTGCACTTGTACATGATTTTGTTACTCATAAAGACTTTGGCAGAGAACCTCCTTAGTAATTTCTTATCAATGATAGATGCTCCTTACAAATATTCTCGAAATACGAGATATCTTTTTACTTCGTGGTACCAAGGCTTTTCCTCTACTCCATTAGTATCAACTTCGTGGCAATGGGCCAGTTCGTCTAGTCTCTCCATAGTAATTCTAGGAGCTTCATTATCCCATCTGACTTAGAACATATATGACATGGTAGCTAATGCGTCTGCTAATTGATTCTCTTCTCGTGGAATATGTTCAAGAGTGATTTCCTCGAAGTACAGAATTAACGTCAACACATGCTCTTGACACATAATGAGATTTGGATACTTCGTATACCCTTATCCCTTAATCTGACTGATCACTAGGGATGAGTACCCATATGTATTCAAGAATTTAATTCTTATATTTATGGAAGATTTGATACCCATGTGTTGTACCCCAAAATTTTCCCTCCCATATTTCTCAATACATGTCAAGTGAGGTTCTCAAATTGCTCAAGGAGGTCCAAGAGTTGACCAGACAAACTCTCTCCTAAGGCAGTCTACCTCAAATTAGGGTTTCATTTTGCATAAAGATGCTTGAGTCCAAAGGATCCCAAATGTTCACCATTGTCCTAACATTTTCTCAAGATCATCCGTGTCAAGTTTCAAGCCTTGCATAGGAAGTTTGCTCAGTCAATTGCTCAAGTACCTAGAAATTGACTGTGCTAGGTCAAAAGTCAACTGTGGCCCACATACAGTCAAACCTTAATATTTTTGGTAAACATCCTCATTTTGAAGTATCATTCATCATTTGATCAAGGGTTGATCATTATTCCTCAAGGATTGCGCACAATTCATCAAAACCCAAAAGTTGTTAAGTTAGGGTTTTGTAGGAAAAGTCAACTCAACTTTGACCAAGCATAACTTTCTCATATTTTATCAGAAATGTCCCATCCAAAGCTCATTGTTAAGAGGATGTAATTACCTACAATCCATATTCATACCTCAAGTTGAAATTTTGCACTCACAAAAAGATATGAATTTTGACATTATAGGTCATCTTGAAAAGTCAACAAAAACATCTTTTAGTTCAAAGCTTCATAACGTGAGCGTGGAAGACTCAATTGAGATGACAGCAAAACGGTTTCTTAGAGGTCATCCTAAGCTTTATAAAAAGTCCAAGAGCACCCTCATAGGGTCAAAATTGAGAGAGATATGCCTTGTCAAAATTGACCATTTTTGCAAAATTGCCAAAAGACAAATGTGTCCAAAATTGCATTTTTTTGCTAAATGTGCCTAACTTTTTATGCTTGCACTGAGCTTGTGATGTGATCCAAGACCCATGAGCCCTTCCACTTGTCATTATTTTATTTTTATTATTTATTCTGATTTTATTTCATTTAAATCAAATAAAATCAATATAAAATAACGAAAATAACAAAAATCAATTAAACCTTGAGATCTTATGCATGATTAGAGTCATTATACAGCTGGTTGCAAGATCAAATCGTGCAAGGCTTCATACGGACAGAAAAAGATTGAAAATGCTTATTTTGGAAAGATTTGGTGCAAGGAATAAATCAATGGTCAATCTTCATAAATTGCAAAGATTTGATGCAAGTTTTGACCCTAAGGCACTATTATAGATAGTGAACAAAAGGCATACAAAAAAAAGGAGGTTGAGCAGCCGGGCAGAGGTGAAAGAAAAACTCAAAAATTGCAAGAAAAGTGGTGATCCAACTTCTGTGTCAGAGACTAAATCGTGCTTTTCTCACGTTGCAAAAAGGTTGTTGGGCGTTCCAGGAGCAGATTCCAATCAAATTCAAGCCTTTTCACGCCTTGGATTGCAAGATACATGTATCACGATTTTCTTCCCAATTCAAATTCGATTTTATTAATTCACTCATCCATTGCATATTTTAATGATATATTCGTGTTTTGTCATTAAGTTTGCAAGCTTTTGGTACCATTTAATTGTATTTCTAACGCCTGTACATGAAATTTCCATAGCTAGGGTTTTGTGTTCTTGATTGGGGCTTTGCAGGATAGGCAAAATTAAGCGTTGATTCTGGTACCATGAGACTCGTTAGGATGAAATGAATTGATTGGTACCAGCCATGGCGATTTATCTTAAACACACGCGATTTTTGAAATACACAGGGTTATAGCTACAACACCATGTCTGTAGGTAAAGGTTCAAAGTTTTAAACGACGAATCCAGGGAAGAAGACGATAGCGTGTCACAGCCTGACTGGCTGAATCAAATTCTGGTGCGTTATTCTGGCCAGAAACTTGTTGTTTTGATATATTGTTTGTTTCTATTATATTGATAAAATAACGTCCAATGCAGTTGGTCAGAAGAAGGAAGTCAGAAGCTCATTGTTCTGGGTTCGATCCCAGGCGCGAGCTTTTGGTATTTTCTCCTTTGTTTTCGCCAGAGCTAGCACATGCATCTTCTGAGGATCATCACCTTCTGGATCCACTAGCCAACATCAGATCCAGTGCACCATCTTTCTGATCCATTAGCCAAGATCAGATCCAGTGCACCATCTTTCTGATCCATTAGCCAGGATCAGATCCAGCGCATCATCTTCTTGATTCCAGTCAGAACCAGATCCAGCACGTGCAGGCCATCATCTTTTGGATCCCAGTCAGAACCAGATCCAGCACGTGCATTCCATCATCTTCTGGATCCCATTCAAAACTAGATCCAGCGCATCCCATCTTCTGAGGATCATCATCTGCTAGATCCACCTGCCAGGATCAGATCTAGTACCCCCATCTTCTGAGGACCATCATCTTCTGGACCCCATCAGCCGGAACTTGATCTGCTGACAACAAGCTCACTTGGTTATTTCTATTATTTTTTCTTCAATTTTCTTTTTCTTTAATTATTCAGTTTTTTCATCAACACCAAAATTATCTTTCTAAAATTAACCAACCAAAAATCACAAAAAGAAGACTTATTTTCTTAATAAATGTTTTTTTAATTAATTAGTTAATTAATTTAAGGCAATTTTAATCTCTTTCACAATTGAAATTAATTAGAACTCAGTATTTCTTTTTTTTAAATATAATTATTCCATTATTTTCTTAAATAATAAAAATGACCAAAAAACATGTTTACTTTAATCAATTACAATTAGGTTTAGTCAAGGGTCAAAATCCTAGTCGCTTCACATTTAATTCAGCGCGCGCTGATTATTTATTTTTGCCAATATTGTTGTAACTGCTCACAGGTATGTAATAGTTCAACCTAGGCTTTTTATTTATCGCTTTTTCCCCGTTTTTTTGTTATGTAATTAATTCCCCTCCCCGAAGCCTTGTAATAACTAGGTTTATTTTTTTAGCACTTTAAATTCCCGCAATTTTTAACTGTCTAGATGCATGGATAATAGGATTGTATGAAAAGAATGATTGAAATTTAAAATGGTAGATCACCTAATGTGCAAAGACTAAATAACTGAAAAAGTTCACATCGCACATGTGCGCTCCTACGGTATACTTACACTTTGGTTGCCTTCGGTAAAACGATCATTAAGTATAGGGTGTCTTAGTCGTTGCCCTCCTGTCTAAAAAAGATCAAACGTACCATTCGAATGTTGCCTCGGAAATGTTACCTCGAATATGATCTTAAGACTCTAAGGTTATTACTAAGGTATCCTAATACTGCTTTAGTGATCGTATGTCCCTTTTGAATTGACCCTTACAAACTCCAATGACGATGCTACCTATTTCTCAATAGTAGGATAGCGTTGTCTAAAGGAAACAAGAATATAAACGATCTTTTTTTTGAGTAGGTAGATGCTAGTAGGTACTTTCTCAAATCAAAACTTTTCACACTTACACTTTTCAAATAAAATTTTCAAAACAACTTCGTCACACTCTTAAGGACTGATACAAGGGTTATCACGAAGTAAAAAAAATTAAAAGCAAAGCACATACACCAGAAAAATCAAGATCAGATTCAGGCAAGAGGTTCTCCTGGGTCATAGTGATAACATCAGGACCAAAAGGGAACCCAAGCAGCTGGCTAAACTCCCGGAGGTTATAAGTGTAATCCATGTTAAACATCCTGAATGTGATCAACCCACGGTTGAATCCCATCCCATGATTTAGAATGAAGCTCAGGGTGCTTAGGAACTCAAGGGTCAGCTTCTTGTAGGTACAATACCGTCTTTGGATAGGAGCAGTGCCCCAGCCAATCTGATGCAGCAAGTACATGACACTCTCACGAATTCCAAGAGCGGTCATAGCATGGTCATCTGTGTAGATAGTAGGGCACATTTCCCGTTCAGCCAGGTCCGCAAATCGTCTTCTTTGGTGTCTGCTTCTCAATTTGACATTCATGAAGTTTACACAATCCATAGCGCTAAATATGAAAGCAAAAGAATTACCCCCCTGAAAATATTTAATAAATGTTTGAAAAAAGAGAAATTAAGTAAGTATTTATGGGTTAAGAAATTGCCAAAGTTAAATTAAAAAGAAAAAGAAAGATTAAAGGGAAAAATAAAAACAGAAGAAAAATAGAAAGGAGTAAGAGATGCAATCATGAAAATGTTTTAAAGATTAATAAAAAGGAAAGAAAAATAAAAACATGTTAAAGCAGTAAAAATAATTAAAGTAAAACATGGGTTGCCTCCCACGAAGCGCCTTTATTTTATGTCGACGGCTCGACAGTTAATACCTATTCAGTTAGGTATTTGGGGTAGGCGGCTCACTTAACTGAAGATAAGCCGAATAGTCGATATGTCCGACGTTAAAGTAGTGCTTTAGGCGCTGGCCACTAACTATGAATGGTTTAATAGAACTGCCTTTAATTTCTATCGCACCACTTGGGAAAACTTTGTTAATTTCGACCGGACCATCTGGAACGTAATTTTCCCTGGAAAAGTTTCAGTCTAGAGTTGAATAGGATTACGATGTCTCCTTCCTTAAAGTCTTTCCGCGAGATACGTTTATCGTGCCATTTTTTGTCCTTTCTTTATAGATTCTAGCATTTTCATAAGCGTCTAAACGCAATTCTTCTAATTCATGGATATCTAACACTCGTTTCTCGCCAGCAGTCTTGTAATTTAAGTTAAGGCAGATCCCAAGATTTTCCAATAAGCTTTATGTTCTAATTCTACTGGCAGATCCCAAGATTTTCCATAAACTAACTTAAACGGCGATGTTCCGATAGGGGTTTTAAAAGCTGTCTGATATGCCCAAAGAGCATCGTTTAGCTTGGAGGACCAGTCTTTTCTGGATGAGGTTACAGTTTTCTCAAGGATTTTTTTATCTTCCTATTTGACACTTCCACTTGTCCGCTCGTTTGAGGATGGTATGGTGTGGCTATGCGATGTTTAACGCCATATTTGGAAAGTAACTTTTCGAAGATTCTAGAGATAAAATGGGAGCCACCATCACTGATCACTAGTCTTGGTACACCGAATCGTGGGAAGATAATATTCTTGAATAGTTTTAGTACCACACGTGTATCGTTTGTGGGTGCGGCGATGGCTTCAATCCATTTTGATACGTAGTCGACGGCTACCAAAATATATTTATTTCCAAAAGATGCGGGGAAAGGTCCCATGAAATCAATTCCCCATACATCGAAAACTTCTACTTCGAGGATTCCTTTTTGCGGCATTTCGTCGCGTCTAGATATATTTCCTGTGCGTTGACATCTATCGCAGTTCATAATTTCTACGTGGACGTCTTTCCATAAGGTAGGCCAAAAGAAGCCAGCTTGAAGTATTTTTGCACAGGTTTTCGACGTACTAGCGTGTCCACCATAAGGGGCGGAATGGCAATGGGAAATGACGTCGTCTATTTCATCGTCGGGAACGCAGCGACGGTAGATACCATCGGCGCCTCTTTTAAAGAGTAATGGTTCATCCCAAAAGTAGTGTTTAAGGTCATGGAAAAATTTCTTCCGCTGTTGGTACGTTAAATCAGGTGGTAAAACACCGGCAGCTAAATAGTTGACGAAGTCAGCGTACCATGGTAATGTGGTATTAGTACAAATGGCTTTTACTACCGCAGTTGTTAAAGATTCGTTGTGTCGATCTAAACTGTCGGTAGGGTTTATCTCTAGCTCAGCAATGAGGCGTTCATAAGGGAAGTCTTTGTTTATGGGAACGCTCTCGGTTTGGATTCCATCTAATCTCGATAAATGGCCAGCTACCACGTTTTCAGTTCCTCTCTTGTCTTTTATTTCTAAGTCAAACTCTTGTAGGAGTAAGATCCATCTGAGCAGTCGCGGTTTGGCGTCCTTCTTGCTTAGTAAGTATCGGATCGCAGCATGATCCGTATAAATAATGATTTTAGCGCCTACTAAGTAGGAACGAAATTTATCCAACGTGAATACCACAGCTAAGAGTTCCTTCTCTGTAGTGGCGTAATTCATCTGTGATGGATCGAGCGTTCTGCTTGGTAGTAGATAGCGTGAAGCTTTTTTTCTTTGCGTTGTCCTAGGACCGCGCCTACAGCATAATCGCTCGCATCGCACATTATTTCAAATGGTAGGTTCCAATCAGGAGGTTGCATAATAGGTGTTGAGATTAAGGCTTCTTTAAGTGTCTCAAATGCGTTCAAGCATTTAGCATCGAAAATAAACTCATCCTCTTTCATTAATAATTCAGTTAGTGGCTTGGTGATTTTAGAGATATCTTTTATAAAACATCGGTAAAAACCCGCGTGTCCTAGAAAACTTCGTATTTCTCTAACTGTTTTGGGTGGTTGAAGGTTTTTGATAATTTCGATCTTTGCTTTGTCGACTTCAATCCCTCTGTTTGATACAATGTGACCCAACACAATTCCTTGTCTCACCATGAAGTGACATTTTTCCCAGTTGAGCACTAGGTTGACATTGACACAGCGTTTCAGTACTAATTCAAGATTTGATAAACACTCGTCGAAACTCTCTCCACAGACAGAGAAATCGTCCATGAATACTTCCATGATTCCGTCTAAAAAATCTGCGAAAATCGCCATCATGCATCGTTGGAAAGTTGCAGGTGCATTGCATAGTCCAAATGGCATTCTTCGGTATGCAAAGGTACCATAGGGACATGTGAACGTGGTTTTCTCTTGATCATCAGGATGAATGGGAATTTGGAAGAATCCTGAGTATCCTTCAAGTTAGCAGAAATAGGAATGTTTGGCTAAACGCTCGAGCATTTAATCAATGAATGGTAATGGGAAATGGTCCTTGCGTGTAGCTTTGTTTATTTTTCTATAATCGATACACATTCTCCATCCTGTTTGAGTACGTTGTACTACCGATTCGCCTTTTGTGTTTGTTATAACCGTAACACCTCCTTTCTTAGGCACCACGTGAACTGGACTGACCCAGTTGCTATCTGATATTGGGTATATGATGCCTGCCTATAGTAGTTTTTGCACTTCCTTCTTAACGACTTCACTTAGGATAGGATTTATTCGTCTTTGATGTTCTCTAGAAGTCTTGCAGTCCTCCTCCAGCATAATGCGGTGCATACAAAGAGAAGGGCTTATTCCTTTGAGATCTGAGATATTATAGCCTAACGCGGTTGGATATTTCCGTAACACACTAAGAAGTTTTTCGGTTTCGATCTCTCCTAATTTGGAATTGAATATAACTAGTCGTTCAAGTTCTTTATCTAAGAATTCATACCTAAGATCTTCAGGTAATGTTTTAAGTTCTATGCCAGGTTTCTTATTAGTTGGGTCAGGATCGGGTGTTAAGGCTAAACATTCGCTTAGGTTGGCATCTAAGTGTTCTTGTTTCTAGTCTTTGTTCTTGAGGATAGTTGGTGTCTGAATTTTCAGCATCTCAGAATAGGTGTCCTCTTGGCATTCAAGTTCTTTGACACATTCATCAATGATATCTAGGAGACAACATGAGTCATCTATAGCAGGGGCTTTAAAGAATTGGGAAAGAATGAATTCTACTTTTTCTTCTCCTACCTCAAAGGTAAGTTTTCCTTTCTTAACGTCTATGATGGCTCCTGCAGTAGCTAAAAATGGTCTTCCTAGTATGATGGGGATGTTTGAATCTTCCTTGATGTCCATTATTATGAAGTCAGTCGGTATGTAAAATTGTCCTATTCGGATAGGAATGTTTTCTAGCATACCAACAGGAAATTTGACTGATCTGTCGGCTAGTTGTAGGGACATCTTGGTAGGTCTCATGTCGCCTAATTTGAGCTTCTCGCAAATAGATAATGGCATTAGACTGACACTGGCTCCTAAATCGCATAGAGCTTTGTCTATGATAGATTTTCCAATTACACATGGTATGGAGAAACTACCAGGATCTTTTAGCTTTAGAGGCATGTTATTTTGAATTATGGCGCTACACTCGGCAGTTAGTATGACGGTTTCGTTTTCAACGATTTTTTTCTTATTAGCCAATATTTCTTTTAGGAATTTAGCATATGACGGCATTTGGGTTATAGCTTCTATCATCGGAATAGTAACGTTTAATTGTTTCAGAAGTTCTACAAATTTCTTGAATTGTCCCTCATTCTTGGATTTTGCAAGTCTTTGGGGGTATGGAATTGGTGGTTTATATGGTGGTGGAGGCACATAAGGTTTTTCTGAGGCCTCTCTGTTCTCATTCGCGTCTTCCTCTACATTTTCAGATTGATCTTTCGACTTCTCTATTTCTTTTTCGGGCTTTTGATACATGGTCGGGTTTTGGAGTCTAGGATCTACCGGTCCATCAAGGGCTGTCCCACTTCGTAATGTGATAGCATTTGCATGTCCTTTAGGATTGGGCTGTGGCTGTCCAGGAAATGTACCAGCAGGTGCGGGTGAACTAGCTTGGTGTTGTGCTACTTAGGAGATTTGGGTTTCTAACATTTTGTTGTGGGTTGCTAGGGCATCTACCTTATTTGCTAATAGCTTTAACTGTTCACCGGTGTGAACGTTTTGATTGAGGAATTCTTTGTTTTGTTGGGCTTGATTAGCGATAAAATTTTCCATTAGGATTTCAAGGTTAGATTTCTTAGGAATGTTAGGAACATTACCAGCGGGTTTTTGATAACCTGGAGGTACAGCAGGTGCTTGGCCAGGTGCATATAAAGCGTTATTGCTCTTGTACGAGAAGTTAGGATGGTTCTTCCAACCAGGATTATAGGTATTGGCATAAGGATTTCCTTGAGTGTAATTTACCTGATCAGCTGATATTCCTGCTAAGATTTGACATTCGGTTCCAACATGACCAGGAACTCCACAAACTTCGCAGCTTGGGGTAACTGCAGCCACGGTAGCTGTAGGAGGTAAGGTCAAGCTTTTTATCTTTTGGGTAAGAGCATCTACCTTAGCATTAACTTTATCTAGGCTACTAACCTCGTACATCCCACCTTTGGTTTAAGTTTTCTCCATAGATGTTCTTTCTCCTCCCCACTGATAGTGGTTTTGAGCCATGTTTTCAATGAGTTGGTTAGCTTCGTCATAAGGCTTGTCCATCAGTGTACCGCCTGCGGCGGCATCTATAGAGAGTCTTGTGTTGTACAAGAGTCCATTATAAAACGTGTGGATTATCAGCCATTTTTCTAATCCATGATGTGGGCACATTCGCATCATATCTTTGTAGCGCTCCCATGCATCGAATAGCGATTCAGTATCCTTCTGCCTAAATCCGTTGATTTGGGCTCATAGTGCAGCGGTCTTGCTTGGGGGAAAGTATCGTGCCAAGAATACAATCTTCAGTCCTTCCCACGTAGTGACGGAATTTGATGGCAAGGATTGCAACCAAGCCCAAGCTCTATCTCTTAGTGAGAAGGGGAAAAGACGTAATCTTATCGCATCTTTACTAACACCATTCGCTATAACTGTGTCGGCAAATTGAACAAATTTTGTAAGATGTTCATTCGGATCCTCAGAAGGATCTCCAGAGAATTGGCGTTGTTGGATAGCTGATATCAATGACGGTTTCAACTCAAAATCGTTTCGGTTTATTGCTGGAGCAGCAATGTTGTTGTGATGGAGCTGCGTACTCCTTCAGTGGATGGGTCCTTTGTTCTTCGGCCATGTATAATTCCGGATTGGTTTCGGTTTCAGAGGAAGAATTAGAATCTGTTTCAGAATCAATCTTGATTTCGGGTTTGGGTAAAGGAATAGCATGATTTAAACAGTAATCCCTGACTGCACGTCTTACGGAAAGAATGCGTTCAGGTTCGTCCGTCGATTTGTCAAGTGGTTCGCCTTGTGAGTGAGTCCTTGGCATACAAATCGAAAAAGGGTATATGTTGCCTAGTCTAAACGCGCAACAGAAGAATCGTAATTAATTGACTACCAGTGCCCGGCAACGGCGCCAAAAACTTGATCGGGACTTAATGAGTCTGTCGGGATACTAACTGCAAGTATACAGTTCAGTCGTTCTAGTTTTAAAAGATTATCGAACCCACAGAGACTGAGGATCAATCGCATACGATCTAATGCTACAGTTTGTCTAACTAAGCGATGAATATTCAATTTTTGGGGGAAACAGTTTAATTAAAAATAATAGTACTAGTTATACCGGTATGTGATAATCGGACTTTGGGAATTCGGTGAATCGCTTTGCCTATAGAGTATTTCGGTAAAAGCTAATTATTTAAAAACCTGAGACATACACTCTCGTGTTCATGAAATAAGTTATGCTACTAAACCTAGTGGATGCACTTTAAATTTAATAACACTTTTTGAAAACAATTTGAATTTAATTAATTTATTAAAACACTCTCGTGTATTTAAAAATTAATGTTTCGTTACCACTATCTGGGTTGAACCCCAACTCTCGCATGCAGGTTCTTGCCTTAATTAATTTCCCACTCTCGTGGCAAAATCGTGTTAATTAACCTCTCACTCTCGTGACAAGGTTAGTTAAATTAATCTTGGAAATTGGAAACCAGAAATTGTTTTATAAATATTTTTGGCCAAGGTATCACTGAATTCTTTTAGTTCTTACGGGTCACATACCGGTATTAATAATTTAGCCGGACATAATTAACTTGAAAGCAATACAATTCAAAATATAATTCATAACAATAATTGGCATAATATAAGAACTGAATAAATATTAATTGCAATAAAAACCTGGAATCAAAGTTGCTATGGTAATCTTGAAGTATTACAATAATCCTTGACCTTGATTGCAGTAAATAATTCGTGTTAATTCTTGAAGGAAGAATTAACACTTAAAACTAAAAAACTAAAACTTGGAATGAAAATTACAAGAACGTGAAAACAATATTCCAAAACAAGGAAATGGAAAATAATTGCAAAAGAATAATAATATTTGTTTTGAGGAAATTTCTTCGACCCCCGGTACTTTGCACTGGCACACATATATATAGCATAGGAAAAACAGCAGTTAAGAAATCTTGAGGAAGTCTTCAATGGAGAAAATATAGGGAGCACTAATAGTGGGTGGCAGGAAAATAGGAGACTCAGCAGGAAGATAGGAGAACGAGTCTGCCCTTCAATGCCCACGTCTCTATCCATGTATAACGTCCACCTTCGCGCGCGTGACGGTCGTCACAGGTGGGTGACGGTCGTAACGCGCTGAAGTAGCATGGTAACGCGCTGACGGTCCACCTTCGCGCGCGTTACGCCCGTCACAAGGGTGTGACGACCGTCACTGTTCCAAAAATCCAAACTTTGTATTTTTTTATTCTTTTTCTCTTTGTTTATTGTCTAGCCTTCTTCATGTTGTCCTTTTCCATCGGTTTGAGTCGACAAATGTTATACCTGTAAAAAGACAAATAATCTCAGAATAATCGGGGGTTAGACGACTTAATGAAATATAAAATCGGTAAAAAGCATGGTAATTATATGATATGTTTTCTCGTTATCAACTAGGCTCAGCTATTCTGGGATAACTTGGATTTTCAGGCTTTCGAAGATATATTGGCTCTCCTTATCTATGGGTTGGTTCTCTTCCCAAATCTGGATTCCTTTGTAGATGTGAATGCTGCCAAGATCTTCCTTTCTCGCAATCTTATGCCTACCCTGCTGGGTGATAACTTGCATGCCCTCTATACTCGTACAGTGCAAAGAAGAGGGACTCTTATGTGTTGCATGCCGCTACTGTCGAGGTGGTTTATTTCTCACCTCCATAAGTATGTGCTGAAGAACGAAGAAGGTTTGTGTTGGTCCTACATGATAATGTCACTTGCCCATACAAATGTTCTTTGGAGTTCCCGGGCTATGGAAGAAACTTATGTTATTGACCTTTGTGGGGGATACCCTAATGTCCCATTTCTTGGAATTAGAGAGGGTATAACTTATAATCCTTGTCTAGCTTTTCGGAAATTTGGTCGTGCTTAGAGAGATGGTCCCATGAGCTACTTCTTGAGGAAATTGTATTTGACTACAAGAAGGATGTTAAGGAGCACCGCCAGAGGTTTATACGAGCTTGGGGCATGGTGAATAGATCTGACCCCCAAGAGTTGGGACCAAAGACTTCCCTTCCTATGCAGCCTTACCTCCAATGGGTCCAAGATCGTGCCCAGAAGCTTGGGATGCCCCACGAAGCAGTATTACCAGTGATTGTTGAGCCCACTAATGAAGAGGGCATTCCTTACACGGTTCTCTATCCTTACATGCGCACTGATCCTGGGGGGTTGCAGAGGTCTTGGATTCAGCCGAAGAATGAGAGGGATACTTATCGGGAAAAGTACCATGAGCAAGAAAGGAAGATCTTGAAGTTCACCAGGCAGCTCGAGGAAGAAAGAGTGATTAATGATTACATTGGAACAAAGAGGAAGCGTCCATGGGACTTTTGATTTTGTTTTTCTAGTTTTTAGAGTGTATTTTATTTACTTCTTTGTAACGCCTTAAAGGCATTGTTGAACCTTTCAAAGTTAATCTAATAAAGTTTGTTTATTTTTGGCTTACAAATTTAAATCTCCCAAAGTCTTTGAAATCATTACATGTGCATCCCATTAGCATGCACACCATTACAGGTGCCATTACAAGTTTCTCATCTTCTTCGTTGTTTATTTCAGCAGAAATGTCTTCTGATCAAGCCATCAAAGATCTTCAGGAACAGAACGCCCAATTCCAATAGATGTTCTTAAGTCTGGCTAAAGGGCAAGAGGATCTGAAGACCCTTATTTTGAAAGAGAAGAAGAAAAAGAAGAAGGTCAGTATTCTGAACATGGGTAGAAGATTCGGAGAAACGATAAGACAATCAGCTGATTTGACCTCCTCATCCAAAGACGAGGAGAACCAAGAAAAGACAAAGGACCCTAGTCCAGCAGTTTCTGATAACAATACAGATTACGATGATGAGCAATATCCTCTTGCTAAGGATAGGTACAAGCAGCTAGAAGACCGCCTGAGTGCTAAGGAGATTCAGAAGATCCCTGGTTTTGATTTCGAAGAACTGGGACTGGTATCGGGAGTGGTGATCCCTCATAAGTTCAAAGCTCCAGTTTTCACTAAATACGATGGAGAATCCTGTCCAAAACTCCACCTCCGCTCTTACGTAAGAAAAATCCAACCCCACACTGCTGATAGAAATTTGTCGGTACACTTCTTTCAAGAGAGTCTGTCAGGGACTTAGCTTGAATGGTTTCATCAGTTGGAAGGAGCCAGTGTCCGAAACTGGGAAGACCTTGCTACTGCTTTCTACAAGCAGTACCAGTACAACACCGACCTTGCTCCCACTCGTACTCAGCTCCAGGGTATGTCTATGGGTGTAAGTGAAGGTTTTAAGGACTATGCTCAAAAGTGGAGAGATTTGGCTGGAAGAGTCCAACCCCCTTTGTCTGATAGAGAGTTGGTTGACATGTTTTTAGGGATGCTATCTTGTCCATTCTTCAATCACTTGATCGACAGTTCATCATTCGGGTTTACTGAGTTGATTTTGACCGGAGAGAGAGTAGAAGCTGGCATTTGAAGTGGTAAAATAAAGAAGGATGTTTCATCAAGTGCAGTAAAGAAGCATTTCACTGATAAGAAGGAAGCTAGTGCAGTCTATGGACCGAGGGGCCAAAGCAAACCTGAACACCGTCAAGCGGTAAATGCTGTAGTAATACCAAGACCCGCGGTTGCTCCACAATGCAACAATCAGCAAAGGGTGGAAAGACCATAACGACAGTTTACCCGCATCAACATGACTTTGGCTGAAGTTCTGCCTCATCTGTTAAAATCCAACTTGGCAACCTTGAAAGAGGCTCCCATGAATCCAAATGCTGTTTCTCCCAGGTACAATCCCAATGCGTGGTGCGCCTACCATTCGGAAAGCTCAGGCCATGATACAAACGATTGTTGGGCTCTGAGGAATAAAGTGCAAGATTTGCTGGAGGCTAAAGAGATTGAGTTTGATGCTCCGGAAAAACCAAATGTTATAACTGCTTCTATGCCCAAACATGGTCGTGGAGTCAATGTTGTGGACACCAATTCGTTTGTGACCTCTGTGGAAGAAATCTCTACTCCTTTGATGAAGGTTAAGAATAATTTGTTGTCGGCCGGTTTATTTCCGTGTTGTGGTGAAGGTTGCCGCATGTGTACCATTCTTCCTTCCGGTTGTTCCTTATTGAAGATAGATGTTTAGCACCTGATGGATAATAAGAAAATTTTGTTTGAGAAGACTATGATTTTGTTTGAAGATGTTGCCATTATCACCATTTCCGCCAATCCTTCCAAGGTGTCCTCAAGAAAACCTGTTAGGGTTACACCCGTTCCAAGAATTGCTCCATCAATAATCACCGCTCCTGGTCCCATCCCATATATCTCAGATAAGGCTATCCCATGGAACTACAGTGCTGATGTATATTACCATGGTGTTAAATAAGATCTGAGGGATGAAGAAGCTAATACGGACATCGGTAATATTGTTGGGGCAAGCAAGGTCACCAGAAGTGGAAGACTCTTTTCTCCCGAGATTTCCCCTCCGACTGTCCACAAACCTGTTGTCATTCCGCCTGCTAGTACATCAACTACTGTTTCAGTTCCCACTCCAGTCATCACCCTTGCTGCCGAGCCAGTTGGGACTCGGGGCAAAGAAATCATAGGTGAGCCTGCCCGGACGGAGGCACCTAAGAAGATCATTGTAGAAACCTCTAAACAAGAGATAAAGGAAATACTAAAGATTATCAAGAAGAGAGACTACAACATAGTCGAGCAGCTGGGGAAGACCCCGTCAAAAATCTCCATGTTGTCCTTGTCGTTGTGTTCTAAAGCCCATGCAAAGGATTTAATTGCATTCCTTAAGACTACGCATGTGCCACAGGAAACTTCAGCCGATCAGTTCAAAGATTGCGTAGCTAACCTGACTGCCGACAATAGGTTGGGTTTCTCAGATGCAGATCTGACTGCTAAGGGGAGAAATCATAATGATGCTCTGCACATCTCGATCGAGTGCAAGGGCACCACTATATCCCATGTAATGTTAGATACCGGGTCCTCATTGAATGTTCTACCAAAGAAAGCGCTAGACCGTCTAGATTGTGAAGGTTTGATTCTAAAGCCGAGTAACATTGTGGTAAGGGATTTTGATGGGTCAAAAAGGATGGTGCACGGGGAGGTGGACATCCCTGTCAAGGTGGATTCTCAGACCTTTGGGTCCACCTTCTACGTAATGGATATTAGATCATCATATTCTTGCTTGTTGGTTCGTCCTTGGATTCATAAGGCTGGGGCAGTTACTTCCACGCTCCATCAAATGCTGAAATATCTGGTGAAGGGAAAGATTGTCACGGTACAAGGTGAAGAGGAGTATATGGTGAGTCATCTCAATTCCTTCCGCTACGTGGAGATGGATGGGGAATTCATAGAAATGCCTTGTCAAAATTTTGAAGAGGTCCCTCAGTTCTCGGCATCAACTGAAGTTGCTACCAACAAACCTCCGCTGAAGATGGCTTCTCTCAAAGACGTCAGGGCTGTAACTGAAGAAGGTGGGTGTACCAATTGGGGTCAGCTCCCTGATTTCACTCACAAAACTGACAAATTTGGTTTGGGCTTTACTGTAGGGGCTCAAAGGGTCGTTAGGCGCGCACGGAATGGAAGACCTCCTCTGCACATCAGCAATAGGGGAGTTAATGAAATTGAAGACAGTGAAGAGGATTCAGACATCGACAGCTGGATCTACCCTACAACCAATGGTGGACTGAACAACTGGAAGATAAAGGAATTCATACCTATTTCTTTTATTCCAAAGTAATTGACTTTTTGTTTTAAGATTTGTAACAAACAGTTTGAAACTTTACGGCCCGGTGCCTTGCCCGAGGCACCATGGCTTTGCTTGTGAGGGATTATTATTTGTCATTTTCATATATCATTAATAAAGCATTGGACGTTTCTTGCATTACAAATTTTGTGCTCCTTGTTTTCTGTCTCTCACTTTATCAAAACAGTTGTTCTCTTACACACACTCACGTATCATACTGCAGATCCATATCCACTCTGGATCCCATTGATAACGACTCTGCTGCTGCCAGTTATGACTTTAAAAATCCGATCAACCAAGCTGAGGATGAATGTGATGATGATTGTGAGGTGCCTAGATAGGTTCCTAGACTATTACATCAGGAAGAAAGGGCCATATAGCCTCATTAAGAGCCAGTTGAGGTAGTGAATTTGGGTACAGAGGAAGACAGGAAAGAGGTCAAGATAGGTGCGAATCTGGAGCCTAGTGTCTAACAACGGTTAATACAGATGTTACACGACTATGTTGAGATCTTCTCCTGGTCCTATAAAGACATGCCTAGTTTAGACACTGATATTGTGGTTCATCGCTTGCCGATTAAAGAAGACTACCCTCCAGTAAAACAGAAAGTTCGCCGTATGCGCCCTGAAATGTCAGAGAAAATCAAAGCAGAAGTCATGAAATAGTTCGACGCAGGGTTCTTAGCTGTTACTTCTTATTCGCAATGGGTTGCCAACGTTGTTTCGGTACCTAAGAAGGATGGTAAGGTATGAATGTGTCTGGACTATAGAGATCTGAATAGGGCAAGCCCCAAGGATGACTTCCCACTTCCTCACATTGATGTTCTGGTTGACAACACCGCGCATCATAAGATCTTCTCCTCATGGATGGTTTTTCTGGCTACAACCAGATCAAGATGGATCCTGAAGACATGGATAAGACAACCTTCGTTACACAGTGGGGCACCTTCTGTTACAAGGTAATGCCTTTCGGGTTGAAGAATGTTGGGGAAACTTATCAGCGTGCCATGGTCGCTTTGTTCCATGACATGATTCACCACGAGATTGAGGTTTATGTTGATGACATGATAGCTAGGTCCCATACTAAGGAAGAGCACCTTGATCATCTCCAGAAACTGTTCGACAGGTTGAAGACGTACAAGCTGAGGTTGAATCCGAACAAGTTACCTTCGGGGTAAGGTCTGGTAAGCTGCTGGGTTTCATCGTCAGTGATAAGGGTATTCAAGTGGACCCTGCAAAGGTAAAATCCATACAGGAGATGTCGTCTCCCCGCACGGAAAAATAAGTTAGAGGTTTCTTGGGACGTCTAAATTAAATTGCCAGATTCATTTCACATCTGACTGCTACTTGTGAGCCAATCTTCAAGCTGCTGAAGAGAGATCAAGTGGTAAAGTGGAATGAGGAATGCCAGACCTCTTTCGAAAGAATCAAGGAATACCTTCAATAGCCACCAATTATGATGCCTCCAGTTGAAGGAAGACCTTTGATTTTATACTTGACAGTGCTAGACGGTTCAATAGGGTGTGTGTTGGGGCAGCATGATGAGTCTGGCCAAAAAGAGCACTCTATTTACTACCTTAGCAAAAAGTTTACCGACTGTGAGACCCGATACTCATTGCTCGAGAAAACTTGTTGTGCTTTGGCATGGGCTGCTCGCCGGCTAAGACAGTATATGTTGACTCACACCAGTTTGTTGATATCAAAAATGGATCTGATCAAGTATATTTTCGAGAAGCCTGCCTTGTCCGGAAGAATAGAGAGATGGCAGATGATCTTAACCGAGTATGACATCCAATACACAACCCAAAAGGCAATCAAAGGGAGTGTATTGGCGGATCATCTGGAACATCAGGTCGTGGATGACTACCAGTCCATGAATTTCGAGTTCCTAGATGAGAACATTATGTTGGTAACCGACTGCGAAGAACCTAGACCGGATGAAGGACCCGAGGAGGGATCCCGATGGTCTATGTATTTTGATGGAGCCTCGAACGCATTGGGTAATGGTATTGGCGCTGTAATTATATATCCTAAGGGCTGTCATACTCCGTTCACCGCCCAATTATGTTTCAACTACACCAACAATATGGCAGAGTATGAAGCATGTATCATGGGTCTTCGAGCTGCTATTGACCTGAGGATTAAGTTCTTGAGTGTATTCAGAGATTCTTCTCTAGTGATCAGTCAGATCAAAGGCGAGTGGGATATGAAGCACCCGAATCTTATTCCTTACAAAGAGTATGTGTTGACGTTGCTCCCACACTTTGAGGAGATAACCTTTGAACACTTCCCAAGAGAGGAGAATCAGCTGGCGGACGCGTTAGCTACCATGTCTTCTATGTTCAAAGTTAGGTGGGACAATGAAGCTCCCCATATTACCATTGAGAGGTTGGACGAACCTGCACATTGTTGTGATATCGAGACAGAAGAGGTAGCAGACAAACCCTGGTTTCACGAGGTAAAGAGGTATCTTAAGGCTCAAGAATTCACCGAGGGCGCATCTTTTAATGATAAGAAGTTCTTGAGAAGGTTCGCCGTGAAATTCTTCATCAGTAATGGAATCCTTTATAAGCGCAACTATGATTCGACCTTACTGCGATGCATGGACAAGAGTGAGGCAGAAAGAATCATGATAGAGTTTAGAAGGTACCTTTAGAACTCATTCCAGTGGACATACCATGGTAAAGAAAATCCTATGGGCAGGATATTATTGGTCCACTATGGAAGTTGATTGTTATCAGCATTCTCGAACCTGTCATAAGTGCCAAGTCTATGTTGATAAGGTGCATGTACCTATGGTTCCCCTGAATGTTTTGACACCTCCTTGGCCTTTTGCAATGTGGGGCATTGACGTGATCGGCGAGATCCGACCTACTGCGTCTAACGGGCATCACTTCATTCTGGTGGCTATTGATTACTTTACAAAATGGGTTGAGGCGGCTTCCTTTGCTATAATAACAAAGAACGTCGTGGCACGATTTATCCGACACAATCTGATCTGTCGATATGGTGTACCAGAGAGGATCATTACTGAAAATGGTACAAATCTCAACAAAACAATGATCACCGAGCTCTGCAAAAGTTCAAGATACAACATCATAATTCTTCTCCCTACCGGAGGAAGATGAATGGCGTTGTTGAAGCAGCTAATAAGAACATCAAGAAGATTGTGCAGAAGATGACAATGACATACAAAGACTGGAACGAGATGCTACTATTCGCTCTTCATGGGTACCGTACCTCAGCACAGACGTCAACAGGGGCAACACCCTACTTCTTGGTATATGGCATGGAAGTAGTCCTACCCATCGAAGTCCAGATACCCTCTCTCAGGATTATGAAGGATGCGGGTTTGAACGAAGACGACTGGATCTAAACCCGACTTGATCAGCTTAATCTAATCGATGAAAAGAGGCTTACTGCTATTTGTCAGGGTCAGACGTATCAAAAGTGAATGATCAAGGCTTTTAACAAGAAAGTCATACGTCAAGAATATCAAGTTGGGGATCTGGTGATCAAACGCATCATACTACCACAAGGTGATCCCAGGGGCAAATGGACCCCCACATACGAAGGGCCATTTGTGGTTAAGAACATTTTCTCGGGAGGAGCTATGATTCTAACCACCATGGATGGTGACGACCTTCCTCATCCCGTCAATGCAGACATAGTGAAAAGATATTAGGCATAATCAAAGACCCGCTAGGTCGACCGGCCTAGGAAAAAATAAGGGCTTCCTGGCGAACCAAAAGGGTTCGGGCAAAAGTAAGGGATGAAAATTTAAAAACTGTACACCCGGCAAGTCGAAAACCTGAAAGGGCGACTTGGGCAAAAAAGGGTATCCCGGTGGGCTGAATACCCGAAAGGGCGGTCCAAGAAAAATTAAGGATCAAAGTGTAACACTATGTCTCATTGGATCATCTTGCAACCAGACTTTTGTATCGACTATCAAGCTCGAACATCGCCAATCAATTTGATCCACCTTCAACCCAGTAGCAAAGTGATGAGATGCTTGAAGATATAAAGGCAATAGCAAAGTTGGAACCCAATGGGGTCATTTCACATAGTTGTTTTTCTTTCCTTTACACAAAATGTAATATCTATCTTTCAGAGGCGTTCTCTTACTGGGACGTTAGCCTCCTTGTACAAAACACCTATTATGGGCCAACTCCAAAATCAATATAATCCATTTTCACAAGGAATTTTAATTTGTTTTTCTTTTTCTGTGTTGTTTTGCTAGAACGTCCAATGAATCATTTTTTATATATGCATTTGAGAATAATTGCTGCTCATAAATATTTACATAAGAAACAAAAGACAATTACTCGTAATTCTAGGAACAGGGGCAAACAAGAATTGTCCAAACCTTACAGTTATTCTGCCCATCAGGTACAGGGATAGAGCCAGCTGGAGAACATTAGAAGGGGAACATACACTCCCCACAGAGTAAGAAGTATCCAAAGATAGTGGTGTTAGCTTTCCCGATCAGGACACGACTCTCCCCAGCCGAGGTTCACAATCGCGAATGAGTTGGAAAAACTTTCCCCAAGCAGAGTTTGTTTGTCACCAGCAAACAGAAATTCATCCCCAGCTGAGTTATTTCTCCAAGTTGGCAGATCTATCAACAAAGTATCTCCTCTCCAATAGAGTTATCCCCTACAGAGTTATCCTTAGACAGGGTCTCTTCTGGCAGAATATTCGCCAACCAAGGGGCAAATTCCCAACACGGCCATCTTTGTTCACCATCCCCAACAGAGGTGGAGGAACTATGGTTTTCATAGCAATCAGGGATTTATTTTCACCGATTCAGATTATCACGTTAGCATTTCATGTTCATAAATCATGACATATGCATACACCACATATAACATGGTCTCATTTATTTTTAGAACATCAACATACAATGCATCTCATGCATCACACATGGCTAACCTTGTATTTCTTTCAGGAAGGACATTATTATCAACTATTTCCAGCAAGCCCATGATCAACACTCGAAGCTAAACAGAGTAATCATCGGTGCAATTAAAGCAAACCTACTACTCAGGCTTTCATATCGAAGTAACCCTACTATCTAGGTTCCTTCTCACAACCCTACTATCCAGGCTTTCATATCGAAGTAACCCTACGACCCAGGTTCCTTCTCAAGCCCTACTATCCAGGCTTTTCATATCGAAGTAACCCTGCGACCCAGGTTCCTTCTCAATCCCTACTATCCAGGCTTTTCATATCGAAGTAACCTTGCGACCCATGTTCCTTCTCACAACTCTACTATCCAGGCTTTCATATCGAAGTAACCCTACGACCCAGGTTCCTTATCAAGCCCTACTATCAAGGCTTTTCATATAGAAGTAACCCTGCGACCCAGGTTCCTTCTCAAGCCCTACCATCCAGGCTTCTCATATCGAAGTAACCCTGCGACCCAGGTTCCTTCTCATGCCCTACTATCCAGGCTTTTCATATCGAAGTAACCTCGCGACCCAGGTTCCTTCTCAAGCCCTACTATCAAGGCTTTTCATATCAAAGTACCCCTACTATCCAGGTTCCTTCTCAAGCCCTACTATCCAGGCTTTTCATATCGAAGTAACCCTATTATCCAGGTTCCTTCTCACAACCCTACTATCCAGGCTCTCATATCGAAGTAACCTTACTATCCAGGTTCCTTCTCACAACCCTACTACCCAGGCTCTCATATCGAAGTAACCCTACTATCTAGGTTCCTTCTCACAGCCCTACTACCCAGGCTCTCATATCGAAGTAACCCTACTATCCAGGTTCCTTCTTATAACCCTACTACCCAGGCTCTCATATCGAAGTAACCCTACTATCCAGGTTCTTCTCACAGCCCTACTACCCAGGCTTTCATCTCGAAGTAACCCTACTATCCAGGTTCCTTCTCGCAACCCTACTACCTCGACTTTCATCTCGAAGTAACCCTACTATCCAGGTTCCTTCTTGCAGCCCTACTACCCAGGCTTTCATCTTGAAGCAACCCTACTATCCAGGTTCCTTTTCATAACCTTACTATCTGGGTTTTTCCTCTATTATCCCCCAGACAGCAGTCTACAACACTGTAGGACCTGGACCCAATCAAACACAATTGATTTCACATTTCCCCACTAAGTCGCGATGCAACATCTACCCCGACCAAACACAAGATCACTCCCGCTTTTCGAAACTGGAATTATTCCCCAATAGAGTAACAGACAACTGAAGCTCCTAAAACTTTACTTCTCTCAAGACAGGGACCAACATTCCCTAGCGAAATCCTCCTCAACAACAAGTACACGGGTTCTCGCAAAGAAATCTCTTATGCGATCCACACTTCTTCGGTTGGCATCTTTTAAGCCCATCTTCCGTCATTGAATTCCAAATGGCATCTATAAGCCCATCCCCTATATTGCAAGACAAGTATCACTTCAAGAGAGTGCAAATTTCTGGGCACTCTAGTGTTCAATCATCTTCCACCTTCAGATCACGAAAGGCAAACAAGCCAATCTACATCCTCAGGTTTAAGAGGATTGAACAGGGGAAGCTGTTGTACCCCAAAATTTTCCCTCCCATATTTCTCAATACATGTCAAGTGAGGTCCTCAAATTGCTCAAGGAGGTCCAAGAGTTGACCAGACAAACTCTCTCCTAAGGAAGTCTGCCTCAAATTAGGGTTTCATTTCGCATCAAGATGCTTGAGTCCAAAGGATCCCAAATGCTCACCATTATCCTAATATGTTCTCAAGATCGTCCATGTGGCCCACATACAGTCAAACCTCAATATTTTTGGTCAACATCCTCATTTTGAAGTATCCATTATCATTTTATCAAGGGTTGATCATGATTCCTCAAGGATTGCTCACAATTCATCAAAACCCAAAAGTTGCTAAATTAGGGTTTTGTAGGAAAAGTCAACTCAACTTTGACCAAGCATAACTTTCTCATATTTTATCAGAAGTGGCCCATCCAAAGCTCATTTTGAAGAGGATGCAATTCCCTACAATCAATCTTCATACCTCAAGTTCAAATTATGCACTCACAAAAAGATATGAATTTTGACATTATAGGTCATCTTGAAAAGTCAACAAAAACACCTTTTAGGTCAAAGCTTCATAACTTGAGTGTGGAAGACTCAATTGAGCTGAGACCAAAAAGTTTGCTTAGAGGACATCCTAAGCTTTCTAAAAAGTCTAAGAGAACCCTTATAGGGTCAAAATTGAAAGAGATATGCCTTGTCAAAATTGACCATTTTTGCAAAATTGCCAAAAGTCAAATGTGTCCAAAATTGCATTTTTTGCTAAATGGGCCTAACTTTTTATGCTTGCACTGAGCTTGTGATGTGATCCACGACCCATGAGCCCTTCCACTTGTCATTCTTTTATTTTTATTATTTATTTTGATTTTATTTCATTTAAATCAAATAAAATCAATATAAAATAATGAAAATATCAAAAATCAATTAAACCTTAAGATTTTATGCATGATTAGAGTCATTATACAGTTGGTGGAAAGATCAAATCGTGCAAGGCTTCATATGGACAGAAAAAGATTGAAAATGCTTGTTTTGGAAAGATTTGGTGCAAGGAATAAATCAATGGTCAATCTTCATAAATGGCAAAGATTTGATACAAGTTTTGACCCTAAGGCACTCTATTATAGATAGTGAACAAAAGGAAGACAAAAAAAAGGAGGTTGAGCAGTCGGGCAGAGGTGAAAGAAAAACTCAAAAATTGCAAGAAAAGTGGTGATCCAACTTTTGTGTTAGAGACCAGATCGGGCTTTTCTCACGTTGCAAAGAGGTTGTTGGGCGTTCCAGGAGCAGATTCCAGTCAAATTCAAGCCTTTTCATGCTTGGGGTGGAAAGATATAGGTATCATGATTTGCTTCCTAATTCAAATTCAATTTCATTAATTCACTCATTTGTTGCATATTTTAATGATATATTCGTGTTTGTCATTGAGTTTGCAAGATTTTGGTACCATTTAATTGTATTTCTAACGCATGTACATGAAATTGCCACATCTAGGGTTTTGTGTTCTTGATTGGGGCTTTACAGGATAGGCAAAATTTGGTGTTGATTCTGGTACCATGAGACTCGTGAGGATGAAACGAATTGATTGGTACCAGCCATGGCGATTTATCTTAAACACACGTGATTTTTGAAATACACAGGGTTATAGCTACAACACCATGTCTGTAGGTAAAGGTTCAGAGTTTTTAACGACGGTTCCACGGAAGAAGACGATAGCGTGTCACAGCCTGACTGGCTTATTCAAATTCTGGCGCATTATTCTGGCCAGAAACTTGTTGTTCTGATATATATTGTTTGTTTCTATTATATTGATAAACTAACATCCGGTGCAGTTGGTCAGAAGAAGGAAGTCAGAAGCTCATTGTTCTGGGTTCGATCCCAGGCGCGAGCTTTTGGTATTTTCTCCTTTGTTTTCGCCAGAGCCAGAACGTGCATCTTCTGAGGATCATCACCTTCTGGATCCACTAGCCAGCATCAGATCCAGTGCACCATCTTTCTGATCCATTAGCCAGAATCAGATCCAAAACACCATCTTTCTGATCCATTATCCAGGATCAGATCCAGCGCATCATCTTCTGGATCCCAGTCAGAACCAGATCCAGCACGTGCAGGCCATCATCTTCTGGATCCCAGTCAGAACCAGATCCAGCACGTGCAGGCCATCATCTTATGGATCCTATTCAGAACTAGATCCAACGTATCCCATCTTTTGAGGATCATCATCTGCTGGATCCACCTGCCAGGATCAGATCCAATACCCACATCTTGTGAGGACCATCATCTTCTGGACCCCATCAGCCGGAACCAGATATGCTGACAGCAGGCTCACTTGGTTATTTCCATTATTTTTCTTCAATTTTCTTTTTCTTTAATTATTCTGTTTTTTCATCAACACCAAAATTATCTTTCTAAAATTAACCAACCAAAAATCACAAAAAAAAGACTTATTTTCTTAATAAATGTTTTTTTAATTAATTAGTTAATTAATTTAAGGCAATTTTAATCTCTTTCACAATTAAAATTAATTAGAACTCAGGATTACTTTTTTTAAAATTCAATTATTCCATTATTTTCTTAAAAAATAAAAATGACCAAAAACATGTTTACTTTAATCAATTACAATTAGGTTTAGTTAAGGGTCAACACCCTAGTCGCTTCGCATTTAATTCACCGCGCGCTGATTATTTATTTTTTTCAATATTGTTCTAACTGCTCACGGGTATGTAAAAGTTTAACCTAGGGTTTTTATTTATCGCTTTTTCCCCGATTTTTGGTTATGTAATTAATTTCCCTCCCCGAAGCCTTGTAATAGCAAGGTTTATTTTTTTAGCACTTTAAATTCCCGCAATCTTTAATTGTCTAGATGCATGGCTAATATGATTGAATGAAAATAATGCTTGAAATTTAAAATTGTAGATCACCTAATGTGCAAAGACTAAATAATTGAAAAAGTTTACATCGCACATGTGCACTCCTAGGGTATACTCACACTTCGGTTGCCTTCGGTAAAACGATCATTAAGTATAGAGTGTCTTAGTGGTTGCCCTCCTGTCTAAAAAAGATCAAACGTCCCATTCGAATGTTGCCTCGGAAATGTTGCCTCGAATATGATCTTAAGACTCTAGGGTTATTACTAAGGTATCCTAATACTTCTTTAGTGATCGTATGTCCCTTTCGAATTGACCCTTACAAACTCCAACGACGGTGCTACCTATTTTTCAATAGTAGGATAGTGCTCTCTAAAGGAAACAAGATTAGAAACGATCTTTTTTTTTAGTAGGTAGATGCTAGTAGGTACTTGCTCAAATCAAAACTTTTCACACTTACACTTTTCAAATAATATTTTCAAAATAACTCTGTCATGCTCTTAAGGACTGATACAAAGGTTATCACGAAGTAAAACATTTTCAAAAGCAAAGCACATACACAAGCAATTTTAAAAAAGATGAGCATGTACCTAAGAGCCCATGGAAAACGATGGATATAAAGGGTGTTAACACTTTCCCTTTCTATAATCTACCCCCCGTACTCAGAATATCTCGAAAAAGGATTTTTTTTTCTGTACTTTTTTCCTTTCCGGTTGGATGAAATAAAAGTCGGTGGTGACTCTTGCTTACCGCGACATTTTGTGAATACAAAACGCAAAAATGCAAACCAGCATTTCAAAACAGTCGGTTCTGCCACCGTATCACACAATGATACATGCTTTGTACTAAAACATGTTATTGGTACAATCAAAAGACAATCTAGCGGTGAAGAGCGTATAGAAACCCCTGGGAGAGATAATCACAACACCGATTCCATTACCAAGCGTGTTGGAAGCTATATCAAAAACCATAGTCCTTTGGGATCCCGGTTCAGGTCCTTCATATGGTCCAGGTTCTTCATAATCAGTAACTAGCATATTATTCTCATTTGGGAACTCAAAATTCATAAACTGATAGTCATCTACAGCTTGATGAGCCAAATGATCAGCCAATACACTTCCTTTGATTTCCTTCTGAGTAGTATATTGAAGGTCATATTCTATCAAGACCATTTTCCATCTTTCTGTTCTTCCAAAGAGAGCAGGTTTCCCGAATATGTATTTTATTGGTTCCATCTTAGAGATCAACAAAGTAGTATGAGTCAACATATATTGTCTTAGTCGGGGAGAAGCCTATGCCAAAGTGCAGCAAGTTTTCACGAGTAGTGTGTATCTTGTTTCACAGTCGGTAAACTTTTTTCAAAGGTAGTATATTGAATGCTCTTTTTGATCAGACTCGTCATGTTTCCCCAATACACACCCCATTGAGTTCTCTAATACTACCAGGTACACGATCAGAGGTTTTCCTTCAACCTGTGGCATCAAAATTGGAGGTTCCTGGAGGTACTCTTGATTTTGTCAAAGGCTATCTGACAATCGTCGTTCCACTTCACTACTTGATCTTTCTCCAATTACTTGAAGATTGGCTCACAAGTAGCGGTCAAATGGGAAATAAATCTGGCAATGTAGTTCAATCTGTCGTAACCCAAATTTGCCCTACCGCGATGATCTTGTCTTCCAAGATCAGAATATAAATAAGCATTTAACCAAGGATGGTACAGCAATATTTGATGGCCCATTCTTAATATTTCAATCAATCAGGGGTGTATTTTTAATTCAGGAAAATGGGGCTTTTTAAATCAGAAAGAATCATATGTCCGTAAGCCCATTCATAAAGCATATTGGCCTATGGACCATGCGATTCGAAAATGTAAAATTATTCAAATAGTTGTTATGTCCTTAATTCTTAAAACCAACTTAAGTTTATGTTGTTATTAGTTGAAATTAAATTAAAGTCATCTAAGGATTTTTTGTTATTAGTAAAGAAAAGGGGTGTGGAATTTCAATAAGCCCATCTGAAATTGTTGTCGTTATCAAACGAATGAGGGGTACAATTACGAATAACAAGCCCATTACAGTTCTTTTAAATTTAGCCCATTTGCTTTTTGTTTTAGAGAAAATTAATAAATAAATAAAAACATTTTATGATATTATAGTAAATTTACTAAAATAAGATTTTTTATAAAAATTATAAAAATACTTTGTTATTAAACTTTATTTTATTAAGAGTTTTTTTTGGGGAAAAATATATGTTGGGTCAAGTTACAAAAGCCGGTTAGGCCCAATTCACACTAAATATGGTTGTTGTAATTAGTTGATGTTCTTGCAGTACAGTCTGGAAAAAAACACATTGGGCTAAGAGCAAAAAAAAAACACAGGCCCAAATATCTTCTAACAACCACTGTGTCAATTAGAACCAAAAACACATGTTTTTATCAATAATCATCATTGTTCCAATTTGCAACATTTACGCACGTTTTTTCTTCAACATAACAATTACTGTAGAGATTTATTCTCCAAATCAAATCTTCTAAGAGGCAAACTCCAGATTTTTTTACAGAAAAAATCTAAAAAGATTGAATCCTAAAATCAAATGCAGATCAATTATAACAGAGTCCAAGCCCATAAATCTCGATTACAAACAATTGGAATCTCTAATGTACAGAAGAAAAAATCTCAGAATCTTGAAAAAATAACTAAATCAATCTCAGAATCAATTAACGCTAAAACCAAATCCTAAGTTGCAATAATGGAATTAAATCTTCAAGAATGTTCAAACATGACAGAATAATAAGAATAAAAGGTACATAAAACTGAAGCAAATCTCTACAAAAGCAATCTAAGAAAATCTCATTACAGCCCAAATCCGGAGTTACTGAATTAAAAACAAATCTAGTCTCGTACAGAAGCAAATCACAGAAAAACGATCTCAATATCATGTAAATCTCTATTACAAAATCAAATTACATAAAATCAAATTTTTACAATCCAAAAATTATAGAAATCAGTAATAAATCAAAGGAGTTTCAATCCCTAATTTCTATCTGTAAATTCCTAATCTACGCTAACAAATATCATAAACCCTAAAACCTAAAGAAACTACAAATACAAGGGAAAAGAGAGAGGAAAGGGGGTTGTCTGGTGGTTGACGGAAGAAGAATAGAACCATACCGTGAAGTTACAAACGGAGAGATGCTTGAAGTCGAATCCCTTTGCGAGCAAACATCGTTGAAGAAGGGAAGAGCGGTTGGGGTTTCGTTGTCAGAAACCACAACCGTCATTGACGACAGCTTCCAATCAACCACCACCACTTTCAATCGGAGTCGGATACTTGGACATTCGAAGGGGTAATTTTTTTCCTATGTTCAAATTTGTTTGTTTTATGATGTAGGGCTAGGAGGTTATTGGGTCTTAGATCGGGTTGTCCTCTTCGGCGCCGCCGTGGTTTCAATTTTAGGGTTAATGATAAAAGGAGAAAGGGGAAGGGTTTCATCGAGAGAGAGAAGGAGGAGAACTTTACTGTAAAATGAACAAAATAGATTTTGTAAGAAAATGAAAAAAAGCACAATAACTTGTATGTTGTTTGGATCATATATGTTGCGCCTAGTGTAATAATCATGCACCCTCAAATTCATCCTTTAGATACGCATCAAATGACCGTTAGGCCAAGTTCCATGGTAGGACCGTGCTCCCTTGCCTTACCCAATCCACCAGGCTTCTTTCCAAACGCGTTGGGCTTAGGCCCACTACTCTTCACACCCTCTTTCCAATAATTTGCTAAAATGCAAAGCCAGATACACCCCCCTGGGAATTTACATCCGGGCCTAGCCTAGTTTATTTTTAACACCCCCACAATTTTACTTTATAACTGAAAACGTACCCCCCTGTTCTAATGAATTTTTATTTTATTTTCCTTTTATATTATTATTTATTTTATTTTTTTATATATAATTATGATATTTTAATATTTTATTATTATTATTATAATTCTCTATTTTTCTTTTTTAATTAATTATATTAATTATTATTATATAATTATTATTTATATACTAACATTTAAGTTATTTTTATTCAAGTGCATATATTATTTTCTCATATTCTTTGCATCAAATATTTTTAATCATGCATTAATCAAGATTTTCGCAATTAATACAGTAAAAAACACAAACCAAGCACCAAACTATTTTCGCGAACAAATTAAGCTAATCAACAGTATTTTTCGCAAATGAGTTTCAAACTAATTTTGGCTTGCTGCGTACTCAGTCAAAATTTCTGGAATCACTACTCTCGACCGAGTGCGAAGTGATTCAAAATATGTTTGCAAACCCCTAAAAGACACCAATCAACACGAACTACGATTTGGGACTATGATTCCTCATAAGAGGATAAGTAGGCACGCGATCTAAAATCGTGGCGAGTCTTGCTAATTAAAACTTAAAACACTGTTTACCCCAAACCTAAACCTAGGGCTAATTTGTGAACAAGGTAGACGAAAGGTGCCTAACACCTTCCTTTTGTCTATTGGGTCTGAAACCTAGAATCTCTGTATGCGAATTAGGGTTTTCTGTTAGGTTCACTTCCTTAGGATAAAAACTAATAGTGGCGGCTCTGATTAAAAATCCAGTTGCAACAGCTGGCGACTCTGCTGGGGACTCTCCTTAACCCTAGGTTTAGGTTATTTTTGGGTTTTTATTTTTATTTGCTTTATTTATTTATTGCATTTATCTATTTTATTGCATTTACTTATTTACCGTCAAATTCTTTTATTATCATATATTTGCTATGTGGCGGGTTTTTTATCTAAAAAAAAATATTTCCAATAAACCTTAAAAAGTAGGTTCTTCTATTAGCTTAGGGGGTACACCATCCCTGCGAGTTTATGTGACGACTTCGCCTAGAGTCGGCGAACTTCCTAAAAAGGAATACTTATCGAGAGATATATTCTTGACGAGTAGGACTTTGGAAGGTCACCCATGACTCTCTGTAACGACTTTAACCCAAAATCTCATGACGAGACCTTTCACGACTTTGAGTCGAAAGTTTCAGTCCGTAAAGAGGCTCCACCTGAGGGAGGCCCTTGTGCCTTTTCCTTCTGGTGTTATTCATGACACCCTTAAGGAAGCCACCTTTTGAGAGGGTAGACTTACCTTAGGTCAAAATTAAGGAGCCTACCTCATAGGGGTATCCATCACAAAAACCTGTCACAAAATCCCGTTACTCAATCCAACACTTATACATTCATACATTCATGTATATCTCATGTGCATCATTTGTTCCTTTTATCTGTCTTATTCACAGGGTACAAAATAAACGATAACAAAATCAAGATTTTTGGTGACTGTCTTAAAAATGGATGCCAAAGGGAAACAACTTGTCTGCGTCAACGCTTGCAAGCCTGACCTTTATGAAATCAAAACTATAAAGGGTAAACTGTCTGAAAGAGATCTGAAGATGTACACTCTCCGCTATAGAGATACCCTTGATTTGACTAAAGTAGAAGTACAAATGGATGCAGTCTCTGCCCTAATTCAATTTTATGACCCTCCACTGAGATGTTTCACCTTCCAAGACTTCCAGCTAGCACCGGCTCTAGAGGAATTTGACAGAATCCTGAATTTCTCCAAATAAAAGGCCTATATATGTATTGGACAAACTATTGAATTAAAAGCTTTGGCGAAAGGCCTAGGGATCCCCTATCCTGAATTGGTGCAGAATTATCAAAGAGAATGTCCGATACAAGGAATCAAAAGAATATACCTGGAAGCTAAGGAACTAGAATTTTCTAATTATAAGGAGTGGGAATCTTGTGTTGATTGTTTAGGGCTGTTGGTATTTGGTGTAATCTTGTTTCCTCGGACTGTGGACTATATTGACCCCATGGACATTAGCATATGTTGGGGAGCGAAAGTCTTTAATATGAATCCTACTCCCGCCTTGCTTGCTGACATTTATTACACTTTGCATATGATGTATGAAAACAGAAGGGGCACACTAAATTGTTGCATCCCTCACCTATATACTTGGTTCATGACTCATCTTTACAAGAAAGACTATATGATCCCAGAATTGACCAGGTGTGAGTGGCCACATAAATTAAGGTCTCTCACTACAAACTAAATATTATGGTATGCAAGAAAGTTGGATATTGGTGACATCACTATTAGCTGTGGGGATTTTCCTAACGTCCCTTTGATTGGATTGCGAGGCTGTATTAACTACAACCCTACTATGGCCCTACGATAACTAGGGTATCCTTTGGAAGACAAACCTTCAGACAAACAACTCTGACCATTTATCATCCATAATATGGTTATAGAAGACCAAGGGTTGCTCAATAAGGTTATTCGGGCCTAGAATAAGGTTAATAAAAGGAAGGCCGAAAGAAAGAATGTCATAGCAAGATAACCCTACACCAAATGGGTCAAAGATAGGGTACGAATGATCAAGTTGCCATTCGAGAAAGATCCACCGTACAAGTCAGAGGTCCCAGAGGTAATACCTATATCTTTGGAAGAAGTCGACAATCTGAAAGATGCCTTAAAGAAAGCCCAAAAAGAGAAAGAAGCGCTGGAAGTCAGTCTTCTCAATCTAACCAGAGAAAAGAAACATATGCAGCTTATAGTTGAGTTAAAGGATGAGCAAATTGATAAAAGTCAAAAGGATTTGGAGAAAGAAAGTCTCAAACGAAAGCGTACAACTGAACGGTTGTTAAGTGCAACGTTCAACCTAGATTCTCACAACCAAAGGTTAGAAGAGGCCGCTACTGAAATCGAGAGGTTAAGTAGATGGTATGAAAAGGCGACACCTGACAAAAAGGTGCTAGAGGAAGGTTTGAGATCCCAAATCCAAAGTTTGGCACAAGCTTCCTTAGATTAAGAAGAGGAAATAAAGTACTTCTCCATCGAACTCCAAGACAGCCACAAATCAGAGGTCAAAGCACGCCTTGAAAGGATAGAAGCAGAGAAACTCTTGACTCAAAGGACTCGAGAATATAAGCATGTATGTTTAGAGCTGCAGGGTCTTTAAAAAGATTTTCTCATCCAACGAATGATTTACATAGAAATGAGGGGTGAAAAGATGTATTGGGAAGAGCAGTATACCAAGATCTCCCAAGCTGGAAGGGATAAACACAAGATAATCCCACATCTTTATCAGGAATGCTGACACTACAAGGACAAACATGAAAAGCTCGTCTTCTTAGCCAACAATGTCATCGAGGACATCCCTATAAGTTTAAGAGATGCAGAGAATGTAATGGTTCCTCTTCTGAAGGTCATGGAAGACTTTCTACAACTTTGCCGAGCAATGGTTGATGGCTTCAGAGCACACATCCGCAGACGCACTTAGGAAATTTAGTTCTTTTTAATTATGTTTGCGCAAACAAGTTTTGATTTCAATTTGTAATATTTTTCAATATCTGGATTATGTTACTCTTAATAAAGGCATTTTGTTTCCCTATCTCGAAGGCGTGTCTATTTTAAAGCTAGTCACCAGATAAAAAAATAAGTGGATACGAATATGTACCAAGTGAATAAGACAGTTAAAATAAAAATCATTTCATAATCATGCACATCCATTTGCATGCATGCATTTATAAAACACATGCATGTCATATCAAAACTCATTTGCTTTAAAAATCTCTCCAGTTAAGCCATTGGTAAAAGTAGACCTCCACCTCCTTGGCCTCTATATCAAACAAGGGCCCATCAACAAAAAGAAATGGAACAGATCGAGGAGACTCAAGTTGTGTTCAAAGAGGATCTTGATCAGGTGAAGGGTGACGTAAGCTCAATGAAAGGAGATTTGAGCTAGGTTCTTCTAGCTTTGAAGAACATTATCAGCAGGCAAGATCAAATTCCCAGGGTAGCTTTTAAAGAGGTAGCCCAAACCATTGGTGCATCGAACGGTCACCAATTGAGGAAAGAGCTGGAAGAAGGACCCCAAATGTCCGCAATGGACCAGCAAGAGGTTGAAACTGAAGGATTCATCCCACCACCATCAAAAGTAGGGGCATCACATACCCTACAAATTCCAACCAATAACATAGATAATTACCTAGACTTGCAATACGAAGATCATGACCCAGAGGATGCTCACCAGGAACCCTTGAAGACAACTGGAACTCATGTTGCAGATAACCCACTGGTAATGTATCAGTATAAAGCCTTGGAAGAAAGACTGAAGGTTGTGGAGGGCTTTGACGCTTTCAAAGTAGACGCTCTAGAAAAGGGTTTAGTCCCTGATGTGGTGATACTGCCAATGACCAGAATCATCTTCGTATGTACTATAGGAAGATGCATGCCCATGCCCATGACCAGAAACTAATGATTCACTATTTCCAAGACAGTCTAAGTGGGGCATCTTTGGACTGGTACATGCAGTTGAAACAAACGCATATCCGAAATTGGGTGGATCTTGCTAATGCTTTCTTGAAGCATTATAAATATAAATCGGACATGGAGCCTACTCGCTTGCAACTCCAAAATCTGTCCCAAAAGAAGGAAGAATCCTTCAAAGAATATGCTCAAAGGTGGAGGGAGATGGCATCTCGTGTACAATCCCAATTACTGGAAAAGGAACTCGTAGACATGTTCATGGGAACCCTACAAGGTATTTATTACGATAAAATGGTGGGAAGTGTCACATCAGGATTTTTAGACCTAGTGACTATTGGTGAAAGAATTGAAACTGGTTTGAAAAGCGGAAAGATATCAGGGGTTCGTCAAGAACCCCTTACAATTCAAAAAGATCGGCTTCAAAATTACCAAGAAGGAAGGAGGGAGAAGTCAACATGGTGGCCTCACAATCAAGGACATCACAACCATAGGTGATCCCGCAAGGACAAAGGCAGGACAAATTTAAAAGGCCACCTAGAAATTTTGATCCACTACCCATGCCACCAAGCCAGTTATTACAACACTTGGTTAAGGCATCCCTAGTGGAAATCAAGCCTTTAGCTCCTCCGGTCGGGCCACTCTCGCAAAGATATATTGTTGACGCTAGGTGTGAGTACCATGCTAATTCTCCAGGGCACACCATAGAACAATGTTGGGCTTTCAAGCATTCAGTTCAGGATTTGCTAGAGTCTCAAGATATCACCTTCGATAAGCCTAATGTCAAATCAAACCCTATGCCTCCGCATGGTGGATCGACAATAAATGCAATCGAGGTGGTCACCGACTTTGGGGAAACCATAAAGGCAAAAACCCCTATAAACTTGTTGAAGGAATATTTGTTCGAATGTGGATTCTTGTTAGAGCATAATAAAGCTTTTGAAAAAACTCTGGAAAATCTGATGGATTGGGGAATAGTCCAATTCGGACTGTACCCTGAAGAAAAATATATAGCCACGATTAGAGGGAAAAAGCCATTGGTAATCCCTTTCCAGGGTCCAAGCCTTACCAAGAAAACTCTAGTCATTCCATGGGGAGAGTCAGCAGAGGTCACAAGAAGGGTACTTAAAAAGACCCTCTTAATACCCACAACTCCAAAAGCCACGATGGTAATTAAGGGACTGTCACCTACCCCTTACGAGAATAATAAAGCAGTACCTTGGATTTATGACTGACACGTATACATCAATTGAGTGAAGCAAGAAAGTGGGCCATCCGTAAGTCAATGACCTACAATCTCAACCATAGAAGGAACATAAGGTATGACCCGAAGTGGTCGAATCTATGGAGCCGAACCATCAAAAAAGACAGATTTGATTCTGACGAAGGACAAAGGAAAAGCAGTGGTTGATACAAATCAGGAAAGAGAATCTCCGAACAAAGACTTTACTGATCAAGAGGCAGAGGAGTTTCTGAAAATAATCAAAAAGAGTGACTACAGAGTGGTGGATCAACTCCATCAAACTCCAGCAAAAATCTCCATACTCTCGCTACTCATCAACTCTGAAGCCCACAGGGATTCCTTGACGAAAGTGTTAAGTTCAGCTCATGTCGCAAAGGAAATTTCAGTAAATCAATTTGACAAAGTCGTAGCAAATCTCACGTCCGGGTCCTACCTCGGTATTACAGCTCAAGCCTCGGTATTCTCATTTATGGACGGTTTCTTGGGCTATAACCAAATCAAAATGGTGCCTGAGGACATGGAAAAGACTATCTTCATGACATCTTGGGGAACTTTCTGCTACAAAGTAATGCCATTCGGTCTCAAGAATGCATGGGAAACCTATCAGAGGGCAATGGTCACGTTATTCCACGACATGATCCACAAGGAGGTTGAAGTATACATCGATGATATAATTTCTAAATCCCATACGGAGAAGGAACATATCATACATCTACAAAAGTTATTCAAGTGGATACATAAGTTCAGACTAAGGTTGCACCAGAATAAATGCACATTTGGCGTCAGATCAGGAAAATTGTTAGGTTTTATTGTAAGCCAATGGGGTATCGAGGTGGATCCCGACAAAGTGAAAGCTATACAAGATATGTCTTCTCCAAGGACGGAAAAAGAAGTATGTGGTTTCTTAGGGAGATTGAACTACATCTCAAGGTTCATATCACATCTAACAGCTACGTGTGAACCAATATTCAAGTTATTACGAAAGGATCAGACGATAGTATGGAATGACGATTGTCAAACTGCCTTTGAGACAATAAAACAGTATCTGCAAGAACCACCAATCTTAACACCACCAGTCCTCGGAAGTCCACTCATCATGTACTTGACAGTGCTCGAAGGGTCAATGGGTTATGTTTTAGGACAACAGGATGAAACCGGTAGAAAGGAGCATGCGATTTATTACCTCAGCAAGAAATTCACGGACTGCGAAACCCGATACTCACTCCTAGAGAAAACCTGTTGCGCATTGGCTTGGGCTACCAAGAGGTTGAGACAATATATGTTAACCCAAACTACATGGTTAATACCAAGAATGGATCCTCTAAAATACGTGTTCGAAAAGCCAACTCTTATTGGAAAAATTACATGATGGCAAATGTTACTATCAGAATACGACATCCAATATGTCACGCAAAAGGCTATCAAAGGTAGTATACTAGCTGACCATCTAGCTCACCAACCTCTATCAGGATATCAGCCCATGAAGTTCGACTTTCCCGACGTGGATGTCATATTTATAGCTGACTACGAAATACCAGGACCCGACAAAGGGCCCGAGCCAGGGGCACGTTGGACACTTATGTTCGACGGGGCTTCAAATTCACTAGGTTATAATGTAGGGGAAATATTAACATCTCCCAAGAATCATCACTACCCCTACACTGCAAGGTTATATTTTGATTGCACCAACAACATCGCCGAATACAAAGCCTGTATACTAGGGATGAAAGCTGCCATAGATTTAAGAATAAAGCACATGTAAGTGTTCGGGGATTCTGCGTTAGTCATATACCAGGTTAATGGCGAATGGGATACTAAACACCCTAAATTGATTCCATATCAGGATCATGTTTTAAAGTTAGCTGCAGAATTTACAGAAATCACTTTTAATCATATCACACGAGAAGAAAATCAAATGGCATACGCTTTAGCAACCCTATCAGCTATGTTCAACGTGACTTGGCCGAATCATGAACCGTAAATTACGATCAGACATTTTTAAGAACAAGCACACTGCCTTGCTATTGAGGAAGGACCTGACAATAAACCTTGGTTTTACGACATCAAGAAGTACTTGGAAAGACAGGAATACCCCGAAAATGCCTCTATCATTGACAAGCGAAGCTTATGAAGGTTAACTTCAAAATTCTTTCTAAGTAATGGAGTGGTATACAAAAGAAACTACGACATGGTACTACTCAGATGTGTGGAAAAGCAAGAAACAGATACACTCATGAGAGAAATCCATGAAGGCACCTTCGGGACCAATACAAATGGGCACGCCATGGCCAGAAAGATTCTGTGGGCAGGATATTACTGGTTAACAATGGAAGCTAATTGCTAGCATTACACGAATTCATGCCATAAATGTTAGATCTACGCCGATAGGATAAATGTACCACCAACTCCTTTGAACGTCATGATCTCCCCTTGGCCATTCTCATTGTGGGGAATTGATATGATTGGTATGATCGAGACGAAAGCATCCAACGAACACCGCTTTATATAGGTAGCCATCGAATACTTTACCAAATGGGTAGAAGCAGCATCCAACGCCAACATAACAAGTCAAGTGGTTACACGCTTCATCAGACAGAACATCATATGTCGATATGGTGTCCCAAGCCATATAATTACAAATAACGAGTCTAATTTAAACAGAAAGATGATGAAGGAACTATGCGATGACTTCAAAATTGAGCATCATAATTCCTCACCATACATACCAAAGATTAACGTGGCCGTCGAAGCAGCCAACAAAAATATTAAGAAAATCATCCAGAAGATGATGAAGACATAAAAAGATTGGCGCAAAATGCTCCCCTTCGCTCTGCACGGCTATCGCACTTGTGTACGCACATCAACAGGCGCGACTCCTTTCTCACTAGTATATGGCATGGAGGCAGTACTCCTGCTGGAAGTTGAGATACCATCACTTCGAGTCCTGAGGGAAACAAAGCTGGAAGAAGCGGAATGGGTGCAAACTCGACTTGACCAGCTCAACCTCATTGAATAAAAATGATTAACGACTTTGTGTCATACTAAGTTACATCAAAAGAGAATGAAGAGGGCCTTTCACAGCAAATTACGCCCTCGAATATTTAAGGAAAGGGATCTAGTGCTAAAAAAGATTCTACTACCTTGCCTCGATTCACGTGGTAAATGGACACCCAACTACAAAAGTCCATTTGTAGTCAAAACAACATTCTCTGGAGGTGGTCTTGTCCTCATAACAATAGATGGGGAAGAACTACAGCATCCAACCAACTCGGACGCAGTCAAAAAATACTATGTATAAAAAGATCGCTGAGACCGAACCTCCAAAAGGTGCAGCTTAAGCAAAAAAAGGAGCGTCTCGGTGGATCGAAAACCCTAAAGGGCGATCCAGGCAAAAATTAGGGGCACATAACAAGAAAATCATCCCGGTGGATTGAAAACCAGAAAGGGAAATCCAGGTAAAAGTTAGGGATTCCCTACAGAGAAATAAAGAATAAAAAGACTGCGATCTGAGAGCTACGACTATGAACCACGAAGGGAAGGATATATTAGAATCATACAACTCAGAGGCAACAGAGATAAGACCATCAAAAGTATGGGGGAACAGCAGTAGCGATTATCATTTTTTCATTTCCATTTACTGTTTTAAGACTTTCTGTAAATACCTCTTTCTAGGATTTGCATCTTGTATTCTCGCCCACTCTGAGGCATATCAATAAAACATTTGTTTTCGTTATATCTCTCGAATCATGTTTTTTCTTTTCTCAGATTTGTTTACAAAATACTACGATTATTACTCATGAATATTATCTTAAAATAATTTTGGGGAACTAACAAAATAAAAGCATGTGACAAAATATCAAAAAAACGCTTGGGTTAGAAGAGTATCGAAGGAAAATCCACGTACATGTCCATGCACACAATTACTCCTACGTCTTGCAGAAATCTATACACAGGTCTGTGTTTATACCTATGCATATCTACGCGTTCATACAGGAAGTCTACAACCACGCACATGTATGCGCCTATGCTTGCACTCGATGATACAAAGTCATTACATATACACGCCCCTACGCCAAGTCTACGTCCATGTCAACACCTATGCCTAACTTACGACACAAGGTCTACACTTAAATCTGTGCTCACAAATCTACGCATAGGCCATCATTTATGTCTACGCCTACATCTATCAAAATCAATATTCAAATTTTGCTAACATTCAAGTGCAACAGTGCTACGATGACACAACATACAACGCCAGGAATCGGTAACTCTAAGCCAATGGTTTAAAGGAGAATTCCAGAAATAGTCTTCATAACGTTCCAAGGCACGCACGCATCTTACACACATTTCATACATACATACATTTTGCATATCCCGAGCATACATACGCTTTGCACTCTTGCACACAATGCGCATATAGTCAGGGTTCCATGTCGATGTCGAACATCATACATTTTGCACACCCACAACATTCAATATACATGCATACATGTATCGCTTGGCAAGAAAACAAATGATTTTACCCTTGATTCAACCATCTAAGGGTCAACCCACGCAATACTCCTCCTGCGATTCAACCTGTCACCTCAATCTTCATGCCGTGACACGTTCAGCCCATCACCTAAGTCTTCCTGCACTGATGAGTTCCTTACAAGCTCAGTATGTTTCCCCTAAGCCGTAACATATCTTCAACGCTCCGTACGTTGCCTCTAAGCCGCAAGGCATTCTCAAAAACCCATTACCTTACCTCTAAGACACAAGTGAATCCTCAACACTCCATACGTTGCCTCTAAGACACAACGCGTTCTCCTATTGAATTTCCTCTAAGCCGTAACACATTGTCAAAGCTAAGTATATTGTTTCTAAGCCGCAATATATCATCTAATTCAAATACACTGCCTCTAAGCCACAATGTATCCTTCCGGATCAACATATTTTCTCTAAGCCGCAATATATTATCCAAACTGAACACATTGTCTCTATGCCGCAATGCATTACCCAAACTCAGACCATCGTCTAAGACTTCCAACAGCGATGTTCGAAACCTGATTAGCTTATCACATCATACTTCACGGTGATCTGCGAACCTAATCCATTGCCTCAGACTTCATGCATCAACATATTTCATTATGCCAAGTTCCAAACCATTTCCTCAGACTTCATGCAGCAATGTGTTCCAAACTCCCAACCATCGCCTCAGACTTCATGCTGTGATGCTCAAAAGAAAACAAAAACTCAACACATTGCCTCTAAGCTGCAATGTATGATCCAAACTCAACACATTGCCTCTAAGTCGTAATGTTTGATCCAAACTAAACATATTTCCTCTAAGCCACAATGTATCCTCAAAACATAGCATATTGCCTCTATGCCGCAATCCGTTCTTCAAACTCCAACACATTGCCTCTAAGCCGCAATACATTCTCCAGACTCAAATACATAGCCTCGGAGCCTCCGTGTATTCATGCTCAAAACATCTCCTCAGACATCAGGTAGCAATTCGCAAACGTGATCCATGGCCTTAGTCTTCAAGTAGCCATGCATCATCAATCATTGCTATACTCACCCTCCAAATGGTTGAGTAAGCCAAGACATACAAAATTGCGCTGTCTGCCTCATTATAAAACCCAGGTAAGCGATATATCATCAGCTTTGCCTACTTCCATGGGACTTATAAGGGTATGCTACATCAGCGTAACCTTATGTTTGTCGGGCAAATTTTGCGATACTTCAAGTATTCAATAAACTTCTAATCCAAAACGTGCGAGACTCGATTTTTCTCACGTTATTCGATTGAAAGATAATTGAATAGGGGAAGCTGTCGTGACCCAAATTTTCCCTGCCCCGATGATCTTGTCTTCCAAGATCAGAATAATAATGAAACGTTTAACCAAGGATGGTACAACAATATCTGATGGCCCATTCTTAATATTTAAATCAATCAGTGCTGTATTTTTAATTCAGGAAAATGGGGCTTTTTAAATCAGAGTGACTCATATGTTTGTAAACCCATTCATAAAGCAGGTTGGCTTATGGCCCATGCGATTCGAAAATAGAAAATTATTCAAATAGTTGTTATGTCCTTAATTCTTAAAACCAACTTAAGTTTATGTTGTTATTAGTTGATATTAAATTAAAGTCATCTAGGGATTTTTTGTTATTAGTAAAGAAAGGGGGTGTGGAATTTCAATAAGTCCATCTGAAATTATTGTCGTTATCAAACGAATGAGGGGTACAATTACGAATAACAAGCCCATTACAATTCTTTTAAATTTAGCCCATTTTATTTTTGTTTTAGAGAAAATTAATTAAAAAAAAACATTTTCTGATATTATAGTAAATTTACTAAAATAATATTTTTTATAAAAATTATAAAAACACTTTGTTAATAAATTTTATTTTATTAAGAGTTTTTTGGGAAAAAAATGTTGGGTCAAGTTACAAAAGCCGGTTAGGCCCAATTCACACTAAATATGTTTATTGTAATTAGTTGGTGTTCTTGCAGTACAATTTGGAAAAAAATGCATTGGGCTAAGAGCAAAAAAAAAACACAGGCCCAAATATCATCTAACAGCCACTGTGTCAATTAGAACCAAAAATGGATGTTTTTATCAATAATCATCACTGTTCCAATTTGCAACATTTACGCATGTTTTTTCTTCAACATAACAATTATTGTAGATATTTATTCTGCAAATCAAATCTTCTAAGAGGCAAACTCCAGATTTTTTTTACAAACAAAATCTAAAAAGATTGAATCCTAAAATCAATTGTAGATCAGTTATAACAGAGTCCAAGCCCATAAATCTCCCTTACAAACAATTGGAATCTCTAATGTACAGAGGAATAAGAATAAAAGGTACATAAAACTTAAGCAAATCTCTACAAAAGCAATTTCAGAAAATCTCATTATTGCCCAAATCCGGAGTTACTGAGTTAAGAACAAATCTAGTCTTGTACAGAAGCAAATCTCAGAAAAATGATATCAATATCATGTAAATCTCTATTACAAAATAAAAATACATAAAATCAAATCTTTACAATCCGAAAATTACAGAAATCAGTAATCAATCAAAGGAGTTTCAATCCCTATATATCTCTAAATTCCTAATCTACGTAACAAATCTCATAAACTCTAAAACCTAAAGAAACTATAAATACAAGGGAAAAGAGAGAGTAAAGGGGGTTGTCTGGTGGTTGACAGAAGAAGAACAAAACCATACCGCGAAGTTGCAAACAGAGAGACGCTTGAAGTCGAATCCCTTTGCGAGCAAACATCATTGAAGAAGGGAAGAACGGTTGGGGTTTCATTGTCAAAAACCACAACTGTCATTGACGGCCGCTTCCAATCAACCACCGCCACATTCAATCGGAGCCGGACACTTGGACATTCGAAGGGGTAATTTTTTTCCCCTATTCAAATTTATTTGTTTTATGATGTAGGGCTAGGAGGTTATTGGGGGGTAGATCGGGTTGTCCTCTCTGGTGCCGCCGTGGTTGCCATTTTAGGGTTAACGATAAAAGGAGAAAGGGGAAGGGTGTAATCGATAGAGAGAAGGAGGAGAACTTTACTGTAAAATGAACAAAATAGATTTTGTAAAAAAATGAAGAAAAAAAGCACAATAACTTGCATGCTGTTTGGATCGTATACGTCGCGCCTAGTGTAATAATCATGCACCCTCAACTTCATCCTTTAGATACGCATCAAACGTCTGTTAGGTCAAGTTCCATGGAAAGACCGTGATCCCTTGCCTCACCCAATCCACCAGGCTTCTTTCCAAACGCGTTGGGCTTAGGCCCACTGCTCTTCACACCCTCTTTCCAGCAATTTGCTAAAATGCAAAGCCATATACACCCCCCTGGGAATTTATATTTGGGCCTAGCCTAGTTTATTTTTAACACCACCACACTTTTATTATATTTAAATATTTTATTATTATTATTATTATAATTCCCTAATTTTCTTCCTTAATTAATTATATTAATTATTATTATATAATTATTATTTATATACTAACATTTAAATTATTTTTATTCAAGTGCATATATTATTTTCTCATATTCTTTGCATCAAGTATTTTTAATCATGCATTAATCAAGATTTTCGCAATTAATACAGTAAAAAACACAAACCAAGCACCAAACTATTTTTGCGAACAAATTAAGCTAATCAGCCGTCTTTTTTGCAAATGGGTTTCAAACAAATTTTGGCTTGCTGCGTACTCAGTGAAAATTTTCACAATCACTACTCTCGACCGAGTGCGAAGTGATTCAAAATGTATTTGCAAACCCCTAAAAGACACCAACCCATACGAACTACGAATTGGGACTCTGATTCCTCATAAGAGGATACGTAAGCACGCGATCTAAAATCGTGGCGAGTCTTGCTAATTAAAACTTAAAACACTATTTACCCCAAACCTAAACCTAGGTCTAATATCCTTTTGAACAAGGTAGACGAAAGGTGCCTAACACCTTACTTTTGTCTATTTGGGTCTGAAACCTAGAATCTCTGTATGTGAATTAGGGTTTTCTGTTAGGTTCCCTTCCCTAGGATAAAAACTAATAGTGGCAGCTCTGATTAAAAATCCAGTTGCTACACAATCGTCCCAGAAAACCTCCAATTTCCTTCTTAGTAAGGGGAACTGGCATTTCTTGAATGGCTTTAACCTTGACATGATCAACTTCAATACCTTTACCACTGACGACGAAACCTAGGGGTTTACCAGATCTTACCCCAAAGGTGAACTTGTTTGGATTCAAACTCAACTTATATTTCTTCAACCTATCAAACAACTTGTGCAGGTGGAAGACATGATCTTCTTCAGTCTGAGATATGGCTATCATGTCATCAACGTAAACATCTATCTCATGATGGATCATGTCATGGAACAAAGCTACCATAGCACGCTGATGTGTTGCACCGACGTTCTTCAAACCAAAAGGCATACTACAATGCTTCGGGGGGGGGGGGGGGGGGGGGGTATTTACATGTCCAAAAATGGGGGGAAAATAAAGAAAAGTAGTAAAGTAACATCTTAGTTAATTCTATTACATTCCATCAGTAGACACATTAGTATAAAAAAGTGCAAAAGTAAGTAACGCGCGTGAAATGGAAAGAGTCGTCTAAAACCCTAAAAAAATCTAAGTAAAAGAAAATCTTTTGGTTTTTGTTTATTTTTTACTAAGAAAAATAATTAAACTAAATCTAAATTTAATTAAGAAAATAAATATTAAATGAAATTAACCTAATTCTAATATTTTTGTGTTTTTATTAAGAAAATATTTGAATTAAATAAACCTAAGTCTAGTTGATTTTAAATTGATAAAATGAAGTTAAAATAATTAATAAATTAAATTAATGAAAATTAAACTAATTGAAAAAAAACCTAAGCCTATGGTTATTTTTTTTCTTGGATTTTTTATGAAAAAATACTTTTGAAATTAATAAACAAATAAATAAAATGAATGAAGAAATAAAAATTGGGCCTGATTGGGAAGCAAATAGGGGGGTGAGGATTGAAAATTCGCTAGGCCCATACTAAGCTGGCCCAAAAACTGTATGGATCCAGTGTGAGGATCCCCTGAGTGTCCATGATGGGGATGCATGCTTAATGCGTTTGGATCTGGATGTATTGACATTTGGAAGGCATGGATCTGATGACCTATGGTATACGTGTGTGGCATGGCTGTATGGAATCTTCAAGAGAATGTTAGAAAAATAAAAAATGCTGGACCTGGGACTCGAACCCAGGTCATTTCCCTTTGAATACATACGCCATGCCATCTGAGCTTCCTTTTAATTTCTGTATCCTAATAAATGCATAATATTATATTTGAAAAATGACTCAAAATATATTAAAAAATAATACGTGTACGCTGATCGGCCCCTTTGCATTTGAATGAGCCAATCAGGACACATTGCCCTGCCACGCCAGCTCCTACCTGAGTCAAACGACCAGAGGGACGCCGAAGTCAAAATCCGATCGTCTTCTCTGGTACATCAAAACATGGATCCTACGAATTCGTTAGTTTCAAGACTGAACCAAAACCCTATTCCACTTAAAATTTCACCTGATCACAAATCTGGCCTTAGATTGGCTAGAAAACTCCTGCATCTTGAGTTATGAATCAAAAACCCTAACAGGGTTTGATCATGGAATTTTATGATCTACACATCATGCATTCAATATAATGCTTTTAACCTTCTCTAAGGATGCCCAAAAACTCATACACGTGTGTTAAAACATTCGACAATTCGTAAAAATAAAGATTTGGAGTTGAGATTTTACCTAAACGGTGATGACTTGGATCTGACGATCTGGGACGCTTCAAGCTTTGATAATGGTTGGAACAGGTCCCTGGGAACCTCAGGAGCAACGTATGATCGCTAGATTGAATTGAGAGCACCTGCAAAACGTGTTTCAACTTTTGCAAGTTTGGTTAAAATTTTGTAATTTTTTGTGGCTCTCTAGGTAATGTCTCTGCGTGTGTTTGGCTTGCATATGTGATGTATTTATAGTGGAGATGGAGGAGATAAGGTAAGAAGGAAAGAAATCATCCCATTAAGCCATGGTTTAAACACCAAAATCAAATTTGAAAAAATTCCAGAAATGGTCATTGTTGCACATTTTTTTGGGGGATGAACCTGGACAGCCTTGCACGAATTTATGGACCTAAAATCAATCCCAACCAAAATCCTAAGTGTCATGATCCATCATTCACTATTTTATATAATTTATCTTGTATTTATGTGAATAAAAACAAAATAAATATGGATAAATTAGACCAAAAAAAGGAGGTAAGGTAAGAACGAATTTATAGGTCTTCCATAAGGTTATGAAGATGTTTTAAGTCCAAGAAATTAAGCCATTGATCAATTTTGCATTTGAAGAATTTATCTTGATATAAATGGTCTTGACAAAAAGTGACTTTTATTGACTTTTTGAAATGACCTGTAATGTATGAGCTTGTATCTTTCAAATGATGCATTTCTTGGACTTGAAGGAAAAAGAGAAGTTGTAGGGAATGAGATTCTATTCAATATGAGCTTTGGTTGGGGAAAATATATGAATTATGTGAATGTTATTCCTGGTCAAAGTTCAGTTGACTTTTCCTATAGAAACCCTAATTTAGCAATTTTTGACTTTTGGTAGATTAAGAGCATTTCTTGAGGAATCATAATCAACCCTTGATTAAATTATGGGTATCAATTCAAAATGTTAGTATAATGTGCTAATGGACAATAAAGGCGAAGCGAGTAATGAAAATACCATCAGGACCTGGGATCGAATCCCAGGTCCCCCATATGCCTTGTTATATTTTTTCTTCAGGTAATCAAGTGTTGATCCCAGCGTGAAATCTACCATGCACTCTCAAGCATTCAATGGACAGATGGCCATATGCTAGATCTGAGGGCCAAGAGATGAACGTCCATCATTGGATCCAGTCAACCAGCGCACATGGAATCCAGGGAAGTCAACCAGGCCAACGCTAACTTGGGCCTCTGAATTGCTATTCCACACCTCCAAATCAGGCCCAAACCTCCTATCTCTTTCTATTTCTTTTATTTAATATTATTTATTTTATTATTTTTATTTAATTATTAACCAATTAAATCTTTTTCCTTAATAAAATTAAAACCAAAAAATATTTTCTTTATTAAATTAAATTTCAGTACTTTATTTTTTTATTAACAAATATTAATTTAATTAATTTAAGCCATTAATTAGGATTAACTTTAATATATTTTGTAAAATAATTAAAATCAACTAGACTTAATTAGGTTTTTTTATTAACATTGATTAATTTTATTTTCTTTCTTTAAATACAAAAAACCCAAAAAATATTTATTTTTATTAATTAGATTAATTAATTAATTTAATTTATTAATTAATTTAGGATAGTTTATTTCTTAAAATTCAAAAACAGCAAAAAAATATTTTTCTTTAACAAAGGGTCAAAACCCTAAAACTTGCGCCCGATTTAATTTCCCGCACGCGATCCATTTTATATCATATTGTATTTGTTTCCGGAATGTAATAGATAATTAGGACTGTTTTTATCGCTTTATTTATTTTCCGCATTTAAATTTCAAAGGGTTGTTTTTGGCGATGTAAATACCCGACGCCTTGTAATTTAATTTCCGTAATTTATTTCCCACAAATATAACTGTTAGATGTTTGATAATAGGGATGCATGACAAGACCGAATATTTTAACCTAAAATCAACATAGATAACCATTAACATGTACAAAGATAAAATTAACTGAAAACGACACACTCTCACATGCGCACTCTTAGGGTACATCCCACTTGGTTGCCTTCGTACACGGTCATTAAGTATAGGTTGTTTTAGAGGTCACCCTCTTGTCCAAAGATCATAGTCGCCTCGAAACGGTTGCCTCGGATATTGTTGCCTCAAAATAAATGATCTAAGACATTAGGGTTACCGCTAAGGCGTCCTAACATTGTTTGGTGACCGTAATCCCTAAATTCGAATTGACCCTTAAACTCCAACGACGGTGCTACCTATTCATCAATAGTAGGATAGCATTGTCTAAAGGAAGATAGCATAGAATGATTCTTTTTTCAAGTAGGTATATGGTTCTTAAGTACTTCTCTTTTAAAAACAAAATCTTTTTCACACTTACACCTTTCAAACAAAAACTTCTTCAAACACACAAACACAAAGAAAAGAAATTTTGAAAACATATGAGCAAGTACCTAAGAGCCCGTGGATAACCACGGATAGAAAGGGTGCTAACACCTTCCCTTTCTATAATCTACCCCCCGAACCCGAGAAACATCTCGAAAAAGGAATTTTTCTATACTTTTTTCCTTTCCTTGTTGGATAAAATAAAGGTGGTGGCAACTCTTGCTTACCGCGACATTTTGCAAAAACAAACGCAAAACGCAAACCAGCATTCCAAAACACAGTCAGTTCTTTCCCACCGTATCACAACATCCATATTTGAAACTTGGTCAAACAACACATTAGAGGATTATCCATCTCTTTTGTCCCCCGTCAGGGTACATAAGAATAAAATCCTTCAAAAGAAAGATGAACGACCAATTTTCTGGGAATTATTCATCCCTAAGCAGAAGTCGAACGTCCCCAGCGGAGTGTCCTCAAACAGAAAGAAGGAATCCCCAAAAATATGTTCTAAATAAAATTGAGAAACTACTGTCTTTATCCCCAACAACAGTCAGGGATTTAGTTTCCCTAACAAATATGTTCTAAACAAAATTGAGAAACTACTGTCTTCATCCCCAGCAACATTCAGGGATTTATTTTCCCCAGCCAAAGATGTTATACAAAGCTACCAATACATTCCAACGACATATTGCACCCATACAACATTTATAGAATATCATAGCATATGCATACGGAACACATATAGTATTCTCATTTAATTTGAGAGCATCATTATGCAATGCATTTCATGCATCATGACATTGCATAAAACTAACTTTGTCTTTTTAGGTTAAGTTCCCGAACAGATGAATATTATCAGCCATCTATAGACAAGTTGTAGAGCAATCCCTGAAACAGGACATGGCGACTATCTATATGACCAGATGATTTCCTTCAGAGATTCATTCTGAAAAGCATTCCTCTCAGAGACTAAATGTGACGAGAATTTCCTTCAGAGACTGGTTCTGACGAGCATTTCCTTCAGAGATTTATTCTGAAAAGCATTTCCTTCAGAGATTTATTCTGAAAAGCACCTCCCTCTGAGATTTATTCTAAAAAGAACCTCCTTCAGAGACTAAATATGACAAGCAGTTTCCTTCAGAGCATCATTCTGAAAAGCATTTCCTTCATAGATTCCTTCTTAAAATCATTTCCCTCATATAGGATCAGATAGATTCATTATGAAAAGCATTCTTTAGATACAGTCAGGCATAGACTCATTCTAATACGGATATCAGATACAGTCGAGCAAAGACTCATGCTGATCCTCTTATAGATACAGTCAAGAAATAGACTCATTCTAGAACATCATTCAGATACAATCTAGACATAAGATTCATTCTGACACTCCCTAGCGTATTTTCTAGATACAGTCAGACACAGACTCACTCTAGTATACTTCTCAGATATAGTCGGACATAGATTCATTCTGATACTCCTATCAACAGTTTCTTGGGATGGAATCTATAAGCCCATCTTCGACAACACTCTATGTTGTACCCCAAAATTTTCCCTCCTATTTTCTTCAAGACATTCTTCTAGGGTTCTCACATGCTCAAGGATGCTCAAGAATTGATCAGACAAATTCTCCTCCTAAAGCAATGGGTCCGCAACTAGGGTTTCATCTTGCACAAGGAAGAATGGGTTTCAAAGGTATCAAATGGTTTTCATGGTTCATCATAGGTATTAAACAATTCTCATGTCAAGTTTCAAGTCTTACATCACAAGTTTGCTTAGTCAATGGCTCGAATGATTGAAAGTCAACTGTATTAGGTAAAAAGTCAACTATGGTTAATATACAGTCAAACATCAAGATTTTTGGTCAACATTAACATTTCGAAGATATACTCATGATTTTATCAAGGGTTGATCATGATTCCTCAAGACAAGCCCTCAAATCATTAAAAGTCCAAAGTTACTAAATTAGGGTTTTCTTAAGGAAAAGTCAATTGAACTTTGACCAAGCACAACTATCACATGCTTCATCCGATTTTTCTAAAACAAAGCTCATTTTGAAGGAAATTCAATTCTCTACAACTTTTTATCTATATGCTCAAGTGCAAAAAGTGCTTCATTTGAAAGATATGATCCCATACATTATAGGTCATTTCAAAAGTCAACAAAAAGACACTTTTTGTCAAGGCAACTTACATCAAGATGAATTCTCCAAATGCAAAAATGATCAAAAGATAAATTTAAGAGGACATCTTGACATTTCCAACAAGTAAAAGATCACCTGATTGAGAGAGTTGTGACCAGTGCAAGTTGGGAAATTTTGGTAAAATGCGTGAAGTGCAAAGTGAGCAAACTTGAAATTTTGAACTAGTGGACCTAATTTTTGATGTTCAAGCATGTTCACAATGTATTAGGAGACCTCTAAATCCATGCACATATTTTTCATGATTTTTATTTCCTTTATTTGAATTTTTATTCATTTAAATGAAATTAAAATAAATAAAATATGAGGCAATGCATGTGGGCTCACTTCTTGGATAAATTCAGGCCCAAGACAACTCATGCTAACCTATTAATCTTACCAAAACTGTATGAGCATGAAAAGGGAAAGAATTCTCTCAAAAAGGTATGTTGTAAGTGCGTTTTATTTTTGTCTCATAGGCCATGAATGAATTGGTCTCCTTGCCATATTTTACTCACCTCACTTCTTCCTCTATATATACATGCCAAATCAGAAGCACAAGACACGACTCCCTTCCTGAAAAAGCTGGCCAAAATTCCTCAATATTTTTTAAAACCCTATGTTTTAAAATCTGTGTTACAAGCCCTCTCCTACCATAACTTCAATACCATTCACTTTCTGGAGCATCAAAGGGTAGGTTTGGATTATTTGTCGTGATCTCAAACGCGTGAAATGCATAACATGGCCTCACCGATTTTCATATTTTTTTCATAATTCATTTATTTCATCTTGTTTTGTTTTAAATTAATTTGATGTTTCTGATGAGTTTCTAAGATATCCTTGAACAGGTTTGAGTAAGTGTTAGGGTCTCATGCACTCATATTTAAAAGGCACCATATTTACATCGATCAATGTAGTTTAACTCAAAACACATAATACAAAGACCCATAGCCAAAACTAAGGCCGTATTTAGATCTGGAAGGGTTAAATTAGGGAGGATATGATGTTTTGGGGTTACTAATGCTTGATTTTAGCAAGTTAGTGATTTGTAGGTCATCGGAGAAGATGACCGAAGCTAGGGCTCCAGCACTTCTCCGACCATAAAAGTCATTTTGTATATTTGTTGATTTTGTTTGATTCAGATGAAAGGAAGTAATAGCCGCCCCAGTGGTAAGCATGTGTTTGTAAGGGTGTTAGTGTACCAGGGTATGGGTTTGATCTCTTCCCCTGGTATGTTATTTTTCATGCTTTTCTATTTCATATCCAATACAAGCCAGGTCCACGCGCTCACCATACGCTCTCACATCAACACCATCAAATCTAGATCCAGGGAATCAAATCTCACGCCCACGTTAGACCCCCAAGAAGGAGTTGTATCGGATCACACGCAAGCAACTGGGCTGTTGTTTTGGGCCTAACATATTTGCTTTTCTGACTCTCTTATGAGTTACTTTTGCAGGCCTATTTCTTTTTTTTTTTTACAAATTCTTTTTTTTAAACATAATTAATTTTTTTCCAATTAATTATTTAAAACTAACCTAGATTTAGGTTTAAATTAACTTGACTTTTTTTCATTTATTTAAATTAAATTAACTTTTTTTTGTTAATAAATTAATCAAGTTAATCAACTTAATTATTATACTTTTCTTCAATTAAAGAAAACTTAGTTTTTTTATAGGTTTTAGTTCCTTTTTCTCAAAAATAAAAAAATCAATTAATCATCATTTATTTTCCTTGAAATAAACTCCTCGTCTCTTCTTGCAATATTCGCGATTTTCTCTTTTTTTTCGCATTAATTTTTTCATAATATTGTAATTCATAAATGTTGTAATAGCTTAAACTGGGGTTTACTGTTTCTTCCCCCCATTTTTATGGTTTTGTATCCCCCTTCCCGAAGCATTGTAATAGCATAGGAAATCTATTTTATGTCTTTACCGCTTTCCCTATAAACTGCTAAATGTATGCTAGGCTTGTATGGAAAGATTAAAAGCAACCATAGCTAACCCTAATATGCAAGATAAATAAATTAAATTAAAACACCATTCACACATGCACCTCTAGGGTGACTCCACTTGTTGCCTTCGGAAAACAGTCATGTCCCTCGAACATGGGACGCTTTAGCAAAGACCCTCAGTTAAAAGATCGTAGTCCCTCGATGACCCTTCGATGCTGCCTTTGGTAAACGATCTTAGTCCCTTAGGACAAATTTCTAAAGCATCCTATGAGTTGCCTTTATGACTGTATGATGACCCGCACCTGTCCCTCAAACATCCAATAATAGAGCTTCCTACTAACTAATGGTGGGATAGCACTATCTAAAGGAAGAGGAAAATAATGTGAAAGACTTTTGAGTAGGTAGATAGCTCGTAGTAGCTTGCTCACAAACAAAAACATTTTTCACATAAAACAATTATTTTCTAAAATATTTTCAAAACAAACACTTTGTATGCGTTCTCAACGATACGAAAATCATTACAAAGTTTGTCGCACTTAGGGATTTTCAAAATATTTTCAAATACACACACTCACAAAGCATTTTTAAAAGTGAACTAGCGATTAAGATCTCGTAGATAACTACGGATGAAAAGGGTGCTAATACTTTTCCTTTTCATAACCTACCCCCCTTACTCAGAAAAATTCTCAAAGGTCTTTCCTATTCTTTTTACCCTTTCCTTTATTGGATAAAAGAAAAGTTGGTGGCGACTCTTGCTAACCGCAACATTTGCGATTAAATGCAAAAACTAAAAGACAATTCTCCCACCATATAACAGAACTTGTGACTCTGATGGGGAACTTAAAAGTGGGGATATGCTTTGTATGCTTTATATTTCGGGATATGCTTGGGTTTATTTCTTGTATAGATCTTATACCTGGATCTGGGGGCATTTTAGGTAAATAGCTATAGATCGTGGAAACTATATGGTGTAGACCGATATGGTTGAAGCGATGGCTATGTTAGTGCGGCATATTGGTTGGTTCAGGTGTCCCTTGAGTTAGTCAAGGATAATGTTGAGCTTCTGCGTGGTGTCATAAAGCACTAACTGACCTTAGAACCTTAGTTGACAAAACTTAGCCTTTAGAAAGTAGTGAGATGGTCGGCTTTGGTATAGACTGAAGTTTGTTGATACTCAATCCTACACTCATTAAGTTCGGACTCTCGGGATATTTCGGTCGCAAATCAGATACTATGCTGAAACAATGCCTGAGAGAAAGATCGGTGATATGAGATTCCCAGAACCCGTTTACTTCTTTTAGGACAGGTAGAGCCAACTAAACTCAAGAGGGTACTTACCTATAGACTCCATGCAAGCCTGAACCTAAGGCCTTGTGTATTTTGATTGTGTTTGATTAAATTATTCAAACATGACATCATAACATCATGACATCATGACATCATGACATCATCATTTTCACTGACCATTTCAAGAACCAAGGGATTTATCTTTGTTCTTTGTTGTAGGTTATAGATTCTGATCGCAGAAACACTATCCGGATAAATTTTGTATGGGTACCTTCTCATCTTAGAGTGTTAGTCTCAAAGGTTCCTAAAAGCTCTCAATTTACCAAGAGGCATGGTCATCCACTCATTTTTGTTACATCGGGTTTTAATGAAGACATGATGAGTGTGTTATTCCAGTTCTTTTACCCTGCACATCATTGTTTCACCTTTCCAGATTATCAGTTGGTACCCACAATGGAAGAGTTTTCTAAACTACTGCGAGTACCATTTCTGGATCAGACACCCTTCACCGGTTTAGAGAAAGCTCCACAACCTGAAGATATTGCAACAGCCTTACATCTGAAGCAGTCCGACATTATATCTAATTGGGAAACAAGAAGTTGAGTCAATGGCTCTCTTGCTAAATTTTTGTTAGAGAAGGCTCAGTTGTTTCTTGATGCTATGAGTTTTCAGGATTTCGAGGAAATCTTGGCTTTGTTGATCTATGGTTTTAATATTATTCCCTAATCCAGACCAACTCATAGATGTGAATGCAGTCAAAAATTTCCTTACTCGTAACCCTGTGCCTATTTTTCTTGGAGATGTTTTGCATTCTGTTCACACTCGTACTATAAGGAAGCGAGGGAATCTTATATGTTGCATAACTTTTCTATCCACGTGGTTTATTTTTCACCTTCTCTGATCAATAATGAAGAATTAGCAAGGTTCGAGGTGGTCTCAAAGGATGATATTGCTCTCTCATTCAGATATTTATTGGTGTTCCCGATCTCAAGAAGATGTTACTATTATTGACCATTGTGTGGAATTCCCTAATGTTCCACTCCTAGGCATTAGGGGAGGTATCACTTACAACCCTTCTCTAGATTTAAGTCAATTTGGTTATGCTCGAAGAGACAGTCCTCGTGACATGCTTATCCAGGGTATTGTATTCAATTACGAAAATGATCCTCAAGGTTATCATCAAAAGCTTATACACCCTTGAGGCATGGTAAACAAGATTGATAGCAATACTTTAGGAAAAAATAATTCCATCCCTTTGGAGCCATACATCAGATGGGTATGATCTCGTGCTCAAAACCTTATAATGCCATTCTTTATAAACAGATATGTCATTCTTCAAAATAATCCCACTGGCTTACCAGTAACTGTGGATCCTGTTACCGAGGGGGATATTCCTTATACCATTCTTCATCCAGATATGCCTACTAACCTTGAAGAGCTGCAGATTTCTTGGATTCAACTAAAAGAAAAAAAGGACACCTTTGAGACTCAGTTATATGCTAGCGAGAAGGTGTTGGAGCTGACAAAACAACTCCATGAAGAGCAGAGCCTTAATGCATATGTCAACATGAAGAGGAAGCGTTCGGGGGAGACTTGAGTCTTAGGTTTTAGGAGTTTATATTTTTGTCTCTTTGAGACCCTCTTGTTTTCATTGTAAGCCTATGAGGAAATTATAATTTGAACTTACTAATAAAAGCATTTGTTTCTGCTTCCTTTTGATTAACGAATTTAAATCTCACAAGGTCCTTGAAAACATTGCATTTACATATCATGCATCATTATGTAATAGGTTTTCCAATACAGGTTTTCTCATCTACTTATTATTTATTTCAGTATAAGATGGCTCTCTAACAAATTGTCAAGGAAATCCAAGCTCAGCACGCCCAATTTCAAGAGACTCTTCTGAATCTGTCATAGGGGGAAAAAGATCTGATGGCGCTCGTCGCCAAGAAAAAGAAGACTAAAAAGCCAGCTGCTATCCTCAATATGGGGACAAGATTAAAAGGTCCTGCTCAACCGGTTCAAGTGGACGATATTTACTCTGAGGAAGACGACAACCAAGAAGAGGAGGGTAGAAGCATTAAGCCTAAAGGTAGAAATAATCAGGCTTCTGAAGATGAAGACTACTCCGATGAACAGTATCCTCCTGTAGATGACAAGTACAAGTAGTTGGAAGACTATCTCAAAGCTATGGAAATCCAGAAAGTGCCTGGATTGGATTTTGGAGAACTAGGTCTGATCTCGGGGGTGGTCATACCTCACAAGTTACAGGTCCCCCATCTTTTCTAGATATGATGGGGTCTCTTGTTCCAAACTTCATCTAAGGTCGTATGTTTGAAAAATCCAACCCCATACTGCTGACAGGAAGTTATGGGTCTATTTCTTTCAAGAAATCTTGTTCGTCACTTAAATTGAATGGTTCTATCAGCTGGAAGGAACCAAAATTCACATATGGGAAGACTTGGTTGCTTCTTTTAACAAGCAGTGTCAATATAATGCTGACCTTGCACCGACTCGTGTGCAATTGTAAAACATGTCCATTGGCTCGAATGAAGGGTTCAAGGAGTATGCACAAAAATGGAGGGATTTAGCTGGAAGGGTGCAACCTCCCTTGTCTGACCGAGAATTAGTTGATATGTTCATGGGCACTCTAATAGGCCCGTTCTTTAATCTTCTCATTGGGAGTTCTTTAGCTGGTTTTACTGAGCTGATACTGACAGGAGAAAGAGTGGAAAGTGGTATTAAGAGTGGGAATATTCTAATGTCTATGTCTTCTAATGCTATGAAGAAGCCATTCGGTGGTGAAAAATAATCCAATGTTGTCTATGGCCAGAAGGGCTATAGTAAAAATGATCGCCATCAGTCTGTAAGAGCGGTGTTGATCTCTAATCCAACACCTGTTCAACAACAACAACAACAGGGAAACCGACAAAGGCCAGAGGCTCCGATAAGGCAGTTTACCAAGATCAACATGCCTTTATCTCAAGCATTGTAACATTTGTTAAAAGTTGAAATCATTTGACTGCGGGATCCTCCTCAGAATCCCAACACATCCTCTCCTAAGTTTAATATGAACGCGAAGTGTGTCTATCATTCTAACAATCCTGGGCACGACACTAACAACTGTTGTGCCCTGAAAAACAAAATTCAGGACATGATTGATAATAAGGAAATTGAGTTTGATCTTCCAGAGACTCCAAACGTGATTACTACACCGATGTTGAAGCATGATAAAGGCAAAAGTGCTATTGAAGATGTTCTATATGTTACCACTGTTGATGATGTGGTTACTCCTCTCTCAACAATCAAAAAGAATTTGTTATAAGCCAGTTTATTTTAGGTTTGTGTTAAAGAATGTTACTGTTGTGCAGTCCAACCCAATTGCTGCAGGTTACTGAAGGAAGGCGTTCATCGCCTGATGGATGAACATATAATCTTGATCGAGAAAGTTCTATATGTTGAGAATTTATGTCAATATTTGTTTGTCGTATCCGGTACTCCTATCAGGATAACTTCCAAAGGTCCTGTAAGGATTATTGCCAATACAAAAGCTGCTCCTCTGATTATCACTACACCTGGACCCATCCCATATTCTTCGGATAAAGCTATTCCGTGGAACTATGGATCCGACGTCTACTACCATGGAGTAAAACAAGAATTGTATGATGAAGATACTGAAGATGTTGATCTCAATGTTAACAATATTGCGGGGACCAACAAAGTTACTAGAAGAAGAAGTATTTTCTCCTCGGAAATCTCTCTGAAAAATGTTGCTACACCTATTCGAATTGACATTACTAAGACAATTGTCGAGGCACGGGGTAAAGAGACAATAACAAAGCCTTCCCAGATGGAGGCGCCTAAAGAAATCTCGGTTAAAGACACCTCTAGACAAGAGGTGGAAGAGGTTTTTAAGATCATTCGCAAAAGTGACTATAAAATTATTGAACAGCTGGGGCAGACCCCGTCCAAAATCTCCATGTTATCTTTACACTGTCTTCTGAAGCCCATGCGCGGGCTTTAGTAAAATTCTTGAAGACTGCTCACGTGCCACAAGAAATTTCGGCTGATCAATTTGGAATGAAGGGGCACTACGCCGGAGGGGAGAAATCATAATAGGGCCATGTATGTCTCCATTGAATGAAGGGGCACTATGTTAGTTCATGTGTTAGTTGATATTGGCTCTTCACTGAATGTTCTTCCAAAAGGAACTCTTCACAGACTGGATTGTGAAGGGGTTATGCTGAAACACGGTGACATTATAGTTCGAGCCTTCGACATGTCAAAAAGAATGGTGCATGTAGAAGTGGATCTTCTTATCAAAGTGGGTTCACAGATATTTAAATCCACCTTCTATGTAATGGACATTCGTCCAGCTTGTTCTTGCCTATTGGAACGTCCCTGGATCCATGGGGAAGGTGTTGTTACCTCCACCTTGCACCAGAAATTAAAGTATCCTGTGAAAGAAAAGATTTTTACTGTCGGCGGAGAAGAGGAGTACATGGTTAGTCACCTGAATTTGTTCCGGTATATGGAGATGGACGGGGAATTCATTGAGACCCCATGTCAAACTTTTGAAGTGATTTCCCCTGGTGCTATTAAAGATGTTTCTGCCATTCCAAAAACGGCCAGAATTCCTTACAAGATGGCTTCCTTAAAAGATGCCAAAGATACTATAGAATAAGGTGGTTGTACTATTTGGGGTCATCTTTCTGATATCCCTTATAAATATGACAAGTTTGGTTTGGGCTTTACTGGAGAAGGATGAAGGGTTGTTTGTCGCGCTCGTGCTAGGAGACCTTTGTTCCGTACCAGCAATAACAGAGTCAATGCTATAGAAGACGCTGACAGTGATTATGACTTCAACAACGATTGGCAATGGACTCGACAATTGGAAAGCAAAAGACATTATCCCTATCTCCTTTATTCAGGATTAATAGCTACGTACATGTCTTATTGCTTTTAAAAGATTTTTATTATATAATAAACAATGACTTTAAACTTTGTGTCGTACCCGGGGCACAATGGTTCATTTGTTAAGGGTTGACAATTCATAAACATTGTTCATTTAAATAAAAACATTGGACGCTTTGCATTCAAATATTGTGCTCTCTAATTTTTCATTTACTTCATTGAATTTTCAAATAGCTATGTGTTCTTAAACACACCCACACACTACATTGCAGATCCTCGTCTACTTTGGATCTCATTGATAACAATTATGCTATTGTCGCTTATGACTTTGAAAATCTGATCCCCCAAGACGAGGATGAATATGAGGAAGATTGTGAAATACCTGGAGAACTTGTCAGACTCTTAATAAAAGAAGAAAAGGTTATCCAACCACATGAAGATCCAGTCGAAGTTGTAAACTTGGGTACCAAGACAGATAGGAAAGAAGTTAAGATATGCGCCAATTTAGAGAGCAGTGTCAAGAACAGGTTAATTCAGATGTTGCATAACTAAGTTGAAATCTTTGATTTGTCGTACGAAGACATGCCAAGGATTGATACTGATATTGTGGTTCATCATTTGCCAATGAAATAGGGTTATTCTCCGATTAAGCAGAAGGTTCGTCGCATGCATCCTGAGATGTCAGAGAAGATCAAGGCCGAGGTTATAAAGCAATTCGACTCAGGTTTCTTAGTAGTAACATCATATCCTCAATGGGTTGCTAATGTCTCCCCGGTACCAAGGAAAGACTGCAAGGTACATATGTGTGTAGGCTACAGGGATCTGATCAGGGAGAGCCCCAAAGACGATTTCTCAACATATTGACGTTCTGGTCAATAACACCACTCATCATAAGGTATTCTCTTTCATGGATGGTTTCTCGGGTTATAATTAGATCAAGAGGACACCTGAGGATATGGAGAAAACTACCTTCGTCAAACAGTGGGGCACTTTCTGTTACAAGGTTATTCCTTTTGGGTTGAAGAACGTCGGTGCAACTTATCAGCATGCCATGGTAGCCTTGTTCCATGACATGATTCATCATGAGATAGAAGTCTACGTCCGATATGATAGCCAGATCACAGACTGAAGAAGAACATCTTAATCATCTACATAAATTATTCGAAAGACTGAAGAAATACAAGTTGAGGTTGAATCCGAGCAAATTTACCTTTGGGGTAAGATCCAGTAAACTCTAGGGTTTCATCGTTGGCGGTAAAGATATTGAAGTTGATCCCGTAAAATTTAAAACTATTGAAGAAATGTAGGCTCCCTGCACTGAGAAGGAAGTCAGATGTTTCTTAGGACGACTGAATTACAATGCCTAATTCATTTCCCATTTGACTGCTACTTATGAGCTAATCTTTAAGTTGTTGAAGAAAGATCAAGTAGTAAAATGGAACGACGACTGTCAAATAACCTTTGACAAGATTAAGGAGTACCTACAAGAACTTCTGATTCTGATGCCACCAGTTGAAGGAAGACCTTTAATCATTTACCTAACAGTGCTAGAGCTCTCAATGGGGTGTGTACTGGGGCAGCATGACGAGTCTGGTCGAAAAGAGCATGCAATATACTACCTTAGAAAAAAGTTTACCGACTGTGAAACAAGGTATTCACTGCTCGACAAAACTTTTTGCGCTTTGGCATGGGCTACTCGCTGACTAATACAATATATGTTGATCCCTACCACTTTGTTGATCTCTAAAATGGATCCCATCAAATACATCTTCGAGAAGCCAGCTCTCTCCTGAATAATAGCCCGATGGAAAATGGTCTTGACAGAATACGACATTCAGTCTATGAATTTTGAATTCCTAGACGAGAACATTATGCTAGTTACAGACTATGCAGATCTTGAACCGTATGAAGGACCTGGGCTAGGATCCCGATGGACTATGGTTTTCAATGGAGCTTCTAATACACTTGGAAAAGTAATCGGTGTTGTAATTATCTCTCTTCAGGGTTTCCATACACCCTTCACTACCAGACTTTGCTTTGACTGCACCAACAATATGGCTGAACACAAATCGTGCATCATGGGTATTAAAGCTGCTATTGACCTGAGAATCAAGTTCTTGAGCGTATATGAAGACTCAACCTGGGTAATCAGTCAAGTTAAGGGAGAATAGGATACGAAGCATCTGAGTCTTATCCTTTACCGAGAACATGTGCTAACCTTGATTCAGTATTTCGAAGAGATTACATTTGAGCATATTCTAAGAGAAGAGAATTAGTTGGCAGACACATTGGCTACCATGTCATCCATGTTCAAGGTCACATGGGACAATGAGGCTCCCAGAATTACCATTGAAATATTAGATGAACCGACACACTGCTATGAAATTGACACTGATGTAGTAGAAGAAAAACCTTGGTTTCATGAAGTGGAAAGGTACCTTGAGGCTCAAGAATACCCTGAAATGGCATCGGTTAATGACAAAAAATTCCTACAGAGGTTCTCAGCTAAGTTCTTCTTGAGCAATAGAATTTTATACAAGCGCAATCATGATTTGACTCTGCTTTGTTGTATGGACAAGAAGGAAGCATAAGAAATTATGGAAGATATGAATGAAGGAATCTTCGGTACTCACTCCAATGGGCATACTATTGCTAAGAAGATTTTAAGAGCGGGTTACTATTGGTCAACTATGGAAATCGACTGTCACCACCACTCGAGAACTTGTCATAAGTGCCAAATATACGCTGATAAAGTTCATGTACCTCCAATACCTATGAACATATTGACTGCTCCATGGCCATTTGCAATGTGGGGAATTGATATGATTGGAGATATCAAGCCTACTGCTTCTAACAAACATCACTTTATCCGCGTCGCCATTGATTACTTTACATACATAATTATGAGCAAGCAATTAACAGTTCTACCCACTTAAGGTCGTTCCCGTACTTTTCCTTCTCCTTTAGATAGTCTTATCCGTACAATTAGTTAGTAGGAAGCCATGTCTGTTAGATGTGAAGGGACAGGCGTAGGGTCATTGTTCGGTCATCGAAGGTGTGATACAGTGGGAGAACTGACTTGGGATTTTGTGTTTGTGTTCGCAAATGTTTCGGTTTAGCAAGAGTCGCCACCGACTTTTTATTTTATCCTAAGGAAAGGTCAAAAAGCACAGGAAAGACCTTTGAGATGTTTTCTTGGGTTCGGGGAGTAGATTATGAAAAGGGAAGGTAGCACCCTTTTCATCCATGGTTATCCTTGGGCTCTTAGTTACTTATTTAGATCACTTGCTTTTGCTTTTCAATTGTTTGAAATGGTGCATTGTGTGTGGTTTTGAAAGATGTTTTGAAAAGAGGCCATCGTTGTGGCAACCTTTGTAATGGTTCTTGTTTGAATGTATACAAAGGTGTTTTTGTCTTTTGAAAAGATGCTTCAATGTTTTGAAAGTTTGATTTGGGAAATGTTTTGAAATTGTGTTGTGAAGTTACTTGAAAATAACAAGGATGTTTTTTGCAAGTTTTGATCAAGTAACTAAGAGTTGTCTACCCTATTTTACTCAAAGATCTTTCCTATGTTTTTAACCCTTTTGACAGTGTTATTTCACCATTGCATTTGGTGAACAACCTTGTGTTAGGATGTTAAACAGGACAGGCGTGGGTCATCGTATAGACCATGACAACAGTTGTGTTAAGTATTTTTGGCAAATTTTTTGAGGGACTTGATCATTTTGTTTAGGCAACCAAGATAGCGTCATCGAGGGACTATGATCTTTTGTTTTGTTTTTGTTTTGCCAAAGTACCCAACATGCATAACATGGCCCATTTTTAAAGGCAACAAGTGGATTGTAACCCTAGGGGTGCAAGTGTGTATTGCGTTTGATTTTCATGCATTTTTGTCTTTGATTAGATCAAGCTACTTCTTGATTTTTATTTTTGCATACAAACCCTAATTCTCTAATTATGGCATAATTGAAAGCGTAAAGTGCGAGATGGGGGTACAATCTTTGAATGGGGGTGTATTTGACAAGAAATATAAACCCTAGTTTACTATTACATCCAAATTGAATTCCAAGGCATAAATATTAAATGGACAATATTTAAATAAACAAAATAAATAAATATATCAAATATATGAATATGCAAAAAAAATTATGTTTATTTTTCAAGTATGTAAAAATATTTAATGTAAAAATAAAAAATAAATAAAAGATTAATTTTATTAGGTTAAGGGTAAAACCCTAATTTTCTTTAGGAAAGTAAATACATTAATTATTTTATTTATATACAATAAAAGTAAAATAGTATATGTGAGAAAAAAAATACAATATGTTTAGAAAAAGTATTTTTAAGTATATTTAATAATAAAAATAAAAGTGTAACATTTTATATTTTTATTCTAAAATATCTAATAAAATAAAAGTATATATATATATATATATATATATATATATATATATATATATATATATATATATATATATATATATATATATATATATATATATATATATATATATATATATATATATATATATATATATATATATATATATATATATATATATATATATATATATATATATATATATATATATATATATATATATATATATATATATATATATATATATATATATATATATATATATATATATATATATATATATATATATATATATATATATATATATATATATATATATATATATATATATATATATATATATATATATATATATATATATATATTAATTAAATATGTATAATAAATAAAATATATACAAAATAAAAAATATATTTTAGAATAAATATTTTCAGTGTGGATTAAAAATAAATAAAAATATAAAAGCACAATTTATGTATTATTTTCAAGTTTTAATAAATAAGATAAAAGTATTTAAATGCTTTTTATGTTAGAAAAATAAAAAAATAAAATGCAAAATAAATGTGAAAAAATTATAAAAATATTTTTGAGCATTTTTTATATTTGGAAATAAATAAATAAAATCAGAAATGAAAACAAAAATGCAAAAATATAAAATTACAAGAAATTGGATCAGGGGGTGCAAAAAGGAAAAGGGGAGGTGCCAATAGTGAGTCAGGTCAAGCCCAGCCCACCACTTCATCTTCAACCTCCAGATTTTGAAAAAAATCGCTCGCGCTTGTTATCCAACATGGACATCCTGCATACGAGCTCTATTGCAAAAACACATAACATCAAACTTGTAGAGAATTTCAAGATGAATCCAACCATATAAACAACTTATCTTAACTCTCAAAGACCAGACATAATTTCTCTGGCCCTAAAATCTAACCTAGTTTTTTCAGTATGTTCATGGATGAAATTCTCTTAGCATGCTTAATATAAATGAAAACTGAGCATATGTATAGCTTCATGGCAATGAATACTACATTTTTTATTCACAAACCTAAGGCTAAATGTTCCTAAATAGAGAGATAGGAAGTTGACAAAAACCTGTTTCAGCTGACTTCGTGTAGGGCAATGTAGGGATTTTCAACAAGGCTTGAGATGTCTTGGGATTTTCACTTGACCTTCTCCAATAGCCTGCTTGCCTTGAATGTACTTGAATCAACCTATAGAACTCAACTTGCACAAGCTTAAAATGAAAATGGAAAACTCTGTAAATGGAGTTACAGTTGGTGTTTAAGGTTTGGGATAGCTTGGATGAGTTGGATGGAAGGTGTTTGAAGCAACTTGGGGCAAAACGCACGAGCCAATTGAGCTATGGAACTCAAGTTGCAGATTCTGCCTAAACTAGGGCAAAATTTCACTAAGTTAAAAGTTTTAGGGACCCTTGTTCCAAAAATCATAACTTGAGATCCAAGCTTCTTTTGAGAAAAATTTGTGATTCAAAGTTGTAGAATTTGTGAAGGACTACAACTTTCATGTTGGAAGTTTTGTTTGAATACAAATGCATCATGGTGAAAATGTTGGGCAAAGTTAGGAAAAATTAAGAAAATTTCATAACTCCGAATTTTTCTAAGTTATGAAAATTTTCAACTTTAAACCCTAATTTGCAATTTTGGGTTTCTTGATGAACAAGTTTCATATATTGACACATCTTGATGAAAAATGACCCTTGGCACTTGATTTTGACCAAAAAATCAAAGTTTGACTTTTTAGTGTACAATCAAATTTTGATCAGTTGACTGAAAAATTTATCTATCAATCCAATGCAATTGAGATCTTTTGAACTTGTTGAATAGATCAAGATGATGCCATTTAGTCCTTGACTCCATGGTTGAGCCTAATTTTCCATTGGCTAGGTCAAAAAGTCAGAAATTGCCTTTGTACAGTCAAAACCTTTAAAATGACCATTTTGCCCTTTTGGTGATCTGATCAAATTTCTTGTGGAGTTTGGTCCAAACTTGATCAAATGGTTCAAATGAGTTTATAATGTTGATGTGGGTCAAAATTCATGAGTTTTGACTGTAAATTGGCCATAATTGACTTTTTCCCCAATACAGCTGATTTCTAGGTCAATTGTCCAATTGACTGGGCAAAAATTTGATTCAAGGCTTGAAACATGGTATGGACAAACTTATGACTCCAATATGAAGTATGAAAGTCACTTTGAGCATTGAAGGTCCAAAAATCCCTGTGCAAACTCAAACCCTAATTTAGGTCATCAGTCCAAGGAGATGTCTTGAGCAGTGCAAACCCTAGCTTGGTCTTGAGTTCAAAGAGCCTTGTAAAGGGATATGTTGATAAAATGAGAGGGAAAATTTTGGGGTACAACAGCTGCCCCTGTTCAATCTTCTTGAACCTGAAGATTTAGATTGGTGAGTTTGCCTTTTGCGACTCGAAGGTAAAAGAGGATTGGACATTAGAGTGCCCGTAAATTTGCACTCGTCAAAATGTAGCTGAGGGAATGGGCTTAAAGATGCCATTTGGAGATGGTAGAATCTTGCTGGAGATGGGCTTAGATATGCCACCCAGGACTTTTTGTTGAAAATCAGGAGAATGAACACTAGAATGGTAACCGTGTCCGGAATGTATCTGAGTCGTATCTGGAGATTAGATTTGTATAAGCAAAGGAATGGCGTCCTTGTCTGGAGCGTATCCGAGCTGTAACTTTATTTTGATTCTTGAACGAATATCAGAATGACTGCCGTGTCTGGAGTGTATTTGTATTGTATCTGAATTCCGAATGGTGATAGAGAAACATCTGTGTATGGAGCATCTCCGGGATGGGGAATAAATTCTGAATGAGTGACAGAATGGCAATCGTGTCTGGCGCGTATCTGGATTATATCCGAAGTTGAGATCTGTATGAGTAGCAGAATGACTTCCATGTCTTGGAGTGTATCTGAACTGTAACTGGGATCTTGGACAAATGACAGAATCACTTCCATGTCTGGAGTGTATCTGAACTTGAAGTTGATAGTTTGAATCTGAATGAGAAATAGAATGGCTGCCGTGTTTGGAGTGTATCTAATTTGTATCTGATTGCCGAAGTCTGAATGAGTAGTAGAATGACCGCCGTGTCTGGGGTGTATCCATACTATCTGAAATAAAGAGATCTGAATGAGTACCAGAATGACTTCCATGCCTTGGAGTGTATATGTGTTGTATCTGAGATCTTTGAACATTTGTTAAAGATAGCTTTTAATCATATCCTGAAAAGGGTAAAATGTTAGCTAAAACACAAATTTATGTTGCACGACATGTATGATGCGATAAGGTGTGTTCTATCAATGTTTATGATATATGAATGTAATGCATGCACATGTAAGCTTATTAGTTGTCCTGCTGAAGAAAATAAATCCTTGATAGCTAGAGATAATGAAATCTTTGATTGCTTCCGAGCAAAGTAAATCCTTGACCGATGTTGGGGATTCCAACAATCTTTGATTGCTGAAGATGAGAAATCCTTGCTGACTACTGTTGGGGATAGAAAATCCTTGGCAACCTGCGGGGATTATCAAAACTTTGACAACTTCTGTAGGAATGTGTGAATCCTTCATGACTTTCCGGGGAAAATAAGGACAACTCTGACGATCTCTACTGGGAAATTAAAACCTGGGAGGCTTTAACTGGAGAAATAAGAACAAGATCTTCGTTCTGTTGGAAAATAACTCTGTGGGGAGAATACTCATCCTGTCGGGGAGTTAGGAATTTGGGTCATATGCCAATCTACTGGGGTTTTAAGGATGGTTGGGGATAAAAGTTAACCGTCATCTGATTGATTTTCAGTTTTTTAAGATAACTTGCTGGGGAATTTAAGAGAAACCGGATGATTTTCACTGTGGTTTGAAGTCATGGGCTCCGTTAGGGAAGAAAGCTTCATCTTCACTGGGGATCTGTAGTTCAAAGTTTTCTGGCTCCGCAGGGGATCAGGAGTCTGGAAACTTAGTTTTGATGGCGATATGTATTTAATTCCGCTGGGGATCTTGAACCTCAATTTCGCTGGGGATATGTGTTAGATCCGAATGACATATTGCAGGGGATTTCTTCTGGAATAGCCTAAAGACGTTTTCCTATACTTTCATCCTATCAGTAATTATCCTTTCTTATTTCGTTTTATTTGTGAGCAGTGATTATACTCAAATGCATATGCTCATTTAACAAATCATTGGACGTTTTCAAATAAAACATAAGTGTAAAAAGAAAAGGAAAGGCAAGCAAATTTCTGCACTTTGAAGTATCTTTGTATTAACTTTGTGTAAGTATTTTGTACAAAGGAGACAATCATCCTAGTAAGAGAACGTTGTCGTAAAATTGAGAGAAATTTTATACAAAGAAAGATGGCTATGTGTAATAATTCCATGGGGTTCCCATTCTGTTATAGCCTTCACAACTCTGAGTATCTTGTCCATTCGTTGCTTCATCCGCAGATGATTGGATTGATCAGAATCCTAGAGCTTGTCCGTGAAGAGATTGTCCTTAAAGTGATCCGACGAGACATGGTCATACGCTTTAATTCCCTAACTTTTTCCTGGACCGCCCTTTCGGGTTTTCGATCCACCGGGAAACCCTTTTTTTCCCAAGTCGCCCTTTTGGGTTTTCAACTTGCCGGGTGTACAGATTTTTGTTTATCCCTAATTTTTTCCTGAACCACCCTATCGGGTTTTCGATTCACCGAGATGCCCATTTTTGCCCAAGTCGCCCTTTCGGGTTTTCAACTTGTTGGGTTGTTTTATGCGTAGTATCTTTTGACTATGTCTGTGTTCGCAGGGTGCGGCAGGTCATCACCGTCCATGGTGGTCAGAATCATTGCCCCACCAGAAAAGATGTTCTTGATCACAAACGGTCCTTCATAAATAGGAGTCCATTTGCCCCTGGGATCACTTTGCGGAAAGATGATCCGCTTGATTACAAGGTCCCCGACTTGATATATTTGTCTCTTAACTTTTTTGTTGAAGGCCTTGATCATGCGTTTTTGATACGCCTGACCATGGCAAACAGCAGTAAGTCGTTTTTCGTCATTGTAAGTGATTGTCATTTTTTGAATGATCTTCTTGATATTTTTGTTTGCAGCTTCAACAGCACCATTCATCTTTGGCCGATGGGGAGATTAATTGTGATGTTGAATCTTGAACTGCTCGCACAGAGTGGTTATCATAGTATTGTTCAAATTTGTACCGTTGTCAGTGATAATCCTGTCGGGGATACCATACCGACATATGAGGTTCTTCTTGATGAAGCGGGCAACCACATTCTTTGTAACGGAGGTGAAGGAAGATGCTTCGACCCACTTGGTAAAGTAATCAATGGTCACCAGGATGAAACGGTGTCCATTGGATGTTGTAGGCTTGATCTCTCCAATCATGTCGATTCCCCACATCGTGAATGGCCAAGGAGCTGTTAAGACATTGGGAGGAACTTGAGGAATATGTACCTTGTCAACATAGATTTGGCATTTGTGACAAGTATGGGAACATTGATGATAATTAGCTTCCATGGTAGACCAGTAGTAGCCTGCCCTTAGAATCTTCTTAGCCATCGTATGATTGCTCGAGTGGGTGCCAAAGGTGACATTATGCAGTTCAGCCATGATCTACTCAGCTTCAATCTTGTCCACACAATGGAGTAGGACACAATCAAGATTGCGCTTGTATAGGATACCATTACTCAGAAAGAACTTGGCTGCAAACCTCCTTAAGAACTTTTTGTCATTGACTGAAGCTCCTTCAGGGTATTCTTGTGCTTCGAGATACCTTTTGACGTTGTGAAACAAGGGTCGGTCCACCACTTCTTCGGTATTAATCTTGTGACAATGTGCTGGTTCATCCATTCGTTCAATGGTGATTTGAGGTGCCTCATTATCCCAGTTAAGTTTAAACATGGAAGACATTGTAGCGAGAGCATCCACTAGCTGATTTTCTTCTCGCGGGAAGTGCTCGAAAGTAATCTGCTCGAAATGAGGCAACAATGTCAAGACATGTTCTTTGTATGGGATAAGACTAGGATGTTTAGTGTCCCACTCTCCTTTGATTTGACTGATAACCAAAGTTGAGTCCCCAAATACAATCAAAGATTTGATTCCCAAGTCGATAGCAGTCTTGAGACCAAAGATACAAGCTTCATACTCGACCATGTTGTTGGTGCATCTGAAGCAGAGTCTAGCAGTGAAAGGTGTATGGCAACCTTCTGGAGAGATAAGTACCGCACCAATACCGTTGCCAAGTGCATTTGAAGCACCATCAAAGTACATGGTCCATCGGGATCCTTGTTCAGGTTCGTCATACAGTCTGTTACCTTTAATGTTTTCCAATGTCACAATGTCCTCGTCAGGGAAGTCGAACCTCATAGATTGGTAATCTTCGACGGCTTGATGAGCTAGATGGTCAGCTAGTACACTCTCCTTTATAGCTTTTTGGGTTGTGTACTGGATATTATACTCAGTCAGGATCATCTGCCATCTAGCGATTCTTCCAGATAAAGCGGGCTTCTCGAAGATGTACTTGATTGGATCCATCTTGGAAATCAGCAAAGTGGTCTGTCTCAACATATACTGCCTCAGTCGGCGAGCAGCCCATACCAAAGTGTAACAAGTTTTCTCGAGAAGTGAGTAGCGAGTCTCACAGTCGGTAAACTTTTTGCTAAGGTAATAAATGGCATGCTCTTTTCGGCCAAACTCGTCATGTTGACCCAGTACGCACCCCATTGAATTATCCAAAATAGTCAGATACATGATTAAAGGTCTTCCTTCAACGGGTGGAATCAAGATAGGAGGCTCCGGAAAATATTCCTTGATCTTATCAAAAGCAACTTTACAATCATTGTTCCATTCAACCACCTGATCTTTCTTCAACAGCTTGAAGATTGGCTCACAGGTAGATGTTAGGTGAGAGATGAACCTTGCAATGTAGTTTAAGCGTCCCAAGAAACCTCTTACCACCTTCTCAGTGCGGGGGGCATGCATCTCTTGTATAGATTTAACTTTGGCAGGATCAACCTCGATGCCTTTGTTACTGACGATAAATCCCAAAAGTTTACCGGACCTGACTCTGAAAGTGAACTTGCTAGGATTCAGTCTGAGCTTATATTCCTTTAACCTGACAAACAGCTTTTGCAGATGGTCGAGGTGTTCTTCTTCTGTTCGTGAATGAGCTATCATGTCGTCTACGTAGACTTCAATCTCATGATGTATCATGTCATGAAACAAAGATACCATGGCTCGCTGATAGGTTGCCCCAGCATTCTTCAGCCCGAATGGCATCACTTTATAGCAGAAGGTACCCCACTGCGTAACAAAAGTAGTCTTCTCCATGTCTTCGGGGGCCATTTTGATCTGGTTGTACCCTGAAAATCCGTCCATGAAAGAGAATACCTTGTGTTGAGCTGTGTTGTCAACCAAGATGTCAATGTGCGGTAGTGTAAAATCATCTTTAGGGCTAGCCCTATTTAAGTCTCTGTAGTCCACACACATTCTGACTTTGTCGTCCTTCTTAGGCACGGGCACAATGTTAGAAACCCATTATGGATAGGAGGTAACAGCCAGAAAGCCAGCATTGAATTGTTTCATCACCTCAGCTTTGATCTTTTTAGACATATTGGGCCTTATTCAGCGGACTTTCTGTTTGATTGGTGGACAGTCTTCTCTTGTAGGGAGACAGTGAACCACAATATCGGTATCCAGCCTCGGCATGTCTTCATAGGATCAGGCGAAGATCTCAACATATTCATTCAACAGTTGAACTAAGCGCTCTTTGACACTTGGCTCCAGGTTGGCACCCACTTTAACCTCTTTCCTGTCTTCCTCTGTTCCCAAATTGATATTCTCTAACAACTCTTCATGGGGCAGAATAGCCCTTTCTTCTTGTTGCAAAAGTCTAGCTAACTCTCCAGGCACTTCACAGTCTTCATCACCTTCGTACTCGGCATGATTGACCAAATATTCAGAGTCACTAAAGGCCAAAGAAGAATAGTCACCCATGGAATCCGGAGTGGATGGGTACCTGCATTTTGTGAGTGTGGGTGTGTGTAAGGGATGGTCGTCCTTAAACAAAACAAAATGTAAAAGGAAAGAAAATGAACACAAAAGTTTATAGATGAAAACGTCCATGATTCATTAAAAATGGCATATGAAAATGAAGAATCAAAACCCTTACAAATGGACCTATATGCCCCGGGTAAGGCATAAGGCGAAAAGAGTGTATAAATTATTTAAAGTTATTACAGACCAACATAAATGTTCAAAAGATAAATTACTGATTGATGAAAGTAATGGGAACAAAGTCTTTCGCCTCCCAGTTATTCAGTCCCCCTTCAATGGTTGGAAAGATCCAATCTTCAAAGTTGCCTTCTTCATCATCATCCTCCAAAGCGTGAACTCCATGGTGAGTGATTTTTAGGGGCGGTCCTCCAGCCCGGGAGCGACGCACAGCTTTCTGGCCAGCAATAGTGAAACCCAATCAGAACTTGTCTGTCTTGTGAGAAAAATAAAGTTGTTGACCCCACACCGTACTTCCTCCTTCCTTGACTACAGCTTCTTCATCTTTAAGGGATGACATCCGGGACACAGGCTTGGTAATGATAGGCACATCAGTCACGGTCTTTGCTACCCGCGACTTCAGGAGAAACCTCTTCAAAGTGTTGGAAAGGTGTTTCTATGAATTCACCATCTAACTCCACGTAGCGGAAAGAGTTAAGGTGGCTTATCATATACTCCTCCTCACCATGAACTGTTATAATCTTACCCTAAAATGGGTACTTGAGAATCTGGTGTAGAGAAGAAGTGACTGCCCCAGCATTGTGGATCCATGGCCTTCCCAACAAGCATGAATACGAAGGACGGATATCCATCACATAAAAAGTAGAGTTGAAAATTTTTGTACCCACTTTGATTGGGATTTCCACCTCTCCGTGAACCATCCGCTTAGAACCGTCGAAGGCTCTAACAACGATATTACTGGGCTTTAGGGTCAAACCTTCACAGTCCAATCTGTCCAACAATTTCTTTGGTAAAACATTTAAAGATGAACTGGTATCAACCAGAACATGAGCAAGTGTGGTCCCTCTGCACTCTACCGAGACATGCAGCGCATCATTATGCTTTCTTCCCCTATGGGTCAAATCAACATCAGAAAAGCCAAGACCATTATCGACTGTAAGGCTAGCCATGCACTCTTGAAACTGGTCCGCAGAAGTTTCTTGAGGCACGTGTGCCATCTTCAGAAATTTGATCAAGGCTTTGGCATGAGCCTCGGAGCAGAGTAACAGAGCCAGCATAGAGATTTTGGAAGGGGTTTGCCCCAGTTGCTCTATGATATCATAGTCGCTCTTCTTAATTATCTTTAAGATTTCCTCCATATCCTTTTGGGTGGTCTTGGGGATAACCAAAGTCTAAGCCTTCATCCTGACAGACGCTTCTTGGATCCCCTTACCTTTATCAACAGAGGGTATAGCTTCGGGAGCATCAATTTCTTCAATAATCGAATTTCGCACAGATACTTTGACAGGCACAGGAGCACTTGAGGGTCCGAAGACTTCCCGTGGAGGAGCAATCTCCGGAGAGAAGATTCTTCCACTACGAGTTATCTTACTCGTCCCCGCAATATTCCCTATGTCAGGAGTTTCTTCATCGGAATTCTCTTCGACTGATTCGATCTGCTTGACATCATGGTAGAAGATTTCTCCTCCATAATTCCATGGTATCGTCGTGTTGGACTTATATGGGATAGACCCCGACATGGTAATCTTTAGTGGTACAAGCTTTGGATCAGGCGTAATCTTAACAGGCCTTTTGCAGGTCTTGGAAAGATTATTGGAAATGGTCATTATAGCAATGTCATTGATTGGAGTAACAAAGGTAACAGGAGTAACATGAGTGATAGTAGCAACAGGAGTTTCCTGAAAGAGGATCTCTTGAGTATCCATCAGGCGTTGGATACCTGATTTCAACAACCGACAGCCGGATTGCAAAGTTGAACAGAAGTAACAGTCTTTTTCACATCCCGGGAAAATCCCGGCTTTCAACAGATTCACTTTAATCATCGGCAACAGAGTCATTAATTCATCAACAGCGGTAACATGAAGATCTTCCACAATTGCATGGACATTATGACCATGTTTTGGCATAGGAGCGGATATCACATTAGGTTTTTCGGGCGCATCAAACTCTACTTCCTTGGCATCTATTAAATCTTGGATCTTGTTTTTAAGAGCCCAACAGTTATTGGTATCATGCCCTACACTATCCGAGTGGTATGCACATTTTTCATTTGAATGATAATAGGGAGAAGAGGTATTTTGGTTTTTCGGCGCTTCTTTTAAGTTGGTAAGGTTCAAATTTAACAGATGAGGGAGAACCTGAGCCGGTTTCATATTGATCCGGGTGAACTGTCATTGTGGCCTTTCTAACCTTTGCTGGTTAGTTCTTGGTTGATTGCTTTGGGGTTGATCGGTTGAGGAATTTTGGATCATCACAGCTCCCACCGCTGGTCAGCGCTCCATTCTCCTTTGATTTCTCTGGGTATGAATAGTAGAAATGTCCTTCTTGGCTGGGAAGGTCTTCTTGATAGCAGTGGAAGCGGAGGCATCCTTCTGAATTTTACCACTCTTAATACCAGCTTCGACCCTTTCACCGGTCAGAATTAATTCGTTGAACCCTGCGGATGAGCTCTTGATCAAGTGATTGAAGAATGGACCTGACAAGGTCCCCAGAAACATGTCAACCAACTCTCTATCTGACAATGGTGGCTGCACCCTTCCATCCAAATCCCGCCACTTCTGGGCATACTCCTTAAATTCCTCATTAGAGGCCATACCCATACTCTGTAGTTAAGTACGAGTAGGCGCTAAATATGCATTGTATTGGTATTGTTGGTAGAAAGCAGCAGCTAAATCTTCCCAGTTATAAACATCATATCTCTCAAGTTGATAGAACCAGTCCAATTGTGTACCCGACAAACTATCTTGAAAAAAGTGGACCCAAAGATCCTTATCAGAAGAGTGAGGTTGGATCTTTATGACGTAGGATCTCAGATGCATCTTCGGACAGGACAAACCGTCGTATTTAGCAAATGTAGGTACTTTGAACTTGGGAGGAATGATGATCCCAGCAACCAACCCTAGTTCTTCGAAATTTAGCCCAGGTACCCTTTGCAACTCCATGGATGCCAACCGATCCTCAAGATTTTTATACTTATCATCCGCCGGAGGGTATTGTTGTCCAGAGTAATCTTCATCCTCTTCCTCTTCTTCTTCTTCAGCTTCAGATTCAGAGGGCATTGCAACTCCATTTCCTTTACCAACCCCTTCGTCAGACATCGAGGGGAACTCCAGAACTCTCCTAGACTGATGCTCAAATATTCTTCCCATAGTGGCCACACCAATTCTCTTCTTTTTCTTCCTTTATGGTTCATTTTCTTTCTCTAACAGTGCTTTAAGATCCTCTTGACCCTTTGCTAAGTTCATGAGGAGTTGTTGGAATTGCGAATTTTGTGCTTGCAGATCTTTAGCCGTCTACTCTATATCCATCTTGTTGAAATAAACAGCAGAAAGATAAGGAAACCTGGTGTGAAGACCTGTTTATGCATATGATGAATGATATGTTATTCATGTAATGCATTCAAGGATTCAGAAATTCAAAGTTGTTGCAAACAAAAAGAACACACGTCATATTAATAAGAAGAAATTTGTTAGTACATAAATGCCCCATGGGCAAAATATTACAAAGCTTCTTAAGGTAAAAAGACATTGCGCATCCTCTTTGGCGCGATGTAAGTGTTAAGAGTCTCCTCTTCGTGAGGTCGGCGGGTAAGTTCTAAAACCTTCTTCTCACTGGCATAGAAGTTGGCTTCAAAAGTGTTCCGCTCTTCCTTGAGTTGTATCCAACTCTTTTGTAATTCTTCCAATGATGTTGGCATGTCCAGATGCAGGAGGGTGTATGGAACCTCTCCTTCCATAACAGGCTCTTTGATCACGGGGAGAATGTGGGGGTATGGCATCATAAGACTCTGGGCGCGGTTTCGTACCCACTTGAGATAAGGCTCAAGGGGGATGGAATTCCTGTGCCCAAGTGTCTTACTATCCACTTTGTTGGGCATCCTCCAAGCTCGGATAAACCATTGTCGAAGTCCTTACACATCGTTGTCGAAGTCAAAAACCAAGTCAGGAATCAGCATAACATGAGGGCCATCCCTTCGGGCATACCCAAATTGTCTCAGAGCTAGACAGGGGTTATAGGTAATGCCTCCCCTAATGCCAAGTAATCGGACATTAGGGAATTCTCCATAACGATCAATGATGATGACATTTTCTCTGGACCGAGAACACTAATGAACATCAGAATGTGTGAGGGTCATTAATCGTTGTGACCACATTAAACCCTGCTCATTCTTCAAAACTGATTGGGGAAGGTGAGAAATAAACCACCTTTCTAGAAGAGGAGTACAACACATGAGAACACCTATTTTCATCATTGTTCGTGTGTGAAATGAGTGTAGGATGTCCCTAAGCAATGTAGGCACAGGATTCCGAGATATGAAAATCTTGACAGCATTCACATCTATAAGTTGATCAGGGTTTGGGAAAAGGACCAATCCATAGATAAGAAGTGCCACAATCTCTTCAAAAGCTTGTAGATCTAGAGAATTCCAGCAGTCTTGTGCCTTCTCAAACAGAAACTTTTCCAAGAAACCCTTGACTCCACTTCTGGTTTACCAATGACCTTTGATATCAGATGGTTGCAAGTGCAAGGCTTGAGCAACATCTTCAGGCTCTGGTTCTCTTTCCGTACCGTTGTAGGGTAGTTGATGGAGAATAGGAATCCTCAGGAGTTGAGAAAATTCCTCCAAAGTAGCTACTAGTTGGTAATCAGGAAATGTAAAGCAATGGTGTAGGGGGTCAAAGAACTGGAAGAGAACTTTCACCATGTCTTCTTCAATGTTGGAGTTGACCAAGTTGAGAAGTCTACCATGTCTTTCACTGAAGAGAGAATTCTCTGGAATCTTGGAAGTAAGCTCCTTGAGTTGAGGAGGGATTCTCACAAGGTTGACTTGAATTGTTTTCCTGCAAAGAGATTCCATGACCTACAAAACAAGAACAAAGATGAAGATCCAAACCCTTGAAATGGTTAGTGGATGCATATGATGCTTTATGATGTTCATGATGTATGCACAAGCATATGTACAAACAAGTCACACAAGATCCTAGTTTCAGGCTTGCATGAGGTTTCATAGGTAAGTACCCTCTTAAAGTTAGTTGGCTCAACCTATCCTATAAATAGTAACTGGGTTCTAAAGAGCTCAATATCATTGGATTATTTTCTGTGTTCATTGTTTCAGTTTGGCCACTTAACTGGCGACCGAAATATTCCAAGAAAATAACCCTCAATGAGTGTAGTATTGAGTATCTACCAACTTCGGACTGCACCAAAGTCGGTCATCTCACTACCCCTAATAAGGCCAAGATGGTCAAGTAAGGTTCTAAGAGTTCATTAGTGCTTCATGACATCACTCACCGGCCCTGTATTCTCTTTGATTGACTCAAAGGCTACCGATACTCACATATATGTCGCACCAATATAGATGTTGCTGCAACCATGTCGGTATACCCCACACAGTTTCCACAACATATTGCTATTTACCTATGAATGTTTCCCAAAAATTTGGGTGGAGGATTCAAACCCAAACAAGAGATCCAAATGTAAAGCAATCAAAGCAAACAAGATAACCATGCAAAGGTGATCTAAACCCTAAGGTTACTCCACTTTTAGTTATCTCCCCAGCAGAGTCGCCAGTTCTGTGATACGGTGGGAGAACTGACTTGGTATTTTGCGTTTGTGTTCGCAAATGTTTTGGTTTAGCAAGAGTCGCCACCGACTTTTTATTTTATCCTAAGGAAAGGTCAAAAAGAACAGAAAATACCTTTGAGATTTTTTCTTGGGTTCGGGGAGTAGATTATGAAAAGGGAAGGTACAAGCACCCTTTTCATCCATGGTTATCCATGGGCTCTTAGTTACTTGTTTAGATCACTTGCTTTTGCTTTTCAATTGTTTGAAATGGTGCTTTGTGTGTGGTTTTGAAAGATGTTTTGAAAAGAGGCCATCGTTGTGGCAACCTTTGTAATGATTTTTGTTTGAATGTATACAAAGGTGTTTTTGTCTTTTGAAAAGATGCTTCAATGTTTTGAAAGTTTGATTTGGGAAATGTTTTGAAATTGTGTTGTGAAGTGTGTTTGAAAATAGCAAGGATGTTTTTTGCAAGTTTTGATCAAGTAACTAAGAGTTGTCTACCCTATTTTACTCAAAGATCTTTCCTATGTTTTTAACCCTTTTGACAGTGTTATTTCACCATTGCATTTGGTGAACAACCTTGTGTTAGGATGTTAAACGGGACAGACGCGGGTCATCATATAGACCATGATAGCAATTATGTTAAGTATTTTTGGCAAATTTTTTGAGGGACTTGATCATTTTGTTTAGGCAACCAAGTTAGCGTCATCGAGGGACTATGATCTTTTGTTTTGTTTTTGTTTTGCCAAAGTACCCAACATGCATAACATGACCCATTTTTAAAGGCAACAAGTGGATGTAACCCTAGGGGTGCAAGTGTGTATTGTGTTTGATTTTCATGCATTTTTGTCTTTGATTAGGTCAAGCTACTTCTTGATTTTGATTTTTGCATACAAACCCTAATTCTCTAATCATGGCATAATTGAAAGCGTAAAGTGCGAGAATTAAAAGGCTAAGTTATTACAACATGATTATGGGGATGGGGTTACAATCTTTGAATGGGGGTGTATTTGACAAGAAATATATACCCTAGTTTACTAATACATCCAAATTGAATTCCAAGGCATAAATATTAAATGGACAATATTTAAATAAACAAAATAAATAAATATATCAAATATATGAACATGCAAAAAAGTTTATGTTTATTTTTCAAGTATGTAAAAATATTTAATGTAAAAATAAAGAAATAAATAAAAGATTAATTTTTATTAGGTTAAGGGTAAAACCCTAATTTTCTTTAGGAAAGTAAATACATTAATTATTTTATTTATATACAATAAAAACAAAATAGTATATGTGAGGAAAAAAATAAAATATGTTTAGAAAAAGTATTTTTAAGTATATTTAATAATAAAAATAAAAGTTAATATTTTATATTTTTATTCTAAAATATCTAATAAAATAAAAGTATATATATATATATATATATATATATATATATATATATATATATATATATATATATATATATATATATATATATATATATATATATATATATATATATATATATATATATATATATATATATATATATATATATATATATATATATATATATATATATATATATATATATATATATATATATATATATATATATATATATATATATATATATATAAATATATATATATATATATATATATATATATATATATATATATATATATATATATATATTTATATATATATATATATATATATATATATATATATATATATATATATATATATATATATATATTTTAGAAGATATACAAAATAAAAATATATACAAAATAAAATATATATAATAATATTAATAAAATATGTATAATAAATAAAATATATACAAAATAAAAATATATTTTAGAAGAAATATTTTCAGTGTGGATTAAAAATAAATAAAAATATAAAAGCACAATTTATGTATTATTTTCAAGTTTTAATAAATAAGATAATAGTATTTAAATGCTTTTTATGTTAGAAAAATAACAAAATAAAATGCAAAATAAATGTGAAAAAATTATAAAAATATTTTTGAGCATTTTTTATATTTGGAAATAAATAAATAAAATCATAAATGAAAACAAAAATGCAAAAATATAAAATTACAAGAAATTGGGCCAGGGGTGCAAAAAGGAAAAGGGGAGGTGCCAATAGTGAGTCAGGTCAAGCCCAGCCCACCACTTCATCTTCAACCTCCAGATTTTGAAAAAAAACATGTGCGCCTGTTATCCAACATGGACATCCTGCATACGAGCTCTATTGCAAAAACACATAACATCAAACTTGTAGAGCATTTCAAGACGAAATTCTAACCTAGTTTTTTCAATATGTTCATGGATGAAATTCTCTTAGCATGCTTAATAAAAATGAAAACTGAGCATATGTGCAGCTTCATGGCAATGAATACTACAATTTTTATTCACAAACCTAAGGCTAAATGTTCCTAAATAGAGAGATAGGAAGTTGACAAAAACCTGTTTCAGCTGACTTCATGTAGGGTAATGTAGGGCTTTTCAACAAGGCTTGAGATGTCTGGGAGCTTGCTTGGACTTCACTTGACCTTCTCCAATAGCCTGATTGCCTTAAATGTACTTGAATCAACCTATAGAACTCAACTTGCACAAGCTCAAAATGAAAATGGCAAACTCTGTAAATGGAGTTACAGTTGGTGTTTGAGGTTTGGGATAGCTTGGATGAGTTGGATGGAAGGTGTTTGAAGCAACTTGGGGCAAAACGCACGAGCCAATTGAGCTATGGAACTCAAGTTGCAGATTCTGCCCTGTTTTGCCAATGGAATGTGATTACTGGCTATGGGGTTTTTAGAGGCTCAAGCAATCGTGTTTCTGACTCAAAGGGGTGTGAGAAATATGTTCAAATTGTTTGCATAAGTTTATCTTGGCTGGTGTTTCAGTTCTAAAGTTTTGGACAAGTTTCTTGTTTTTGAAGTAAGAATGTGGAAGTGATTGAAACAGGCATGTACAGGCTATCCTTATGCTTGCATACATTTCCCTTGGCCTCTCCAACTTATGGATTTGATTAGCTGCATAAGATTTGGACCAATGCTCAAGAAATCAGTTTTGACATAAAGCATGATTTAAGCAAAAATGAAAATTTGCCTTTTTCTACTTAGGGCTTAATTTTGTGTACAATGTCCAAATTACCAAAACAATGGCTTAGACTGATGGATTTACATTTAATTATTGAGTGTGAAGTGGTTTAGAGGCCTGTAAACAAGTGTAAGACATGCTGACTTGAAATTGCAACTTGTATGAACATGAATATGCCATGGATGAAAAGTGAGTTTTTGCCAACTTCAAGCTTTCGATTCTCCCTAACTACAAATGTGTTTGAGGAGTTCTGTGACATTTTGGAAAGCTTGCAACATGCTATACAATCCACCTTTGAAATGTAACTTGAAATTCAAAGTGGAACTATGTGAAAAATGGCCATGAAGATAGGTCAAAATCCTGCCTAAACTAGGGCAAAATTTCACTAAGTTAAAAGTTTTAGGGACCCTTGTTCGAAAAATCATAACTTTAGATCCAAGATTCTTTTGAGAAAACTTTGTGAATCAAAGTTGTAGACTTTGTGGAGGACTACAACTTTCATGTTGGAAGTTTTGTTTGAATCCAAATTCATCATGGTGAAAATGTTGGGCAAAGTTAGGAAAAATTAAGAAAATTTCATAACTTAGAAAAATTCTAAGTTATGAAAATTTTCAACTTAAACCCTAATTTGCAATTTTGGGTTTATTGATGAACAAGTTTCATATCTTGACACATCTTGATGAAAAATGACCCTTGGCACTTGATTTTAACCAAAAAGTCAAAGTTTGACTTTTCAGTGTACAATCAAATTTTGATCAGTTGACTGAAAAATTCATCTGTCAATCCAATGCAATTGAGATCTTTTGAACTTGTTGAATAAATCAAGATGATCCAATTGAGTCCTTGATTCCATGGTTGAGCCTAATTTGCCATTGTCTAGGTCAAAAAGTCAGAAATTGCCTTTGTACAGTCAGAACCCTATAAATGACCATTTTGCCCTTTTGGTGATTTGATCAAATTTCTTGTGGAGTTGTGGTCCAAACTTGATCAAATGGTTCAAATGAGTTTATAATGTTGATGTGGGTCAAAATTCATGACCTTTGACTGTAAATTTGCCATATTTGACTTTTTCCCCAATACAGCTGATTTCTAGGTCAACTATCCAATTGACTGGGCAAAAATTTGATTCAAGGCTTGAAACTTGGTATGGACAAACTTATGAGTCCAATATGAAGTATGAAAGTCACTTTGAGCATTGAAGGTCCAAAAATCCTTGTGCAAACTCAAACCCTAATTTAGGTCATTAGTTCAAGGAGATGTCTTGGGCAGTGCAAACCCTAGCTTGGTCTTGAGTTCAAAGAGCCTTGTGAGGGGATATGTTGATAAAATGAGAGGGAAAATTTTGGGGTACAACAGAAGGAAACTTGTAAGGATGCTTTATCAATTTCGTAAAGGACTAGATCATATTATTCGTAGGAAACATCAAAGGGTCATCGAGGGACTAAGATCTTTGATTCGAGGGATTAAGATCTTTGATTCGAGGGTCTTTGTTAAAGCATCCCCACTTTCGAGGGACACGACCATTATTCCAAAAGGAAACGAAGAGAGAATACCCTAAAGGTGTGAGTGTACACATGTGTTTAATTCAGTTATTTAGTCTTGCAATTAGGGTTTTTTATCGTTCGTTTTTATCTTTCCATACAAACCCTAATTACTAAGCAGAAGCAAGTATAAAAAACAGCAAAGTGCGAAAAGTAAATTTCCTACGCTATTACATGGCTTTAGGGCAGTTACATAATAGAGGTGCGGAAAATAAAAAACCTATAACTATAACATTCTGCAGCAGTTACATAATAGAAAATGCGAAAAAATGAAAACTACGCTATTACATTCGCGAAAACAACATATACAATTCATCTATGAAAATAAAAATAAAATAAAAATAGAAGAAAAAATAAGTGTTTTTGATGATTTTTATGAAAAAAAGTTTTGATGATAATTAATCAAACCTAAAAATATAATTAATTTTAATTAATAAAAACAATTAATTAATTTAATTAATTAAAAATCTAAGAATCTAATTAATTTTTATTAAATGAAAAATAGTTAATTAATAAAATTAATTAAAAACCTAAGATTCTAATTAATTTTAATTAAATAAAAAAACAGTTAATTAATTAAGTTAATTAAAAACCTAAGAATCTAATTAATTTTAATTAAATAAAAAAAGTTAATTTTGAAAAAAAAAGTTAATTAAAAAAAACCTAAAACCTAATTAATTAGGGTTATTTTAATAAATCTAAAACTAATTTTTTTATATTTTAATTAAATAACAAAAATAAATAAAAGGAAAAAAAGGAAATATAGAAAGAAAAAGAGATTGGGCCTAAATTAAGCAAAAGAGGGGTGCGGAATTGCTAAGGAGGTCCAGGCCCAATTAGTGTCAGTGCTTGATCTAGTGTGATGGTTGAAAGGAGCATATCATGAACCGCGCATCTGGAGGTATCAGATATGGATCTGAGGGTTGCGAAACTTGAGGGTGCACTGTTGATGTATGAGGACAAACTGCATACGACCTGCAAAAATCAGAAAATATATGAAAATAAAAGCCGGGAATCGAACCCACGCCTTGGTATACCAATGCTTTAACCCGCACTTTGCTAATGCGGTAAAGTGGCAAGCAACAAAAGTTTTGGAAATATTTATCCGGGAATTTATCGTGTCCACAGATATTGGTTATTGAATTGTTGTTCGATAATTTCTAGCGTTTATGAGTTTGGGGAAAGAATGGGTTTCTTTGTAAGGTGCAAGAATTAAAAGTTATAGACATAAAAAGAATTTCATTCTTCGATTAGTAAAGAACTCTCAATTTTGTATTTAGTATACCCTATCAAATACTTAAACTTACTACCCAGATGCACTTAACCTTAACTACTCGTCAAAATCATCATGTATCGCCCACACAGAGGTCATCTTTAACGCATAGTGAAATATCAACTGTATCGTTCTATATCGACGATCTCTCAGCATAACATAAACAACACAGAGGCATTAAGAGTCGATAACCTAAGTGATTACTAAGCCTAAATATATCTCTAGAATCTAAGTTTAATAGATATTCATCATAAGTCCGGATTCAATTAGTCCATCTCTGCAACATCTCAAACCCAAACCCTTAGCTAGCTAAAAAGGATAAACATCAATAAACATTTGTAAAGAAATTTTCATATAACACCATGAGCAATAAATATACATATAATCAAGGTAAAGTTACATACAAAATCATACAAATAATGGTTACAAAGAGAGAAAGAGGAGAGAAAACCAAATTTCCCGCAGTGTCAACACGAACCATCAAGCTCCCGACCCTGGATCATCCATTTACAAGCCACATTTGTTATTTTCTAAGCTCTAAATGTCAAAGAATGAAGGTGATGGTGTTTGGGAACAAATACCCCAAAAACCATAACCTAGAAAATGACTAAAATCTGTTTTTATAAACGATTCTCAACAGACCAGCAAAGCGGCCTCAGCGCACTAAGCAGACTGCACAATATTTACACACTAAACCGACTTAAACCGTGCTAAGCACACTATCCACGCTTCAAAACTCTGATTCTTCCAAAACAATAAATGCAAGAAGCACGCTACAAAATGTGTTGAGTGCCACTCGCGCTTAGCGGCCTCTTGCATGTTAAGCGGGCTCTCGTGGACAGGAAGTCTCAAAAATTATGTTTTATTCTGGAAACGCACATCCGGAGTTGTGCCTTTGATACCTTATTACTCGATACTCCAAATATGCGACAAATACTTACAAAATAGACCAAAACTATCAAAGAGTACACTATTTACATAAAAATACAATTATTCGCAAAGTAAACGTATTTACAAACAAAGTGGGGAATTATTCAAAGAATATTAACAAAAGTATCGATAAGTGCAACAAAACTTATATACAAAAATAACTACAATTTGCGCTTATCAAACTCTCCCCAACTTGAACTTGTTTGTCCTCAAACAAGGCCAAACAACTCAAAGAACAAATAAACAATAACCAAATAACCAATAACAGAGAGGTTTTTAAAACGGAAAACAAATGTATGGTTCAAAAATAAAAACCTACACATAAGGCAAAACTTACCACTAAACTACAACGATAACATGAAAATGAAACAACTCCTAAATACAAAGCACGTGTCGAAAATTATAAAATCATACAATGTTAACAAGTGAATCACACCTATCACACACTTCATCGGTAGATGAAAAACAGAAACATGAGGTGCTCAACTCTCACTAAACAATCTTGCTAACAACAACTAAATTATGTATTCATCAAAGCAAATTCATGTTGAAAAGTAAAAAAGCAAAATCCAGGGCTTTAAGAATTGTAATGTGGCTTGGGTAAAAAGGAAGGGATAATATCTAGAGGTAATTGATACAAACAACCATGCTTAATCCTATGGGAGTGATAAATTCATAAAGTTTCAAGCATCGCTCAATGAACTTTTTCAACTACCTCAATTGTTACACAAACACACATCACTTATTTGTACATATTTTTTTTCAAAACTTTTTCTCTTTTTTCTTTCTTTTTATTTTTCTATATTTTTTTTCACCACGCAATTTATTTTTAACCTCAAACAACCACCTTATAAACAAGCAACATTGCTCTCCCAACTTAAACACGACCACACATAGTGACAAATTGCTCCCACTTTCTAAAGAAAGAAAAAAATTCAACCATAATACATGGTTGGGGTTAAGTACCAACAAACGAAATTACAATCCATGATGAATTCTAACTAAAAGGCTCAAAGGGGTTTTCAAATGATCGCTCACTCACAAGGTGAATTACTTTTGGTTAGGTGGTTTTTCTCAAAATCAAACAAAATGCCTTGATAATTTCATGCTTTCATACGAATCAACATAAATGCAAGATTAAACATAATAAAATTGAGTTAAGAAAAGATTGTAGGACTCCCGTGCATATTGTAAACAATGGAAAGCAACCTCACAAGGGGTTTAGTCCTAAAGTGATTCAAAAGTGAACACAAATTGCAAAAGAATGAATGACATGAAAATTTGTACAAAAGAAAAGTCTCCTAAACATGCTATGTTCTAGAAAGAGATGCATGAGTACCTGATGTGTACCAACTTCAAAACACTATCGTTACCATACATCCGCAAGTTGAAACATACAGACTTGGAAAATCTCCTCAAAATTCCTCAAGAAATCGAACCAAATTTGGAGTCTAAACAACAAAGATAAGAATTAGAAAAATAACTCTATTATTTATTAATCTAAAAGGCCTAGATGAGAGCAAACTTGATCAAATGACATATATGAGTTCATGATGTTGATATGGATAAAAAAATATGAAGTTTGACTGTAAATTGACCATAATTGACTTTTTCCTCAATACAGCTGATTTTAGGTCAACTGATCAATTGACTTAGCAAAACTATGATCCAAGACTTGAAACATGACATGAGCAATCTTTAGGTTCCACATGATCCATGAAAGTCATATGGGGCACTAAAAGTCCATTTGTCCTTGTGCAAACTCAAACCCTAATTTTCAGTCATCAGTGCTAGAGGAGGTGTCTTGAGCTGATTAACCCTTGTGCAATCTTGAATCCAAGGAGATCTTGTGAGAGATTACTTGATAAATGAGAGGGAAATTTTTTGGGTACAACAATATCCATCTTAAGAGAGTATTATTTGGTTGTTGAGAGTTGGATTGGCTTATTGAAAGTTCTTTTGTTGGTTATTTTCCTAAGTAGTGTTTGGATTGTTTTATCCTAGAGTATGATCTTCACTCTATGTTGGAAGTAAGTGTATCCAAAATATTTTGGCGTATATTTGTGAATATGTGAGTTTAAGAATGGAGTTAGAAGTAGATACAAGTCAGATTGATAGTTTTGAAATTGGAATTCTGAAGGTGTAATGCGTAGTTGATCATCTGTAGGGATGTCGAAGAAGTTTGACGTTTGGGGAGCCAACCTAGTGGACCATATTAAATGGGAGTAAGTTTTGGGTGTACCACTATCATGACTAACGAGCACCATAAAGAGTGGAGCTGAAAGAGACTTACTGAATGGTGATCTCGAGAAGATCGGTTCAATATCATATTAAGTGTCGATAAATTATAAGTAGATAGTTATGGTATGACATATGGATAATTCACTCAGATGCATGACTTTGGAGGTAGACACCATGAGAGTGTTACCGGATGTATACAATGCCACCCTATAAAAATATTAGTTATTTTCATTATAGGAAGAATTAGGAATGAGGAATTTCGTAAGTTAAACATGCAACTCGGATGGTGTATGTGGAACGATGTGAGCTAGAATTATTTTCTGTGAAATGGAGCAGAATGATCATAATGTTGAATTTATTCTAAGAAATGCCATGTTATTTGCAGAGGTGTAACCAAGTTGTGTGACTCAGTGAGTAGTATTGGAAACTTACACTTTCACCCTATATTGGTTAAAGTTCTTTGGGAGAGTTGTCTCATTGATGACTCAAAGTTTCTTGATAGTATTATTCTATCAGTTGGTAGAGATTATGTGTCAGCAAAAGTAGAGATTGGTAAGAACCCTATAGAGTTTTTTATATGGAACATAGCAACAAGAAATAGGTATTTTCAAACAAGTTAGATTATTTGTTCTTCACATAGGATAATTATGAAGGTTTTGCACTCTTACGGTCGTGATAATATGACTCTTACATATCCATATTTTGTCAACTAGTGGCCCTATTCTCAACCTTTGTATGTTGGCAAGAAAGTTTTTCTACTGGTGGATGTAAGTAAATTCTTGAACTGGTTTTAGATAGTAGGTATTTAGAGTAAGATATAAATTTTCGATGAAGGCCCATAATTTAGCCAGTAGTACTTGTGCATTTCAAGTATCCCATATGTTCCATAATGTCCAATTCGGAATTTCACATTAAATAATGATGGATGAAAGAGCTCAATAGAGTTTCCTGAAGGGTCGGGAATGAAGTAAGACAATCTCGTACCCGGTGTATGATGTCTTTTGGATTAGTGTGCAGAAAGTGAGTCATCAGGTGTGTGCGTGTTTCGTACGTAGTAGCAGGACAAGAGGAGTTGATAAGGATATCCATAGGTGAATTATAAAACTTGTAGAATTGTTGAAGGATTATACGAGAAGAGTCATTGGCATTACATGCAATCAAGAAATTAGTAAGTTATCTCAAGAGGTTTTGAGAGTGTTATTTATCTAATCAGGATAAGGTGTTATGGTTATGAGTTTTGGTTAACTTAATGCAAGTAAATTAAATCACATATTCTGGAAAGATCCGTGACCAAGCAATCTAGAATAGTGTATCTGAAGAGTTAAGTGGGGACAAAGGTTATAATTAATTGAATAAGAGTATGATTAAGTTCAAATACTTTCGAGGATTCACCAAAGAAGGAAGTTTTCTGCTGTATCCCAAAATTTGCTCTCTCATTTTACTCAATACATACTCCTACATATCCTCAATTTGCTCAAGTTTGCCCAAGAGTTGACCAGACAAACTCTCTCCTAAGGCAGTGTGTCTCAAATTAGGGTTTCCATTTTCATCAAGATAGGTGAAATAAAAAGACCTCATATGCTCTCCATGGTCCTAATATGTTCTCAATACCCTCCATGGAAAATTTCAAGCACTTCACAAGAAGTTTGCTCAGTCAACTGCTCAAAATCCTTAAGAATCAATTGTATTAGGTCAAAAGTCAACTGTGGCCCACATACAGTCAAACTTCAAGAGTTTTGGTCAACATCAACATTTTGAAGTGATATCCATCATTTGATCAAGGGTTGATCATGATTCTTCAAGGAATGCCCTAAATTCATCAAAGCCTAAAAGGTGCTAAATTAGGGTTTCTCAGGAAAAGTCAACCAAACTTTGACCAAGCATAACTTCCACATACTTTATCAGGAATTTTCCATCCAAGGCTCATTTTGAAGAGGATGAAATTCCATACAACTCGTCTTTATCTCACAAGTTGAAAATATGCACTCATAAAAATACATGAATTTCTACATTATAGGTCCTTTTGAAAAGTAAAAAAAAAACACCTTTTGGGTCAAAGCTTCTTACATGAAAATGGAAGACTCAATTGAAATGAGACCAAAAGGTTTGCTTAGGGGACATCCTAAGCTTTCTAAAATGTCAAAGAAAACCTATCTAGGGTTAAGATTGGAGGAGATATTCCTTGTCAAAGTTTACCTTTTTTGCAAAATTGCCAAAAGTCAAATATGCTCAAAAGTGCATTTTTTACCAAATGGGCTTAGCATTTCATGATTGCACCTCACTTGTAGCATGGTCCACGACCCAAATGTTCACTCACATGTTATTTTCTTCATTATTTATTTTATTTTGATTTTTTATTTATTAAAAATTGAATAAAATCAAATAATTGGTAAATAATATCAAAGGTATGTTTTGATATGATTTTTGGACAAAATCTCAATCAAATTATGCTGAGATATCAAGACCAAATTGAATCAAGCATGATTGGTACAAAAATGGGATAATTTGGCTCAATTTAGAAAGTTTTCATATGTCTAAAGAACCAAATAAAATCTTCTCAAAACTTCAAGATTCAATCTGTTTTGCAACCCTAATTCACTCAAGGGTATATAATGAACAAGAACAAAGCATAAAATAAGGTTGGGCAGTTGTGGAAACGGAGAACAAAACTCGATTCTTTTTGTCAAAAAGTAAGGATCGGATTTCACTCCACAGGACCTTTCGGAGCAATTTAAGGCCAGCAATCTCTTCCTGGGCATGCACTGAAGCTATCCCAATCATTTGCAAGCCATAACACGCGCAGAAACCCAAGCTACAGCTCTCACGGTTTGATTATTTTTTCCAAATCGATTACTGAGTTTCCTGCATCATTAGCATATTTAAGTGATATATTTGTGATCATTGACATGTTGGCAACCTGACTGGATGATTTAATTGAGTTTTTGACACCTATATATGCAATCAGATACAGTTCATATACGCTCTAGACACGGATGCCATTATGATACTCATTCAAATACAACTTTCAGATACAGTTCAGATACGCTCCAGACACAGATGCCATTCTGATACTCATTCAGATACAACTTTCAGATACAGTTCAGATACGCTCCAGACACAGATTCCATTCTGATACTTAGTCCAAATAAACTCCCAGATACAGTTCAGGTACGCTCCAAGCATGGACGCCATTCTAATACTCATTCTTTTGGCTCACACGTTATAAATCAACAAACATTCTTGGATGGCATCTACAAGCCCATCTCCAACAAGATTCTATCACCTTTCCAAATGGCATCTTTAATCCCATTCCCTCAACCACACGGCATCGAGTGCAAATTTCCGGGCACTCTAGTGTCCAATCATTCTTTCACCATCGAGTCACGAATGGCAAAACTCGCCAATCTAACTCTTCAGGTTTAAGAAGATTGAACATGGGCAGCTGTTGTACCCCAAAATTTTCCCTCTCATTTATCAAGATTTTCTCACAAGATCTCTTTGACTTAAGACTGGATTAGGGTTTGACCAGCTCAAGACATCTCATCATGCCCTGATGACCCAAAATTAGGGTTTGGGATTGCACAAGGATTTTTGGACTATCAATGTTTCATATGGCTTTCAAGTATCATTATGGACCTCTAAGATTACTCATGTCAAGTTTCAAGCCTTGAATCACATTTTTGATCAGTCAGTTGGACAGTTGACCTAAAAATCAGTTGTATTGGGGCAAAAGTCAACCATGGCCAATTTACAGTCAAACATCATAATTTTTTATCCACATCAACATTTTGGACTCATATGTATCATTTGATCAAGTTTGGACCATAATTCCTCGAGAAATTTGATCAAATCTCTAAAAGGGCAAATTGGTTAAAATTAGGGTTTTGACTAGGAAAGGGCAATTTCTGATTTTTTGACCTAGAAAATAACCAATTGGTTTGAAAAATTATTTCAAGGGTTCAATTTGAATATGTGAAAAACACAAGAAGGGGGGTTGAATTGTAAATCTTAAAACGAAAGCTTAGACAACACTATATTTTTATCCTGGTTCGTTTGATCTCAAACTACTCCAGTCCACCCGTCAAGGTGATTTCGCCTCTCTCCAACGAGGTCTTAATCCACTATATTCAATAGGATTACAACAGTCTACTTTAACAACTGTTAAAGCCTTCTTGAGTATAACCACAGACCGGTTTGTCTCAAGGAAATCTCTTACAAAGAATGAACAAGAATGTGTTTAATGTTTTCTAACAAAACTATATATCACAACTGTGATAATACACAAATTTAAGCTTGGAATAAAAACTTAATTGCTAATACTTTTGAGTAGGCGTGGTTTGAAGGCTTAGCAAAATGTATGAGTACGTGCGTTTTTGTAGGCGTGTATATGTGTGCATCTTTTCTCATACAGACTTGTTTATATAGCCAAGGCAAAGATACGTTGTTGTCCATAAAGCACTTTCAATGATAATAACGTTCTTTCCTTTTTGAGAAGATCTTGTCTTTGAATAAAGTCGTTGGTAATTAATCTGTCTTGAATGCTTAGTAACGCTTCAGAGTGTTCTATGCTTATGGTAATCATAGTGTTCTTTTGCTTTAACCGATGCTGACGCTTATGAGTGCTGATGACTTGGTAAGGATCTTGATCAGAGTCAGAGTGTTTTATGCGCAGATTCTGTTCATCAAGCTTCAGCGTATGATCTGGTCACTTCAGCGTGTAGCACATGTTATTGATCTTCTGATGCTGATATGATCTTCTGATGCTGATTCCATCAGAACTTCTGTAAACACAAAACATAATTTTAAGTAGCATATATGTCTTATATATAAATCTTATAATTAATTTATTCTTGTATTTTGTTATCATCAAAACTCTAATCAAGGGTTGTAGAATCAAACTATGTTCTAACAATCTCCCCCTTTTTGATGATGACAAAAACCAGATTTTTTTTCAATTAAAATTAAGGAATAAAAGGTATCAGAGATTAAAAATAAAGAATAAAAGGTATCAGAGCTAAGAAGAGAAAAACTCCCCCTGAGTTGATTACTTCCCTTTAATTCCAAGAGTCTTTAAGCATTAGAACTTTACTGTATCTTTCGTCAGAATTTTGTACCTGTTCAAGCTTTTCAGAAGAAATAAATTCAAATAGATCAGAATGTCAGAATGTTTGAGACTTATGTCTCAGTAATCCGTTATTGAAAAATATCATTCTTTCTCCCCCTTTTTGTCAGTTATCAAAAATCACAAATAGTCAGAGCTAAAATGATCAGAGCTTTAAATGCGTTTATATTAAAAACAGAAGCAATGATAAGTTCAGAACATGTAAAAATATTACAGATAAACAAGTTATAAAAACAACAAGGAAATTTCTAAGAAGGAGGAGGAAGTCGTGTGAACAGAGCTTCTAACATGCTCTTGATTTGGGTGCTGGTTTCCTGTTGCTGAGTTAATATGCTAGCTATTGCATCAATTTTGGTGTCCTGCTTATCCATTCTTTCATTCATCAGCATATCAGATCTTTTCAAGTCTTCAAGAGTCTGCCTGTCAAGGGAGGAAGCTTCTCAGAGCTTTCAGCAATATCTTCTTCTTGACCCAAGTCTTCAGCTGGAATCATCTGTTCTTCTGACTCTGGTTGACGATGTTCAGACCAAGGAGCATTGCTCAGAACTGGACTTTCAATTTCTTTCAGAAGATTGCTGAAGTTCTGTTGAGCTTGTCCATAGCTCTGTTCTTGCAGCTTAAAAGTTTCAGAGCATACCCATCTTCTGAACTTTGTCCATAGGTAGTCTGATGCAGCAGGATCAACCAGTTCCAGACTTGCTTATTTCAGAGAAGTGATCCAATTCTATACTTCTGTTTCAAAGTTCAATATGCTGGAACCAACATCTGGATGTTTTGGTTTTGGGATAGCAGTTTTGTTGGTTATTGCAGCAAGGCGTTCAAGGACTGTTAAATCAATGACAGTCTTGTTGTGGTCGACTGAATTGTCTTTTGGTGAGGGAGTGGGATAGTCAGGAATTATGATTGGACTTGATGGGGAATTTGTTGGAGTTAATTCTAGTGAAGAGGGAAGTTGAGGAATATTCACAATGGTACCAAGGGGCAACTGAATGGCCAGAGGTACTGGTTCAGGGGATTCAGAGGTTTGAGCCTCAGAGGTTTGAATCTCAGGTTGTGGAGATTGTTCAGGTTGAGGAGAGGGTGGATTAATTTCTGATTGAGGAGATGAAGGTAGTGGGATTTCTGGTTCTGGAGAGAGTGGAATTTCTGGTATTGGTGAGAGGGGAATTTCTGGTTGTGCTTTTGTGTGGGTTTCAGGATTTGGATTATCTGGTATGGGAGCAGAAGTGTGTTGGTATATATCAGAAAGAACTTTTCAAGTTCTTGTTGGGTTTCAATAGTATTTGGATTTTGAGGTTGGGAGTGAGATCTTCTTAGAGTTAATGATTCAGAGGGATCAAAGTCAAGGTCAAAATCATCGAAAGTTTGAGGTGTTGGGTTTTCAGATGGAGTGGGTATTGGGATAGATGTTGATACAGCAGTTGAATCTAAAACAATTACAGAAGAAAGATTACCTCTCTTCTTAGGAGTATGCTGAGATGATCCTTCTGCTGCAGCTTTTCTTTTCTTTGTCTTCTTCAGAACAACCTCTGGAGCCTTCTGATGAAGGTCTTGAATATTCAGATTTGGTGTTGTACCATCAGCCTTGCAAGCATCCAGATATCTGAGTATGATTTTAGGTTTAGAGTCAATTTCTGAGAACAGTGGGAAGTCATCCAGAGGGACTCTTTTGCTGGAGATTGCAGCAAAAGGAGTGACGTTGGGCGCCTTCTTGATGTTCTCTATCAACTTCATTTTCTTCAGATTTTTGGCATTTAGCTGCTTGCCAACAGTAGCTTCCAGAGTGCTGATTTCTTGAGCCTCTGTCAGATGATCAATCAGCTTATTCTCTGTTAGAATATCTGATATCAGTCTTCCTAAGGGTATCCAATCCCTTTTTGTACGTTCCTCTTCTCTTGTTTCTTTAACACTTGTTCTGAGATGGTTGAACAGAAGATGAGCCAGATTTATCTTGACCTTCTGAGAGATGAAATAGATCAGAAATTGTTGATCAATATTAATGTAATCAGGAGAGCTGGTAGGCTTCCTGTGGTTGAAGCACCCCAGAATGATCTTGGCCCAAATTATGTGTTTGTCTTTCAAATCCCTTATCTTGCTGGAGGGAAGCCCCAGAGTAAAGATTTCCCTTGCAATTAGGGCAGCATCTGCACACCTTTCTGCCATATCAATGCAACGAACACCACCACCAATGTACCCTATTAAATGTGCAATGAGGTCTTCAGTGATGACAATCTTCTTCCCCATGATGTAAGATGTGACTTGATGATTGGAATAAGAAGCGTGAATCCAAAATTCCTTTACCAGAATAGGAAATGTTGGACCCACCAGTCTGTCAAAATACTTTTCCCAGCCTTGAGCTTTAACCTCTTCAGATAGATCAAACCCATTCTCTTAAAGGCTGTTGAAATCCACGATTAATTCTGACAGAACTTCAATATTTTTGATTGGAGTTAGAAGCATTCTGTAAGGTTCTTCGTATTGTTCAGATGAAATAGTTTTCTGGGAACTTGAAGAAGGAATGCTGGAAGAAGCCATGTTCACACGAAGGTTTTTGTGAAAAAGATTGAAAGGGTTTTTGAGAAAGTAAGAACACTGAAATCAGTAAGTTTGAGAGAAAATGAAAGTGAAGGTAAAACGTGTAAATGGTGTGAAGTGTGTTTAAATATATTTCTAAAAAGTTTTGAAAACATAAACATCAAGAGAGAGAAATTAATAATGATTATTAGCATTTAATGATAGCTGATTTTAGGGGATTCAGAAAGATACTTGGAACGGTTACCCATGACATGTGTCTCAATGCATCCAATCAGCGCTTTTGCCTTTTCAGAAACGTGAACGCGTGTTCAGCCTCAAAAAATGGCTGATGACTGGATGACACTTATTTGCTTGAGTGAACAGCACATTTGTATCCTTGAAATGAAGCGCTCAGATCTTCATGGATAGATTCTGATACAATCTGCACTTCTAAAATTCTGAAAGAAGATTGATCAGAAGTTCACAGAAAAATAAACAAAGTTCTGAAGGTTAAGATATGGAATCAAAACAATTTTATTTTGGGCAGAGCTTCATGCTGAGATGTTTCAGAATGAAGTTGAACCTATCTTCAGAAAGAGGTTTTGTAAAAATATCAGCCCATTGATGGTCTGTGTTAATAAATTTTAAATTTTAAATCCCTTTCTGAATATAGTCCCTAATAAAATGATGTTTTATTTCTATATGCTTAGCCCTAGAATGTAAAATTGGATTTTTGCTGAGACAAATAGCAGAAGAATTGTCACAGAGGATAGGAATGTTACTCTCAAATATCTGGAAGTCCTCAAGTTGACTTTTCATCTAGAGCATTTGTGTGCTGCATCCAGCTGCTGCTATGTATTCAGCTTCTGTTGTTGATTGAGAAATTGTGGATTGTCTTTTGCTGGACCAAGAGATCAGATTTTCTCCCAGAAACTGGCAGCTTCCAGAAGTGCTTTTACGCTCTACTCTGTCTCCAGCAAAATCAGCATCACAGTATCCTACTAAGCTGTAATCACTGGATTTTCTATAAAACAAACCCAGATTAGTAGTACCTTTCAGATACTTGAAAATTCTCTTAACTGCTGTTAAGTGAGATTCTATAGGATCTGATTGGAATCTAGCACAAATGCATACACTGAATAAAATGTCAGGCCTTGAAGCCGTCAGATATAGGAGAGAACCAATCATACCTCTGTAGACCTTCTGTTCTACCTTTTTACTTACCTCTTCTCTTTCCAGAATGCACGTGGGATGCATTGGAATCTTTGATGGCTTACATTCTGAGAGATCAAATTTCTTCAGAAGTTCTCTGACATATTTTCTCTAATGAATGTAAGTTCCTTCTGGGGTTTGATTAATCTGAATGCCCAGAAAGAATTTCAGTTCCCCCATTAGGCTCATCTCAAATTCTGCCTGCATACACTTAGCAAACTTTCTTCCCAAAGAAGGTTTAGTAGATCCAAATATGATGTCATCAATATAAATCTGACTTACTAAAATGTCATTCTTAACTGTCTTACAGAATAAGGTTGTGTCCACTTTCCCTCTGGTGAATTCCTTTTCTAACAGGAAGTTACTTAGTCTTTCATACCAAGCTCTGGGAGCTTGTTTCAGACCATAGAGTGACTTCTTTAGTTTGAAAACATATTCTGGATTTTTGGAACTTTCAAAACCAGGGGGTTGGTGCACATATACCTCTTCTTCTATATAGCCATTTAAGAATGCACTCTTAACATCCATCTGATACAGAGTGATGCCTTTATTAACAGCAAATGAGATTAAGAGTCTGATAGATTCTAACCTGGCGACTGGAGCAAAAGTTTCTGTATAGTCTATCCCCTCTTGCTGACTATAACCTTGTGCTACCAATCGTGCTTTGTTTCTGACGACTTCACCTTGTTCGTTCAGTTTGTTTCTGAACACCCATTTTGTTCCAATGACGTTGAATCCTTTTGGTTTAGGAACTAGATCCCATACGTCATTTCTTGTGAATTGATTTAGCTCCTCTTGCATTGCTAGAATCCAGTCATTGTCCAGAAGTGCTTCATCAATTGATGTTGCTTCAATTAGAGAAACCAGTCCCATGAGGGATTCTTCAGAGTTTCTGAAGCTAGCTCTTGTTCTAATTGGATCTTCCTTTCCTCCTAAGATTGTTTCTTCTGGGTGATCCATGCTGCTTCTGCATGGTCTTTTCTGGAGTTGATCAACAGAAGGTGTTGGATTGCTTGCAGTGCCTCTTTTTGATGTTGAGGGAGTGTCTCTGTTAAGAGTTTCTGATGAATTGTCTTCAGTACCTGTGAACTCAACTTCGATACCTGCAAGTAATTCATTCTGCTTTGACTTTTGAGAGTCAAGCTTATCATCAAAATGAACACTGATTGACTCTTCCACAATCTGTGTTTATGTATTGTATACTCTGTACCCTCTTGAGCATTCAGAGTATCCTAACATAATACACTTTTGTGCTTTAGAGTCAAACTTGTTCAAATAATTTTTTGTATTCAAAATAAAACAAGTACATCCAAATGGATGAAAATAGGAAATGTTGGGCTTTCTATTCTTCCACAATTCATATGGAGTCTTTTCCAGAATAGGTCTTATGGAGATTCTATTCTGAATGTAACACGCTGTGTTTATTGCCTCTGCCCAGAAGATCTTAGCAACGTTAGTCTCATTGATCATGTTTCTGGCCATTTCTTGCAATGTTCTGTTCTTTCGTTCTACAACTCCATTTTGCTGGGGAGTTCTAGGACAAGAAAAATCATGCAGAATGCCTTTGTCATTAAAGAATGACTCAAAATCTTTGTTTTCAAACTCTCCACCATGATCACTTCTGACTTTGACGATTCTAAGATCCTTTTCATTATGAACTTGGTTGCAGAAGGTGATAAAAACACAAAGTGTGACTCGTCCTTGTGTCTTAAGAACTTTACCCATGTCCATCTGCTATAGTCATCTACGATTATTAACCCATACTTCTTGCCACTGACTGAAGCAGTTTTAACTGGTCCAAATAAGTCAATGTGCAGAAGTTCTAATGGCTTAAAGGTGGAAACAACATTTTTGGATTTGAAAGCTGGTTTTGCAAACTTTCCTTTCTGACATGCTTCACACAGAGCATCTGAATTGAACTTCAGGTTAGGAAGTCCTCTGACCAGATTGAGTTTGTTAATCTGAGATATTCTTCTCATACTAACATGTCCCAATCTTATGTTCCAGATCCATTGCTCGTTGTTAACAGACAGAAGACACTTTACATTCTGACTTTTTAGTTCAAAAAGTTTTATTTTATAAATGTTGTTTCTCCTCTTTCCATTAAATAGGATAGTCCCATCTTTCTGACTAACAGCTTTGCATGAATTTTGATTAAAGATTATATCATAACCGTTATCACTTAATTGACTTATGGATAACAGGTTATGCATTAATCCATCTACTAATAAAACATTACTTATAGATGGAAGATTTCCATTACCTACAGTTCCAGAGCCAATGATCTTTCCTCTCTGATTGCCTCCAAAACCTACGTGGCCTCTAGGCTTAAGTTCCGGGCTTTGAAACATATGCCTTCTTCCCGTCATGTGTCGTGAGCAGCCATAGTCCAGGTACCATGACTGGTGTTTCTGCTTTGCTGCTAAAGACATCTGCCACATGTATTATTTTATCCTTAGGTACCCATATTTTCTTGGGTCCTGATTTGTTAGTTTTACCAAAACTCTGGTTGAATTTTGGTTTGACAGAGTAATCACTACTAGTATATTTTATGTCATGTGTGTGCCCATATATAAAGTGTGAATCAAGTGGAGTACGTTTTATAACTAAATCCATGGCATTTTTTGGTGTAGGTACCTTACCCTGGTATCCTATCCCTTTTCTGCCATTTCTGCTAACTCCATAGATCATTGAAGCCATTTTGCTTTTATCTATGTTTTTAGCTAGAAACTCTTGAAAGTTGTGATCATACTCCTTGATGATCTCATCAGCACTGCTGGGAGTTTCAGGGATTGTTTCCTTCTGAGAGTTTTGCATTAGATTTTCTAATTTTGAAATTTTATCTTTTAACTCAGAATTCTCCAATTTGAGACTCTCAGTCTTATCAGAGTCAGAAGCAAGATCCCTTTTCAGGTTTCTGAATTTGACTCTGATCTGCTGATATCTTTCCAGAATTTCATTAAGGCTTTCAGCTAGTTCAGCCTTAGTAAAGTTTATAGCAAAGTCAGGGAATACCTCTTCTGTATCTGATTCAGAGTCTGACTCAGAAGCTTCATTGTCTTCTGTTATGTTTGCCATGAGAGTTATGTTTGCTCTTTCATCATCTGATTCTGAGTCAGCTTTAGATGTGTCAGAATCATCCCATGTATCCATGAGACTTTTCTTCTTTTCCTTGCCAAACTTCTTTTTGGGCTTTTCTTTCTGAAGCTTTGGGCAATCACTTTTGTAGTGCCCTTGCTCGTTACATTCATAGCAGATGATGTCTTTGTTGTTTGGCTTTCTGTTCCCTGAAGAACCTTCAGATCTTCTGTGTCCAGAGGAGGATTCTGACCTTCTGTATCTGGAGAAAGATTCATTTTGATTCTTTGATCTTCTGGGATTCCTGAACTTCCTTTTCCTCTGCTTCCATAATTGGTTTACCCTTCTGGAGAGGAGAGATAGTTCATCTTCTTCTGATGAAGACCCATTAGAGGTTTCTTCTACAGCCTGCAAAACTTTGGAGTCAGATTTTCTGTTAGATTTTAAAGCTAATGGCTTACCTTACTTTTTAGGTTCATTTGCTTCTAGCTCTATCTCGTGACTTCTGAGGGAGCTGACAAGTTCCTCCAGAGAGATTTTGTTGAGATCCTTGGCTAGCTTAAGCACTGTGACCTTTGGCCTCCATTGTTTTGGAAAGCTTCTGATGATCTTCTTAACGTGATCAGCAGTAGAATACCCTTTGTCAAGAACTTTGAGACCAGCAACCAGAATTTGAAATCTTGAGAACATAGTTTCTATTGATTCACTCTCTTCCATCTTGAATGCCTCATACTTCTGAATGAGCGCAAGAGCTTTGGTTTCTTTGACTTGAATGTTGCCTTCATGCGTCATTCTCAGAGAGTCAAACATATTCTTTGCAGTGTCTCTGTTTGATATCTTTTCATATTCTGAATAAGAGATGGCGCTTAGAAGAATTGTTCTAGCCTTGTGATGATTTCTGAAATCACGCTTTTGCCGATCAGACATTGCTTTCCTGTCAATCTTCTGACCACTTCCATCCCCTGGGTGCGTGTATCCATCAGTCACCATGTCCCGCAGATCAGCATCATGGGCCATAAAGAAACTTTCAATTCTGTCTTTCCAGTAGTCAAAGTTCTCTCCATCAAAGACTGGAGGTTTGCCACTGAATCTGTCTCTTTCTTCATTGTTGCCATTGCTGATGTTTTGATGTGGTCCCGCCATTGTGTTTTTCTGACGCAGGATCTTGTACTGACACAGTTAAGTGTTATAAGCTCAGAACCAGGCGCTCTGATGCCAATTGAAGATGTGAAAAACACAAGAAGGGGGGTTGAATTGTAAATCTTAAAACGAAAGCTTAGACAACACTGTATTTCTATCATGGTTCGTTTGATCTCAAACTACTCCAGTCCACCCGTCAAGGTGATTTCGCCTCTCTCCAACGAGGTCTTAATCCACTATATTCAATAGGATTACAACAGTCTACTTTAACAACTGTTAAAGCCTTCTTGAGTATAACCGCAGACCGGTTTGTCTCAAGGAAATCTCTTACAAAGAATGAACAAGAATGTGTTTAATGTTTTCTAACAAAACTATATATCACAACTGTGATAATACACAAATTTAAGCTTGGAATAAAAACTGAATTGCTAATACTTTTGAGTAGGCATGGTTTGAAGGCTTAGCAAAATGTATGAGTACGTGCGTTTTTGTAAGCGTGTATATGCATGCATCTTTTCTCATACAGACTTGTTTATATAGCCAAGGCAAAGATACGTTGTTGTCCATAAAGCACTTTCAATGATAATAACGTTCTTTCCTTTTTGAGAAGATCTTGTCTTTGAATAAAGCCGTTGGTAATTAATCTGTCTTGAATGCTTAGTAACGCTTCAGAGTGTTCTCTTCTTATGGTAATCAGAGTGTTCTTTTGCTTTAACTGATGCTGACGCTTCTGAGTGCTGATGACTTGGTAAGGATCTTGATCAGAGTCAGAGTGTTTTATGCGCAGATTCTGTTCATCAAGCTTCAGCGTATGATCTGGTCACTTCAGCGTGTAGCACATGTTATTGATCTTCTGATGCTGATATGATCTTCTGATGTTGATTCCATCAGAGCTTCTGTAAACACAAAACATAATTTTAAGTAGCATATATGTCTTATATATAAATCTTATAATTAATTTATTCTTGTATTTTGTTATCATCAAAACTCTAATCAAGGGTTGTAGAATCAAACTATGTTCTAACACAATTGTATCATCTTGACCTAATTACATGGTTCAAAACATTGCAATTTTATTGGATTGACAGATGAAATTTGCAGTCAACTGATCAAAAGTCAACTGTATACTGAAAAGTCAAACTTTGATTTTTTGGTCAAAATCAAGTGCCAAAGATCACAATTCATCAAAACATGTCAAAATGTGAAACTTGTTCATCAAGAAATCAAAGATTGAAGATTTTGTTTTGAAATTTGAAATTTTCTTAACTTAGAAATTTTTCTAAGTATAGAAAATTTCTTATTTTTTCTCAACTTTAAGCCAAATTCTCACCATGATACAAGATGATTCAAAGGAAATTCCCAACATGAAAGTTGAAGATCTCCATGAAATATACAAATTTACTTCATACAATTTCTCCTAAAGATGCTTGGATCTCAAGATATAATTTTGTGAATACATGCTCATGAACTAAAATAACTTAGTGAAATTTTGCCCTAATTTAGGCAGGTTTTTGACCTAACTTCATGGCAACTTTTCACCTAGTTCCAAGAGTAATATTGAAGAGCATTTCAAAGATGAATTATAGAGAAAATTGAAAGCTTTCCAAAATGTCCAAGAACACCTTGAGATCATTCTTGAGTAGGGAGAATCGACGAGATGAAGTTGGCAATTTCTAACATTGATTTCAAGCCATTTCATGAAGAACAAAATTCAAATCCAAACCTAGGCTGCATAACCCTTGCTTTACAGACCTCAAACTTTTTTCTCACTTCATAATTTAATGCTTACACAGTTGATAAAGCCTTAATCCAAGCATAAGAGTCTTTGTCCAATCTTTAATTCCATAAATGACACAAAGTTGCCACTTCCATTTTAGAAAAGCACAACTTTTGTATTTATCAATTTCTTGAGCATTGCACATGTTCCTTCTGCACACACAAGTCCTATAAACCAAAAGAAAAGTGTCTAGGACTGGTACCAACTCAAACCAGGCCTGTACAAACATATAGAGAGGTGTCTCCTCACTTTTCTTAAAAGGCAAGCAATAGAGCAAAAATCCTATAACAAAGAAACCTGTTGTGGAATTGATTTGAAACCTTCTCTATACTTATACACAAATACATTACAACCTAACACACGATTTTTAAAGGCCAGAAACTCTCCCAAACTCTCTATCACCAAAAACCTGCCATAACTTGAAGTTTTGTACCAAGCATAGCAATCCGAAAATCCACTCGCGCGTTTCAAGTTCTAATCACCTAAACATTTAACCTACATCATATCTAAGTGTTCCAGACCATCACCCCTTCACTATAACTCCTCCTTCTCCATCTGCCATTTTTGTTTTTCAAGCTTGCAGGTTGACTTAGATAGGGAGATTCAGGCACTTTCAAGACAAGGTAAAGATTGAAACATACTCAGGTAGGTCCAGGCAAGCTAAAGGGATCTTCATACCATCATAAAACTCACTCAAACTCCATTCACGATCTCAAATGAAAGAGGTAATAACTCTAACTTCTATCTCTTCATACAGACATCTATTGGGCTCGATTTGTGAAGATAAAATGTAGATATCTTTGTGCTAAAACCAACCATGTTCATAGATTTAATTTATAATCATTGTGCATAAGGAATTTTAGATTTCAATTTTCTGTAAAAATTAGGGTTGAAATTAGGGCAATTGAAATTAACTTTGATATTTGACTGTTGGTTTACATGAGTTACATGGTTGAAATCGTGGGAAAGAGTACTACCATTTTCATGTTTGAAATTTCCATTTTCATGGATAAATGAGAAAGATACAGAGGTTCAGACTAGCTTGAGGAAGAAGATGAAGTACAAGGCAAGGAAGAATTTTGTTTTATCTATTTTTAGTTTCATATGAACTAACGGATGTACAGGCACCCCAGTGGCAAGGTAGCGCGCTGAAAATGCATAGGTCATGGGTTTGAACCTTGGCGCTACCTTTTGCTTTTTTTCATATTTTTTCAGCTTCATTTTTTGTCATTTTTTGCAACGTGGGCTCAGCAACTGGGCTTCTCATATTTTTTTCTAACACACTACCTTCTGGTTACTCAGGACACCCCTGGCCCAACTATTTTATTATTTATTTTTATTTTCATTTTATTAAATATATTTTCTTTAACATAAAAAATTATAAAAAAAACTATAAAACATGATAAATATTTCATTTTTGATTATTTTATTTTATTTTCACATAAAATTTTTTTTTATTAATTTATACATTAACTATTTTTCTTAAATAAACTTGTAAAATAAAATAGACTTAGATTAATTTTTATGTCTTTTCCTTCATATTTGTAAATATTTATTTTGACATATAAAAACACTAAATATTTCACAAAATATTATTTATTATTTTTAATACAAAATACACAAAAATAATAGTTAAAGAACTTGATTTTCTTTTAATAAACTAGAATTAGGGTTAACCAAATATCTAAAAAAGGGTAATTTCCTTTTCTTAAATTATTAGGTTTATTTCAAAACTCTTTTTCATACATAAAAAAACAAAACAAAAATCTTTTTTTGCATATACATACCATTGCATATTTAATTTATATTGTATATTATTTATTCAAATACTTGTAATAGCGTAGTAATCTTTAAATTACGCAATTTACCGCTTTCATATAACATGCTAGTAATTAGGGTTTGAATGGCAAGATAAAAACAAATCAAATAGAAAACCCTAATCCAAGACAAAATCAGGCATGAAAATAACACACTTGCACACAAGCACCCTTAGGGTTACTCCACTTGGTTGCCTTTTACAAAAATGACCATATTACGCATGTAAAGTATCTTAGCAAAACAAACAAATATAAGATCATAAGTCCCTCGATGACACTATTCAAAGTTGCCTTATAAATTGATCTTGGTCCCTCAAAATGCTAAGATACTTTGCAACATTGCTAATCATGGTTATACGATGACCCACGCCCGTCCCGTTTACATCTAAAGATAGGGTTGCTTACCAAATCAACGGTAAGACAACAATGTCAAAGGAAAAGAAAATGAACAAGAAATACATTTGAGTAGGTAGATTAATTTTAGTTAATTGCTCCTTTTCAAAACAACTATCCTTGCTATTTTCAAAAACAAACACTCACATTTCCAAAACATCTTACATTGAAAACATTTTCAAAAAGACAAACATTTTTGTATACATTCTTACGAACGAGAATCATTACAAAGATTGCCTAAACAATGGCCTCTTTTACAAAATACTTTCAAAAACACACAAAGCATAATTTCAGAACAAAAGCAAGTGATCTAGCAAGTAACTAAGAGCCCATGGAAAACCATGGATCAAAAGGGTGCTAACACCTTCCCTTTTCATAATCTACCCCCCGAACTCAAGAAACAATCTCAAAGGTCTTTCCTGTACTTTTTCACCTTTCCTTTTGGATAAAAGAAAAGTCGGTGGCGACTCTTGCTAACCGTAACATTTACGATAAAACGCAAAACCCTCAAATCAGTTTTCCTACTGTATCACAGAACTGGCGACTCTGCTGGGGATAATTTAAAAGTGGGGTTACCTTAGGGTTAGATCATATTTACTTACTTTCATTGTTTGACTTGTATGCTTTACATTTTGGTTCTTTGTTTGGGTTTGAATCCTCTACTAGGATTTGGGATACATTATAGGTAAATAGCAATACCTTGTGGAAACTGTGCGGGGTATACCGACATGGTCTAAGCAATAGCTATGTTAGTGTGACATATTTGTGGGTACCGGTAGCCTTTGAGTTAATCAAAGAGAATACGGGGGCGCTGAGTGATGTCATGAAGCACTAATGAAATTCTAGAACCCTTTACTTGACCAACTTGGCCTTTAGGATGAAGTTAGATGACCGGCTTTGGTGCAGTCCTAAGTTGGTAGATACTCAATACTACACTCATTGAGGGTTGTTTTCTTGGGATATTTCGGTCACCATTAAAGAGGCTTGAGCTGAAACAATGACCAAATAAACAATCCGGTGATATTGAGCTCCTTAGAACCTGATTACTATTATTAGGACAGGTTTAAGCCAACTAAACTTCAAGAGGGTACTTACCTATAAAACCCCATGCAAGCCTAAACTAAGAACTTATTTGCTTTGCTTGTAAATGCATACTTATACATAACATCATGGACATCATGAACATCATATACATCTACTAACCATTTCAAGGATTTTGGAGATTCGTCTTTGTTCTTGTTTTGTAGGATATGGACTCACTTCGCAGGAAAACTATCCAAGTCAACCTTGTAAAAATTCCTCCACAACTTAAGGAGCTAGCTTCAAGGATCCCTGAGAACTCTCTATTCACCGAGAGACATGGTCGTCTACTCAACTTGGTCACCTCCAGCACAGATGAGGATATGATGAAGGTTCTCTTTCAGTTCTTTGATCCTTTTCACCATTACTTCACATTTCCCGACTATCAGCTTGTGCCTACTTTGGAAGAATTCTATAAACTCTTGAGGATTCCCATTCTCAATCAACTACCTTTCAACGGTACGGAAAGAGACCCAAAGCTAGAAGAGATTGCTCAAGCTCTACACTTGCACTCATCTGATGTCATAACTCATTGGGAAACTAGGAGTGGTGTCAAAGGTTTCTTAGCAAAGTTCCTGTTTGAGAAAGCCCAAAGCTGTTGGAATTCCTTAGACTTGCAAGCCTTTGAGGAAATTGTGGCTCTTCTTATCTATGGGATGGTCTTATTTCCCAATCCTGACCAACTCATAGATGTGAGCGCCGTCAAAATCTTTATATCACGCAACTCGGTGCCTACATTTCTAGGGGATATCCTACACTCTTTTCACACTCGCACAATAAGGAAAAGAGGTGTCCTTGTGTGTTGCACTCATCTCCTGGGAAGATGGTTTATTTCTCATCTTCCCCAATCAGTCTTAAAGAATGAGCAAGGTTCAAGGTGGTCACAAAGGTTAATGACGCTCAAATATTCAGATATTCATTGGTGCTCCCGATCTAAAGAGAATGTTATCATTGTTGACCGTTGTGGGGAATTCCCTAATGTCCCTCTACTTGGAATTAGGGGAGGCATCACCTATAACCCATGTTTGGCTCTAAGACGGTTTGGTTACACCCGAAGGGATGGCCCGCACGAGATGCTGATTCAAGGTTTGGTATTTGACTATGACAACGACGATCAAGGTCTTCGCCAGAGATTCATCCGAGCTTGGAGGATGCTAAATAAGGTGTATAGCAAGACTTTAGGGCACAAGAATTCCATCCCCCTTAAGCCTTACCTCAAATGGGTACGAACTCGTGCTCAAAGTCTTATGATGCCTTATCATTCCATTCTTCCGGTAATCATTGAGCCTATTAAGGAGAGAGATGTTCCATACACTATCCTACATCCTGACATGCCCACATATCTTGAAGACCTACAAAGGGATTGGATACAACTCAAAGGAGAGCGAGATACTTTCAAAGCTCAATTCTACCCAAGCGAGAAGAAGGTTTTCGAACTCACTAGGCTACTTCATGAGGAGCGGACTCTAAATGCCTACATTGCACAAAAGACGATGCGCACTAATTTTTTATCTTAGAGTTTTGTATTATTTTGCCCAAGGGGCATTGATGTACTCAAACTTTATCTTATTAATATAACGTGTGTTTTTTTCTTTTTGTCTAAAACAAACTTAAATCTTTGAAATCCTTGAAAACATTGCATATGCACATATCATTCATCATAACATAATCAGGTCTTTCGCAACAAGTTTCCTCATCTCTCTACTGTTTATTTCAGTAAGATGGATCTCGAACAAATAGTCAAAGATCTACAAGCTCAGAACATGCAGTTTCAACAGTTGCTCATGACCCTAGCCAAGGGGAAAGAAGAATTGAAGACTCTGCTGGCTGAAGAGAGGAAAAAGAAAACAAAGAAGGTAACTGGAGCCTTAAACATGGGGAGAAGGTTTCAGGGCCAGACTAGAAGAACCTTGAATTTTGCAACAACATTCGGTGAAGGAGAGAGGAAAGGAAAGGAAACAGCGGTCCCGTCAGAATCTGAAGAGGATGAAGAAGAGGAAGACTACTCTGAGGAATAATATCCTCCAGCTGATGATAAGTATAGACATCTTGAAGAGCATTTGAGTGCTATGGAAATACAAAAGGTGCCAGGCCTAGACTTTGAAGAATTGGGACTAGTGTCGACGGTTATGATTCCACTGAAATTCAAAGTGCCTTTGTTTACAAAATATGATGGAGTGTCATGTCCTAAGATGCACCTCCGATAATATGTGAGAAAGATCCAACCACACTCCGCTGATAAAGACTTGTGGGTGCATCTTTTCCAAGATAGTCTATCTGGAACACAACTCGACTGGTTTTACCAACTAGAAAGAGCCAATGTCCACAATTGGGAAGATCTTGCCGCAGCTTTCTACAAGCAATATAAATATAACGCTGATTTGGCACCTACCCGTACTCAACTTCAGAGTAGGGCTATGGCTTCCAATGAGGGTTTCAAGGATTACGCGCAGAAGTGGAGAGATCTGGATGGAAGAGTTCAACCCCCTCTATCTGAAAGGGAATTGGTGGACATGTTCTTAGGCACTTTGTCTGGCCCTTTCTTCAACCATTTGATTGGGAGCTCATCTACAGGATTTACTAAGTTAATATTGACCGGAGAGAGTGTGGAAGCTGGCATAAAAAAATGGAAAGATTCAGAAGGATTCATCTTCTTCTACAGCTGTGAGGAAGCCTTTTATTGGGAAGAAAGAAGTAGCTTCTGTATATCCGCAAAGGAACCAAGGGAGAGCCGAACTCCGACCAATGGTAAGGGCTGTTATGATTCCAATGCCTACATCTGATCAACAAAGAAGCAATTAACCAAGGTTGGAAAGGCCAGTCAGGAAATTCACCAGAATCAATATGACTCTGTCTCAAGTATTACCGCATCTTCTGAAATCCAATTTGGAAACTTTGAAAGAAGCTCTAAAAAACCCCAACACAGCATCCCCTCATTATCACCCCAATGCCCGTTGGGCATATCACTCCAAAAGTCCTGGTCACGATACTAACAACTGTTGGGCCTTGAAAAACAAAATACAAGACCTCGTTGAAGTAAAAGAAATTGAGTTTAATGCGCCCGAGAAGCCAAACGTCATTTCTGCTCCTATGCCAAACATGGTCACAACACCAATGCTATTGAAGAAGATTTGTTTGTTACCACAATTGATGAACTCTTGACTCCATTCCCAGTCATTAAGATAAACTTGTTGAAAGCCGGTATATTCCCTGGTTGTAATAAAGACTGCCACCTCTGCTTATCCTCACCAACTGATTGCCCTTTGTTGAAAACAGGCATTCAACGCTTGATAGACAACAAAGAGATTTTGTTTGAAAGTACTCTTGTCTCACCTGTTCCTGTTGAAGATGTTTCAATCATTACCATCTCCGCCAATTCTTCCAGGGTCCCCAAAATATCCGTTAGAATTACATCGGTTCCGAAAACTACTCCTCTAATAATCACAATTCCTGGGCCGGTCCCATATGAATCAGACAAAATTGTACCGTGGAATTACGGTGGGGACATTTATTACCATGGCATCAAACAAGATGGGCCGGCCGCCGAAGAGATAAACTCCGAAGAAGAAGATTCCGACATTAGCAATATTTCCTGAACTAGTAAAATTACCCGAAGCAGTAGGATCTTTTCTCCAGAAATTGCCCCCCTAAAGGCAGTTTTTGGACCTGTGGCTGCTCCAAAGGTTACTTCTGTACCCATAATCATCTCTACAAGTGCTCCTATTGATGAAGCCATTATAACCCCTGCTGTCATTCCTGCCAACACTCCTACTGCTGGAACTCGAGGAAAAAGTATTCAAGTAGAGCCTGTCCGGACGAAGGCTCAACCACTGACTATCCCCGAGACCTCCAAGAAAGAAATGGAGGAGATCCTAAAAATTATAAAGAGGAGCGACTACGACGTAGTTGAACAGTTGGGGAAAACCCCTCCAAAATCTCTATGCTAGCATTACTACTATGTTCCGAGGCACATGTGAAAGCCTTGGTGAAGTTCCTAAAAACAGCCCATGTGCCTCAAGAGGCGTCTGCTGATCAATTTCAAGATTGCGTGGCCAGCTTGACAACGGATAACGGCCTAGGTTTCTCGGATGCTGATCTGACACCAAGGGGGAGATAGCATAACGAGGCATTTCATGTCTCTGTGGAATGTAGGGGCACAACTCTGGCCCATGTCTTGGTGGACACTGGCTCATCTTTGAATGTTTTACCGAAAAAAGCTCTTTACAGACTTGACTGCAAAGGACTGATGCTAAAACCAAGTAACATTGTTGTAAGGGAATTTGATGGCTCAAAGAGGATGGTACATGGGGAGGTGGACATCCCCATAAAGGTTGGGACTCAAACTTTCAATTCAACCTTTTATGTAATGGACATCTGCCCCTCTTACTCCTGTCTTATAGGACGGCCATGGATCCATAATGATGGCGCTGTCACCTTTACATTGCACCAGATGTTGAAATATTTGGTTCAAGGAAAGATTATCACTGTCCATAGAGAGGAAGAATATATGATTAGCCATCTCAATTCCTTCAGGTATATGGAATTGGACGGCGAGTTCATTGAAACTCCTTTTCAACACTTCGAAGAGGTCCCCCAAGAGGTAGCAGTGACCAAGATTGTGTCCCAGATTCCCAAGATTACAAGACCTCCACTCCGGATGTCATCCCTAAAGGACGCCAAGGCAGTAGTAGAAGAAGGTGGATGCACCATCTGGGGGAAACTTCCGGATATCCCGTATAAGTCTGATAAGTTTGGCTTAGGTTTCACTTCAAGTGCTCATAAGGTTGTACGTCGTGCCCATGCTGGAGGGCCACCCTTGAAGATTAGCAACCGAGAGGTGAATGCGGTAGGAGATGGTTAAGAGGACTGCAGCTTGGAGGATTAGATCTTTCTGACTATCAATGTAGGACTCTGCAATTGGGAGGCCAGAGACTTCGTCCTAATAACTTTCATCCCTCAGTAATTTATCTTTACATTTTGTTGGATATGTAATATTCAAAAACAATTTGCACTCTTAAAACCTTGTGTCTTGCCCGAGGCACAACGGTCCATTTGTAAGGGATATTATTTCATCTTCAAATGACATTCAATGAATTATGGACGTTTTGCATACAAACTTTTGTGCTCATTGTTTTTCTTTTACATTTTATTTGCTTTTAAAGATGGCTATACCCTTACACACACCCAAACTCACAAATGCAGGTACCCCTCCATTTTGGATCCCATGGGTAACGATACTGCTATGGCCTTTTGTGACTCTAAGGATCTAATCTACCAAGCCGAAGACGAAGGTGAGGAAGATTGTGAAGTACCAGGGGAACTTGCCAGACTACTACAACAAGAGAAAAGAACCATTCAGCCTCACGAGGAACCTGTGGATACAATTAATCTGGGTACCGAGGAGGATAAAAAAGAGATCAAGGTGGGTGCCAATCTGGAACCCAATGTCAAGGAGCGTCTGATTCAGCTGTTGCATGATTATGTTGAGATCTTTGCTTGGTCATATGAAGACATGCCAGGACTTGATACGGACATCGTGGTACATCGTCTGCCTACAAGAGAAGATTGTCCGCCAGTAAAACAAAAAGTCCTCCGCATGAGACCTGATATGTCTGAAAAGATCAAAGCGGAGGTCATGAAGCAATTCAATGCTGGATTCTTGGCTGTCACTTCCTACCCTCAACGGGTTGCCAACATTGTTCCCGTACCTAAAAAAGACGGCAAAGTACGAATGTGCGTGGACTATAGAGATTTGAATAGGGCAAGCCCTAAAGATGATTTTCCACTCCCTCACATTGATATACTGGTTGACAATACGACACAACACAAAGTGGTTTCCTTCATGGACGGATTCTCAGGTTATAACCAAATCAAAATGGCACCTGAGGACATGGAGAAAACTACATTTGTCACACAGTGGGGCACATTCTGCTACAAGGTGATGCCATTCAGACTGAAGAATGCTGCGGAAACCTATTAATGCGCCATGGTAGATTTATTTCACGACATGATACATCATGAAATAGAGGTATACGTAGATGATATGATAGCCAGATCACAAACAGAAGAAGAACACCTTGACCACTTACAAAAGCTATTTGAGAGACTGAAGAAGTACAAGCTGAGGTTAAACCAATACAAGTGCATATTTGGAGTACGGTCTGGTAAACTCCTAGGCTTTGTCATCAGTAACAAAGGTATTAAGGTCGATCATGCCAAAGTTAAAGAAATACAAGAGATGCCTGCTCCTCGTACTGAGAAGGAAGTCATAGGATTCTTGGGACGCTTGAACTATATTTCTAGATTCATTTCTCACCTAACAGATACTTGTGAGCCAATCTTCAAACTATTGAAGAAAGATCAAGTAGGCAGATGGAATGATGAATGCCAAGTTGCTTTTGAAAAAATCAAGGAATACTTACAAGAACCTCCTGTATTGATGCCACCAGTCAAGGGAATACCATTGACCATGTATCTGACTGCTTTAGAAAACTCAATGGGGTGTGTATTGAGGCAGCATGACGAGTCTGGCCGAGAAGAGCACGCTATTTATTACCTTAGCAAAAAAGTTTACCGCCTGTGAAACTAGATATTCACTGCTCGAGAAAACATGATGCGCTCTGGCATGGGCTGCTCGCCGGCTAAGACAGTATATGCTGACTCATACTACCTTATTGATATCTAAGATGGATCTGATAAAGTACATCTTCGAGAAGCCTGCTCTTTCGGGGAGAATAGCTAGATGGCAGATGATCCTAACAGAGTACGACATACAGTATACTACCCAAAAAGCTATAAAGGGCAGTGTATTTGCTGATCACCTTGCTCACCAAGTTGTAGAAGACTATCAGTCCATGAATTTTGAATTCCCGGATGAAGACATCATGACATTAGACAACTGTGAAGAAAACTGACCATATGACGGACCTGAACAAGGATCCCGATGGACCTTGTTCTTTGATGGGGCATCCAACGCCATCGACAATGGTATCGGCATTGTACTCATATCTCTGGAAGGGTGTCATACTCCCTTTACCGCCATACTTTGCTTCAATTGTACAAACAATATGGCAGAATACGAAGCATGTATCTTTGGTCTCAAAGCTGCCATAGACTTGGGGATCAAATCATTGGATGTATTCGAAGACTCAGCTTTGGTCATCAGTCAGATCAAAGGGGAATGGGACACTAAGCACCCAAACCTTATCCCTTACAAAGAACATGTTTTGACATTTCTACCACATTTTGGGAAGATTACCTTCGAGCATTTCCCGCGAGAAGAAAATCAGCTAGCAAACGCTCTAGCCACAATGTCATCTATGTTTAAACTAAATTGGGATAACAAGGCTCCCCATATCACCATCGAACGAATGGATGAACCAGCACACTGTCACGAGATTAATATTGAAGAGATAGTGGACCAGCCTTGGTTTCATGAAGTCAAGAGGTATCTCGAGGCTCAAGAATATCCAGAAGGAGCTTCACTCAATGATAAAAAGTTCTTAAGGAGATTCTCTGCTAAATTCTTCCTTAGTAATGACATCCTGTACAAACGCAATCATGACTCCATTTTGCTTCGGTGTGTGGATAAGGTTGAAGCTGAAAAGATCATGGATGAATTACATGAAGGTACTTTTGGCACCCACTCCAGTGGGCATACGATGGTGAAGAAAATCCTACAGGCAGGATATTATTGTTCTACCATGGAAGAAAATTGCTATCAACATTCTTGAACCTTCCATAAGTGTCAAATCTATGCTGACAAGGTGCACGTACCTCTGGTTGCTCTGAATGTCTTGACGGCTCCTTGGCCCTTTACTATGTGGGGAATTGATATGATCAGAGAGATCAAGCCTACAGCCTCCAATGGACACCGCTTCATACTAGTGGCCATTGACTATTTTACAAAGTGGGTGGAAGCAGGTTCCTTCGCTTCCGTTACTAAGAATGTTGTTTCCCGCTTCATCAAGCAAAATCTCATTTGCCGATACGGTATCTCAGAAAGGATCATCACTGACAATGGTACAAATCTCAATAAAACTATGATCACCGCCTTGTGTGACCAATTCAAGATTGATCATCACAACTCTTCTCCATTTCGGCCAAAGATGAATGGTGTTGTTGAAGCTGCAAATAAAAACATTAAAAAGATCATATAGAAAATGACAGTCACATACAAAGACTGGTATGAGATGTTACCGTTTGCTCTCCACGGTTATCGTACCATGGCTCTCACGTCAACCGGGGCAAAACCCTATTTTTTGGTTTACGACATGGAGGTTGTCCTACCTATTGAGGTTCAGATCCCCTCTCTGAGAATTATGAAGGATGCAGGGTTGAATGAAGACGATTGGATCTAGACTCGACTTGATCAGCTGAACTTAATTGATGAAAAGAGACTTATTGCTGTCTGCCATGGTCAGATGTATCAAAAATGGATGATCAAGGCTTTTAACAAGAAAGTCAGGCGCCAAGTATATCAAGTTGGGGATCTAGTGATCAAATGTATCATCTTGCCACAAAGTGATTCCATGGGAAAATGGACTCCTACCTATGAAGGACCATTTGTAATCAAAAACATATTCTCCGGTGGGGCAATGACCTTGACCACCATGGATGGCGACGACCTGCCACACCCTGCGAACACGGACATAGTCAAAAGATACTATGCATAAGAGACCCGCTAGGTTGACACACCTAGGCAAAACAAGGGCATCCCGGCGAACCAAAAGGTTCGGGAAAAAATTAGGGATGAAATGAAAAAAATCTATACACCCGGCAAGTTGAAAACCCGAAAGGGCGACTTGGGCAAAAAAAGGGTTTCCCGGTGGACTGAAAACCCGAAAAGGCGGTCCAGGAAAAAGTTAGGGAATTAAAACGTATGACTATGTCCCGTCGAATCAATTTACGGATAACCTTTGACTTCCACTGACAAACTCAGAGTTTCTGATCAATTCAATCATCTTCGGACAAGGCAAATAGACAAGATACTCAAAGATATGAAGGCTATAGCAGAATGGGAACCCCATGGGATTATTACACGTAGCTATCTTTCTTTGTATAAATTTTTCTTGTTTTACGATAGCATTCTCTTACTAGAATGTTTGTCCCCTTTGTACAAAATATTTATTCAAAGTCAATACAAAGATATCCCTTGAAAGTGCAAAAACTATTTGTCTTTTCCTTTACGCTTATGTTTTGTTTTCAAAAACGTCCAATGATTCATTGATGAACATATGCATTTGAACATGATTATTGTTTACAAATAAACAAAATAAGAAAGACAATTACTGATATGTTGAAAGAATAGGAAAATGTCTTTAGGCTATTCCATAAGTGATCCCCTACAGTACGTCATTTAAATCCCCAGCGGAACAAAATTTTAAATTATTAATCCCCAGTAGAAGTCGTCAAATTTCTCAGGACTCCCCAAGCAGATCTTACAATCAGTACGTGGCATTGCCCCCACAACAGAATTTACTTCTCTCAACAAAAAAATTCATCAACACTTAGACTTCACAACATGAAGGCTTATACTTACATATCCTCAGCGACATTCAGGGATTTATTTTCCTCAAATAGACCGCAATACAGCAAATCCTCTCACATGCGCATACATTGCATCCATATATCATAAACATTAATGAAGCAAATACATTGCATTATATATATTTCATGCAACATAGCTTTTTATTTTAGCTAACATTTTACCCTCTTTAGGATAAGATTAACAGTTACCGTTGACAATATGCAATATGATACAGTTCAATACGCTCTAGACACGGATGCCATTCTGATAATCATTCAGATACAACTTTCAGATACAGTTCAGATACGCTCCAGACACGGATGCCATTCTGATACTCATTCAGATACAACTTTCAGATACAGTTCAGATACGCTCCAGACATGGATGTCATTCTGATACTCATTCAGATTCAACTTTCAGATACGCTCCAGACACGGATGCCATTCTGATACTCATTCAGATACAACTTTCAGATACAGTTCAGATACGCTCCAAACACGGATGCCATTCTGATACTCATTCAGATACAACTTTCAGATACAGTTCAGCTACGCTCCAGACACAGATGCCATTCTGATACTCATTCAGATACAACTTTCAGATACAATTCAGATACGCTCCAAACACGGATGCGATTCTGATACTCATTCAGATTCAACTTTCAGATACGCTCCAGACACGGATTCCATTCTGATACTTAGTCAAAATCAACTCCCAGATACAGTTCAGGTACGCTCCAAGCATGGACGCCATTCTTATACTCATTCTTTCGGCTCACAAGTTACAAATCAACAAACATTCTTGGATGGCATCTACAAGCCCATCTCCAATAAGACTCTATCACCTCTGCAAATGGAATATTTAAGCTCATTCCCTCAACCACACATTATCGAGTGCAAATTTATGGGCACTCTAGTGTCCAATCATTCTTTCACCTTCGAGTCACGAATGGCAAAACTCGCCAATCTAACTCTTCAGGTTTAAAAAGATTGAACAGGGGAAGCTGTTGTACCCTAAAATTTTCTCTCTCATTTATCAAGATTTTCTCGCAAGATCTCTTTGACTCAGGACTGGATTAGGGTTTGACCAGCTCAAGACATCTCATCATGCCCTGATGACCCAAAATTAGGATTTGGGATTGCACAAGGATTTTGGACTATCAACATTTCATATGGCTTTCAAGTATCATTATGGACCCCTAAGATTACTCATGTCAAGTTTCAAGCCTTGAATCACATTTTTGATCAGTGAGTTGGACAGTTGACCTAAAAATCAGTTGTATTAGGGCAAAAGTCAACCATGGCCAATTTATAGTCAAACTTCATAATTTTTTATCCACATCAACATTTTGGACTCATATGTATCATTTTATCAAGTTTGGACCATAATTCCTCAAGAAATTTGATCAAATCTCTAAAAGGGCAAAATGGTCAAAATTAGGGTTTTAATTAGGAAAGGGCAATTTCTGATTTTTGACCTAGAAAATGACCAATTGGTTTGAAGCATGATTTCAAGGGTTCAATTGTATCATCTTGACATAATGACATGGTTCAAAACATTGCAATTTCACTGGATTGATAGATGAAATTTGCAATCAACTGATCAAAAGTCAACTGTATACTGAAAAGTCAAACTTTGACTTTTTGGTTAAAATCAAGTGCCAAAGATCACAGTTCATCAAAACATGTCAAAATGTGAAACTTGTTCATCAAGAACTCAAAGATTGAAGATTTTGTTTTGAAATTTGAAATTTTCTTAACTTTGAAAAATTTCTAAGTATAGAAATTTCTTATTTTTTCTCAACTTTAAGCCAAATTCTCACCATGATACAAGATGATTCAAAGGAAATTCCCAACATGAAAGTTGTAGATATCCATGAAATCTACAACTTTTCTTCATACAATTTCTCCTAAAGATGCTTTGATATCAAGATATAATTTTGTGAATACATGCTCATGAACTAAAATAACTTAGTGAAATTTTGCCCTAATTTAGGCAGGTTTTTGACCTAACTTCATGGAAACTTTTCACCTAGTTCCAAGAGGAGTCTTGAATAGAATTTCAAAGATGAATTATAGAGCACATTCCAAGCTTTCCAAAATGTCCAATAACTCCTTGAGATCATTCTTGATTAGGGAGAATCGAAGAGATGAAGTTGGCAATTTCTCACTTTGATTTCTAGCCATTTCATGAAGAACAAAATTCAAATCCAAACCTAGGATGCATAACCCTTGCTTTACAGGCATCAAACTTGTTTTTCACTTTATAATTTAATGCTTCCACAGTTGATAAAGCCTTAATCCAAGCATAAGAGTCTTTGTCCAAGCTTTAATTCCATAAATGGCACAAAGTTGCCACTTCCATTTTAGAAAAGCACAACTTTTTTATTTATCAGCTTCTTGAGCATTGCACCTGTTCCTTCTGCACACACAAGTCCTATAAACCAAAATCAAAGTGTCTAGGACTTGTACCAACTCAAACCAGGCCTGTACAAGCATATAGAGAGTTGTCTCCTCACTTTTCTTAAAAGACAAGTGTGATCGGTGGAAATAGAACTGACTGTTTTTTAAGTTGGTTTCGCAAAATGTCGCGGTAAGCAAGAGTCACCACCGTCTTTTATGTTCTCCAACATGGAAAGGACAAAAGCACAGCAAAATTCCTTATTCGAGAATGTTTCTCGGTTCGGGAGGTAGATTTATAGAAAGGGAAGGTGTTAGCACCCTTTCTATCCGTGGTTATCCACGGGCTCTTAGGTACTTGCTCTTATGTTTTCAAAAATTTGTTTGCTTTTCAAGTGTGTGTGGGTTTTGAAAAAGTTTTGTTTGAAAAATTTCTAAGTAACTCTTGTATCAGTCCTCAAGAGTGTATGAAAATTTTGTTTGAAAACTTTTAGAAAGTGTGAGTGCGAAAAGTTTGTTTTGTTTGTTTGAAAAGAGCAAGTACCCATGAGAATCTACCTACTCTAAGGAATTAGGCTGTGTAAGAGTCCTTTAGATAGTGCTATCCCACCATTGAGAGGTAGGTAGCACCATCGTTGGAGTTATTCGGCTCAATTCGATTATTAGGGACAGTGTGGTCACCAAAGCAAGAGTAGGACACCTTAGAAGTAACCCTAATGTCCTAGATCCTTTTATCTGAGGCAACCGTTTCGAGGCAACTGGATCTTAGACAGAAGGGCGACCTCTAAGACACCCTATACTTGATGGCCACGTTCGAGGCAACCAATGAGGCGTACCCTAGGAGTGGCATGTGCATGTGTGTTGTTTCATGTTAATGTTTATTTTGTACATGTTATTTGTGAGCTACGGATTAATTTTATTTACATACATTCTTTCATGCATTATTAACAGTTAGGAGTGTGGAAAATAAATTGCAGAAATGTAAATTCTAACTATTACAAGGCGCGGGTCTATACATCGCCAAAAAAACAAAAACCCGTTTTTGAAAAGTAAATGCAGAAAATTAAAGAAAACAATAAAATCTTAATTACTATTACATCCTCTGTACAGATACATAAATATAATCAGAATAAATAAATACGTGCGAATGGAAATTTAATCGGGAACGTGCTAAGGGTTTTGACCCTTTTAAGAAAGAATTGAATTTTTTGTCCTTTTTTTGTAATTAATGAAATTGAAACTAATAACTAACTAATTAATTTAATTAAAAGAAAAATATTTTTGTGTTTTTATATTTTTTATGAAAATAAAATAAAAAAGGAAATTAAAAAAATGAAAATGAAAGACCTAATTCTAAATTAATTTTATTTATTAAAAAAATGTTAAAATTAAACTAATTAAACTAATTAATTTATTAGTATTTTATTTAAAAAATAAGTTAATAAATAATAAAATGTTCTTTTTTTGTTTTTTTTATGAATTTTATGGAAAAAATTAGTTTGTTAGGTAATTAAATAATAATAATAAGAAAACTAATAATAAAAAAAAAAGAAATATAAAAGAAAAGAAAAATAAAAGAAATAACAAAACCAAAGGGGGTGTTGATGGCCCAATGGGGGTTTGATTTAGAAATTCTGGCCCAAGAACACTCCAAGCCTTGTTGACTTTGGGAATCGCCTATGCCTGCTTTGACCTGAGAACATGATGTTCCTTCCCTTGTAGCCATTGGATTGATGATCATGGCCACTTGGCATCTGGATTGGTGAGGCGTATGGTGAACTTCTGGACAAATGCTGCATGGGAACGCATTAGGAAAAACAATATTGAATTTTGGGGGGACCTGGGAATCGAACCCAGGTCCCATGGGATTTGGAACCAATGCGTTTGCCAGCTGAGCCAATGTATTTAGTTGAAATAATAATAATAACAAAATATTATATTAGTAAATCAACGCGTCCCCTGGAAAAAAAAATAACGCGCGCTATTTATTTGAATGCACCAACCATGTTCTTCCACGTAATCATCTTCTTCGTGAGACCTGAAACAAAAACAAACAAATAACGGGGGTTTTTAACCCCCATAACATGGAACTGCCAAGAATAGCGATTAGGCCCCTGAGCTATATAAAAAGGGCGCGAGGGTTGTAATGGATTCGTGTTGATCTCCTGATTTCAACCATGTGTGTTTTGAGGTTTGATTTTACAGTATGTGAAAAGCCCTAATTCAAAAGCTCTGAAACCCTAGATCTTAACAATGGTGTTTTGCAATTCTGGGCGCCATAATGCAATTCGATTATACTAATAGCTTCGTATGGGTCCTGTGAACACAATACAATCAATAAAAAATGTCAAAAATGCATGAATCGATGATTATGATTTTGAAAAAAAGTGATGAACCGTATGACTATGAATGGCGTTTCCTGGAGCTTTAACTCTTGTTTCTGATTGCAAAAGATTCCTAGGAGTGTTAGGAATGTGTTTGGATCAAGAAAACACCTTGACTCGTGCTGAAAAGTGGATTTTAGTTTGCAAATTTCTTTGGAATTTTTGGAATTGGTTCTGGCCGTTTCAATGAGTTATAGGTCATGAATACTGTATGGAACACTTGCATATGTATGTTTGAATGAGAATCAAATCATATGATGAGCCTTTAAACATTGCAATTAAGTTTTTGGATTTCCTCTTAACCACCATTAAAGGCCTTTCAAAGCTTTGTCCAAATTTTGAATTTCATGCCTAAATGATCTTTACACGAATTTGGTAGCTGACTTATGATGCATCAAAGTCATTCAAACCACAAGATATCATTTAATTAATTTTTTTGATTTTTATTTGAATTTTATGGATTTAAAATGAATTAAATCAATAAAATTAAATAAAAATAGAAAAAATTAATGTTTAATCTTGAAATTAATCATGGGACATGTGGGTGGCATGGCAAGGCTGAATCAAGTGGAAAAAAGTGGGCCCTTTTGTCAAAAATTGAAGTTTCAAGTATAGTTGACTTTTGCCATTTCACAAAAATTTCCCAACTTCTCCAATGCATATCTTGCTCAATTTTGATCATATGAACATGTTCTTGGACATTTTGGAATGGTCTTGAAGTCCTCTAACCAATGCCTTTGGTCCCATGTCATTTTGATTTACCAATCTCAAGTTATGGTCTTTGAATTAAAGTGCCTTTTTGTTGACTTTTGAAAATGACCTATAATGTTGAAATTGATAACTTTTTGTGAGAGCATTTCTTGGACTTGGAATGTGAATATGAGTTGCAGGAAATGTTATCCCCTTCAAAATGAGCATTGGATGGGATTTTTCTGATGAACCATGAAAAAGTTATGCCTTGGTCAAGTTACAGTTGACTTTTCAACTGTCCAAAAATAGAAACTTTTGCATCTTGATGATTTTTGAGCCATTCTTGTGAAATCATGGTCAAGATTTGACCAAATGATGATTGTGGTTTCAAAATAAGATGTTGACCAAAAAATTTGACTTTTGACTGCCAAATGACCATTTTGCCCCTACAGTTGATTGTGAAGCAATTAGGGTTTTTGACTGTGCAACTTGACCTTGTGAGCCTTGAAACTTGACATGTAGATGCTTGACAATGTTTATAGGCATGTGGGACTTGATTAAGCCCTCGAAAACCTCAACTTCCTTGCAATAACCAAAACCCTAATTTGACTGGCTTAGGAGGGTGTTTGAACTGTGCAACCCTTGAGTAGACTTGAGCAAATTGAAATGATGCTTGTCAAAACTTTGAAGAATATGGGAGGGCAAATTTTGGGGTACAACGGCAAGCAATAGAGAAAAAAGCCTATAACTCAGAAACCTATTGTGGAATTGATTTGAAACCTTCTCTATACTTATACACAAACACATTACAACCTAACACACGATTTCTAAAGGCCGGGAACTCTCCCAAACTCTTTATCACCAAAAATCTGCCATAACTTGCAGTTTTGTACCAAGCATAGAAATCCAAAAATCCACTCGCGCGTTTCAAGTTCTAATCACCTAAACATTTATCCTACATCATATCTAAGTGTTCTATACCATCACCCCTTCACTATAACTCCTCCTTCTCCATCTGCCATTTTTTTTTCAAGCTTGCAGGTTGACTTGGATAGGGAGATTCAGGAACTTTCAAGACAAGGTAAAGATTAGAACATATTCAGGGAGGTCCAGGCAAGCTAAAGGGATCTTCAAGCCTTCATAAACCTCACTTAAACTCTATTCACGATCTAAACTGAAAGAGGTAAGAACTCTAACTTCTATCTCTTCATACAGGCATCTATTGGTCTCGCTTTGTGAAGATAAAATGTAGATATCTTTGTGCTAAAACCAACCATGTCCATAGATTTCATTTATATTCATTGTGCATAAAGAATTTTAAATTTCAATTTTCTGTAAAAATTAGGGTTGAAGTTAGGGCCATTGAAATTAGCTTTGATCTTTGACTGTTGGTTTACATGAGTTACATGATTGAAATCGTGGGAAAGAGTACTACCATTTTCATGTTTGAAGTTTCCATTTTCATGGAGAAATGAGAAAGATATAGAGGTTCAGGCTAGCTTGAGGAAGAAGATAAAGTACAGGGCAAGGAAGAATTTTGTATTATCTATTTTTAGTTTCATATGAACTAACGGATGTACAGCCACCCCAATGGCAAGGTAGCGCGCTGAAAATGCATAGGTCATGGGTTCGAACCTTGGCGCTACATTTTGCTTTTTTTCATATTTTTTCAGCTTCATTTTTTGTCATTTTTTGCAACGTGGGCTCAGCAATTGGGCTTCTCATATATTTTTTTCTAACACGCTACCTCCTTGTTACTCAGGACACCCCTGGCCCAACTATTTTATTATTTATTTTTATTTTCATTTTCATTTTATTAAATATATTTTCTATAACATAAAAATTATAAAAAAAATATAAAACATGATAAATATTTCATTTTTGATTATTTTATTTTATTTTCACATAAAAAATATTTCTATTAATTTATACATTAACTGTTTTTCTTAAATAAACTTGTAAAATAAAATAGACTTAGATTAATTTTTATGTCTTTTCCTTCATATTTGTAAATATTTATTTTGACATATAAAAAGACTAAATATTTCACAAAATATTATTTATTATTTTTAATACAAAATACACAAAAATAATAGTTAAAGAACTTGATTTTCTTTTAATAAACTAGAATTAGGGTTAACCAAATTTCTAAAAAAGGCTAATTTCCTTTTCTTAAATTATTAGGTTTATTTCAAAACTCTTTTTCATACATAAAAAAACAAAACAAAAATCTTTTTCTTGCATATACATACCATTGCATATTTAATTTATATTGTATATTATTTATTCAAATACTTGTACAAATTCGATTTGGTTGTAATAGATCAAATTAGGTTTACATTATTATAAATCCCCGTTCATAATTTGTATACCCCCTCTCATGAAATGTTGTAATAGCGTAGTAATCTTTAAATTACGCAATTTACCGCTTTCATATAACATGCTAGTAATTAGGGTTTGAGTGGCAAGATAAAAACAAATCAAATAGAAAACTATAATCCAAGACAAAATAAAGCATGGAAATAACACACTTGCACACAAGCACCCTTAGGGTTACTCCACTTGGTTGCCTTATACAAAAATGACCATATTACGCATGTAAAATATCTTAGCAAAACAAACAAATATAAGATCATAAGTCCCTCGATGACGCTATTCAAATTTGCCTTACAAAATGATCTTGGTCCCTCAAAATGCTAAGATACTTTGTGACATTGCTAATTATGGTTATAAGATGACCCACGCCCGTCCCGTTTACATCCAAAGATAGGGTTGCTTACCAAATCAATGGTAAGACAACAATGTCAAAGGAAAAGAAAATGAACAAGAAAGACATTTGAGTAGGTAGATTACTTTTAGTTACTTGCTCCTTTTCAAAACAACTATCCTTGCTATTTTCAAAAACAAACACTCACATTTCCAAAACATCTTACATTCAAAACATTTTCAAAAAGACAAACATTTTTGTATACATTCTTACGAATGAGAATCATTACAAAGATTGCCTAAACAATGGCCTCTTTTACAAAATACTTTCAAAAACACATAAAGCACAATTTCAAAACAAAAGCAAGTGATCTAGCAAGTAACTAAGAGCCCATGGAAAACCATGGATGAAAAGGGTGCTAACACCTTCCCTTTTCATAATCTACCCCCCGAACTCAAGAAACAATCTCAAAGGTATTTCCTGTGCTTTTTCACCTTTCCTTTTGGATAAAAGAAAAGTCGGTGGCGACTCTTGCTAACCGCAACATTTGCGATAAAATGCAAAACCCTCAAGTCAATTCTCCCACTATATCACACCAGTGATTGTGGAACCCAATACTGAAGGGGGGTATTCCTTACACGGTTCTCTATCCTTATATGCCCACTGATCTTGGGGAATTACAGAGGTCTTGGATTCAGTTGTTGAAGGAGCGGTATACTTACATGGATCAGTTTGATGCTCAGGAGAGGAAGGTTTTAGAGCTCATAAAAAAGCTTCACGAGGAAAAAGGACTCAATGATTATCTTGACACAAAAAGGAAGCATCCATGGGAATTTTGATTTCTTTTCTAGTTTTAGATTTTTTTTTAATTGTAACTCCTAAAAGGCATTTGAACTTTGAATTCAACTAATAAAATATTTGTTTTATTTTGGTTTGCAAATTTAAATTTACCAAAGTATTTTAAATCATTGCATGCGCATCTGTTGTACCCCAAAATTTGCCCTCTCATATTTCTCAAAACATTGCAAGAAAAATCTCCAAGTTGCTCAAGTTTGCTCAAGAGTGGGTCAGACAAATCATCTCCTAAGGAAGTCAACCCCAAATTAGGGTTTTGTTTTGCATCAAGATCCTTGAGTCCAAATGACCTCAAATGATCCTTAATGTCCTAATATGTTCTCAAGGTCATCCATGTCAAATTTCAAGCCTTGTAGAGGAAGTTTGCTCAGTCAATTGCTGAAAGGGTCCAAAAATCGATTGTGCTAGGGCAAAAGTCAACTATGACCTACAAATAGTCAAACTTCAAGATTTTTTGTCAACATTCTCATTTTGAAGGATAGTTTATCATTTTATCAAGGGTTGATCATGATTCCTCAAGGATTGCTCAAGATTCATCAAGACTCAAAAGTTGCTAAATTAGGGTTTTGTAGGAAAAGTCAACTCAACTTTGACCAAGCATAACTTTCTCATACTTTATGTGAAATGACCCAACAAAAGCTCATTTTTAAGAGGATGCAATTTACTACAATCCATCTTCATTCCCCAAGATCATAAAATGCACTCACACGAAGTTATAAATTTGGACATTATAGGTCATTTGTGAAAGTCAACAAAAACACCTTTTTTTCCAAAGCTTATAACTTGAGCATGGAATATCAAAATGCGATAAGACCAAAAGGGTTGGTTAGAGGACATCTCAAGCTTTCTAAAAAGTCAAAGAACACTTCCAAAAGTTCAAAATTGAAGAAGTTGTGCATTGTTGAAGTTTGGCATTTTTGCAAAATTGCCAAAAGTCAACTATCCCCAAAATTTCCAATTTTGTCAAATGGGCTCATTCTTTTCCACTTGATTTGAACTTGCCACATTGCACACGTGTCCTAGCTTCAGCCTTGTGTCCATTTATTAATTTTATTATTTTATTTGATTTTTTATTGAATTATTTCAGTTTAAATCAATTTAAATCAAATAAAATCCCAAAACTTGATTACATGAGATCTTTTTATATTTTCAGGACTCAATCATCATCAAGTTCAGCATCAAACTCGTATCAAGCATTCCATGTGCAAAAAGATTGAGTTTTTGACAAATTAGGCAAGTTTTCAATGGTGGATCAAATCAAATCCCATGGCATTGATGTGCAAAGATTCAAAGCATAATTCTTGACCTAATACATTCCATGATACATATACAAGTCAAAGCACACGAAATTGAGACCGAGAGGCTGCAAGAACACTGAAAACAAAACTTGGAAAAAGTGGTGAAAAGTGAAAAACTGAAATCACACTTAGAGGCGTTTACAGAAGCAAAACTCAACATCAATCGATTGCAGGGTGTCTACTCAACCTTCTGCAATCCAAAGCAAGCTCTCATACGCATCAAAACACAATGTAAGTATCACGTTTCTTGGCCCTGTTTTCAAAATCGTAGCTCTCTATTTTTGCATCATTCTGGAAAATCATGGACATATTTGTGATGCTTATGAGATTTCTGAACTTTTGGTAATATTTGATTTCATTTATATGGACTGTAACCCCATAGCCGAATTTAGGGTTTTGTGGTTTGTTTTTTGGGTGTTTCTTTTACAGGCAAAATTAGCTCCATTGCTGGCCATAGACATGACCGAAAGAGAAGGACGAATACAACCATGGTCTTGGGAGGAGTTTTTATGGCCTAGATTTAATTTTGGGATTGACCTACTGTGATCGGTGGAAATAGAACTGACTATTTTTAAAGCTGGTTCGCGAAATGTCGCGGTAAGCAAGAGTCGCCACCGTCTTTTATGTTCTCCAACATGGAAAGGACAAAAGCACAGCAAAATTCCTTATTCGAGATGTATCTCGGTTTGGGAGGTAGATTTATAGAAAGGGAAGGTGTTAGCACCCTTTCTATCCGTGGTTATCCATGGGCTCTTACGTATTTGCTCTTATGTTTTCAAAAATTTGTTTGCTTTTCAAGTGCGTGTGGGTTTTGAAAAAGTTTCGTTTGAAAAATTTCTAAGTAACTCTTGTATCTGTCCTCAAGAGTGTATGAAAAATTTGTTTGAAAACTTTTGAAAGTGTCAGTGTGAAAAGATGTTTTTGTTTGTTTTGAAAAGAGCAAGTACCCATGAGATCTACCTACTCTAAGGAATTAGGTTGTGTAAGAGTCCTTAAGATAGTGCTATCTCACCATTGAGAGGTAGGTAGCACCATCGTTGGAGTTATTCTGGTCAATTCGATTATTACGGACAATGTGTGGTCACCAAAGCAATAGTAGGACACCTTAGCGGCAACCCTAATGTCCTAGATCCTTTTTATCTGAGGAAACGGTTTCGAGGCAACTGGATCTTTAGACCGGAGGGCGACCTCTAAAACACGCTATACTTGACGACCATGTTCGAGGCAACCAGTGAGGCGTACCCTAAGAGTGGCATGTGCGAGTGTGTCGAGTTTCAGTTTATGTTATCTTTGTACATGTTATGGTGAGCTACGATTGATTTTATTTTAAGGATAAGTCTTGTCATGCATAGCCTAATTAACATACATCTAGCAATTAATAGTTGCGGAATTTAAATTGCGGAAATTAAATCTAAACTATTACAAGGCGTCGGGTATTTACATCGCCAAAAACAAACCCTTTAATTTAAATTGCGGAAAGTAAAATAAAGAAATAAATAAATAAAGTCCTAATTAAATTTATTACATTCCGGAAGCAAGTACAATAATATGGAAAAATGGATCGCGTGCGAGAAATTAAATAGGATGCGAGTTTTTTGGGTTTTGACCCTTTTTTTGAAAGGAAGTGATTTTTTGGTTATTTTTGGATTAAATGGAATTAAATTAAATGAACAATTAAATTAAATTAAATAATGAAAATATTTTTGGATTTTTGAGTTTTTTTAAGAAATAAATAAATTGAATTAATGCTAAAAAAAACCTAATATTCTAAATTGATTTTAAATATTGCAAAAAATATTAAAAGTTAAATCTAATTAAAGCTAAATTGATTAAATTTATTTATTTACAAAAATAAAAGTGATGAAGTTAATTTTAATAAATAAAATATTTTTTTGTGTTTTTGATTTTATTAGGAAAAAATGTTAATTGGTTAGTGATTAATAAAAATAATAACGATTAATTAATTAAAGGAACATAATACAAATAGAGGGAGAGTTTAGGAGTATACGAGCCTGATTGGAGGGGTGAAACAGTTATTGGCGTCATGTGTAAACTGTTTTGTTTTGGCCATTTGGCTTTTGGCTTTTGGCCATTTGTGTTTTGACCTCAATGTTCCTTAACCTTCTCAGGATGTCTGTCTCGCCATGTATTGGTGTCATGTGTAAGCTGTTCCGTTTTGGCCATTTGGCTTTTGGTTTTTGGCCATTTGTGTTTTGGCCTCAACGTTCCTTAATGAACCTGCATGGGATCCTGTCTAAATCTGCAGTGTTGAATCTCATGAACACATTAAATAAATCATAAAATGCAAATAAAGCCAATATATAAAGAAATTTAATGTTTAGGCACAATATGACATGTGTGAATGATTATACCCTTTTGATCATGGAGATCAAATCAATCTTACCCTTACTGGAAAATTAGTGACATGAATGCTTTTATGCCCTTTTGATCATGGAGATCAAGCCAGCCTTACCCTTACTGAAGAAGTAGTGAGATGTTGGTTTGTAACTGAGATGACTTGTTTGTAGTGAGAGAGAGATTTGTAATAAGAATTTCAAGGTTTTAGGTTTCTTGAAAGAATTTGATATTCTAACAGTGTTGTGGCCAGGTTTTTTTTTTCTCTTTTTTTTTCTTTTGGTTTGTGTGAAAAGAATGTGATTATATAATGGAAATTAGGGTAAAGAAAATGGGCTTTGAATGTGCAATTGGGCCTTCAATGTTCACTTGAGTTCGTCACTTTCCAGGCTAAATCGCAGGGACTTAAGTGCAATTTTTGAAGTTGAAATGTGAAAATAAAATGTAGCCGATATCGAGAACTAACTTCTGCCCGAAAATCGGCTCAATCGGATAAACAGTGAATTAGTTATGAATTTTTGAAGTTTCAGCTCAGACAAACTTATTTTGGGCTCCAGTGTCGACTCTGACACGTTCTTCAATAAAAAACTGGTATTGATCGGAGCATAATCCGGTCTCGACTTTTGAATCAAAGTTGTAGATCTATGAGTCAATGACCTTGTGTAAAAATATGAGCCCAATCCGATAAAAATTAACCGAGTTATGAATTTTCGAAGTTTCGGCCCAGATGAAATAATATTCAGCATTCAGGATTTTCAGCGTGTCACGCACTCTGAGCAAATATCGAAGGCCTTTTGAATACCGTTTGAACTCAATACCTTCTGTGAAAATGTAGCCAACTCAATTTGTGAAATTTTGGCGCCAGAACCAGATCGATACGATGAAAATCGACCAAGTTATGATTTTCTGAACATGACGCAAATAAACTTTTGTCACAAATTTTCTGTATGAAAGTACTTGATAAATCCGCATTTTTGAAGACCTTCTGATCGTAATTGGCTTCCATCCGTGAGAGATGAAAACATAGATAACGTCAAGACGGAATTTTGGCCACCGGAACGGGTTCAAAACGAGCCACGATCTTCAAGTTATGAATTTTTTTTACGCGTAAAAACTGCACTTTCATCACACTTTTTTACCATATTTCTTCGAGAAAACTCACACAGTCGGATACCTTCTGAAACATACGTTAGGACATTAAGGAGAACTTGAGGTCATTTGGATGTAAGGACCTTGATGCAACACAAAAACCCTAATTTTGAATTGACTGCCTTAGGAGATGATTTGATTGTCCAACTCTTGAGCCATCTTGAACAACTTGGAGATGATTCTTGACATGTCTTGAGAAATATGGGAGGGCAAATTTTGGGGTACAACAGTTGCCCCTGTTCAATCTTCTTAAACCTGAGGATGTAGATTGGCTTGCGTGCCTTTCGTGATCCGAAGGTGGAAGATGATTGAACACTAGAGTGCCCAGAAATTTGCACTCGCATGGTGTAGTATCAGCAATGTGATAGCGGGAATGGGCTTATAGATGCCATTTGGAGATGTGGTGCATAAGAGGATGGGCTTATAGATGCCATCTGGAGATGTAACAGAATCTTGTCGGGAATGGGCTTATAGATGCCATTTGGAGACTGTTGGTAGGTGGATGGGCTTATAGATGCCATCTGGATGTGACAGACCCTTGTCGGGAATGGGCTTATAGATGCCATTTGGAAATGCAAGGGATGGTTGAATCTGAGTAAGAAATAGAATAGATTCCGTGTATGGAGCATATCTAGTCTGTGTCTAATTGCTGACGTATGAACGAGTAGTAGAATGACCGACGTGTCTGGGGTATATCCATACTGCATCTGAATGAGTGACAGAATATTATCCGAATCCGGATCGTATTTGGAATGTCTTTTGAATGAATCTGGACTAAACAATAGAATAGCCTCCGGGTCTGGAGCATCTCTAAGTTGTCTTTAGAAGTTTGAATCTGAATGAGCAATAGAATAGCGTTCGGGTCAGGAGCATCTCTAGGCCATCACTGGAGAGGAATCTGAATAGGCAAAAGAATAACATCCGGATATGGAGTATCTCTAAGCCATCTCTGAAAGGAAACTTTGAATAAGCTAAAGAATAGCATCCATGTCTGGAGCATTTCCAAGCTATCTCTGAAAAGAAACTTTGAATAAGCAAAAGAATAGCATCCATGTCTGGAGCATTTCCAAGCCATTTCTGGGAAGAAACTCTGAATAAGCGATAGAATAGCATCCGGGTCCGGAGCATCTCTAAGCTATCTGAGAGGGGATCTGAATAAGCAATAGAATATCATCTGCATCGGGAGCATCTCTAAGCTATCTCTGAAAGAGAATCTGGAATAAGTATCAGAAAGTAGCCATATCTGGGTCGCATCTGAACTATCTCTAGAAGGGAATCTGGAATAAGTATCAGAATGTAGCCATGTCTGGATTGCATCTGAACTATATCTAGAAGGAATCTCTGAATAAACAATAGAATAGCATCCGTGGTTGGAGCATCTCTAAGTTATCTCTGAAAAGCAACACTGAATAAGCAACAGAATAGCATCCGGTTTGGAGCATATCTGAACTATCTCTGAGAAGAACCTCTGAATAAGCAAAAGAATAGCATCCACATCTAGAGCATTTCCAAGCTATCTCTGAAAAGAAACTCTGAATAAGCGATAGAATAACATCCATATCTTGAGCATCTCTAAGCTATCTCTGAAGAGACAATCTGAATAAGCAAAAGAACAGCATCCATATCTGGAGCATTTCCCAGCTATATCTAAAAGGAAATCTGAATAAGCAATAGAATAACATCCGTGTCCGGAGCATCTCTAAGCTATCTTTGAAAGGAACTCTGAATAAGCAATATAATATCATCCGCGTCGGGGGCATCTCTAAGCTATCTCTGAAATCTCTTTGATGTAGATATGCCCTGGCTAGATACAGGTATCGAATCCACAATCAATCACTCACAGATATGCCCTGGCTAGATACAGGTATCGAAACTGGAATTGCGACAGTTGATAGTAATCATCTTTTGATTGACCTTTTTCTTGAAAAGGCAAAACATCAGTTGTATGCAATGTCATGATGTATGAAATGCATGATGTCATGATGTTCAAAATGAGATAGTGTCATATGCACTTTATCATGTATGTAAGCAGGATGTATGAAATGTGAAATGTCTATGAATGTATTTTCGTCTAGGAAAATAAATCCTTGACGAATGTCGGGAGCTTATTGAATCCTGGGCTGATGTTTGAAGAGTAGAGTTCTTCATTTCCGCTGGGGATGATGATTGCAAGAATAAACCGGTAGGAGAAGATGACTCTGTTGGGGAATAAACTTGTTGAAGAGATTACTCTGCAGGGAATTACTCTGTGGGAAGAGATACTTCGCTGAGAATTTGATGATAACTCCGCTGGGGATTCCATTGATAAGTTGTGTTGGGGAATTTGATGAACCTCGCTGGGGATAGGAAGAACTTCGCCGAGGACGGTCCTTCCGTTGTAATTAGATGAGGATAACCCAGTTATAGGCTCTGGTGGGGAATAACCTTTGAATATGGTCGGGGAGAGACGTATGCACTCTGCAGGGGACCAGCTTCCAAAATCTACTGGGGATAAGCTTCCAGAATCTATTGGGGATAAGTTTCCAGAATCTACTGGGGATAAGCTTCCAGAATCTACTGGGGATAAGTTTCCAGAATCTACTGGGGAGGATGATTCAACTCTCCTGGGGAAACTTTTCGGACTGCGCAGGGAAATGGCTCCACTAGGGTGTCTGGAATTCCGCCGGGGAACAATCTTATATTTCCGTCGAGGAATATTAAGACTGTCGGGGATGCTTGCTGAGGAATATATGTATACTCTGCTGGAGAATATTGAGATCTTCTGGGGATACCCGACTTCCTTAGGGCTGACAGTAGCCTAACTCTGCTTGGGGAGAGTGTTGCTGACTTGCTAGAGATACTGTGCCCTTTCAGGGCTGCTGGGAGACCAACTCTGCTCGGGGGAGAGTGTTATTGAATCTTGTCTTACTCTACGGGGAGTGGAGATATCTTGGTTACATTCTTCAGCTGAACATACCTTGGCACCTCGGTGGACAGAGCAACCAGATCGCTTAGACAATTCTTATTGCCCCAGTTTCTGCGGGAGAAGGTACCTGTGGAGGTGCTGATAATTGCCGATTGACAAATCTTCTTCTGGTAGGCAAGTGACGAGATAACGGGACATAGTCGTACGCTGTTATCCCTAACTTTTGTCTGGACCGCCCTTTCAGGTTTTCAGTCCACCGGGATACCCATTTTTGCCCAAGCCGCCTTTTCAGGTTTTCGACTTGCCAGGTGTACAGATTTTTTTTCCATTTCATCCCTTATTTTTGCCCGAACCCTTTTGGTTCGCCGGGAAGCCCTTATTTTTGCCTAGGCTGGTCGACCTAGCGGGTCTTTTATTATGCGTAGTATTTTTTTTCCGACTATGTCCATGCTCTCAGAGTGCAGGGAGTTGTCACTGTTATTAGTGTTGTGTTACCATAACACCAGAAGATCTTCGTTGATCATGCAAGATTCGTCGTTGGAATTCATGTCCAATGCCCCAAGTGACTCAGGTGGAGATTTGCCCCTGGTTATTTGGCCCTTGAGAGATTCTCTGAATCTTGACTTAACTGCCCCAGATGATGGACAATGATCATGCCGTACCCCTTGGTTGGAAGTGCTTTTGTTCATTAGACATTCGTCGTGCGAACTTCTATGTTGTTCAAACAAATAGTCATATGCAAACAATGTTATATTAAAAATGCAAAGCTTATGTCTGTCTTGAAGTTTTTTGAAAATGCCTTTTTTTTTCATAAAAACAAGGGAATTTTTTGTAAAATGTGATGTCAACCTGTTATTTTACCACAAGCCTTAAGGAGTCAGGATACCTTTCGTAACAGTATGCTTTCGAACTAACCCATGCTTCAGCTAGGACTTTTTAAGGGTTATAACGTGGCCTAGCTCACGGTTTAAGAAACAAAGGATAAAGGCTCAAATTTTATTTGTACCCACCCGTTCTTCGTGATGTTCTTCAAACCTAAACTCAGCTGATCGCGTGTTAGACCTTGTTTGAGTCTTTGTCCTGATATTATGGTGATGGTTCGGATATTGACAGTTCATTTTGAACAGGCAATCATTTCTTTTTTGTTGAGGGTTTGTAGGACCTCTTTCTTTTGATTGCGTTATCCCTGTTTTTTGCCTGAACTGTTTCTTTTGTGATTACAGTCAGCGGGATGCCCCAGTTTTCGTAAGTCTCCTTCATAGGTTTTGACTTGTTGGGCTTTTACTTTTGCAAGATAATGACTGCCTGTCTTTATGATCATTTGGAACCATCACTGTCTTTTGTTTTGTAAGTACTTTGTTGGTGCCATTCGTTGGGCACCTGGATCAACTGAGAAAACTACCCTGCCCCAGGTTATGATTAAGGGTTTTTAATTTTTGCGAAAAGAAAAACTCCAACTTCTTTGGCTCAAAGGGGTTGACTAGGGATTATCTTCCTTATAACTCCACTGTTTAGGATTTGAAACAATGCATGTACTTCATCAGCGGGGTCTGTTCAAAAGCATACTGTAGATTGTGGTATCGTTTTCGTCATCCTCCCTCAAGAGGCTTAGAATTATTAATCGAGAGTTTGAACATCACAAAAAATGAAAGCAGTTTGAATATAGCGAATGCGAATATATTGATTCAAAATAGGCATATGCGATGCATTGATAAAGTAAAAGAGTTTGACATGAACAAATGTTTGAACAAGCAAAGAAAAATACAACTTGAACATTCGAATGAACAAAAGTTTCTTAGTTTGAACTAGTCATCTCAGATGGAAGATTATCAGCAGAAGATTTTCATTTTACCACCCGGCATGAACTCTAGCACCCTTCCGTCGATCAAGTCTTGGATCTTGTTCCTCAGGCTCCAACAGTCGTCAGTGTCATGTCCAGGACTGTCAGAATGGTAGGCACACCTTTCATCAGGATTGTACTTTAGGGAGGTTATGTTGAGATTCTTAGGAGGATCCTTTAAAGCAATCAGCTTGACCTCCAACAAGCGTCTCAGTATCAGTGATGATGGTATACCAGTCTCCGAGAAATGTCTTCCAGACGTATTTCGCTTACGCCGATTGCCCTGTTGACACTGGTGAGGTTGATGCTGGGCTTGTGACCCTGAAGCAAACTGAGGAGCTTTTCCCTTGCCATCTTGCCCCAAAGGTGGTTGGACGATGATTTGATCCTCAACCCTAGTTGTTTGCCTCACTTGGTTATTTTGAAGCAGCTTGCTGACGAGGACCCTGAGCTCTTCTTGTCTTTGAGCTAAGTCTTGGATAAGGGCCATCTTCCCCAGCATCTGAGTCCTCATCGTGTCTACCTCAGCTTGCAGATGTTTCAGTCGTTCATCCTTACTGTCTTCTGGACTGTTCCTGACCAAAGTCCCCATGAGGAGTGTTCTCAGCTCTTCCTGCCCCTTGGATAGATTTAGGAGGATCTCCCCGAACCGAGTCTCTTGAGCATGAAGATCCTGGTTGTCTTGTTGGGAAGCCATTGCTGAAATAAACAGCAAAGATGGTAAGTGACTTGTAACAAGGGTACCTGTTATGCAATGATGTGTATGTATGCATGCAATGTTTTCAAGGATCTCCCGGGGTAAACAAGAAAATTGTTAGAATTTTGAATTTGGTAGCTTGATTGAAGGAACTTCATGTTGTTGAGAGTCCTTCTTCAAGAGTCAAGGCTCACCATATCGAGTGGGTCATAGCCCCTGACTCAAGTTATCAACCTTGGCTAGAGGAAAATAAATCCCCTTTTGCCCCTTGCTAGACATTTTGATTCATCATGACCTGCATCACATACCCTTGAGATCCTTAAAATGGATTAGTTCTTATGCAGGATGTATGCAATGGTATGATGGTATGATGTTATGCTATGCGTGGAGTGACATGAGTAAACCCTGTTATAAGCCCAGATTAAGGACTTTAAACAAAACCTGCATGGAACTCATGTTGTCAGATAACAAGAATATGCAAGTAGTCAAGTTTGAAGGCACACAAGTCACACACGACAGCCCTTAGAGTTCAGGCCAGCATGAAGTTTAGGTACTACCCTCTTTCAGTTTCGTTGGTTAAGACCTGTCCTAGAAAATAGTAACCGGGTTCTAGAGGATCTCAATATCATCGACTACCCTTAATCGGTCATAACTCCAGCGTCGCAATCTTTTCTTGCGGCCAGAACCATCACGAGAGTTTAGCCTCAATGAGTGTAGCATACTGCTACTGTTCTATAGCCAAGTTGGGTCAATTTAGGGTTCTAAGGTCGGTTGGTGCTTAATGACTCCTCAGAAGACCCATATTCTCCTTGTTGCGACACAAGGGATATCGGTACAGACCAAGGTTCCACACCAATGTAGCCACTGCTTCACCCGTGTCGGTCTACGTCGGACAGGTCCCTCACAGCTTATGCTACCTAAAAGGGTATCCCCAGATCCGGGTTAGGATCTATGAAACTCCAAGATAATGCCCACAATAATAAAGCAAACAAACATTCAATTGAAAACATAAGTATGATCTATCCTAAGGTACACCTCACTTTAAGTGTCCCCAGCAGAGTCGTCAGTTCTGTGATCGGTGGAAATAGAACTGACTGTTTTTAAAGTTGGTTCGTGAAATGTCGCGGTAAGCAAGAGTCGCCACCGTCTTTTATGTTCTCCAACATGGAAAGGACAAAAGCACAGCAAAATTCCTTATTCGAGATGTCTCTCGGTTCGGGAGGTAGATTTATAGAAATGGAAGGTGTTAGCACCCTTTGTATCTGTGGTTATCCACGGGCTCTTAGGTATTTGCTCTTATGTTTTCAAAAATTTGTTTGCTTTTCAAGTGTGTGTGGGTTTTGAAAAAGTTTCGTTTGAAAAATTTCTAAATAACTCTTGTATATGTCCTCAAGAGTGTATGAAAAATTTGTTTGAAAACTTTTGAAAGTGTCAATGGGAAAAGATGTTTTTGTTTGTTTTGAAAAGAGCAAGTACCCATGAGATCTACCTACTCTAAGGAATTAGGCTGTGTAAGAGTCCTTAAGATAGTGCTATCTCACCATTGAGAGGTAGGTAGCACCATCGTTGGAGTTATTCGGGTCAATTCGATTATTAGGGACAATGTGTGGTCACCGAAGCAATAGTAGGACACCTTAGCGGCAACCCTAATGTCCTAGATCCTTTTTATCCGAGGTAACCGTTTCGAGTCAACTGGATCTTTAGACAGGAGGGCGACCTCTAAAACACCCTATACTTGACGACCACGTTCGAGGCAACCAGTGAGGCGTACCCTAAAAGTGGCATGTGCGAGTGTGTCGAGTTTCAGTTTATGTTATCTTTGTACATGTTATGGTGAGCTACGATTGATTTTATTTTAATGATAAGTCTTGTCATGCATAGCCTAATTAACATACATCTAGCAATTAATAGTTGCGGAATTTAAATTGTGGAAATTAAATCTAAACTATTACAAGGCGTCAGGTATTTACATCGCCAAAAACAAACCCTTTAATTTAAATTGCAGAAAGTAAAATAAAGCAATAAATAAATAAAGTCCTAATTAAAGTTATTACATTCCGGAAGCAAGTACAATAATATGGAAAAATGGATCGCGTGGGAGAAATTAAATCGGATGCGAGTTTTTTGGGTTTTGACCCTTTTTTTGAAAGGAAGTGATTTTTTGGTTATTTTTGGATTAAATGGAATTAAATTAAATAAACAATTAAATTAAATTAAATAATGAAAATATTTTTGGATTTTTGAGTTTTTTAAAGAAATAAATAAATTGAGTTAATGCTAAAAAAAACCTAATATTCTAAATTGATTTTAAATATTGCAAAAAATATTAAAAGTTAAATCTAATTAAAGCTAAATTGATTAAATTTATTTATTTACAAAAATAAAAGTGATGAAGTTAATTTTAATAAATAAAATATTTTTTTGTGTTTTTGATTTTATTAGGAAAAAATGTTAATTGGTTAGTGATTAATAAAAATAATAACGATTAATTAATTAAAGGAACATAATACAAATAGAGGGAGAGTTTAGGAGTATACGAGCCTGATTGGAGGGGTGAAACAGTTATTGGCGTCATGTGTAAACTGTTTTGTTTTGACCATTTGGCTTTTGGCTTTTGGCCATTTGTGTTTTGGCCTCAATATTCCTTAACCTTCTCAGGATGTCTGTCTCGCCATGTATTGGTGTCATGTGTAAGCTGTTCCGTTTTGGCCATTTGGCTTTTGGCTTTTGGTCATTTGTGTTTTGGCCTCAACGTTCCTTAATGAACCTGCATGGGATCCTGTATAAATCTGCAGTATTGAATCTCATGAACACATTAAATAAATCATAAAATGCAAATAAAGCCAATATATGAAGAAATTTAATGTTTAGGCACAATATGACATGTGTGAATGATTATACCCTTTTGATCATGGAGATCAAATCAATCTTACCCTTACTGGAAAATTAGTGACATGAATGCTTTTATGCCCTTTTGATCATGGAGATCAAGCCAGCCTTACCCTTACTGAAGAAGTAGTGAGATGTTGGTTTGTAACTGAGATGACTTGTTTGTAGTGAGAGAGGGATTTGTAATAAGAATTTCAAGGTTTTAGGTTTCTTGAAAGAATTTGATATTCTAACAGTGTTGTGGCCAGGTTTTTTTTTCTCTTTTTTTTTTCTTTTGGTTTGTGTGAAAAGAATGTGATTATATAATGGAAATTAGGGTAAAGAAAATGGGCTTTGAATGTGCAATTGGGCCTTCAATGTTCACTTGAGTTCGTCACTTTCCAGGCTAAATCGCAGGGACTTAAGTGCAATTTTTGAAGTTGAAATGTGAAAATAAAATGTAGCCGATATCGAGAACTAACTCCTGCCCGAAAATCGGCTCAATCGGATAAACGGTGAATTAGTTATGAATTTTTGAAGTTTCAGCTCAGACAAACTTATTTTGGGCTCCAGTGTCGACTCTGACACGTTCTTCAATAAAAAACTGGTATTGATCGGAGCATAATTCGGTCTCGACTTTTGAATCAAAGTTGTAGATCTATGAGTCAATGACCTTGTGTAAAAATATGAGCCCAATCCGATAAAAATTGACCGAGTTATGAATTTTCGAAGTTTCGGCCCAGATGAAATAATATTCAGCATTCAGGATTTTCAGCGTGTCATGCACTCTGAGCAAATATCGAAGGCCTTTTGAATACCGTTTGAACTCAATACCTTCTGTGAAAATGTAGCCAACTCAATTTGTGAAATTTTGGCGCCAGAACCAGATCGATACGATGAAAATCGACCAAGTTATGATTTTCTGAACATGACGCAAATAAACTTTTGTCACAAATTTTCTGTATGAAAGTACTTGATAAATCCGCATTTTTGAAGACCTTCTGATCGTAATTGGCTTCCATCCGTGAGAGATGAAAACATAGATAACGTCAAGACGGAATTTTGGCCACCGGAACGGGTTCAAAACGAGCCACGATCTTCAAGTTATGAATTTTTTAACGCGTAAAAACTTCACTTTCAGCACACTTTTTTTTACCATATTTCTTCGAGAAAACTCACACAGTCGGATACCTTCTGAAACATACGTTAGGACATTAAGGAGAACTTGAGGTCATTTGGATGTAAGGACCTTGATGCAACACAAAAACCCTAATTTTGAATTGACTGCCTTAGGAGATGATTTGATTGTCCAACTCTTGAGCCATCTTGAACAACTTGGAGATGATTCTTGACATGTCTTGAGAAATATGGGAGGGCAAATTTTGGGGTACAACAGTTGCCCCTGTTCAATCTTCTTAAACCTGAGGATGTAGATTGGCTTGCGTGCCTTTCGTGATCCGAAGGTGGAAGATGATTGAACACTAGAGTGCCCAGAAATTTGCACTCGCATGGTGTAGTATCAGCAATGTGATAGCGGGAATGGGCTTATAGATGCCATTTGGAGATGTGGTGCATAAGAGGATGGGCTTATAGATGCCATCTGGAGATGTAACAGAATCTTGTTGGGAATGGGCTTATAGATGCCATTTGGAGACTGTTGGTAGGTGGATGGGCTTATAGATGCCATCTGGATGTGACAGACCCTTGTCGGGAATGGGCTTATAGATGCCATTTGGAAATGCAAGGGATGGTTGAATCTGAGTAAGAAATAGAATAGATTCCGTGTATGGAGCATATCTAGTCTGTGTCTAATTGCTGACGTATGAACGAGTAGTAGAATGACCGACGTGTCTGGGGTATATCCATACTGCATCTGAATGAGTGACAGAATATTATCCGAATCCGGATCGTATTTGGAATGTCTTTTGAATGAATCTGGACTAAACAATAGAATAGCCTCCGGGTCTGGAGCATCTCTAAGTTGTCTTTAGAAGTTTGAATCTGAATGAGCAATAGAATAGCGTTCGGGTCAGGAGCATCTCTAGGCCATCACTGGAGAGGAATCTGAATAGGCAAAAGAATAACATCCGGATATGGAGTATCTCTAAGCCATCTCTGAAAGGAAACTTTGAATAAGCTAAAGAATAGCATCCATGTCTGGAGCATTTCCAAGCTATCTCTGAAAAGAAACTTTGAATAAGCAAAAGAATAGCATCCATGTCTGGAGCATTTCCAAGCCATTTCTGGGAAGAAACTCTGAATAAGCGATAGAATAGCATCCGGGTCCGGAGCATCTCTAAGCTATCTGAGAGGGGATCTGAATAATCAATAGAATATCATCTGCATCGGGAGCATCTCTAAGCTATCTCTGAAAGAGAATCTGGAATAAGTATCAGAAAGTAGCCATATCTGGGTCGCATCTGAACTATCTCTAGAAGGGAATCTGGAATAAGTATCAGAATGTAGCCATGTCTGGATCGCATCTGAACTATATCTAGAAGGAATCTCTGAATAAACAATAGAATAGCATCCGTGGTTGGAGCATCTCTAAGTTATCTCTGAAAAGCAACTCTGAATAAGCAACAGAATAGCATCCGGTTTGGAGCATATCTGAACTATCTCTGAGAAGAACCTCTGAATAAGCAAAAGAATAGCATCCACATCTAGAGCATTTCCAAGCTATCTCTTAAAAGAAACTCTGAATAAGCGATAGAATAACATCCATATCTGGAGCATCTCTAAGCTATCTCTGAAGAGACAATCTGAATAAGCAAAAGAACAGCATCCATATCTGGAGCATTTCCCAGCTATATCTAAAAGGAAATCTGAATAAGCAATAGAATAACGTCCGTGTCCGGAGCATCTCTAAGCTATCTCTGAAAGGAACTCTGAATAAGCAATAGAATATCATCCGCGTCGGGGGCATCTCTAAGTTATCTCTGAAATCTCTTTGATGTAGATATGCCCTGGCTAGATACAGGTATCGAATCCACAATCAATCACTCACAGATATGCCCTGGCTAGATACAGGTATCGAAACTGGAATTGCGACAGTTGATAGTAATCATCTTTTGATTGACCTTTTTCTTGAAAAGGCAAAACATCAGTTGTATGCAATGTCATGATGTATGAAATGCATGATGTCATGATGTTCAAAATGAGATAGTGTCATATGCACTTTATCATGTATGTAAGCAGGATGTATGAAATGTGAAATGTCTATGAATGTATTTTCGTCTAGGAAAATAAATCCTTGACGAATGTCGGGAGCTTATTGAATCCTGGGCTGATGTTTGAAGAGTAGAGTTCTTCATTTCCGCTGGGGATGATGATTGCAAGAATAAACCGGTAGGAGAAGATGACTCTGTTGGGGAATAAACTTGTTGAAGAGATTACTCTGCAGGGAATTACTCTGTGGGAAGAGATACTTCGCTGAGAATTTGATGATAACTCCGCTGGGGATTCCATTGATAAGTTGTGTTGGGGAATTTGATGAACCTCGCTGGGGATAGGAAGAACTTCGCCGAGGACGGTCCTTCCGTTGTAATTAGATGAGGATAACCCAGTTATAGGCTCTGGTGGGGAATAACCTTTGAATATGGTCGGGGAGAGACGTATGCACTCTGCAGGGGACCAGCTTCCAGAATCTACTGGGGATAAGCTTCCAGAATCTATTGGGGATAAGTTTCCAGAATCTACTAGGGATAAGCTTCCAGAATATACTGGGGATAAGTTTCCAGAATCTACTGGGGAGGATGATTCAACTCTCCTGGGGAAACTTTTCGGACTGCGCAGGGAAATGGCTCCACTAGGGTGTCTGGAATTCCGCCGGGGAACAATCTTATATTTCCGTCGAGGAATATTAAGACTGTCGGGGATGCTTGCTGAGGAATATATGTATACTCTGCTGGAGAATATTGAGATCTTCTGGGGATACCCGACTTCCTTAGGGCTGACAGTAGCCTAACTCTGCTTGGGGAGAGTGTTGCTGACTTGCTAGAGATATTGTGCCCTTTCAGGGCTGCTGGGAGACCAACTCTGCTCGGGGGAGAGTGTTATTGAATCTTGTCTTACTCTACGGGGAGTGGAGATATCTTGGTTACATTCTTCAGCTGAACATACCTTGGCACCTCGGTGGACAGAGCAACCAGATCGCTTAGACAATTCTTATTGCCCCAGTTTCTGCGGGAGAAGGTACCTGTGGAGGTGCTGATAATTGCCGATTGACAAATCTTCTTCTGGTAGGCAAGTGACGAGATAACGGGACATAGTCGTACGCTGTTATCCCTAACTTTTGTCTGGACCGCCCTTTCAGGTTTTCAGTCCACCGGGATACCCATTTTTGCCCAAGCCGCCTTTTCAGGTTTTCGACTTGCCAGGTGTACAGATTTTTTTTCCATTTCATCCCTTATTTTTGCCCGAACCCTTTTGGTTCGCCGGGAAGCCCTTATTTTTGCCTAGGCTGGTCGACCTAGCGGGTCTTTTATTATGCGTAGTATTTTTTTCCGACTATGTCCATGCTCTCAGAGTGCAGGGAGTTGTCACTGTTATTAGTGTTGTGTTACCATAACACCAGAAGATCTTCGTTGATCATGCAAGATTCGTCGTTGGAATTCATGTCCAATGCCCCAAGTGACTCAGGTGGAGATTTGCCCCTGGTTATTTGGCCCTTGAGAGATTCTCTGAATCTTGACTTAACTGCCCCAGATGATGGACAATGATCATGTCGTACCCCTTGGTTGGAAGTGCTTTTGTTCATTAGACATTCGTCGTGCGAACTTCTATGTTGTTCAAACAAATAGTCATATGCAAGCAATGTTATATTAAAAATGCAAAGCTTATGTCTGTCTTGAAGTTTTTTGAAAATGCCTTTTTTTTTCATAAAAACAAGGGAATTTTTTGTAAAATGTGATGTCAACCTGTTATTTTACCACAAGCCTTAAGGAGTCAGGATACCTTTCGTAACAGTATGCTTTCGAACTAACCCATGCTTCAGCTAGGACTTTTTAAGGGTTATAACGTGGCCTAGCTCACGGTTTAAGAAACAAAGGATAAAGGCTCAAATTTTATTTGTACCCACCCGTTCTTCGTGATGTTCTTCAAACCTAAACTCAGCTGATCGCGTGTTAGACCTTGTTTGAGTCTTTGTCCTGATATTATGGTGATGGTTCGGATATTGACAGTTCATTTTGAACAGGCAATCATTTCTTTTTTGTTGAGGGTTTGTAGGACCTCTTTCTTTTGATTGCGTTATCCCTGTTTTTTGCCTGAACTGTTTCTTTTGTAATTACAGTCAGCGGGATGCCCCAGTTTTCGTAAGTCTCCTTCATAGGTTTTGACTTGTTGGGCTTTTACTTTTGCAAGATAATGACTGCCTGTCTTTATGATCATTTGGAACCATCACTGTCTTTTGTTTTGTAAGGACTTTGTTGGTGCCATTCGTTGGGCACCTGGATCAACTGAGAAAACTACCCTGCCCCAGGTTATGATTAAGGGTTTTTAATTTTTGCGAAAAGAAAAACTCCAACTTCTTTGGCTTAAAGGGGTTGACTAGGGATTATCTTCCTTATAACTCCACTGTTTAGGATTTGAAACAATGCCTGTACTTCATCAGCGGGGTCTGTTCAAAAGCATACTGTAGATTGTGGTATCATTTTCGTCATCCTCCCTCAAGAGGCTTAGAATTATTAATCGAGAGTTTGAACATCATAAAAAATGAAAGCAGTTTGAATATAGCGAATGCGAATATATTGATTCAAAATAGGCATATGCGATGCATTGATAAAGTAAAAGAGTTTGACATGAACAAATGTTTGAACAAGCAAAGAAAAATACAACTTGAACATTCGAATGAACAAAAGTTTCTTAGTTTGAACTAGTCATCTCAGATGGAAGATTATCAGCAGAAGATTTTCATTTTACCACCCGGCATGAACTCTAGCACCCTTCCGTCGATCAAGTCTTGGATCTTGTTCCTCAGGCTCCAACAGTCGTCAGTGTCATGTCCAGGACTGTCAGAATGGTAGGCACACCTTTCATCAGGATTGTACTTTAGGGAGGTTATGTTGAGATTCTTAGGAGGATCCTTTAAAGCAATCAGCTTGACCTCCAACAAGCGTCTCAGTATCAGTGATGATGGTATACCAGTCTCCGAGAAATGTCTTCCAGACGTATTTCGCTTACGCCGATTACCTTGTTGACACTGGTGAGGTTGATGCTGGGCTTGTGACCCTGAAGCAAACTGAGGAGCTTTTCCCTTGCCATCTTGCCCCAAAGGTGGTTGGACGATGATTTGATCCTCAACCCTAGTTGTTTGCCTCACTTGGTTATTTTGAAGCAGCTTGCTGACGAGGACCCTGAGCTCTTCTTGTCTTTGAGCTAAGTCTTGGATAAGGGCCATCTTCCCCAGCATCTGAGTCCTCATCGTGTCTACCTCAGCTTGCAGATGTTTCAGTCGTTCATCCTTACTGTCTTCTGGACTGTTCCTGACCAAAGTCCCCATGAGGAGTGTTCTCAGCTCTTCCTGCCCCTTGGATAGATTTAGGAGGATCTCCCCGAACCGAGTCTCTTGAGCATGAAGATCCTGGTTGTCTTGTTGGGAAGCCATTGCTGAAATAAACAGCAAAGATGGTAAGTGACTTGTAACAAGGGTACCTGTTATGCAATGATGTGTATGTATGCATGCAATGTTTTCAAGGATCTCGCGGGGTAAACAAGAAAATTGTTAGAATTTTGAATTTGGTAGCTTGATTGAAGGAACTTCATGTTGTTGAGAGTCCTTCTTCAAGAGTCAAGGCTCACCATATCGAGTGGGTCATAGCCCCTGACTCAAGTTATCAACCTTGGCTAGAGGAAAATAAATCCCCTTTTGCCCCTTGCTAGACATTTTGATTCATCATGACCTGCATCACAGACCCTTGAGATCCTTAAAATGGATTAGTTCTTATGTAGGATGTATGCAATGGTATGATGGTATGATGTTATGCTATGCGTGGAGTGACATAAGTAAACCCTGTTATAAGCCCAAATTAAGGACTGTAAACAAAACCTGCATGGAACTCATGTTGTCAGATAACAAGAATATGCAAGTAGTCAAGTTTGAAGGCACACAAGTCACACACGACAGCCCTTAGAGTTCAGGCCAGCATGAAGTTTAGGTACTACCCTCTTTCAGTTTCGTTGGTTAAGACCTGTCCTAGAAAATAGTAATCGGGTTCTAGAGGATCTCAATATCATCGACTACCCTCAATCGGTCATAACTCCAGCGTCGCAATCTTTTCTTGCGGCCAGAACCATCGCGAGAGTTTAGCCTTAATGAGTGTAGCATACTGCTACTGTTCTATGGCCAAGTTGGGTCAATTTAGGGTTCTAAGGTCGGTTGGTGCTTAATGACTCCTCAGAAGACCCATATTCTCCTCGTTGCGACACAAGGGATATCGGTACAGACCAAGGTTCCACACCAATGTAGCCACTGCTTCACCCGTGTCGGTCTACGTCGGACAGGTCCCTCACAGCTTATGCTACCTAAAAGGGTATCCCCAGATCCGGGTTAGGATCTATGAAACTCCAAGATAATGCCCACAATAATAAATCAAACAAACATTCAATTGAAAACATAAGTATGATCTATCCTAAGGTACACCTCACTTTAAGTGTCCCCAGCAGAGTCGCCAGTTCTGTGATCGGTGGAAATAGAACTGACTGTTTTTAAAGCTGGTTCGTGAAATGTCGCGGTAAGCAAGAGTCGCCACCGTCTTTTATGTTCTCCAACATGGAAAGGACAAAAGCACAGCAAAATTCCTTATTCGAGATGTCTCTCGGTTCGGGAGGTAGATTTATAGAAAGGGAAGGTGTTAGCACCCTTTGTATCTGTGGTTATCCACGGGCTCTTAGGTACTTGCTCTTATGTTTTCAAAAATTTGTTTGCTTTTCAAGTGTGTGTGGGTTTTGAAAAAGTTTCGTTTGAAAAATTTCTAAGTAACTCTTGTATCTGTCCTCAAGAGTGTATGAAAAATTTGTTTGAAAACTTTTGAAAGTGTCAGTGGGAAAAGATGTTTTTGTTTGTTTTGAAAAGAGCAAGTACCCATGAGATCTACCTACTCTAAGGAATTAGGCTGTGTAAGAGTCCTTAAGATAGTGCTATCTCACCATTGAGAGGTAGGTAGCACCATCGTTGGAGTTATTCGGGTCAATTCGATTATTAGGGACAATGTGTGGTCACCGAAGCAATAGTAGGACACCTTAGCGGCAACCCTAATGTCCTAGATCCTTTTTATCCGAGGTAACCGTTTCGAGTCAACTGGATCTTTAGACAGGAGGGCGACCTCTAAAACACCCTATACTTGACGACCACGTTCGAGGCAACCAGTGAGGCGTACCCTAAAAGTGGCATGTGTGAGTGTGTCGAGTTTCAGTTTATGTTATCTTTGTACATGTTATGGTGAGCTACGATTGATTTTATTTTAATGATAAGTCTTGTCATGCATAGCCTAATTAACATACATCTAGCAATTAATAGTTGCGGAATTTAAATTGCGGAAATTAAATCTAAACTATTACAAGGCGTAAGGTATTTACATCGCCAAAAACAAACCCTTTAATTTAAATTGCAGAAAGTAAAATAAAGCAATAAATAAATAAAGTCCTAATTAAAGTTATTACATTCCGGAAGCAAGTACAATAATATGGAAAAATGGATCGCGTGGGAGAAATTAAATCAGATGCGAGTTTTTTGGGTTTTGACCCTTATTTTGAAAGGAAGTGATTTTTTGGTTATTTTTGGATTAAATGGAATTAAATTAAATGAACAATTAAATTAAATTAAATAATGAAAATATTTTTGGATTTTTGAGTTTTTTAAAGAAATAAATAAATTGAGTTAATGCTAAAAAAAACCTAATATTCTAAATTGATTTTAAATATTGCAAAAAATATTAAAAGTTAAATCTAATTAAAGCTAAATTGATTAAATTTATTTATTTACAAAAATAAAAGTGATGAAGTTAATTTTAATAAATAAAATATTTTTTTGTGTTTTTGATTTTATTAGGAAAAAATGTTAATTGGTTAGTGATTAATAAAAATAATAACGATTAATTAATTAAAGGAACATAATACAAATAGAGGGAGAGTTTAGGAGTATACGAGCCTGATTGGAGGGGTGAAACAGTTATTGGCGTCATGTGTAAACTGTTTTGTTTTGGCCATTTGGCTTTTGGCTTTTGGCCATTTGTGTTTTGGCCTCAATATTCCTTAACCTTCTCAGGATGTCTGTCTCGCCATGTATTGGTGTCATGTGTAAGCTGTTCCGTTTTGGCCATTTGGCTTTTGGCTTTTGGTCATTTGTGTTTTGGCCTCAACGTTCCTTAATGAACCTGCATGGGATCCTGTCTAAATCTGCAGTATTGAATCTCATGAACACATTAAATAAATCATAAAATGCAAATAAAGCCAATATATGAAGAAATTTAATGTTTAGGCACAATATGACATGTGTGAATGATTATACCATTTTGATCATGGAGATCAAATCAATCTTACCCTTACTGGAAAATTAGTGACATGAATGCTTTTATGCCCTTTTGATCATGGAGATCAAGCCAGCCTTACCCTTACTGAAGAAGTAGTGAGATGTTGGTTTGTAACTGAGATGACTTGTTTGTAGTGAGAGAGGGATTTGTAATAAGAATTTCAAGGTTTTAGGTTTCTTGAAAGAATTTGATATTCTAACAGTGTTGTGGCCAGGTTTTTTTTTCTCTTTTTTTTTCTTTTGGTTTGTGTGAAAAGAATGTGATTATATAATGGAAATTAGGGTAAAGAAAATGGGCTTTGAATGTGCAATTGGGCCTTCAATGTTCACTTGAGTTCGTCACTTTCCAGGCTAAATCGCAGGGACTTAAGTGCAATTTTTGAAGTTGAAATGTGAAAATAAAATGTAGCCGATATCGAGAACTAACTCCTGCCCGAAAATCGGCTCAATCGGATAAACGGTGAATTAGTTATGAATTTTTGAAGTTTCAGCTCAGACAAACTTATTTTGGGCTCCAGTGTCGACTCTGACACGTTCTTCAATAAAAAACTGGTATTGATCGGAGCATAATTCGGTCTCGACTTTTGAATCAAAGTTGTAGATCTATGAGTCAATGACCTTGTGTAAAAATATGAGCCCAATCCGATAAAAATTGACCGAGTTATGAATTTTCGAAGTTTCGGCCCAGATGAAATAATATTCAGCATTCAGGATTTTCAGCGTGTCATGCACTCTGAGCAAATATCGAAGGCCTTTTGAATACCGTTTGAACTCAATACCTTCTGTGAAAATGTAGCCAACTCAATTTGTGAAATTTTGGCGCCAGAACCAGATCGATACGATGAAAATCGACCAAGTTATGATTTTCTGAACATGACGCAAATAAACTTTTGTCACAAATTTTCTGTATGAAAGTACTTGATAAATCCGCATTTTTGAAGACCTTCTGATCGTAATTGGCTTCCATCCGTGAGAGATGAAAACATAGATAACGTCAAGACGGAATTTTGGCCACCGGAACGGGTTCAAAACGAGCCACGATCTTCAAGTTATGAATTTTTTAACGCGTAAAAACTTCACTTTCAGCACACTTTTTTTTACCATATTTCTTCGAGAAAACTCACACAGTCGGATACCTTCTGAAACATACGTTAGGACATTAAGGAGAACTTGAGGTCATTTGGATGTAAGGACCTTGATGCAACACAAAAACCCTAATTTTGAATTGACTGCCTTAGGAGATGATTTGATTGTCCAACTCTTGAGCCATCTTGAACAACTTGGAGATGATTCTTGACATGTCTTGAGAAATATGGGAGGGCAAATTTTGGGGTACAACAGTTGCCCCTGTTCAATCTTCTTAAACCTGAGGATGTAGATTGGCTTGCGTGCCTTTCGTGATCCGAAGGTGGAAGATGATTGAACACTAGAGTGCCCAGAAATTTGCACTCGCATGGTGTAGTATCAGCAATGTGATAGCGGGAATGGGCTTATAGATGCCATTTGGAGATGTGGTGGATAAGAGGATGGGCTTATAGATGCCATCTGGAGATGTAACAGAATCTTGTCGGGAATGGGCTTAGAGATGCCATTTGGAGACTGTTGGTAGGTGGATGGGCTTATAGATGCCATCTGGATGTGACAGACCCTTGTCGGGAATGGGCTTATAGATGCCATTTGGAAATGCAAGGGATGGTTGAATCTGAGTAAGAAATAGAATAGCTTCCGTGTATGGAGCATATCTAGTCTGTGTCTAATTGCTGACGTCTGAACGAGTAGTAGAATGACCGACGTGTCTGGGGTATATCCATACTGCATCTGAATGAGTGACAGAATATTATCCGAATCCGGATCGTATTTGGAATGTCTTTTGAATGAATTTGGACTAAACAATAGAATAGCCTCCGGGTCTGGAGCATCTCTAAGTTGTCTTTAGAAGTTTGAATCTGAATGAGCAATAGAATAGCGTCCGGGTCAGGAGCATCTCTAGGCCATCACTGGAGAGGAATCTGAATAGGCAAAAGAATAACATCCGGATATGGAGTATCTCTAAGCCATCTCTGAAAGGAAACTTTGAATAAGCTAAAGAATAGCATCCATGTCTGGAGCATTTCCAAGCTATCTCTGAAAAGAAACTTTGAATAAGCAAAAGAATAACATCCATGTCTGGAGCATTTCCAAGCCATTTCTGGGAAGAAACTCTGAATAAGCGATAGAATAGCATCCGGGTCCGGAGCATCTCTAAGCTATCTGAGAGGGGATCTGAATAAGCAATAGAATATCATCTGCATCGGGAGCATCTCTAAGCTATCTCTGAAAGAGAATCTGGAATAAGTATCAGAAAGTAGCCATATCTGGGTCGCATCTGAACTATCTCTAGAAGGGAATCTGGAATAAGTATCAGAATGTAGCCATGTCTGGATCGCATCTGAACTATATCTAGAAGGAATCTCTGAATAAACAATAGAATAGCATCCGTGGTTGGAGCATCTCTAAGTTATCTCTGAAAAGCAACTCTGAATAAGCAACAGAATAGCATCCGGTTTGGAGCATATCTGAACTATCTCTGAGAAGAACCTCTGAATAAGAAAAAGAATAGCATCCACATCTGGAGCATTTCCAAGCTATCTCTGAAAAGAAACTCTGAATAAGCGATAGAATAACATCCATATCTGGAGCATCTCTAAGCTATCTCTGAAGAGACAATCTGAATAAGCAAAAGAACAGCATCCATATCTGGAGCATTTCCCAGCTATATCTGAAAGGAATTCTGAATAAGCAATAGAATAACATCCGTGTCCGGAGCATCTCTAAGCTATCTCTGAAAGGAACTCTGAATAAGCAATAGAATATCATCCGCGTCGGGGGCATCTCTAAGCTATCTCTGAAATCTCTTTGATGTAGATATGCCCTGGCTAGATACAGGTATCGAATCCATAATCAATCGCTCATAGATATGCCCTGGCTAGATACAGGTATCGAATCTGGAATTGCGACAGTTGATAGTAATCATCTTTGGATTGACCTTTTTCTTGAAAAGGCAAAACATCAGTTGTATGCAATGTCATGATGTATGAAATGCATGATGTCATGATGTTCAAAATGAGATAGTGTCATATGCACTTTATCATGTATGTAAGCAGGATGTATGAAATGTGAAATGTCTATGAATGTATTTTCGTCTAGGAAAATAAATCCTTGACGAATGTCGGGAGCTTATTGAATCCTGGGCTGATGTTTGAAGAGTAGAGTTCTTCATTTCCGCTGGGGATGATGATTGCAAGAATAAACCGGTAGGAGAAGATGACTCCGTTGGGGAATAAACTTGTTGAAGAGATTACTCTGCGGGGAATTACTCTGTGGGAAGAGATACTTCGCTGAGAATTTGATGATAACTCCGCTGGGGATTCCATTGATAAGTTGTGTTGGGGAATTTGATGAACTCCGTTGGGGATAGGAAGAACTTCGCCGAGGACGGTCCTTCCGTTGTAATTAGATGAGGATAACCCATTTATAGGCTCTGGTGGGGAATAACCTTTGAATATGGTCGGGGAGAGACGTATGCACTCTGCAGGGGACCAGCTTCCAGAATCTACTGGGGATAAGCTTCCAGAATCTACTGGGGATAAGTTTCCAGAATCTACTGGGGATAAGCTTCCAGAATCTACTGGGGATAAGTTTCCAGAATCTACTGGGGAGGATGATTCAACTCTCCTGGGGAAACTTTTCGGACTGCGCAGGGAAATGGCTCCACTGGGGTGTCTGGAATTCCGCCGGGGAACAATCTTATATTTCCGTCGAGGAATATTAAGACTGTCGGGGATGCTTGCTGAGGAATATATGTATACTCTGCTGGAGAATATTGAGATCTTCTGGGGATACCCGACTTCCTTAGGGCTGACAGTAGCCTAACTCTGCTTGGGGAGAGTGTTGCTGACTTGCTAGAGATACTGTACCCTTTCAGGGCTGCTGGGAGACCAACTCTGCTCGGGGGAGAGTGTTGTTGAATCTTGTCTTACTCTACGGGGATTGGAGATATCTTGGTTACATTCTTCAGCTGAACATACCTTGGCACCTCGGTGGACAGAGCAACCAGATCGCTTAGACAATTCTTATTGCCCCAGTTTCTGCGGCAGAAGGTACCTGTGGAGGTGCTGATAATTGTCGATTGACAAATCTTCTTCTGGTAGGCAAGTGACGAGATAACGGGACATAGTCGTACGCTGTGATCCCTAACTTTTGTCTGGACCGCCCTTTCAGGTTTTCAGTCCACCGGGATACCCATTTTTGCCCAAGCCGCCTTTTCAGGTTTTCGACTTGCCGGGTGTACAGATTTTTTTTCCATTTCATCCCTTATTTTTGCCCGAACCTTTTGGTTCGCCGGGAAGCCCTTATTTTTGCCTAGGCTGGTCGACCTAGCGGGTCTTTTATTATGCGTAGTATTTTTTCCGACTATGTCCATGCTCTCAGAGTGCAGGGAGTTGTCACTGTTATTAGTGTTGTGTTACCATAACACCAGAAGATCTTCGTTGATCATGCAAGATTCGTCGCTGGAATTCATGTCCAATGCCCCAAGTGACTCAGGTGGAGATTTGCCCCTGGTTATTTGGCCCTTGAGAGATTCTCTGAATCTTGACTTAACTGCCCCAGATGATGGACAATGATCATGCCGTGCCCCTTGGTTGGAAGTGCTTTTGTTCATTAGACATTCGTCGTGCGAACTTCTATGTTGTTCAAACAAATAGTCATATGCAAGCAATGTTATATTAAAAATGCAAAGCTTATGTCTGTCTTGAAGTTTTTTGAAAATGCCTTTTTTTTTCATAAAAACAAGGGAATTTTTTGTAAAATGTGATGTCAACCCGTTATTTTACCGCAAGCCTTAAGGAGTCAGGATACCTTTCGTAATAGTATGCTTTCAAACTAACCCATGCTTCAGCTAGGACTTTTTAAGGGTTATAACGTGGCCTAGCTCACGGTTTAAGAAACAAAGGATAAAGGCTCAAATTTTATTTGTACCCACCTGTTCTTCGTGATGTTCTTCAAACCTAAACTCAGCTGATCGCGCGTTAGACCTTGTTTGAGTCTTTGTCCTGATATCATGGTGATGGTTCGGATATTGACAGTTCATTTTGAACAGGCAGTCATTTCTTTTTTGTTGAGGGTTTGTAGGACCTCTTTCTTTTGATTGCGTTATCCCTGTTTTTTGCCTGAACTGTTTCTTTTGTGATTACAGTCAGCGGGATGCCCCAGTTTTCGTAAGTCTCCTTCATAGGTTTTGACTTGTTGGGCTTTTACTTTTGCAAGATAATGACTTCCTGTCTTTATGATCATTTGGAACCATCATTGTCTTTTGTTTTGTAAGGACTTTGTTGGTGCCATTCGTTGGGCACCTGGATCAACTGAGAAAACTACCCTGCCCCAGGTTATGATTAAGGGTTTTTAATTTTTGCGAAAAGAAAAACTCCAACTTCTTTGGCTCAAAGGGGTTGACTAGGGATTATCTTCCTTATAACTCCACTGTTTAGGATTTGAAACAATGCGTGTACTTCATCAGCGGGGTCTGTTCAAAAGCATACTGTAGATTGTGGTATCGTTTTCATCATCCTCCCTCAAGAGGCTTAGAATTATTAATCGAGAGTTTGAACATCACAAAAAATGAAAGCAGTTTGAATATAGCGAATGCGAATATATTGATTCAAAATAGGCATATGCGATGCATTGATAAAGTAAAAGAGTTTGACATGAACAAATGTTTGAACAAGCAAAGAAAAATACAACTTGAACATTCGAATGAACAAAAGTTTCTTAGTTTGAACTAGTCATCTCAGATGGAAGATTATCAGCAGAAGATTTTCATTTTACCACCCGGCATGAACTCTAGCACCCTTCCGTCGATCAAGTCTTGGATCTTGTTCCTCAGGCTCCAACAGTCGTCAGTGTCATGTCCAGGACTGTCAGAATGGTAGGCACACCTTTCATCAGGATTGTACTTTAGGGAGGTTATGTTGAGATTCTTAGGAGGATCCTTTAAAGCAATCAGCTTGACCTCCAACAAGCGTCTCAGTATCAGTGATGATGGTATACCAGTCTCCGAGAAATGTCTTCCAGACGTATTTCGCTTACGCCGATTACCTTGTTGACACTGGTGAGGTTGATGCTGGGCTTGTAACCCTGAAGAAAACTGAGGAGCTTTTCCCTTGCCATCTTGCCCCAAAGGTGGTTGGACGATGATTTGATCCTCAACCCTAGTTGTTTGCCTCACTTCGTTATTTTGAAGCAGCTTGCTGACGAGGACCCTGAGCTCTTCTTGTCTTTGAGCTAAGTCTTGGATAAGGGCCATCTTCCCCAGCATCTGAGTCCTCATCGTGTCTACCTCAGCTTGCAGATGTTTCAGTCGTTCATCCTTACTGTCTTCTGGACTGTTCCTGACCAAAGTCCCCATGAGGAGTGTTCTCAGCTCTTCCTGCCCCTTGGATAGATTTAGGAGGATCTCCCCGAACCGAGTCTCTTGAGCATGAAGATCCTGGTTGTCTTGTTGGGAAGCCATTGCTGAAATAAACAGCAAAGATGGTAAGTGACTTGTAACAAGGGTACCTGTTATGCAATGATGTGTATGTATGCATGCAATGTTTTCAAGGATCTCGCGGGGTAAACAAGAAAATTGTTAGAATTTTGAATTTGGTAGCTTGATTGAAGGAACTTCATGTTGTTGAGAGTCCTTATTCAAGAGTCAAGGCTCACCATATCGAGTGGGTCATAGCCCCTGACTCAAGTTATCAACCTTGGCTAGAGGAAAATAAATCCCCTTTTACCCCTTGCTAGACATTTTGATTCATCATGACCTGCATCACAGACCCTTGAGATCCTTAAAATGGATTAGTTCTTATGCAGGATGTATGCAATGGTATGATGGTATGATGTTATGCTATGCGTGGAGTGACATAAGTAAACCCTGTTATAAGCCCAGATTAAGGACTGTAAACAAAACCTGCATGGAACTCATGTTGTCAGATAACAAGAATATGCAAGTAGTCAAGTTTGAAGGCACACAAGTCACACACGATAGCCCTTAGAGTTCAGGCCAGCATGAAGTTTAGGTACTACCCTCTTTCAGTTTCGTTGGTTAAGACCTGTCCTAGAAAATAGTAACCGGGTTCTAGAGGATCTCAATATCATCGACTACCCTCAATCGGTCATAACTCCAGCGTCGCAATCTTTTCTTGCGGCCAGAACCATCGCGAGAGTTTAGCCTCAATGAGTGTAGCATACTGCTACTGTTCTATGGCCAAGTTGGGTCAATTTAGGGTTCTAAGGTCGGTTGGTGCTTAATGACTCCTCAGAAGACCCATATTCTCCTTGTTGCGATACAAGGGATATCGGTACAGACCAAGGTTCCACACCAACGTAGCCACTTCTTCACCCGTGTCGGTCTACGCCGGACAGGTCCCTCACAGCTTATGCTACCTAAAAGGGTATCCCCAGATCCGGGTTAGGATCTATGAAACTCCAAGATAATGCCCACAATAATAAAGCAAACAAACATTCAATTGAAAACATAAGTATGATCTATCCTAAGGTACACCTCACTTTAAGTGTCCCCAGCAGAGTCGCCAGTTCTGTGATCGGTGGAAATAGAACTGACTGTTTTTAAAGCTGGTTCGCGAAATGTCGCGGTAAGCAAGAGTCGCCACCGTCTTTTATGTTCTCCAACATGGAAAGGACAAAAGCACAGCAAAATTCCTTATTCGAGATGTCTCTCGGTTCGGGAGGTAGATTTATAGAAAGGGAAGGTGTTAGCACCCTTTCTATCTGTGGTTATCCACTGGCTCTTAGGTACTTGCTCTTATGTTTTCAAAAATTTGTTTGCTTTTCAAGTGTGTGTGGGTTTTGAAAAAGTTTCGTTTGAAAAATTTCTAAGTAACTCTTGTATCTGTCCTCAAGAGTGTATGAAAAATTTGTTTGAAAACTTTTGAAAGTGTCAGTGTGAAAAGATGTTTTTGTTTGTTTTGAAAAGAGCAAGTACCCATGAGATCTACCTACTCTAAGGAATTAGGCTGTGTAAGAGTCCTTAAGATAGTGCTATCTCACCATTGAGAGGTAGGTAGCACCATCGTTGGAGTTATTCGGGTCAATTCGATTATTAGGGACAATGTGTGGTCACCGAAGCAATAGTAGGACACCTTAGCGGCAACCCTAATGTCCTAGATCCTTTTTATCCGAGGCAACCGTTTCGAGGCAACTGGATCTTTAGACATGAGGGCGACCTCTAAAACACCATATACTTGACGACCACGTTCGAGGCAACCAGTGAGGCGTACCCTAAGAGTGGCATGTGCGAGTGTGTCGAGTTTCAGTTTATGTTATCTTTGTACATGTTATGGTGAGCTACGACTGATTTTATTTTAAGGATAAGTCTTGTCATGCATAGCCTAATTAACATACATCTAGCAATTAATAGTTGCGGAATTTAAATTGCGGAAATTAAATCTAAACTATTACAAGGCGTCAGGTATTTACATCGCCAAAAACAAACCCTTTAATTTAAATTGCAGAAAGTAAAATAAAGCAATAAATAAATAAAGTCCTAATTAAAGTTATTACATTTCGGAAGCAAGTACAATAATATGGAAAAATGGATCGCGTGCGAGAAATTAAATCGGATGCGAGTTTTTTGGGTTTTGACCCTTTTTTTGAAAGGAAGTGATTTTTTGGTTATTTTTGTATTAAATGGAATTAAATTAAATGAATAATTAAATTAAATTAACTAATGAAAATATTTTTGGATTTTTGAGTTTTTTAAAGAAATAAATAAATTGAATTAATGCTAAAAAAAACCTAATATTCTAAATTGATTTTAAATATTGTAAAAAATATTAAAAGTTAAATCTAATTAAAGCTAAATTGATTAAATTTATTTATTTACAAAAATAAAAGTGATGAAGTTAATTTTAATAAATAAAATATTTTTTTGTGTTTTTGATTTTATTAGGAAAAAATGTTAATTGGTTAGTGATTAATAAAAATAATAACGATTAATTAATTAAAGGAACATAATACAAATAGAGGGAGAGTTTAGGAGTATACGAGCCTTATTGGAGGGGTGAAACAGTTATTGGCGTCATGTGTAAACTGTTTTGTTTTGGCCATTTGGCTTTTGGCTTTTGGCCATTTGTGTTTTGGCCTCAATGTTCCTTAACCTTCTCAGGATATCTGTCTCGCCATGTATTGGTGTCATGTGTAAGTTGTTCTGTTTTGGCCATTTGGCTTTTGGCTTTTGGCCATTTGTGTTTTGGCCTCGACGTTCCTTAATGAACCTGCATGGGATCCTGTCTAAATCTGCAGTGTTGAATCTCATGAACACATTAAATAAATCATAAAATGCAAATAAAGCCAATATATGAAGAAATTTAATGTTTAGGCACAATATGACATGTATGAATGATTATACCCTTTTGATCATGGAGATCAAATTAATCTTACCCTTACTGGAAAATTAGTGACATGAATGCTTTTATGCCCTTTTGATCATGGAGATCAAGCCAGCCTTACCCTTACTTAAGAAGTAGTGAGATGTTGGTTTGTAACTGAGATGACTTGTTTGTAGTGAGAGAGGGATTTGTAATAAGGATTTCAAGGTTTTAGGGTTCTTGAAAGAATTTGATATTCTGAAAGTGTTGTGGCCAGGTTTTTTTTTCTCTTTTTTTTTCTTTTGGTTTGTGTGAAAAGAATGTGATTATATAATGGAAATTAGGGTAAAGAAAATGGGCTTTGAATGTGCAATTGGGCCTTCAATGTTCACTTGAGTTCGTCACTTTCCAGGCTAAATCGCAGGGACTTAAGTGCAATTTTTGAAGTTGAAATGTGAAAATAAAATGTAGCCGATATCGAGAACTAACTCCTGCCCGAAAATCGGCTCAATCGGATAAACGGTGAATTAGTTATGAATTTTTGAAGTTGCAGCTCAGACAAACTTATTTTGGGCTCAAGTGTCGACTCTGACATGTTCTTCAATAAAAAACTGGTATTGATCGGAGCATAATCCGGTCTCGACTTTTGAATCAAAGTTGTAGATCTATGAGTCAATGACCTTGTGTAAAAATATGAGCCCAATCCGATAAAAATTGACCGAGTTATGAATTTTCGAAGTTTCGGCCCAGATGAAATAATATTCAGCATTCAGGATTTTCACCGTGTCACGCACTCTGAGCAAAAAACGAAGGCCTTTTGAATACCGTTTGAACTCAATACCTTTTGTGAAAATGTAGCCAAATCAATTTGTGAAACTTTGGCGCCAGATCGATACGATGAAAATCGACCAAGTTATGATTTTCTAAACATGACGCAAATAAACTTTTGTCACAAATTTTATGTATGAAAGTACTTGATAAATCCGCATTTTGGAAGACCTTCTGATCGTAATTGGCTTCCATCCGTGAGAGATGAAAACATAGATAACATTAAGACGGAATTTTGGCCACCGGAACGGGTTCAAAACGAGCCACGATCTTCAAGTTATGAAATTTTTAACGCGTAAAAACTGCACTTTCAGCACACTTTTTTTACCATATTTCTTCGAGAAAACTCACACAGTCGGATACCTTCTGAAACATATGTTAGAACATTAAGGAGAACTTGAGGTCATTTGGATGTAAGGACCTTGATGCAACACAAAAACCCTAATTTTGAATTGACTGCCTTAGGAGATGATTTGACTGTCCAACTCTTGAGCCATCTTGAACAACTTGGAGATGATTCTTGACATGTCTTGAGAAATATGGGAGGGCAAATTTTGGGGTACAACAGTTACCCCTGTTCAATCTTCTTAAACCTGAGGATGTAGATTGGCTTGCGTACCTTTCGTGATCCGAAGGTGGAAGATGATTGAACACTAGAGTGCCCAGAAATTTGCACTCGCATGGTGTAGTATCAGCAATGTGATGGCGGGAATGGGCTTATAGATGCCTTTTGGAGATGTGGTGGATAAGAGGATGGGCTTATAGATTCCATCTGGAGATGTAACAGAATCTTGTCGAGAATGGGCTTATAGATGCCATTTGGAGACTGTTGGTAGGTGGATGGGCTTATAGATGCCATCTGAATGTGACAGACCCTTGTCGGGAATGGGCTTATAGATGCCATTTGGAAATGCAAGGGATGGATGAATCTTAGTAAGAAATAGAATAGCTTCCGTGTATGGAGCATATCTAGTCTGTGTCTAATTGCTGACGTCTGAATGAGTAGTAGAATGACCGCCGTGTCTGGGGTATATCCATACTGAATCTGAATGAGTGACAGAATATTATCCGAATCCGGATCGTATTTGGAATGTCTTTTGAATGAATCTGGACTAAACAATAGAATAGCCTCCGGGTCTGGAGCATCTCTAAGTTGTCTTTAGAAGTTTGAATCTGAATGAGCAATAGAATAGCGTCCGGGTCAGAAGCATCTCTAGGCCATCACTGGAGAGGAATCTGAATAGGCAAAAGAATAACATCCGGATATGGAGTATCTCTAAGCCATCTCTGAAAGGAAACTTTGAATAAGCTAAAGAATAGCATCCATGTCTGGAGCATTTCCAAGCTATCTCTGAAAAGAAACTTTGAATAAGCAAAAGAATAGCATCCATGTCTGGAGCATTTCCAAGCCATTTTTGGGAAGAAACTCTGAATAAGCGATAGAATAGCATCCGGGTCCGGAGCATCTCTAAGCTATCTGAGAGGGGATCTGAATAAGCAATAGAATATCATCTGCATCAGGAGCATCTCTAAGCTATCTTTGAAAGAGAATCTGGAATAAGTATCAGAAAGTAGCCATATCTGGGTCGCATCTGAACTATCTCTAGAAGGGAATCTGGAATAAGTATCAGAATATAGCCATGTCTGGATCGCATCTGAACTATATCTAGAAGGAATCTCTGAATAAACAATAGAATAGCATCCGTGGTTGGAGCATCTCTAAGTTATCTCTGAAAAGCAACTCTGAATAAGCAACAGAATAGCATCCAGTTTGGAGCATATCTGAACTATCTCTGAGAAGAACCTCTGAATAAGCAAAAGAATAGCATCCACATCTGGAGCATTTCCAAGCTATCTCTGAAAAGAAACTCTGAATAAGCGATAGAATAACATCCATATCTGGAGCATCTCTAAGCTATCTCTGAAGAGACAATCTGAATAAGCAAAAGAACAGCATCCATATCTGGAGCATTTCCCAGCTATATCTGAAAGGAATTCTGAATAAGCAATAGAATAACATCCGTGTCCGGAGCATCTCTAAGCTATCTCTGAAAGGAACTCTGAATAAGCAATAGAATATCATCCGCGTCGGGGGTATCTCTAAGCTATCTCTGAAATCTCTTTGATGTAGATATGCCCTGGCTAGATACAGGTATCGAATCCACAATCAATCGCTCACAGATATGCCCTGGCTAGATACAGGTATCGAATCTGGAATTGCGACAGTTGATAGTAATCATCTTTGGATTGACCTTTTTCTTGAAAAGGCAAAACATCAGTTGTATGCAATGTCATGATGTATGAAATGCATGATGTCATGATGTTCAAAATGAGATAGTGTCATATGCAATTTATCATGTATGTAAGCAGGATGTATGAAATGTGAAATGTCTATGAATGTATTTTCGTCTAGGAAAATAAATCCTTGACGAATGCCGGGAGCTTATTGAATCCTGGGCTGATGTTTGAAGAGTAGAGTTCTTCATTTCCGCTGGGGATGATGATTGCAAGAATAAACCGGTAGGAGAAGATGACTCCGTTGGGGAATAAACTTGTTGAAGAGATTACTCTGCGGGGAATTACTCTGTGGGAAGAGATACTTCGCTGAGAATTTGATGATAACTCCGTTGGGGATTCCATTGATAAGTTGTGTTGGGGAATTTGATGAACTCTGCTGGGGATAGGAAGAACTTCGCCGAGGACGGTCCTTCCGTTGTAATTAGATGAGGATAACCCAGTTATAGGCTCTGGTTGGGAATAACCTTTGAATATGGTCGGGGAGAGACGTATGCACTCTGTAGGGGACCAGCTTCCAGAATCTACTGGGGATAAGCTTCCAGAATCTACTGGGGATAAGTTTCCAGAATCTACTGGGGATAAGCTTCCAGAATCTACTGGGGATAAGTTTCCAGAATCTACTGGGGAGGATGATTCAACTCTCCTGGGGAAACTTTTCGGACTGCGCAGGGAAATGGCTCCACTAGGGTGTCTGGAATTCCGCCGGGGAACAATCTTATATTTCCGTCGAGGAATATTAAGACTGTCGGGGATGCTTGCTGAGGAATATATGTATACTCTGCTGGAGAATATTGAGATCTTCTGGGGATACCCGACTTCCTTAGGGCTGACAGTAGCCTAACTCTGCTTGGGGAGAGTGTTGCTGACTTGCTAGAGATACTGTGCCCTTTCAGGGCTGCTGGGAGACCAACTCTGCTCGGGGGAGAGTGTTGTTGAATCTTGTCTTACTCTACGGGGAGTGGAGATATCTTGGTTACATTCTTTAGCTGAACATACCTTGGCACCTCGGTGGACAGAGCAACCAGATCGCTTAGACAATTCTTATTGCCCGAGTTTCTGCGGGAGAAGGTACCTGTGGAGGTGCTGATAATTGCCGATTGACAAATCTTCTTCTGGTAGGCAAGTGACGAGATAACGGGACATAGTCGTACGCTGTGATCCCTAACTTTTGTCTAGACCGCCCTTTCAGGTTTTCAGTCCACCGGGATACCCATTTTTGCCCAAGCCACCTTTTCAGGTTTTCGACTTGCCGGGTGTACAGATTTTTTTTCCATTTCATCCCTTATTTTTGCCCGAACCCTTTTAGTTCGCCGGGAAGCCCTTATTTTTGCCTAGGCCGGTCGACCTAGCGGGTCTTTTATTATGCGTAGTATTTTTTTCCGACTATGTCCATGCTCTCAGAGTGCAGGGAGTTGTCACTGTTATTAGTGTTGTGTTACCATAACACCAGAAGATCTTCGTTGATCATGCAAGATTCGTCGCTGGAATTCATGTCCAATGCCCCAAGTGAATCAGGTGGAGATTTGCCCCTGGTTATTTGGCCCTTGAGAGATTCTCTAAATCTTGACTTAACTGCCTCAGATGATGGACAATGATCATGCCGTGCCCCTTGGTTGGAAGTGCTTTTGTTCATTAGACATTCGTCGTGCGAACTTCTATGCTGTTCAAACAAATAGTCATATGCAAGCAATGTTATATTAAAAATGCAAAGCTTATGTTTGTCTTGAAGTTTTTTGAAAATGCCTTTTTTTTCATAAAAACAAGGGAATTTTTTGTAAAATGTGATGTCAACCCGTTATTTTACCGCAAGCCTTAAGGAGTCAGGATACCTTTCGTAACAGTATGCTTTCAAACTAACCCATGCTTCAGCTAGGACTTTTTAAGGGTTATAACGTGGCCTAGCTCACGGTTTAAGAAACAAAGGATAAAGGCTCAAAATTTATTTGTACCCACCCGTTCTTCGTGATGTTCTTCAAACCTAAACTCAGCTGATCGCGCGTTAGACCTTGTTTGAGTCTTTGTCCTGATATTATGGTGATGGTTCGGATATTGACAGTTCATTTTGAACAGGCAGTCATTTCTTTTTTGTTGAGGGTTTGTAGGACCTCTTTCTTTTGATTGCATTATCCCTGTTTTTTGCCTGAACTGTTTCTTTTGTGATTACAGTCAGCGGGATGCCCCAGTTTTCGTAAGTCTCCTTCATAGGTTTTGACTTGTTGGGCTTTTACTTTTGCAAGATAATGACTGCCTGTCTTTATGATCATTTGGAACCATCACTGTCTTTTGTTTTGTAAGGACTTTGTTGGTGCCATTCGTTGGGCACCTGGATCAACTGAGAAAACTACCCTGCCCCAGGTTATGATTAAGGGTTTTTAATTTTTGCGAAAAGAAAAACTCCAACTTCTTTGGCTCAAAGGGGTTGACTAGGGATTATCTTCCTTATAACTCCACTGTTTAGGATTTGAAACAATGCTTGTACTTCATCAGCGGGGTCTGTTCAAAAGCATACTGTAGATTGTGGTATCGTTTTCGTCATCCTCCCTCAAGAGGCTTAGAATTATTAATCGAGAGTTTGAACATCACAAAGCAGTTTGAATATAGCGAATGCAAATATATTGATTCAAAACAGGCATATGCGATGCATTGATAAAGTAAAAGAGTTTGACATGAACAAATGTTTGAACAAGCAAAGAAAAATACAACTTGAACATTCGAATGAACAAAAGTTTCTTAGTTTGAACTAGTCATCTCAGATGGAAGATTATCAGTAGAAGATTTTCATTTTACCACCCGGCATGAACTCTAGCACCCTTCCGTCGATCAAGTCTTGGATCTTGTTCCTCAGGCTCCAACAGTCGTCAGTGTCATGTCCAGGACTGTCAGAATGGTAGGCACACCTTTCATCAGGATTGTACTTTAGGGAGGTTATGTTGAGATTCTTAGGAGGATCCTTTAAAGCAATCAGCTTGACCTCCAACAAGCGTCTCAGTATCAGTGATGATGGTATACCAGTCTCCGAGAAATGTCTTCCAGACGTATTTCGCTTACGCCGATTACCCTGTTGACACTGGTGAGGTTGATGCTGGGCTTGTGACCCTGAAGAAAACTGAGGAGCTTTTCCCTTGCCATCTTGCCCCAAAGGTGGTTGGACGATGATTTGATCCTCAACCCTAGTTGTTTGCCTCACTTGGTTATTTTGAAGCAGCTTGCTGACGAGGACCCTGAGCTCTTCTTGTCTTTGAGCTAAGTCTTGGATAAGGGCCATCTGCCCCAGCATCTGAGTCCTCATTGTGTCTACCTCAGCTTGCAGATGTTTCAGTCGTTCATCCTTATTGTCTTCTGGACTGTTCCTGACTAAAGTCCCCATGAGGAGTGTTCTCAGCTCTTCCTGCCCCTTGGATAGATTTAGGAGGATCTCCCCGAACCGAGTCTCTTGAGCATGAAGATCCTGGTTGTCTTGTTGGGAAGCCATTGCTGAAATAAACAGCAAAGATGGTAAGTGACTTGTAACAAGGGTACCTGTTATGCAATGATGTGTATGTATGCATGCAATGTTTTCAAGGATCTCGCGGGGTAAACAAGAAAATTGTTAGAATTTTGAATTTGGTAGCTTGATTGAAGGAACTTCATGTTGTTGAGAGTCCTTCTTCAAGAGTCAAGGCTCACCATATCGAGTGGGTCATAGCCCCTGACTCAAGTTATCAACCTTGGCTAGAGGAAAATAAATCCCCTTTTGCCCCTTGCTAGACATTTTGATTCATCATGACCTGCATCACAGACCCTTGAGATCCTTAAAATTGATTAGTTCTTATGCAGGATGTATGCAATGGTATGATGGTATGATGTTATGCTATGCGTGGAGTGACATAAGTAAACCCTGTTATAAGCCCAGATTAAGGACTGTAAACAAAACCTGCATGGAACTCATGTTGTCAGATAACAAGAATATGCAAGTAGTCAAGTTTGAAGGCACACAAGTCACACACGACAACCCTTAGAGTTCAGGCCAGCATGAAGTTTAGGTACTACCCTCTTTCAGTTTCGTTGGTTAAGACCTGTCCTAGAAAATAGTAATCGGGTTCTAGAGGATCTCAATATCATCGACTACCCTCAATCGGTCATAACTCCAGCGTCGCAATCTTTTCTTGTGGCCAGACCATCGCGAGAGTTTAGCCTCAACGAGTGTAGCATACTGCTACTGTTCTATGGCCAAGTTGGGTCAATTTAGGGTTCTAAGGTCGGTTGGTGCTTAATGACTCCTCAGAAGACCCATATTCTCCTCGTTGCGACACAAGGGATATCGGTACAGACCAAGGTTCCACACCAACGTAGCCACTGTTGCACCCGTGTCGGTCTACGCCGGACAGGTCCCTCACAGCTTATGCTACCTAAAAGGGTATCCCCAGATCCGGGTTAGGATCTATGAAACTCCAAGATAATGCCCACAATAATAAAGCAAACTAACATTCAATTGAAAACATAAGTATGATCTATCCTAAGGTACACCTCACTTTAAGTGTCCCCAGCAGAGTCGCCAGTTCTGTGATCGGTGGAAATAGAACTGACTGTTTTTAAAGCTGGTTCGCGAAATGTCGCGGTAAGCAAGAGTCGCCACCGTCTTTTATGTTCTTCAACATGGAAAGGACAAAAGCACAGCAAAATTCCTTATTCGAGATGTCTCTCGGTTCGGGAGGTAGATTTATAGAAAGGGAAGGTGTTAGCACCCTTTCTATCTGTGGTTATCCACGGGCTCTTAGGTACTTGCTCTTATGTTTTCAAAAAAAATTTTGCTTTTCAAGTGTGTGTGGGTTTTGAAAAAGTTTCGTTTGAAAAATTTCTAAGTAACTCTTGTATATGTCCTCAAGAGTGTATGAAAAATTTGTTTGAAAACTTTTGAAAGTGTCAGTGTGAAAAGATGTTTTTGTTTGTTTTGAAAAGAGCAAGTACCCATGAGATCTATCTACTCTAAGGAATTAGGCTGTGTAAGAGTCCTTAAGATAGTGCTATCTCACCATTGAGAGGTAGGTAGCACCATCGTTGGAGTTATTCGGGTCAATTCGATTATTAGAGACAATGTGTGGTCACTGAAGCAATAGTAGGACACCTTAGCGGCAACCCTAATGTCCTAGATCCTTTTTATCCGAGGCAACCGTTTCGAGGCAACTGGATCTTTAGACAGGAGGGCGACCTCTAAAACACCCTATACTTGACGACCACGTTCGAGGCAACCAGTGAGGCGTACCCTAAGAGTGGCATGTGCGAGTGTGTCGAGTTTCAGTTTATGTTATCTTTGTACATGTTATGGTGAGCTACGATTGATTTTATTTTAAGGATAAGTCTTGTAATGCATAGCCTAATTAACATACATCTAGCAATTAATAGTTGCGGAATTTAAATTGCGGAAATTAAATCTAAACTATTACAAGGCGTCAGATATTTACATCGCCAAAAACAAACCCTTTAATTTAAATTGCGGAAAGTAAAATAAAGCAATAAATAAATAAAGTCCTAATTAAAGTTATTACATTCCGGAAGCAAGTACAATAATATGTAAAAATGGATCGCATGCGAGAAATTAAATCGGATGCGGGTTTTTTGGGTTTTGACCCTTTTTTTGAAAGGAAGTGATTTTTTGGTTATTTTTGGATTAAATGGAATTAAATTAAATTAAATAATGAAAATATTTTTGGATTTTTGAGTTTTTTAAAGAAATAAATAAATTGAATTAATGCTAAAAAAAACCTAATATTCTAAATTGATTTTAAATATTGCAAAAAATATTAAAAGTTAAATCTAATTAAAGCTAAATTGATTAAATTTATTTATTTACAAAAATAAAAGTGATGAAGTTAATTTTAATAAATAAAATATTTTTTTGTGTTTTTGATTTTATTAGGAAAAAATGTTAATTGGTTAGTGATTAATAAAAATAATAACGATTAGTTAATTGAAGGAACATAATACAAATAGACGGAGAGTTTAGGAGTATACGAGCCTCATTGGAGGGGTGAAACAGTTATTGGCGTCATGTGTAAACTGTTTTGTTTTGGCCATTTGGCTTTTGGCTTTTGGCCATTTGTGTTTTGGCCTCAATGTTCCTTAACCTTCTCAGGATGTCTGTCTCGCCATGTATTGGTGTCATGTGTAAGCTGTTCCGTTTTGGCCATTTGGCTTTTGGCTTTTGGCCATTTGTGTTTTGGCCTCAACGTTCCTTAATGAACCTGCATGGGATCCTTTCTAAATCTGCAGTGTTGAATCTCATGAACACATTAAATAAATCATAAAATGCAAATATGTAAGATAATTTAGGCCGTGCCTTTTCATTCATGTGATAGTCATTTATATACACAGTACAAATATGTGGTTATGATTCTAATAATCATTGGTAATCAATACTAATAATAATCTTTCTATATTTACATATCTAATACACCCCCGTAGTCGAAACTGGAGGTGAACGAATGTTGAGACTATCACGAAAGTCATCAAAGAGTTGCAACGGAAGTCCCTTTGTGAAGATGTCATCAATCTGAAAACGCGAGGGAATGTGAAGAACGCATACTTGACCGTAAGCAACTTTCTCACGCACGAAATGTATATCCATTTCAATATGTTTGGTGCGTTGATGTTGAATAGGATTGTCGGAAAGATAAGCCGCGCTGATGTTGTCACAATATACCAGAGTAGCTTTTGTGACAGGACAACATAGTTCCAAGAGTAAGTTGCGTAACCAACATGATTCAGACACAACATTAGCTACGCCTCTATATTCGGCTTCGGCACTTGAACGAGACAAGGTATGTTGGCGTTTTGCGGACCATGAGATCAAGTTGTCACTGAGATAAACACAGTAGCCGGAGGTAGATCTTCTTGTGTCAGGAAAACCGGCCCAATCTGCGTCTGTGTAAGAAATGAGCTTATCGACAGATGAAGGGTACAGATGAAGGCCGAGATCTACGGTACCAGTAATGTAACGAATAATGCGTTTCAAGGCAGATATGTGTTGAGTTTTTGGATCATGCATAAATAAACATACCTGTTGAACTGCATATGAGATGTCTGGTCGAGTGAATGTTAAGTATTGCAATGCTCCGGCAAGGCTACGATATTCGGTTGGATCATGGTAAGGGTTACCGGATGAACCACTGAGTTTCGCCTTTGTGTCTACTAGTGTGGGGGATGGTTTGCAGGAGGACATACCAGCTCGTTCGATAATTTTTTCTGCATATTTCTTTTGAGAAAGAAAAAGGCCTTCGGGATGTTTGGTGACAGAAATACCCAGAAAATAACTTAAAGGCCCCAGATCCTTCATGGAGAATTTGGAACTCAATTGTGCCATGATAGATTCTCTAAGAGTGTCAGATGATGCAGTAAGAATAATGTCATCCACATACAAAAGAATATAAGCTATATCATTGCCATGATGATATATAAAAAGAGAGTGGTCAGAAATACTGTGAGAGAAGCCCATTGTAGCTACATAATCAGTAAAGCGCTGGTACCAGGCGCGAGGTGCTTGTTTGAGACCATATAGAGATTTCTTCAATAAACAGACATGATCAGGAAATTGAGAATGACGAAATCCAGGAGGTTGATGCATGTATACGGTTTCATGAAGGTTCCCATGCAAGAAAGCATTTTTAACATCTAATTGATGAAGACACCATGATTTAGATAAAGCAACACTTAGAACCGTTTGAATGGTAGCCGGTTTGACCACTGGGCTGAATGTGTCACCACAATCAATACCTGTTTGTTGATTTGCACCATTACCTACAAGGCGAGCTTTGTATCTCTCAAAAGATCCGTCAGATTTCTTTTTATGCCTGAAAATCCACAAACTTCGAATAACATTAGCATTAGACGGACGAGGAACTAAGTCCCACGTCTTATTTTCAATAAGAGCATCATATTCGTCTTTCATGGCCATTTTCCAATTTTTATCATTTAATGCATCAATGGGATTTGTAGGTAGAGGGGATATGGAGGTTGAGGTTGATGTATGGAGATTGAAGAGTTTGTGAGGTTTGACGATACCGTGTTGGGCTCTAGTTGTCATTTGAGGTGAGAGGGGCTGATTTTGTTGTGAAGGTGGAGGAGTCGGAAGTGATGTAGTGGATGGGGATGAGACGATATTTGGTAATGATGGGTTTAGAGGTGATGTTGTGGATGGGGCTGATGTTATGGTTGGTGAGGTGGGATTGTGGGAGGGTGACGAAGGCGAATTCAAAGAAGATGGTGATGGTTGGTAAATGTTTGTTTGAACTGGTGTAGTTAGGGGTGAAGTGCGATTTTGATGGTTAGAGGAGGGAGCACTATAGGAATAGGATGGAAGGAAGGGTGTGTCGTCATCCAAAAAATTATAACCAACCGTTGTAGGAACATTTGGATTAGAAAACGGAAGCTTAGTTTCATCAAAAATGACATGCCGGGAAATAAATATTTTACGGCTAGATAAATCATAGCATTTATATCCTCTATGATTTGAGGGATATCCTAAGAAGACACAAGGTGTAGACCGAGCTTGTAACTTATTTCTATATGATGAAGGGATGAGAGGATAGCAAAGACATCCAAAGACACGAAGGTGAGTATAGGCCGGATCTTTTTGGTAGAGTATTTTAGTGGGTGATTGAAGGGAAAGCTTTTTATTTGGAAGGATATTATGTAGGTAAGTGGCCATGTGTAGTGCATGATGCCACATTGATGGAGGTAAAGAGGCATGGGCGAGAAGGGTACGGATGATGTTGTTTATGGTACGAATTTTTCTTTCGGCTTTTCCATTTTGTGAGGAGGTGTGAGGACACGAAAATCTAAAAGACATTCCATTTTTTTACAAAAATTATGAAACATAGTGTTATCATATTCTTTACCATTGTCACATTGGAAACATTTAATTTTTCTTTCAAATTGCGTTTCAATGTGAGTTCTAAATTGAAGAAAAATGGAATGAACCTGAGATTTTGTATGAATTGGAAAAGTCCATAAAAAATTTGTGTAATCGTCAAGAAATAACACATAGTAACGATGACCTTCTGAACTAAGAATTGGTGAAGTCCAGAGGTCGCTGTGCACAATATCAAAAGGCATAAAAGTATGAGACAGAGCTATAAAAGGGAAATTTTATTTGTTTTCCAAGAGGGCATGAATTACAAAAGTAATTGTTCCGAGACTTATTACATTGGAGAAAGTTGTCTCTGTGTAGAGAACTTAAGATAGTAGCTCCTGGATGTCCTAAACGGTTGTGCCATAATTCTGTGGATATTGCAGCAAAGGTGGATGGTGGTAAGGTTTTATTAGGTGGTCTTGTGGCAATGGGATAGAGGTCACCAGAACTGTTACATCTCATTAACAGTATTCCTGTCTGAAAATCCTTCACAGAAAAACCAAAAGGATCAAATTCAACCGACACATCATTATCTATGGTAAATTTACAAACAGAGATAAGATTTTTTATGAGTTTTGGTGCATGTAAAACATTAGGTAATTTTAGTAAATGAAGGGAATTTGGTAATGATGCATGTCCACAACCAATTACAGGAATATTTTGACCACTACCGACAGTAATATTATTACTCATATTGAAATAGGATGAGAGATTACCTTCGTTGGCCGTCATATGCGAGGTTGCTCTGGTGTCCATGTACCACTGATCATCAGGAGTAGAAAGTGAGAGAGTATGCATGGCAGCTTGAATATCTGTTGGAGCATATGAGGAGGTTGGCGCTGTGTTGGCGACATAAGCTTGATTTGGAGCATATGAGGAGGTTGGCGCTGTGTTGGCGACATAAGCTTGATGAGATGGCTTGGGACCAAGGATGTCGGGTTGTTCCTTTGGATTTCTTGCTGTTGGATACGGACAAGGTGGTGTAGCCCATGGTTGCCATGGCGGGGAGCTCCATTGTTGATATTGATTTGGGTATGGCGGATAAGCCCACTGCTGATGCGGGTAATATGGTGAAGGCCATTGCTGTTGCGGAGCACGACCTCCGCCACATCCATTGTTTCGCCCTCGGCCTCGTCCACGCTGTCCTCTGCCATTGTTTCGGCCACCACGGTTGTGGTTACTGTTGTTACCGCGGTTAGGACGGGATGCCGATGAATTAACTGATGCATCATTGTGAGACGCCATGAAAGATGAATTTTCGACTGAGCTTGCCACCTTTTTCTGCAGTGTTGTTTCTTCCAAAATGATCATGGAACGAGCTTTATAGAACTGAGGAAGTGAATCAACATGACGAATTTGAGATCCCACAGTAGCATATGCATCGGTTAGTCCCGAAATGAGTTGAAGAACTAAACGTTCATTCGATACAGGGGCACCAACATTAGCGAGTTGATCAGAGAGAGATTTGAGATGCTGACAGTAGGAGGAAGCATCAGAGAATTGCTCCATATGAGTTTGGGAAAATTCTTGCTCTAGGTAGAGAGCCCTAGAATTCTTGTTATCATAAAAGATGTCGAATAAGCAATTCCACGCGATTTCAGCGGTGGAATTATGTTCGATGATAGTGTTGAGAAGATCATCGGAGATTGTTCCATATATCCACTGCAAAACAACGGCGTCGAGACGAAGCCATAACTGTGGATCAGTAGTTTTGAGAGAGGGATATGCGGCTGGTTCAGAGGGATTGATATGGTCAATTACTTGAAAAACTCGAGCATGAATTTTGAAAAGTTCCGACCACGTGTTATACGTGCCCTTTTCAATGCTCAGAGTAATCTTGATGAAATTAGTAATATTTGGGACAGTGAGAGCAGGGTGAATCGGTGTAGGAGTGGTAGGTGGTGGAGGAGGGTCGGTATGACCGGATGATTTCGGGGAAGAGTTGTTGTTAGAGGAATCAGAAGTGGTAGTCATGGCTGTTTCGCGGTAGTTGAAGAGAAAAAGAATGAGGGATAGAAAGGAAGAAGGTTTACGGCTGATTTTAGGGTTTGGAACAAACCAAGACTGATACTATGTAAGATAATTTAGGCCGTGCCTTTTCATTCATGTGATAGTTATTTATATACACAGTACAAATATGTGGTTATGATTCTAATAATCATTGGTAATCAATACTAATAATAATCTTTCTATATTTACATATCTAATAAAATAAAGCCAATATATGAAGAAATTTAATGTTTAGGCACAATATGGCATGTATGAATGATTATACCCTTTTGATCATGGAGATCAAATCAATCTTACCCTTACTGGAAAATTAGTGACATGAATGCTTTTATGCCCTTTTGATCATGGAGATCAAGCCAGCCTTACCCTTACTGAAGAAGTAGTGAGATGTTGGTTTGTAACTGAGATGACTTGTTTGTAGTGAGAGAGGGATTTGTAATAAGGATTTCAAGGTTTTAGGGTTCTTGAAAGAATTTAATATTCTGACAGTGTTGTGGCCAGGTTTTTTTTCTCTCTTTTTTTTTCCTTTTGGTTTGTGTGAAAAGAATGGGATTATATAATGGAAATTAGGGTAAAGAAAATGGGCTTTGAATGTGCAATTGGGCCTCCAATGTTCACTTGAGTTCGTCACTTTCCAGGCTAAATCGCAGGGACTTAAGTGCAATTTTTGAAGTTGAAATGTGAAAACAAAATGTAGCCGATATCGAGAACTAACTCCTGCCCGAAAATCGGCTCAATCAGATAAACGGTGAATTAGTTATGAATTTTTGAAGTTTCAGCTCAGACAAACTTATTTTGGGCTCCGGTGCCGACTCTGACACGTTCTTCAATAAAAAACTGGTGTTGATCGGAGCATAATCCGGTATCGACTTTTGAAGCAAAGTTGTAGATCTATGAGTCAGTGACCTTGTGTAAAAATATGAGCCTAATCCAATAAAAATTGACCGAGTTATGAATTTTCGAAGTTTCGGCCCAGATGAAATAATATTCAGCATTCAGGATTTTCAGCGTGTCACGCACTCTGAGCAAAAAACGAAGGCCTTTTGAATACCGTTTGAACTCAATACCTTCTGTGAAAATGTAGCCAACTCAATTTGTGAAATTTTGGCGCCAGAACCAGCTCGATACGATGAAAATCGACCAAGTTATGATTTTCTGAACATGACGCAAATAAACTTCTGTCACAAATTTTCTGTATGAAAGTACTTGATAAATCCGCATTTTTGAAGACCTTCTGATCGTAATTGGCTTCCATCCGTGAGAGATGAAAACATAGATAACGTCAAGACGGAATTTTGGCCACTAGAACGGCTTCAAAACGAGCCACGATCTTCAAGTTATGAATTTTTTAGCGCGTAAAAACTGCACTTTCAGCACACTTTTTTTTACCATATTTCTTCGAGAAAACTCACACAGTCGGATACCTTCTGAATTTGAACATACGTTAGGACATTAAGGAGCACTTGAGGTCATTTGGATGTAAGGACCTTGATGCAACACAAAAACCCTAATTTTAAATTGATTGTCTTAGGAGATGATTTGACTGTCCAACTCTTGAGCCATCTTGAACAACTTGGAGATGATTCTTGACATGTCTTGAGAAATATGGGAGGGCAAATTTTGGGGTACAACACCTACGAATTTAGCTGCAGATCTAAATCCGCAGGTAAATTTACAGGGTTTGAAGGCCAGGGACGACAAACGTGTCTCCCTCTGAGTGGACCATTCAAACTTGGCGCGTTTTTTTATAATATTTTCTGGCATCTGATTGATTTCCCTTTATTATTATTACTATGTATATTATTAACAATTGAAACAAAGTGGCTGAGTGGTGGGCGTATCATCCAATGACCAACAGGACCTGGGTTCGAATCCCAGGTCCCCCATATGCCTTGTTATTCTTTTTCTTCAGGTATTCCAGTGCAGCCCACTATAGTCTCTCAATCATCCAATGGCCAGATGGCCAAAGGCCAAATCTGGTGGCCATGACCTGGAGGTCTACCATGAGCAAAGTCAGCGCATACGCATGGAATCCATGGAAGTCAAGCCAGGCCAATGTAATTGGGCCTCTGAATTTCTAAGCAAGCCTCCAAATCAGGCCCACACCCCTAACTCTTTCTATTTCTTTTTATTTTATTTTAATTATTTGTTTTATTTATATTTTATTATTAATTAACCAATCAAACTTTTTCTTAATAAAATAAAAAACCAAAAAATATTTTTTTATTAAATTAAATTTCAGTATTTTATTTTTAATAACAATATTAATTTAATTAATTTAGTTTTAATTAGGAATAACTTTAATATATTTTTGCAATAATTAAAATTAACTTAGACAATTAGGTTTTTATTAACATTGATTAAATTTATTTTTATTTCTTTAAATATCAAAAACCCAAAAATATTTATTTATTTTAATTAGTTTAATTAATTTAATTTAGGATAATTTATTCCTTAATTCAAAAATAACCAAAAAATCTTTTCTTTAACAATCAAATGGTCAAAACCCTAGAACTTGCGCATGATTTAATTTCCCGCACGCGATCCATTTTATCATATTTGTTCCCGGAATGTAATAGCTTAATAGGACTTTAATTATTTTTATTGCTTTATTTATTTTCCGCATTTAAATTTCAAAGGGTTGCTTTTCACGATGTAAATACCCGACGCCTTGTAATAGTTAGTTAAATTTCCGCATTTTATTTTCCGCAAAATATAACTGCTAGATGTTTGATAATAGGGATGCATGACAAGAATGAATGTTTAACCTAAAATCAACTTAGATCACCATTGACATGTACAAAGATAAAATTAACTTAAAACAACACACTCGCACATGCGCACTCTTAGGGTACACCCCACTTGGTTGCCTTCGTACGCGGTCATTGAGTATAGGTAGTTTTAGAGGTCGCCCTCTTGTCTAAAGATCATAGTCGCCTCGAAACGGTTGCCTCGGACATTGTTGCCTCAAAACAAATGATCTAAGACATTAGGGTTACTTCTAAGGCGTCCTAACATTGCTTTAGTGACCGCGCGTCCCTAAATTCGAATTGACCCTTAAAACTCCAACGATGGTGCTACCTACTCATCAATAGTAGGATAGCATTGTCTAAAGGAAGATATCATAGAACGATTCTTTTTTCGAGTAGGTAGATGGTTCTTAAGTACTTGCTCTTTCAAAAACAAAATCTTTTTTCACACTTACACCTTTCAAACAAAGTCTTTTTCAAACCCACAATCACAAAGAAAGCAAAATTTTGAAAACAATATGAGCAAGTACCTAAGAGCTTGTGGATAACCACGGATAGAAAGGGTGATAACACCTTCCTTTTCTATAATCTACCCCCCGAACCCGAGAAATATCTCGAAAAAGGAATTTTTCTGTGCTTTTTTCCTTTCCTTGTTGGATAAAATAAAAGTCGGTGGCGACTCTTGCTTACCGCGACATTTTGCGAATACAAAACGCAAAATGCAAACCAGCATTCCAAAAAATAGTCAGTTCTTCCCACCGTATCACAGAACTGGAGACTCTGTTGGGGATGCTAATAAGTGGGGTGTACCTTAGGAATAGTTCATAATGTTTTCAATTGCTTGACTTGTATGCTTTATATTTGTGGGTTTGTATCGGAGTTACTGTAGATCCTAACCTGGACCTGGGGGATACCCTTTAGGTAAGTAGCAATAAACTGTGAGGGAACTGTACGGCATAGACCGATACGGTTGAAGCAGTAGCTACGTTGGTGTGGCACTTTAGTTTGTACCGATATCCCTTATGTTGGAACGAGCAGAATATGGGTCTTCTAAGGGGTCATTAAGCACCAACTGACCTTAGAACCTTTAAATTGACCAACTTGGCCATAGAACAGTAGCAGTATGCTACACTCATTGAGACTAAACTCTCGCGATGATTCTGGCCGCAAGAAAAGGTTGCTAAACTGGAATTATGATCGATCGAGGGTAGGCAGTGATATTGAGATCCTCTAGAACTCGGTTACTATTTTTAGGACCGGTTTGAACCAACTGAACTGAAAGAGGGTAGTACCTAAGCTCCTTGCCAGCCTGAAATCTAAGGGCTCACTGTGTGACTTGTGTTCCTTTACCATGTTTGCTATTTGTGGATACTTGTGGTGTGCTTTCTATCATGACATCATGACATTATAACATTGCATACATCTTGCATTGGACTAACCTATTTCAAAGACAGGAGGGATTCATCTTTGTTCTGTTTTGTAGGTCATGGCACCTATGCGTAGGAACACCATCCGGATCAACTTTGTCCAGGTTCCCACTATGCTTAAAGAGTTAGTTGCAAAGATGTCAGATACTACTTCCTTTATCAAAAGACATGGGCATCTTCTTAGTTTGGTCACCTCCAAATTGGAAGAGCAGATGATGAGTGTCCTAGTCCAGTTCTATGATCCATTGTACCATTGCTTTACTTTTCAGGACTACCAATTGGTCCCTACCTTGGATGAGTTCTCTGACCTGCTCGGTATCTCTATTCTGGAGCAGACCCCGTTTACAGGTTGGGAGAAGATCCTTAGGATGGAAGAGATTGCTTCAGCCCTTCATATGACAAAGGATGAGGTAATGGCTAATTGGGAAACTCGTAGTGGAGCAAAGGGCTTTCTGACTAAGTTCTTGGTTGGTAAGGCTAATCACTTCCGGGATAGTCTAGAATTCCAGGCATTCAAAGATATTCTGGCTCTTATGATATATGGCTTGGTATTGTTTCCCAACTCTGACTCCTTTGTTGATGTGAATGCGGTAAAAATCTTCATCTCTGGTAATCCTGTACCCACTCTCTTGGGTGACATTCTTCATCAGCTTTATGCCCGTACTGCTCGGAAGCGGGGAACCTTGATGTGCTGTGCTCCATTATTGGTGAGGTGGTTTATTTTGCACCTCCCCAAATTAGTGCTGAAAAACAAAGAAGGCATGGGCTGGGCTTATAGAGTTATGTCTCTCTCTCTCTCACAATGACATCATTTGGACTATTAAGGGTATGGACGAGGTGGCCGTTATTGATCGTTGTGGGGAATACCCCAATGTTCCACTGATAGGAACCCATGGAGGAATTACTTACGATCCATGCTTGGCCTTACGTCAGTTTGGGCGAGCCAGAAGGGAAGGACCTCATGAGTTGCCAATGCCTAATATAATCTTTGATTTTCAAGGGGATAGTGACGAGAAACGCCGCAGATTCATAAGGGCTTGGGATAGAGTACACAGATCTGATCCACACGAGTTGGGTCCAAAGACTTCTTTACCAATGGAACCATATCTCCGATGGGTTCGCATACGGGCCCAAAAGCTGGGAATGCCTTACGAAGTCGTCCTGCCTATTATTGTTGAAGTTGCTGATGAGGAAGGGGTTCCTCCTACTATCATTCACCCTTACATGCCTACTGAAATTGGGGCATTGAAGAGGTCCTGGATGCAGCTAAGAGAAGAACGGGATACTTACCGAGAAAAGTATCACGAGCAAGATCAGAAGATCCAGAAGTTAACTAGGCAGATGGAGAAGGAGCAGATCATCAATGACTATGTTAGCACTAAAGGCAAACGACCATGGGAGTGTTCATGTCCTTTGTTTACTTCTAGTTTTTATTTACTTTTCAGTATTTCCTTTCTTGTAACGCCTTAAGGGCAATTTGTTGAACAATTTGAATTTCAAGTTTATCTAATAAAAGTGTGTTTCATTTCTTGTTTACGAATTTGAACCTCTCGATGTCTTTGAAATCATATCATACGCATTTCATCCCATGCACTTCATAACAGGTACCCTTACAGGTCTCTTATCTTCTTCGCTGTTTATTTCAGCATCATGTCTTCTGAACCATCGACTGAACAAGAAATCAAGGCTCTACAGGCTCAAAACGCCCAATTCCAAGAGTTGTTCATGAATCTAGCTAAGGGTCAGCAAGATCTGAAGACCCTTATCCTGGAAGAGAAGAAGAAGAAGAAGAAGAAGAAGAAGAAGAGGACAGTCATGTTTAACACAGGTCACAGGTTTGGAAACAGGCTACGAGACGAAGTTGATTTGACCACCTCATCTGGAGGGAAAGATAGTCAGGAAGAAAGGAGGGCTCCAAGCCCTGTGGTTTCAGACAATGATACGGACTTCGACGAAGACCAGTATCCTCCGGCTGAGGATAGATACAAGCAACTGGAAGATTGTTTGAGTGCGATGGAAGTTCAGAAGGTGCCTGGCCTGGACTTTGGTGATCTGGGTCTGTCATCTGGGGTGGTGATTCCCCACAAGTTCAAAGCACCAGCCTTTGCTAAGTACGATGAAGTTTCTTGTCCGAAACTGCACCTCCGTTCGTATGTAAGGAAGATTCAGCCGTACACCGCTGATAAGAACCTATGGATCCACTTCTTTCAAGACAGTCTCTCAGGGACTCAGCTTGATTGGTTTTACCAGTTAGAAGGAGCCAGTATCCGCAGTTGGGAAGATTTGGCTGCTGCTTTCTACAGGCAGTACCAATACAATGCCGACCTCGCTCCTACGCATACCCAACTCCAGGGTATGTCTATGGGAACAGGCGAAGGTTTCAAAGATTATGCTCAGAAGTGGAGGGACCTCGCTGGAAGAGTGCAACCACCCTTGGCTGATAGGGAGCTAGTTGATATGTTTCTGGGGACTTTGTCTGGTTCGTTTTTCAACCATCTGATCGGAAGTTCTTCATCTGGGTTTAGAGAGCTAATTATGACCGCTGAAAGGATTGAGGCTGGTATTAAGTCTGGTAAAATACAGAAGGGTGCTTCATCAGGCACCGAGAAAAAGCCTTTTAAGAAGGAGTCCAGTGTTGTTTACAGTTTGAAAAGCCAGAATGGACTTGAACGTCGCCAAGCTGTTAATGCGGTTGTTATTTTAAGACCTGTTGGGGCTCCTCAGCACAACAATCAACAAAAGGCCGAGAGACCTCGAAGGAAATTCACCCATCTCAACATGACTTTGTCTCATATTCTGCCGCAGCTATTAAAGACCAATCTAGTAACTCCAAGGGAGGCTCCGCAGAATCCCAACACGCCATTTCCTAAGTACAACCCTAATGCCCGGTGTGCTTTCCACTCTAATAGCCAGGGACATAATACAGATGATTGTTGGGCTTTGAAGAACAAAATACAGGACTTAATTGATGCCAAGGAGATTGAGTTCGAGGCGCCTGAAAGACCTAATGTTGTGACTGCTCCTATGCCCAAGCATGGAGTGAATGCTGTAGAGGAAGACTCCTTTATGGTTTCTGTGAAAGATATTGCAACTCTCTTGATAACTGTGAAGAAGAATCTTTTGTCAGCCGGTTTATTTTCGGGTTGTGACGAAGGTTGTCGTATGTGTTATGCCCTACCAACCGGTTGTCATCTTTTGAAATCAGGTGTCCAACGCCTGATGGATAAAAAGAAATTATGTTCGAGAAGACTGTTGTTCCTTTAGTTCATACTGAAGAAGTTGCCATTATCACCATTTTCGACAATTCTTCAAGGCTCCCTCGAGAAAGCCTGTTAGAATTACATATGTTCCAAGAAACGCACCATTGATCATCACTGTTCCAGGGCCTATCCCCTATACATCTGATAAAGTTGTCCCTTGGCATTACGGGGCTGATGTTTACTTTCATGGAGTTAAACAAGATTTGGATGCTGATATTGACGTCAGTAACATTGTTGGTCCTGCCAAAGTCACCCGCAGCGGAAGACTTTTCTCCCCTGATATCTCTCCACCCACTGCCCGGAAACCTGTTGTTATCACACCTGCCAGTGTACCTGCTATTATTCCTGTTCAAGTTCCCATTCTTACCCCTGTTGCCGAGTCGTCCGACACTCGGGGCAAAGGGACCACTGATGAGCCTTCCCGGATGGAGGCACTGAAGACAATTACTGTTGAAGCCTCTAGGCAAGAGATGGAAGAAATTCTGAAGATCATCAAAAAGAGCGACTACAATGTAGTCGAGAAGCTGGGGCAAACCCCATCCAAGATATCCATGTTATCACTGTTGCTGTGCTCAGAGGCCCATGCCAAGGCTCTGATTGCTTTCCTGAAGACTGCATACGTACCGCAAGAAACATCAGCTGATTAGTTTAAGGATTATGTGGCTAGTCTGACTGTTGATAATGGGTTAGGTTTCTCTGATGCCGACTTGCTTGCTAAGGTGAGAAATCATAATGATGCCATGCATGTCTCCATTGAATGCAGGGGCACTACTCTTGCTCATGTATTAGTGGATACTGGTTCCTCATTGAACGTTTTACCTAAGAAAGCTCTAGACTGGTTGGACTGTGAGGGTTTAGAATTGAAGCCAAGTAACATTGTTGTCAGGGCCTTTGATGGGTCAAAAAGAATGGTACACGGAGAAGTGGATATTCTGGTGAAGGTTGGTTCTCAGATCTTTACATCTACTTTTTATGTGATGGACATTCGGCCATCCTACTCTTGTTTGCTGGGTCGCCCATGGATCCACAAAGCTGGGGCAGTCACTTCAACGCTCCACCAGATGCTGAAATACCCAGTCAAAGGGAAAATTGTGACAGTACGAGGGGAGGAAGAGTACATGGTGAGCCACCTCAACTATTTCCGGTATGTAGAGATGGATGGGGAGTTCATTGAAACCCCGTTTCAACATTTTGAAGAGGTTCCCCAAAAACTGGCATCAGCTGAAACTGTCAATGAAGATCCTTCTATGAAGATGGCTTCCTTTAAGGATGCCCGGGCTATTGTTGAGAAAGGTAGGTGTGCAAAGTGGGGTCAACTCCCTGATTTTGCACAGAAGACTAACAAGTTTGGTTTGGGTTTCACTTTAGAAGCTCAAAAGGTCGTTCGGAATGCACGGATCGGAAGACCTCCCCTATTCATCAGCAATGCAGGAGTGAATGACATTGAAGACGACGTTGAAGAGTCTGAGTTTGACAGTTGGATTTACCCAATGACCGACGGTGGACTAAGCAACTGGACAACAAAGGACTTCATCCCTATTTCTTTTGTTACCCAGTAATGAGACTTTTTGTTTTGAATTTGTAACAGACGATGTTTTAAAACTCTATGGCCCGGTGTCTTACCCGGGGCACTGTGGTTTCATTTGTGAGGGCTTCATGTGTGTCATTTTTATATATCATTAATAAAATCATTGGACGTTTCTTGCAATTCAAATTTTGTGCTCCTTGTCTTTCTTTTATTACATATTGCAAAACAGCTATTTTACACACACTCATATATACAGGTCTACATCCACTCTGGATCTCACTGGTAACGACTCTGCTACCGCCAATTATGACTTCGAAAGTCTGATCAACTTAGTCGAAGACGAAGGTGAAGATGATTGTGAAGTGCCTGGTGAACTTGCTAGACTGTTACTTCAGGAAGAGAGGGTTATTCAGCCGCATGAAGAGCCCGTGGAATCAATAAATTTGGGTACAAAGATAGACAAGAAAGAGGTCAAGGTCGGTGCAAATTTGGAACCTAGTGTCAAGCAACGGTTGATTCAGATGTTGCGTGACTACGTTGAGATCTTTGCCTGGTCTTATGAAGATATGCCTGGGTTGGATACCGATATTGTGGTTCACCGATTGCCTACCAAGGAAGAATGTCCTCCAGTGAAACAGAAAGTTCTCCGAATGCATCCAGAGATGTCTGAGAAAATCAAGGCTGAAGTTATGAAACAATTTGATGTCGGTTTTCTAGCAGTTACTTCTTACCCGCAGTGGGTGGCCAACGTGGTTCCTGTACCGAAGAAGGATGGTAAGGTTCGGATGTGTGTTGACTATAGGGATCTGAACAGGGCGAGCCCCAAGGATGATTTCCCTCTGCCTCATATCGATGTTTTGGTTGACAACACCACTCAGCATAAGGTATTCTCCTTTATGGATGGTTTCTCTGGTTATAATCAGATTAAAATGGCTCCCGAAGACATGGAGAAGACAACCTTTGTTACCCAATGGGGTACCTTTTGCTACAAGGTCATGCCTTTTGGATTGAAAAATGTTGGGGCAACGTATCAGCGTGCCATGGTTGATTTATTCCATGATATGATCCATCATGAGATTGAGGTATACATCGGTGACATGATTGCAAGATCCCAAACTGAGGAAGGACATCTGGACCACCTTCAGAAGCTGTTTGACAGGTTGAAGTTGTACAAGCTGAGGTTAAACCCGAACAAGTGCACCTTCGGGGTGAGATCTGGTAGGCTGCTGGGTTTCGTCGTAAGCGATAAAGGTATTCAGATGGATCCTGCAAAGGTGAAAGCTATACAGGAAATGCCAGCTCCTCAAACAGGGAAAGAAGTCAGAGGCTTTCTAGGACGTCTAAACTATATTGCCCGATTCATCTCGCACATGACTGCTACTTGTGAACCAATCTTCAAGTTACTGAAGAAAGATCAAGTGGTACGATGGAATGATGAATGACAGGCTGCTTTCGAAAGGATCAAAGAGTATCTCCAAGAGCCACCTATTCTGATGCCTCCAGTTGAAGGGAGACCTTTGATCTTATACTTGACAGTACTCGACAACTCAATGGGGTGTGTGTTGGGGCAGCATGACGAGTCTGGCCGAAAAGAGCATGCTATTTATTACCTTAGCAAAAAGTTTACCGACTGTGAGACCCGATACTCGTTTCTTGAGAAAACTTGTTGCGCTTTGGCATGGGCTTCTCGCCGGCTGAGATAGTATATGCTGACTCACACTACTCTATTGATATCAAAGATGGATCCAATCAAGTATATCTTCGAGAAGTCTGCCTTGTCCGGAAGAATAGCCAGATGGCAGATGATCTTGACTGAGTATGACATCCAGTATACGACCCAAAAGGCAATCAAGGGAAGTGTGTTAGGAGACCATTTGGCACATCAGGCAGTGGATGGTTACCAGTCTATGAACTTTGAATTCCCGGACGAGAATATCATGATAGCGACTGACTGTGAGACACCTGGACCGGATGAAGGACCTAAGGAAGGATCCCGATGGTCTATGTACTTTGATGGAGCTTCGAATGCTTTGGGCAATGGCATTGGCGCCGTGATCATATCTCCTAAAGTCTCTCATACTCCGTTTACTGCCCGACTATGTTTCAACTGCACCAACAACATGGTGGAGTATGAAGCATGCATTATGGGTCTTCGAGCAGCAATTGACCTAAGGATTAAGTTTCTATGTGTTTTCGGAGATTCCGCTCTCGTGATCAGTCAGATCAAAGGAGAGTGGGATACGAAACACCCGAATCTTATTCCTTACAAGGAGTATGTGTTAACGTTACTTCCGCACTTTGAGGAGATAACCTTTGAACACTTCCCGAGAGAGGAGAATCAGTTGGCGGACGCGCTGTCTACGATGTCTTCTATGTTCAAAGTCAATTGGAACAACGAAGCTCCCCGGATTATCATTGAAAGATTGGACAAACCTGCATATTGCTGTGATATTGAGACTGAAGAGGTAGCAGATAAACCCTGGTTTCATGAGGTGAAGAGATACCTTGAGGCTCAGGAATACCCCGAGGGTGCATCTGTTAATGACAAGAAGTTTCTGAGGAGGTTCACAGCAAAGTTCTTCATCAGCAATGGCATCCTTTACAAGCGTAACCATGATTCGACCTTACTGTGATGTGTGGATAAGAACGAAGCAAAAAAGATCATGACAGAGTTACATGAAGGTACTTTTGAAACTCATTCCAATGGACACACCATGGAAAAGAAAATCCTTCGGGAAGGATATTATTGGTCCACAATGAAAGCCGACTGTTATCAGCATTCTCAACATGTCACAAGTGCCAAGTCTATGCTGATAAGGTGCACATACCTCCAGTTCCTCTGAACGTCTTGACTGCTCCTTGGCCTTTTGCAATGTGGGGCATTGATATGATCGGAGAGATCAGACCTACAACATCCAACGAGCATCGTTTCATCCTGGTAGCTATTGATTATTTTACAAAGTGGGTTGAAGCAGCTTCCTTTGCTACTGTAACCAAGAACGACATGGCATAGTTTATTCGGCATAATTTGATCTGTCGATACGGTGTACCAGAGAGGATCATTACGGACAATGGTACTAATCTCAACAATAAGATGATCACTGAACTCTGCAAGCAGTTCAAGATACAGCATCACAACTCTTCTCCCTACTGGCCGAAGATGAATGGGGCTGTTGAAGCGGCTAATAACAACATTAAGAAGATTGTACAGAAGATGACGGTGACATACAAAGACTGGCACGAGATGTTACTGTTTTCTCTTCATGGGTACCGTACCTCAGCACAGACGTCAACAGGGGCAACACCCTATTCTTTGATTTATGGCATGGAGGCAGTCTTGCCCATTAAAGTTCAGATACCCTCTCTTCAGATTATGAAGGATGCAGGTTTGAGTGAAGATGACTGGATTCAGACCCGGCTTGATCATCTAAACTTAATCTACAAAAAGAGACTTACTGCTATTTGTCATGGTCAGACGTACCAAAAACGGATGATCAAGGCATTTAACAAGAAAGTCAGACGACAAGAATATCAAGTTGGGGACCTGGTAATCAAACGCATCATATTACCTCAAGGTGATCCCAGGGGAAAATGGACCCCTACTTACAAAGGGCCATTTGTGGTTAAGAACATCTTCTCAGGAGGAGCTATGATTCTAACCACCATGGATGGTGACGACCTTCCTCACCCCATCAATGCAGACATAGTGAAAAGATACTACGCATAATCAAAGACCCGCTAGGTTGACTGGCCTAGGAAAAAATAAGGGCTTCTCGGCGAACCAAAAGGGTTCGGGCAAAAATAAGGGATGAAAATGAAGAGAGAGAGAAAATTTGTACACCCGGCAAGTCGAAAACCTGAAAAGGTGACTTGGGCAAAAAAGGGTATCCCGGTGGACTGAAAACCCGAAAGGGCGGTCCAGGAAAAAATTAGGGATTAAAGCGTAACACTATGTCTCGTTGGATCACCTTGTATCTAGACTTCAGTATCAACTATCAAGCTCAGACGACACTAATCAATCTGATCTACCTTCAACCAATAGAAAAGTGATGAGATGCTCGAGAACATAAAGGCAATAGCGGAGTTAGAACCCAGTGGGATTATTCACACAGCTGTTTTGTTTAGTTTTTCACAAATTGTGTAAACTCTATTTATTCGGCGGTGTCCTCTTACTAGGACGTCAGCCTCTTGTACAAAAACGCCTATTTACAGGCCAAACATCAAAATCAATACAATTCATTTTCAAAGAAATTTCAAACTGTTTTTTCTTTTATCTGTTTTGATTTGCAAAGAACGTCCAATGTTCATTTTTTATATATGCATTTGACATTAATTGCTGCTCATGAATATTTACATGCGAAACAAAAGACGATTACAGGTAACATCAGAAACAGGGGCAATAAAAATTGTCCAAACTATACAGTTGCTCTGTCCACCAGGTACAAAGGTAGATTCAGCTGAAGAATATGGCTAAGATACCTTCACTCCCCGCAGATTAGACAGTAGTGATAGCTCTCCCCAGCTGAGACTTGCAACTGTGAATGAATCGGTAATTTTCTCCCCAAGCAGAGTTTATCTACCATCAGCACTAAAAAGGCTTGCTACCCCCGGAAGTCTTAATATTCCCCAACGGAATATAAGAATGCTCCCCGGCAAGGTACAAGATATCCCTAGTGGAGTTAAAAATTTCCCAGCGCAGTTTGAGAAAGCTTCCCCAACAGAGTTGGGAGAATCATCCCCAGTAGACTCTGGAAGTTTATCCCCAGCGGAGTACAAAAATAAATCTCCCCAGCCGAGTTCAAAGGATCATTCCCAGCAAAGCTCAAAGGATTATCCCCACAAAAGTCTAAAAGGTTATCCCCAGTGAAGTCGCCATTGAGAGATCATCCCCAACGGAGTTCTTTCCTTTCACAAATAGGAATTCAATCCCCAATAGGATTCAATATCACCATCAATGATAATTCATCCCGACGGAATTTATCAGCGGAATCTTCAGCAGAATATCTCTTCCCCACAGAGTAATCTCCTCATCAGTTTATTCCACCAACGGAGTCATCCTCTCCTGCAGGTTTATTCTCTTCGTTCGCCATCCCCAGCAGAAACGAAGAATCCAGCTCTATTCTTCAGCAGCTATCCGGGATTTATTTTCCCCAGCTAGAAACATTACATTTCCATACATTATGATACAAGCATATACGCATCATACCAAACGATCTCATTTATTTTGAGAGCATCATTACTTGATATACATCATGCATCTCATACATCATGACATTGCATAGGACTAACTCTTTACGTTTTCAGGGAAAGACGAATCAATAAACACCGTTGACTACTTATATGACCTGGTAGTCCCCTCAAAACTACATCTATTGAGGGTTGTTTCATTGGATTCCTCAGAAAGATATCACAAGACTTTCGTCTGGTTCAGTTAAATTGATTCTAAGATTTTTCTGATTCTTATCCAGTCAAAGTTAACTCAAGACCTTCTCTGGTTCAGTCAGATCGACGCTAAGATCTCCCTGGTTCTTATTCCAGTTGAAGATATTCTAAGACTTTCGTCTGGTTCAGTTAAATCGATCCTAAGATTTTTCCGATTTTATCTAGTCAAAGTTAACTCAAGACCTTCTTTGGTTCAGTCAGATCGATGCTAAGATCTCCCTGATTCTTATTCCAGTTGAAGATATTCCAAGACTTTCGTCTGGTTCAGTTAAATCGATTCTAAGATTTTTCTGATTCTTATCCAGTCAAAGTTAATCCAAGACCTTCTTTGGTTCAGTCAGATCGACGCTAAGATATCCCTGATTCTTATTCCAGTTGAAGATATTCCAATACTTTCGTCTGGTTCAGTTAAATCGATTCTAAGATTTTTCTGATTCTTATCCAGTCAAAGTCAATCCAAGACCTTCTCTGGTTCAGTCAAATCGACACTAAGATCTCCCTGATTCTTATTCCAGTTGAAGATATTCCAAGACTTTCGTCTGGTTCAGTTAAATCAATTCTAAGGTTTTTTTATTCTTATCCAGTCAAAGTTAATCCAAGACCTTCTCTGTTGGTTCAGTCAGATCGACGCTAAGATCTCTCTGATTCTTATTCCAATTGAAGATATTCCAAGACTTTCGTCTGGTTCAGTTAAATCGATTCTAAGATTTTTCTGATTCTTATCCAGTCAAAGTTAATCCAAGACCTTCTCTGGTTCAGTCAGATCGACGCTAAGATCTCCCTGATTCTTATTCCAGTTGAAGGTATTCCAAGACTTTCGTCCGGTTCAGTTAAATTGATTCTAAGATTTTTCTGATTCTTATCCAGTCAAAGTTAATCCAAGACCTTCTCTGGTTCAGTCAGATCGACGCTAAGATCTCCCTGATTCTTATTCTAGTCGAAGTTCAGACCTCCTACCAACAGTCTCCAAATGGCATCTGTAAGCCCATTCCCAACATCACAAGGCTGATACTACTTCATGCGAGTGCAAATTTCTGGGCACTCTAGTGTTCAATCATCTTCCACCTTCGGATCACGAAAGGTACGAAAGCCAATCTACATCCTCAGGTTTAAGAAGATTGAACAGGGGCAGCTGTTGTACCCAAAAATTTTACCTCTCATATTTCTCAAAACATTGCAAGAAAAATCTCCAAGTTGCTTAAGTTTGCTCAAGAGTGGGTCAGACAAATCATCTCCTAAGGCAGTCAACCCCAAATTAGGGTTTTGTGTTGCATCAAGATCCTTGAGTCCAAATGACCTAAAATTCTCCTTAATGTCCTAATATGTTCTCAAGGTCATCCATGTCAAATTTCAAGCCTTGCAGAGGAAGTTTGCTCAGTCAATTGCTCAAAGGGTCCAAAAATCGACTGTGCTAGGGCAAAAGTCAACTATGACCTACATATAGTCAAACTTCAATATTTTTTGTCAAAATTCACATTTTGAAGGATATTTCATCATTTTATCAAGGGTTGATCATGTTTCCTTAAGGATTTCTCAAGATTCATCAAGACTTAAAAGTTGCTAAATTAGGGTTTTGCAGGAAAAGTCAACTCAACTTTGACCAAGCATAACTTTCTCATACTTTATGTGAAATGACCCAACAAAAGCTCATTTTGAAGAGGAAGAAATTTCCTACAATCCATCTTCATACCCCAAGATCATAAAATGCACTCACAAGAAGTTATAAATTTGGACATTATAGGTCATTTTTGAAAGTCAACAAAAACACCTTTTTTGCCAAAGCTTATAACTTAAGCATGGAATATCAAAATTAGATGAGACCAAAATAGTTGGTTATAGGACATCTCAAGCTTTCTAAAAAGTCCAAGAACACTTCCAAAAGTTCAAAATTGAAGAAGTTATGCATTGTTGAAGTTGAGCATTTTTGTAAAATTGCCAAAAGTCAACTATCCCCAAAATTTCAAATTTTGTCAAATGGGCCCATTCTTTTCCACTTGATTTGAACTCGCCACATTTCACACGTGTCCTAGATTCATCCTTGTGTCCATTTATCAATTTTATTATTTTATTTGATTTTTTATTGAATTATTTCATTTTAAATCAATTTAAATCAAATAAAATCCAAAAACTTGATTACATGAGATCTTTTTATATTTTCAGGACTCAATCATCATCAAGATCAGCATCAAACTCGTATCAAGCATTCCATGTGAAAAAAGATTGAATTTTTGACAAATTAGGCAAGTTTTCAATGGTGGATCAAATCAAATCCCATGGCATTGATGTGCAAAGATTCAAAGCATAATTCTTGACCTAATACATTCCATGATACATATACAAGTCAAAGCACACGAAATTGAGACTGAGAGGCTGCAAGAACACTAAAAACAAAACTTGGAAAAAGTGGTGAAAAGTGCAAAACTAAAATCACACTTAGAGGCGTTTACAGAAGCAAAACTCAACATCAATCGATTGCTGGGTGTCTACTCAACCTTCTGCAATCCAAAGCAAGCTCTCATGCGCATCAAAACGCATTGTAAGTATCACGTTTCTTGGCCCTGTTTTCAAAATTATAGCTCTCTATTTTTGCATCATTCTGGCAAATCATGGACATATTTGTGATGCTTATGAGATTTCTGAACTTTTGGCAATATTTGATTTCATTTATATGGACTGTAACCCCATAGCCGAATCTAGGGTTTTATGGTTTGTTTTTTGGGTGTTTCTTTTACAGGAAAAATTAGCTCCATTGATGGCCATAGACATGACCGGAAGAGAAGGACGAACACAACCATGGTCTTGGGAGGAGTTTTTATGGCCTAGATTTAATTTTGGGATTGACCTACGAATTTAGCTGCAGATCTAAATCCGCAGGTAAATTTACAGGGTTTGAAGGTCAGGGACGACAAACGTGTCTCCCTTTGAGTGGACCATTCAAACTTGGCGCGTTTTTTTTTATATTTTCTGGCATCTGATTGATTTCCCTTTATTATTATTACTATGTATATTATTAACAATTGAAACAAAGTGGCTGAGTGGTGGGCGTATCATCCAATGACCAATAGGACCTGGGTTCGAATCCCAGGTCCCCCATATGCCTTGTTATTCTTTCTCTTCTGGTATTCCAGTGCAACTCCAAGCGTGCAGCCCACTATAGTCTCTCAATCATCCAATGGCCAGATGGCCAAAGGCCAAATCTGGTGGCCATGACCTGGAGGTCTACCATGGGCAAAGTCAGCGCATACACATGGAATCCAGGGAAGTCAAGTCAGGACAATGTAATTGGGCCTTTGAATTGCTAAGCAAGCCTCCAAATCAGGCCCACACCCCTAACTCTTTCTATTTCTTTTTATTTTATTTTAATTATTTGTTTTATTTATATTTTATTATTAATTAACCAATCAAACTTTTTCTTAATAAAATAAAAAACCAAAAAATATTTTCTTTATTAAATTAAATTTCAGTATTTTTATTTTTGTTAACAATATTAATTTAATTAATTTAGTTTTAATTAGGAATAACTTTAATATATTTTTGCAATAATTAAAATTAACTTAGACAATTAGGTTTTTATTAACATTGATTAAATTTATTTTTATTTCTTTAAATATCAAAAACCCAAAAATATTTATTTTTTAAAATTAGTTTAATTAATTTAATTTAATAATTAATTTAGGATAATTTATTCCTTAATTCAAAAATAACCAAAAAATCTTTTCTTTAACAATCAAAGGGTCAAAACCCTAGAACTTGCGCCCGATTTAATTTCCCGCACGCGATCCATTTTATCATATTTGTATTTGTTCCCGGAATGTAATAGCTTAATAGGACTTTAATTATTTTTACTGCTTTATTTATTTTCCACATTTAAATTTCAAAGGGTTGCTTTTGGCGATGTAAATACCTGATGCCTTGTAATAGTTAGTTAAATTTCCGCATTTTATTTTCCGCAAAATATAACTGTTAGATGTTTGATAATAGGGATGTATGACAAGAATGAATGTTTAACCTAAAATCAACTTAGATCACCATTGACATGTACAAAGATAAAATTAACTGAAAATAACACACTCGCACATGCGCGCTCTTAGGGTACACCCCACTTGGTTGCCTTCGTACGCGGTCATTGAGTATATGTAGTTTTAGAGGTCTCCCTCTTGTCTAAAGATCATAGTCGCCTCGAAACGGTTGCCTCGGATATTGTTGCCTCAAAACAAATGATCTAAGAAATTAGGGTTACTTCTAAGGCGTCCTAACATTGCTTTAGTGACCGCACGTCCTCAAATTCGAATTGACCCTTAAAACTCCTACGACGATGCTACCTACTCATCAATAGTAGGATAGCATTGTCTAAAGGAAGATAGCATAGAACGATTCTTTTTTCGAGTAGGTAGATGGTTCTTAAGTACTTGTTCTTTCAAAAACAAAATCTTTTTTCACACTTACACCTTTCAAACAAAGACTTTTTCAAACCCACAATCACAAAGAAAGCAAAATTTTGAAAACAATATGAGCAAGTACCTAAGAGCTGGTGGATAACCACGGATAGAAAGGGTGCTAACACCTTCCTTTTCTATAATCTACCCCCCGAACCCGAGAAATATCTCGAAAAAGGAATTTTTCTGTGCTTTTTTCCTTTCCTTGTTGGATAAAATAAAAGTCGGTGCCGACTCTTGCTTACAGCGACATTTTGCGAATACAAAATGCAAAACGCAAACCAGCATTCCAAAAAACAGTCAGTTCTTCCCACCGTATCACAGCATCCCATTCATAACATTGCATGTACAGGTACCATTACAGGTTTCTCATATTCTTCACTGTTTATTTCAGCAGAAATGTCTTCCGAACAAAGCATCAAGGACCTTCAGGCACAAAACGCCCAGTTCCAACAAATGTTTATAAGTATGGCAAAAGGGTAGGAGGATCTGAAAGCCCTCATCCTGAAAGAGAAAAAGAAAAAGAAGAAGGCTTCGGTATTCTGAATATGGGCAGAAGGTTTGGAGAGCGATTGAAGCGACAAGTCGATCTGACCTCTTCATCCAAGGAAGGGGAGAATCAAGAAGAAGAGACAAGGGAGAAGGATCTCAGTCCTGCAGTTTTTGACAATAATACCGACTACAATGATGAGCAATATCCTCCCACTGAGGATAGATACAAGCAGTTGGAAGATCTCTTGAGTGCTATGGAGGTCCAGAGGATACCTGGGTTAGATTTCGAGGAATTGGGATTGGTGTCGGGAGTGGTCATCCCACAGAAGTTCAAAGCTCCAATTTTTGCAAAGTATGATGGGGTGTCCTACCCAAAACTTCATCTTCGTTCTTATGTCAGAAAGATCCTGCCCCACACCGCTGATAGAAATCTGTGGGTTCATTTCCTTCAAGATAGTCTATCAGGGACTCAGCTTGAATGGTTCTACCAGCTGGAGGGAGCCAATGTCTGAAATTGGGAAGATTTAGCTGCTGCATTCTACAAGAAGTATCAATATAACACCGACCTTGCTCCTACTCATACTCAACTCTAGAGTATGTCCATGGGTGCAAGTGAAGGCTTTAAAGATTATGCACAAAAATGGAGAGACTTGGTTGGAAGAGTTCAACCCCCGTTGTCTGATAGGGAGTTGGTTGATATGTTTCTGGGGACGCTATCTGGTCCATTTTTCAATCATTTGATCGGCAGCTCGTCAGCTGGTTTCACCGAGCTAATTCTAACTGGAGAAAGAGTATAAGCTGGGATTCGGAGCGGCAAGATACAAAAGGATACCTCTTCGAGCTCAGTAAAGAAGCCTTTTCTGGTAAGAAGGAAGCGAGTTCCATCTATAGCCCGAGGGGCCAAAACAGGGCTGAACATCGTCAGACAGTAAGTGTCGTAAGGATACCTAGGCCTGCAGTTGCTCCACAACGCAACAATCAACAAAAAATGGAAATACCACAATGGCAGTTTACCCGAATCAACATGACATTGGCTGAAGTTCTACCTCATCTGCTGAGATCCAACTTAGGAACCTTGAAAGAGGCTCCCAAGAATCCAAATACTACATCTCCCTGATATAATCCAAATGCTCGGTGTGCCTATCATTCTGGGAGTCCTGGCCACGATACCAATGACTATTGGGCTCTAAGTAACAAGGTACAAGATCTGATTGAAGCCAAGGAAATTGAGTTCGATGCTCTAGAGAAGCCCAATGTCATAACTGCTCCCATGCCTAAGCACGGTCGTGGAATTAATGTTGTTGATACTGACTTGTTTGTGACTTTGGTGGATAAAGTTTCTACTCCTCTCATGACCGTGAAGAAGAATTTGTTGTTGGCTGGTTTATTTCCGAGTTATGGTGAAGTTTGCCACATGTGTTCATTTCTACCTTCTGGTTGCCATTTGCTGAAGTCAGGTGTTCAACGCTTCATGGACAGCAAAGAAATTTTGTTCGATAAAACTTTGGTTCCTGTTGTTCCATCTAAAGACATTTCCATTATAACCATTTCCGCCAATCCTTCCAAGGTCTCCTCGAGAGGACCTGTTAGGATTACATCTTCTCCAAGAATTTCTCCGTTGATAATCATTGTTCCTGGTCCTATCCCATATGTCTCAGACAAAGTTGTCCCCTGGAATTATGGTGCCGATGTGTACTATCATGGCATCAAACAAGATTTGAAAGATGAAGAGGCTGATCCTGATATTGGTAACATTGTCGAAACCAGCAAAGTTACCCGAAGCGGAAGGGTATTCTCTCCTGAGATTTCCCCTAAGACTGTCAACAAGCCTATTGTCATTCCATCTGTTGTTCCTGCTAGTACATCAACTACTGCTCCTGTTCTTACTCCATTCATTACCCCTGTCGGCAAATCTTCTGATACCCGCGACAAAGAAATTATAGGTGAGCCTGCCCAGGCGGAGGCGCCTGAGAAAATTATTGTGGAAGCCTCTAAGCAAGAGATAGAGGAAATATTGAAAATAATTAAGAAGAGCGACTACAATGTGGTTGAGCAGTTGGGGCAGACCCCATCAAAGATATCCATGTTTTCTTTGTTGTTGTGTTCCAAAGCCCATGTGAAGGCTTTGATTGCATTCCTCAAGACTGCGCATGTGCCGCAGGAGACCTCAGCTGATCAGTTCAAAGATTTCGTGGCCAGCCTGACTGCTGATAATGGGTTGGGTTTTTCAGATGCAGAATTGACACTGAAGGGAAGGAAGCATAATGATGCCCTGCATGTCTCGATTGAATGCAGAGGCACCACTATGGCTCATGTGTTGGTAGATACTGGGTCTTCATTGAATGTTCTGCCGAAGAAGGCGTTGGACCGGTTGGATTACGAGGGTTTGACTCTAAAGCCTAGTAACATTGTGGTAAAGGATTTTGACGGATCGAAGAGAATGGTGCACGGGGAGGTGGACATCCTTGTCAAAGTGGGTTCTCAGACTTTTGGGTCCACCTTCTATGTGATGGATATCAGGCCGTCATATTCTTGTTTGTTGGGTCATCCTTGGATCCATGAGGCTGGGGTAGTTACTTCCACACTACACCAAATGCTGAAGTATTCGGTGAAAAGGAAGATTGTCACTGTGCGGGGTAAAGAGGAGTATATGGTGAGCCACCTCAATTCCTTCTGGTACATAGAGATGGACAGGGAATTCATAGAAACTCCTTGTCAGAACTTCGAAGAGGTCCCTCAGATCTTAGCATCAACTGAAACTACTACCAACAACAAACCTCCTCTGAAGATGGCTTCCCTCAAGCATGCCAGGGCCGTGGTTGAAGAAGGTGGGTGTGCCAATTGGGGTCAGCTCCCTGATTTCACTCACAAAACTGACAAATTTGGTTTGGGCTTTACTACAGGGGCTCAAAGGGCTGTTCGATGCACTCGGGCTAGAGGACCTCTGTTGCACCCCAAAATTTGCCCTCCCATATTCTTCAAGAAATTGCCAAATCAAGTCTCAAAGTTCCCCAAGGGTTGCACAGTGCAAAGGTCTCCTATACAGTCAAGATTAGGGTTTGTGTTCTGATCAAGAAAATGAAGTTTTCAAAGGTCCAATCAAGTTTCACATGCCTACAAACATGGTCAAGCATCCTCGTATCAAGTTTCAAGACATTCAGCACAAAATTGCACAGTCAAAAACCCTAATTGCACTACAGTCAACTGTAGGGGCAAAATGGTCATTTGACAGTAAAAAGTTCAAATTTTTGGTCAACACATCATTTTGAAGCCACAAACATCATTTGATCAATACTTGATCATGATTCTCAAAATTTGGCTCAGAAATCATCAAGATGCAAAAGTTTCCTTATTTGGACAGCTGAAAAAGTCAACTGAAATTGACCAGGGCATAACTTTCACATGGATTATCAGAAAAATTCCATCCAAAGCTCATTTTGAAGAGAGAGACATTTCCTACAACTCATCTTCATACTCCAAGTCCAAGAAATGCTCTCACAAAAAGTTATCAATTTCAACATTATAGGTCATTTTCAAAAGTCAACAAAAAGGGACTTTAAGTCAAAGGCCATAACTTGAGATTGGTAAATCAAAATGACATGGGACCAAAGGCATTGGTTAGAGGACTCAAAGACCTTCCCAAAATGTCCAAGAACATGAGAAAAGCTTAAAAATTGAGCAAGTTATGCCTTGTGGAAGTTGGGAAATTTTTGGATATTTTGAAAAGTCAACATTGATTCAAATGACCTAAAATTGCTAATGGGCCCATTTTTCTTCCACAATTCATCATTCCAAGCATGTGCACGACCACTTGACCCAAAGGGAAGTATTTTCTCATTTTTTATTTATTTATTTGAATTTTTATTTATATTAATTCATTTAAATCAATTAAATATGTGAAAAATATTTAACTTAACCTAACCAATCTTTTTATACATGTTTTAGCCTCAAGATTTCGTGTATATGCAGATAAGGAAAGATTTGGGTTGATTGATCATGATTGAGAACAAAGAACACATGGAAAAGATTGAAAAAGATCCTTAAAAATCAAATTTTCAAAAACCATCATTGCATTGGATTTGTTCTACTTTTCTTGACCTAATGGACTCACTACATAAGCCTAAAGGAAACCCTAATGTTCAGACACACAAAGCTGCGCAAGAAAGCCATTCACAAACTTGAAAAAATTGTCAAAAAAGTCAATTCTGAAAACATCCTTCCAGGACGATTCAAGACCTAATTCCTTTTCCATTAGCTTCCTTGGAGATCACTGAGCATATTCCAATCACAAACAACCATCAAAGCTCAAGGAATCGGTATACAGGACTCCAAAAATTTCATGAAAAACTCATAATCGTGTTCTCAAATCTAGGCATTTTCATAACATTTTATTCATTGATTCATGTTCATTATGAAGTTTTGAAGCTAACCAATGCATTCAATTATGTTTTTATGATGTATACACGATTTCACCATATTTGAGTTTTAGGGTTTACAGGACCTCCAATTGGGGATTTTGAAACCAAGAAAAATTGGCCTCCAAGAGTACCATGGTTGTAATCATCAAGTCTGGACGAATGGAAACCAACACTCGCGCTCAATTTATGAACCCTATAGACCTAATCGCTATTTTCTTGTAGGACGTCTTAGGCAACGCGTGAAAACTGTTGCCACTGTTTTGTGTATTTCAGGAAAAAAAGAAACACGCGAAGAAGATGGTATCGTGGCCATCAATGATTGGACGGTTTGAAATTCGCGCGCTTTAACCCACTAATGCCTTGGCTTTCTTTTATATTATTTGTGCGTTATTAATATATTGAATGTGTAAACTGGCTCAGCTGGCAGAATGTAGTGATGTGAACCCTCATGACCTGGGTTCGAGTCCCAGGTCTACGTTAATTTCCATATTATTTTGCAATACATATTCCTATGCAGTTTCAAAGGTGGAGCGCACCATACACTCCCAAGATCCAGTCATCCACGCGTTGGTTACATCAATCAAAAGGTTCAGATTTAAGGCATATGGTAGACCCTGGTCAAAGGTGCCACATGGTGTCTGGAAAAGTCAATGGACCTAAAGGTCATTGGGCTCAAATTCATGGGCTACACCTCCTATTTGGGGACTGATACCCCCTTGGTTTGCAACTTCTTTTAATTTTCTCTATTTTTTATTCTTGCTATAATTTTTATTTTTCTTTTAATTACTGTTTGTTTAATTAATTATATTTTCATAAAATCATAAAACACATAAAAAAGTCAGAAAAGAGCAAAAATAATCAATATTTTTATTTCTGGTATTTTTTATAAATAAATTTGCATGTAATTGAATTTAGTTTTAAATTAGGTTTGCGATTTTAATTCTTTTAATAAAAAATCTAAAAAATATAGAAATAGGTTTAATTAATGTTTTTATTCCTTTTAATTTTTCTTTTTATAGTAATATTTATTTATTTTATTTATTTTCATAATTAAAAGTGTATATAAAAATTAGGTTTAATTTAGGTTGAACTTTAACGTCTTCTTAATAAATTAAAATAAAATAGAATTAGGGTTAGCGCTTAATTGCAATTCCTTTTTCTATTAAATCTTAAAATACATAAAAATACCAAAAAAAACAAAAACAATTTCTTTTCTTAAATTAATTAATTCATGTAATTTTAATATTTTGCAAAAAGGGTCCAACGCCCTCGTTTCGATTTAATTTCGCATATTTATTTTATTTTGCTTAAATAATTATGTACCTCTCCCGAAGCCTTGTAAATAATTGCTCGCACTTTTCAATTCTTTATTTACTTTGTTTATTTATTTTCTGTCAAATCGGGTCCCGGTTAATTTTGGCGATGTGGACCCGCGCCATTTGTAATAGCTTTAGATTTACTTTTCCTCGCAATTTTTAACTGTTAATCAAAAGCATGAAAGAATGTATGGACAAAAAAATAAAAACAAGCGTAGAACACCAATAACATGACAAGATGAATGCAAATGAAAACGACACACGAATCACACACCACCCCTAGGGTACGCCTCACTGTTGCCTTGCCTCGAAAGGTGATCGTCGAGTAGAGGATGTCTTAGTAAGTCCTCATGATCCGAGAACCTGGCATGAGGGTAGCTTCTAAGGTGTCTTCCTATTGCTCTGCTGATCACCATGTCCCGAACCTTCGAATTGACCCGAACACCTCCAACGGTGGTGCTACCTACCTCTCAATGGTGGGATGGCACTACTTTAAAGGACATCTACACAGACGAATTCCTTAGGGTAGGTAGACGACTCTAGATACTTGCTCTAAATTCAAAACAAATTCAAAAATACTTTTCACACCGACACCTTTTCAAAAAGCTTTCGAAAGCATTTTTTCAAACACTCTTGAGGACCGATACAAGAGTCGAATTGGAATTTTCAAAGAAACTTTTTTTAAACCCACAGTTGAAAAGCAAACAAACCATTTTTGAAAACACAAATGAGCAAGTATCTAAGAGCCCATGGATAACCATGGATAGAAAGGGTGCTAACACCTTCCCTTTCTATAACCTACCTCCCGAACTGAGAGCAATCTCTTTAAGGAATTTTTCTGTGCCTTTGTCCTTTCCATTTGGAGAAAATAAAAGACGGTGGCGACTCTTGATTCCACGACATTTCGCGAACCAGCGTTAAACAGTCAGTTCCAGATCCACCGATCACAACCTCCCCTACACATCAGTAATCGGGGCATTAATGTCATTAAAGACAACGAGGAAGACTCAGACATTGACAGCTGGATCTACCCAACTACCAACGGTGGATCTAGTAACTAGATGGATAGGGATTTTATACCAGTTACTTTTATTCCACAGTAATTGTCTTACTTGTTTTGAGAGTTGTAATAAACAATTTAAAACTTTACGGCCTTGTGCCTTGCCCGAGGCACATTGGTTTTGCTTGTGAGGGCTATTAATAAAGCATTGGACGTTTATTGCATACAAATTTTGCGCTCTCTGTTTTTCTTTTCTGCTTTCCACTTTATCCAAACAACTTTTCTCTTACACACACTCACGTATCATAATGCAGATCCATATCTACTCTGGATCCCATTGATAACAGCTCTGCTATTGCCAGTTATGACTTCAAAAATTCGATCAACCAAGCTGAAGATGAAGGTGAGGATGATTGTGAGGTGCCTGGAGAACTTTCTAGACTACTACAGCAGGAAGAGAGAGTCATACAGCCTCATGAAGAGTCGATTGAGACAGTGAACTTGGGCACTAAGGAAGACAGAAAAGAGGTTAAAATAGGTGCAAATCTGGAGCTTAGCGTCAAACAGAGGTTGATACAGATGATGCACGACTATGTTGAGATCTTCGCTTGGTCCTATAAAGACATGCCTGGTTTGTACACTGATATTGTGGTACATCATCTGCCGACTAAAGAAGACCGTCCTCCAATTAAACAGAAGGTCCATCGTATGCGCCCTGAAATGTCAGAGAAGATCAAGGCAGAGGTCATGAAACAATTTGATGCATGATTCTTAGCTGTCACTTCGTATCCACAGTGGGTTCTTAACATCGTTCTGGTACCTAAGAAGGACGGTAAGGTAAGGATGTGTGTGGATTACAGAGATCTGAACAGGGCAAGCCCCAAGGATGACTTCCCACTTCCTCACATTGATGTTCTGGTCGACAACACCATGCAGCACAAAATCTTCTCCTTCATGGATGATTTCTCTGGCTACAACCAGATCAAGATGGCTCCTGAAGACATGGAGAATACAACCTTCGTTACACAGTGGGGCACCTTCTACTACAAGGTGATGCCTTTTGGATTGAAGAATGCTAGGGAAACTTGTCAGCGCGCCATGATCGCTTTGTTCCACGATATGATTCACCATGAGATCGAAGTCTATGTTGATGATATGATAGCCAGGTCTCGGACTGAGGAAGAGCACCTGGACCATCTCCAAAAGCTGTTCGACAGGTTAAAGATGCATAAGTTGAGGTTACATCCGAACAAGTGCACCTTCGGGGTAAGGTCTGGTAAACTTATGGGTTTCATTATCAGCGACAAAGGCATCCAAGTAGATCCTGCAAAGGTAAAAGCTATACAAGAAATGCCAGCTCCCCGTATAGAGAAGGAAGTTAGGGGTTTCTTGGGACACCTGAATTATATCGCCAGGTTCATTTCACATCTGACAGCTACTTGTGAGCCAATCTTCAAGCTTTTGAAGAAAGATCAAGTGGTAAAGTGGAATGATGAATGCCATACCTCTTTTGAAAGAATCAAGGAATACCTTCAAGAACCACCAATTCGGATGCCTCCAGTTGAAGGAAGACCTTTAATATTATACTTAATAGTGCTAGACAATTCAATGGGGTGTGTGTTGGGGCAGCATGACGAGTTTGGTCGAAAAGAGCACGCAATATACTACCTTAGAAAAAAGTTTACCGACTGTGAGACACGATACTCATTGCTCGAGAAAACTTGCGCTTTGGCATGGGCTGCTCGCTGAATGAGACAGTATATGCTGACTCACACTACCTTGTTGATATCAAAGATGGATCCGATCAAGTACATTTTCGAGAAGCCCGCACTCTCTGGAAGGATAGCAAGGTGGAAAATGATCTTAACTGAGTATGACATAAAATATACAACCCAAAAATCAATAAAGGGGAGTGTATTGGCTGATCATTTGTCTCATCAGGCCGTGGATGACTACCAATCCATGAATTTTGAGTTCCCAGATGAGAATATTATGTTGGTGACTGACTACGAAGAACCTGGACCAGATGAAGGACCCAAGGAGGGATCCCGATGGTCTATGTATTTTGACGGAGCCTTAAACACACTAGGTAACGACATTGGCGCTGTAATCATATCTCCCGAGGGCTGTCATACTTCGTTCACTGCCCGATTATGTTTCAATTGCCCCAACAACATGGCGGAGTATGAAGCATGCATCATGGACCTTCGAGCTGCTATTGACCTAAGGATCAAGTTCTTGAATGTATTCGGAGATTTCGCTTTGGTTATAAGTCAAATCAAAGGCGAGTGGGATACAAAACACCTAAATCTCATTCCTTACAAAGAGTATGTACTGACATTGCTCCCACACTTTGAGGAGGTAACCTTCGAACATTTCCCACGAGAGGAGAACCAGTTAGCGGACGCGCTAGCTACCATGTCTTCTATGTTCAAGGTTAGGTGGGACAATGAAGTTCCCCAAATTACCATTGAGAGGTTGGATGAACCAGCACACTATTGTGAAATCGATACTGAAGAAGTGGCAGACAAACCTTGGTTTCACGAAGTCAAAAGGTATCTCGAGGCTCAAGAGTATCTCGAAGGGGCATCTGTCAATGATAAGAAGTTTCTGAGAAGGTTCGCTGAAAGGTTCTTCCTCAGTAATTGAATCCTCTATAAACGCAACCATGACTCCACACTACTACGGTGTGTAGACAAGAGTGAAGCAGAGAGGATCATGACAAATCTACATGAAGGCACCTTCAGAACTCATACTAATGGACATACCATGGCTAAGAAGATCCTACAGGCAGATATTATTGGTCCACTATGGAAGCCGATTGTTATCAGCACTCTCGAACTTGTCATAAATGGCAAATCTACACTGATAAGGTGCATGTGCCTCCGGTCCCCTTAAACGTCTTGACAGCTCTGTGGCCCTTTGCAATGTGGGGCATCGACATGATCGGAGAAATTAGGCCCACCGCTTCCAACGGACATCGCTTCATCCTAGTATCCATTGATTACTTCACGAAGTGGGTTGAGGCAGCTTCCTTTGCTACAATAACCAAGAACTTCGTAGCGTGATTTATCCAACATAATCTGATTTGTCGATATGGTGTGCCAGAGAGAATTATCATTAACAATGGTACGAATCTCAACAACACAATGATCACCGAGCTCTGTAAACAGTTCAAGATACAACACCATAATTCTTCTCCCTACCAGACAAATATGAATGGCGTTGTTGAAGCAGCAAACAAGAACATCAAGAAGATTGTATAGAAGATGACGATGACATACAAAGACTGGCATGAGATGTTACCATTTTCTCTTCATAGGTACCGTACCTCAGCACGGACGTCGACATGGGCAACACCTTACTCTCTGGTATATGGCATGGAGGCAGTCCTATCCATCGAAGTCTAGATACCTTCTCTCAAGATTATGAAGGACGCGGGTTTGAACGAAGACGACTGGATCCGAACCTGACTTTATTAGTTAAATCTAATCGATGAAAAGAGACTTACTGCAATCTGCCAGGGTCAGACATACCAAAAGGGAATGATCAAGGCTTTTAAAAAGAAAGTCAGGCTACAAGAATATCAAGTCGGGGATCTAGTGATCAAACACATCATACTGCCGCAAGGTGATCCCAGGGGAAAATGGACCCCCATGTACGAAGGGCCATTTGTGGTTAAGAATATTTTCTTGGGAGGAGCTATGATTCTAACCACCATGGATTGTGACGACCTTCCTCACCCTGTCAATGCAGACATAGTGAAAAGATACTATGCCTAATCAAAGACCCGCTAGGTTGACCGACCTAGGCAAAAATAAGGGCTTCCCTGCGAACCAAAAGGGTTCGGGAAAAAGTAAGGGATGAATATGAAAAAAATTTATACACCCGACAAGTCGAAAACCGGAAAGGAAGGCTTGGGAAAAAAAGGGTATCCCGGTGGACTGAAAACCCGAAAGGGCAGTCCATAAAAAAATTAGGGATATAAAGCGTACCACTATGTCTCATTGGATCATCTTGCGACTAGACTTCAGCATCGACTATCAAGCTCGGACGACACCAACCAATCTGATAAACCTTCGGCCAAGTAGCAAAGTGACGAGACACTTAAAGATATAAAGGCAATAGTGGAGTTGGAACCCAATGCGGTTGTTTCACATAGATATTTTTCTTGCTTTTACACAAATTATATAATTTCTATTTTTCAGCGGCATTCTATTACTAGAGCGTCATCCTCTTTGTACAAAAACGCCTATTACAGGCCAACTTCAAAAATCAATACAAATCATTTTCACAAGAAATTTCAATCTGTTTTTTCTTTTTCTGTTTTGTTTTACAAGAACGTCCAATGATTTATTCTTGATATATGCATTTGAAAATGATTGCTTCTCATAAATATTTACATAAGAAACAAAAGACAATTACTCGTAATTCCAGAAACAGGGGCAAAAATAAGAAGTGCCAAACCCTACAGTTACTCTGCCCGGCAGGTACCGGGATAGAGCCAACTTGGGAACATAATTATTGGTACATACACTCCCCATAGAGTAAAAGTATCCAAAGGAATTGATGTCAGCTTTCTCGAAACAGGACGTGACCACCCCAACTGAGGTTCATAATCGCGGGCGAGTCAGTAAATTTCATCCCCCATATAGAGTTTATTTCTCCAGATACAGAGGCTCAATCCCCGACAGAGTTCATCACTTCAGCTACAAAAATACATTTTCTAAGTTCATTCCCCGCAGAGTTTATTCTCAAGCAGCATCTCCTCCCGACAGAATATTTATAAATCTCCAACAACTGTCAGAGATTTATTTTCCCAGACGCGAGCATACCCCGATAGCATTTCATGAACATACACCATGACATGCGCATACATATCATATACATCATAATCTCATTTATTTTGAGAACATCATCTCACCCTGCATTTCATGCATCGCATATAACTAACCCTGATATCTTTCAAAGAAAAGAGGATTAGCTTCAACAAATTTAGCAGTTATACAAGTCACATCTGCAGATGACTAACGAAAACTCAGTTCCCGAAACCAAACAGGTCAACTAATCTACACTATCGCTTCGAAGTAACCCTACTATCTAGGTTCCTTCTCACAGATCTACTATCCAAGCTTTCATATCGAAGAAACCCTACGACCCAGGTTCCTTCTCACAGCCCTACTATCCAGGCTTTCATTTCGAAGAAATCCTACGACCCAGGTTCCTTCTCACAATCCTACTATCCGGGCTTTCATTTCGAAGTAACCCTACTATCCAGGTTCCTTCTTACAGCCCTACTATCCAGGCTTTCATTTCTAAGTAACCCTATGACCCAGGTTCCTTCTCATAGCCCTACTATCCAGGCTTTCATTTCGGAGTAACCCTACTATCCAGGTTCCTTCTCACAGCCCTACTATCCAGGCTTTCATTTTAAAGAAACCCTACGACCCAGGTTCCTTCTCACAACCCTACCATCCAGGATTTAATTTTAGAGTAACCCTACTATCCAGGTTCCTTATCACAACCCTACTATCCAGGTTTTCATTTTGAAGAAACCCTACGACCCAGGTTCCTTCTCACAGCCCTATTATCCAGGCTTTCATATCAAAGTAACCCTACTATCTAGGTTTCTTCTCACAACCCTACTATCCAGGCTTTCATTTCGAAGTAACCCTACTATCCAGGTTTCTTCTCACAGGCCTACTATCCAGGCTTTCACTTCAAAGTAACCCTACTATCCAGGCTTTCACTTCGAAGTAACCCTACTATCCAGGTTCCTTCTCACAGCCCTACTATCCAGGCTTTTACTTCGAAGTAACCCTACTATCCATGCTTTCACTTCGAAGTAACCCTACTATCTAGGTTCCTTCGCATAACCTTACCATCCAAGTTTATTTTCTCTTACCTCCAGATGACAGTTTACAACACGGTAAAACCTGGACCTGACCAGTTTCGGTCAATTTCACCTTTCCCTAGTAAGTCACGATGCAGCCTGTACACTGACCAGATATGAAATTCGCCTCCGCTTCCTCCATTAGGAGTTAATTCCACAGTAGAGTAATGGACAACTGAAGCTCCTAAAACTCTATTTCTCCCAAGACATATACCAACATTCCTCAACAGATTCCTCCTCAACGACAGGAGCAGGGACTCTCATCAAAGGAATATCTCAGGAAATCAACATCCTCTAGATGGCATCTTTAAGCCCATCTCCGACAGTACTCTGTCACATCTTGGATGACATATTTAAGCCCATCTCCAACAATTCTCCAGCAACTTCCAAATGGCATCTATAAGCCCATTCCCGATATCACAAATCAAGTATCACTTCATGCGAGTGCAAATTTCTGGGCACTCTAGTGTTCAATCATCCTCCACCTTTAGATCACGAAAGGCAGACGAGCCAATCTACATCCTCAGATTTAAGAAGATTGAACAGGGGCAGTTGTTGTCCCCCAAAATTTTCCCTCTCATTTTACTCAATACATACTCCTAGAGATCCTCAATTTGCTCAAGTTTGCCCAAGAGTTGACCAGATAAACTCTCTCCTAAGGCAGTGTGTCTCAAATTAGGGTTTCCATTTTCATCAAGATAGGTGAACTCCAAAGACATCATATGCTCTCCGTGGTCCTAATATTTTCTCAATACCCTCCATGGCAAATTTCAAGCACTGCACAAGAAGTTTGCTCAGTCAACTGCTCAGATGCTTGAGAATCGACTATATTAGGTCAAAAGCAAACTTCAAGATTTTTGGTCAAAATCAACATTTTCTAGTGATATCCATCATTTGATCAAGGGTTGATCATGATTCTTCAAGGAATGCCCTAAATTCATCAAAACCCAAAAGTTGCTAAATTAGGGTTTCTTAGGAAAAGTCAACCAAACTTTGACCAAGCATAACTTCCACATACCTTATCAGAAAGTTTCCATCCTAGGATCATTTTTAAGAGGATGCAATTCGCTGCAACTCATATTCAGCCCACAAGTTCAAAATTTGCACTCATAAAAAGATAAGAATTTCTACATTATAGGTCCTTTTGAAAAGTCAACAAAAAACCCCTTTTGGGTCAAAGCTTCTTACATGAACATGGAATACCCAATTGAAATGAGACAAAAATGGTTGCTTAGAGGACATCCTAAGATTTCTAAAAAGTCCAAGAACACATCTCTAGGGTTAAAATTGGAGGAGATATGCCTTGTCAAAGATGACCTTTTTTGCAAAATTGCCAAAAGTCAAATATGCTCAAAAGTGCATTTTTTTACCAAATGGGCTTAGCATTTCATGATTGCACCTCACTTGTAGCATGGTCCAAGACCCAAATGTTCACTGACATGTTATTTGCTTCATTATTTATTTTATTTTGATTTTTTATTTATTAAAAATTGAATAAAATTAAATAATTGGTAAATAATATCAAAGATATGTTTTAATATGATTTTTGGACAGGATCTCAATCAAATTATGCTGAGATATCAAGACCAAATCGAGTCAAGCATGACTGGTACAAAAATGGGATAATTTGCATATGGCTAAAGAACCAAATCAAATCTTCTCAAAACTTCAAGATTCAATCTGTTTTGCAACCCTAATTCACTCAAGGGTATATAATGAACAAGAACAAAGCATAAAATAAGGTTGAGCAGTCGTGGATATAGAGAACAAAACTCAATTTTTTTGGTCAAAAAGTAAGGATTGGATTTCACTCCACAGGACCTTTCAGAGCAATTTAAGGCCAGCAATATCTTCCTGGGCGTGCATTGAAGCTATCCCAATCATTTATAATCCATAACACGCGTAGAAACCCAAGCTACAGCTCTCACGGTTTGCTTATTTTTTCCAAATCGATTACTGAAATTCCTGCATCATTAGCATATTTAAGTGATATATTTGTGATCATTGACATGTTGGCAACCTGACTGGATGATTTAATTGAGTTTTTGACACCTATATATGCAACTACCATTATTAGGGTTTTTATGTGCGTTTTTGGGGTTTGCCACACAGGTTAAATTGGGCCAAGAGAAGAACGCCATGATGTTCACGAGATCAAGATGAATTGATCCATATAGTTGGAAGTAATTTATCACGTGTCTTGTGCATTTTGGAATTTTTCATGGGCTATGGCTACGAACATGTGACTGTAGGTAAAGGGTCTTTATCTAAGGCAACAAACAGAGGAAGAAGATGGTGGCGTGGCAGTCAACCATTGGATCATTCAAACTAGCGCGCATTTTTATTATTAGTCACTAATCAACTTATTTTTTCTATATTATATTTTGTTTCCATTGTTTGTACAACAAAGCAGTTTGGTCCAGTGGTGAAGCGCGTTGGTGGGAAGCATAAGGACATGGGTTCGATCCCAGGTCCAAGCAATTTTCATTATTTTCTCAATTTCTATTCACGGATCTAGTGCATCAATCCCTAAGCGTCTATCATGTGCCATCAACATTCAGCCATTGGATCATTATAGCATCAGATCCAACGCTTCCAGCCAGGAAGGACCATGGTGTGCTCTCAAGGCAGGGCTACATGGAATCAAACGTAAGCTTGGGCCATCAACCTCGGGCCCAAGAGAAATTTCAGAATCACACCCCCCTTGGGATGTTCAGCAAGCAGGCTCATTCTCTTTTTCTTATTCTTTTTATTTATTTCTTAATTATTTTTCTTTTTAAAATAACCTCAAAATAATTTCTTTTTATTATTAAATCAAAAAATCACAAAACACCAAAAATCATTTTTTCATAAAATATTTATTTTCTTTAATTAATTAATTTAATTAGAAATTAGGTTAATTCAATTTTTTTGCAAATAAAACCAATTAGAAATTAGGGTTTAATTTGTATATAATTTAATTGTTTTCTCAAATAAAAATACACTAAAAAATGTGTTTCTCTCAATTAGGGTTTTTAGGTTATTTTTAATTGTCCTCGCATTTAATTCGCCGCACGCATTTTAATTATTTTTTCATTATTTATGTAAATGCCAATGGTTTGTAATAGCTTTAAAATTAGGATTTTTATTTTACTGTTTAATCCCCGGTTTTTGGTTATGTAATTAATCCCCCTCCCCGAAGCCTTTGTAATAGCTAGGTTTATTTTCTCGCACTTTAAATTCCTGCAAATCTTTAACTGTCTAGATGCATGGCTAATAGGATTGTATGGAAAGATTGTTTGAAAATTAAAACGGTAGATCACCTAATGTGCAAAGACTAAATTAACTAAAAAAATTCACATGCACATATTCACTCCTAGGGTTTGCCTCACTTCGGTTGCCTTCGATAAAACAGTCATTAAGCATGGGAGATTTTAGTGGTTGACCTCTAGTCTAAAAGATCAAAATGACCCATTCGAATATTGCCTCGGAAAGATCTTAGGACCTTAGGGTAATTACTAAAGTTTCTTACCCATTGCTTTGTAACTGTACTTGTCCCTTTCGAACGTCCTTTACAAACTCCAACGACGGGGCTGCCTACTCCTTAATAGTAGGATAACGTTGTTTAAAGGAAATGAGAACAAATAACCTTTTTTTGAGTAGGTAGAATCTTAAGTACTTGCTCAACAAAACTTTTCACACAAACATTTTTCAAAACAATTTTCAAAACAACTTTGTCACATCCTTGAGGACTGATACAAGGGTTATCATGAAGCAAACCTTTTTTTTCAAAACAAGCCCACACACAAGAAATTTCAAAATGAGCAAGTACCTAAGAGCCCATGGAAAACCATGGATAGAAAGGGGGCTAACACCTTCCCTTTCTATAATCTACCCCCCGTACTCAGAAATATTCTCGAAAAAGGTTTTTTCTGTTCTTTTTCCTTTTCCTAATTGGATAAAATAAAAGTTGGTGGCGACTATTGCTTACCGTGACACTTTGTGAACAAAAAACACAAAACACAAACCAATATAACAGTCGGTTCTGCCACCGCATCACATTTTCCAATGTTGAGAAGTTGGAAGATTGAGTATGTCAGAGGATTAAACCAAGGCAAGCGAAGTTTTGACCTAAGACGATGATGGAAAAGGAGTTTCTTTCTTTAGTGGAAGAAATTTAGGGACGGATTTCAATTTAAGAGGGGAGAATGTAATATCCCATATACCCTTAAGTGTTCTATTCATTGTCAGTTGTTGTCAGCTAAGGCCAATAGAGTAATTAGTGAACTCAAATGAACTTAATTCTTACTCAAAGAGACTAACCTTTATTAATTAGTACAAGAGGGAACATTTTGGTAACATTAATAATTGTTTAATTTCTCACTTGGGATATTTTATTTCACTCTATATTACCAACCACACATATAATATATTCATATATGTATATATG